>JAULJL010000021.1:12494159-15061659 GCA_030761205.1 Fremontodendron californicum
GGATTGATGACAAATTATTCTTTGGTAAATAATTTATAATGATGAAATTTTAATAATTAATGAAAATATCAATGTCAAATTTTTATATAATAATGCCTTTATAAATATATATATATATTTTAATATATGACTCAAGTTATATAACAAACTTTCTTTTCCCTCATCCTATAAACTCCAATTCTCATTCCAAAAATTTCAAACCACTTCTCCAAATTAAAGGTTTTAAGTAAAAGAGTATCTTATTAGATATACACACGTACTTATTCTTTACTTTTATTACTAACATGTACTTAAAATTAAGTATTTGGTTTAATGATAAAGGCATATATATATTTTATAGCTTTCACCCAAATTTGAAAAAGAAATGCATAATTCTAAAATTCTCATCAAGAAATTTGGAAGTTTGGTTAGGACAATAAGTTTCTGCATAAAATAAATAGAGAAAATAAAAAGGTAAAGAGAATTATTAATGGGTAATGTACTCAACATATTTTATTGTACCTATTATATATACTACATGGATGTACTTGACTATGCATTCCAATTTGTTTATATAATTTCCAATCTATATCTGAGGTTTAAAATTTAAGTCATCCCACCAGTGGGATCCTACCCATAGTAAAAAGAAATATAAAGAAAAAGATATCTTGTACATACATATGGTAGAAATTAGACAATTACAATAGAAAATGTTGTTATTAATTGGTACCTTCCTTTTTGGCCAAAAAATGGTACTTTCCTTGAAATATAAAGTTCTTACCTTAGTTTTAAACAAATTTAAAATTTATTTTATGTATATATATATATATATGTAGAGTGAGTTTCTGCCTCATTTTCTTGCCAAATTAATACTCATTTACTTTAATTTAAATCTCTGCTCAAGTTTTCATGTCATGTTTATTATTTGAGACCTTTTAAGATAATTTGAAATATGTATTTTTAAATTAAAAATATTGTCAAGCACTTTCCTTTCTAAAAGTTTTATAAGTTTTTTTTTTCTTTCTAATTCATGTGATAAGGAAAGATAATAATAGTTTTACCTCCTTTCTTATTTTGGTTTTAAATAGTGATGTCATTTTTAATTTTATATTTCTTAAATATGTTATGTGTCATGTAATTTTTGAGTTATAATTTGTAATAGGTTTATGACATGCATATTGGATATCTTAGCTTTAAGTATGTATCTTAACGAATTAATTCCGTACTACAAAAGAAATATATATATATATATATATATATATATATATATATATTAACTAGATGAACATTATGTTTTTTGACATTGTGAATGTACTAGTAGTATATTTCACTTAGACTTGTCCATGGGTCGGGTTATCCATTCAAATCTGAAGTTCCGTCCGATATTTGAGAGAGCTTGACAAAAATATTAAGCTCGAAAAATGGATTTTGATAAAAAAAATGAGACTCATTTAAAAAACGAGCCGGATCTTGGGTCCAACATTTAAGACCTAAATTCGGCCCGACCCGACCTATTTTTATTTATATAATATAATATAATATGTTATTTTATATTTATATATTATGTAATTTATATCATATATAATATTATAATGCAAACATTGAAAAATATGTTAAGTTATTTATATTTTAAAATTTAATAAAAAAATAAAATTACTAAAAATTAAATAGAAATAACATATTTTTTATTTTTTTAAAAATAATATGGACAGACCAGGGACTATTCATTTACAAATTTGAATGGGTCTGAACAGAATTGAAATCCGAATTATCGGATCAAATCAAACTCTGAAAAAACAAATATGATATTTATACTATACTTAAATTCGATCTGAATTCGATAAGGCTGACTGATGAACACCTTCACCTACCAATTTAATTCTCTTAGTTTCCTCCTGCCATTTTGTAAGGTTGACATCAAACCCCACAATGAAATGGTACGTTTCCTTCTCGTTATTGATTAATCCACCTTACTCCTTTAAAAGCCTTAATCATCATGTTAAATGTTATTTAAATCCAATCTTTCACACAAATAGAAAAAAAAAAAAAAAAAAAAAAACCTAAATAAACATGTACCCAAAAAAAAGAAAGAAAAACAAATAAACACTGATGATCATTTTCCAATTATTAATTCCCTTGAATTTTCACTACTTTTCCATTCTCGTGTTCGTAAAAGGACAAAATCAAATTATGCGAAAATCTGATTCAATAACAAATGCATTGATCTGATAACATTGGACACGACACAATTATATAACACGAAAAATATAATTAAAACACGACACGAAAAAAAATACGAACATGATATGAATACACGAACATATCAAAATTTATATAATACAAATTATTAACACGTCAAATTCTATAAAATATAAAACACTTTAACTACGATTATGACACGAAAAAATACACAAACACGATATAAATACATAAATTGCTACATCTACATATGCATATGTCTCTTTACTTCAAAAATTTAGTTCAAATCGTTTTTCACATCTAATAATAAATAATGAAGAATTTTTTTTAAAGAAAAATGGCTTGTCTTTTTGCTCTCTCTCTCTTGGTATATCTATTTACATTGGATTCCATGTTAGAGCCTTGAATTCTCTTATCTGACCAGATCTCTTCCTTCACTATTTTAATGGAAATTTGTTGGATTTGGTTTCACCAAATACCATCTCATCATCTTCACAAAGAAAAATGAATCTTTCCACGTGAAAACTGTCTGTTTCTGCTTTGTCAAGTTTGCCTCTCAACTGCATGGTTTTCACCACTTAATTCCCTTTGCTTTTCATCTCTTTTCAAAAACGTAAACAATTGGATTATATTCCTTAAACATACATTGATATTATAATCTATATTATCCGGAATCGGGATGAGTGTCGGATATGGATATGTGTCCAATATGGATATATTTAATTTTTTCGAATTTTTTTCCATATATTTGGAGGATCATACCTCAATACTCATATTTGAATATGTGTCGAATACAAGTGTCAGACACATATACTTTAAAAAAAATAAGAGTTTGCATAACATAGATTTTGTAATCCTTTTATTAATCCAATCTCAGACCACATTTAAATCTGCTAATTAAACAACATTTTGGGATTGGGGTTTTCCTTACTTTTTTCCACTAATTTTTCGTAAGCTGTGAACAATCATTTTTACCCAGAATTCTGTGAAAAAAATAAAACCCTAATGATAACAAAGTCAATGGATAAAAACCCTTTTTCAGGTTCTTCATGAACTAATAAAACCAGACAAAAACATTCCAAATCCTACCCAGTTAACCTTCCACTTTATTCCTTGTGTCAAAGCTTGTTTAAGAATTTTTAACCTTAGCTTTCTTTTTTTTATATTCTTTTCTTCTATCTTTCTCTATAATACTATATCAGATACCAGATAAGAAGAGTTCACAACAAGCCTTGCTTTCTTTAAGCTATGTTGCTACGAATATTCATTTTTTTTGAAGTATCGTGTTAGACATCCGTGTCCGATGCATATCTGGGTATGGGTATAAGGATATGATTCTCCAAGGATCTTTCAAATACATAAAAAAAATTTAGAAAAAATTGAATATATCCGTGTCAAATACTCAAATCTAAATCCGAGTAACATAGGTCAAAGGGTCTTCTTTATGATTATTGTGGTCTATTTATGAGAAATTAACAAAAGCAATCAGCTAAGAAAGAGAAGAAAGGAAGGAAGGAAGAAAGAACGAAAAATCATATATATATATATATATATATAGACCGGAGTTCAAAGACTTTGAAGGTTTTTTTTCCCCAACGCTTTTATTGTTTGTTTTATGAGATTATATACAAATCCATAGAAAATTGAACTACACCCAGTTATGACAAGACTTGAACCTAAATTTTAAAGGTTTTAAACTCACATTCACATGTAGTAAGACTCAAAACCTGAAACTTAAAGAATTTGAGTTTAGTTTAATAACCAATAATTCTTAAAAAGTGACATTAGGTAAATTTGAAATTGGAATTTTAGTAACTACAATATCTTCTCCTGGTTCCATATTACGGACTACTTTGTATAAAAAAACCCCGAAACTTAAAGATTTTAAGTCCTCATTGGCTAAATCTTATTGTTTTAATTCCTTTAAATGAGCCAGAAGTAATCAACTGAAGTGGAAAAATGGGAAGACCCACAAAAACAAGTTGATTATCATGTGGTTCTTTCCTTTGCTTAGCTACTTGGCTAACTGAAGATGGGCTGTTTCCTAGCTGTATTATTGATGTTTTGTTTGGATTTGCATGTGCATTTTTTCTTTTTCTCTTAATTAATTAATTAAGCATGGCCATATTGGGTGATGGGACGTCTATTTCAAATGGGGTTGTTTTTAGGCAATATATATATAAGAGGAATAAAAATCAAGGGACAGATGGAATATTAATGTAACTCAATTATTTTGAAGGGAAAAAAAACAATGTGGTCCATATATAGTTATTTCTTATGCTTCATTTTTGTCTAGAGAAAAAAAATTATATTGATAATATATATATATATATTTCTCATAGTACTGAATTAAATTGAATTTTAGTTTCTAAAAAGAAGATAAACTTTTATTACTGATGTAAAATCATATATAAAATTAATTATAATTAATATTATTTATTTAATATGTGAATTAAAAACTTACTTTTTATTAAAATTATTATTATTATTTTTTTATTTTTCAAAATAATATTTTTATACCAAAATCAAAAATAAATTAATTGTTTTCTTTTAACTTTTTTTTTAGTGTTACATATCAATTACTATATTTTTAAATTCCATAATTTAGTTATACTTTATTATGAAGTAAATATTACTGATATTTTACAAATTGTTATCTTTAAACAACACTGAAATTATTAATTTGTGTAACAATTACAATATGATTGTTTGGTGTTTCCAAACAAAATAATACTTGAATTTTAGTAATAACAAAGACAATGATTTTTAATTTCTAAGAATTTATTATCGTTAACCAAATAAGACAATTCTAAATTACAGGTGATAAGATAAGATCATCTTGATAATTAAATTATCATAGATTTTTAAAACGATATCAAACGCTACCTTAAGAAAATAGTGTCAACCTTCTAATTTCGTTAGTGAAATTTAAATACTTCAAGCTGATAGTAGACTTGTCCAAGGCTGGGTCGCGGCTAGACCTGCTCATGAGCCGGGCCACGGCCCGTTGTTTTTCATTTTCTTTGCCCAGGCCTGGCCCCGAATTTACTGTTCATCGAATTAAAAGAATATATTTTAATTTTTTTTATATTTTTATAATTAAAATTAAATAAAAATAATATTATTATAATAAAAAAAAACACTGTTCCGGGCTGGGCCGGCCGGGAACAAAAATATCCTGCCCAGGCCCGGCCCAATACGGGCCGGGCGGGCTACCCGACCCATGAGCAGGTCTAGTCGCGGCCCAAAATTTTTTTTTTCCTTATCCAAGCTCGAGCTCGGCTTGACCCGAAATGCCATTTTATTGTTCATTAAGTATTAAAAAATTTTATTTTTATATTAATATATATATATATATTTTTTATAATTAATTAAAATTAAATAAAAATATTTTTTATTTAATGAATAGTAATTCAGATCGGGCTGGCCCGAATTACTAAAATTCTTGTCCAAACTCAATCCAATTCAAGCTCACCTGTTGGATCGGGCTTGTCGAGTTGAGCGTGTAGCCCGATAATATCATAATTAACAGTGAAAATTAGGAATTAATTGAAATATGCTATTGAAGACACTTTGTAAAAAAAAAAAATACACACAGTGGGCACATGGTTTACGTACATTGATTGAGTAGAAAGGATATTTGTTATGAAAGTCTTTAAATTGCTTTGATTATGAATATAAATTCATCTGCCATGTAAAAAAAAAAAAAAACACAGTGAGCACATGGTTTACATTGATTGAGTAGAAAGGATATTTGTTATGAAAGTCTTTAAATAGCTTTGATTATGAATATAAATTCATCTGCCATGCTCCAATTAGAACATAGGCAGGGATTTGGTGTGATTATAACCTCTCATGCAGTTTATATCAATATGAGAAATAAGAAATTGCTATTTCTTATGCTAATTTTCACAAATGTTTCGCATATTTTATATACATTGTATGTATTTGTGTATGATTGGGCTGGGTTGGGCTGCGATCTGTTTTTTTTTTTCTTTTTTTACTCAAATTCGGTTCGAGTCGATCCGTAGACTCGATTTACTATTTATAAATATTAAATTTTAATATTTAAAAAATTCATTTTTTATATTAATATTTATATATTTTATAATTAATTTTAAATAAAAATTGGATGAACAGTGATTCAGATCGGGTCAACCTAAATTGAAAAAAACTTTGTCCAGATCGAATGGGTAATCCGATCCTTGGACAGGTCTAGGTAAATATAAAATTGTATTAGTTTTGAACCACAAAATAAGAAATTAGAATTTGACAAACCTACTATGTGGATAAAAATTAATATTCGAAAAAAGTTTATATGTAAAAAGTAAGTGAATAATTTTTTCAAGTGGGTAATTTTTTTTTAGAATTAATAGGTATTTTCTTAAAAATATATATACTTATATAAAGTATTAAAAAACATAAATATGTTAATATGATTTTTGTTTGGTTATTTTATTAATTTTTTAATTGAATTAATATCACTTGACTCATGATACCAATTTAATCCGAGACTTAAATAATATAGATACTTACATTTCTGCATCTTCAAAATTCGAACATACAAGATCTTTAAGTTTGAGATCTCAAATTCTAATTGTTATAATATCATACGGATTTTTTTTAACTGAATGTGCTACATTGAGTTTTTAATTTGTACAGTTTATATAAATTTTTGGTACACTTATATATAATTAATTATATTTTACCTAAATATTTATATTTAATATATAGTACTTGAATTTTATAATATCAGCATATGGTTATAAATATTATTTTCTTTTGTTTAATTTGAGAGATGGAGGAGAAATTTGAATCTTTTGATAGAGTTGTGAGGTTAATTTATATCATTATCTTATGCATAAATGTTACAAATCCAATCAAAATTGAAGCATGCATTATATAATTAAATAAATAGATATTAAATTCAATAGTTCATATAACATCTTATAATTAGACCTACTCACAGGCCGGGCGGGCAAGTCCGGCCTGTACTGGGCTGGATCTGGGCAGGAATATTTATAATCCGATTCGGATTACTGTTCACAGAATAAAATAATAATATATTTTTTAAATTTAATTATAAAAATATATTAAAAAATAATAAAAATATATTTTTTATTTTTTATATAAGCAAACTGTTCATCCAGACCCGCCCAAGGCCGGGCCTAGATAAAGAAGTAAAAAAAATTTCGAGCCGCTACCCAACCCATGAGCACCTCTACTTATAATTAGAGTGATCAATGCTTAATTAATATTTACCTCTAAAAATAATTTCTTAAGCTTATATAGAAAGGGTTTTTTGGAGTCAAAAATTTGCTAAATAGTTCGAATCCGAAAATAGGGTGACAAAAATAACTTTAGTATTATAAAAATGTTCGCGCTTCGTTATGGGTATTTTATCGGATTTGAATTGATATTTTATAATAAATTTGAAAGAAAAAAAAGCAAGAGAAGTGAAGATAATTTAGAAAATAATAACTCACACCATTATACGACACCTGATATAAAATTGAGAGTTATTTGATATGATCAATTAGATCCGATAATTTTGGACAAAACATAATTATAGAATGCAAATATAACATGAGAAAATAATTAAAACACGACACGAAAAATAAAATGAACATGATGATACAAATACATGAACGTTTCAAAATCTACATAAAACGAATTATTAACGTGTCAAGATTTATATAAATATATAATAGCTTGAATACGATTATGACAGAAAAAATAACACGAACACGATGACACGTGACACAAAATTGAGAGTTATTTGAATAGTGTCAATTAGATTTGACAATTTCGGACACAACATGATTATACGACATGAATAGAACATGAAAAAAAAATTAAAACACGACACAAAAAATAACATGAACGGGACACAAATACAGGAACGTATCAAAATCTACATAAAATCAATTATTAACATGTAAAAAATTATATAAATTTATAATACTTTAAACACACGATAAAATAACACAAACATGTTACGAAAATACATTTTTTCTCTAAATTGAACCATTATGACAAATTATAAAATATGAGATGAATTGAGACACAACACGTATACACAAATTTTTTTTGTAAATTGAATCACAATGACAAACTATACAAAATATTTGGATGAATTGAAAACGACACGAATACAACATAAAAAAATAATTAAAATACGATACGAAGGATAACATGAACACAAAACAAATATACGAACGTCTCAAAATCTACATAAAATGAATTATTAACATGTAAAAATTTATATAAATTTATAATACTTTGACCACACGAAAAAATAACACGAACAAGACGCGAATGTGTTAAAATCTACATTAAACGAATTATTAACTTGCAAAAATTATATAAATTTATAATACTTTGAACACACGAACACGAATACTTTGAATACACGAAAAAATAACACAAATATGACACGAAAAATAATATGAACACAAAATAAAATATTTGAAACCAGAAAAATCCGAATCTGAAAAGGTACGAACCCGAAAAGACCTAAACTCGATATGACCCGAACCCAAAATAATCTGAGATCCAAAATATCTTATTAGTATCAATCAAAAGACAAAACAAACACAAAAAATATTCTAAAATAGCCTAATTAATCCCTAAATCATATGGCAAAAAAATCCAAATACCATAATTACCCTTCAAATTATAGCTAATGACATGGCTTATGTGGCAAATGCATGTTGTTTCAAAATCCTAAATTCTTAGGAAAAATAACACGAATATAATGACGCACGACATAAATTTGGGAGTTATTTGAATAGTGTCAATTAGACTTGGCAATTATGGATACAACATGGTTATACAACACGAACACAACATGAAAAAATAATTAAAATACGACATGAAAAATAACATGAACACGACAAAAATACACGAACGTGTCAATATGTAAAAATTTATATAAATTTATAATACTTTAAACACACGATAAAATAACACGAACATGTTACGAACATACAATTTTTCTCTAAATTAAATCATTATGACAAATTATGTAAAATATGGGATGAATTGAGACACGACATGAACACACACAATTTTCTCTAAATTGAATCACCATAACAAACTATGCAAAATGTTTTGATGAATTAAAACATAACAAGAATACATGGAAAAAATAATTAAAATACGACACGACATGAAAATAACATGAACATAACACAAATACACGAATGTGTCAAAATCCACATAAAATAAATTATTAATATGTAAAAATTTATATAAATTTATAATATTTTAAACATACGAAAAAAATAACACGAACACGACACATAAAATAATATGAACACGAACGAATATCCGAACATGTCAAAATCTACATAAATAAATTATTAACATGTAAAAAACATATAAATTTATAATATTTTGAACACACGAAAAAATAATACGAACACGACACGAATACGCTAACGTGTCAAAATATATATAAAACGACCATAAATTTATAATATTTTGAACACATAAAAAATAACACGAATACAAATACGACACGAATTCACAAATTTTTCTCCATTTTTTTTTCTTTCTTTCTTTCCTTTTAATTAAAAAAAATTGAAATACCTAAACTAACCCCCCAATCTTCTTAATACATATACTTATGTGTCAAATACATATTGATTTAAAATCCTAAATTCTTTAATCTCATGCAATTGGGGGATTGTTTTTATAGTTGGATTATAGATATGTAAATAATACGAAATGGTGGCCCTCCTTTTCCCATAAATTTAGTATAGGATTATAGGTTTTTGGTACGAACCATATGTAAAGACATTAAATTAAACTAGTTTGGCCCAAATTTTTTTTTTTTGGATTTTTTTTTTTTAATAAAGAAAGTCGTTAAGAATAAGAAAAAAGATTGTAGATATTAAAATTCGAATTTCAAATCGATTGAATGTCACGTTTTAAAAATAATTACATAAATCAACTGAATAAAATCTGAATTTTTATCTTGCAAGAAAATAAAAATAGAGTAGCAAGTTTATAAGTTTATAAGATTATAAAAATAGATAAGCTTGCAAAATCGGGGGTAAATAAGCCAAATAGTCTAATTATCTTATACTCCTGATATGTTTTGTGGTTGTATCGACAATATAGTTTGGTCTGAACTATCTGCTTCCTCCTCTGTATGGACTTTGTTTTCATCAATAAAACTCTTGGCTTTTCAAAAAATAAAAAATAATAATCTTTTGATAGGACTTATAATTTTATTTTGCTAAGTAGGACTTATAATATTATAATCTTTTCCAAATTCTTAAATATCTCATTGTTTTACTTCAAGATTTGAAATTCGAAACTTCCAAAATAGAATAGCAAATTTTGATTGGTGGAATTTTGTTTTTTATTTATTTATTTTTAAAACACTGTAATAATCATAATATTTGTTATATCCACCTAAGCTTTGTCTAGATCTCTACATGTAAAATACTTAGCTAATCAATAACTCTAAACAAAACAAACATTTCATTTACACTTGTGAAGTTCACAGCAATTATATAAGGATAAGTAGAAGCTACCCCAAGTAACATAAACATCGAGAACCTCTACTCATTTCTTGTTTATTCGTTCGCTAATACTCTCTAAAAAATTTACTGATTTAAGCATCGAAACACATCTTGAAAATCAAATTCTGTTGCCCTTCAAACCTCCTCATGTGTCTGCAGATCCACTCCTACTCTTATCTAACAACTTCCAGAATCTCATCAGCTTCATCTCCACAAAAACATCAACAATATCAAACTTAATTATAAAATCTTTTGAGGATAATCTCCTAAAAAAAATCCATTAAACATTAAATTAAATAATATAAAGTACTACTACCTCTTTCCAAGAAAAGTTGTCACAGTTTGAGTTTTGATGATCAAATCATTTAAATGAAACAACCTATAATCGGTTGATCAAACACTAAGTTATAACACCAGTTGCTTGTATGAAGGGTGCTGTAAACACGTACATTATTAGCTCATGAAATTATCTTTATCTAGATCTGTATCTACCTTAATTATTGGCTTCCGTTTTTTTTTTTTTTTTTTAATTCTTGATTTTATTATTATTTTTTCCCCATAATTAACCAATCATAAAGGATCTACCTTAGCTGAATCTTCATGATGTTTACCTACTGAACGTTTAAGATTTAATTAAGCAATGGCTTCCATGCCCATAGCCAAAAAGTTGATGTGGCATGGTACGACTATTACAAAAAAATTGCTATGTTACTCGGATTCCGGTACGAGTGTCTGATACGAGAATGTGTCCGACATGATATGTTCAGTTTTTTTTTTTTTTTTAAATTTCATGTATTTGGAGGGTTCTTAGAAAGTCATATCTCCGTATCCATGTCCAAATATGCGTCGAACACGAGTGTTGAATACAAATACTTCAAGAAAAATGAAGAGTTAGAGCAACATATATATATATATATATATATTATCCTGTACACTGCCAGTAGACTTTTTTAATTTCACAAGCGATGCATGCTTACACGCTTCCGTAGCTTTTCATACGATTTATATTTATACAAACTGATAGTCGGATTTAACAATATAATCGTGCTCATCATGCACGTAAAATTTCGAATCGATCCGATATCTCTATCATATCGATCGAGAATACTATCTTTTTCACAATATATATATATATATATATATATATATAACGGTAGAAAGTTTTTTATGTCTGAACGAATAGTTAAATATTTTTTATTTACTCAAAACTCGACGTGTATGATCTACGCGAATAGAACATGAACTACGACTTTCGGATTACAAAAATATAAATCGTATAAAAGATTAAGAAAGTGCGTAATCCCCATTTGTGGAATTAAAAAAAATCCATTGACAGTGTACAGGATATATATATATATTTAACTTCAACATTAATTTTTTTATACAAAAAAAATCATAGAGAAAAGATTATAAGTGCTAGAATTTAAACCGAAACCTACTAAATTTTACATCTTAAAATAATTATATGAACGGACGAGATTAACCCCGAGTTCAGTTATTAATTTTCGTTCTTGTATAAGATACAGGTTTTTAAAGTCATAGTTCTGTGCAAACGAAAAGTAAATATATTCTGTTATAAACTTATTAAAAAGTAAGATATTCAAGAATTATTTATGCTACGTACAACTCAAATGGTTAAAATTAATTAAATATTAAATTGCTCGACTGGTGTATAATATAATAATCTGTTTCATTAATATCCCAACTTCTTCTATGTCTAGGCTTAACTGTCAACTCTTGCTTTGTTCTCTTTTTTTCTTTTTTTTTTTCTTTTTTTTTTTTTTTCAAATCCTAAGCTTTTCTTTCAGTAACAACAAAACTTTAATATAATTTCTTTAAAGAGCACCCAAGAAAGAAAACAATAGCTAATAAGTCAAGACCACACAATCCAGATGATTAACTGTTAAACATACAACTTAAAATCAATTGATATAGGTAAAAAAATTCAATTTGAATATAAAATCACAAAAAATCAAAAATTTAATAGATACGGGATAACACCACTTTAACAGGTCTTATCACGTGTTGATAGAGACAAAAAAAAATCTACCACCTGACAAATTTGGAACTTAGCATGCAAAAATAACGTGGAAGAACAACATAATAAAACTTGAGTTTTGATATCATTTTAAGCATTCAACCTAAAATAAATTAGCTATAGATGAAAAGACACAACCAGCATATAAAACCACAAAAAAACTCAAGATTTAACAGATGTGAGATAAATCAAATTAACACACTCAAACACAAAAATCATTGGATTTGCTTAAAACCTACAACAAATATAATTTTGTTTTAGGTGATGGAAGGGGAACTTATCTCATGTATTTGATTTACTAGTGTTGTATTTGTGAATAAAAGTCTTATTTTAGTGTAAATCCAGACAAAGGAATGTTTAACTTGCTGCAGTTCGACCAGATGATTCTGTATCCAAGTAATAAGTTTGGCAGGCAGACACTAAGACACTATTTAGGACAAGATTTTGAGATGACAGCAAAAATAAGAAACCTAATAAATAAGAGAGAGGAACGATGGTATCATTTGAAATTTTGGATACCATAAAAAAATTAATTTAAACACAACATAAAAAAATAACATGAACACAACACGGATATACGAACGTGACAAAATTTATATAACACGAATTAACGTATCAAAATTTATATAAATATAATACCTTAAACACAAAAATACACAAATACGACATGAATACACGAATTATTATATCTATGTCCTACTATGTTGCAAATGCAGTAAATAATAATAGAGTAAAATCAAAGAAACTCGAACCAAGCATTAAGTTATTCAAACTCGGCTCGCTCGATAACTCGAATTGTTCGAGCTTTAACTCGACTCAATAATGAATAAGCCGAATTCAAATTTTTTTGAAACCGAATCCGGATAGCTTATGAGCATGGGTGTCTTATTTACACCCCTACATGAGACCAATTTCAGAACATTACTTGGGATGGAAAACCAATTCTTCAAGGAAATGCAAGATCCAACGATAGCATTTGCCTTATAAGACTGTCAATGAAATAAACAAATAGCAAGCCTCAGCAGACACTAAACTATAATTCTGATCAAAATTGCCTTATCTGCTAGACTACTACTAGCACCAAAAAATAGTGAAAAAAAGAAAAGAATATATCGACTGAATTGAATGTTCTGTATGGTGAAAAAGAATTTATATCATCGTTGCTCTGTTAATCAAATACCTGGTATCGGTATGCCGTGTGCCTCATTTGATAACCCTGTAAAAAGGCTTGAATCGCTAGTGAACCGCAAAAATGCTGGGAAGCTATTTTTGTCTCCCCTCCACTTCTTGAAAGCAATTTACTTGATAAAAAGAATCGGAAGAATAAAATGTCTCTAACTATACTGTTAGATGTAACTCAGCTTCTCTTGTCTGCAGCAGTTTTTCCCGCTTCCCGGCCGTGTTAGGAGTTCGGTTGTTTCTAGGTTAGAACATGGTTATCTAATTTAGCTTCTAAGTATATCCTATAATCCAAGTGGTCTCTGCCTGTACCCATTCCTCATCCTTTCCAATAGTTTCTCCTTAGTTTTCCTCTTTTTATCCATCTTCAACCTGTACCTTTCTTCCCTTTCCCTCTCATAAATTCCTTGCCAATGCACTTCCCCTGTCAATGGCCACAACCACATCTTCCTCGGCTGGTCATCATCATCGGCAGCCTCCGCTAGATCTTCATCCATGCTCTTTAGTAATGTAAAGTTAAAATATCTAGCCCACATAAATTCTTTTCGTTGTTCAACCGGATGCTGCTCTTCGAGTAAACCAGAGCGTGGCTCAATGTAGACCATCCTCCGACCACTATGGTAAGCCCAGACATTGACCAAGAGTTCCAATACCCGACAGTAACATTGTTTTTTCTGTCCATGATTAAATAAACCAAGAAGAGCAATGTAAGATTAGACTCTCAATGGAACCTATGTTAATCGGACTCAGGTGTGAATCTCGGACATAGGTATGTATCCGACACGGGTATGTTCAATTTTTTCTAAGATTCCCATGTATTTGGAGGGTCCTTGGAGGATCATATCCTCATACCCATGTCCGGATATGAGTCGGACACGGGTGTTGGATACGGGTACTTCAAGAAAAATGAAGAGTCGGAACAACATAAATAGGAACAACACAGCTTACCTCAAGATACGAGGAACCCAACAAACACATATTGACCTCACTAGAATTGGAATGCAAGGCATCAAGAGAATCAACAAACATCCTGCAGTCCAATCATATAAGTTTCCAGTCATCAGCTACTGTACTGTGCTCTGAAAAGGATTTTGAGAGAGAAAGAGAGATAAGATGCAATAAAATGAGTAGTAGACTTTGTAAATTACCGTGAAAACATTACAAACTCCAAAAAGGAAGTGGTTGGCATCACCCAGCTATGCAAGGAAGACCAGTGACCATCATCTTCGGGCATGGGAGGAAGAGCTTCCATATCTGATGGCAAGATATACATCTTGCGGAAGGCATTTTCAAAAGCAGTTCTGCAGGCATTTAAAGGAATCATCTAGCCACTCCATATACTTTTCATATAGTAATAAAAAGTAATCTAATATACACACCTATCTATTGCAAGTTAAATCACAAAGCAGCAGATGCATGTCCACATAACTCAGCCACTAACCTATTGAAAGTATGGGATTTCCTTCTGGATTTTATATGGACTTAGGCTTTCCCACCCTATTAGCTAGCTTTTGGAGTATGGTTCTCCTAAGGTTCATATCAATTGGTTTCAGAGCCATCCATCATCTCTCAGTTACAATCATGCAACGCACGTGGTGACGTCAAAATAACAGTGTTCGCCCGGAGCTAGAATAAGCTAGTACAAAGCCAGCCCACATAGGTGCCGGGACTGCGGAGCATGTTGGATTGTTATGACCCTAATTGCAAGGTATGGGACTTGTATCTCACATTGAAAGTATGGGATTTCCTTGTGGGGTTTATTAGGACCTAGGCTCTCCCATCCCATCCTAATAGCTAGCTTTTTGGGTGTGGTTCTCCTAAGGTTCATATCAATGGTCACCTCCTAGCCTACTAAACCTGACCCCAGGTTCATGAACAAAAAATGTTGAGCTTTGAATAGAACAGGCATGAAGAAAATCCCAGCCAATGACCAATGAGCATCTTCTCACCAATTGAACCTGATATAGGCCCATGTTCATAAACAAGAAATGTTGAACTTTAATCAGACAGACCAGGCTTAAAACCTGATAAAAAGATGCTAAGAATTAGGCACAAATCACATCCAATGATTGCCTCTTCACAACCCCACCTATCTTGTTTTTGGCTTACTAAAAGGTGTCATGGAACAGGAAAAAGCAGCTTTTACCATGAAAACTAACAGTAAAATGATGTTTTCCTTGGTCCCATATTTATAATAGTAATCAAAATGGTACCATGATGGCTTCAAACTTTGACAAATTTGATTCGAAGAGCACCTTAACAGGAAAAAGGAACTAGGGAGAAACCAACTCATTGTAGGAAGAGATAATCTGTATATCTATAAATGAAAAGATGGCAAGCAACAGACCCTCACTCAACTTGTAGAAAATTAAATTGCAAATCTTGGCATCAGCAAGGCATGACAGATGAATCCATCACCTACTACGCTTAACAATCATATATCCAACTGATATTTGGTGAAACAAACCTGCAGTGTCCAGCATTTAACATATCACACATTGACCAAAATGTGAGTGCATCATTGGTTCCTTCACCTCCACCATCAACGTCAAGGCGTGCCCAAAAGTACATTACATCTCCTTTACTTCCTTGTATTGTTTCTTCTAGAACTTTTTCAGCTTTTGTAGACAATGAAACCTATTTAAAGAAAAAGAATGAGCAGTCAATAATTGCAAACTCTAAAGATACTTGTAGACTTGAAGCAAAAGATGCAAGAACAGCAGCAAAAATGGATCTCTTTAGTTTTGGGAACTTTTTCTTTTTTCTCCTTTAAACAATAACAGTATACGGGCAGTTTGAAGGTAAAAGAGACTCAACAGATGGAAAGCTGAGAGTATATCTTAATTTATTTGAGTGCAGAGGAGAGTAAGTAGTGAGTTTTAAACCATTATCACTGCACCTTAAGATAGTTATTACAATAACTATTGAGGGGTAAAAGGGAAATCATCAAGCAGAATACTGTCCTCTCAAATCCTCCTGATTTGGGGGGATTAAAAAAATGAGATTAATGGGGGATTGGAGGGAGTGTTTCACATTCAAACCATCCCCCAACACCCCCAAATTACCCCTTTTCAAAAAATACTTCTTAACAGGATAAACTAAACCATTTACTCCCTTCACTGTACTCTGTTGTACCCCCCCCCCCCCCCAACCCCAAATCACAAAACATAAGAAATTTGAAAACAAGGAATTGGTTCATACTTCGTAAAACTCCAGCTAATATTCAAATATTGAACACCATATCAAATATAAATATAAGGAATACCTTCCTACCAGCAGCACGCCATGATTGAAAACCAATCCAAGGTCTCTTGTGAATGTTATCCACCCTATTTGCAATTGAGAACATTCCTCCAACTTCACATAATAAATCCCTATAGAAAGTGTCATTCAAAACTGGAAGTCGGCCAGCTGCATCCACGTCATCTGATCTCAACCTCCTTGCTCTTCTAGACTGGCATATAAAATGAATAGTTACAAAATGTAGAAAGTACTTATTCCACATACATCATTTTTCAGTAGCCAAACAAATAAAAAAGGAAAGCTCCTCTAAAAGGGGAGAAAAAGACCAAGGAGCACTACAGAAAATACAAGAAATCAGTTATAAATAAGTAGACTACATTAAGGAAGAAATGGGTTGGAGGTGATGGTGATGGTGGGGAAGATATGATCTCTACAAAGTTTTCTCACATTGCAAATTTTATATGTCAGACTCTTGAGCAAGCATGCTTCTATCCACCCTTTGCAAGAAAACTCAAGCTACCAATAATTACTAAAAAGATTCAAAGCATTTACATCAATGTTTATACAATACTTTCCGCAGCGTGATTCCTCTTCTATCAAATCAACACTCAATCATAGTTAAGTATAAATGTTCCAGATCATAAAATCACAAAAACACTTATGAGAAGGTCAGAAGACATGAAGAAGTGTAACAAAGATTGATAAAAAGATAAAATGCCAAATATGGATTAGGAGAAACTCACAAGGCTTAGCCCACGGTAAAAAGATCCATGGTGCAAGAATGGCCAGGCCCCAGCCCCACCATAGATCTCATAAATGCATACAGGTTGACCTGTCCTTTCTAGCTCTCCCTCATCTCTTTCATTTGCCTCAAACTTCAGTTTCTCAGATCTCCGAGCATTTCGATATAGCTCATCCCATACACCAGGATTTCTCTCCATTCTTTCATTAACCTATAGATTTAAGGGAAAAAAGAAACATTTTTTTTTCACATCACAGTTTATTCATGAGAATGTTAAAAAACAATAAAAAGAAAATGGTAACATTAGGAGTAAAAGGCAGGGTGGGGAGAGATCCAAACAAAGGGCTGTAATAGTGAAGTATTATTATACCTCCTCCATTTCAAGTCTTTCATAATCTTCAAAGTTCTCTATTTCCGTCGCGATACCCAGGTCTTGTTCAGTAGGGATATCCTGATCCCGAATCTCAGTCCCATTCTCAGACATGTCAATAATGTGCTTGGTGAATGACTTCTCAAGGACATAAACAACACTAAAATCTCCGGAAATATTACTGTTTCTGTGTTCTATTTCCTTCCTGAAAAGGTTCCATTCCCAGGATCCCTGCTGAAGTTCAGAAACAGGAGCTGGCAGCAAGACATCTGATGGGAAATTGAGTAAATTCTCCAGAAGGTTTGCATAACCAGTTATGCATTCAGATGCCAGAATGTTCTTAGCAAGCAATCTTCCAGAAGAAGCAACTGTTTGAGCAAATCTAGACAGTCTGCCATTCGAAATCAAAAGAGAGAAAGCCCTCAATAAAGCATCAGGGTGATGTTTTGGGAAAAAAACACCATGGGCTCCATCAACCACCTGTGATATAAGAGCAGCTTAAAATGTAGTACGAATAGAAAGTCCCCTCCTTTTCTCTCTCTATCTCTCCCTCTCTCACACACAAAAATCAGGAATTATGAACTAAGAGGAAAATAATTTAAATGGACCTACATATTTTTTCATGATAGGAAAATCAGGTGTGATGACAGGGATTCCAAAGGTCATGGCTCGGATAATCAATGGAGGAAAACCCTGTTCTTCTTGGGAAGAACCATATAGAACAATGTCAGCCATAAATAAAACTCCATTGGCATCACCATCCAAGCCATAATGCCTAACAGTGCCTTGAGTAAGTCCTAACCGTGATGCAACTTGCTGCATAGAAGCACAAGGTATGACATTAATCTTGAAGGAAATAACACTAAGCGAGCAAACTAACCTCAATGCAGTGTGCTGAATACATCATATAAGATCGAATAGAGGACAAAAGGAAAATTACATGACAGCTTCTTATGCTATTTTCTCCATATTTTGCACTCTTATTAATAGCTCTAAGCATCTATCTTTCCATCTAGCAATATATAACTGATTGAAAAAAAAAAAAAAAAAGTTTGGCCATACTATAATTTATAAGTGTGTAACTCAAAAAGAATAATCTGAAGTATGAGAAACAAATTACAACTGAATGACTTAGGTTAGATATCCCAACTAAATAGCAAACTCAGGTATAATTCATGAAGAAAGTGATACGAAGTTGTTTGATGTGCCTCATTTAATCCATGCAATAAGACGGCATATTTCTTTGTTACCATTTTAATGTATTGTAACCTTTTCACATTAATCACACAACTTTAGGCATTAAACTTCTTTCAATTCAAAATGGGAGCATCAATAAGCACGAGGGAAAGGTATAAGGAGCTTATGAATATATATATGATGCACCTATCAACAGTGGACTACCTGTAAAGCATCATTATATCCATCAGTGGAGTTACCACTCAAGAAAATAAATTTAAATGACCCTCCTGCATCATTTCTCCTTGCATATCTCAGAAGGAGAGGTCCGATAGTGTGCATTGCAACAGCATAGTCCCATGATAACTCATCATAGAAGAAAGAACTTCCAACAACTAGAACCACCATATCATCCATACTAAACCCATTGTCTTTCCGTAATTGATGTTTTGCATGGGTCTTACTGTAACTTTCTGCACCCCACACATCCACCGGTGATCCAGGAATTACAAGGAAGTTTCCAGTGTCTAGCATGCTATATAACATCTGGTATGGGAAGGAATAGAAATTGAGAAACCGCATAAGATGTCTAATACAATGCCGTCTAGAAATTCTGTGTGGAAGTATAGACAGAATGTCAGATTTACCGGTAGCGTAAAATCAGGGAACACAATAACATTAGCCCTGGTAAAAGCACTATTCCAATTAGAAACAAGATGTTCCAAGCCCATCTCCTCATAGACTGGAAGACGTTTTGCCAGAGTATCTTCTTGAATTATCCATATAAGTGGTACTTTATCAAAAGGCTCCTGCATAAGGCTGCATAGATATAAAACTCACTAATCATAGCATCTCAAACTAAAACATAACATTTAGAGGTGTTTGTAGTGTTCTCAAAGTGTTTGTAGACGTGAGAGAGAATCAGCAAGCTAGATATAGAAGATACCTTGAGATGGCTTCTTTTGCTTCAAGAGAATCAGCAATAACACCTTCAAAACTGTAGAAAATGAAAGAAAACATATATAATCAATGCCGAGTAAACAAACAAAAACAATAATCTCCACAAAAACTGCAAATATAGATAAAAACAAAAATAAACATAAACAAAAAAGAAAAAAGACAACAGAAAAGAGAATTCATAATACAGGAATTAGATAACATACATTGACCAATCAATATGACCAAATTGCTCTGGACCTAAAAATGAAATCTGACCACTTATGTCCTCCCACATTGTACGTGCTTTGCCATTTCCTAGTGCATAAATCTGTCAAATTGACATTGTAAGGATCCATAATATTTTCTGAACTGATCAGTGCATAAAATACTAAACTTTCATGCCTACGCTGTTAGAAAGCAGAGCCATGTGTACATAAGTACTAACACTTCCAACATATTGTGGAAGTTATAGAAGATGCTTGTATCATAAAACTGTTGCATGAGCGTATCCAAAAAATGGGAACACTATATGGAAATAAATTTAAAAAAAAATATTCACCTTAAATACATAGCCAAGTCTCTGAAGACTCTTTACCACAGTCACCAACATCAATGACCATGGGCTTTTGTTCATGTTCCCCAAAATCTGTCAATTATCAAGAACGCACAATGTAAATGCAAAGCTCAAACCACTTCAAATAGAGAAATACCATAAAGAAGCTGTACCTTTAACGCAAGGTGTGGGCTGAATGATGCTAAGTGACTTAAAACATCTCCATTCTAGTCAATGGATTGGTAGGCATTTAATATCACTTTAACTTTTAACATCCTTTCATTCAAGAATTACAACTTAGATTCTTAGGTTTCTATAAAATAGCAAATTCTCTTTGAAATTATGTTCTAATGTAGAAGCCAAAGTTTGGCAATAAGCACATAACCACTTGCCAACAAATTACTTAAGTAAAACAGCTTTAGCTTCACCAGCCTTTCTTTGCAGAGAGAAGCAATAAATCAGGCAGTTATATTTTTCTTAAAATTACCAGCTCCATAAAGATTAATTAGATTACTTTGAATATTCAGTCCTTTTCCCCATGCCATCCCCCAATGGGTTCTATATTATTATACTTACTTAATTCCTGATTAAGTTACTGCAATCTTAATAAGTCATCGGAACTTCTAAAAACCACCATATATAGTATAAACCATCTATAACTCCAATTATAGATACCACATCTCTTTTACTCAATCATTTTTCTCCCCTGTCTCTCTTTTGTTTATGGCACAAGTTTTATTTTTCCTTTTTGTACTTTTTTCTTTGGAATAAGGATGAATTAAAAAAGAAAAAACATTCTTATACAATAACTGGTAACTCGCTTCACTTCTAATGCCAAATATACTTAATTGCTTGTCTGGCCAGAGATTTCATAAAAATTTGATAAAAAATGAAAATTAATTGAAAATTTTAATTTCCAGCTATACATATTTCTCAATGTGTAAGTTTTTTTCTTAAGATGGAAGTGTTTAGTAGTTAAGACCAGAGAAAAACTTTTTATCATCTAATTATCCTGGTGTTTTATTTAAATTTTTTCTATTTTATTTTATTTTTAATTATTATTAGATGAAAAAATATCTCGAAAATCATAAACTCCCTCTTTTGCCAAAAATAAAATAAAATCAAAACCTATTCAACTTTCAACAGTGTACCAAACGGTTTCCATAGTGTCAATTTAGTACTAAAGACTTCATTGCTAAAATTCAGTACTTAATTTTTCAAATTTTCAATTTATCAAACATCATGTCGCAATAAAGGACGGAAATTGTATATTATGAACCTCGATGAGAACATTACAAAATAATTTTTTGCTTAACTCCGACTAACACGTTAAGAAAAAAGAAACCTATAACAATGCCTTCGAGTTAACCTTTCAAGATCACCAAATACTACCAACATTTATTTTTTTTTAAATAAATAAAAAAGAAACTCATGAGCAACTCATAACTAAATTAACCATAAGTTATCCATCTTAAGTGCTAAAAGAATCATCAAAACTACTAAACAAATATGCAATTCCATAACTTACAAATTTGATTCAGCCAAGCCATTACTTACAATTTAGAAATTAAGGAAAAAAAAAAAAAAACTAAGAATATAAAACTTTAATAAACTAATCCAAAATCATAAACTACCAACAGAGAGAAAAATAAATAAATAAATAAATAAATAAAAGGAATTATGAACTTTAAGTTTTTGTTCAAAAGTACCAAAAAGAAAAGTTTCAAGTGCACTTAACACTCTAATGAAAAATAAATATCTAAAATTTCTAATTCCTATCTAAAATTCAAATTCAAAATCTAAAACTTAAAATAAATTTTAAATTCTATTCACATTTTTTTTTCTCACAAAAACAAACCATAAATAGATAAATAAATAAAAGTCTCAGCTTCACATTAACTAATCCAATTATTAAAAGAAAAAAGAAAAAAAAGTCACTCACAAGAGCAAGTCTAGGGCCACGAATGCCGATCCTATCAGTCGATCTCATCCGATCAAGTCCACCGCCTTCGGCGAGCCGCCGTGAGATCCCTACCGGCATAAACTTCAACGAGCTCCCGAACCTCATCCCTTCTCTAACAGACCTCCTCCAACCCCTCTCTCCTCCTTGCCTAAACAACATTGCCGTAATCGAACTCTGCATCAGCATTGACGCCACAGCGAAAGCGAACACCGAGAAAAATATCAAAAAATAAAACAAATAAATGCCTCGAAAAGGAATGTGCAATAATGCTTTCCGGTTGAACCGGGGGCGGGTCCGGACTAAAGGCCGTTCGAGGAGAGAAGATTGTTTGATTCGGTCCCGAGTGTGGCCAGGGTTTCTTTTAAGAGGAAACCGATCGCGGATCGAGTAGAATCCTTGATCGTTGTTGTTGTTATCACCGTCGTTGTTAATGGCGTTATTTCTTCCATTTTCGTTGCCATTGCCTTCGAGTCTCGGAGGAGACGAGTTTCGGCCCATAGGAAGTAATTCCTTTTTTTCCTTTTTGTTATTTTCTCGATAAGGTGACGGAAAATTTGAGAGAGTTTGTGAGAGTTGGCTTTGAAAGAGAAATCAAGAGTGAAGGAGTCGAGTTTTTATTTATTTTTTTCTTTTAGGGATTTATCAATTTTATTTTTCTTTTCTTTGTTTTTTCTAGAGCGATTCGGGTCACGTCGATTGGAATTCAGGTTCATTCGAGTTCAAGTTCGGATATATTTTATTGTAATTATTTTTACGTAATTTAAATATTTACTTTTTAAAATAATTAAATATGTTATTATTATTTTTAAAAAGAACCTTTTATTATAATATAATATTTTTAATTATATTTATTTATTAAAATTAATATTTATTAGCATCAAAAAAATATAAAATAAAATTTTAAAATAATTTATTATAAAAAATATGATATATTACAAATTAATCATATTAATATTTAAAATAATTGATTTGATGAACTCGAATTTCAACATGTAAATACATTATAATTTATATTCATTACAAAATAAAGAGACTTTTAAGGATGAACCCTAGCATTCAACTATCCATTTATATATTTTTAAAATGTAAAAATTTTATGTTTATATAAAGAATCGAACCTAACATTTAACTTTTATTAGTAAGGATATTATCAAGTTAGACCTGCTCAAGGGTCGGCCTACCCGTCCAAGCTCGAAAGCCCGCCCATATTTTGAAGGGTTTGGACAAAAATATTAGGCCCGAAATATGAGTTTGGGCAAAAAAAAAATAATAAGGCTCATTTAGAAAATAGGTCGGACCTTGACTCCAACAATCAAGGCCCGAGCCCGGCCTGAGCCCGTTTTTAATTTATATAATATATTATTTTCATATTTTATATATTGTGTAATTATATCATATAAAAAATATATATATAATATTATAGTGTAAACATTTAAAAATATGCTAAGTTATCCATATTTTAGAACTTAAAAAAAAGAAGATAAAATTACTAAAAATTAAATAATAAAAAAAAATATTTGTTTAAATTTAAAAAAAATAATAATATGGGCGGGCCTAAACGGGCTTGGACTACCTATTTACAAATATGGGCAGGTTTGGACAGAATTTGAGGTCTATATTTCGAGTCGGGCAGGGCTTAGACAAGTGAATATGGTGTTGATATCATACCTAAACTCGACCCGAACCCGACCTAGCCCATGAGCACCTCTATACCAAGTGAACCAATCTTGAATTTTGATATGATATGTTACTAAAAGTAAATTATATCTTAAATTATATCAAGTGTAATAAAATAATAATAATAATGTAAAAAATACTTATCCAAAATAAAATAAATAATAAATTAATTACAAAATTAAATTAGCTAATTATGTTAAATACTTTTAAATTCTAAAAAGACATAATACTTTTATAAATAAATATTTGATGACTTAATTTTAATAATGTGCCTAAAAAAACTATATATATATATATGTTGCAAAGAGCAACAAATTTTTTTTAAAAGTTGTTTTTTATCTATTTTTAATATAAGAAATACTATTATACTAGAGATAAGTTAAAATGAATAAATTACTGTTAATTAATTTTAATATATTGAAAACATTATTATATTATTATAAGGGTGTTTTTAAAATAATATAAATTAAAGATAAGTAACATTTTATGTCAAAAAAAGATCACATTTTAAAAAATTTCATGAGTTTAGAATTTTTAGATAGTGGATTCATCAAGATATGGGAAATTAAAGTTATAAGTACAAAATATAATTTTATTTTTGATAAATTTATTATTTTATCATATATATAAAATATAAATTAAATTATTAAAAAAGAGATTAGAATAAAATTGATAAATAAAGTTCTTTCTTTATAAAAAAATTATTTAATTACAATTTGATAATTTTTATTTTTAGTATTAAATTTAGGTTAGGGTCGGTCTCAGGCTTGGGTATTTTCGGATTCAGTTTCGGGTTTTTTCGGGTTCGGGTAATTTCGAGCTCGGACCATTTCGGGTTCGGGTTTTTCTGGGTGGATTTTTGGGTTCGGGTTCATTTTGCCACATCTAGTTTTTTCTCTACTGTTATAAAATTCTGATTGAGTTTGACGATAAAAAAATAATTAAATAAATTTTAAAAAGTGAGAAAAATAGAGGAAAAAATATTTAATTACATAAATTTATTTTTCAAATGGTGAAAAAGTAGGTAAGGTGGTTTTTTTTTTTTTAAAAAAAAAATTAAATTATTAATATGATTTTATTAATATATACTATCTTATTTAATAATTTGATTTTTTTTAATCAATTTTTTAACTGAGTTTGTGTCATTTGACTCGTGACATCAACTTAATAAAAAAAATGATATAGTATTAGAATTTATCACACCCATAAAAGTGGGTGAAAAAATGTTGTTTTAAAAGAAAATTATTGTATTTTAAAAGAAATAATAAGTTAAAAATATGAGTGATTAGTTATTATTTTAAAAAAATAGAAGATATTAAAAAAAAATGTGAGTAGTGTTTTAGTGTGTAGTTATTTTTTAAAATTAGTTTGTGACCCGCGCGATGCACGGATTATTTTTATGTATTTATTATTATATACACAAACATATATTTTTAATACAATAATACAAATTGTACATATACATGTATATCTAAATGAAAAACAACTTTTAAAAAATTTAAATATTTAATGAACCACATTGTTAAAGAAAAAAAAAATGAATATATCTAAAAAACAATATCGAAAAGTATTTATCCAAATATATATATATATATATTAAAGCAAAAAAAATGCATTCACTCAAAGTTGTTTCATTAATTTTGCATATTATATATATATATATATATTCTGGTTACAAATAAGTTAATTTTATTTGTTAAAAAATAATTAAATTATATTAACTGACTCTCATGTAGATTTTTTTTGGTGGAATTTCAATAATATCTTATTAAATATGATTTATCTCATGTTAAAAATTTTATATGAAATTTAACAAAGATTTTTTGTTGTTGTATTGTCACAAATAGTATTTGTTACTGACACTACAAACAAACTGCCATATAGTAACGGTCCAAAAACCGTTGGTAAAACCCAAAAATCCGTTGCTAAAAGTCCTAAAACCCTATACCGACGGTCAAAATGGATATTCAGAACCAAAAAAATAAGTGACGGTAAAACCCTCGTCGGTATAAATCTATACCGACGAAAAAACGGCCATCGGAATAGAGTGTACAACCTATACCGACGGTTTTGGGCGTCACTATTGTTACTACCATCGATATAGACTATGTTGGGTTAGTCACTTTTGTTTTCACCTATACTGACGGCTCTGTCGTCCGTCGGTATAGATACTATAGATATATATATACTGACGGTCATTTTGCCTGTCGGTATACATATACGACATATTTTTTTCCACGTCCATTGGTATAGATCTAGCTGTAAAATATATGATTAACCTATAGCGACGGTTTTGTCCGTCAGTATATATAGAGGTCAAAGCGTCGGTAAAAAAAAATTATCATATTTTCAATTACTAATATTGAGTCCATTTAATAATTTAATCCAACATATTTCATATAAAAAAAAGCATGATAAGAAAGTACAAAATATTTAATAATATTAAAAATAAAATTACAAAGAAATTGTCTTAATTATATAACTTTTGCAAACTAAATAGAAGTCGCAAACTAAAGTCATAATAGAGTCTTAAAATTGAAAATTAGCAGTTCAAACACAAAGAAATTAAGCAATCCAAATACACAAAGTGAAATAAGCAGTCCAAATCTCATGAATATTCTTATGGAGCAGCATCAGCATAGAATTGATAAATATTATACAATTAAAAGCAATTAAGTAGTGAAGTCAATATAGAAGAATAAAATAATGAAGTAGTTTACCATCTTCATTTTCATTAACTTGATGACTAGAAGTTGAAGACTTTATTGTTGGATGTGGTGACAAATTTGGAGCACTAGTAACATCATATACCTAAAAGGTTTTTTTTAAACAAAAACAAAAATCCTTTAAATTCTTGACAATTTTTTTTTACCATAGCAATCTATTGCTCATAGTTTAGTTTTCTTAAATATAAAGGCTAAGCAGTAAGCTCTTCAGTCTTCTTCAATAGGCAGAGTCACAACAATACTAGAGAAGAGCAATTCTACCCGTGGAAATGCATATATTGTTCATATGCCTATATTGTTCTGTAGTATCTTCAGAAATGCATTTATTGTTCACACAAACCTTTATAACCAAGGAAATGGAAACAGAGAACAACAATTCTACCCGTGGTTTGACCCAACTGCTAATTTCCACAACTACACCATACACTGGAATCCCACTGAAGTTGTGTAAGTTAACTCCCCCTCAGTTATGATAGAATCTAGTTCTATTGTTAATTTTTCAATGAATTCGAAGCCAGCCAACAGAAGTTGTGTAAGATGTGTAATTACAAATCTTAATGCATTTCACTATTCTCATGCAAAAAAGCCATTATGATCTTTTGTGAAAACAAAAATAGAGAACAGAATTGAAGCTAAGCTTCTTGATGTCACTGAGAAAACAATAGGCAAACCCTATATCAGAATATGTAACATGGCTAATTCCTTGATGTCACTATTCAAACAAAGAATTCCAGTATGGATTTGGATAACAAGGAATTTTTTGAAACAAAAGGCACCCAACAGGTGTAGTCTCTATTATTTTGTTTCATGTAAGCAAAGATTTCTAAGCAGGTCTTACGGTTAATGTTATAGAAAGAGTAGAGACTTTATAAGCCTTGGGTTCTTCAAGCCGACATAGTTAAGTAGGTCTTAATGAGTTTCAAGTTCCTAATACTTACTGCTATTAAATTTTCTACTATAAATACACTAGCCATATAATGAAGAAGCTAACTGCTCAACATAGCATAAACTTCATTTCCAAAATAATAAGTACCAATTCTTATAAGTTGTATAATTGCAAGAAATACCTGAGCTGGTTGTAGAAGTTATGGTAGCTGCAGGTCTGACAGAATTAGCAGCAGCCGTTGGAGCTTGGTCAGAAGGTTTACCTTTAAGAGTCAAGAAGCTCATGGCCCATCTGCAAAGTCAGAATCTTAGTGGTCAACACCAAAAACTACACCCTTGGCAAAAAGAACGATCATAACCCATCAAGTGGCTACATATTTTTTAGACTGCCTTTATAAATGATTTAACTAATAAGCTACCTGACAAGAATTAATGCACCACCTTACAAGGAAACAAATTGGAATATAAAAGTTTTTATAGTCACTGTTTACTGGTCCCTCTTGTGATAAGATAGCATAGAATAGTAGCCAGTTCACATTTGCCTAAATTCAAAGGAAAAGAAGTGGGAGAGGAAAAAGCATCTTAAAGCTCACCTTCTCATTATATTGCTTCACTATCTGTAAAAATTAATAAACTGCTTGAAATACCTTTGACCTTACATCACTGTTTAAAATACAAGAGAGCACATTTTTCATGTAAAATGATGGATAATAATAAAAAGGCAACAATAAATAAATTGATCAACAATAACATAACCTGTCAGGATCAATGGTAAGTACAACAATATTTGGAAGAATCCGAGTTGCAACCTCAGTTGTAGACACCTAATTTTGTCCGGACCATTAAACAGGTATGTTTTCTTCCTATATTGATGTTTTCCGAGTGTAAAAAGACTGTTTTCATCCTGCAGGTGGTACTCCGAGTCTTAGTTTAAGAGGGCGAGCACAAAAAGTCAAACTTGAAAAAAGTCAACCCCAAAAAAAGTCACTCTCAAAAAAGTCAACCCCCGAAAGTCAACTACTAAAAAAGTCAACCCACTTTCAAAATCAAGATTTTAAGTTCAATTGAAAAATGGCGAAAGAATTTTGATAATCCGAGGTCTATATTGAAAGATATGGAGTTCGGAAGTTGGGATTTGGAGATTCAGTAGAAAAGAAACCCTAATCCAAGAAATTTGGGGAAAAGTGCTTAAACGATCAAATTGATCGAAATTGAAGGTTCCAAATGAAAGATAAGCACTGACTACGGGTAATGGAGAAGTCACTTGCAAGAAAAATCGAAAGAAAAGTCAATCCGGGAGAAAACCGAGAGGTTTTTTAGTGGATTTCGGTGAAATCGGGAAGAATCACAGAAATGGCCTGACTTGGTGAGACCAAAGCCCCCAATGGATGAATAATGATTAAAAAGGATAGCCCAAGGCTCAGATTGAAGAAAATTTGAAAATCGGACTTGTTTTGAGCAAAACCGGGTTTCGGAGGTAAAAGGGCAAAATTGGAAAATTTGGGAAAAATAGCAAATGGACTCCAAAAATTCTGAAAAATTTGTGAATCTCATTCTTAAATCATTTGAAAGAGATTGGTAAAATAAAATCTTGATTCGGAGTTCGTTTGCAAAATGGCCAAATCCCGGGCTTCTTATGTAGTAATTCAAAAAGGAAAATCTCAGAAAAATAGCAAATGAGCTCCAAATCTTTTGAAAATTTTCAGATCTCATTTTTAAATTATTTGGAAGAGATTGACAAAAGAAAATCTTGATTCTGAGTTCGTTTGCAAAATGGCCAAATCCCGGGCCTCCTATGTAGTAATTCAAAAAGGCAAATCCCGGAAAAATAGCAAACGAGCTCCAAATCTTTTGAAATTTTGCAGATCTCATTATTAAATTATTTGGAAGAGATTGGCGAAAGAAAATCTTGATTCCGAGTTCGTTTGCAAAATGGCCAAATCCCGGGCCTCCTATGCAATAATTCAAAAAGATAAATCCCGGAAAAATAGCAAATGGACTCCAAAAATTCTGAAATTTGGCAAATCTCATTTTTAAATTATTTGGAAGAGATTGGCGAAAGAAAATCTTGATTCGGAGTTCGTTTGCAAAATGGCCAAATCCCGGGCCTCCTATGCAGTAATTCAAGCCGATAAATCCCGAAAAAATACCAAATGAGCTCCAAAAATTATGAAAACTTCCAGATCACACCTTTTAATTATTTTGAAGAGATTGGTGAAGAAAAATCTTGATTTGGAGCTCGTTTAAAAAATGGTAAAATGTAGGGGCATAAAAGGGCATTTTGGGAAGAAAAATTCCAAATAAATAGCAAACGGACTCGGATAATTTTGAAAACTTCCAGAACTCAATATTTTATTATTTTGGAAGTACTAAAAAAAGAAAATTTGAATTTGGAGTCCGTTTGATATTTATTTGCATCCGGGGGGCAAAATGGTCATTTCACCCAAGCAACCGAAAAGGGCTTCTTTGGGCCTTTCAAAAAAATCAGAGTTGGGCTGGAAAAGAGAAGTGCTGGCCTGCCCAAGCCCAAAGGAAGGAGGAAGCTTCTGATTTTTCAATCAAATGGCTAAAAATCAAAAGTTAGTTAGAGATTCTCTTTGATCAAGCCATGGTGATTAAGCCACATAAGCTAAGAAAGATGTCAACATTATTCTTTAACAGCTGTAATTTGAGAGAGCTGAGATGCTAATCTAAAGGTGGTAATTTCATGATTTTCACCTTGAATTATTAGCCATTTGATGGAAAATTGGTTACACAAAAAATGACAACATCCTAGGGGAGGAGAGAGGTAAAATTCTGCCACCATTAAGGGGAGGGGCAGAATTTCGAATTAGGGGGTTCATTTTGGCTGATTTCTCTTAGTTTTTCTTAGTTTTTATCTTCTTGGTTGAGAGCAAAAAAGAAAAGTTTAGAAAAAAAAGGAAAGTTTGAAGAGAAAAGCTTGAAATATTAGCTTCTTGAGGTTGCTCTTGAGCACCAACTCTTGCACTTTCTTCATTTTCTATTCTTGTTTTTGCTATTTTAATCTCTACTTGGTGAGTTTTCATTTTAAAATAATGTTTTTTGTTCTTCCTTCATCTCCTTTCTTAAGTATATTTTTTTTACATTTTGTTTTTACAATAAACTCACCATGGCCAAATGGCCTACATTATTTATTTTGAGTTGCTGTTTTGAGTTCATTTTACCATATTGTTTATGCTATTTTTTTTTTGATTTTGATGTTTTAAATGTTATGTTACTTCATGTTCTTGAGTTATATTTTAATTTGGTTGCTTTGTTTGTTGCCATTTATGTCTTAGATATCATGTTTTTGCATTTTTAATTTTCTGTTTTCATGTTGTTTAAATTTGAGCATGTTTTAGAGTTAGCATATTAAGTGTTTGTGAAAATGCTTGTGTGATTCTTTGCATGATTCTTTGTTTTATATCTTAGTTGAGCATGTTTTAGATTTAGTATATTAAGTGTTTATGAAAATGCTTGTGTGATTTTTGCATGATTTAAGTGTTATGACTTAGTTTTTCATGCTAGTATGCCAAGTGTTTGTGAAAATGCCATGCTTGTTGGAGCTTGAGGCCATTTGGCTACTCCATGTGTTTTGCATTGTGTGTTGCATTTTTTGTCATGCTAGTTGTTAGGTTTTTGCATTTGCATGATATTTGATTGGATTTTTGAGTTAAGCATGTCTTGTGTTTGTGAAAATGCCATGCATTTTAGGTCTAGGTTGCATTAAATGCCATGCAAGTTCATTTAGGTCTAGGTCACTTTATGAATGCCATGCATTTTTTCATGACATTTAGGTTTAAATCCATGCATTTCATGCATTATGTTTGCTGCATTATTTCATGCATTTCATGTTCATGCCACTTGAATAATGACTTGAGCCAATTAATGGTTCAAAGTCATGCTCTCTTGAGCACACTTGTGGAAAATTAAGTTTGTCAAGTTGATTATTCTACCTTTGTGATTTTTTTTACTTAGCCAATTTTTATCTAACTTTCAAAAAGTCTTAGCTACTGTTTGCAAATCATTTTATGAGTTTCAAATATTTTTACTTTGATTTTTAAATGATTTTATCAAAGACAAAAAAAATGTGTTGGCAAAGCAGTTTTTTTTCTCCTCCAAAAACTCATACATCTCTGATTTTTCTGGGAATTCATATTTGATCAGAAAATTAATCCAATTTTTTCTCGTGTAGTTTTACATGTCTTGAGTCTCCAGTATTTTTTTCAGAATTTTTGGAAATTTTAAAAATAGGGTAAAAAATCGTGGATTAAAACTGGACAGTGGAGTCAGAATTGAATTTAAAGAAAAACAAAGCAGTTTTTTCTCTTCCAAAAACTCGTACATCTCTGATTTTTCTGGGAATTCATATTTGATCAGAAAATTAAGCCAATTTTTTCTCGTGTAGTTTTACATATCCTGAGTCTCCAGTATTTTTTTAGAATTTTTGGAATTTTTAAAAATAGGGTAAAAAATCGTGGATTAAAACTGGACAGTGGAGTCAGAATTGAATTTAAAGAAAAACCATTTTTCTGTTTTGGTTAATTTACTTAGAGTGGGCTGATTAGGAGGGTTAGCTACTGACTTAGAGTAATTTCTAAGCCTTTTTAAACTCTAAAAATGGTTTTTCACGTCCCGGGTTAAGGGTAGTCAAGTCCGGATTTTTTAAACTTAGGAAATTAGAGCCATTTTAAAAAATTTTAGCCCAGTTTTTATTTTTAATTCAAGCTTCTCAAAATTTTTTCAAACAATCACAAAGTATTTTGGTTTTAGAATATTTAATTTGACATATTTTCCTAAGGTAGCCGGATATCTTTTTAGATATACGGATTTTCTTAATTAAAGGAAAAAATACATTTCATGCATTGCATTTTTATATTCATGCATTTTATATAATATGTGATTCTTGCCATAATAATTTCTATGATATTGTTGTTATTTTGATTTATATTTTTTGATGTTACATGGTTTATTATATAGTTTTGAATATTTCATGATATCCTATGCTTTTATTTAGTTATTTTTATTTAGCATATACTATGTTCATGCATTATTATTTTCATGCATATTATATGATAACATTATTTTATTCCATGTCATTTAAATTATAAGCCATACCATTCATATTTGTCATGTCATTTAAATCATTTCATTTCATTTAGAAAATATCATGTTACTTAGGTTATTTCATTTCATTTCATATAGAATATGTTATGTTACTTAGGTTATTCTATTTCATTTAGATTATATCATATGACTTAGAATATTGCATCTCATATAGAATATACTATGTTACCTAGGTCATTTCATTTTATTTAGAATATATTATATAACTTAGGATATTCCATTTCATTTAGAATATGCTAAGGCATTCAAATCATGTCATGTCATTTAGGTTGCATTATATTATTTAGACTTTGCTATGTCATTTTATTTATGTCATGCATATACATATTCATTTATTTTAAATGGTTTCAAAAAAGATAATGTTTTTCAATAAAATAAAGATATTCCCGAGTTAAAATAATTCATGAGTTCTCTGCCGGGTTTGCTGGGAAGGATATCATCAATTATTATTAATAACGGAATATCTTCTTTAAAAAGAGAATGGTTCGGAAAATTTTCCAAAACTAATAAAAATTTCTATATTTTGCCACGTTTGTTGGCGAATATAGGAAAATTTTGAATTTATAAATTCCGGATCATTCTCAATAAAAATGGAATTATTTTTCTTTAAATTGGGAATTAACTTGAAATACTAAATTTAAAACCAATTTTTACCGAGACTTGAGATAACACACGATTAATAAGGTACCGATTTATACGGGCGTTGTGGGGGTGCTAATCCTTCCCCACACGTAACCGACTCCCGAACCCGCTTCTTTGATTTCTCTGGTTTAAAACGCAGACTTGAAATTGGTTTTTAAAATGTTTTAATTAATTTTTTAAAATATTTTATAAAACCGGTTTTAATAGGTGGCCGATCACACCTAGCTAAAAAAGATTGGTGACGACTCCATGTCTTTTTTTAAGGTCATTTTTAAAACCTTCATTTTTCTAGAGGAATTAAGTTGACTTTTCCTCGATTTTTTTTAATGTCACGCTTAACGAATAATAAAGTCTTGCGATGAGACTCGTTATTTTTTAGGTTGCGACATCAGTCATATCATAATAAGAACTAGTGGCACATAAAGCCATAACTCCTACCACAACATAATTTCATATTAGTTTGATGACACCTAGAAAACCAAGAACACAGTTGCTTTTTGAAAATCAAAGAAACCATTTCCAAAACCAAGAATATCAGAAACTAGCGATAAACATGTATGCATGTTCCTCGGGCAGGAGAGAAAGTATCACGCAATGCACGGATTGTAAATGCATTAATCAAAGCTCTCTTCCGTGTCTGCAATTTTAGAGCAAGGGAAGACAATTTTCAATGGGGGTAGTTAATTAAACTTAACAAGAAACATGCAAGTTGACACTAAAAGAAAGAGGATATGCCAACAAATACTAATATCTCAGATGAGAAAGTCAGGTAACTCAAAGTACTCAAGGATTGGCCTAGATCCTACTAACCCCTTCATTTAGGTAGCTTGCAATTTTCCCAGTAATATGGTGGTATTTGTTCTAATTGTAGGCTCTTCGTCAACCTGCACAACATTGCCACAATGTACAGAACATAAAAAAGCAAATGTTTTTAATATGGGAAACAATCCTCAAACAAATTAAATGAGAAACATAACTAGCAAATTAGTAATATATATATATATATAATGAGCTGGAAATATGTGTAGACACAGAATTTTATCCGGGTTATGTTTTTATTTTTAATTAATTAATTATTTAATTTCATTTTTTCTTTAATTTTGAAATTATTAAAAAAAAGGAAAAAAACAAAAAATGGAAAATCAGATAAAAAGATTAGTTTGGATTAAACTTGGTCTCTCCCTTAGATCAGGATTAGCTTTTGAAAATGAAAGAAACTCTTTATCAGCTTAGATTTCAAAACCTAAATGAATTGAAACTCTATACCCGATTGAATTAGGACTCCTCTTTGTTCTTTCTATAAATTCATAGCAAATAACACTGAAAAAAAAAACCCTGAATGACAATCTCGGCAATCACAAAGCAATCAGAAAGAGTAAACCAAGAGCACACACAAAAAAAAAAAAGAGAGCAAAATAAGTTTATTTTTTTGAGGTTCTACAGATTTCATCTTGGAGTAGTGAAAAAGAAAAGAGATTTGAAACACAATACATACAACCCGAATCACAATATGCCAGAAGGATAAAAAACAAAGTGTGTTTCAGGAGACTGTTTGATTCGGACTTTTTGAGGTTTCAGATTTGAAGTGTTCTTTTGAAAAATCGGGCGGTCAATACCTAGAAAAGGGTTAAAGAAAGGCTTGGTGAGAATTTGGGGACCATTTGACGGCTGTCGGTGACGGATCGGAGGGTTAGAGGTTACGATTTTCGAACCTAGATCTAGGGTTCTTAGGTTTGATTTTGGGAAAACTGATTTGATATTGAGGTTAAGGAGATCGAGAGGAGTTTAAGGTGAAATTTTAGGAAATTTCTGAGTTATTTGGTGGCGGCGAACGACGGCCGTCGACGAAGGGACGGTGGCGATAAGGCGGACAATCGTCGAAATCTGGAAAACGAAGAACACGGTGACTCTTTTCTTCTGGTTGGGAGACAAAAGCTCAGAGGAAAGAATTTTTTTTTTGGAAGGTATGCAAATGGTTTTTAAAAAAAAAATGAACTTTTATAAGCTGCATCCTGGTCGGGTCGCATGACTCGCGCGCGACCCGCGCGCCAGCCCGACCTGTATGCTGCTGTCCTATTTTTTTTTCTCTTTTGTTTTATTTATTATTTATTTTGATTAATTAATATTAATTTATTATTACTAATGGTATTTTCAAGTTTTTTTTTTGCAGGTTTATTTTGTGAGTTAATTATTCGTGTTTACTAATTATTTATTATTAGATTATTATTTTATATTATTATTATTATTATATTTTAGTATATTTTATATTATTAATTTATTTAGTAATAAGATTAGATTAATTTTTAATTGAGGATTAATTAATTTAAAATAATAAATTAAGATCTTTTCCAATGATGAAATTCGATGACTTCACGTTTGGTTGATTTCTGAGAAATTTCTAGGTGAGAGAATTCTCTTAAAAATTCTCCAGAACAAATAGAAGGATTTTTTCAGAGATTATTTTCGATATCAATAAAGATCAAAATTTATTCTTTTAAAATAATTAATTTTCAATGTCTCTTTTTCAAGATAATTTTCCTTAATAAATGCCTAATTAAAATTGAAGGATAAATTAAGATTTTTTTCAATGATGAAATTCAAGAGAGTTGCGAATGGTTGGCTTTTAAGAAATTTCTAGGTGAGAAAAATTCTCTTAAAAATTCTCCAGAACGAATGGAAGAATATTCTAAGAGATAATTTTCGATATTAAGATCAGAATTATTTTTAGAACAAATATTAATAAAATGTGGATTAATTTTGGAAGATTAATTTAAGAGAAATAACTTTGTTAAATAATCTAAATTTTTCGACGACGGAGCCTCTTCAATAGAACGAATGATTTCTTTTTAATACTCTCGAGGTGAGGAAACATTTTTTTAGTAATTTCTCCAGAATGAATGGAAGGAAGTCTAAAAAATGATTTCCGAGATTTCTAATTTTAACAATTAAAATGAAGATAGGACTATCTCTTAGATAGGCGTTGTGAGGGTGCTAATCCTTCTTCACACGTAACCGTACTCCCGAACCTAGTTCTGATAAGCAGACCAGAACCTATTCTTTTTAAGGTGCCTTAGTCAAGCTTAGGATTACTTTAAATAAGATAGATTCATAAATGTGACTAATCACACCTAGATTAGATGATTAGTGGCGACTCCATGATTTGTGTCTAGCATGCTGAATTCATATTTGGCACGTTATGACAGTTTGGCGACTCTGCTGGGGACATTAGAGAGTCGAGCCATAGATTAGTCTTGTGATACCTTAGGTTTTAATAATTGGTCTTAAATGTTTAATTTTTTTCTTTATTTTTATTTTGATTTTGTTATTTGTACTAACAACTTTTGTTTCTTATACATTGGTGGGAAAAAGAAGGTTTGAATGTTCCTTCGCACACACGACACGTTACATATCATAAAACCCTATACCCGAGCTTGTCCTTTTTTGGAGGGGGTAAAGTACCTACGTCTTCGTGATGTGATAACCTCCCGCAACAACTTTGGAAAATACTCTCACCCGAATTGAACTCTTCCGGTTGGAGCCTATAATGGGTGAGGAATGGGGTGCCTTACTCACTCTACATGGATGATGTTAAGGAGCAATTTGGGGATCTTTTTAGCTTGGTCAAGTATCCTAAACCTAGTATATAAACAACATTTAAGTGGCCAAACTTTAAGATAAAGCCATGTCCACCCTTGTATAGAGGAGAACCCGAACTTAGGACACACGAAGGAACACTTCTTACCTTATGCTTTATCATTTACATGATGTTAAATGTTTGTTTATCTTACACGTTTTCTTGCTGATATGCTCACCATGATGATGTAGTGCTTACACATGTTGTTGTATATTTATCCTTTCATAAGTTTGCTGCTATTATATCTAACTTTTTGTTTTCTTTCTTTCTTTCCTTCTCTTTCTCAATGCATTCGCATCATGCATCATACTAGATATCTTGCCGCATAACAGTCTTTGATAAGGAGAATCTTTACTGTCATCCATGGAAATCCTAGTAAGATCCGAGTATGCAAAGTTTGAATCCCCGAGCTGTTTAAAGTTAAGGTCTGAAAAGGTTCAGCGAAATAAAGGAGACTGTCTACCAGCCGGCTATGTGTCCATACTCCCCAAGGAGGTTCATCTAGACCTTACACAGAATGATCTTGCTGATTTAGTTGACATCTGGGGATCTTGGAACAGGGTAAAACAAGAAATGTTTCAGCAAATATATGGTGACCTTGCGTTACTCCTTCAAGTCACAGTAGACACCAACTTAATTTAGGCAATGGTACATTTATGGGACCTTTTTTATAGATGTTTCGTCTTCAATGAGGTAGACATGGTACCCACTATTGAAGAATACTCTGCAATGCTCCTTTTCGACTACCGAGACCCTGACAAAGTCTACTTGAAAAATAAAATGGGCTATCCCAAGAAAGTTGCTAGGATGTTGGGGATCAGTTTGTCTGAAGTGGACCATCACATCGTGGAAAAAGGTGAATATAGTTATATCACATGGGATTTTCTGCGAGATTTCATTAGGGAGCATCTGAACGATGAAGAAGGTATGAAAGCAATGGCGCTTGCCCTTTATGGGATGGTTGTCTTTCCTAAAATCTTGGGGCATGTCAAGATGGCCATAGTAGACTTGGTTGACCAGATTGAGCATCGGCTGAATGTGGCACCAACAATATTGGTAGAAACTATCAGATCGTTGAATCACTGTCGACGATTGGGAAATGGACGCTTTACTGGATGCATACAATTATTGTACATATGGATGAAAAGCCATTTTGAATGCATTAAGTCATACTTCACCTCTAACGTTCCCATTCAGGAATTCTGTAACAGTGTTTGGCCGAACCCAAAGGCAAAAACGCGTTTGGATGTCATTTTTTCGCAAGCTCAAGAATCAAGAAGTTGTGTGGTTAGCTCATTGGATGAAGCTTGATTCTGTGTTTTATAGTTGTGGAAATCAAATTTTTGTACCTCTTCTAGGGCTATTGGGGGTCGTTAGTTACGCACCTATTTTGGTTCTTAGGCAGGCTGGACATAAAGAATTTATTCCTATGACGCAAAGGCTCAACCATTTGGAATTCTCTTATGCGGACGATGGGGTTTCAGAGAATAAAGAAGATCTCGCCAAAGTTTGGAAACAAACCATCCGAGTCGACCAAGGTTGGCTTTTGAACGGTGTTACTGCTGAGTATCTTGTGTGGCAAGCTAAGAAAGACAAAGATGTGGTACTTCCTTGGAAAAGAAATTCAGATATCCTAGCTTAGCTCACTCAGTCAGACTCAGTGCTGAAATTTGAATTAACCAAGAGGAAATTACTCGAAGAAGAAGATGAATTAGGGCAGGAAAACCAAAGATTGCAGTGAAGATAAAGAGAATAGAAGACAGTCAATCTGAGCAAAAAAATTCATGAATTGGATCATGAATGCAAGGTATGGAAGACAGCCTTTGAGCGATTGGATGATTTGTTTTCGCAAAGGGTTCCGGAGCTTGAAGATATGGGAGTAGAAAATGAAGAGATGCGTTTGGAATACATGAAAAAGAAAGAGAAATGCCAATAGTTAACCCAGAAGCTCGAGAAAATGGAAAGGTAATATGGACAAAAGCAAGACCTCCTTAGGCATTTATTAGACCAGATTTGTAAAAACGCTCGCAAGACAGAAGAAATGAACAACAGGATTGAAGGGTTGAAGGCAAATATACATCCAAAAGACATGAGAGGTCAACTGGAAGTACAAATTATTGCTTTAGAGGGAATCGTTGAAGAATTTGCACATGATATTCGAGAAATGAAAGAGCAGCTTTTTAAGATGGTTGAAAGTATTCATCGAGAATCTCCATCACCTTTGGATCAACCGCATGCGTTTGGTGGCTCGCATGATGAATCAAAGTATCAAGTAGCTGAACTTAAACACCTAATTCCGAATACAAAGTCTTCTGATTGGATACCATTTCAGATACCTAAGGAAGAAACTCTTTTCTTCACATCGTCACCGCAGATTGGTCAGCACGCAGACAGATATCGTGGCGTCACTTCTCGACCAGTTTTTGGGCCTGTTAATCAGAAAAAATGATGTAGTAATCAGGATAGAACTCCTATTGATCCAATTCCAATGACCTACACGGAGTTACTCCCCCAGAATTTTGAAGCCAATTTTGTCGGACCAATTTATCCGAAAGATTTAAAGCCTCCTTATCCTTAAGGTCACGATGCCAATGCTACCTGTGGTTATCATGTTGGAATTTCAAGCTACTCTACGGAAAATTGTGGAGCTTTGAAGTGAAAAGTACAAAATCTGATTAAAGCAGGGTTTTTGAGTTTCGAAAAAAAGACGAAGCCAAATGTTGAGGGGATCTCATCAAAGGCGGCACTTTAACTTTGGAGGTTTTGGAATGATTGGAATTTGAAGTCCGAAGATGAGGGATGTCACTCGGAATTCAATCTGGAGGAATTTTTCAAATTAAGGGATTCGCACCCAAAATAAGGATTCACACCAAACTAAGGATTTTCACTTAACTAAGGTGTCGCAACCTATCTAAATAATAACGACGTCTCATCGCAAGACTTTATTATTCGTTAAGCGTGACATTAAAAAAAAAAGAGGAAAAGTCGACTTAATTCTTCTAGAAAAATGAAGGTGTCGATACGTGATCCCTATCGCGGGGACCCGTTTGAGTGAAGGGGAAACGGAATCAGAGGAAAAGACGACTTAATTCTTCTTGAAATAAAATAAATGATCGACGGTATGAAAACGGCCTCGTAAAAAGACATGGAGTCGCCACCAATCTTTTTTAGCTAGATGTGATCAGCCACCTATTAAAACCGGTTTTATAAAATATTTTAAAATTAATTAAAACATTTTTAAAACCAATTTTAAGTCTGCGTTATAAACCAGAGAAATCAAAGAAGCGGGTTCGGGAGTCAGTTACGTGCGGGGAAGGATTAGCACCCCCACAACGCCCGTATAAAATGGTACCTTATTAATCGTATGTTATCTCAAGTCTCGATAAAAAGTTAGTTTTTAATTTAGTATTTCAAGTTAATTCCTAATTTTAAGAAAAATGATTCCACTTTAATTGAAAATTATCCGGAATTTATTAATTCAAAATTTTCCTATACTCCCCGAAAAATCGGCAAAATATAGAAATTTTTATTCATTTTGAAAACTTTTCGAATCATTCTCGTTTTTTGAAATAAAGATATTCCTTTATTAATGATAATTGATGATATTCCCTCCAGCAAAGCCGGTAGAGAATTCATGAATTATTTTAACTCGGGAATATCTTTATTTTTTATTGAAAATCATTATCTTTTTCAAAACATTTAAAATTATGAACAGGAACATGTATGACATAAATAAAATGACATGGCAAAGTCTAGATAATATAATGCAACCTAAATGATATGATATAATTTAAATGGTATAGTATATTCTAGGTAAAATGAAAAATCCTAAGTATCATGGTATATTCTAAATAAGATAAAATGATTTAAATGACATGGCAATTTTAAATGATATGGCATATTATAAATGACATGGCATGTTATAAATAAAATAACCTAAATAACATGGAATATGATCTAAATGACAAGAAATGACATGAAATTAAAATAATGCTAACATATAATATGCATGTAAATGAAAATAAAAATAATAATGCATGAACATAGTATATGCTAAACAATATGACAAAAATAACTAAATAAAAAGCATAGGATATCATGAAACATTAAAAATCATATGACAAACAAATATAAGATCATAAAATGTGAATTAAAATAATAATAATATCATGGAAAATATCATAGCAAAAAATCACACATTTAAATAAAATGCATGAACATGGAAAATGCAATGCATGAAAATGTATTTTTTCCTCTAAATAAAGATATCCGGCTACCTTAGGAAAATATGTCAAATTAGATTTTCTAAAAAAAATAAAATTTTGTGATTGTTTAAAAAACAATTTTGAGGAAAACTTGAATAAAAATTAAAACTCTTACCAATCCCTTTTAAAAATGGTTCTAATTTCCTAATTTTAAAATCCTGAACTTAACTACCCTTAATCCGAGATTTATAAAATCATATTTAAAGTTTAAAAGGGCTTAGAAACTACCCTAAGACAGTAGCTAAATCTTCTAACCAACCCCCTCTAAATGCCTTAGCCAAATTCAACCATTATTCCTCTTTTGATTTCAAATCTGCCTCTACTGTCCGATTTTACCACACGATTTTTTTGCCTATTTTTAAAAATTCAAAAAAATCTAAAAAAAGTACTGGAGACTCAGAACATGTAAAACTATACGAGAAAAAGTTGGCTTAATTTTCTGATTAAAGATGACTGCCTAGAAAAATCAGCGAAGTTTGAAAACTGGGTGAAAAAACTGTTTTGTCAAAACACATTTTTTGCCTTTGGTAAATTCATTCAAAAATCAAAGTAAAAATTGTTGGAAATCATCCTAAAGACCTAAGGACAGTAGCTAAACATTTTAAAAACCTTGGACAAAAATTGGCTAAGTAAAAAAATCACAAAGGTAGAATAATCAATTTGACAATTTCTTAATTTTCCACAAGTATGCTCTAAAGAGCATGACTTTGAGCCATTAATTGGCCTAAGTCACAAATCAAGTGGCAATGACATGGAATGCATGAACATACAACAAATAAAATGTATGAAATGCATGGTCTAAAGGTCTAAATGGTAAAGGAAATGCATGACAATTCATGGCAACCTAAATGCCTAGCATGAATTTGCATGGCAATAAATGCTATCCTAACTCAATATGCATGCAATGCTTGATAATGCAAATATGACTTGGACCTAATATGTTATGAATATTCATGAACATGCTAATATGACCTAAGACCTAAATAGCATAGTAATGCATGACAAATACCAATGTGATTTAAGACTAAATATGCATGGCAATACCAATATGGCCTAGACCTAAAATTTAATGAACATGCATAGCAATACTATGAACATACAATGACTCATGAAACTAATGTCAATGCTGGAACAAACAGCAATAAATACACAATTTCAAGATATGACAATGCAAAGCATGTTACCTAAACAAAATGCAAATGCATGACAAGGCAAGGGATGCATGAAGAGGCCAAATGATCACATGAGACTCTAATGCAATCCTATTTAGTAAATGACATAAGTACATGACAAATCATATTAAGATGCATAATGTCATGACATTTTCATAAGCATATAACATAGTAAAATCAAAATGCACAAGCTCATGACATGGAAATGCAAACAAGTTAAGAAACAAAAGGAAAATGCACATGCAAGGCATACACAATGTGAAGTGCCGAATGGTCATGAAAAAAAATGATGGCATTTTTTCATAGTATTTTCGTAAGCACATGGCATACTAAAATCAGAATATACAAGTTCATGGCATGGAGATGCAAACAAGTTAAGAAGCAAAAAGGAAAATATACATGCAAGGCATACAAAATGAAGTGGCCGAATGGTCATGAAACAAAACCAAGAAAATGCAAACATGTAAGACATGATACATGAAAAAAAATGCACAACATGAGCATATGAACAACAATGGCCTAATATGCAAGGATGCAATATCAAGCATGGAAATGAAATATATAAGTAAATATAGCATATAAAATAATGTAAAGAACACATATATAAAAGATTTAACATAGACATGCAAAACAAATAACAAGCAAAACTAGTAAGTAGAACAAGGAAAGTTAAGCTCCATGGTTGGTATCAAATGAGCATAGCCTTTCACCTAACCATAATCACTTGGTCTTGCCAAGATCATGAAGCCTTTCCATCTCAATAAAACAGAAAATAAAACATGTAAAACAGAAAATAAGGTGAGCTTCATAGTAGGTAAAAATGGGCATAGCCTCTCTCCTAACCATGGTCACTTGGTCTAGCCAAGATCATGTAGCCATTTCAACCTTTTTTACTTCATATTCTGTAAAGTCAGAACCTTAGAATACTCTATAAACCTTGTAAAAATCATTTTTCACAACAACATACAAGAAAGAAAAAAAGAAAACCAAGACAAATAAAATAGACACATTCGTCCATAGCATGAAACCATAAGAAAAAAATTGTTTTCCACCATTTTAAAGAAGAAGAAGAGATGAAAACATAAGTAAACATTAAAAAACTTTATTTCTATGAAAAATGTAGTAGGAAAACATGATAGAAAAATCAAGAAAACACCATGGAAATGAAGAAGAAAACTAGGCTAGAGCTTGGTAGAGATGACTACCTTCAAGCTCTCTATTGAAAACCCTTTTTTTTTTTGCCAAATTAGCTACTGTTTCCAGCCAAAAACTTCTAAAAAAATGAAATCCTCCCCCTCCCTTTAGCCTTGGATGGGAATTTTACTTTTTCTCCTCCAATCTTGGCCTTTACATTAAGATATTTTGATGACAACATAAAAATGTCATCTTGCAGATTGATAGCAGCCCTTAAGATGTGTACTCATCTCTTGTAGTAACCTTAACCATTAGATGCAAAAGAGGACCAATCCCATGCACTCCCTTGCTTGTCCTTCTTGAGTGCCTACCTTTGGATGAGTTGTGCTCTTCCATTCTTGGTTATTGGATGAGGCCAACATAAAAATGACATCTTGTAGATTGAATCCAGCCCTCAACATGTGTACTCAGCCCTTGTAGATGGCCTAATCCATTGGATGAAAAGAGATAATCTCATGCACTCCCTTGCTCAACCGAATGGATGCTCACCCTTAGATGAATTGTGCTCATCTTTTTTCTTCCATTCTTGGCCATTAGATGAGGGTTATTTTATGACAAATAAAAATTTCATTTCGGCATTTAAACTTGGCCATTGGATGGTGCATTCAACTTTCCTACAAGGCACCTTAGCCATTGGATGAAGGGGGGACCATTTGAAAGGTGTTAGTGGAATTAAATTGTTCAAGCTTCCTTCTTCTCCTCTATGTTGGCTGACCAAGGGAAGAAAAAATCCCAACAATTCCTTCTTCTTTCATATTTTCCTCAATTACAAATTTGCCCTTTTTGATTTCATTGGTGAAATGACCTTTTTGCCTCCCGAACTTAAATAAATAGCAAACGGACTCTAAATTCGAATTTTATTTTTTCAATACTTCCAAAATAATAAAAAATTGAATTCTGGAAGTTTTCAAGATTTTTCGAGTCCATTTGCTATTTATTTTGGATTTATTTTCGAAATTACCCCTTTTATGCACCCGAACTTTACCATTTTTTAAACGAGCTCTGAATCCATATTTTTCTTCACCAATATCTTCCAAATAATTTAAAAATGTGATATAGAAGTTTTCATAATTTTTGGAGCTCATTTTCTATTTTTTCGGGATTTATCTGTTTGAATTACTGCATAGGGGACTCGGGATTTGGCCATTTTGCAAACGAACTCCGAATCAAGTTTTTCTTTAGCCAATATCTTAAAAATAATTTAAAAATGAGATTTTCAAATTTTCAGAATTTTTGGAACTCGTTTGTTATTTTTCGAGATTTATCTGCTTGAATTACTACATAGGAGAACCGGTATTTGGTCATATTGCAAACGAACTTCGAATCAAGATTTTATTTTGCCAATCTCTTAAAAATGATTTAAGAATGAGAATTGAAAATTTTCAGATTTTTTGGAGTTCATTTGCTATTTTTTTTGTATTTTCCAATTTTGCCTTTTACCTCCGAAACCCGGTTTTGCTCAAAACAAGTCCGATTTTTAGAATTTCTTCAAACTGAGCCTTGGACTATCCTTGTTTAATCATTTCTCATCAATTAAGGGCTTTAGATCTTCCGAATTGGGCCATTTCTATAATTCTTTCAAATTTCACTGAAATCCACCAAAAAACCCTAATCCTCGGTTTTCTTCCAAATTGACTTTTCTATCAGTTTTTCTTCCAAATCACTTCTCCATTACCCGTAGTCAGTGCTTATCTTTCATTTGAGACCTTCAATTTCGACCAATCATTTAAGTACTTTTCCCCAAATTTCCCGAATTAGGGTTTCCTTTCTACTAAATCTCGTAACCCAACTTCCAAACTCCATATCTTTCAATGTAGACCTCGGATTATCAAAATTCTTTCACAGTTTTTCAATTGAATCTCAAATCTTGATTTTGAAAGTGGGTTGACTTTTTTAGTAGTTGACATTTTTGGGGTTGACTTTTTTGAGGTTGACTTTTTTGAGTTTGACTTTTTATGTCTGCTTTCTTAGATTAAGTCTCGGAGTACCACCTGCAGGATGAGAAAAGCCTTTTAGCATTCAGAAACATCAATTTAGGAAGAAAATGTACCTGATTTAGGGGTCCGGACAAAATTAGGTGTTTACATAAGGGATTCACACTAAACTAAAGATTCTCAGATAAATTAAGGATTCACACTAAACTAAAGATTCTCACTTAACTAAGGATCATTCTCGTCTTTGATAAAATAAATCTAATCTTAAAAAAACTTACCTTTGAAAAACAATTCATCTTGAAGGAAAAAAAATCTCATCTTAAAAATTCTCATTACTACCAAGGTCTAATCTCATCTCTTCAACCAAGGTGCAAAATCTAAAAGACCAAAATTTTCATCTCAACCGAGGTCCAAGAATTTTCCTTTAAAAATAGTTTGATTTCAAAATTCAAAAATATAACTCAAAATCTTTCTTACATGTTAAATGCATACCATGAATGTCATGAATGTCATGTAATGCAATTCATGAAATGAATGTCATGAATGCAATGCAATGCATGGTAATCACCATATCTCTCCAATCATGGTAACAAAATGATTCTCAAGCTCATTATTTCATCTTTGTATCATTCCCAAACATGTAGCTTCAAAACTAGCTAACAAGTTCCATCCACCGGTCTAGTCCTTTGCCGATTTTATTCATTCTCAAATGCAGCATTTGTCTATTTCCAAAGTGTATATTTCAGCTTGGAAGCCCCATTGTCTAAATTTCAAACCTTTCTAGTTCTCATCATTGTTTCATTTTGTCCCAGAACATCATCTTTAATTTTTTTTTCAAAATAATGTATGAATCTTTTATGTTCAGTATTTCAACTTATCAGTCGTCATTCCAATTCCATAACAAATATAATGCATCAACATTTCCTCTATTCATTATGGGTATGCAAAGTTGGCAACAAAGAATGGCAATGAACAAAATGAATCGCAAGAAAGAGGGTTTTTATCATTGAAGGGAAAAAAACAAATTTGTCAAAAGATAATAGGCGAATCAAAGAATTATACAAGGATATTTGGATGGGATATCAACATCCCCAAATAATGAACATGTTGACAATCTTGAGATTAATCCATGATTCACTTTCAAAAATCAATCCAATCGGTGTTCTTGATATTTTCGAGTTCTGTCATACCAAACCATGCCCCCAATGAAATCTGCAAACTGACTTTCATTATACCTAAGCCGCCCTTTCAGGTTTTCAACTTAGATATTCTCCTATGACTCAAACTGCCTTTTTCGGGTTTTCAATTTGAATCTTCCTTTTTTTCATATTTTTTTTTCATTTTTTTTTCCATTCTTTTTTTTTCATTTTTTTTTTCATCTTTTTTTTCCTTCAAAGAAACATTTCTCCACAGTATTTGGCAAATCATCTTCATTTGTCTTTTTCAAAATAATGCTTCCCTCAGAAAAGCTTTTTACTTCATAAGAACTCCACAAATAGTTGTGTACTCTCTCCAATAGCCATGTGACTTAAGAGCAATTTCTTCAAAACTAATTATTTCTCAAAGTATCAAGAACAAAACTTCCCTAATCATGTATTCGTCTCAATCTTCTTGGAGGAAATTGAGCATATCAAAGTGTAACAAGCCTTTTGCTTCTTCTTTGGAGCTGTCTTCATGCATCTAAGCTTCATTGTCCCTTGATAATACCACAAGCATGTCCTAATTCAATATATGTTTTCCAATTCAAACATTCACATTTGATCAAAATGGACTTTTCCAGGTACGTAATGTAGGCTAAGGTTTTGGGGTTATGAGATAATGGATAAAATAGGCTCAAACATGTGTTTAAAGGTTGCAAACCAAGGATCATTTTCATCTCCAAACATTTCATATCTTTCTTTTCATTTTCAAGATAATCAAGCCATGGATCATTTCTTTTTCATGAAGATTTTTCAAAACTTTTCACACCTTTCTTTGTTTTTTTTTCCTCTTTTTTCCTTTTTTTTTTATCACAAAGTGAGTTCAAAATTTTGGAATTCAATCCATCTCATCATTGCCTCCATGACATAAGACATTCTTTACATGGCGTAGAAATATGATCCAATCATTCGTTCTCCTCTAGAAAGATATTTTTCCATACTTGCCCCCCGGTGTGGAGAGTAATCCTTGGTTGGGTTCATTCGAAAAAAAAGAATCCAATAGGCTCAAAAGGGGGTTGCGAAAGATAATTTCTCATTTTGTGAAAGGAATATGAAAGATGGCCATTATCATCTCAAATGTGAATATTTTAATCAAAGAACATTTATTGAAAATGACAAGCTTATAGAAATGCACCACAAGGAATCTACGTACTTGTAAAGGAATTCAACAGCCATTCAATATACTCGTGAAGCAATTCTACTAATTTTCTTCCAATCATGCCAAAACTGCATATCAACTTTCATCTTTTTTTTTTTCACAATAATCTCAACAAAATAAAATGGCAAAGTATGGTCATATATGTTCAAGTTCACCAATACGGAAATAACTTTCAAAATTGAATCCCATATTATTGCCATGGTTGTCACCATATTCATTACTTGGAAATTTGACATGGGTGAAATTGAAAGTGCGGGAAAATGGAAGAAATAATAAATGAAAGAGGAAATGAAAATGAAAATGCATCAAACTTGCCAATTCATTGAGATGATGAAAAATAAATCAAGTCTAAACATAAAAAGATCCACCTACATTACTTTAAAGGACAAAAAAGAGTTCAAAGATGTCGCAACCTATAAAAAATAACAAGTCTCATCGCAAGACTTTATTAGTCGTTAAGTGTGACATTAAAAAAAATAACAAGAAAAAGTCGACTTAATTCCTCTAGAAAAATGAAGATTTTGAAAATGACATTGAAAAAGACATGGAGTCGCCACCAATCTTTTTTTAGCTAAGTGTGATCGGCCACCTATTAAAATCAGTTTTATAAAATATTTTAAAATTAATTAAAATATTTTTTAAAACCAATTTCAAGTCTGCGTTTTAAACTAGAGAAATCAAAGAAACGGGTTCGGGACTCAGTTACGTGTGGGGAAGGATTAGCACCCCCACAACGCCCGTATAAAACGGTACCTTATTAATCATGTGTTATCTCAAGTCTCGGTAAAAAAGTCGGTTTTAAATTTAGCATTTCAAGTTAATTCCCAATTTAAAGAAAAATAATTCCATTTTTAATTGAAAATGATCCGGAATTTATAAATTCAAAATTTTCCTATATTCCCCAACAAACGTGGCAAAATATAGAAATTTTTATTAGTTTGGAAAACTTTCCGAATCATTCTCATTTTAATGAAGATATTCCGTTATTAATGATAACTGATGATATCCTCCCCAGCAAATCCGGCAGAGAACTCATGAATTATTTTAACTCGGGAATATTTTTATTTTATTGAAAATCATTACCTTTTTGAAAACATTAAAAAAAAATATGAATATGAATATGCATGACATAAATAAAATGACATAGCAAAATCTAAATAATATAATGCAACCTAAATGATATGATATAATTTAAATGCCTTAGCATATTCTAAATAAAATGAAATATCCTAAGTTATATGATATTTCTAAATGAAATGAAATGATCTAGGTAACATAATATATTCTATATGAAATGTAATATCCTAAATCATATGATATATTCTAAATGAAATAAAATATTCTAAATGACATAATATATCTTAAATGAAATAAATGACCTAGGTAACATAATATATTCTACATGAAATGAAATGACCTAGGTAACATAATATATTCTATATGAAATGAAATAATTTAGATGACATGGCAAATATGAATGATATGGCATATAATATAAATGACATGGAATATAAAATAATGCTATCATATAATATGCATGAAAATAAAAATGAAAATAATAACACATGAACATAGTAAATGCTAAATAATATGACAAAAAATAACTAAATAAAAAGCATAGGATATCATGAAATATTCAAAACCATATAATAAACAATATAACATCAAAAAATATAAATCAAAATAATAACAATACCATAGGAATTATCATAGCAAAAATCACATATTATATATAAAATGCAAGAATATGGAAAATGCAATACATGAAAATGTATTTTTTCCTCTAACTAAGGAAATCCGTATATCTAAAAAGATATCCGGCTACCTTAGGAAAATATATCAAATTAAATATTCTAAAACCAAAATACTTTGTGATTGTTTGAAAACAATTTTGAAAAGCTTAGATTAAAAATAAAAACTTAGCTAAACCCTTTTTAAATGGCTCTAATTTCCTAAGTTTAAAATCTCGGACTTGACCACCCTTAACCCAAGAATTAAAAAATCATTTTTAGAGTTTAAAAAGGCTTAGAAACTACCCTAAGTCAGTAGCTAAACTTCCTAATCAGCCCCCTCTAAGTAACTTAACCAAAACAGAAAAATGATTTTCCTTCAAATTCAATTCTGACTCCACTGTCCAATTTTAAGCCACGATTTTTTAACCTGTTTTTAAAAATTCTAAAAAATCTAAAAAACATACTGGAGACTCAGGACATGTAAAACTACACGGAAAAAAATCGGCTTAATTTTTTGATTAAAGATGAATGCCCAGAAAAATTGGAAAAATATGAGTACTCGGTGAAAAAAACTGTTTTGCCAAAACACATTTTTTTGCCTTTGATAAAATCATTTAAAGATCAAAGTAAAAATATTTAAGACTCACAAAATGACTCACAAACAGTAGCTAGGACTTTTGAAAAGTTAGACAAAAATTGGCTAAGTAAAAAAAAATCACAAAGGTAGAATAATCAATTTGACAACTCTTTAATTTTTCACAAGTATACTCAAGAGAGCATGACTTTGAACCATTAATTGGCCTAAGTCATTAGTCAAGTGGCATGGACATGAAATGCATGAAAAAATACAGCAAATATGATGCATGATTTTAAACTAAATGTCATGGAAAATGCATGGCATCAATAAAATGACCTAGACCTAAATGAACTTGCATGGCATTTAATGCAACCTAGGTCTAAAATGCATGGACATGCATGGCAAAATAAACCAAACCTAACATCTAAAATATGCATGGCAATAACACAAACACAAGGCATGCTTAAACCAAATACTCAATCCAATGTCATGCAAATGCAAACCTATCAACTAACATAACAAAAATGCACACACAAAGCAAAATACATGAAGTGGCTGAATGGCCTCAAGTCCAAAGTAAGCATGGCATTTTCACAAACACTTGATATACTTAAACCAAATACTCAATCAAATGTCATGCAAGTGCAAACCTATCAACTAACATAGCAAAAATGCACACACAAAGCAAAATACATGAAGTGGCTGAATGGCCTCAAGTTCCAAGTGAGCTTGGCATTTTCACAAACACTTGATATACTAACATACTCAACTAAAATATAACACTCAAATCATGCAAATATAAATAGAGCTAACAAACATTTTCACAAACACATGGATTACAAAATATAAAACATAAACAAATTTAAACATTTTGAAAACAGAAAATTAAAAATGCAAGAACATGATAATGAACTCATAAATGGCAATAAACAAGCAACCAAATTAAAACAAGCTTCAAGTATATGTAGTAGAAGAAGATTTAAAGCATCAAGACTAAAAAAATAACAAAAATAACATGACAAATCAAAGCAAAACAGCAACAACAAAAATCTGGGCCATTCGGCCATGTCAAGGAATGAGAAAAAAAAATATTGCAAGAATTTGTTTAAGAAAAGATGAAGAAATAACTTAAAAAGAACATTAAAAAACACTTATTTAAAAAGTAAAATAAAAATAAAACTCACCAAAATAATAATCAAAATAGCAAAAACAAGAATGAAAAATCGAAGAAAGTGCAAGAGTTGGTGCTAAAAGCAACCTCTAAAAGCTATCTTTCAAGCTTTTTCTCTTCAAACTTTCTTTTCTTTTCTAAACTTTTATTTTTTGCTTTGCAACAATGGAGAGAAAACTCAGCCAAAACAAGAGAGAATATCAAAAAATGAGAGTGAGTTGATAATGAAAGAGAGCCCTCCTTTAGGGTGGCCGAAACTTCCCTTTCTCATGACTAGGATGTTGTCATCTTTCCTCCAACCAATTTTCATCCAAGGGCTAATGATCCAAGAGGTTTAAAACATGAAATTATCACCCTTAGATTAGGCCATCAGCTATCCATAATTACAGCTGTTTAAAAATTATGTTGACACTCTCCCTCTTCATGCATTGGCCCATGTGGCTTATTTGCAAAGGCTTGATAAAAAACACTAACTAACTCTTCATTTTTGGCCTCTTGATTGAAAAATCAGAAACTCCTTCCCCTATATGGGCCTTGGCCGGCCAACCCTCCTTCTTCCAGCCCAAGTCTGATTTTTTTGAAAGGCAAGAGAATCCCTTTTCGGTTTCTTAGGTAAAATGACCTTTTTGCCCCCCGGATACAAATAAATGGAAAACGGACTCCAAATTCAAATTTTATTTTTTTAATACTTTCAAAATAATAAAAAATTGAATTCTGAAAGTTTTTAAAATTTTCCGAGTCCGTTTACTATTTATTTGGAGTTTTTCTTCCAAAATTGCCCTTTTATGCCCCCACATTTTACCATTTTTTAAACGAGCTCCAAATCAAGGTTTTTCTTCACCAGTATCTTCCAAATAATTTAAAAGTGTGATATGGAAGTTTTCATAATTTATGAAACTCATTTGGTATTTTTTTTGGGATTTATCTGCTTGAATTACTACATAGGAGGCCCAGGATTTGGCCATTTTACAAACGAACTCCGAATCAAGATTTTATTTCGCCAATCTCTTCCAAATAATTTAAAAATGAGATTTTCAAATTTTCAGAATTTTTGGAGTCCATTTGCTATTTTTTCGGGATTTATCTCATTGAATTACTGCATAGGATACCCGGGATTTGGCCATTTTGCAAACGAACTCCGAATCAAGATTTTCTTTCACCAATATCTTCCAAATGATTTAAGAATGAGATTTGCAAATTTTCAGAATTTTTGGAGTTCATTTGCTATTTTTCCCAAATTTTCCAATTTTACCCTTTTGCCTTTGAAACCCGATTTTGCTCAAAACAAGTCCCATTTTCAAATTTTCTTCAAATTAAGCCTTGGGCTATCCTTTTTTAATCACTCCTCATCCATTAGGGGCTTTAGTCTTATCAAGTCAGGCCATTTCTGTAATTCTTCCCAATTTCACTGAAATCCACCAAAAACCCTAATTCTCGATTTTCTCCCGGATTGACTTTCCTTTTAGTTTTTCTTTCAAGTGGCTTCTCATTACTCGTAGTTAGTGCTTATCTTTCATTTGGAACATTCAATTTCGACCAATTCGATCGTTTAAGCATTTTTCCCTAAATTTCCCGGATTAGGGTTTCCTTTCTACTAAATCTCCATAACCCAACTTCCGAACTCTATATCTTTCGATATAGACCTCGGATTATCAAAATTCTTTCACCATTTTTCAATTGAACTTCAAATCTTGATTTTGAAAATCGGTTGACTTTTTCAGTAGTTGACTTTTCAGAGTTGACTTTTCAGGGTTGACTTTTTCAGTAGTTGACTTTTTGGGGTTGACTTTTTCAAGTTTGACTTTTTATGTCTGCTTTCTTAGACTAAGCCTCAGAGTACCACCTGCAGGATGAGAAAAGCCTTTTAGCATTCTGAAACATCAATTTAGGAAGAAAATATACCTGATTTAGGGGTCCGGACAAAATTAGGTGTCTACAAAGGATAATCAACAACTTTAATCCTTCATTCTAAATCTCAACGCCATTATGCCCCAGTGTAGATGGACCAACACCGACATTTGATTCCTCTTACTTATCAAAATTCAAATGGCCAACAATGATCAAGCTTTGCACCTTATGTTTAAAAGCCGGACAAGTTTCTATAGAATGACCAGAATTCCTAGAATGATATTCACATCAAGCATCGGCATCATACCACTCAGGGAAAGGAGGTTTCAAAGGTTCCAGGTGAACAGGTGCAACCAGTTGATTTTCAATGAGACGTGGGAATAAAGCAGTGTAGGACATCGAAATTGGATCAATATGGGTTCTCTCTTGGTTATTTCGAGGTCTTCTCTGATTACTCATTGAGGGTCTAGGTTGAACTAAAGGACTAGCTGTAGGGCCAGACATAGGAATAGGTGTTTGAGGGTAAAAGTTTGGTTGGAAAGTTGATGGTGCTAATGGATAAGGGTGGTACACCAGGTATGGATAGCTTGGGGAAACAGCTCTTGCTTGTTGCCTTCCATAAGTCATAGCTTGGACATCTATCTCATTATTTTTATATGCCCCATTTTTCTTTCCATCAGATGTTTCTTCGGCTTCAAGTTTCCCACTCTTTATAGCATTTTCTATTATCTCCCTGGAGATTACCATGTCTGCAAAATTCTTGGTGGCATTCCCAATCATCCTTTCATAGTATGGTACTTTAAGGGTACTAACAAACAAGACTGTAGTTTCTTTTTCAGTGAGAGATGGTTGGACTTCGGTAGCAATGTCCCTCCATCTTTGAGCATACTCTTTAAAGCTTTCAGTAGCTTTCTTCTCCATATTCTGTAAGGTTAAACGGTCTGGAGCCATATAAACAATATGCCTGTATTGTGCTATAAATGCCCTTGCCAACTCATTCCATGAATGGATGCGGGTTCTATTCAATTGGACATACCATCTTACAGCGGACCCTGTGAGACTATCTTGGAAGACATGTAACAGCAACTTGTCATCAAGCGTGTGAGTAGCCATCTTTCTACAATTCATTGTGACATGGGTTATTGGGCATTTAGTCCCATCATATTTCTCAAAATCTGGATTCTTGAACTTTGGCGGAATGATTACATCGGACACCAAGCAAAGCCCAGCAGCGTCTATGGAGCCATAGAAATCCATCCCCTCAACAGAACGGAGTCTTTCCTTTATAAGACTCATTTTGTGAGAATCAATCTCTTCAACTACCCTTAGCCTCTCTTGCTCCTTGGGATCATCTAAATCTGAAACTTGGACAGGATTTGACAACTTTTACCCTAGGCGCATGAATGGTGTATCCTGGCATCCTTGTTTGAGCTTGGAATTGACTTAAATCAGGCAGATATGTAGGATCTTCATCATCTGGTGACTGATTCTTTTCTTGAGTAGTTACTTCTTCTACCCCTCTCTGCTTGTTGAAATTCATCGTCAAATCCATCATCATGGCCAACTGTTCTCTCATTTCATCTTATGCCTTTTCTATTTCGCTCATCCTAGCAACCTGTTGCTCTGCTATTGCTTTAACTCGTGAACGAATTCTAGAAGCCTGTTCCTCTGTCATTGCTTTAACCCATGAACGAATGTTGTAGGAATGCCCCAAGATCTTTGATTGCTTGAGCTATCCTTGAACCCTTCATTACCACAATTTAAAATCTAAGACTCAAATGCTTTCATGAAATGCACATGTATGATGAAAATAAATGAAGGAATGGATTTAATGACAACATCAAAAATATTCACAAAGTTTAACAGCAACATTATGAAAAATGTACATGATGAGTGCATGAGCATTACGAAAATATAAATGGTGAATGCATAAGCATTATGAAAAATATACATGGTGAATGCATGAGCATTATGAAAAATGTACATGGTGAATATATGAGCATCATGAAAAAAGCATGAGCATCATGAAAAATGTACATGATAAATGCATGAGCATCATGAAAAATGTACATGATAAATGCATGAGCATTGTTAAAAAATGTACATAGTAAATGCATGAGCATGGTTAAAAATGTACATGGTAAACAAATGTACATGATAAATGCATAAGCATGGTAAACAATTGTACATGATAAATGCATGAGCATGGTAAACAAATGTACCTGGTAAAATATTAAATGATGCAAATGCATGCAAATAATTGAAAGAATAAAATTAATTCAAGTAATGGCCACAAAGGTTTCACAAAATTCAATAGTTAGATATATATTAGAGAAATACAAATAACATTCACAAAATTAAAAATTTGTCAGAAAGCAAGAACATTTCTTCATGTGTCCTATTTCGGGTTATTCTCTATGAAACATGTGGACATGTCTCTATCTTAAGGTTGGCCTCTTAAGTGTTATCTATATGCTTGGCTTAGGATATTTGACCAAGCTAAAAAGTCCCCAAATTGCTCCTTAACATCATCCATGTAGGATGTGTAAGGAACCCCATTCCTTACCCATTATAGGCTCCAATCGGAAGGGTTCAATTCGGGTGAGAGTATTTTCCAAAGTTATTGCGGAGGTTATCACCTCATGAAAGCTTTGGTACTTACACTCTGAAGGTGTTTCGCTAGCCGTTGCAGAGGTTATCACCTCACGAAGGCGTAGTTCTTTACCCCCTCCTAAAAGGGACAAGCCCGGGTATAGGGTTTTATGATATGCAATGTGTCGTGTGTGCGAAGGAACAATCAAACCTTCTTTTTCCCATCAATATATAAGAAACAAGAGTTATCACAAATAATAAAATAAAAAAGAAGATGAAAAGAAAAATTAAACACTTTTAAAGACCAATATTTAAAACCTAAGGTATCACAAGACTAATTTATGGCTCGACTGTCTCAAGTCCCTAGCGGAGTCGCCAAACTGTCATAACGTGCAAAATGCGAATTCAGCAAGCTAGACACAAATTATGGAGTCGCCACTAATCATCTAATCTAGGCGTGATTAGTCACCTATATGAATCTATCATCTTTAAAGTAATCCTAAGCTTGACTAAGGCACCTTAAAAATAATAGGTTCTGGTGTACATATCAGAACTAGGTTCGGGAGTATGGTTACGTGTGAGGAAGGATTAGCACCCTCACAACGCCTATCCAAAAGGACGGAACCTAATTAGTCTTGTGATACTTAAAAAGTCTTAATTAAAATGGTCTTGTCTATCCTATCTTCAGTTTAAGTTAAAAAAAATATCAAAAATTGTTTTTAGGTCTCCCTTCCATCAATCTGGAGGAATTGCTAAAAAATGTTTTCTCACCTCGACAGTATTCAAAAGAAATTGATCTTTCCATTGAAGAGGCTCCGTCGTCGGAAAAATTAAAATTTAATCCTAAGTCTAATTCTCATAATTAAAAACTTGCAATTTTATTTACGTTTGCTCAAAAATAAATCTGGATCTCAATATCGAAAATTTTCTCTTAAAAACCTTTCCATCGATCTGGAAGATTTTTAAAAGACTTTTCTCACTTAGAAATTTCTTGGAATTCAACCAAACGTGATTTTTTTGAATTTCGTCATTGGAAGAAATTAAGCATTGATTATGGAAATTATGACTAAATTTTTTATTGAAAATTAATTAATTTAAAATAAATAAATTTCAATTTTTTGTATCGAAAATCATCCCTTAAAATTTTTCTATCAATCTGGAGAATTTTTAAGAGAATTCTCTTACCTAGAAATTCTTTGGAAATCAACCAAACGTGAATTTCTCGGATTTCATCATCGAAAAAGATCTCAATTTATTAATTTCAAAATAATTAATCATCAATTAATTAAAAAAACTTAATTAAAAATTATCTTACTAATAATAATCGAATTAATAGTTAATAAAATATAATAAAACATAATTAAAATAATAGTTAAAAATAAATAATAATGGTTAAAAATATATCTATAATAGTAAATAAATAATAGTTAAAAAAAATATAATATAATAGTTAATAAACAAATAATCTAATAGTTAAAAAATATATATATCATAATAATTAAAATAAATAATAATCATATCAATTCCTAAAATCATGCAATATCTAAAAAAAAAACTAACATGCTTTTCTAAAAATAAAAATAATCACAATCATGCAAATTCTAAAAAAAAATAAAACAAAAATAAAACCTAACATGCTTTCTAAAAACTAAAAATAATAAAAATCTAAACATGCCATCTAATAATAAAAATAATAAAAACCTAAATATGTCATCTAAAAATAATAAAAATAAAATAAAAACCGAAAATCATGAAAAATAAGAATAAATAATTAATCTTAAAAATATACCTACAAAAATTAAAATTAAAGTAAAAAATACAGTTAGTAAAAAAAAAATAATAAATAAAAAGATCATATAATCATAAAACAATAAATACTAATCATATAATAAATATATAATAAAAATAAAAAAATCATCACATCATGCAATCATCAAATCAATTATGCAATCATCATCATGTAATCATTAATTCAATCATGCAATCATCATTACCATATAATCATCAATTCAATCATCATGTAAATCATTATGTAAAAACCATCATCATCATGTCATCATTAAACCTATCATCAACTATCAATTAAAAAAAGACACAAAGAAAACCATTTAAAAAAGCAAAACCAAAACAGAAACTCACAAACTCACAAGGCGTAGCTGGGTCGGGTGCGCACGCAGACCTGTGCGCGGGTCTTGCGACCCGGCCCGGCTGTAACTCTATTTAAATCTTTTTTTTTTCCAGTTTTTGTACCTTCAAAAAAAAAATCTTCCAAATCCTCTGAAATTTTAACAACACCAAGAACACAACCAAGGAACTCAAAATCCGGTCACCGTGCTGCCGTGCACCGCTGTCCGTTGTCGGTGAACACCGCCGCCGTCGCCGATCACCGGGTTCAGAAAATCTCAAAAAATCCTTTTCGATCTCCTCTACCCAAAAATCAACTTAGTTTTTCTCGAATCTAACCCGATAATCCTAGATCTGAGTTTGAAAGCCACAACTCCAATCTCTCCGATCTCCTCCGTTGACCGCTGAACGATCACCAAACTCTACCCTAAGCTTCTTCTAATTAAAACCAAGATTTCCCACTTCTAAAAACTCTTCGAAACAAATCCTAGAGCTAAGAACCCCCAAATTTCGAATCTACTAGCTTTTTTAAAAAAATAAAATTTTCCTTCTACCACCCTTGCTTAATAGCTCCGAAAATTCAATGATTCTCTGATCTTTTTCTATGCTTGAGACTTAGGTTGTTTATAAAGGAAAAGAGTTTAGGTTTCAATCTACTTAGAAGTTTCAATCTGATCAAGAAAAGATTTTTGTTCTAACCACAACTCTTAGAGTTCAAGTTTAATACAAAGAAGAGATCAAGTCCTACCAAAACTATGTTTATCATTTTTTATTATTATTTCGAGTTTTTCCTTTTTTTTTTAATTTTTTGATTTTCTCCTTTTTTTATTTTTTGTTAAATTCAAAAATAAAATAATTATTTACAAAATTAAAAATTAACTAATTTACTGGGATAAAATCCGGTGTCAACATAAATTATTATATCTATAATATTATTAGGGTACTTATGTATTTTCAATTTTTTATAAAATTTTTATTTTTAAACAATTTACCAATTTTTCCTTAAGAACTACTCACTGCTTAAAAAAACTACCTATATACATATAAACTACCCACTAATCAATTTATTTTCAATTTTTTTTTATATAATTTTTATTTTGAAAAATTTATCAATTTTTCCTTAAAAACTACCTATATACATATAAACTACCCACTAATCAATTTATTTTTAACATATAAACTACCTATATCTATACTATTATTAAAGGGAATGGCTGAGTTGGTGTTCTTGAGTCAAGTGACGCCAACTCAGTTGGTGAAAAGACAAAAAAATTAAAAATTTTATTATATCAAAAAAACATATCAAGGTTGTCGCAACCTAAAAAAATAACGACGAGTCTCATCGCAAGACTTTATTATTCGTTAGGCGTGACATTTAAAATAAAAAAAAAATCGAGGAAAAGTCGACTTAATTCCTCTAGAAAAATTAAGGTTTTGAAAATGACCTTAAAAAAGACATGGAGTCGCCACCAATCTTTTTTAGCTAGGTGTGATCGGCCACCTATTAAAACCGGTTTTATAAATATTTTAAAAATTAATTAAAACATTTTAAAAACCAATTTCAAGTCTGCGTTTTAAAACCAGAGAAATCAAAGAAGCGGGTTCGGGAGTCGGTTACGTGCGGGGAAGGATTAGCACCCCCACAACGCCCGTATAAATCGGTACCTTATTAATCGTGTATTATCTCAAGTCTCGGTAAAGATTGGTTTTAAATTTAGTATTTCAAGTTAATCCCCAATTTAAAGAAAAATAATTCATTTTTTTTATTGAAAATGATCCGGAATTCATAAATTCAAAATTTTCCTATATTCCCCAACAAACGTGGCAAAATATAGAAATTTTTATTAGTCTTGGAAAACTTTCCGAATCATTCTCTTTTTTGAAAGAAAGATATTCCTTTATTAATGATAATTGATGATATTCCCTCCAGCAAACCCGGTAGAGAACTCATGAATTATTTTAACTCGGGAATATCTTTATATTTTTTATTGAAAACCATTATCTTTTTTTGAAAATATTTAAAAGAAATGAATATGTATATGCATGACATAAATAAAATGACATAGTACAGTCTAAATAATATAATGCAACCTAAATGACATGACAAATATGAATGGTATGGCATATAATTTAAATGACATGGAATAAAATAATGCTATCATATAATATGCATGAAAATAAAAATGCAGTGCATGAAATGTATTTTTTCCTTTAATTAAGGAAATCCGTATATCTAAAAAGATATCCGGCTACCTTAGGAAAATATGTCAAATTAAATATTCTAAAACCAAAATACTTTGTGATTGTTTGAAAACAATTTTGAAAAGCTTGAATTATCAATAAAAACTGGGCTAAAAATTTTTAAATGGCTCTAATTTCCTAAGTTTAAAAAATCCGGACTTGACTACCCTTAACCCGAGACTTGAAAAACCATTTTTAGAGTTTGAAAAGGCTTAGAAACCACCCTAAGTCAGTAGCTAACTCTCCTAATCAGCCCACTCTAAGTAAATTAACCAAAACAGAAAAATGGTTTTTTTTTTAAATTCAATTCTGACTCCACTGTCCAGTTTTAATCCACGATTTTTTATCCTATTTTTAAAAATTCCAAAAATTCTAAAAAAAAAAAAAAAACTGGAGACTCAGGACATGTAAAACTACACGAGAAAAAATCGGCTTAATTTTTTGATCAAAGATGAATTCCCAGAAAAACCAGAGATGTACGAGTTTTTGGAGGAGAAAAAACTGCTTTGTTTTTCTTTAAATTCAATTCTGACTCCACTGTCCAGTTTTAATCCACGATTTTTTACCCTATTTTTAAAAATTCCAAAAATTCTGAAAAAATTATTGGAGACTCAAGACATGTAAAAATACACGGGAAAAAATCGACTTAATTTTCTGATCAAAGATTAATTCCCAGAAAAATCGGAGATGTACGAGTTTTGGGTGGAAAAAAAAAACTGCTTTGCCAACACATTTTTTTTTTGTCTTTGATAAAATTATTTAAAAACCAAAATAAAAATATTTGAAACTCATAGAATGACTTGAAGATAGTAGCTAGGACTTTTTGAAAGTTAGATAAAAATTGGCTAAGTAAAAAAATCACAAAGGTAGAATAATCAATTTGACAAACTTAATTTTCCACAAGTGTGCTCAAGAGAGCATGACTTTGAACCATCAATTGGCTCAAGTCATTATTCAAGTGGCATGAACATGAAATGCATGAAACAATGCAGCAAACATAATGCATGAAATGCATGGATCTAAACCTAAATGTCAGGAAAATGCATGACATAAATAATATGGCCTAGACCTAACATGAACTTGCATGGCATTTAATGTAACCTAGACCTAAGACATGCATGGCATTTTCACAAACACAAGGCATGCTTAATTCAAAAATCCAACCAAATATCATGCAAATGCAAAAACCTAACAACTAGCATGACAAAAATACAACACACAATGCAAAACACATGGAGTAGCCAAATGGCCTCAAGCTCCAACAAGCATGGCATTTTCTCAAACACTTGGCATACTAGCATGAAAAACTAAGTCATAACACAAAAATCACACAAGCATTTTCACAAACACTTAATATGCTAAATCTAAAACATGCTCAACTAAGATATAAAACAAGAATCATGCAAAGAATCACACAAGCATTTTCACAAACACTTAATATGCTAACTCTAAAACATGCTCAAATTTAAACAACATGAAAACAGAAAATTAAAAATGCAAAAACATGATATCTAAGACATAAATGGCAACAAACAAAGCAACCAAATTAAATATAACTTAAGAACATGAAATAACATAACACTTAAAACATCAAAAACAAAGAAAATAGCATAAACAATATGGTAAAATGAATTGAAACAACAACTTAAAATAAATAATGTAGGCCATTTGGCCATGGTGAGTTTATTGTAAAAACAAAATGTAAAAAAAATATACTTAAGAAAGGAAATAAAGGAAGAACAAGAAACATTATTTTAAAATGAAAACTCACCAAGTAGAGATTAAAATAGCAAAAAATAAGAATAGAAAATGAAAGTGCAAGAGTTGGTGCTCAAGAGCAACCTCAAGAAGCTAATATTTCAAGCTTTTCTCTTCAAACTTTCCTTTTTTTCTAAACTTTTCTTTTTTTGCTCTCAACCAAGAAGATAAAAACTAAGAAAAACTAAGAGAAATCAGCCAAAATGGAAAAGAAAAAACAAAATCTGCCTCCCCCCCCTTAGGGCTAGCCTTAATGCATGGTTATATAGCCTCCAAGATGTTGTCATTTTTGTGTAACCTAATTTCCATCAAATGGCCAATAATTCAAGATGAAAAGTCATGAAATTACCACCTTTAGATTAGCATCTCAGCCCTCTCAAATTACAGCTATGCACAAATAATGTTGACATCTTTCTTAACCTATGTGGTTTAATCACCATGGCTTGATCAAAGAGAATGGTTAACTAACTCTTGATTTTTAACCACTTGATTAAAAAAAAAATTAGAAGCTTCCTCCTTTCTTTGGGCTTGGGCATGCCAGCACTTCTCTTTTCCAGCCCAACTCTGATTTTTTTGAAGGGCCAAAAAAGCCCTTTTCGGTTGCTTGGGTGAAATGACCATTTTGCCCCCCGGATGCAAATAAATATCAAACGGACTCCAAATTCAATTTTTCTTTTTTTAATACTTCCAAAATAATAAAATATTGAGTTCTGGAAGTTTTCAAAATTATCCGAGTCCGTTTGCTATTTATTTGGATTTTTTCTTCCCAAAAATGCCCTTTTATGCCCCTACATTTTACCATTTTTTAAACGAGCTCCAAATCAAGATTTTTCTTCACCAATCTCTTCAAAATAATTAAAAAGTGTGATCTGGAAGTTTTCATAATTTTTGGAGCTCATTTGGTATTTTTTTGGGATTTATCGGCTTGAATTACTACATAGGAGGCCCGGGATTTGGCCCTTTTGCAAACGAACTCGGAATCAAGATTTTCTTTCGCCAATCTCTTCCAAATAATTTAAAAATGAGATTTGCCAAATTTCATAATTTTTGGAGTCCATTTGCTATTTTTCCGGGATTTATCTTTTTGAATTACTGCATAAGAAGCCCGGGATTTGGCCACTTTGCAAACGAACTCGGAATCAAGATTTTCTTTCTCCAATCTCTTTCAAATGATTTAAGAATGAGATTGACAAATTTTCCATAATTTTCGGAGTCCATTTGCTATTTTTCCCAAATTTTTCCAATTTTACCCTTTAACCTCCGAAACCCGGTTTTGCTCAAAACAAGTCCGATTTTCAGATTTCTTCAATATGAGCCTTGGGCCATCCTTTTTAATCATTCCTCATCCATTGGGGGCTTTGGTCTTACCAAGTCGGGCCATTTCTGTGATTCTTCCCGATTTCACCGAAATCCACTAAAAACCCTAATTCTCGGTTTTCTCCCGGATTGACTTTTTTTTCGGTTTTTCTTGCAAGTGACTTCTCCATTACCCGTAGTCAGTGCTTATCTTTCATTTGGAACCTTCAATTTCGACCAGTTTGATCGTTTAAGCACTTTTCCCCAAATTTCTCGGATTAGGGTTTCCTTTCTACTGAATCTCCAAATCCCAACTTCCGAACTCCATATCTTTCAATGTAGACCTCGGATTATCAAAATTCTTTCGCCATTTTTCAATTGAACTTAAAATCTTGATTTTGAAAGTGGGTTGACTTTTTCAGTAGTTGACTTTCTGGGGTTGACTTTTTCGGGGTTGACTTTTTCGGGGTTGATTTTTTCGGGGTTGACTTTTTCGGGGTTGACTTTTTTTCAAGTTTGACTTTTTGTGCTCGCCCTCTTAAACTAAGTCTCGGAGTACCACCTGCAGGATGAAAACAGTCTTTTTACACTTGGGAACATCAATATGGGAAGAAAACATACCTGTTTAGTGGTCCGGACAAAATTAGGTGTCTACAGCTGCCCCTCTTTGGCTATTGCTGAGAATCAGGAATCAGGCAAAGATAAACCGACACTAATTTTGTACGGTCAGTGACATCACATGTGAAGGAAAGGGAAAGGGGTTTCTTTTTCATTTTAATTTTTTTCATTTTCTATTTTTCATTTTTTCATTTTTTTCTTCTTTCTTCTTTTTTTCTTTTTTCTTTTTTCCTTTTTTTTATTTTTATTTTATTTTTATTTTTTTTATTTTTTTTCTATTTTCTATTTTTTCATTTTTTTTTTAAAAACAATAAATTGAAGATTTTGTCCTTAAATTGAATTCCCTGCCTAAACAAGGCTCGATTCGTCTTAAGGGAATGAATTCGATTTCAAAAGAAAAATTTATGCTCGAAGGGCTTTAAAATTGGTGCCCGAAGGTCTTAAAATGGTGCCCGGAGGTCTTAAAAATTGGTGCCCGGAGGTCTTAAAAATTGGTGCCCGGAGGTCTTACCCCTGAAAAAAGTTATGCCCGGAGGTCTTAAAGATGTTGCCCGGAGGTCTTACCTGTGATTTGAAAAATTATGCCCGGAGGTCTTAAAAATTGGTGCCCGGAGGTCTTACCCCTGAAAAAGTTATGCCCGGAGGTCTTAAAGATGTTGCCCGAAGGTCTTACCTGTGATTTGAAAAATTATGCCCGGAGGTCTTAAAATGGTGCCCGGAGGTCTTAAAAATTGGTGCCCGGAGGTCTTACCTGTGATTTGAAAAAAATGCGCTGTATGCGACTTTAAAAATGATGCCCGGAGGTTTTAAGAATGGTGCCCGGAGGCCTTACCCGTGATTTGGAAGAAATGCGCTGTATGCGACTTTAAAAATGATGCCCGTAGGTCTTAAGAATGGTGCCCGGAGGCCTTACCCATAATTTGGAAGAAATGCGCTGTATGCGACTTTAAAAATGATGCCCGGAGGTCTTAAGAATGGTGCCCGGAGGCCTTGCCCATAATTTGGAAGAAATGCGCTGTACGCGACTTTAAAAATGATGCCCGGAGGTCTTAAGAATGGTAAAAATGATGCCCGGAGGTCTTAAGAATGGTGCCCAGAGGCCTTACCCGTGATTTGGAAGAAATGCGCTGTATGCGACTTTAAAAATGATGCCCGGAGGTCTTAAGAATAGTGCCCGGAGGCCTTACCCATAATTTGGAAGAAATGCGCTATATGCGACTTTAAAAATGATGCCCGGAGGTCTTAAGAATGGTGCCCGGAGGCCTTACCCGTGATTTGGAAGAAATGCGCTGTATGCGACTTTAAAAATGATGCCCGGAGGTCTTAAGAATGGTGCCCGGAGGCCTTACCCATAATTTGGAAAAAATGCGCTGTATGCGACTTTAAAAATGATGCCCGGAGGTCTTAAGAATAGTGCCCGGAGTCCTTACCCCTGAAAAAAGTTATGCCCGGAGGTCTTAAAGATGTTGCCCGGAGGTCTTAAAGATATTGCCCGGAGGTCTTACCTGTGATTTGAAAAATTATGCCCGGAGGTCTTAAAAATGTTCTTTGAAGAATTGTTGAAAATTACCCTAACGATTTTGAGAAGATGCGAATGCTTTTTGATGCAGATGCAGGTGTTGAATAAGACACGAAATGACTTAAACTGGTGCAAATGTCTTTAATGCAAATGTAAATGACTTGGATTGATGCCCATGTTTCATGATGCAGATGCCCCTACTAATTGTGTTCATGTAACTGGTTTATGAATGGTGTAACTACAATTACCACACAGTAATGAAAATGCAATGATTCTAGAAATGATGCAATTGCTTGAGATGACACAAATACGAATTCCATGAAGAATGTAAATGTAAAGGTAAAATACAGATGCTTATGGAATAATGCCAATGCAAATACCCATGAATGATGCAAATGCTTGCCGACACTGTGCAGATGCAAAAGCTCGATAAAGAGATGAGTGCTCATGAGTGATGCAAGTGCCCCCGGCTGTTTTTCTAGACTTTGGCTTAGCCTTTCAAATTCATTTTTCCTCTTCAAATCAGAGTATATTTTCAATTCATTTTGGCTATTCTCTTTGCCCCAACAGTTTTTCAAACTTTCATCAACAGAGATCTGAACCGGGTTCTATTTCTTCTTCTCATATCTGGAAGTCAAGACCTATCCTGGCAGTTCTACACCTTTGAGTTAGAAAAATCCTTGTCTCATGCCAACATCAAAATGGGTATTTCAAAAAAATCTTTTTATTTGTTTTCGCATTTTGAAAACTTCTGAACAAAAAATATTAACCCCACAATGTGTGATGTACAAATCTTTTGAAGACTGATGATCATTGTTAGAAATTTCTCTAAGTATCAATCTGGGTTTTTTCAACTGGATTGGCAAGGCTTGGTATAACAAGATTCTGGCTTTTCCAGGAAAACTTCATGACAAAAATGTATATCCCTTCTAGGCTCACAAATAGAACAGGTTTTATAAATCATGAATTCATTGAGAACCAAACAAATTCAACATTCTTTTAGTTTCCATATCAAGGCATTTTGTCAAGCATCAAGATTGGCTGGGATGTTTAAACCGGAAAGTTTAATCTTGGGAACAAAGTTTCAGTTTTTGAAGACAATCCTCCGAATGAGAGCTGACAATTTGGGGGGTTCAGGAATTCCTAGATGTTCCTCAATGACCACTCCTTTAATAAGATCTTTTCTTTTGGGGTATCGGCACTATCATCGATGGCATCGAAAATTCCCATTCTACTCTAGACCGCCCGTTTTTTTTGGGTTCTCGCCCTAGAGTCCCATTCTTTTCAATTTTTCTCTTTTTTTTTTTACCATGCACTTGAGAATTCTAAATTCTTCCTTAGTGAAATGAGAATTTGATAAGATGGGATAAAATCTGAGGAAAACCCTTCAAATTAAACATTCATGCTTGATCAAAATGGACTTTTAAAGCACGTAATGTAGGCCATGGCTCAGGATTCAGAAAGAAAGGATAAATAGGCCCAAAATATGTGTTTGAGGGTAATCAGATCAAGGATCCTTTCTTGAAGAGGATTTTCTTTGAAGCATGTGTCTCTTCTTGGACATTTCTTTCTTTTTGATTTTGCTCTTTTTCTTCCTTGCTTTTGGCTTTCAATTTGCCATGTCTTTCACACACATTTTTTTATTGTGTTTTTTGTTTGTTTTTCTTGGCTTTCATTTCGTCATCTTTTCCTCTTCTTTTTTTCTTTGACAGAGTGCGCCCGTATTTATTCGGGGCTCCATTTGCTTTGTGTCTGTCCCTGAGCTGTCACTCATTTCTCAATGATCTTTGAAAAGATCTTTCCTCGCATTTGCCCCCTAGTGTAGAGGGTAATCCTTGATCAGGGTTCAAAGAATTAAGAATTCTTTTGGCTCAAAAGGGGTGACTATGGATAATAATTTTTTTCTTGTGAAATGGATATGAAAGATGGCCATTCATCATATCAAGCCCAAATATTCTCATTGAAAAGCAATCCTCAGGGGAAATAGATATTCAGAATTTCATTTTGCACTTTGGAATCATCCGAATTCTCATATGCATGATATCATGATTTTTCTTTTTCTTTTTTCTTTTTTTTTTTGTTTTTTTCGTCGCATGCCCCCAATGATTCATGCATTAGCCCATCCTTCTTTACTATGTATCCATCATTTCCACATATGATGCCCCAATTTGATTATCCATGCGAATTTGTATCAACGAGGAACATGGCAAGTCTAGGTCTGTTTTGAAAAGGTTGAGTTTCCAATCTGAGTTCTTTGAAGAGACAAGGAAAACATGACCCAAAAGCAGGTTTTCTCTGGGACAAGGGATAATCTAGTTTAATCATTGTGCCCCAAGGTGTCAATCATGAAGTGATGTCTGGGCAATTAGTGTTTTGTGGTCATTGGGAAAGGTTATGAATGGTTTTAGCACAATCCTGACACACACCAAATTATCAAAATTTGGATTCTTGAAAGAATGTCTCATTTGTTTGATTTTCAAGGAATTCAAAAAATTTCAAAAAGTTTGTTCCTTTGTTCTTAGCCTAGACTAGGATTTACATCCTTGCTTATTTTGCAATGACAATGCTTCTCTTTTTTCATTCATTTTTCCTTGAAGCATTAGGTCTTTCAAGTGTTATTGATTCAAGGTTTAGGTATAGAGAAGCCCAAAAAAGAGGGGGATGGTGTTGGGTCATTTCTAACACTGATCATCAATCTTCTTGAGACTATCCATTATTAAAACTTCCTTAATGCTTGTTTTTGTAAATTCACGTTTATTTAAAACACAACAAACACAAAGCATTTAAAATTCATTTAATTCATGTAGATGTTAACATGAGACAAGTGCTTTCATCATCACAGTGTATAAAACTACATGCGTCAAAAATGCTCCTATTGACATCCTTCAAAGGTAGTAATTCTCCCCCTAAAACCCTGAAAGAAACTGATTTAGGGCTAAACGGCCTTCCATTGATTGATAAGCTCCGGTGTCAAAATACCATTACGGATAAGACTTTCAATCCTTTCCTTCAGTTGTCTGCATTTTTCAGTTGAATGCCCAACTACCCCTAGGTGATAATCACACTTGCTGTCAGGGTCATAACTCCTTGCTGATGGATTCGGAGCTATTTTCAAAGGTACCGGGGTAAGGTACTGATTCTTTATTAGTAATGGCAGTAAGTCAGGGATGGGGATTGGAATTCTTTCTTGATTTTCTCGCGGTCGTTTTCTAGAAGTAGGCCTTGTTGCAAGGGCTGGTATAGGATTAGGTGTTTGGGTAGGTAGGTAAGGATAAAGGCTTGGAGATATCTCAGTAGGGTAACATGATTGGTATGAGGGAAATTGGGAATATGGGATGAAATCTCCCATAGTTTGGACATCTTCCTCTTTCTTTCTTGGTGCCTTATTTCTCTCGGTATTGGATGTTCCTTCTCTTTCAAGTTTCCCACTCTTGATAGCATTCTCAATCATCTCCCCTGAAATTACCATGTCCGCAAAATTCTTCGAAGCATTGCCAACGAGTCTGTCATAGTACGGGGCCTGCAGTGTATTCACGAAAAGGATAGTGATTTCTTTTTGTGTCAAGGGCGGTTGTACTTGGGCAGCCAGGCTCATCCATCGTTGTGCATATTCTTTGAAGCTCTCAGTAGCTTTTTTCTCCATATTTTGCAAGGTGAGACGATCAGGCACCATGTCGGTCATATGCTCGTACTGGTTTAGAAAAACCCTAGCCAGGTCATTCCAAGAGCGAATCTGATCCTTGCTCAACTGACTATACCACCTAATTGCGGACCCGCTGAGGCTATCCTGAAAGCAGTGAATTAAAAGCTTATCATTATCTATCTGACTTGTCATCTTTCGGCAGAACATAGTGATGTGGGCTGATGGATCGGTCGTCCCGTCATATTTCACAAAGTCAGGGATCTTGAACTTAGGAGGAATGACTAAATCGAGGATCAAGCATCGTTCTTTCGCCTCCACACTCCCGAATACATCTGTTCTTTCTATTGCCCGGAGCCTTTCATCTAACAACTGATATTTCCCTTGAGAATCTGCCAACTCAACCTCATTTACTGCAACCCTTTTCAACTTTGCCTGTTCAGCTAGATCATCTGAGTTTAGGACATTGACGAGGTTAACAGTGTTCTGGGAATCACTTATTATGACCTCATCTTGGCCCTTTTGTGCCTCTAACCCTTCTCCGGCGACAAAGTTTTCGGTGTATCCTTTTCCTTTGATTACGGCAGACATTAGCTCCATCAGTTTAGTCATCTGATCCTTAGATTCTGCTTGAGATTTTGCTAGCTGTTCTCGCAATTCTCTCTGTTCCCTTTCCATTTTTTCCATTCGGGCAACTTGTTCATCCTCCATAGCACCAGCCTGTATTAAAAGTGTACTCAGTACTTCTTCTGATTTGAAATGGAAATTCTTTCAAAGACTCCTAAAGCCAAGCCAACTTCTGTTTTATTTCCCCCAAATGCATGTCATGATGAATGAGCCATGAATGCAATTTGATGCATGTGAAGCCTAAACAATATGATGTATGGATATGTACAATGGAAACATGCTGACCATATATGTAATAAATGCAATCACAATGCCAACATGTTGCAAACAAAGAATAAACAAATCAACACATGGATATATGCAATGACTGATCATGTGCATTTTAGCATATTTCCCAATGAATGATCATATATCCTATGAATGCAACACGGTGTCAATTATGATACATGCAAACAATGAATGATTGATATAGAGTATATACAAAGAAAATCATGCTAACCATGTGTGTCATGAATGCGACCTAATGCTAACATGATGTATGTAATAAATAAGAAAATTAATGCATGGATATATACAATGAATAACTATGTATGTTCCAAATGCATTTCCCAATGAATGATCATATACACTATGAATGCCACACAATGTCAATTCTGATGCATGTGAAGAAAAAATGATTGATACAGGGTATATACAAAGAAAATCATGCTGACCGTGTATGTCATGAGTGCAATCTTGATGCCAATGTGACAAATTAATGCATGAGCATAACATGACGACTATGTATGCCATGAATGCACCCTGATGCCAACATGATGCATGTAAAAAATAAGCAAATCAATGCATGGATATATACAATGAATGACCATGTATGTTCCAAATGCATTACCAATGAATGATCATATATACTATGAATGCCACATAATGTCAATTATGATGCATGTGAAGAATAAATGACTGACACAGAGTATATACAAAGAAAGTCATGCTGGCCGTGTATGTCATGAATGCAACCTGATGCCAATATGAAAAATTAATGCATGAGCATAACATGACGACTATGTATGCCATGAATGCACCCTGAAGCTAACATGATGCATGTAAAGAATAAGCAAATTAATGCATGAATATATACAGAATGACCATGCATGTCATAAACGTATTCTACAATGAATGACCATGCATGCTATGACTGTAACATGATGTCAAAATGATACATGTAAAGAATTCATAAATTTACACCAAGGTATATACAAAGAAATCAATGATTACATGAAATTGGTGGGACCTAAATCTTGATTATACAAAAATCTCATTATGCAAGATTGCCTCCAAATTTATGATTTTTTTTTTACATGCTTTTTTTTGTGTTTTTTTATTTATTTATGAAAAACCAATCACATTATTTTCAAAAGAATTTCAGGGTGGATCCCACTATGGTACCATATGCAAATGTTCATGTGACACTACCGGTTTTATGAAATCATCAAATGAAATTACCAACTGTTTATTGCAAAGAATGAGATCAATAACACAACCAAAAATGTACATGCTCTATTCACACATGCATGAAATGTGCAACATGCAAAATGCTTGAAAAAAGATTTTTTTTTTTTTAAAAAACAGCTAATGAACATCTGCCCCAACAATATCTGCTTATTTAGGCATCACGATGCCTTCGAGGCGGAGTATCACATTTATTACGGGCGATGTACGTACATCGTTGCCCGATCTACCACACTTATTCGGAGTGTAAAATAGGTAACAAAAAGTTTAGAAATGTCCCTCCATGTGTTCCTATTTTCAGTACATCTAACGAAAATCCGGCATGGCTTCGCCTAGGTTCACTATATGAGGGTGAATCAGTTCTAAGGCCCCGAATTGTTCCTCACTGTCGCCGGTGAAGGCTAGTAAGGCACCACGATAAAAGCGGATTCAATTCGTTAGAGTATATTTTCCTATGCCCGTACGGAGGATTATCACGAAGGCATTAGGTACTTTATACTCCGGAAGTGTTTCACTAGCCCATACGGAGGATCAATCACGAAGGCGTAGTTACTTTACTTCCACTTAAAAGGACGGAACCCGGGTAGAGGATTCATGTTATGCAAATGCACGTGTAGTGTGTGTGGAGGAATAATAAACCTTTCACCACCTATTCTACAAACCTTATTCTAAATGCCCTAGCAATTAAAACATTCAAGAATAGTGTAACGCATTAACCAACAAGCAATTATAATATACAACCTTAAATAACTAGAGAACAAAAATAAAATGCATGCACATGAGTATGAACATATTTAAAAACAATTTATTATTTTCAAAATTATCCTTATTAAAAAAATGTGGGAATTAAAATCAAATACCAATTAAACCAACAAAAACCGAGACTTTGATAATACACGACTAATTCTAGGCCTGACTCTCTAATATGTCCCCAGCGGAGTCGCCAAGCTGTCGCAACCTAAAAAAATAACGACGAGTCTCATCGCAAGACTTTATTATTCGTTAGGCGTGACATTTAAAATAAAAAAAAAATCGAGGAAAAGTCGACTTAATTCCTCTAGAAAAATTAAGGTTTTGAAAATGACCTTAAAAAAGACATGGAGTCGCCACCAATCTTTTTTAGCTAGGTGTGATCGGCCACCTATTAAAACCGGTTTTATAAATATTTTAAAAATTAATTAAAACATTTTAAAAACCAATTTCAAGTCTGCGTTTTAAAACCAGAGAAATCAAAGAAGCGGGTTCGGGAGTCGGTTACGTGCGGGGAAGGATTAGCACCCCCACAACGCCCGTATAAATCGGTACCTTATTAATCGTGTATTATCTCAAGTCTCGGTAAAGATTGGTTTTAAATTTAGTATTTCAAGTTAATCCCCAATTTAAAGAAAAATAATTCATTTTTTTTATTGAAAATGATCCGGAATTCATAAATTCAAAATTTTCCTATATTCCCCAACAAACGTGGCAAAATATAGAAATTTTTATTAGTCTTGGAAAACTTTCCGAATCATTCTCTTTTTTGAAAGAAAGATATTCCTTTATTAATGATAATTGATGATATTCCCTCCAGCAAACCCGGTAGAGAACTCATGAATTATTTTAACTCGGGAATATCTTTATATTTTTTATTGAAAACCATTATCTTTTTTTGAAAATATTTAAAAGAAATGAATATGTATATGCATGACATAAATAAAATGACATAGTACAGTCTAAATAATATAATGCAACCTAAATGACATGACAAATATGAATGGTATGGCATATAATTTAAATGACATGGAATAAAATAATGCTATCATATAATATGCATGAAAATAAAAATGCAGTGCATGAAATGTATTTTTTCCTTTAATTAAGGAAATCCGTATATCTAAAAAGATATCCGGCTACCTTAGGAAAATATGTCAAATTAAATATTCTAAAACCAAAATACTTTGTGATTGTTTGAAAACAATTTTGAAAAGCTTGAATTATCAATAAAAACTGGGCTAAAAATTTTTAAATGGCTCTAATTTCCTAAGTTTAAAAAATCCGGACTTGACTACCCTTAACCCGAGACTTGAAAAACCATTTTTAGAGTTTGAAAAGGCTTAGAAACCACCCTAAGTCAGTAGCTAACTCTCCTAATCAGCCCACTCTAAGTAAATTAACCAAAACAGAAAAATGGTTTTTTTTTTAAATTCAATTCTGACTCCACTGTCCAGTTTTAATCCACGATTTTTTATCCTATTTTTAAAAATTCCAAAAATTCTAAAAAAAAAAAAAAAAACTGGAGACTCAGGACATGTAAAACTACACGAGAAAAAATCGGCTTAATTTTTTGATCAAAGATGAATTCCCAGAAAAACCAGAGATGTACGAGTTTTTGGAGGAGAAAAAACTGCTTTGTTTTTCTTTAAATTCAATTCTGACTCCACTGTCCAGTTTTAATCCACGATTTTTTACCCTATTTTTAAAAATTCCAAAAATTCTGAAAAAATTATTGGAGACTCAAGACATGTAAAAATACACGGGAAAAAATCGACTTAATTTTCTGATCAAAGATTAATTCCCAGAAAAATCGGAGATGTACGAGTTTTGGGTGGAAAAAAAAAACTGCTTTGCCAACACATTTTTTTTTTGTCTTTGATAAAATTATTTAAAAACCAAAATAAAAATATTTGAAACTCATAGAATGACTTGAAGATAGTAGCTAGGACTTTTTGAAAGTTAGATAAAAATTGGCTAAGTAAAAAAATCACAAAGGTAGAATAATCAATTTGACAAACTTAATTTTCCACAAGTGTGCTCAAGAGAGCATGACTTTGAACCATCAATTGGCTCAAGTCATTATTCAAGTGGCATGAACATGAAATGCATGAAACAATGCAGCAAACATAATGCATGAAATGCATGGATCTAAACCTAAATGTCAGGAAAATGCATGACATAAATAATATGGCCTAGACCTAACATGAACTTGCATGGCATTTAATGTAACCTAGACCTAAGACATGCATGGCATTTTCACAAACACAAGGCATGCTTAATTCAAAAATCCAACCAAATATCATGCAAATGCAAAAACCTAACAACTAGCATGACAAAAATACAACACACAATGCAAAACACATGGAGTAGCCAAATGGCCTCAAGCTCCAACAAGCATGGCATTTTCTCAAACACTTGGCATACTAGCATGAAAAACTAAGTCATAACACAAAAATCACACAAGCATTTTCACAAACACTTAATATGCTAAATCTAAAACATGCTCAACTAAGATATAAAACAAGAATCATGCAAAGAATCACACAAGCATTTTCACAAACACTTAATATGCTAACTCTAAAACATGCTCAAATTTAAACAACATGAAAACAGAAAATTAAAAATGCAAAAACATGATATCTAAGACATAAATGGCAACAAACAAAGCAACCAAATTAAATATAACTTAAGAACATGAAATAACATAACACTTAAAACATCAAAAACAAAGAAAATAGCATAAACAATATGGTAAAATGAATTGAAACAACAACTTAAAATAAATAATGTAGGCCATTTGGCCATGGTGAGTTTATTGTAAAAACAAAATGTAAAAAAAATATACTTAAGAAAGGAAATAAAGGAAGAACAAGAAACATTATTTTAAAATGAAAACTCACCAAGTAGAGATTAAAATAGCAAAAAATAAGAATAGAAAATGAAAGTGCAAGAGTTGGTGCTCAAGAGCAACCTCAAGAAGCTAATATTTCAAGCTTTTCTCTTCAAACTTTCCTTTTTTTCTAAACTTTTCTTTTTTTGCTCTCAACCAAGAAGATAAAAACTAAGAAAAACTAAGAGAAATCAGCCAAAATGGAAAAGAAAAAACAAAATCTGCCTCCCCCCCCTTAGGGCTAGCCTTAATGCATGGTTATATAGCCTCCAAGATGTTGTCATTTTTGTGTAACCTAATTTCCATCAAATGGCCAATAATTCAAGATGAAAAGTCATGAAATTACCACCTTTAGATTAGCATCTCAGCCCTCTCAAATTACAGCTATGCACAAATAATGTTGACATCTTTCTTAACCTATGTGGTTTAATCACCATGGCTTGATCAAAGAGAATGGTTAACTAACTCTTGATTTTTAACCACTTGATTAAAAAAAAAATTAGAAGCTTCCTCCTTTCTTTGGGCTTGGGCATGCCAGCACTTCTCTTTTCCAGCCCAACTCTGATTTTTTTGAAGGGCCAAAAAAGCCCTTTTCGGTTGCTTGGGTGAAATGACCATTTTGCCCCCCGGATGCAAATAAATATCAAACGGACTCCAAATTCAATTTTTCTTTTTTTAATACTTCCAAAATAATAAAATATTGAGTTCTGGAAGTTTTCAAAATTATCCGAGTCCGTTTGCTATTTATTTGGATTTTTTCTTCCCAAAAATGCCCTTTTATGCCCCTACATTTTACCATTTTTTAAACGAGCTCCAAATCAAGATTTTTCTTCACCAATCTCTTCAAAATAATTAAAAAGTGTGATCTGGAAGTTTTCATAATTTTTGGAGCTCATTTGGTATTTTTTTGGGATTTATCGGCTTGAATTACTACATAGGAGGCCCGGGATTTGGCCCTTTTGCAAACGAACTCGGAATCAAGATTTTCTTTCGCCAATCTCTTCCAAATAATTTAAAAATGAGATTTGCCAAATTTCATAATTTTTGGAGTCCATTTGCTATTTTTCCGGGATTTATCTTTTTGAATTACTGCATAAGAAGCCCGGGATTTGGCCACTTTGCAAACGAACTCGGAATCAAGATTTTCTTTCTCCAATCTCTTTCAAATGATTTAAGAATGAGATTGACAAATTTTCCATAATTTTCGGAGTCCATTTGCTATTTTTCCCAAATTTTTCCAATTTTACCCTTTAACCTCCGAAACCCGGTTTTGCTCAAAACAAGTCCGATTTTCAGATTTCTTCAATCTGAGCCTTGGGCCATCCTTTTTAATCATTCCTCATCCATTGGGGGCTTTGGTCTTACCAAGTCGGGCCATTTCTGTGATTCTTCCCGATTTCACCGAAATCCACTAAAAACCCTAATTCTCGGTTTTCTCCCGGATTGACTTTTTTTTCGGTTTTTCTTGCAAGTGACTTCTCCATTACCCGTAGTCAGTGCTTATCTTTCATTTGGAACCTTCAATTTCGACCAGTTTGATCGTTTAAGCACTTTTCCCCAAATTTCTCGGATTAGGGTTTCCTTTCTACTGAATCTCCAAATCCCAACTTCCGAACTCCATATCTTTCAATGTAGACCTCGGATTATCAAAATTCTTTCGCCATTTTTCAATTGAACTTAAAATCTTGATTTTGAAAGTGGGTTGACTTTTTCAGTAGTTGACTTTCTGGGGTTGACTTTTTCGGGGTTGACTTTTTCGGGGTTGACTTTTTCGGGGTTGACTTTTTCGGGGTTGACTTTTTTTCAAGTTTGACTTTTTGTGCTCGCCCTCTTAAACTAAGTCTCGGAGTACCACCTGCAGGATGAAAACAGTCTTTTTACACTTGGGAACATCAATATGGGAAGAAAACATACCTGTTTAGTGGTCCGGACAAAATTAGGTGTCTACAAAGGTTATTGATGGCTTTTCAATTTTTATATGATTTTTATTTTAAAAAAATTATCAACATTTTTTCTAAAACTACCCACTTCTTTTAAAAAAACTATTCATACTTACAAGTTACAAACTACCCACTAATAAAAGTTTTTAAACATAATTTTTTACTCACTTTTTTTTTTCATTCACCCACATAGTGGGTGTGCCATAATATAGTACTATTATAAAGAGAATGGCCAAGTTGGTGTCACTGAGTCAAGTGACACTAACTCAGTTGGTGAAATTACAAAATTAATTAAATATAATTATAACATAAAAAATAAAATAGAGATATTTTTGTCTTTTCAAATTTCATATACATATTTATTTTTTAATAAAAACATATTTATTCTTAAAAAACTACCCACTAAGCCAATAAACTACCCACCTATAAAGCTATCTATACTTTTTACATATAAATTATTTTTAAAATAAATATTTTTTTCACCCCACATAGTGGGTATGTCAAATTCTAGTTATATATAGTGTAGATAGAAAACCATGACTGAGTTTGGTGTCACAAGTCAAGTAACTCCAACTGAGTTAAAAAAAATTACACAAAAAAAAATATTTATATGTTTTTTTTTTCTCTTTTATCTTTTTTTAATATGTTTTTTTTTCTTCCACCCAGTGAGTAGACCTATTCTAGTATATGTTAAGTTAATTAAATTTTTATATATAATAATATTTTATATTTTATATTATATGTAATAATTAATAATTATTTTAATGAATTTCAATGTTTTAAAAAGACATAATGTCATATTTAGCCTCTGAACTATAGTAAATTGTTCAAATGTGGTACTTATACGTTAAAAATATTTAATGTGATCCATGTATTATAATTTTGTTAACTAATGTGGTACTTACCTTTAACACTGTTAATTATCAATGATGATGTGTACATTGACCAATAAAATAATGACATGTGGCTAATTTTTAGCCACGTTATCAACTTAACCATTTTTTTGAAAGACACGTAGCACCATACAATGACAATCACGTGTATTAACAAGAAAAATAATTATATTGTTTAAGAAATAATAATTTTTTGAAACATAAAATCAAATTTTTTTATTCTTTTCTTTTTTCTCTTTTTGCCCCTTCTTTCCCTTGATTCTCCTCATTCAGGCCGAATCCAACCAGCCATCGATCGGATCTAATTAGGGGAGGTCGGAACAAGCGCTGGTAGGCCAGATCGGCCTGAACTCAGGTCAGAACACGCATCAAATCTAGCCTGATTTCAGGACATTCCTAGCCTATTTGCAGGCTGATCCAGCCTATCATTTGGACAATCAAAAAGAAAGGTGAGAGAAGGAGAGCGAGAATGAAATGAAAAAAGAAAAGAATAAATAAATAAAGAAAAATAAATTAAACTTATATTTTAAAAAATATTATAGTGCAATTAATCAATCATAATTTTAAATTGTATAAGGTTGGAATCAATGCTTTTATGTGGTGGATCCCTATATAATTTTGTGTTAATTGTAGGTGAAATGCTCTCAATAAAAACAGGTGAGCCCATTTGACTTTTTGAGTTGAGATTTATGCCACGTTGACATTCACGTGGCGTTGATGTGAGATAAATTCCTTTCAATTTGTAACAGTCGTGGATGAAATAAATGAATTTAAAATAATTTTATAAAATTATAAATTCAAAATTTGAAATTTAAAAATTATGAATGATTATTTGCATAATAAAAATTACGGATGATTAATGCATTTTACTCTAAATATAACCTCTTCCACCAAAATGTTACAAATATTATATAAAATCATTAGGCCCTATAATGGGATTTGTAAATAATAAGATGGATAAATAGTTGCAAATCAATTTATCAAAGATGGTGTCAATGAGGCTTTGACTTAATGGTAAGGATAAGGTCTTGGAATTTCAAAGTCTCATGTTCAAGTTCATCATGTGTGTATTTGGTTCAATTTTATATTGGATTTATCCAATTATTTGTTTAGCTCATTTGTTTATTTGATTCCATTTAAATGATTTTTTATATGAATGTAATACTTGATTATGATTATAATTTTTGTACTTGTAACTTTAAATTTTTTTATTTATTTATAAAATATGGTTTATCAAAAAAATCAAATATGTTGTGCAATGTATCTTGCCCTAGTTTTGAAAATTTAACAACCTATTTACTCCAATTTTAAATTAAGAAAAAGAATACTATTACCCTATACACTTGAGATAAAAATTTTAAACTTATTTATGTAAATATTTAGTTAACTGATAATATTAATTTTATTATTTATAAAATTGACACAAGAAAAATTTATAAACTCAATTTGTAATTTAGAAACTCAAAAATTAGTATTTAGAATTTTTTTTAAAGGTATACAAACAGTGATCAAACAGTATAATTAATTTATTGATTAAATGAAAGCAAATGATGACAAAAATTGTCCTAAGAAAAGGCTCTTAAATTATTTTATTTTGGGTACATAAAGACTCATCAATGGAAGGGGATGTTTCAATTAACAATCATTGGGTTCTCAACTTTGCTTAAATTCAAGACATTGACAGCCATTAAAGAAAAAATGAAAATGAATAATTCATGTGACTTAAATCTTTGAAAAAGGCTAATTATTGGTGCTAGTTAGTTCAACAACTTCAACATTTATTGCTTGGAAGAATTAGTAGCTAAATCATTTTCCATAATTAATTATGTTTTTTTCTTAATTTAAAGATAATTTTTCTACTTATTTTTTAATAAAATTGTTCATGATCAAATCGGATCAAATCCGATTTCCTTTGAAAATGAATCAGAAAAAATCAAATTAGATCAAATCCAATTTACATTTTAAAATCCTTACTCAAAGCTGAATCATTGAACTAAAACATTTTCCTTCTTTTTCTCGCTCTTTCCTTTTTATGAAACGGAGCTTAAATGCAAAATTTTGTGTCTTATTTTTTGTAAAGTAAGAAATTAGAAATATCTGAATTTAAAATGATAAGATTGTATCTAACATCTTACAATCTAAGATCACATGTATAAAAAGAAAGAAAAAAAAAAATTGTTTTACCAAACTAAACCGAAGACTAAGAGTGCACTACATATGGTCATTTCCCTGACCTTTTTTTCCCCTTTTTAAAGACTATATAACCAAAAGCTTTACTCTGAAGTGATAAAATCTCTAATAACTGAGCTGATTTCAGAAACCTGATACTGGAAAGCAAAGCAAGGCTTGTTAAATTAGAGATGGTGATGAATAGTAAAAAATTGGATATCTGATATTATTCGATTCCTGTTTTGCAAATTCGAATATTACGGATGTCATAGTGGTTTTTCGACTGCTAGACGATTTTTTTAAAAATAAAACAGGGAGTCGCCACCAATCTTTTTTGTTTAGGTGTGATTGTTCACCTATTAAAATCGGTTTTAGTAAAATATTTTAAAATTAATTAAAACAATTTAAAAAACCAATTTGAAGTCTGCGCTTTAAACCAGAGAGAAAAACAAAATCGGGTTCGGGAATTGATTACGTGCGGGAAAGGATTAGCACCCCATGATGCCCATTTAGAAAACGGTACCATTTAATCATGTGTTATCCTTTGATATTGATAAAACGATTTTAATTTTGATATTCAAAAATGATTCCATAACTCTCTTTATTGCAAATTTTTGTATTTGTAGAAAAGAATAAATTATTTCATTTAAGTATAAAATGAAAATCTTTGGCATCAGAAACTTTCACTGAATTCTCCAACGTCTAGACAGAATTTGAAAAGAGTTTCTTTGCTTTCGAATTGGCATAATATTCCTTTAAATCTAATAATGTTCCTTCATAAACAACAATTATTCAAAATCCTCCAACGTCTAGGTAGGATATCAATATTTGTTTTTACTCGGAATATTATTTTATTTTTGTTTCATAGGATCCTCTTAAAACTCTCAGTCCCCCCCCCCATTTTTTTTATATAATAAAGTATGATATGCAATGAATAAACGGAATAATGAACGAACATATACAGAAGAATAAAGAATAATAATTTAAACAATGAATTGTTCGGTCTTAGAAATAAAATTTTATTTGAGTGAGGATAAGAATCTTAGGTATGAAAGCTTTTCCAAATTCCCCATCGTCTAGGCGGATTTGGAGAAGATCTCTACAGTTGAAAATTCTTATCCCGGTCCTTAAAACTGACGTATTTTCATTTTTTTGATCCAAAATATACAACAACGTGTCCGATGAATTAATTTATTTGTAGAATGAAATATTTTGCTTTTTTTTAGGCCATACGAGAACCCTCGATGTGAGGTATTCCCCAAATTCCCCATCGTCTAGGCGGAATTTGGAGAAGATCTCTACACTTAAAAGTTTTCATTATAAGCATATTATTATTATTGTTCAAGAAATTTTTTCTTTTGTTAAAAATTTCATTTAAGATTCGTATTGCGTAACATATTATAAACCGAACGATTAACATTAACATACTAGCCTAGGACGAATAAATAAGCATGAATAAATAGATTACATAACAAATCGATTAAAATATATATTTTTTTTTCAATTTTTTGTATTTTATTTTTATTTTTATTTTTTATATTACTATTTTTTTAGAAATAAAACACGAACCCTCGACGTATGTGAGAGCCTTCCCAAATTTCACAACGTCTAGGCTGAATTTGAAATGGATCTCTATACTTGAAAGTTCTCATAACGAACCTTAAAATGATCGTATTCAAAAAAAGGGATTCTTCCAACATCTAGGCAAGAATCAATAAATTATTATTATTTTCTATCGGAAATATTATCTCATACAATTTCTAAGAGAAACACATTTTTTAGCAAATTTTATTTTTCTAAAACATCATTTTCCATTTTTATTTTTATTTAAAAAAAAATGAAATATGTATAGCATAACAAATAGATGATGCACATAGTAAAAACCAAAATTTACTTAATCATTTTATTCCTTAGTTTTAATCTTGTATATATTTATATGATAAAAGAGCTCTTATTTAAGGAATAATAATTAATTAATTTTTTTTTTTTACCTAAGCAAGGCTATGAAAGCATTTCTCCATAAATGATCAAGAAAATTAATTTAAAATTTTTCATTAAGCTTAATATTTTTTAAAAAATAATAATAAAAAATAGAAAATAAATAATATGACAAATAAATAATAGGCATAAAGGGAAATGGGTCAAGATAGAAAAGAATATATCCAAATAAAATTCCAAATGGTTAAGCCCAATGCAGGAGGCCCACTATGAAGAGCCCAACAGATCAAGGCCAAGTCCTTGCCCACCGGTCGGGCCCACTCCAACGGGTTGCTGGTCGGGTCTGCTGGTTTTCTTCTTTTTTCTTTGTTTTTAACCGGGTTACATACGGGTCGGATCGCCCATGGGTCGAAGCGCGGGTCTACACACGGGTTATCTTAACCCGATTCTTTTTTTTAAAAACCCTAAAACGACGTCATTTTGATTCTTTTATAAAAACCCTAAAAATATTTTTTAATTCATCGGTGTATTTCCTCTCTCTCTCTCTCTCTCTCTCGCTTCATTTTCCTCTCTCTCCTTTCTCTCTACCCTGCTGCCCCGATGCCACCCTTAAACCCAGAATCTGGTTGGTCATCGACGATCCACCGTCGTCCGCCGCCGGTGGTTGAACTCAGATTTTGACCAAAATGCCCCCAAGCTAGACTTGTCAATTGGGCGGGTCGGGTTGGTTTTGGGTTGGGCCATTTCGGGTCGGGCCAATTCGGGTCTTAAAAAAATCGGGTCAGTTTCGGGTTCGGGTTATTTCGGGTTTGGATCATTTCGGATTCAGGTCATTTCGAGTTCGGGTCATTTTGGATTCGGGTCATTTCGGATTCGGGTTATTCGGGTTTGACACTCGGGTTAATCGGGTTCGAGTCATTCTGGTTTGACATTCGGGTTATTCGGGTTTGAGTCATTCTGGTTTAGATCATTTCGGGTTTGACACTCAAGTTATTTGAATTCAATTTATTAATTTTTAAAATCGAATCAGATTGAATTTAAACAGATTATTTGATCGAATCAGATTTTATTAAAATTTTCTTAAAGATAAAATTAAGAAAATTAATTATATTTAAAAATAAAATGAATATTATCGTGTATCTGAAATCGTTAAATGAATCTATTTAGTTATTTGAAAAATGTATAATTTATGTTTGTTAAAACATTCGAATCTTGATAAGTAATCCTTAGTACTAAAAGTTTTACCAAGTGAACCAATTTTAGAAATTGATATGATTTTCTGCTAAAATTATATGATCTATTTATACATATCAAATGATAATTGCATATTTTATCACATTTCAAAATGGTAATTACAACTTATAAAATTAAAACAAATTAATAATTTGTGTTATAGGTATTATTTTTATTAAATTAAATTTTCAAAATAAAATTATACTTAATTTAAGTTTGGGTAATTTCGGGTTCGGGTTATTTCAGTTTCGGGTCATTTCGGGTTCGGGTCATTTCGGTTTTGGGTCATTTCGATTTCGGGTCATTTCGATTTCGGGTCATTTCGGGTTCGGGTCATTCTGGATTCAGGTCATTTCGGGTACGGGTCATTTCGGGTTCAGGTTGGTCGGTTTCGGGTTGTTGACTTTTTTTGGTCAAATCGGGTTGGGTCGGGCTTGGTTTCGGGCGAGTTTTTAGGGTTCGGGTCAAAATTGACAGGTCTACCCCAAACCCTTTCTTTTGGCCTCCTCTACTCGGATTTGGGCTCCATTTGGCCCGAATCTTACCCGAAATACCTAGATCTAAAGAAGAAACTCGCGACTAAAAACCCTAGATCCGCCACCAACCGACGTCGAGTCGAGCTCAGACTCTCACCAACCTCTCCCCTAGCCCCAATCTACCCCTTGGCCATTAGTTTTCCTTTGAAGGTCCCCCAAACCCTATGAACCTCAAAAAATCCGAAACTTTTCTTTTGTTTGATGTTTTTTTTTTGTTTCTTGTTGTTGGGTGTTGTGATTTTTTTTTTTTTTGCAGGGGGATAGTGGGTCTCGGGTTAGGGAGAGTCGAATCCGTGATAAAAAAAATGGAGGTGGGAACCGATCCCCCTTTTGGAGATCTGGGGTGCAAGACCCCAGGTTTTTGGGTTTCATGAAGGTTGCTTGCAAGCAACCGGTGGCGTGGGGGTTTGGGTTGGCTAGGGGTAGGGGTAGGGGTAGGGGAAGGGGTAGGGTGGCTGTAGGGCTGGCTGGCAGGGGCTTGAGTGTGGCAGTTGGTGCCTAGGGCTAGGGTTTGGGGTTGCTGTTGGGCTAGGGTTTGGTGCTGGGCTTGGGCCTAGGGTGCAGGCAGCAAGATGGGCTGGCAGTAGGTTGCTAGGGTGGGTAAGGGTGTTATCGGGCCCCACAAAAAGATCTAGGCCTTCAAGCCCATCAAAATGAAAAAAAAATGAAAAATAAAAAAATGAAAAATGAAAATAAAAGTAAAAGTAAAATAGAATAATAATAAAATTAAAATTATATTAAAATAAAATAATAATAGAGACTAGAAAGTAAAATTGAAATTGGATTTAAATTAGACTCGAAACTAATCCAAGACTTGGCTAGGGATGTGATCCGAGTCCCGAGTTTGACCCGGACAAAATTCGGTTGCTACAACACTATCCCTCTTTGCACATTGCTATGAATCAGGAATAGAGCAAAGACATAAGCAACGTTTTTGTCTGGAATCATGGATCCATACCAAATTCTTTTTTCTTCTTTTCTTCATTTTTTGATTTTTGATTTTTTTTTTCATTTCATTCATTCATCATTCGTTTTTTGTCTTTAAAATAAAAATGCGCTTTCACACATATGTACATAATGGTGTGCCAACTTCACAAGGTTAAAATCATTATCATGCATGTTATATTGGGCTTAAACTCATATCAATGCCAACTTTGCTAGGCTTACTTCACAACTGCTAGCTTACATTGGGCTTAACCAACTATGATGCCAACTTTACTGGGCTTACACCATAATTGTGCCAGCTTATGTTGGGTTTAACCAACTAAAATGCCAACTTCAACTGGGCTTACACCATAACTGTGCCAGCTTACGTTGGGCTTAACCAACTAAATGCCAACTTCAACTGGGCTTACACCATAACTGTGCCAGATTACATTGGGCTTGAACAACTAAGATGCCAACTTTACTGGGCTTACTTCACAACTGCCAGCTTACGTTGGGCTTAACCTCATCTAAATGCCAACTTCAACTGGGCTTACACCATAACTGTGCCAGCTTACATTGGGCTTAATCAACTAAATGCCAACTTCAACTGGGCTTACACCATAACTGTGCCAGCTTACGTTGGGCTTAACCAACTAAATGCCAACTTCAACTGGGCTTATGCCATAATAGTGCCAGCTTACATTTGGCTTAACCAACTAAATGCCAACTTCAACTGGCCTTACACCATAATTGTGCCAGCTTACCTTGGGCTTAACCAACTAAATGCCAACTTCAAATGGGCTTATACCATAACTGTGCCAGCTTACGTTGGGCTTAACCAACTAAAATGCCAACTTCAACTAGGCTTACACCATAACTGTGCCAGCTTACGTTGGGCTTAATAATCATTTCTTTTGAAAAACTCCTCCTACGAGGCTCCACAACTTTAAAAATTAAAAACTCCTCCTTCGAGGCTCCACAATTTTAAAAATTAAAAACTCCTCCTGCGAGGCTCCACAACTTTAAAATTTTCTCATCCACAAAAGTCTCCATACTTTGAAATTTTCTATTTTTTTCTTTTCGTCATATTCAAAATTTCTCAACACTTTTTCATTTCATTGTTTTGAAAATTTCTCATGACTCATTTCTTTTCTTCAAAACATCTCTTTTTTCTTTGCTTTTACTTTGACAAACTCTTATCTCTAATTCTAAAGCCAGCATTTCATCTTTCTTTCTTCTTTTCCTCAACTTTCATCTTCTCTGTCTTCAAAAATGTATCTTCTTTTTCCTCTTATCTTTTCCATGCTTGCCCAATTAACAAATGCTTTGATCCACTATATTGATGCAACCTATAAAGATGCAGATGCAAATGTTTATTATATGATGAATGGAGATGCATGACATCATTTTACATGAAGAAAATGTTGAGAGAGTTGATCATCTTTCTTTTTTCTCGTGTCTCGATAAGGTTTCCTCTTTCCCTTCTATCCCTTCGATTCCTTGCCCTAGCGAATTCTTCCTCTTTGGTTTCCTGGCCAAAACCGAAACACAAGTTCAAACCTCATGTAAATATAAACTCAAGATTTCATGCCCCTGTAGGATGTGAGCTTTAATTTCTTTGCCAAAGCACATCCATATCTTAAGTTTGTTCTTCTCAAAACTTGTCAATTTCATTTTTTCAAAATATGTGAAATTGAAATCTTTCAAAACTTGGTGACCACCATTAAAGACATTTCTAAGTGAGGTGAGAAAACAACCCTTCTTTTTTTAGTAATTTGAATGGTTTAATGCAACAAATTCAATGGACTAATGCAATAAGGTCCGGATTTGTCTGAAGAAGCTTCCCAATCTTGACAAGGAAAAGAAAGTGAATGCCCCTTTATTTCAGCTCATGAGTAAATTTTCTCAAAACGTGAATTCTTTAAAACCAAACCTTTTTCAAAAAAAAAAAATTTTAAGTACAATTAAATCTTAACAATCTTCGAATCTCTAAATATGGCATCTTGATAGGTGTTAAATTTAGTCGTAAAATTTTCAATGTTGGAATGTCAATTTGGATAGAAAAACGGGTTTAGCTTTCAAAGTCAATTCTCGAAAAGATTTATGGGATATCTAGGAGTTTCTTGATGTTCATGGATTTCTTCAAAACGATTTCCTCTTTTGTCATGGCTTCGACAATACCATGAGTGGCATCAATAGTTCTTCTCGTTCTGCTCTAGACTGCCCGTTTTCTGGTTTTCACCCTAGAACCTTATTGTTCCCTTTCCTGTTTTCTTTTTATTCTTTTTTTTTTCTTTTTTTTTTGTGTTCCACCATGCATCTGAGAATTCTAAATTCTTCCGTAATGAAATGATAATTCAAAAAGGTGGGATAAAATCTTAGGAAAACTCTTCAAGTTAAATATCCATGTTTGATTAAAATGGACTTTTAAAACACGTAACTAGGCCAAGGTTCGGGGTTCAGAATGAAAGGATAAATAGGCCCAAAATACTTGTTTTGAAGGTAATCAAATCAAGGATCATTTCATGAGGAGGATTCTCTTTGAGACATTAGTCCCTTTTGGACTTCTTTTTCCTTCTTTTGACTTTTGCTTTTTTTTCTTTTTTTATTCTTGGCTTTCATTTCGCCATCCTTTTCTCACTTCTTTTTCCTTCTTTTTTTCTTTTGGTATTTCCACTTTGACTTTGTGAGCTCGTATTTATTTGGGACCTTAATTTGCTCTCATATCTATCTTTGAGTCAGGACTCGTTTTTTCCATGATCTTTGAAAAAGTTCCTTCCTCATATTTGCCCCTCAGTGTGGAGGGTGATCTTTGATCAAGGTTCAAAGAAACAAGAATTTTTTAGGTTCAAAAGGGGTAACTACGGATAATTTCTTTTTTGTGAAAGGGATGTGAAAATGGTCATTTCTCATATCAAGTACGAATATTCTCATTGAAAAGCAATCCTTAGGGGAATAGATAATCAAATTTCAATTTACACTTGGAATCATTCAAAATCATATGCATGATATCACAATATTTTTTTTCTTTTTTCTCTTTTAGTTTGTTGCATACCCCAATGATTCATCTTCAACCACAAATGATGCCCTATTTTGATTTGCCATTCAAATGAAAATCCTTTGGTTTATGGGAATCTTGTTTTGGAGGAATATCTCATGTTTCATCTTTGAGCTCTTTGTTAAAAGAACTCGTTTGGATTTCAATCTCCTCAGAGTGTTCCCAATAAATGGAGAAAGAAAGGGTGTTCTGGTTCATTCTTTGGTTCCCTTTTTTATATATATAAATCCAGGACTGAAGAAAAGGGTCTAGGAATTTGGCATTTCAGAATCTTTCAAAGGGATTCGAGAAGTTTTTTTGCTAAGCTTAATGGTATGGCATAGTCTTAACACGTTTCAAACTACCAAATCTAGATCAATTGGAAGAGTTCCATATTTGCTTGTCTTTCAAAGATTTCCACAAAAGGATTTTTTTCAAATTCTCCATTACTCATAGCCTCAATAAAGGTTACTCTTTGGGGAATTTTGAGTAATCTTTAATCAACTGGTCTATGATCTGGGTGCATGTGGAGATGAGGTGTTTCCTAGGATTAGTTCATTCTTTATGATGATCACCAATTCTTTTGGAACTCTTTTCACTTTTCAAGGAAGGATCTTTTTTATTCTCAAAACAAAAAAATTATCTGTATGAATTTTTATTTTCAATTTTGTTTTTTGTTGTTTTTTTTTTCTTTTAAAAAAATCCTAAAAACAAAGCTCAAGAAGAAACCCAAACTTCGAATGAGGTACGATGTACGATGCTTGAAATTTAAAGTTCATTCATTTCAACCAAAGTGAAAATATGTACAAAATTTAAAACAAGGTTAAGGATTGCCCCTGAATGGCATGCTACATTGAGAACAAATAGTTCTTTGCCCTGTCGTCCCTGATAACATCAACGAACTCTTTGAACTTTGCCGGGTTTGCATCAACTACAGCTTGAACTTTATTCTTGAATGCAGTGCAGTTCTCCGTGGAATGCCCTTTAACCCCATTATGATATTCGCATATGGCATTGGGATCATACCATTTCAGGAAAGGAGATTTCCTGGACTTTGTAGGTTCAATGGAGATCATATGACTTTGGACAAGCAATGAAAGCAGTTTTGTGTAGGTCATCGAGAGCGAATGGTACATCTTTGCCTTCTTTCTCTTATTACCCTAGGAATAAACTGAATCAACCTCCGGGTCATTCGCCATAGTGAAAGCTTGGGGTGGTGTGAAAGACATTGAAGCATGATGTTGACCATGCTGAGACCAATGGTCAATATAGGGTCGGGGATGTAGATAATCACCGAAAGGATCTTCTTGCATTGCACTGAATTTTCTTTTGTCTCTGCCTTTGATAGTTATGATTTGATCATGCTTATTGGTAACACTATCCTTTTTTTTTCGATAGCAATTCCTGCATCAGTATTCACAATTTTCCCCTTTTTGATACCATATTTGATCCTACCCACAGATAACAATATGTTTGCGAACTCTGAAAAAACATTGCCGATCAACTTGTCATAGTATGGATATGGAAGAGTATCCACAAACAGAGCATTCATTTCTCTATTGGTAAGAGGTGGTCGGACTTGCGAGGCTACATCTTTCCATCTACAAGCATATTCTTTGTAGCTCTCAGTTGGCTCCTTTTTCATATTTTGGAGGGTCAATCGATCTGGAGTTGCTTCCAACATGTGCTTGTATTGTTCCAAGAGTGCCCGAGCTAAGTCCCTCCATGTACGCACCTGGCCTTTCTTCAACTGAAAATACCACTTGGATGCTATCCCTGTCATGCTGTCTTGAAAAACATGGATAAGCAAACTTTCATCATGGACATGCCCCGCCATCTTACGACAATATACGGCCAAATGTGTTTCAGGACACTTGAGTCCATCATATTTTTTAAATTTTGGAACTTTGAATTTCGACGGGATTACCATATGGGGATCAAAAGCAACTTCTTTAAACTGAATTCATCTTCACCTTCAACAGCTCGAACCTTTTCCTCCAATTGGGCATACTCTGGTTCTACCTCTATCTTTTAACTTTGAACTAACTGTGAATGAACCTGATCAGAAATTTGGTCTTGAGCATTCTTTCCTGAATTGCCACACTCTTGAGGTTGATTATTTTTCTGTGTGAAATGTTCTCCCATAATTTCTCTCATTTTCCAATTTCTTGAGTCATATGCATCATCTGCGAGGCTCATTCAGCTTTCTCCTTCTGCATCTGTTCCATTTGTTTTAGTCGGATAACAGAACCTTCTCCCATTTCACTTTTTGTTGTTATCTTAAAGAAACAAAAAACCAAAACTATCTTTAGAGAGCATACATGAACTTTAGCAATATTCATTCTCATCATGGCTTTTTATTTTAGGGGATTGAGAAAAATCCCCTTTTTATTTGTCTCTAAAGATCGGAAAATATTGATGACAATATTGACTTCTCTATCATTGGCATTCATGGAGCCATTGTTATGCGTAAATGAACTTAATGTCAATGAATGGATGGATGAGATATGTGGTATGACAAGTAATTGGTCGAATGCGAATGCAGGGGAAGATACCACAGAGGAAATAAGAATCGGAGGAACTTAATCATCAACATCTCGCAAATTCAAAGCATAATTGATTGGCCATTGTTCCAAAGACATAATTCATATTTACAAAACCTAGAAAGTGGTTGAAACTGTCTTTGCAATCATTTTATTTTTCCTATCCTAAGGCTATAAGAGCCGGCTACCGAAAAGATCAAAGTCCTACTACAACATAAAAGACCAAAGTCCTACTACATCATCACCATCAATCTCCCAATCCTAAACGACCCTTCCAAGTCCTTGATCAATTAGTGTTGTTGGGTCGAACCAGTTGGCATCTATAAGAGATTGCACTTTATGCTTGAAAGCCTCACAGTTTTCAATGTTATGTCCAGCAACTCCACCGTGATAGTCACATCTCGCGTTCGTGTTGTACCATTTAGGATATGGTGGGCACGGAGGTGCTATAGGCACACAAGCAACAAGATGGCCTTGGACCAATCTAGGAAGGAGTTCTTTATAGCTAATGGGAATAGGATCAAAATGCTTCTATGGCTTTCCCTTGGGTTGTTTCTGGCTGACATACCGACTAGAAGTAGGGGCATTTGGTGTCGAATGTGAAGGTTTGAACTGGAAGGGTTGGACGAAAAGATGGTCGAATGATAATAGGGTGAGGGAATGGATTTGGATACTGGGTTCTTGAAGGTTGCACAAAGCTCGAGGTTCCCATCCCATATACCTGATGGGATGATTGAAAGTTGGCAGGACGAGGGCACGGGAATGAATTTGAGCCAATTTGTGGTGGTAGGGATAGACTTAAATACCTCTCGTTGGTTGTCTGAGAATAAGGTTGGATGTTAGCAAAACAAGGGCATGAGTTCAGATTTGGAATAGTTTGCAAGGGTCGGGTGGAGTTCGAAGATCCTGCCTTCAACTGTGAGTCTTCGAATTCAATCATTCGCACGATACTGTCCACAACTTCGTCTAGGTTTAACTCCTTACGTGGATGGCGTTGACCAATACGGGATCCAATAGAGATCCTTCGATCTAGGCTCGATTGTTTCTCAAGGCTTGGTTGCACCAAAGGCGACGAAGACCTTTGAGAGGATTCCCCTTTGGCTTCGTAAAGATCTTCAACCATTTTCAACAACTTAGAGAGTTGTTCTTTCACATCTTGGATATCATTTCCAAATTCTTCCTGATTGCACTCCAAAACATCCAATCGTTCTTCCAGTTCACTCCCCATACTTTAACCGTTTTCATGCGATTGACATATGAGATTAACATTATTGCCATGAGATCCAAAATACAACTATAAGTGTACATGCTTCATATGCATGAATGTAATGATGATTGATGCATGAAATGTTTAAAATACGAGATGTTTGAAGTGTTATGCTAAATGCAATGAAAAATTCAAGGAAAAGAAGATCCTATTATTACTCCATATTTTTTATTTTTTCTTTTCTATTTTTTTGAAATTTCTGACAACTATTCTTTCTAACATTTTTTTCTTTTTTCATATTTTCTAAAAAAATCAAAAACTAAAAGAAATTTTTATTATCTTTTCACAACACTACTCTACAAAAAAGAATTTTTTCATTATTCTTTTCTCATTTTTTCATTAATTTTTTTTTCATTTTTTTTATGGAATAAAAACTATTTTTTGTTTCCTTTATTATGGGCGAAGTACGTTCATCCCTACCCGGTGCACCATGCTTATTTGGAATATAAAACAAATAGCAAAAGATTGAAAATGTTCCTCCACGTGTCCCTAACTTTGGTGTATCTAACGAAAATTCGGCATGGCTTTGCCTAGGTTTACTATATGAGGTTGAAATAGGTTCTAAAAGGTCCCAAATTGCTCTTTACTGTCGCCGGTGAAGGCTAATGAGGCACCCCGATAAAAATGGGTTCTATTTGTTAGAGTATATTTTCCTAAGCCCATACAGAGGATCAATCATGAAGGCTTTAGGTACTTTATACTCCGGAAGTGTTTCACTAGCCCATACGGAGGATCAATCATGAAGGCTTTAGGTACTTTATACTCTAGAAGTGTTTCACTAGCCCATACGGAGGGTCAATTACGAAGGCACAGCTACTTTACTTCCACTTAAAAGGACGAAATTCGGGTATAGAGCTCATGTTATGCAAATGCGAGGGTAGTGTGTGAAGAGGGACAAACAAACATTTCACCACCTATTCTACAACCCATTTCCAAATACCCCGATAATTTATTAAAACAAGATTAAACAATGTAACATATTAATTAAACAGAGAGCATTAACAATATACAAGGTCAAATAACCAGATTCGGTGACAATATACAGGAATAACCAAAGAACAGTAAATGTGTGCAAAATTTAAAAAGCATTTTATTATTTTCAAAAAATCTTTCGTATTTTTTTTTTTTTGAAAAAAAGTGAGAATCATGATTAAATACCAATTAAAATCAATAAACCGAGATTTCGGATAACACGTGATCAATTTTAGGCCTGACTCGCTAAAAATCCCCAGTGGAGTCGCCAAGCTGTCATAACGGTTTTTCGACCGCTAGACGATTTTTTTTAAAAACAAAACAGGGAGTCGCCACCAATCTTTTTTGTTTAGGTGTGATTGGTCACCGATTAAAACCGGTTTTAGTAAAATATTTTAAAATTAATTAAAACAATTTTTATAAAACCAATTTGAAGTTTGCGCTTTAAACCAGAGAGAAAAATATAATCGGGTTCGGGAGTCGGTTTTGTGCGGGGAAGGATTAACACCCCCACGATGCTCGTTTAGAAAACGGTACCATTTAATCATGTGTTATCCTTTGATCTTGATAAAACGATTTAAATTTTGATATTTAAAAGTGATTCCCATAACTCTCTTTATTGCAAATTTTTGTATTTGTAGAAAAGAACAAATTATTTCATTTAGGAATAAAATGAAAATCTTTGGCATCGAAAACTTTCACCGAATTCTCCAACGTCTAGGCAAGATTTGAGAAAAGTTTCTTCGCTTTCGAATTTGCATAATATTCCTCTAAATCTAATAATGTTCCTTCATAAACAACAATTATTCATAATCCTCCAACGTCTAGGCACGATATCAATATTTGTTTTTACTAAGAATATTATTTTATTTTTGTTTCGTAGGATCCTCTTAAAACTCTCGGTTTCCCTTTCTTTTTTTATATATAATAAAGTATGATATGCAATGAATAAACGGAATAAGCAATAATAATGAACGAACATATACAGAAGAATAAAGAATAATAATTTAAACAATGAATTGTTCGTTCTTAGAAATAAAATTTTATTTGAGTGAGGATACGAATCTTCGGCATGAGAGCTTTTCCAAATTCCCCATCGTCTAGGCGGAATTTGGAGAAGATCTCTACATTTGAAAATTCTTACCCCAGTCCTTAAAACTGACGTATTTTCATTTTTTTGATCCAAAATATACAACAACGTGGCCGATGAATTAATTTATTTGTAGAATGAAATATTTTGTTTTTATTTTTAGGCCATACGAGAACCCTCGATGTGAGATCTTCCCCAAATTCCCCATCTTCTAGGCGAAATTTGGAGAAGATCTCTACACTTAAAAATTCTCATTATAAGCATATTATTATTATTGTTCAAGAAATTTTTTTCTTTTGTTAAAAATTTGATTTAAGATTCGTATTGCGTAACATATTATAAACCGAACGATTAACATTACTAGCCTAGGACGAATAAGTAAGCATGAATAAATAGATTACATAACAAATTGATTAAAATATAGATTTTTTCATTTTTTGTATTTTATTTTTATTTACTTATTTACTTATTTTTTATATTACTACTTTTTTAGAAATAAAACACGAACCCTCAATGTATGTGAGAGCCTTCCCAAATTCCCCAACGTCTAGACAGAATTTGAAAATGATCTCTATACTTGAAAGTTCTCATAACGAACCTTAAAATGATCATATTAAAAAAAAAGGGATTCTTCCAACATCTAGGCAAGAATCAATAAATTATTATTATTATTTTTTTTCGGGAATATTATCTCATACAATTTCTAAGAGAAACACATCTTTTAGCAAATTTTATTTTTCTAGAACATCATTTTCCATTTTATTTTATTTAAAAAAAATGAAATATGTATAGCATAACAAATAGATGATGCACATAGTAAAAACCAAAATTTGCTTAATCATTTTATTCCTTAGTTTTAATCTTGTATATGTTTATATGATAAAAGAGCTCTTATTTAAGGAATAATAATTAATTAATTAATTTTTTTTTTACCTAAGTAAGGCTATAAAACATTTCTCCATAAATGATCAAGAAAATTTATTTAAAATTTTTCATAAAGCTTAATATTTTTTAAAAAATAATAATAATAAATAAATAAATAATATGCAAATTAATAATAGGCATAAAGGGAAATGGGTCAAGATAGAAAAGAATATACCCAAATAAAAGTCCAAACGGTTAAGCCCACTGTAGGAGGCTCACTATGAAGAGCCCAATAGATAAAGGCCAAGTCCTTGCCCACCGGTCCGGCCGACTCCAACGGGTTGCGGGTCGGGTCGGCTGGTTTTCTTCCTTTTTCTTTTTTTTTTTTGAACCGGGTTACATACGACCTAGGTCGAAGCGCGGGTCTACACGCGGGTCATCTTGACCCGCTTCCTTTTAAAAAAAAAAAAAACCCTAAAACGATGCCATTTTGATTCTTTTATAAAAACCCTAAAAAATGTTTTTTAATTCATTGGTGTATTTCCTCTCTCTCTCTCTCTATCTCTTCATTTTCCTCTCTTTCCCTTCTCTCTACCCTGTTGCCCTGATGCCACCCTTAAACCTAAAATTCGACCGGACACTGGCAGTCCACAGCCGTTCGCCATCGGTGGTCGGACTCGAATTTCAACTGAAATGCCCCCAAACCCTTCCTTTTGGCCTCTTATACTCGGATTTGGGCTCCATTTGGCCCGAATCTTACACGAAATATCTAGATCTAAAGAAGAAACTCGCGACTAAAAACCCTAGATCCGCCACCAACCGACGTCGAGTCGAGCTCAAACTCTCACCAACCTCTCCCCTAGCCCCAATCTACCCCTTAGCCATTGGTTTTCCCTTGAAGGTCCCCCAAACCCTATGAAACTCAAGAAATCCGAAACTTTTCTTTTTTTTTATTTTTTTTTCCTGTTGCTGGGTGTTGTATTTTTTTCCAAAGGGATAGTGGGTCTCGAGTGAGGGAGAGTCGAATCCGTGATAAAAAATAATTGAGGTGGGATCCGATCCCCTTTTTGAAGGATCTGGGGTGCAAGACCCTAGGTTTTTGGGTTTCAAGAAGGTTGCTTGCAAGCAACCGGTGGCGTGGGGGTTTGGGTTGGCTAGGGGTAGAGGTAGGGGTAGGGGTAGGGGTAGGGTAGCTGTAGGGCTGCCTGGTAGGGGCTTGAGTGTGGCAAGTAGTGCCTAGGGCTAGGGTTTGGGGTTGCTGCTGGGCTAGGGTTTGGTGTTGGGCTTGTGCCTAGGGTTTAGGCAAAATGTGGGCTGCCAACAGGTTGCTAGGGTGGGTAAGGGTGTTATCGGGCCCCACAATGAGATCTGGGCCTTGAAGCCCGTCAAAATAAAAATAAAATGAAAAATAAAAATAAAAATAAAAAATGAAAATGAAAATAAAAGTAAAATCGAACAATAATAAAATAAAACAAAATTAAATTAAAATAATAATAGAGACTAGAAAGTAAAATTTAAATTGGATTTAAATTAGACTCGAAACTAATCCGAGACTTGGCTTGGGATGTATCCGTGTCCCGAGTTTGACCCGGACAAAATTCGGTTGCTACAACGGATTCAAATAATTTTTGGGTTTAGATATCATATTTACTATCTGCAACAGATTCAGATATGAACCTTTGGATATCTGTTATTCGAATTCGTTTTGATTTTGATTCGGATAGTGCCTGATATCTGAATTTGTTATTTGAATCATTTTATTTATACGGATAATGGATTCAAATATCCAAATCCGATATCCATTTACATATTTTATTCTTTTTTAATTTTATATTTTAATTTTTTTTAAAAATAATTATTTAATAAATTCGAATATTTAACAAAGTCGGATATCCGACAAAAATAACCCTTTAAATCTGATGCAGATTCAGATAGTAAATGAATAATAAACAGATTCGGATTTCGAATAAATTAAGTAAATTCGAATATTGAAAAAATTACAGATATCCGATCCGCTACTATGCCTATACTAGATGTCTTCAGCGAGAATAGCTGAATTGAGATTCTAGTAGTATACTTCAGCAAAAATGCAAAAACTTAGGCAAGTTATTTTGTTTATTACAAATATTCTACAACAGTTTTGTATTGCTATGATACATTAAATGCTTATTTCAAACAATTTTTACATCTATATACTACACGATGCCCGATATTGTATTTTCGGTTTCACTCTTCATCAAGGTAGGTTTCGAGAAACTGTCTAATTTTCAATCGTTGTTCCATCGTAAGATCGGGATCCTGTTGGGCATTTTATAAACACTTAGAATTATTTCACTACTACATAAACATATATATATATATAAAATCAAAGAACAGTTAACAATATGAATTGACAGAACAATATATATATATATATAACAAATATACGAGCATTACATATATTCATAGTTTCGGTAAAATCAAAAAGTTGAAAATCGAGTCAAGGTAGAACCTCTGACCTTAAGACGATTATTGCCTGTCTATCAGGTGCTTACAGTTTATTGCAACTCATCTCCCAGGCTTCTTCGATAACGTTGCTGTCGAGAGCACACTCGAAGCAACACGAAGAATCAGAAAAGATGTCGATGTCTCTCGAAAGACAATAGGAAAATCGAGATTAAGAATAAGAAATATTTCCAGTGTATTAAACAGACACTGGCCTCTGATATTTATAGAAAATAGAAGACTGTTCGGACAAGACACAACAGTTGGAAACAGACAGAACTATTAGGTCAGACAAAGCTTTTGGAACAGACACGAACGGTTCGGTTCAGACATGGCTATTGGAACAGACACAGTTTGGTTCGGCCCGAACAGTCATCTTAATCAGACAAGTCATCTCTTGGTTGTGGAGGATGCTGAACCGGTTCCTAAAAAACATATCGGTTGGGCAGTAAAAAATTAATTACTGATCTAAGCCTAAGCCCAACCCAGCCCGACGACGCGCGCGTGGTAGCCCAAGTTCGTGTAGGCCCTCACCTTTCACAAAAACTTGGGTGCCCCTTGGGGCCTAACCCAACATTGAACATAAGCCTTTATAAACAACAAGAATAAGCTATTATGTAACCAATGTGGGATTCTACACCATGCACAACATCTACTAATTTTTCTTCCTCTTCAAGTGGGTGTTAATGAGATCAATTTATTATTCAAACATGATATCAATTGTGTACATAAATTATACACTGTGTATCTACTTACGACAACCTACGTATTCATATACGTATTTCGTATTTATGCGTATAAATTAACCATTGATATCCAACAATCCCCTACATGATGGAAATTGTCTGATTAAAATGACGAACTGACTCAGAATATGAGAGAGAATAACTTTGAAGTAAAATTGCTTCAGGATAGGTAGATTTTGGCTTTGAACCTTCCATAGTGATAACTATCGGATTTACTCGGCTAACTATTGAACATGATGTCTTGAACTATTTATCCTTTCGTGTAAACCAAGACAATAGGTATCACGCAATTCCTCTTCGAACATTTTTGGTTCTCACGGTTGTGTCCATTTTGGTCCCGAACGCGTCCTGGTTTCTATGAGTACTCTAGAGAATTTAGCCTAATAAATGCTCATAGAAATGGCCACGTTTCATACTCATATAGGTGATTTCTTATCAAGAGTATCCTGCAATATCCACTAGATTCTATCTAGCTATAAGAATCATTAAAAGCATAACTTATCCTAACTTCTTTGCAGACAGCACTAATTCATCATAGGAATGGACAAAATTGTTTAACTTTTCTAGTGCTCACACAAAGTTAAAATAATTTGGTTGTCCTTTTGAACCTAGATCTTGGGATCTCCAATCAACTAGGTTGGGTTGCCATTATGAAACTTTAATTTATAGGCTTAAGACCCATTCCCCTCGATGATTTATTTACTTGCTCTCTTGTTAAACCTTTCGTAAGTAGATCCGCAATATTATCTTTTGATTTTACATAATTAATAGAGATAATTTCATTTGAGAGCAACTGCCTAATGGTATTGTGTCTTCAACGAATGTGTCGATATTTACCGTTATACAAACTACTCTATGCCCTACCAATTGCAGATTAGCTATCGCAATATATACAAATTGCAGGCACAGGTTTCGGCCAACATAGAATATCTTCTAAAAAATTTTGAAGTCATTCTTCTTCTTCTCTAATTTTATCTAAAGCTATAAATTCAGATTCCATAGTGGATCTAGCAATACACATTTGTTTAGAAGATTTCCAAGACACTGCAGCTCCTCCAATAGTAAAGATAAATCCGCTAGTGGATTTCGAATATTTAGTATCGGATATCCAGTTTGCATCATTGTACCCTTCAAGCACAGCTGGATATCTTGCATAGTGCAGTCCATAACTTGAGGTGTATCTCAAATATCTGAGTACCCTTACTATGGCCTTCCAGTGATCCTTTCCAAAATTACTTGTAAATCTACTCAGTTTGCTAACTGAATACGCTGTGTCTGGTCTTTACATTCATTTTCAACCTAATGGTTTGATTCCAGGGCTCGTGCCACTTTTGGCACCATCAGGGATCACTGATCCCATGGACAAGGTCTCATCCTCCGCTTCGTAACGGGGTTGTCATGGTAGCACCAAGGCATGCCGATACTAGACCATGACACTCTTCCCCACTTACTATAATGATTCCCTCATCGACGCTAAGATCACACCCGAGTACCCTTGTTGCACAAAGTTGACATTTTGTCACATGTCCTTCTTTTGCCCTCAAGGACTAGGTCATGATCCTATCAAATGATGCACCGAACATAGTTTTAGGTCCTATCATGACTAAGGGTGTGCAAATAATCGGGTTACCCATTAAACCGACCAAAACTGACCCGTTTTGGTTTTGTCGGTTTGGTTTATTCGGTATAGGGTAACATCAGTTTATTTGTTTGGTTTAAACGTGTATAATCGATCGGTTGGGGTTTAATTTTTAGTAACCGAATCTACCAATTAAACTGATATAAATAAATAATATTTTTAAACCCATAACCCAACCCGATATAAATAAACCTAACCCAACCCAATATAAAAAGATAAACATAACCCAACCCATTATACCAATACCTATACCTTGATCCAATCATCGAAATGGATTGAATCCAAATCTATTATGGCATTAACCCAACCCAAATTCTAATTTCTAAAATTACCAATCCCATTTACTTACAGTGGGCTTTGTAAATTGTGAAACCCTAAAGGCTAAAAATCCAAGTGATTTTGCTTTGCCACTTGCGAGTCTGAAATTCCCAAATCAAAGTCACCTACATTCTGAAACTCCCCTATCTTTGTGAGTCCTAATTGAAGAACTCAAGACTCAAGAAGACAAGAACAAATAAAGAAACCCTAAACTGTGAACTGTCACGACTCACCGTGTGCCTCTTTTCCCTTTCCCTCTACCCTTCTTTTTTTTTCCTGTCGATGCCCGTTGCCTCTTGCCCCTCAGGGATTCATTCCACCTTCATCCCTTTACAACTACAACACACTACTGTTCTTCTATTAGTTGAAGCTGAAGATCATAGCATTAGCGTGGATCAATTGTAAAGAATAGGGCTAAAGGGAAAGTAAAAAAAGCTTAGTCCTTTTGGCCCAAAGTAGATAGTATCCATGCCAGCTAGCCATTTGGGTCACAAGAAAAATGAAAAGCCTACGGATCAAAGCGAGATGTTATTATCTTATAGATTTCAGAAAAAGAAAGTAGTATGATTTAGTATTTACTATACTGAAATTATCGACCGAACCTAACTAATTAATTCGGCTCAGTTGGTTCAGTTTGAAACTTCAACGTCGGTCGGTTCGATCGGTAGTATGTTTTTAATCGGTCTAATCGGTAATCGGTATATTTAAATGCAGCAGACCGAATGCACACCCCTTATTCATGACCTTTTAGGCGAGGAACCGCTACCTTAGCAAGACACCCCCATACTTTCATGTATTTATAGGATAGTCTTAGACCCTTCTATAATTCATACGGTGTCTTGTCTGATTTCTTGTGGAGTATTTTATTGAAATATAACTAGCTAAATTAAAATAGCCTTCCCCCACAAGTTCTGAGCTAACTCGGAACTTATCAACAAAGCGTTCATCATTTCTCTCAACGTTTGGTTCTTGCATTCTGCAATACCATTTTGTTAAGGTGAATAAGGAGCAGTGGTTTGAATGATGATACCAGTTTCTGAACAGAATTCATTAAACAATGAATCATATTCACCATCCCTATCACTCTTTATATCTTAATTTCCTTGCTTAGTTGATTTTCGATCTTATTTTTATAGAGCTTAAAAGCTTCTAAGGCCTCATGTTTGCTTCTTAGCAAATAGACATAACAATATCTTGTGCAATCATCAATAAAAGTAATGATATACTTTTTACCGCCTCTAATTTGTACAAATTTTAAGTCACAAATATCAGTGTGAATTAAATCTAGAGGTTTACTACTTCTTTCTACCGAATAGAAAAGAGCCTTAGCCAATTTGGATTCCACACAAATTTCACATTTATAATTTCTATAAATGTCAAATTTTGGAAGCAAACCCAAATTGCTGATTCTTTACAAGGTCTTGTAATTCACATACCTAATCTGCCATGCCATAAATTAGAGGACACCACCAAATAAATAGAAGAAATAATTTAACTATTATTCATGTTCTTTGGCACAACAGCCATTACATTGAGCTTAAAAATCCCATCACATAAATATCCTCTACCCACAAACATGCCACATTTAGTGACTACAAATTTATCTGACTCAACTACTAGTCTAAACCCCTTCTTGCTCAACAGAGAGCCGGAAACCAAATTCTTACGAATTTCAGGAGTATGAACCATATTGTTCAAAGATAGTTATTTCCCGGAGGTCATCTTGAGTACCACCTTCCCATGGCCTCGTACCTTGCAAACCGAAGAGTTTCCCATAAACAGTTGCTCATCAATAGCAGCTTTTTTATACTACGAGAAACTCTTTCTATCAGAACAAACATGACAAGTGGCACCGGTATCAACCCACCATGCCATAGGGTTTTCTACCATGTTCACTTGTGACACAACAGCAGCGATCTCAATCTCATTATCATCAACTAAGTTGGCTTGAGCTTTCTTATTCTTGTTCTGACGGCAATCCTTTGCTCGATGATCGGGCTTGTTGTACACGAACAAGTTCTTGTGAACTTCTTGAAATTCGTTCCCTTATTTCCTTAAAAAGAATTAGAACCAACATGTTTCCTCTTGTTGGTCTTATGCGAATGTTCAACAACATTTGCATTGGCTTCCATGGTCTGAACTTTAGCCCTCTTTTCTGAACCACGGTTATCCTCCTCAATTCTTAACCAGATAATCAAGTCCTCTAAGGTCATCTCTTTTCTCTTGTGCTTTAGATAGTTCTTGAAATCCTTCCACAAGGTGGCAATTTCTCTATCAAAGCAGCCGTCTCAAATGATTCACTAAGAATCATTCTTTCGGCAGTAATTTCATGGAGGATTAACTGATACTCTTGGACTTGGCTGATCAGGGTTTTCAAGTCCACCATTTTGTATTCCAGAAACCTGCCAACCACAAACTTCTTCGTGCCGGCATCCTGAGTTCTGTACTTTCTTTCTAAGGAGTCCCACAGCTCTTTTGTTGTTTGATTGGGCTATACACATTATATAACGTGTTGTCCAATCCGTTAAGGATATAATTCTTGCATAGGAAGTCACCATGCTTCCACCTTGGCTACAACCATAGTATCGGTCTCTCCCTCTTTGATAACTGGAGCCTTCTCTCTTAGGAACCGCGCTAGGTTGAGGGTGGTCAGATAGAACAACATCTTTTGCTGCCAATGTTTGAAGTACAGACCACTGAACTTCTCGGGCCTCTCACCATGTGTAACATGTAGTGGCTGTGGCGCTACAGGCGTACTAACAGTACCAATAGATCGTTCTGCCATCTGTTATTTAAAAAAAAAAAATAACAGGATCAATTTGGTGCAATTTTTATTGCAGAATTGCAATACTAATACAGATTAGTATAACTATAAATAACGTACACATTATATTTATATACTAGCAGAAAGTAAATAAAATCTGTAAGAATATATATATGTAAAGACAATATATATAATATATATAGCTATATATAAATGCAGTCATTATAAGATCATAATCATAGTATTAATAATGCAATCACCTATTACACAAATGTATAGGTAATAATACTCTAGAAAAATCACATATAGGCACAACATTGAAATAGCAAATATATATATCCTCTAACTTTTACATTTAAACAATGTTTCATGCATGAATAATTTTTCTAAATAAAATTCAATCTCTCATGCATGAACACTAATACAATTTATTATATATTCATACTGTTTTTATAAAAATATATATATTTTACATAAATAGTATGTATATATATATATATATATATTACACAAACAATATATATTTATACTAGAAAACAGTAAGATTATATATATATATATAAGCAAACACTTAATAGTAAGAAACTAAGTTCTATATATATCTCAAAGCAGTAATGATACAATAATCGTATAAGTATAATCGTCTTAAAGATTGTTGTTCCTTTTGTATTCTATACTGCATATATATATATATATATATATATATATATATATATATATATACACGAACATTAAAGCAAAGAGAACTGATAATTAATCTGAAATTATTTACTAGAACCGAATTACAACATATATGAACTTTAAAAGAACATATAAAGAACAATTTGAATTGGCAATACAGTATATATATATATATATATATATATATAACAAATATACGGATATTACATATACTCACAGTTTCGGTAGAACCAAAAAGTTGAAAATCGAGTCAAGGTAGAACCTCTGACCTTAAGACAATTATTGCCTATCTATTAGGTGCTTACAGTATATTGCAACTCATCTCCCAGGCCTCCTTGATAACGTTGCTGTCGAGAGCATAGTTGAAGCAACACGACGAACCAGAAAAGATGTCGGTCTCTCTTAGAAGACAATAGGAAAATCGAGAGCAAGAATAAGAAATATTTTCAGTGTATTAAACAGACACTGGCCTCTAACATTTATAGAAAAATAGAAGACTATTCAGACAAGACACAACAGTTGGAAATAGACAAAACTGTTCGGTCAGACAAAGCTTTTGTAACAGACACGAACGGTTCGGTTCAGACGTGGCTATTGGAACAGACACGGTTTGGTTCGGTCCGAACAGACATCTTAATCTGACAGGTCTCTCTTGGTTGGTGGAGGATGTTGAACTGGTTCGGTTTGGACCAAAAAAACATGTCGGTTGGGCAGTAAAAAATTAATTACTGGCCCAAGCCCAACCTAACACAGCCCAACCCTGCTCAGCGACGTCAGCGTGTGTGGTAGCCCAAGTTCGTGTAAGTCCTCACTCTTCACAAAAACTTAGGTGCCCATTAGGGCCCAACCCAACATTGAACATAAGCCTTTATAAGCAACAAGAATAAGCCATTATGTAACCAATGTGGGATTCTACACCATGCACAACATCAACCAATTTTTCTTCCTTTTCAAGTGGGTGTTAATGAGACTAATTTCCTATTCAAACATGATATCAATTGTGTACATAAATTATACACCATGTATCTACTTATGACAACCTACGTATTCATATACGTATTTCATATTTATACACATAAGTTAACTATTGATACCCAACAGATCCTCACTAGTCAACCTCTTCCGAACTGCTGCATTAACACTGCTTGTATCATTGTCCACAACCTGCATCCAGAGAACAATAAACATCAGAGGTTTTGCATGATCTATGAAGCACGAAAACTTCTGTCAAAGTGTCCAAATGTTGGACACGTGTCCGACACGAACAAGGCTCTGACACGACAGAATACATGTCGGACACGCGAGGACACTTCAAAAAAAAAAAAAATTGGACACAGTCAAAACAGATCAAGACAGGGTTGGACATGACTGGACACGCTCGGACAGGCGATGAAAGTTTTTTTTTTTTTGCATTTTTCTTCCAAATATGAAATCAATAATAAGTAATTTGGTTTTAATGGGTTTTTTAAGGTTCAAGTTTTTAAACTCAAAAATAATTTTAAAAAAAAAATTGCATGTTAATATTTATTTGAAAATTATCAATTTTACATTTTTATTGTATATTTTTATATAAAAATATTTTTTATTGCCGAGTCTTGCCGTACCCATGTCCTAATTTTTTTTAAATTTCGTATTACCATGTCCGTGTCTTACCCGTATTACGTGTCTGTGCTTCCTAGTGCATGATATGATGAAATATAAGAGTGTAAAAGGTGCCTACTCAATGGATGGCTGCTTTAAAAGAGAAACATTGTGGCTAGCCGATAAAGCTTTGCCAGATTATAGCCAAGGCATCCCAAGTATACTTTGAGCTACGCTTGAGGAGTGTCCTATGTGAACAAGGTTCTTTCAACATATGTTACCCGGACTCTTCATTTTTCTTAAAGTACCTGTGTCCGACACATATTCAGACATGGATATGGAGGCATTATCCTCCAAATATATGAAAAACTTTAAAATTTTGAGCATACCCGTGTCGGACACATACTCGTATCCGTCACTCATCTCCGAGTCCGGGTAACATAACTTTCAACTATAAGGGCTAATTGGGAAGGATGCACAAACATCAGCCCTAAAGCAAATTCATAGAAAGCTTCCAAGTTTCAATCGGTTGAACTAAAGTCCGGATATCTAGTAATGATCCATTGGAGATGACCAAACACCTCCTCGACTAATTTTTACAAAGCTAGGGCTCTTGAACACTATGTTACTTGGACTCGGTGTGAGTGCCGGATACGGGTAGTTTAGTTTTTTCTAAGTTTTTTCATGTATTTGGAGGGTCATATCCCCATAACCATATCCGAATATGCGTCGGATATGAATACTTCAAGAAAAATAAAGAATCGGAGCAACATAGCTTGAAGAAGCTTAAACAAATCCATGAGAGTAGCTTCACCCTTGACAACCAGGTAGAAAGTGGAAACTTACATGAAGAAAATTGTTGACATGGCCATCTTTGTTAGAAGTTGTTACCAGGTCAAATTAATTGTATGTACATTCACCATCAACTATATACTTGTATTCGTAGCGTCCTTCCTATTAGAGAAAGAGAATGTACTATTATCTTATAATGTGGTGAATCCAAATCCTCTGCCCCATTTCTCTACCCTTATCCTTGCTGCCACTCTCGTAACGAATCGCGCGTTCGATTTTTTTGTTCTCTTTGTACCTGTTCGTTTTTAATATTTGAGCCGATTCTTTATCTAATAAAAAAACAGTTTTCACTTGAAAAAAAAAAAAAAAAACACGGTAAAGACGATGCAAATAAAGGAGATGGTGTCGTGGAATTCACCTATTCAATCACCGGTAAAATACCAATTAGTCGTATTTGTATTTTGTAGCCCCGTTAAAAAGTTGAAAACAAACGAAGAAGAAAGTGACACCAAAAAAAGGGACCCACAGCTCGTTACAAGAGTGGGGGCACGAGTAGGGACAGGAAAATAAGGGTAGAGGATTTCTATTCTAATGTGGTCTAGTTATATGGACATGAGTTTCCATTTTCAAGGTAGCTTTCTTCAAGAAATAATCTCTAGATTGACAAATACGCCTCGGGTAAAAAAAAAACTATACTAATAATAATTTACACCTATACTAGGTCATTCTGTTTCTTAACACGGGTATGTGTCCGACATGGATATGTTTAATTTTTTCAAGATTTCCATGTATTTGGAAGGTCCTTGGAGGATCATATCCCCATATCCATGTCCGGATATTCGTTGGAAATAGGTGTCGGATATAGGTACTTCAAGAAAAACAAAAAATCGGAGCAACATAGTATTATCAAGATACGAAATAAGAATTATATGCTATGTTCCCATGAGTGTTAGACCCGACACAGGCAAAACATGACGTTATGAAGCATTTATATCACTTGGAGAAGAACTAGGGTTGAAGAACTGATTCCAGGAGTAACGGGGTGTTTGGTGCTTTTCCATGTCATATTTTAATGGAATGTGATTGATGGAAAAATAACATTACAACGTTTAATATACATGAAAAAGTGCTATTAAAATCCTGAGAAAGTTAAATTGACACGTTTGGTTCACCAAACACTTTACTAGGAATGTGATGATAATTTTCGAAATTATCCTTATCAAACAAAATACAAATTTTAGTAATTTTAACATTTTTTAATGATATTTATTATTAACAAATATTTGTACTAAATATTTAAAAATAATATTTCAATTGGTAATTTGAGTTATTTTTAAGATAAGTTTTTTTTGTTAATAATAAAATTTTAAAATTATTCTCATGCAGTTGAAAAGTTAAAAAGTTGGATGCAAATTAAATATTATTTAAATATTTCATGATATTTATTATTAACAAATATTTGTACTAAATATTTAAAAATAATATTTTAATTGGTAATTTTAAACCAAATAGAAAGAAATGTAATTTTGTCTTAACATTTTTTTTTTAACTTTTTAATTACATGAGAAAATTACTTTTTCACCTCTTCTTATGGGAATCATATTCAATGCTTGAGTGAAAGTAATTCCCAAAGAAAAGTTACATTCTTCAAAAATTGAGTATTTTTTAGCATACTAAACATGAGAATTAAATTTACACTAATTAAATTTTCAGGAAAGTGAATACTTTCCATGATACTAAACGTTCTCTAAGTGTATGCAAATCAAGATGCTCAGCATAACTGAAAAGTTAAAAATGCGCACATGGATCTTGATTCTTCAAACCATGAATGATTATTAGGCAGAAATTTTAGCGCCAACAAGATCCCAAATGAATGATTAAAAAGGAAACATGAAAATAAAGAGCGACAAAGCTGTAACTGGATGAGTGGGATAATTGTTAATGCAAGGGTTTGGAACTAGACTTGCTCATGGCCAAGCAGCCCGTTCGGCCCGATAGGCCCGGCCCATATTGGGTCGGGTCTGGGCAGGATATTTTTAATCCGGACCGGTCATGAACAGTATTTTTTAATTATAATAATATTATTTTATTTAATTTTAGTTATAAAAATATATAAAAAAAATATTTTTTTTTTAATATTATGAACTATGAATTCGCTGGCCCGGCCCGATCCAGGGCCAGGCCTGAATAAAGATTTTGAAAAAAAAAATTAGACCGCGGCCCGGCCCATGAGCAGGTCTATTTGGAACAAAATGGCAAATGCAAGAGATATATTTCTGCATTTAAAAAATTAAAGACAATAAAATGCATTCCTTAAAAAAAATACAATTACCGGCAGTTCTCTCTGAAGAGCCCACGAACCATGATCCGTGTCAAACTTCAAGGTTGCGTTTGAAAATTTGAATTTTAAAAGATGGATTTAGATTTCAAAATAGTGTAAATTGTGTAATAAATCCCATGTAAATGTAACATTGATGGTTATTTTTTAAATTCATGAATTTGTTGAAGGCCTATTTAGTGATGAATTTGAAATACCTATAGATATTTGTGAATTTGAAATTCATGTTTTTATACCTTTCAAATATATAACCATATTGAATTTTTACTAATTTATACATAATGTATGCATTTCATTCTCACAATTTATATAGCAAATGAAATCTAGATCCAAATTTTCAAATTCATATTTCCAAATATAACACAAAGGTACTCTCTGGATAAAATAAAAAAAAAAAAAAAAACAACAACAACATAGGTAGAATGATTAAACAGCTGAAAAAGCTATGTTACTCGGATTCGGGTGTGAGTGTCAGATACGAGTATATGTCCAACACGATCTGTTCAATTTTTTTTCAAGATTTCAATATATTTGGAGGGTCTTTGGAGGATCATATGCCCATACCCATATCCGGTTATGCGTCGGACACGGATGTTAGACACGAATACTTTAAGAAAACTGAAGAGTCGGAGAGGAAAGTGAAAGAATTAATTAGTTTATCATCTTAAAAAGAATGAAAAATTCCAATTCACTGATCTCTTCTTAAAACTCCTTTCACTTTTGCATGAAAAGGGTAAAGGGAAATAAGATCCAAACAGATAAACCAATCAGCTTCCAATGTAACTAACAATTCTCAATCCATTATAGAGAAAACCAAGAACCTTTTACATGCACAAAAATCAGTTGTTTCTATATGACATATATAGCTTTGAAAAAGCTATCTTCAGGAATATAGGCCCCACTTGAAACACCGGATTATTCACCACATAGGATGGTTTTATACTACCGAGTTTTATGGGTTTTCTAAGGAGAGGATTAGAAGTAAATTTGCATGACGCATCTGATGCAGACCTGATGAAGATATCCTGAGCAAAGTGTCTGATTCAACTAATCTGGTCTGGCCTATTCTAAATGAAGTTGACCATATTAATCCTTTTGAAAAGACAAAATCATCTAACACTTACTTTCTATTGTATATGCTACGTCTATGTTGTCCCGATTTTTATTTTTTTTAAGTATTTATGTCCAGCATTCGTGTCTAATATATATTTGAACATGGGTATGAGATATGACTCTCCAAGGACCCTCCAAATACATGAAAAAACTTAGAAAAAATTTAACATACCCATGATGGATACATACTTATATCCGACACTCACATCCGAGTCCGAGTAACATAGTGCTACGTTATCCGGGTGAGGTAAAGTGAATTTTGGTTTACGCTGGTTTGAACTATTTTCATTTTTGGACATTCCCTCTATATGAAACACACACCTTTTAGCAGGAAAAAATAATTATAAAATTGTTAAATAAATCTCAAATTTTATTATAAACAATAAATAAGACCAATTCAACATTGAGGATAGCCAGGTCAATCATTGAAAAAAGAAAGAAAGAAAGAAAGAACAACTAGGCTATAAATAAATTTAGGGAGAAAAGAGGATATATAAGAAAAGGGTATATGAATCAATTTCATCAGAACTTAAGGAAGATTAGTACAAATGTTAAACATCAGTTTTTTTGAGGTTTTATAAAATATCTTGCAATCTGATTTATTTCTTGAGGTCATGGCAATGAGATTGTTGATACAGCTGGGCATCTCACTTGATAAATTGTTGTGGGAAAGGTCTAGGATTTGAAGAGATGATAGGGCACAAAGTTCTTCAGGTATTTCACCTGTAAACTTGTTTGTATGAAGGCTTAAGATTATTAACTTTGATAACCTCTCTCCCATCCATGGTGGAAGTGGAATATCTCCGGAGAGTTGATTATTAATTAGAACCAAAGTCAACAGTAATCAATTCACTGCAATATCTTAGAGATGAGGGTATTTCACCAACAAGAGAGTTGATTTGAATGTGCAAAGATTGAAGCAAAGTTAAAGTTCCCATTGAACTTGGAATCTTACCACTAAAATTGTTGTCGCAAAGTTTTATAAGAAGTTCAGTTGAGAAATTTTCGAATCTAGTTGTCGCAAAGTTCCCGAAAACCCATTCAAAAAAATCCGAACCCGTCCAAATCTGATTTGATCAAAAAATCAAAAACTCAAACCTCAAAAATCCGAACCCGAAATGCCCCGAGCCCGAAATTACCCGAAACCGAAAGGGCCTGAACCCGAAAGGGCCTGAACCCGAAATGACCTGGACCCGAAAAAACCCGAACCCGAATTTAATACTAAAAATAAAAATTATCAAATTGTAATTAAATAATTTTTTTATAAAGTAAGAACTTTATTTATCAATTTTATTCTAATCTCTTTTTTAATAATTTAATTAAAATTTTATATTTAATCTATATGATAAAATAATAATTTTATCACAAATAAAATTATATTTTGTACTTATAATTTTAACGTCCCATATCTTGATGAATCTACAATCTAAAGATTCTAAACTCATGAAGATTTTAGAGATGTGAAATTTTTTGACATAAAAAATTACTTGTCATTTGTTTATGTTATTTTAAGAGCATCCTTATAATAGTATAATAGTGTTTCCTATATATTAAAATTAATTAACAGTAATTCATTCATTTTAACTTATCTCTAGTATAATAGTATTTCTTATATTAAAAAATAGATAAAAACTACTTTTAAAAAATAAAATAAAAAACGTGTTTTTCTTTTCAACATAAATATAGTTTTCTTAGGTGCATTATTAAATTAAGTCATCAAATATTGATTTATAAAAGTATTATGTCTTTTTAGAATTTAAAAGTATTTAACATAATTAGCTAATTTAATTTTGTAATTAATTTATTATTTATTTTATTTTGGATAAGTATTTTTTTAAATTATTATTATATTATTACACTTGATATAATTTAAGATATAATTTACTTTTAATAACATATCATATCATAATTCAAGATTGGTTCACTTGGTAATATCTTTACTAATAAAAGTTGAATGTTAGGTTCGATTCTTTACATAAGCATAAAAACTTTACATTTTACAAATATATAAACGGATAGTTGAATGCCAGTGAATACAAATTATAATGTATTTACATGTTAAAATTCGAATTCATCAAATTAATTATTTTAAATATTAATATGATTAATTTATAATATATCATATTTTTATACTAAATTATTTTAAAATTTATTTTATATAAAAAAAAATTAATTTTATATTCTTTTGATGCTAACAAATATTGATTTTAATAAATAAATATAATTAAAAATATTATATTATAATAAAAAGTTACTTTTAAAAATAATAATAAAATATTTAATTTATTTTTAAAAGTGAATATTTAAATTACGTAAAAATAATTACATCTAACATAAAATAAAAATGATGTAAAACATACACGAATCCAAATGAACCCGACTCGAAAAAACCCGAACCCGAATGAATCAAACCCAAATGAACTCGACCCGAACCCGCCCAATTGCCACCTCAGGAAAACCTTGTTTGTTAGTAGTCCAACACACATGTACTGATAAGAACATGAGCATTAATAGACCCGTCGGCCACCTGTCGCCCTGTTTGAATAAAACTTTTAATAATTATTTAGTTCGGTTCAGATTATTATATAATAAAAATTATTTTTATTTAAATTTAATTATAAAATATATAAATATTAATATAAAATAATATTTTAAAATGATAAAATAATAAAATTAAATTTCAAATTCGATTCAAATCGAATTTGAACAAACAAAAAATTTATTCGAATTTAAATCCAATTCGATCCAATCCATAGACTCGTTTAAGCATTATTATCCAGAAGCGCAACTTTATTTTCTTTTATCAGTTATCACATTCAAACAATAATTAGCAAAGTATTTCAGTTTCCTGGAGGCTTTCTGTATTTTTTTTAGGAAGTTTTCGGCAAATTTATTTGAATATTGTTAAAAAATATAAAAATTCAAACTATCGATATTTTTAAATTATTTATCAAAATACGCAATTTTTTACGGATTTAAAAAAAAAAAAAAAAAAGGAAGTCACCATATGATATGGCGACTTCCCTTCATATAATAAAAAAAAAAAAAAATTGAAAAAACACGAAGAGAAGTCGCCATATGATATGGCGACTTTCGAACTAATTTTTTTAAAATTTTAAATTTTTGACCGTTTAAAACAGTAAAAAAGAAAATTTTAAATTGAAGCCAACAATCAAGTGACCGTTGCCTTCAATTTTTCACCCACCACCCACCCACTCCAAATTTCACCAATAAATACCCCCCTCAAATTCATTTTTTCATACATAAACTCTCAAATTCTCTTCTCTTCCTCTCATTTCAAACAAAAAAAAAAATCTCAAATTTTCTTAGTGTTGATTTAGAAATAGCTTCATCATTATTGAGGTTGCAAGATAATCACATATCCGCAGTTATATGTCAAGAGGTTAGTAAATTTTTTATAATTTAATTAATTATCATTATAATTGTTATTAATTTTTTATAAAATTATAATAATATTATTATTATTTTATAATAATTTTTTAATTATCATTATATGTCAAGAGGTTGCATTATTAATTTTTTATGATTTTATAATTATTTAATTTAATTAATTATCAACAGGATACTGTTCGGGTCTTACGTTAGAGATTTTTTTTTGAAGATCCGCATCCATCTATTATTGACCACTTAAAGAGTGCCGGATTTTATTATGCAAGTCAAACTCGACAATGTATGCTTCTGCCGGAGTTAATTAGTGCGTTGGTTAAACGATGGAGACCCGAGACCCACACTTTTCATTTTTCGTGTGGTGAATTCACGATCACTCTAGAATATGTTGCGCTTCAACTTGGACTACCAGTGGATGGCATTGCAGTTACAAGCGCAAGTCTTCTAGATTGGAATGAAGAGTGTCAAAATTTATTAGAGGCCATACCTCCAGAAGAGTGTCTCAAGCGCTCAATGGTGACAAAAACTTGGTTGCAGTATGTCGCAACCTAAAAAATAACAAGTCTCATCGCAAGACTTTATTATTCGTTAAGCATAACATTAAAAAAAATCGAGGAAAAGTCGACTTAATTCCTCTTGAAAATGAAGGTTTTGAAAATGACCTTGAAAAGACGTGGAGTCGCCACCAATCTTTTTTAGTTAGGTGTGATCGGCCACCTATTAAAACCAATTTTATAAAATATTTTAAAATTAATTAAAATATTTTTTAAAACCAATTTCAAGTCTGCGTTTTAAACAAGAGAAATCAAAGAAGCGGGTTCGGGACTCGGTTACATGTGGGGAAGGATTAGCATCCCCACAATGCCCGTATAAAACGGTACCTTATTAATCGTGTGTTATCTCAAGTCTCGGTAAAAAAAAGTCAGTTTTAAATTTAGTATTTCAAGTTAATTCTCAATTTAAAGAGAAATAATTCCATTTTTATTTGAAAATAATCTGGAATCTATTAATTCAAAATTTTCTTATATTCCCCAACAAACGTGGAAAAATATAAAAAATTTTATTAATTTGAAAAACTTTCCGAATCATTCTCGTTTTAAAGAAGATATTCTGTTATTAATGATTAATTGATGATATCCTCCCCAGCAAACCCGGCAGAGAACTCATGAATTATTTTAACTCGAAAATATCTTTATTTTATTGAAAATCATTACCTTTTTCAAAACATTTTAAAAAATATGAATATGAATATGTGTGACATAAATAAAATGACATAGCAAAATCTAGATAATATAATGCAACCTAAATGGTATGATATAATATAAATGTCATAGCATATTCTAAATGAAATGAAATATCCTAAGTCATATGATATATTCTAAATGAAATGAAATAACCTAGGTAACATGATATATTCTATATGAAATGAAATATCCTAAATGAAATGAAATGTCCTAAGTGACATAATATATTCTATATGAAATGAAATATCCTAAGTCACATGATATATTCTAAATGAAATGAAATGACCTAGGTAACATAATATATTCTATATGAAATGAAATATCCTAAGTCACATGATATATTCTAAATGGAATAAAATGATTTAAATGACATAGCAAATATAAATGATATGGCATATAATCTAAATGATATGAAATGACATGAAACATAAAATAATGCTAACATATAATATGCATGAAAATAAAAATAATAATGCATGAACATAGTATATGCTAAATAATATGACAAAAATAACTAAATAAAAAGCATAGGATATCATGGAATATTCAAAACCATATAATAAACAACATAACATCAAAAACATAAATCAAAAATAATAACAACACCATGAAAATTATCATAGCAAAAATCACATATTATATGGTATGCATGAATATGGAAAATGCAATGCATGAAAATGTATTTTTTTCCTTTAATTAAGGAAATCCGTATATCTAAAAAGATATCCGGCTACCTTAGGAAAATATATCAAATTAAATATTCTAAAATCAAAATACTTTGTGATTGTTTGAAAATAATTTTGGAAAGCTTAGATTAAAAAATAAAAACCTAGCTAAACCCTTTTTAAATGGCTCTAATTTCCTAAGTTTAAAATCCGGACTTGACCACCCTTAACCTGAGGTTTATAAAATTATTTTTAGAGTCTAAAAAGATTTAGAAACTACCCTAAGACAGTAGTCAAACTTCTTAATCAGCCCCCTCTAAGTAACTTAGCCAAAACAAAAAAAAAAAAAAAAAAGAAATTTTCTTTAAATTCAAATCTGACTCCACTGTCCAGTTTTAGAATACGATTTTTTAACCTATTTTTAAAAATTCAAAAAAATATAAAAACAATACTGGAGACTTAGAACATGTAAAAATACACGAAAAAAAATGGCTTAATTTTTTGGTTAAATATGACTGCCCAGAAAAATTGGGAAAGTACAAATACTGGGTGAAAAAACTGTTTTGCCAAAAACACGTTTTTTTGCCTTTGATAAAATTATTTAAAATCAAGATAAAAATATTAGAGACTCTCCTAAAGACTCACAAATAGTAGCTAACACTTTCGAAAAGTTAGGCAAAAATTGGCTAAGTAAAAAAAAATCACAAAAATAGAATAATCAATTTGACAACTCTTTAATTTCCCACAAGTATGCTCAAAATGAGCATGACTTTGAACCATTGATTGGTCTAAGTCATAAATCATGTGGAAATGGCATGAAATGCATGAAAAATACAGAAATATGATGTATGAAATGCATGATTTAAAACCTAAATGACATGAAAAATGCATGGCATCAATAAAATGACCTAGACCTAACATGAACTTGCATGGCATTTAATGTAACCTAGGTCTAAAATGCATGATAATGCAAGCACAACCTAAAGCTAAAAAATGCATGGAAAATACACAAACATATAGCATACTTAAACAAAATACACAATAATATATCATGGAAATGAAAACCTATCAACTAGCATAATAAAAATGCACACATAAAGCATAAGAGATGGGTAGCCGAATGGTCCATATGGACATGACATTTTTACAAACACTTAACACACTAACATGTATAGCTAAATTATAATACTTAAATCATGCAAATATAAAATAAAGGCATGAAAACCAATAGGCATTTTCACAAACACATGGATTAACAAAATGTAAATCGTAAACAAACTTAAACACTTTGATAACAGAAAATCAAAAATTAAAAATGTAAGACAAGTAAAATAAACATGATAACAAGACAATAAACTCAACAATGGAAACAAGCAAGCTATCAAATCAAACAAGCTTCATATTTATGTATTTGAAGAAGATTTAAAGCATCAAACTTGTTAAATATCACTAATAACATGAAATAAAAAACAAAAACAGCAACTACACAAAAACAATGGGCCATTCGGCTACCCCTCTAAATCAAGAGAAAACATTTTTTCAAAGCTTTTTCCAAGTATCAAGAAGGACTTGAAGAAGAAACTTAAAAACACTTATTTTAGAAAGAAAAATCAAAAGAAACTCACCAAAATATCAATGAAAATAGCAAATCAAGAATAGAGAATCAAGGAAAGTGCAAGAGTATGGTGCTTAAAGCAACCTCTAGAAACTATATTGCAAGCTTTTTCTCTTCTAACTTTTTTTTCTTTTCTAAACTTTTCTTTTTGCCTTTCAAAAAAAGAGCATTCAGCAAAAATCAGAATGTGAATAGTTTGAAAATGAAAGAAAGAACCCCTCCTCCCTTGTAATGGCCGGCTAGCCCTTGGAAGAACCTAGGAGGTTCTAGAATTTCTTTTCAACAAATTTGATCCTATGACCTTCAATCCAAGATGCCTTCTATGTAGGATTCTCACCCTTAGATTAGAATCATCAGCCCTTGAACTATGATGTCATAAAGATGTCATAAATATATTCTCTCTCCAACCATTGGTCCATGTATTGCAAATTCAAAGGCTTGATCACAAAAATAACTACCTTCCTCTTCATTGTTGGTCTTTTGATTAAAAATCAGAAAATATCTGCCCACCATTGGGCCTTGGCCGGCTGACCCCTCATCTTCCAGCCCATGCTTCATTTTTTAAAAAGCAAGAAAAGTCATTTTCGATTTCTTGGGTAAAATAATCTTTTTTCCCCCCGAACATAAATAAATAGCAAACGGACTCCAAATTCAAAAAAAAAAATTAATACTTCTAAAAAAATAAAAAATTGAATTCTGGAGGTTTTCAAAATTTTTCGAGCCCATTTGCTATTTATTTGGATTTTTTCTTCTAAAATTGTCCATTCGTGCTCCCAAACTTTACCATTTTTTAAACGAGCTCCAAATCTAGATTTTTCTTCACCAATCTCTTCCAAATAATTTAAATGTATGATCTAAAAGTTTTCATAATTTTTGGAACTCATTTGGTATTTTTTTCACGATTTATCTGCTTGAATTACTACATACTAGGTCCGGAATTTGGCCATTTTGCAAACGAACTCCGAATCAAGATTTTTCTTCGCCAATCTCTTCAAAATAATTTAAGAAAGAGATCTATAGATTTTCAAATTTTCAAAATTTTTGGAGCTCATTTGGTATTTTTTCGGGATTTTTCCTTTTGAATTTCTGCGTAGGGGACCCGGGATTTGGCCATTTTGCAAACGAACTCCGAATCTGGATTTTATTTCACCAATCTCTTTGAAATGATTTAAGAATGAGATCTGCAAATTTTCATAATTTTTGGAGTTCATTTGCTATTTTTCCCAAAATTTCCAATTTTGCCTTTTTGCCTCCGAAACTCGGTTTTGCTCAAAACAAGTCCGATTTTCAGATTTTCTTCAAACTGAGCCTTGGGCTATCCTTGTTTAATCACTTCTCATCTATTAGGGGCTTTAGTCTTAACGAATCGGGCCATTCATCAAAATTTTACCGAAATCCACCAAAAATCCTAATTCTTGGTTTTCTTCCGGATTAACTTTTCTTTCAGTTTTTCTTCCAAGTATCTTCACCATTACCCGTAGTCAGTGCTTATCTTTCATTTGGAACCTTCAATTTCGACCAATTTGATCGTTTAAGCACTTTTCCCCAAATTTCTCGAACTAGGGTTTCCTTTTTACTGAATCTCCGTAACCTAACTTTCGAACTCCATATCTTTCAATGTAGACCTCGGATTATCAAAATTCTTTTGCCATTTTTCAATTGAATTTCAAATCTTGATTTTGAAAGTAGGTTGACCTTTTTAGTAGTTGACTTTTTGAAGTTGACTTTTTTGAGGATGACTTTTTCAAGTTTGACTTTTTATGCTCGCCTTCTTAGACTAAGTCTCGGAGCACCACCTGCAAGATGAAAAAAGTCTTTTTACATTCTGAAATAACAGTTTAGGAAGAAAACATACCTGTTTTAGTGGTCCGGACAAAATTAGGTGTCTACACAGTCATTGCAAAATCTCCCTGAAAACGCAAATGAAGAAAATGTAAAATATGCTGCTACAGCATATATTTTATGTTTGATTGGGGGAATGCTAATGCCCGACAACTCGAGCAGTTTGGTACATTTAATGTATCTTTCATTGCTTCGTGATTTAGAGCATGCAGCAAATTATAGTTGGGGTTGTGCGTGTTTGGGGTTTTTGTATAGAGAACTGTGCCGGGCTATAATTCCAAAGAGCCATGATATAGGTGGATGTTTACTGCTTCTGCAGTCATGGGCTTGGCATTGATTGCCATTTATTACTCCGCGCGGGAATTTTCCGCCAGTATACCCCCTTGCAAGCAAGTAATAATCTTGACTATTTTATTAATTTTGTATGAACTTGTATTTTTTATAAGTCTATTAAGATTTTATGTGCATTTTAACAGGTGGAGTCATCCTAAAGATTGTATCGATATTTCGATCGACCTTCCAAGTATAAGATCACGACTAGATCGAGTAGGATATCATAAGGTAAATGTTTCGATTGTTACATTCAAGTCTTTTTTGTATTTAATCCATATTAAACTAATAATTTGTAATAATTATTCGCAGTTTGTGTGGATGTCATATTCTTCAAATGAAATTATGGCATGCCTCCCATCAAATGCCTACAATAATTGTAATATATGGAAAGTAAATACAGCATTGATATGCTTTGCATATGTAGAGTGGCACCATACTGACAGGGTGCTGCGACAATTTGGGATGCAACAACCAATTCCGCAACCACCGATGAACCTTGATAAGGTTCACAAGATTGATATGCATGGGCGTCATGAAGTATTTTGGCCTACGAAGCATCGACAATGGATCCAGTGGTGGAATCTACGTTTTTAACGAATTCCGACAGGTATACCCATTTTTCGTAATAATTTCAACCTATCTGATAATTACATAAGATGGTATAAAAATGAAGGCCGGCTTTTTGATTGTCCAGCATCGGAGTTTGAGGATGTTAGGAGTATGCCATTTCCCGGACCAATTTCAAATCCAATCCCTCCTACACACGAAAAGGAAGTTCCTAGACCTAGCCGACAACGTGGGCGGACACGTCAACCGGCCTCATCACATGCGGCGTAGTTCACTGCACCGAGGATGTCATTTAGTCATCATGAACCTCAACCAGAACATGGCGTATCATCCGGTCATCGTTATTCCGTCAGTCACCTCGGATTTGATGTTGATGAGTGTTACCCACCATCACCGCCAATGACAAAGTTATATGACCAGCTCCTCACCCCAAATCCAAGTTATTAATTTTTTTTAATTTTGTTACTAAATTTTGTTATTAATTTTTAAATTAAAAAAATAGTTTGGAAAACAATATAATTTTTTTTTTTTTTTTAGTTTTTAAAATTAGTTTTTTTAATTTAATTTTTTTAAATTTAGTTTTGTAAAATTTAGTTATATAATTTTTTTAAAAACATTTACCGTTTTCCAACAATGTAATTTTTTAAAATTTTAATTTGGAAAATGGTATAATTTTTTTAATTTTATAAATTTATTTTTTAAAATTTAAATTTTGTAAAATTAAATATACAATTTAATTTTTTTACCGCTTTAAACAGTAACATTTTTTAAATTAAAAAAAAAATAATTCGAAAATCGCTATATCATATGACGACTTCCGAACTAGTATTTTAAAAAAAAAATTGAAAAAAACATAAGAGAAGTCGCCATATCATATGGCGACTTCTCTTCTTGTTTTTTTAATTTTTTTATTATATTCATATGGCGATTTTCCTTCTTTTATTTTCATTTTTTTTTTAATTTAACCAAGAGAAGTCGCCATATCATATGGCGACTTCCCTTGTTATTTTTTTTTTAATCCGTAAAAAATCGACGTATTTTGGTAAATAATTTAAAAATATCGGTAGTTTGAATTTTTTTTTTTTTAACAATATTCAAATAAATTTGCCGAAATTTTTTGTATACTGATCTAAGTTTGGCAAATTTATTCCAATGTTGATAAAAATCAAATTATCGATTTTTTCAAATTATGTACCGAAATGCGCCAGTTTCAAAACACATTGGGAAGTCAACATATGAAGTCGCCATATCATATGGTGACTTCCGTGCTATAAATTTAATTTATTTTTTTTTTTTTAAGTTGGGAAGTCGCCATATGATATGGCGACTTCCCAACGTTTTAACTCAAAATTTTTGTTTTAAGTAGTATGGAAGTCGCCATTTCATATGGCGACTTCCATACTCTTTTTTTTTTAATTGTAAAAATTAATATATATATATATATATACAAAATTTTTAATTTAGTTCAGTTAATTTTGAAAAATTAATATATATACAAAAATATTTATCAAATTACCGATTTTTTCAAATTATGTATTAAAATGTGCCAGTTTTGAAACACATTGGGAAGTCGCCATATCATATGGCGACTTTCCAACGTAAAATTTTTATTTTTAAAAAAAACAAAGCACGGAAGTTGCCATATCATATGGCGACTTCCGTGCTATAAATTTTATTTTTTTTTTTTTAAGTTGAGAAGTCGCCATAACTCAAAATTTTTTGTTTTAAGTAGTATAAATTTTTAAATTATTTTTTTTAATTTTGTTACTTACATTTTGTTATTAATTTTTAAATTAAAAAAAAAAGTAGTTTGGAAAACAGTATAATTTTTTTAAATTTTTTAATTTTGTAAAATTAGTTTTTTTAATTTAATTTTTTTTAAATTTAGTTATATAATTTTTAAAAAAAAAATTGCCGTCTTCCTACGGTGTAATTTTTTAAAAATTAAATTTGAAAAACGGTATAAGTTTCTAAATTTTATAAAATTTATTTTTTTATTTATTTTTTAAAGTTTTAATTTTGTAAAATTAAATATACAATTTAATTTTTTTTTTACCGTTTTAAAACAGTAAGATTTTTTAAATTAAAAAAAAATAGTTCGAAAGTCGCCATATCATATGGCGACTTTCAAATTAGTATTTTAAAAAAAAAATTAAAAAAAAAACAGAAGAGAAGTCGTCATATCATATGGCGACTTCTCTATTTGTTTTTTCAATTTATTTTTTATTATATTCATATGGCGACTTCCCTTCTTTTATTTTCATTTTTTTAAAAATTTAACCAAGAGAAATTCCCATATCATATGGCGACTTCCTTTGTTATTATTTTTTTTAAAAATCGTAAAAAATCGGCTTAATTTTTTTTTTAACAATATTCAAATAAATTTGCCGAAGTTTTCTATATACCGATCTAAGTTTGGTAAATTTATTCCAATATTGATAAAAATCAAATTATCGATTTTTTCAAATTATGTACCGAAATGCGCCAGTTTCGAAACACATTGGGAAATCACCATATCATATGGCGACCAACGTGCTATAAATTTAATTTTTTTTTTTTTTAAAGTTGGAAAGTCGCTATATCTTATGACGACTTCCCAACGTTTTAACTCAAAATTTTTGTTTTAAGTAGTATGGAAGTCGCCATTTCATATGGCGACTTCCATACTCTTTTTTTTTTTAATTGTAAAAATTAATATATATATATATATATATATATATACACAAATTTTTTAATTTAGTTCAGTTAATTTTGGAAAATTAATATATATACAAAAATATTTTTCAAATTATCCATTTTTTCAAATTATGTATCGAAATGTGTCAGTTTTGAAACACATTGGGAAGTCGCCATATCATATGACGACTTCCCAACGTAAAATTTTTATTTTAAAAAAAAAAAAAAAAACAAAGCACGAAAATTGCCATATCATATGGCGACTTCCGTGCTATAAATTTAATTTTTTATTTTTTAAATTGAGAAGCCGCCATATGATATGACGACTTCCCAACGGTTTAACTCAAAATTTTTGTTTTAAGTAGTATGGAAGTCGCCATTTCATATGGCGACTTCCATACTTTTTTTTTTTTTTTTATTTGTAAAAATTAATATATATACAAATTTTTTAATTTAGTTCAGTTAATTTTGGATATTATACTACTCTTTGCTGCTTAGTGATTCAAGGTAAGAAGAAGAATAAAAAGGGGGGATGGATTAGAGTTACTAAGTCTGAGTTGTGATGGAAGTTTTAATTTGAAGCAAATTTGCAGATGGAAATTTTGAGAAGAAAGATGGAGGGATTGTGAAAGGGGATTTTATTAGAGAGAATGGAGGAGGAATATGGTTCAATGCTCTCTACAGCTAACAGTTCTGCCACCAGTTCTGCTTCCAGTTAAAAGAGGATTGATTATTCTGATTTGTCATTGTCATCAATACAACAATCATTCAAGGTAAATTCCTTCAAATCATCACTTTCTAGCCATTAGTTCTATCAGTACTTCAAAAACTGCTTATTAATAGAGATGGTATTAAAAGATAATTCCCAATGGCTGGAGCTGGATTCGGACACGGATTTCTGTACGTCTTACTGTTATTTTCTCTCACCATTAATCCCAAACTGGATAATCGAGAAGCATTTGTTATTTGCTAACTCAATTCGACCTTGCAATATTGAAATTTACTATGATGTCTGGGAAAAAGAGGATTGCTTATTTTCTTCTGAAGTTTCAACAAAAGGTTGAATAATTAGAATGTTAAAGGAAACAGGAGTTTTATAAATATGACAATATGTTTCAGTTAAGCCTCAAATTTAAATTCTAAATGAAGGACAATATACTTTTTCAATTCCTTGGTGTTGAGTTTTTTGTACATTTCTACATTAGTTTAGTTCACAGCATATGAAAATCTGGATTCCCAATTGATTGCCAGACACTTCTTTCAGCAGGAGAAAAGGCCCCATGAGGCAAGAGTTTGTTCAGGACATAGCAAGGCAATAGTTCAGAGGATTGTAGAGCAAGTTCGTGCTGAGACTGAACAATATTAAATTTCTATATATATATATATATATATATATATATATTAACTTTTACAAATTACAAAAAAAGAGTGCGGAAGTCGCCATATGAAACGGCGACTTCCATACTACTTAAAACAAAAAATTTGAGTTAAATAGTTGGAAAGTCGCCATATCATATGGCGACTTCCGTTCTTGATTTTTTTAAAAAAATAAAAATTTTACGTTGGGAGGTCACCATAAAAAAAAATTATAGTGTTCTGAAACAGGCGTATTTCGATACATAATTTGAAAAGATCGATAATTTGAATTTTTTTTATCAATATTGGAATAAATTTGCCTCTAAATTTTTTGTTTTCGGATCTGCTAGACAAGCAAGTATGCAAACATTATAATCTTTTTAATTTGAAAAAAAAAAATATTGAACCTAATTTTTTGAGCTGAAAACATGTGTTTATATTAATTATAAAAATTTTGTTTGAATTGATAGTACGAGTTAATTGATACCAATTTACTTAAAATCAAAGCAATAAAAAAAAAGGTATTTTTGGCTGTATATATTCTTCTCAGACATATTCATTTTGCTTTGCATCATCCACCTGAAGAAAAATATTGAATAAAAGAAGGGATTATCAGATTATTAATTAAGCTAATTGCCTCTAATTCCCACCTCTTAAGGGCCTGTTTGGTGATCATTGGGTCAAAAGGCTTTGTTTGATATTTCAATGCAAACTAAAAAGAAATAAAAAAACCGTTTCGTCGGGGTATTTTTAAAAAAAATTAAAAAAATTTAATTAATTAATAATAATAAATTAATTTATATTTATATTTTATTAATAATAATTATTTATTTAAATATTTTATTTTAAAATTATAATAATATTAATATTAATATAATAATATTTTTAAATTATGAAAATTGAATTTATGATAATTGTTTATTTATAAATTACATAATACAAATGCATTTTTAAATGTTATTTATATGTATTTTTGAAAAATATTTAGAATTTATTATACCATGTATATTTTTATTTATAGGAGGTAAAATAATAAATGAAAAATAAGAAAATAAAATTGTGGTTTGTATTTTATTATCTCGGATGATCGATTTTCTCACATAGGTTAGTAGCAAGTTCTTTTTTTTTTTTTAACTTCTTTTCCAAACGAGTCGGATATGTATTCTAAATCGACCAGGGAGTCAACGTGCTGACCAATCCCTTTAAATACATCATTTAAAATTAAAATAATAATAATTAATAAAATAAATTTATTTATTTCCTTTTTCCCGAGCGGGTCGGGTCACGGATCCTAAATCGACCCGCGAGTCAACGCACCAACCCCTTTAAATACATCATTTAAAATTAAAAGAAAATTAATTAATAAAATAATATTTTTTTAATTTGTTTCCCGAGCGGATCTGGTACGGATCCTAAATCAATCCGCGATTCAACGTGCGGACCAACCCCTTCAAATATATCATTTAAAATTAAAATAATTAATAAAATAAATTTCTTTTTTTAATTTTTTCGCAATGCAGTCAGGTATGGATCCTAAGTCAACACGCGAGTCAACATGCGGATCAACCTATTTAAATATATCATTTAAAAAATAAAATAAAAAACTAAAAATAATTAATAAAATATCAATCGAATTATTTTTTAAAAATAAATAGTCCAAACCCATTTAGCTCTGCCTTTTCCTAATTTTTTTATAAAAAATGTTATTTTTTTATTTAAGTTTTAGTAATTTTATCTTTTTTTTAGTAAGTTCTAAAACATGGATAATTTAACATATTTTTTAATGTTTACACTGTAATATTATATATATTTATTTTTTATATAATATACTTACATAATATATATAAAAATAAAAACAAGTATATTACATAAATGAAAAAAGGTCGGGCCGGGTTGGGTTCGGACCTTGAATGTTGAAGCCAAGGCCCGGCCTATTTTTTAAACAGATGTCTTTTTTTGCCCAAACTCATATTTCGAGCTTAATATTTTTGTTTAAACCCTTTAAAATATCTGATGAAGCTTCAAGTTTAGACAGACCCTTAAACAAGTCTAATTACAATTAAAACAAGTGTTTATCTCAGATTATCAAGTTTCATAATCTAAGGCCAAATTTTCGAACAATTTTTTCCTTCATCTAAATTTTTTAGACAATTTTACCCGTTTTTTATATGGTAATGATAACTTTACCCTCACAAGTGGCATAATCCTATTTGTTAAAATTTTTTTAATTTTTATATTAAAAAATTATCGAGGAAGACATATTACCGCAAAACGTGATTATCACGTTACAACCAAGAGAAATGCCTATCTCGTATTACCAAGTTGCGACAATCTAAAACCAAATTTTTAAACAATTTTGCCCTTCATCTAATTTTTAAACATTTTTAGACAACTTTATCCTCACACGTGGCATAATCTTATTTGTTAAAATTTTAAAAATTAAAAATTTTTAATTTTAAAAAATATCGAAGAAGTCAAATTTGATCTGTCCAAGAGTTGTGCTACCCTATCAAGCTTAGATAAGATTTTTTTCAATTCGGATTGATCCGGCCCAAATTATTGTTCATTCAATAAAAAATATTTTTTATTTAATTATAAAAATAAAAAAATATTAATATAATTTTTTTAATATTTTAATATTTATAAACATTAAAATAGATTTACGGACCGATCCAAATCGAGCTTGAATAAGAGATGAAAATAATATTTGGGCCGCAGCCCAGTCTAACCTGATCTATGAGCAAATCTAAGTCCGATTAATGCAAAATGCGATAATAACATTACCACCAAAACAAATGTCTATCTCAGATTACCAAATCATGGTAATTTGAGATCAAATTTTAACAAGTTTTCCTTCACCAACAAATTTACTTTTTAAATTAAAAATTTTTAAAAATAATATTTTTGAAATTAAAATTTTAAGTTTATTGACTCGAAAGGAAAAGAGAATGAGAAATTTTTTCATTAAAGATAATTTTGTTTTTACAACTTTTTTTGTAATAATTTTTTCTTTCTATATTTTCTGTTTTAAATTATTTCATGTTATTAGACCTTTCAACAATAATTTTATTGTTCAAATGATGTTTTTTAAATTAACCCCCAAAAAAAAAAAAATCAATGATTGTAGGATGTTGGTCCATAAAATTGAAACAATTAAGAGTAGCACGTACCTTATGCAAGGCAAACTCATTCTCAGCCAGCCATTTCTAATTTTCTCACCTAGCCCTACATCTAGATTTGTTCAAGAGTTAGGTCAACTCGATTTGAGTCGGGTTTGAGATATGATATTTTAAGTTCGGATTCGCTTGGTCTAGATAATTATTTAATCAATTAAAAATATTTTTATTTAAATTTAATTATAAAAATATTTTTTTAATATTTAATTATTTTAAATAATAAAATGAATTTTTAAAATCCGACAATCGAGTCAAATTAGGTCTTAAATAATAAATAAAAATTTACAACTCGAATCTCATCCTATCCTATCCATAAATAAATCTACTTACATCATGTGATCCTTTTTAAATCATTATTAATTCAACAACCAATTTAACTTTTTTCATACACACTCCAACTCACATATAGTTTACATTTTCCCCTTTTTTTTAATAAAAAAATTAATTTCTTATTATTTTTAAATCATTAAGATTGAAATAACTCCAAGATAAGTTATCAAGAAAATTTAAATTTAAAATCACTTATATTAAAACTAAAAACTTGATCAATTAAATTAACTCGTCGCTCCCCTACATCTATTCATAAATCTAGTCTAATTTAAATCGAGTTTTGGACATTAATTTTTTAATTTAAATTTCGTCAAATATATTATTTACTAATAATTTTTTTATAATATTATAAAAAAATTATTAGTAATACGGAACTTAAAATGGATAATTTTGGACAAATTAAACGCAAATCCAAACTTAACATTTAAAAATATCAATCGAATTTAACCCGATCCAACTATACTTGTCTATGGGCGACTATAGAATTTTTGTTTTTCTTTAACTAAGCTCATTTCAAGGGTCTTTTTATTTTAATATAACCAAAAAAAAAATATTTACCAAAATATCACTTTTTTCAGATTAATTCTCAAAATCCGCTTTTTTTTAATCACTTGGGAAATCGCCATGGCCCATGGCAATTTCCCAACTGAAATTTTTAATTTTTTTTTTAAAATACCAGTTGGGAAATCGCCATGGCTCATGGCGATTTCCCAACTAAAAATTTTCAATTTTTTATTTTTTTTTTAATTCTTTTAATAAATAATAAAATTTAAAATAAAAATTATATAATTTTAAATTTTAAAAAATAAAGATTTAAAAATTTTAATATATAATTTTTATCCATGGTGGTAGAAGTGTTCATAGGCCGGGCCGGGCTCATGTATGGTATCAACACCACATTTGCTTGCTCGAGCCACGGTGGCAATTTTTCAACATTTATTTATTTTTTAATTTTATAAAATTATAAAAATTATATAATTTTTAATTTTAAAAAATAAAAATATAACAATTTACCAAAAATTAAAAAATTATATTCGTAATTAGGCCTGCTCATGGGCCGGGCCGCGACCCAAAATTTTTCAATTTCCTTGTCAAGGCCCGGCTCGCGGGCCTGAATTTAATTATTTTAATATATAAATAGTGATCCGGGCCTGGTCGGACGGGCTGCCCAGCCCATGAGCAGGTCTATCCGTAATGTCAATCGAATTCTTTCAACTTGTATTCGTAATAAATGGACCTCCGGGAGAAAGGCCAACCAGAGTGTCGTATTAGTCCGGGCTTGGACAAGTGTTTTTGTAATTTTATTAAATAATAAATTTTAAATAAAAATTATATAATTTTTAATTTAAAAAAATTTAAATAACAAAATTCAAAAAATTATAAAATATATAAAAATATATTTTTAATAGTGAAATGGGCTTTCGGGTCGGCACGACTCGAAATGGGCTTGGGCAAGGGAAAAAATTTTGGGTCGCGGCCCGGCCCATGAACAGGTCTAATACGAATATAATTTTCTAATTTTTGGTAAATTGTTATATTTTTATTTTTATTTTTTAAAATTAAAATTATATAATTTTTATAATTTTATAAAATTAAAAAATAAATAAATGTTGAAAAATTACCACCGTGGCTCGGGTAAGCAAATGTGGTGTTGATACCATACATGAGCCCGGCCCGGCCCATGAACACTTCTACCACCATGGATAAAAATTATATATTAAAATTATTAAATCTTTATTTTTTAAAATTTAAAATTATATAATTTTTATTTAAATTTTATTATTTATTAAAAGAATTAAAAAAAAGTAAATCTTACCTTGGGTGGCGATTTCCCAATGGGAAAAAAAAAAATTGAAAATTTTTAGTTGGAAAATCGTCATGGGCCATGACGATTTCCCAACTGATTTAAAACAAGCGGATTTTGGGAATTAATTTGAAAAGAACGGTATTTTGGTAAAAAAATATTTTTTTAGCTATATTTAGATAAAAAAAACCCATTTCAAGTTGGGTTCAGGTCAACTCGAAAATTCATTTTATTTTTTAAAAAATATTAAAAATTTATTTTTTTATTAATATTTATATATTTTTATAATTAAATTTAAATAAAAAATATTTTTTATTTAATAAATAATAATTCAAACTGAATCGGATCAATTCAAATTATGAAAATTTTTATTCACCTCAACCCAATTAAGTCGAACTAAAATAGTAACATTTATTGAGCTCTTGCTTTCATGTAAAAGGCAAAAATTTTACCTACCTCAGCTTTACAGTTGTCAATCCCTTGTCGGATTCTGACATTATAAATCAGCGCATATTAGTCAATTGTCAGTTTAATCATTGGTACAGTTTAAAGTCTTTTGGGAAAATATGAAAAACATGCAATCCACAGATAATTAATATGAAATGATATAATGAATAAAGTTATTTGAAAAAGAGAAATAAATAATTAGAAATTGTTAAAAATGATATTTTAAAGATAAAATTATCCTTGATAAAAAAACTTTCTCCTCTTTTTTTCTTTTTCTTTTATTTTTTAATTTAATTTTTAATTAAAAAATAAATATTCTGAAAATAAACACTTTTTAATTTTAAAAAAAAAATTAAATTTTTTATTTACTTTTTTTAATTAAAAAATTTTAAATAATAAAAATAATATGCCTAAAATTAATTTTTCTTTATTTTTTTAAAATTTTTAAAATTTTTAAAAATATATATATTTAAATATTTTATTTTTTAAATTTATTTTCAATTAAAATTTTTAAAAAATAATATTTCCTTAATGAAAGAAAAAGAAAAAGCAAATGTTTTCATGAAGGATAATTTTGTTTTTACAATATTATTTATAATAATTTTTAATTATTCATTTCATTTTTTCAAATAACTTTTATTCGTTGTACCATTTCACAATAATTCTCTATAAACTGCATGTTTTTCATAGTTTCCCAAATCTTTTTTGTTACTTATTATTTTTCTTTAGGTTTTAAATTTTAACCAATCCAAATTATCCATTCATTCAATAATAATAATTAAATAAATAAAAAGAAAGAAAATTTTTATGAGAAAATTATTTTTATTAAATTTTAAAAAAAAAATTATTAATTATTTTTTTAAAAATATCATTTTAATCTATATCACTAAACAATAATTAACATTTTTCGACTTAAAAAATTTAAAAAACATACCCTTTATTAAAACTAAAAAACAAAACAAAACTAAGAAGAATTGAAAGAAAAAGCTCACTGTCTCATCCTTGTCTCTTTTATCTCTCTTCTGCTAACTATGAGTCTCTCCTTATCCTTCACTCACCCAATCTTAAGCCGCCACGTGCACTCCGCCGCATTTGCTCTCTCTTATCCTCCTCCTCCTCCACCTCCTCCCCGTTTATTCTTTCTCTCTCCTCCCTCCCCCACCCCGTTTCGTTTCCATATTCTCTACCGCGTGCCCCAACGCGCCACCGTACTCTCTGCCGCTGCAACCGCCTCTATCTTCCAAGACACCGCCGCTTCCGCCGCTGTCTTCGCTGGCGCCTATGCTCTTGTCTTCACCTTCGATAGTCTCACCCAAAAAGAACTCATTCAACAGGTTTTTATTTTCTTTTTTGTTAAAATCTTTTTTTTCTCTTTATCAAAATTTTTATTCATTTTTCGTTTTTTTTTTTTTTTTGGTTAATTATTTGAACAGAGTTTAAGTAGAAAACTGGTGCATATATCATCTGGCTTACTTTTTGCCCTTTCCTGGCCAATTTTCAGGTGAACTTTTAATTTTTCTATATTTGAAAAAAAAAATGGATTATTTAATTAATTAATTATAGCTGATGATTTTTTTTAATCCCTAAAATAGCAACACCATAGAAGCTCGTTACTTTGCATCTCTGGTTCCACTTGCGAATTGCTTAAGGCTTGTTATTCATGGTCTCTCATTGGCTGATGATCAAAGCTTGATCAAATCTGTTACCCGAGAAGGAAATCCCAAGTAATTTTTCTTTCATCATTAATTATTCATAGAGAGAAAAAAAAAAACTTTATTTCACCAAACCTTTTCCAGTCATATTATCGTATTTTGGTTCATAAATCATAACTTAGTTAAGTATAATAAATTTGTCAAACTAATAAAAAGTGTAGACTTTGACAATTTTTATTGCATGATGGTTTGTGTTAGAAGTGTTTATGAATCAGGTTATGTCTTATTGATACTTTTAATTTTTTTTTTAAATTAATATTTATTATTTTAATGTAAATTTTAAAATTAAGATTAAATAAAAGTAATTACTAATACTGGCATATTTTCACGGATTGACTTGAACTTTTCACACTGTACGCAAGATAAGACGCGTCATTAAAATTTAGCATGTTAATTGTATTTTCGTTAATAATTATGTGTTTGATAACATATTAAAAGATTTTAATGTATTAAAAAAAATTTAACATTTTAATATTTATAATGGGTTTGATAATTATATATTTTTCTCAAAAAAAAAAAAGAAAATTTTCAACAAAAAGAGTTGAATATCATGAGAAGGTAGAGAGATCTATTTATCACTTAATGTAGAACATGTTCAATCAATTTTTATTTTTATTTTAAAAGTGTATTTAACTAAGTTACTCATTTTTTGTTACAAAAAATGAGATATCTAAATTATTCCTTTTAAGTTTTATCCAAAATTATCCAAAATAATTTAAAATGTTATGATAATAAGGTTAAACTTGTAAATCAAATAATTTCAACATTTCAACATTTATAATTATCAAATAATATAATTATACGTTTAATTTTTAATAACATATCAAACAATTTTTATAATAAAATTTAATATTTATAAATTCGATATTAAAATTTTAATATTTAATTTTTCAACATTTAATCACCGATTGTTTTCAATAAAATTGCAGGGAATTGCTTAGAGGGCCTTTATATTATGTTCTAATATTGATCTTATGTGCTCTTGTGTTTTGGCGTGAATCGCCTGTTGGGGTCATCTCCTTGGCAATGATGTGCGGTGGAGATGGTAAAATCTCTTTCCCTTTCCTTTTACCCAAATGAATCATTTTTCTCATTGAACTCTCACTGCCAATGGGCCCAAATTACAGTTTTTGCAGCTGAAAATAAAGAAGCTTATATTTGATGCATTAGTACTTTAGTAGGTTTATAATTTGCACTTCATTGATTAGCATTTATTGATTAAATTTAGAAATTATTGAATAAGTCATTATTTTCTTTTGATTGGGTAAAAAGGGATTTATTTGGATCAGGATAAGATGGTAATGAATAGTAAAATTTTGAATATCTAATATTATCTGATTCAAATTTTGAATATTACAAATTCGGATAATTTTTAGATTATGATATTCGGTTTACTATTCATGATGGATTCGGAATAAATTCGGATAGAAACTTTTGAATATCTTATATCCAAATCTTCTTGATTTTGATTCGAATAGTATTGGATATCCGAATCTGTTTTATTTATACAGATATTATCGGATATCCGAATCTGATATCCGCTTACATATTAGTAAAATATAGAAAATTTTATACTTGTGTAAAGATTTGAATTTTGGCATGCAAACTCTTATTACCAAAAATTCAGATATTTAGTGAATTCAGACATCTGACAGATATTATTATATAATTTAAATTTGAATTCAAATAATAATATTGAGATAGTAATCAAATAATAACGAATTCAAATATAATATAAATTATTCAGATTCGATTTGATTATTTCAAAATATAATATAATACTTCTGACTCTGTGTGTTCACAGGTGTTGCAGATATAATGGGAAGAAAATTTGGGTCCTCCAAGATTCCCTACAATAAAAAGAAGAGTTGGGTTGGCAGCATATCTATGTTTGTTTTCGGATTCTTCATTTCCATTGGGTGAGTTTCAGAAATTTGGTGCATATTAAGGTGTAAATGAGAAACATGTGTTCGCAAGTTATTCGGATTTGGTTAAAAAAAAACTTTAATTCGCCTCGGATATTGTCGAGCTCGAGCAGCTCGAGATATCGAGCTAGCCGAATTCAAATATCTTAATGCTTGACTCGAGTAGCTCGCGAGCTTAATCAAGTTTTTTTATTTTTAATATATATATATTTATTTTAAATTAGTATTGAAAAATCTCAATTCGAACTCGAGTTCAAGCTCGAGCACAAATAACGGAGTTTGAAGTCGAGTATAAGAATCGAGCTCATTGTTTACTCGGTAAACGAGCTCAAGCAGTTCGATTTCTATCTCAAATCGAGTTCGAACTTTAAAAGTGAAACTTGATCGAATTCAAACCGAGCTTTGAATTTCGAGTCGAGTTCAAACTCGAGCTTTTTACAACTTAAACTCGGCTCGATTACATCCTAAAACATCTTTTCCTCTTTCTCCAAACATTGCTGATAAAGTTTTGTTGTTCAATCTAGGATGCTGTACTACTACTCAGTTCTTGGATATTTGCAGTTGGATTGGGGTTGGTCAATGATGCATAGGGTTGCTTTAGTTTCTCTAGTGGCAACACTGGTTGAGTCTCTTCCAATTACAATGGTAATAGATGATAATATCTGTGTTCCTCTTGCTACCATGCTAGCTGCTTATTTATGTTTTAGACACTAGTTAATTTGTTCTAAGTTTATTGTTATTAATTTTTTATTGTTATTCTTTTAACAAAATAGTTGTCATACTCGAGTTAGGTATGTTAAGCATCTAACTTAAAATCAATTAATTATAGATGACAAGTTCCGATTTAAATATAAGATCACAGATAATTTAAAGCTTAACCGATGTTGGATAACATCACTTTAACAGTCCTCATCATGTATATAAGTGTAATTATCACGTGACGAGGGTATAAGATAAGAACAAAACAGAATTTGAGATTTGATACCGCATCCAACCTAAAATCAATTGACAATAGGTGAAGAGGCTCAACTTAAATAGAATATTACAGATAATTCAAAACTTAACCTATGTAAGATAATACCACTTTAACATGTATTCTTTGTTTTTGGAGTAAAATTGTTGCGAACAAAGAAATTCGAATCCTTACCAAATTGAAATTTCCTTAATTAATTTTATAACCTATAATTCATTAACTGTAAAACTCAAAAGGAGTATTAAAAACTAATGAACAACAAAACAATGAAACAAACGGGTCTGATTTTCTTACATTATTTTTTAATTCATTATTTTTCAAAACCTTCTTAATCATTATTTACAAATGTAATTTTTATCATTAATTAGTGAATCTTACACATATAAATAATAATTATGAGTGTATAAAAAAATAATTATGGACTGAATCTTAACTCGAAAAACACCCGACCTTCGTCTTATTAATATCCTATACCACTATAGTTTAGGTGTTGGGCACCCTGAAAATTAATCAAATATCAGATTAAACTAATGCTTTCTTATTGCATTCTTAAAACCCCCAAATTGGTATACTAACAATTGTAAAAAAAAAAAAAAAAACCATTTTATTGTGTTTCTTAGCTATTGAAGGTTATTACTTCAACAAAAAAATCAACCAAAAAAGAGTTTAAAATTGAGTTATTATTGATAATACAATATTACTATATATCATTCTATTCATGGTTTGTAGATCACAGTTTAACATCTCATAAAAAAAAAATCTTTATTTATTTTTATTAGGAATATACTTCAAAGTAGATTTGTTTATAGGTGTGATTTTTACTCAGATCAATTCTTGGATAAAAAACTTTAGGTTCAAATTCGGTTTGAGATATTATTTATTAATAAAAATGCATATTTTATTTAATTTTAATTATAAAATATTTCAAATTATTATATTTATTAAAAAAAATCTTTTAAATATGAGTATAAATGAATGGGAAGAGTCAAATCCAAACTTGAAATTCAAAAATGTTAGCCGAAACTGATACTTCAAACTTGCTCTTCTATTAATACCGTACTGTTAATAATGATAAAACGTATAAAAAAAAAAATTATATCAAACGGTTACTTTACTTTATGTTAATATATATATTTTTTATTCAAATCATATTACATAATCAATTTAAAAATAAAAAATCAATTATTTATTAAACATTACATGTAATAATAAAATAATAAATATTTATTTCAACAATTTATTAATAATTTTGTTAATAAATAATTTATTTTTGAAAAAAAAAAATTAATTACGTAACATGATTTGAATGAAATGAATATATATTAATATAGAATTATTATTTTATATATATATATATAAATATTTAAAACGTATTCAATTTCTTATTATTAATAGTGATACCAATTAAAATGTATCGATTTTAAAAAAAATGATACGATATTAAATATCTTACCATTCTGATTTTTATATCAATCCCTAATTTGTGAGCGAACTGATTAGACAGTTTTACTCAAAGCACTGTACATTGAATTTTGAGCGACATTGATTCTTAACATGTTTGCAGATCGATATTGCAGCTTTGTCAGAACTCAGAGCAATTGTTCTGTTGTTTGTCCTTTGTGTCTCCAACTAATATATGAAATTCGCTTAATTGGTGTTTATATAACAATTAAAAATTATTTATTTATAGATTTTATTAGCAAATGACTGAAGATCATTTTTTTAAGTTATTATATATAATAATATCTTCGTCTAATGCATTGAAAATGATATATAAAATTGTCAACTATTATATTTAATATAATTTTATTATTATAAATAGTATATTAACTAATCTTAAAAAGTGTCTTAAAAGAATTCGTTAACAAAACCCTTTATTTATTATTTTTTTAAAAATTATTTTTACTGAATTCAAAAATATATATATATATTAATTATATTTTTCTTTCTATATATATCATCTTAATCAGTGCCCGACACCAATTAATATTATCTTGTACATCGATGAAGTAGTTTTTTAACTCCACAAAAAAATTGCCACATGTTTTATTTATTTATTTTTTAATTTTTTAAATATAACTTAAGGATATGTGATAGTTTTTTAATTTCACTTGTAAAATTAAAAAAATTTAACGTCAATATTTGTGACTATCCAAAAAGGTGAAGACTACAATGCAAATTATTATAGTGAGAATCGGTGAAAACCCCACTTTATTTTTTAAAAACGTGTAAAAAAGCAAAAGTAATAGGTTAGTTAAAAAATTATAAAAAAGGGTAAAAGAAAGATTTTTATTCATAATAAAAGTAATAAAAAATTTTATATTTACATGATGAATTGATAATAATAAATATTTTAAAAAATAAAAAAATAAAAAATAATTAAATTTGTGATTAGATTTATTCACGAATTACATCACTTGTCAAACTTATTAGTATAGATATAGTCGATTCAACTCATAATATTATTTTATAAATAAATAAATAATTATTTTAATTTTAATTTTAAAATATCAATATAAAATATTTTTAATTAAATAAAATTTGAATGAACTATTGAGCCAAATTCGATTTCAAATTTAAATTTTAGAGGTATCGAACGAGTGTGATACGACTCGATCTATAGATATCTTCAAACATTTAATGTCTATATCAAAAAAACATTCTTACTTTTTATGTTTGTTAAAACAATATCTAACTATCTTAACTTTTTCTCTCTTTATACGCTCGAAAGTTCACTAAAACTCTTAGAATGCCAAGAGTTTTCTTTTTTCACGTAGCTTCTATTTGTTTCATAAAAGTCAATTTTTATATTTTTGGTATTGGATTGATAGGAAATAGAATGAACAAGTTTTAAACAAAAAATTTTAGATTCGCCCTCAATTTGAAATGTTATTAAATTTTATAAATAATTATGCTAGTTAATTGTTTTATAAATAATTATGCTAGTTAATTGTAATTAAAAATATATATATATAAATATTGAAATATCATGTTCAAATAACTTTTATTTGATAAAACGAACCTTCTAAGAGTTTCAGTGAATTCTCGAACGTATAAAGAGAGAAAAAGTTAGACGGTTACATATTGTCTTAACAAACATAAAAAGTAAAAAAAAAAAATATATAATATAGACATTGATTATTTGAAGATTGTCTATAGATCGAGTCGCATCAGACTCGTTCGATACCTCTAAAATTTAAATTTAAAATCGAATTTGGCTCAATAGTTCATTCAAATTTTATTTAATTAAAATATTTTATATTGATATTTTAAAATTAAAATAAAATAATTATTTATTTATAAAATAATATTAAGGGTTGAATCAACTATATCTATACTAATAAGTTTGATAAGTGGTGTAATTCGTGAACAAATCTAATCACAAATTTAATTATTTCTAATTTTTTATTTTATTTTATATATTTATTATTATCAATTCACCATGTAAAAATATATCATTTTTTTCATTACCTTTATTATGAATAAAAATATCTTTTTATCTTTTTTTATAATTTTTTTCAACTAACATGTTACTTTTGTTTTTTACACGTTTTTCCAAAATAAAAAAGGGATTCTCATGAATTCTCATTACAATAGTTTGCATTATAATCCTCACTATCCAAAAAAGTTAGGTATAGACGTATGCCGACAAAAATGTCAAAAATGTCAAAAGCCATGGATTTTAATGACTAAACGGGTTAAAGATTATGGGCTATAATTGAAGATACCATTGTTTTTGGTATAAAAATTTTTATCTATAGATATTGATTAAGGTGCTATATATAAAAAAAAAATACAATTAATACATTTTTTTTAATTCAGTAAAAGTAATATATTAAATGTAAAAAAATTTTCTAAAATGGTAAATAAATAATCCTTAACCAGTGCCTATATAGACACTGGTTAAGCGGACCTATTATTAAATTATTATTTTGAAAAAGTTTTTTATATTTAAAGTATTAATTTTATTGAATTAAAAAAAATAATTCATTAAATGCACTTTTATTTTTTAAAATATTATCTTAATCAATGCCGACATTGGTTAACATTTTTCATACTTAATTTAGGCTCTAATTTTTTAACATGATTTTTAATTAAAGAAATGTTTTATTTGATCTAAATAAAAATCAAATGTATGTAACGAAAAATAAAACATGTCTTGCACGCAGATTTGGCAATTCATGTATCCGTGTTGTATTCATATATTTTTTCGTATCATAATTATGTTTAAAGTGTTTTATATTTGTATAAATTTTGACATATTAATAATTTGTATTATATAAACTTTGACATGTTTAGCGTATTCGTATCGTGTCCTTTTTTTCTGTATAATATTGTGTTTCATGTCGTGTTTTTAGTTTTTTTTCCATATCGTGTTCATGTAATGTGCAATATTATTAGGTCTACCTGCACCGATGTTATTAACGGCACTAGATAAAAGAAAAAAAAGCATGTGTCATTTGATCATTCACCAATTATTTTAAAGTGAAATTAAATCTTAATTTTCAACCATTTTTTTTTTAATATTACACAACTTTTTTTAATAGAAAAACGAAAGAAATTTATCTTTTTCTTTAAAAATAAAAGAAATTTGACTTTTTTTTTTCTTGTTTTTCATTGTTTTTGACTTTTTGTGAAGGATTTAAATTAGATTTGATAATTCGTGTATTTGTATCGTATTTGTATTATTTTTTTATTATAATTATGTTTAAAGTATTATATATTTATATAAATGTTGACACTTTAATAATTTATTTCATATAAATTTTGACACATTCGTGTATTCGTATCATGTTCGTATTTTTTTTTCATATAATGTCGTATTTTAATTATTTTTTTGTCTTGTTCGTAATTTGTCTTTGTTAAATTATCATATCTAATTTAAACCAAAAAGGAAAATAAGAAAATTTCCATTGAAACAATAAAATTAATTTCAATTTTTATTAAAATCTACTTCTATTTTTCATTCATTTAAAACCCATCAATTTAATTTAAATTTATAATATATAAATATTAATATAAAAATAATTTTTAATATTTATAAATAATAAAAACAAATCTTTTCGAACTTGACGGATTGGACAAAATTTTGGTTACTGACTGAAGCAGTACTATGATGGCCTACTTTCTATAATTGATGCGGTCCATAATTTGTGGGACTACTAAATTTGTTAGGCAATTAATTAACAATTAATACTTGGAAAAGGAAATGATGAATGGTGGCCATTCATATTTGAAGTGAGTCATTTTTATCTTGGTTAGTAATAAAATATTTTATTAAAAGTTTAATTATTTTTTTTATGGAATATTTTTTTATGATTAATTTTTAATTAAATTAAAAAGTACAGTGAAAATTATACCGTTTAAAAACGTATCCTTTTTGAGTTTCATAAAGATTAAGAAAAAGGCTTTTGCTTTAGTGTATTATGTTGAATTTTTTTTTTTTAATTTATATAATTGAGATTCCATGACTGTATTGTCAATAAGTAAAAAGAAAAGGAAAAAATAAAATATACAAAAAGATTATTTAATGTCCAAAAAGCTAAAAAGACATAATTTTGGAAAGGATTTTGCTAACGCTTGCTTTAAAAATATTTTTTAAAATATTTTAATATAATAATATCTTTATATAATATATTAAAAATGATATATAAAATTACATTTAATACAATATTATTATTATAAATAATATATTAATTAATCTTAAAAAATATCTTAATGACATTCGTTATATCAAAAAACACGGACTTCTTGCTTAGGGATAATCTATTATAATCATAAAATCAAAATTAGCTACAAATAGATGGTGTAGTGGTGACATGTGTTCATAAAGGATATAAATGAATTTTGCTCAATATTCAAGTATAATCATGATATTTTATGAAAAAAATTGAGAGTTAAATTTATATGTGAAAATTTATATAACACAAATTATTAATACAAAGTATTAAGACGTCAAAATTTTTATAAATATAAAACACTTTAAACACGATTATAATACGAAAAAATACACGAACATAATACGAATACACGAATTATCAAATCTTATTTCAATTCCAATCTCTGTGAATTGCTGAATATCAAGGTCGTAAATCAATGGTTGTCCACTTACAGATTCTACAAATACCTTAATTATCATTCTTGTTCGAAAGTGATTCGATTCTTGAGTTTGGTCCAATACTAACCCTCGTTCAACACCCAAATGTCATTACTTCTATTGGTCACGTCAGATTTAGGGATACAGTTATGTGAAATATTCGAATTTGAATTCGCTTAATTTATATGATATCTAAATCAGTTTATTTATTCGCTTATTATGTAAATATTACTATATCCGAATATGCATCCGATTTAGATAACAATATTTATCGGATATCCAAATTCATTAATTAAACCAATTTTTTAAAGATAAAATATAAAATTAAATGAGAATTAAATATATCAACGGATTTCAGATTTAGATATCCAAACTCGTTATCCATTATCTGTATAAATAAAACGAATTCGAATATCCGACACTAACCAAACCAAAATTAAAGTGGATTCGGAAAATTTCTCATCTAAGGATTTTTATACGAATTCACTATGGATAATAAATCTAATATCCGAATTCGTAAAAATTAAACCGAATAACGAAAAATATTCAATTTTTTTAGTATCTATTACTATTCCTAATTGATTCAGGCTCAGGAATAGGTGGCCACTCTAGCTATCAATTGAAAAACTTGATCGCCCAACTCAAATGCAAGGACCTTGAAGAAACTTGAAGGCCACTCAATAATAAACACCATTAACACATGTGTTGTTGGAATTTTCACAATTGTAATCATTATCCACAACCACAAGTTTTCTTTTGGTTCATTTACATTTATTTATGTTTACAAATAAAAGAAAATAATCACTTTTTAAGTAACGATTTGATCTGTTTGGTAGAGTAATGAACTGTTAAATTTAATGAATAAGTTTTAATTTTTGATAATTTTAAATATAACAAATAAATAAATCGCTTAATTATAGAAATTCATCAATTAATGAGAAATTTCCTTGAAATAAATAATAATCTAGGGTTTTGTTAACGAGTACCCATAAAATCTATACTATTATAATGAGAGTGATTGAGTTGGTGTCACTGAGTTAAGTGAAACCAACTCAGTTAAGAAAAATACAAAAATACCAAAGAAATTATTATATCAAATATTTAATAAGGGTATTGATGTCTTTTTAAATTTTTATATAATTTATATTTTTTAAAAATTTATCAACTTTTTTTAAAAACTACCCACTTCTTTTGAAAAACTACCCATATATATAAACTACCCACGAATCAATTTTTTGAAACATAATTTTTTACTCATTTCTTTTTCATTCACCCACATAGTGGGTGTGTCATAATCTAGTACTATTCTAAAGAGAATGACTGAGTTGGTGTCACTGAGTCAAGTGACACCAACTCAGTTGGTAAAATTATCAAAAAGTAATTTTAAAAAAATTATAATGATTATAGATTAGGAGGCTAATGTCTTTTAATGTTTTTTAAAACAAAATTTTTATTTAAAAAATTTACAAAACTTATCTATTTTTATACTAAAAACTACTTAAAAAATAACTATTTTTGTTATAAAAAAACTATCCACCCACTGGGTGTGACAAATTCTAGTATTTTTAAAGATTAGTTAATATACTGTTTATAATAATAACATTATATTAAATATAATAGTTGATAACTTTAATTTATTAGTATACAAATACTTTTTAATTTTTAAGTATTTGTTGATACATATGATTTTGAGTTTAACCTTAAAGGTAATTTTCTCTCATTCTCATAAATGCCATCTTTTTTGCCAAGACCAGACATGAGTGAAACTCTAGTTTTCGAGGGAGATGCACTAAGCCAATGAATGAAGTTTTTACTATTATATATATATATATATATATTACAGAAATTATTTCATATTTATCAATGATTATATGCTAAAATATCTCCCGGAGATGCCTCATGCTTTGGAATCAGGGCAATTTGAAGTCAAAATTTTCTCTTTTTTTTATAGAAAAATATTATTAATGTCTAGTGATACGAGTTAAATTCATATTTTAGTTAATATATTATTTTTTTAAAAATTTAATAAAAATAATATATTAAATATAAAAAATTAAAATTAAAATTAAAATTAAAAAATTTAATCAATGTTTATAGACATTAATTAACGAATCCTTTTTGATAATAAAATCAGGGTATTTTTGGATTGCTCGGGCATAATCCTTTTCCCGGGCACTACCCAAAACAATTATGATCTTTTGGCATATGGAATTCCACTATTACAAAGAGGAAGGGAAAAAAAAAGTGAAGGCTTTGGGCAGTTTCCTTTTGTACTATAAAATCAAATTTATTATAGTCACTTTGGATGAGGCAAAATCAGAAATCGAAAGAATCCATAATTTAGGTAGTTTCTTTGAACTTTCAATTAGCTGCTTACAATTTGATGAAAGCTGTCTTTACTCTGATTTAAGTTAGTGGTTCAATTTAAAGCCATTGCAATCAAAGGTTTTGCTTTCATCCATTATCTTCTTTTTTTTTTTTTCAATATATTTTTTAATCATCATTCGTATTTATAAGATTTACTATTCATGATCGTTTTTTTTACATGTGAAGAGTGACAATGAATATATTAGAAAATAAAAAAATAAAAAAAAACAAAAACAAAATGAAAGAGATTTCAATCTAATTAGAAAATCATAATCTTGTAATGGCATATTTTTATGAAATTTAAGTATGAAATGAATCTTATTTAGGTTCATTTTTCTAATCAAAGAATAAATTAGGAGAAAAATAACTCAAGATTTAATTAGATATATCTAGCAAGTGATAGTCCTCCTAAAAAGTATGGAATGCCGAAAGGTTCAAATTCGTTTTTCTTCTTTAGACATTCACAAATGTACAAATAAAGAAAAGGAAATTAATGAAGACTAAAATAATAAAAAAGTTACTAAGTTTATCATTTTATTAAATTTTTATACTTTAATTATATATTTAAATAAATTTTTAATTTGTACTCAAATAAAATATTAATTTTTAATTTATATCTAAATAAATATATTTTTCGAGTTCAAATCGAGTAAAAAATTGAAATTAATTAGATAATTTTTTAAATTTTATGAAAGATATAATAATTTAACAAACTTTTTAAATTCGAGTCCAGTTGAAATTTGATTTTGAATCAATTTGAATTGGGGTTTTTTCTAATTTTGTTTATCAATTTTTTTTTTTTTTTGATGAAATCAAATTTGAACTAATTCTGATTCGAATTTTTTTCTGACAAATTTCCAGGTTCTAATTCATTTCGTCAGTTCTACACTAACCCATATATATTCCATTTCTTTGCCCACGTCATCACTTAGCCACTCGGTCGGACCTCCACGTGTCAAACATACCAACCTGATTTACACATGGCATCCATTTAGAGCGAGTGAACATCACGCTCCATATTGTTGCTCCCCAACCGAATCCTAATTGAAACTCTAAACTTTAAAACACCCCTCCTTTCTACCAAATCCCAATGTCACTTCATAAATACAACAAATCAAGATTCCAAAAAAAAAAAAAAAAATTTAAAACAACATAAAGAAAAAATTAATCAAAGTTTTTTAATTTTGATTTTTTGGGTTTTTTTTTTTTTTTTTTTTCAATTGCAGAAATAATTTTTGTATGCTATAATTGCGTAATGTATCGTTTTTTTTCTCTGCATTTAATAATTACAATCTCATTTCAAGAAAAAAAAAAAAAACCTACCCAAAAATAAGAAGACCCATTAGAAGCAAAATGGCTGTGATTTTTCCCTGAGAGAAAAAGAAAACCCACGGTGGTTATAATGGTGGTTGCTGTTGGCGGTGACAACGGCGGTGGTGGAGGCAACTGCTGCATGAGGTGGTGGCAGCATAACCGTAATCATTATTATTATCACCACAATCATAATGGCAGTTGTAATGGGAATAGTAACGGTGGTGTTGCTGGTGGCGGCGGCGGTGGCAGTGGAAGGGTGGTGGCGTCCGGATTTATCTTTTGTTTGGTTTGTTTTGTTATGCATGGGTTGATCGCTGGGTTATATGGGTGGGTAATTTTGACGCCGCCGTTTCGTTCATATGAACGTAGGGGTTTGCCATGGCTGGGTTGTCAAGAAGATAATGAAGGTTCTTGGGCTATTGGTGTTTTCTTTGGTCACTCTCCTTTCTCTCTCAAACCCATTGAAGCTGTAAGTTTCTTTTTGTCTTTTGGTGGGCTGTTATTTATTGCTTTTTATTGTTCCTTTTCATCATTGTATTTAGTTATGGTGTAAAGACTAATGTTATTTATTTTTTTTAAATGGGTTTTTTCTTTTCAGTAGAAATGTGTTTTCTTTTTTCTACTAGTACATGCAAGTTTTCTTATTTCTGGGTTTTGTTTGGTTTTTGTGATTTTTCTTGTTTTAGTTTTGGGGTTCTTTTTCCTGTTTTTTTTTTTTTCATGTACAGTGAAAGACTGGATTTTATACTGATTTCCTTTAAATTTTTGGGTTTTCTTTTTTTTCTTTTCAAATTATGATGGTTTTGAAATGTGGGTCAATTTTTTAGGCTGATGTATGGAGAAATGAGAGTGCAGCATGGCCAGTAGCTAACCCAGTTATTACCTGTGCTTCAGCTTCTGATTCTGGTTTCCCTAGTAATTTTGTAGCTGATCCTTTTCTTTATGTTCAGGTAACAACTGTTTATTTTCTTTTTATTTTTTTGAATACTTTTATTATTTTATTGGAACTTGTTTGTTTATTCATCTGTTTTAATCAAGGTAGGACTTAAGAGTATTTTTTAGGCCCAATGAACAGTACTAAGTTGAGAATTTTATATTTATATATATATATATATATTTAATTAGTTTCATATCTCCAACTTCAACTGTTTTTATTATTGTTTGATAATCTTTTACTATTATTCAATCAGCAGAAGAATTTTTTTGTTTGTTTATATCTACAGTTCCTTGACCAAATATGTTTTTTTGTTTGTTTGAGATTAGTATGTATTGTGTCATACATGTTACATATAGTCAAGTTGAGCCAATGGATTGTACCATGTAGGATATCGATTTGCAAGTTATTTAGTAGTTATTTTGGCATTTATTGTCTTGAACTACTTTATTTTGTTGAATTCTATGTTGCTCCGGTTCTTCATTTTTCTTGAAGTACCCGTGTCCAACCCATATCGGACATGGATATGGGGATATGACCCTTCAAGGACCCTCCAAATACATAAAAACTTGGAAAAAATTGAACGTGTCCGAGTAACATAGGTTGAATTATGATGAACTATATAAGACATGGGGTGCAGAGCTGCATAATTGATTTTCAAGATTACTGATCCTTTTTAGCTTGTAGGTTAAGGTCTATATCGACGATGAAATATGCATGGCAATCGACGGATCCATGAATATATAGATTTTATATTGGCTAGATATGTCAATGCAATAGAAAAGTCTGCCAAGAGGGAGGAATCATAGGGCTCATACTGCAGTTTTGGTTAATATTTGCTGCTTTCTGCTTTCTATTAGGATTTGGTGAAGCAGATGTTGGTTTCTAGGAATACGAGGATGTTTCATCCTTCTTGCATTAGTCTAGAATCTTTGCTCTTGCAAAATATTAAAAATAAATATCTTCCCAAACACCATTGATGCCTTCTATAAAATATTTAATTCAATTTTTTTAGGTTGGTTACTATGGAATGGGTATTAAAAAGAATTTCAGAATTGAAGCTGCCCGAGGTAGTGATGCAGAATTGAATTAAAAATTCTGTTTTACTGGCTCTGTTCAGTATGTTATTATTATTCCAAAGTGCATTTGAAGTAACATGCTGATCTGTAACGAATTACTAAAGTAGCTAGAATACACTTTTCAGTTGACACTTACTATATTTCACCTTTTGTTTTGCTTGAACTATAAAGAGATCTGAATAGAGATCGAGTTTGGAAGATGCGAGCTTGTTTCTCAAGCCTCTTTACGTATTTTCTCTTGGAGATAATGTGAATGAAAGTATGTGTTGGAATTGTGGCTCAAAGTCCACAAAAGAATATGGCTTGAATTTCTCAAGCTCTTAGTCAACCAAAGCTGCCAAAACCTTTCTAAACTCTTCCAGCTTGAGAAGCAGAATTTGTAGCAAAGTTTGCTACGTTCTTGGCAAATTCTGGTAGCCATTATTTCAACAGTGTTCACACCCACCATTTGCTTCTATATAAGGCCTTTGGCCTTGGCAAGAGGAGAAGGGGAGAGCAGAGGAGAAATGAGCTGAGCTCCAGAGAGCTAGAGAGCTCCGAGGAGAGCTCCAAGAGCTCCCTCCCGGGTGAGGCATAGTGAGAGCTCCAGAGGGAGCCCCTCCCGGTAGAGGTGATGAGAGAGTTTAGAGGCAGTAGCTGCTTGTTAGATGCTTGTGTATTGAGGTGTTGAGTGTGTGCTATAAAGAGCACTTGTAATATGTAGCCGGTTTGTATCCGGTTTGTACTCCATCTCCGATTAAATACAAAGCTTTGCTCCTCCTCCCGTGGACGTAGGTATATTGGCCGAACCACGTAAAATATCTGTGTTTCTTTTGTGTGTTCAGTTCCTATTTTCTCATCTCTTATTTTAGTTGTGAGACACTATTCCGTCACTCTGGTACCTAACAGTATGGGGCCTAATCAAGAATAGGAGTAGAGGATTGTGAGTAAAGAGTTAGTGATTCTCACCAACACGGTTAGTTTGAAATCAAGAAATTATATGACAAAGTTCTCAATCCAGAAGTCTATTAGTCTAGGTGATTATTGGCATGGGCAATACCTTAAATCTGTGAAAGTGCTTGCTCCCTCCACTTCTTCCATCTTGGTTGTTGTGAATTGTTTGTAATCCCAATGGAAGAATTGGTTGCCTGCAAAGTGCCTTTCATAGATTCTTCGGTTTACCGTACTTAGATGGAATGAGGTATTCAACTTCCATTAACTATTGTTACATTTCGTATAAATGAACTAAGCTCATCTCTTACCTACTTATGAATTGCAGCAGGTACATAGATATGGTGCAAATCGGGTCCTTTAAAGCATTTTTGTTATTAAATTATGTTACTGGATTATTTTATATTTTTGAGTAATTTATTTTTATTATTGAGTTTAAACAGCTAATGTTTTTAACTTTGAAATACTAGTATTAATTTCACGGGGCAACTAGATACCATCCTTAAACTCTGGTCTGTGGCATGTACTGATCTGGTTGTTGCCTATCTCCCAAATTAACCTCATGAATCATTCAACATCGAAATGTCTTTTGATTTATTTTAAGTTTGTACATGTTTCCTATGATTTTAGGTTGGGGTAGACATGTGCTTACTGTGAGATAAGTTAACCCTTAGTTAAATTAGGTAGGGTTATGCTTGTTAGATGGAGATGGACTTTGATTTCTAAGGTGTTAAATTAGACAATAAGTTGGTTATTTCCTCATCTACTACATGAATATTCTAGTTAGGTAAAAATTATGGGTTGTGCAGAACGGATAGATTGATGTTTTTTATTTTTTATTTGAAGAGAATGAGAATCATTTTATTAGGATAGATCGAGGGTTCTAACCATAAAAGAGTGCTTTTTAGATGGTGGATTGTACCGTAATGTTTTCTCGAGTTGCGAAACAAATGCAAAATTTAATATCATATTGATTATCTAAAGTTGAACATAACTTAAGAAGCACGGACATGAATACGGGTACGACACGATACGGATATAGAGACACGATAATTTTTAAAAGATTAAGACACAGATACGACAGGATACGATAATAAAAAAATACTTTTATATAATAATATACAATAAAAATAAAAATAAAGGAGACTCTTTTCTTGTTTTTCCTCAGTGTCCTATTTAGATTGCAATTTTGGTCAATTACTTTTATCAATAAAAGAGAGTATGACTGAAACACGGGATCTGATTTTACTCTTCTACTTGGTTGTCACTCTCCTATCCTATGTCATGCTAGTATAGCTCATATTCCTAGTATTTCTTTTCATCTTCTTGTGTTCTCTCTTCCCTGAATGAATCTTTTCGATACTTTATTTTATAGGATTTTTAAAAATTATTATATATAATAATATTTTTATCTAATGCATTGGAAATGATGAATAAAGTTATCAATTATTGCATTTAATATAATGTAATTACTATAAATAATATATTAAATAACTTTAAGAACATTCGTTAGCAAAACTCTATTTTATATAGTTGAAAGTGTCTTGAGTTGCGTTGCATCCTAATCCCTTATGATTTTTCCCAGAGAGGTGCAGCGCTCAATGCATTGCGTGCTTCATCCCGGCACTTTTGCTTTTATTTATAGGGTCTGAGTACTTTCTCAAAGATATGAAATTTTTGAGGCTAGAATAGTGAATGACGCGTAGGCATTAGCTGTTACTACTTGCCCAATCAATTATGAAGAATTGATGGATTTCTACGAGTTAATATTGCCTTAGCTGGTTTGTGTCATGCATCTAATATTTATAGTTTTATGGGGCACTACTGGGCTGTTTATAAGTTTACTTATAAATAGAGAGTTCTTCAAAATAAATGAATAAAAAATTAAAATTGAGAGAATGCAAGTCTCTCGCTTCATTCACCTTGTGCATTTATCATTCATTTGAACACATATGTTCTATGTTGTTTCGACTCTTCATTTTTCTTGAAGTACCCGTCCGGACATGGGTATAGGGATTTGATCCTCCAAGGACCCTCCAAATAAATGGAAATCATGGAAAAAAATTGAACATACCTATGTCCGACACTCACACCCGAGTCGGAGTAACATAGTCCTCGTAGTTAGACCTGAATTTGTTATAGAAATATCTTGAGGTTTAAAGTTTAAGTTATATATGTTAGTTTTTATTTGTATTTGAACTCTATCCTCATGTTTGCTTGAAATGCATGATGATCCAGGGAGATATCTTTTACCTATTTTATGAAACCAAGAACTCATTCACCATGCAAGGGGATATTGGGGTTGCAAAAAGTATTGACAAGGGAGCAACATGGCAACAACTGGGCATAGCCTTGGATGAGGACCGGCATCTTTCCTACCCGTATGTCTTTAACTATCTTGGCCAAGTAAGACTATCGATTTCTTTTCTTCGCTTTTCTCCCATGCATTTAGGTCTATACACACATTTATTGCTTAGTTTAGACAATTTTAAGTGCCTTATGATTTCATAACGTACTTAAAATTGGATTTGCTAGGTAATGATAATGAAAACGCTGAAGTGTGCCAAAATAAGTGACTAATACTGATGAAATTATCTGATTTTTGGACAAGATTTTCTAAGGTGGTCTTTCTAGTTTCTAGGATTGGCCAGTTCAAATATTACTGATTCCTGTAATGCTCAACTACCAGCATATTCATGATGGTTATGTAATCTACGTCGCAGATTATCTCACTTATTGATGGAATTGTTTGTTGTCTTGCTTTTAACTACAGATATACATGATGCCTGAAAGCAGTCAGAAAGGAGAACTTCGTCTGTATCGAGCAATTAACTTTCCCTTACAGTGGGAACTGGATAGGATCATCATGAAAAAGCCTCTTATTGATTCCATTATTATTGATCATGATGGAGAGTATTGGCTTTTTGGCTCGGATCACAGCAGTTTTGCAAGAACGAATGGACAACTGGAAATTTGGTATAGCAGCTCGCCTCTTGGTCCTTGGAAACCACACAAGAAGAACCCAATTTATAATATTGACAGAAGCTTGGGGGCTCGTAACGGGGGCAGGCCATTTAGGTATAATGGAAATCTTTATCGGATCGGTCAGGACTGCGGTGAAACGTATGGGCGACGGGTGCGTATGTTCAAGGTTGAAATTCTTACTAGGGTTGATTACAAGGAAGTTGAAGTCCCGTTTCTCTTCGAAGAGTCCAGTAAGGGTCGGAATGCCTGGAATGGTGCCCGCTACCATCACCTTGATGTGCAGCAGCTAAGTTCTGGTGAATGGATTGGGGTTATGGATGGGGACCGAGTACCTTCAGGAGATTCAGTCCGTCGTTTTCTTCTCGGCTGTGCTTCTGTTGCAGCTGTTGCCGGCCTCATTCTGTTATCGAATGTCCTACTAGGAGCAGTGAATTGCATTATCCCCCGGTGTTCTGATTGCTTAGGAAAGAGAAGTGATACTCTTATGGCTTGGGAAAGAGCAAATGTATTTTCTTCAAAAGTGAGGCGGTTTCGCAGCCGCTTGAATAGAGTACCTTCATTTCTAAGAGGTAGGATAAAACCAAACACCTATACTGGAAGATTAGTTTTGGCAGTAATATTTGCTATAGGAGTTGCACTTTCTTGCACAGGGGTTAAGTTCATTTATGGAGGCAATGGTGCAGAAGAACCGTACTCGTGGAAGGGTCAATTCTCTCAGTTTACGTTATTAACTATGACATACGATGCTCGTATCTGGAATTTGAAAATGTATGTGAAACATTATTCGAGGTGTGCTTCAGTAAAAGAAATTGTCGTGGTCTGGAACAAAGGGATACCCCCGAAGTTGAGCGATCTGGACTCGGCTGTGCCTGTTAGGATCAGAGTGGAGAATTCGAACTCACTCAATAACCGATTCAAGATGGATCCATTTATCAAGACTCGCGCGGTTCTTGAGCTTGATGATGATATAATGATGACTTGTGATGATGTCGAGCGGGGATTTATGGTGTGGCGTCAACATCCAGATAGGATCGTCGGGTTCTACCCTCGATATGTCGATGGAAGCCGATTGGAGTATAGTGGTGAGAAATATGCTCGAACGAATAACGGGTACAATATGATTCTTACAGGGGCTGCTTTCATTGATAGTCAAGTAGCCTTTGAAAGGTATTGGAGTGAGCAAGCTAAGGCAGGGAGAGAAATGGTTGACAAGTATTTTAACTGTGAGGACGTGCTACTGAATTTCTTGTATGCAAATGCGAGCTCGTCTAAAACTGTCGAATACGTGAGACCGGCTTGGGCAATAGATACATCGAAACTTTCCGGTGCAGCAATTAGCCGAAACACAAAAGTACATTACAAAATAAGAAGCGACTGCCTTATGAAATTTACTAATATGTATGGTAGTCTGGCCGGCCGGAGGTGGGAATTCGATGGCCGGAAGGATGGTTGGGATTTATAGCGCGAAAGCAATAGATTAGAGAGCAGCTTCTCCTGACTCTTCCTACACCTTCCCGGTAAATTCGTGTCCCCTCTTGCTTTGAGTTGTTGATCTTTACCGGAAAACTTGGTTTCAATTATGCATTTAATATTAGGTTGCACATTGATCTTCAGGTTTTCTTACTGAATAGAAAAGGTTTTTGAATATTGAAATATAGATTGTTTTGTCCCATCTACTCTCCTAACTCTGTTCTTTTGTTTTCTCCTTCAAGTATTGGAACAAGAAACAATAACATCTGATTATGTTACATTGTTATTCTGACTCTTCATTTTCTCTGAAATACCCGTTCGACAGTCGTGTCCGACACATATTCGGATATGGGTATGGAGTACGATCCTTCAGATATATGGAAAAACTTTAAAAAAATTGAGCGTACTCGTGTCAGACACATATCCGTATCCGACATTTATTCCCGAGTCCGATCAGTAATATAGACATCTGATAATGGAATGTTCTTTGGAGTTGATTTGATGATCTTTAATCTAAGATTCTAAATGGATCTACTGATTTGGTTTTGGCTATTATTTGTGTGGAAAATGACTCTTTTCCTTTTCCTTTTCTTTATTTTATTTCTTTATTCATTCAATTCAGAGTCAAAGTTTCTTTATTTTATTTCTTTATTCATTCAATTCAGAGTCAAAGATGAAAGAGAAAAACTTCTAGTCTTCTATTGGAATCCTTATCAAAATCCACAATAGGCTGGATTAGATATATTTTGAATTCATATATAACTAGTCAATATCTAATATTCCATATACATGTGTTTTTACATAACGTAAACCAACTATTCATATATTAGATTCAATTGGATTCTAAAATTATTCCTCAAAGGATAGACAAAAGTTGACTTATAGGCATTAGATTTTATATACCTAATTCTATCCTTTTTTTTAGGTTGAGAATTTTATCAGTTTGCAAGTGCACGTGCATGTGCATGCATGTTTAGAATTTAGACAGATATGCATGTACCATACATTAATTTTATTAAGAAAATAGTTTATCCTTTCCGACATAATCTAAGATTATGGACGTATGTCTTTATCTATGTCTATGTTTACGTTTTGTTTTTTATTTTTTTCAATTTAATTTTATTTAATTCATTTTGTCCTTATCTTTAAACTCTTGAGTTTGGGTCCATGTCAACTTCAGGATTCAGGTCCCAATCAAAAGGCGAAAAATAAAAACATGGGATTGTCATTTGTCACATGCTTTTTAGGGAGCCCACTTGGCACTTGCCCCCATAAAGATTGCAACACTTTGAGAGTAAGAATCAATTATAATTTTTTGATTGAAATAAAAAATAATCAAATTATAAATTTTTAAGAGATCGAAATCAGAATCAGAGTAGGTCGGATATTTGTATTTTTTATATTATCCAAATTCGAATCAGCAAAATTGTTTTAAAATTTGAATTCGTAAATTATCCGCATTTAATCAGCATATTACTATTTGAACCCGAATCCGTAAAATTGTTTTAAAATTTGAATTCGCAAATTATCCGCATTTAATCAGTATATTACTATCCGAATCCTAATTAAATGACATTATCCATTGGATATTCGAATTTGCTAAAAATTTGAATTCAATAAATCAAATTTTTTTAAATAAAAATATAAAATCAAACAAAATTTATGTATTTTATAAATAAGCAGATTTAGATATTTAAATTCGTTATCCGAATTCGCAGAAGTAATGCGGATTCGGATAATGGATATCCGAGGTTTCATATTCGTATCTGTTCTGAATCCGTTGTGATAGTAATTATATTCGAATCTGATTTTTATTCGAATTCGCAAATTCGAATCTACAAAAAACGGATCGGATATCTGCGAATATTCGAATTCGTATTTTAAATTGTCATCCCTAGATTAAAATAGATTTTTACTAATTTTTAAGTTAAATAATTGTTAAAAACTTATGATCCGTATTTTAAATTACCATCCCTAGATTAAAATAGATTTTTACTAATTTTTAAGTTAAATAATTGTTAAAAACTTATGAAGTTTGAAGTTTGGAGGAGACAAGGGTTCTTACCTGCCCTCTTTGAATCCATCCTTGTTTGAGGGTCGTATTACCTTCAAAAATATTTTTATGAGAGATTTTAATTTCAATCATTTTTAAAGTGGAATTTTTTTCTTTCGATTTTTGATTTATTGTTTGACTATTCACAAATGGCAAGAGAGTTATAAATAATCGGATAATGACACACACATAAGTTAAAAAAGATTGAAAAAAAAATTGTGAGAAAAATGGTTAAGTAATTATTAGTATTGGTTTTTCAAATGGAGAAAAACTAAATAAAATTAGTTTTGTAAGAAATTAAATTATTAATATAATCTTATTAATATATAATGCTTTTATTTTATAATTTATTCTTTTATCAATTTTCAAATTGAGTTGATGTGATGACTTATATTTTTTTAAGAAATTAAATCATTAATATAATCTTATTAATATCTTAACTATATATAATATAAAATTGACTACACCATTGCACTATATGCTGACATGTGTCAGTTTTTTTTTTTTAAAAGAAAGTAAATTAAAAAAAAAGAAAAAAATGATAAAAATTTGTGTGTTCGTGTTCGTGTTATTTTTTTTTATGTATTTAAAGTATTATAAATTTATATAAAGTTAATAATTCGTTTTATGTATATTTTGACACGTTTGTATATTCGTGTATTATTCATATTTTTTTTTATTGTGTTTTAATTATTTTTTCTATACTATGTTCGTGTTGTGTCTTAATTCTTTTCATATTTTGTATAGTTTGTCATTGTGATTCAATGTAGAAAAAAAGATGTGCTCGTGTCGTGTCTCAATTCATGACATATTTTGCATAATTTGTATAATGATTCAATTTAAAAAAAAAAAATTGTGTGTTCGTGTTATTTTGTTTGTGTTTAAAGTATTACAAATTTATAATGTTTACACGTTAATAATTCGTTTTATATAAATTTTGACACGTTCGTGTATTCGTGTCGTGTTCATGTTATTTTTGTATCGTGCCGTATTTTAATTATTTTCCCATGTTGTGTTTGTGTAGCATCTCAATTCATCCTATATTTTGCATAATTTGTCATAGCGATTCGATTTTAACTCTAAATTCATTTACTTACGATATTAAAACATAAAAGTTTATTAAAATAAATAATAATTATTAATATGATTCAACTTATATTTATTTATAATTTCTAATTTAATTAAAATTTTATAAATTTTAAAAGAAATTAGTAAAAAATTTATACTTTAATAATTTATTTTATTTATATTTTGACACGTTCGTGTATTCGTGTCGTGTTCATATTATTTTTCGTGTTGTGTTCGTATTATTTTTTCTATGTTGTGTTCGTATCGTGTCTCAACTCATTTCATATTTTACATAGTTTCTCATTTTGATTCAATTTAGAGAAAAATTTGTGTGTTCATGTCGTGTCTAAATTCATGACATATTTTGCATAATTTATTAGTGATTCAATTTAAAGAAAAAAAATATGTGTTCGTGTTAGTTTTTGGTATTTTCAAAGTATTATAAATTTATGTAAATTTTTACACGATAATAATTCGTTTTATATAAATTTTGAGTGTATTCGTATCATGTTCATGTTATTTTTTGTGTGGTGTTTTAATTATTTTCTCATGTTGTGTTATATCGTGTTTTAATTCATCTCATATTTTATATAATTTGTCATAATAGTTTGATTTTAACTCGAAATTCGTTTATTTAAGATATTAAAATATATAAAAAAAATTAATTAAATAAATAATAATTATTTAATATAATTCAACTTAAATTTATTTGTGATTGTTAATTTAATTAAAATTTTATAAATATTAAAAAAAATCTTCCAGCAAAGTGGGGGAAAATTTTCTAGTGTATTATAAATGCTTTTATTTTTTCAAATTAAGTTGATGTCATGGCTATGTGATTAAAAATTTGCAGACTCACAATGCGGGTTGAAGAAAAAGAAAATTTTCATGAAAAATTTAGAAAGAAGTCAGATATGTATAATTTTTATTTTAAAAAAAAAAAGAAGTGAATATTTTTTTTTTTTTAGAAAATAAGTAATCTTTTAAAAAATTATTAAAATATGAATACACTTATTTTATTATTTGATATTAAGATTTTATTTAATTTTTTATAACTATGTTACTATGTTACTGAGCTGATGTAATTCGACTTAAACCAATTCAGTCACAAATTTTATATATGAGTAAGTCTTTGATACATTGATAGTGAAGTTTTTTAACTCACAAGTGTGATTAAGAGACTGTCACATATTTTATTTTTATTTTTTAAATATATCCTAAAAGATATGTCACTTTACTAATTTCGTTTATGAGTCTAAAATTTTACGGGCTATAGATGAGATATTTCTCTCTCTCTCTATATATATATATATAGTATAAATATAAATATAAATAAATAATTTTACGAATATTTGTTTCTTTTAAGTAGTAGGATTTTTGGATATTTTATTTCGTATTATAAAATTTTTGGATTTTTGGATTTTTGGATATTTTATTTCGTATTTTATTTCGTATTATAAATATAAATAAAATTATTTCGTATTATAATTTCTCACAAGTGTGTTTCTTTTAAGTAGTAGGATTTTTGGATATTTGAAAATATTTATTTCACAATTTTGCTCTTATTATCATAATATTTTATATTATTTTGAATAATTTTGAAAAACTTAAAAGGGATACTTTAGATATCTCATTTTTATAATAAAAATGGATAATTTATTTGAAATATAATTAAAATAAATATTCTCCAATATATTAATTAAAATTGTTTGGCAAAAGCTTAAATGAAATTGCTTCAAATTTCAGTATAAGAAACTTTAAATAAGATATATGATTTTTCCTTTTATCTTGGTTATTATTTTCTTTATCACTTATCTCATTTTTTTAACATTCAAATTAATAGTAGCATAAGAAGTTAAGAACCAAGTAATTAAGAAATGCATTTTTCTTCTCATTTTTTTTATATAAATTAATTAAACTGTTAAATCTAAAAAATTCAAATGAATAAATAGTTGCATAAAATTTAAATCATTAAAATGTCATCTTCAAATTTTCCTTAGTTAACCCAATATTTTCAGAGAAAATAAATACTATAAAAATAATAAAATATTACAAATCTCCCCTAAAAGTAATTTGTGTATGAGTAGGTTTCGATTTTTTTAAAATAAAAAATTTCAAATAGAAATTATCACATTCACTAATAGTGAAGTTATTAGATCCACAAGTAGAATTAACATGATGATACATATCTTTTAAGGTATAATAAAAAAAAAAATGAGACATGTGATAATTTTTTAATCCGCTTATAAAATTAAAAAAATTTCACATTCAATATATAAAAAAACGAATTCTTTATAAAAAATAAATAAGAAAAAAAAAAAGGTAGTGAGAGAAGGAGAATGATGTGAATCCCATGTAGACATGGTAATTTATATATGTATTTCATGTCTCGTGTTTTTTCGTATCATTCGTGCAAACATAAACATTAATTATTAAATTTGTCAAAATCTTAAACACAAATACAATACGTGTTGTATTAATCGTATTAATTGTATTTAAACATATCATATTTATTACACTATTTTTGTATTTATTAAATATTTCATTTATAATATCTAAATTACCATGTGCAAGAACTCAACCTCTTCATCCCCGTACCTCTCCTCCATCAAATTACTCATTCTCTCTTGTATAATTTTTAATAGAAAATGTTAATCAATGTCATTAGATATTGGTTAAGGTTATACATATAAAAATAAAGGATTTTGGGCAAGGTTACTAAATATAGTAATATCTTCAATCAATGCATTGAAAATGATGAATAAAGTTATTAATTTTTGCATTTAATACAATGTTATTATTATAAATAGTATATTAACTAACTTTAAAGAATATCCTAAAGACGCAAAACCCAAAAATAAAAGTATAATTAATAACTTATTTTTTTTATTGAATTCAGTAAAAATAATATATTAAATGTAATTTTTTTTTTATAAAATGATAAATAAATAATTTTTAACTGATGTTTATAAAAACTGATTAAACAAACGCTTCTTTAATTTAATCACTCACAAATTCCCACCCATTTCTTTCACTTTTTTAGGGTTTTGAAATTCTCTAAAAAAGTTGATTGCCATTGACCCCTCTCAGTCTCCTTGTTTTTTTATTAAATAAAAATAATTTTATTATCGAGTATTTTAAGGATATTTTTTTAAAATTATTATATATAATAATATATTTATTTAATATATTAAAAATATGAAGAAAATTATTAATTATTATATTTAATATAATATTATTATAAATAATATATTTTTAAAGGACACTAGTTAATAAAAACCCTTAAAAAAATTATACTTCCAAAAATTAAATAATTTTTATAAAATATACACACAGACCAAAAAAGAATCATTTCACTTTTTCCTCCTTTTCAGAAGAATAAAATGGAAGATCCAATCTAACCCAATAAAAGAATTTCTTTTTTTATTCCTCTTTGACTGGAACCAAAAATAGAAAGAAAAAAAAAATAGAAAAACTGTTCTTCTGACCCAATAATTTAATTTTGTTTTTTATTATTATGTAAAAGGAAAAGTGGGGGAATTTTGGAGAGAGAAATGTTGGCAATGGAGAAGGATTTTGATTCAAAGCTTAGGATTCAGGGAACCAATAATAATAATGACAACAATGACAATAATTCTAATAATTCTTCTAATGGTGGTGCTTCCAACAATGTTCAGAAATCTAAAAGCTTTGCATTTAGAGCTCCTCAGGAGAATTTCAGTATCGAGGATTTTGAATTGGGCAAGATCTATGGTGTTGGTTCTTATTCAAAGGTTAGTTTTTTTTTAAAATTTAAAGGTTTTTTTTTTTTTTTTTTTTTTTTTTTAAATTTTGGCATCTGGGACTTCTGGGTTTGCTTTGCTTTTTTTTTTTTTTTAATTTATGTTTGATTATTTATATATGCATGTTCTAGCTTTATGAATTTGATGGGCAGTGATGATTTGTGATGAATTTTGTATTTTTGGGATAAATTTTAGCTATCTTTGTGAGTTATGTGGGTTTTCATGGTGATATAAGATGTTTGAATGGAAGGAAATAAAATTTGCCTAGTTTCCTAGAAATTTGATGCGAAGGAAAGAACATAATACATGGTTGAATAACAATATTTTATTTTATTTTGATTCTGTTTCTGTTTCCTAGAAGATGAATACTCTTTCTCTTTGAAGATGTTTGATATTTAGGCTATGCTTGGTAAGGGATGGATGGAAAATCTTTTAGGGTCTAATGGGAGTTCCATAACTACCATTGGAATTTATTTTCTATCCTACCATAGGCCTTCGAGGCTCTCAGCTTTTCCCTCCACTGCTGGATCAAGGTTTTATTGGTTGCTCTCTTTTTGTTTCTATTCCTTATAGATAATGACATTAACACACTGTTACCAAAAAACTATTTGGTTCATTTTTGTGCTGTTCATCTCTTTTGCTCTTTTACTATTTTGTTTTTCCACCCTCCCAGAAGCTAAATCACTTATTAACAAACACTTTTTTTTGGTCATATTAAAAAAACACTTGTGATTGTTTCTTTTGTTAGAAACTTCTGTGATATTTTGAAAATGTGAGCTAAATTAAACTACTTGTTTCCATTATTTGAGCAATTCAGTCGTGTCCTAGAGATAGTCTGGTTGGTTAAAGGTATGAATGAAGGAGTTCTTCATCTGTGTGGTGATGGCTTAAGCTTAAATTAATGTAAATAATGGAAAAGAAGAGAAGAGGCAGAAACTGCCAGTACGGTTAAGAGTGAGAAGGGATGATTCAAACTGGCTAAATTTATTTATTTATGTTTCATGCTACTCCTTTAAAATATTACTTGAAATTATGTTCCGAAGCAAACAACATTTGTACAGTGGTAATGGCTGTTTGATATGCTAGTTACTTAAGAATATATCTGTTGGTTGACATTGCAGATAAATAAGCATCCTTTCTTTTAGTTTAGAGTTTTAGATGACTGCTAATACAGACCTGGGGGTTATCATTATTTTAATTTTTTTTTTGTAGTCATGTTTATGAAGTTTTATGGTAAATATCTATTGAATTATTTACTTAGTATATGTTCACTTCCCATGTTGCTAACCATTTTTCTTATGTGAGCTTCTTATTCACATTGGTTTATTCTGAATATCATTTTAATGTTGTCATCAGGTTGTGAGGGCAAAGAAGAAGGATACAGGAATGGTGTATGCTTTGAAGATCATGGACAAAAAGTTCATCACAAAGGAAAATAAAACAGCTTATGTAAAGTTGGAACGTATTGTGCTCGATCAACTGGACCATCCTGGTGTTGTGCGGCTATATTTTACATTTCAAGATACTTTTTCTCTGTGTAGGTATTCTTGGCTGTATCAATAAATAGTATTATGTGCATGCTTGTTTAGTTAGTTTTTACAACAGCTTTTCTCCCTTGATGCTCTTCCATGGGCTATATCTTTCCAGTTCATTCAATTTTCTTTTTGTTTGACGTTGTTTTGTTTGATTATATTGTGAAGACATGGCACTTGAATCCTGTGAAGGTGGAGAGCTTTTTGACCAAATAACAAGAGTAAGTTACTCTTAGCATGTGATCCTATATAGTTATGGAGAGTTCACTCATAAAAAAGGGGTGCCTCGTGGCAACTTTTTTCTTGTAGCAGCATATGATTGAGTTGTTTGAGATTGAATTGGTTGCTCAATGAATTATTATTGAACCTGGTGAATGTTATCTTTCATTGTATATTTGTTTCCTATTTTCCTGTCAAATTCATCATAAATCTGGAATAGTCATATATACTTATTTATGGATGATCATAATTTTTTCTCAAATATCACTGTTGAAGCTTTTTAAAATTCATTGCATAATGTTGCCAACCCCTTCTGCTCCATAGTTTTAAAATATTGAATGCCAGAATGTTCTTGAGCTCAAACTTTATTGTTGTGATTTAGCTCTTGCTCCTATCTCTGCTGGTTTATTCGTATTCAGTATCCACCATCTGGTTACATTTTGTGCAGAAAGGTCGTTTATCAGAGGATGAAGCTCGCTTCTATGCTGCAGAAGTTGTAGATGCTCTTGAATACATACACAACATGGGATTGATACATAGAGATATTAAGGTATTTTCCAAGTATGTGTGTTCTGTTACATCAACATTTGAGAAATGCTAAATGTTTGTTACGTGGCACTGGCAGCCAGAGAATTTGCTACTTACCAAAGATGGGCATATTAAGATTGCGGACTTTGGCAGCGTAAAGCCCATGCAAGATAGCCGAATTACAGTCCTTCCTAATGCATCCTCAGGTAAAATCATCATTTTATCATATAGAAGAAACACACACCCCTTCCCCCACCTTATTAAATGTTTAAGGCTAAGATTGTTTCTGGTGCCTTGTCCAGATGATAAGGCATGCACATTTGTAGGGACAGCTGCATATGTTCCTCCTGAAGTCCTAAACTCTTCTCCAGCAACTTTTGGGTAAGTGGCCTTCAATCTCTTAATGAGTTTATCTCACAATCTAGATTAAAATTGCCAAACTTGAAATAGAATCTTAAGCTTGTTAGCTAATTGTAGAATTTTTTATTCTTTAATGTTTTTCTTCCCCCTTACCCTCTCTTCCACCTGTGTTTTTTTTTTCCCTCCCACTTGGTTTCCCAGATAATGCAAGTGTAGATACTTGTGATTTAGCTGAGTTGTTTTCCTTGATCTTGTTAATTTATTGTTTATAGGATAACTAGTTTGTTCTTTTGAACTTATTCAAACAGAAATGACATCTGGGCAGTTGGCTGCACCTTGTACCAAATGCTTTCAGGGACTTCTCCTTTTAAAGATGCAAGTGAATGGCTTATATTTCAAAGAATTATAGCCAGAGATATAAGATTTCCAAATTATTTTTCTGAAGAAGCCAGAGACCTTATCGATCGCTTAATGGTGAGCTACAATTTTATGCATGTTGGGATTTGGTTTCTGCTATGCATCCATAAACTTGTATTCTTAAGACTTTGAAGTTATTTTTTTGTTATCTTTTCTGCTATTAGATGCATATCATATTTGTTTCATTACATTTATGATGGAAAAATGACAGAATAAAAGCAGCTCAGTAACTAACATACATTTAGTAAATCTGATTTGTCAGTTTTGAGCCAATTTTTCAGACTGAGAAACTGCATAGGTTTCGATATGCTTGGGGTTCTCTGGATTGGGGATGAAAATCAACTTATGGTTTTTAAGATTATGAGATAATTGCCCTTCATATTGCTTTTGACACTTATTTGCTAAGAAGAATTGGAGTTTCTATGAAATGATTGTCATTTGTAGAGTTACATCTTAAGGCGAAGCAAATTATGATGACCACAGCGCTAGCAATCAAATTTTAACTGTCAAGACACAATTGGTTAAGTTGTTCCACCTTCCTTGTAAGATTATGCTGCTTTTATAGTTTGACATTCTGTTAATAGGAGAAGATAGTTCCAGGACAACTGATTTATTCCTAATAAGTGGCTGAGACCAAAAAAAAAAAAAAAGAAAGAAGGAAACCGCCATAGTATAAGACACTGGTTAGAGAGGAAAAATATCTCTTGGCATGCTGCCGGTTGCCGTGTATCTTTAGTTTATCCTAAGCCTACTTTCTGTGGAATGTCAGTGCCAATATAATTTGCTAGCTGACCTTGTTAGGGGTCCCTGAATTTATTTAAGTGATTAAATAATCTCCTCTTTTGACTTCACTAGTAAGCGGATCTTCTAATCGAAAAATTGAGAACACATTTTGAGTCTGAAACATTTGATGCATGTGTTTGGGCCTATTATTTGCAGGCATGCAGCTAATTGGTTTGCTATGAACCTGATTTTGTGGTGTCTCCCACCTCTGCCACTAACGTGGGCTTTTCTTGATTCTTATTTAGACTTTTGGATGTATTAACTCTTAGGTTTTGATCTTTTTTCTTCCTCCCTACGTGTTATCTTCTACATTTCCTGCATATTAAGGTTTTCCTCTCATTTTGGAGTATTGTCTTATCGGGAAATATGCAAAAAGGATATAATCTTTTGTATGGTTAAAAATGATGTAATCTTTTTTCTTTTCTTTTTCCTTTTAAATATTGCAAAAGATTATGAAGTATTCTTTTCCACTTCCCTAATAAGTAAGAAATACTTGTGTTCTATGTTGCTCCGACTTTTCATTTTTCTTGAAGTACTCGTGTCTGACATCCGTGTCCGATGCATATCCGGATATGGGTATGGGGATATGACCCTCCGAGGATCCTCCAAATACATGAAAAAACTTAGAAAAAATTGAACATACTCATGTCGAACACATACCCGTATCCGACACTCACACTCGAGTCCGAGTAACATAGCTTGTGTTTAAGTTTGTAAAACTTTTACATGAAATTTTATAATTGTTTAATTTATTTGAACGGATGTTATAATTGGAGCCTTTGTTTGTTATATAATATTTCTATGGACAGTTCACGTGAAAGTTACCTGCTAGATTTGCTTCTACACTTTAAGGTTCTCTTTTTTTTGTCCATTGACATTTTGAGGTTCTTTATTTATTCATTTTTGAAGTGTAATATAAGAAATAAGCCTATAGGAATGTTCATATTAAGGTGGCAGGGGAAATGGCGAATCCTAATGAAGAAATTATTCACGAAGTGTTTCGTTTCTCTCCTTTTTCCTAATGCCTGTTTGAATATTGATCCTTCTTTTCTCTGGCCCCTTTTTCCTAATCCTTTTAGTTACTTCCTCTTTTGCTCATTCTCCCCCTATCTTTATTCCCCACCTCCCTCCCTCTTTAAAATGAGCCATCATGACAAATTCATAGGCCATAATCTTTAAAGTGCAACCACAAATTATATTTCTTATGACTTCTCTTTGGGACAGGGTCAAAGTCATGTACATGCACATCCAACATTATTTTTGCCCCTCTTAGGTTTAGGTTACCCTATGTCATGCATGATCTTGATTTATGAGTAAAAAATTGTAGCCTTAGAATTGCAATGCAAATCTGGTGCAGGATATAGATCCCAGTAGACGAGTAGGTGCTGGACCTGATGGTTATGCCGCGCTCAAGATGCATCCTTTCTTTAGGGGAGTTGACTGGAGTAATTTAAGAGAACAAACCCCTCCGAAGCTTGCGTTACAGCCAGGGGTATGATGGCATACATGCTTTCAATCATTGTTTATGATGGAATCCAACTTCCCTTTGCATCTTGTCTTTTGAGATTTTTAAAATATTATTATTATCTATTATTTTCAGGTTCAATCAAGTGAGAGTGATGATCGTAATGATTCTTCATGGAATCCTACCCACATTGGAGATGGTTCAGCTAGACAAAATGATGGATCCTCATCGGCTGAATCATCTATAACTAGACTTGCCTCAATTGACTCCTTTGACTCAAAATGGTATTTGTCAATATTTCTTGTTATTTTCTCAGCACGTTTTCTTTGATTTTGTTGAAAGGACATGAATTTAGCTTGCAAGCTTGTCCATTTGTGGACTTGTAGAACCTATTAACATTTAGTAACATCATTGATTCTTGTTTATCTACTTAACTGTTCGTTGATTCGTCCATTTTTGCTACTTTTGGAAACAACTATAGATAGAGCATGATTGGTTCACTGTGAATCATTTTCTTGGAGATAGTTGTCTTACATACTGATTTTGCAGTTTTTAATCTGAGTCTACGTTACTCGGACTCGGGAGTGAGTGTCGGATACGGGTACGCTCAGCTTTTTCTAAGTTTTTCCATATATTTGGAGGATCATACCCCCATACCCTTGTGGCCTTGTCTGAATATGTGTCGGACACGGGTACTTCATAGAAAATGAAGAGTTGGAGTAACATAGATCTGAGTATTAATGTTTTGTCGTTTCTTTTCCCTCCGCTGGATTATGGCTGACTGAATTGCACTTGTCTAATACGTACTTGCATCATGTTAACAGGCAACAATTTTTGGACCCGGGAGAATCTGTTCTTATGATCTCAATGGTGAAGAAACTGCAGAAGTTATCAAGCAAGAAGGTGCAGCTTATCCTCACCAACAAGCCAAAATTGATTTATGTGGATCCTTCAAAATTGGTCATGAAAGGGAACATTATTTGGTCTGACAATTCTAATGACCTCAGTGTCCAGGTCACAAGTCCATCACACTTCAAGATTTGCACGGTAAGTCTGTGCGAATGTCTGGATAGGATAGAAACGAATTCGTCAAATTTATTAATGGATTGATACTAGAAATCTGGAATTACGTGCTCCCTAGTGCTTCGTATTCCTTTTGCTTCTTATGTAGCTTAATTGGTTTACTGTTCTATGGTTGATCACAACCATTTTATATTAAATAATTCTAGACTATGTTGCTTAGACTCTTTATTTTTCTTGAAGTACCTGTGTCCGACACCCGTATCCGGCACATATCCGGATATGGGTATGGTGATATGATCTTCCAAGTACCCTCCAAACACATGGAAATATTGAAAAAAATTGAACATACGGCGGGCACATACCTGTGTTCGACACTCACCTGAGTTTGAGTAACATAGATTCTAGAGAATGCTGGTGATGAAGAAAAACAACTTACATTTAACTTGTGCATGCTTTCTATTTGTTCTTCTTCGGTCGTTTCTCTTTCTGATCTATAATTGTTGCTTCAGCCAAAGAAGGTATTGTCATTTGATGATGCAAAACAAAGAGCATGGCAGTGGAAAAAAGCGATCGAGAGTCTTCAAAACCGGTGAAGTGATTTTATTCATTGTTATGAAGCATATTCTTTCGACATTCTGATATTATAGAGTAACTTGCGAACTGTTAAAACAATCGACACTCCGAAGCAATTATTTATTTCATGAAAGCGGCTCAAGAGCTTTCAGATTCAGCTATCTCTTGCTGCAGGCTGCTGCTGGTTAATATTAAGGTTTCATCCACTCTTTGTAGAATTTGGTATGTAATGAGGGTTTTCTTACCTGTTTCAAGCCTTGTTTGCAATGAATGTGCAATCTGAAATTAGGTTTTAAGAGGAAAAAAAGAAGGGGAAGGGTTTTTGCTGTCAATTTACGTGTTATTAATGTATTGAAAGTAGATGTTACCAAGCTATTAATAGAAAAATTCTTTTCATGAAATTCCTTTTGGCAGTGAAAGATGATTGCCATTCTGAGATATTTTAACTCCAAAAATGCTGATGAAATATTTCCATGTTTTCCATGTCAATCTTCAAGCACTTGAGTTGGATGTTCTTTTTCATTCTTCCTGTTTTTGGCTAATATTGCAGAGCTTGAATTTAGATTTGGTAATTCGTATATTTGTTTCGTATTTGTATTAATTTTTCGTGTTATAATCATGTTTAAGGTATTATATATATATATATATATTTGACACAATATTTCGTATTATATAGATTTTGATACGTTCGTGTATTCGTGTCGTATCGTGTTTTAATTGTTTTTCGATGTTATATTCGTGTTGTGTAATCGTATTATGTTCAAAATTACTTACTTGAATTGGCCAGCATTGTATCACTCAATAGTTTGATTTTGTGAAAGATTTTATGGAGTTAATAGTATCAACGGTCCCCAAACTTTAGGGCATATTTAATATTGGTCTTAAACTTCAAAACATATTAATCAGATCATCGATCTTATAGTTTTGTATCAATGTAATCATTCTGTTAGTAGAACCGTTAGAATAGACGTTAAATGATAGATGGCATGTGAAGTGTAGATTACAAAAATGTCATCCTACTGATGTGGTCTTTCTTTTTGTCTTTTTGTTTTATTCCTTTATTTGTTATTCTTTTTCAAATTTTATATTTTCTTTTCATTTTTTATAAATAAGTACAAAAAATAAAAATAATTTTATAATAATTTAAATTAATTTTTTAAAAATATAATTAATTTATAAACATATAAAATATTTAGTTAAATTAATTTTATAAAAACGTAACAATAAAATATTTTATATTTTATTTCTTTTTTATTATATTTTATTTCCAATCTTTATAAATAAAAAAAATAGAAGTAATAATTATATTATAATTTAAACTAATTTTATAAAAAATAATAATTTATAAAAATATAAAATATTTATTTGCATTAATATTATAAAAATATTTTTTTTAATTTTTTCCTGTTTCCCTTTTATAAATATATAAAAATAAAATAATTTATACTATCATTTAAATTAAATTTTCAAAAATAAAATAATTTATAAAAGTATAATATATTTATTTACATTAATTTTATAATAAAAATAAATTTTATTTTCCTTTTTCTTTTTTTTTTTTAAATAAATTATTTTTTATAAAAAATTAAGTAATTTATAAATATAAAATATTTATTTATTTACATTCATTTAATTAAAATTTTATATTTTTTTATGTTGATTTTAATGCTGAAGTTGAGGCAGCAACTACTTTGACCGAATCTGTCATAAAACGCCAAATCAGATTCTCCTCGCTCTAGTGCGAGGGATTAAATTTGACATCTTGCAATGTCTATCGAGCGTTATGAATGGTAGTCTGATCCTTAGCAGTTAGCAGGATCGGACTGGCGGTGGGGATTCAAATTTATCTTTTTCGATCGATGAAAATTAGGTAGAGAGAATAAAAAGAAAAAAATTAAAAAAGGAAAGAAAAAGGAAAATAAAATATAATTACAAAAAAATTAATGTAAATAAATATTTATATTTGATAAATTATTTAATCTTTTACAAAATTAATTTATTTATAAAAGGAAAGAAAAAAAGAAAGAATAAAAAGGAAAATAACTTTTTTAATTAATTAAAATAAATATATTATTTTTTATAAATTATATAATTATTACAAAATAATTAATTTTTATTTAATTATTTATAACAGTAAATAAAAAAGAAAAGAAAACTTATTTTTATAAATTAATGTAAATAAATTTTTTTATATTTTTTTATAAATTATTTACTTTTTAAAATTTTTTATTTTTAATTATATTATAAATTATTATTATTTTTTTCTTTATATTTATTTATTAACAAGAAAAAAGGGAAAATACAAAATTAAAAACAAATTAAAAATAATTTTTATATAATTAATGTAAATAAAAATTTTATATTTTTAATAAATTATTTAATATTTATAAAATTAATATAATATAATATAAATTATTATTTATGTTTTATTTTATTTATAAAGAATATAAAATGAAAAAAAGAGAAAAAGGAAAGAAACAAAAAATTTAAAAATAGTTTTATAAAATTTATTTAAATAAATATTTTATATATTTATAAATTAATTATATAAAAAATTAATTTAAATTATAATATAAATTATTTTTTATTTTTCGTATTTATTTATAAAAAAGAGAAAGGAAAGTATAAAATTTGAAAAAGAAGAATAAAGAATAAAAGAATAAGGAATAAAGACAAAAAACAAAAGATAAAAAGAAAGACCACATCAGCGAATGTCATTTTTGTAATTAACACGTCACATGTCATCTATTATTTAACGTCTATTCTAACGATTTTACTAACGAATAAATCACATTAATATAAAATTATAAAATCAAAAATCTGATTAATATAGTTTAAAATTTAAAAATTATTATAAAATATACCTTAAAATTTAGAAACCATTGAAGCTATTTACTCAATTTTATGGGATGAATGAAATTTAATAGAAGTTTAAATTGAACATTTTTACGAGAGAAAACTGTCTTATTCTTTGAATCAATTTCTTTCATCATCACTGGTAAGTAGCTGTCTTATTCTTTCCTTACTATTAAGCCAATCCCTTTCTTACAACTATTCATGCTGTCACATTCTTTACATCAAAATGTCTTGCTGCATTTATTTTAGCAAAATCAAAATATCTTTCTTTCTTTTCTCCAAAACCAACTATTACAATTGATTTGATATTTATTTAAGTTGAGACTTTCTATTTATTCTCAGTTACTTTGACATTGGACATTTTTTAGGGTAAATATGAAAAATATGTTATTAAATAATTTAATGAATAAAAGTTATTTGAAAAAAAGAAATAAATAATTAAAAATTATTATAAAAAATATTGTAAAGATAAAATTATTTTTAATAAAAAAAAATCTTCTCTTTTTTCTTCTTTTATTTTTTAATTTAATTTTTAATTAAAAAATAAATATTCTAAAAAATAATTTTTTTAAATTTTAAAATATAAATTTTTAAATTTTTTATTTAATTTTTTTAATTAAAAAATTTTAAAAAATAAAAATAATATTCCTAAAATTAATTTTTCTTTATTTTTTAAATTTTTTTTAAATTAAAAAAAATATTTAAATATTTTATTTTTTAAATTTATTTTCAATTAAAATTTTTAAAAAATAATATTTTCTTAATGAAAGAAAAAAAAAAGTAAGTTTTTTTCATTAAGGGTAATTTTGTCATTACAATATCCTTTATAATAATTTCTAATTATTCATTTCTCTTTTACAAATAACTTTTATTCATTAGACCATTTAACAATAACTTTTTATTGAGGGCATGTTTTTCATATTTATCCTATTTTTATTTGTTAGCCTCTTGAATGAAGTTGTATATTTTCGGGATCAGTTTGTTTCGCATTAAGAAAATGACGGAAAAATGAATTATTTTCAGAAAAAAATTGATATTTTTATTGTTTGTATGATTTTGTGTAAAATATTTTTTGTTATCTGGTTCTTTTTTGAAATTTTGGATTGATATAAATGATCGATCCCTATATTTAAGAGATCATTATTTTTTGTTTTGCTTTAACTTCTGTTTTTAGAGTATCGATCTCTATACGTAGTGATCAATTATTTTTTGCATTGCTTCAAGAAGAGATAAATCTTTATACTTAGGGGATCAATCCTTTTTGTTTTGTTTCAATTTTCGAAAAATATCTTATATTTTTGAAAAGTATAAGATATTTTTTGAAAAAATTGTTTAATTTTTCGCTAATCTGAAATTTATTTTTCGTTGATCAAACTATTTTTTTTATATAAAAAATATGGAACATTTTTTGGAAATCACTTTTCATGAAACAAACTTTGTTAATTGATTTTAGATAGGATGGTTTAACATGAATTCAACTCTGAAAATTTAAAGGAAATTTATCCTTACAAATTCTCCTCTTTTATTTGTTATCTTTAGTTTATTTTAATATTGAAATTGCCAACATATTCAGTCCATTTCTTTGACTGAAAATATTCTAGATGTTCAAATACTGGAAACTCTAATTGGAGGCCCCAGATTGAATTGGTCCAAGTCTTACTTTCAAAGATTAATGCTGTGACAATGTACCCATAATTTTTAAATTTAAGATGGTATCAACACTCAAACATTATATTATAATCCAATGATGGGACTGCTTGACTGTCTGAACTTATATCTGGGATCTTCTTTGAGCTTAGATTAACCATGGCTGCAAAACACATTAAACCTTATTTACTTCTGGTTTAATCTTCTCAATACATGTTTGTGTTTTAGCTGCACCGAATAATAGGAAAAAATCTTTGAACATAATCAAACTACTGAACCGTAAAGGGCCATATATTGGTCTTATCACAGTGATTCCTTCTGAGGAGAGTGCATTTTTTGCCACAGCCGTAGGGTTCTTCAAGCCTGATCCCAAGCACCCTTTTGTTGATCTGTCTGGTAAGTAATAATGTTTCATTGGATATGGTTTTCTGGGTTTTCAAATGTTTGTGTTCTGTTTTTTTTTTTAGTTAAAAGAGATTACTGGGTGTTGCAGGAAGAAGATTTCGCATAGGAAAAGTTCAAGGAAAGAAAGTCATCTATGTCAGATGTGGGGTTGGAATGGTAGACTAAAACTTTTTTACTTTCTTTTGATAGACCAGAATTCACTTGTTGTCTTCGTTATCTAATAGGTTGAGTTAGAACTAGGGATTTAAATTGTGATTGTGAATTCGTTTTCAGTCTAGTTGTTTTTATTGAGGTTGTAATATAATGAATGCTATCATAGTTAATTGCGATGAATATCAACAGTGGAGAGAGCCGAAATCATAAAATAACGACCGTAACATCGTCTTGCGACTTCTATATAAATCCCTAGTTAGAACACTAGGCATAATTGTAGTAAAGGTCGTAAACAAATCCCTAGTCAGAATCAGGAATGCCTAATACTGCTCAATCTCTGGTTTGGGCAAAAATAAGTCCACAATGGCTCCAGCTTGCATCCAATTTCCGGGTTAGATACCTTATTTTCTCTTCTTAGTTTAACAACACCTTGTTCTAGCTATAATTTTAGGCAATATTTAAGCAACTCTTGCTGCAACTTCAGAAAAGAACAAAAAAAGAAAACAAGGAAAGAATGAAAGAAAAACTTTTGTCTGTCATTTCTTATAACCAAAGTAGCTTTACTGAAGTGGTAGTCTTTCTACTAACTTCCTCGAGACCAAAAAAAAAGGACTTTTGAATCATGTGATGGAGTGAAGACCTATGTTGTCCCTTTGTTGTCCAATTCTTCATTTTTTTGAAGTATTCGTGTCCGACGCATATTCGGACATGGGTATCTGGATATGATCCTCCACATACATGAAAAAACTTTAAAAATAATTAAACAAACTCATGTTTGAACACATACTCGTATCCGACACTCACTTCCGAATTCTAGTAATGTAGGTGAAGACTCCCTAATCCCTATTTATACATATGAATTTGAGCCAAAAAAATGTAACCTTTCAATAATGTGGAAATATTCAACATACAACATACTAAAAGGTATGAAGGATAAAAGTTGATTACAAGTTATGGAAAGCAAACATCTGATTTAGAGATCAAACTTGTGCAACAGGTTTGCAAATGGATTCTTATGTAATGCCTTTTTCTAAAGTTATGTCAATGACTTTGTTGTATCCTTAACCTTGCAACAGGAATTGAAACTAGAGCAGTGTGTAAATTCAAGATTGTGCTTACCAGAAAAGCCCAAGTTAGTTGTTGGTCTAAGGGCTTCGACAGCAAATATTTTTGTGGACAATGCAGCATATAGGGACTTTCTTTTCCAAACATTTCATATTTCGTCAGTGGACATGGAGAGTGCAGCTGTAGTAATGGTATGATTTCTTCCTTCTCAAGTTTCCATGTATTGATTACGGGTATAACGATTAGTTTCTGTGAACTGCTGGCTTCTGGCAAGCACAATTTGATCAAGTTAGGATGAAGATTAGAGTAGATGTCTGGTGCTGCAGGGTTATCACTTTTGCCAAATTGGGTTGGCCTAATTGTAGTTTTGTTATGTAAGATGACAATGGATAGTAAAAAATCGAATATTCGATTCATTTTTTGTCGATTTGGATATTACAGATTTAGATAATTTTCGGATTTGGATATGAGATTTACTGTTCGCAACAAATTTGGATATGAACCCTTAGATATCCGTTATCCGAATCGGCTTTAATTTTGGTTCGGATAATATCGAATATCCAAATCCATTTTATTTATACGGATAACGGATATTTGAATCCGATATCCGTTTACATATTTAAACTTTTTAAAGTTTATAGATTTATCTTTAAAAAAATTTGATTTAATAAATTTGAATATTTAATTAATTCAAATATCCGACAAATATTGCTATCTAAATCAGATGCAGATTCGGATAATAAACGGATTCGGATATCGAGTAAATCAAGTGAATTCAAATATTTTAAAAATTGCAGATATCCTATCCGCTGACATCTCTAATACTTTTTATATGTTAAATCTGAAATGGTATAATCATTATAGTGCTGCAATTCCCATTCAAGCCAGCTGAGTTAAGTCTAATTGTAAACTCAAAATATGAGATGTTTGCAGTCTCACCCCTGCTTTTCAGAAAGGGTGTTAATACAATTCATAATTGTTCTAAGTTTAGGGCAATAACATTAAATTGACAGTTAAAATCCAAGTCTAATGCAAATGAACAAAACTGGGAAAAATAAAAATGTCAGTTTTCTTCTTTTATTGTGCATGCATGTTCACTCATGGAAATTTATTAAGTTTTTGGATTTTTGAAACTAACAGTGGTTGTTTCTTTTTCAGACAAGCTTGTCAAATGGCTTCCCAGTGATTGTGATTAGAGGGCTATCTGATTTAGCTGGAAGACAACAAGGAGAGAATGCAATTGGGAGATTTGGGTCTCTTGCAGCTGTAAATACAGCCAAAGCTGTTTTAGAATTTATTGGCAAGCTATCAGTATATGCTCATTGATACTTCTTCGACACTTAGTTCCTCTCTAACCTGTACGAAAGTTAGATCTGACAATTTGTGTATTAATATCGTGTTCATGTTATTTTTTCCTATCATGATCGTATTTAAAATGTGATAAATTTATATAAATTTTAACATGTTAGTAGTGTTGAAGTCACATCGACTACTCTAGTTTTTTTTTTTTTTTTTTTTTAAGTTATTGTAGCATCCCGAGAAAGCTACTGTAGCAAATCGATACTGTAGCACAAAACTACAAAAGATATCGAAGGTCAAAAATCAACAAGTAGTTCGTGTTATATAGATTTTGAAATGTTCATGTTATTTTTTGTTATGTTATGTATAGTTAATGAAAGCTGCAAAAAAGAAAGAAAGATACATTATGTAAAATCTGCAATATATTTGAATGTCAATCATTTGGTATATAGTAAATACTACCTTTCCTTGAGTAAATTTCAAGTTCAATTACAAGACTAAAAGGTGTAAAAAAAGAGAATTAAGCAAACTTTGATCTCTTCATCTATTTCTAAATTGGTTTTATATTATATGCTTTTAACTAGAACCAATCTAAATATATTACTGTTCTTTCTCCTTGTTTCTATTATAGCTGAATTTGTTCCACATGGTTTAGAATTTTTTTTTTTTTTTTTTTTTTTTTTATGCTCAGCCAAAATGAATCTTTATTAAGAAACCAAAATGTTAAACAAGGTTAAACTCCACCCATCAAAATTGAGAATAAACAACCACAACAAACCCAAAATACTTTATCACCCAATAGAACAATAAAAATCAGTAATGATAACCTTAGCCAACCTTCCAAACATATCACTTGACATCAGGGATTTAAATAGCGGCCGCAACGCGACGCTACGGCCGCTATTTAGCGGTTGCGGCTCCCTCCGCCGCCGATATTCGCGGCCGATATTTACCGTAATTGACCGCGGTAACATTCATTACGTCCGCAACCGCGATAAATACAACGCGACCGAAAACGCGTCCGCGACCGCAATTTAAATCCCTGCTTGACATACCAGAATCCAATCACACTGAAAACAAAGAATTGAAATCTCATACCACTCAAAGATAGCAATCACAAATTCCAACCATCCAATTCACCCATGAACTTTTACGATCACAAATAATAGCCTAATGAATATTCAACTCAGAACCCATCGAGAGTTAAGAGCTTAATAACAGAAAACCAATCATTTCCTTCAAAACATAGTAATTAATCACACCCTCCATCTTTCAAACCAAGCAAGGACAATAAAATAACCAAACGGACAACACTACAACTTAAAACTCGTAAAGAACAACTAAAAGACATGACAGCTCAAAAAGAATCCCTACTATGTTCGATTCTGTCATCCACCTTTCCACAATAACACATCAGATATTCAATTTTCAAAAATCACAAAAAAGTTGATCTTTTGAGCCACCATTACCTCCATATTCAAAGACACAATCTGCCCCCTTAATACATTGACTATCATTCTGTTAGCCAGACCTCTAAAAGGCTATAGTGAGGTTACAAAGAATGAAACCCACCACAAATCATCATAGCACCACAACTTTAAACTTCCCTACCACCTCACTTCAATAAGAATCAATAAAAATCACATTTAAAGCTCCTCTCAATCAAATACACAAAAGATCATATCAATTAAAGGCAGACCAGCCCACAACAGAATTAAACCTACCTCATGTTGTCCATGCCTTCCAAGATCTTCAATTTCTCTAATATCACTTGCTCTTCACGTTGGGTAGGTAGACCCAGCATTTTCCAATATACCAGAAAGCTAAGTCCTTATTCTAGATCAATCTATTCCAATTCAGAAAGTTACCATCAAAAGATGATCCATTAGCAATCTGAGAACACCTGTTTGAGCTATTACCCATTAATCCCTTTGAGATTTTCTTCAAAAGCTTGTTACTTCTTTTCCCTTTACCCCCAATTCTTCTTCTATAGCTACATATTAACAATGCAAGAAAATAAAGGTTCTTTTAAAAACTTAGCATTGAACAACCAACAGTTCCTCCATTAAGACATTGCATCTGTTTACAAAATCCCCATCCGATAATGATTCGTTAGCAAAATTTCTCACATTGCCCACAACCACTATCGCCCATTTCTTCTTAGATTTTCTCCCCCTCCTCTTAGATTTTTTAGAAATTTTGCTGGGAAACTCTTCCTCTAGGTCTTCAAGAGACCTAACTTTTCTTCCTATTAATTCTGACAAACCATCTGTTTGCAGTGATTGACCCTTACCACTCAACTGAGGCTCAAATGGGCTTGCATCTCTTTCACCATATAGTAGTCCAAATCCCATATCCCCTAAGCTGAGCCCATTTTCATCCGAAAATCCCGCTTCCTCCTCAAGCCCAGTTAGACCAATAAGTTCTTTTGAAGTTGGTCTCTTAGAAGAGGGAAGATCATTTAAACCATTCTCACCTCCAACTAACTCCAATCTAGCACCAGAAGGTGATACCTCAACATCAACTAAGGAAATAACATCTTGTTTCCCACACCTAGGTTCTTTATTTCCAATGCCAGTACTAGCAACCTCGGTCTTAGACATCACTTCTTCCTCAGCCGCCTCATTAACTCCAGTTGTATTTTTGTTTCTATCCTCTTGAATCAGCGCTTGTTCGTTATCCTTACCATCTTCATCTTCATCTTCCCTAACATCTTCATCTTCATAAAGACCACAGCCTTCATTGAACGAATCTATAACATCTATTTCAACCTCTGTAACTCTAACTGGAACATTCTTGCCACCACACAAAATATTAATAATTTCATCTATCCTCTCCAGTTGTTTAGTTCTAATGAATAACGCCTCTCTGCTAAAGTCATTGAACTTTAATGTTTTACCATCAACAAAAATCAACTCCCCCCAAATGTTTGCAATGTTTTGAAAAGTATTGTAGTTCCAAACATGTAATGGCACTCCATAGCAAAATGCCCAGGTATTTCTGCTACTGACATTAAACTCCTCAGACCATGGCTTAATATCCACAAGCCACTACTTCAACCAACCCCAGTCTTCATTCTTCAACATATCTGTCGCAACCTAAAAAATAACAAGTCTTATCGCGAAACTTTATTCGTTAAGTGTGACATTGGGAAAAAACAGAGGAAAAGACGACTTAATTCCTCTTGAAATAAAATGAGGGTTTGAAAACGATCTCGAAAAAAAAATGGAGTCGCCACCAATTTTTTTTGGCTAGGTGTGATCGGCCACCTATTAAAACCGCTTTTGTAAATCATTTTAAAATTAATTAAAATATTTTTAAAACCAATTTTAAAGCCTGCATTTTTAAACCAGAGAAATCAAAGAAGCGGGTTCGGGAGTCGGTTACGTGCGGAGAAGCACCCCCATAGAAATATTCATAGCAAAAATCATATATCATATAATATGCATGAACATGAAAAATGCAATGCATAAAAGTGTATTTTTTTTCCTTTAAATAAGGACATCCGTATACCTAAATAAGATATCCGACTACCTTTGGAAAATATATTAAATCAAATTTTATAAATTAAAAATACTTTGTGATTGGTTTGAAAACAGTTTGAAGATTTTTGGATGAAAATGGCACTATGACCGAAATTCACTTTAAAAAAGGTTATATTTTCCTAACTTTGAAAACCCGGGCTTGACCACCCTTGACCTAACCTTTATAAAATCATTTTGTTAGGATTAAAATGATTTAGAAATCAACCTAGAGTAGCTATGGTTCTAAATCAGCCCTTCTTAATGCCTTGGCCAAAATAGAAAATTATTTTATCTTTGAAAACAAATTTGACTTTTCTGACCAGTTTTAAAACATGATTTTTTTTACCTATTTTAAAATTTTCAAAAAAAAATTCTAAAATCATTATGCAAGACTCAGAACATGTAGAACTCTATGTGAAAAAATTGGCTTAATTTTTAGACTAAGGATGACCTACCAGAAAATTCATGAATGTCAGAACATTGGGTGAAAAACTGTTTAGCCAAAAAACATTTTTAAACATTTGATAAAAACACTCAAAAATCAGAATAAAAATATTGGAGACTCCTCTAAGGTCCTAAAAATAGTAGTAAAAATTTTAAAAAATTTGGACAAGGGTTGCCTAATGAAAAAAAATCACAAAGGTAGAAAATTCAACTTGACAACATCTTAATTTTCCACAAGCATGCTCATGAGAGCTTGGCTTTGAGCCATTGATTGGCTTAAGTAAAAAAAATCAAGTGGGATGATATGAAATGCATGAACAAACAACAAGTTAAATGCATGAAATGCATGACCTAATGTCTAAATGACATAGAAAATGAATGGCATAAAAGTTGACCTAATGCCTAGATAGAAATTGTGCATGACAATAAATGCAACCCTAGACCTAATATGCATGAAAATACATGGCAATACAAAGATGACCTAGACCTAATGGACATGAAACCATGCATGGAAATACAAAATGACCTAAGGCCTAATAAGCAAGGAAATGTGCATGGCATACAAAGATGACCTTAATGCCTAAAATGTCATGAGAATATGCATGGCAATATAACATGACCTAATACCTAATATGAACATAAGATATGCATGGAAGTAACATGAACATATAATGACCAAATGAACATAAGAATAATGCAAGAACATGGAACAACAATTACACAATCACATGGCATAAAGATGCAAAGCATGAATGAAAGCATAATATCACATACTCAACATGAAGATGCAAATGCACGAGGCAACAATCATAGGAAAAGCCGAATGGACATATTGGAAATGTGAGAGTATGGCAAGGCAATAACACAAACATATGGCATGGAAAATATGCAAGACATAAATGAAAACATGATAGACAAATAAACATGATGAAGATGCAAAGATATAGCTAGTCAAATACACAGACACATGGTATGGCAATAACACAAAGCATGAACAACTTGATGTAGTAAAAACAGAAAATTAAAGTTAGTAAATAAAGTAAGTAGACATGAAAATAAATGATAAAAACAGCAAAATAAGAATAAGTAAGTAAAGAAAGTTAGCAATAAGCTCCATATCTTGATTATTTTAGAAAGCTAAAATATCAAAACAAGCTAACATACCACAACCAACATAGGAAATAAATCAAACACAAGACAAGCATACCAAAGGACCATTCGGCCACCATGACAAAGTGTAGTAAAAATTTGTTTGCTAATTTTTATTTGCTTTTCTACACTTAGATATTGCTCCAACATGAATAATAATCAGCCAAAAGAACCCCTAAATGAATGAAAACCTTCCCTCTAAATAGGCTAGCCGACCCCCCTAAATGTTGACATAATATTGTCATATTTTTTCCTATCTAGCTGGATCCAATTGCCACTAATTAAAGATGCTAAAAATGTGAAATTACAACCATTAGAAAATGAAGTGATCAGCCCCTCACCAATATAGCTGGCCTAAAATATGTAACCATAATGTTGACATCCTTCATTTTCATTCATTTGGCCATGTGGCAAGATCACAAAGGCTCATTCAAATAAAGATAACATTTTGCTAACCAATTTTGGCCTTCTGATAAAAGAACTCATCCAAACTACCCCTCTTCATGGGCTGGTCGAATGGCCCTTCAAATTCCAACCCCTTCCCTATTTTTTAAATTGCAAAAAAGGCCCTTTTCGATTTCTTCGGTAAAATTACACTTTAGCCCCCCAAACTTGATTAAATTGCAAACGGACTCCAAATCCAGATTTTCTTTTTCCAATTCTTCCTAAATAATATAAAATCGAGTTTTTGAAGTTTTCATAATTTTTTGAGCTCATTTGCTATTTTTCTCGAATTTATCTTCTCGAATTTCAACTTAATGGGTCCGAACTTTTGCCATTTTTCAAACGAGCTCCGATTCCAGATTTTTCTTTGCCAATCTCTTCCAAATAATATAAAATTGAGATCTGAAAGTTTTCATAATTTTTCGAGCTCATTTGCTATTTTTCTCGGATTTATCTTTGGAATTTCAGCTTAGTGGGCCCGAACTTTTGCCATTTTTCAAATGAGCTCTGATTTCGGGCCCACTAAGCTAAAATTCAAGAAGATAAATCTCGAAAAATAGAAAATGAGCTCGAAAAATTATGAAAACTTTCAGATCTCAATTTTAAGTTATTAGGAAGAGATCGGCGAAGAAAAATCCGGATTCAGAGCTCGTTTGTAAAATGACAAATCTCGGGCCCACTAAGCTGAAATTCCAGAAGATAAATCCCGAAAAAATAGCAAATGAGCTAGAAAAATTATGAAAACCTCCAGATCTCAATTTTAAAATTTTTGGAAGAGATTGGAGAAAAAAAATCCGGAATCGGAGCTCGTTTGAGAAATGGTAAAAGTTCGGGTGCACTAAGGGCAATTTTAGAAGAAAATATTCGGGAAAAATAGCAAATGGACTCGATAAATTTTGAAAACTTCTAGAACTCAATTTTATATTATTTAGGAAGTATTGGAAAAAGAAAAATCGGATTTGGAGTTCGTTTGCTATTTAATCAAGTTTGGGGGCCTAAAAGGAAATTTTACTAAAGAAACCGAAGAAGACCTTTCTTGCAATTAAAATAAATGGAGATTGGGATGGAATATGAAGGCCATTCGGCCAAGCCCATAAGGAGGATGAATTTTTTTGAGTTCTTGTATCCAAAGGCCAAGAGTGGATAGTAAGGTAGTTATGTTTTTGATCAAGCCTTTGTAATTGTGCCACATGGTCCAATGCATGAAGAGGGAGAATGTCAACATGATGGCTACATATTTTTGAATAGCTGAATTAGTTAGGGGCTGATCACTTAATCTAAGGGTGGTAATTTCACATTTTAAGCATCTTGGATTAGTAGCCTTTGGATCAAAATTGGCTAGAAAAAAAATGGCAACATCCTACACCCATTAGGTGACCATTCGGCTACCATAGTTGGGAGGAGGGGTTTCATTTTTCATTTGGGTTCTTGGCTGATCATAGGGAGGGTAGTAGCTAAAGGGAGAGAAAAAAGAAAGGGGAAAAAGAAAAGAGAAAGAAAATGGAAGGGTTTTCTTACTACTCTTTGATTTGGAAAGCTAAAGCAAGGTAGCTATATTCTTTCATGCTCTCATCCATACTTTGTTCATATGATTTTTTTATTTTATTTTATTTCATTTCATGAAATAAAATTATTTTTCAAAACAAGTTCTTAAAGCTCCTATCTTATGCTTTCATGAAAAATCAAAGAAAAAAAAACAAATTTTACTCAATTTTTAGTGATGGCCGAAACCCCTCTTTTTGTGCATGTGTTGTGTTTGATTCATTTTCCATGTTGGTTGTGATGTTCTAGCTTGATTTGATGTTTTAACTTTTAAAAATAGTTAAGATATGGAGCTTGTTTTTAGCCTTTTTCATTTACTTACTATATTTTGATGATTTTATCATGTTGTTTTCATGTTTACTTACTTTGTTTGCCATTTTTAATTTTCTGTTTTCAACATGTTAAGTTGTCCATGTGTTTGTGGTTATGCCATACTAAGTGTTTGTGTATTTGCCTAGCTACATCCTTGCCTATGCATCATGTTTGTTTGATCTAACATGTTTCTTTGTAAGTCTTCTATATACTATGCCATGTGTTTGTGTTAATGCCATGCTAGGATTTCACCATTTTGAAAGTGACCATTCGGCTACCCTTGTTGCTTTGCCTTGTATGTGCATTTTCATCTTGTTTAGTTGACATGATTGCATTTCTATGCCACGATTTTGTGTATTTGATTTATTATGCCATGTGCTTGTGTTATTGCCATGCATTTTCATTAGGTCTAGGTCACATTTGCATTGCCATGCATTTCATGCATGTTTAGGTCCAGGTTGCATTTATGGCCATGCAAGTTCATGTTAGGCATTAGGTCATTTTTATGCCATGCATTTTCTATGTCATTTAGGCCTTAAATCATGCATTTCATGCATTTAACTTGCTGTTTGTTCATGCATCTCATATCATACCACTTGATTTTTGACTTAAGCCAATCAATGGCTCAAAGCCAAGCTCACATTAGCATGCTTGTGGAAAATTAAGAAGTTGTCAAGTTGGAATTTCTACCTTTGTGATTTTTTTTTTCATTAGGAAATCCTTGTCCAAATTTTTAGAAATTTTAGCTACTGTTTTTAGGTCCTTAGAGGAGTCTCCAATATTTTTATTATGATTTTTGAATGATTTTATCAAAGGCTTAAAAATATTTTTTGGCTAAACAAAAGTTTTTCACCAGTGTTCTGAATTTCGTGATTTTTCTATTAGGTCATCCTTAGTCTAAAAATTAATTCAATTTTTTCCCATAGAGTTTGATATGTTTTGAGTCTCCCATAAGTTTTTCATATTTTTTTGAAATTTTAAAAATAGATGAAAAAATCACGTTTTAAAACTGGTCAGTAGAGTCAGATTTGAATTCAAGGGAAAAATGATTTTCTGTTTTGGCTAAGGCATTAAGAGAGGGCTGATTAGAAATCTTAGTTATTGTCCTAGTTTGATTTCTTAGCCATTTTAATCTTAAAAAATGATTTTATAAAGCTCGAGTCAAGGGTGGTCAAGTTCGGGTTTTCAAAGTTAGGAAAATAGAGCCATTTTAAATGGGAATTTCGGCTATGGTATTATTTTTCATTCAAGAATTTTCAAAATTGTTTTTTAACCAAACACAAAGTGTTTTTTATTTTAGACAATTTAATTTGATGTCTTTTCCTAAGGTAGTCGGATATCTTTTTAGGTATACGGATTTCCTTATTTAAAGTAAAAAATACACTTTCATGCATTGCATTTTCCATTTTCATGCATATTATATGATATATGATTTTTGCTATGAATATTTATATGGTAATGTTATTATTTTGATTTATATTTTATGGTGTTATATTTGATTGTTATATAGTTGTGAATATTCTATGTTATCCTATGCTTTTTATTTAATCTTTTATTTTTGTCACATCATTTAGCATTTACTATGTTCATGCATTGTTATTTTTATTTTCATGCATATTTCATGATAATATTATTTTATGTTTCGTATGCATTTCATAGTACTTAGATTATATTGCCATGTCATTTAGATTATGTTATGTCATTTATAATATGCTATGTCATTTAAAATATGCTATGTCATTTAGATTTGCCATGTCATTTAAATTATCTTAGGTTATATCGTATCATTTAGAATATATTGTCCCTTAGGTTATATCATTTCATTTAGAATACATTATGTCACTTAGGTTATATCATTTCATTTAGAATATATTATGTCACTTAGGTTATGTCATTTAATTTAGAATATATTATGTCACTTAGGTTATATCATTTCATTTAGATTATTTCATATCATTTAGATTATACTATGTCACACATATTCGTATTCATATTTTTCTTAAATGTTTTGAAAAGATAATGGTTTCAAATAAAATAAAGTTATTTCCGAGTTAAAATAAGTCATGAGTTCTTTTCCGGGTTGCCGGGGAGGATATCATCAATTCATTAATAACAGAATATCTTCTTTAAAACGAGAATGATTCGGAAAATTTTCTAAATAAAAAAAAATTTCTATCTTTTGCCGTGCTTGACGGGGAATATAGAAAAAATTTGAATTAATAAATTCCGGATCATTTTCAATTAAAAATGGAATTACTTTTCTTAAAATTGGGAATTAATTTGAAATGCCAAATTTAAAATCAATTCTTAATCGAGATTTGAGATAACACGCGATTAATAAGGTACCGTTTTATACGGGCGTTGTGGGGGTGCTAATCCTTCCCCGCACGTAAACGAGTTCCGAACCCGCTTCTTTGATTTCTTTGGTTTAAAAACGCAGACTTGAAATTGGTTTTAAAAAATTATTTTAATTAATTTTAAAATATTTTACAAAATCGGTTTTAATAGGTAGCCGATCACAATCTAGCCAAAAAAGATTGGTGGCGACTCCATGTCTTTTTCGAGATTGTTTTCAAACCCTCATTTTATTTCAAGAGGAATAAAGTCGTCTTTTCCTCTGTTTTTCTCAATGTCACACTTAACGAATAAAGTCTCGCGATGAGACTTGTTTTTTTTGGGTTGCGACAACTCTATTATCATACTTAGAAAGATTGTTAAAGAACAGATTTCCTCTACCCCTATTTGATACTTTTTTTTGTGCCCTGTTTTCTTGACACTTGTCCAAAATTATTTCTTGTTTATAAACAAAATTGAACACTATCGTTTTTTTATATGGACACGTGACAAAATAACATTAAAGGGGCATCAAACGGAACAAAGAAAATCTATTTGTTATTAAATAGTTGAAATTGAATGTAAAACCTTATAATGTAACCACCCTTTTCTAAGGCAAGGCAATATTAAAGTATTTATTACCTAAAAAAGAGGGTATTTTTTTTTCAATGAGGCGCTTTTAAGTTACATCAGTATGTCCATTAGATTAAGAGATCATTTGAATTCGATCGCATCTTTGACTGTGATGAGGATGAGAGAAAGGTGAATGGTGGCCGGTGAAAGGGAGAGAGAACAAGAGAAAATTAATAAAGTAAAAAAAAAAAAAGTTTCTTAAAGTTTAAATAGTAAACTAAAAACGGCATAATTTTGGCAAAAGAAAAAAAAGGGAAAGTGAAGTTCTTAAATAATTAAAAAAAATTCAAGTTCAAACTTAAAATAAAAAAAAAAAGAAATTCTTAAATAATTTCCTTTGAAGTATATTTACTTTTAAAATTTTTAGTGTTCTTTAACTATGTATTTTATTTTATTATTACGTTAATTTATTTACTTCTTTTTTGAAAAATTAAAGTCATAAAAATATATCAAAATATTGAATAAGTTAATTATTTAAAAATTTAATGATGAAATTCGATTAGAAAATGGTCCTGACATTTTTTTAAAAATAAAATTTTAAGGTAAGAAGAAATTTATGGATAAGATTTAATTTATTGTTACTATTATAATTTTTTTTTTGGATAAGTATTAATATTATTGTTATTATTATATTATTTTTATAGTATTGTTTAATTTAAAATTAGTTTTTAATAATTAATTTTTTTTTAGTGTGACCTCATGCAAAATGAGGGCATCATTCTTTTTTTTTCTAAGCCAAGAGATTCCATTAATAAAAACGTCAAAGAGATGCGGAAGCATTACAACCAGAGAGCAAGCAAAATGTCTCTTCATCATAGAAGCCAAAACAACTCATTACTGGTGCAAGTGCCAGAATCTGACCCATCACATCCCCAATACATGAATAAAAACTAAGTAAATATCTAACCTACACTTATTGCACCGAGATCATTCCTGAAAAGACTCTAGAAAGAACCAGTTTTCCGAATAAGCCATTCCACATTAATGCAGGACCCAGTCTACCATCATGCCAAAACATGTTTCTTCTGTCAACTCCATCCTTTGCAAGAGCATCTGCAATACTGTTAGCTTCGCGGAACACATTCTCTTTTTTTTTTTTTTTTTTTTTTTTTTTCTAATTCAATTTATTCAATGATAAGGGTAGAAGCCTAAGTATAATACAGAGAATATCCAACTTTCCTGATGACCGCATATAACATAGCAAGACATGGCACCCTTACAGTAGTTACAAGATAGGCAAAGAAAAAAATTTCACCAGACCTCCTTTAACATGGAAGATCTACCCACCCCTGCTTTGGCTAAATCATCAGCATTTGACTAATTTAAAATCAATTTCTTCTAATTTTGTTTCCTGTAGCATCAACATTTAAAACTTATTGGCTAACACCATTTTTTTCCTAGCACCAATTTTTTTACTATCCTCCTCTTAATAGTATTACACAGTCCACATACATTCCAAATTATCACTCTCATTATACTAAAAAAATCGTATCACTACCAAACAGAAGTGCAAGCACCAGAAAACTAACCTTGCAGCTCAGCTTTTTTCTTGTGTTTTGCTTCCAGTTGCATTATCCTCTCCACTACCATCTCTTCATCGCCGTTCACCGACAGACCTAATAGTTTGCCAACCTCCCATGTTTCTTTGGCTTCCTTGTCTATTCTGAAAATCGTCATCCGTTAGGGAGTCATTGACAATTTTTTCTTCCTCAATACTCTTCTTCTTACCCCTTTTTGGCTTCCTGTTCTTCCTCCCTCTCGCAAACACTTTCCTAGATAGTTGATTATGGAGGTGTTCTTCGATATCCTCTTCTTTTGCTACTCTTTTTCGAAAGGGAATTAAAAGGGTCGCCAAACCCTGATGAGCCGAGCTGGGGTTGCAAAACAATGGATGTTCTCATTGCTTCTCTATCTACCGCGCATAGTGACATTCCAGATGGGCCATCCCCGTTGATTAGCCTTACATCCACCCTTTCCAGATCATCCTTGTTTTGGCCCATGTCCACAGACTTTTCTTCTACCATTAAATGGGCCAAACTTTCCAAGGAGACTAATTCCTCAGACTCAAAAGTATGATTTTTACTCTGCTTTTTGCTCACTGGAACGTCCTGCTCCTCTTGTCCTTTCTCGAGTCCCATGCACTCTTCTTCGTAATCCACACTCTTTTTCGGCGCAACATTAATTTTTCCCAGGTTCACTGCACATTCCTCAGAACCTTCTATGTTACTTTCTCCCTCCAAAGACCGGATACCAACGTTATTGTCTGCCACATCACACTGAGGCATTAAAGCGGTATTTCCCACTACTGAGTTATCATCACTATTACTGAAGCTAGACTATTCATCTTCTGATCCTTCCTGCCTTTCTCCAAACCCGGGAGACTTCATGTTGTTCATGTTATGTTTCATCAGATCATCCATCACCTCCACATTTTTTGTGCAAAAGCATTGACATGATGATACCTCCTTTTCCACTTCAGTGACCCTAACTTGTTAGCAACGCTCTCCACACGTAACATTAATAATTTCATTAATTCTTGCAAGGCAATCAGTTCTTATATGTAAAACACCTTTGCATAATTTTTTGTATTTTAGAGTTTCCTCATCCAGTTCCAACAGATCACCCCAAAGATTAGCAATTTTTTTAAAAGTTTCATAATTCCAAGCCTGCAGCGGGACTCTATAGCAATACACCCAAGTCTCTCTCTCTTTTTTTTTTTTTTTTTTTTTGCAGTTAAAATCTTTTGACCAAACCACAATCTTAGACAGCCATTGCTTGAGCCACCTCCAACCCTTATTTCCCATCCTTAGCAATTCTTCTTTTTCTTCAAACTGAATCAAGAATTGATTGCCCGGTAGTTTTTTGGCTTCTATATTGAAATACCCTTGTATTCTGAAGTTTTCCTCTAGCCATTCTGCGTAAACCATCCTTTAGCATTTCCAATCACACATTTTTCTAAACGATGAATAGTCTCCTCCTCGATGAAAGCTTCAATATCACAATTAGTTTTCAGATTTTCCTCCAAATCAGATTGGACTCTTTTCTCCTGCTGATCATAATAAACCTTCCCTCCTCCTCCATGAGAGCCTGCAAATACGATCTTCCTACTGGTTTTTCAAATGTCTCCCCTACGAGAGTATTATGAATATAGTTTCCCCCACTATCATTCCCTTCTATGGGTTCTTCCAGCTTATGCTTCTCATACTGATTATTCTTACTCCACTGTTGATGTCTAAACTTCTTCCTAGCATGCTTCACCACAATTCTTTGGTCCAGTAACCATGCTCCATTCAGCCATTCGATTGCGTTTGCAGCCTGAAATCCCTCTTGAAACCGGAAAAAACCAAACTTCCTCTGATTTTTACTTCTTCTCATTGGAATGTAGACATCAATCACTCTACCATAGTTCAAGAAAATATTCCTTAACCATTGTCAATGAACTTTCGCTGGGATATTGTTGACAAAGACAGAACCATACTCCATTTTTTTTTAACACACATTCACCTCACCACTACCGTTCCGTTGATTCTCTTTACAACCCAAAATTTTTAATTTTTGTTTTTTTTTTTCTTCTCCTTTTTCTGAATGTTTACAAGCAGGAACTTATTTGAGGCGCATGCCTTTGTGAGTAATATTTAAACCACTCCTTTGCTGGAAAAGCAATGCAAATTACAATGATCTTGCATTCTAAGTCAATCACTTATTATATAATCACTTATAGTATTTTTGAAATTTACAATTTTATGTACTAAAGATATACTTAATTTTTACAATTTTTTTAGCACCTTCTTGATGAAATAAAAAGCGAGTAAAAACCAACAATTAATTTGGCAAAAAAAAAAAAAAAAAAAGTAAAAGGCGTCTTAATTAAAGGCTTTTAGAGTCTTAGTTACATTAAAGCTATTTTCAGTAGCTTAGCAAAAAAAAAAAGCTATTTTTAGTAGCATATACTAAATATGGAGTTTTAGTTTGAACCATGTTTGTTTCACTATATTAGTTCAACAAAATTAATGAAAAATAAAATATTTTGCATTGAAATTTTAAGAAGCAATTGTTTTGATAAAAGAAAATGATCAAAGGGAAGAACTTACCTTCCAAATTATTTTCACTCAAGTATAGATTTTTAAGCTTCGTTAGATTTCCAATACTCCTTGGAATGTTGCTACTGAATCTATTGAAGTCTAATGTTAAAGTTTGAAGATTCCTGCATTCATCTATACTTGTTGGAATTTGACCCGAAAACTCATTTGAAGCCAAGTAAAGTGCCTGAAGATTGAGAAGATGGCGACATATATATTTTGGCAAACTACCAGATAGTGTATTGGATGGTAGAGAAATCATCCGTAGAGAGGAAATATTATAAATAGCTTCAGGAATGAAACGAGAAAGTTGATTAAATGCCAGACGCAGTATCCTCAGATTCAGAAGATTACTTATCTCATTGGAATGTTTCCATGAATGAGATTGAACACCAAGTCCAAGCTCTCCAAGTTGGACATTTTAGATATTGATTGAGGAATTGCACCTGTCAAGTTGTTATTTCGGAGAATCAAGTATAAAACTTTATCTAATCTCCCAAACCATGAAGGAATTTTCCCGCTGAGAAAATTGGAGCTTAGTTCGATGAGCTTTAAACGTCTTAATTGCCCCAACTCTCTCGGTAAATGGCCATAGAAATTGTTGTCACTCAAATCAAGAGAGACTAGGAAGGAGAGATTTCCTAACTGCGGAGGAATAATTCCTGTAAAATTCATGTTGGGAAGATTCAAAGCTCTGACTCTCCTGTGCTTAACAGCGCAAGAGACACCAATCCAATTGCAGACAGAGTAAGTGGTGGTCCAGTTGTTGGCTAAGATGTTGTGAGGATCAATGATTTGGTTTTTAAATACGAGAAGAGCATGTTGATCAGTGGCAAGATTCCTCACAATCATGGCGTAGCTAACCAAGAAACAGTGAATGAACGTTAAAACTGGCGAAAGAAGATGAAATTTGGTCATGTTCATGGCTAAGGGAATTGATGAAATTGGAAGATGGTTGTTAAGGAAGTATGTTTAAGGCATTGCTTAAATAGGATTCAACTAGTCTGAGATCGTCTTGGTCTTCACAATAAATAAATGAGTCAAGCTTTTGATTTGATTTTAGGTCTTTTCCTTTTTCTCTTTTTCTTTTTATATATTCTTTGGACTTAGTATACTTTTTCAGGCCTAACTAGTAATTTTCAGGACTTCACGTTTTACATGAGGGAGTTGCAAAATAGCAATGGCTGTATCTCTCTTCTTGCCAAAAATATAGTAAATAGAAATAAAGATAAAGATAATAATGAGTTTGTATTTTTTTAAAGATAATAATAATAATAATAATGTTTTCGTAACGTAATAAAGTCTCAAAATTAAAATGGATATATATATATATATATGATGTTTTTTAGAGGTTGACAAATATTTTTTTATAAGATAATTAACATTTGGTAAATTTGTGAAAAACAAACGGATCTTAAATATAATTTCATCATTGAACAATGCAAATTTTGAAGATGATCTCCAAAGACGAGTGGTGTCAAATGTATCTCGAAGGTCCTGTTTTCCAAACCCATACAAGTGACCATGACTTCTGCCACCAATTATTTGACGTCATGTATCGGCATCAAACTTGAGTCGTGAAAAAGTATCACCATACTTCTCAGCCAATGCAGTAGTATATACCTCTCCTACAACAAAGGCTCATCACGTCATTCAACAAAAAAAAAAACATTTGGCCACATTATGATTTGTCAATTCATCATACACCCGTGACTCCCCTACACTCCAATCAAATTCAAAATAATTAACATCCATAACCATCCTCCTATATGGATTCACAACATCATCTACCCTACTTAATGATCCACCTTCAACCAAATTACTAATAAAGACTTTCAATGTGCCATCCATACCATATAACTACTTGTAAAACCTTTTGAATAAAGATGATAAATCACATCATCTCGAGTTTGAAATTTTCTATTATCACATTTGCTACATGGACACTTAATCTTGTCTCGACTAACACATGAATCATGTGAAAACGAAAAATCTACAAATTCTTCAATTTCTTTTATAAACTCATTGCGAAGATACCCTTTATTATCAACCCGAGCATACATCCAAGAATGATCACTTGACATATTGTAATTCTAAACATTGATAAAATTCTCATGTCAAGTAATATCCATGTAACAACAAAACATATATTCATTTTACTTTAAGAATTAGTAATCAAGTAGCAAATTTATATGAGAGATGCCTTGGGGACAATACTTTATCTTTCTCTCACTTTTTTTTTTTTTTTTTAAAGTGAAAGATGCCTCGGGGACAATACAAAAAGCCCATGTTCATTCTCTAGTCTAGTCTAAATAACATCAATGAGAAATACGAATCAAGATAGGCAACAAAAATTGATCAATCAAATCATGCAATTCCCATTGAATCCACTATTATCCAAAACATAGGCATTAGGCAACTGCTTCCCCCTAATTTTGTTGATTTTCTTTGGCTATTTTTATTCGTGGCTTTTCTGGTTACAAAAAGCTGTAATCTTTTTTAAAATTTCAAAATATTTTGTCCAGAGCTTATGTCTTCTTCATGGAGCTTTTTAAAACGGACGCACAATTCGTTATGAGAATTGGGGCACGGATAAGGCAAAGATAATAAAAATTCTTTACCCCCATTTTCCTGCCTCTACCCCTGCCCCTACTCTCATAACGAGCTGTCGGTCCTTTTTTCAGTGTCGCTTTCTCCCTCTTTTGTTTGCAACTGTTTAACGGTACGAAATGCAAATACGATAGATTGGCATTTTACCGGTTATCGAATAGGTGAATTCCACTACACCATCTCCTTTATTTGCATCGTCTTGGTATCCGTGTTTTTTTTTTGCTTTTTTTTTTCAAGCGAAATCGATTGTTTTATTAGATAAAGAATCGATTCAAATATTAAAAACGAACATGTACGAAAAGAACAAAAAAAAAATGGACGCACAGCTCGTTATGAGAATGGGGGCAAGAATAAGGGCAGAGGATTTGGATTCTTTTTGAATAGAAATCTTCTGCTCCCATTTCATTGCCCCCACTCTCGTAACGAGCCGCGGGTCCTTTTTTCAGTGTCGCTTTCTTCCTCGTTTGTTTTCAACTGTTTAACGGGGGCTATGAAATACAAATACGATCGATTGGTATTTTACCGGTGATCAAATAGGTGAATTCCACTGCACCATCTCCTTTATTTGCACCGTCTTTGTATCCGTGTTTTTTTTTTAAGCAAAATCGGTTTTTTTATTAGATAAGAATCAAGTCAAACATTAAAAATGAATAGGTATGAAGAGAACAAAAAAAAAAAGGACACACAGGTCGTTATGAGAATAGGGGTATGAATAGGGGCAGAGGATTTGGATTCCTTTTTGAATAGAAATCCTTTGCCCCCATTTCCCTGCCTCTACCCGTGCCCCCACTATCGTAACGAGCCACGGATCCGTTTTTTCAGTGTCGCTTTCTTTCTCGTTTGTTTTATGTTGTTTAACGGAGGCTACGAAATACAAATACGATCAATTGGTATTTTACCGGTGATCGAATAGGTGAATTCCACTATACCATCTCCTTTATTTATATCGTTTTTGTATCCGTGTTTTTTTTTTCCAAGCGAAATCGATTTTTTTATTATATAAAGAATCGAGTCAAACATTAAAAACGAATAGGTATGGAGAGAACAAAAAAAAAATGGACGCTGTCGCAACCGATTTAAACGAGTGTCAGAAGGTTATCTTGCCCCATTGCGAGACAATCGGCCTCGTTAAAGGGTGGAGACATTGGGGAAGAGTAGAGGAAAAGACGACTTAATTCCTCTAAATCAAGGGTTGAGGGTATGAAAACGACCTCGAGAAAGAAATGGAGTCGCCACCAATATTTTTTGGCTAGATGTGATCGGCCACCTATTAAAACCGGTTTTTACAAAACATTTTAAAATTAAAACATTTCTAAGACCAATTTGAAAGTCTGGGCTTTGAACTAGAGAAAACAAGTGCGAGTTCGGGAGTCTGTTACATGTGGGGAAGGATTAGCACCCCCACAACGCTCGTATAAAACAGTACCTTATTAGTCATGTGTTATCTTGAGTCTCGATGAAAAGTCGGTTTTAAAATTGGTGTTTGTAAATAATTCCCTTAAAAATTCATATTTCATTTTGAAAATGGTTCGGAATTTATTAACATAAAATTTTTCATATTTTTCGACAAACTCGGCAAAACATGGAATTTTTTCTTGGTTTTGAAATTTTCCTAATCATCTTCGTTTTAAAAAAATATATATTCCATTCTTAATGGTAATTGATGATATCCTCCCCGGCAGATCCAGTAGAGAATTCATGAATTATTTTAACTCGAGAATAATCTTGATTTAAAAAAAATATTATTTATTTTTCATGTATTTCAAAAATCATTGAGAATAACCATGAGTATGCAAAAATGTTGGTAAGATAAAAATGAAATGAGCATGCGTATTCATCATGGCATGGTAAGCATTTTATTATGGCATGGTAAAACAAATAATGACATACTAGACATGGCGAAAGTTTAAATGACATAGTATAAAGAAATGAATGTCATGTGAACGAACTCGATATGGTAAACATAAGCTAGGTGGACTAAATGACATGGCAAACAAAATGACATGGTATAAGAATGAATGTCGTGTGAGTGAAACTGACATGGCAATCAAAATGACATGGCATACGAATAGGGGCGTAGTTAGGGGGCAGGGGCCCCGGCTCCCCCTAAAATGTTCAAGGCTTTTGCTAAAATATGGGTAAATTATATTTTGCTCCTCCTAATTTTTTTTTAAATTTAAGGTAAAATTATATTTGGCCCCCCTAACGTTTTTAAAACTAAGGTGAAATTATATTTGACCCCTCCAAAATTTTTTAATTTGGTCATTTTGTAAAATTTGTTATTTGATATGATAAATTTGGTAACACTTTTAGTTTATATATCATTTATTATTATTAGCTTAATTCTCTCTATTTTTTCAGTCAATTACATAGATACATTTATGTTAATTATTGTGTTAATATTTTTCATTCTATGCTCATAATGAAAAAAATAAATTAAACTATTACAATATTTAATACAAATTGTACATTACTTTTTTTTTTTACTTTTTCTAAATGTATGTAATCTTATATTTTTTTTTGTAATATTAAATAATTTTATGCATATTTTAATTATTTTAATTAGATTATAATTTCTTCGACATTGAAATTTTAATTCTTATTAAAAATTTTACATATGCAACATGATTTATAATATTTTAATTTTTTTATAAGATTTTTATACATTGTTTGTAATTTTATAATATTTAAATCTATTGTTTTCCATAATAGAGTTGTTCATGGATTGAGTCAAATCGAATTCGGATAGCAAACGATTTTGCTTGCTTAGCCCAGTCCAGCCCGTATGGACTTTTGATGTCTGTTTTTAATATTAAAAAAAATATTTTTATATTTTATAATTAAAATTAAATAAAAATATTTTTAAATTAAAAAATAAATCTGAATCGGGCCTAAATTTTAAAAACTTATTTGGGTCGGGCCATCGAACTAGACGGATAACCCAACTCTTAGATAAGTCTATTTCATGACATAAGAATAGATACATGACCTAATATATATATATATATATATATATATATTCGGCCCCCTTTTAATCGTATTTCTGGCTTCACCCCTGCATACGAAGGACATGACATGACAAGATGACATGGCACGAAAATGACATAGCATGAGAATGAATGATGTGGCAAACGAAATGACATGGCATAAGAATGAAAGTCATGTGAATGAAATCGACATGGCAAATAAAATGAAATGGCATATGAATGGCATGACATAAGAATAGATGTCATGTGAATGAAATCGATATGGCAAATGAATTGACATGGCATAAGAATGAATATTATGTGAATAAAATCGACATAGCATGACATGAATGACATAACATTTACATGACCTAATCTATGTAGGACATGGCGTAAATGACATGGCATGAGCAAATGGTGACATGGCCGAATGACATGACATACTAAATGAATGACATGGCATGTGAATGAATGTCATGTGAATTAAATCGACATGGCAAACAAAATGACATGGCATAAGAATGGATGTCATGTGAATGAAATCGACATGGCAAACAAAATGACATGGCATATGAATGAACGTCATGTGAATGAAATCGACATAGCGAATAAAATGACATGGCATAAGAATAAATGTCATGTGAATGAAATCGACATGGCAAATGAAATGACATGGCATATGAATGAATGTCATGTGAATAAAATCGACATAGCATGACATGAATGGCATAACATTTACATGACCTAATCTATGTAGGACATGGCGTAAATGACATGGCATGAGCAAATTGTGACATGGCATACTAAATGACTGACATGGCATGTGAATGTATGTCATGTGAATGAAATCGACATGGCAAACAAAATGACATGGCATAAGAATGAACGTCATGTGAATGAAATCGACATAGCGAATAAAATGACATGGCATAAGAATAAATGTCATGTGAATGAAATCGACATGGCAAATGAAATGACATGGCATATGAATGGCATCGTATAAGAATGAATGTCATGTGAATAAAATTGACATAGCATGACATGAATGACATAACATATACATGACCTAATCTATGTAGGACATGGCGTAAATGACATGGCATGAGCAAATGGTGATATGGTCGAATGACATGGCATACTAAATTAATGACATGGCATGTGAATGAAATCGACATGGAAAACAAAATGACATGGCATAAGAATGGATGTCATGTGAATGAAATCGACATGGCAAACAAAATGACATGGCATAAGAATGAACGTCATGTGAATGAAATCGACATAGTGAATAAAATGACATGGTATATGAATGACATGGCATAAAAATAAATGTCATGTGAATGAAATCGACATGGCATATGAATGGCATGGCATAAGAATAAATGTCATGTGAATAAAATCGACATAGCATGACATGAATGACATAACATATACATGACCTAATCTATGTAGGACATGGCGTATATGACATGGCATGTGAATGGATTACATGACATATGAATGACATGGTATGAGAATGACATGACATAATCTAAGTGATATGGCATATGAATGAATGGCATGGCATATGAATGACATGAATGAAAACAACATGGAAAATAAAATGACATGATATATTAATGACATGGACAATTGTCATAGCATGAGAATGACTCGAAATTCATTAACACCAAAAACTTTTCGTGTTCCCCGGCAAACCGGGCAAAATATAGAAAATTTTATTTATTTCGAAATTATCCGAACCATATTTTTTTTAGAAAAGGGTATTCCTTTGTTAATAATAATTAATGATATCCTTCCTGGCAGACCCAGCAGAGAAAATTATGAATTATTTAAACTCGGGAATATTTCCTTATTTATTAAAATGTTATCAATATGCAAATTGACATTAAGGCATGCATGTTTACCAAAACATGATAAGCATTTTTATTGTGATATGGAAGATGAGATAATGACATGGCATATGAATGACATAGTATGATAATGAATGTCATGTGAATGAAATCGACATGGCAAACCAAAGCTAGATGACATGGTAAATGACATGCTATATGAAATGAGAATGAATGTCATGTGAGTGAAATGAACGTGGCAAAAATGAGCTTGGCATATTGAATGACATGGCAAACGACATGCTATGGAATTGAATGTTGTGTCATGGAAATAAAATGACATGAATGAAATGTCATGGTGGCCGAATGGTCATGGTAATGGCATGAATGGCATGACATGGTTAATCATGGTATAAAATGAGCTCAAACACTAAATGACATGGCAAATGACATGCTATATGGATGATATGGCATAAATGACATAGATCATGAATAAAATGTCATGGTGGCCGAATGGCATGTAGATGACATATGAATGACCGAAATGCATGGAGATGGCATATGAATGGCCGAAATGCATGGTGATGGCATATGAATAGCCGAATGCATGGTGATGGCATGTGAATGGCCGAATGACATGAAATGATGGCATGAATGGCATAGCATGAAAATGCACCTAAACTATAAATGACGTGGTATGGCATGTTATATGGATGACATGGCATAGGTGACATGGCATAAGATGACGACATGGCATGAAATGGACCTAGACTATAAATGACATAGAAAATATCATATAAATGACCTAACCACTAAAATGACATGGAATGATCGAAAATGACTTATTCTAAAATGACATAGCTCTATGACCTGAGATGCATGACATAGCTACATGACCTAAGATGCATGACATAATCAAATATGATACAAGGCATGGCATAGACCTAAAATACATGGGATGGCCGAAAATGATGCAAGACATGTCATGAACACAAAATGCTAAATGACATAGCTACATGACCTAAAATGCATGGCATAACCAAATATGATGCAAGGCATGGCATGAACCTAAAATACATGGGATGGCCGAATGGTGTAGGAAACTAACATAACATGAAAATGATGCAAAAACTAGTATAGCATGAAAATAGTGCAAAGAAACATGACCAAAGATGCATAGACAAGCATGGAAGTAATAAAAATAAGCAAACAAAGAATAAGGAAAGTGAGCTCCATGGTTGGCACAATGGACATAGCCCTTCTAACCATGATCACTTAATTTTCATCAAGATCATAAAGCCTTTTCAACTAAAAAAATCAAAAATTAAACTAAGAAAACTAAGAAAAATGGAGGTGAGCTCCATGGTTGGTTAGTCCCTCATAACCATGATCACTTGATTTTTATCAAGATCATGAAGCCTTTCAACCTCTTTTATTCCATTTATTTTTTAAAAAAACAAAACCCAAAAGGAAATATAAACCTTCCACAATCACGTTTCTCACATCAAACATGTAAACCGAAAATCAATCATGTTTCTCACATCAAACATGTAAACCGAAAATCAAGGCAAGCACAAGCATGTATTCGGCTTTGGAAGAAAACTTGTAAACATTGTTTTCTTTTGATTTTTTTGATGAAAAAGAAAAGATGAAAGCTTAAAAAATGTTTCAAAACCTTTATTTTCACAAGAAAATGGATGGAAATCACATGGAAGCAAAGAACAAAACATGAGAAAGAAGAAAAAATAATGCAAGAGCAAAGGAGGAATGGCTACCTTCCTAGCTTTCTTGGCTAACTCTCTCTTCCTTTCTTTCAAATTTATTTTTTCTTCAAATTTAGCTACTGCTGACCAGCCAACTTAATAAAACAAATTTTCCCCTATCCTTCATGCCCTTGGCCGAATGGCCTCTCCATTTTTGGATGAGGATGTGCTCATCTTTTTCCCCACCATCTAAGCCATTGGATCAAGGATATTTTCAACACAATAAAAATGACATCTTGCAATTTGATCTTGGCTATTGAAGGATGTACTCTTCTTTTACAAAGCTTCTAGGCCATTGGATGGACAAGGATACTTTCAAGACAATAAAAATGTCATCTTGCAATTTGATAATGACCATTGGGTGAAATTGATCAAATCTCCATCCTTCTCCCATAAGCTGGCCGGCCAAGGGCCTGGAATATTCCAGAAATTCCTTCATTTTTTTAATTTTGCAAATTGGCCCTTTTCGATTTTTTCGGTAAATTATATTTTAGCCCCCAAACTTAATTTAATTGCAAATGGACCCCAATTTTGGATTTGTCTTTGCCAACTCATCCCCTCAAATATAAAACTTGGTTCTGGAGGTTTTCACATTTTTCCGAGCTCATTCTCTATTTTTCTCGGATTTTTCTCTAAAATTTTAGTTTAGTGTCTCCCAAATTTAGCCTTTTTCATTTGAGCTTCAATTCCAGATTTTTCTTAACCAATCTATTCCAAAAATTTTAAAACTTAGATTTGGAAGTTTTCATAATTTTCCAAACTCGTTTTCTATTTTTCCCAAAATTTTTTTTGGAATTTCGGGTTAGTGCACCCGAACTTTGCCCTTTTTCATTTGAACTCCGATTCCATATTTTCTTTCTCTAATCTCTTCCAAAAATATATAAAACTCAGATCCGAAAGTTTTCATAATTTTCTGAGCTCGGGTCTTATTTTTCCCGAAACTTTCTTTAGGATTTTTGGGGTTAGTGCACCCGAACTTCGCCTTTTTCATTCGAGCTCCGATTCATGATTTTTTTTCACCAATATTTTCAAAAAAATATAAAACTCAGATCTAGAAGTTTTTATAATTTTCTGAGCTCATTTGCTATTTTTCCCGGAATTTTCTTTGGGATTTTTCGGGTTAGTGCACCCGAACTTTGTCTTTTTCCATTTGAGCTCCAATTTAGGATTTTTCTTCACCGATCCCCTCCATACATTGCAAAATTCAAATCTAGAAGTTTTCATAATTTTGTGAGCTCGGGACCTATTTTTTTTAATTTTCCAATATTGCCCTTTAACCTCATAAATCTCGGTTTTACTCAAAACGGGTCTGATTTTCGGATTTTTTTTCCACTGCCTTTGTCATATATTGAATTTGAGTTGGTCCAAAAAGGCCCAACTTTTACAATCAAATTCCCCTCCGATTTGGTTTTCCCCATTTTAATACCGGGAATTTTCTCATATTTCCGTTTTTTCCTCTAACCGGCTCTTCTTTGGGATCCACTTCAAACTGGTCCTTGGACTATTTTTGTTTATTCATTCTTTATCGACGGGGGGCTTCAATTTTATCAAATCGGGCCATCTCTGTAGTTTTTCCCAAATCCGTGAATTTCTTATTAAATCCTTATTCCTTCAACTCCGGTTCCAAAATTGGACCTTCCAATATCTGTAGTTATTGATCTTATTCCATTTGGGACTTCCAAATTCGTCTGATTTGATCGTTTACGCCCTTTTCCCCAAATTTTTCGGATTAGGTATTCTCCTATACTAAATTTCCGCAACCCCTCTTCCGAACTCTATATCTTTCGTTGTAGACCTCGGATTATCAAAATTCTTTCGCCATTGTTCAATTCGACTTCGAATCTTGATTTTGACTAGGAGTTGACTTTTTTAGTAGTTGATTTTTTGGGGTTGACTTTTTTTGAGTTCACTTTTTTCGAGTTGTGCTGACCTCCGAAACAAAGTCTTGGGGACCTATCTATGGAATGGTGAAAGTCTCTTTGTGTTCCTGGAAGTTGAAAAGGAGAATTTGCCTGGTTTAGGGGAGGTTCGGATAAAATTAGGTGTCTACAGACGCACAACTCATTATGAGAATGGAGGCACGAATAGGGACAGGGAAATGGGGATAGAGGATTTGGATTCTTTTTTAATCTAAAAAGGGTTTATCTGTTATTGATTACATTAAACTATTCGATTTGCGGTAGGATATCGTTTACCCTTAAATATCGATTTGTAGCCTTTAAAAGTATTCCAAATTTGCATCCAACTAAATTTATCAACGACTGCTAAAAATTATAGAAATTTATCATTTCAACGTAACGTAAAATGTTCACATGACAAAAATTTTAATTCAAAAATACAAACAGGTTTATCTATTTTTTCATGTGAACGTGTTCAAGCTAATTTTTTTTTTATTATAATCTCTTTTTTTTTTTTTTTTAATATTTATACAAAATCAAATAGGGATAAAGATTGATTAAAATAATTATTATTAGTTTTACCTAAATCCCAAGTCAAAAGTTTCTGACTCTACCATTTAATTAAACGTGATTGGTGCAGTCTAAAGGATCCCACATAATGCAACTCTTGCTCCATTAACAAATTATAAACCTGGAGGAATGAGGGAGACTATAAGACTTTTTCTCAATGTGTTCCAATCTTTTAATATTAAAGCTAGTGACCGTGTTCCAAGTGCAAGGATCAATCAATGTTTTATTGCTTTTCACCTTCATCAAAACAAATTAAAGCAAAGCAATATCATCAGTGTTATTTTCACATTAACGTGTGATTTTGTATGGTGTTGAATATTATGATTTTTTTAATATTAAATATCGAATTTTTTTAATATTAAAAAGATAAAAAAAAAAAAAGTTAAAATTTGCAAATTTTAAAAATCGAACCCAATTTTACGATTAAACGTCGAATTTGATAACTCTATTATCATACTTATTTGGGTTGTTAAATAGTTGAGATTGAGTGTAAAACCTTATAAATTTGTAACCACCTTTGGACCCTCCTCACTCTCCTCAAGACTATGATTGATGCAATTCAAAAGGAGTAAAATTCTACCCCATATTGGAAGCATGACCCCGTATTAATCCAAGTGCACCACCCCTTGCTTTTCACAAAAATATATCGAAGGAGACCAAGAAATTTTAAGTCAAGAAAGCTAATGAATGTGTTATTTGGACAAAGCAAGAATCAATTAAAACCTTCTTGGTTTTCACCTGCATTAAATCAAAGCAAAGCAATCACTAGTCTTATTTCCACATTAACGGGTGATTTTGTATGGTGTCGAACACTATGATTTTTTTTAATATTAAACAGATCGAAAAGCTTAAAAGAGATCGAAAGATGAAATTTGCAAATTTTAAAAATTGAACCCAATTTTACGGTTAAACGTCGAATTTGATAACTCTATTATCCTACTTAGATAGGTTGTTAAATAGTTGAGATTGGGTGTAAAACCTTATAAATTTGAAACCTCCTTTTCTTTATCGGAAGCATGACCCGTATTAATCCAAGTGCACCACCCACTGCTTTTCACAAATTTATATGAAAGGGGACTAAGAAATTTTAAGTCTCAAAAGCTAATGACTGTGTTATTTGGACAAAGCAAGAATCAATCAAAGCCTTCTTGCTTTTCACCTCCATCAAATCAAAGCAATCACTAGTCTTATTTTCACATTAACATGTGATTTTGCATGGTGTCGAACACAATGATTTTTTTTTTTTTTCAATGCGTTCCAGTCTTTGAATATTAAATGTCGAATTTTCTTAATACTAAAAAGACCAAAAAGCTTAAGAGAGATCGAGAAAGGTGAAATTTCGAAATTTTAAAAATCGAACCCAATTTTACGGTTAAACGTTGAATTTTAAGTCAAAAAAGCTAATGACCATGTTATTTGGACAAAGCAAGAATAAATCAAAGCTTTCTTGCTTTTCACATACATAAAATCAAAGCAACCACTAGTGTTATTTTCACATTAATATGTGATTTTGTATGGTGTAGAACACTATGATCTTTTTTGAATATTGAATGTCGAATTTTTTTAATATTGAAAAGACCAAAAAGCTTAAAAGAGATTGAGAAATGTGAAATTTGCAAATTTTAAAAATTGAACCAAATTTTACTGTTAAACGTTGAATTTTAAGTCAGAAAAACTAATGACCGTGTTATTTGGACAAAGCAAGAATCAATCAAAGCCTTCTTGCTTTTCACATGCATCAAATCATATCAAAGCAACCACTAGTGTTATTTCCACATTAACGTCTGATTTTGTATGGTATCGAACACTATGATTTTTTTTTTATATATATTAAATGTCGAATTTTTATAATACTAAAAAGACCAAAAAGCTTAAGAGAGATCGAGAAAGGTGAAATTTGCAAATTTTAAAAATCGAACCCAATTTTACAGTTAAATGTCGAATTTTAAGTCAGAAAAGTTAATGACCATGTGATTTGGACAATGATAGAATCAATCAAAGCCTTCTTGCTTCTCATTTACATCAAATAAAATCAAAGCAATCACTAGTGTTATTTTCACATTAATGTTTGATTTTGTATGGTGTCGAACACTATTATCATTTTGAATATTAAATGTCGAATTTGTTTAATACTAAAAAGACCAAAAGGTAAAGAGAGATCAAGAAAGATGAAATTTGCAAAATTTAAAAATCGACTCCAATTTTACGGTTAAACATCGAATTTTAAGTCAAAAAAGCTAACGACCTTGTTATTTGGACAAAGCAAGAATCAATAAAGCCTTCTTGGTTTTCACTTGCATCAAATCAAATCAAAGCTACCATTAGTGTTATTTCCACATTAACGTGTGATTTTGTATGGTGTCGAAAACTATGATCTTTTTTGAATATTAAATGTCAAATTTTTTAATACTAAAAAGACCAAAAAGCTTAAGAGAGATCGAGAAAGGTGAAATTTGTAAATTTTAAAATTGAACCCAATTTTACGATTAAACGTCGAATTTTAAGTCTAAAAAGCTAATAACCATGTTATTTGGACAAAACAAGAATCAATCAAAGCCTTCTTGCTTTTCACCTGTATCAAATCAAATCAAAGTTACCACTAGTGTTATTTCCACATTAACATGCAATTTCTTATGGTTTCGAATACTATGGTCTTTTTTGAATATTAAATGTCGAATGCTTTTAATACTAAAAAGAGAAAAAAGCTTAATAGAGATCGAGAAATGTTCAATTTAAAGATTTTAAAAATCGAATCCAATTTTACGGTTAAACGTCGAATTTTAAGTCAAAAAAACTAATGACCATGTTTTTTGGAGAAAGCAAGAATCGATCAAAGCCTTCTTGCTTTTCACCTGCATCAAATCAAATCAAAGCAACCACTAGTGTTATTTACACATTAACGCGTGATTTTGTATGGTATCGAACACTATGATCTTTTTTGAATATTAAATGTCGAATTTTTTTAATGCTAAAAAGACCAAAAAACTTGAGAGAGACTGAGAAAGGTGAAAGTAGCAAATTTTAAAAATCGAACCCAATTTTACTGTTAAACGTCGAATTTTGAGTCAGAAAAGCTAATGACCGTGTTATTTGGACAAAGCAAGAATCAATCAAAACCTTCTTGCTGCATCAAATCAAATCAAAGCAACCATTAATGTTATTTCCACATTAAAGTGTGATTGTGTATGGTGTCAAATACTACGATCATTTTTTAATATTAAATGTCAAAATTTTTTAATACTAAAAAGACCAAAAAGCTTTAGAGAGATCGAAAAAAGTGAAATTTGTAAATTTTAAAAATCAAATACAATTTTATAGTTAAATGTCGAATTTTAAGTCGGAAAAGCTAATGACTTTGTTATTTGGACAAATCAAGAATCAACCAAAGCCTTCTTGCTTTTCACCTGCATCAAATCAAAGCAACCACTAGTGTTATTTCCACATTAACGTTTGATTTTGTATGGTGTCGAACAGTATGATCTTTTTTAAATATTAAATGTATTTTTAATACTAAAAAGACCAAAAAGCTTAAGAGAGATCGAGAAAGGTGAAATTTGGAAATATTAAAAATTGAACCCAGTTTTACGATTAAACGTCGAATTTTAGGTCAGAAAAACTAATGACCGTGTTTTTTGGACAAAGGAAGAATCAATCAAAGCCTTTTTTTTTTCTTTTCATCTATGTCAAATCAAAACAACCGCTAGTGTTATTTCCACATTAATGTTTGTATGGTGTCGACAAACACTACGGTCTTCTTCTCAGTGCGTTTTAGTCTTTTAATATTAATCGTCAAAATTTTAATACGAAAAAACCAAATCTTAAAGAAAATAATAATAATAAAAAGATAGGATTTGTAACTTTTGGAATCGAACCCAATCTTGCAGTTAAACGTCGAATTTGACAATTTTATTGTCATACTTAGATAGGTCGTTAAATAGTTGAAATTGGGTGTAAAACTTTATAAATTTGTATCCACTTTTTTAAGGTAAGCCAAATTAAAGTATTTATTACCTAAAGAGGGTATTTTAATTTTTTTTTCCCCTTTTCCATGAGGCACTTTTATGTTACATCATCATCTTGTGTCCCCTAGATTAAATTGCCAACATGGCAGCTGACTAGCCGAGTTCATCATTTTATTTAATTTCCTTTTATTTAATTTATTTTTATGATTTTAACCAAAAAATGTGTGGAAATTAGAAAAGGAAAAAAGAAAGTTAAAAGAAAAAAAAAACAAAAAAAAAACAAAAAAGAACTCAATTGGCACATTGATAATTTTGACACGGGAAGAGTGGCATGATGCTTACATGGCTTAAATCATTTAAATAAAAAAAAATTTTGAAATGCAAATAATTAAAGATATATTTATCACACATGTTACAAGTTTCATACGGCTAACACGTTTAAAATAAATCAATTTAAAGTCAAAATATATTCACATAATTTTACTGTTTTAAATTATTTATTTATTTAATTTAAGACTATTAAAATTTTAACCATCGATTAACTTTCATGTATATTAGACCTGTCAATAGGGTGGGTCGGATCAATTTCGGGTCGTGTCAATTTTGGTTGGATCAATTCGAATCTTAAAATTTTTAGGTTATTTTCGAGTTCGGATCGTTTCGAATTCAGGTCACTTTGGATTCGGATCATTTCGGTTTTGGGTCATTTTGGGTTCAGGTCATAGAGGTTTGATACTCGATTATTTGGATTCGTGTTATTCGGGTTTGATACTCGGGTTATTAATTTTAAAATCAAATCAAATTAAATTTAAGTAAATTATTTGATCGAGTCAGATTTAATTAGAATTTTATTGAAATTTTGAACAATTATCTTGAAATCTTTGACAATTAATTTTAATTATGGTAATAATACAAAAAACTTATAAAAAATACAATAAATTTACTGTTTATCCAATCCAACGGTTTGATTTAAAACAAAGATATTAAGATTGATTTACAACCGATTAATCAAAATTTTAATTTCTAATACCCTAACACTATATATAATAACACCAAACTTCTTTTTCATTTTCTAATTATTTTCCATGACCATTGTCTCCTGCATAATGCATACTTTATCATACTCAAAAATAATAATTACAAGTTATAAAATTAAAATAAATTAATAATTTATGTTATAGTTATTATTTTTATTAAATTAATATTGTTAAAATAAAATTATACTTAATTTAAGTTTGGATCATTTTGGGTTAATTATTCAGGTTAATTCGAAATCAGATTCATTTCGAGTTCAAGTCAATTCGAACTCGGGTCAATTTGGATTCATATTCCGGTTGGGTTGAGTTCAAGTTGTTGACTTTTCTAATCAAATAGGATTGGATCGAATTTAAATTTGGGTGAATTAATCCAATTTTTCGAATTTAAATCAGAATTGATATATCTAATATGTATTCATCCTTTTGAAGGGAAAAAGTTTTGTTTTTATTTTTTTATTTTCAAGATGCACAGATCACCACGTGGGTTTCTTGAAAAGCTTGACTTTAATATTGTTTATTATTACTTACTTTCCCTTTTCTGTTTTCTGTTAATTCATTCATCTATATTAAAGTGAAAGAAAATGCTTTTAAAAAAAGCAACAAAGGATTTCTTCTCCACAAATTAATCTACAGAAAATTAGTAATTCTTATCCGAACACAATGATTAAAAATCATCCTACATTTCTTGCTAACTTCTTCTAGCCTATCCATTTTTATGTGGAGATAGTATCTTTCTTTTATTTTATTTTGAAAGAGAGGTATTACTTGAAATATTTAGTTTTTATCCCTAATCTTTAAAACTGGTCAAAATTTGCATCCACTAAATATCAACAACAGTTAAAATCAATGGGAATTTTTTTTTTTTGATAATTAAGGTTGTCACCTTATGAACATAGTGTAAATGTCCACTTGGCATGAATCTCAATTCAAAAAACCAAGTGGGTTGAGTGGTTATTTGGGTTTGCTGAGTGGGTTAGAATTAATTTATATGTTTTTGTTGGATTTTGAGTTAGAATTTTTTACTGTTGATTATTTGATTGGTGATTGTAATTTTTTATAATTAGTAGATAATTTTTGTCATCCGTAAATGTAGACAAGTTAGTGTTAAATCATGTTAAAATTTTTTATGGGAAAAATTTATTATTCTATTACGTTTCCACTTGCTTAAATGAATATTGATTCGAGGTTTAGGCTTCGTTTAGCATTGCTTCTGGCACAGCTTTTGAGGTCAAAAGCTGCTTTTCACCGTAAACGCAATGCTAAACAGATAAAAAAATTTGGCTTCTGCTGTTGAAACCATGGTTTGAAAAACCAAACCAAAAAGCCAAAAAAAATATAACTTTTGGGCTTTAAAAGCTGACTTTTGGATAAAATGACTTTATTATCCTCACATCTCTACACTTTTATTATTTTAAACATATCTTTTTTTGACATTTCAATTTCCTACAACACTTTTTCACAGCAATGCTAAACACTTAAAAGTTTTTAAACCACACTTTTTCACCACACTTTATAAACACACTTTTTCCAACTCGAGCTTTTTCCAACCCAAGCTTTTTCCAACAACAATGCTAAACTAGCCCTTAGTTTAACATATGAAATTTTTTTATTCGTCAAAGCAGCTTATATTCCAAAAGTAATTTTGCTTTCAACAAACATAAAAAGAGACTAAGAAATTTTATGTCAAGGGAAGCTAGCATATTGCAGGCAATTCTTTCTTTTTGACATACTTATGGGATGACTAATAAATTAAAAAACAAGTATCCAAACATTTGGTTTAGTAATTGATGTATGATCTCTCCATTTAAAAAAAAATTAAATTCAAATCTCCTTTCAAAAAATAATAATAATAAATTAGTCTATTTTGCAAGTGCAAGAATCAATAAAATTATCTAATCACAACAAAACATTATGTATAAATTTAATATTTTTAAGTGTAGTCTCCATATAAAATTTTGATAAATCATGCATAATTATGAATAGTGATTGATGGGTTGCAATGCAATAATTATAATTAACAAAATAATTGTGGTTGCATTTGTTTAGGGTGTGGTTGTTTCTCTTAAGCCTTTTGGCTATGCTTCTACCCTTTTGTTGAGATTAGACCTGATCATATATTGGGAGGTCCACCAAGCTCATGGACTTAGTTTTATTAGGATCGAGTATTGGATTTTATTTTTTAAGCATGGATTCCATCTGACTTCCATCATTATTTTATTAATAAAATATTTTTTATTTAATTTAATTTTAAAATATATTTTAAAATATTAATATTAAAAGAAGATGAAAAATTATTATAAAATAATAGAAATAATTATTATCAAAAGCTAAAAACGGTTGTAGCATGTTTTGAGTTAGACGTGATCATGGGTCGTCATACTAAGCCCGGTTGACTTGGTTTTCAAGACTGGGCATGATCCATCCATAAAAACTTGTTTAAGTTTGTTGCTATTCAAAATATTATTTAAAATGTTGGAATTCAATGTCGGGTCCTTCAATAATGGGTGGTACCCGACCCAAGGCAATATTCAATTACCAATGGGCAGTTTAACTCCTTCCTCCAAAAAGGCCAATTAACTGCCAAGACATATTCAAATATGTTTGAATATGAGCGATTAACAGAGGGAAGTGAATGCTTCACGTTTTGGCAAAATTAAAAAGAAAAACTTCCAAGAGGGAAGTTAATTATCTCTAAAAAATCAAAAGAACTTGGTCAAAAATCTTTGCAAACTACAAAGGGGATTTAGGTTGGGAAAACGTTGAGCGATTTTTTCTTTGTGATCTTGTTTTCAATCAGTAAATTAAGCTACTTTTTTTCAATCGATCCTATAAGTTTTATATTTTGCATTTCTTATAAATTATACATGTTAATCATCATAAAATTATTTATATATTAATGTTTGAATATTTTTAAATGTTTTAAAATAAAACTAAACAAAAAAGCTTTATTCATAAAACAATATTTATGAAGGTATTTACAATATGAATTTTTGGTATGATGAAGCCCAATACTTGAAAAGTCGATGGTGTTTCTTGTGCGATGACCGTAATAACCGAGCGCACAATAACATTTGTTACATTCGTAATTGCAATAAACACGACATGATTGAAAATGCATTTGCAATCGCAATTTAAATTCGAGTTTTTTTCGTCAATTTTGCAGTGAAATCAAGAAGATGATTAAGAAAACTAAGGATGAGAAGAAGGCAAAGAAAGCTGAACTGATGGCCAAAACATAGAAGAGACAAAGGCAAGGGTAATGTTCCAAAGGGAGGAAGTTACAATGGACTAACACATTATAGTATTGTGAAGGATGTGTTTGGCTAATAACAGTGTAGTCTGTTGTTAGAGTCCTGGAGCACTTTTCAAGCTAAAGAACATAACTATCTCCTAATTAATTAAAGTCTAAAAATGTTTTTATCATTTTGAATTGACATAATGATAAATTTAGCCCTTAAACTATATTGATTGAGTCATTATAACCCTTAACCTTTTATTTGAATCAATATGACATTCAACCTTTTATTTTGCGCCAATTGAATCTAATTTAAACGGAATCCATCTGAATTTTGTTAAATAACTAACTGATCATCATTTATATACACATGTCAATCCACATGTACATAAAAGGAGCGTTTTTTATGACATGGCATTTAAAATGTCATGTCATCTCATTAATTCAACAATTAAAATAAAAACCAGAATATTAGATTTAAAGGAAAGTAAACACCAAATCTTTACTTGATTCTTTCTTCATTCTGAAAACTAAATCTCTAAATTCCAAATTTTTACCTGCTCGATTAAAAGAGAAAAACCCAAATCACCAAATAAGATTTTGTCAATTGGATTCGAAATCCTAAAACCCGAATTAAAACCCACAAAAAAAATATGGAAAATCAGTTTAGGAAAAAAGAGAGAGTTGGGCGTAAGAGAAAGGGAGCACAGACATGGAGGAAGAGCAGGAGATCGTGAAAAAAGGAGTCTAAAATTTTTTTTGGAGATGGAGAGCTCGACAAGAAGAAAATGAGGGAGTTTGACAGGAAAATCGATTTTAGGAGCTTGAGCAACAAAAAAAAAAAAAATGAAAGGGCATCAAAACAAAAAGGAAACAAAGGAGGGTTTCTCTGGTTATTTGGATGCGGGAATAGAGCATAAATAAAGAGCAATATTTTTTTGTTTTTGTTTTGGGAAGAACACAACAAAGAAAGTAAAAAGCTCAAAAAAGAAAAAAGGTGAATAGTATCGTGCTTTTGTTGTGTCTTCAGATATGTTATTTAAATTGTCTACTATTGCTTTTGCCTTATTAGGTTTTTGTCTCTTCAGGAAGGTTTGAAGATTTGATTGCTTTGCTTTTACTTTTCAAGATGGGTTAGGTCTCTGAAGATATTATGTTTCTTAATTATTTCTGGGGTTTTTACTCTTTTTGGATTTAGGTTGTATGACATATTATATTTCTCAATAAATTGGTTGATTTAGTAAAAAGAAAAAATGAAAATTGTTATTTTTGTTGCAAAAAAAATTAAATTTTTAAATCTCATATGTTTGCCCACACGATTCAAAGAAAACAACATAACAAGATTTCAAAAAATTTAATACCCACAAAAAAACCTAAGAAATCAAGAAAATTAACAGAGGATTTGGAAAAAAAATTTATTTGGAATTTAAAGATTTTATTTTCTTTTGGCAACAAAAATAATAAGCTTTTACTATTTTAAATCTTTTAATTTTTATTTTATTTATATTTTTAAATTGTATGATAATGACATGTAAGCAGTTGATGCATATTTTCACATGAATTTTATCACATTTAACGGAATGTTAATAGATTCCGTTCAACTTAGGTTAAATTAGTTAAAAATAAAAGATCGAGGCTTGAAATGACTCAAATAAAAGATGAGGGGCTAAATTGACCAGTATAATATAGTTTGAGGGAGAAATTTATCATTATGCCTAGGGATGGTAAAACCCGAACCGACCGATGGATTTCGAACCGATCCGATCCGAATGGAGAGGTTTTTTTTTTTGAACAATGGATGCGGGGCGGGGCGGGGCGGGGCGGTTTTTTTTGTTTGAAAGGCGGGTATGGAGCAGTTGCAGTATTTACCTGATCCGCCCCGCCCCGACTAGTAAAATTACTATTTTACCCTTCCCTAAAAACCTAACATGTTTACTTCTTCTCTATCTCTACAACTCCACCGCCGCTCCCTTTCCTTCTACTTTCCCTTTCCTTGTTCTCTAAAACATAACTTTCTCAAAGAAAAACAAATCTATTTGAATTGATTTTTGCTAATGATGCAAGTTTCTTAGAATTCTGATTGTTATATTCTGGTAGCTCCTCCAAAGGAAACTAATGGTTATCTTCGAGTTCGTTGCAATGGCGGTCTGAATCAGCAACGCAGTGCGGTTTGTCTCAACTTTTTGCCAAAAACTCTAGTCCAACGTATTATGTTAATCGGCTTCTTCCATGAAATTTAAATTGTGTACAAGCCAGCTTGAGTTGTTATGTTAATGTTTTGTTTTAGATTCTTAGTTTACGTAAAAAGGCTTATGAATCATTACCTAAGTCTAAAAAAGAGTTAGATTGTGGTGATACTGCTTCAATGGTGTATTTGAAATAAAATAGTAAGTTTACCTCTTTTGGTGTTTTAGATCTGTAATTAGGGATGGCAATGGAGCGGAGCGGGGGCGGATTTTGCAGTATCCGCCCCCGCCCCGCCATTGTACTGCTCCGCGCCCCGCCCCGCCCCGCTCCGCCATGGATGTTGAAATTTCAATACCACTACCACCTCCATGGATGTCGGTTACATCCATAACCGCCCCGCCCCGCTCCGCCCCATTTGATATTTATTAATTATTTTTATTTTTTTCAAATAATAAAGCATTTTAAAAATAAATTAAATATAAACATAAAAATAATAAGTTTAATTATATTATTTTATTATTCATTTAAAAGCTAAATATGTAAGGGTAAAATTGTAATTTCACTATTCGGGGCGGGGCGGTGCGGAGCAGGCAATTACCACAACTGCTCCATCCCCGCCTTTCAGACAAAAAAAACCGCCCCGCCCCGCCCCGCCTCCATTGTTCAAAAAAAAAAAAACCTCTCCATTCGGATCGGATCGGTTCGAAATCCATCGGTCGGATCGGGTTTTGCCATCCCTATCTGTAATGCGGTTCTTGCTGCACGAATTATGAATGCCACGCTCGTACTGCCTGAGTTGGATGCAAACTCCTTTTGGCATGATGACAGGTAGTCTTGTCTTTCTTTTCCTTTTTTTTTTTTTTTTCAATTTGTTTAAATTAGCTGGTTACTCCTCGATAATGAAAGCAGAGTAATTTTCATTATTTTTAACACAGATTTTAGATGGAAATTTTCAGATAGAAGTTCAAAACTTTTATAATAAACAGTACAAACCACGCTTAATTGGGCTGGAAATTCTAGAGTAGAGTTTTAGGATGATAATTTGTAATAGGCCTTTTCCTTCAACGGTTTCAAATCCATACTTAGTGAGTGAAATTCTAATTTCTTTCATTTGGTAGCTCAGCAAGGCTAATAGAAGATTTTTAAAATATTGTGAGTGATTGTGATATTTTTCTCTGCATGGTTGTGAAGATTTTTAAAACTTTGTTTTTAACATATGATTGTATAGGAAGATGAACTTGCATGATACTTGTGGAAAGACTTCAGAGATATTTCTTAGGTCTTATGCTTCAGAGATATTTCTTATGTTATGTTTTTAGATGTTTAGAAGATGTTTTATGCTTTATGCTTGAGACATATATTGAAGATGTTTTATGTTTTATGTTTCAGACATGTATGAAAGATGTTTTATGTTTAAATATTTTGTTGAATTTGAGAGGATTTGAGATGTTTCGTTGTTTTATGTTTAGACATGCTTTAGAGATGTCTTTTTTCTTGTAATGTATGTTGATTAGTGCACTGATATTTAGGTGTGAGCTATTGCTAGATTATTCTTCTTGTCTAGATGTAAATTCACTTCATAAGTCATAAATTGTTGGTCCTAGCTATAGTTGATTGCTAAGAAGCTCAACATATGCAGTAAAATGTTAATCAAGTATACTGTAAATGAATACCAAAATATATAATAATTATACTTGCATAAGAGAACTTTATTATTTGAAAAAAATTAGAAATAACTAATAAAAATCGGATGGGGCGAAGCGGGGCGGGGCGTAACCGACATCCATGGAGGTGGTAGTGGTATTGAAAATCCAACATCCACGGTGGAGCGGGGCGGGGGCGGGGCAGAGTAGGTCACTGGCGGGGCGGGGGCGGATTTTACAAAATCCGCCCCCGCCCCGCTCCATTGCCATCCCTAATTATGCCTTTTGAATTGGATAAGTTAGCCACTGTTGTTTATATCCATGGAGTTAGGGCTGTAATCGAGCCGAGCCCGAATAATGAGAAGCTCGAGCTCGAGCTCGACTCGAAACTTGTGGCTCGATACTCGGCTCGAGCTTGATCGAGTATCATTTTCTAAGCTCGAGCTCGGCTCGAGATAAAATCGAACTATTCGAGCTCGACTCGATTAGGCTCGTTTACTCGATTTACATACTCGAGCTCGAGCTCGATTTAAGTTTTTTCATATACAATTTTTTTTATATTAATTATATTTAATAAATAATAAAATTTGTCAAGATAATATAAAAATTAAAAAAAAAAAACTTTATACAAGCCAGGAACAAAAAATTAACCCCCCAAAACACGCAGACAATAGAGATATTTGTTCGAGGAAGAAATTTAAGCCTTGTAAAAATACAAGCCAGGAACAAAATATGCTGACTAGAGCATATGCCTTTCCATGCCAAAGGGAGATAATTGGAAAATAAAAAAAATTACATTTAGAGATCTGTGAGATCATTACAAAATGGAAATTACAGCAACTGACTTCTTTTAAGCAAAATGAAATAAGGAGAAGAAAAACTCATCTGAAAGACCATTGGATTTCTTCCAGTGTTCTACCCTTTGTCTCAGGGACCCAAAGAGTCACAAATATGATAGTGAAAGCATAAATCGTAAAGGTTCCTCCACTGTTCCAAAATTTGTAAATCGTAATGATAGTGAGAGCTGTACTTCTTAACCCACAACCTTATAAATCAAAATTTTTAAAAATAAGAGGCACCTGTAGCAGAAGTTGCTTGATGGAGACTCAATTAAGAGTTGTAAACCCAAGTGCAGGTTATGTTCAAGTAATAAATTCTCGGGTGTCCGAGGTCGAACCACAGGGAAGCGTATTAGTAAGTATAAGTTTATAAATATATAAGAAAAATAAAATAAACAAGATATTAGGGAATCAATAACAAAGAAAGTAAACAAGATATTAGAGAACAAAATAAACAAAATAACATAAAAGCAATTAAACAAGATATAAAAAACAATAAGAAAAGATGTTGAGGTTAGAGAATCCACTCTTGGTGTTATGCTAAGATTAATCTTGTTTTATTACACAATTGAAATCCATACATAAGGGAGGTTCCAATCGGAAGGTTTAGCAATTCAGTCCAAATTGTCCAACGTCCATAGCATATGATATTATGTTCATTTGGTGTCCTCAAAACTCATAAAAAGAGTCCCAGCATTCCTTATGCCAAGGTATATGTCTACAACAAATCAAGGTTATGAAACCAAGCATTTACTGTGCCATTTTCATTGTCAATAATGAATCAAGATCTCTACTTTGCAAGTATGATTTTAAACCAAAAGAAAATATTATCTATACTAGTGTTTATAAATGATGATTCATTTTAGCTCATGTTTAAGAGACTAACCTTAGCATTTACCAAGAGCTTCATCTCATCACCTGAACAATATGATTAGCAACACATACTAAAAATGAAAAGAAATGTAAGAAGCATAAGTAAATAAAGAAAAAGAAAACTAGAGAAAGGAAAGAAAAAGAAAAAGAAAACTTAGAGAATTTTATTACAATGGCTAATATCCTACCAATGTATAATGTATCCCAATACTCATCTAAGGCCCTCTATTTATACACATTTTGGACGGCTAAATGACAAGAGACAAGCTTTACAAATTTCAAAGGTAGGTATAATAGGTGGGTGCATTTTTCTAACAATTTTCGTCATATTGTATGACAATTCTGATCAGCCAGCTTCATGGTCGATTTTGTCAATGTTGGAGGCTCGATCTGATAAAATGGTCTAGTAGAAAAATATACCCCTATCAGTTACGGATCTATAGCCGTTGGAATCAGCGTATTTGCTGATGTGGATAAGAAGATATGGGCAAAATACGAAAACAGGTCAGCACAGACGTCATTGCACATCAGCCAACTTGATGGTCGATTTCGCTAGGGAAAACGACTCCGTTTCAAGAAGGGTAAAACATGAAAAAGATAGATATGCCTCTTAGCTTTGCATGGCTACAAATATTAGCCTTATTGCTTCAGTGAAACTCGAGATATAGCTGATATGGCAAACGGTGTCGGAACTGGAACTGAACTGGATTTGCCCTTAATTCTAGTAATCTGAAATCACTCAAAGAAACTTGTGAAAAACACCAAATTACATAAAAATATAAAAGATCATAAACACAATTAGACTAAACAATAATAACTCGTATTTGACACAAAACAATAATAAAACATAACTAAAAACTATATAATTATACGAGTTATCACACCCCCACACTTAGATTGTTGCTAGTCCCTAGCAACGACTCAATAAAAATAAAATAAGAAAATCTAATCTAATCCATTTTCGTAGGAAATCACGGTGGCACTTAGCATGTGACACAAGCCTTTAAACCCTAGGTGTCCCTAGTGGATGAGTTTAGTCTCGTGAGGGTTTACTAGGACGATACCCACAAACATTGAAAAACTAAAATATAAGTAAACTACATACACTAAAAATATTTACTCCTAATCCTTTCAATATAAATTAGAGACAATCTTTGAACAAGTCTTATAAACTAATCAATAGCTCAAAGAATTTCACAAAAATTCATACTTGAATGTAAATAAATGAGTTAAGCCAATATTAACATAACATATTTCAATCAAAATAGTGCATATTCAAACTTAATCTCAACTTCTCACATGGGATACTCTCTTGATTTTCACTCTTTAAAGTAGTGGTAAAGTGTTTACACTCAATCAATCTCATGAAAACACTTCTACCATATGCTTGCTTGTCCACCTATTCTCCACTATTTAGATCATACAACTTCATAAATCAAGAGGTCTTTATTCAAGGTTGTAATGGGGCCAAAGGGTTATAATGTGGTTAAAGAACAAAAGGATAAAGATATCACAAAGGTTCCAAAGAGTTCATAGATTTTAGAGACATAATAAGATCATACAAATAAAACTTCTCAAAACTCTTATAAAGCACATAATAACATAGGCTAAATATTCATGTTGAGCTTTTGCATCATTCTAACCAACTTTGTAACATCTTTTTCTAGAAGTTCAAGAGAAGATTCTTTTTTTTTTTATTAATATGGGAATGTATTTGACAATGATCCCTTTCTTTTTCTCTTGACTTTTTCTTTTCTTTTCTTCCCCCACACTTATCTTTTGTTTCTAACCCAAATTTTCAAAAAGTATCCCTTGTTTTTGCAATATGTCTCAAAATATATAATCCATCTTTAGATCAAGGGTAAGGATATAAGTATATTTAGGCTAGGTGTAAGTTGTGGTTACCAATAAAACAACATATTTAATGTAGGCTCAAATTGGCTCACTAGTGGGGATGTTCTCTTAGAACATTAATAATGGATGGCTGTTTGGCTCTGGTTATAATCCTAATGCCTCTATCATATTCATGTTGTCACATGTATCAATATAGTCTCAAACGGTTTAAAGCAAGTTCTAGATAATCATGTAATCATAAGAGCACTCACGAAAGAAATTAGATTGATTTGTATAATGCATCAATCATTATAGGCTCAAAAACTCACAAGGATGATTATACAAGTCAGATTAAGTCTAAACATGCTTCTTTCTCAATCAACATATCATATTAACATTGGCTCATAAAAAGGTTGACATCAAGCTCAATTCTCATGAAAATATTCTCACTAATAAATCTGTTTTAGACTTATGCAATTCATATCTCATCATTGTATTAAAAGGAACTAAAACACACTAAAATAATAATAATAATAATAATAAATACTCATAAAAAAAAATAGTAGACAAAAATAAAAGTAATCCTAAATCGTTCCCCCCACACTTAATTCTTACATTGCCCTCAATGTAAGTCTATTAACCCAAATGAAAGAATCATGTGTAAGAGAAAAGAACTAATAACATAAGAATAGGAATAACTAAGACTCAAAACAAAACAAACTCATGCAACCTAAATAATCCTAAAATACTAAACAAAAATTAACAAGTAAACATAAAAAGATTAAAATCAAACTGACAAGGTATGTCTCAAGTCTCCCTTACTCAGACCTTGTTCAGAATGAATACTTCTAAATGTCTTAAAACACAACAATTTTTTTTTTTTTTAGCAAAATATGTCCCTTACCCCCTACTAAAATATGACATTGTCCCCAATGTCAAATTTTAAAGGTAGAATTTAGGAGATATTACCTGCAGAGGTTGCTAACCACTTTATTATAACTGAGACACAACAAACAAAATGTTAGATAATGTCACAAAGACAGAGTGCAATCCACTCCTTGCTCGTCCATATCTCTTTTTCTTTTTCCGAGCGTTTGCGAAACAACCGTTGCAGATAAATACTCATAAGCTTGGAGCTTTTTGAGTAAATCTTCAATGGTTGTAGCAGAAATTATGGTTCTTCTTGCCTCTAAAAACATGAATCCATTATCCACAGCATTATCTAAATATGAAAGCAAATTACTAAAATAACCATTAATATTAAGCAAACCAATGGGTTTCTTATTTGTGACCAAAGATGACCAAGAAGCCACGCAAGCTATTTAAACCCGTACGTGTGCTGCTGGAACTGGACTTCCTCCGGCGTGTGCTGCTGTAGCGACTGCTCCCATTAAACCCGTACTACCGCCTCCATAAATCAACTGGATCTTTTGTTGGGCAAGTATTACTCCAACTCTTATGGCTTCATCAGCGAATATGTTATTTTTCCCTGGATAAGCACCTCCAAAGACACAAATTTTTTTAATGCGCTGGGACGAAGTACTTTCCATTTTTTTTTTCAAGTGCCTGAAAGAGAATGAGTACATGGTGTAATATATAGAGGACTGAGTAATGAATCAGACAAGAGTAATAATGTCGCCGAAAGTGTATTTGACCTGTCAGAAGAAAATGTTAACCTAACAAAAGATTTTTGCGTGATTTCAGGAAGAAAATCAAAATGAGAAGAAAAATCAACCGTAAAAGACCAATGCAAAAAAAAAACGAGAATAATTACACAAATCTAACAACACCTAAATTAAACCGAAATGAAGTTATTGCAAATCAAACCAAAAGCTGAGAAGTCATTTATTGTAGTTGTGATTGTGGCTCACATCTTCCTCTGGTTTTACGTCCAGAAACGGCTTAAACGCCTTCTATGAGTCGAGGATATGCTTCCCATCCAGTTTTCTTACAAGCTGGCAAACAGGGTCTTTTAACATCAGATTCCCAAGATGTTGCCATTCCCTTTGGAATTGCGGCCATAAATCAAGAATTTCTCTTTGTACGTCTCCACTAGGATGCGTCTCAGGAGAAAGTTGGATATTACCCAAATTCTTCTTACTCAGTCCATCCTTAATGAATTCAATTTTATCATCTCGATTAGAGGACAGAATCCCAATAGAACGACATTTACCGTTACACGTCCATCGTGCACACTTGTGGCAATTTGAACTCATGCGCTTTGCTCGTCGCTTCTTTGCATAAGTGCTTCTACCTGTACCTGGTAAATGCAAAACAGGAAGATATTCATCTTCATGTACCTTGGCTTCAATTATCCAACGCATGTCTTCAGGAATCCCTTTGTGCATAAGCATTCTTAATCTTTCAAATCGAACTTGGTAAAGCTTCAATAAAATATTCCGAGGAAAAGGAGGAAATCGTTTCTGTAATCTTGTGAGAATATCATCCATCTTGAAAAAAAAATGAAAAAGAAATTGAAAGAGAAATTTATATACAATATCAGTTTTATGGGTAGCTGATGGAACCGACTTAAATAATCACGGAGTACCGTTATCCGCCATTTAACCGGGGTTAAAAAAATGTATTTTTTTTTTGAAGATTAGTAAAAATTATATTTACATCTAGTTATTTTCAAAACAAGGATCAGAAAGAAAAACAACCTCTTCTTGAGTAACATGATTTTCCAAAAAGAGTTTGAGTCTTTGTCCATTTACCTTGAATACGTTACCATTTTGAGGATTCTCAATGTCAACTGCTCCATAATGATACACATGCTTAACCACAAATGGGCCAGTCCATCTTGATCTCAACTTACCAGGAAATATGTGAAGTATAGAATTATAAAGTAGAACTTTTTGCCCAACATCAAATGTTTTTCTTGAAATTAACTTGTCATGAAAAGCTTTAGTTCTTTCTTTATGAATTTTAGAATTCTCATATGCATCTTTTCTGAGTTCCTCAAGTTTTTGTTTCCAACAATGCTTAACCTGAAAAGAATTTAACAAAGAATCAGTGTGTGAAATTTCTGAAGCATTATCAAACTCACATTCAATTAAATAAGCTTCTAAAGGATCATGGAATGTGGTGGTGGTGAGATGTTCATGAACAAGTTCTTCAACGAAATCCACTTCATGTACTTCTGAATCATCACCAGGTTGCTTGCAAGTGTTGAACACATTTAATTCTAAAGTCATATTTCCAAAAGAAATGTTCAACATACCATTCCTGCAATTTATCAGAGCATTAGAAGTTGCAAGAAATGGACGGCCTAATATAACAGGAATTTGAACATTTGGATTTGAAACAGGATGTGTGTCCAAAACAATAAAATCAAGAGGGAAGTAAAAATTATCAATTTGAACCAAAACATCTTCAACTATCCCTCGAGGAATTTTTACAGAACGATCAGCTAGTTGAAGTGTAACAGGTGTTTCCTTGAGTTCACCTAAACCTAACTGTTGATAAACAGAAAAAGGCAAAAGATTAACACTAGCACCAAGATCAAGCAATGCACGTTCTATTCTAGTGTTTCCAATGATGCATGAGATTGTTGGACATCCAGGATCTTTGAATTTTGGTGGAGTAAGGTGCTGAATGATTGAGCTCACACTTTCCGTCAGAAATGCTTTCTTTTGTACATTATGTTTCCTTTTAACTGTGCACATGTTCTTCAAAAATTTAGCATAAGATGGAACTTGTTTGATTGCATCCAATAAAGGAATGTTAATCTTAACTTGTTTGAAAAGTTCATAAATTTCTGCATTTTGATTCAAATTCTTTATTGTTTGCAACCTTTGAGGAAAAGGAGCAGGATGCATACCTTTTTCTTTGTCCAAATTTTCAAGAAGTTCAGACTTACCATCATCCTTACCATTACTTTTCGGAGGGGAAGGAGGATCTTGGTCTTTTGATGGAATGTTTTTGTCAATTGCCTTTCCACTTCGAAGAGTTGTGATAGAACTGGCATTTTCCTGTTGAGTTTCATTGGAGCAAGAAACAAGACATTGAGTAGAAGGGTTAGGCTGAGGTTGAGCAGGAAACTTACCTTTTTCTTGAGTGCGTAATGAAGCTGTCAATGTGGACAAGGTGTTTTTGATCTCATTGATGTCCTGTGAAGTCCGGTTATTCACATTTGCTTGTGTTTGCATGAATGCTTGCAATGTTTCTTCCAAGGTTTGTACACGTGAAGGTTGATAGGAAAAAGTGTTGCCCGGCTTTTGAGATTGTGGTACCTGAACATGATTATTATTCTGCCAACTGAAGTTGGGATGATTTCTCCATTCAGGGTTATACGTTTCAGAGTAAGGAGAAGGAAAAGGCTTTTTAAATGTGTTTATGGAATTTACTTGATCATGCAACGCTTCTTTAAGAATGGGAATGTTTGGACATTCAGAAGTGGGGTGTCCCATGATTTCACAAATTCCACAACTTTCTTCATTTTTAACCGTTTTGACTTCTTTTACTTCTTTAAGTTCCATGGCTTCAATCTTTCTAGCCAAATTAGCTACTTTAGCTTTTATCTCATCTTCTTGACTAAAATGATATTTACCTCTGTTAGAAACAAGATTAGATCTATTGGAACTTTCAGAGGAATTATCTGTGTGCCAGGCTTGAGAGTTATCTGCCAAATGGTCTAGGTAGTCAAAGGCTTCTTCAGGTTCTTTTTCTAGAAACTCACCGTTACACATTGTTTCAACAAATTGTTTAGTTTCGGGAGTTAAACTTTCATAAAAGAAACTAATAAGACGCCATTTTTCAAAACCATGATGTGGACAAGAACTTAACAAATCTTTAAAACGCTCCCAGCACTGAAAAAATGCTTCATTTTGATTTTGATTGAAATTTTGAATCTGTCTTTTCAAAGCAGTAGTTTTATGTGCTGGGAAAAATTTCTTTAGAAACTCAGTTTGTAATTCTTGCCATGTGCCAATTGACCTTGGTTTTAAATTATGAAGCCAAATTTTTGCTTTATCTTTTAAAGAAAAAGGAAATAATTTTAGCTTGACAATTTCATTTGTACATTGTTGGTCATTAAAGGTGACACATACATCTTCGAAGTCTTTTAGAAACGAGTAAGCACTTTCCGATTCTAACCCATGGAAATTTGGAAGCAAAGCTATCATACCTGGTTTAAAACGAAAGTTGTTTGCATTGAGAGGAAAAATAAAACAAGAGGGTGATGAGCTTCGAGTTGGTTGCAAGTAGTCACGCATGGTGCGTACTTGTCTGTTCTCATCTTCAGCATGAACACTTTCATTGTCAGCCATGGTAGGAGTTGTATTAGAAAGATTACCTGAAAAAGTTTCACAATAAAATCTAACTAAACGACGAGATCTAAAATCACGTCGCCAAACAAGCATAAAACAAAGTTAATATACAGATTAGGCGGTATAACCAGCCAATAAAAATAAAACAAAGTTAATATACAATATAAATATAAATATATAGAAAATTAGGCGGTATAACCAGCCAATAAAAATAAATATAAATATATAGAAAATTAGGCGGTATAACCAGCCAATAAAAATAAATATAAATATATAGAAAATTAGGCGGTATAACCAGCCAATAAAAATAAATATACTTATAAACTTATATACTTAGTATTGCCTCCCCGGCAACGGCGCCAAAAACTTGATGGAGACTCAATTAAGAGTTGTAAACCCAAGTGCAGGTTATGTTCAAGTAATAAATTCTCGGGTGTCCGAGGTCGAACCACAGGGAAGCGTATTAGTAAGTATAAGTTTATAAATATATAAGAAAAATAAAATAAACAAGATATTAGGGAATCAATAACAAAGAAAGTAAACAAGATATTAGAGAACAAAATAAACAAAATAACATAAAAGCAATTAAACAAGATATAAAAAACAATAAGAAAAGATGTTGAGGTTAGAGAATCCACTCTTGGTGTTATGCTAAGATTAATCTTGTTTTATTACACAATTGAAATCCATACATAAGGGAGGTTCCAATCGGAAGGTTTAGCAATTCAGTCCAAATTGTCCAACGTCCATAGCATATGATATTATGTTCATTTGGTGTCCTCAAAACTCATAAAAAGAGTCCAAGCATTCCTTATGCCAAGGTATATGTCTACAACAAATCAAGGTTATGAAACCAAGCATTTACTGTGCCATTTTCATTGTCAATAATGAATCAAGATCTCTACTTTGCAAGTATGATTTTAAACCAAAAGAAAATATTATCTATACTAGTGTTTATAAATGATGATTCATTTTAGCTCATGTTTAAGAGACTAACCTTAGCATTTACCAAGAGCTTCACCTCATCACCTCAACAATATGATTAGCAACACATACTAAAAATGAAAAGAAATGTAAGAAGCATAAGTAAATAAAGAAAAAGAAAACTAGAGAAAGGAAAGAGAAAGAAAAAGAAAAAGAAAACTTAGAGAATTTTATTACAATGGCTAATATCCTACCAATGTATAATGTATCCCAATACTCATCCAAGGCCCTCTATTTATACACATTTTGGAGGGCTAAATGACAAGAGACAAGCTTTACAAATTTCAAAGGTAGGTATAATAGGTGGGTGCATTTTTCTAACAATTTTCGTCATATTGTATGACAATTCTGATCAGCCAGCTTCATGGTCGATTTTGTCAATGTTGGAGGCTCGATCTGATAAAATGGTCTTGTAGAAAAATATACCCCTATCAGTTACGGATCTATAGCCGTTGGAATCAGCATATTTGCTGATGTGGATAAGAAGATATGGGCAAAATACGAAAACAGGTCAGCACAGACGTCATTGCACATCAGCCAACTTGATGGTCGATTTCGCTAGGGAAAACGACTCCGTTTCAAGAAGGGTAAAACATGAAAAAGATATATATGCTTCTTAGCTTTGCATGGCTACAAATTTTAGCCTTATTGCTTCAGTGAAACTCGAGATATAGCTGATATGGCAAACGGTGTCGGAACTGGAACTGAACTGGATTTGCCCTTAATTCTAGTAATCTGAAATCACTCAAAGAAACTTGTGAAAAACACCAAATTACATAAAAATATAAAAGATCATAAACACAATTAGATTAAACAATAATAACTCGTATTTGACACAAAACAATAATAAAACATAACTAAAAACTATATAATTATACGAGTTATCATTGCTTTCCCGCAAGTTGGAGGTGCAGGTGGAGACGCAGGATGGAGACTGAAGCAGGATGCTGGAGGGATTTGATTTCGGGAAAAAATGAAGGAGGCCCGAGGTTTGGATGGAAGTGGGAGAGAGAGAGGGAGAGAAGGTGAGGGTGGGAGAAGAAAAAAAAAAACGGCACAAGTGAGAGGGAGAGAAGGAAATAAATTAGGTTTTAAGGTTTTAAGTGTGTGTATATATATATATATATATAAAGGATAAAATAGTAAATTAATAATAAAAATATAGAAAATATATATTATAAATAAAAAAGCTCGATTAGGCTCGCGAGCTACTCGAATCGGGAATTAAGATACTCAAACTCGACTCGCTCGATAGCTTGAGCTGCTCGAGCTCGACTCGATAATGTCCGAATCGAATTTGAATTTTTTTCGAGTCGAACTCGAGTAGCTTGCGAGCACAAGTGTCTCGTTTACACCCCTACATGGAGTATATTCCATTTTCTATAACAAGGAACCCACTTGAAAGTTGGTGAGAAAAACCCAGCAGGATGCTTGAGCCACTTAAAGTCAAGCAAGGGCTCGATAAACTGGGACGAGATGCTACGAAGCCAGCAGATAGACTTCATACTTCGTATATTCGTGTCGTGTTCGTATTATTTTTTTGTGTTATAATCGTGTTTAAGGTGTTATATATTTATATAAATTTTGATAGGTTAATAATTCATGTTATATAGATTTTAACACGTTCATGTCTTCGTGCTATTTTTTTATGTTGTGTCGTGTTTTTTGTGGTATTTTAGTTATTTTTTCGTATTATTTAATCGTGTCGTGTTCAAAATTATCACTTTACCTTCAGAGAAGCTGCACTCACCGCTAGATTAACAAACAACAACTAAACTGCTACCATAGTTGAAGAGTTGTATTTTTCTAAGGTCCAGGCTTCTTAATTGACAATTTATTCAGGTTTTTAGACAATATTTCAGCTTAGATGTGATATAAATATGAAATTTTAGGCTTATAAAGCATCTAGAGTTTATGGAACTTTGACAATTTCTGGGAATGTCTAGTTCAATTAAGGCTAATGAACTAACATTGTCTTGAAAATATCCTTAAATGAACAAAAGTTACAGGCAAGACATAAACAAGAAGGGAAATGCATACAGGGATTTAAATTGCGGACGTGTTTTTGATCATGTCATATTTATCGCGGTTACGGACGTAATAAATGAATTGCGATAAATATAGACGGTGAATATCAACAACAGAGAGAATTGAAACTACAAAATAACGACCGTAACATCGGCTACAATTTGAATCCCTGAATACATTGTGGACAAGATTAAACCAAAATAGTAATTTATCTAAAAAAAAAAAATCAAAATAGTAGCATCAGCATGTCTCACACAGAGCATATCATAAAGATTAAAAATCTCCAAAATGGTCGAAAGATGCATATATTTCTGTCTAGTGTCAACGTCACTTCATAAGATTCAAAGGAATGAAAAAGAAAATAAGTTTTTTCAGAAAGAGAAAAAATATAAAGAAAGGCGTCGACAGTTTGCAATATATATATATATATGAAGATTTTCAGCCGATTGTGTTGACATAAAAATTCATTGTTGCTTTAATCTTGTGTTCGGAAAGCATCATGCAGTTTGGAAAGTTCCGAAAAGCTGAAACAATCTCTTTCATTGCACCAACCCCATTCCTTAAAAACATTGAATTTTCTTTCCCATTTTAGTTTTGCTCATTTGTACTAAAGCTTGAAGTGCTGCAAGGAGATTTTGCTTTAATGGGTTGAAGCCCAGTTTCTTCAGTTCTTCCACGGTCCTACAAAAAGTATTTTATTGAAGGCATAAGTTATTACTTAATAAATCTATTATCTATTACTATAAATTAAAAGAATCCCCTTCAAATGGTAATCCAATTGTTCTTTAAGTGCTTGCCACGTATGTGGAAAGCATTTTTTTTTTCTTTTGTTGAAGAAAAAATAAAAAAAATAAAAAAAGAGAGAAAGAAATAAAGAATTTTTTTTGTGTATTCGTATCGTATTCGTATTATTTTTTCGTGTCATAATTGTATTTAATATATTATATATTTATATAAATTTTGACATATTAATAATTCATTTTATATAGATTTTGACATGTTAATATTTTATTTTTTCGTGTCATAATTGTATTCAATGTATTCGTATTGTTTTTTTTATTTATTGTGTTTTAGTTATTTTTCTCGTATTGTGTCCGAAATTATCAAGTCTGATTGACACTATTCAAATAACTCTCAATTTTGTGTCACGTATCGTATAATGTTTTTTTAAAAAATAAGATCATATTAATTTTTTGGTTTTTATATTATTGAATTAAAAATTACTGTATTGATAAATGATTGGTAAAATTAAAATATTGAATAATAATATGAGATGGTTGATGTAAGTGATTTTTTTTTTTTTTAAACTTTAGATATTGAATCAAAAGAAAATATTATGATGATTAAATGGTATAAAAAACTATGTTAAATGATATTATAAGTTATGAGTTGTTGTATGATAATTGTTGGGTTTATATTTAACTCTTAATATGAATATAAATGATGAATATCAATATAATCTAAATGAATCAAATTTTGACATCCATCATAATTTATTTTACATATAAGATACATATTTTTTGTACATATTAAAATATGAAATACATTTAAACCTCAAATATAGATAATAATCATATATATTTAATTTGTAATAAAATTTTATAGTCTTTATTTTCTTGCAAAAAAACACAAGAAATGAGACATAGAGAATATATAAAAATATATTTTGAAAAAACTTTTGTGAAAAATATCAAACATGTCAGTTTCATATATAATGTTTGATTTTTCACCAAATATGCTTTTATCTTTTTGAACAATCAATTTTGTATTAAAATATAACGTAATCTACTTTTTAGCTTCAATTTTAAAAAAAAAAAAAACAACTATATTTAAATATGTATATATATATGCACTACCTCACTAGATTGCCTAAAAAACAAAATCGCAGTGCAAAACTCACCCTAAGACTATATTAAAGTAAACCCAAATAGTAATTGAGGCCAAATGTCATCCAATTAGATGTTCAATTTTTTTTGGTTGCTATTTGCTTGATTTAAAAAAATAAAAATAAAAATATTTTATTTGTTTATTTGTTTTTTAATTATTATGTATATATTTTAATTTCTATAATTATTTAATCAATTTAGTAAATAATATTTAAAAAATTGATAAAAAATAAATAATTCTTACATGTTTAATTTTTATAACTAACTTAAAAGTATTATATTAATATTAAGTATACTAAATACTAAATTGCAATATATTTTTTATTTATATTTTTAAAAATTAAGACTTCTAAATGTATTTGTATTATATAATTTATAAATAAAATAATTTTTACATATTTAGTTTTTATAATTAATATAAAATTATTATATTAATATTAAGGATACTTGATTAAGGATGGCAATGGAGCGGGGCGGGGGCGGATATTGCCTTATCCACCTCCACCCCACTCTTGCATGGATGTTGGAAACATCCACATCCATGGATGTCGGTTACATCCATAACCGCTCCATGGTGCTCCACTCCGCTACACCCCAATTTATATTAATTATTTTTAACTTAATATTGTAAAAAATTATATTATAATTTATTCATAAACATAATTTTAGTATATAAAAATCTTTAATATAATATATAATACATATATACTTAAAGTATAGATATAAAATATTAGTATATATATCATTTTAGTATATATATCTAATATATATTAAAAATATAAGAAAAAATATAAAATATTTTAAAGGATAAAATAGTAATTTCAAAAGTCGGGGCGGGACAGAGTGGAGCAAGCATTTACCAAAACCGCTCCGCTCCACCCCGCTCCATAAAAAAACCTCTCCATTCGGAGCGGATCGGTGCGAAATCCATCGGTCGGATCGGGTTGTGCCATCCCTATACTTGATACTAAATTGTAATATAATTTTTTTATTTTTTCTCTTTTTTCTCTTTTTTATCTTATTTTTCTTTAGGGATCATATCATATATCTTTGATAAGTATCCAAGAGATAAAGTTTAACTTAAGGCTATTTAAAATTTAAAACTCATTTATCTTATCTTAATATTTAAATGTAAAGTGATCTACTGAATAGCCTAGGATGTTATGTATATATATACTGCTGTAATCAACTCTGGAAACATGAAAAACATTGTTAACTCTTTCATGGCATTAAGAGCCACGATAAGCTTAACTGCATAACAATCTTGCTTTTTTTTTTTTTTTTTTCTTCACATGGCTGACACAACCACAGAAACCTCAACCGTCCAGCCAATCATTGTTAGCTCTTCAACATCCATTTTACCAAATGGACTTATCTCTATTAATGCTGCATCCCAAATACCAGTAAAACTCACCCCTTTCAACTATGCATCATGGCACACACAGTTTCATGCCTTTCTCTTTGGATATGACCTTTTAGGCTTTGTAGATGTCACTAAACCTGTCCTACTCCAACCATTACTCAAGGCAATCACCTTATTAGCAATCCTGACTTTGCAATTTGGTGTCGTCAAGACAAACTACTCCTTCATGCCATTGTATCCTCAGTCTTTGAGCAAGTTTTTCCCTTTGCCTTAGCCAAGACTGCAGAGGAAGCCTGGACAAAACTCCCACGAATGTACGCAAGCAAAACTCGCTCCAGAGTAATTTTTCTCAAGGGAAAGCTGACAAAAATTGGCCAAGACAACAGGTCAGTTTCGGAATATCTACAAGCCATAAAAACAATTTCTGATGATTTAGTCCTTGCCAATTCACCTTTGAGTGAAGAAGACTTGGTTGCCCATGTCCTCAATGGACTCGATGCCTCATTCAAGGATATTGCAACAACAATAAGAGCCCGTGATACACCCATTACATTTGAGGAACTGCATGACAAACTTGTAGACTTTGAAACTGCTATCAGCAATGAAGATGGGAACCCTGCGTCACATATAGTCACTGCCAATTACTCTCACAGACATGGAGCAAGGACTACCACCTACAAACCAAAATATCCTCCTCGAAACAACTACAGGCCACCTCGTCCTCAAGCATCTGCCTCATCCTTTCATCCAAAACTAGAAAAAGCCTCAATGTCAGTTTTGTGATAAGTTCGGGCACACAGCCAAGCAGTGTTATTACAACAAGAACTCTTCTCCTACTTCAGTCGTGGCCAACAATGTTCAAAGGTATCACAATAATAAAGGTTGGATCATAGACTCGGGAGCATCTGATCATGTCACTGCTGATCTTCACAATCTCTCCATGTAACTGACTATGAAGGACCAGATGAAATAGTCGCGGGTAATGGCACAGGTTTGCCTATAACACATGTTGGCTCCACTAATCTCTCTTCCAATTCTCATACATTTCAATTGCCAAATGTTTTATGTATACCATTTATTCAGAATAACTTGATTTCTGTTTCTCAACTTTGTAAAACTAACCAAGTTTCTGTTGAATTCTTTCCATCTCATTTTTTGGTGAAGGACCTAACCACGAGGGCGTCTCTATTAAAAGGCTAGAATAGTAGTGGTGTTTATGAGCTGCCCAAGTTTGTTTCCTGAAACAAGTCTCCTCCAAAGGCTATGATTCACCTCAAAATCTCAGTAGACAAGTGGCACCAAAGGCTTGGGCATCCCTCTAGCCGTGTTCTTCAATTCATTCTCAAGTCATCCTCAATACCTTTTTAGTCTTCATCAAGCTTTCCTTATGAATCATGTCAATGTAATAAAAGCCACAAACTCCCTTTCACTTAGAACACTCTCATAAGCACTAAGCCTCTAGAATTAGTATACACTGATATTTGTGGGCCATCCTTTGTTACCTCCAAAGAGGGTTATCGTTTTTATGTTATTTTTGTGGACCATTTTTCCAAATATGTGTGGTTTTATCCTATGAAAAATAAGTCAGACATTTACTCTATTTTTCCTATGTTTAAGGCACTTGTTGAAAAATACTTTAACACTCCTATCGTAACCATGTACTTTGACAATGGTGGCGAATACCAAAAACTTACAATTTTTTTTGCCAATCATGGCATCTCCCACCTTCAAACACCACCACACACTCCACAACATAATGGTACCTCAAAAAGAAGGCACAAACATATTGTTGAAACCGGACTAACATTGCTTCATCAAGCCTCTCTTCCACTATCGTACTAGTCCTATGCTTTCCAAATTGCCACTTACATAATAAACAGAATGCCAACTCCATTACTGGAAAATAAATCTCCCTTTGAAGTCTTTTTCAAAACTTGTCCAAACTATAAAAAACTACGAGTATTTGGTTGCCTTTGCTACCCTTAGGTTAAGACCTTACAATCACAACAAATTAGAACTACGTTCTCGAAAGTGCATCTTCCTCCTGTGGTACTCCAAAAATCAGAGTGCATACAAATGTTTTGACCCTTCTACTGATAAACTGTTTCTTTCTCGACATGTGCAATTTGATGAATCTCAATTTCCATATGCTAACTCTCATTCCTCGTTCCTGCTTGTATTTGAAGACGAAGATTTATTCAAAGTTATGTCAAACAATGGGTGGTCTACTTTAAAGGAATTGTTTATTTCAATTGAACCTTGGTCTGAAGAGTTTAAATCAAATTTAGAACAACCTGGGTAACCTGTTTTGGTGTTCCAATCCACTGTTGGAACCTTAATACTTTCCATAACATTGCAAGGCTATGGGGTAATCTCATTTCCATGGATGGGAAAACCCTGATGATGAATGACTTTAGCAAGGGTGCTATAATTATAATGACAGATCAGATTAAAAAGATTGATGAGATGATCGAGCTTCAATGTGAAAACAAGTCTTTTCATGTCAGAGTGTCGGAGATTGATTATGATATAAATTCAACGTTCGAATATTGCTATAAAAGTTCTAGCAGTCATTGCATGCATAAAGATGAAGCCTTGTACGATCAAGATAACTCTGATGATTATGATGTTAGTGACAATGTTTAAAAACAGGAAGATGAAACATTCAATTCAAACAACTGGAGTTAAGAAGTAGTGGAGGAGACACTAGAATCTTTGGGTGAAGAGGTGGCAGAATCGGAGACTGCGTGCATGTGTATTGAAAATCGTGGAGTCTTAATGAAAGAAGTAGGCGCTAATGAAAATCTAGTGTGGTGTAGTAAAAGAAAAAAAACAGTATTAATGAAGAAATTTTGGATCCTAATGAAGTTATTTTGTGGCGGCAGAATGGAGATGAATAAGGTTAACGCTATGGACCTTTGTGATAAGGATGGAGATGCTTACCTATCTCAAGCCCAAAGTGATGGAAATTCGATGTATCATATGGATTCAACACAAAGATCAATATCCACTGGAGAGGGAATAACTGCAAAAACCCATGTTGAAGAATCTAGAGATGAAGTGGAGCCCAATGTTGAGGAACTCCAGTAAAAAGAAAGATCAGTTGGAAGAGGAATTCAGAAACTTAAACAGTTAAAGAAGTCAAGAAGTATTGTTGATATTGAAGATCAATTGCTCAGAAAAATTTCCAAAAAGAATTTAAAAGGAAAGCTTGGAAAGAAAGGACAAAGCAAAAATGTGGGGAATTCAAAGAAGAAAATGGCTAACAATTGAACAAGCTTTAAAATCAAAGTACTAGGCTTATCTGATGGTGACTATCAAAATCGAATGAGAGATTCATGTAAAGAAGCATAAGCAACTTTGCAGGTGGGTAAAATGTTGGGATTTTCTGTCAGCTATGACGAGGAGACGGTAGTTAATAAGCTTATCGAGTTGAAAACTAGGGACATCATATGTACCTAAACTACTCAAGTTTGATGGGTAGTGATTGGCTTAGTTTTGTGTTGGACTTTCAATCTAAAATAGAATTAGTTTGGTAAGAAATAGCTAAAATAAAATTATTTTGTTACGGGTAATATTGTTTATTTTCTTGTGGAGATATTTTCTGGTGTGTTATATTATGGGTTGTTGAGTTGTATCATGGTGAGTTTATCGTATGTAACTTGGTTTGGCTTCAACTGTTTTTGTTATTTGCTTGAAGATATAAGGATAGTTTCTTGGATTATTTTGAGGCTTAGCAAATGATTGGAAAATTAGGATACTAAGGAAGTTGATTTGTTTTTTGAAAAACGTCTGCTCCTAAATCAAGAGTCTAAATTGGAGTTTATGATGCTGCGAGGTGATTGGGCTAATTATTTTTCAAGACAGATGGTACAGTGGAAATATGGTCTTTCACATTGCTTTTTGGATTTGGTACATTATTAAGCTTCTATGGGATTGATTTTAAAAAAAGAAAGAGAGAAAGAAAGAAAAAAAAAAAACCTTAGTTTTTGTTATAAAGTTTACTGCTGATCGATATACAGGGAGTTTAGTGTTGTGTAGGGTTGGTTCTGTTGTTTGAAATTCTCTAGAAAATTTTGTTTTGGGCTCGAAATTGGATTTATCAATTTGGTCTCTCGTTGAAGCTAATTTGAGATAGTAACTAAAGAATCAAGTCAAGCATTCTTCGTATTTTCATCAGTGGGATCTATTAGTTATTAATTGTGGTGCCAGCCTAGTGTTCTCTCTTATTGAGTTCAGTTTTGCAAATGGTGATCTTGAAGTGTTTTGATCAAATGTTGCTTGGAGCTCATTATTAATCTCTTGTTGGAAGCTTTGGTTGTGAGTTTTGACTTTATGTTGGTTTGAAAGCGCCCTCCCCTATTTTTGGTTTTCCTGATAGCTTTTATGAGGACTGTTAAGATGGAGTGTGTATGTGCCTGGTGTTTGATTGCTTGGATATAAGAAGTCTCTCGAATGTGATCTTCGAAAGTTTTAACCATAGAATAAAAAATCGAATCGAACCGAACCGAATCAGATGGTCTAATCGGTTAAATCAGCTGGAATCGATGATCCGTCTTGTCCGATGCATGTCATAGAACCGGATTTTTTCGAACTGGTAGAAAACCAGTTGACTAAGTAAAAAATCGGTAAAAACCCAAAGAAAAAACCGTTTTTACACTTATTTTTTTTATTTTTTTAAAAAACATATTGTATGTGATGAGATTTGAACTTTTAACCCCTTGAATTTATATTAAATTCATACCATTTAGCTATTTTTATTAAATATTTACTAAATTTAATACTTATTTAATATTAAAATGACTAATTTAATATTTAAATTCCTTTTCTAATACAATCGACTGGTTCAACAAATCCAACCGGTTGAACCGATAATCGAAAGTCTCACCGGTTTGACCTCCGATCCTATTTTTTTAATATTGGTTTTTACTTTGATACTGTGAAATTTTGATTTCTTATTCAGTTGGGTTTATTTTGGAGATTGTTAGCAGGTTGTTCATCGGTTTCGTGGCTTTTTGCGCTAGTTCCACATTATACATATCATGGTGTTTCTCAATCATTAAGTGCTTGAGTTTTTGTTATTTTTAAGGATTATGGTGTACATCCTTTTATTTGGGGTTTTCCCTAATAATTTTGTTTAGGCAGCAGAGTTTGTTGCTGTAAGCATTGTTACCGATTTTTTTTGGTCATTGCTGAAAAGTAATAATTCAACTTTGTTTAAAAACTCAACACTTGCTGAAAAGTAAAAAAAAAAAAAAAAAAAAATTAATTCAAATAGAAAAATGCTTTCATAATTCATAGTTTATTTAAAGTTTGAAATTAATATTATTGATAGCATTTTATTATCATTATTTGGTCATTGCTTGCAATTTTAGATATGATGTAAAAATACGACACGTTTAATAAATATGAAAATAGTATAATAAACGTAACACAACACGTTTAAACACAATTAACACGACATGTTTAATATACGTATCTTATTCGTCTTTAGGATTTTGACACATTTAATAATTTATGTTATGTTTATATTTACATGAATGATACAAAAAACACAAAACACAACATGTGTACATGAATTATTGGGTCTGAAAACTTGCCTAAATTGCACTTCTTTGCCTCCTAGCTTCCTTGATCAGCAAGAAAGGGTTTCCAAGGCTTTAAAGCTCTATAAATACCATCTTTTGAGCCACCAACTATGACATGCTTTTGATTATTTATCAATATTCTTCTTCTTATTCTTAAATCTCTTAGTTTTATTTTAGTTTTCTTATTAGTTTTCTTTAATATTCATGTTTATGTTAACTATGCCTATGCAAGGCTAAATTTCTCTTTGGTTAAAGATGATTTCAAAGCCCTAGACATGTTTTGTAATTGATTTTTAGATTTTATCTATCATTAGTTTTCTATCAAAGTTTATTACGTTCTTTTAAGAATTGTTTATGATCTTTGTCTTGATTTGTTTAGATGTACAACTAGATAGATCTTGATAATTATCTAATACTAGTTTAGGAGTCTTGATCCGTGTAATTGTCTTGATTTCCTATTCATAAGTGGCAATTTGTGATTAATGACTATGGTCAAGTTTTCGCTAATCGCAAAGTGGAACATAACATAGGTTAAACAATCCGAGCTTATGTGTTTGTTGCCTAGATCAACCTATCTTTCTCACCATAAAGCTGCCATTACATTAAATCTAGAGAGCTTATTCTAGGTTGTCTAGTGGTTAGAGATTAAATAGAGAGCTTGTTCTATTTAACGACGAACTAAGGAAAGATTTGGGTAACAGAGCTTGTTGTTATCTACGGTTGATAATTTTGATAGTTAATTGATGTTGATAGATATGATTATTGATTCTCAATAATGTCTAGTGGTGGAGAATGAAACGTTAACCATATTTCTCTTATATTTGATTTCTTCTTATTTATTTGCTTCTTATTTTTATTGTTTTCTTAATTTTTAAAAACTCTTTCAAAAATCCGCTTTTCTTTTATTGTTCTTGAATTTAAGTTTTAAACTAGTAATTTATAAACTAAAAACCAATCTCTTTGGATTCGACTCTTGCATGCTACTTTACTATAATTGATCATATTAATTGCTAGGTTTAATAAAGATACCCTCTTTTGGGTGCATCAAAGGCCCAGGGAACTTCCAGACCTTTACTGCAGATCTTCCGTCAGCCCGTTTTACAGTTTATATAATATTAAAAATTATTTTTATATCAATATTTATATATTTTCATAACTAAATTTAAATAAAAATTATTTTTCAGTATATAAACAGTAATTTCGGCCGAGCTGATGGGCCTGAATTACAAAATAGCTCACCCAGGCTCGACCCAATTTGGGTCGGGTGAGCTACCCGATCCTTGAGTAGTCTATCTACAACCATATGAAGATAAATAATACTAATTTGGTCCTTAAATTTATTTGTGACTCATGAAGAGCCGTATGAGGTGAAAATCTCTTGTACGAATTTGGACTAACGATGGAAACAATATTGTTATTATCGACTACAATTATCTAATGAATTAATAGAAGGGTATCAAATCGAATCATTAAAACATCAATTAGAATGTTAAATAATAGACTTTAAAAGAGTACCAATTAATATGTTTGATCTTAATAATTAATACTTAAAAATTTTAGGAAACCATGATATGTAAAAACTAATTAATAAGGTGTTGATCTAGTATGCAATTGTTAAGCATCTAACTATAACTAATTGGTAATAGGTGAAGAGCCCAACTTCAATATAAGACCATAGGCAATACATGATTTAACCGATGTGGGATAACACCACTTTAACAGCCTCCCCATCAAGTGTAGAAGGAGACAGAGGAGCCTATCACGTGACAAACTTGAAAGGGGTGATAGGCAAAAGTAACATGCAAGAACAACAGAACAGAACCTGAACTCTTGATACCATGTTAAGCATTCAACCTAAAAGCAACTGGTAATAGATAGAAAGGCCCAACTTGAATATAAGACCACAAGCAATTCAGGATTTAACCGATGTGAGATAACACCACTTTAACAGCAATTTTTTACTACTTTAACATTAACATTAGATATATTATATAACCAATTACCAAATGAATTATCTAATTTGTAATATTTGAGTATGTTGAATAGTAGATACATATTATTAAAAAGATGATCAATTATCATTCATAAAAAAATACTTAATATGAATAATTGGTGAATTAATTAGCTCAACCTTAATAATTAGAAATTTTAAGATTATATGATATGTAAAAACTAATTGATATGATATTAAACTATTTTGAATGTCATAACGGTTTTTTTTTTTTTACCGCTAAGACGATTTTGAAAATAAAATGGAGTCGCCACCAATATTTTTTTGCTAGGTGTGATTGGCCACCTATTAAAACGGTTTTAGTCAAATATTTTAAAATTAATTAAAACATTTTTAAAACCACTTTCGAAGTCTGCGCTTTAAACCAGAGAGATATTTAACGAAAATAATATAATATATTATCAAGCAAGTAAATATCCATTCTTTATTCGTTCTTTTTATTTTGATTATTTCCATTTTTTAAATGAAAACGAATTTTTGTATTGAGTAAATCGCTAAATACTCCCACCACTCGTGGTGATATTTAACGAAATTCTCTCACCTCAAGATATCTTAGGAATCACTACTCTGACGTCCTTCGAATTCCGTCGTCGGTAATCCGCGTTCATTTTGTCCTTATGTTTGTTTAAAAATAAATTGCTCACTCTAACACCTTAAACTTCCTACAACAAACCCATATTTACGACACCAAATATTCTAACACATTTAAATAAATGATGGATATCAATGATGTAATATATTAAAATAGGATATGATATTTGAAATACATAATAAATACAAACAAAAAATGTATTAAATCACGCTACAACGTTGAGACACAAATAATATAATATATTAAAATACTATGATATTAAAGATAACTAATAAACATTAATAACAAAATGTATTAAAACATGTTATGACATTAAAACACTAATAATATAGTCTATTGTTAAAATATACTACCATATTTAAAATAAAAAAATGCATTAAAACGTATTATGACATTAAAATGCTAATAATATAATATGTTATTAAAATATACTACCGTATTTTAAATAACAAAGATGGCAAAACATATTAAAACATGTTATGACATTAATATACACAATACACGAAGGTAATAAAACATATTAAGATATATTATAATATTTAAAATAAAGAAATATGCAAAAATAAGGAAATATACTAAAATATTCTTTGGTAAAAACAAAAATAAAAATAATAAAACAAATTTTACCTCCGGGCCTGACGGATTTTTTTTATCTGAATTTAATGGGCTAGGGCTCGATTTTTCTTCTCTTTCTTTCTTTCTTTGCTTTTTTTTTCTTTTCTTTTTTTTTCTTTTTTCTTTTTTCTCTTTTCTTTTCTTTTTTCTCTTTTTCTTTTCTTTTCTTTTTTTTCTTCTTCTTTTTTTCTTTTTTTTTTTCTTCTTCTTCTTCTTCTTCTTCTTCTTTTTCTTCTTCTTTTTTTTTCTTTTTCTCTTCTTCTTCTTTTTTTTTCTTTTCTTTTCTTTTTCTTTTCTTTTTTTCTTCTTCTTCTTTTCCTTTTTTTCTTCCTCTTTGGCCCAAAATCGGTGAAGTGGGCTGCTGGGCCCAGGGGGAGGGACGCGCGGGTCAGGCCTACGTGCGCGGGTCAGTGCGGGTTGGGCACAGGTCGGGTCTAGATAGGCCCTATAGCCTTTTTCTCTTTTTTTTTGGGTGGACCGGGTCGGCTGCGTGGGTTTCTGATCCGGATATGGTAACCCGCGCAGATCCTTGCCTGGTTCAAGTGAAACAGTGCGTTTTGCACCGTTTATATATAAAAAAAATCTCAGAACTCTCTCTCTCTCTCTAGGGTGAAAACACCCAAATGCTCTGCCCTCTCTCTAAAATGAAACCAGAAACCGGCACTGGACCATCGTGCCGGCCGCCATGCCCTACCGTGTCGGAGCTCCTATCCGATCCGATGTGGGCCCAAAATGATCCCCTTCTTCTCCTCTCCACCAATCTCCTGCTAGTTTTGACCAAAACCAAACCCTAAATCGTAGATCTGAGCCCAAATCTTTGAGACCCTTCCACTTCCGATTCGGAACCAAAAAAAAGAAATCTTCATTTTTTGTTTTTTTTTGTTGCATTTTTTTGATTTCTGCTTTTTGTTGTGATGGGTTTTTTTTTTCTTGCTGGTTTGCTGGGTCTTTTCTTTTATGGATGTGCTTTTTTTTTTTGGGGAGGTTTCGAATGGGGGTTCCAAATGAGGTTTTCGAATGGTTTTTTTTTGTTCGATGGTCTTGTTGTTTTTTTTTCCTCCTTTTTTTCCGGTTCGGATCCCTTCTTTTTGAAGGGTTTTGGTTTCAAAATCCCAGGACTTGGGACCCGGGCTTCCGGATTTTGGGGACGGGGTTGCTGCTTTGTGGCGTAGGGTTTTGGGTTAGGTCAAAAGGGGTATGATGTGTTTAGGGTGCTTGTGGCTAGGGTTGGCAGGTGGGTTCGGTTTGGGGGTGGTGTGTATGGGGGTTTGGTTTAGCAGGACTAAGGGATTGGGGGTTAGGTTGGTGGCGTGTGGTGGTGGGTTTGGGTGGTTGGTGGTGGCCTGGGAAGGCTGCCTGGGGAGGGTGGCTGCTAGGGCTAGGTCTTCCTAGGGTTGGGGGCTGCTAGGGTTTGGGGGCTGCTAGGGTTTGGGGGATAGGATTGGGCCCGATTTGGTGGCCCTAAGGGGAATGGGCCTGCTAGGTAGCAGGCCATGTTGGGCCAAAATGAAAACAGGCCTTAGCAGGCCTTGCTGGACTAGGCAGTAGGCCTGGTGGCTTGGCTGCCTGGGTGGGCTGGCCAGGCCAGCAGGCCCAAACGGGCCCTGGGTGGGGCCTGTCATAGGGCCTGTAGAAGGCCCGGGTCGGGTTCGGATCCGACCCGGGCTAAAAACGGTTGCAACATTGAATAAATAAATATGTCTTATCATAATGATAATTAACTTAATTGTTTGAATACATGTAATATAAAAACTAATTACACTTAAAAGAAAAACTAATTGTATTAAATTATTACTAGTATAGTATACCTCTAAATTATACTTTACTTTACTATTAATAACTCTAAAATCGGTATCGCAAGGCCCAAGTTCGATTCTATAATCAGCTTGGTAATTTCTAAGCTTAGCCCAGATTAATCGGAGTTTAACTTAATTTGAAACCTAATCAATTAGGTTAAGAAAATCGTGTCAATAAAGTATAATAGACTCCAAGGTGTAATCCAAATCCCATTTTGATAAATAACCTAATTACCGCGGTATTTAAAACTCTATTCATTATCCAGATCGATCAGAGCCGTGTTCATTATACAAACCCGTTAATTATACGATTTAGTTAAAACCTAAATTAATACGAAAAGTATTATCAGTTGGAATTTTGGAAAACAAGTCAATTTTATATGGGAACAAAATTTGAACCTCGAAATTCGATCATAAAACAAATCGAAACAATGCTTGAGCCAGACGATAAAATTTGATTGAAGTATCCTAAAGCATTTGAAAATATTTCATGAATTTCCAATTTGCATCTCAATCATAGCCTCATGGCTTTTGTCAAACACATACCCATAATGTGAATTTCCTTTCAATTGTGACTATGATTGTGTTCAATGTTCTTAAAAAGGTTACATAAGTTCAATTGAAAATTCAATTATTTATTTGAATTTGAGAACATAAGACATAATCGTAAAACAAAGCGAATGTGACATAATTAGAACTAGCGAACACAAGAACTTTCAAAGAGTTGAAACCATCTCAAGTGTAGTTATTAATCTGCGATTAGAAAACACCAATTGGTTACTGCAAAACACATTAAGATAAAAAAATAAAATAAATTATATTCCGTTTGATTGAAACTATTGTTTTTTTCTCTTTCGAAAGTTAAAAAAAATAATAATAAAGAAGGAAAGAGAAACAGATTCAATATAAAAACAAATAAAATCTTTTTATGGATTATACACAAAATAAGTAATTTTTTAGATGAAAAATATACATGATTCTAATTTTAAATAGACTAATTATGTTATAATTTGTGTCACATTTCAATTATTTGTCCATTTAAAATCAATTATGATATTTCTTTTTATCTTTATAGCTATTTTTTAAAAGAAATAAAAATAAATAATAATTAGCAAGTAGTAAACGCATCAATCACATAGAGATGTAATTAAGTCAAAATTGATTTTTGGCTTTTTCATACACCTGGTGAGTGTAAATATTACAAGAATGATGAAGCCAAATCAAGATATAAAGAACAACAATGCATGCTCATTCATGCAGAATATATACATGAAGATATTGGTAATTTCTAATTTTTTCTTAGTGGAGAATTTTTTAAATTATCCAAAAAAGAAAAATTATGATTAAAAAAATTGATGAAAGTACCTTGATTATGGAACCCAAATACGTATTATGATAGCAACAACCTTTAATCTGCAAGAAAATAATAAAACTTAAAGAAAGCTATCTCAAAAGGAAGTTGGACAAATTCTATGTACTTTTAAATAAGCTTACAATATATATAGAAGCAATTGCATTCCTTACCGTATTAATCTTCCGCAATGTTCAGAAATTTTCTTTTGATATTCTTCAGCATGGAAACAACACTCTTCATATCTATCCTATCTTCGGGTAATTCAGCTGAACAATCCAAAGCTAATCTCATAATTGATGATATACAATTTGCTTTAACAACAAAATATTCGTCATCTTCTTGCACTAAACTGGAATCCCCTACCCCAATTATTCCATTAGATAGTGACGTTTTCACCCAATGCTTCATACTCATTTCTCCAGCAAAAAATTCATCTGTAGGCTTCTTTTTTGTGAAAGTTTCCATTAATAGAATACCATAGCTATAAACATCACTTTTTACCGAAATAATTCCTGCTGATCCATATTCTGTATTTTAAACATATAATTGAATCATTAAAATGATATCATGCCATTGGTGCTTCACTAATCTTCAATAAAAATGCTAATATCTATACGTGTTGGAACAGAAAAAAATAAAAAATAAAAACATTACCTGGTGCCATATAGCCAATAGTGGCAAGTGTCATTGTTTGCTTGATGGAATCTTCTTCTCCCAATAGTTTGGCAATTCCAAAATCTCCCACATGCGCAACCATGTCTTTATCTAGTAAGACATTACTTGGTTTTATGTCACAATGGATTATAGGAATCGAATATCCCAAATGGAGGTATTCTAATGCCGATGCGACATCTATCATTATGTTGATTCTTTGTAGGATATCCAAGACATAAGTGTCGGAATGTAACCATTTCTCAAGGCTTCCATTAGGCATGAATTCAAGCACTAAGGCTTTGAAATCAGTAGTAGAACAACAAGTAATGACCTTGACAAGATTGCGATGAATGATATTACTCATCACTTCACATTCAACATCAAAACTCTTAAATGCTCCATCAATTTGCAAATTGAAAACTTTTATTGCAACTTCTGTTCCATCTGAAAGTATTCCTTTGTATACAGAGCCAAAACTTCCTGAACCAAGCATGTTGTTTTCACTAAATCCATCAGTCCCTTTCGATAATTGATAATACGAAATTCTTATCCATTTTTTGAGAGGAATTAAATCTTCAACAATTGCCATATTTGTGCTCCTCTGCTTCCATTTTTTGTAGACAATTATGAAGGCTACAACTATTATGATTGAAGTAAATGTTGGAAAAACATACCTCAAAGCATGTAAAAGGGTCTTCTTGAAATTTCGGTGGATGTTATTTTTGCAAGGTGAGACTTGTAGTCTAGGTGAACCACATAGTGCATAATTTTTCATGAATGATTGGTCTGTGAAGTTTAAAAAGGGCCCTCCACTTGGGATTTCTCCTTCCAATCTATTGAAAGACACATTAAAATAATTGAGGTCATGAAGTTTTTCCAAAGTTTTGGGAATGATTCCAGAGAGATTGTTGTTAGATAAATCCAAACTTTTCAAACTCATCAAGTCACCCAACGACTTAGGAATAGGACCTTGCAACCTATTACTTGAAAGGACCAGAACTTGTAGATCATGGAGACCTCCAATTGTGGACGGGATATCACTTGATAATAAATTCCTTGACAAATTCAAAATTTTAAGTACCTTCAGGTTTCCAATGTCAAGTGGAAGGGAACCGCTAAAATTGTTTGATGACAAGTCTACTTCTAAGATATCTTTCAAGCTCCAAAAATTGAAAGGTATTGTTGAATGCAATTTATTGGAGGACAAGTATAGATTTCTCAGAGAAGTCAAATCACCCAAACATGCCGGTAAAGGTCCATCGAGCTCATTAGCATCTAATGATAATTCATACAATCCCTTTAAACCACAAAGATCATGTGGGATGGAGCTGTTGAGAAAAGCTTAGAGTAGATAACTCTAATTTTACCACTCAAAGAAGAAAGTTTAGATTTTAGGAAAACTCACAAATGCTCACACTTCACTCTAGACTACACTCTTTAGAGAAGAACTCTTTAGGAAAACTTAGAACTTTTATTGCTTATTGAAGCTTACTACTTGATGATTTACAAATGCAAGGGAGGGGGGTATTTATACAATACCAAGACAAACACAAGCCACACAAATATAAAATCTAAATAAATTACAACCACCCATTGTTGTTTAATAACAACCACACATTTAAATCACACAACTACAACCACACATTAAACCACACAACTACAACCACACATTAAACCACACAACTACAACCACACATTAAACCACACAATTACAACCACACATTAAACCACACAACTACAACCACATATTAAACCACACAATTGCAACCACACATTGTTAGGCTTTTATTTTTCCTTGGGCTGGTATTGGACAATTTAACACTCCCCCTCAATACCAGCTCTTCCTCTTTGCACCATGTTGAGTTGACGACGAAACATTTCAAATTTGTTGATACTCAAACCTTTTGTGAATAAGTCTGCCATTTGATCATCTGTCTTGATTTGCTTCATCTCAATTTCTTCTTGTAGAACCTTTTCTCTGATAAAGTGATAATGCACTTCTATATGTTTGGTTCTTGCGTGAAAGACTGGATTTTCTGCCAAACGAATTGCTGACTCGTTGTCGCAATACAACGGAACTGCATAATCTACTGGTTGATGTAGATCACTCATTAGTTGTATCAGCCACGTACACTCTTGAGCTGCCATTGCTGCTGCTCGATACTCAGCTTCGGTAGTTGACAATGATACCGTTGGTTGTCTCTTACTGCACCAAGAAATTGTTCCAGAACCAAGTTTAAACATGTACCCAGTTGTTGATCTCCTGGTGTCATGATCTCCTGCATAGTCAGCATCACAATAACCAACTAACTTACAGTCTTCACCTTTCTTGTACAAAAGACCATAATCTATTGTACTTTTCACATATCTCAGTATTCGTCGAACTGCTTCTAAATGAGGCTTCTTCGGATTTTGCATATACCGACTCATCACACCAACTGTATAAGAAATGTCAGGTCGAGTCAAGGTTAAGTAGATCAGGCTACCTACCAATTGTCGATACATAGTTGCATCTTCCAAGTCTTTGCCTTCAAGTGCACACATCTTGCCATTTGGTTCCATCGGTGTTGAAATTGGCTTGCTCTCGAGCATTCCAAACCTTTTTAGCAAATCTTTAGAATATTTTTGTTGACAGAGAAATATTCCTTCTTGTCTGTGATCAACCTCTAGACCAAGAAAGTGCTTGAGTTGTCCAAGTTCTTTCATTTGGAAACGAACTGATAAATTCTCCTTGGTTTGAAGAATTTCTGCCTCATAATCACCAGTTATGATTAAATCATCCACATATATCAATACGATAGCTAGCTTTCCTCCATTAGCTTTGACAAACAAGCTGGAATCTGCAGGTGTCACTGAATAACCACTATGAGTTAAAAATTCAGCAATCTTACCATACCATGCTCTAGGTGCTTGTTTCAATCCGTAAAGTGCCTTTCGCAGCTTACACACATGCTCAGGATGATTTTGGTTTTGAAATCCCAATGGTTGAATCATGTAGATTTCCCGATCTAGCTCTCCATGAAGAAATGCATTCTTCACATCCATCTGCCACAAGTTCCAGTCTTTGTTGGCTGCAAGGGCAAGTAGGACTCGTACGGTTGTAAGTCTTGCCACCGGACTAAACGTTTCATCATAGTCTAGCTCATACTTCTGAGAGAAACCACGAGCCACCAACCGTGCCTTGTACCTTTCAATCGACCCATCTGGACGATGTTTTATCTTGTAAACCCACTTGCAGGATATGGGTTTCACATCTCTTGGTTTTGGCACTAGATCCCAAGTCTGATTCTGCTCAAGCGCAGTGATCTCTTCTTTCATAGCCATAATCCACTCAGAACTCTGTGATGCTTCTTCAAACGTCTCAGGTTCTGTTGCAATTGGTTCTTCCACTATGGCTGCATTAGCATATTTGGGATTTGGCTTCCGTGCTCTTGTTGTCCTTCGGATTTGTGATTGTGGAGATGGTTCTTCCACTTCACTCGATCTAACATCTGGTTGATACACACCAGTTTGCCAAGGACTCTGAACTAACACTTGCTCGTCATCGTCATCATCACATAGGTCTTCTACTTCATCTGAAGTTGATTGAAGTTGGACAATATACTCTCCCATTTTCTGTTGTAGCATGTTTTCAAATTCTTTTGAATCTGACAATACCTCCTTTTCTGAGGACCACCAAGAAGATGCTTCATCGAATACCACATTGCGTGAAGTGTAACATCTTCCACTCGTAGGATCACAACATTTCCACCCTTTCCTTTGGTTGTCGTATCCCACAAAGATACACCTAGTTGCTTTCTTATCAAACTTGCTACGTAAATGATCAGGAACAAATACATAACATACACAACCAAATACTCGAAAGTAGCTGACTGAAGGTTTCATTTTCCACAATTTCTCAAAGGGTGAAACAAACTCTAACCTTGGTTGAGGAAGTTTGTTGATCACATGGGCTGCGGTTCTCATAGCTTCGGCCCAAAATCTTCCGGGTACATTCTTTGCATGCAGCATACTCCGACAAATTTCTGCAAGATGCCGATTCTTTCTCTCTGCTACACCATTCTGTTGTGGTGTATTGACACAAGTATACTGATGACGTATGTTGCATTCTCGTAGGTATTGAGAGAATTCGCCTGAGCTATATTCTCCTCCATTGTCTGTGCGCAAGCAACATATCTTCTTTCCCACTTCTCTTTCAACTATCTCTTTGAACTCTTTAAACTTTGAGAAAGTGTCAGACTTTTCTTTCATAAAGAAAACCCACACATACCTGGAGAAATCATCAATAAACGTCACCATGTACCGCATTCCACTAATTGATGGTTGCTTAACGGGCCCAAATACATCAGAGTGAACTAACTCTAATGGTTCTTTTGCTTTAAACTTTGACTCCTCGTATGGCAATCGGTGTGCTTTACCATATTGGCATCCTGCACAAACTGTGTCTGTTCTTATGTCAAGCTGAGGAAGTCCCTTAAGCATCGACTTCTTCATCATCATACTTAGCTTGGAATAACTAACATGACCTAACCGCATGTGCCATAAATCTACTGTATCGCTCCTTCTTGTCTTGTCTACATATGCTGACTCTGCTGACATCACGTAGACTGACTCCAGACGTCGTCCTTCCATCATCGGCTGTCCTGAGATTTTGAGATCACGATATACCTTCACATCCCTTGGACCAAACAGAATATGGTGACCTGACGATGTTAATTGTGCCACTGAAAGCAAATTTTTCTTCATGCCTTGGACATGGTAAACATCTTGTAGTGGTACCTGATTATGACTATATCGAGGTGCTACTACCGTCTTACCGATGTGAGTAATCGGTAATCTTGAATTATCAGCTGTCACAACAATGCGATTTCCCTTGTATTCTGACAGGTTCTGCAACTTCTGTTTATCGCCTGTCATGTGATTTGAGCAACCTGAATCGACAATCCAGTCATTCTCATAGTCAATTCGGTCAGCCGTTGTTACTGTGAGAGCTAACTCTTCCTCTTCCATAGCAAAAAAATGCTTCAGCGTCCCAATCATCTTCGTTTTTCTCCTTTGTACTAGAAGTAGCAGCATTGCTCTCAGCGGGCCTTTTGTTAAACCAACAATCTTTTGCCATGTGACCTTTCTTGTCACAGTTGTAACAGTTACCTTCAAATCTTTTATTGTTGCTACGATTCTTTGAAGCTCCCCCTGGACGAGAGCTCCCTTCTCCTTGATGACTTTTTGTCTTGTCACCATACTTTTTAGATCCACCACCGACGTGCTGTTTGAATTTGCCATTGCTTTTGTTGGTGTAGAGTGCTTCCTCTTCACTTTTCAACGAGACCCCTCCCATTTGCTTGGCCATAGATTCTTGACCAACAAGCAAATTTTCAAACTCTACAAGTGATGGTTGAGTTGGCCATCCTTGTATAGCGGCAACGAAGCTGCGATATTCGGACCTCAAACCATGGATAATTATTCTTTTTACCCTGGTATCTCCAATAGCAGCTGTAGGATCTAAATCAGAAATTTCACGGCATAACGTTTTTACCTTGTGAAAGTATTGAGCAATCGGTATATCCCGTTGTGCAACTGATAACAATTCATTCTCAAGAAGTTGAAGTCTTGTGTCATTCTTTCTCGAAAAGAGTGCATCTAAAGTATCCCACGCTTCTTTTGGCGTTTCTAGCTTTTGTATGTGTTCCAACATTTCTTCTTCAACTGTGGTCTTAAGGGCAAACATGGCTTTACCCACTTTAATCTTCCATTTGCGCAAGGTTCCTTGAGCATCTTCTTGCTCGGGCTTCGTAACTTCACTACCACCAACGACTTCCCAAAGGTCTTGACCTTGTAGGTAAGACATCATACACGTCTTCCACGTGTTGTAATTTTTGTGATTGAGCTTCTTGATTCCTCCAACTACTTGAAGATCACCCATCGTGTCGGCAAGACTAACAATACCGAACAAGCTTGATTTTGAGACACAAACTTGTAGAGTACAAACTCCTCACAACTCAAGAACGCTCAAACCAAAAATAGTACCTGAATAACTATTTCACCGTGAATAGTACCGTATACGTGAACAGTATTGTACGTATGTCGTACACTAGAACAAATCCAGTATACGTTAACAATTACTGCAAAAGTATACAACCACACGTATGAATAGTAACCGTATCTGTGAATAGTGACCGTATACTGGAACAGTGACCGTAGCCCGTGAATAGTGCACCAGGTAGGTTCCCAGGAAAGAGAGGTGGGTCACTGATAGACACACTTAAATACCAAGTCTTTCCTAGCCAGAACTTCCCTAGACACTTTCACACTACCACACTTTATTTCCAGCAACAAGAATAATTCTTTTCTGATGTGGAAGATCAGACAATACTGCAACCACAGAGCATACTAAGAACCAACACTTTCACTGCAGCGGAATAAGGACCACGAACCAATGGCTCTGATACCAATTGTTGAGAAAAGCTTAGAGTAGATAACTCTAATTTTACCACTCAAAGAAGAAAGTTTAGATTTTAGGAAAACTCACAAATGCTCACACTTCACTCTAGACTACACTCTTTAGAGAAGAACTCTTTAGGAAAACTTAGAACTTTTATTGCTTATTGAAGCTTACTACTTGATGATTTACAAATGCAAGGGAGGGGGGTATTTATACAATACCAAGACAAACACAAGCCACACAAATATAAAATCTAAATAAATTACAACCACCCATTGTTGTTTAATAACAACCACACATTTAAATCACACAACTACAACCACACATTAAACCACACAACTACAACCACACATTAAACCACACAACTACAACCACACATTAAACCACACAATTACAACCACACATTAAACCACACAACTACAACCACATATTAAACCACACAATTGCAACCACACATTGTTAGGCTTTTATTTTTCCTTGGGCTGGTATTGGACAATTTAACAGGAGCCTTGTAACTTATTTCCACGAAGACTCAAAGTTTGGATATTTTTTAACCCTCCTATTGTTGCTGGAATGGATCCAATAAATTCATTGGAGGAAAGTTCTAACCATGTAACGTTGTTTAAGCTACCAATTTCCATGGGAATGGTGCCTCCAATTTTGCAATCTTCGACCGTTAAACGTTGAAGTGATGTGGAGAGATTTGAGATAGAAGTCGGAAGAATGCCGTTCAATGGGTTGAATGATAGCTCTAAAATTCTTAGATATTTGCAATTTGCCAAGGAAGATAAAAAGCTCCACTCACCATTTGAAGTTTCTGTGGTCAAATTGTTGGTCCAAAGGTATAACTCTTCAAGAAACTTTAAATTGCCAAGTTTATTTGGAATATGGCCAGAGAATGAGTTTGAGCCTAATGCGATTTTTCTGAGCTTAGAAACATTGGAGATAGATTCGGGAATATTTCCGCTGAGATTATTGCCCCATAGGTGAAGCTCCTCAAGATTTGAACTGGAGCTTATGTATGGTAATTTACCTGGAAAAAAAAGCAAGTTTGCATCATTCCATATAAGACAGAAATTATTTGCTTTGCTTTGTTATTTTTACATGATCCTGTGTTGCAAGCTAAAGTTAATGTAATGGTTACATATACTAAGGGGGAAGGGAAAAAAAAGAGAGAGTTCGTTTTTGATGTATTGACAATATAATTTTTTAAATTCCACAAGCTGTTAGGAGGTTTTCACATGTTCCATTTCTTTTTTAAATTAGTTTTTTATTTTTTTACTATACCCTAATGGGTATGTATCTCCTTACTAACATTGTTTATGGAATCTAAAAACTTCAACTTCAAATTTTTTATTCAAAGCCTTCTAACCATTATAAATCCGAAACAACTTCAAATTTTTTATTCAATGGATCTGAAATATATATAGGCAAAGTTTGTAGTCTTATTAGTTGATGGGCATCGTTGGATCATATTTTTGTTTTTTAAAAAATAAAATATTTGCCAAAAGATGGAAATTTTTATTTTAGCTCTGATTTCATATTCCAACTACCTGACCCATTAAACCACCATGTTCCTTTGAGCCCTTTTTTTTTTTTGGTTGTAATTCCCTAATTTAATTGCAAAGGGAATTTGATGTTTAATAAAATGAAAGAGGTTCCTCGATCCTTTTAACAACAGTCATTCGTTCAACAATTTTCTTATTATTTTTTTTTTGTATTTTTTTTTTTTTATAATTCTGAACTAAACTAATATTCTTTCTTTTTTTCCGGAAACTAAAGTAAAAAAACTTCAAACATAAAAGTAACAAAATATTTGTATTGAAATTACCAGATAGTTTATTGAGTTGGAGATAAATTTCTTTGAAAGAAGAAATGTTGAAGATAGAAGGTGGAATCACCCCATTTAGGCGCATAGATGGTGCTGAAAATATCTCCAATGAAAGAAGATTTCCAATCTCTCGTGGAATTTCACCTGTAAGGGAACAACAACTTAGTATTATAAAGAAACAATCGTTTGTTCAACTCAACTGAGCAAAAGGAGGAGCACCTCACTGAGCAAGTGAGAGACATGATCTCGACCAGGTTAAGTGATCTTAGGAAGATTAAAAGAGATTCAGTTAATACGTTTTTATGTAATTCTTGAAGGTTAAATGCAGACATGTTTGTCTAATGGCATTGGTTTTCTGATTTATTTAGCTAGGCTAAGCTAGCTTTGTAACATGTAGCAGCACTGCTGCTTTCTTGGATAAATGAAAATCTACTTGTCCAAAAAAACTTAGTATTATAAAATTATTTATACTATTTTATATATAATTTATATGATAAAAATTATAAATGTAATTGCATAAAAAATATGACTAATGCTATTTTCTTTTAGACCATTCTATTAATTTTTAAAAATTTATTTTTCCCTTTTTATTCATTTACAAATTAATAAATAATCAAAAATAGAATCTTTACCTTCTAAATTGTTTGGACCTAGATATATCTCCTTAATTTTGGTTAAATTTCCAATACTTCTTGGAATGAGTCCAATAAGCCTCATATTTATGGCAGAAAATATCTCCAAGCTCAGCAGATTTCCAATTTCCCAAGGGATCTCACCTGTGAAAATAATAGATATCAAGTTGCAGGAGGTAGATCAAGTAGCCTAAAACTTTTTTTAATGAGATTTATGGATTAAATTAATTAATTAAATTCTCATTCCAAATGTAATCTCGAAATTAGAATTTTAAGGCCCGTTTTTATTTTTTAGTATTACAAATTAAAATTTTCTTATTTTTATATTTTAAATATATTTTATAATTAAAATTAAATAAAAATATTTTTAATTAAAAAAATAAGCCTTGGTCGAGTCGGGTTGAGCCCGAACTTGAAAAATTTTGTCCAAGGCTAGACCCAAATACGAACCGAATGGATAAACTGATCTTTGGATAAGTCTATGCACAACAGATACGAGTTAAATCCAATGAAGATTTGCTAAAATATTAATAGTACATAAAATTATAAAAGAATGCTTTTTACTCTAATTTAATTTGATCCATTTATATATATTTATTTATTTATTTATTTTTCTTGAATATTTGTTAAAAGATGGTTGGATAACCAACTGTCTTAAAACTTAAACTATTAGGAGAGGATCCAACTTATTTTTCTTTTTTGTTTATCACTCACCAACTGTTTTAGATGTTTATTTTCTAATATTAAAAAAAAAAAAAAAAAGCTATTTTTTTCCAAAGCAAAACCATACCCATCAAGCTAAGACATATGTCTTTGAGCAATGTTAAATTTTCAATATTTCTAATTAGATTTCTATTAAGTTCACTAATTATCATAGGATTTCTAATATTCGTTTCTAATTATCAAAAACAGAAAAAATAAATAAAAAATAAATCTTAAAATCACTATCAATTTGACTTTTGCTAAGAGGATTTGATATAAAAACTTAATTACCCTATTAAAATACAAAACACATAAATCCTTTTTTAATTTATAATTTTACTTGTAGATTTTTTACAAACTTGAAATGGAATTTAAGTTTGAGGGTCTTATTAGTTTAGATTTTTTTTATCGAACCTATAAAATAGTTAATCATTACCACCTAATATTAGAGAATTAATTTTCATAAAAATTAACGTTATATGGCCATCAAACTTTTACTAAAATAATACAAAATTAAAAAAATTTACTTTTATTATTCTTGTATATATTCATACATGCATATACGTATATTTCTTTCTTTCAGTAGTTTTTAGAGTGCCATCGTTTTTTATTGATATATTTATATCATATTGCTACCAAATTCTTTTTCGTGTAAGATTAATCTAAAATTGATTTTATTAATCATTAAGTCATATTATAAAATTTTAAGCACTATATTCAAATTAATAAAAAAAAAAGGGCAAAAAAATAAAATAAAACTAACTTGGTTTAATGCACATTGCTTTATCATTTATGTTTATGTTGTGAAAAGCAATGATAATTGCATTGATTCTTGGACTATTAATTCATTTTATTGTCAATAATAATTTTGGTGAGCAGAAATTAGAAGTAATTAACACCGAAATATTTTACTTAAATCTCATAAAATATAATTTTTGACATTAGCTTTATTGTGGATATAGATTTATGATTGGATCAAGATCGGTTGATTTTTAAAAAATCATATCCAAAGCTCGATCTATTAGATCCAAAAAATCTAAATTTTTTAAAATATAAATTAAATATTAAAATAATAATTTTAAATATTTTAAATATATTTTAAAATTAAAAATAAATTTTCAAATTGGGGTCGGACTTGAACTTAGACAAATTTAATTGTGAATAATTCTTTTTTTTATTTGAAATGTATTGCTCAAGCCATCAATTAATGCTATACGATATGCTTCTTTTTATTTTTAGTTTTTATTTTTTATTTTATAATTTGGATCCAATTTTTTAGATTAATAGTATATTTTTATTTATATCCAAGTCCCTAAGACTCTAAGATTTATAGTGCCAACAATTACCAAAGAAGTGATCAATAGCCTCTAACCATATGACCAACACCATGCTCTTTTTTTTTTTTTTTTGCAATTATAATCTATTTCTTGTATTCTAATTTTCATTCCATAAAAATATTTTAATTTTCATCATAGTTTTGTGTTTCAGTAGGAATTTAAAAATAATGGAAATTAATTAATATATTAATTAACACTATTATTATGGGACCATGCATAAATAAAGTAATTAGAAACCCATTTTTCTACTTATAAAGCGTAAAGTTCACTTTTGCAATTATTATTTAATTCTAATTTCACATTTTTATAATAGTAATTATGTTTCAGAACGAGTCTAAAAGAAAAGAAAAACAATAACAATTAAATACTTTAAGATTAGATAAGATAATGAAAACAAATAACTTAATTTATAATAATTAATATATATTAAAAGAAAGTGAAAATTATTTTAATTTAAAAATTTATTAAGAGTATCTAACTCAATCACTCTTGGTAGAAGATATATTTTAATTTTAAATGTTTCTTTTACTTTTTAGCACCTTCTTGATGAAATAAACGCAAGTAAAAACCAACAAGTAATTTGGCCAAAAAAAAAAACTAATTAAAAGGAGTCTTAATTAAAGGCTGTTGGAGTCTTAGTTTGAACCATGTTTATTTCACTATATTATTTCAACAAAATTAATGACAAATTAAATATTTTGGATTGAAAATTTAAGAACCAATTGTTAATCAAAGGCAAAAAAATAATAATCTTACCTTCCAAATTATTTCCATCCAAGTATAGCTCCACGAGCATCGTTAGATTTCCGATATTCCTTGGAATGCTGCCACTCAATCTATTGGAATCTAATGCTATACTTTGAAGATTCCTGCAATCATCTATACTTGTTGGAATTTGACCTGAAAACTTATTTGCGGCCAAATAAAGTGTCTCAAGATTGGAAAGATGGCGACATATATCTTCTGGGAAACTACCAGATAGACTATTGGATGACAGAGAAATCATTCGTAGAGAAGAAATGTTATAAATGACAGAAGGTATGGAGCCAGAAAGTTCGTTAGATGCCAAACGAAGTATCCTTAGATTCAAAAGATTACTTATCTCGTGAGGGATGTAGCCATGAATGAAGTTGGACCTTAAGTCCAAGATCTCCAAGTTGGACATGTTAGCTATTGATTGAGGGATTGTTCCTGTCAAATTGTTATTCCAGAGAATCAAGGATAAAACTTTATCTAATCTTCCAAACGATGATGGGATTTCCCCACTAAGAAAATTGGAGCTTAATTCAATGAACTTCAGACGATTCAATTGCCCCAACTCTTTCGGTAAATGGCCATGTAAATTGTTGCCACTCAAATTAAGAGAGGCTAGGAACGAGAGATTTCCTAACTGCGGAGGAATTGTTCCTGTAAGATCCATGCTAGGAAGATTCAAAGCTATGACTCTTCTATGTTTAGTAGCGCAAGAGACACCAACCCAGTTGCAGACGGAGTTAGTGGTGGTCCAATTGTTGGCTAAAATGTTAGGATCAATGATTTGGTGTTTAAATTCGAGAAGAGCATGTTGATCAGTGGTGAGGTTCCTCACAATCATGGCGTAGCTAACCATGAAACAGTGAATGAACATTAAGGCAGATGAAAGAAAATGGAATTTGGTCAGGTTCATGGCTGTGGGAATTGATGAGATTGGGAGGAGGGTTGTTAAGGAAGCATGTTTAAAGCATTGCTTAAATAGGATTCAACTCCAAGAGGAAAGTCCTCTGGGGATCGTATTGGTCTTCACAACAAACAAATTAACAGCTTTTGAGTTTGGGCCCTATAATTTGCTTCTGATCACCTTTTACAAGCAATTTATCTTTTAGTATTTTTTCCTTTCTCTCTTTTTCATTTTATATATATTAGAATAGACACAACCGTTACAGTAGAAGAGAAAAAATATGTTAAAAATAAATAAAAAATGGTTATCGATTATGAAAGGTGGATAATTTTTCAAATTATTTGTTTTTAATTTTCAAATTTTAAAAATAATAAAAGATATAAATATTCTTAAAAATATATATTTTATTTTGAATATTTATATATATATATATATGATTTTTTCAGAGGTTGAAGATAACATTTTTGAACAAATGCAATTTTTCATTTATTCAACTTTGTACAGTACATATGCAAATTTTTTAATTAAAAGTTAAATTAGTTTAACATATGAAACCTAAAACAAAATTATATATTTGTTACCAATATCAATCACTTACAAAATACTTCAAAGGATTGCTATCTTTCCAACTTATAACAAATTAGGGAGTCACTAACATTCCAAAATACTATCTCTTATTCGAACTGACTATTAAAGAATCATCCAACATCTTTTTCTAATTTCTAATACTACTTTGGCTAGCTAAAATTATTTCTGAAAGCTAACAATTATTATAATTTTTTAAATAATAATTATATGCATAAGGTTAAAAAATTAAAGGTATAAATATAAATTTGATTTTCGAATTATGTAAATTAAATCATTTTTACCTTTATTCTTTTATTTGCATCAATTTGGCCCCATATTATTAATTGTGGTTAATTTAACCTTCATGCTATTATTTTCGATCAATTTAATCTAAATTTAATAAAAACTTTAAATTTTTGGTAAATATTTTATCAATTTTTGTTTAATTTTTATTAATTTTTGATCAATTTCTGGTAAATAAGGCTAAATTTAACGAATCAATTTTCATTAAATTCATATGACAAAAATAATAGAATAAAGATTAAATTGACTCAAATAAAAAAATATAAATCAAAATAATTTAAGTTGCAGTGTTCGAAAACCAAATTTATATTTACGCTAAAATTAAGATATAATTTTTATCAAAAGCTTTGTGGTCGAACTTAGATTGGATCAAAATTGATAAGGTTAGTCCTAGCTAGGATTGCTGAGGAAAGGATTGGATTCAGCCTTTCTATCAAGATAAGAGCTTTTTAAAATGGTTTCTCTGTTATTTAATACATTAAACTATTACTTTAGTAGGATATCGTTTACCCTTAAATATCAATTTGTAGCCTTTTAAAATTATTCTAAATTTGCATCCAACTAAATCATCAATGACCCTTAAAAATTATAGAAATTTGTCATTTCAACATAATGTCAAATGTTCGACATAAATTTTAGGTTAAAATACTATAAAAAAAAATACAATTTTCAATTTTTTATAAATAAGTCTTATATTTTTATTGTATCAAATAAGTCTTTATCTTTTGATTTATACCCAAATAAGATATTATTTTAAATGAAAGATTGATTTATGTCAAAAATTTATTTACATATAAATTAAAAAATAAAAAAAAATTATTTTAATGTATTAAAAATAATAAATAAAATTATTAAATACTATATTTATAATTTTTTTTTTTTATAAATAATATATTAAATAATTTTAAAAAGTGCTCTATTGATACTCGATAACAAAAATCATTTGATTGAGGTGAAAAGCAATAAGATTTTGATTGATCCTTTTGCACTTGAAGCACGCTCACTAGCTTTTCTGACTTAAAATTAGAGGTGGCAAAATGAACCCGAACTCGAAAACCCGCCCAGGAAAACCCGAACCCGAACCCGCCCAAACCCGATTTGACCAAAAAGTCAAAAACCCGAACCCGAAAAAGCCCGAACCCGAATGGGCCCGAACCCGAATGGACCCGAACCCGAATGGGCCCGAACCCGAATGGACCCGAACCCGAATGGGCCCGAACCCGAATGGACCCGAACCCGAATGGACCCGAACCCGAATGGGCCCGAACCCGAATGAGCCCGAACCCGAATGAGCCCGAACCCGAATAGACCCGAACCCGAGACCGGCCCGAACCCGAACCCGAATTTAATACTAAAAATAAAAATAAACAAATTGCAATTATTTTTTTTTACAAAGCAATAACTTTAATTATTAATTTTATTCTAATTTTTTTTAATAATTTAATTAAAATTTAAAATTTAATATATTATATATATATGATGAAATAATAATTTTATCAAAAAGTAAATTATATTTTGTACTTATAAGTTATAACTTTAACGTCTCATATCATGATGAATTTACAATCTAAATATTTTAAATTCTTGAAAATTTTAAAGATGTGAAAAAAAATTTGACAATAATTCAATTAATCTATAAGGGTAAAAAAATTGACAATAATTCAATTATTTTGGCCTTTTGGGTTATACTTAGACCTGCTCACGGGCCGGGCCTGGGCAGGATATTTTGTGTTCCGGGCCGGCCCGGCCCGGCAGTAATTTTTATTATAATATTATATTAGTTAATTTTAATTATAAAAAAATAAAAAAAATAAAAAAATTATTTTTTTATTCCAATGAACAGTGTTTCGAGCCTAAACGGGCGGGCCGGGCCGACCCAGGGCCAGGCCTGGGCATAGAAAATAAAATAAAAAACTGGGCCGCGGCCCGGCCCATAAGCAGCTCTAGTTATACTTATGCGGTTAGGTTAGTGTGGGTTTAATTGGATTATGGCTTTCATGTGATTTTATTTTAGCGGGTGGATTTAATGGGGTTTTGGGTTTTATGGCCTTTTGGTTTTGGGTATATTTATTATATATTAATAAATAATCATATTAATTATATATTTATTACGTATAATTTAAATATAAATTATATTTTTTAGTACTACTTTATAATTTATACTTTATACTGATGAAAAAAATATAAGTACTCGATATATATATATATATATATCTTGACTATAAGCATAAATTTTTTGCATTTTATAAGTATATAAACGAATAGATGAAGGCCAGGATTTATTTTTAAAAGTTTTTTATTTTATAGTGAATATAAATTATAATGTATTTATATTTTGAAATTCGAGCTCATCAAATCAATTATTTTAAATATCAATATATTAATTTATAATATATCATATTTTTTATAATAAATTATTTCAAAATTTGATTTTATATAACAAATTAATTTCTTATTCTTTTGGTGCTAACAAATATTAATTTTAAAAAATAAATATAATTAAAAATATCATATAATAGCAAAAGCATAAAAATAAAAATAAAAATAATAATAATAATAAATTAATAATTTGTTTTTAAATATAAATATTTAAATTACGTAAAAATGATTACATCTAATATAAAATAAAATAATGTAAAACATACCCGTACCCATATCGAACCCGAACCCAGACCGAACCCGAACCCGAACCCGAATGGGCCCGAACCCGAATGGGCCCGAACCCGAATGAGCCCGAACCCGAATGAGCCCGAACCCGAATGGACCCGAACCCGAATGAGCCCGAACCCGGATGGACCCGAACCCGAATGAGCCCGAACCCGAATGAGCCCGAACCCAACCCGAATGAGCCCGAACCCGAATGAGCCCTAAACCCTAAACCCTAAACCCTAAACCCGAATGAACCCGACCCGAACCCGCCCGAACCCGCCCAATTGCCACCTCTACTTAAAATCTTTTAGTCTCCTTTGATGTTTCTGAAAAGCACGAGGTGGAGCACTAGGAACATTGGGTCATGCTTTTATGAACAAAACAAAATTTGTTAATGGAAAAAGAGTTGGTGCCTTTTTGTGGGATCTTTTGGACTGCACCAATCACGGTTTAGTTAAGTGGTAGACCTAGAAATCTTTGTCTAATAATTCTTTTGTCCCAAAATCTTTCTCTTATTTGATTATATATATGGGTTTGTTTAATCTATGTATGTAAGTATTAATTAAAAATTATTTAAAAAAATTTATATTTAATATATTACTTTTATAGAACTAAAAAAATAATAATTCATTAATTGTATGTCTTATTTTAATATCACATTAACCAATATTTAGTGGTACAGGTAAATATTTCCCAATCATCAAGGCAACCACTACTCTTATTTCCACAATAACATGTGAATTTGTACGGTGTCGTTCCAAGATTTAAATTACGATCGTAATGCAATATTATAATTGTTATTTTGCAGTTTCAGTTATCATCATTGTCATCGATATTTATCATAATTAATCGCGATAACATTTGTTACGTGCACAACAACAATAAATATAACGCGATTGAAAATGCATCTTTGACGTAATTTAAATTCTTGATGTTGACAACCACTACAATTTTTTTTAAGTGTATTCTCAAGTCTTTTTAATATTAAATCTTGATTTTTTACTTTTATAAAAGAATCATAATTTAAGAAAAATAAAAAAAAAAAAAAAAATTTGCAAGTCTTGGAATCGAACCTGACCTTGCAGTTAACCATCGAATTTGACTATTCTATTATCATACTTAGACTTAGATAGGTTGTTAAATAGAATTGTGTGTAAAGTGTACCTTATAATTTGTAACAACTTTTTTTTTTTAAGTTAATGTCATATTTAGTCCTGAATTATAGTTAATTATATAATATGATACTTATATTTTTAAAATGTGCAATGTGGTATCTGTAGTATCATTCCGTCTACCAATATAATTCAATCTCTTAACACCGTTAACTCTCAATGATGACATGGATAATTTATTTACGTGACATTGCCACATATCGTTTTTAAATATAAAAAATTTAAAATTATTTTTATTTTTATTTTTATTTTTTTCTTTTCCTTTTCCTTTTCCTTTTCTTCCTTTCTTCCTCTCTCCTCTCCCATCCCGATCTCCCGCCATTCCCACTTGTTTCAAGTCGAATCCGGCTAGTCACCTACCGAATCCGGCCTGGTATGATCGGAAACTGCCTGAAACATGTGGGAATAGGGGAGATCGGGAAGAAAGAGGAGAGGAGAGAAAGAAAGAAAGAAAAAAAAAATTAAAATATAAAAATTATTTTTTATTTTTAAAAAAAATATGACATATGACATTGTCACATAAGAAAATTTGATGGTTTTAGTAAATAATGTGACGATTTTTGTCCACATGTCATAATAGGATTGATAACGGTCACTTTAGTATTATATTTAACGGTGTTAAGAGGTTGGGTGCATTGGTAGACAGACTAAAACTTCAAGTACCACATTATATATTTTTAAAGTATACGTATTACATTACACAATTCATTATATAGTTCAAGGATTAAAATATGATATTAACTTCTTCTTTTTTTATGCAAGCCAAATTAAAGTATTTATTACCTAAAGAGGATTTTTTTTTCTCTTTTCATTGAGTTACTTTTAAGTTTTTTTTTTTAGGTAGTTTTAAGTTACATCAACATCATGCGTCGGCTTTTTTATTACAATATAGCCAAAAAAAAATATATATACCAAATTACCGTTACTTTTTTATTATTTCCCAAAACACGGACTTTTTTTTTCAGCTGGGAAATCGCCATCCCCCATGGCGATTTCCCAGCGTGTTTTTTTGCAAATTTGTAAAAAACACCAAGGGAAATCGCCATGGGGGATGGCGATTTCCCTTGGTGTTTTTTGCAAATTTTGCAAAAAAATACCAAGGGAAATCGCCACCCCCCATGGCGATTTCCCTTGGTATTTTTAGCCAATTTTGCTAAAAACATGAAGGGAAATCGCCATGGGGGGTGGCGATTTCCCTTCATGTATATATTTTTTTTTTCAATTCTTAGGAAAATTTAAAAAACATGACTCAATAGTGAATTTATTGTGAAAGGGTATAATGAATAAAAGTTATTTGAAAAAGAGAAATGAATAATTAGAAATTATTATAAAGGATTAGACCTGCTCACGGGCCGGACAGCCCGGCAGGCTCGGACCGTATTGGGCCGGGCCCGGGCAAGATAATTTATGTTCCGGGCCGGCCCGGCCCGGAACAGTGATTTTTATTATAATAATATTATTTTATTTAATTTTAATTAAAAAAATAAAAAAATTATTTTTTTATTCCAATGAACAGTGATTCGGGCTTAAACGGGCGGGCCTGGGCAGAAAAGAAAAAAAATACGGGCCGCGGCCCGGCCCGTCCCATGAGCACCTCTATAAAGGATATTGTAAAGATAAAATTATCCTTGATAAAAAAACCTTCTCTTCTCTTCCCTTTTTCTTTTATTTTTTAATTTAATTTTTAATTAAAAAATAAATATTCTGAAAATAAAAATTTTAAATTTTAAAAAAAAATTAAATTTTTTATTTACTTTTTTATTTAAATATTTTATTTTTTAAATTTATTTTCAATTAAAATTTTTAAAAAATAATATTTCCTTAATGAAAGAAAAAAAAATAAGTTTTTTCATTAAGAGTAATTTTGTCTTTATAATATTTTTTATAATAATTTTTAATTATTCATTTCTTTTATTCATTATATCATTTCACAATAAATTTACTATTGAGTCATGTTTTTTAAATTTTCCTAAGAATTGAAAAAAAATATATACGTGAAGTGAAGGGAAATCGCCACCCCCATGGCGATTTCCCTTCATGTTTTTAGCAAATTTTGCTAAAAATACCAAGGGAAATCGCCATGGGGGGTGGCGATTTCCCTTGGTATTTTTTTGCAAATTTGCAAAAAACACCAAGGAAAATCGCCATCCCCCATGGCGATTTCCCTTGGTGTTTTTTACAAATTTGCAAAAAAGCTGAAAAAAAAAGGTCCGTATTTTGGGAAATAATCAAAAAGTAACGGTAATTTGGTAAAAAATTTTTTTTTTAGCTATATTGTAATAAAAAAACCTCATGCGTCCACTACACTATTTTAATTTTTCAAATTTAAAAGGCGTAATTACATCAACATCATGCGTCCACTACACTATTTTAATTGCGAACATGCGTAGCAGCTGAGTTCATCATTTTATCTATTTTCCTATTTTAATAATTTTTTATCATTTAAAATAAAAATTAGTGTTAATTTTTGGATAATTTTAAGCAAAAAAATATGTTGAAATTAGAAAAAGAAAAAACAAAAAGCAACTCAATTGGCACATAGATGTATATTAATATAATAAGATTTATACATTATACAAAAATATCATGTATGTTAATACATCAATGTATTAAAAATTATATCTTTACTTATTATAAAATTTTTATTAATTTAATTTCATACATTATATTTAGAATTTAGAAATATTTAGTACAATTAATTTATTTATTATATTTTTATTTTGATTAAGCATTTATTCATCACACTTGATAATTGAACTTTTAAGTAAATTTTTTAAATATAATTCAATTTTAGTAACAAATCATTAAAAGTTCTAAGATTATCCACTTAATAAAACTTTTAGTATTAAAGGTTGCTTATCCTGGTTCGAACCTCTTAACAAATATAAAATTTTACATATTTTACAAATACATAAATAGATCTAGGTAACAGTTTCAGATACACGATAATATCTCATTTATTTATAAATATTATTTATTATTATATTTTTCAATAAAATTTTAATAAAATTTGATTCGCTCAAAAAATATGTTTAAATTTAATATGATTTGATTTTAAAAATTAATGAATTAAATTTGAAATGACTCGAACTTGAATAATCTGAATGTAAAACCCGAATTATTCGACCCGAATTATCCGAACTCGAAATTACCCGAACCTAAATAATTCGAGTGTCAAACCGAAATTATCCTACCCAATATTGATCTAAATTTTTTAAGACTCGAATTGATCCCACAAAATCTAATTCGACCCATCCAATTAACAATATTAAACCCAAACGATGCTTGCATCAAAATAGAACAATCCAAAGAAAGAGGCGATCATGATTGGTGCAATCCGAAAAGGAGAAAATTCTAGTTCATATTGCAAGCCATTCTTTCTACGCCGCCTATATAGAAGGATTAGTATCAACTTTATTTGGACCCTCCAAGTTAAAATTTTTGGCTCCGTCTCTTATCAAGACTATAATTGATGCAATCCCAAGGAGGAAAATTCTACCCATATTGCAAGCAATTCTTTCTCCAATTTTTTAGTGGGGAAATTCCAAGATTAGATGATATGATTGATTCTTGCACTTTCAATATGATTTGACAATTTGTGTATATGTATTATATTTATATATTTTGTTATGTCGTAATTATGTTTAAAATATCTTATATTTATATAAATTTTAATACGTTAATAATTCATATTATTTAGATTTTGAGACATTCATGTATTCATGTGGTGTTCATGTTTTTTTTCGTGTCGTATCATATTTTATGTTGTATTTTAATTTTTTCGTATCATGTAATCATATCGTGTCCACAAAATCTACATGGAATTGATTTAAATGTTTTGTTTTTTAATTTGTTAGTCAACCCACTATTTCCTTAGTGGGAAATATCCATTATGGTTAAGAGCCAAACACTTTCTTTATTATATGTTTTTTAATTTGTTAGTCATCCCCTAATTTGTCACGTCTTTGTCGACTGGACATAAATGTAAAACTTTATCCAATCTTCAAATCATGATAGAATTTGCCCACTAAAAATTTGAAGTTTAATTCGATGAGCTTGACTTAAACTTGATATATAATAATCTACCACATATTGCAAGCAATTGTTTCTCCATTTGACAAAGACATGGAAACTCCTTTCTCCAATTATTAAACTTAAAAGAAAAAATATATTTTACATTCATCTTTTTTAGTCAATCTAATTTTTTTCCTTGATTTCATTTTTTTCTAATTAAAAAAATCTTTATTTATTTTTTTTCACTTTAAAACATACCATGTCGTTTAAAAAAGTTGACTTTTTTTTTATCTAAAATAAATAAAATATTATCAAATAGTTTTGAACATCCTACTACATTTCTACAATAAATTTGCCAAACGTTATTTAAGTTTTTCTTTATAACACTTTTAGAACAACTCTATTTGAATAATACTTCCTAAAGAAACTCCAACCCGACCAAACAGCGATATATTTACTAATTAATTTCTTTATTAACAATTGATTGAATAAATAAGTAAGTAAAATAAATTAATCATATGCGATCTTTGTGCACATTTTATTTTCATCTTTTATCTTTATTAAAGTTCAATTTTTAAATTCCTAATCTTTTAAAATATTTAAAATTTGCATTCAATCTATGAACGATGTTCAAATTCATCTTTTCTATTATATATATATTTTTAATAACTATACAAAATCAAATAATATAGGATAAAGATTTTGGAAAAAAAATAATAATTATTATTAGTTTTATCAAAATCCCAAGACAAAAGTTTCAGGCTCTACCACTTAATTAGACAGTGACATAATGCAACCAACTCTTTTTCCATTTATTTTTTGTTCATAAAGGCATGACCCAGTTGTTCCTATTGCTTAGAAACATCAAAGGAGACTAAGAAATTCTAAGTCAGAAAAACTACGGCCGTAAATGAATCGGGCTTGAATGAATAGATCTCTATTCATGTTCGTTCGTCTATTTTGATCTTGTTTGTTTTCGCGTCGTATTCATTAAGAATTTTAAAATTGTATTCGAGCTTTGTTCATTTAAAATTGAGTGTGTTCGTGTTCGTTCATTTAAATTAAATGAATTTGTTCGTAAACATTAAATGAACATGTTCATGAATATATAGTCGAACATGTTCGCGAACAATTAAAAATATATTCATGAACAATAAACAAACAAATCTAAATAAATTTAACAAACAAACAAATAAAAAAAATCAATTTTAAGTTATTATTAAATATAAAATAATAAAATACTTAATTAAATTTAAGTTATTATTAAATATAAACATTAAAACACAAATATTATTAAATTATTAAATTTAAGTTATTATTAAATATAAAATAATAAAACACAAATAATATTAATTATACTATAAGTAAATAAAATAAAATACAAATAATAATATTATTAATTATATTATAATTGAACAATAAATGAGCTTTAAACGAGTTTTAAAGAATCTATTAAACGAATTTTAAACGAGCTTGTTCGTGAACAGAAATGAATCGAACATATCTTGTATGGTTCGTTTAATAAACGAACCTTAAAATCATATTCATAATCATTTAATTAGCTTGATAAACAAAAAAAAAAATTTGAACCTTAAGATCGAGTCGACATAAATTAAGAAAATTTAGGTCTAAGTCATATCCTTGAACAAGTCTAATATCGACAAACACTATGGTCTTTTTCTAAGTGCCTTCTGGTCTTTTAATATTAAACTTCAATTTTAAAAATAAAAAAAAAAAAAATCAAAATTTAAGAAAAACAAAATTTGCAAGTGTTGAAATCGAATCTGACCTTGCAGTTAAACGTCAAATTTGACTGCTCTATTATCATAAGATAGGTTGTGAAATAGTTGAGATTAGGTATTGTAAAATCTTATAATTTATAACCACCTTTTTTTAAGGTAAGGCACATTAAAGTATTTATTACCTAAACAGGGTGTTTTTAATTTTTTTTTTCTTTCTTTTCTATAAGGCACTTTTCATGTTCATGTGTCCACTAGACTAAATTGCCAACACGCATGGCAGTTGAGTTCATTATTTTATTTATTTTCCTCTTTTTAATTTATTTTAATAATTTTATTTTATTGTATAAAAGATAATATTAGTGTTAATTTGTGGATGATTTTAACCAAAAAATTGTGGAAATTAAAAAAGGAAAAAAAAAAAACTAAAAAAAAAAAAAACTCAATTGACGGATTGATAATTTTACCATGTGAAGAGTGGCATGATGCTCAAATGGCTTACAATACCTCATTTAAATGAAAAGAAATTTTTTGAACACTACAAGGGAGAAGGTGATTAAGGAAGATGATTTGATTGATTCTTGCATTTCCAACATGGGACTGATTTAATTGTTTTGTTTTTTAATTTGTTAGTCATCCCACATAATTTCCTTAGTGGGAAAATTTCATCCAATCACTTTCTTTAGTATATGTTTTTTAATTTATTTTTTTACATAAAAATTTAAGTAGGGGAGGCTACCCCAGTTAAGGATCAAGGTATGTCATATGTCTCAGAAAGTGTTAACAGTGGTACTTACATATCATCCACCAAGTGAGACTCAAATTTTGATACTTGCTAAGACGCTAATTAATATTCTCACGTTGTTTAATTTGTTAATCATCCCATAATTTGCCTTGTCTCTGTCAGATGGACTCAAGTATAAAACTTTATCCTAATTTCCCAACCCCACTAAAAAAATTGGAACTTAACTCAATGAGCTTTAGACATCTTAAACTCTATATAATCTACCCCATACTGCAAGCAATTGTTTCTCCAATTGACAGAGACATGCAAAATTATGGGATGACTAACAAATTGAAAAACAAAAGAATTAAATTAGGCCTATGTTGGAAATGCAAGAATCAATCAAATCATCTTCCTTAGTCATCTTGCAGGCGATGAAGGCAGCATGGAACCTGGATGGGGTGTGGTTTTTGAATCATAAGATTGAGGTTAATATGGCAAGATACAACCAAAGTCGTTCTGGAGGAGAATGGAGAAATAGGAAGTTAGAAAGAAGGTACATGAGAAGGTAAATGAGAAAGAAGTTAAAAAATGTCATGAATGTTCGAATGGAGGTCTATAAGGAGAGAAATGGGGTAAAAAATCGTATCTTCAGGTGTTGAAGGATAATGTACAAGGAAATTTAGAAGAGAGTTTGAGGGAGACGTTTGGGGATGAGGAAGCACTTAAGGATAGCCGCGAAGATGACGAGGTGATAAAGGGTCGAATAGATGTGGAAAATTTACATTGGTTGGAAATGTGTCTAGTTGGTATTACAGATAATAATGCAAACATAGATAAGACATAGATAATGTCAAAGTAATTAAACAGATTACTATTATTTGAATTAGAGATAGGTAGAGATAGAGATATCCTTTTATTTTAATTCTTATTCTTATCTTCAAACTATGTATATATATATCAGTAGATGAATGTACAAATAATACAATTCACTTAATCAAAAGGCATTTGCTTATCTTTATGGTATCAGACGTTTACCACAGACTAAGTGGTTTATTATCTTATTATGGCGCCAAACTCAACACTCAATGTCACAGTTCTTTCTCATATGATGCAACTCGTTTCCACCAAGTTAACTCACAAGAATTACTTGTTGTGGAAAGATCAGGTTGAACCATTGATTGAAAGTGTTGGTCTGCATAATCACTTGTCACATGCAGATCAAAACTCTTCTCAGTTGCATTTGACTGAAGATGATAAGGAAGAAACAAATCCAGACTCTTTAACCTGGAAGATTGATGATCGTATGCTGAAGAATTTTATTGTAGGAACTTTATCAGAACAAGTTCATTCACTAGTGGTTGGACTCGAAACAGCCCATGATATTTGGGTTTGCCTTCAAAGTACCTTTGCTGGTAGCACAAAAGAAAGAGAAGCTGACTTACTTCGACAACTTCATCGAGGAATCAAAGGTACCGATTCTCTTTCTGCCTATCTCTGCAAATTTAAGATCATTTGTGATGAACTTGCAGCAATGCAAAAGTCTGTAACAGATGATGATAAGGTCGTTTATGCTATTAATGGTCTTGATGCAACATATGATAGTTTCACTAGTGCTATCTTAGCACGACCCCCACTACCATCCTTCTCTCAGTTTGTCATCTCTATCAATGCATTTGATAGACGAATGACTAGCAGAAATACTTTGAGCACACCAGTGTCGGATGAAAGGGCCTTTGTAGCTCATGGTCTTAATCGAAATGGCAGAACATTTGGATGGAACAACAACAACAGATCAAATTATAGAAGAAACCATCCCTCCTTTAATTCTTCTGGTAGGGGGTTTACACCTATGGCTCAAGGTTTCAAACAAAACAGGGAAGGCTCCACTAGGGAACGATACCAGGACAAGATTGGTCCTCCAAGTCCTACTGTTGCATCTGAAGTTTGTCAAATCTGTGACAAACGTGGACATCGTGCCAAGAATTGTTCGAATCGCTTCAACCATGCTTATCAAGATCCTGCAATCCCACAAGCCTTAGCTGCTCTCACTCTTGCAAATCCAGTTGATTGCGAATGGACACTAGATACAGGTGCAAGATCCCATATGACAAATGATGCAGGTATATTCAATTCTTATTCTCCTTATACAGGCAAGGACAAGATATACATTGGAAATGGACACTCTTTACCCATCACTCACATTGGTGATGTTACTGTATCTACTTCATCTGGCCCTCTATATTTGCAAAATGTATTACTGGTTCCTAGTTTAACAAGGAGTCTTCTATCTATTGGACAACTTACTGAAGATTACCCTTGTGTTGTGCTATTTAATTCTAATGGTTTTCTTGTAAAGGATCTGCGGACAATGGCAACACTAGCAAAGGGGACTAAACAATGAGATCTCTACATCCTGGACTCACAATCGAATGATTCTACATCAGCAGCTTTCTTCTCCATTCGTCATCATCGAGTCTCACCGGATGTTTGGCATAACAGGCTAGGCCACACAAATTCGACAATTGTTAATTTTCTCATTAAAGACAATAAACTTCCTATTACTTCTAGACATACAACTACCACTGTGTGTTCTAGCTGTCAACAAGGAAAGAGTTGTAAACTCCCATTTATAATAGACACAACTCGTTCTGCTTCAATTTTGTTCAAAGTCCATGTTGATCTTTGGGGACCAGCACCTATATTTTCTGTGCAACAATTTCGTTACTTTGCTATATTTGTGGATGATTATTCCAGATTTACTTGGTTTTATCCTCTTCGCAAGAAATCTGATTTCATACAATGCTTCATTCATTTTAAGAAAATGGTGGAAAATTATTTCAGTACAACCATCAAAAATTTTCAATGTGATGAAGGGGGTGAGTTTCATAAAGGGAAACTTTCACAGTTATTCAAAGAAGCTGGCATTCAAAAATTTACTGCTTGTCCAAAAACCCCAGAACAAAACAGTGTAGCTAAAAGGAAGCATCTTCATATTGTAGAACTTGGTTTATCAATGCTCTTCCATTGTAAAGCACCAAAAACTATCTGGGTTGATGCATTCTCTACTGCAGTATACCTTATAAACAGGCTTCCCTCCTCCACATTAAAGATGCAGACTCCCTTTGAAATACTTTACAACAAATATCCTGATTATACTTCCTTAAGAACATTCGGTTGTTGCTGCTATCCATATTTGAGGGGCTATGCAGAAAATAAATTTTCTCCAAGGTCTGTTCCATGTGTTTTTCTGGGCTATAGTTCTTCACACAAGGGATATAGATGTTTGGTTCCCTCTACTGGAAGAGTGTATATCTCTCGTCATGTGGTATTTGATGAACAAACATTTCCTTTTGCAGATAGTTCACTGTCTATTTGCCTTGCTTTACTGTCGCCTGCAGCTATCACAGCTTCTTCCGCTGGTAACACTTGGAATACAGATTCAGTCTTGGATTTAGTTCCCTCAGACTCTAATCTACAACATGCTCGTAGCTCTCCTTTCATCCCTGTCACAGAAGTTACTACTACTGCTACTACTTCATCCTCTGAAGTCCCTATTTTTCATCATGCCAACAATCCTATTTCTGCTACAGAAGTTAATAATAATGATGATTCATCTGCAGTACCTTCTACTACTTCACCCACTTCGTTGCTTAATATCTTGGATGGTTCGACGTCTGCTCCACTCTCTACTTCCACCTCTACTGGTTTTACATTGAATACCCATCCAATGAGAACTCAAGGTAAGGCTCATGTTGGACTATTTCATCATCAATCTTCCACTATTCCTATGGAACCCAAATCTTTTAAAACTGCATTGAACGATCCTCAGTGGAAACTAGCTATGGAAAATGAACTTACTGCACTCAATCAAAATAAAACATGGACTCTTGTACCTCGAACTGCGGATATGAATGTAGTAAGTTGTAAGTGGGTATTCAAAACCAAACTTAAGGCTGATGGCACTCTAGAAAGACTAAAAGCGAGACTTGTTGCTCGTGGATATACTCAAATTGAAGGACTTGATTATGCAGAAACATTCAGCCCTGTGGTTCGTCCGCAAACTATACGAATTATCTTGAGTATTGCTTTATCTCTTCATTGGCCTATACGACAACTGGATGTACAGAATGCCTTCTTGCATGGCCAACTTACTACACCGGTTTTTATGGAGCAACCTCAGGGTTTTATGTCACCCACTCATCCGGACTATGTTTGCTGCTTGCATAAATCTCTTTATGGCCTAAAACAAGCTCCTCGTGCCTGGTTTGATAGATTCAGCTCATATCTTTTGCAACATGGATTCTCTTGTAGCTCATACGACTCTTCATTGTTTCTTCATTGATCGGAAGCTGGCACTATCTTCTTGCTTCTGTATGTTGATGATATTGTAATCACAGCCAGCCATACATCTTTACTTGAGAAAGTTATTTCTACCCTCAGTGCTGAGTTTGCTATGAAAGATCTTGGGTGCTTACATTATTTCCTTGGGATAGAGGTACACTCCACAGATAATGGTCTTCACTTATCTCAAAAGAAATATGCTAATGATATACTGAGTCGAGCACAAATGACTGATTGCAATGCAATATCTACTCCTTTACCGGCTAAACTTGAGCTTGCAACTCCTGCTGAACAGCTTCTAAACCCACACTTTTATCGACAAATGGTAGGAGCCTTGCAATACTTGACTATGACACGACCTGATCTCTGTTGTGCTGTTAACATTCTATGTCAACATATGCATTGTCCATCCACATATCATTTTCAACTTTTAAAACGAGTCCTGCGTTATGTTAAGGGTTCGGTTGATTATGGACTTCATCTATTGCGTGATACTGTCTTTGATGTATCTGCCTTTTCTGATGCTGGTTGGGCAGGCTGTCCTTTAACGAGACGTTCTACTTCTGGCTTCTGTGTCTATTTAGGATCTAATTTAATCTCGTGGTCTGCAAAGAAACAGCCTACTGTCTCTACGTCCAGTTCTGAAGCAGAGTATCGTTCTATGGCTTTGGCAACTGCTGAAGTTACTTGGTTGTGTTCTATTCTTTGTGAGCTGGGAATCTCACTGTCTAAACCACCAACTTTGTTTTGTGACAATTTATCAGCTCTTTATATGAGTGTAAATCCGGTGTTCCATGGCAGAACAAAGCATATAGAGCTCGATTATCATTTTGTTCGTGAGAAAGTTGCATTGGGAAATCTAACCACCAGATATGTCTCTTCTTCAACTCAACTTGCTGATCTGTTCACAAAATCTTTACTTCGAGATAGATTTCAATGTCTTATTACCAAGCTCGGAGTAATTCCACTGTCTTTCCTCCGCTTGAAGGGGAGTATTACAGATAATAATGCAAACATAGATAAGACATAGATAATGTCAAAGTAATTAAACAGATTACTATTATTTGAATTAGAGATAGGTAGAGATAGAGATATCCTTTTATTTTAATTCTTATTCTTATCTTCAAACTATGTATATATATATCAGTAGATGAATGTACAAATAATACAATTCACTTAATCAAAAGGCATTTGCTTATCTTTAGTTGGATGGTGTAAAGAGTATGTGTTTGTTGATGAAATAGCTAAACAAATGAAAAAATAAGGGATGGAGGATATAGTGTTCAGAAGGATATCTGGAAAAAAGATATTGATCTATTTTGATAGGAAGGAAGTGCTCGAGAGTATGGAGGAAGAAGGATGGGGAGGATTAAAAAAGTGTTTTGAAAAAATTGAACACTGGTCAGAAAATGTCGTTGTAAACAGTAGGGCTACTTGGATATCTTGCTATGGCATCCCTATCTATGCCTGGAACACTGATACATTTCAAAAGATTGCAAATAGGTGGGGTGATTTCATTGGGGTTGATAGTGATACTAGAAAATTTCGGTCTTTTGTTAGAAGCAATATTCATATTATTACAGAGCAAAAGATGAAGATAGATGAATATATTAAGCTACAGGTAGAAGAGGTGGTATATTTAATTAGAGTAGTAGAAGAAGAGCTAGTTGTAATTCCAAGTCGAGGATATTGTTGCATAAATGACAAACAAAGTTCAAGAGATGAGATGTCAAGCTTGAATTCGGGGTGCAATAGTAGTAGAAACCCATAATCGAACCAAAAAATGCAGCAACAAGAAGATGAAGAGGTTGAATCAGGCAAGAACAAGGTAGAATATGAAGACGTGGAAGTGAACATGCAGGAGAATGATCTAGGAATACGTGTGAAGCGTGACGTGGGAGCTATGTTTGAGGAAAGCATTGATGAGGGGCGGCTGGTTATTGATGATAGTCAGCCGAGACATCAACAGGATATAAATGATAGTGGGCTTGGCAGATGTGGGAATGATAGACAAGTGGAAGGTGACTCACAATGTATGGAAGTGGAAATAAAAGTGGCTGGAAAAAATAAGGACAGTGGGCTTGAATTGTGGGCCATGTCAAAACAATTTGACTGTGTAGAAGAGAGAGAAGCAGATCGGGCACATGATTGTGACAAAATGGAGAATGAGTCATTGAAAGCCCACAAAGAGGAATTTAGGTTTTTGGATTATGAGACTGATAACATGAGGATTGAAATTAAAAGGAATAAGTGGAAATTTTTTGATGATTTGGAAGAGTCTCTGTGTAATAGGGTGGAATGTGGGAAAAAGAAAAATAGAAAGCAATAGCAACTGAAATCAAAAATAGCAAATTTTCTATTTCGGATGGGGATTTTCGAAACAGAAATAGAGTTATTATGAAGGAAGATGAAAGAAGGTGGGATGAAGATGTAATTTCTACCGAGGATGAAGCTGTGGAAACGTGGAAGGTGGGAAAGTTACTAGGGCTTAAAGCGATAGGGGATGAAGAAGAAGTCATCAACAAGTTGAGGGAGATTCAAAGAGAATCGGGTAAGTAGTAAAATTATGTAGGGATATTTGGAGGGTGGGTTATTTATTTCTATATATGAAGGTGGCATTGAGATAAAATGTGGTGTAGGGTTCTGTGATATGACGGGTAGAGGTCGTATGGTAAAGAGATTTTAAGTTGCTGAGTTGTATGGTTTAAGTATTAAAAAAAGGATATTTTTATAGGATTAGGGCGTGATTTGGGGGGTGCAAAAGAGAGAGTTTCGGGTATCCAGAAATGGAGTAGGTCTGGCCTGAGATATTCTGAATGGATGATTGTTGCATGGGATTGAGGAAAGATTATGATGTGTGGGTGGTATTAGAAAGATGTAGAAAAGTTTGAAAATTAGAGAGGGAGATCAGAAGCAAGAAGTGGATTTAGTGATTAGTAGGGTGTCGGGTATTGGGTGTGGTTGTGGAAGGGGATGGTGGTTCTTGTGTTGAAAATATGAGAATAGTTTCATGGAATATTAAAGAGATAGGTAGTGCTTTAAAAGAAAAAGTTGTGAAAAGACTCGTAATTTGCCATAATGTGGAAATATTACTGATACAGGAATCTAAATTAAGCAATGTAATTGTCGATGAATTCAAAGATTATGGCCAGATGATTGGTTCGAATGGGAATGGTGTCCTGCGGAAGGAAGAACTAGTGGGTTGCTTGTAATTTGGGATACAAAAGCATTTAGGAAGGAGCTATCTGTGCTAAAGAGGGATTTCTAATGGTTAAAGGTCAATGGATAGCGGATGAGTTTAGTTGTATATTGGTGAATGTGTATGCACCTTGTGGGGTTGAGGAGAAGAATAAGTTTTGGGAGGATTTACTAGAGCTTAAGAATAGATTTGAAGGAAACTAGTGCTTCGCAGGAGATTTTAACACTGTCAGGTATGTAGTGGTTATATGAGGCAGGATGGTGTCTACGCCATGGAGAAATGAAAGGAACAAGAAGGAACTAAATACTGGTTATTGAGACAGATCAAAGATTGAATGGAGTTGTCCACAAGGTAATATTTTGAAGATTAATGTGGATGGAGCGGCAAGGGGTAAACCAGGGCCAGCAGGGTGTGGCAAGGTGCTTAGGGACTCGAGTGGAGAAATTTGTGGAGTATTTTATGGCCCGTTAGGTGAACTGGAGTCTAATATTGCAGAAACCATGGCGATCAAAACGGCTCTTCAGGTATTTCTGTCATCTCCTTGGGTTAATAAGAATGTGTTAATTGTAAAATTTGATTCAAAGGTAGCAGTCTCTTGGATTTGCAACAAGGATAAAAGGTCGTGGAAGGAATGGAAAGTCTTTAACGAGATTGATCATCTTATCGGTCAGATTAAACAAGTGGATTTGGTGCATGTTTACCGAGAAGCAAATTTTTTGCTGATTCGCTAGTTAAAATGGGGATAGATGGAGAGGATTTGTTTTATGCGTGGTTTTGATTTTTCTTCTCCAGTAGGGAGATTTTGCGTAGGAGTTGCTTTGATGGTTTAAGGTGTAGATAATGTTTTGTAAACATGGTTTTAATGAAATAAAGATATCTTTATGATTGAGCAAAAAAAAAAAAAAAAAATCTTGCATGAAAATAAAGTATTTGTCTCTTAAAATTTTGGGTAAATTACACAGATAATGCTTAATTTTTCAAAATATTTTATTTTGGTCACATAATTTTGAAAAATACTAATTTAGTTACTTGCGTTATATAAATTTATTTTTTTGTCACCTCAGCTATTAGAGACTAAAGATTGGATGATGTGGCAATGACATGTCATCTATCAGATGCCATATGGCATTGCCATGTCATATTACATGTCACGTGGTATTATGAATTTTTAAAAAAATTGAAAATTAAAAAAATTATACTTTTGATCACTTAACTTTTCGAGAATTTTAATTTTGCTCAACCAACTTTGAAATTTTCACAATTTGGTCACTAACATTTGTCAAAACTTATTTTATTAATATTTTTATCTTCATTGTCGATGGTACGTTGTAAACATGGCTTTTATAAGTATTTGATCACCAACATTTTTGAAAATCATTATGATAAATTATTTTATTATTTTTTATATACATTAAAATATCTTAAGATAATATTCAAATAAACATTCAAACTTTATAAAAGATAAAAAATAAGCATTCAATATTTTTATTGTATGGAATTAAAACTATGAAATTTTAATTTATTGTAATTACGCCGTTTAAATTTGAAAAATTAATGAATAAATCTAATTGCCAAAACTATTAAAATGTATTTCTTCAAGTATTTGGCATCCGATTCATCCAAAATAATTTAAATAAGTATTTATTAAAGACTAATCAGCCAACCAAGAAAATTTAACCAAAATATAAAAATTATCATAACGTCAAGATTCTAATTATAATGAAAGTTCATAGTTTTAATTTCATGCAACAAAATAGATAACAAAAATAAAAATAATTTATTATATTAACTGTCACAAACATTGATGACCAAATCGTTATAAAGTCATGTCTACAGTTATATGCTCACAATGAAGACCAAAATCACTACAAGAGGACGGACTTTTACCGACGGAATATTTCGTCGATAAAAGTCCAATTTCCGTCGGCGATACTCATTCGGTCGGTAAAAAAAAATCCATCGATAATATTTTTTTATCGACGGAATATTCCTGCGGTAATGTATTTTCACCGACGGAATATTTTCGTCGTAGTTTTCTTTACCGACCGAATATTATGACGGAATATTCCGTCGGTAATAGATATATCGACAAAATATTCCGTATGCAATAATTTATTACCTACGAAAATGTCCGTCGGTAATTACCCTTTACCGACGGATTATTTATTTCATAATTATTTTTAAATAAAAAAATAAAATTTAAAATAAATATTTGAAAAGAATAAATTATTAAAAACATTAAAAATTAAATAAAAATGTACATAATTATACCATACAAAATGAAATGAAATCCGTAAATTATAAATAAAATAATATTCAAATGTATATGTTTAATATAAAAAAAACATGTTGTCATCACGAGGTATTGCTGTCATCGGCTTCGCTGTCTACCTCGGCATTGCCTCTAGCATCACCTCCGACAACAGTCGATCCTCCGACAGCACCCATGTCTTCGACAGCACCGACTCCTGCAGCACTCAATCCAGCACCAGTAGCACTCAATCCTAGTCCAGCAGCCATGCCTCCAACAGCACCGATTCTGGCAGCAGTCAATCCAGCACCGATTCCGACAGCATTGGATCCAACACCATGCCTAAGGCAGCACCGAGTCCGGTAGCACTTGTTCTGATCCTGCCTAATGCAGCTATTATTTGTGACTGCAGTAAAGGTGCGATTATCATATTCCAACTCGACACGATATGCTCAAGTCTCACGATTGATGTCTGGATTTGCGAGACATCGGACCTCAATGCATTATAGTTCTCCTTAGACGGCGTTGCTGTCGGCTGCTGTGTAGTATAGGACCACATGGAGCGTAACTGGTTGCATCTGAACTTTGGTGACTGCTGGGTAGATCGAAAATTTGCCCTCTCTTCGGTCTCGTTCCAAACCCATAAACATGCGTCCGCGTAATCTCAATGCCCCCAATAGCATTAGACCAGGACTGAGGGTCGAAATATGGATATCAAGACGTATCGTCCCCATATTTTTGCTGCAACGAGGCAGTATAATTTTCCTACAATCACAAATATTTAAATATATAAACAATTAATATGTGACTTTGTAATGAACACCTACATAAACACAATTATCTGGTATAATCAATTAATATAATATATAAAATATTGATAAAGTTAAATACTTATAGTTACAGCTTTAGGCTTGTTATCTACGTAATCATCGTGACCCTTTACACGTTTATGGATTTTGTTAAACAGCTCCAGGAAAGTCACGTTGCGCTGCCACTCTTGTGACTACAGATTAAAAGAATTTTTGAAAATTATGTTAATAAAGAAAAATTCACATAGTTTATACGATAAAAATTTTAAAGAATAAATTGCAAAACAAAAATAAATCTTACCATCATTTCACCGGTAACTAGAAAAGGTACTGGTCCACTAGTGTGCTTCGTAATGCTGCCATCTTTCTCCGTGTTCCTATTACCCTTGGCCTTTTGGGACCTATTTTTCCAAGCATCAGTATTTCGGATGCTGTCAATAAGTTGATCCCAAATATCGACTGCTATCCAATCACACCTATAACCCTTGCAGTCTTCTATTCAATTCGTTTGAAAGAAAGCCATGGCATTGTCCCTCTCAAAATTCATCATGTTCTTGAATCGATCCTTGCATGTGGCCTCCCATAATTTCCTAACCATTGGTGTTTGCTCGGGAGGCCACTGGCATTTTCTCTACAATGAGACATTATGAATTAATATATACTATTAAACATAATTAAATTATAATTTGACTTTTAACGAAATAATACCTCAAATATAGTCCACATAGACAGTTTCACGTCAACGGATATCTTCGACCAAGTAGGCCACGGTCTGTTATAGTGTTCTCTGATGACCGAGGCAATGATCGATTTTATACAGCTCTCCTTGAAAGTCCTAAAATCAAGGATACGTGTTAGTGGACAATAATTTATTTTACTCAAATAATGAAATTATCGAAATATTATTAACTTACGTGCTTTCAAGAATTGACAGTCAAAACCTGTCATCCGGATTACTCGGTGTCGATAATTCTTTCGTTCGACCTCTACCTCATTTCCTCTGCTCAGTGGCAGTACCGGTAGACGGCGTAGGATGTGATGCAGGTACCTCTGTCTGCTGCTATGTGCCATCATCCGCGAAATACGTCGTGCTGGCTCATTAAGTAAATACTGTGAAATCTGATCCAGTGGTGGGGTAGACGAGTACGTGTCGGCCTTGGCAGTGGAGCGGGAGTCGATGTGGACGGAGCAACTATGGACGGTGCCACTCTAGAGGGAGGCAATCTTGACGGATCCAATATAGACGGAGGCAGTACAGAAGGATGTAAGGGCGATAGAGGTACTGCAGATGGAGTATGTGGCGATGGAGCCGAATAAGGCTGCAACTGTCTCAGTTTCGTCGGTAAGGAGGGAGAAAACGCAGGTGGCAACTGTGGTGTAGCATGCCCCGAGGACGATTCTCCAGATGGTCGAAAAGCATCCCACATAGAACTCAGTTTCTTCTTTGCACTAGTTTTACGCCCTCTTTCTCGCATTTTATCTGTAAAATAAAAATATTAAATTTATTAGTAAATATATATATTGCATACATATATAGAATATATTATTTGAGAGATCATGCAATTACAAAATGATTAAATAATATTAACTTTCTAATCATCATCATTCTTGTCGTTCCCATCAACATCATTGTCATCGCTATCATCATAATCTACTTCTTCATCTTCATTTTCATCTTCATCTTCTTCTTCCTCGTCATTTTCTTCTTCATTTGTTCTCTAAACATTAATGTTTACTTCTTCGAAATCACCATGAACCAAAAGTTGAGGATTGTCAAGATCTTCTGAATATGTTACAATGGTGGGAGTAGGCACATCCATTTGTTAATAAACTCCTTCGTTCAGATCAATTATTTCTCCTGCACGAGATCCAATGTCAAATCTACTCCTAGCCTTTATTTTGAACACAGCCCACCAGTCTCGACGTTCTCTTCTATTCGATGGATAAGAACTGTAATACACTTGTTGACATTGATGAGCTAAAACAAAAGGTTCATTAGTAGCAAGTATTGACCTGTACTTTATTTCAACAAGCCCATTATGAGGATCTACACGAATTCCTTTATCTGTATCAAACCATCGACATTTAAAAGGTACGACCCGATTTCCTACATCAAAATATTCTAACTCCACAACGTCTAACAACATTCCATAAAAGTCATGTGAAGAATCGTTATAAAAGTCGCCTTTGACGCATACACTGCTATTCATGGTTTTTCGATTTTTTCCATAACCTAAATTATGGAACTTGAAACCATTAACGAAATATCCAGAATAACACCAACCCATACGTCTTGGACCATAAGATAACTATATGAGAGTTATGTTGAGTTGAATCTTGCTGGACCTATGAACGGTGAACGGAAAACAATATTACATTAAATATCAAATTGTATCAAACATTAGCGGAACATAGAAATTTCCATACTTACGTAGTCCTTAAACCATTTTGTAAATCTACCTACACGGACTTTCTCCAACTCACCATCAGTAATGTTCGGTGCATCTATTTTAACTATCTCATCAAACATCCTAAAAATGAATGGATACATAATGAGTTACACTATATTTATTATATAACATAATATCACAATTAATATTCGAGAGAACGGTAAATCTCTTACTCAATATAAGGTATGACTTCTTCGCAATTCATTAATACATATAATTCAGCTGCATCGTACTCATCGTGCTCTAAGTAACGAGCCTTCTTTTTTTCGGTCCAAAAGATCTCCCTTCATATGTGAAAATTGAGAGCTGTCCCATGGGATCGACATCTCCTCCATCATCATTTTGGGGCACCCGAGTAAATATTGTTTCAACATTTGGTTCAAAAAATAAGGCGCAAAAGGATGAAATTTCTTCCATTATATACGCCTCAACTATTGAACCTTCAACACATGCGAGATTTTTTACTTTTCTCTTTAGATGATGTAGAAATCTAAGAATCAGAAACGAATGCTAAATTAACAAATGTTCAATTCAATAAAGTAAATTATAAAAAAGATTACGTTCATTCTTTATTAATTACCTTTCGAATGAATACATCCATCGATAATGGACAGGTCCACCAATTTTTGCCTCATAAGGTAGGTGAATAGGCAAATGTTCCATTGAATCAAAAAATGCTGGAGGAAATATTTTTTCCAACTTGCAAATGGTCTCAACAATATTGGTTTCCAACAACTCCGTCTAGTCCACAAGAATTTCTGTAGAGCATAGGTCTCTGAAAAAATGAGATAGCTCCGTAATTGCATACCAAATAGTGTTAGGTACCAAATCTCGAAATGCAATTGGTAGCAATCGTTGCATAAAAATATGACAATCATGACTTTCCATGCCATAAAATCTCCCATCAACCATATTTGCACAACGACCAATATTCGAGACAAATCCATGGGGAAGTCGTATCTTTTACCCATGCACAAATAGTGTTAGGCTTGTATGTTTTTCCTTTGCTTTCCACCACTTCTAATTCCGACCGTCTGCAAAGCAACGGTAAATCCATTCTAGCCTTTATATTGTCTTTTGTTTTGCCCTTGACATCCATCATTGTGTTGAACACGTTATCAAACACATTTTTCTCAATATGCATCACATCCAAATTATGCCGAATGAGATTGGTATGCCAATAAGGTAACTCCCAAAAAATATTTTTTTTCATCCAATTGTGACATTCTCTGAATCCAATCAACTTCTATTCACATAATTTACTCCCAAACGTGATATTCGGAATGCAATCTATCCTTTCCAAAATTGCCTCATCGGATAATCGCTCAATTGGAGAGTCATGCTCAAGTCTTCAACAAAATTTATCTCTTTGTCTTCTAAAAAGATCATTGAAAGGCAAGAATTGGCGATGACAATAAAAAAAAAACATTGTTTCTTACCATAATGCAATCTGAATGACTTAACTTCTTCCATACAATAAGGACAAGCCAATCGTCCGTGTGTGCTCCATCCTGATAACATGTTGTAAGCAGGGAAGTCATTAATCGTCCATAACAATGCAGCTCTTAATATAAAATTTTGTTTCCTATACCCATCATAACTCGGAACACCATGATTCCACAATAATTTCAACTCATCTATTAATGGTCTGAGGAAAACATCAATATTCTGTGATGGACTATTCGAACTCGGAATTACCATATTAAGAATTAAATATGGTTCCTTCATACACATCCATGGTGGGACATTATATACAAAGCATTACCGGCTAACAAGAGCATGGTTTTGCTTCATGAGTAAACGGATAAAACCCATCTGCATACAAACTCAATCTGACATTTCGAGATTCCACTGCAAAAGACGGATGCCTACGATTGAAGTCTTGCCATGCTTCACCATTAACAGGATGACTCAACACTCCATCATCCTTTCGGTTATGCACATGCCATGTCATATTCTCAACTGTTACCGTTGACATATATAATCTTTGAAGTCTCGGAATCAATGGCAAATAACGGAGAATCTTATAAGGAATTCTCTTCGACTTTCTAATATTTGATTTGCTTGGTTTATAAAAAGGATGGCCACATACGGAACAAAATTCTAAGTCAACTGAGTCGTTATAAAACAACATGCAATTGTTGTTGCATTCATGCATCTTCTGATAGTGAAGTCCAAATTTGGCCATCTTTTTCTTCATTCGGTAAAAATTATCAGGTAACTTAGCACTTTCTAGAAACATCCCTTTTATCATAATCATCAAACGATTGAAACACGATTCACTCATGTTAAATTCAGACTTCACATTTAACAGTTGTGACACAGCAGATAAAATTGTGTGTTTTGTACATCTTGACCACAACGGTTCATCTGCTTCGTTCAACAACGAATAAAAGTTTCTTGAACTTAAATTCGGTTGATCATCTTGAATCATTGTCTTGTCAACATTGTAATTACCACCAACACCATGATTCGGGCTTAGAGCATCCATAACCATTCTAGCATAAGGATTATCTCTTTCAATGTCACTTCTCGTCTCAACTTCATTATTATGCATCCTTGATGACTAACCTTCATGAATTTCACCATACGCATCCCAAATATAGTAATTCTCCTTAAACCCTCTATAATACAGGGGTTTACGCACATCATCAATTTTTGCAAACTGATTGTTCTGACACTTCACACAAAGGCATCTAATTTTATTGTCCTTTACGTACTCGCTGTGAGCATATACAAAACCTAAGAATCCTTCAACTCCATTTAAATACTCATTACTAATATATTGAGACTCGTCCAACCTCCTATACATCCAAGATTTATCGTGCTCCATTCTCTAAGCGTAAGTAAGCTATGAACAATACAATAATACAATAAACACAATGACAAAATAAACAGAATAACACAATAATCACAATAACACAATAATAACAATGACATGATAAACATATTATCAAATTTCAAAATAACACTTATTATAGAATATGATAAATAAACTAATAAATAATTAGCAATTATACAAATAAAACACATTTTTATTTATATTAAATAATTTTTTAATAAATTTCATAATATATTTTAAAACTAAACACAATAACAACATTATTAATGAAAATTATATTTTTAACAATAACAACCTTTTATCATAAATAATTTTTTTATAAATTTCATAATATATTTTTTAACTAAACACAATAACAACATTAATTATACAATTTAACAAATATATATATATATATATATTTTTAAACTAAACACAATAACAACATTAATTACACAATTTAACAAATATATATATATATATATATTTTAAATATAATAAAATTTTTGAAAATTGTAAATTAACAAAAATTTAAAACATAAACTTACATTGCGAAATTGATGAAGATGATGCTATCAAAATTTCTACAATCACAAAAAAAAAAAAAAAAAAAAAAAAAATTGATAGAGATAATGTAAAATTATTATAATACATTTGTTTAAAAAAAATTATTAATGAAAATAAAAAATAAGAGAGAAGAAAGAAGAGAAAAAAGAAAAGAGAGAAGAGACTTACGAACGACGACGACGGCGATAGGTGACGGTCGGACGGCGGTGGTCGGGGGCGACGGGGAACGACCGGACAGACGGTGGCCTAGGGGGTGGCTGGCTGACAGGTCGACGGGGAGGGGAGGAGAGAAAAGAGAGAGAAGAAAAGAAAGAGGAAAGGAGTCTCGGGCACGTTTTAATATGCCCTAGACTTTTACCGACGGATTTTTCGCTTTTACCGACGAAAAATCCGTCGGTAAAAAAATTTCACGGTTTTTCATGAAATTCGGTAGGTAATGTTTTACCGAATGAATTTCTTTACCGACGGTGTCATAACGGTTTTTTCGGACCGCTACGACGATTTTTATGAAAACACAAAATATGGAGTCGCCACCAATCTTTTTTGCTAGGTGTGATTGGCCACCTATTAAAACCGATTTTAGTAAAATATTCTAAAATTAATTAAAACATTTTTGTAAAACCAATTTCGAAGTCCGCGCTTTGAACCAGAGTAAAAACAAAATTGGGTTCGGGAGTCAATTACGTACGGGGAAGGATTAGCACCCCCGCAACGCCCGTTTAGAAAACGGTACCACTTGATCACGTGTTATCTTAAATCTCGGTTTAATGGATTTAACATCGGTACTTAAAACTAATTCTCCTTTCCTTTTATTTTATTTTATAAAAAAAAAAAACATGTTTATTATTTTTGAATTTTTTTTGGATTATTATTATTTTTTTTGAAAACGAAAGTGAACACAAATTTATTATCGAAAATACTCATTAAATATTCCCGACACTCTCGGTGGTATTTAACGAGATCTTCTCACCTCAAGACATCTCAAGAATCACAACCGTGATATCTTTCGAATTCCGTCGTCGGCAATTTACATCCATTTTTATTCAAATGCGTATGATGCGAATATTTAAATATCGGATGCATACGGCTTAACATATAACTATAAAATTAAACATGCGAATCGTAATATTAAGAACACGAGCATGGCAAAATATCGAGCGCAATAAACATTCGCTCTTTATTCATTTTTTTATTTTGATTATTTCCATTTTTTTTTAAAACGAAAACGAATTCTTGTATCGAGCATGTCGTTAAATACTCCCACCACTCGTGGTGATATTTAACGAAATTCTCGCACCTCAAGATATCTTAGGAATCACTACCGTGACGTCCTTCGAATTCCGTCGTCGGTCATTTGCATTTATTATTAAAAATCCTTTTTTTTTTTTTAAAGTTAAATTAAAATGCTTTTAATAATTATTTTCGAAATAAAAGAAATTATCTATGTAAGAATAACTCCCGAACCATTCCGATATTTTCGATAATGTTTCGATTATTATTCTTACTCGGACCATTTCAAAGAACGATTGATACTTCGACCATCCCGAGAAAGAAATCCGTTTTTAGAGAATTTTACTTACCGAAAATGATTTTAAAAGACATGTATTAATTAGAAAAATTATTATTTTAATATTTTAAAATCGAAACCGAATAACAAAAATATATCGAATGTCGGACAAAATAATAAAAAAAATAGTGGTGAAAATCATACCTGGAAAATGTCGACGATCCAAAAATTAGAAGGCCGAACTTGATCTTCGTAAAATCGCCTGAAAATGTCAAAAATCCAAAAAAGTCAAAACTTCAAAATCGATCATTGTGAATTTTTCTTCTTTTTTTTATTATTTTTTTCCTTTTTTATGTTTTTATTTTTAATTTTTTTAATTTGTTTTGATTGATTTTTTTTTAATTTTTCTTTTTTTCTTTTTTTATATTTTTATATTATTATTATTTTTTAAAAAAATTATTATTATTATTTTTTAATTTTATTTTTTTTTTAAAGTTTTTCTCTTTTTTTCTTTTCTTTCTCTTTTTTTTTTCCTTTCTTTTTCTTTTTTTTTCTGGCCCAAAACGCCTGGTTTTGGGCTGCTGGGCCCAAAACCAGGCTTGGCCTGCTGGGGCCAGGCCTTTTGGGCCTTGTTCGGCGCGGGCCGGATCCGGTTTGGGCCGGAACCGGTCCAGGCCTTCCTTTTTCTTTTTTTTTTTATTTTTGGTGGCCCTAAACGGGTCGGGTGCGCGGACCCCGGGTCGACCCGCGGGTCCGCGCGCGGGTCCTGAGGACCCGCTTCCAGGAACCAAAACGGCGTCGTTTTGACGCCTTTGTTTTTTTTTTCGGACCGGGTCGGGCGCGTCGATCCCGGGTCGACCCGCGGGTCCACGCGCGGACCCTGGGCAATACGGCGTCGTTTTGAAGCCGAGGTTTTTTTTTTTTTAAAATAAGCGGGTGACCCGCGCGGACCCCGGGTCGACCCGCAGGTCCAGGCGCGGGTCACCTTGACCCGGTTCAGGGGGCTATATAAGCCCCCTTTTTTATCTTCATTTCTTCTTTTTTTTTTCTCTCTCCCACTCTCTTTCTTCTTCCTCTTCATTCACCAGAACAAGAAACCGGCGGCCGGACCACCGCGCCGGCCGCCATGCTCCGTCATCGGCCGCCCTCGCCGGCGGCGGATGAGCTCCAAATTTCGGATCCGAGGGGTTTCGACCCCCCTCGTCACGGATCAGGGCTCCGTTTAGCCCGGATCCTTACCGAATTTCGTAGATCTAGGATTCGAACCTCAAACGTTTTTTTTTTTTTGCTGCTTTTGCTGTTTTGGTTTTTTGTGTTTGGCTGGTTTACTTTTTTTGCAGGGCTCGTTTTTGGATGGTTGATAACTCGTATAATTATATAGTTTTTAGTTATGTTTTATTATTGTTTTGTGTCAAATAAGAGTTATTATTGTTTAGTCTAATTGTGTTTATGATCTTTTATATTTTTATGTAATTTGGTGTTTTTCACAAGTTTCTTTGAGTGATTTCAGATTACTAGAATTAAGGGCAAATCCAGTTCAGTTCCAATTCCGACACCTTTTGCCATATCAGCTATATCTCGAGTTTCACTGAAGCAATAAGGCTGAAATTTTAACCGTGCAAAGTTAAGAGGCATATCTATCTTTTTCATGTTTTACACTTCTTGAAACGGAGTCGTTTTCCCTAGCGAAATCGACCATCAAGTTGGCTGATGTGCAATGACGTCTGTGCTGACCTGTTTTCGTATTTTGCCCATTTCTTCTTATCCACATCAGCAAATGAGCTGATTCCAACGGCTATGGATCAGTAACTGATAGGGGAACATTTTTCTAGAAGACCATGTGATCAGATCAGGCCTCCAAAATTGACAAAATCGACCATCAAGTTGGCTGATAAAAATTGTCATACAATATGACGAAAATTGTTAGAAAAATGCACCCACCTATTATACCTACCTTTGAAATTTGTAAAGCTTGTCTCTTGTCATTTAGCCTTCCAGAATGTGTATAAATAGAGGGCCTTGGATGATTGTAAGATATTGTACATTGGTAGGATATTAGCCATTGTAATAAAATTCTCTAAGTTTTCTTCTTCTTTCTTTTCTCTAGTTTTCTTTTTCTTTATTTTCTTCTTCTTCTTTCTTTCTTTTATTTCCTTCTTAGATTCTCTTTAATTTTATGTTTATGTTTACAATGCCTATGCTAGGCTAAACTTCTATTTGGTTAAGGGTGATTTCAAAGCCCTAGACATGTTTTGTGATTGATTTTCAGATTCTATCTATCATTAATTTTCTATCAAAGTTGTTTATGTTCTTCTACAAGAATTGTTCATGATGTTGTCTTGATTTATTTAGGTGTACAACTAGATAAATCTTGATAATTATCTATTGCTAGTCTAGGAGTCTTGATCCGTGTAATTGTCTTGATTTCCTATTCATAAGTGGCAATTTGTGATTAATGATTATGGTCAAGTTTTCAATAATTGCAAAGTGGAACATAACCTAAGTTGAACAATCCGAGCTTATGTGTTTGTTGCTTAAGATCAACCTATCTTTCTCATCATAAAGCTGCCATTAAATTGAATTTAGAGAGCTTATTCTAGGTTGTTTAATGGTTAGAGATTAAATAGAGAGCTTGTTCTATTTAACGACAAACTAAGGAAAGATTGGGATAACAGAGCTTGTTGTTATCTACGGTTGTTAACTTTGATAGTTGGTTGATATTGATAGATCTGAAATTGATTCTTAATGATGTCTAGTGGTGGAGAATGAAACCTTAACCATATTGTTCATATTTGATTATTCTTACTTACTTATTTTCTTACTTTTCTAGTTTGCTTATTTTTAAAAGTATATTTATTTTTATTGGCTGGTTATACCGCCTAAGTTGTATATTAACTTTGTTTTATTTTTATTGGCTGGTTATACCGCCTAATTTATTATATATATTTTTATTGGCTGGTTATACCGCCTAATTTAGTATATATATTTTTATTGGCTGGTTATACCGCCTTGCATCTTATTCTTATTATTTACTTTAGTTTAAATCTGGCTTCAACAACCCCTTTTCTTTTATTGTTTTCTTTGAACGTAAGTGATAAACTAATAACTCATAGATTAAAACCCAATCCCTGAGGACTCGACCCTTGCTAATCATTATACTTACAATTGATCTTTTTAGTGCAAGGTTAAATAAGATACACTCTTTTGGGTGCATCAAATTTTTGGCGCCGTTGCCGGGGATTGTTTTCTTTAGTTTATTCGTTACTCTGTTTATTCTTATTTTCAGTTCTAATTAGTATTATTTTCTTGTACATACATGTTTTTCTTTTCAAATTTTGAAAAAAAAAAAAAAAGATGGAATTAAGCAATCTAACACTTGAAGAGTTGGTAGCATACATGAACATGGAGAATCAACAAGCCAATCTCACTTCCTCAGTTCAACAGTTGGCCATGGGAGGATGTCAAGGCCATCAATGGTTCCAAGACCAACCGCATGATCATTACTCCAACACTTACCATGAGGGATGGTGGGATCATACTAATTATGGCTACTCGAAAAATTACCAAGAAGTAGATCCTTATGCCAATTACATTCATCCATCTAGCTTCAGTCAATCATGGTCTCAAGAACCAGATCTTCTTCAACCACCACATATGACTCAAAACTCAAGTACTTCTTTAGAAGATCTTGTCTATTCTCTTGTTACTGATACTTTGCAATTTCAACAGGAAACAAGGGCAAGCATCCAGAGTTTGGAAAGGCAAATGAGCCTATTGGCTAGTAGTACGGTGGAATTAGTAGCAGAAAGATCTCTAGCACTCCCTTCCCAAACGGTGATTAACCCAAAGGAGAATGCTACTATTGTGACCTTGAGAAATGAGGAACAAGATGAGGATGAGACAAAACCAAAGATGGATTCACTTCTTGAGGATAATAAAGCCACCATTCAAATTGAGAGTACTTTGACACCTCAGGTAGCTTTTAAGGTTCTTATTTCTACTAATGTTCCTTCTCCACTTTTTCCTAGCAGATTTGCAAAGTCCAAAAAGGAGGAACATGAACAACAATTTTTGGAAACCTTAAACAGCTTGCTTGTGGATGCCATTAGAAAAGTACCAAGATATGCATAATTCCTCAAAGAGCTATACCCCACCAAGAATGATGAAATAATACGTGTGGTGGAGAAGGCATTGGCTGTTTTGCAAAGAAAACTTCCTCCAAAACGCAAAAATCCGAGAAGTTTCATGTCTAAGCCAAAAGATCCTAAAAAGCCAAGAAGGGGAATTGGCTAGGCTGAAAACAATCAATCAAGTGCTAATTGGGGGAGGCAGCCTAATTAGTGAAAGCATTGCCAAACTACCATCCTCAGATTTGCTCTCTTTTTCTTTATCTTTTTCTTATGTTTTTTTTGCTAATTGTGTTTAGTGTTTCTAAGTTCATTTAGGCTGCATAAGTTTATTTTGTTTATTAGTTCTTTTTCACTTACACATGATTCTTTCATTTGGGATTAATAGCATTACATTAATGACAATGTAAAAATTATGTGTGGGGGGAAGAATTTAGGATTTTATTTAGAGTGTTTTGTTTTTGAGTCTTTTTATGTTGTTTTTCTTTCTGATCCTTGTTTTGAAAATAACTAGATGTAAATATAATTTTTAATTTTTTTAACCCCGGTTAAATGGCGGATAACGGTACTCCGTGATTATTTAAATCGGTTCCATCAGCTACCCACAAAACTGATATTGTATATAAATTTCTCTTCCAATTTCTCTTTCAACTTTTTTCATTTTTTTTTCAGGATGGATGATATTCTCACAAGATTGCAGAAATGATTTCCTCCTTTTCCTCGAAATATTTTACTGAAGCTTTACCAAGTTCGATTTGAAAGATTAAGAATGCTTATGCACAAAGGGATTCCTGAAGACATACGTTGGATAATTGAAGACAAGGTACGTGAAGATGAATATCTGCCTGTTTTGCATTTACCAGGTACAGGTAGAAGCACTTTTGCAAAGAAGCGACGAGCAAAGCGCATGAGTTCAAATTGCCACAAATGTGCACGATGGACGTGTAACGGTAAATGTCGTTCTATTGGGATTCCGTCCTCTAATCGAGATGATAAAATTGAATTCATTAAGGATGGACTGAGTAAGGAGAATTTGGGTAATATCCAACTTTCTCTTGAGACGCATCCTAGTGGAGACGTACAAAGAGAAATTCTTGATTTATGGCCGCAATTCCAAAGGGAATGGCAACATCTTGGGAATCTGATGTTAAAAGACCCTGTTTGCCAGCTTGTAAGAAAACTGGATGGGAAGCATATCCTCGACTCATAGAAGGCGTTTAAGCCGTTTCTGGACGTAAAACCAGAGGAAGATGCCAAATACACTTTCGGCGACACTATTACTCTTGACTTTTACGGTTGATTTTTCTTCTCTTTTTGATTTTCTTCCTGAAATCACGCAAAAATCTTTTGTTAGGTTAACATTTTCTTCTGACAGGTCAGATACACTTTCGGCGACATTATTACTCTTGTCTGATTCACTACTCAGTCCTCTATATATTACACCATGTACTCATTCTCTTTCAGGCACTCGAAAAAAAGAAAAAAAAAAGAAAAAAAAAATGGAAAGTACTTCGTCCCAACGCATTAAAAAAATTTGTGTTTTTGGAGGTGCTTATCCAGGGAAAAATAACATATTCGTTGATGAAGCCATAAGAGTTGGAGTAATACTTGCCCAACAAAAGATCCAGTTGATTTATGGAGGCGGTAGTACGGGTTTAATGGGAGCAGTCGCTACAGCAGCACACGCTGGAGGAAGTCCAGTTCTAGGAATCGTGCCAAAACTATTCACAGATTTTTGTGGACCTACCTTGGGTAAGGAAATACAAGTCTGGAGTATCCCTGAACGGATGACAATCATGTACCATTCTGCCGATGCATTCATTGCTTTACCAGGAGGTCTGGGTACATTGGAAGAAATAGCTTGCGTGGCTTCTTGGTCATCTTTGGTCACAAAAAAGAAACCCATTGGTTTGCTTAATATTAATGGTTATTTTAGTAATTTGCTTTCATATTTAGATAATGCTGTGGATAATGGATTCATGTTTTCAGAGGCAAGGAGAACCATAATTTCTGCTACAACCATTGAAGATTTACTCAAAAAGCTCCAAGCTTATGAGTATTTATCTGCTACGGTTGTTTCGCAAACGCTCGGAAAAAGAAAAAGAGATATGGACGAGCAAGGAGTGGATTGCACTTTGTCTTTGTGACATTATCTAACATTTTGCTTGTTGTGTCTCAGTTATAATAAGTGGTTAGCAACCTCTGCAGGTAATATCTCCTAAATTCTACCTTTAAAATTTGACATTGGGGACAATGTCATATTTTAGTAGGGGGTAAGGGACATATTTTGCTAATTTAAAAAAAAAAAAAAAAAAAAAAAAAAAAATTAAGAAGTATTCATTCTCAACAAGGTCTGAGTAAGGGAGACTTGAGACATACCTTGTCAGTTTGATTTCTTCTTTTCAAAAAAAAAAAAAAGTTTGTTGTGTTTTAAGCCATTTAGAAGTATTCATTCTGAACAAGGTCTGAGTAAGGGAGACTTGAGACATACCTTGTCAGTTTGATTTTAATCTTTTTATGTTTACTTGTTAATTTTTGTTTAGTATTTTAGGATTATTTAGGTTGCATGAGTTTGTTTTGTTTTGAGTCTTAGTTGTTCCTATTCTTACGTTATTAGTTCTTTTCTCTTACACATGATTCTTTCATTTGGGTTAATAGACTTACATTGAGGACAATGTAAGAATTAAGTGTGGGGGGAATGATTTAGGATTTCTTTTATTTTTGTCTACTATTTTTTTTTATGAGTCTTTATTATTATTTTTAGTGTGTTTTAGTTCCTTTTCAATACTATGATGAGATATGAATTGCATAAGTCTAAAACAGATTTATTAGTGAGAAGATTTTCATGAGAATTGAGCTTGATATCAACCTTTTTATGAGCCAATGTTAATATGATATGTTGATTGAGAAAGAAGCATGTTTAGACTTAATCTGACTTGTATAATCATCCTTGTAAGTTTTTGAGCCTATAATGAGTGATGCATTATATAAATCAATCTAATTTCTTTCTTGAGTGCTCTTATGATTACATGATTCTCTAGAACTTGCTTTAGACCTTGTTGAGACTATATTGATGCATGTGACAACATGAATATGATAGAGGCATTAGGATTTTTAGCCAGGGCCAAACAGCCATCCCTTATTGATGTTCCAAGAGAACACACCCTTAGTGAACCAATTTGAGCCTACATTGAATAAGCTATCTCTTTGGTAACCATAACTTGTCCCTAACCTAAATATACTTATATCCTTACCTTTGTTCCAAAGATGAATTAGCATGTTTTGAGACAAGTTGCAAAGACAAGGAAGATCTATTGAAAATTTGGGTTGGAAACAAAAGATAAGTGTGGGGGAAGAAAAGAAAAGAAAAAGTCAAGAGAAAAAGAAAGGGATCATTGTCAAATACATTCCCATATTAAAAAAAAATATATAAAAAAAATCTTCTCTTGAACTTCTAGTTAAAGTAAAGAAAAAGATGTTACAAAGTTGTTTAGAATGAAGAAAAGGCTCAACATGAATATTTAGCCTATGTTATTATGTGCTTTATAAGAGTTTTGAGAAGTTTTATTTGTATGATCTTATTATGTCTCTAAACTCTATGAACTCTTTGGAACCTTTGTGATATCTTTATCCTTTTGTTCTTTAACCACATTATAACCCTTTGGCCCCATTACAACCTTGAATAAAGACCTCTTGATTTATGAAGTTGTATGATCTAAATAGTGGAGAATAGATGGACAAGCAAGCATATGGTAGAAGTGTTTTCATGAGATTAATTGAGTGTAAACACTTTACCACTACTTTAAAGAGTGAAAATCAAGAGAGTATCCCATGTGAGAGTTGAGATTAAGTTTGAATATGCACTATTTTGATTGAAATATGTTATGTTAATATTGGCTTAACTCAAACTATTTACATTCAAGTAAGATTTTTTGTGAATTTCTTTAAGCTATTGATTAGTTTTTAAGACTTGTCCAATGATTATCTCTAATTTATATTGGAAGGATTAGTTATAATTATTATTTTTAGTTTTTCTTATGTCTTCAATGTTTGTGGGTATCGTCCTAGTAAACCCTCACGAGACTAAACTCGTCCACTAGGGACACCTAGGGGTTTAAAGGCTTGTGTCACATGCTAAGTGCCACCGTGATTTCCTACGAAAGTGGATTAGATTAGATTTTCTTATTTTATTTTTATTGAGTCGTTGCTAGGGACTAGCAACAATCTAAGTGTGGGGGTGTGATAACTCGTATAATTATATAGTTTTTAGTTATGTTTTATTATTGTTTTGTGTCAAATAAGAGTTATTATTGTTTAGTCTAATTGTGTTTATGATCTTTTATATTTTTATGTAATTTGGTGTTTTTCACAAGTTTCTTTGAGTGATTTCAGATTACTAGAATTAAGGGCAAATCCAGTTCAGTTCCAATTCCGACACCTTTTTCCATATCAGCTATATCTCGAGTTTCACTGAAGCAATAAGGCTGAAATTTTAACCGTGCAAAGTTAAGAGGCATATCTATCTTTTTCATGTTTTACACTTCTTGAAAAGGAGTCGTTTTCCCTAGCGAAATCGACCATCAAGTTGGCTGATGTGCAATGACGTCTGTGCTGACCTGTTTTCGTATTTTGCCCATTTCTTCTTATCCACATCACCAAATGAGCTGATTCCAACGGCTATGGATCAGTAACTGATAGGGGAACATTTCTCTAGAAGACCATGTGATCAGATCAGGCCTCCAAAATTGACAAAATCGACCATCAAGTTGGCGGATCAAAATTGTCATACAATATGACGAAAATTGTTAGAAAAATGCACCCACCTATTATACCTACCTTTGAAATTTGTAAAGCTTGTCTCTTGTCATTTAGCCTTCCAAAATGTGTATAAATAGAGGGCCTTGGATGATTGTAAGATATTGTACATTGGTAGGATATTAGCCATTGTAATAAAATTCTCTAAGTTTTCTTCTTCTTTCTTTTCTCTAGTTTTCTTTTTCTTTATTTTCTTCTTCTTCTTTCTTTCTTTTATTTCCTTCTTAGATTCTCTTTAATTTTATGTTTATGTTTACAATGCCTATGCTAGGCTAAACTTCTATTTGGTTAAGGGTGATTTCAAAGCCCTAGACATGTTTTGTGATTGATTTTCAGATTCTATCTATCATTAATTTTCTATCAAAGTTGTTTATGTTCTTCTACAAGAATTGTTCATGATGTTGTCTTGATTTATTTAGGTGTACAACTAGATAAATCTTGATAATTATCTATTGCTAGTCTAGGAGTCTTGATCCGTGTAATTGTCTTGATTTCCTATTCATAAGTGGCAATTTGTGATTAATGATTATGGTCAAGTTTTCAATAATTGCAAAGTGGAACATAACCTAAGTTGAACAATCCGAGCTTATGTGTTTGTTGCTTAAGATCAACCTATCTTTCTCATCATAAAGCTGCCATTAAATTGAATTTAGAGAGCTTATTCTAGGTTGTTTAATGGTTAGAGATTAAATAGAGAGCTTGTTCTATTTAACGACAAACTAAGGAAAGATTGGGATAACAGAGCTTGTTGTTATCTACGGTTGTTAACTTTGATAGTTGGTTGATATTGATAGATCTGAAATTGATTCTTAATGATGTCTAGTGGTGGAGAATGAAACCTTAACCATATTTTTCATATTTGATTCGTCTTACTTACTTGTTTTCTTACTTTTCTAGTTTGCTTATTTTTAAAAGTATATTTATTTTTATTGGCTGGTTATACCGCCTAATTTGTATATTAACTTTGTTTTATTTTTATTGGCTGGTTATACCGCCTAATTTATTATATATATTTTTATTGGCTGGTTATACCGCCTAATTTAGTATATATATTTTTATTGGCTGGTTATACCGCCTTGCATCTTATTCTTATTATTTACTTTAGTTTAAATCTGGCTTCAAAAACCCCTTTTCTTTTATTGTTTTCTTTGAACGTAAGTGATAAACTAATAACTCATAGATTAAAACCCAATCCCTGAGGACTCGACCCTTGCTAATCATTATACTTACAATTGATCTTTTTAGTGCAAGGTTAAATAAGATACACTCTTTTGGGTGCATCAATGGTTTTTGGCTCGGAGGGGGGGTGTTCGATCTCGTGGCCCTCCGATTGGAGGGCTCAGATCTGGGGTTTTTGGTGGGTGCGAGTCTGGGGGATTCGAATCGGTGGGGGTCTCTGGGGGATCTGAATCGGTAGATCTGGCTTCCTCCCTCCTCTGTGGAGGATCGGATCCTCCTCCTCCTCCTTCTTGTTGGTGGCCGTTCCAAAAGAAAAGAAAATGGGGGATTCGAATCCCCCTCTCCCCCCCCTTTTTTGTTGTCTCTCTTTTCGATTTTATGGTGGAAAAAAAGGGGGGGTTGAGTGTGCCAGGTCGGTGGCGTGGGAGGCTGGTTGGTGTGTTGGCAGGGAGGCTGGTGGCGTGTGGCAGGGAGGCTGGTGGCAGAGGGCTGTCAGGTTAGGGTTAGGTTAGGCTTTCTGGTAGCTAGGGTTGGGTTAGGTAGGGTTAGGGTTTGGGCCCAAATTGGGCTTGAAAATTGGGCCTGTACTGCAGGCCTGGTGCTTGGGTTTGTAGATTGGGCCTGCTGAATAGCAGGCCCGGTTCGCACTTGGCCCGGGTAAGAATTCGGATCTGACCCGGACGAAAATTGGTTATTACAGCTGCCCCTCTTTGCACATTGCTGAGAATCAGGAATAGGGCAAAGACAGTATAACCAATTTTTTCCGGTTATTGAGATCCATTTTTAGCGAGGCTCTATCATTTGGAAAATAAATTGCTCCTCTAATCAGAGGCTCTATCACTTGGAAAAATAAATTGCTCCTCTCATCAGAGGCTCTACAACTTTGAAAATAAATTGCTCCTTTCATCAGAGGCTCTATAACTTTGAAAAATAAATTGCTCCTCTCATCAGAGGCTCCACAACTTTGAAATTTAAATCGCTCCTCTCATCAGAGACTCTACCACTTGGAAAATAAATTGCTCCTCTCATTAGAGGCTCCACGACTTTGAAAATAAATTGCTCCTCTCATCAGAGGCTCTACGACTTTGGAAAATAAATTGCTCCTCTCATCAGAGGCTCCACAACTTTGAAAATAAATTGCTCCTCTCATCAGAGGCTCCACAACTTTGAAAATAAATTGCTCCTCTAATCAGAGGCTCTATTACTTGAAAAATAAATTGCTCCTCTCATCAGAGGCTCCACCACTTTGAAAATAAATTGCTCCTCTCATCAGAGGCTACACGACTTTGAAATTTAAATTGCTCCTCTCATCAGAGGCTCCACAACTTTGAAAATAAATTGCTCCTCTCATCAGAGGCTCCACGACTTTGAAATTTAAAAAAGAACTTCGAATTTTGACAATGAGTTTGAACACAACTTAGATCATCACCTCACTTACTACCTTAGTCTTACGAAAGTGAAGACTCATTCTGGATATCCCATCTCTTTCTCGTTTAGTTTTGAAATTCCTTGTCAGATTCTTAGGATATCGCCACTCGACTAATCATACCGAGGCTCGACCTTTCTTAAAGTAACGAGTTTGACTTCGCAAGAATTGAAAATGGTACCCGGAGGTTTTGAAAAATGTCATTTTGAAAGATGTTACCCGGAGGTTTTTTTGAAAGCACATACTTGGAGGTCTAAAAATGTTACTTCTTTGAAAGTGGTGCCCGGAGGTCTTATTCTTGACTTTGAGAGTGATGCCCAGAGGTCTTTATCAATGATTTTTTAGAAAGGTGCCCGGAGGTCTTGAAAACATAACTTTTGAGGAAATGCCCGGAGGTCTTGAAACAGGTGCCCGGAGGTCTTTAAAAATGTCTTTTCATTGAAAATGGCGCCCGGAGGTCTTATCCATGATTTTTTTGAATAATGCCCGGAGGTCTTGAAACAGGTGCCTGGAGGTTTTTAAAAATGTCTTTTCCTTGAAAATGACGCCCGGAGGTCTTATCCGTAATTTTTGAGAATAGTGCCCGGAGGTCTTAAAAATGTAACCTGGAGGTTTTAAAACAGATGCCCAGAGGTCTTTTTTTTTTTAATTTTCTATCTCTTTGAAAAATAAATTGCTCCTCTAATCAGAGGCTCCACAACTTTGAAAATAAATTGCTCCTCTCATCAGAGGCTCCACAACTTTGAAAATAAATTGCTCCTCTCATCAGAGGCTCCACGACTTTGAAATTAAATTGCTCCTCTAATCAGAGGCTCTACGACTTCGAAAATAAATTGCTCCTCTCATCAGAGGCTCCACGACTTTGAAATTAAATTGCTCCTCTAATCAGAGGCTCTACGACTTCGAAAATAAATTGCTCCTCTCATCAGAGGCTCCACGACTTTGAAATTAAATTGCTCTTCTAATCAGAGGCTCTACGACTTCGAAAATAAATTCTTTTCCTGTGCCCGGAGGACTTAAAAGAGAAATGCCCGGAGGTCTTAGAACAGGTGCCCGGAGGTCTTGGTGATCATACCTGAAGATCATATCTTGGAAAAAAATCTCACTGAATGTTCGAATTCAAATGTCAAAATTTCAAATAGTCAATGTCATGCATGAAATGTGAATGTCATGCGATGTCAATGCATATGCCCCTGATGATGCATGTGCAAGTACCTTCAGATACTGTACACATTTTACGACATGATACAGATGCAAAACTTAATAAATATGCGAATGTTCATGAATGATGCGAATGTTCCCAATTGTTTTTTTTTCTGATCTTGGTTTAGCTTTTCCAAATTGTTTTTCCTCTCCGAGACAGAGTGTATCCTGAAACGCTCGTGTCTCGTAAGAGATCAACCCTTTTCTTCACTTTGGAACTATCCCTTTGCCCCGATAGTTTTTCAAGATCAACTGGAATCCGAGTGTTCATTTCTTCTACCTCAATAGTTCCATACCTCTGGGCCAGAAGAACCTTCGTCTTATGCCAACATCGGAAATGGTTTCTTCCAAAAATATTTTCATTTATCTGCTTTTGCTTGCTTCTTTTTTTTAAAAATATGTTTGCTTATTTACTGAAAACTTTTGAGCTGAAAATGTCATCGTCTGATATTGTGATATCCACATCTTTTGAAGATTGATGATCACTGTTAGAAGTTTTTCTGAGTGTCAATTCGGATTTTTCAAATTGAGTCGGAAGGCTTGGTACCACAAAATTTTGGTTGATCCAAGGAGACTTCACAACAGGAAAAATGTATATCCTTTCTAGACTCACAAATAGAACAGATTTTATAGAACATGATTTTTTGGACTCAAACAAATTCAACCTTCTTTTAGTTTCCAAATCATGGCATTTTGACATACGTCAAGATCAGCTGGGATGTTCAAACTGGAGAATTAATTCTGGAAAGGAAAACGGTCTCAGTTTTTTTTAAAGTCAAACCTCCAAACGAGAGTTGACAGTTTTGGAATATTTTAGAATTCCCAGATGTTCCTTAACTTCTTCAAAATGACTTCTTCTTTTGTTATGGCCTCGACGATACCATAAGCAACACTGAAATTCTCCCATTCTACTCTAGACTGCCCATGTCGGGTTTTCACCCTAGAGTCTCCTTCTTTCCATTTTTCATTTTTTTTCTTAAATGTTTCACCATGCATTCAAGAAATCAAGACTTATCCAAAAAAAGATTTTTAACCAAAAAGGAGACCGAAGTCTCATGCATTTCTCTAAGAATAGACTCATCAATTTAAATGACCATGCTCGATCGAAATGGTCTTTTCCAGGTACGTAATGTATGCCGAGGTTCGAGGTACTGAAAGAAAGATAGATAGGCCCAAACATGTGTTTAAGGTGATCAAATCAAGGATCATTTCATGAGGAGGATTCTCTTCGAAACACTTGTCTTTTCTGAGCTTTTCTCTTTATTCGATGATTTTCATCAGTTCTTTTCTTCCTTTTCTATTTTTTGCTTTCCTTTTTCTTTTTATCTCCCTTTTTTTTTGCATTTCTATTTTGACAAGGTGAACCCGCCGTTATTTGGAAGCTTAGATTTCTCTTTGATTCATGGCATTCTTTTTTCGTTTTTGAACCAGGACTTCACTATCCGTGACCTTTGAAAAGATCCTTCCTCGCATTTGCCCCCCAGTGTGGAGGGTGATCCTTGATCGGGGTTGAAAGAACAAAAGTATTCATTAGGCTCAAAAGGGGTAGCAAAAGGATATTTTTATATTTTGTGAAAGGATGATGAAAGATGGCCATTTTTCATCTCGAACACAAGCACGTAAATCGAAGAGTCATTCCTTAGAGGAAAATAATGAAAATGTTTTTTTTTCTTTCTTGAAACCATCTTGAATTTTATAAATGCATGATGTCACACTCGTTTTTCTATTTTTTTTTCTTTTCTTTTTTTCATTTTTTCTTTTTTTTTTTGATGCATGCTCCGAAAATTACTTCATCTTTATCCACCACGCGTCTTCCGTATCTACAAATGATGCACCATTTGATTGGTCATACAAATGAGAATTCGTATCATAACGAGGAACACCTCGAGTCTTTTTTGCTCTCCGAAGGGACAAGAAAGAATATGGCTCGAAAACAGCTTTTTCTAGGAACACGAGAAAATCAGGTTTAATCATTGTTACCCGAGACGTTAATCATGAAGTGACGTCTGGGCAACTCTTGTTTTGCGGTTACGAAAAGAGATGTGAATGGTTTTGGCATAACCTTGACATACATCAATTTACCATAATCCAGATCCTTGAAAAAAGTTTCACTTGTTTGAGACACCAAAAAGCTCGGATTTTTTTTTTCTAAAAAGTTTGTTCCATTGCTCATAACCTAAACTAGGATCTGCATTTTTTTTATTGCACTGACTATGGTTTCCGAAATTCAACAATATATTCCTGGAGGCATTGATTGTTTCAAACTCAAAGGATTCAAGCATAGGCAAGTCCGAAAGAGAGGGGGAAGGATGTTGGGTCATTTCTAACATTGATCATCAAAAATCTCAAGATATCTCATCATTTCTTAACATGAAGAAAGATTTTTTTCTTTTAAGAACACATTCTTCAAAATCAAGAATTTCAAATTATCATTAAAACACAATAAACACAAAGCATTTGAAATTCGAAATTTATTTATTTCATGTGGATGCCAACATAAGACAAGTGCTTTCATGATGAGGCATAAAACTACATGTATATTCCTTGATGCTTGTTGACATGCTTTTAGAGGTAACCATTCTCGTCCTCCAAACCCGTGGCGAAGAAACCGATTTATGGCAATGCGGATTTCCACTGTTCGACTAGCTCTGGAGTCAAAAGGCCATTGTGGACAAGACCTTCAATCTTTTCCTTCAGTTTTCTGCATGCTTCAGTTGTCTGCATCTTTCAGTTTTCAAAACTAAACCGACTTCTTTTTTTATTCCTGTCAAGTGTGCTTCATGATGCATGAGCTATGAATGCCGTGAATGTAACACGATGCCCATATGATGCATGTAAAGAATAAACAAATTAATGCATGAGTATATACAATGAGTGACCATGTATGTCACGAATGCATGACCTTATTGTTATGAATGCAATCACGATGTCGATATGATGCATGTAAAGAATAAATAAAATGATATACTGGTATATACAGAGAACGATCATGTATGTCACTAATGTATTCTACAATGCATGACCATGCATGTTATGATTGCAATATGATGCGAATTTGATTTGTTCTAAAGAATAAACAAATTAATGTATGAATATATACAGAAAACTATTCATGATTTGGACTGAACTTGATCATTCAACAATTTTATTGCACAAACTTTGCCCCCAAATTCAATCCGCAAAAAAAAAAAAAAAATTGTTTGTTTTTTTTTGTTTTGAAAAATGTTTTTTTTTTCGTAAAAATCAAAATATTATTTTCACAAACCAATTTCTATCAAAAACTTTTTGTGGTAGTGGGTCTTATTATGGCACTGATGTCCAAATATTTACTCAACACTACCAGTTTGCAATTCTCATTTAATCGACAACAAGTGTTTATGCGGTTTATCAAATGAGATTATTAGTAAATGCTTTTATTTACAAGTGCATCAATGCATGAAATGTACGAGATGTACGAAAAGAAAAAATTTTCATATTTACAAACTCAAAAAGTTAGCGAACATTTGCTCCGACAGTATCAACTTATTTAAGCATCACGGTGCCTTCGGAGCGAAAAATGAAACTTATTGCGGGTAGCACGATGTGCGTTCATCATTACCCGATTTACAGTTTTTGTTCGGAGTGTAAACAAATAGCGAAAGATCACCATGTTCCTTCCAAATTTCGAGGATATCCGATCGGAAATTCGATATGGCTCTACTCAAGTTCACTACATGAGGTTGAGTTAGGTTCTAAAAGGCTCCAAATTGCTCCTTACTGTCGCCCGTGAAGGCTAGTAAGGCATCCCGATTTAAACGGGTTCAATTTGTTGGGGAGATTTTTCGCTAGCCCGTGCGGAGGTTATTGCCTCTCGAGAGCGTAGGTACTTTTTCTCTCTAAAAGCGTTTCACTAGCCCATGCGGAGGTTATTGCCTCTCGAGAGCGTAGGTACTTTACTTTTTCCTAAAGGGATGTAGCTCGGGTATAGAGCTTATGTATGAAATGTACGTGCTCGTGTGTGAGAAGGAACAAGCAAACCTTCGACTATTTGTCTACAACTCTTTATTCTAAACATTCCACGATTTAAAAAAATAAACGAAATAAAAAAAATATAAATCAAGAATTAACGAATATCAAAGTGTAATTGCAAGCAAAATAAAAATAAAGAAAGAAAGAAAGTCAAGAGAATTAAAATTAAATACCGATTAAATCCATTAATTCGAGACTTTAAAACAACACATGATCAATTTGTGGCTCGACTCTCAAAGGCGTCCCCAGTGGAGTCGCCAAACTGTCATAACGGTTTTTTCGGACCGCTACGACGATTTTTATGAAAACACAAAATATGGAGTCGCCACCAATCTTTTTTGCTAGGTGTGATTGGCCACCTATTAAAACCGATTTTAGTAAAATATTCTAAAATTAATTAAAACATTTTTGTAAAACCAATTTCGAAGTCCGCGCTTTGAACCAGAGTAAAAACAAAATTGGGTTCGGGAGTCAGTTACGTACGGGGAAGGATTAGCACCCCCGCAACGCCCGTTTAGAAAACGGTACCACTTGATCACGTGTTATCTTAAATCTCGGTTTAATGGATTTAACATCGGTACTTAAAACTAATTCTCCTTTCCTTTTATTTTATTTTATAAAAAAAAAAACATGTTTATTATTTTTGAATTTTTTTGGATTATTATTATTTTTTTTGAAAACGAAAGTGAACACAAATTTATTATCGAAAATACTCATTAAATATTCCCGACACTCTCGGTGGTATTTAACGAGATCTTCTCACCTCAAGACATCTCAAGAATCACAACCGTGATATCTTTCGAATTCCGTCGTCGGCAATTTACATCCATTTTTATTCAAATGCGTATGATGTGAATATTTAAATATCGGATGCATACGGCTTAACATATAACTATAAAATTAAACATGCGAATCGTAATATTAAGAACACGAGCATGGCAAAATATCGAGCGCAATAAACATTCGCTCTTTATTCATTTTTTTATTTTGATTATTTCCATTTTTATTTAAAACGAAAACGAATTCTTGTATCGAGCATGTCGTTAAATACTCCCACCACTCGTGGTGATATTTAACGAAATTCTCGCACCTCAAGATATCTTAGGAATCACTACCGTGACGTCCTTCGAATTCCGTCGTCGGTCATTTGCATTTATTATTAAAAATCCTTTTTTTTTTAAAGTTAAATTAAAATGCTTTTAATAATTATTTCTGAAATAAAAGAAATTATCTATGTAAGAATAACTCCCGAACCATTCCGATATTTTCGATAATGTTTCGATTATTATTCTTACTCGGACCATTTCAAAGAACGATTGATACTTCGACCATCCCGAGAAAGAAATCCGTTTTTAGAGAATTTTACTTATCGAAAATGATTTTAAAAGACATGTATTAATTAGAAAAATTATTATTTTAATATTTTAAAATCGAAACCGAATAACAAAAATATATCGAATGTTGGACAAAATAATAAAAAAAATAGTGGTGAAAATCATACCTGGAAAATGTCGACGATCCGAAAATTAGAAGGCCGAACTTGATCTTCGTAAAATCGCCTGAAAATGTCAAAAATCCAAAAAAGTCAAAACTTCAAAATCGATCATTGTGAATTTTTCTTCTTTTTTTATTTATTATTTATTCCTTTTTTTATGTTTTTAGTTTTAATTTTTTTAATTTGTTTTGATTGATTTTTTTTTTAATTTTTCTTTTTTTTAATTTTTATATTATTATTATTTTTTTTAAATTATTATTATTATTTTTTAATTTTAATTTTTTTTTAAAAAAGTTTTTCTCTTTTTTTTCTTTTCTTTCTCTTTTTTTTCCTTTCTTTTTCTTTTTTTCTGGCCCAAAACGCCTGGTTTTGGGCTGCTGGGCCCAAAACCAGGCTTCGCCTGCTGGGGCTAGGCCTTTGGGGCCTGGTTCGGCGCGGGCCGGATCCGGCTTGGGCCGGAACCGGTCCAGGCCTTCCTTTTTCTTTTTTTTTTTAATTTTTGGTGGCCCGAAACGGGTCGGGTGCGCGGACCCCGGGTCGACCCGCGGGTCCGCGCGCGGGTCCTGTGGACCCGCTTCCAGGAAGCAAAACGGCGTCGTTTTGACGCCTTTGTTTTTTTTTCGGACCGGGTCGGGCGCGCGGATCCCGGGTCGACCCGCAGGTCCACGCGCGGACCCTGGGCATTACGGCGTCGTTTTGACGCCGAGGGTTTTGTTTTTTTTTTTTTATAAAATAAAATAAAAGGAAAGGAGAATTAGTTTTAAGTACCGATGTTAAATCCATTAAACCGAGATTTAAGATAACACGTGATCAAGTGGTACCGTTTTCTAAACGGGCGTTGCGGGGGTGCTAATCCTTCCCCGTACGTAACTGACTCCCGAACCCAATTTTGTTTTTACTCTGGTTCAAAGCGCGGACTTCGAAATTGGTTTTACAAAAATGTTTTAATTAATTTTAGAATATTTTACTAAAATCGGTTTTAATAGGTGGCCAATCACACCTAGCAAAAAAGATTGGTGGCGACTCCATATTTTGTGTTTTCATCAAAATCGTCGTAGCGGTCCGAAAAAACCGTTATGACTGGCCACGACGATTTTGATGAAAACACAAAAAATGGAGTCGCCACCAATCTTTTTTGCTAGGTGTGATTGGCCACCTATTAAAACCGGTTTTAGTAAAACATTAATTAAAACATTTTGTAAAACCAATTTCGAAGTCCGCGCTTTGAACCAGAGAGAAAACAAAATCGGGTTCGGGAGTCGGTTACGTGCGGGGAAGGATTAGCACCCCCGCAACGCCCGTTTAGAAAACGGTACCACTTGATCACGTGTTATCTTAAATCTCGATTTAATGGATTTAACATCGGTATTTAAAATTAATTCTCTTTTCCTTTTATTTTATTTTATAAAAAAACATGTTTATTATTTTTGAAAATTTTTTGGATTATTTTTATTTTTTAAAAATCGAAAGTGAATATAAATTTGTTATCAAAAATACTCATTAAATATTCCCGATACTCTCGGTGGTATTTAACGAGATCTTCTCACCTCAAGACATCTTAGGAATCACAACCGTGATATCCTTCGAATTCCATCGTCGGCGATTTACATCCATTTTTATTCAAATGCGTATGATGCGAATATTTAAATATCGGATGCATACGACTTAACATATAACTATAAAATTAAACATGCGAATCGTAATATTAAGAACACGAGCATGGCAAAATATCGAGCGCAATAAACATTCGCTCTTTATTCATTTTTTTATTTTGATTATTTCCATTTTTTTTTAAAACGAAAACGAATTCTTGTATCGAGCATGTCGCTAAATACTCCCACCACTCGTGGTGATATTTAACGAAATTCTCGCACCTCAAGATATCTTAGGAATCACTACCGTGACGTCCTTCGAATTCCGTCGTCGGTAATTCGCATTTATTAAAAAATCTTTTTTTTTTTTAAGTTAAAATGCTTTTAATAATTTTTTTTTTAAAACCGAAACAAAAATAATAAAAAAAATACGTCGAATACTGAGCAAAAATAAATAAACAAAAATAGTAATAAATAAAGAAATTAAAATCATACCAAAAATATCGAGAATCCGAAAAATTAAAATGTCGGACTTGATCTCCGTAAAACCACCTGAAAATGTCAAAAATAAAAACTTCAAAAAAGATAATCGTAAAATTTTTTTTAATTTTTTTCCTTTTTTTAATTTTTAGAATTTTCTTTTTAATTTTTCTTTTAAATTTATTATCATAATTTTTTCAATTTCATTTTTTTCTTTCTTTTTTTTTCTTTTCTTCTTTCTTTTTTCTCTTTCGCCCAAAACCAGGCCTGGCCTGCTGGGCCAGGTCTGGCCCAGATTTTTTCTTTTTCTTTTTTTTTGGGGGGGGGGGCGAAACGGGTCGGGTGCGCGGACCCCGGGTCGACCCTCGGGTCCGCGCGCGGGTCCTGTGGACCCGCTTCCAGGGACCAAAACGGCGTCGTTTTAACGCCTGTCCTCCTTTTTTTTTTCCAGACCGGGTCGGCCGCGCGGACCACGGGTCGACCCGCGGGTCCACGCGCGGACCCTGGGTCAAAACGGCGTCGTTTTGACGCCGAAATTTTTTTTTTAAAAAACTCGGGTGACCCGCGCGGACCCCGGGTCGACCCGCGGGTCGACGCGCGGGTCACCTCGACCCGCTCCCCTAAACGGTGCCGTTTCGGCACCGTATAAATACCCCCCAATCCCCATTTTTTTTCATTTTCTTTCTTTTTTTTTTCTTCTCTCTCTTCTCTTTTCTCTCTCACGCTCCCTCTGCTCAGCGCACCAGAAACCCAGATTCCGGCGGCTGGCCACCGCGCCGGCCGGTGGGCTTAAAAATAACCTTTTTCGAACCGCCCGGATCTCCTCTTCTCGGATTCGGGCTCCGTTTTGCCCGAATCCCCACCGAGATCCGTAGATCTAGGTTTTTGAAATTGTTGTTTTTTGGTTTTTTTTTTTTTGGGTTGTTTGTGGTTGGTTTTTTTTGGTGTTTGTTTTTGCAGGGTTCGGTTTCTGAGGAAGTGGGGGTCGATCTGGTGGGTGGGTCAGATCTGGATTTCGGACCCCGGATCTGTTTCGGATTTTGGGGGAAGCCTTTTGGGATACTTTGAAAAGTTCCCAGATCTGGGTTTCGGACCCCAGATCTGGGGTTTTTGGTGAAAAAGGGGGTTCTCCTGAATCGGGCCTCCCTTCCTCCTCTCCCTTTTTTTTCTGTTGTTTCTCTTCTCGGTTTTATGGTGGGGAAAAAAAAGAGGGGTTGAGTGTGGCAGGTGGGTGGCGTGGGAAGCTGGTTGGCATGTTGGCAGGGAGGCTGGTGGCGTGTGGCAGGCTGGTGGCAGAGGGTTGTCAGGTTAGAGGAAAAGGGGGAGGCGGCTAGGGTTTCAGGGGTAGAAGATTAGGGTTAGGAAATGGGGAAATGGGCCTGCTGAATAGCAGGCTCTGTTGATTTGGGCCTGTTGGTTAGCAGGCCCTGTTGGGTCTGTTGGGCCTGCTGGTTAGCAGGCCCAAACGGGCTTTGGTGTTTACAGATTGGGCCTGCTAAAGAGCAGGCCCTGTTGCAACTGGCCCGGGTCGGATTCGGATCCGACCCGGACGAAAATTGGTTATTACAGACGGATTTGAGTTATTACCGACGAAAGTCCATCGGTAATAATTTGTCACGGTTTTCAAAAATAATCTGTTGGTGGTGTTTTTCCAACGGAATTATCCATCGCAAAACATCACAGTCGGAATATTCCGTCGGTGATGTTTTCACCGACGGATTTAAAATTAAATTATTTAGTTTTCTTTAAATTTAAATCTTTTTTATTTTTTTAAAAAATATTTTTCATCAATTTCTTTATCGACGAAATTTTTCTGTCGGTAACAATGACATTTTCGTCGGTACAGAATTGGCGGGAACGTTCATTTCCTGCCAATTCTTTACTGACGGAATTCAGCGTTGGTAAAATTGTTAAATTACGTCGGTAAAAATTAAAAAATTACCGACGGACAATCTGTCGGTGATAGGTGTTATTACTGACGGATTTAGTCCGTCGATAATATTTTCGTCGTTGATTAAGCATTCTCTTGTAGTGAATATTAATAATTTCACAAACGTTGGTGACCAAATTGTAAACTTTTCAAAGTTAGGTGACCAAAAAATTCTAAACAAAAGTTAAGTGATCAAAGGTGATGTGGCATTATCACGTCATCCAATCGTTAGTTCTAACGATTGGGTGACTAATTTTTTTATTTATAATGTGAGTGATTAAATTGATATTTTTCATAATTTTAGGACCACAATAAAAAAAAAAAAAAAAAACCGACGTAATTAGATAATTCTCTATGTAATTTATCCTAAAATTTTTAGCTTATGTATAGCTCATTTGAGTTTTATGAAAAAACTATAAATCAAAGTTTCTTCCAAAAAGAAATGCTAATATATAATAATAAATATTGAGTGAAATTCGTTTACATTTTCATTGTATCTTTCAACAATTGATAAAATTATAAGAAAAAGTATATATTTTCACATATATCTTTTTTATCAATCTAATTCTTTCTTTCTCTTGATTTAATTTAATTTTTAATTAAAAAAATCTATATTTATTTCTTTCACTTTAAAACATATTATTTGTCGATTGGGTAAGTCAGGTTGGTTTTGGGTCGAGTCAATTTGGGTTTTAAAATTTTCGAGTCATTTTCAGGTTCGAATCAATTCGGATTTGGATAATTTCAAGTCACTTCCATTGATAAAAAGCTATTGTCTTCGAAAATTTTGTCACAATATTTTATTTCAATTATTTAGCATGAACATTCAGATGCCATGCCTTCAACATTTAAACCAAAAATTCATGTTTATTAATAATTTAATAACATAAATATACATTATCTCTAAAAATTATGTTATTTGTCTCATTTTTTTAAATTTATTTTCATATATGTTTTTACTAGCTAGTTCTGTCCATGGATCGAATTGGATTCTGGTCAGGCCAAGCATGATTTTAACAGTCTTTATGGCTATCAAGACTCAGCTCGACCCAAAATATGGACAAAATTTTATGTCTAGGCTCGGTCCGTATATGAAAAACATTATGTAGGCCTACACAGACCTGCTCATATTTTTACACAAAAAGATTGGCCCCACTTAAAAAGGATCAATTCTTCTTGAAAAATGATTGACTAAATATTAGTATTACTAATAGTAAAATGGGCCGAACTTGAGCAAAAAATGCTATGCTCAAAGTCCGACCTATTTTTAAACGGGCCTCATTTTTTTCTCAAATCTATTTTTCAGACTTAATATTTCTATTCAAGCCCACTCAAATATCGAACAAACCTTCGGATTTAGACGAATAGCCCGATCCATTGACAAGTATATTACCAACTTCTATTTTTAATTTCATTTATACTTATATCATTGGGTTGACAACAAAACAATGTAGAATTATATAAAATCTAGGGTAAACTACACCGATAATTACCTAATTATTTGGGTTTTTATTTTTATTTTGGTCACCAATTATGAAAAATACTAATTTAGTCACCCACATTATAAAATTTATTTTTTGGTCACACAACCGCTAGAGACTAACGGTCAGATGACGCGGCAATGCCATATCATCTTCTAAATGTTACGTGGCATTTCCACGTCATCTGACATGCCACATGACATTTGTCTATGTGGCATTATGATTTTGAAAAAAATAATAAAATTTGAAAATTTAAGAAAGATAAATTACATTTTTGATCACTTAACTTTTTGAGAATGTTTATTTTGATCACCTAACTCTAAAAGTTTACAATTTGATCACCAACGTTTGTGAAATTCTTAATATTTTTCTCCATTGTGAACATCTGATCGTCGACATGACTGTATAACGATTAATAACCAACGTTTGTAAAATTTAATATAATATTTTTTTTTTGGTCATCTGTTTTGTTGCATGGAATTAAAACTCTGAACTTTCATTATAATTAAAATCTCGACGTTATGAAAATGTTTATATTTCGATTAAATGTTCTTGATTGGTTGATGTAGTCTATAATAAATACTTAAATTTATTTAGAAGAGCATAATGTCAAAAACTTGAAGTAATGCATTTTAATAGTTTTGGCAATTGGATATATTCATCAAATTTTCAAATTTAAAGAGTATAATTACAACAAAATAAAAATAAAAACATAATTTTAATTTCATAAAATAAATTAAAAATATTGAAGGCTTATTTCTTTTTGTAAAGTTTGAATGCTTATTTGAGTATAATTATCTCATGACATTTTAATATAGATAACAAAATAATAAAATAATTTATAGTGAATTTCAAAAATGTTAGTAATCAAATCGTTATAAAAGCCATGTCGACAATGAATCATTGACAATGGAGATCAAAATATTAATAAAATAAGTTTGGACAAATGTTGTTGACCATATTATGAAATTTTCAAAGTTGAGTGACCAAAATAGAAATTTTCGAAAAGTTAAGTGATTAAAAGTATAATTTATCTTTTTTTTTTAATTTTCATTTTTTTTTTTCAAAATTCATAAATGTCACGTGGCATGTCAGATAATGTGGCAATGCCACATGGCGTTTGACAAGTGGAGTGGCATTACCATGTCATCCATCCGTTAGTCTCTAATGATTGGGTGACAAAAAAAAAAGAATTTTTTTAACGTGAGTGGCTAAATTGATATTTTCTCATAGTTGGATAATCAAAATAATTTTTTTTAAAAAAGTTAAATGATTATCTATGTAATTTACCCTAAAATCTAAACTAGAACTAAAACACGAAATAAATAAAATTAAACATACCATTGTTGGTTGTCATTGACAAAAAACACTTCTAATTGCCATGGATGACCCCTTCAATTTAATCTGTCGAACAACTTTTGAAAGAAAAAAAAGTTTGGTCATGGCTAGACTCTTCCTCTTCTTTTTCATCTCTTGATAGTATCAAGAGATGGGGCATGATACTCCTTCAACACTATATTAGAAATATGTACATAAGAAAATTGAATTATGTGAAAAAATATTAAAAAAAAAGTTAAATATTAATAGTTTCTTTAAGGAAAAATAGTAGTTTTTACATAAAAATAAGTAATTTTAAAATATATATATTATATAAAAAGTTGAAAGAGATTAATACTCTTAAATTCATATTTTTGTTATTATTTTATATTTTACTTTTAAATAATTTTATTCACTGAGTTGAGTCACTTATTCGGTGACGTCAAAATCAGGTAACCCATTATATTATATTATAGTATTTTGTCTTTGGATATAAGAGAGGAGACCTAGCTTTGGGTAGGGTTATAACAATTTCAAGCCCTCTCGTCAAGTAGTTCATTACCCAATAGTTGGTAATCCGTGTATATATATATATATCGTGTATTGTATTTTTATTTTGTGTTAATCGTATAAATATAATAGAACATAAATTATTAAACATATAAAATTTTAAAAATGAATACAATACATATATTAACCTATCATATTATCATATTTAAATATATCATATTATATTTATTATATTATTTTTATATTTATTAAATATATTATATTTATATCGTATTTTTTTCCGTGTGGGAAATTATTAAATCTACCTATCTTGAGATGAACCTAAGCCCAATCTTTATATATCACATTATTTAATTGAATATCAACTTTATCAGTTCCTTTAATTAACTTCTTTTTACCTAAAACAAAATGAACCCAGAATAAGAAATTTCTAACAAACAATACTCTCTCTATATTTGTAAAAATATATACAATGATATATATTTTTTATTTGAATATCGAAAGTGAGTTGAAAACTAAAAATATTTTTTTTACACACAAGAAACTAGTTTGGATTAACTCATTTATCCTATAAATTCAATGGACACCTCATATTATTTGTTATTAATTGTTGCTATTAATATAAAATTATATTAATATATTTTGATTTATAAATCTATATTTTTATATTATTTATAGTATTATTATATTATATTATATTATATTATATTATATCTTATTTATTATTATTTATTATTATTTATTATTTATATATTATTTAAGTATTATTACTTAATTTTTTTCACATTACAATTTTATATGTAACTCGTAGAGGTGCTCATGGGCTGGGTCACGGCCCGAAATTTTTTTAACTTTCTTGCCCAGGCTTGAACCTGGACGGTCCGGGTCGACTCGCGAGCCAAAATTACTGTTTATTTATATTAAAAAAATATATATTTTATTTTTAATTAATTTTTATAATTAAATTAAAAAAATATTATTATTTTATTATGTGAACAGTAATCAGTGCCGGGTCGGCTCGGATTACAAATATTTCTGTCCAGGCCTGGCCCGTGAGAAGAGTTACTAACTCGTGAAATTCTTAAATTTCACAAAAAAAATTAAAAAATATATATATTTTTTATTAAATGAATTATTTATTTTGTAAAAAAAATATATGAAAATCTTTTAAAACCTTTGAAAATTTTAAAATCTCCACTAAACCATGTATGAAATAATTTTTTTTATATAAAAAACACTCAAACATTTGATAATTGATATATTATCTCTATTTAGAAGAGCATAATTTAAATACCTTTCCCAAATAAAAAGAATAAAAAAAAAGAATGGTGCGGTAGTTGTAATAAATCTGTATACGAATCAGATTATCCATTCAATCTAACAAATTCGATCTGAATTGAATTAAGTTTGGATAAAATTTTTAATAATTCGATTTGACTCGAATTATTAAAAAAAAAATTATTTAAATTTAATTATAAAAATATAAAAATATTAATATAAAAATAAATTTTTAAATAATAACAAAGTTTTCGAAACTATCCCGTGTCGACCAATCGACCCAGACCTAGCTTAAAAAAAAAATTATCTGAACCCTGCTCGCCCGGCCATAAAAATATTTTAGTTAGGTGGCGTGAAAGTGCCATTTTTTTTGGTTAGACTGAGCTTTGAACTAGAGGTGTTCATATGTCGAGTCGGGTTCATGTATGTTATAAACACTATATTTATTTGTTCAAATCAGGTCTGGTGTGAAATATGAGTTTTAAATTTGATCCAAACTCGTTCATATTTGTAAATGAATAATCCGAACTCGTTTAGACCCGCCCATATTATTTTTTTTCTTATTTTTTTTTTAAAAATATATATATTTTATTATTTAATCTTTAGTAATTTTATATATATATTTTTTATTAAGTTCTTAAACATAAACAACTTAACATATTTTTTAATGTTTACATTATAATATTATATATATTTAATTTTTATATGACATAAATTACATAATATATATAAATATAATAATATATTATTTAATTAGAAAACAGGCCGGGTCTGACTGGGTTCAGGTCTTAAATGTTGAAGCCAAGACCCAGCTCATATTTAAACGGGCCTAATTCTTTTGCTCAAGCCCATTTTTCGGGCTTAATATTTTTGTCCAAACCCTCCTAAATATAAATAGACCTTCAGATTTGAACGAATAACTCGACCCTTTAACAGGTCTACTCTCATCTGCAAAGCCAAAATAAAAGTAATCTTTTTTTTTTTTAAAGTTTAAAAGTTTTTTTTTTCTACATTATTTAATATTCTTTTGGTAATTAAAAAATATTTAGAATAATTTTGTATAGTCGTAGACCGGTATGCACTTTGGCGCAGCCATTTTCGATCTAAAGAAGAAGAACCAGTTCATTTTCTCTTCTTCTTTGATGAAACTGTAAATTAAAAAAAATAAATCTTTTTTCTCTCACACTTTTTTGTCCCCTCAGAGCACTTTCAATGGCGCTTTCACGGCTTAGAAACCCAGTTTTCTCAAGAGCCATCCCATCTATCTTCAGAGCTCGTTTACTCTCTTCCTACGCCTCACCCAGATCGCTTTCTCGGTATTTTTCTCTTTCCATTTATTTCTATGCTTAGAACTGTTTGTTGTGAACTGTATTGGATACTTGCCAATTTCCATGATAATCATCAATATGCATCTGATTAGAATCTTTTTGGATGAAAATAGTAATTTTGAGAGTTGGTTTTTCTTTGTGAGAATCTTAGTTTTGAAATGAAATAGAGAATTGTATTTGAATGTTCTTTTTTTTTTTTTTTTTTTGTTTATTGGAGAAAGTAGTGATTTTGAGAGTTGGGTTTGTGAGAATTTTGGTGTTGAAAGTAGATGGAGAACTATATTGCAATGGTGCTTGAAATGAAACTATGTACTTTGAACTTTACAAGGATTTATAATTACGGGAAAAAAAAATTACCGGTAAATCTTTTTCTATATAATATATAATGGTGTTATTCTTAGTTCTTACATTGGACAAATTAGGCTTTTTTTTGTTACATTCTGCATTTCAATTTACTTGCTCTCTACTTAATGCTTCATTTATATACGTCTGTACAACCCATTTACGAACAACCTATATCCCTTTTGTTCTAAGTGAAAAATAGCACTTTAGCATTTTTAGTTACTGTTATTAGGTAAGAATGTGATTCTGAATTCTGACTTTTCTTAATCATTGATATGTGATTCCCTTTATTTCATGCTAAGTGTAGCACCTTTACATGAGTTCCTGTCGTTTTTCTTATGTCCTTTTATTGATTTGCTGCTGCAGCACTTCAAATGTGGAAAGCCCTTTCAAGGACTGGAATGGATCTTGGTTAAGGTTTGCATCTATTGACTTCCTATTTATCAGGAGTAAATTTTGTTCTGACTGCTTTATATGTTTAGTTGCTCATTTATGCAATGCTTTTACTCGTGTTAATATTCGTGTATCTACATTAACATGTTTACTCATTTTATTTGCATTTGTGTAATGGCAACCTTTTTTGCTCGTGTCTCTGTAACACAATTTTTAAACCAACCAAATATCAGGGGATAAAACTTTTAAGTGAAGTTTGAGTTGAGTCAGTGTTGTTTTTCCCTTCTTGCTTTTCCAACCCAAAACCAATAAAATTTTGTCTAAATAATGCAGATGCATCGAAGTTGACTCAGTTTGGTTTATTAAGCTGGGTCGCTTACTTTCTGAATCTCACCAGCTTTTTCTCCTCATAGCAGGCCCACTTCTTTATCCACCGTAATTGGAGTGTACAGTACTTCATCAAAGCTCAAGGTTGGTATTTATTACTTGCACTGTTCCAGGATAAGGTTGTTTTCTGATGTTATGTGATTTTGCAGTTGCAAATTGGAGTTCGTCATTTCTCATCTGCAGGTATATGACATCTTTATTTTGAAATATTCCCCTCTACCTATATGCCCATCTAGTTTTCAAAGTCATGACAGAATGGGTCTGAGTGACTTGCTTACTTTTTCTTCCTTTCTGTTTCAGACAGCTAGGAAAGTCAGTATGATCTTGTGCTAGGTTTCTTGGTCATAAAAAACTTGCCTACTAGAATAACTTGCCTTTGTTTAATCTCTCCATCTCTCTCTCTCTCTCTCTCTCTCTCTCGCTTTTATCAAATCTACATATTGATTAGAGTCTAATGATATCACTTCTTGCCTGTAGCATGATTCTGGTTGTATAGTCATAACCTAGAACTTGGCAAATGCTGGGGCACTAGTTTCTTGTGTTCATACTACACATTATCTAGGCAAGGAGCTATTTACATGGCTAAGCTTTCATGATTTTTTTGTTTGTTAAAAGCTGAAGTAAGAATCATGTATGTTTTATTCATCAGAAACAATTGCGCATGATGAGCGGTAGAAATTCTAAAAGCAAGTTTAATTTGGAATTAAGGATACAAAGATTCTTATGTATTGTTCATCATTTTAGGTTTCCTAGTAGTTATAAATCTTCTTGGTCGCAGATCACTTAACTGCCTAGCCTGAGTGATATACGTAGTACACGGCCATAGAATTAGTTGGTCCTACTTTTAGATTATAGGTAGGATGAATACAGGTTACTGCAGTTCTGAATCAGTACATTGTCTTTGTGCTCTATCTATTTACTTATATTCTTCAGCTTACATGTAAAATTATGTCAGTATTTCAAATTGGAATGTATCACTTCTTGGTTTCATATGTTAGAGATTTTGTGGTCTCATAATGCATTATTGGGATGTTGGGCCTTAGCCTAGTAATAAAATGTAGAGAGGGGTTAGAGTAGGTCCCAGGTTCACGTCTACTTGTTGAAAGGGTAAATATTTTCTGTCATTTTTCTTGGTAATTGGGTTTTGCATATTTTCTTTCATCGTGATATCTGCCAAATATTTTTGTCCTTGGTTATCATAATTCTGTTATTACAGATCTTCCTGAGCATACAGTCCTGGGGATGCCTGCTTTGTCTCCAACAATGGTAATATATTTTGGGATGCTAAGCCTCTTAAAGTTTTACTATGATATAGACTTTCTCCCTTTATTCCAATGGTCAAGCTTGTGATGCTTGTTGTTTATGTGCAGAACCAAGGTAACATTGCAAAATGGAAGAAGAAAGAAGGGGATAAGGTGAGTTTATAAGAAGCTAATGGAAGCTATAGGTTGAATGGTCAATTTGCATCTGAATTTGGTATAAATTAAAGAAGGTTGTTGAAAAACAAAGATCTTGTGATAAGGTGTAGAAAATTAATTGATTTATTTCAGTCATCGTGATTTATTTCTTGATCATTGACACTTATCGAACAGATTGAGGTGGGTGATGTACTATGCGAAATAGAGACGGATAAAGCCACACTTGAGTTTGAATGTCTTGAAGAAGGGTAAACTGTTTTTTTTTTTTTTTTTTCAATTTCTACAGTGTCTGATGTTAAATGGTATGGCCTAATTTATTCCTTAGAGTGCATATTTGATAATGCCACTAAATTTTGCTCTGCGTAGCGGATTTTCAGTTTCCTTTGTACAACTTTCTATTGCTGCATGTGAATTGTGAACCTTTTATACAGTTTTCTTGTACTGTTTCATCCTGTTAATATTGACCGAAAAGCACATCTGAATTATTAACCATCCTTAATTTCTTTTACCTTTGTTTATTCTCGGAGTGCTTATCTGCAGGTTTTTGGCCAAGATACTAGTACCTGAAGGTTCAAAGGATGTGCCTGTGGGACAACCTATTGCAGTAATGGTATTTATTCTTTTGTGCATTCTTCAGTGGCATACTCTAATAGATATATAAAATTCGATTCTATTTGAACTTTTCAATAAGAAAACAGTCTTGCTTGGCATATGAGGATTTTTTTTGTCTCCTGTAGTATGCTCTTCTTACTTCCTTCATCTAATGAACATCTGCCCTGCTTACCAATTTTTGCAAGCTATCCTCTTCTTTTATGCTCCTTAGAACTTGAAAAAGTTTAAGGAATAACAACTATATAAATAAGGACTTATGTTCATAAAATTTGTAAAAAAATGTCAGCAACATTATTGGAAAATACCATTTGATTTTAAACAAGAAATTTCCATCTTATGCTACCCTGAAAAACTTTTGATATCTGAATTTTCTTTTTTATGATTTTTAAATAATAATTTATGTTGAGTACCGACTATGCAATAAACAGTTTGTTAAAACTCATTTGGATGGGTTCACAAGGTTGAGGATGAACAAAATATCCAGAAGATCCCTTCTACTCTTGGGGGTGGATCAGAGGTTGAGGAAAAAACAGCCCATCAGGATGTCAGAAACACAGAAAAAGAAGAGGAACCAAGTTCTGTTAATATCAATGCATCAGACCTTCCTCCTCACATTGTTATTGGAATGCCAGCACTCTCTCCAACAATGGTAAGAAAAATTAGGTTAAAATATGAACCTACTTCTTTGACCTTTTTATTTACTGCAAAAGTTTATGTGCTTTTTCATATTTTCTTATACAGAACCAGGGTAACATTTTCAAGTGGAGGAAAAAAGAAGGGGACAAGGTTAGTGTTATTAGCACAAGTTATTAAATTATTTTAAAATGTTTTTCTTTCTATTTGAGTGAATAATGACCTTGTTCACATCCATGTGCCTACCTTTGTTGAGCAGATAGAAGTGGGGGATGTGATATGTGAGATTGAGACTGACAAAGCTACCCTCGAATTTGAGTGCCTGGAAGAGGGGTAATTTTCTTTCTTGCTTTGGAGTTTATTGCTGGTAGTAAAACTGAAGGGCAAGCACCAAAGTGACATTAATGGATAGTGTAATCTTAGGACTAACTTGATTTCTGTAGCTGATCATTTGTCATTATGCCAATCCAAATAGATGAAAAATAATGAGGTATGGTGCTTATAGACTTATTGGATATACCCTAAGATGAGAAACACCTTCGGGTATTAATATGGATTTAACTTGTTTTCAAGGAAATATTACCATGTTCATATTTGTTCATTACATGTGGCCATGTATTAGACCATAATTCTATAAAAGTGAAAAGCAAAAGTAAGGTCTCTACGTCTATACCCCTAATCATGGGGCATAAACATTGATGTGAGGCATAAGTGTGACTTTTCCATAAAGCACATATGTTGATATTGTATTTAGTAAGACTAACAGCGAAAAGTAATACTACTAAATAAGATGTCAAATCGAGAGTACATCTTTGTGAAAAACTTGGAGGACAATATTTACGTGGCTAAATAAGTCAAATCCTATGAAATTGAACAACCAAAGCAGGTGGAACATAGTTCAATCAAGAAGCAAGGTTTTTTTTTTTTATGGTTAATGACAAAGGAGAGGCTTTCTTGGATTTGAGATTGATCATGATTAGCAATTCGTTTCATTTCTGCGGTTCTTTTCTGTTAATCACATATAAACTTACAGTTGTCAGTTGAAAATTTTGGGTGCAGTTACCTGGCAAAGATACTGGCTCCTGAAGGTTCAAAGGATGTGGCTGTGGGACAGCCTATTGCAGTAACAGTAAGTTGTCATTATATGTTTTTAAGTTAACTTATTTCACTATCTTGTTGTAAATTACTTGATGCAATTTACTTCTTCATGTTTAGTCACATAATTTTTTGAAGTCTAAGTTAATGGTAGTGACTTGAGGCATATGGGGCAATAATGCTTGTTATTTTGCAAGGTTGAAGATCCAGATGATATTGAAGCCGTAAAGACTTCTGTTGGTAGTAGTTCAGCAGTCAAAAAGCAAGAACCAACACATCATGAATCCAAAAGTGAAGTTAGAGAGCAGAAGTCTGGTTTTACAAAGATCAGTCCATCAGCCAAGTTGCTTATTTTAGAATTTGGATTAGATGCATCATCACTAAAGTCATCAGGTCCTCACGGTACTTTGCTGAAAGGGGATGTTTTGGCTGCAATTAAGTCCGGAAAAGGATCTTCCAAAATTTCTTCATCTGAGAAGAAAAAACCATCACCTCAAACCAGCCCGGGGAAATCTCCTTCAGCGAGGCCTGAATCAAAGACTGATCCCCAGCAATCAGATTCTTTTGAAGACTTGCCCAATACTCAAATTCGCAAGGTATATTTCATTGACCAGTTTTAAGGGAATTAACAAGGCAAGAGACGTGGCATTGACCAGTGTTGTCAAGGCGTGCGCCTAGGCTCTCCTACGCCTTGCGCCTAGGCGCGCCTACGCCTTGCGCCTTAGCGTTAGATAACAAAAGCGCCTCAGACCCTTTCGGGCGAGGCTCATTTGATCAGGCGCATGCCTAGTGCGCCTAGGCGCGCTTTTTTGTAAGGCGATAGGCGTAAAAAAAGCTCGCCTGATTGAAGTTCTCTTTAATTTCTTTAATTTAAACTTTTTTCATTAGATGTACCTTTACTAGTAAGAAAGGAGATAGTATCAAACTCTCTACTTCTCAATATTTGAGTATTCAACAACAGATACGGGACCATAAGAAAATCATGCATATTGGGCAAAAAATAAATTGCATGTTTTGTAGATAAACTGGACCACATATATCTTAAGCTTATTATATATATACATACATAGACACACATATAAATATTGCGCCTTCACTCAGGCGAGCGCTTTTTTTGCGCCTAAGGCAATATAAGGGTTCTAGCGCCTAGAGTGCGCCTTGCGCCCTTGACAACACTGGCATTGACCTTTTCTAACTAGGTCAATATTTAAAGATAGGAAGAGGACTGATTTCAAACTTTGTTCCTATAATTATGTTCATCTGCCTCTATATTCCATTGCCCGTCAGATCAAACTGAAAATCTCTAGAGTCCCATGACTGCAGTGATGGTATACCAAATATTAGATAGTGAAAAAAAAAAAAAAAACCTATTCATACATTTGAGTGTGGCTTGATATAGGAAATTGGAGAAAATATACATCAACATAAGAAAGGTAAGATGTATGCGCTAATGGCCAAACTGATGATAAGGCAGATGGTGTTAGAGACTATGGAAATAAAATTATGCAAAGAGCTTGGCAAAATTAGGATGTTTACATGAATGCATTTGATGGAAGTTAGAGGGAGCAACAGTCAAAGTACATGGCGTGCAAAGTTTGCTTGTGATGGTTTGATAATCAGTTGTACTGACAAGTGATTTATTTTAAGTTGAGTTCACCAAAATGACACAGGCCTTGATGACTTTTTTCATAATGGAATCACAGATTATTGATTGAATAGGATTAGTGAGGGGTTTGAGTGAGAGAGTTTTCTTATTTTTATTTACTTAAAACTTATTTATACATGTATGACATGTTAGGGTTGGTTTTAAATTCAGGCACTACATCTTCATAAACTTTAAGACACCAATATTTCTGAATTAAAAACATATATTAATTTTTCTCCTCTCTGCTTTGGAATAAAACGAGGCATCTATAGGATATGAAACTCTCAGTATGTTTTGACACATCTATGTGAAAAATCAAGAAGATTTAAGAGATATTAGGGAGCATGCTGTTGTTTTCCTGCATTCCGTTTTCTGGCATGCCTTTCAGATTTTGTTCAAGTTAAATGCATACCAAATGGCCATATAGAATAGCAGTATTCTCAAACTAGAACTACAATTGAAGTACTTGATAATGCTGATCTTCCTTAAGCCCCTGTATGCTAGTTGCAATACAAAATGTATGATGGCTTTCCATAAACATTTGTAGTTAATTTATTTGTTCAGATAATAGTTGGGTTCTTTGTAGAGAATTGAATGTCTAAGCTCAAGGAAAGTCCTACTATTGATTCTTTGTCCTTTTGTTTGTAGTGAAATCTAAGTAGTTTGAAGAAAAATGCATCTCTGGTCCTGCTATAAGTTCTGTTGACAGCCTTTGCATTTATCATACTGTCAAATGTTGTTATTAATAAGACATATTTCAATTGATATATTTGTATGGTATTTTTGGATTTCTCCTTTCATACGTTTCTATGTACCAAATTTTGTGTTAACATTTTATTCTGATTGGTCTAAACCACTAAATATATTTTATTCTGATTGGTCTAAACCACTAAATATGTTGTGTTATATGGTTTAGTGAGTGAATGATTGAAAATTCATGGTTTAAGTATTTAGGTAGTCCTTGTACTATAATCAAAAGTGCATTTTAGTCCCTGTACTATAGAAGTAAGTAATTTAATCGTTGTACGTTTGAAATTGGTGCAAAAAAGTAAAATTGGTAACAGTGTTAATGGAAAACCATCTAAACGTTGACATGGATATGTGAAACTGACAGAATAGATGACTTGAAAAAAAAATTATGACGTGTCAATTTTTTTTGCTCAGGTGGAATTTAAAAACTAACAGAATAGATGACTTCGAAAAAAAATGATGACATGTTTTTACGGGTAAGAGAGGAATTTGGGTTAAAAAAATTATGTTTTTTTAAATTCCACTTGAGTAAAAAAATTTGACACGTCATCATTTTTTTAAAAATCATCTTTTCTGTCAGATTCGCTTGTCCATGTTAGCATTTAGACGGTTTTCCATTAACACTGTTACCAATTTTACTTCTTTGCACCAATTTCAGATGTACAAGGATTAAATTACTCACTTTTATAGTACATGGACTAAAATGCACTTTTGACTATTGTACAAAGACTATTTAAGTACTTTAACCAAAAATTCATTTAATGTTTAACTTTGGTTCTGTCCTTTTACTGAATTTATGTTCATTCTGCAGGTTATTGCGCGGAGGTTATTGGAATCAAAACAGACTACACCACATTTGTATTTATCTTCAGGTAGGAACTTTAAATATTTATCTACAGGTTTTAGTATCATTTAACCTTTGATCTTAAAGGTTTTATTGTGTTCATCAGATGTTATACTGGATCCTCTTCTTTCTTTTAGGAAGGAGCTTAAAGGTATTGAATAAATTCCTGTATCATCAATTTGATTTTTCACATCTGTAGTTTGGCTGACTGCTAATTCTTCTATTCTTTCTCAATTTGCAGAGAAGCACGATATTAAAGTTTCAGTTAATGACATTGTCATAAAAGCGGTAGCAATTGCTCTGAAAAAAGTACCTGAAGCTAATGGTAAGACATAATTTCAATAAAATTGGTCTCATAGATTTCTGAGTAACCATGGTTTAGGAGCCAAGCCAACAAAACCTGCTAATAAGAAGCATGCTCAATTGTAAAATTTATTAAAGGTTGCTAGAGATGTTGGGTGATATTTCTCTCTTGGACTAGATTCCTTGCTGCTGTAAAACATTGGGAATGACATATTTTTAAACTGATGCAAGCCCAAAAATGCTTTTGAATGTGATTTTTGCATCTCTAGCAAAACTACTTTAGGAAGAAAATATTTTGGGTTTTTGATTCTTTTCTACCTTTATTTTTTTTTTATTGTTGATTTATTGGCTGGATTATTAGTGGGAGGTAACCCTTTTCCATTCCTTTACCAAGCCTACTTGCTTTTTCACGCTCAAACCAGAACTTCAACCTTCCTTAATGAAGGAAATGCCACATGACTGTATGGTTGCATTGCAGAAGTTTCAAACGGGAAGGGCACTAAGATTGCTAATTTGTCAAACATGTGTGTTGAGTGCACTCGCTATGTATAAGAAATTTCTATTATTAGCTTACCTATAATAAGTGCTTTTTTGTAGAGTGGAAAATAATTACATAGTTCCTTTTTCTTCAGTGACAATTTAGCTTCACACAAAGATTATGGCTCTTTTGGCTTATTTCTAATACAAAATTTGCTATGTCAATGACTGCAGCTTATTGGGATGTTGAGAAAGGGGAAATAATTTTGTGTGATTCTGTCGACATATCAATTGCAGTTGCTACTGAGAAGGTATGCTTCTAACAATAACATGTTCTCAGGTTCTACAGAACAGCCCATTTCATATTATGTTATTTGCATTGCAGGGTCTAATGACTCCAATTGTAAGGAATGCAGATCAGAAATCCATTTCATCAATCTCCTCAGAGGTACTTTCATCTTCTACCTCTACCCTCTTTTGAGTTTAGATATAACTTAAGTTAAACTGGATCTTTAAAATAATCTGCACTGTATCAGATGATAGTCAACAAGTTCAGAATTACATGTTAATTATCATTCTTTTTGGTCTGTTTCTTTTCAGTTAATATTAATATTTTAGTAATCATCTGGGTTTGGTTTTATCATGCTTATCTCTCTTTAACTTGGCCTTCAGGTCAAGCAACTAGCTGAAAAGGCACGGGTTGGGAAGCTTCTACCAAACGAATTTCAAGGAGGAACTTTCAGGTATGTAATTTTATGCTATACGTATGGGATATTAGTTCACCAATCCCTTTTTAATTACTGAAAGAAATATTGAGAAACTGTTTGTAATTTTTCTGCAGCATTTCAAATCTGGGAATGTTTCCTGTCGACCGTTTTTGTGCAATTATAAATCCCCCACAGGTACTCTCTCTCTCTCACACTCACGCACACATGCGTGTGCATGCTCATGTGGTGTATATATGCTCAGAATGTGCCTCATACTTACATGTGCACCCACAAAGACGGTCCGTCTCTAATGACAATGTGCCTGTGAGCAAATACTAATGTAGCTTCGGCTTCGTCAATACATGACTTTAGGTGTGAATAATATGTTGCATCAAAAGTCAAAAGTAGCTGGTCTAACATCACCCTTTTATAACGTTAAACCAATAAATGTGAAAAAGCATAGTTCTGGGTTTCCATTTATCGATAATATTCACTTTGAAAACAGTGGAGAACCACTCTAATGTCTTTTGTCTCTGGACTTGTTCCTGAAGGCAATATTGAGAATATCCAACCACTGTAATAAATGCTGCTATTAGAAAGTGATCAGGACATTGTAAGGTGCTATAAATCTCTCCTATGTTGCTTCGACTCGTCATTTTTCTTGAAGTACCCGTGTCCGACACCAGTGTCGGACGCCTATCCGGACATAGGTATGGAGATATGACCCTCCAAGGACCCTCCAAATACATGAAAAAATTTAGAAAAAATTGAACATACCCATATCCGACACTCAAACCCGAGTCCGAGTAACGTAGAATCTCTCCTACTTTTTTTGGCAGGCTGGTATCCTTGCTGTTGGTAGAGGAAACAAATTTGTTGAACCAGTTTTCGGAAGTGATGGTAAAGTGTTTAACCCTTGTGCACTATGCTTCCATATACTTGATGCTTTAAAGTATGTTGCATTTCATATATTGAATTCCTGCACAGGGATTGAGAGGCCTGCAGTCGTGACAAAAATGAACTTGACGTTATCTGCTGATCATCGTGTATTTGACGGCAAAGTTGGAGGTATGCATTGGAGCAAGTCCTTTTAATCACTGCTCTAAATATGAAGCTTTTGACAGATGGTGGACATCCCTTAATATTTTAAATAATTTTCATAACCTACAATTAAATTTCTCTGTGAAAGATATTGTTATGTAAACTGCAGAAGTAGAAGAAATGAGGGTTTAATTCCTCCCATGTCTAGCATCCTGGTAATAATATCACAAATAAGTTCTTGGAAAATCATGGAGGGTACTGCTAGAAGTAAAGACTTAACTGAACTGGCTCCAATTTTGGCCAATCTAAGCATCTAACACTATGTTGTTCCGACTCTCATTTTTCTTTAAGTACCCGTGTCCGATGCATATCTGGACATAGGTATGGAGATATGGTCTTCCAAGGACCCTTCAAATACATGGAAATCTTGGAAAAAATTGAACATATCTGTGTCGGACATATACCCGTGTCCGGCACTCACATCCGAGTCCAAGTAACATAGATGTAACAAGTTCTCCCTGGTTTTAAAAAATCTATGATCTTTAATACTGCTGCCCGGATTGTTGTAGTTAAGCTTTTCACCCTATATACATCAGTATGGTACCTGACTGAGATTTGAGCTGTTTGTATTGCAGGTGCATTTTTTTCAGTATTACAATCTAACTTCAGTGATATTCGGAGGCTTCTTCTCTGATAACATTTAGTCCTTGAAATTCCGAGAGACCAGCGGTTGGGAAGGGTGTCTTTCTTAAAGCTTATTAATAATTCTTCAAAATGATAATGTTTTGTCCAAAATTTCCATTGCAGCAGCAAATTTGTTGTGCAATCCTGGTTATCAAAATTTTGTCAATTCATTGAAGCTTGTTCACAAGGAGAACCAAAGTGTTAGGGAAACAAACTGATGTAAAATTTTGCATGATGTTAGGTTACTTACCATTGTCATCAGATTTTGTTACCTTCTTCAGGGCTTATTCTGCAATTTCATGTTTCCATCTGATAAAAAATAATGGGTGATTGATGGAAAATGCCAAATCAATAATGACTTTCTGTCATGTATAAATTTCCTTTTTTTTTTTTTTTTGTGTGGTTTTAATTGAGATTATGTTTACATTCATTTAATTGTTCTGTTTGGCGTCTCCCGAAAGCTGGGGTTGCCTCACCACAGCTTCACTTATCATACTGATGAATCACATAAACCCTGGGGATCACAATGGATAATAAAAAATTAGATATTCAACATTATCCGATTCGTTTTTTGCAGATTTGAATATTAGATTTACTATTTGTAACGGATTCAGATATGAACCATTGGATATTTGTTATAAGAATCTGTTTTGATTTTGGTTCGGATAGTGTTGGATATTCGAATTCGTAGTTTTATACGGATAACGGATTCGAATATCTGAATCCGATATCCATTTATATATTTAATTATTTTTTTATTTAATATCTTTATTTAAAAAATAATTTAATAAATTCGGATATTTAACGGATTCGGATATCCAATGGATATTACTCGTTAAATCGGATGTGGACTCGGATAGTAATATTGGATAATAAACGGATTTAGATTTCGTATAAATTAAACGGTTTGGGATTCGAATAATTGAAAATTATAGATATCTGATCTGCTCTCATCCTTAATAAACCCTTCAAACCCAGCTATTGCAGGTTGCAGTTGCCTCGTCAACTTGCATCAATCCATTTCCAGATTTGCTGAACCTGGTTAATGATTTTTGGACCCAAATTTGAATCCAACGATCAGAGTTTCTGAAACATTTCTGAGGTCATTCATTGCACTAAATGGCTCAGAATGACTGATGAGATCAAAACCAATCTCTTCCCAACTGCAAATAGAACATTACACTTTCACTGAATCAAACCAAAATGTATCCAGAAACCCATACTTTTCTTTATTTGATACCATGGTGCTTATACAGTCGGCTTCAATCAAGAAAACTGGAATATCAATGCAATGGAAAAAGCAACAAGGTTAAAGTCATTCTAAAATGATCTCCCATAATCATCAAAATTTTGAAAATTTTAAAAGATATCAGTCAAATATATATATATATATATATATATTTATATTTGTGTTCAACACCTCTGTTCGATACATATTTAGACGTAAGTATGAAAGTATGATGTTCTAAATATATGAAATTGAGTATATTCGTGTCGGACATACATTTATATTTGACACTCTCAAGTCCAAGTAAATATAGGCTTGGCCAAACCTAGCAGCTTTCCTTGCTCTCTCATTAAAGGGTGGCTTCAATGATCCCCTAAAGTGTGTCCTTACTATGGCATGAAATTTCTGAATCACCCCTTCACTTTCCTCTTCCATTGGAGTCTCACTTCCTCCTGCTTCCCTTTCTTGTGATGCCAAGCTATCTTGATACAAAGCTGGATTTCTGGATCTTAGACTAAGATACTTAAACCACTTTACTCCACCAGCACAATGTGTAATCTCTTCCGGGTAAACTACTCTCCAAGAAACCAGATGTGTCATTATCGCTTCGAGTCATGTTTGTGTATTTTTACGTGTCATAATCATATTTAAGATATATATATATTTTTATATAAATTTTGACACATCAATAATTTGTATTATATAAATTTTGATATTTTCGTATATTTGTGTTGTTTTCATGTTGTATCGTATTAAAAGTTATCAGATTCGGCTCCATGACGAAACCTAGAAATTGTTGTCGGTAGCACATCAAGTCCCCTTGCCTGCATTACTTTCAGTTGCTTCATCAATACATATTGCATGGTTAGAGCCTACAATCCATCCCCCTTCTTTTCATTCAAAAGTTCCATAATCAAGATATATTCACAAGAAATAAACTCATTCCATATGTATTAAGCACTCAAAGAACTTCTTTTTAAATTAACAACAATGCTTCGTGTGCATTACTTCTAACATGAAAGAATCAAATTTAGTTAAAGTCAAATATAAAATTATTTTCTCTATTAATTGTAAAATTCTTGTAAAGTTTAAATTAATTGACATCTACACTATATTAAAATTAGTCTTTTAATTCAAATTCTTAATAGTTCTGATATTCTTTTATGTATATTTTGTATAGAGTTATGTTATTATATTCTTTTGTTTCAAATTTATGTTATATGTGCCAAAAACAAATCTACAATATTGTATATTACAAATAAAAGTATATTAGTAAAACCTTTTGGGAGTTAAAAGAACATCAAATTTTACTGTGTTTCTAAATAATCCTTCACAAATTTGATGTAATCAAAATTATAAAGTAACTTAATATCCAATCAATTTTTGAGCTAGATATGAACTTAGACATGCTCAAGGGTTGGGCAACCCGTTCGTCCTGAATTTGATCGAGTTTGGATAAAGATTTTGATAATTCGAGCCGGTCAGGCCCAATCGAAATTACTATTGATTAAATAAATTTTATTTATTTAATTAATTATAAAATATATATTAATATAAAAATAAATTTTAAATACTTTTAATAGTGAAACGGGCTTCCAGGGCCTCCGAAACGGACTTGGCCGCGACCCGGCCTATGAGTCTATATGAACTTTATCAAAAAAGAATTCCTAGCTAATTTGATCCATAATACTCTTAATTTAACTCAATTTTAATTAATATCTTTGTTATATATATTCAGAAAAAAACACTTAAATATATGTTCCAAAAAAGTAAAAACAAATAAATAAGGAAAAGAAAAGAAGATTTTCTTAATACAAATTAACCTTAATCACATGTGATTAACATTATTGATTACGTGCTAATAATAAAAGAAAATATTTTTTTTATTCGAGAGGAGGGAATTAACCTTAACTCTCTATCCAAGAGAATACATGCATCTATCATTGAATTAAATACTCGAGTAAAAATAAATTATTTAAAAAAAAAAAAATACTCGAGTAAAAATAAATTATTGTTCATCTAAATTGGAATAGGCTTAAGAATAGATGAAACAATACAATCTTTAGTCACTCCAGTAGATGTACCAACTCCATCGCCATGCTGGTACATGCATTGAGCAGTTCGAGCCATGTTCTTAGATAAGTTGACAATAACTTGAGGGAAAGAATTATCAACAATTTCCTCATTGATCTTCTTCCATGAATAGCTTATCAGTTCTTTTACATGATCTCGTGCTTCTTCTTCTGTTACTCCTTTTTCAATCATGTAACTCTGCACAGCTTTTGGTATGTCCCCTCTCTCCATCTCAGCCTTCAAATCAAACATTAATTACAATAAATATCGATGATATAAAAAATTAAATCTATATATATGTAATTCAGGATCGTAAGTTTAATCGCTACGGAGCGCTAACTATTCACATATTAATTAAAATAAATATCGATGATATAAAAAATTGAAGCCCCAAAATAACGGTAGCCGCTATTTAAATCCATCCATGCATATAATCTAAACCAAAGATCAAAGGATGTGGTTCTTTCAGCTCAATGGAACCAAGTTTTAGCTTAATTTTCAGACAGTTAAAGTACTTTTGTGATTGTAGCAAAGTCTTGCAGATTAAGATGTTACCTTAGAAGTACCCAGATCATCACTGAGTCGAGTAATAAGAGATGACCAGTAAAATAACTGAGAATAATCCTTGAGACAATGTGGAAATTGATCAACAATGGAGTCTGCCTCTACAAAACAAAGAAGAACCAGTCCTCCAAGACTTCCAATTGATATCCATCCATTCTTTATATATTCATCAAAACTTGGAGTTTGACCTCCATAAAACCATCTGGCTTCTGTTATATGTGCTCTGCAAAGTATAGCCCACTGCAATTTGCAATAACAACAAAACAGAAGCATCTAATTAGCCTCCAATTCTATGAAAGGGGCTACTGTATTAGCCCGAAAGCCCGTTCGATATTTGAAAAGATTTGGACAAAAAAATGAGATCCGTTTACAAAATAGGTTGGGCTATTACTCCAACAATCAAAACCAGAGTCAAGCCCGGCCCGCTTTTCATTTATATAATATATTATTTTTATATTGATATATATTATGTAATTTATATTATATAAAAAATAAATATATATAATATTATAGTATAAACATTTAAAAATATGTTAAGTTACTCATGTTTTAGAACTTATTAAAAGAAAAAAAGAGATAAAATTACTAAAACTTAAATAAAAAATAACATATTTGTTTAATTTTTTATTTTTAAAAAATAATATAGAAAAGCCTAAACCAGTTTGAATTATCCATTTACAAATATAAACAGATTTGAGTAGAATTTGAAGTCTATATTTCAAGTCGAACTGGGCCGGACTTGAGCAAATTATATATGGTGTTAATACCATATTTAGGGCAGCCCAAATCCGAACCGGTCTATGAACGCTTCTACAGGGAATTTTTTGTCGTTAATTTCCAGGCTATCAATATGTTACCTGTTCCTTGATGTAGGGCAGAACATCCAGGCCATGGTCTTTCAAGGTCTCTTGGGCTAATTCATTAGTAAAGTCGGACATGGCTGAGAACATCACTCTCATGTACTCTGGAAGTTCTTGGAAGGCCTTGACATCCCACCTATTGCAAAACCAGATAATCAACGACTCAATTTTTGCTGCAACTGGGATCAGGGATTTAAGTAACGGTCACAACTCGATATTTTGATCATTATTTTATGATTTCGTCTTTTTTCGTTGTCGATATTTATCGTAATTGATAGGAATAACATTCATTATGTGTACAATCGTGATAAGCGTAATGCGACCGAAAACGCGTCCGCTATCTAAATTTAAATCTCTGATTGAGATATAAACACAATTTGTAGCAATTAAAAAAATATAATAGAAAGAAAATAATACCCGGTAACTGCTTTAGTGAAACTTTCAAGTTCATCAAGTGATCCATATATGTCATAGATGTCATCAACTACTGTTGCTAGGCATGCATATTTAGTGAAGCAAATCCTGCATTTGGCATATTGGGGTTCAAAACTTAACCCTGTAGCCCAGAAATATATTTCCATTAATCGATCTCGGCTGAAACTAAGCTTCTCCTTGAAGTTCAATTCCCTCCACCACCTATTTGCATCAATTATATAAACTTTTATCATCAGGTTTAACCTGTCTGTTAAATTTTTGTCACATTTTTAAATGAAAGCTAAAAAAGTGATTCAAATTAGTTTTTGTTTAAGGTTAATAGATAAATTGACCTTCGAATTATATATTTTTAAAGATTTGATATCTAAAGAAAAAAAATTCACAATTGGATACCTAAACTTTTGTTTCCGTCAAGCAAGTTAACCCAATGGATTAACGCGGTTACATAAAATGCTGACGTGATTTAGTTGACCAATATTAAATCATCACGTGTCAAGTCAATGTCATGTCAATTTAGAAAATTATTTGATCTTCCACGCGACGATTTAATATTGTCAACCATGTCACATTGGTATTTTATGTAACGGCGTTAATCTATTGAGATAATTTATTGACAGAATACAACCAAATCGTTAAAAAATGTTTAGTTTGAAGTCCAATTTAGATATTAACCCTTTTGTTTAATTGGAAACCAGAGATCAAGTAAATCTTACTCTGCTAGTTCTTTCAGTTCTTGCTGGTAAGCTGATTGGATGAGATTGTAGTCTAACTTAGCCAGATCTAGCAAAACTGAGCTCCTTGTATCATCCATGGTGTAGGAGTCAATGGAGTTTCGTGCTTCAATCCTTTCCATCCTCCAATAAAGTGGAACTTCCAGTGACTGTTGAACTTGCTTAGCCTTAACTTTGTCCAGTTTCCCTAGTAAAGCCTTGAGACTTTCACGTGTAAAACCCTTTGCTTCCTCAAGAATTTTTTCGACTTCTACTCCCAAGAATGAAGCTTCATCCAAGCACAAAAGCCCCTCAACATCCCCACTTAAGCTGCCCATGAACTTTCCATCTTCACCTTTAAATTTCTCGAACACATCTATTTAATTTCACCATAAAGAAAGGAAATGATTCAAGGCCCTCAATGGAAGCAAAATGTTGAAAATTTAAAGCTTATGCAAAATAAAAACTGATTAATCATATACTGATAGCCTTTTAATTTGTTGAAAGTGTGCTGACTCTAATGTTGATAAAAATCAAATTGAAAATCAAATCGGCTAGATCTCTAATTTTTTGTCTAATTGATTGGACCGACCAATTTGATCAAAATGCTTTTAAATATATAAAAAAAATAATTTTAATGTTAAATAAGTAATAAATATAGTAAATAATTAATAAGAATACGTATTTAGCTTAGTGGTATTGCCTTTAATATAAAATCAGAAGGTTAAGAGTTTAAATCTCATGACTTATAAAAGAAAAGATTAAAAAAATGATTTTTTATCCATTTTTTTACCCGTTAAACCAGTATTTCACCGTTAAAAAAGCCCAATTTTATATATGATACCGGACCGAACAAACCATCGATTTTTATTCAACCGGTTCTACCGACCGATCCGGTACAATTTTTTTATTCATTGGCCTACTCTTAATTTGGTAATCAGTATTCACCGACAATTAAAAAATTAATCACCTGCATTAACTGGATAACAATGTTCGCGTAGAAGTCGAAATTGCAATGCAGCTGTGAAAATATCTTTGGAGACGATATTCTGATCAACATTCAATTGATTGAAAGCCTCTTCAATCTGTTCCTGAAAATGGTAGGCCACTCCAAGCCTCTGCAATGAATCAATTAGCTTTAACAAGGCAGCAGTGTCTTTGGTTGATGAGGCAAGCAATTTTCCAGCTTTTTGTTTCAGCTCTTCCAATTGAGTAGCGTAGAATTCATACTAAAACTCAACAAAAAGATATGGGTTAATAATCGAACTCCCTTTAAACCATAGTGGTACACAGATCTGTTCAATGACCCGATTTTTTTTCTTCTTAAATTCGGATCGGGTCGGTCCGAAAGCTAATATCATTGTTCAAAATAATATTAAAATAAAAAAAATATTTTTATATTAATATTTATAATTAAATTTAAATAAAAATATTTTTTTATTGATGAACAAAAATTCGAGTTGGACTGAACCAACCCGAATTTAAAAAATCACTATTTAAATCCGACCCAATACGAGGTACATTTCATTTGTAGATAATACTAATTAATAATTTTTTCCAAGCTTTTGTAGTAGTACCTATGGAAATATTAATTACTTGCATAGGCTAGAATTATTAACCATTACAACGCTAATATGAAACAATTAAGTAAATCAATGCTCCACTTGTTTTTTCTGTTCATGACTTTCATAACACTTTTATTTTGGGTCTAAATAATAATGCTAAATTATCGATAATTTAATTGTCCGAATAATAAATATTTATAAAATTATTATTGATTGCACTACTGTTCTTTGTCAGTAGTCAAATATACAGTGGAAAGTCTAAGAAAAAACATTACTACTTATTATTGAGTTTTTAAATTCAAAATAATGATACCCACAAAAATTAATTTAATTGGTAAAAGAGAACATGTCTTTTTCTTATGGATTGGGATTTGATTCATATGAAGAACAATTCAAAAATATAATATTAATGCTCCAAGTGCTCGTTTGGTGATTCTCCTCAGTGTGATAAAGAGTCACTCGTGCTGTGTCGCAGTCTAGCAAGTTATTCGGATTCGGTTCGAAAAAAAGCTCGATCATTGTCAAGTTGAGCTCGAATTCGAGCAGCTCGAGTTATCGAGCAAGCCGAATTCAAGTATTTAATACTTGACTCGAGTAGCTCGCGAGCCTAGTTGAGCTTTTTAATTTTAAAAATATATGTATATATTTTATTTTTAATTAGTATTGAAAAATCTCAATTCGAACTCGAACTTGAGCACAAATAATCGAGTTTGAAGTCAAAAATGAGAATCGAGCTTATTTTTTACTAAGTAAACGAGACTAATCGAGCGAGCTCGAGTAGTTCGATTTTTATCTCGAATCGAACTCGAGTTTTAAAAGTAAAACTCAATCGAACTTGAGTCTCGTATTTAGAATCGAGCACGAATTTCTTACAGCTTAAGCTCGCTCGGCTCGATTACACCCCTATTGCTCGAGGTCTGAATTGAACCCAGGTAAAGCTAGAATTTCTCTTTATATGCAATATATACATTTATCACAACCATTCTTATACAAACAACATGCAATCAATTCAGGAGGAATTGAAAAATATTAGATATGAACAATGGAAGCACCATGGATAAAACTTAGTAAAAAAAGAATAAAAAAAGAACAAAATGTGAAGCAGTGCATGCACTTACAGTGTATGGAGTGGTAAAGGATTGGATGGCAGTGGGATCCCAAATACTGGGATGATAATTAGCTGATCGACGTTCCTCTTCTTTCAAAGAATTGGGTTTTGGGTGAGACAAGGATTGGGATGTTGGTGCCATTGGGAATTAATTAATACTCTAAGTCTTTTTTTTCTTCTTTTGAATATAAGTTAGAGAATTTCTAACTTCTTCAATATTGTAAGTTAAGAATTGCTATGGAACATATCTGAATTTGCATATCCTTATATAGAGTTGTGGAGGGTCAAGATTAACAGTCAGAATTAAATTAAATAATACTTCCTATGTCTAATAATTGAGGAGGATTTGTATGTATGCATGCATCCGAAAGAGGCGTTGTTGTTGGATCATAAATATTGCTGATAATATCAAGGATAATCTAATTGAAAATCTTTCCAAAAAAAAATCTAATCGAAAATCAACCACTTGCCCTCCAAAATCCAATAGCTTACAGCTGGATGTCATCTGTTCAATTCCAGCCACCTCTAAACGTACTAGAATTTCAGTCAAAGCTAAATAAATTATTATGATATGCAATAAATAAATAAATAAATATTTTAGCACTTATTGAAATTAATAAATTTTTGAAGAAAATTGATAAATGAAGCAATAAAATAATGAACAATCGTAATGGTCCGTTCGTAAAGTATTAATTTTTTTTTTTATACAAAGGAGGTCACAATTTGTAGATAAAGGAAGAATTGTAGATATTGAGATTCAAACCTTCGATCTATTGGATGCCACCTTTTAAAGGTGGTTGTATGAACCAACTCGGTTAGATTCCAAGTTTTAGAGTACTAAATTTTTAGTTTCAATGAATAATGTTCGGTTTCTGGTAGATTCAAATTTATATATATATATATATATATATATATATATAAAGAAAGCGAGGAAATACTGCAAAAAAATACAGACAAATTAAAGAAATGAAATACTAAAAAAATTATGGTCGAAAAAGTATATTTCTTATTAATTGTAACTTAATGGACATGTAATAGGTTTTTTTTATCCAAATATTGAAGTTTTTTTTTTTCCAAACTATCCATCATTCGGTTTTATATACCGAAATGCGCTAATTTTAGATTGTGTTTGAAAATCGCCATCACTGATGACGATTTCCAAACACAAATATACATGGAGAAGTCACCCCTAGACCTACTCACGGACCGGGTCAAGCCTGGGCAGGAATATTAGTGATCTGGGCCTGCTCGGATCACTATTCACCTATTAAAATAATAATATTTTTTTAAAATTTAAGTATAAAAATTAATAATAAAATAAAATAAAAAATTTTTAAAAAATTGAATATAAAATGAAAAGTAAAACGAGTAAGCCCACCTCTAGTCGCTCCTATAGTGGCGACTTCTCCACATAAATTTTTATTATTATTTTTTTAATGAGGGGAAGCTGCTCTCCATCATGAAGAATTCATGATCATGAATTCTTCATGTTGGAAGTCGCCCTCACATGTTTATATATATTTTTAAATATTAAATAATAAAATTTAAATAAAAATAATAAAATTTATAATTTTAAAAAATAAAAAAAAAAAGTTAATAAATTTTAAAATTTAAATAACAAAATTAAGAAAAATAACAATTTACAAAAATTTTAAAAATTATATTCGTATTCATAATGTCAATCGGATTCTTTCAACTCGTATTCATAATGAAATGGACCTTCGAGAGAAAGACCAACCAAAACGTTGTGGATTATGCATAAATGAAGGTCATAGCCGTCGAAAATGTCTTTATCAATTTAGTACATCGGGGGAGAGTTCGCATCAACAATAATACCGTTATACATATAGTTATTGTATACATACCGTTAAAAAAAATATAAATTATATACATACAGTTAAAAAAATATAAAAAATGTATAAACAAATTTTATATAATTTTTAAAAATTTTAAAATTGTTATTTTTCTTAATTTTGTTATTTAAATTTTATTTTATTAATTTTGTTACTTTATTAATTTTTATTTTTTAAAATTATATAATTTTATTTAAATTTTATTATTTAATATTTAAAAAAAAGGGCAACTTCTCCTCATTAAAAAAAATTAAAAATTTATGTGGAGAAGTCACCACCATGGGGCGACTTCTCCATGTATTTAAAAATATATATATTTATTTGTGTTTGAAATTGCCATCAGTGATTGTAATTTCCAAATACGATCTAAAATTAGCGTATTTCGATATATAAAATCGAATGATGGGTAATTCGAAAAATAAAAAAAAAATCAATATTAAAAAAAAACAAACATGTAATAACCTTATAAACCTAGTTGTGGAGTTAAATATTCCATCTGGCATGTTTTCTTTTCATTTTTTGAAAGAAGGGAGAACATTAAGGCAAAAATATGTAATTAATTTTTTCTAGTATTGAAATTTTATGAGATTAAATTCAAATTTGCTACTATAATGTGATTTAATATTTAATTTTTTTCATTATAATTTGATTTTATTGAATTTTGTTATTATATATACTTTGAATTTCATTGATTTAATTTTAGACAAAAATTAATGTATCGAAATTGAAATACTTCACGAATTAATCATTAATGCAAGTAAAAGATTTTCATCAATTTCAATACATTTTATCACAAAATTATCAAAATTGAAAGTGTTGTTATTAAATTCATCGAAAAAAGTGATAAAATTCAATATTGATTAAAATAAGGTGAAGAATATCTAATTCCAAATTTTCATTGATCCACAAGGCTTTAAGACTTTGATTTTTTTTTTTTTTTTTGGAAAATTGATTAAAATTTTTAAGTACGAATAGTTTTACATAGCAATCAAATTACCGTCAAACTTGCTAAAAACAGAATTGAAAATCTCATTGTCTGACCCAATTAGTTATTATCTGTAGACTTATTAATTCGTATTTCTTGTATTATTTTTTTTATAATCGTGTTTATGGTTTTATATATTTATATAAATTTTGACATGTTAATATTTCGTGTTATATAGATTTTGACACGTTCATATATTCGTGTCGTGTCCGTGTTATTTTTTCTTATCGTGTCGTGTTTTATTATTTTTTTTTTGTATTGTTATTATATCGTATAATCATTTCGTATTCAAAATTATCAGATCTCAAACCACGCGACAGTTGACTCACTCCAACTCCGTGCAAATGCAAATGCAATCCATAATTTCGGCTTTTATCGTAGTGGACAACAAGGCATGGGCTGAGTCTAATAGTCAAACAAAACCAACTGAATTCGTTTAGGTTACATAAGGGCTAAAAAAAATCCAAATCTTTTTACTATACAAGAAAAAAATATTTATTTTTTTGAGTTCGATGTGTGGAGAATTTTTTTTAATTTCATAAATGAATTAAAAAGTTATTACATATCTTATTTTTTAAAAAATTTATTTATACTTTAAAGGTATGTGTCGCCCTTCTAATCCTATTTGTGAAGTCCGAAAACTCTACTAATAGTCTATGAGATAATTTTTCTATTTATTTCTTATATCTTAGGAAAATGAAATGATAAATTGTATACTTTACAATAAATAACAAAAAAATAATAATAACAAAAAAAAAAAAGGAAAAAAGGCATATCCAGCAGTTTTAGCAAATTTGCACTCTCAATATTTTCATTTCTTCATAATGAAATATATATATATAATTTATGTTTTATATATAAAAACATGAATGTGAAATTTTTTTGAATGAAATATATATAATTTATTTTTATAATTATATATAAAAATATGAATGTGAAATTTTTTTGAACAGACGAAAATGAACATCTTCTTTGATTAAATTTTTGACCTTTTAAATATGAGTGATAAATTTGATCTATTAGTCCAAAGAGAGTGATAAATCTAGACCTTATCTCTTAAAAATCCTAATGAATTCATATAAGAAAAACGAAACCAAAAGCCCTTTTTATTAATATGTCATCTTAAGCTATATAGTAATAGAATAACCCTCTCTCATTCCATAATTTTTTATTTTTTCTAAATTAAAATTTAAACTCGAGATTTTTAATATAAAATCTCCAATTCTAATTAACTGCTAAAGATATAATTATATTATTTCGGAGACAAGTCGAACTTTGATGACCAAGAATGAAATCAAAGGTCAGATTTGGCCGAAGTGTTGATTCTTTGACTCTGGAATTCTTAATTACATCAGCAATTGGGGCTTAATAGCGACCCTTCTCAAAAGCTAACGATATTTAAAGCAAAATAATTACAGTCGTAGAATTGGCCTTTTCCCACTCTGCAAATAAATACGCAGCCACCTTGGGTCAATACTCATTAGTCGTCAAAACAATAAGGAAGACAAATCTAGAAATTAAGAAAATTTCTAGAAATTCTATTATTAAAATGAAAATCAAATTGCACAATGCCTAGCTATACTTGTTCTTGGACCGGATCGAGCTGGGTCACGATCCAAATGTTTTTATTTTTATTACCCAAGTTCGAGTCGGGTTGGTTTGAAAGCTCATAACATAGTTCAAAATAATATTAAAGTATTAAAAAAATTTATATTAATATTTATAATTAAATTTAAATAAAAAATAATTTTTTAATTAATAAACAGTAATTCGAGTAGGGTCAGACTGGTCCGAATTAGAATTTTTTTTGTCCAAATCGACTGAATCTATCAGACCGACCCGACTCTTGGATAGATCTATACCTAGCCGACTAAATTTATTATCTTAATAATAAGGAAGAGGATATGAAAACTTCAAGTCTTAGGTTTGAATCTCATTATATAAATGTAAGAATTAATTAATTTGATCCAATTTTTATCTTGGATTCTTAATTGGTTTATTTATTTGACTTTTTTTATATAACAATTATGTCATATATGTTGACGATTATTATTGCGTAATGCTTATGTATGACTATCTTACATAAGACCAATAGTTTGTATCATGCATCTATTCACGGGCCGGGTTTGACGTCCAAACTTTTTTTTATTTTCCTTATTCAAGTCTAGATCGATTGGGTTCGGGTCAGTTCGAAAATTCATATTACTGTTTCAAATAATATTAAAAAAATGATTTTATATTAATATTTATAATTAAATTTAAATAATTTGTTGATGAACAGTAATTTGGTCGGACCCTTGAACATGTCTAATGTATACCTATATATAATATCTTTATTATTAATTACATAAGACCAAATAGTACTAGAACATATTTGTCACTTAATATACATTTTGAACATATTTTTTTTGGTATTGTGTATTGTTTTAAGGTTTTTTTTAGTACAATTGGCTCTCCTTTTGTCCTCAAAAGGTTAGGTGCAGGACACTTAGGTTTTATTGGATAGAGCGGATAGAAAGGAAAAAAAAAAATAGGCTCCTTTTGTACCAAAAAAAAAAAAAAACAAAAGAGAAGAGAAGAGAAAAAAGTGAAAAAATTGAAAAAGAAAAATATATGTTTTCTTTTCATTGATATGATTGATAGGAAAAATAGAAAAGTTGAACTTTTTATCCTTTACTTAGTAGAGTTGAAAAAAAATATTATTTTATTATTATACCTTTAATAAATTAAGATAACAAATAAAATTTTTAAAATGATAAGCAATCTTATAAATATACACACACTTAGACTCATATCTTTTTCATTTTTGCTCTACTAATCTTTTCGATTTGAAATGATTTATTTTTATGATTAAGGAGAGAAAATGATAATCTTTCTTATTTTTACCACACACTTTCTCTCTTACCAAGCATTAGTGTAGACACCCGATTTTATCCGGGTCCTTAAAATTTTTATTTTTATTTTTGAATTGAATTGTATTGTATTTGATTCTCAAATTAATTTCTTTTGAAATTATTAATTTGAATTCAAATATCTTTTAATTCAAATTTGGAACTAAATCGGTTTTTCGATTTTATAATCCATTTCTAATAAAACCGCCCTCAAGTCCATCTTTAGGCCTTTGAACTATTTTGGGTCTTAAATTATAACTTGAATCTTATTTTTTGGGCTTTAGGGGTTACCAAGTTTCCTTTTGGATCTTAGAGTACACATTTTGGACCGACCCTTTTTCCAACTCCATTCCTTTTCGAATTTTATTATTAATTTTTATTGTTTTATTTTTTAAAAATATTAGAATATTTTGGAAAAGAAAAAAAAATTTAAAACATAAAATCGAAACACAAAAGGAAAGGAAAAGGAAATCAAAAGAGTCAAAAAAAAAATTTTGATGAATGAAAAACGTGGGATTTTTACTTTCTTCGAGCCAAAGAAAAATCTTTAAAAAAAAGAAACTTTTTCGGTGATCGGTAATTGGGTTTCAAATTTTTTTGGATTTTTCTTGAAATTCTTGACCACCAAAAAATAGGAAAGTTTGAATTTTTCGACGCCAGTTGAATTTTTCAATTTTAAAATGGTGGCTGGAGGGTTTTTAAAACACAGAGAGAGAATGGGACAAAAGATTCAATATATAATGGCACGGCGCTGGTCCAACAGGATCCGAACGCCAACTCGTGTGCGGAACTGACCCGTGACCCAGGTCTGAGCATGATTTCCCTTTTCTATTTTTTTCTTTTTCTTTTTCTTTTTCATTTTTCATTTTTGATTTTATTTTATATTTTATTATTAATATTTAATTTGTTTCATTTACTTATTTTATTATTGATATTTAATTTATCATTTACTTGTTTTATTATTAATATTTAATTTACTATTTACTTGTTTTATTATTTATTTATTTATTATGTTTTATTTATGTATTTAATTTTTCTTTATTTGTTTTATATCATTTATTTATTTATATTGTAGCCACCAATTTTTGTCCAGGTCAAGCTCAAATCAAGCCCGAAGTCAAGTCCCGAGTCGAATTCCGAGTTTAAAAGGTCAAATAAGGTTTTAAGTCGTAAAGTCTTAGCTTTATCCTTTCATTCCGACGATTCGATCAGGTTTAATAAGTTGGTTATTGGAACGGACCTATTTTGAACTCAAAAAATCATCGATTAAATTCGTTTTGTTACTTGCACATCAGCCTTCTATATGTGATTTAGTTAGACTTAAAAGTTCAATCGGGTTTAAGTTAATTGGGCCTAATATTGTTGAATCAATTTCATTTTTTGGGCCTTAACGGGGTTTGCAATGTTATTTTAAAATTTATTTGAGTTTCAATTTTTGGATTTGGGCTTTGATGCCCAATCAAGCCTGGTGGCTGGCCCTACTGCCCTTGCTAGCAGCTCCCAGGGCTGCCACCACCCTTAGCACCTTCTAGGCATAGCTTGCACAGCCCCTCAACAGCAAACCCTTCCCCCCACGCCACCACCCTAGGCATCCCCATCCCCACGCCACCACCCTAGCAGCCCACATACAGCCACTCTAGGCCACATTGCCCCCACGCCACCACCCTAGGCACAGCCCGCTAGCAGCAAACCCTTGCCTCACACCACCACAATCATAAAAACCCCTTATTCAGCACCCCCATTTTTTTTCAGCAGCCATCAATACCAAAAAAACACACATTGCCACCACTTCACATCTCCCATAACAATCACAACACATCCTAAACCATAACCCAACAACCAACAACAAAAAGAGATGGAAAACACAAAAATACAAAAAAAAAAAAACCTAAACATTTAGGGTTTCAGGTTTTTAGGTTTTGGATGGGTTAGGGTTATTTCCTTCCAAAACCAAACAGTGAGATCGCGACTGGAAGTGAGGGGAGGCCGTGCTTTGATGTTGGAGCCGATCTGACGGCTGACGGAGGAGATCGAAAGGTTAAGGGTCTCGGTCTTTAGGCTTATATTTGTCAGGTTAGGAGCATTTTCTCGAGAAACAGCGCCCAGAATCGAGTAGAGAGGGTTGAAATAGACAAATGGGTGAAATTTAGGTGAAAAAAAGTCCGACCACCGGCGGTGGACGATGGCAGTTCAGCGGCAGCACGGTGGCTACCTACCGAAATCTGGGGTTGTTGTGTTTTCTGGCAAGGGTGGCTGAGAGAGAGAGGAGGGAGATAGAGAGAGAAAGAAAAATTTAGAGAGAGGAAAAAAAGGAAAAAATGAAAGAAAAGAAAATTTTCAGTTTTTATAGCTTTTGTTAAAAACCCCGCGGCTCGACCCAGGTTGAATCCGACCCGTATGTAACCCGTTTCAGGGGAAGGAAAGAGGAGGAAAAGAAGAAAAAAAAAAGAAAAGAAGAAGAAAAGAGAAAGAAAGAAGAAGGAAGGAAAAAGAAAAGGGGCGGCCCAAACGGAGACCCAGCCCAGACGCGAGGCCCACTGCCAGACTTTTGGGCTCAAACTCAAACAACATACTCTTGGATCAAGCCCTCTAGCATTTTGGTATATTAATTTTCTTTTACTTACTTATCTTTATTACTTTTTATTTAAATGTTCTTGCATTTTATTTTCAAGGAAAAAATTCTTGAAAAATAAAAATTTTACTATTTTGACAAGATATAAATATAAAAAAAAATTATTTTAAAAGAGAAAAATAAATAAGCTTTGGATTAAAGTTATTATTTATAAAAAAAAAAAAAAAAGCTCTAAAAGGAACTTATTTTTTTGGGAAAGTTAAAGTATTAATTTTTCCAAAGAATATTTCGAGTAAAGATAATTAGTGTGACATTACCAAAAGTATTGGGGTGTTCCAAAAATTATTTTTACATAGATGATTTTTTTAATATATAAATGATCACTTAAGATATGAGCATATTTAAAAAATCATGCTAATAATAAAACAATAAATAATGTTTTTTTTTATATAGATAAATTAGTCTCATGCACATTGCATTATTAATTGTTTGCATAATGAGTGTCCATACAAGAATAAAAAGTGAATGTGAATCTCCGACGACGGAGTTCGAAGGATGTCATAGTAATGATTCCTAAGATATCCCGAGGTGGGAGAATTTCATAAAATATCACTACAAGTGGTGGGAGTATTTGGCGGTATTCTCAATACAAAAAATTTGCTTTCATTTCAAAAACAGAAATGATAAAAAAGATAAATAAATAAAAAATGAATATGTACGTGCTTTATGTTTTGCCATGCTCGTGTTTAGAAATGATATATTTCATATGTTTAATCGTATAATTATGTATTTAATCACATGTCTTATATGCTTAACCGTGTGCATCCTGTGCTTAAATATTTGCTTCATGTGCATTTAAATAAAAAGGTGAATGCAAATTACTGATGACGAAATTCGAAGGACGTCATATAGTAATGATTCCTAAGATATCCCGAGGTGAGAGGATCTCGTTAAATACCACAAAATGTATTAGGAATATTTAATGAGTATTCTTGATAAAATATTTGTGTTTACTTTCATTTTCAAAAAATAATAATAATAACAATTCCTTTTAAAAATTAATAAACATGTTTCGAAAAAAGAAATAAAAGGAGAATTAACTTTAAATATCAATGTCAAGTCCATTAAATCGAGATTTAGGATAACATAAAATTAATTGGTACCGTTTTTATTAACGGGCGTCGTGGGGTTGCTAATACCTTCCTCATGCGTAACCGTACTCCAGAACCTGTCATGATTTTTCTCTAGTTTTAAATCGCAGATTTTAAAATTGTCTTTTTAGAAAATGGTTTTAATTAATTTTAAAATTTTTTTTTTTAAAGATAGATTTTAATAGTTGGCCAATCACACCTAGTCAAAAAAGATTGGTGGCGATTCCATTTGTGTTTTAAAAATCGTCTAGCAGTCCAAAAACCGTTATGACATATATGATTGTTTTTATTATTATTTTTATTAAATGTTCTTACTTTTTTGGCTTAATGAATTAATAGATTTTAGATAAGATAAAATAAAATAAAATAAAATAAAATAAAATAAAATTCATAAAAATAATTTTATTCTTGTATAATATTTTATTATTCATTAAAAAAAATTAAGACCTTTCTTATGATGGAACTTTAAGGAGATTGCAAACAGTTGATTTCCTAAGAACTTTTTAAATGAGAAAAAAATTCCTAAATTTCACCAGCATGATGGAGAGTTTAAGGGATGATTTCAATATCATTGGTCAAAATTTATTTTTAAGTTAGATAATAATAATAATAATAATAATAATAATAATAATAGTAATAATAATAATAAATCATGAAAATCAAATAATTAAAACTTAGGTTTAGAACCCCTAAATTTTCCTTTCTCATAAAATACTAAGTAAATCGGACAACGAAGTCTCTTGAAGTGAACAAACGATGTCTCTTGAATAATCTTGAGGTGAGAATTTTTTTTTCTCGAAATTCCGCTAGCATGATGGTAAAACCTTACAGAATTTTCTAATATTTAAATATTAAAACTAAATAAAGATCATTTAGATAAGACAAATTTAGGATAACATAAGACTAGTTAGGTACTATTATTAGGATAGGTGTTGTGAGGATGCTAATCCTTTCCCACACGTAATCGTACTCTCGAACTTAGTTCTGGTAATGTAGACTAGGACCTATCCTGTTTAAGTGTCTTCGTCAGGCTTAAGATTATTTCTTTAGATTCATTTAGGTGGTCAATCACACCTAAAATAGAAAAAAGTAGGTGACGACTCCATTTTGTGTCAAGCGGTTGAATTTTTGGATTTGCATGTTATGACAATTAGTAAATTTTTTATTTTCTTTCATCATTCCATTTTTTTCATTCTACTTGTAGCCACCAATTTTCGTCCGGGTCAAACCCGAATCAAACCTGAGGCCTGATGCAAAAACAACCCGGGCCTGCTGCCCAGCAGGCCCAAATCCATCCTTGGCAGCTAGCCTGCTGCCTACAGCCCCGACGAAGCCACTCTCTGCAACCCGAACCCTAGGCAGCCCCTCCCTGCAACTCTAGCCACCATGGCAGCCTGCAACAAGCCACCATTCCCCTACCCCTGCCAACCCCTTCCCAACACTCAACCACCCACCCACACTCAACCCTCTCCTAATACTCAACCACCCACCCACACTCAACCTCCCACAAAAAGGCCATCAGCCACAACACCAAAGAAAAACTTTACAGGATTCAGATCCAAGCCAATCGGTTTTCTCCCCCTGCAACTAAAACAACCATCCAAACACTCCACCACCCTTTACACGCCACCGATCACTATAAAGACCCCTCTATCGGACTTGGCCACAGGGGGAGAGAGGCCCAAAAAAAAGAGGAGAAACAACAGAACAAAAAACCCTAACCACAGCCACCCAGTAACCAAGGAGATCTAGACTAAATACCCCAAAACCATCCCAACCACAACGAAAGCCCGAAACCAAAAAGGGGCAACCATCAGCAAAAAAAATATATAAAAAAGGAGGTTGATTGGTTTTCGAAATCCTAGATCTAGGGTTTTGAGTTCAGTTTCAAGCCGAAACAAAGGTGGATCGGGACAGAGGGGAACGAGGGGAGTAGTTTCGGTTCAGTTTTGGCTCGCAAAGGAGCTCCGGTGACGACAGCGGAGCCAACGGCGCTGGAGGTGATCGGTTAGGAAAGTTCAGAGAAGAAGGTAGCTTTTTTTTTAAAAAAAAAAAAAATAAAGGGTTTAGAAATGACTAAAAAAATGGTGGATTTTAAAGGCTGGATCTAGGTCGGGTCGAGGGACCCGCGCGTGGGTCCGCGCCTCGACCCGACCCAAATGTATTTTTTGTTTTTTTATATATATGATTTTTTTTCTTTTCTTTTAATTCTCTTTTAAAAAAAAATTAATTCACTACAATTACTATTTTTCATATGTCTTCAATTAAAATATAATATAAAAAATATATATATATAAAGAAATAAATTCTTAAATAAATGAAAAGCGGAAAAACATAGAGATGTATAAAAATAATAAAAAAAATAATACAAAATTTAAGGAGTTTTAATAATCATTTTTACCCTTTTAAAAATAATAATAATAATAAAAAAAAATGATAATCACGATAAAATCTTTTTTTTATCCTTAAAAAAAATCAATAACACGTTTTCAAATAAATAAGTAACAAAAAGTGTCGATTTTAAATACCACTATTGTGTCCCTTAAACCGAAATTTAAAATAATACGTGGTCAAACGATTTAACTATAAGTCTTTGCCGGGTTTGCCGGGGGGATTAGAAAGTTATGTACGTATCGTGTGAGAAGATATTTTTCCAAAACTTTGCCGGGTCTGCCGGGGAGTTCGACAAAATATTTTGACGCACGTCATTTATATGGTTTCACCAATAAATATCCATAAAAGAATATTATAATAAAAATAAAAAATGCGTACACTTTATGCATATTTCATAATTAAATTATTTAACAATTAAAAGTTATATTTGTCATCTTGACCTTGATCGCTATAATGCCATGCTTATGAATTTTCCGTAGTAATGCCATGAATTCTTTGCAATGCCATGTGTGCCATGTTGAAATAAAATGTTTACCATTCCTTAATAATTATGCATTTTGCTTAAATTATATTTACATCTTAATAATAATTACCATATTCATTTTCAAATTATTTTATAAAAAAAATAGTGATTTTAACAAAACAAGGTTATTTCCGAGTTAAATTAATTTATGGGTTCTCTGCTGGGTCTGCCGGGGAGGATACCATCAATTATCATTAACAACGAAATATTCTTTTTTTTTTAAAGCAAAAGTGATTCAGAGAATTTCAAAACAAGTAAAAAAACTTTCCATGTTTTGCCGGGTCTGCCAGGGAATATGGAAAATTTTGCATCGATAAGGTCCGGATCATTCTCAAATGACATAATCATTTCAAAAAGGGGATTAATTTTTAAATACCAAAATTAAAACCAATCTTCACCATTTGTTTGTTTTTAAAATCGTTGAGCGGTCGAAAAAATCGTTATGACAGCTTGGCGACTCCACTAGGGACCCACAAGAGAGTCATGCCTAAAATTGATCACGTTTATCAAAGTCACGATTTTGTTGGTTTAATTGATATTTAATTTTAATTCTCACATTTTTTTATTAATAAGGAGAATTTTGAAAATAATAAAATATTTTTAAATATGTCCATATTCATGTGCATACATTACTATTGTTCTCTGGTTACTTAATTTTATATATTATTATTGCTCTTTGATTAAACTATTACCTTACATTGTTTATTCTTTGCCTTGGTATATTATCGGGGTATTCGGAATATGGGTTATAAAGTAGGTGGTAAAAGGTTTGTTTGTACCTCCTCACACACTACACTTGCATTCGCATAACATAATCTCTATTCCCGAGTTTCGTCCTTTTTAAGTAGGAAGTAAAGTAAACTACGCCTTCGTGACTAACAATCAGCATGGGCTAGCGAAACACTTCCGGAGTATGATATTCCTATGCCTTCGTGATTAACAATCCGCATGGGCTAAGGAATAAATACTCTAACAAATTGAACCCGTTCCTCGAATCGGGGTAACTTACTAGCCTTCACGGGCGGCAGTGAGGAACAATTTGGGGCTTTTAGAATTCAACCGAACCGCATATAGTGAACCCTACAAAGTCGAACCCAGGTAGAGCCATGTCGAATTTTCGTTAAATATACCAAAGTTAGGAACACATGGAGGAACAACCTTTTTCTATTTGCTTTACATTCTAAATAAGCATGGTACACCGGGTTGGGATGAACGTACATTGCCCGTAATAAGTTTAATATTCCGCCCCCAAAGGTGCCGTGATGCCTAAATAAGTTGATACTGTTGGGGCAAATATCTATTAATCTTAAAATATATATATATTTCTCTTTTGAAAAAAAATGAGAAAAAATGAAAAAGTAAAAAAAATGAATGAAATGAAAAAATGAGAATTATAAAAAACTTTGTAATAAAATATTGTTGTGAACAATAATAAAATTTCTTTTAGTTTTGACTTTTTGTGGAAATATGAAAAAAAGAAGAAAAAAATGTTGAAAAGAATAGTTGTCGAAAAAAAAATCACTCTTTAATTCTTTGTACAGTATGTTCATACTTTTTCTTTTTTACATGCATACATACATACATTCATTCATAAGCATACATGCAATAAATTGGGGATAGATAGGATTCTGTTTGGCTTTAAGAGTATTCTAAGGAAAGCTCAATTTCAGAAAAAAAAGAGGTAAAGTTATGAAAAGTGAACAAGCAACACAAACAGAACAAATGGAAAGAATGCACAGAGAACTACAAGAACAATTAGCCATATCCCAGCAAGAAGCACGGGAACAGATAAAATCTCAAGAGGATTCACGTGAGCAAATAGTCAAGATGATTGAAATGATGACGAGATTGACCCGAGGAAAATGGGTTGCTGAAGGGTTGGTCATAAGGGGATAACCTCGACCTCAGGCAAACAACAATGAAGATCCGATTTACCTGCCAAGTCAACAGAGCCAAAGACAATTTCAATTGAACTGGGGACTTCACTCCTCAGACCCGGTTATCATTCCAAACCAAGATGATTCACTTGAACAAGAAAAGCTGAAGAAGCGTGTGGCGAAGCAAGTGGAAGACGCAAAAGTGCAACAGAAGTATGATATGTTTGAAAAGAGACTCAAAGCCATAGAAGAAATAGATGCTTTCGAAAATATGGATCCGAATGAGCTCAGCTTGGTCCCAGATTTGGTGATTCGGCCAAAATTTAAGGTCCCCGAATTTGAAAAGTATGACGGATCAAAATGTCCATTGGCCCACATTACTATGTTCTGTCAGAAAATGGGTGGCCACACCAACAATGAAAAATTGCTAATTCACTGCTTTCAAGACAGTCTAACAGGGTCAACTGCGAGATGGTACAATTGGCTGGATCGGAGTCGTATCCGTTCTTGGAAGGATTTGGCAAGAGCTTTCTTGGCTCAGTATAAGTACATGACTGATATGGCACCGGATAGGTTATTACTTGCAGAGTTTGGAAAAGAAAAGTACTGAAAAACTTTAAAGAGTATGCCCAGCGGTGGGGATAGTTGGTAGCACAAGTGCAACCACCACTCACTGAGAAAGAAATCACTGTATTGTTCATCAGTACACTATCGGCACCCTATTATGACAAGATGGTTGGTAGTTCCACAAGAAATTTCACTGATATGGTTATTTCTGGTGAGATAATTGAAAATGCAATCAAAAGAGGAAAAATTGATACGGGAGATACTGCTGCTCCCAAGAAAAAAGTGTTAGCTAAGGAAGAAGATAGAGAAGCACAAGCTATCAATCTTGAAGATCGAGCACCGGAGAACTTTGCTCCGCACCAACCTTATCCTGGATACCACCCTTACTATCCGGCTATGAACAATATTTCCCATAACTCGTATCCTCATCAACCATTTCCTCAGCCAATCTACCCCACAAATTTTCAACCACAAATGAATGTCGTTGTCTCCGCACCCACTTTTGTGCCTACTCCTTGATCATTGAACCGACCAAGAAACTTTGAAAACAATCAAAGAAAACCTAGAGCAGTCCAAGAAAGAGATCAGTTTGATCCACTTCCCTCTTCCTACACTGAATTGTTGTCGCAACTTGTTGAAAAACAGCTCATTACCAAAATTCCAGTGGTACCTCTTCAGCCCCATACCCGGATTGGTATGATGAGAATGCACATTGTGATTATCATTGTGGAATTCAGGGTCATTCCACAGAAAATTGTCAGTCGTTAAAACGCAAAGTGCAAGCACTCATTAAGGCATGAAAGTTGGAGTTTTAAACAGGGATTAAATGTCAAAGGGGACATGCTGCCTATTCATGTTAAGGCAAGCGTGAATGTTGACAGAGGAAAAAAAGTCATGCAGGGTTAAGTGAAGCATCAAGGGATTTTTGGACTAAGGAAAATATGTCGGCCGAGGAGAAGTTTTGATGATTGGTAGTTCTATCTTGATAGCATTCATGAAAATGAGAACTCTTGTTACATCTAAAACATTTTCATGAAACGAATCAACTTTAATTTCAAGCATTTTTGTTCCATATCCCATTTATTTGAAAACATGAAAGTTTTTAAGAATAGGACAACACATGACAAATTGCAAGAAAAGAAAAATGGTTTTCAAAATAAGAGGTGATAAAGGACTTCGAAAGATTGATAACAAATCTGAGTTTCACATGAAAAAATTCTTTTGGAGATCAAACAAACACGATACTCTTTCAAAGAATCTAAATTTTGGAAATTTAATCAGTGTCAAGATTGAGCCCAATATACCAAAACCTTTGATCTCTTTGAAATGGCCAAGAAAAATGCAGACGCCTTGATGCTCTCCAAGATTACTCTTTGACTTACCTTTTGAGTGCAAAGAATGAACTAGGATACCCAAAGCAAAATTCATTCCCTTTTTCTTTCACTCGGACAAAAAAATCAGCTCTTTCGACATTAACCTTAAGAGTTCGAGTCTGAGATATTTCCAAAAATTTCACTATCACATGAACTCCTGTTTGGGTGGCAGATTAAAATGGGGGCATTATTCGTAAATGTGGAAAAAAGAATGGATTGTCATAGAGATCATGGAAAAGTGCAAAAAAAAAAAATTTGAGTGTAACATTGTGCATTTGAGATGTTCAGAATGATTCTAAAAAGGGAAAAAAGAAAAGAGAAGTTCTTTTTCAATAAAATTTTCAAGGGATAACTCTTCAAGTTGGGTTACCATGGTTGAGATGATAAGTGGCCATCTTTCATTTTCCTTTCACGAATGTTGAAAATTATTCGCTTGCTACCCCTTTGAGACTAATGAATTTTTTTCCAAATATACCCTGATCAGGGATCACACCCCACACTGGGGAAAACAGAATGAGAAATCTTTTCAAAGTTTAGAATTGTTGAGTTATGTTACAAGGACAAGAAAAGAATGCCTCATAACCGAAGGGCGAATTTTTGGATGAAAGGAGTATCAAGAAGTTGTTTAAAAAAAATGATGAGCAAGGCAAAAGCCAAAAGAGAAACAATGAATAAAAGAAATAAAAAATGAACAGTGATGAAATGTCAAAATGAAAAACGAAAAAAGAAAAAAGAAATTCTTCTCACAATGAAGTGATCCCTGGTTTAATCACCCTTAAACACATACTTTAGGCCTACATTCCCTTTCTTTCATAGCCTTAAACCCTGGACTACGTTACATACCTCAAAAGTCCACTTTGATCAAACATTGTACTTTTGTACCTTGAGAAATGTTCATATTCATTAGGCTTCAATCATTGTCTCCTCGCCTAGATATACTTTTGAGTTATCAAGTTCACGTTGGATGAAATTTTGAATTCTCAAATGCACGATGGAACAATCAACAAAAAAAAGCATAGAAAAGAAAGGTGAGGCTCTAAATTGAAAACCCGAAAAGGGCAGTCTAGAGCAGAAAGAAGGACTTTTAAAGCCACCCATGATGCCACCAGTGAGGATATAATATTGTCAACTATGTTCAAAACTCAAGATTTGTGAGAAAGTTGATGTTGAAATTTTTAAAGAACCATTCTCATCTTTCCAAGTGACCTTTCAAAAATCCTAAGTCTGTCAAGTCAGTCTCGACACCTGTCTAAATGCCACTGTTTGGAGACAAGAAAGAAAGTCTAATTTGTTTGTATTTTGAAACAATTCTTTTTCATGAGATTCATGTTTTTAAAACTTGACAAGCCCGGACGAAGGGGCATGCACATTTTTATCACAAAACTTTCCCAGATAAAAGTTGAATGTCACATTCTGTGAGAAAATTTATGGCTTGGTTGTTTTCGACAGACGAGCACATTTTGGAAAAATCAGTTTTGAAATAAATGAAAAGAATAAAGATTTTGTGGGGCACTTTTTAATATGGGATAATCATTTGGGGAAAGTGAATGACCAATGAAAATTATTTTGGAAAGAGACAGGAGTTCTCATGATCAAGAAGCTGGGAATTATCGGGATAAATCATTATTCTCTGAGATAAAAAAAAAAAAGACATGTCTTCAAATTTTGATGAGAAGCGTTTTGTTGAAGAAATTTTTTTTTTGCTAAAAGGAAAGTTGGCACATCCATTTATTGACAAGATGATACAGATAGGTCAAGAAGAAGATGATATGAATAGTGATGAATTAGGAAGAAGATCAGTCGCAGAAATAATAAAGGGTTATATCTTGCATTTGAGTCATTCACGAGCATCTGCATCATTCATTGCATTCGCATCATTCATGAGCATCGGCATTGATGGAGACTCAATTAAGAGTTGTAAACCCAAGTGCAGGTTATGTTCAAGTAATAAATTCTCGGGTGTCCGAGGTCGAACCACAGGGAAGCGTATTAGTAAGTATAAGTTTATAAATATATAAGAAAAAGAAAGTAAACAAGATATTAGGGAATCAACAACAAAATAAGATAAACAAGATATTAGAGAACAAAATAAACAAAATATAAAAGAAATTAAACAAGATATAAAAAACAATAAGAAAAGATGTTGAGGTTAGAGAATCCACTCTTGGTGTTATGCTAAGATTAATCTTGTTTTATTACACAATTGAAATCCACACATAAGGGAGGTTCCAATCGGAAGGTTTAGCAATTCAGTCCAAATTGTCCAACGCCCATAGCATATGATATTATGTTCATTTGGTGTCCTCAAAACTCATAAAAAGAGTCCAAGCATTCCTTATGCCAAGGTATATGTCTACAACAAATCAAGGTTATGAAACTAAGCATTTACTGTGCCATTTTCATTGTCAATAATGAATCAAGATCTCTACTTTGCAAGTATGATTTTAAACCAAAAGAAAATATTATCTATACTAGTGTTTATAAATGATGATTCATTTTAGCTCATGTTTAAGAGACTAACCTTAGCATTTACCAAAAGCTTCACCTCATCACCTCAACAATATGATTAGCAACACATACTAGATATGAATAAAATGAAAAGAAATGTAAGAAGCATAAGTAAATAAAGAAAAAGGAAACTAGAGAAAGGAAAGAAGAAGAAAACTTAGAGAATTTTATTACAATGGCTAATATCCTACCAATGTATAATGTCTTCCAATACTCATCCAAGGCCCTCTATTTATACACATTTTGGAGAGCTAAATGACAAGAGACAAGCTTTACAAATTTCAAAGGTAGGTATAATAGGTGGGTGCATTTTTCTAACAATTTTCGTCATATTGTATGACAATTCTGATCAGCCAGCTTGATGGTCGATTTTGTCAATGTTGGAGGCTCGATCTGATAAAATTGTCTTCTAGAAAAATATACCCCTATCAGTTACGGATCCATACCCGTTGGAATCAGCTCATTTGCTGATGTGGATAAGAAGATATGGGCAAAATACGAAAACAGGTCAGCACAGACGTCATTGCATATCAGCCAACTTGATGGTCGATTTCGCTAGGGAAAACGACTCCGTTTCAAGAAGTGTAAAACATGAAAAAGATAGATATGCCTCTTAGCTTTGCACGGCTACAAATGTCAGCCTTATTGCTTCAGTGAAACTCGAGATATAGCTGATATGGCAAACAGTGTCGGAACTGGAACTGAACTGGATTTGCCCTTAATTCTAGTAATCTGAAATCACTCAAAGAAACTTGTGAAAAACACCAAATTACATAAAAATATAAAAGATCATAAACACAATTAGACTAAACAATAATAACTCGTATTTGACACAAAACAATAATAAAACATAACTAAAAACTATATAATTATACGAGTTATCACACCCCCACACTTAGATTGTTGCTAGTCCCTAGCAACGACTCAATAAAAATAAAATAAGAAAATCTAATCTAATCCATTTTCGTAGGAAATCACGGTGGCACTTAGCATGTGACACAAGCCTTTAAACCCCTAGGTGTCCCTAGTGGACGAGTTTAGTCTCGTGAGGGTTTACTAGGACGATACCCACAAACATTGAAGACATAAGATATAAGTAAACTACATACACTAAAAATATTTACTCCTAATCCTTTCAATATAAATTAGAGACAATCTTTGAACAAGTCTTATAAACTAATCAATAGCTCAAAGAATTTCACGAAAATTCATGCTTGAATGTAAATAAATGAGTTAAGCCAATATTAACATAACATATTTCAATCAAAATAGTGCATATTCAACTTAATCTCGACCTCTCACATGGGATACTCTCATGATTTTCACTCTTTAAAGTAGTGGTAAAGTGTTTACACTCAATCAATCTCATGAAAACACTTCTACCATATACTTGCTTGTCCACCTATTCTCCACTATTTAGATCATACAACTTCATAAATCAAGAGGTCTTTATTCAAGGTTGTAATGGGGCCAAAGGGTTATAATGTGGTTAAAGAACAAAAGGATAAAGATAATACAAAGGTACCAAAGAGTTCATAGAGTGTAGAGACATAATAAGATCATACAAATAAATTTCTCAAAACTCTTTACAAGTACATAGTCACATAGGCTAAATATTCATGTTGAGCCTTTGCTTCATTCTAACCAACTTTGTAACATCTTTTTCTTTACTTTAACTAGAAGTTCAAGAGAAGATTTTTTTTTTTTTTTTAATATGGGAATGTATTTGACAATGATCCCTTTCTTTTTCTCTTGACTTTTTCTTTTCTTTTCTTCCCCCACACTTATCTTTTGTTTCTAACCCAAATTTTCAACTAAAAATATCCCTTGTTTTTTTGCAATATGTCTCAAAATATATAATCCATCTTTAGAACAAGGGTAAGGATATAAGTATATTTAGGCTAGGTGTAAGTTCTGGTTACCAATAAAATAGCATATTTAATGTAGGCTCAAATTGGCTCACTAGTGGGGATGTTCTCTTAGAACATTAATAATGGATGGCTGTTTGGCTCTGGTTATAATCCTAATGCCTCTATCATATTCATGTTGTCACATGTATCAATATAGTCTCAAACGGTTTAAAGCAAGTTCTAGAGAATCATGTAATCATAAGAGCACTCAAGAAAGAAATTAGATTGATTTGTATAATGCATCAATCATTATAGGCTCAAAAACTCACAAGGATGATTATACAAGTCAGATTAAATCTAAACATGCTTCTTTCTCAATCAACATATCATATTAACATTGGCTCATAAAAAGGTTGACATCAAGCTCAATTCTCATGAAAATCTTCTCACTAATAAATCTGTTTTAGACTTATGTAATTCATATCTCATCATTGTATTAAAAGGAACTAAAACACACTAAATAATAATAATAATAATAATAATAATAATAAAGACTCATAAAAAAAATAGTAGACAAAAATAAAAGAAATCCTAAATCGTTCCCCCCACACTTAATTCTTACATTGTCCTCAATGTAAGTCTATTAACCCAAATGAAAGAATCATGTGTAAGAGAAAAGAACTAATAACATAAGAATAGGAATAACTAAGACTCAAAACAAAACAAACTCATGCAACCTAAATAATCCTAAAATACTAAACAAAAATTAACAAGTAAACATAAAAAGATTAAAATCAAACTGACAAGGTACCCTTACTCAGACCTTGTTCAGAATGAATACTTCTAAATTGCTTAAAACACAACAAACTTTTTTTTTTTTTTTTTGAAGATTAGTAAAAATTATATTTACATCTAGTTATTTTCAAAACAAGGATCAGAAAGAAAAACAACCTCTTCTTGAGTAACATGATTTTCCAAAAAGAGTTTGAGTCTTTGTCCATTTACCTTGAATACGTTACCATTTTGAGGATTCTCAATGTCAACTGCTCCATAATGATACACATGCTTAACCACAAATGGGCCAGTCCATCTTGATCTCAATTTACCAGGAAATATGTGAAGTCTAGAATTATAAAGTAGAACTTTTTGCCCAACATCAAATGTTTTTCTTGAAATTAACTTGTCATGAAAGGCTTTAGTTCTTTCTTTATGAATTTTAGAATTCTCATATGCATCATTTCTGAGTTCCTCAAGTTCATTTATGACTGGAAAAGTTTCATTCTCACCCAAAAAGGAATATTTTAGCTCGGATGGCAATGGTTTTAAATCCAGCTTGGGTGGTTCAATAGTTGATGGTACAGTGACATTTGTGAGTGATGGAAGTTCCTCAAACTTTTGTTTCCAACAATGCTTAACCTGAAAAGAATTTAACAAAGAATCAGTGTGTGAAATTTCTGAAGCATTATCAAACTCACATTCAATTAAATAAGCTTCTAAAGGATCATGGAATGTGGTAGTGGTGAGATGTTCATGAACAAGTTCTTCAATGAAATCCACTTCATGTACTTCTGAATCATCACCAGGTTGCTTGCAAGTGTTGAACACATTTAATTCTAAAGTCATATTTCCAAAAGAAATGTTCAACATACCATTCCTGCAATTTATCAGAGCATTAGAAGTTGCAAGAAATGGACGGCCTAATATAACAGGAATTTGAACATTTGGATTTGAAACAGGATGTGTGTCCAAAACAATAAAATCAACAGGGAAGTAAAAATTATCAATTTGAACCAAAACATCTTCAACTATCCCTCGAGGAATTTTTACAGAACAATCAGCTAGTTGAAGTGTAACAGGTGTTTCCTTGAGTTCACCTAAACCTAACTGTTGATAAACAGAAAAAGGCAAAAGATTAACACTAGCACCAAGATCAAGCAATGCACGTTCTATTCTAGTGTTTCCAATGATGCATGAGATTGTTGGACATCCAGGATCTTTGAATTTTGGTGGAGTAAGGTGCTGAATGATTGAGCTCACACTTTCCGTCAGAAATGTTTTCTTTTGTACATTATGTTTCCTTTTAACTGTGCACATGTCCTTCAAAAATTTAGCATAAGATGGAACTTGTTTGATTGCATCCAATAAAGGAATGTTAATCTTAACTTGTTTGAAAAGTTCATAAATTTCTGCATTTTGATTCAAATTCTTTATTGTTTGCAACCTTTGAGGAAAAGGAGCAGGATGCATACCTTTTTCTTTGTCCAAATTTTCAAGAAGTTCAGACTTACCATCATCCTTACCGTTACTTTTCGGAGGGGAAGGAGGATCTTGGTCTTTTGATGGAATGTTTTTGTCAATTGCTTTTCCACTTCGAAGAGTTGTGATAGAACTGGCATTTTCCTGTTGAGTTTCATTGGAGCAAGAAACAAAACATTGAGTAGAAGGGTTAGGCTGAGGTTGAGCAGGAAACTTAGCTTTTTCTTGAGTGCGTAATGAAGCTGTCAATGTGGACAAGGTGTTTTTGATCTCATTGATGTCCTGTGAAGTTTGGTTATTCACATTTGCTTGTGTTTGCATGAATGCTTGCAATGTCTCTTCCAAGGTTTGTATACGTGAAGGTTGATAGGAAAAAGTGTTGCCCGGCTTTTGAGATTGTGGTACCTGAACATGATTATTATTCCGCCAACTGAAGTTGGGATGATTTCTCCATTCAGGGTTATACGTTTCAGAGTAAGGAGAAGGAAAAGGCTTTTTAAATGTGTTTATGGAATTTACTTGATCATGCAACGCTTCTTTAAGAATGGGAATGTTTGGACATTCAGAAGTGGGGTGTCCCATGATTTCACAAATTCCACAACTTTCTTCATTTTTAACCGTTTTGACTTCTTTTACTTCTCTAAGTTCCATGGTTTCAATCTTTCTAGCCAAATTAGCTACTTTAGCTTTTATCTCATCTTCTTGACTAAAATGATATTTACCTCTGTTAGAAACAAGATTAGATCTATTGAAACTTTCAGAGGAATTATCTGTGTGCCAGGCTTGAGAGTTATCTGCCAAATGGTCTAGGTAGTCAAAGGCTTCTTCAGGTTCTTTTTCTAGAAACTCACCGTTACACATTGTTTCAACAAATTGTTTAGTTTCGGGAGTTAAACTTTCATAAAAGAAACTAATAAGACGCCATTTTTCAAAACCATGATGTGGACAAGAACTTAACAAATTTTTAAAACGCTCCCAGCACTGAAAAAATGCTTCATTTTGATTTTGATTGAAATTTTGAATCTGTCTTTTCAAAGCAGTAGTTTTATGTGCTGGGAAAAATTTCTTTAGAAACCCAGTTTGTAATTCTTGCCATGTGCCAATTGACCTTGGTTTTAAATTATGAAGCCAAATTTTTGCTTTATTTTTTAAAGAAAAAGGAAATAATTTTAGCTTGACAATTTCATTTGTACATTGTTGGTCATTAAAGGTGACACATACATCTTCGAAGTCTTTTAGAAACGAGTAAGCACTTTCCGATTCTAACCCATGGAAATTTGGAAGCAAAGCTATCATACCTGGTTTAAAACGAAAGTTGTTTGCATTGAGAGGAAAAATAAAACAAGAGGGTGATGAGCTTCGAGTTGGTTGCAAGTAGTCACGCATGGTGCGTACTTGTCTGTTCTCATCCTCAGCATGAACACTTTCATTGTCAGCCATGGTAGGAGTTGTATTAGAAAGATTACCTGAAAAAGTTTCACAATAAAATCTAACTAAACGACGAGATCTAAAATCACGTCGCCAGACAAGCATAAAACAAAGTTAATATACAGATTAGGCGGTATAACCAGCCAATAAAAATAAAACAAAGTTAATATACAATATAAATATAAATATATAGAAAATTAGGCGGTATAACCAGCCAATAAAAATAAATATAGGCGGTATAACCAGCCAATAAAAATAAATATACTTATAAACTGATATACTTAGTATTGCCTCCCCGGCAACGGCGCCAAAAACTTGATGGAGACTCAATTAAGAGTTGTAAACCCAAGTGCAGGTTATGTTCAAGTAATAAATTCTCGGGTGTCCGAGGTCGAACCACAGGGAAGCGTATTAGTAAGTATAAGTTTATAAATATATAAGAAAAAGAAAGTAAACAAGATATTAGGGAATCAACAACAAAATAAGATAAACAAGATATTAGAGAACAAAATAAACAAAATATAAAAGAAATTAAACAAGATATAAAAAACAATAAGAAAAGATGTTGAGGTTAGAGAATCCACTCTTGGTGTTATGCTAAGATTAATCTTGTTTTATTACACAATTGAAATCCACACATAAGGGAGGTTCCAATCGGAAGGTTTAGCAATTCAGTCCAAATTGTCCAACGCCCATAGCATATGATATTATGTTCATTTGGTGTCCTCAAAACTCATAAAAAGAGTCCAAGCATTCCTTATGCCAAGGTATATGTCTACAACAAATCAAGGTTATGAAACTAAGCATTTACTGTGCCATTTTCATTGTCAATAATGAATCAAGATCTCTACTTTGCAAGTATGATTTTAAACCAAAAGAAAATATTATCTATACTAGTGTTTATAAATGATGATTCATTTTAGCTCATGTTTAAGAGACTAACCTTAGCATTTACCAAAAGCTTCACCTCATCACCTCAACAATATGATTAGCAACACATACTAGATATGAATAAAATGAAAAGAAATGTAAGAAGCATAAGTAAATAAAGAAAAAGGAAACTAGAGAAAGGAAAGAAGAAGAAAACTTAGAGAATTTTATTACAATGGCTAATATCCTACCAATGTATAATGTCTTCCAATACTCATCCAAGGCCCTCTATTTATACACATTTTGGAGAGCTAAATGACAAGAGACAAGCTTTACAAATTTCAAAGGTAGGTATAATAGGTGGGTGCATTTTTCTAACAATTTTCGTCATATTGTATGACAATTCTGATCAGCCAGCTTGATGGTCGATTTTGTCAATGTTGGAGGCTCGATCTGATAAAATTGTCTTCTAGAAAAATATACCCCTATCAGTTACGGATCCATACCCGTTGGAATCAGCTCATTTGCTGATGTGGATAAGAAGATATGGGCAAAATACGAAAACAGGTCAGCACAGACGTCATTGCATATCAGCCAACTTGATGGTCGATTTCGCTAGGGAAAACGACTCCGTTTCAAGAAGTGTAAAACATGAAAAAGATAGATATGCCTCTTAGCTTTGCACGGCTACAAATGTCAGCCTTATTGCTTCAGTGAAACTCGAGATATAGCTGATATGGCAAACAGTGTCGGAACTGGAACTGAACTGGATTTGCCCTTAATTCTAGTAATCTGAAATCACTCAAAGAAACTTGTGAAAAACACCAAATTACATAAAAATATAAAAGATCATAAACACAATTAGACTAAACAATAATAACTCGTATTTGACACAAAACAATAATAAAACATAACTAAAAACTATATAATTATACGAGTTATCAGGCATCGTTCATTGCACTTGCATTATTCGTGGGCATCTGCATCATTTGTGTGTATCATAACTTTTGCGCATTTGTAGAGCATGTTTACATTTTGATAAGAGTGATTTGCATCGTGATATTGGAACGATCGTTACGTTTCATCAATTGTGTGATAAGCATACAAGGAACTAGAATGCGAACAATCAGAGTGATAAGCAAAATTCAAGGTCATGAAAATTTTCAAGAATCAGACTTTGGTTTCGTCCAAGTCAATTTCAAGCTTTATCATTTCCAGACTTTGGTTTCGCCCAAGTCTCCATAAAGATTGTCAATCCCCTATTTCGATTTTTGGTTTCGTCCATATCATTTTCAAAGGTTGGTGTCGTATAAGTCATTTAAGAAGTTGTTTTCATCCAAATCATTTTCAAATTTTGCATCCTAGACAGTCTTGATTTTGGTTCCGCCCAAGTCACCATCAAAATTTCAATTCTATTCTTGACTCCGGTTTCGTCCAAGTCACTTTCAAGCTTTATCATTTCCAGACTTTGGTTTCACCCAAGTCTCCATAAAGATTGTCAATCCCCTATTTCGATTTTTGGTTTCGTCCATATCATTTTCAAAGGTTGGTGTCGTATAAGTCATTCAAGAAGTTGTTTTCATCCAAATCATTTTCAAATTTTGCATCCTAGACAGTCTTGATTTTGGTTCCGCCCAAGTCACCATCAAAATTTCAATTCTATTCTTGACTCTGATTTCGTCCATTTCACTTTTAGATATTGGTTTATCCAGACCCTCTACTCAATGAAATTTATTTTAGATTAATCTTGATCTTGGTTTCACCCAAGTCACTTTCAGGTTTTGGCTTTGTCCAAGCTAATTATGTCATGGAATTTATCTCAGATTTAAGCCCGTCTTTGGTTTCGCCCAAGTCACTATCAAATGTTTCAATTAATCTTGACTTTGGTTTCGCCCAAGTCACCTTCAGGTGCTGGTTCTATCCAAGCCACAAAAGATAAGGAATTAATCTTGAATGGTTTCGCCCAGGTCATCTTTCAACTTCTGGTTTCGCCCAGGTCATCTTCCGATTTCTTCATTTCGTCTAGATCATTCCACGATATCTAGTTTCGCCCAGGTCGTTATCCGACTTCTGGTTTCGCCCAAGTCATCCTCTGACTTTTGGTTTCGCCCAGGTCATCTTCCGACTTCTGATTTCGCCCAAGTCATCCTTTGACTTCTGGTTTCGCCCAGGTCATCCTTCGACGTTGGTTTCTCCCATGTCATCTTTGACTTTTGGTTTCGCCCAAGTCATCTTCTGACTTCTGGTTTTGCCCAAGTCATCTCCCAACTTTTGGTTTTGCCCAGGTCATCTTTCGACTTCTGGTTTCGTCCAAGTCATCTCCCAACTTCTGGTTTCGCCCAGGTCATCATCAATTTATGGTTTCGCCCAGATCGTTTTTTTGATTTTCTGGTTTTGTTCAGATCATTTCAGTTAAATTCTGGTTTCGCCCAGATTGCTTTACCGATTCCTGGGTTCGTCCAGATCATTTCAGTCGATTAATTGTTTCGACCGTATCATTTCCCCGACCCTGGTTTCGTCCAAGTCATTTTTAACTTTTGATTTTGTCCAGATCATTAACTGCTTTCAAAATTAGTTTTCATTCTTTAATTTAAAAAAAAAAAAATCGATCTTTCCTCAACAGTGAACCAAGTTCGCTCCAAATTGACCTCAATGATCGGATGAAATTGTTGTCTATTGTCTTTGTCCTATTCCTGATTCTTAGCAATGTGCAAAGAGGGGCAGCTGTAGCCACCAATTTTTGTCCGAGTCAAACACGAATCAAACCCGAGGCCCGACGCAAAAATAATTCGGGCCTGCTGCCCAGCAGGCCCAAATTCATTCTTGGCAGCCAGCCAGCAGCCTACTGCCCTTCAAAGCCCCCCAAGTAGCCACTCTCTGCAACCCGAACCCTAGGCAGCCCCTCCCTGCAACCCTAGCCACCATGGCAGACTGCAACACGCCACCATTCCCTTACCACTGCCAACCCCATCCCAACACTCAACCACCCACCCACACTCAACCCTCTCCTAATACTTAACCACCCACCCACACTCAACCTCCCACAAAAAAGCCATCAGCCACAACACCAAAGAAAAACTCTACATGATTCAGATCCAAGCCAATCGGTTTTCTCCCCCTGCAACGAAAACAGCCACCCAAACACTCCACCACCCCCTGCACGCCACCGATCACTATAAAGACCCCTTTATCGGACTTGGCCACAGGGGGAGGGAGGCCCAAAAAAAAAAGGAGAGACAATAGAACAAAAAACCCTAACCACAGCCACCCAGTAACCAAGGAGATCTAGACTAAATACCCCAAAACCATCCCAACCACAACAAAAGCCCGAACCCAAAAAGGGGCAACCATCAGCAAAAAAAATATAATTAAAAAAGGAGGTTGGTTGGTTGGTTGGTTTTCGAAATCCTAGATCTAGGGTTTTGAGTTCAGTTTCAAGCCGAAACAAAGGTGGATCGGGACAGAGGGAAGTAGTTTCGTTTTAGTTTTGGCTCGCAAAGGAGCTTCAGCGATGACGGCGGAGCCAACGATGCTGGCAGTGATCGATTAGGAAAGTTCAGAGAAGAAGGTAGCTTTTTTTTTTTTTTTTTTTTTTAAAATGGGGTTTAGAAATGACTGAAAAAAGGTGGATTTTAAAGGCTGGTCTGGGTCGGGTCGAAGGACCCGCGCGTGCGTCCGTGCCTCGACCCGACCTAGATGTATTTTTTGTTTTTATGTTTTTTTTTTATATATATGATTTTTTCTTTTCTTTTAATTCTCTTTTAAAAAAAAAATTAATTGACTACAATTACTATTTTTCATATGTCTTCAATTAAAATAAAAAAAATATATATATAAAAATAATTTCTTAAATAAATGAAAAAGCGAAAAAACATAGAGATATATAAAAATAATAATAAAAAAATACAAAATTTAAGGAGTTTTAATAATCATTTTTACCCTTTTTAAAAAAATAATAATAAATAAAAAAAATGATAATCACGATAAAATCTATTTTTTATCCTTAAAAAAATCAATAACACGTTTTCAAATAAATAAGTAACAAAAAGTGTCAATTTTAAATACCACTATTGTGTTCCTTAAACCGAAATTTAAAATAATACGTGGTCAAACGATTTAACTATAAGTCTTTTCCGGGGGTATTAGAAAGTTATGTACGTATCGTGCGAGAAGATATTTTTCCAAAACTTTGTCAGTTCTGCCGGGGAGTTCGGCAAAATATTTCGACTCACGTCATTTATATGGTTTCACCAATAAATATCCATAAAAAAATATAATAATAAAAATAAAAAATGCGTACACTTTATGCATATTTCATAATTAAATTATTTAACAATTAAAAGTTATATTTGTGATCTTGACCTTGATCGCTATAATGCCATGCTTACGAATTTTTCATAGTAATGCCATGAATTCTTTGCAATGCCATGTGTGCCATGTTGCAATAAAATGTTTACCATTCCTTAATAATTATGCATTTTGCTTAAATTATATTTACATCTTAATAATGATTAGCATATTCATTTTCAAATTATTTTATAAAAAAAATAGTGATTTTAACAAAAACAAGGTTATGTCCGAGTTAAATTAATTCATAGGTTCTCTGCTGGGTCTGCCGGGGAGGATACCATCAATTATCATTAATAATGAAATATTCCTTTTTTTTAAAGCAAAAGTGATTCGGAGAATTTCAAAACAAGTAAAAAAACTTTTCATGTTTTGCCGGGTCTGCCAGGGAATATGAAAATTTTTGCATCGATAAGGTCCGAATCATTCTCAAATGACATAATTATTTTAAAAAGGGGATTAATTTTTAAATACCAAAATTAAAACCAATTTTCACCGAGGCTCGAGATAACACATGATTAATGAGGTACCGTTTGAAACGGGCGTCGTGGGGGTGCTAATCCTTCCCCACACGTAACCGACTCCCGAACCCGTTTTTTTTTATTTTCTCTCTGTATTAAAACTCAGACTTCAAAATTGGTTGTTTTTTTAAATGTTTTAATTAGTTTTAAAATATTTTTATAAAAATCGATTTTTAATAGGTGACCAATCACACCTAAACAAAAAAGATTGATGGTGACTCCATTTTATTTTCGAAATCGTCCTAACGGTCAAAAAAACAGTTATGACACTACTAAATTGTTTTAGTTCAAGATTACATGTGGGTCAAACATTCGGGTCGTATAAAACAAAAATAAAGTCACAGGAAAATGAAGTACAGCCTTAAAAAATAACAAAGAATATTGAATACCTAGGTCTCCAAAACTGAATTCATCTCAAATCAATTTAATTAGGTAAAGTATAAACTCAATCTAACCTATATTAGGTTTGACAAAAAAACTTACAAGTTTAATCAACTTTTTATCAACGTTATATACTCATCCAATCCATTAGAGTTTAAAGTAAAAAAAAAAATGGACCACTTTTTATTTTTTTATATAACAATTTTTCTTAGACCAAATTCACTGTTAGAGGAAGCCTAAGCCAAATGGGTGGGTGTTACTCGATACATGTTTAAAAGTTTTATTTTTTTCAAAAATCTATAATATATATATAAAATATGAACGTGAAATTTTTTTTTAAATTGAGAAAAATAATTATTTTTATTTATTATATTTTTAAATTATCATTGTAAATATTTTTATTATTAATAAAATTTGTCCAATTCATAAATAAGAATTTTGATTTTATTAAAAGTCTTTCACTAAATATATTTATTTGATGATAAATAAAAAAATGTTAAATTTTACATTGAAACACTTTATATTAAGAGTTTTAATTTTTCATTAACCTTAAAATATAAATGGATTTATTTAATAAAAATAAAAAAAGTTAAAATTTACATTGGCTTTCTTTATTTTCATAAATTTTAATTTTATATTAAAATTTTTAAAAATTATAAAATTTGAACATTGAACAAACTTTACATGTTAACACATTTATTAATTTTAATTATTTATAAAATATATAACTCTATATTTAAAAATAAAAAAAAACGAATAAGCATCCACTTTCTTATATATATTTTAATATCGTAAGTAAATAAATTTAGAGTTAAAATCGAATTGCTATGATAAATTATACAAAAAAATGAGATAAATTGAAACACAACACAAATACAATATAAATAATAATTAAAACATGACAAGAACATACAAAAAGGCATTTTTAAAGGCACTTTTCTTTTGGCATTTGCAAAAACCACCAGCGGTTCTTTATTTTACTTTATCTGTACCGACCTAAATTGAACCGTTGAGAATAATATTTGTTTTTAACAGCATTAAAGACATGAGGGAAATCATCTTTCTCACTCTACAGAAGAAAAAAAAACTTTCATCCTCTTTCTCACACAAAAAAAAAAAAAAAAATTGTCTCTTATTTCTTCTTCTCTTCTCGTTTCTCCTTCTTCTCTCTTATTTCATTTTATTCATTTTCAGAAAAATTCTTTTCATCATTTTTCTCTTTCTTCAAATCATTTTTCTTCATTTTTCAAAGCCTTTCCTCCGATCAAAATCTCTTCGAACATGTGATAGTCAATTGTAGGACAAGAAGATGGTTGTTTCGGTCAAGCTCTAGCTAGATTTTTTCATGGGTCGAGCCGCGGTCCGAATTTTTTTTATTTTTTTTTACCCGGTTCAATCCGTCGGTCCATATTTACTCTTTACATATATTAAAAAATTAATTTTTATTTATTTTTATAATTAAATTTAAAAAATAATATTTTTTTATTGTGTGAACAGCTCTATTGCTCGGACTCGTCGTTTTCGACGGCGTACCAGTGTCGACACGAGTGGATACTGACACTTATATGAGATCCGTATCAAATTCGTCGGACACGGCCTGTTGAGACTAGCTATAGTTGAAGAAGAAGAAGAACCAGAAGCAAAAGCAAAAGCAGATACGAAAGAGAGCAAGAAACTTCTGGAAAAATAGGAAGAAGAAGATGACGCCAGCGACTGTAGAAAAAAAAAATTAATAATTGGGCTTAAAATACAAAGCTTATCATTAGTGAGCTGTATAATTTTGTTTGTGTTTGGGCTTAAAAAGTTTGCTATTTAATTATATTTGGGCTTGGGTTTAAAAAGTTTGCTAATATTTGGATCCAAATAAAAAAGAAATGGTATTTGAGTTTTAATTAGTTAAGGTTTTTAATAAAGAATTAGGTTTTATTAACAATTTGGGCTTTATAATTTTTGCATTTAAGCCTTATGTTTTATTGGCATATTATGTGAAATTTGGATATTATTATTTTAAAATTTTAAAAATAAAAAAATTTACAAGATTATCATTACTATCATAATTTTATAATTGTTTTTAATCAAAATTATTTCAATTATAGATAGAAAAATAGAAAAATTAATTTTATTTTCTTAATTAAAATTGTCTTAATTTTATTAAACGAATGGTTAAATTTTTAATACAAAATATGCTTAATAATTAATTCTCATATATGCATAGTTATTATAAGTTATCTTGAACTTAAAATTATTATTAGTCATCCTAATAAAATAAAATTCTACAAAGAGTCCCCGCACCCGTATCCTTTTCTTCGACACTTTTTAGCCGAATCCCCGTGTCTTAGATTTAAGGTGATTGACGTGTCTGACACTTAGACACATACCTGTATCCGACACCCGTACCCGAGTCCGAGCAACATAGGTGAACAGTAATCCGGGTCAGGCCTGTCGGGCCAGGCGGGCTGCCCGACCCTTGAGCAGGTCTAGCTCCAGCTCAGCTCAAGTCAGTTTTTTTTCGTTTTTGTTTATTATTTTAATTTTTTATTAATGAAATTGAAAATCTTGAATATGTGATAGTGAATTGTAGGACAGAAAGATGGCTTTATCAAATTGGCAACAAATTGATACTATTGCTGAAAACTAGGGTTTTGAGATAAAATTTTAAGGTTAATGATGTTAAGAGGAATGGAAATTGCAAGGGAATTACAATTTTGAAATAGGATTAAGATCCAGGTCAGGAAATCAGAGAATTAGAAATGTTGATTTAGGGGTAGGCATAATGGGGTTTTAAAAAGAGTTGTATTCAGGATCTTATGGTTGCAATTTATTCTATCTCATCTTTGAATTTGCTATTCCTTTTTATATTATTTCTTGATATTTCACGTACTTTTTCTTTGTTGTTTTTGCTAATTCAATCCTTTTATTCATAATATTGTTGTTACGAAAGAGCACAACTCCAACTCCGAGACTATTCCAACTAGGAAACACAAACAGGAAAGCTCAGCTAACAAGTACCAAGAAAACATAACAAAAACAGAGAGACTATAACATAGCAAGATCATCTTACTCTTCTGTCCATTCAAACATAGAATTACCACTAGGCAGAAAAGTTTTCATTTCGATCAACCCCTGCTTTTGTAAGTGCATCTACCATTCCATTCACTTCTCTGCTAATTTTAACAACTATAACCTCTTTTATCTTAAGCAAAAATTCGTCCATTGCTTGAAAGACATCCCACATCTTCCATGATCGATTTCCTTTTTGCTGCACCAGTTAACCCCAACTACAGAGTCTTTTTTTGCTAATTCATAGAATTCTATTAGAACATCATAATGGGAATACACCTTATCAGCTAACAACACAACCACAACAACAACTAAAACCCCTTATGCAATGACACCTAAAACTGGACCAGCAAAACATACATTACACCCATTCAGCAAGGCATTCACCAATGAGCAACAAACATCTCCGTTCTGAAAGTGCCCGATTTAATCAAAGAATTTGCAATCTCATTTGATTCACGAAAGATATTGCAGAATTTAACATTACCAATCTCATTTTTGAGGGAGTCAATCTTTGAGAACACCCCCCAAAGTCTCCAAGCCTACTATCCTCCTTGGTGCACCAAGAAATTGCATTCTTAGAATCAGACTCAATGATCAATCCCATTGGCTTCTTCCACTGAGTCCTTGCAAACACCTCAAGAGCAACCTTAATTGCTTCCACCTCAGCAACGTTAGAATCAACAAACCCAGATGACCTGAAAACATGGCAACAATATTGCCAATATGGTCCCGCAGCACACCTCCACACCCTCCTGGTCCAGGCTTACCTCTAGCCGAGCCATCAACATTAAACTTCAAGAAGCCCACCTCCGGAGGCACCCACCCAATGCAAATCCTCTTTATTTTCCCCACTGAACTAGTAGCACAAGCTGTTGGTTCACACCACCATAAGGCTTCAAGAATACTCACCTCGTCATCTACTGCCTTAATCCAATGCGTTGATCTGAGCTTCACAATAAATAGCACCTCATCCACAGTCCAGTTTCTACCATCAAAAACCTTTTCATTCCCTGCGAGCCAAAGGGACCACAAGGCAGCTGCACACAAGGTAAACCACCGGGACCTCAAGCAACCCGAGAACATGGGTTCAAAATAGAGAGGTAGGAAAGCTAATAAGGTCCTCGAAGGACACCAAGACACATTCCACCAATTAAAAAATTTACACCAGAACATATAGACCCAATCACACGCAAACAAAGCATGATTAGTATCTTCATAAGCCAAGTTACACCATGAACAAAGGCACTGCTCATCCATGAAGGGCAATCCTCTATTCCGTAAGAAAGATTTAGTGGGAATCCTATCTAATATAATCAACCACACAAAACACTGGACTTTTGGAGGGATTTTATAACTCCATAACTTGCAGAACTCAAACGGGGGATGAGACAGAGAATACTGGTTCAATAAGGAAGATTGAGCCACTTAACCTTTGCAATTTTCTTCTGCATATCATTATCTCCCCAAAGAAAGTTCCTTTTGATCAAATCAATCTTATTAACAACACCTTTGGGAACTCTAAATAACGACATATAATACAAGGGCAGCGACGATAAAACTGCGTTGATCAAAGTCACTCTCCCTCCAAAGGATAAGTACCTCTTTTTCCATGTTGCCAACTTCTTTTTTATTCTTTCAATAACAGGATTCCACACTTCCAGTCTGTTCGGATTTGCCCCCAAAGGGAACCCCAAGTACATGAAAGGCATACACCTAGTTTGACAGCCTAAAATCCTTGCAAAATTCTCCTATTCATCTTGAGCCACTCCAAAGCCAAAAATGCGAGATTTTAGAAAATTAATCCTTAACCCGGAGATAAGTTCAAAACATCTTAGGATTTTTTTTAATCTTCCACACAATGGCCTCATCTGCTTCCAAAAGTAAAATTGTGTCGTCAGCAAACTGGAGGTGAGAAACAGTGAAGTCTTCTTAAAAGCAAGATATTCCTATGATTAGGCCCAACCTTTCCGCTTTCACCAGCAATAGATGTAAAACTTCCACCACAACTTCCACCACAAGAATAAATCAAAACGGGGATAGGGGGTCCCACTGCCTTAAACCTTTTTTCATAAGAAACCGTGAGGTCGGAGAACCATTAACTAGAACAGACACCCTCGTCGTTGAGATACATTCGTTGATCCACTGACACCATTTTTCGCCAAAGCCCATCAACTTCATAACCTGCAACAAAAAATCCTAGCTTACACTATCATAAGCTTTCTCGAAGTCAAGCTTCAGGCAAATAGATCCTCCCCCCATCATTGCTCTTTTTTACCGAGTCTATAACTTCATTAGCCAACAATATTCCATCCAAAATTTGTCTTCCTCCAATGAACGTTGTTTGTGTATCACTTACCAGCTTTCCCACTACCACTCTTAGCCTCCTAGACAGGATTTTCACTAAAATTTTGTACAGAGAGCTTACTAGACTAATAGGACGATAGTCCTTCAATCACACAAGGTTATCTACTTTTGGGATCAATGTGATAAATGATGAATTCAACCCTCTCTCAAGCCTTCCATTTTTCTGAAATTCCTCCAAGGACACCAATAAATCCTTCTTCATGAACTCCCAATTTTTTTTTGAAAAAACACAGATTATACCCAACTACAGAGTCTGGTTCTATTATAAGCCCCGAATTAGCAGCTCTGCCAGAGTTAATGAAAATTTCCATAGAATTCTTTGCGTTTGTTGACTGTTTGAAATTTGATTTTTTTTTTCTTTTTGTTTAAAAGGGTATCTATTTGACAGTAACAATCTTACAACTGGATCGACTTCTAATATCAAGGTATCTATGGTTTCTTTTCTCATGTATTTATGAATTTTGTTTCACTCCTTGCCCTGATTGTTCTTCTTGACTCAGGTTGCTACAGTGCTTCTCTGTTTTGCATTTGTTTATGACATCATCTAGGTCTTCCTATCACCACTTGTATTCCATCAGTGTGATGATTACTCAGGTTTCTAGTACACTATGATTTGAGTTGAACCGTCTAAAAGATAAAGAATTTTTTTTTTTTTTTTTTTATAGGTACAAGAATTGCAGTAACTTATCAGAATGTGGTTAGTTCCAAATTTCAATACCCAATAACTCACTAAACTTTAAAATTTTGTTTATTGATGAAATTGTAGGATGGTTAAGGAAGTCTGTTTAGTTTGCTTAAATTGGATGGTTAAGGAATTGACTCTCCTGTTCATGTCTCGATCTTCACAATAAACAAAATTAGAAGCTTTTGATTTTGGGCCCTGTAATTTATTTTTGATCTACTTTTACAAGCCTAGTTAAAACTTGTTAAATTTTGTTAAAAATTGTGATGGTTGTATCAATCTTCTTAAAAATATTGTAAATTGAAATAAAGCTAAGCAATCAACTCTTAATAAATACAGATTTGCATCCATTAAAATATTAACGGTAATGATCATTAACATTTTTCATCAAATTTTTTAAATGGATGTAATAAAAAATGTTTGATTTAACATATCAAACTTATATAATTTGAGGTTTGATTTATTGTTCATGATTATTAATTTGAGGTTCGATTGAACATATCAAACTTTTTTTTTCCCGTCAAGTAATCTTGCTTTCAACAAACATCAAATGTAACAGTATATTCGTATAGTATTTGTATATATTTTTTCGTATCATAATCGTGTTTAAGGTATTATATATTTATATAAATTTTGATACGTTAATAATTTTATTATATAGATTTTGACACATTCGTGCATTCGTGTCATATTAGTGTTATTTTTCCGTGTCTAATCATATTTTTTGTCGTGTTTTTTTTTTTTGTCGTATAATCATTTTGTGTTCATTATTACTAGATTTACTGAAAACCATGATTGGTGAGGTGTAATCCAAAGGAGAAAATTCAACCCAATATTGCAAGCCATATTCTTTTTCCACGGCATATATAAGACTAGTATTAATTTTAGTATTAATTTTTAAAAAAAAAAACTTTTTTTAAAAAAAAATTTTAAAAAAATTTAGATATTATAAATGATTTAATATTTAACTTTAAAATATTTTATATTTTAAAAATAATTTTAGTTAAATATTTTAATTTTGTTATTTTTTTAAAATTTTGAATTTAAAAAATAGAATTTAATTTAAAAAATATATAATTTTAAATTTTATTATTCTTTTAATATAATTGTTTAAGTTTTTTATAAAAATTAGATATTAATTTTTAAAATATTTTTTTATTTTTTATTTATTTTTTAATTTTTTTCATAAAAATTCAGATATTAATTTCTAAAAAATCAGGTGCTGCCACATGTTATCACTTGATTGGTCAATGCCACATCATCATCTATATTTAACGGTGTTAAGTCAAAGTACCACATTGATACACGGTTTGATAATACAGGTACCACATTGAACATTTTTAAAGTACAGGTACCACATTGACAAATTTGATAAACTTCAGGGGCTATTCATAACATTATCCCTTAATTTTATGATCTGGACACTCCATGACAATGATCGATGAAATTGACAAGAAAAAAATTATACACCATATTGCAAGCAAATTGATTTAAAGATTATTAAAATTCCATACACTATGTGAATGAATATATTTAAAAATAAATAAATAAATTATGTTTTAAAAAAATTAAATATAAAAAAATGGGTAGTTTTGTTAGTGAGTAATTTTTGTAAGTGGGTAGTTTTTTTTTTTTTTGAAAAATGAGTAGTTTTCTTAAAAGTAAATAGATAATTTTTTTATAAAAAAATATTATATAAAATATTAAAATACGTAATTATTCTTTTTTTTTAAAAAATTTTTTAGTTTTAACATTTAATGGTTTTTTTTTTTTATGTCACTTGACTAAGTGACACCAATACAACCATTCCTTTTATAATAACTAGATTTTGAGACACTCACTATGTGAGTGAAGAAAATATATATATATATATATATATATATATATATATATATATTAAGAAAGTTACTTAATGGGTTGGTAGTTTTTAGTTTTGAAAAAAAAAAATTAAAAGAGACGAGGAAGTTATAAAAGTAAAAATATGATAGTAATGGGTAGTTTCTTTAAAAAACATGTTTTTCTTTTATAAAAATAAAAAGACATAAATATTCTTCTAATTATTTTATTATATTTTGATTTTTATGTAATTTCACAAATTGAGTTGGTGTCACTTAACTCGTGATATCAACTCAATCATTCTTTTTAAATAAGTATAGATATAAATAATTGACGCTATCGGAAGGAGTAAAATCCTACCCGTATGGCAGGCAATTCTTTCTCTTTTATATGTGTTATCTGCATTGGATTCAAATTCATTTGAATTTTCAATACAATTATTTGCGTTTGAAAGGAATCCAGTAAACTGTCAATTTTTGACAGTTTTTCACTTGGATCGGATTCATCCATTATGAGTAGACCCAACTCGAATTCCAATAAAATCAATTATAAAATTATCAAAAGTTATTTTTGATGTGTTTTTATAATTTTTTATATACTACATACCAACTTGTTAATTTGTTTTTCCTTTTTAATGAATTGTGTAATAATGAACATGCTAATCTTATGTTGTTTAAATTATTGTCTTTTGGTAAATGTTCTTGAATTTGATATTAGAAAAATAATCCAAGTTTTGATATAATAATATGTATAAGGTTAAAAATTAAAATATAATTTTTGTCAAAAGCTCTGTGCTCGATCTTAGATTGGGCCAAAATTGATAAGGTTGGTCCTAGCTAGGATTGCTAAGGGAAGGGGTTCCTTTTGCTCAATAGTAAATCGGGGTCGGGCCTAAAAAAAAAAAATACGATATTCAAACTTCGATTTATTTTTTAAATATAATTATATTTTTGTATAAAATTATTTTTCGAATATAATATTTTTATTCAAATTTTTTTAAATATTAAATAGATTTTAAAATTTGGATAAATAATTCGATCGTTGGATAAGTTTGATTGTGCATAAATAACTGAAATTTACATATTAAAAAAAAAAACCCTTACATTAACATGTGTATAAATTTTATATCTAATTAGAACTTTTACATATAAATTGAAGAAATTTTATTAATTAAACAAATTCATTTAATGAACGAATCAGATTTCTTATTTGTTCATTAATGATCGACATCATGGACTAGACCTGATTGCAGACAATTTGGTACTTTTACGGATCAAATTTATATTTTATTTGTATTAATTTAATATATTTTTATAAGCATAATTGGATCAAATTGATAAGGTTGGTCCTAGTTAGGATTGCTGAGGAAAGGGTTCCTTTTGCTCAATAGTCATTGTCGAGAAGGATTGGATTCAGCCTTTATATCAAGAGCTTAAGGGTTAGTTAAGCATTGTTATTGAAAAAAGCTTAAGTTGAAAAAAGTGTGTTTAAAAAGTATAATGAAAAATTATGGTTTAAAAACTTTTAAGTGTTTAATATTGCTGTCAAAAAGTGTTGTAGAAAATTAAAATGTCAAAAAAAGATATATTTAAAATAATAAAAGTGTAATGAAATGAAGATAATAAAATCATTTTATCCAAAAGCTAACTTTTAAAGTCTAAAAGCTATATTTTTTGGCTTTTTGGTTTGACTTTTCAAACCATGGTTTTAACAGCAGAAACCAAATTTTTTTTATCTGTTTAGCATTACATTTGCCGTGAAAAACAACTTTTGACCTCAAAAGCTGTGCTAGAAGCAATGCTAAACGAGAAGTCTTTTTTAGACTTGCTTAAAGTTGGGTAGTCCGTTTGGCCTGATAGATTCGATCCGCAATAGATCATGTTTGGACAAAGATATTTATGATTCAGGCCATCTCAACCCGACCCGATCAATGAACAGATTTAATTTTTTTTCATGGAGCTTTTTAAAAATGGTTTATCTGTTATTTAATACATTAAACTATTAATTTAGTAGGATATCGTTTACCTTTAAATATCGATTTGTAGACTTTTTAAAAGTATTCCAAATTTGCATCTACTAAATCTATTAACGACTGCTAAAAATTATAGAAATTTATCATTTCAACGTAACGTAAAATGTTCACATGACATAAATTTTAATTTAAAAATACAAACAGATTTATCTTTTTTATCATGTGAACGTGTTCAAGTTCATTTTTTTTATTTATTATAATCTATTTTTTAAAATATTTATACAAAATAAAATAGGGATAAAGGTTGATTAAAAGAATCAAATACGAAATCTTATAAATTTGGAACTACGTTTTCTTTATTGACAACTCTATCATCATCATCAAGACTATGATTGATGCAATCCAAAAAAGCAAAATTAAGCTGCAGACCATCAGACTTTTGAGTCAGCAAATCTTGTTGCTTTTCACTAGTGTTATTTTCACACTAAAATAGTCTTAAAGCAAAAATCAATTAAAATCTTCTTGCTTTTCACCTGCTTCAAATCAAATCAAAGCAACTAACATGTGATTTTGTATGATATTAAACATTATGATTGTTTTTTAATATTAAATATCAAACTTTGGAAAAAATCAAAAAAGTTATACGTTGAATTTTGACTACTCTATTATCATACTTAGTAGGTATTGCTAAATAGTTGAGATTGGGTGAAACAGTGATTAGTGGGTTTATTTGAGCCGTGGCCCTTGGGGGTGGGGGAAGGATCATTTCCTTTGTTTTTGTTATTTTGGTACAAGGATCATTTCCACTGTTAAAAGAGAGTGAAGTGTTCTTTTTTTAAATTATTTTTTTATTTAACTTAAGACTATTAAAATTTTAACCATGGATTATTTTTTATGTATATTAGACTTATCAATTGGGTGAATGGAATTGGTTTTGGGTGGGATCAATTTAGGTTGGGTCAATTCGATTCTTAAAATTTTTAGCTCATTTTCGGATTCGAATCGTTTCAGAATCAAATCATTTTGGGTTTGGATCATTTCGAGTTTGGTTCATTTCGAGTTCAAGTCATTTCAAATTCGTGTTATTCGGGTTTCAAACTTGGGTTATTCGGGTTCATTTTATTAATTTTAAAATCAAATCAGATTAAATTTTAACAAATTATTTGATCAAGTTAGATTTAATTAGAATTTTATTGAAATATAAAAAATAAAAAATAAATGTAGATATTTTAATTTAAAAATAAATATCTAACCCGATTTTTTTTAGATTCGATAATCCGATAATTTTTCAAATTTAAGTATCTGTTTTACTTAAACGAGTATTATTGTATACCTAAAACCGTTATCCTAATATATTTACATATTTGTAAATATATTGTTATAACACAATGTACAAATCATTATAATACAATACACATGTCAATGACTTATTTTATATATTTTTAGAAAATCACATGATAAGACTTAAGAGATAATACATTTAAAATAACACATTTATCATAAAAATAACATGTATAACGATAAGAGATTATATAATTTGATTTAAATTATATGATAAGATATTATTATAACATAACGTATAAACCATTATGATAAAATACACGTAGCATTATTAACAACTTAATTTTATGTACTTTAAATTATATAAGAATGAATTATACTTTTAAAATAAAAATAATAACTTTATTTTAAATAATCAATTGTCAATTACTAACATTAAAAATTATCCCTAGAATCAATAAGAGAGGAGAATTGAGAATTTTGGATCATTGCTTAGTTGTCAACTAAGCATAGGTATTAAGGGGTTGGGGGGGTTAGTTTGGGTATTTCAATTTTTTTTTTTTTATTAAGAAGGAAAGAAAGGAAAAAGAAAGCAAAGAAAGGAACAAAAAATGGAGAAAAAATTGTGTGTTCGTGTCATTTTTGTGTTCGTGTTATTTTTTGTGTGTTAAAAATATTATAAATTTATACAATTTTTACACGTTAAGGATTCGCTTTATGTAGATTTTGACACGTTCGCGTATTCGTGCCGTGTTCGTGTTATTTTTTCGTCTGTTCAAAATATTATAAATTTATATAATTTTTACATGTTAATAATTCATTTTATGTAGATTTTGACATGTTCGGATATTCGTTCGTGTTCATATTATTTTTTGTGTCGTGCTCGTGTTATTTTTTCGTATGTTCAAAGTATTATAAATTTATATAACTTTTTACATATTAATAATTCATTTTATGTGGATTTTGACACGTTCGTGTATTTGTGTTGTGTTTATGTAATTTTCGTATCGTGTTGTATTTTAATTATTCTTTTCATGTGCTCATGTCATGTTTCAATTTATCCAAATATTTTGCATAGTTTGTCATGGTGATTCAATTTAGAAAAAAATTTGTGTTCATGTCGTGTCCCAATTCCTCCCATATTTTGCATAATTTGTCATAATGATTTAATTTAGAGAAAAATTTGTATGTTCGTAATATGTTCGTGTTATTTTATCGTGTGTTTAAAGTATTATAAATTTATATAAATCTTTATATGTTAATAATTCATTTTATGTATATTTTGACACGTTCATGTATTTTTATCGTGTTCATGTTATATTTCGTGTTGCATTTTTTTTTCATTTGTGTTCGTGCTGTATAATTATGTTGTGTCCGAAATTGTCAAGTCTAATTGACACTATTCAAATAACTCCCAAATTTATGTCACGCGTCGTCGTGTTCATGTTGTTTTTCATGTTATAATCATGTCCAAGATATTATATATTTATATAAATTTTGACACGTTAATAATTCGTTTTATGTAGATTTCGACACGTTCGTGTATTTGTGTCGTGTTCATGTTATTTTTGTGTCATGTCGTGTTTTAATTATTTTTCTCATGTTATGTTTGTATCCTATAATTATGCTGTGTCTGAAATTCCGGATCTAATTGATCATATTCAAATAGCTCTCATTTTATACCAAGTGTCGTATAAGGATAGAAATTATTTTTCTAAATTTCCTTTACTCCTCTTTCTTTTTTATCTTTCAAATTTATTATAAAATATCAATTTATATCCGATAAAATGCCCGCAGTGAAATGCGAACATTTATCTAGTATGTATAACAATAAAGAATGTTATAAGATTATCATAAGTATATTCATAATAATTAAAAGATATAATTTATTTTAAATCTTATTATAAGGTTATCATAAATGATATAATATTTTATTAATTTATTTAAAAGATTATTATATATTTAAAAGATTATTTTAGTCTGTGAATAATTATCTTGAATTCTTGAACAATTAATTTAATAAGGTTATTATGATAATAATACAACAAACTTATAAAAAATACAATAAACTTATTATTTATCCAATCTAACGATTTAGTTTAAAATAAAAATATTAAGATTGATTTACAACTGATTGATTAAAATTTTAATTCCTAATACCCTAACACTATATATAATTACATCAATTTTTTTTTTCGTTTTCTAATTTTTTTTCATGACCATTGCCTGCATAATACATACTTTATGATACTCCAAAATGATAATTATAAATTATAGAATTAAAATAAATTAAAATATTATTTTATAGTTATTATTTTTATTAAATTAATGTTTTAAAATAACATTATACTTAATTTAAGTTCGATTCATTTTGGGTTAAGTGTTCGGATCAATTCGGAATCGGATCTATTTCGGATTCGAGTTAATTCGAGTTTGGATCAATTTGGATTCCGATCATTTCGAGTTTAGGTTATTTTAGGGTTCGGGTTGGATTGGGTTCGGGTTATTGAATTTTTTGATCAAATCGAGTTGGATCGAATTGGGGTTCGGATGAATTAATTGAATTTTTCGAGTTTGGATCAGAATTAACATATTTAATGTATATTCATCCTTTTGAAGGGAAAAAGATTTTTTTTTTTTTTAATTTTTAAGATGCAAAGATCACGTAGGTTTCTTGAAGAGCTTGACTTTAATATTGTTTATTATTACTTACTTTCCCTTTATTGTTTTCTGTTAATTCATTCATCTATATTAAAGTGGAAGAAAATGCTTCCCAAAAAAAAAAAAAGCAACAAAGGATTTCATCTCCACAAATTAATCTACAGAAAATTAGTAATTCTTATCTGAAGACAAATGATTAAAAAAATCATCCAACATTTCTTGCTAACTTCTTCTAGCCTATCCATTTTTATGTGGAGATAGTATCTTTCTTTTCTTTTCTTTTATATATATATATTTTTTTGAAAGAGAGGTATTATACTTGCAATATTTAGTTTTTATCCCTAATCTTTAAAATTGTTCAAAATTTGTACCCACTAAATATTAACAACAGTTAAAAATCAATAGGATTCTTTTTTTTTTGGATAATTAAGGTTGTCACCTTATGAACATAGTGTATTCCACTTGGCATGAATCTCAATTCAAAAAATCAAGTGGGTTGAGTGGTTATTTGGGAGTGGGAGTGGGAGTGGGAGTGGGTTAGAATTAATTTATATGTTTTTGTTTGGTTGTGAGTTATTTCGGCATTCTGATTTTTGGATTCTCGATATTTTTCAGGTATGATCTTACTTTCCTTTATTATTATTTTTATTTTATCACTATTTTTATTTATTTATTTTTGTCTAGCGTTCGGCATATTTTTATTATTCTATTTCGATTTTAAAATTATAAAATAATAATTCTTCTAATTAATACATGTCTTTTAAATTATTTTCGGTAAACAAAATTCTCTAAAAATGGATTCTTTCTCAGGATGGTCGAAGCATCAATCGTTCTTTGAAATGGTCCGAGTAAGAATAGTAATCGAAACATTATCGAAAATATCGGAGTGATTCGAGAATTACTTTTACATAGATAATTTCTTTTATTTTGAAAATAATTATTAAAAGCGTTTTAATTTACTTTTCAAGCAAAGAAAAAAAATGTTTCAAAAAATGTGAATTACCGAAGACGGAATTCGAAGGACGTCACAGTAGTGATTCCTGAGATATCTTGAGGTGAGAGAATTTCGTTAAATATCACTACGAGTGGTGGGAGTATTTAGCGATATGCTCAATATAAAAATTCGTTTTATTTCAAAAATGGAAATAATCAAAATAAAAATGAATAAATAGTGAATGTTTATGCGCTCGATATTTTGCCATGCTCATTTTTTAATATTATGATTCATATATTTAATCGTATAATTAGGTATTAAATCATAAGTCTTATATGCTAAGTCGTGTGGGTTCTATGTTTAAATATTCGCATCATACGCATTAAAATAAAATGGACGTAAATTGCCGACGACGGAATTCGAAGGATATCACAGTTGTGATTCTTAAGATATCTTGAGGTGAGAGGATCTCGTTAAATACCACCAAGAGTGTTGGGAATATTTAATGAGTATTCTCGATAATAAGTTTACATTCTCTTTAGTTTTCAAAAAATAACAATTCTTGAAAAAATTCAAAAAAAATAAACATGTTTTAAAAATGAAATGAAATAAAAGATAATTAGTTTAAAATACCGATGTTAAGTCCATTAAATCGAGATTTTAAGATAACACGTGATTACATGGTACCATTTTCTAAACGGGTGTTGCAGGGGTGCTAATCCTTCCCCGCACGTAACCGACTCCCGAACCCGATTTTGTTTTCTCTCTGGTTTAAAGCGCAAACTTCGAAATTGGTTTTAAAAAATGTTTTAATTAATTTTAAAATATTTTACTAAAATCGGTTTTAATAGGTGGCCAATCACACCTACAAAAAAGATTAGTGGCGACTCCATTTTGTTTTCAAAATCATCTTAGCGGTCGAAAAGACCGTTATGACATCTATCGCAAGCTTGGTTTGGGGGAAATAAAGCCCACTACAGTGATGTTGCAACTAGCTGATAGATCCATCAAACATCCAAGAGGCATGGTTGAAGATGTGCTAGTCAAGGTTGACAAAATCTTCTTTCCTGCTGATTTCATTGTACTTGACAAGGAGGAAGATAGTGAAATACCCGTAATTCTTAGGAGACCATTCTTAGCCACCGGTAGAACTCTCATTGATGTGCAAAAGGGAGAACTTACCATGAGAGTTTTAGACCAACAGGTAACTTTTAAAGTTTTTAAGGCTTGAAGTTTCCTAACAAATTTGATGAATGTTTCGCAGTTAAAGTGGTGAATAGTGATTTTAAAGAAGCATTCAATGAAAGTTGTTCCACCACACCACTTAAGGCAATTTCACATTCTACTTCCAAGATGCATGGATGCCACAATTTTGTGAATGCAAGGCCTCATAAAGCAAAGAAAAAGGGGGGGCAATGGTTCAAGTGGAAGGATGCCGGTTAATGAACAATAAGATAGTCAAGCCGATGACTATAAATCAAGCGCTTCTTGGGAGGTAACCCAAGTTCTAATTTTTTTTTCTTTTTCAATTTTAATTCTTAGGATATTTTTATTAATTTCTTTTTACTTGGTTTTCTTTTGTAGTGACCACTCACCCAACTTGGACAAGCATGATGAAGTCTAAGAGGAAAACTAAAGCTTCTCCTACGTTGCTTGCATCGATAGGGGAGTTTTCTTGTTCTTACTCTTTATATTTCTAAACATTGAGGACGATGTTTGTTTTAAGTTTGGGGGTGTGTCTTTAGATTTATTTTAGTTTGTGTGATTGTTTAATTTTATTATTAGGAGTCTAATTTTTTTTTTTGGGAGATATATTACACTTAATATGATGAAATCCTTATCCAATGATGAATTTTAGTTATTGATTTATCTTGATTCTTGGGAAAACATAAGCATGGGAAAAATTTGTGTTAAATTCTTTTGTTAGTTTCACGTTAGTATGTGATTTTAACAAATTGAGCACTTAATCTCTTGCTTAGATTTGCATTGCTTATTTAAAGACTGCTTATACTGATGTGAATTGCAATTATGTCTAGAACCTAGAATTTGTTTGATTCTCTCTCAAGGCGAAATCTTAGACAACACTAAGTTGAGGAAGTGATTTAGGCCATCTTTGGATCGTTTGAGCCTTTCGAGCCTACCTTTATATATGAATATCCTTAGTCTACCTTTTTGTGCTTAATTGATATATCTATTTTCTTTAATTGCCACATCTTTTAGCCTAGCCAATTATGAAAAACCATGATTAACCCTCACTATATAGGCATGTGATGATATTACAGGAAACAATTATGAGCCATGTCGAATTTGGGTGAAATAGTGGTGATATAAAAAAAAAATAAGAGTTATAGTTCTTCGAAAAACAAAGAATATAAAACAAAAAAAAAAGTGAATAAATTGGTGAAGCAAAAAGGAAGTGTATTCAAATAATGGAGGCTGTAATTTGAGGAAAAGACTATGGCTCTCAAAATCCTGGAACAAATGTAAAGTGTCTATGGGTGAACTTAAACCAAAATTTATCCTTTATCATACCTTGACCCTAGCCTTACATTACAAGCTTAATAAAGACCTACTTGATCATTGATGAAGTGTTAGTCTACATTAGTGGAGAGAGAGATGAAAAACAAACATATGAGAATCTAGTACTAATTCGTATTTTGCATTGATATAAACTTAGTTAGATTGCATGTGATGATTTGCAAAGAGATTATACACACACACTGAAAATCCATTCAAGCATGAAGTTTACGATTGAATTGAATCATAGATTTGGATGATGTTTATGTTTTACTTCGAACCAGGATTTTGAGGTAACTTTTGAGGAAGATTACAGAAATCGTTGTTTGAGTGCATTTTTCTTGGGTGATATGTTGAGTCATTTTATTTAGTTAGTTGTTTAGTTTTGTTTTGCTCGAGGACTAGCAAAATATTAAGTTTGGGGGTGTGATAACTCTAGGAAATATAGTTATTTTGCCACCTTTTATGCTTTTGAATAGGCTAAATCCTTGAGGATTTTATTAGGATTTGATTAGTTTTAGATATTTTTATATTTATTTTAATTATCCATTTTATGTTTAAAAATAGTTATTTAGTTGTTATTTATGTGTTTTTATTGGTCCAAGGTGATCTGGAGCTACAAGGTGCAAAACGAAAAAAATCGGTGCATTCCAATGAGCAAGCAGATTCAACCTCCAGAGCTTCTTTCAAGAAAACATTGATCTTAAAGACTTCAAATGAGAAAACTCCCTTCTTTACTTTTGAAGCTTACTTCCATACCTTTCCAACGGTATAAGGCGCGTCAAAATCGAACAATATTTCCCAGTCAAAACAGCTGACGAAGTTCGAGAAGCCTACAGGAACCAATTCGGACAAACGGAGGAGAAACACCAAGGAGGCAGTAGCGGTTGCGCTGCAGCACCAAGGGCCATGAACAGTACCCACGAAAAGGAAAAAAAAATGCAAAAATGCAAATTTTACTTGTTTTTCTTGGGAACGAAGTTTCAGACTCCAGGAGGCCTTGGACACTTTAAATAGGACTCCTTTAGGTCAGAATAAAGAGGATGAGACATCAAGAAACCTAATTCTCTCTCAAGAAGATAGTATCCACCAACTTCTCTCAAGAATATTAGAAGATTTGAAGATTGAAGACTCAAGAATTGACAACTCTTAGTTTTTTCTTTTCTCTTCTTTATTTTTCTTGTGTAGTTGATGATGGTGAAACTATTTGAATATTTGTTTTCATTAATTATCATGAACTAATTTTCTTTTACTAGGATTTGAATGGAACTCAACACATAGTTTGAATTTACTTTCTCTCTCTAGCTTGATTTAATGGTTTGTTGAGTTGTTTGTTCATTCTTGTTCTTAATGCTTCTAGTTGATTGGCCACCAATTAGATTGATTTATTAACTTAAATATAACTTGGAAAAGGGAGTTTAGTGTTAGACATGGATTGAATGACACATGTTTCATATTCATTTATTAGGATGAACAGATATGCAGGTAGGGTAGGAATACACTTACTTGTCATGTGTAACCATTCTTAGAGCCTAAGCTTAATGAGTTCTTCTTTAATTCAATTATCATAGGAATATAGTTAATTGGTTAAGAAGGATATTTTTATGAGACCATCGGAAGATCCTTATAAAAAGATAGAGCTCTAGGTTAACAACTCAGGATCATTAATCAAGTGAAGGTAGAGAGAGATTCAAGCGAAGTGTTGAGGGAAATTGTAATCCTAGGCTTTCATAATTAATTGAATTCACCCTTTTTAATTTACTTGCTTTCAATATTAGTTTCTTTTAATTTTAGTTTTTAATTACCATTTTTATTTAGTTGTTTAGATAAGATTAAGTTGTGTTAATTTTATTACTTAGCAAATTTAATAGCAATTCCTCGTGGGTTCGACACTCTACTTTTCATTATATTACTTGTCAACGATACGTGCACTTGCGTGGTGTAAATCCGACAACAGTCATCAAGGTCAAGAGCCAGCTAGTTTGAACTCGAGAATTTATCTTTCAGACCCAGTTATTGTTCCAAATCTAGATGATCTGATAGAACAAGAGAAGAAGAAGAAACAGGTGGAAAAGCAAGTGGAAGACACAAGAGTGCGGCAGAAACATGTATGTTGGAAGAGAAACTCAAAGTCGTAGAAGGAATTGACTCTTTCTGGAATATGGATCTGAATGAGCTCAGCTTGGCCCCAGATTTGGTGATTCTGCCAAAATTCAAGGTCCCTGAATTTGAAAAGTATGACAGCTTAAAGTGTCCATCGGCCTACATTACTATTTTATGTAGAAAAATAGGTGGCCATACCAACAATGAAAAATTGCTAATTCACTGCTTTCAAAACAATCTAACAGGGTCAACTGGGAGATGGTACAATCAGTTGGATCAGAGTCGTATCCATTTTTGGAAGGATTTGGCAAGAGCTTTCTCGGTTCAGTATAAATACATGAAGGACATGGCAATCGGATAAGTTGTCCTTGCAGAATTTGGAAAAGAAGAATACTGAAAGTTTCAAGGAGTATGCCTAGCGGTGCATAGATCAGGTAGCACAGGTGCAACCACCACTCACTGAGAAAGAAAGCACTGTATTATTCATCGGTACACTATCAGCTCCATATTATGACAAGTTGGTTGGCAATGCTACAAGAAATTTCATTGATATGGTTATTTCTGGTGAGATGATTGAAAATGCAATCAAAAGCGGGAAAATTGATGCGGGAGATACTACTACTCCCAAGAAAGAAGGGTTAGCTAAGGAAGAAAATGGAGAAGCGCAAGTACAAGCGAGAAAATTGTCAGTCGCTAAATTGAAAAGTGCAAGCACTCATCAAGACTGGAAAGTTGGAGTTTTAAACAAGGTTTTAATGTCAAGGGGGACCTGCTGCCTAATCGTGGTAAGGCAAGTGTGAATAATAACAAGGGAAAAAGAGTCATGCAGGGTTAAGTAAAGCATCAAGGGGTTTTTGGACTAAGGAAAAACATGTCGGCTGAGGGAAATTTTGATGTTGGTAGTTCTATCTTGATAACATTCATGAGAATGAGAACTCTTGTCACACCTAAAACATTTTCATGAAACGAATCAACTTTAATTTCAAGCATTTTTGTGCCATATCCCATTTATTTGAAAGCATGATAGTTTTTGAGAATAAGACAATACATAATTGGTTCCCTAGATTGCAAGAAAAGAAAAATGGGTTTCAAAATAAGATGTGATAATGGACTATGGAAAATTGATAACAAATTTGAGTTTCACAAGGAAAATTTTTTTGGAGATCAAACAAACACGATACTCTTTCAAAGAATCTAAATTTTGGAAATTTAATCAGTGTCAAGATTGAGCTATAGTTTTCTATATTACCAAATCCAGAATTCTTTGAGATGACCACAAAAAAAGTAGACGCCTTACATTCTACCAAGATTACGCTGGACTCACCTTTTGAGTGCAAAGAATGAACATAAACCATCTAAAGCCATAATTCATGCCATAACATTTCCTCTCACTCGAACAAAAAAATCAGCTCTTTCGACATTAACCTTAGGAGTTCGAATCTGAGATATTTTCAAGAATTTCGAATCTGAGATATTTTCAAGAATTTCTTGTGTCACATAAACCCATATTTGTATGGCAGATTAAAATAGGGGCATCATTTTGTAAATACAGTGGGAAAGGTGGATTATCGTAGAAATTACGAAAGCATGCTGCAGAAAAGAAAAAAAAACAAAAAAGTGAAAGGTGAAAAAAATGAAAAGAAAATTGAGTGTAACATTGTGCATTTGAGATGTTCAGAATGATTCTAAAAATAAAAAGAAAACTTTTTCAACCAGTTTTTCAAGGGATGACTTTCAATTTGGGTGACTATACTTGAGAAGATAAGTGGCCATCTTTCATTTTCCTTTCACGAATATTGAAAATTATCCGCTTGCTACCCCTTTGAGCCTAATGTATTTTTCAAATATGCCCCGATCATGGATGCCTCATTCTGAGGAAGAAAATGTCTTCAAATTTTGATAAGAAAATTTTTGTTGAGGAAAAGATATTACTAAAGGGAAAATTGGCACATGCATTTACTGACAAGATGATACAGAGAGATCAAAAAGGAGACAATATGAATAGTGATGAATTGGGAAAAAGATCAGTAACGAGAATGATAAAGGGTTCTGGCTTTCATTTGCGTCATTTACGAGCATCGGCATCATTCATTGCATTTGCATCATTCATGAGAATCCGTATCGTTCATCGCACTTGTATCATTCATGGGCATCTACATCATTTGTGTGTATTATAACATTTGCGCCTTTGTAGAACACATTTACATTTTGATAAGAGTCATTCGCATTTACATTTGCATCGTGATATTGGGTTAATCATTACATTGCATCAACAATGTTATAAACATCCAAAGAACTAGAATGTAAACAGCCAGAGAGATAAGCAAAATTCAAAGTCATGGAATTTTCAAGATTCAGACGTTGGTTTCGTCCAAGTCACCTTCAAGATTTTCATTCTCAGACTTTGGTTCCGCCCAAGTCACCATGAAAAATTGTCAACTCCAGTTTAGCATTTTGTTTCGTCCATGTCATTTTCAAGCATTGGTGTCGTTTAAGTCATTCAAGATTTTGTTGTCATCCAAGTCATTTTCAAATTTTGCATCTTAGACGTTTCTTGGTTTTGGTTTTGCCCAAGTCACCATTAAAATTTCAATTTTATTCCTGACTCTGGTTTCGTCCATTTCACCTTCAGATATTGGTTTCATCCAAACCCTTTACTCAACAGAATTTATTCATATTAATCTCAATTTTGGTTTCGCCCAAGTCACTTTCAGGTTTTGGTTCCGTCCAAGCCACTTATATCATGGAATTTATCTCAGAATTAAGCTTGACCATGGTTCCGCCCAAGTCACTGTCAAATATTTCAATATTAATCTTGACTTTGGTTTCACCCAAGTCAACTTCAGGTGTTGGTTCCGTCCAAACCGCAAAAAATATGGAATTAATCTTGACTGGTTTCGCCTAGGTCATCTTCTGATTATTGGTTTCACCCATGTCATCTTCTGGCTACTGGTTTCACCAGGTCATCTTTCGACTACTGGTTTCGTCTAGGTCATCTACTGACTACTGGTTTCGCCTAGGTCATCTTCTGATTACTGGTTTCGCCCAGGTCATCTTCTGACTACTGGTTTCGCCCAAGTCATCTTCGGACTACTGGTTTCGCCCAAGTCATCTTTTGATTATTGGTTTCACCCAGGCCATCTTCTGATTACTGGTTTCGCTTAGGTCATCTTTCGACTGCGGGTTTCGCCCAGGTCATTTTTCGACTATTGGTTTTGCCTAGGTCATCTTTCGATTTTTGTTTTTTCCAAATTGTTTCTGAATTTTTGGTGTCAATGATAACTCGTATAATTATATAGTTCTTAGTTATGTTTTATTATTGTTTTGTGTCAAATACGAGTTATTATTGCTTAGTCTAATTGTGTTTATGATATTTTATATTTTTATGTAATTTGGTGTTTTTCACGAGTTTCTTTGAGTGATTTCAGATTACTAGGTTAAATCAAGAATTAAGGGCAAATCCAATTCAGTTCCAGTTCCGACACCTTTTGCCATATCAGCTATATCTGGAGTTTCACTGAAGCATTAAGGCTGACATTTTTACAGTGCATAGTTAAGAGGCATATCTATCTTTTCCATGTTTTACACTTCTTGAAACGGAGTCGTTTTCCCTAGCGAAATCGACCATCAAGTTGGCTGATGTGCAATGATGTCTGTGCTGACCTGTTTTGGTATTTTGACTATATCTTCTGATCCACATGAGCAAATGATCTGATTCCAACGGCTATGGATCCATAACTGATAGGGGTATATTTTTCTAGAAGACCATTTGATTAGATCGAGCCTCCAACATTGACAAAATCGACCATCAAGCTGGCTGATCAGAATTGTCATACAATATGACGAAAATTGTTAGAAAAATGCACCCACCTATTATACCTACCTTTGAAATTTATAAAGCTTGTCTCTTGTCATTTAGCTCTCCAAAATGTGTATAAATAGAGGGCCTTGGATGATTGTAAGAGTATCATTATACATTGGTAGGATATTAGCCATTGTAATAAAATTCTCTAAGTTTTCTTTTTATTTCCTTTCTCTAGTTTTCTTTTTCTATATTTACTTATGCTTCTTACATTTCTTTTCATTTTATTCATATCTAGTATGTGTTGCTAATCATATTGTTGAGGTGATGAGGTGAAGCTTTTGGTAAATGCTAAGGTTAGTCTCTTAAACATGAGCTAAAATGAATCATCATTTATAAACACTAGTATAGATAATATTTTCTTTTGGTTCAAAATCATACTTGCAAAGTAGGGATCTTGATTCATTATTGACAATGAAAATGGCACAGTAAATGCTTGGTTTCATAACCTTGATTTGTTGTAGACATATACCTTGGCATAAGGAATGCTTGGACTTTTTTTATGAGTTTTGAGGACACCAAATGAACATAATATCATATGCTATGGACGTTGGACAATTTGGACTGAATTGCTAAACCTTCCGATTGGAACCTCCCTTATGTGTGGATTTCAATTGTGTAATAAAACAAGATTAATCTTAGCATAACACCAAGAGTGGATTCTCTAACCTCAACATCTTTTCTTATTGTTTTTTTTTTATATCTTGTTTAATTTCTTTTATGTTATTTTGTTTATGTTGTTCTCTAATATATTGTTTATCTTGTTTCGTTGTTGATTCTTTAATATCTTGTTTACTTTCTTTTTCTTATATATTTATAAACTTATACTTACTAATACGCTTCCCTGTGGTTCGACCTCGGACACCCGAGAATTTATTACTTGAACATAACCTGCACTTGGGTTTACAACTCTTAATTGAGTCTCCATCAAGTTTTTGGCGCCGTTGCCGGGGAGGCAATACTAAGTATATAAGTTTATAAGTATATTTATTTTTATTGGCTGGTTATACCGCCTAATTTTCTATATATTTATATTTATATTGTATATTAACTTTGTTTTATTTGTATTGGCTGGTTATACCGCCTAATCTGTATAATAAATTTGTTTTATGCTTGTTTGGCGACGTGATTTTAGATCTCGTCGTTTAGTTAGATTTTATTGTGAAACTTTTTCAGGTAATCTTTCTAATACAACTCCTACCATGGCTGACAATGAAAGTGTTCATGCTGAAGATGAGAACAGACAAGTACGCACCATGCGTGACTACTTGCAACCAACTCGAAGCTCATCACCCTTTTGTTTTATTTTTCCTCTCAATGCAAACAACTTTCGTTTTAAACCAGGTATGAAAGCTTTCCTTCCAAATTTCCATGGGTTAGAATCGGAAAGTGCTTACTCGTTTCTAAAAGACTTCGAGGATGTATGTGTCACCTTTAATGACCAACAATGTACAAATGAAATTGTCAAGCTAAAATTATTTCTTTTTTCTTTAAAAGATAAAGCAAAAATTTGGCTTCATAATTTAAAACCAAGGTCAATTGGCACATGGCAAGAATTACAAACTGAGTTTCTAAAGAAATTTTTCCCAGCACATAAAACTACTGCTTTGAAAAGACAGATTCAAAATTTCAATCAAAATCAAAATGAAGCATTTTTTCAGTGCTGGGAGCGTTTTAAAGATTTGTTAAGTTCTTGTCCACATCATGGTTTTGAAAAATGGCGTCTTATTAGTTTCTTTTATGAAAGTTTAACTCTCGAAACTAAACAATTTGTTGAAACAATGTGTAACGGTGAGTTTCTAGAAAAAGAACCTGAAGAAGCCTTTGACTACCTAGACCATTTGGCAGATAACTCTCAAGCCTGGCACACAGATAATTCCTCTGAAAGTTCCAATAGATCTAATCTTGTTTCTAACAGAGGTAAATATCATTTTAGTCAAGAAGATGAGATAAAAGCTAAAGTAGCTAATTTGGCTAGAAAGATTGAAGTCATGGAACTTAGAGAAGTAAAAGAAGTCAAAACGGTTAAAAATGAAGAAAGTTGTGGAATTTGTGAAATCATGGGACACCCCACTTCTGAATGTCCAAACATTCCCATTCTTAAAGAAGCGTTGCATGATCAAGTAAATTCCATAAACACATTTAAAAAGCCTTTTCCATCTCCTTACTCTGAAACGTATAACCCTGAATGGAGAAATCATCCCAACTTTAGTTGGCGGAATAATAATCATGTTCAGGTACCACAATCTCAAAAGTCGGGCAACACTTTTTCCTATCAACCTTCACGTGTACAAACCTTGGAAGAGACATTGCAAGCATTCATGCAAACACAAGCAAATGTGAATAACCAAACTTCACAGGACATCAATGAGATCAAAAACACCTTGTCCACATTGACAGCTTTATTACGCACTCAAGAAAAAGGTAAGTTTCCTGCTCAACCTCAGCCTAACCCTTCTACTCAATGTTTTGTTTCTTGCTCCAATGAAACTCAACAAGAAAATGCCAGTTCTATCACAACTCTTCGAAGTGGAAAGGCAATTGACAAAAACATTCCATCAAAAGACCAAGATCCTCCTTCCCCTCCGAAAAGTAACGGTAAGGATGATGGTAAGTCTGAACTTCTTGAAAATTTGGACAAAGAAAAAGGTATGCATCCTGCTCCTTTTCCTCAAAGGTTGCAAACAATAAAGAATTTGAATCAAAATGCAGAAATTTATGAACTTTTCAAACAAGTTAAGATTAACATTCCTTTATTGGATGCAATCAAACAAGTTCCATCTTATGCTAAATTTTTGAAGGACATGTGCACATTTAAAAGGAAACATAATGTACAAAAGAAAGCATTTCTGACGAAAAGTGTGAGCTCAATCATTCAGCACCTTACTCCACCAAAATTCAAAGATCCTGGATGTCCAACAATCTCATGCATCATTGGAAACACTAGAATAGAACGTGCATTGCTTGATCTTGGTGCTAGTGTTAATCTTTTGCCTTTTTCTGTTTATCAACAGTTAGGTTTAGGTGAACTCAAGGAAACACCTGTTACACTTCAACAAGCTGATCGTTCTGTAAAAATTCCTCGAGGGATAGTTGAAGATGTTTTGGTTCAAATTGAAAATTTTTACTTCCCTGTTGATTTTATTGTTTTGGACACACATCCTGTTTCAAATCCAAATGTTCAAATTCCTGTTATATTAGGCCGTCCATTTCTTGCAACTTCTAATGCTCTGATAAATTGCAGGAATGGTATTTTGAACATTTCTTTTGGAAATATGACTTTAGAATTAAATGTGTTCAACATTTGCAAGCAACCTGGTGATGATTCAGAAGTACATGAAGTGGATTTCATTGAAGAACTTGTTCATGAACATCTCACCAATACCACATTCCATGATCCTTTAGAAGCTTATTTAATTGAATGTGAGTTTGATAATGCTTCAGAAATTTCACACACTGATTCTTTGTTAAATTCTTTTCAGGATAAGCATCGTTGGAAACAAAAGTTTGAGGAACTCCCATCACTCACAAATGTCACTGTACCATCAACTATTGAACCGCCCAAGCTGGATTTAAAACCATTGCCATCCGAGCTAAAATATTCCTTTTTGGGAAAAATTCCTTCTCAATGGAGCCCCCAAGATAAAAGGAAGTTTCTGAATGAGGTAAAGAAGTTCTACTGGGATGACCCTTACTTGTTCAAATATTGTCCTGATCAAATTTTTCGAAGATGCATTCCCGACAATGAGGTAAGTAGTGTAATTAAGTTTTGTCATTCCGAGGCATGTGGTGGTCATTTTTCATCAAAGAAAACTGCTGCAAAAATTTTACAGTGTGGATTTTACTGGCCAACTTTATTCAAAGATGCATATGAGAATTCTAAAATTCATAAAGAAAGAACTAAAGCCTTTCATGACAAGTTAATTTCAAGAAAAACATTTGATGTTGGGCAAAAAGTTTTACTTTATAATTCTAGACTTCACATATTTCCTGGTAAGTTGAGATCAAGATGGACTGGCCCATTTGTGGTTAAGCATGTGTATCATTATGGAGCAGTTGACATTAAGAATCCTCAAAATGGTAACGTATTCAAGGTAAATGGACAAATACTCAAACTCTTTTTGGAAAATCATGTTACTCAAGAAGAGGTTGTTTTTCTTTCTGATCCTTGTTTTGAAAATAACTAGATGTAAATATAATTTTTACTAATTTCCAAAAAAATAATAATAATAATAATAATAATAATAATACATTTTTTTTAACCCCGGTTAAATGGCGGATAACGGTACTCTGTGATTATTTAAGTCGGTTCCATCAGCTACCCACAAAACTGATATTGTATATAAATTTCTCTTTCAATTTCTCTTTCATTTTTTTTTTTTTAGGATGGATGATATTCTCAAAAGATTGCAGAAACGATTCCCTCCTTTTCCTCGAAATATTTTACTAAAGCTTTACCAAGTTCGATTTGAAAGATTAAGAATGCTTATGCACAAAGGGATTCCTGAAGACATACGTTGGATAATTGAAGCCAAGGTACGTGAAGATGAATATCTTCCTGTTTTGCATTTACCAGGTACAGGTAGAAGCACTTTTGCAAAGAAGCGACGAGCAAAGCGCATGAGTTCAAATTGCCACAAATGTGCACGATGGACGTGTAACGGTAAATGTCGTTCTATTGGGATTCCGTCCTCTAATCGAGATGATAAAATTGAATTCATTAAGGATGGACTGAGTAAGGAGAATTTGGGTAATATCCAACTTTCTCTTGAGACGCATCCTAGTGGAGACGTACAAAGAGAAATTCTTGATTTATGGCCGCAATTCCAAAGGGAATGGCAACATCTTGGGAATCTGATGTTAAAAGACCATGTTTTACAGCTTGTAAGAAAATTGGATGGGAAGCATATCCTCGACTCATAGAAGGCGTTTAAGCCGTTTCTGGACGTAAAACCAGAGGAAGATGTGAGCCACAATCACAACTACAATAAATGACTTCTCAATTTTTGGTTTAATTTGCAATAATTTCATTTCGGTTTAATTTACGTGTTGTTCGATTTGAGTAATTATTTTCGTTTTTTTTTGCATTGGTCTTTTACGGTTGATTTTTCTTCTCTTTTTGATTTTCTTCCTGAAATCACGCAAAAATCTTTTGTTAGGTTAACATTTTCTTCTGACAGGTCAAATACACTTTCGGCGACATTATTACTCTTGTCTGATTCACTACTCAGTCCTCTATATATTACACCATGTACTCATTCTCTTTCAGGCACTCGAAAAAAAATGGAAAGTACTTCGTCCCAGCGCATTGAAAAAATTTGTGTCTTTGGAGGTGCTTATCCAGGGAAAAATAACATATTCGCTGATGAAGCCATAAGAGTTGGAGTAATACTTGCCCAACAAAAGATCCAGTTGATTTATGGAGGCGGTAGTACGGGTTTAATGGGAGCAGTCGCTACAGCAGCACACGCCGGAGGAAGTCCAGTTCTAGGAATCGTGCCAAAACTATTCACAGGTTTTTGTGGACCTACCGTGGGTAAGGAAATACAAGTCTGGAGTATCCCTGAACGGATGACAATCATGTACCATTCTGTCGATGCATTCATTGCTTTACCAGGAGGTCTGGGTACATTGAAAGAAATAGCTTGCGTGGCTTCTTGGTCATCTTTGGTCACAAATAAGAAACCCATTGGTTTGCTTAAAATTAATGGTTATTTTAGTAATTTGCTTTCATATTTAGATAATGCTGTGGAAAATGGATTCATGTTTTCAGAGGCAAGGAGAACCATAATTTCTGCTACAACCATTGAAGATTTACTCAAAAAGCTCCAAGCTTATGAGTATTTACCTGCTACGGTTGTTTCGCAAACGCTCGGAAAAAGAAAAAGAGATATGGACGAGCAAGGAGTGGATTGCACTCTGTCTTTGTGACATTATCTAACATTTTGTTTGTTGTGTCTCAGTTATAATAAGTGGTTAGCAACCTCTGCAGGTAATATCTCCTAAATTCTACCTTTAGTAGGGAGTAAGGGACATATTTTGCTAATTTAAAAAAAAAAAAAAAGTTTGTTTTGTTTTAAGCAATTTAGAAGTATTCATTCTGAACAAGGTTGATAACTCGTATAATTTAGAAGTATTCATTCTGAAGTATTCATTCTGTTTTATTATTGTTTTGTGTCAAATACGAGTTATTATTGCTTAGTCTAATTGTGTTTATGATATTTTATATTTTTATGTAATTTGGTGTTTTTCACGAGTTTCTTTGAGTGATTTCAGATTACTAGGTTAAATCAACAATTAAGGGCAAATCCAGTTCAGTTCCAGTTCCGACACCTTTTGCCATATCCGCTATATCTGGAGTTTCACTGAAGCAATAAGGCTGAATTTTTTACAGTGCAAAGCTAAGAGGCATATCTATCTTTTTCATGTTTTACACTTCTTGAAACGGAGTCGTTTTCCCTACCGAAATCAACCATCAAGTTGGCTGATGTGCAATGACGTCTGTTCTGCACCATTTTGGTATTTTGACCATATCATCCGATCCACATGAGAAAATGATCTGATTCCAACGGCTATGGATCAGTAACGGATAGGGGCATATTTTTCTAGAAGACCATTTGATCCGATCGAGCCTCCAACATTGACAAAATCGACCATCAAGCTGGCTGATCAGAATTGTCATACAACATGACGAAAATTGTTAGAAAAATGCACCCACCTATTATACCTACCTTTGAAATTTATAAAGCTTGTCTCTTGTCATTTAGCTCTCCAAAATGTGTATAAATAGAGGGCCTTGGATGAGTATTAGGATTAATATAGATTGGTAGGATATTAGCCATTGTAATAAAATTCTCTAAGTTTTCTTCTTCTTTCCTTTCTCTAGTTTTCTTTTTCTTTATTTACTTATGCTTCTTACATTTCTTTTCATTTTATTCATATCTAGTATGTGTTGCTAATCATATTGTTGAGGTGATGAGGTGAAGCTCTTGGTAAATGCTAAGGTTAGTCTCTTAAACATGAGCTAAAATGAATTATCATTTATAAACACTAGTATAGATAATATTTTCTTTTGGTTTAAAATCATACTTGCAAAGTAGGGATCTTGATTCATTATTGACAATGAAAATGGCACAATAAATGCTTGGTTTCATAACCTTGATTTGTTGTAGACATATACCTTAGCATAAGGAATGCTTGGACTCTTTTTATGAGTTTTGAGGACACCAAATGAACATAATATCATATGCTATGGACGTTGGATAATTTGGACTGAATTGCTAAACCTTCCGATTGGAACCTCCTTTATGTGTGGATTTCAATTGTGTAATAAAACAAGATTAATCTTAGCATAACACCAAGAGTGGATTCTCTAACCTCAACATCTTTTCTTATTGTTTTGTTTATATCTTGTTTAATTTCTTTTATGTTATTTTGTTTATTTTGTTCTCTAATATCTTGTTTATTTTGTTTTGTTGTTGATTTCCTAATATCTTGTTTACTTTCTTTTTCTTATATATTTATAAACTTATACTTACTAATACGCTTCCCTGTGGTTCGACCTCGGACACCCGATAATTTATTACTTGAACATAACCTGCACTTGGGTTTACAACTCTTAATTGAGTTTCCATCAAGTTTTTGGCGCCGTTGCCGGGGAGGCAATACTAAGTATATAAGTTTATAAGTATATTTATTTTTATTGGCTGGTTATACCGCCTAATTTTCTATATATTTATATTTATATTGTATATTAACTTTGTTTTATTTTTATTGGCTGGTTATACCGCCTAATCTGTATATTAACTTTGTTTTATGCTTGTTTGGCGACGTGATTTTAGATCTCGTCGTTTAGTTAGATTTTATTGTGAAACTTTTTCAGGTAATCTTTCTAATACAACTCCTACCATGGCTGACAATGAAAGTGTTCATGCTGAAGATGAGAACAGACAAGTACGCACCATGCGTGACTACTTGCAACCAACTCGAAGCTCATCACCCTCTTGTTTTATTTTTCCTCTCAATGCAAACAACTTTCGTTTTAAACCAGGTATGATAGCTTTGCTTCCAAATTTCCATGGGTTAGAATCGGAAAGTGCTTACTCGTTTCTAAAAGACTTCGAAGATGTATGTGTCACCTTTAATGACCAACAATGTACAAATGAAATTGTCAAGCTAAAATTATTTCATTTTTCTTTAAAAGATAAAGCAAAAATTTGGCTTCATAATTTAAAACCAAGGTGATAACTCGTATAATTATATAGTTTTTAGTTATGTTTTATTATTTTTTTGTGTCAAATACGAGTTATTATTGTTTAGTCTAATTGTGTTTATGATCTTTTATATTTTTATGTATTTTGGTGTTTTTCACAAGTTTCTTTGAGTGATTTCAGATTACTAGAATTAAGGGCAAATCCAGTTCAGTTCCAGTTCCGACACCTTTTGCCATATCAGCTATATCTCGAGTTTCACTGAAGCAATAAGGCTGAAATTTGTAGCCATGCAAAGCTAAGAGGCATATCTATCTTTTTCATGTTTTACACTTCTTGAAACGGAGTCGTTTTCCCTAGAGAAATCGACCATCAAGTTGGCTGATGTGCAATGACGTCTGTGCTGACCTGTTTTCGTATTATGCCCATATCTTCTTATCCACATCAGAAAATGAGCTCATTCCAACGGCTTTGGATCAGTAACTGATAGGGTAACATTTTTCTAGAAGACCATGTGATCAGATAAGGCCTCCAAAATTGACAAAATCGACCATCAAGTTGGCTGATCAAAATCGTCATATATGACGAAAATTGTTAGAAAATGCACCCACCTATTATACCTACCTTTGAAATTTGTAAAGCTTGTCTCTTGTCATTTAGCCCTCCAAAATGTGTATAAATAGAGGGCCTTGGATGATTGTAAGGGATCATATTGTACATTGGTAGGATATTAGCCTTTGTAATAAAATTCTCTAAGTTTTCTTCTTCTTTCTTTTCTCTAGTTTTCTTTTTCTTTAGAAAGGGCAAGAGGTTGGATAATTAATATTCTTCTTCTTCTTCTTCTTTCTTTCTTTTATTTTCTTCTTAGATTCTATTTAATTTTATGTTTATAATGCCTATGCTAGGCTAAACTTCTATTTGGTTAAGGGTGATTTCAAAAACCTAGACATGTTTTGTGATTGATTTTCAGATTCTATCTATCATTAATTTTCTATCAAAGTTGCTTATGTTCTTCTACAAGAATTGTTCATGATGTTGTCTTGATTTGTTTAGGTGTACAACTAGATAGATCTTGATAATTATCTATTGCTAGTTTAGGAGTCTTGATCCGTGTAATTGTCTTGATTTCCTATTCATAAGTGGCAATTTGTGATTAATGATTATGGTCAAGTTTTCAATAATTGCAAAGTGGAACATAACCTAAGTTGAACAATCCGAGCTTATGTGTTTGTTGCTTAGATCAACCTATCTTTCTCATCATAAAGCTGCCATTAAATTGAATCTAGAGAGCTTATTCTAGGTTGTTTGATTGTTAGAGATTAAATAGAGAGCTTGTTCTATTTAACGACAAACTAAGGAAAGATTGGGATAACAGAGCTTGTTGTTATCTACGGTTGTTAACTTTGATAGTTGGTTGATATTGATAGATCTGAAATTGATTCTTAATGATGTCTAGTGGTGGAGAATGAAACCTTAACCATATTTTTCATATTTGATTCTTCTTACTTACTTGTTTTCTTACTTTTCTAGTTTGCTCATTTTTAAAAGTATATTTATTTTTATTGGCTGGTTATACCGCCTAATTTGTATATTAACTTTGTTTTATTTTTATTGGCTGGTTATACCGCCTAATTTAGTATATATATTTTTATTGACTGGTTATACCGCCTAATTTAGTATATATATTTTTATTGGCTGGTTATACCGCCTTGCATCTTATTCTTATTATTTACTTTAGTTTAAATCTGGCTTCAAAAACCCATTTTCTTTTATTGTTTTCTTTCAACGTAAGTTATAAACTAATAACTCATAGATTAAAACCCAATCCCTGAGGACTCGACCCTTGCTAATCATTATACTTACAATTGATCTTTTTAGTGCAAGGTTAAATAAGATACACTCTTTTGGGTGCATCAAATTTTTGGCGCCATTGCCGGGGATTGTTTTCTTTAGTTTATTTGTTACTTGGTTTATTCTTATTTTCAGTTCTAATTAGTTCTATTTTCTTGTACATACGAGTTTTTCTTATCAAATTTTGAAAAAAAAAAAACAATGGAATTGAGCAATCTAACACTTGAAGAGTTGGTGGCATACATGAACATGGAAAATCAACAAGCCAATCTCACCTACCCAGTTCAACAATTGGCCATGGGAGGATGTCAAGGCCATCAAGTGTTCCAAGACCAACAGTATGATCATTACTCAAACACTTACCATGAGGGATGGTGGGATCATACTAATTATGGCTACTCGAAAAATTACCAAGAAGTAGATCCTTATGCCAATTACACTCATCCATCTAGATTTAATCAATCATGGTCTCAAGAACCAGATCTTTTTGAGCCATTACATATGACTCAAAACTCAGGTACTTCTTTAGAAGATCTTGTCGATTCTCTTGTTACTAATACTTTGCAATTTCAACAGGAAACAAGGGCAAGTATCCAGAGTTTGGAAAGGCAAATGAGCCTATTGGCTAGTAGTATGGTGGTATGGGTAGCACAAAGATCTGAAGAACTCTCTGCCCAAACAATGATTAACCCAAAGGAGAATGCTACTATTGTGACCTTGAAAAATGAGGAACAAGATGAGGATGCGACAAAATTAGAGATGGATTCTATTCTTGAGGATAATGAAGCCACAAATCCAAATAAGAGTATTTCAGCACCTGAGGTAACGTTTAAGATTCCAATTTTTACTAATGTTTCTTCTCCACCTTTTCCTAGTAGATTTGCAAAGTTCAAGGAGGAAGAACATGAACAAAACATGCTGGAAACCTTAAAGAGTTTGTTTGTGGATGCCATTCAACAAGTACCAACATATGCTCCATTCCTCGATGAGATATGCACCACCAAGGATGATGGAATAATACTTGTAATGGAGAATGCATCCACTGTTGTGCAAAGAAAGCTTCCTCTCAAACGCATAAATTTGGAAAATTTCATGTATGAGCCTGACAAGCCTAAAAAGCCAAGAAGGGGTGTTGGTTAGATTCAAAACACTAAGTCAAGTGTTAATTGGGAAGGCAGCCCAATTAAAGATGAAATTGCCAACCTGCCATACTCAGATTTGCTTTCTTTTCCTTTTCCTTTTATTATTTTTTATTGTTTTTATTTATTTATTTTTATGTTTATTTGTTTAGTAATTTAGGATTTTATTTAGAGTTTTTTGTTTTTGAGTCTTTTTAGGGTTTTTTTTTTTTCTGATCCTTGTTTTGAAAATAACTAGATGTAAATATATATTTTTTTTAACCCCGGTTAAATGGCGGATAACGGTACTCCGTGATTATTTAAGTCGGTTCCATCAGCTACCCACAAAACTGATATTGTATATAAATTTCTCTTTCAATTTCTCTTTCATTTTTTTTTTCAGGATGGATGATATTCTCACACGATTGCAGAAACGATTTCCTCCTTTTCCTCGAAATATTTTACTGAAGCTTTACCAAGTTCGATTTGAAAGATTAAGAATGCTTATGCACAAAGGGATTCCTGAAGACATACGTTGGATAATTGAAGCCAAGGTACGTGAAGATGAATATCTTCCTGTTTTGCATTTACCAGGTACAGGTAGAAGCACTTTTGCAAAGAAGCGACGAGCAAAGCGCATGAGTTCAAATTGCCACAAATGTGCACGATGGACGTGTAACGGTAAATGTCGTTCTATTGGGATTCCGTCCTCTAATCGAGATGATAAAATTGAATTCATTAAGGATGGACTGAGTAAGGAGAATTTGGGTAATATCCAACTTTCTCTTGAGACGCATCCTAGTGGAGACGTACAAAGAGAAATTCTTGATTTATGGCCGCAATTCCAAAGGGAATGGCAACATCTTGGGAATCTGATGTTAAAAGACCCTGTTTGCCAGCTTGTAAGAAAACTGGATGGGAAGCATATCCTCGACTCATAGAAGGCGTTTAAGCCGTTTCTGGACGTAAAACCAGAGGAAGATGTGAGCCACAATCACAACTACAATAAATGACTTCTCAGCTTTTGGTTTGATTTGCAATAACTTCATTTCGGTTTAATTTACGTGTTGTTCGATTTGTGTAATTATTCTCATTTTTTATTTGTCTTTTACGGTTGATTTTTCTTCTCTTTTTGATTTTCTTCCTGAAATCACGCAAAAATCTTTTGTTAGGTTAACATTTTCTTCTGACAGGTCAGATACACTTTCGGCGACATTATTACTCTTGTCTGATTCACTACTGAGTCCTCTATATATTACACCATGTACTCATTCTCTTTCAGGCACTCGAAGAAAAAAAAATGGAAAGTACTTCATCCCAGCGCATTAAAAAAATTTGTGTCTTTGGAGGTGCTTATCCAGGAAAAAATAACATATTCGCTGATGAAGCCATAAGAGTTGGAGTAATACTTGCCCAACAAAAGATCCACTTGATTTATGGAGGCGGTAGTACGGGTTTAATGGGAGCAGTCGCTACAGCAGCACACGCCGGAGGAAGTCCAGTTCTAGGAATCGTGCCAAAACTATTCACAAGTTTTTGTGGACCTACCGTGGGTAAGGAAATACAAGTCTGGAGTATCCCTGAACGGATGACAATCATGTACCATTCTGCCGATGCATTCATTGCTCTACCAGGAGGTCTGGGTACATTGGAAGAAATAGCTTGCGTGGCTTCTTGGTCATCTTTGGTCACAAATAAGAAACCCATTGGTTTGCTTAATATTAATGGTTATTTTAGTAATTTGCTTTCATATTTAGATAATGCTGTGGATAATGGATTCATGTTTTCAGAGGCAAGGAGAACCATAATTTCTGCTACAACCATTGAAGATTTACTCAAAAAGCTCCAAGCTTATGAGTGTTTATCTGCTACGGTTGTTTCGCAAACGCTCAGAAAAAGAAAAAGAGATATGGACGAGCAAGGAGTGGATTGCACTTTGTCTTTGTGACATTATCTAACATTTTGCTTGTTGTGTCTCAGTTATAATAAGTGGTTAGCAACCTCTGCAGGTAATATCTCCTAAATTCTACCTTTAAAATTTGACATTGGGGACAATGTCATATTTTAGTAGGGGGTAAGGGACATATTTTTCTAATATAAAAAAAAAAAAAAATTTGTTGTGTTTTAAGACATTTAGAAGTATTCATTCTGAACAAGGTCTGAGTAAGGGAGACTTGAGACATACCTTGTCAGTTTGATTTAATCTTCTAAAAAAAAAAAGCATGTTTAGACTTAGTGTGTTTTTAGTGTGTTTTAGTTACTTTCAATACTATGATGAGATATGAATTGCATAAGTCTAAAACAGATTTATTAGTGAGAAGATTTTCATGAGAATTGAGCTTGATGTCAATCTTTTATGAGCCAATGTTAATATGATATGTTGATTGAGAAGCATGTTTAGACTTAATCTGACTTGTATAATCATCCTTGTGAGTTTTTGAGCCTATAATGATTGATGCATTATACAAATCAATCTAATTTCTTTCTTGAGTGCTCTTATGATTACATGATTCTCTAGAACTTGCTTTAAATCGTTTGAGACTATATTGATACATGTGACAACATGAATATGATAGAGGCATTAGGATTATAACCAGAGCCAAACAGCCATCCATTATTAATGTTCCAAGAGAACACACCCTTAGTGAACCAATTTGAGCCTACATTGAATAAGCTATATCTTTGGTAACCATAACTTGTCCCTAACCTAAATATACTTATATCTTTACCTTTGTTCCAAAAGATGAATTAGCATGTTTTGAGACAAGTTGCAAAGACAAAGAAGATTTATTGAAAATTTGGGTTAGAAACAAGAAATAAGTGTGGGGGGAAAAGAAAGAAAAAAGTCAAGAGAAAAAGAAAGGGATCATTGTCAAATACATTCTCATATAAAAAAAAAAAAAAAGTCTTCTCTTGAACTTCTAGTTAAAGTAAAGAAAAAGATGTTACAAAGTTGGTTAGAATGATGCAAAGGCTCAACATGAATATTTAGCCTATGTTATTATGTGCTTTATAAGAGTTTTGAGAAGTTTTATTTGTATGATCTTTTTATGTCTCGAAACTTTATGAACTCTTTGGAACCTTTGTGATATCTTTATCCTTTTGTTCTTCAACCACATTACAAACCCCTTGGCCTCATTACAACCTTGATTAAAGACCTCTTGATTCATGAAGTTGTATGATCTAAATAGTGGAGAATAGGTGGACAAGCAAGAATATGGTAGAACTGTTTTCATGAGATTGATTGAGTGTAAACACTTCACCACTACTTTAAAGAGTGAAAATCATGAGTGTATCCCATGTGAGAAGTTGAGATTAAATTTGAACATGCAATATTTTGATTGAGATATGTTATGCTAATATTGGCTTAACTCAAACAATTTACATTCAAGCATGATTTTTTGTGAAATTCTTTAAGCTATTGATTAGTTTATAAGACTTGTTCAAATATTGTCTCTAATTTGTATTGAAAGGATTAGGAGTAAATATTTTTAGTATATGCAGTTTATTTATATTTTAGTTTTTCAATGTTTGTGGGTATCGTTCTAGTAAACCCTCACGAGACTAAACTCGTCCACTAGGGACACCTAGGGGTTTAAAGGCTTGTGTCACATGCTAAGTGCCACCGTGATTTCCTACGAAAATGGATTAGATTAGATTTTCTTATTTTATTTTTATTGAGTCGTTGCTAGGGACTAGCAACAATCTAAGTGTGGGGGTGTGATAACTCGTATAATTATATAGTTTTTAGTTATGTTTTATTATTGTTTTGTGTCAAATACGAGTTATTATTGTTTAGTCTAATTGTGTTTATGATCTTTTATATTTTTATGTAATTTGGTGTTTTTCACAAGTTTCTTTGAGTGATTTCAGATTACTAGAATTAAGGGCAAATCCAGTTCAGTTCCAGTTCCGACACCGTTTACCATATCAGCTATATCTCGAGTCGTGGACTGGCCCATTTGTGGTTAAGCATGTGTATCATTATGGAGCAGTTGACATTAAGAATCCTCAAAATGGTAACGTATTCAAGGTAAATGGACAAATACTCAAACTCTTTTTGGAAAATCATGTTACTCAAGAAGAGGTTGTTTTTCTTTCTAATCCTTGTTTTGAAAATAACTAGATGTAAATATAATTTTTACTAATTTCCAAAAAAATAATAATAATAATAATAATACATTTTTTTTAACCCCGGTTAAATGGCGGATAACGGTACTCCGTGATTATTTAAGTCGGTTCCATCAGCTACCCACAAAACTGATATTGTATATAAATTTCTCTTTCAATTTCTCTTTCATTTTTTTTTTTTTAGGATGGATGATATTCTCAAAAGATTGCAGAAACGATTCCCTCCTTTTCCTCGAAATATTTTACTAAAGCTTTACCAAGTTCGATTTGAAAGATTAAGAATGCTTATGCACAAAGGGATTCCTGAAGACATACGTTGGATAATTGAAGCCAAGGTACGTGAAGATGAATATCTTCCTGTTTTGCATTTACCAGGTACAGGTAGAAGCACTTTTGCAAAGAAGCGACGAGCAAAGCGCATGAGTTCAAATTGCCACAAATGTGCACGATGGACGTGTAACGGTAAATGTCGTTCTATTGGGATTCCGTCCTCTAATCGAGATGATAAAATTGAATTCATTAAGGATGGACTGAGTAAGGAGAATTTGGGTAATATCCAACTTTCTCTTGAGACGCATCCTAGTGGAGACGTACAAAGAGAAATTCTTGATTTATGGCCGCAAATCCAAAGGGAATGGCAACATCTTGGGAATCTGATGTTAAAAGACCATGTTTGCCAGCTTGTAAGAAAACTGGATGGGAAGCATATCCTCGACTCATAGAAGGCGTTTAAGCCGTTTCTGGACGTAAAACCAGAGGAAGATGTGAGCCACAATCACAACTACAATAAATGACTTCTCAACTTTTGGTTTGATTTGCAATAATTTCATTTCGGTTTAATTTACGTGTTGTTCGATTTGAGTAATTATTTTCGTTTTTTTTTTGCATTGGTCTTTTACGGTTGATTTTTCTTCTCTTTTTGATTTTCTTCCTGAAATCACGCAAAAATCTTTTGTTAGGTTAACATTTTCTTCTAACAGGTCAAATACACTTTCGGCGACATTATTACTCTTGTCTGATTCACTACTCAGTCCTCTATATATTACACCATGTACTCATTCTCTTTCAGGCACTCGAAAAAAAATGGAAAGTACTTCGTCCCAGCGCATTGAAAAAATTTGTGTCTTTGGAGGTGCTTATCCAGGGAAAAATAACATATTCGCTGATGAAGCCATAAGAGTTGGAGTAATACTTGCCCAACAAAAGATCCAGTTGATTTATGGAGGCGGTAGTACGGGTTTAATGGGAGCAGTCGCTACAGCAGCACACGCCGGAGGAAGTCCAGTTCTAGGAATCGTGCCAAAACTATTCACAGGTTTTTGTGGACCTACCGTGGGTAAGGAAATACAAGTCTGGAGTATCCCTGAACGGATGACAATCATGTACCATTCTGTCGATGCATTCATTGCTTTACCAGGAGGTCTGGGTACATTGGAAGAAATAGCTTGCGTGGCTTCTTGGTCATCTTTGGTCACAAATAAGAAACCCATTGGTTTGCTTAAAATTAATGGTTATTTTAGTAATTTGCTTTCATATTTAGATAATGCTGTGGAAAATGGATTCATGTTTTCAGAGGCAAGGAGAACCATAATTTCTGCTACAACCATTGAAGATTTACTCAAAAAGCTCCAAGCTTATGAGTATTTACCTGCTACGGTTGTTTCGCAAACGCTCGGAAAAAGAAAAAGAGATATGGACGAGCAAGGAGTGGATTGCACTCTGTCTTTGTGACGTTATCTAACATTTTGTTTGTTGTGTCTCAGTTATAATAAGTGGTTAGCAACCTCTGCAGGTAATATCTCCTAAATTCTACCTTTAGTAGGGAGTAAGGGACATATTTTGCTAATTTAAAAAAAAAAAAGTTTGTTTTGTTTTAAGCAATTTAGAAGTATTCATTCTGAACAAGGTTGATAACTCGTATAATTATATAGTTCTTAGTTATGTTTTATTATTGTTTTGTGTCAAATACGAGTTATTATTGCTTAGTCTAATTGTGTTTATGATATTTTATATTTTTATGTAATTTGGTGTTTTTCACAAGTTTCTTTGAGTGATTTCAGATTACTAGGTTAAATCAACAATTAAGGGCAAATCCAGTTCAGTTCCAGTTCCGACACCTTTTGCCATATCTGCTATATCTGGAGTTTCACTGAAGCAATAAGGCTGAATTTGTTACAGTGCAAAGCTAAGAGGCATATCTATCTTTTTCATGTTTTACACTTCTTGAAACGGAGTCGTTTTCCCTACCGAAATCAACCATCAAGTTGGCTGATGTGCAATGACGTCTGTTCTGCACCGTTTTGGTATTTTGACCATATCTTCCGATCCACATGAGAAAATGATCTGATTCCAACGGCTATGGATCAGTAACAGATAGGGGCATATTTTTCTAGAAGACCATTTCATCCGATCGAGCCTCCCACATTGACAAAATCGACCATCAAGCTGGCTGATCAGAATTGTCATACAACATGACGAAAATTGTTAGAAAAATGCACCCACCTATTATACCTACCTTTGAAATTTATAAAGCTTGTCTCTTGTCATTTAGCTCTCCAAAATGTGTATAAATAGAGGGCCTTGGATGAGTATTAGGATTAATATAGATTGGTAGGATATTAGCCATTGTAATAAAATTCTCTAAGTTTTCTTCTTCTTTCCTTTCTCTAGTTTTCTTTTTCTTTATTTACTTATGCTTCTTACATTTCTTTTCATTTTATTCATATCTAGTATGTGTTGCTAATCATATTGTTGAGGTGATGAGGTGAAGCTCTTGGTAAATGCTAAGGTTAGTCTCTTAAACATGAGCTAAAATGAATTATAATTTATAAACACTAGTATAGATAATATTTTCTTTTAGTTTAAAATCATACTTGCAAAGTAGGGATCTTGATTCATTATTGACAATGAAAATGGCACAACCTTGATTTGTTGTAGACATATACCTTGGCATAAGGAATGCTTGGACTCTTTTTATGAGTTTTGAGGACACCAAATGAACATAATATCATATGCTATGGACGTTGGACAATTTGGACTGAATTGCTAAACCTTCCGATTGGAACCTCCTTTATGTGTGGATTTCAATTGTGTAATAAAACAAGATTAATCTTAGCATAACACCAAGAGTGGATTCTCTAACCTCAACATCTTTTCTTATTGTTTTGTTTATATCTTGTTTAATTTCTTTTATGTTATTTTGTTTATTTTGTTCTCTAATATCTTGTTTATTTTGTTTTGTTGTTGATTTCCTAATATCTTGTTTACTTTCTTTTTCTTATATATTTATAAACTTATACTTACTAATACGCTTCCCTGTGGTTCGACCTCGGACACCCGAGAATTTATTACTTGAACATAACCTGCACTTGGGTTTACAACTCTTAATTGAGTTTCCATCAAGTTTTTGGCGCCGTTGCCGGGGAGGCAATACTAAGTATATAAGTTTATAAGTATATTTATTTTTATTGGCTGGTTATACCGCCTAATTTTCTATATATTTATATTTATATTGTATATTAACTTTGTTTTATTTTTATTGGCTGGTTATACCGCCTAATCTGTATATTAACTTTGTTTTATGCTTGTTTGGCGACGTGATTTTAGATCTCGTCGTTTAGTTAGATTTTATTGTGAAACTTTTTCAGGTAATCTTTCTAATACAACTCCTACCATGGCTGACAATGAAAGTGTTCATGCTGAAGATGAGAACAGACAAGTACGCACCATGCGTGACTACTTGCAACCAACTCGAAGCTCATCACCCTCTTGTTTTATTTTTCCTCTCAATGCAACCAACTTTCGTTTTAAACCAGGTATGATAGCTTTGCTTCCAAATTTCCACGGGTTAGAATCGGAAAGTGCTTACTCGTTTCTAAAAGACTTCGAAGATGTATGTGTCACCTTTAATGACCAACAATGTACAAATGAAATTGTCAAGCTAAAATTATTTCATTTTTCTTTAAAAGATAAAGCAAAAATTTGGCTTCATAATTTAAAACCAAGGTCAATTGGCACATGGCAAGAATTACAAACTGAGTTTCTAAAGAAATTTTTCCCAGCACATAAAACTACTGCTTTGAAAAGACAGATTCAAAATTTCAATCAAAATCAAAATGAAGCATTTTTTCAGTGCTGGGAGCGTTTTAAAGATTTGTTAAGTTCTTGCCCACATCATGGTTTTGAAAAATGGCGTCTTATTAGTTTCTTTTATGAAAGTTTAACTCCCGAAACTAAACAATTTGTTGAAACAATGTGTAACGGTGAGTTTCTAGAAAAAGAACCTGAAGAAGCCTTTGACTACCTAGACCATTTGGCAGATAACTCTCAAGCCTGGCACACAGATAATTCCTCTGAAAGTTCCAATAGAGCTAATCTTTTTTCTAACAGAGGTAAATATCATTTTAGTCAAGAAGATGAGATAAAAGCTAAAGTAGCTAATTTGGCTAGAAAGATTGAAGCCATGGAACTTAGAGAAGTAAAAGAAGTCAAAACGGTTAAAAATGAAGAAAGTTGTGGAATTTGTGAAATCATGGGACACCCCACTTCTGAATGTCCAAACATTCCCATTCTTAAAGAAGCGTTGCATGATCAAGTAAATTCCATAAACACATTTAAAAAGCCTTTTCCTTCTCCTTACTCTGAAACGTATAACCCTGAATGGAGAAATCATCCCAACTTCAGTTGGCGGAATAATAATCATGTTCAGATACCACAATCTCAAAAGCCGGGCAACACTTTTTCCTATCAACCTTCACGTGTACAAACCTTGGAAGAGACATTGCAAGCATTCATGCAAACACAAGCAAATGTGAATAACCAAACTTCACAGGACATCAATGAGATCAAAAACACCTTGTCCACATTGACAGCTTCATTACGCACTCAAGAAAAAGGTAAGTTTCCTGCTCAACCTCAGCCTAACCCTTCTACTCAATGTTTTGTTTCTTGCTCCAATGAAACTCAACAGGAAAATGCCAGTTCTATCACAACTCTTCGAAGTGGAAAGGCAATTGACAAAAGCATTCCATCAAAAGACCAAGATCCTCCTTCCCCTCCGAAAAGTAATGGTAAGGATGATGGTAAGTCTGAACTTCTTGAAAATTTGGACAAAGAAAAAGGTATGCATCCTGCTCCTTTTCCTCAAAGGTTGCAAACAATAAAGAATTTGAATCAAAATGCAGAAATATATGAACTTTTCAAACAAGTTAAGATTAACATTCCTTTATTGGATGCAATCAAACAAGTTCCATCTTATGCTAAATTTTTGAAGGACATGTGCACAGTTAAAAGGAAACATAATGTACAAAAGAAAGCATTTTTGACGGAAAGTGTGAGCTCAATCATTCAGCACCTTACTCCACCAAAATTCAAAGATCCTGGATGTCCAACAATCTCATGCATCATTGGAAACACTAGAATAGAACGTGCATTGCTTGATCTTGGTGCTAGTGTTAATCTTTTGCCTTTTTCTGTTTATCAACAGTTAGGTTTAGGTGAACTCAAGGAAACACCTGTTACACTTCAACTAGCTGATCGTTCTGTAAAAATTCCTCGAGGGATAGTTGAAGATGTTTTGGTTCAAATTGAAAATTTTTACTTCCCTGTTGATTTTATTGTTTTGGACACACATCCTGTTTCAAATCCAAATGTTCAAATTCCTGTTATATTAGGCCGTCCATTTCTTGCAACTTCTAATGCTCTGATAAATTGCAGGAATGGTATTTTGAACATTTCTTTTGGAAATATGACTTTAGAATTAAATGTGTTCAACATTTGCAAGCAACCTGGTGATGATTCAGAAGTACATGAAGTGGATTTCATTGAAGAACTTGTTCATGAACATAACACCACTACCACATTCCATGATCCTTTAGAAGCTTATTTAATTGAATGTGAGTTTGATAATGCTTCAGAAATTTCACACACTGATTCTTTGTTAAATTCTTTTCAGGATAAGCATTGTTGGAAACAAAAACTTGAGGAACTCAGAAATGATGCATATGAGAATCCTAAAATTCATAAAGAAAGAACTAAAGCCTTTCATGACAAGTTAATTTCAAGAAAAACATTTGATGTTGGGCAAAAAGTTCTACTTTATAATTCTAGACTTCACATATTTCCTGGTAAGTTGAGATCAAGATGGACTGGCCCATTTGTGGTTAAGCATGTGTATCATTATGGAGCAGGTGACATTGAGAATCCTCAAAATGGTAACGTATTCAAGGTAAATGGACAAATACTCAAACTCTTTTTGGAAAATCATGTTACTCAAGAAGAGGTTGTTTTTCTTTTTGATCCTTGTTTTGAAAATAACTAGATGTAAATATAATTTTTACTAATCTTCAAAAAAAAAAAAATACATTTTTTTTAACCCCGGTTAAATGGCGGATAACGGTACTCCGTGATTATTTAAGTCGGTTCCATCAGCTACCCACAAAACTGATATTGTATATAAATTTCTCCTTCAATTTCTCTTTCATTTTATTTTATTTTATTTTTTTTCAGGATGGATGATATTCTCACAAGATTGCAGAAACGATTTCCTCCTTTTCCTCGAAATATTTTACTGAAGCTTTACCAAGTTCGATTTGAAAGATTAAGAATGCTTATGCACAAAGGGATTCCTGAAGACATACGTTGGATAATTGAAGCCAAGGTACGTGAAGATGAATATCTTCCTGTTTTGCATTTACCAAGTACAGGTAGAAGCACTTTTGCAAAGAAGCGACGAGCAAAGCGCATGAGTTCAAATTGCCACAAATGTGCACGATGGACGTGTAACGGTAAATGTCGTTCTATTGGGATTCCGTCCTCTAATCGAGATGATAGAATTGAATTCATTAAGGATGGACTGAGTAAGGAGAATTTGGGTAATATCCAACTTTCTCTTGAGACGCATCCTAGTGGAGACGTACAAAGAGAAATTCTTGATTTATGGCCGCAATTCCAAAGGGAATGGCAACATCTTGGGAATCTGATGTTAAAAGACCCTGTTTGCCAGCTTGTAAGAAAACTGGATGGGAAGCATATCTTCGACTCATAGAAGGCGTTTAAGCCGTTTCTGGACGTAAAACCAGAGGAAGATGTGAGCCACAATCACAACTACAATAAATGACTTCTCAACTTTTGGTTTGATTTGCAATAACTTCATTTCGGTTTAATTTACGTGTTGTTAGATTTGTGTAATTATTCTCGTTTTTTTTTTGCATTGGTCTTTTACGGTTGATTTTTCTTCTCTTTTTGATTTTCTTCCTGAAATCACGCAAAAATCTTTTGTTAGGTTAACATTTTCTTCTGACAGGTCAAATACACTTTCGGCGACATTATTACTCTTGTCTGATTCACTACTCAGTCCTCTATATATTATACCATGTACTCATTCTCTTTCAGGCACTCGAAAAAAAAAATGGAAAGTACTTCGTCCCAGCGCATTAAAAAAATTTGTGTCTTTGGAGGTGCTTATCCAGGGAAAAATAACATATTCGCTGATGAAGCCATAAGAGTTGGAGTAATACTTGCCCAACAAAAGATCCAGTTGATTTATGGAGGCGGTAGTACGGGTTTAATGGGAGTAGTCGCTACAGCAGCACACGCCGGAGGAAGTCCAGTTCTAGGAATCGTGCCAAAACTATTCACAGATTTTTGTGGACCTACCGTGGGTAAGGAAATACAAGTCTGGAGTATCCCTGAACGGATGACAATCATGTACCATTCTGCCGATGCATTCATTGCTTTACCAGGAGGTCTGGGTACATTGGAAGAAATAGCTTGCGTGGCTTCTTGGTCATCTTTGGTCACAAATAAGAAACCCATTGGTTTGCTTAATATTAATGGTTATTTTAGTAATTTGCTTTCATACTTAGATAATGCTGTGGATAATGGATTCATGTTTTCAGAGGCAAGGAGAACCATAATTTCTGCTACAACCATTGAAGATTTACTCAAAAAGCTCCAAGCTTATGAGTATTTATCTTCTACGGTTGTTTCGCAAACGCTCAGAAAAAGAAAAAGAGATATGGACGAGCAAGGAGTGGATTGCACTTTGTCTTTGTGACATTATCTAACATTTTGTTTGTTGTGTCTCAGTTATAATAAGTGGTTAGCAACCTCTGCAGGTAATATCTCCTAAATTCTACCTTTAGTAGGGGGTAAGGGACATATTTCGCTAATTTAAAAAAAAAAAAAAAAAGTTTGTTGTGTTTTAAGCAATTTAGAAGTATTCATTCTGAACAAGGTCTGAGTAAGGGAGACTTGAGACATACCTTGTCAGTTTGATTTTAATCTTTTTATGTTTACTTGTTAATTTTTGTTTAGTATTTTAGGATTAATTAGGTTGCATGAGTTTGTTTTGTTTTGAGTCTTAGTTATTCCTATTCTTATGTTATTAGTTCTTTTCTCTTACACATGATTCTTTCATTTGGGTTAATAGACTTACATTGAGGACAATATAAGAATTAAGTGTGGGGGGAACGATTTAGGATTTCTTTTATTTTTGTCTACTATTTTTTTTTATGAGTCTTTATTATTATTATTATTATTTTAATGTGTTCTAGTTCCTTTTTAATACAATGATGAGATATGAATTGCATAAGTCTAAAACAGATTTATTAGTGAGAAGATTTTAATGAGAATTGAGCTTGATGTCAACCTTTTTATGAGCCAATGTTAATATGATATGTTGATTGAGAAAGAAGCATGTTTAGACTTAATATGACTTGTATAATCATCCTTGTGAGTTTTTGAGCCTATAATGATTGATGCATTATACAAATCAATCTAATTTCTTTCTTGAGTGCTCTTATGATTACATGATTCTCTAGAACTTGCTTTAAACCGTTTGAGACTATATTGATACATGTGACAACATGAATATGATAGAGGCATTAGGATTATAACCAGAGCCAAACAGCCATCCATTATTAATGTTCTAAGACAACATCCCCACTAGTGAGCCAATTTGAGCCTACATTAAATATGCTATTTTATTGGTAACCAGAACTTACACCTAGCCTAAATATACTTATATCCTTACCCTTGTTCTAAAGATGGATTATATATTTTGAGACATATTGCAAAAACAAGGGATACTTTTTGAAAATTTGGGTTAGAACGAAAGATAAGTGTGGGGGAGGAGAGAGGCAAAAGTCAAGAGAAAAAGAAAGGGATCATTGTCAAATACATTCCCATATTAAAAAAAAAAAAAAAATCTTCTCTTGAACTTCTAGTTAAAGTAAAGAAAAAGATGTTACAAAGTTGGTTAGAATGAAGCAAAGGCTCAACATCAATATTTAGCCTATGTTATTATGTGCTTTATAAGAGTTTTGAGAAGTTTTATTTGTATGATCTTATTATGTCTCTAAACTCTATGAACTCTTTGGAACCTTTGTGATATCTTTATCCTTTTGTTCTTTAACTACATTATAACCCTTTGGCCCCATTACAACCTTGAAAAAAGACCTCTTGATTTATGAAGTTGTATGATCTAAATAGTGGAGAATAGGTGGACAAGCAAGCATATGGTAGAACTGTTTTCATGAGATTGATTGAGTGTAAACACTTTACCACTACTTTAAAGAGTGAAAATCATGAGAGTATAGTGAGAAGTTGAGATTAAGTTGAATATGCACTATTTTGATTGAAATATGTTATGTTAATATTGGCTTAACTCATTTATTTACATTCAAGCATGAATTTTTGTGAAATTCTTTGAGCTATTGATTAGTTTATAAGACTTGTTCAAAGATTGTCTCTAATTTATATTGAAAGGATTAGGAGTAAATATTTTTAGTGTATGTAGTTTACTTATATTTTAGTTTTTCAATGTTTGTGGGTATCGTTCTAGCAAACCCTCACGAGACTAAACTCGTCCACTAGGGACACCTAGGGGTTTAAAGGCTTGTGTCACATGCTAAGTGCCACCGTGATTTCCAACGAAAATGGATTAGATTAGATTTTCTTATTTCATTTTTATTGAGTCGTTGCTAGGGACTAGCAACAATCTAAGTGTGGGGGTGTGATAACTCGTATAATTATATAGTTCTTAGTTATGTTTTATTATTGTTTTGTGTCAAATACGAGTTATTATTGCTTAGTCTAATTGTGTTTATGATATTTTATATTTTTATGTAATTTGGTGTTTTTCACGAGTTTCTTTGAGTGATTTCAGATTACTAGGTTAAATCAACAATTAAGGGCAAATCCAGTTCAGTTCCAGTTCCGACACCTTTTTCCATATCCGCTATATCTGGAGTTTCACTGAAGCAATAAGGCTGCATTTTTTACAGTGCAAAGTTAAGAGGCATATCTATCTTTTTCATGTTTTACACTTCTTGAAACGGAGTCGTTTTCCCTACCGAAATCAACCATCAAGTTGGCTGATGTGCAATGACGTCTGTTCTGCACCGTTTTGGTATTTTGACCATATCTTCCGATCCACATGAGCAAATGATCTGATTCCAACGGCTATGGATCAGTAACGGATAGGGGCATATTTTTCTAGAAGACCATTTGATCCGATCGAGCCTCCAACATTGACAAAATCGACCATCAAGCTGGCTGATCAGAATTGTCATACAACATGACGAAAATTGTTAGAAAAATGCACCCACCTATTATACCTACCTTTGAAATTTATAAAGCTTGTCTCTTGTCATTTAGCTCTCCAAAATGTGTATAAATAGAGGGCCTTGGATGAGTATTAGGATTAATATAGATTGGTAGGATATTAGCCATTGTAATAAAATTCTCTAAGTTTTCTTCTTCTTTCCTTTCTCTAGTTTTCTTTTTCTTTATTTACTTATGCTTCTTACATTTCTTTTCATTTTATTCATATCTAGTATGTGTTGCTAATCATATTGTTGAGGTGATGAGGTGAAGCTCTTGGTAAATGCTAAGGTTAGTCTCTTAAACATGAGCTAAAATGAATTATCATTTATAAACACTAGTATAGATAATATTTTCTTTTGGTTTAAAATCATACTTGCAAAGTAGGGATCTTGATTCATTATTGACAATGAAAATGGCACAATAAATGCTTGGTTTCATAACCTTGATTTGTTGTAGACATAAACCTTGGCATAAGGAATGCTTGGACTCTTTTTATGAGTTTTGAGGACACCAAATGAACATAATATCATATGCTATGGACGTTGGACAATTTGGACTGAATTGCTAAACCTTCCGATTGGAACCTCCTTTATGTGTGGATTTCAATTGTGTAATAAAACAAGATTAATCTTAGCATAACACCAAGAGTGGATTCTCTAACCTCAACATCTTTTCTTATTGTTTTGTTTATATCTTGTTTAATTTCTTTTATGTTATTTTGTTTATTTTGTTCTCTAATATCTTGTTTATTTTGTTTTGTTGTTGATTTCCTAATATCTTGTTTACTTTCTTTTTCTTATATATTTATAAACTTATACTTACTAATACGCTTCCCTGTGGTTCGACCTCGGACACCCGAGAATTTATTACTTGAACATAACCTGCACTTGGGTTTACAACTCTTAATTGAGTTTCCATCAAAGGTCTGAGTAAGGGAGACTTGAGACATACCTTGTCAGTTTGATTTTAATCTTTTTATGTTTACTTGTTAATTTTTGTTTAGTATTTTAGGATTAATTAGGTTGCATGAGTTTGTTTTGTTTTGAGTCTTAGTTATTCCTATTCTTATGTTATTAGTTCTTTTCTCTTACACATTATTCTTTCATTTGGGTTAATAGACTTACATTGAGGACAATGTAAGAATTAAGTGTGGGGGGAACGATTTAGGATTTCTTTTATTTTTGTCTACTATTTTTTTTATGAGTCTTTATTATTATTATTATTATTTTAATGTGTTCTAGTTCCTTTTTAATACAATGATGAGATATGAATTGCATAAGTCTAAAACAGATTTATTAGTGAGAAGATTTTCATGAGAATTGAGCTTGATGTCAACCTTTTTATGAGCCAATGTTAATATGATATGTTGATTGAGAAAGAAGCATGTTTAGACTTAATCTGACTTGTATAATCATCCTTGTGAGTTTTTGAGCCTATAATGATTGATGCATTATACAAATCAATCTAATTTCTTTCTTGAGTGCTCTTATGATTACATGATTCTCTAGAACTTGCTTTAAACCGTTTGAGACTATATTGATACATGTGACAACATGAATATGATAGAGGCATTAGGATTATAACCAGAGCCAAACAGCCATCCATTATTAATGTTCTAAGAGAACATCCCCACTAGTGAGCCAATTTGAGCCTACATTAAATATGCTATTTTATTGGTAACCAGAACTTACACCCAGCCTAAATATACTTATATCCTTACCCTTGTTCTAAATATGGATTATATATTTTGAGACATATTGCAAAAACAAGGGATACTTTTTGAAAATTTGGGTTAGAACGAAAGATAAGTGTGGGGGAGGAGAGAGGCAAAAGTCAAGAGAAAAAGAAAGGGATTATTGTAAAATACATTCCCATATTAAACTAAAAAAAAAAAAAATCTTCTCTTGAACTTCTAGTTAAAGTAAAGAAAAAGATGTTACAAAGTTGGTTAGAATGAAGCAAAGGCTCAAAATGAATATTTAGCCTATGTTATTATGTGCTTTATAAGAGTTTTGAGAAGTTTTATTCGTATGATCTTATTATGTCTCTAAACTCTATGAACTCTTTGGAACCTTTGTGATATCTTTATCCTTTTGTTCTTTAACCACATTATAACCTTTTGGCCCCATTACAACCTTGAAAAAAGACCTCTTGATTTATGAAGTTGTATGATCTAAATAGTGGAGAATAGGTGGACAAGCAAGCATATGGTAGAACTGTTTTCATGAGATTGATTGAGTGTAAACACTTTACCACTACTTTAAAGAGTGAAAATCATGAGAGTATAGTGAGAAGTTGAGATTAAGTTGAATATGCACTATTTTGATTGAAATATGTTATGTTAATATTGGCTTAACTCATTTATTTACATTCAAGCATGAATTTTTGTGAAATTCTTTGAGCTATTGATTAGTTTATAAGACTTGTTCAAAGATTGTCTCTAATTTATATTGAAAGGATTAGGAGTAAATATTTTTAGTGTATGTAGTTTACTTATATTTTAGTTTTTCAATGTTTGTGGGTATCGTTCTAGCAAACCCTCACGAGACTAAACTCGTCCACTAGAGACACCTAGGGGTTTAAAGGCTTGTGTCACATGCTAAGTGCCACCGTGATTTCCAACGAAAATGGATTAGATTAGATTTTCTTATTTTATTTTTATTGAGTCGTTGCTAGGGACTAGCAACAATCTAAGTGTGGGGGTGTGATAACTCGTATAATTATATAGTTCTTAGTTATGTTTTATTATTATTTTGTGTCAAATACGAGTTATTATTGCTTAGTCTAATTGTGTTTATGATATTTTATATTTTTATATAATTTGGTGTTTTTCACGAGTTTCTTTGAGTGATTTCAGATTACTAGGTTAAATCAAGAATTAAGGGCAAATCCAATTCAGTTCCAGTTCCGACACCTTTTGCCATATCAGCTATATCTGGAGTTTCACTGAAGCATTAAGGCTGAAATTTTTACAGTGCATAGTTAAGAGGCATATCTATCTTTTTCATGTTTTACACTTCTTGAAACGGAGTCGTTTTCCCTAGCGAAATCGACCATCAAGTTGGCTGATGTGCAATGACGTCTGTGCTGACCTGTTTTGGTATTTTGACCATATCTTCCGATCCACATGAGCAAATGATCTGATTCCAACGGCTATGGATCCGTAACTGATAGGGGTATATTTTTCTAGAAGTCCATTTGATTAGATCCAGCCTCAAACATTGACAAAATCGACCATCAAGCTGGCTGATCAGAATTGTCATACAATATGACGAAAATTGTTAGAAAAATGCACCCACCTATTATACCTACCTTTGAAATTTATAAAGCTTGTCTCTTGTCATTTAGCTCTCCAAAATGTGTATAAATAGAGGGCCTTGGATGATTGTAAGAGTATCATTATACATTGGTAGGATATTAGCCATTGTAATAAAATTCTCTAAGTTTTCTTTTTCTTTCCTTTCTCTAGTTTTCTTTTTCTATATTTACTTATGCTTCTTACATTTCTTTTCATTTTATTCATATCTAGTATGTGTTCTAATCATATTGTTGAGGTGATGAGGTGAAGCTTTTGGTAAATGCTAAGGTTAGTCTCTTAAACATGAGCTAAAATGAATCATCATTTATAAACACTAGTATAGATAATATTTTCTTTTGGTTTAAAATCATACTTGCAAAGTAGGGATCTTGATTCATTATTGACAATGAAAATGGCACAATAAATGCTTGGTTTCATAACCTTGATTTGTTGTAGACATATACCTTGGCATAAGGAATGCTTGGACTCTTTTTATGAGTTTTGAGGACACCAAATGAACATAATATCATATGCTATGGACGTTGGACAATTTGGACTGAATTGCTAAACCTTCCGATTGGAACCTCCCTTATGTGTGGATTTCAATTGTGTAATAAAACAAGATTAATCTTAGCATAACACCAAGAGTGGATTCTCTAACCTCAACATCTTTTCTTATTGTTTTTTTTATATCTTGTTTAATTTCTTTTATGTTATTTTGTTTATGTTGTTCTCTAATATATTGTTTATCTTGTTTCGTTGTTGATTCTTTAATATCTTGTTTACTTTCTTTTTCTTATATATTTATAAACTTATACTTACTAATACGCTTCCCTGTGGTTCGACCTCGGACACCCGAGAATTTATTACTTGAACATAACCTGCACTTGGGTTTACAACTCTTAATTGAGTCTCCATCAGTCATCCAGATCATTTCTCAATTTCTGGTTTAGCCCAGATCACTTTATTGATTTCTGGCTTCATCAAGATCATTTCAGTCAACTTTTGGTTTTGCCTAGATTGCTTTTTCTATTTTCTGGTTTCGTCCAAATCATTTCTCAATTGCTAGTTTCGCCCAGATCACTTTACCGATTTTTGGTTTCGTCCAGATCATTTTAGTTAATTACTTGTTTCGCCCAGATCACTTCTCTGGCTTTGGTTTTCCCAAGTCATTTTTATTTCCTGGCTTCGTCCAGATCATTAAACCGCTTTCAAAATTAGTTTTCAATTTTGAATTTAAAAAAAAAAAAAAACTCTCAAATAAAAACTTCTCTGGAAACTCTAACTCCATGATCGGGAAAAATCGTTGCTTATGTCTTTGCCCTATTCCTGATTCTCAGCAATGTGCAAAGAGGGGCAGCTGTAGCAACCTAATTTTGTCCGAATCACATCCCAAGATAGCTAATCCGAGCAAGATTTCACTAAGTCCAATTTCTTAAAATTAAGCGAGCCCAGATTAAATTGAATTATTATTCGTAGTGGGTTTGAGCTGAAATTAATCAATTTGGGCTTTAAATGGGTTTCAATTGCATTTTAATCTCAATCTTAATTGGGTTTTTTGTATCGAGCATTGGACTTTTTGGGCCTAAGTTTTTCTTTTTTTCGTTTTCTGAATTATGTTGGGCCACTTGGGATGCCTTTATGCTATGTGGGCCTTGAGGCCTAGAATAGGAAAACCTATTATTTGGTTTTGCTAGGGTTATGCTGGCAGCCTCCCACCCACTGCTCCTACCCTCTGTCAAGCCACCTGCACACGCCACCATGCCACCACCCACTTGCAACACCATTGCTGGAAGAAACCCGAAGATCCAAGATTTTCTGGGATCTTCTGGGAGTTGGCTCCAATGGTTCTACAAAAGAGGAACCAAACACAAGAAAATGAGGACCTACCCGAGACCCTAAAAGAAGGAAAAACCCTCCACCATTCGAAAACCCTCCACTGATCCCAGCCCCCCGCTCAGCTTCCCCTGGTGAGAACATAATCCCTCATCACAGCAACCAACATCCAAAATCACAATCACAAACAGCAAACAACGACCATAACCACAACACAAGCATTAAAAAAAAAATCCAAAAGAACCCACAACCAGAAATCACAAAAAAAAAGACCTGGGATGATTTTTGCCATTTTCGGTTTAGGGAGATTTGAGGGTTTGGGAAGGTTGTTCGAACAATTCGAATGGTGAGGAGGTGGTTTAGGTAGAGAGGAGGCCATGGTGAGAATTTTGGCCGGATCCTACAGCAAACGACGACACATTGGAGGGTTGAGGTTACGGTTTAGGCTTGTAGATCTAGGCTTTTGTGAGTGGTTTTAGAAAAAAAAACCAAGGCCATATTCGGAGAGAAGAGACCAAAAAGAGCAGTTCTAGAAATTTTAGGGACTGTTGGCCGTCGGCGAGCGTCGACCGACGGCAGAGCACCGCGGCTGGTCGTCAGATTCTGGACTGTGTATGGTTCCTGAAGAAGTTGGCTGAGATTAGAGAGAATGGAGAGGGTTTATAGAGAGAGAAAAAAGTGAAGGGGGAGCAAATTTTTTGGTATTTATAGTCTTTTTTAAAAATAAAATAAATATATATATTAAACTAGGATCCGCGCGTTGACCTGGACCCGATCCGGGTCTGCGCGGTCCAACCCTGACCCGCGGGTAGGAGAGAAAAAAAGAAAGTAAATAGCTAACCCAATCCAAGACCCGTTCGGCCCAGTCCAACTCTACAAGCAACAAAACCAAGCTTGGGCCTTTGGTCTTCCACGCTGGGCTTCTAGTTCAGCCTTCCACGCCTGGGTATCATTTTCTTTCTTAAGCCCAATTTTACTTGTTTAAATGCATATTTTACCTATTATTCATAACATATGTGCATGGGGATAAAAAATAGGTAATGAAAACAATTACCTAGTCAAACTTCTTGTAAACACATATATTCATTATATTTTTTTGGAAAAATAAAAATAAAACCTCTAAGAAAAATAATAAGTCTATGGAAAATTTATCAATTAACTCGTTAAATAAATAATAATGAAATTCATTTTTATGAAAACTAAAATGGAAAGTAAAGAAAAATTAAATAAAGTTTGCTTTGATTATGTGTATTGTTTTTCTTCGTTATGCCACAATCTCTAGGGAGATAAGAAACACTAATAATATATAAAAAAAAATGATCTCTTAAAAATTGTATGGGATAATATTATCCGGTATAGATAATTTGTAGATTCCTGCCAAGACGATGGAGGGATCTCGATATTTTTATAGAATAATAATAATATACTCATTTTAAGGTTAATTGTAAAGATTTTTCAAATGTAGAGATCCTTTTCAAATTTCGTCTAGACGTTAGGAAATTTGGGAAGGATCTCACATACGTCTAGGGTTCGTGTTCTATTTCTAAAAAATATATATAATAAATAACAATAATACAAAAATAAAACATAACAAAAAATACAAAAAAAAATACATATATTTTAATCGATTTGTTATGTCATCTATGCTTTCATGCTTACTTATTTGTCCTAGGTTAGTATGTTAATGTTATTCATTCAGTTCATAATATGTTACGCAATACGAATCTTAAGTAAAATTAAAAAAAAAAAAAAGAATTTTCTTGAATAATAATGATAATATGCTTATAATGAGAACTTTCAAGTGTAGAGATCTTCTCCAAATTCCGCCTAGACGATAAGGAATTTAGGAAAGATCTCACGTCGAGGGTTCTCGTACTGCCCTTAAAAAATAAAATATATCGTTTTACAATTAAATTAATTCATCATCCACATTGCTGTATATTTTGGACCAGAAAAATGGTAACACGCTAAGGACCAAAATAAGAATTTCAAATGTAGAGATCTTCTCCAAATCCCGCCTAGATGATGGGGAATTTGGGAAAGCTCTCACACCGAAGATTCTTATCCTCACCCAAATAAAATTTTATTTCTAAAATCAAACAATTTATTGTTTAAATTATTACTCTTTATTTTTCTACGTATGCTCATTCATTATTATTGATTATTCCTTTCATTGCACATCAAATTTTATTATAAAATAAAAATAAAAAGGAAAACCGAGAGTTTTAAGAGGGTCCTACGAAACAAAATAAAATAATACTCCGAGTAAAAACAAATATTGGTATCCTGCCTAGACGTTGGAGGATTTTGAATAATTATTGTTTACGAAGGATCATTATTTGATTTAGAGGAATATTATGCAAATTCGAAAGCGAAGAAACTCTTCTCAAATTCTGCCTAGACGTTGGAGAATTCGGTGAAAGTTTTCGATGCCAAAGATTTCCATTTTATTCCTAAATGAAATAATTTGTTTTTTTTACAAATACAAAAATGTGCAATAAAGAGAGTTATGGGAATTATTTTTAAATATCAAAATTAAAATTGTCTTATCAAGATTAAAGGATAACACATGATTAAATGGTACCGTTTTCTAAACGGGCATCATGGGGGTGCTAATACCTTCCCTACGCATAACCGTACTCCCGAACCTTTTTTTTTTCTGCAGACCAAAATTATCTTTTAATGAATTTTAATTGATTTTAAGATTTTATTTAAGGGATAGATTTTCCTAGGTGGCCAATCACACCTAAACAAACAAAAAAAAATAGATCGGTGGCGACTCCATTTGTATTTTCAAAATCGTCTGGCGGTCCAAAAAATCGTTATGACAAATCCCATTGGCTAAGCCATGTGATGATGCCATTTGGCTAAAATAAAGATAACACTAGAAGCTAGACAAGGTGGGTTTTGGCCAAGCATGTAGGTGAATGTAGACACCAAATTTTGTTTGGGCCCCTAAACAAGGTATGTTCCTCTTTCAAATTCATATTCCTAACTCTACCTCGATTTCATGGCCCAATGTCCCTACACTTGGATTAAACACAACAGACAAGATCAAGGTTGTGAGGAAAGTCAAAAGTCAAAGTTGATCAAAAAGTAAAAGATAATGAAAAAAGTCAACTTTTGAAAAATCAAGATTTGGAAGAAGAATTGAGTGATGATGAAGCAATCTTGATAATTGAAGAGCTACAATTGAAAATGGAAAGAAAATTGAAAGTTGAGATTAGAGGTATTTGGAAAGATGAATTGAATAAATTGGAAATTTTAATTTTGGGAAAAAGTATGGAAATGATTAAATTAGATAAAATTGAAGGTTCAACTTGGAAAATTATCAATAAATGGAGATATTTAAAGGTCTAATTTCAAGGGAAATGAACGGAGAAGTCAATTAAAAGATGAATTGAACAAATTGAAACTTCAATTTTTGGGAAAAATTATGGAAACTTCAATGAATGAACGGAGAAGTCAATTGGAAGAAGAAAGGGTCGCTAAGCTTTCACAAGAAAAGCAAGATAAAGATAGCATATACTCTGCTTCTTTTGCTGAACTGTTGAAGACCCAGATAGAAAATGAGAGGCTACAGGCCAAGCTGAAGATCGAAGAAGAGAAGCGGCCCGAGAGAAAGGCCCTTTGGAGGAAAGTCCAAGATTTATAGGGTCACTTCAGACTTCAGAGCCACCAGAACCACATTGACACTCTATTGAGAACTTTAGAGGAGAAAGAAAAGGAGTGGCAAGTCACTCGCCGGATAACCACTGAGGCTTGCCTAAAAAGGCATGAGTAGATTGAACACATCACAGCCCAGATTCGTAGAGCAGGTTGGAAAGTCGAAGAGATGGCCGAGAGGGCAAAGGATCTAAGGCGTGAGGTCATCCCATTAAGAGCACATGGGCAGCAAATGTTAGATTTTCTAGATGTGGCTATAGCACAGTATAGGTAGATCCAGTATTTTTATCACTGTTGTTGTCATAACGGTTTTTCGACTGCTAGACGATTTTAAAAACACATGGAATCGTCACCAATCTTTTTTTGTTTAGGTGTGATTGGCCACCTACGAAAGCTTATCATTTGAATAAAATTTTAAAATTATTTAAAATTTATTAAAAAGGTAACATTTTGGTCCACAAAGAAAGTTTGGGTTCGAGTACGGTTATGCATGGGGAAGGTGTGAGCAGCCCCACGACGCCCGCTAAAAAACGGTAACATTTAACCACGTGTTATCCTTTAATTTTGATAAAATAACCTTAATTTGAATATTTAAAAAAATTCCCTTATTTATTTAGTTATTTTAAAAAATATATATGTATATAACTAAGTAAATAAACAAATATATATTCTTTAGGATCATTTTATTTCTTTTGAAAAAAAATATTTGGTCTCTTACCCCTAAAAGCAATTCGAATCATTTATTGAAAATGCTCGTCAAATACTCTCAATACTTTTTGTGGTATTTAACAAAATTTTCTCACCTCAAAATATTTTAAGAATCACGACTTGTGAATTCCATAGAATCCCATAGTCGGCACATGACGCAAGCAATTAAAAGTGTAATTCACGTGAGACTAATTTATTCTTTAAAATTTAATCATTATTGTTTTATTACTAACATTTTCTTTTACATGCATATGTGTCTTAAATAATTATCAACAAAGTTTCATTTCATTTATGATTTTATTAATTGAATATGAATGTGAATTCTTGTATTGAAAATATTTGTTAAATACTCTCAATACTCTTAGTGATATTTATCAAAATTTTCTCACCTCAAGATCACTTAGGAATCACTACTTGTGAATTCCATAATATTCCCTCTTCGAGAATCCGCATTCACTTTTATTATCATATGAATGCACGTGATGCAAACGATTAATAATGCAATGTGCATGAGACTAATTTATCTTTAAAAAGTCATTATTTATTATTTTATTATTAGCATGATCTTTAAATGTGCTTATATCTTAAATGATCATATATATATATATATATATATATATAAATCATCTAGGTAAAAATAATTTTTGAAACATCCCAACACTTTTGGTAATGTCTCGCTAATTATCTTTACTCGGAAGTTTTTTAGAAAAATTAATACTTTAACTTTTCTAAGAAAATTCCTTTTAGAGATTTTTTTTTAGCAAACAATCATTTTATTCCAAAGCTTATTTATATTTTTTCTCTTACAATAATTTCTTTATATATTTATAGCTTCCCAAAACAATAAATTTTTTCTTGTTTAGAAGATTTTTTTTTTAATAAATTGCAAAAGCATTTAAATAACAAATAATAAAGATAAATAAATAGTAAAAAAAATAATTATAACAAAATGCTATTGGGCTTGACCCAAAGGTGTGTTGCTTGAGTTTGAACCCAAAAGGCTGACTGGGTCAGTGGGCCTTGCGTCTGGGCCGGTCCCTTTCCCCTTTTATTTATTTTTTTTGTGCAGGCGGGTTCAAACGAGTTGGGTCGCCTCCAGGAGCCCCGCGTGGATCCTTCCCCTTAAATGAAACGTAGCGTTTCGCTGCTCTTTAAAAGGGATAATTTTTTTTTTCAAATCTTCAGATCCTCTCTCTCTCTAAATCCTCTCTTCTCTTTCCTGTTCTTGCCTAAGACTATCGGAAACCCCATAAATCCCCAAATTCTGGCGGCAGCTCCGCCGTGCTCCGCCTTGACCCTAACCTTTTCCAATTCGAAATTACACCAAAACACTCCTCGTCACCTTCCCTTTCTTAATCTCTAACTATTTTGCCCTGAAAATCTTCAAAAAATCACAAATCTGAGATCCTAAAACCAAGCTATTACCACCTCGATCTCTCTTCCCCACCGTCCAACCAACCCACGATTTCTACCAGAGCTTGCTCTCACCTTAAACTCCCTCTTCACTGTTAGTATTACCCAGAAACGTCCTAGAACCTAGTGAACCCAAAATGACTGAGACCCATGTTTTTGTTATTTGTGTCTGTTTGTTTTGGTTCATGTCCTTTCTTTGTGTCTTGGTTGGTTAGGTCATGTCTTTTGTTGTGTATTGAGGATTGTGGATGGGGTTGCAAATGTTGGTATATGAGTGTAGGTTGATTGTATGTAAGTTATTTTGAAAAAAAATCCGAACCCCCGGTGCTTGTGTTCTAGGCCTCCATTATCGGCCGATGGAAGAACTCCAAATCTTAGATTTTTCTCAAATTTGGATTCTGCCAGAGCATATGAAAATGAAAGATTTAGCACAATGGTTGCGTGAGAAAGGGGAAGGTAGCAAGGTGGTGGTTTTGCTAGGTGATTACATGGGGAAGGTTGGTGGTGTTGTGAGGGCTGGGGGTTGACTAGAGGGAGGCCTGGTGGCCTGGGAAGGGATTGGGGGTGGGGGGGCAGGTGGCTGGCAGGTATTATTTTTTAAAAAAAATCAAAATTTAATTAATAATAAATAATAATATAAAATAAAATTGGGCCATTTGAACTTTGGGCCCGAAAACCCAAAGAAAATTTTGGGCCCAAAATGCCTAATCTACCTTGGCCCAAAAAAATACTCCAATTCACCTTGCAAGCCCAACGAGATCACCCTATTTTAATTTGAAACTTAATTGAGACCCGATTAAAATGAAATCCGATTTAACTCGAACTCGCCTGAACTCTAGAACAAACCACTAGATTAAGGACAATAAATCGAGAGCCATCATTGTGAAGTGTATGTCATTATTTGACTTGAGATCGGCCTCGGACGAAATTAGGTGTCCACAGCTATAATCAACCTCAGGAATTAATGAAAGACTGTTTGGTTGGAATTATCCCAGAGCCAATACTTTTTATACACATTCATTCACTAATTTATTAACTCTTTCATTTATTCATTTGTTATTCATGTTTATTCATTTGTTCATTTATTTATTTATTTATTTATTTATTCATTCATTCATTTATTCCTACATTTTTACTCATTCATTCATTCTTTCATACATTCAATAAGTATAAAGAATAATATGTCATAAGGTTCTAATCCGTGGTATTTAAACTAAGGTATGAAATTGGGCGCCCACCAAGATAACTAGAGAGAAGTACCACGCACCAATATAATACACAATCGCAGGCTAAGATCATGGAAAGTGAACAGGCAACCCGAATAGAAAGAATGGAAAGGGTACAAGATGAGTTGCGAAAACAGTTGGCCAAGTCTCAGGTCGAGTCAAGAGATCAAATGACTAAACTGATGGAGCTGGTGTTCGCCGTCTTTAGGGGAAAAGGACACATAGAGAATTCGACCTTTGGAGAAGAATCAGGAGGCCAAGGGATAAAGGGGGTCAACTTGAAGCCATACTGCTAAACAACCAGTCCTCACAGAGCACAAAAACCTTACCACTGGCAGCTACAATGCCCTTCATGTATATTCAACCCAATACGGGGGCACAGAATCAGATGTCGATTGGGGCAAATCTTGGAGCTATCCCGGCTAATCCCATTGAGGTCTCGAATCTAGATAATCTTGCTGAGCAAGAAAAGATGAAAATGGTAGAACTAAAGAGGGTTAAGTTGGCTGACTCGCAGAAAAAGTATCAGTTGCTAGAGGAAATGCTAGGGCCGTAGAGGGAGCAAAATTATTCAGCAGCCTCGATGCCAAAGAGCTAAGCCTAGTTCCTATTTTAGTGATCCCGTCTAAGTTCAAAGTGTCAGATTTCGAGAAGTATGACGGGACCAGCAATCCATCATCACATCTGACAATGTATTGCCGAAAGATGACAGGATATTTTGAAGATGAGAATTTGGTCATCCACTATTTCCAGGACAGTCTGACAAGCTCAGCAACTCGATGGTACAATCAGCTCAGCCAGAGCAAGATCAAATCTTGGATGGATTTGGCTAGAGCATTTCTGAAATATTACAAGCATGTATCGGACATGGTTCCCGATAGACTGTCTTTGCAAAACATGGAAAATAAAGCTACTGAAAGTTTTAAATAGACAAAGATGGAGAGAATTGGCTACGTAGGTTCAACCTCCTCTTGTTGACAAGGAAACCACAATCCTATTTGTCAACACTTTAAAGGCACCATTCTACGACAAGCTGATGGGTAACGCCACTAAGAATTTCGCCGATATGGTTATTTCGGGAGAGATTATTGAAACCGCTATCAAGAGCGGGAAAATGGAGAGTGGGAAATCTGCTGCCCCCAAGAAAATAGTCCTCGCCAAGAAGAAATAAGGAGAAACACATGTAGTCAGTTTTGGCAATCGCCCTTTTGCAAACCCATCCCCATATACTCCCTATCCAACATACAAACCATACTACTCAGCCGTAAATAACCTCACTCAGAATCCTTTCCCATATACAGCTATACCATAACAGGTGTACCCAATTGACATTTCACCGCAAATAGTCATTTCCCCAAACACCATGCCAAACAATCAAACCATCACCCAATTAAGCGACCAAAGGCCCCCAAGAAACAACCAAAGGCCTCAGTTCGACCCCGTCCCAACAACTTACGGTGAGCTATACTACAAACTGTTACAGGGGCAGCTTGTCGCACCTGTTTACCTTAAAACCACCTTATCCAAAGTGGTATGGTTCCAGCACTCAGGATACAAGGGCACTCGACCGAGAACTATACTGCTTTCAAGATGGTAGAGGTGTGGAGAGTCGATGGAGCCCTCAGCAGAGTAAAAACCAGAATAATCAGTACCGTATCGGTTGGCGTACCGCTTTTCTTTTGGTACTAGTACGTACCGATACTGGTATGTTTTGACATAACGTTTCGGATTTATCGAGATTTTTCAAATATTTTTTCATATATATATTTATAAAGCTCATTTCTAAATTTTTAAATAAAACATATATTATATACATGTACAAATACATCTCAATTACATAAATATATATGTTTATATGCAAATATAAAATTTTAAAATTATAAATATTTCATATCTAAACTTTTTAATCATAAATAAATATATAAAAATATAATAAATTATTATTAATTAGATTCAATAACCTAATTTAATAAATATTTTTTTAATGAAATTATGAAAAACTAAAAATTATTATAACTAAAAAGTATTAGGAATTGGTTAAAAAATTTTAAAAATTTAAAAAAAAATCAAAATCTTTTACCGACCGATATCGATCGGTACGTATCAATAGAGGCTGGTATTGACCGATATAAAAATTGAAATGATACGATACTGATACCGTTTTATTTTTTTCAAAATTGATACGTACTGGTCGATACGACTGGTACCAGTACGATACGGACCACCATGGTAAAAATAGAAGGATAAAAGTAAAAACAATCCAGGACATTGAGAAAGCACTTTTCTCCCACCAATCTCGCAAAGCTAAAAGGAGAGGTAAAAGGACAAGAAAAAGTATTAAAGTGTTAAAGTCTCTAGAATGGGTGAAGACTACGTACAATGCGAACTTTTGTAATGCGAACATGTGCCAACCCGTTTTTTATCCTCAAAAAATGTGTAAAAAGTAAAGCCAACGTGTTTGTTAAAAAAAAAATTATAAGGATAAAAAATATATATATTTATTTATAACAAAAGTAATGAAAAAAAAAAATTATTTATTCTTACATGATGAATTGATAATAGTAAATATTTAAAAGAAAATAAAAGATTAGAAAATAATTAAATTTGTGATTAGATCTGTTCACGAATTACACCACTTGCCAAGCTCATTAATATAAATATAATCGATTCAACCCATGATATTATTTTATAAATAAATAAATAAATATATATATATTTTTAATTTTAAAATATCAATATAAAAATATTTTTAATTAAATATAATTTGAATGAACTATTTAGCCAAATTCGATTTCAAATTTAAATTTTAGAGGTATCGATCAAGTATGATGCGACTCGATCTATAGATATCTTCAAACAGTCAATGTTTATAAAAAAAATAAAAAAAAATTTACTTTTTATGTTTGTTAAGACAATATCTAATAACTAATAACCGCCTAACTTTTTCTCTCTTTATACGCTCGAGAGTTCACTGAAACTCTTAGAAGGCCAAGAGTTTTTTTTTTTTTTTCACGTAGCTTCTATTTGTTTCATTAAAGCCAATTTTTATATTTTTGGTATTAGATTGATAGGAAATAGAATGACAACAAAACTTCACTTGGTGTCAATGAAAAATAGTTGAAAACTTGAAAATTATTTTTTTACAAAAAGGGAAAGAAAATTTTCACGCTCATTAAAGCACAAAACGAACTTTCTCTAGCTGCATTAAGGCCATGTTTGGCATTGCTATTAGCATAGCTTTTGAGGTCAAAAGCTACGTTTTATCGCAACCATAATGTTAAACGGGTAAAAAAGTTTAGTTTTTGCAGTTAAAATTATGATTTGATAACCCAAACAAAAAAACCAATAAAATGGAGCTTTTAGGATTTGAAAACTGACTTTTAGATAAATTATTTTATTATTTACATATCTCTAAATTTTTATTATTTTAAACATATCTTGTTTGACATTCAGTTCTTCGCAGCAATATCAAACACTTAAAAATTCTTAAATCATATTTTTTTACCCTACTTTTTATACACATTTTTTCTAACCCAAGTTTTAGTTCATTCTAAACATTAAAAATAATAAACAAAAGAGTTTCACCATCATAAATATTACAAGAAAGATAAAGAAGATTAAGGGAAAAGATAAAACCAAGGTTTGTCAGGTGTTCAATTTTCAATCTTCCAAAACCTCCTTAGCTCCTTGCAAATCATTGGTGACTGCTCTCCTTAAAAAATTACGTTTAAGAAAGCTAAAATATATGTACAAGCTAAGATGGCATCTATTTAGGTCCTAAAAGTTCCTATTTATAGAGATCCAAAAGCCTGAAAAAGAAAAATTTTGTGGGCAATGATGCACCCAAAAGAGTGTATCTTATTTAACCTTGCACTAAAAAGATCAATTGTAAGTATAATGATTAGCAAGGGTCGAGTCCTCAGGGATTGGGTTTTAATCTATGAGTTATTAGTTTATAACTTACGTTCAAAGAAAACAATAAAAGAAAAGGGGTTTTTGAAGCCAGATTTAAACTAAAGTAAATAATAAGAATAAGATGCAAGGCGGTATAACCAGCCAATAAAAATATATATACTAAATTAGGCGGTATAACCAGCCAATAAAAATATATATATACTAAATTAGGCGGTATAACCAGCCAATAAAAATAAAACAAAGTTAATATACAAATTAGGCGGTATAACCAGCCAATAAAAATAAATATACTTTTAAAAATAAACAAACTAGAAAAGTAAGAAAACAAGTAAGTAAGAAGAATCAAATATGAAAAATATGGTTAAGGTTTCATTCTCCACCACTAGACATCATTAACAATCAATTTCAGATCTATCAATATCAACCAACTATCAAAGTTAACAACCGTAGATAACAACAAGCTCTGTTATTCCAATCTTTCCTTAGTTTGTCGTTAAATAGAACAAGCTCTCTATTTAATCTCTAACCATTAAACAACCTAGAATAAGCTCTCTAAATTCAATTTAATGGCAGCTTTATGATGAGAAAGATAGGTTGATCTAAGCAACAAACACATAAGCTCGGATTGTTCAACTTAGGTTGTGTTCCACTTTGCAATTATTGAAAACTTGACCATAATCACTAATCACAAATTGCCACTTATGAATAGGAAATCAAGACAATTACACGGATCAAGACTCCTAAACTAGCAATAGATAATTATCAAGATCTATCTAGTTGTACACCTAAATAAATCAAGACAACATCATGAACAATTCTTGTAGAAGAACATAAGCAACTTTGATAGAAAATTAATGATAGATAGAATCTGAAAATCAATCACAAAACATGTCTAGGGCTTTGAAATCACCCTTAACCAAATAGAAGTTTAGCCTAGCATAGGCATTGTAAACATAAACATAAAATTAAAGAGAATCTAAGAAGGAAATAAAAGAAAGAAAGAAGAAGAAGAAAATAAAGAAAAAGAAAACTAGAGAAAAGAAAGAAGAAGAAAACTTAGAGAATTTTATTACAATGGCTAATTTCCTACCAATCTACCATCTCTTACAATCATCCAAGGCCCTCTATTTATACACATTTTGGAAGGCTAAATGACAAGAGACAAACTTTACAAATTTCAAAGGTAGGTATAATAGGTGGGTGCATTTTTCTAACAATTTTCGTCATATTGTATGACAATTTTGATCAGCCAACTTGATGGTCGATTTTGTCAATTTTGGAGGCCTGATCTGATCACATGGTCTTCTATAAAAATGTTCCCCTATCAGTTACTGATCCATAGCCGTTGGAATCAGCTCATTTTCTGATGTGGATAAGAAGATATGGGCAAAATACGAAAACAGGTCAGCAGAGACGTCATTGCACATCAGCCAACTTGATGGTCGATTTCGCTAGGGAAAACGACTCCGTTTCAAGAAGTGTAAAACATGAAAAAGATAGATATGCCTCTTAAATTTGCACGGTTAAAATTTCAGGCTTATTGCTTCAGTGAAACTCGAGATATAGCTGATATGGCAAGAGGTGTCTGAACTGGATTTGCCCTTAATTCTAGTAATCTGAAATCACTCAAAGAAACTTGTGAAAAACACCAAATTACATAAAAATATAAAAGATCATAAACACAATTAGACTAAACAATAATAACTCATATTTGACACAAAACAATAATAAAACATAACTAAAAACTATATAATTATACGAGTTATCACACCCCCACACTTAGATTGTTGCTAGTCCCTAGCAACGACTCAATAAAATAAGAAAATCTAATCTAATCCATTTTCGTAGGAAATCACGGTGGCACTTAGCATGTGACACAAGCCTTTAAACCCCTAGGTGTCCCTAGTGGACGAGTTTAGTCTCGTGAGGGTTTACTAGAACGATACCCACAAACATTGAAGACATAAGAAAAACTAAAAATAATAATTATAACTAATCCTTCCAATATAAATTAGAGATAATCATTGGACAAGTCTTAAAAACTAATCAATAGCTTAAAGAAATTCACAAAAATTCTTGCTTGAATGTAAATAGTTTGAGTTAAGCCAATATTAACATAACATATTTCAATCAAAATAGTGCATATTCAAACTTAATCTCAACCTCTCACATGGGATACTCTCATGATTTTCACTCTTTAAAGTAGTGGTAAAGTGTTTACACTCAATCAATCTCATGAAAATAGTTCTACCATATGCTTGCTTGTCCACCTATTCTCCACTAAAAGATCATGCAACTTCATAAATCAAGAGGTCTTTAATCAAGGTTGTAATGGGGCCAAGGGGTTTGTAATGTGGTTGAAGAACAAAAGGATAAAGATATCACAAAGGTTCCAAAGAGTTCATAAAGTTTAGAGACATAAAAAGATCATACAAAGAAACTTCTCAAAACTCTTTACAAGTACATAGTCACCTAGGCCGGATATTCATGTTGGGCCTTTTCTTCATTCTAAACAACTTTGTAACATCTTTTTCTTTTTCCACAAATTCAAGAGATGATTCATATTTTTTTTTTTTTTACGTAGGAATATATTTGCCAGTATTCCATTTCTTTTTCTCTTGACTTTTCTTTTCTTTTCCCCCCACACTTATTTCTTGTTTCTAACCCAAATTTTTAACTAAAAATATCCCTTGTTTTTTTTTGCAATATGTCTCAAAATATATAATCCATCTTTAGAACAAGGGTAAGGATATAAGTATATTTAGGCTAGGTGTAAGTTGTGGTTACCAATAAAACAGCATATTTAATGTAGGCTCAAATTGGCTCACTAGTGGGGATGTTCTCTTAGAACATTAATAATGGATGGCTGTTTGGCTCTGGTTATAATCCTAATGCCTCTATCATATTCATGTTGTCACATGTATCAATATAGTCTCAAACAGTTTAAAGCAAGTTCTAGAGAATCATGTAATCATAAGAGCACTCAAGAAAGAAATTAGATTGATTTGTATAATGCATCAATCATTATAGGCTCAAAAACTCACAAGGATGATTATACAAGTCAGATTAAGTCTAAACATGCTTCTTTCTCAATCAACATATCATATTAACATTGGCTCATAAAAAGGTTGACATCAAGCTCAATTCTCATGAAAATCTTCTCACTAATAAATCTGTTTTAGACTTATGCAATTCATATCTCATCATTGTATTAAAAAGGAACTAAAACACACTAAAAAAATAATAATAATAATAATAAAGACTCATAAAAAAAAATAGTAGACAAAAATAAAAGAAATCCTAAATCATTCCCCCCACACTTAATTCTTACATTGTCCTCAATGTAAGTCTATTAACCCAAATGAAAGAATCATGTGTAAGAGAAAAGAACTAATAACATAAGAATAGGAACAACTAAGACTCAAAACAAAACAAAACCATGCAACCTAAATAATCCTAAAATACTAAACAAAAATTAACAAGTAAACATAAAAAGATTAAAATCAAACTAACAAGGTATGTCTCAAGTCTCCCTTACTCAGACCTTGTTCAGAATGAATACTTTTAAATGGCTTAAAACACAAATTTCTTTCTTTTTTTTTTTTTTTTTTTGAAGGTAAAATTTAGGATATATTACCTGTAGAGGTTGCTAACCACTTATTATAACTGAGACACAACAAACAAAATGTTAGATAATGTCACAAAGACAAAGTGCAATCCACTCCTTGCTCGTCTATATCTCTTTTTCTTTTTCCGAGCGTTTGCGAAACAACCGTAGCAGATAAACACTCATAAGCTTGGAGCTTTTTGAGTAAATCTTCAATGGTTGTAGCAGAAATTATGGTTCTCCTTGCCTCTGAAAACATGAATCCATTATCCACAGCATTATCTAAATATGAAAGCAAATTACTAAAATAACCATTAATATTAAGCAAACCAATGGGTTTCTTATTTGTGACCAAAGATGACCAAGAAGCCACGCAAGCTATTTCTTCCAATGTACCCAGACCTCCTGGTAGAGCAATGAATGCATCGGCAGAATGGTACATGATTGTCATCCGTTCAGGGATACTCCAGACTTGTATTTCCTTACCCACGGTAGGTCCACAAAAACCTGTGAATAGTTTTGGCACGATTCCTAGAACTGGACTTCCTCCGGCGTGTGCTGCTGTAGCGACTGCTCCCATTAAACCCGTACTACCGCCTCCATAAATCAACTGGATCTTTTGTTGGGCAAGTATTACTCCAACTCTTATGGCTTCATCAGCAAATATGTTATTTTTCCCTGGATAAGCACCTCCAAAGACACAAATTTTTTTAATGCGCTGGGACGAAGTACTTTCCATTTTTTTTTTCGAGTGCCTGAAAGAGAATGAGTACATGGTGTAATATATAGAGGACTGAGTAGTGAATCAGACAAGAGTAATAATGTCGCCGAAAGTGTATCTGACCTGTCAGAAGAAAATGTTAACCTAACAAAAGATTTTTGCGTGATTTCAGGAAGAAAATCAAAAAGAGAAGAAAAATCAACCGTAAAAGTCAAGAGTAATAATGTCGCCGAAAGTGTATTTGGCATCTTCCTCTGGTTTTACGTCCAGAAACGGCTTAAACGCCTTCTATGAGTCGAGGATATGCTTCCCATCCAGTTTTCTTACAAGCTGGCAAACAGGGTCTTTTAACATCAGATTCCCAAGATGTTGCCATTCCCTTTGGAATTGCGGCCATAAATCAAGAATTTCTCTTTGTACGTCTCCACTAGGATGCGTCTCAAGAGAAAGTTGGATATTACCCAAATTCTCCTTACTCAGTCCATCCTTAATGAATTCAATTTTATCATCTCGATTAGAGGACGGAATCCCAATAGAACGACATTTACCGTTACACGTCCATCGTGCACATTTGTGGCAATTTGAACTCATGCGCTTTGCTCGTCGCTTCTTTGCAAAAGTGCTTCTACCTGTACCTGGTAAATGCAAAACAGGAAGATATTCATCTTCACGTACCTTGGCTTCAATTATCCAACGTATGTCTCCAGGAATCCCTTTGTGCATAAGCATTCTTAATCTTTCAAATCGAACTTGGTAAAGCTTCAGTAAAATATTTCGAGGAAAATGAGGAAATCTTACCTGCAATCTTGTGAGAATATCATCCATCCTGAAAAAAAATGAAAAAAAAAATTGAAAGAGAAATTGGAAGAGAAATTTATATACAATATCAGTTTTGTGGGTAGCTGATGGAACCGACTTAAATAATCACGGAGTACCGTTATCCGCCATTTAACCGGGGTTAAAAAAATTATATTTACATCTAGTTATTTTCAAAACAAGGATCAGAAAGAAAAACAACATAAAAAGACTCAAAAACAAAACACTCTAAATAAAATCCTAAATTCTTCCCCCCACACATAATTCTTACATTGTCATTAATGTAATGCTATTAATCCCAAATGAAAGAATCATGTGTAAGTGAAAAGAACTAATAAACAAAATAAACTTATGCAACCTAAATGAACTTAGAAACACTAAACACAATTAGCAAAGAAACATAAGAAAAAGATAAAGAAAAAGAGAGCAAATCTGAGGATGGCAGTTTGGCAATGCTTTCACTAATTAGGCTGCCTCCCCCAATTAACACTTGATTTAGTGTTTTGAACCTAACCAACACCCCTTCTTGGCATTTTAGGCTTGTTAGGCTCATACATGAAATTTCCCAAATTTATGCGTTTGAGAGGAAGCTTTCTTTGCACAACAGTGGATGCATTCTCCATTACAAGTATTATTCCATCATCCTTTGTGGTGCATATGTCATCGAGGAATGGAGCATATTTTGATACTTGTTGAATGACCTCCACAAACAAGTTGTTTAAGGTTTTCGGCATGTGTTGTTCATGTTCTTCCTCCTTGAACTTTGCAAATCTACTAGGAAAAGGTGGAGAAGAAACATTAGTAAAAAGTGAAACCTTAAACGTTACCTCAGGTGCCGAAATACTCTTATTTGGATCTTTGGCTTCATTATCCTCAAGAATAGAATCCATCTCTAATTTTGTTTCATCCTCATCTTGTTCCTCATTCTTCAAGGTCACAATAGTAGCATTCTCCTTTGGGTTAACCATCGTTTGGGCTGGGAGTTCTTCAGATCTTTGTGCTACCCATCCCACCATACTACTAGCCAATTGGCTCATTTGCTTTTCCAAACTCTGGATGCTTGCCCTTGTTTCCTGTTGAAATTGCAAAGAATCAGTAACAAGAGAATAGACAAGATCTTCTAAAGAAGTACCTGAGTTTTGAGTCATATGTGGTGGTTGAAAAAGATCTGGTTCTTGAGACCATGATTGATTGAAGCTAGATGGATGAGTGTAATTGGCATAAGGATCTACTTCTTGGTAATTTTTCGAGTAGCCATAATTAGTATGATCCCACCATCCCTCATGGTAAGTGTTTGAGTAATGATCATACTGTTGGTCTTGGAACACTTGATGGCCTTGACATCCTCCCATGGCCAATTGTTGAAGTGGGGAGGTGAGATTGGCTTGTTGATTCTCCATGTTCATGTATGCCACCAACTCTTCAAGTGTTAGATTGCTCAATTCCATTGTTTTTGTTTTTTTTTTTTTTTAAATTTGAAAAGAAAAACTTGTATGTACAAGAAAATAAAACTAATTAGAACTGAAAATAAGAATAAACCAAGTAACAAATAAACTAAAGAAAGCAATCCCCGGCAACGGCGCCAAAAATTTGATGCACCCAAAAGAGTGTATCTTATTTAACCTTGCACTAAAAAGATCAATTGTAAGTATAATGATTAGCAAGGGTCGAGTCCTCAGGGATTGGGTTTTAATCTATGAGTTATTAGTTTATAACTTACGTTCAAAGAAAACAATAAAAGAAAAGGGGTTTTTGAAGCCAGATTTAAACTAAAGTAAATAATAAGAATAAGATGCAAGGCGGTATAACCAACCAATAAAAATATATATACTAAATTAGGCGGTATAACCAGCCAATAAAAATAAAACAAAGTTAATATACAAATTAGGCGGTATAACCAGCCAATAAAAATAAATATACTTTTAAAAATAAACAAACTAGAAAAGTAAGAAAACAAGTAAGTAAGAAGAATCAAATATGAAAAATATGGTTAAGGTTTCATTCTCCACCACTAGACATCATTAACAATCAATTTCAGATCTATCAATATCAACCAACTATCAAAGTTAACAACCGTAGATAACAACAAGCTCTGTTATCCCAATCTTTCCTTAGTTTGTCGTTAAATAGAACAAGCTCTCTATTTAATCTCTAATCATTAAACAACCTAGAATAAGCTCTCTAAATTCAATTTAATGGCAGCTTTATGATGAGAAAGATAGGTTGATCTAAGCAACAAACACATAAGCTCGGATTGTTCAACTTAGGTTATGTTCCACTTTGCAATTATTGAAAACTTGACCATAATCATTAATCACAAATTGCCACTTATGAATAGGAAATCAAGACAATTACACGGATCAAGACTCCTAAACTAGCAATAGATAATTATCAAGATCTATCTAGTTGTACACCTAAATAAATCAAGACAACATCATGAACAATTCTTGTAGAAGAACATAAGCAACTTTGATAGAAAATTAATGATAGATAGAATCTGAAAATCAATCACAAAACATGTCTAGGGCTTTGAAATCACCCTTAACCAAATAGAAGTTTAGCCTAGCATAGGCATTGTAAACATAAACATAAAATTAAAGAGAATCTAAGAAGGAAATAAAAGAAAGAAAGAAGAAGAAGAAAATAAAGAAAAAGAAAACTAGAGAAAAGAAAGAAGAAGAAAACTTAGAGAATTTTATTACAATGGCTAATTTCCTACCAATCTACCATCTCTTACAATCATCCAAGGCCCTCTATTTATACACATTTTGGAAGGCTAAATGACAAGAGACAAGCTTTACAAATTTCAAAGGTAGGTATAATAGGTGGGTGCATTTTTCTAACAATTTTCGTTATATTGTATGACAATTTTGATCAGCCAACTTGATGGTCGATTTTGTCAATTTTGGAGGCCTGATCTGATCACATGGTCTTCTAGAAAAATGTTCCCCTATCAGTTACTGATCCATAGCCGTTGGAATCAGCTCATTTGCTGATGTGGATAAGAAGATATGGGCAAAATACGAAAACAGGTCAGCACAGACGTCATTGCACATCAGCCAACTTGATGGTCGATTTCGCTAGGGAAAACGACTCCGTTTCAAGAAGTGTAAAACATGAAAAAGATAGATATGCCTCTTAAATTTGCACGGTTAAAATTTCAGGCTTATTGCTTCAGTGAAACTCGAGATATAGCTGATATGGCAAAAGGTGTCGGAACTGGAACTGAACTGGATTTGCCCTTAATTCTAGTAATCTGAAATCACTCAAAGAAACTTGTGAAAAACACCAAATTACATAAAAATATAAAAGATCATAAACACAATTAGACTAAACAATAATAACTCATATTTGACACAAAACAATAATAAAACATAACTAAAAACTGTATAATTATACGAGTTATCAGGCAAGTAACAGCTTTCAGCTTGGAAAAGGAACTGATTTTCTCCTTCTTGCTTTAGGACTCTACAAAAATAAAAAAGTTATTAAATTAATAACTAATTTAAACATAAAATAAATAAATAACAACTAATCTAAAATATAACTAAAATAATTAATTAAAAGTTTAAACTGTAAGGACTTAGCTAATTTAAATGCACAAAATATGATAAAATAACTCTATTTCATAAAGTTATCAGTCATCCCTAGGTGTGGGTCGATACATGTTTAAAAGTATTATTTTTTTTTTTATAATCTATAATATATATAAAATATGAATGTGAATGTGAAAAATCTTCTGAACTGAAGAAAATAATTATTTTTATTTATTATATTTTTAAATTGTCATTGTAAATATTATAATTATTAATAAAAAATTTCCAATTTATAAGTAAAATTTTGATTTCATTAAAAGTCTTTCATTAAATATATTTATTTGATGATAAATGAAAATTGTTAAATTTTACATTGAATTACTTTATATTAAGTGTTTTAATTTTTCATTAACCTTAAAATATATATAAATTTATTTGATAAAAATACAAAAGTTAAAATTTACATTAACTTTTTTATTTTCATAAATTTTAATTTTATATTAAAAAATTAAAATTATAAAATTTGAACATTGAACATTGTTAATACATTTTTAATTTTAGTTATTTGTAAAACATATAACTCTAAATTTAAAAATAAATAAAACGATAAGCAATACATTTATTAAAACATATATGACAACAAATAATAATATATAAAAAATAGATGAACGATCAGTTCATCTATCAAATTCAATTTTAATAACCCATCAGCTAACAAGTAAAATATAGCACAAAACCTACATGGTTTTGTTACTTTGGACTAGTGACTAAAAAATCAGATTGGATTAGTCAGTCGGATTGAGAATCAATGACCTATTTGGTCCGATAAGTATATTAGAATCGGATTTTTATTAAATTGATTTAACCGGTTAAAATCTAGATTGAATCGGTAATAAATTAGTTTTATATGTATTTTTAAAATTTTGTTTTTAATTAATAAGATTTGAACTTTTAACTTTTTAATTTTATATTAAAGACCATATCATTAAATCAAATGCATATTTTTATTAATTATTAACTATATTTAATATTTATTTAACATTATAATTAGTTTTTAAATATTAAAAAAATTTATCAGATCGATTGATTCAATCAATTAAATAAAAAAATTAAAGATCAGATCGATTTGACCTTTGATCCGATTTTTTAACCTTGCTTTGTATTGGATTTATACATTAAATTTTATTAAATCCAATTTAAAGAGCTAAAAAGATTTTAGATCCACTTATTATCCAACATTTCAAGACCAACGAGTAATTAAAAGAAAGCCTTGGCTAGTGATGCCCTCATTTGTCTTATTTGTGTAACAATAACAAAGCCGCGTCTTCTATTCTTATTTTTCTTTTTCCCTCTTCTTCTTTCTTATTTTTTTATCCAGAATTGAATCGTCGGTCTTTCCTTTTTTTTTCTTCTTCATCTTCCATATTTATGAGGATGCGTGCAGAAAGTAAAACTTTGATAAATAAATGTTTAATAAATTAATAAAATCATATAATTCTAATTTGGATAAGTGTATTAAAATAATAACCTCGTTCGTTAAATTAATGCATAAAATTATAATTATTTTATAATTCATTAGGCCCAACAAATATATAAATTAATAATTCTTAAAAAAAAATATGCATAAAAGTTCATATAATACTATAAGAAAATTTTCACTTAACAACTTTTACCTTCTCATTTCAGCTATTTCTCAAAGAGTTTGTTTTTGATACATTGTCAATGTATATACTCCATACACTGACAGTGAATCTTATACTAACACCTTATAAAAAACTAACCCCTAACTTTAACCACTAATCCCTAACCCTAACCGCTAACCCTACAATCTAACTTTAACACGTGATATCGTAGGATACACTGACAGTGTATGGCCCTATACACTGTCAGTGCATCAAATACTAATCCTTTCTCAAAATATACATCTAAAGTTGTTTTTCTTTTTCTATATACCTAAACCAAACTGAATTTCATCCTTAATTTTTGCTATGCACATATCACATTCGGAACATTCTTTTCATGTTGTAGCAAGTTGTTATTTAAGGTTATTGCTTGAAATGCCTCTTTTAGAGAAATAGTTAGTAAATCATAACTTTCATATGGATCTTGATCATCATCAGTAGGCATATTCTTGATCCCTTGAATAATTTCTTCATTTGTAAGTGATTTTATCACTGTATTTAATGTTTTTCATTTATATGTCATTCATATATCTTAGTAAAAGAAAATAATAATACATATATAAAGATTGAAAACATAAAATTTTTATAAATTAATAAATATTAATTTATCGATAAATGAATAATTTATTCATTTATTGACAATTAAATAATTTTTTTAAAATAATATTTTTTGAATTATAGTAATACTATTTTATAGGGATTTTATTATATTTTATACCGTTACTAATGTCGTGTCGCGTCAAATACTATGGATGACAAAATGAACCTGAACCCAAAAATTCACCCGAAAAAACCCGAACCCACCTACCATCGATACTTTGCTCCTTCACCTTCATCAACAGCTCCGTCTAAATTGGCCTTTAAAAGCTTCATCAATCTTCCTTGACTAAGTTGATGTTCATCAACAATTCTATTTTGATATCATCATTCCACTGTTTGTAGTTTCATATTTCCATCAATGTATTTGCAAGGAAATTAAACGGTTCTGTTATTCAAACAATTTATCTTTCGGATACTTTTTTTTTTTTACTCAAAAGTTTTATTTAATTGAAACCCATTAGGATGATGAGTGAATAATTGGAAATAAATTCGTAATCTGGGTTTGGATGTTGAAGTGGTTCTTTATAGTTTACAATGGATTTTAGAAAGTAAAAGAGATAAGAAGAGAAAATAAAGAAAATAAAAAAGGAGATGATTTTGCATTGATAAAAATATGAAATTTTGACTGTAGGTTCATGGGATAATGAGAATTAGTTCTTAAAATTAAGCAATATAGAGATGAAGAAGGGTGAAAGAGAAAGTTAGGTAGATAAGTTACAAAGGAGTAATCATACTATAATTTATTAAGCCATTAGCTACTAGTTTTTTCTTAAGATATCCAGACGGTGTTTGTGAATAACATTCCCCTTCAGTCCATTGAAAATGGTTTTGGTGTATCTTTCAACACCATGGGAAAGTTATGGATGTGTTTATATTGGTATTAAACCACGTTAATTTATTAATTAAGAGTCAATTTGTTATTGGTAATTATAAAGTGTTAGTGTGTGAACGGTTGTATGAGATAACTTGCATATTAAAAACCTAATTGTTTATTATAAGTTGAGTTTGTTTTAATAAAAACAGTAAGAGAGCCGCACAAGTAAAGTGGCTGGTTTTGAAGTTCTGCAATATTATTGTTTCTTTATTCTTGTTCTTTGATTCTTTATTGTTCACAGTTTATCCCGAAAAGGAGAAGTAAGAAAGGTAAAAAGAATGGTTTTGTGAGATATTCCAAGTTAGAAAAGCAAGAAGAGTAGTTGATAGACTTCGTGGGACATGGTTAATGAATTTTCGGATTGGGGTGGACTTGGCTAGGTTCAATACTATAATTTCGTATTGGAGAAAGGTGCAACCAAATAGTATCAAAGTAGTTAGATTGCGTTTGGGAACTTGGATTTCAAGCAATGAATTTGGATTTCAAAAATAATGTAATTGTGTAGTAAAACATATGTAAATGTAACATTCATGATTATTTTTCAAATTTATGGATTTGTTGGATGCCTATGTAGTGATGAATTTGAAATACTTATAGGAATTTGTGAATTTGAAATTCATGTTTTTATACCTTTCAAATGTACAATCATGTTGAATTTTAACTAATGTATGTATTTTATTATTACAATTTATATAGCAAATGAAATCCAAATCTAAATTCTCAAATTCAAGTTCCCAAAAATAGCATAGGGGTTATGATGAATATTATGGGTTGTGACAGTGCCAAGGAGATGGAAGGTAATTCTAATCTGCTGCCAAAATCTTACTTACAAGCTGTGGTTATTGGGGAGAATCCAGACAAGAAGAAAACGGACACTGTGCTGTGAGTGACTCTACCAAGGTTGACAATTATGATGAATCAGAGAATAGAGAAGGTTCGTGCATTGATATGGTTAAAGCTTGAGAAGTGCAAGTGCTTGATTGTAATTGCTAGAGATTATTATGAGACTGAAAGATTACTGGAGAATTTTAGGATGGAAAGTGTTTCATTATGATGTTAATATTAAAAGAATCTCGGAAAACAGTTTTTAATTGAATTCGAAGAAGAGGATACAAGAATTAAAAATGGAAGAGCTAGGCTGGACGTGGCTCAAAGAATGAATGGCTCCATGAGTTGGAATCGTGGTCGAGATATGCATGCATCCCCAAAATTCAGAAATACTTGGATCACTATATTATAAATATATAATATTACTAATTGTTCAACAAATCCCAATCAGGATCTCGAAAGTAGAGGTGCTTATGGATCAGGCCGAGGCGAGACCCAAAAATTTTGAAGTTCCTTGTCAGGCCCGGCCTTGGGGGGCTCGGGCCGGCCCGTGACCACTATGCATTACATTTAAAAAAAAAATTATTAATATTTTTAGAATTATAATTAAAATTAAAATTAAATAAAATAATATTATTTGAATACCTAAAACATTGTTTCGGGGCGGTCCGGAACAAAAATTCTCTGCCAGGCCCGACCCAATACAGGCCGAACCTGCCGGACCGAACGGACTGCCAGACCCGTGAGCAGGTCTACTCGGAAGTGGGAGAGGATGTTATTTTCTTGTTCCATTGTTGTTGAAAAAAAAAAAAGGAGGTTGACAACAATGCTTTTACTATCGCTGATTATAGTTCTCAAACTGGAGAAAAAGATTCTGTCCAGTGTTCTGCAGATGATTAACTACCAACTTAGGAAGAGGAAGATGAACGGTTACTGACTCAGAAGGATATGGGCGACAAGGTCAAAAGTGGCAAAGTCTCTGTTGAGAATAACGATGGCAGTGGATTTAATGAAGACAATAATGGTTGTAGATTGGATTCATTGGTTAATGCGAGATCAACCCTCGAGAATAATTGCATTATCATTGAGGGACATGAAAAAGGAGAATGAAGACTTCAATAATTATTTAATGGAATCTGTGAAAACTGATGGGAGAGAGAATGGATGTAAACGAGATATTTGTGCTCGCAAGATATTTGGATTCAGCTCGAAAAAAATTCGAATTTGGCTTGGTCATTGTTGAATCAAGCTCGAGCTATCGAGTGAGCAGAATTCGAATATCCTAATGCTTGACTCGAGTAGCTCGCGAGTCTAATCGAACTTTTTATTTTTATTATATATTTTTTATATTTATAATTAGTATTGAAAAATCTCAATTCGAACTCGAGCTCATTTTTTACTATGTAAACGAGTCTAATCGAACGAGCTCGAACAGTTTGATTTTTATCTCGAATCGAGCTCAAGCTTTAAAAGTACAATTTGATCAAACTAGAACCGAGCTTCAAGTTTCGAATTTCAAGTCAAGTTCAAACTCGAATTTCTTACAGCTTAAACTCGACTCGGCTCAATTATATACCTAAAAGAAAGGATCAAGATATAGCTGAAAAAGGGAACTGGCTGGTATTGAAGTGGACATATATTTTATTGAGGGCCTGGATAATGATGTATCTGGGGCTGGCTGTTCGGCCCAGTCTTCAAGGCTTGAGAATATGAATAAATCTTTGAATGGTTGTGTTGGGCCATTAGGTGAGGCTCAAACTCGTTTGGAAATTAAAGAAGTAGATGGTAGAGGTAGCCCTCAACTGAGTAAAAACAAACGAGGACATTGAGAATGCACTTTTCTCCAACCAATCTCACAAAGCTAAAAGGAGAGGTAAAAAGACAAGAAAAAGTATTAAAAGTGTTAAAGTCTAGACAATGAGACTTACTTTATGCCTAAAATATGAATTGTTGAGCAATATGCTGAAATTTATATTATATTTAGCAGATAATGAATTTAGCTTTTGCTTGATTTTGTCAATCATAATGATTTAACTACATAACCTATTTTATTTTCATATTATTATTATGATTGAGGGGAACTCCGATATTTAAGAAAAATATATTAAATTAATTTGAAATTTATGTATATCAAATAATGCCACGTCCATCAAAATAACCCAATCAATGTGTCTGTTCCATGATAGTCGGTACCGACTATATCAGTTGGTACGTATCGTTTTGAAGAAAAACGAAATGGTATCAACATTGTACCAATCTATACATGTATATATCGGCCCGTACCAATTGTTATAAGATTTTAATTTTTTTAATTAATTCTTAAAAATTTTTAGTCATAATAAATTTTAATTTTCCATAATTTCATTCAAAAATATATATTTACTAAATCTAATTAATAATAATTTTTTATATTCATTTTATTTATTTATGATTAAAAATTTTAGATATTAAAAATTTTGTATTTTAAAAATTTTGTATTTGCATATAAACATATATATATATAATTGAGATATATTTATACATGTATATAATATATAATTTATTAGAAAATTTAAAAATCAGTTTTATAAATATATATATAATATGTAAAAAAATAGATAAAATTAAAATGATACGTCAAAATATACTGATTTTAATATACAATGATATGAAAAAATAATACAACCATCGATACGATTGACTAGTGTTACTTTCTTTTCCCGTTAACTACTCTTTGTTTGAGTGACAACTATCATAAGAATTTTTACAATGCAAACGGTGCAAACACTTTAAACTGTAACCTTTAGATTTCACATAATCAATCTCAACCACACCTTTTTTCTGCCAGCCGTATACCTTTTTTCTATCAGCAGTATTTTTTCTGATTCTCATATGAAAATATAAGATAACTACAAAAAAAAATTAACAACTAAAACTTATTTAATAATTATATATCACGACAAAAAATTTTATTAAAAAAAAAATAAAACTTTGATATTTTAAAAATAATTTAAATTATATTAAGATTATCTTAAAAAGTTGATCTATTATTAATAATGAGATTTAGTACTCAAATATTGTATAATATTTACAATAATAATATTAATTTTTTTTAATAATAGTACCATTTAAAATATTAAAAAATATGTGCATATTAATTATTAAATTTTTTTAATATTTAAAAAAGTATTATTTAAAATATAAAACTAGTTGAATATTAATATTTTTAAATATATTTTTAATATAAAATTAATAAAAATAATTATTTATAGGATTTTGTTAACGAGTGCTTTCAGGACATTCTTCAAGATTAGTTAAAAAAGTGATACATTTATTATATTTTTCTTTCTATATATATCACTTTAATCAGTATCACTAGTAGACCTGCTCACGAGCTGGGCAGCCCTCTCAGCCCGGTAGGCCCGACCTGTACTGTGCCAGGCCTGGGTGAGAATTTTCATGATCCGGGCTAGCCCGGCCCGAATCACTGTTCACATAATAAAAAAAAATATTACTTTTATAAAAATTTAATTATAAAAATAGAAAAAAAAATAAATTTATATATGTGAACAGTATAATATTATAAAGAATAAATTTATATAAAGAATAAATTTTTTATGTTTACACTATAATATTATAAATATATTTATTCTTTATATGATATAAATTACATAATATATATATTAAAATAATATATTTTATATAATTGAAAAAATGAGTCGGGCCAGGCTAAGCTCGGGCCTTGAATGTTGGAGACAAGGCCTAATCTATTTTTTAAATAGGCTTTATTTTTTACCCAAACTCATTTTTTGGGTTTAATATTTTTATCCAAGCTCACTCAAATATCGAACGAGCTTTCAGGCTTGGGCGAATAGCCCGACCCGTAGATAGGTCTAAATTGTAGCATTAAGTAGTATTTGATTGGCCTGGACAAAATTTTGAACCTTAATTGTTGATCGGATCAGGCTTGAGCAAGCATATAAAGTGTTGATACCATACTTAGGTCCAACATGAATCTCGCCTGTCCTGACAAAATATATATATATATAATATTTTTATAGTTTTACCATTAAAATAAATGGGTTAAAATATAAAAGTTTTATTCATTGAAATCAACATGTTGACAATATGTTGGACACGGCATGAGAAAAACAATTAAAATGCGATACAAAATACGACACGATAAAAAAAAATACACACATGACACAAATACACAAAGGTGTGAAAATCTATAGAACACGTGATTAACGGACCAAAATTTATATAAACATATAACAACATAAATACAATTATGATATAAAAATTAATACGAACATGATATAAATACACGAATTACTAGAAATATATGTGATAAATTTATTAAAATAAAAATATTTTTTAATAAAATAATATTATAAATTGGTTCGAGCCTAACAAATTTATTCTCGAATTAGCCAAATTCATAAAATTGATAAGTAGCTTGATCCATAAATAAATCTAATGATAATATTTTATTTAATCAATTTTTAATATTTTATTTCATTTTTAATAAAATTTTTGTTGTACTAATAACACAAAATAGTTTTGATCATTAACCTTTTTTTTTTTTTAATTCTCTTAAAAGATAAAATTTGATTCATTATCGAAGACGTTTTCACCGTTCTCACGGCAAATGTTCTTACCGTAGTGTCACCGTTTGGAACAAAAATGTCTAAAGTAGATTTGTCTCCGACAAAAATGTCAAAAGTGCTTTTATCCCCTCCTTTAGTCATAAATCTTTTGAAATTTGTCTCCACTCGATCTCATCCCAATGCAGCATTTCCCGCATGTTAATGCTCTTACTCTCTTTGCTTCTGTTTAATTTATTTTCTAAGTGAAAATATAATTAAAACCAAAAAGCTATTAAAAGTCAATAAAGAGGACAAATATTTCTCATCAATAATAAAATTAAATCGAACAGAGAGAGCAAACATTTCATAAAATCGAATAGATATTGGTTGAGTGAGAAAAATAAAAGACACCAAATGGTAAAAAGTCGTAAAATTTTAAATATACCAAAAAAGAAAAGAAAAAAAAAAGATTTAATTGAAATAAAAAGAAATATTATTACAGGAGCGATAGAATGTTGGATTTGGTGAATGTGAAATTTAAATCCTTAATCATAAACGCGACAATCGCAATAAACGTAACGCGATCGCAATTTAAATCCTTAATCATAAGCACTTTTGCATGATATCTTGGATTAACTGTGTAATGTTGAGGTGAGAAGTTCCCCTATTTCAACAGCCTTATTTGCCATTTCTCCAAGTTTCTTGGCTCTATTTCTTCTCTCTCCTCCTTCCTCTCCTCCATCCATCATCTTTTCTATAGCCTCTTTAAAATTTCTATTTTTATTTTTGAATTGAATTGTATTTAATTTCTTTTGGAATTATTAATTTGAATCGAATACCTTTAAATTCAAATTTAGAACTAAAACGGTTTTTTGATTTTATAATCCATTTCTAATAAAACCGATCTCAAGTTCATCTTTAGGCCTTTGAACAATTTTGGATCTTAAATTGTCTTTGGATTAAAATCTTATTTTTTGGGCTTTTGGCCTCAATTACCAAGGTTTCTTTTGAATCTTGGAGTACAAATTTTGGACCGACCCTTTTCTTAACTCCATTTTTTTAAATTTTATTATCATTTTATTTTTAAAAAATATTTGAATATTTTGAAAAATAAATAAAAGAAATTCAAAACAGAAAATCGAAACACAAAAGGAAAGGAAATAAAAAAGTTTAAAAAAAATTATGAATAAAAAACGTGAGAAGTTAAATAAAAATTTTGGAGTACAAGTTTTATGAAGGTTTTAATGAAATTTTGATATGGTTTAGTTAGATTATATAAATAAAATAATAAATATATAAAATTTACTTTAAATAATTCAATTAAGTAAATTCGACTTTTCCTTGATAACAATACAATTAGAGAGTTAGATTTAATGTTAAAACAAGAATTTATTTCTTGGTGTTTTTGTTTTTTTATTAAAAGAAAAATCTAGTCATCCTTGGGTGAATTAATGAATTTTAAGTTTATTCACTTCTAGTCAGATTCGTGGTCTACTAATTTCTCTCAAAGAGTTCAATATAGTTCTTAGGATGGCTGTCAGTGCTTCAACTTTTCTCTCAGAGCTTTTCACTTTTGTTTTAAGTCATTACAGTATGAATTTTTGATCCACCAATATCTGCTATGAATTCCTTTTCCCATTTTTTTTTTTTTGAAACATGCGAACAGTAAGATCCTGGATATTATGCAGGCTGGTTATGGAATTGGCAGCCTCTTAGTTGAAACAGTTGCGGCTGGCGCTATATGTATGGAGCTACTACCCTTTTGGCAGTGATCATGGGAATTGGAATGTGGTGGCTTTCCGTACGGCTGTCTATGTTACTCTGATTCTTTATTTTATTTTTAAATATTTATGTCTGATATCCGTATTCGATGCATATTCAGATATAGGTATGGAGATATCATCCTTCAAAGATCCTCTCAAATACATAAAAATCTTGAAAAAATTGAACACACCGTATCGAACACATAGCCGTGTTCGACACTCATATCCAAATTCGAGTAATAAGAGGGCTGCTATTGCGTGCGGAAAAGGCAACATGCAAGAGTAAAAAGAAATGGTAAATTTGAAAAATATACCTTTCTAATATAATAATTATTAAATAGTATAATGAGTAAGAATTATTTAAAAAAGAGAAATGAAAAATATAAAATTGTTAGAAAGAAAATTATAAAGACAAAATTATCCTTGATTAAAAAATATTCTTCTCTCTTTTTTTCTTTTCTTTTTTAATTAAAAAATAAATTTTTGTAAATATAAATTTTTTAATTTCAAAACATAATTTTTTTTAAACTTTTTTTAATTAAAAAAATTAAATAAATAATACAAATAATATTTCTAAAATTAAATTTTTTATTTTTAAAATTTTAAAAAAATAAAAATTTAAATATTTTATTTTTTTAATTTATTTTAATTAAAATTTTTAAAAAATAATAATTCTTTAATGGAAGGAGAAAGAAAAAATGAAGTTTTTTCATTAAAAACAATTTTGTCTTTACAATATCCTTTCTAACAATTTCTAACTCTTCATTTTTTTTATATAACTCTTAACTATTAGACTATTTAACCATTATTCAATTATTAAGGGCATATTTTTCATATTTACCCTGAAAGAAACTGCAATATGTCAATCTATTGATGACTCAGCTTCTGAGCAGGTGGATGAAATTTTGACTGAGCTTTCTTATGTTGGTGAAGAAAAAGGAGTCACACTGGTGAAATGTTCCATGGAAAATGCTTGAAAGCCCTGATTATTGTTGCAGGTTTAGTTTTGTTTCAACAGGTATTATCATTGACTGAGGGACCTATCATATGGAGGTATTGTGTACCTGCAGTTTGACTGATATCTTCAATTTTCATGATATATCACTGGAGAGGAAGCACGGATACGAACACGTAATACAAGTACGATATGATACGGATACAGTAATATAGAAATTTTTAAAAAATTAGGACACATGTACGGTAGGATACAATAATAAATAAATTTTTTTATATAATAATATAAAATAAAAATATGAAATTAATACTTTTCAATCAAATATTAACATGCAAATAATTTTTTTAATTTTTTAAAAATTAATTTTGAATTTAAAAAACTTGAACATTATGATTTCATATCGAGAGAAAAATGAAAAGAAAAAAAAAAAACCTTTATCGCGTGTCCGGATGTGTCCAGCCATGTCTTAACTATGTTTTGACCGTGTCCGGTTTATTTTTATTTTTTTGACATGCCTTCGTGTGTCCGTACGTATTCAGCCATGTCGAACACTTGGACACTCTCCTGACAAAAGTGATTGTGCTTCATAGATCACTGGTCAACCAAGTGTGCTATAGTATGCTGCATCAATCTTTCAGGTCAGATTGATTTACTTTTAAGGTAGTCGTTGCAAATTTAAAGTGATTTTTTATTTATGGATCTAGGTACCTAGAAGAAGACATGTACTTCCTCCTAACCGATCAAAATCTGATAGAGTGCAGGATTTTCTGCAGCATCTGATGCTACCCGACTCTCTATTTTACTTGGTTTACTGAAGGTAGATTCTTTTCCTTAATACATATTTTTGCTCTACGGCACTTCAGAGAAGTGCTAAAACATTTGATTTTTGGGCATGGAAGTTCTAAGCATTCATATTATTTAATATTTGGACTAGAATACTTTCCTGTTTCAATCCATATTCTATTCTAAGCATATTCTGGGGACGTCTTCTATAAGTTTCAAATTTCATCCTGACAATCTCCCTACTCAGAAAATTTGTACTTGCTATCTCATACTGTTTAATTTTCAATTGTGGTCGAGAATGTGTTTTCTATCGCGTCGAATTTATCGCGATTATGAACATAATGAATGTTATCGTAGTCAATTACAGTGAATATCAGTAGAGAGAGAGTCAAAACCGTAATATCACGTTACGGACAATATTTAAATCCTTGATATATATGTTCTCTGCTTTATGCCTTTAGAGTATGTGCAAATATGCACTCCAAAGTTTCACTTTACTTAGCTGACAGAAGATGCTTGACTCTGCTTTTCAACCATAGGAAAGATAATTGACTAACATTTAGTGCTTGACTCTACGAGTATCGCCTTGTATTTTACCAAAAGTCTAATAGATTCCTTTTCAAAAACTACAGAGATCTTTAGAGCTCTGGAAGATTTTTGACATATTGTGTTCTTGCATAATTAGCTGTCTCCTATTCTCTGGTTGTTAGCATGCATATGAGAAAACACATGTTACCTGCTATCAAGATGATGTCCTGGGAAAAAAAAAAAAATTGCTTTTGTTTTATCCTTTTTATGCCTATACAATTGTTTCCATTGCTCCCTTCTGCATGATTGACAAAATCTTTCCCAAAAGGAGACTTGGCAGCTGTTTCAACCTATGTTGTTTTGACTCTTCATTTTTTTAAGTACCTCTGTATCCGACATATATCCGGATATAGGTATGGGGATATGATCCTCCAAAGACCCTCCAAATACATGAAAATCTTGAAAAAAATTGAATATACCAGTGTCGGACACATACGCGTGTCCGACACTCACACTCGAGCCCGAATAACAACCAGAAAGTTATGATTATGACATGTTATTTTGTTTTTATAGTTGATTATGACAGGAGTAGCTGTTGTAGTTGTTGATAGGCTTGGGAGGAGACCTTTATGATTGGATGGTGTTTCTGGGATGGTAAGTCTTTTTACCTCTATTACTAATGCTAAAACCTTGAGCTGCAAGAGGCAATTTTTTTTTTTTTTTTTTGAAGTTTATGAAGCCATTCTATTGGATCCATGTTTCTGCTTGTTTGAGTCTAATGTTTACTTGCTGCAAGTAAATCAAATCTGAGTTACAATTATTTGACTTGACATACCAGTGAGAATTGAAAAACAATTTCCTGTTATATATGAAATATGTTCTTTGTCTGTGCAACAGGTTATTTCTTTGTTCCTTCTTGGATCATATTACCTTTTCCTGGATGATGTGCCGGCTATTGCTGTTGTTGTGTTTTGCGGTTTCGGCTCCTTCTATTGCCGATATTCAAGACAGATATTTACCGTAATTAATTGCAGTAACATTCATTATATACGCAATCACGAAAATAAGACGCGACGAAAAATACATCTGCAATCGCAATTTAAATCCTTGTAAGGTAGAACTCATCTATATCATCATTCACATAAATGGCTGTCAATTAGATGGTTAGATGAAGAAATCTATATAATCAACTAGCAAGACACCATACATTTAGTGCAAATGGCATAAAAAAATAGTAGTATCATTTTCTTACCTGTTCTGTTTAGCTGCTGTTGCGTTAGCTCTAGATAATATCACTGTCTTCATGCCCTGTCTTTTGAATCATGAAGGGTACAAGTGTTGAATATGGCTTGAATATGGCTCAAATTCACCATAGGTGGCTTACCACCAATAATGGAGCTACCACTTGCACCACCAATAATGGAAGCTACCACTTGCAAATGGATGGTGGCTACTTTAGCTACCACTTGCAATGTGTTCCCACCAAGATAGGTGGTGGATGGTGGCTATGGTGGCTGCCACTTGATGTATGTTCACACCTTGATATTTTGGCTATAAATAGCCATGTAGAGTAAGAGAGAAAAAATGAGTGAGTGTGAGTTAGAGCTAAAGTGTTGAAGCAAATACTCTGTGTTTATAGAGTTTTCTGGTATTGTGTGAGTTGTGAGTTCAGTGCTAGCATAGCACCTTGAATTCTGTATTTGTTTGTACTCCATCTCCATTAATACAAAGCTTCAAGCTCCTCCTCCCGTGGATGTAAGCACACTTGCTGAACCACGTAAAATATCGTTGTTTTTTCAGTGTGTTTAAATCGGTTTTAGTAATATCGATCTAGTTCCGCACAACAAATTGGTATCAGAGCCAATTTTTACGTAAAACCGAGTTTGTTCGATTCTGTCCGTTTTTTCAAAAGTGCTCCAATTTGTGTTTTGAAAATACCAGGTTGAAGAGGTCGTTGAGAGGAGTGCAACAGAATCAACCAGAGGCCCAGAAGACGCCGCACGCGCCCACACGCGCCGCCAGAAGGAGAGCCCACGCGCCTCACTCGCACACGCGCCGCTGGAGGTTGAAGACGCGTGAAGCCCACGCGCAGCACGCGCCGCACGCGCCTTCCAGAGGTTGAAGGCGAGTGATCTCACGCGCCCCACGCGCCGGTCACCTCCTTGCCTCTACGCGCTCCACGCGCCGCCGCACGCGCCGCTGTACGCGCCCCATGCGCCGCCGTAGCTCCGACCAACTTTTTCGGGCCATTTTTTGAGCCGTTTCAAAACACGATTCCGAGACTTTTCCAAGCCGGTTGAGCTAAACCGAGTCCATTTCGAGCCACCTGCAGCAGAATATTCGCAGAATATTCACCGTGTGTCCAAAATTTACACAGTTGGACCCGTTCCTGGCTATTTCGACTATTCCGGACTCAACCGCGGCATCCGGTTTTCCATACAGGTACCGGAAAAACTCTGAGTTGGTAATTTTGTTTTATTACCATGGCAGAATCATTAGAGACACATGAAACAACCAGCAGCGCACCATCAAGTTCTTACATCAGAAAGAACTCGATGACCACTGCAAAGTTCGAGGTGGAGAAATTTGATGGCACCAACAACTTTGGCATGTGGCAGTGCGAAGTTCAGGATCTGTTATTCCGAGAGGGTTCACATATCGCTCTGGAAGACAGACCCAGAGATATTTCTGAAGATGACTGGAAGTTTGTCAACCGTCAGGCTTGTGGCACAATCCGGTTATGCCTAGCCAAGGACCAGAAGTACTTTGTCATGAGAGAGAATAATGCAAAAACTCTCTGGAAACAACTCGAGGACAAGTACATGACAAAAAGCATGGAGAACAGACTCTATCTGAAGAAAAAGTTGTTCCGCTTCCAGTATATGCAAGGTATCACCATGCAGGAGCATCTAGTAAGTTTTAACAAAATCCTCGCTGATCTTGAAAATCTAGATGCAAATATCTCTGATGAAGATAAGGCTCTTACTCTGTTAAATTCCTTGCCTGATAGCTATGATCATTTAACCACTACACTGTTATATGGTAAAAATGATATAGAATATGTTAATGTTAGTAATGCTCTGGTGAATAATGAGTATCGGAAAAAGGATCAGCATGATCACCAGAATACTACACCAGAAGCTTTAACTGTGTACAGAGGCAGGACGAACAACCAAGGAGCCGGAGAAAACAAGCGAGGTAATTCCCATTCAAAGAGGGGATCATCAAGAACACGACTCTCAAGGGACGAGTGTGCCTTTTGCCATGAAAAAGGGCACTGGAGGAAAAACTGTCCTAACATGGAGAAATCGACTGTGAATGTAGCTCAAGAATCTGAGGGAGAGGAAGACTCTGCATTTACGATTTCCACAACAACACACTCTTCAGATCAATGGATTCTGGATTCCGGATGTTCCTACCACATGTGTCCGAACCGGAAGTGGTTCTCAAACTTCAAGGAGTTTGATGGAGGGATTGTCCTTATGGGCAATGACAATACTTGTCACACTAGAGGCATCGGAACGATCCGACTAAAAATGCATGACGGTACAATCAGACAACTTACAGACGTAAGGTATGTCCCTGATCTCAAGAAGAACCTCATATCACTGGGGGTCTTAGACTCAAATGGTTACAAGGTGACCATTCAGAATGGAGTCCTGAGAGTTGTACGTGGAGCATTCTTAGCAATGAAGGGTTATATGAAGGGAAATCTGTATCTCCTTGACAGAGAAACTGTGACAGGCAGAGCAACAGCCTCTCACAGAATGATGGGATAATCCGACACTTCACTGTTCCTGGCACTCCCCAGCAGAATGGAGTTGCAGAAAGGATGAACCGAACTTTGGTTGATAAAGTTCGCTGCATGTTATCCCAGTCGGGCTTGAGCAAAGCATTTTGGGCGGAGGCTTTATTGCACGCCTCCCACATTATCAACAGACTACCCTCTACCGCAATTGATGGGAAAACTCCCATAGAGGTGTGGTCCGGACATTCTGCCACTGATTATGATCGGCTTCGTATTTTCGGATGCCCAGCATATTTTCACGTAAGTGAATCAAAACTGGATCCTAGAGCCAAGAAAGCTGTCTTCTTGGGCTTTAGTGAAGGAGTAAAGGCATTCCGATTGTGGAACCCTGAGTCAAAGAAAGTCATCGTAAGCCGAGATGTTGCCTTTGACGAATCTGTAATGCTGAAACTGTCAACTCCAGAGAATGTGAACCATGATTCTCTAAAGCAGGTAGAGTTTGAATCAGAAGATGCTGGTCAAAATTCTGATGAATCTGAACCAGAATCTGATGACACCTTAACTGAAGTGGAGGAGTCATCACCGGAAATCTTTCAGCAACCTGAATTAGTTGCCACCAGCAGACCAAAAAGACATATTCGGAAACCTGCTCGGTACACAGACATGGTGGCATACGCCCTTCCAGTAATTGATGATTATGTCCCGATCAATTACAAAGAAGCTGTAAACAGCCCCGAGCATGCCCAGTGGAAGGAGGCGATGGATGAAGAGATGACATCACTTCATCAGAATCAGACTTGGAAGTTGGTTCCACTTCCAACACTCAAAAGATCAATTGGGTGCAAATGGGTCTTTGCCAAAAAGGAGGGTGCTACCGGCAAAGATAGCATCAGATACAAAGCCAGATTGGTAGCCAAAGGTTAGGCTCAAAAAGAAGGAATAGACTACAATGAGGTATTTTCACCTGTTGTTAAGCATGCATCTATTCGGATCTTATTGGCTTTAGTAGCACTGTATGACCTAGAGTTAGTTCAACTTGATGTAAAAACTGCATTCCTCCATGGTTCATTAGAGGAGGAAATTTATATGACTCAACCAGATGGTTTTGGAGTCCCCAGTCGCAAAGACTACAAAAGCAAGTTGAACCGGTCACTGTATGGTCTGAAACAATCCCGTGACAGCAGTACAAACGGTTGGACTGTTTCATGACAGGATGAAAAGTACACACACAGTCAATTTGATCACTGTGTTTATTTCCGGAAACTTCAAGATGGATCATTTGTCTATCTGCTGAAAAAGGCAAGGTGGAGATCGACAGGCTGAAGGCTCAACTGAGCTCAGAGTTCGAGATGAAGGATCTTGGAGAAGCAAATAAATTATTGGGAAGGATATTAGAATAGACAGAAAAATTGACTCAGGCTCAGTGCATTGATGGATCATGCCAATGCAGTAGGTGCCCTGATGTATGTAATGGTGTATATGACACCTGAAGGAGAAAGGAGGAAGCTCTGATCTGTGAATTCTCTCTGTGGATTCTCGCCAAGGTGGAGATTGTTGAATATGGCTTGAATATGGCTCAAATTCACCATAGGTGGCTTACCACCAATAATGGAGCTACCACTTGCACCACCAATAATGGAAGCTACCACTTGCAAATGGATGGTGGCTACTTTAGCTACCACTTGCAATGTGTTCCCACCAAGATAGGTGGTGGATGGTGGCTATGGTGGCTGCCACTTGATGTATGTTCACACCTTGATATTTTGGTTATAAATAGCCATGTAGAGTAAGAGAGAAAAAATGAGTGAGTGTGAGTTAGAGCTAAAGTGTTGAAGCAAATACTCTGTGTTTATAGAGTTTTCTGGTATTGTGTGAGTTGTGAGTTCAGTGCTAGCATAGCACCTTGAATTCTGTATTTGTTTGTACTCCATCTCCATTAATACAAAGCTTCAAGCTCCTCCTTCCGTGGATGTAAGCACACTTGCTGAACCACGTAAAATATCATTGTTTTTTCAGTGTGTTTAAATCGGTTTTAGTAATATCGATCTAGTTCCGCACAACAACAAGAAATTGTTAAGCACTTTTTTTTTTCTTCTTTAAAATTTTGTTCTTAATGTAGATTATGGCACTATTCTTTAAAATTTTGTTCTTAAGGTAGTTTATGGCACTATTCTTCAATAGCTGGTACGTAGGATTTTTTTTTTTTTTTTTACTATAGGCATGGCTAGGAGTTGGAATTGTGTTTTATGTGTTATTGGAGTGATAGCTGTATTGTCTCTCCTCTTTATGTTCTTCATTGTATGGAGACCAAGGGCCGGGGGAGGGGCTAACTCTCGAGGAAATTGAGACGAAATGCTTATAGGTTTTGTTGCCACCTATTCAACCTTTGAATGCTACATAGAATTCATATACCTATGTAATTTCATCTATGCAGGGCTATAGTTATAAAAAGTAAAAGCAAAATGTAAAGAACACTATCTCATGGCTCTACCTTCTCTTTAGAGGAAAGTAATACCACAAATGTAATTTTGTTCTGATATATGTTATCTCTCTCTGACTCTGATTGGAACTTTATCTGGTATCAATTAATGGACATGCATATGGAGTTTGATGACAGGGAAAGAATTAACCTAAAGAACATTACAACGGAGATATAGCGTATGTTGCTCAGACTTCAATTTTTTTTTTGAAGTATTCATATTCGATACTTGTATCTGACGCATATTCGGATATGAGTATGGAAATATGACATTCCAAGCACCCTTTAAATACATGAATTTTTTTTAAAAAAAATTAAACATATTCGTATCAGATACATACCCGTATCTGACACTCACACCCGAATCCGAGTATCTATCTATGAGCTGCTTCTTCCTCTCAGGTGCTAGGTTGCTTCCTATCCTAAGCTCTTTTGCATGATATCTTGGATTAACTGTGTAATATTGAGGTGAGAAGATCCCCCTATTTCAACAGCCTTATTTGCCATTTCTCTAAGTTTCTTGGCTCTATTTCTTCTCTCTTCTCCATCCTCTCCTCCATCCATCATCTTTTCTATAGCCTCTTTAACATCTTCCTTCTTCACCAACACTCCAATTTTCTCTTCTTCAGCCCACTTCACAGGCTCCTCTACTCCAACCTTCACTCCAATTTTAAGTATTTGTACAGCCAATTTCTCATTAGCAAACTGGTCTGCAAATAGCGGCCAAGTTATCAATGGCTGACCGGCAGAGATAGCTTCAACAGTTGAATTCCAGCCACAATGAGTTAGGAAAGCTCCGATTGCAGGATGCGACAATATTAGTACTTGTGGAGCCCAACCCCGGATCAAAAGGCCTCTTCCTTTTGTTCTTTCCTCAAAACCATCTTCTGAAATCCAATTCTCTACTTGGTTTGATGTAACACTGCCTCTTATAACCCAAATAAATGGTCTATTCGATGCCTCTAACCCTAAACCCAGCTCTATTGATTGTGAGGGTATTACATTCGATTGGCTTCCTAGACAGGCATAGATTACAGATCCTGATTCTTGAGAATCAAGCCATTTCAAGCATTGGTGTTCATCAACTGAGGACTTGTTAATATTACCTCTCTGAGCCTTATCAATGGCATCTTTGTTACATAGAGAAACTGGACCAATGCACCATACTTTGTTTCCTCTTGCTTTCCTGTATTCCTTAACATATTCTGGCTCCATCTCTTCGAAAGTGTTTATGATTACGCCATACGAGGCTAGCTCCGTCTTCTTAATTTGCTCGGAAAATTCCTTCAGGTTTTCAGACATAACTTCTGCAATCTGTGATTTAGTAAACTCAACTTTGTCAGGCATGTTAGGCACAACAAAGTACTCTTTATCAGAGGTTATGTGGTTAAGAATCTTTGAGATTCCTAAATTATGGATGCAAAGAAGAAGAAAGCAACAAACTCCATGGAAAACAATCCTCGGAATCTGAAACTGGTTAGATATGTTGAGCGTATACGACAACAAGACATCAGAAATGATACAGCTTGGCCGTGGATTTAGCTCCTCGAACAGTTTTTGAACTGGCTTTTCTAGCATGTTGGCTGCCTGGAAGAAATTCAAGGCTAAGCTAAATGAAGGCAGCAAGTCGAAGTTTTCGCACCCTTCTGGCAATCCAGATTCTGCGCAAGGAAATGGGAATTCAACTAAACGGATGGAGAGCCCTGATTCAATGGCTCGATCAAGAATTGTTTTGAATCGGGCTGCGTTATGAGGAGTCGTAACAATGGTTACGATCAGGCCTTGCTGTGCCAATAATCTAGCTATGTCTATCATGGGGGTCATATGGCCTTGAGCCATGAAGGGAAACACCACAAAGTGAAGCTGCTCGACTTGAGTAGCCATGGAAACTGTTAGAACCAAAGCAAAAAATTGGTATAAGCTTCGGTTAAAACTCGACTTAACAGAGAGTAGACGAAAAGTGATATTGGAAAAGCCAAGGCTTCACTTCAACATCAGTCATTACATAAGAAATGCTCCGGTATGCTTTCTTGATAGACCGGTGAAATTTTTTTATTTCTTTTATCTAAGATCGGTCTTAGAGGAGTTTGGGTCGCTCGGTCAAACTGATTATTATTTAAATAATATTAAAAAAATTATAAAAAATTATTTTTTTATTAATATTTATATAATTAAATTTAAATAAAAAATATTTTATTATTATTTAAATAATAATTTAAGTCGACTTGAAAAAATTGTATCGAAGTTTGGTTCAATACGGATCGAAAGAGTTATTTGACTTCGAGCATGTCTATTTCCTGATGATGTAAGAGCATACATAAGCATTTTTTGTTTATCTACAATAAGTGAGGTTCTACTACATATAGTATTGTTAGACTCTCTGGGAAGACCAAGACAAATACATTGACTTATAAATACTCATGAAGTGTCCTACACGGAATCAAATTTGATTAGAGGAAAGTTAAAATTAAAGTAGTCTATCATTTTTGTTTTGGGATGTGTTTTATTATATGATTTTGAGTTTATCGATAATTTTTTAATATTTTATTTATAAATATATATATATATATATATACATAAAAATATATTTTCATTAGATATATTTATATGATTATATGCATATACAGATTTTAAATATTATAAAAAAATTTAATTTTCAAAATTTCAAACTTTAAATAACCGAAATAAGCATAAAAATGTTAGGAAATAAATAGTAAATTATTTTTCAATAGAATAATTTAATGAACATATATATTATTTTTAAATGAAATTATGAAAAATAAAAATGATTATAAGAGAAAGCATTAGAAATTGATTAAAAGAATAAATAAGTAAAAATATTAAAAGAAAAGTAGTAAAAAAAATCTTATACCAATAGGTACAAACGATACGAAATGGTTCGACCGGTATGGGTTGGTATAAACCAGTACTCAAATTGAAATGATATTTTAAGTTGACTATATCGATTTAAAGCAAATCCGATATGTATCGATCGATCAATATAGATACAGTACCAATAATGTAAAGGATACTACTCAAATCAGCAACTGCAGCTCACAGACTCCTAAACAGAATCCCACAATATTTGCAACAAATCTCACAGCTGATAGGATAGCATAACAAGTAGAGGTGCTCATGGGCCGGGCCGCGGCCCATTTTTTTTTGCCCAGGCCCGCCCGTTTAGGCCCGAATCACTGTTCATTGGAATAAAAAATAAATTTTTTTATTTTTTTTTATTTTTTAAAATTAAATAAAAATAATATTATAATAATACTAAAACACTGTTCCGGGCCGGCCCGGAACATGAAATTGCCTGCCCAGGCGCGGCCCATATTGGGCCGGGCCTGCCGGGCCGGGCGGGCTGCCCGGCCCGTGAGCAGGTCTAATAACAAGCTTAGCCACAATTTAAATTTCAAATTGTAACAAGCTTAGAAGTTGTAATCTCCTAGGTAATTTGTACCTGTATATATTGACATCATCAATGAATGCAAAGTAAGCCTTTTCACTGCTGCAATCTTAGCCTTTACACTTGTTAGAATTCAAAGAAGTATTTTGTTGCTTTAGGCAGAGTTTTTTTTGTTGGGGATCACCAAAAGCAATACAGTTATAATCAACAAAAAATACCAATAAAGATGAACATTGCTTGTATTAACATTATCAGGGAACAAAAGAATAGACCATTTCCTTATCGAAATTAAATAATTACTTGCTTTAGCATTGATCAGTTAGTAAAGACAGAAACTGCAAATGGAACACGAAAATGACAATCAACTTGGACCATTGAATACACCAAAGATTAAGAACGAATAAAAAAAAGAAGAGGTTTTCGTAGCATACATTACAAATAATACACAGTTTATTAAGTGCTTAACTAAATTAAAAATATTCACATGTATAACCTGAATATGGATGAGAGTATTTCTACAATGAGAATGACATCTTCAAACATTGAAATTTGAAATGGTAACAACACCCAAAAAACAATGGAAATACTGAAATGCTAACAGTGCATAAATTAAAATCAAATCATCAATAAACTTTTAAGAATATCTAATTGAAACTAAAATCAGAAATCAAATATGTTAACAATTGTGTGGTCTATTGATAAAATGTTAGACTTTCAATTTTAATGATTAAGAATTCAAATTATGACAACCTCAAATATAAAAATAAAATAAAAAATCAAATACAGTCAGAAGCAAAAAGCAATTTCATATTAAAAACATAAATATAAAAAAAGGCTTAAAAAATGAAAATCTGAATTACTTTCAAACTTAAAACAAATTTAACACAAATGTATACAAATATATCAGATAAAATCATAAAAAATAGAAATCTGCAGCATCTAGTAAAGCATTTAAAACATAAAGAGAGTAAAGATAAATAACTTTTATTTAGTGATCAATTATTATTTTTAATTTTTGTTAAATAAATTAATGAAAAATTTATTAAGTAATTTGATAAATTAAGATGGTTTTTGATCAATCAAATTGACTTGGTATATTTTTTACTTCTTTTAATTGGCTGGGTATTTTTGGGTCAAATGAATTGGATTTGAAGTAGACTTATAAGTTTTTTTAAACTAGAAACAAACCCACTTCGTTGGGGTATTTTTAATAAATTAATAATAATAAATTAATTTTAAATTATATTTTATTAAATAATAATTATTTTTTTTATTTTTAAATTATAATAATATTAATATAATAATATTTTATTAATTTTGAAAATTAAATTTATAATAATTGTTTATTTATAAATTATGTAATATAAATACATTTTTAAATATTATTTATATATATTTAAAAATATTTAGACTTTATTGTATGCAGTATATTTTTATTTATAAAATGTAAAAAATAAAAAATAAAATTATGATTTGTATTTTATTCTCTCGTAGCATCGAGTTTCTCACATAAGTTAGCAGCAAATTCGTTTTTTTCTTCTTCTTTTTTTACTTTTTTTCTCGAGCGGATCAGATACGGATCCTAAATCGACTCGCGACTCAACGTGCGGACCTACCCCTTTAAATACATCATTCAAAATTAAGATTAAAATAATTAATAAAATGATTTTTTTAATTTATTCCCGAGCTAATCGGATATGGATCCTAAACCGGCCCGCGAGTTAAGGTGCGGACCAACCCCTTAAAATATATCATTTAAAATTAAAATAAAATAATTTTTTTTAACTTTTTCCCCGAGTTGATCGGGTACGAATCCTAAATCAACCCGCGAGTCAACGTTCGAACTAACACTTTTAAATACATTATTTAAAAATAAATTAATAAAATAAATTTTTTTAACTTTATTTCTTGCGGGTCGGGTACGAATCTTAAATCGACCTGCGAGTCAATGTGTGGATCAACCCCTTTAAATACATCATTTAAAAAATAAAATAAAATAATTAATAAAAAACTAAAAATAATTAATAAAATAAATTTCTTTTTTAAATTTTTTTTTCAAGCAGGTCGATTACGGATTCTAAATCGATCCACGAGTGAACGTATGGACCAACCCTTTAAAATACACCATTTTAAACTTTTTTTTCTCTCGAATGGGTCTGGTACAAATTCTAAATCGATCCGCGAGTCAATGTGTAGACTAATCCCTTTAAATATTAGCTAGGGCGTCTGCATTGCGGTTTTTATCGTGGGAGACATGATTATAATCAATTTCCTTAAAACCACCTTGGGCTAGGCGTTCAAGCAATTCCTGATAGGGAACGGGTCCCGGACTTTCCATTCTCCGGTAGCCTGTCTAATTACTAAAAGAGAGTCACCGGTGACTCTAATCTAATGCACCTGGCACCTAAGCTGAGAGCTAACTTCAGTCTGCTTATATACGAAATTGAGATACGCAATTGAGATTGCTGGACCAATGCTAGCGGTATGTGAGCTTACCTCTGCCCCTCACCTCCTGTGCTTGAAAGGGACCTACAGCTAAAAAAAACGGCTATTTTCGCATTTGGATTGACCTATCGTACATTGAGAAGACCCTGTAACTCGCGTATAGGCATGACAAGAGGCCTTTCAAAATCCCTCATTAAGAAGCTCATTTCCATGAAAGTAAATCATTTAAAAAAATAAAAAAATAAAAAAAATTAATAAAATAATTTTTTTTTCGATTGGGTCAGGTATGAATTTTAAATAAATCCGTGAGTTATTGTGCAGAATAACTCCTTTAAATATATCATTTAAAAAAATAAAAAAACAAATTAAAACTGAAAAAGACAAAATTATCCCTAATTAAAATTAAAAAAAAAATTAAAATTGAAAAAAATTAAATTTTCCTTAAGAATTTCAATAATATCCTTTAAGTCTTAAGGACTCAAAAATAATAATAGTAGATAGCACAAAATCTGTAATGTTTTAATTTAAATTGCAGAAGTCATCCCTGTGTTCAAGTTGAATACGTAACTCTTTTCAATTTATAATGCTAGTAGGAACAAAAAATTCATGTGCAAAATGTTGTACGCATAAGAATTAAAAATTCAGAAGTTATTATTTGTTATATCTATTGACTTTTGACTCAGACTTTTAACAGAAGCAAACAAATAAAAAAAAAGTTATTATTTTGTTATATCTATTGACTTTTGACTCAGAATTTTAAAAGAAGCAAACAAATAAAAAAAAAAAAGGAAAAAAAATTTCAACAGGAAAATCTCGGTAATAAAAATTACACGCCCAGTGGGACTCGAACCCACAATCGCTTGATTAGAAGTCAAGCGCCTTATCCATTAGGCCATGGGCGCTTTGTTTTGCTCTCTTTCTATTAGGTCTCTAATACAGTAGTAGTGGTTTTTTTTGTTCACTCATATTTGATTAAATATTTTGTAAAATGACTCGGGTTTTGATCAAAATATCTGGGAGGTCCCTGTACTATATAATCTTATGAAAACTAGTTCCTATATTATAAAACTGAGTAATAATCCTTAATCTTTTAAAATTGAAGTAAAAGGGTAAAATCAGTAACTAGGCTACATGAACTGTTAAAAAAATGATGCGACATTTAAAATTTGTCAAAATGTTGAAGTGTCACTAATAAAATATATTATTTGAAGATAAAGTGGATTAAATAAATAACCAAGTCGTTGCAAATGCCATTATACTGGGATCCAGTTTTCTTCTCTGATTTCTCCAAATGAGACTTTATTCAGTCCACGTCATTTTAAAATAATATATTTTATTAGTGCCACGTCAGCATTTAACATCCACGTCAGTATTTTAACAGGTTTTAAATGTTACGCCAAATCTTTTAACGATTCACGTTAGCCCGGTTACTGATTTTAAATTTTGCTTCAATTTTAAAAGATTAAGGATTAAATTACTCAATTTTATAATATAAAGACTAATTTGCATTAGATGATATAGTATAGGGACCTCCAAAGTACTTTGACCCTCGAGTTTTTAAACAAATTAACTCTAAGTTGTTCGATTTGAAATTCAACAGTTAATTTTTTAAAAAATAATTCCATATTTAAATTTTTATAATTTTAAAATTTTTTCAAAAATAATTTTTTATATTTTAAAAATTAATGCCACGTTTGCATTTTAATATGATATGACAAGGTGACTTGATAAAAATATACCATGTCTCATCATTTGATTGGTCATTCGTAACGTCATAATCTCGATCTGGTTAATCGTGTTAAACTGAAGTACCATATTGATACACGATTTGATAAATATATGTACCCATTAGACATTTTTAAAATACAAATATCACATTAAAAGAAAGTATATACTACAAAAGTCATTTATGACATTATCCCATTTACTTATTTTCAAACCAACATTAATTTATTAAAATTTAATTTTAATAATGCAAAATATGACGTTTAACACAAGAAAGCACTTACCTTCATAGCTTTTGAGGAAATGAAACTTCTGTTTCACAACTAATTGTTTTGTTTACAACATTGAAATCCTTACTAATATTATTTGTATATGTTTTGTTGTTTTGTACTTGGAATCTGTTTTTAAGCTCTAATTTCATAAGTTAAGAATTTGTTTTTGGTTGCTATATATTCTTTGAGTCATTCGATAAGATTTGTTTAGAACTTTGTGAATATCAAACTTTAAAGTATCTGAAAATATTCTAATTTGACATCTTTTTGCTTCAGCTCGTGATATTTGAATATCATTTTCTTAATTATAATTAGTTTATTTGTTGAGTTTCGTGACTCGTTATACTTTATTTTATTTTTTTAATTAAGTTTGAGATTAGTTTGGATGCAAATTTAAATAAAACCAGTGTTTGAATTTTTACGTTGCTTCGGTTTTATTTTCATTGATAATACATTGAATACGATTGCGACACAAAAAAATAACATGAATTTAAAGTTAAAATTAAATTACTATGATAAACTATACAAAAATATTCCAACTTGATGATAACTTTTATAATAAAATATAAATATAAAATAACACGAATACACGAATCAATTCATTATATCTACATTATATGTAAAAAAATTAAGATGAATATCAAGATTTAATTCATTTAGATTATATGGATATCCATCATTTCTATTCATATTAAAAAATAATAAAATATAAACCTAATAACTATCATACAATAACTAATAACATCATTTAACATAGTTTTTATTATTATTATTATTATTATTTAATCATCATAATATTTTTTCTTGTAATTCAACACCAAAAATATAAATAAAAAAAAAATTACTTACATCAACCCATCTCATATTATTATTTAATAATATAAAATAAAAATAATAATGACTTTATTTTTAAAAAAAATAAAGACTCAATTATCATACAATGATACAACATGTGACACAAAATTAAGAGTTATTTGAATAGTTTTACACATGAAAATTACATGAAAAATAATTAAAATACGACACGACACGAAAAAATAATATGACTACGACATGAATACACGAACGTGTTGAAATTTATATAAAACGAACTTGACATAAAATTGGAAAATATTTGAATAGTGTCAATTAAACACAACACAAATGCGTCAAAATCTATCAACACGACACAAAAAATAACGGGACACAAAATTGAGAGTTATTTGAATAGTGCTAATTAGACTTTGCAATTTTGAACCCGACACGAACACAAAAAAATAACTAAAACACAATACAAAAAAAAAAAACACAAACACAATATGAATGTGTCAAAATCTATACATAAGTGTTAGTTTATATATATATATATATATATATATATATATCTACAACATGTATATGTAGACACCCGATTTTTGCTCGAGACTCTTAGCCCAATTCTCGGATTGTCATTTCGTTTTATTTCATCTCTCATTTTTTTTTTCCTTATTTTTTCATTGATTTTATATTTTCTTTTTTATCATTTAATTTAAAATTTCCTTTTTTAATTTTTCCTTCTTTATCCATAATTTAGCCCTAAATCAGTGTCTATTGATTCCTCAATCTGTTCGACCGAGATCCTCGATTTTAAAATGGAAATCCCACTATTTTCGATTTTAATCCAAAATTAAGGGAAATTGATAATCCTGGAAATCCGAAAATCAAGCCAAGTCAAACCAGATCAAATCCTTTCATCCTCGTTAATTTCCATAAATCAAGCAACAAAAGAAGATCGAATCATTTTAAAATTTGATCATTCGAATGTTGTTATAAAGACGGAACATATCAGAAACAAAGGGGGGAAAGAACACACAGAAAATAGACAGCAAAACAACAAATCAAAAAACCAAAATCGAAAGAATTTTGACAGAGGGTTTGATTCGGGTTTTAAAGGTTTTTTTTTTTTGGATAAGTAAGTGTTTTATTTATCCAGAAAGCAGTTAAACTGCTACATCCAACATCATGTGCAACATGTACTTAAAGCTATACATACTTAAACAATACTTGAACAAAACTTAAGACTACTAATCAATCAGGGAACAATAGCAACATACGTCAGCAATACTTAAAGCTATACCAGAATGGACAAAGATCCTAGGAAAAAAGAGACAGTCCCCAATCTGCATCCAATCTTCGGTTCACTTCATCAGGACTAATGTTCTTGAGCCCCAACAATCGCATTCTGATGATCTCTTTTATCTGCTCAATGATGGCTCCTTGTGTGGATTGAAGGCGATTAAAACACCTATTATTTCTCTCCCTCCAAATCGAGTAAAGAAAGGCACTCCATGATAAACGCAAAATAACAGAAATGAGAGTTTTTCCTCTGATTCTGTTTACTGCCCATTGCAGCTCTGCTTGCCAGCTCCTTATGCTTCTATGAAGTTGACATAAGCATAGTATATGCCCCCAGATTTCCTTTGAATAGTCACATTCGAAAAATATATGATTCCGGGTTTCTTGCTCAGTTTGACATAGCTCACATTTGCCATCCACCTCTATGCCCCATGACATCAATCTGTTCTTTGTAGGCAGTTTGTCCAATATAGCCATCCAAGCTACCAGTGCATGGAGGTGGATGGCAAATGTGAGCTATGTCAAACTGAGCAAGAAACCCGGAATCATATATTTTTCGAATGTGACTATTCAAAGGAAATCTGGGGGCATATATTTTTCGAATGTGACATAGCTCATATTTTTCGAATGGGTTTTAAAGGTTTTTAGGGCTAGGTTCGTGATTTTGGGAGAATCACACCGTGGGAACCTAGAGAAGGGTCTGGTGAGGATTCGGTGACCACCCGATGGTCGTTGGAGAAGATCTGGAGGGTGAAAGGTCACGAGTTCAAGTCTAGATCTAGACTTTTTCATTTTGTTTTTGGGAAAACTAATTAGATATGGGGTTTAGGAAATCAAAAGGAGCATTTTGGTTGAATTTGGAAAATTTCTGGGTTTGGCTGCCGACGGTGAACGACGACGGCGCGACGACAGCGAGATGCTAGATTCTGGAATTTCTGAAGAACAGCGACGGCTGTTCTTGGCTAGTTGAGAGAGAGAGAGATTTTTTATTTTTTTATTTTTTGGAGAAGAAGGTAAAATGAAAAGAAAAAAAAAACTTTGCTTTTATGTTGAGATAGGTCGGGTAGGATCCACGCGGGTCAACCCCTAGACCCGACCCGTTTGCATTTTTTTTTCTTTTTTCATTTATTATTATTCTTAATATTTGTTTTGCAAGTAGATTAATTAATTGTCTTTTATTTAAAGTGTGAATTTTATTATGTTTATTAATTGATTTTTTTTTAATTTTGTTTGTTTATTACTTTTTAGCATGATTTTATTTATTTATGTATGTTATTTCTTAATTCGGATATTTAACTTAACTTAACTTAACTTAATTAAATTAGATTTTATTTTTAGTTCATATATATTTCACAATAATCAAGAACAAATCGAGACCAATCCGATGATGAAATCTTGGAAAGTTGCGAATGGTCAATTTCTAAGAATTTTTAGGTGAGGGAAATTTTTAGGTGTCTAACCCGAATGGTGGAAAGTAACCTAAAAGTTTTCCAATATTTGAAATCTTTAATTTTATTTTTAATTCATAATATTTTTAATATCAAATTTATTTCCTATTATGATTCTTCATAAGAACGAATGGTTTCTATTGAAGACTCTTGAGGTTAGGAAAAAATTTAGGTGTCTAACCCGAATGGTGGAAAGTAACCTAAAAGTTTTCCGATATTTTAAATTCTCGACTTTAATTTTAATCCATAAAATATTTAATAAATTCGACGATGGAGCCTCTTCATAAGAACGAATGGTTTCTATTGAAGACTCTTAAGGTGAGCTAGATTTCAAAAGTCAATCCCGAATGGTGGAAAACATTTTTGAAATCTCTCCAATATTTAAATATTTAAGTAATAATAAAAATGAAATTAAATAAATAACATAAAGACCATTTTAATTAATACTTTTAGGATAACACAAGGCTAATTAGGTACTATCACTAGATAGGTGTTGTGGGGGTGCTAATCCTTCCCAACACGTAATTGAACTCCCGAATCTGTTCTGAACGCAGATCAGAACCTATTCTTTTTAAGGTACCTTAGTTGAGCTTAGGACCACTTTAGGAAGAATAGATTCATATAGATGACTAATCACATCTAGTAAATAAAAAAAATTAGTGGCGACTCCACAATTTGCGTCTAGCTTGTCGAATTCGTTTTTGGTACGTTATGACGGTTTGGCGACTCCACTGGGGACATTAGAGAGTCGAGCCATAGTTAGCCTTGTGATACCTTAGGTTCTAATAAATGGTCTTTAATATGTATTTATTTTATTATCCTTTTTGGCATGATTCCTTTGGTGTTTAACATTCTTATTTTATTTCAATTATGGGGGCATTTAATTTTGAAATTTAAAGTTTTTGTTCCTTCACACACACTAGACGTGCATGTGCATGACATAAGCCCTATACCCGGGCTCGTCCTTTTAGGAGAGGGTAAAGTAACTAAGCTCTCGTGAGGTGATAACCTCCGCATGGGCTAGCGAAACACTCTCGGGTTGTAAAGTACCAAAGTTTTCGTGAGGTGATAACCTCCGCAGCAACTTGGAAAATACAACCACCCAAATTGAACCATTTCCTTATGAAGCCTGTAATGGGTGAGGATCGGGGTGCCTTACTAGTTGGCAAGGATGACAGTGAGGAGCAATTTGGGAACCTTTTAGCTTGGTCGAATATTCTAAACCCAGCATGTAGACAACACTTAAGAGTCCAAACTTAGGATAGAGCCATGCCAACCTCTTATAGAGAATGACCCGAGTTAAGACACATGAAGGAAAGTCCTTTTCTTTTTTTGAATTTCAGTTTTTTACTTTGTTTGTATTTATCTTAATCTGTATTTATTGTGCCTGACATTTAAAATAACTTTATTCTCTCATGCATTTGCATCATTAAACACTTTCTTGTACATTCATAATTCATGCATACATGTGGTTTTCACGAAAGCATGAGGTCTAAGTTATAAAAATTATGGTAACAAAGGTTCGAGGATAGCTCAAACAATCAAAGATCTTGGGGCATCCCTACTACACTCACTTACAAGCTAAAAGAATGGCCGAAGAACAAACCGACAAGATTGAGAGAATGGAAAAGACGCATGAAGAGATGAGAGACCAGTTAATGGAAATGATGAGGGGATTGGGCAAAGGAAAAGGGAAGTTAGATGAGGCCGTCACACAAGAGAAGGATCAAAATGTTGATGATCATGTGTACCCACCTGGGTATGGCCCGTATCCGCAATATGGGCCAACTATTGGAGAACATACTGCTGCGTACCCGAGAATACCATCAGTGACTACCTCCACAATTCCCGGGGTTCAATGCTTCTGTGCTGGGTTCGAAGACATTAGACTCGATTTACGTTCCTAATTTAGATGATTCAAAAGAATTGGAAGAAGTTGAAGCTTGATTCAAGAGAAAATTATGAGTCTCAGAAGATGAATCTTTTAGAAGAGAGGCTTCGGGCTGTTGAAGGAATGGACTTTTTTGGGTCCATAGATACTGCAGGACTTTGCTTGGTACCTGAAGTTGTCATCCCGCCAAAGTTCAAGACTCCGGACTTTGAGAAGTACAATGGCACAACTTGTCCTGTAACTCATGCTACCATGTATTGCAGGAAGATGGCTGCTCATTCACAAGATGACAAGTTGTTGATTCATGTCTTTCAGGATAGTCTGGCAAGATTGGCAGCCAGATGGTACGTCCAGCTTGACAAGAATCACATTCGCTCATGGAAAAAATTGGCAAGGGCATTCATAGCCTAGTACAAACACATTGTTGATATGGCCCCAGATCGTTTGTCCTTGCAGAGCATGAAAAAGAAACCTACTAAGAGCTTCAAAGAGTATGCCCAAAGATGGAGGGATGCGACTGTCCAGGTCCAACCACCTCTCACTGAGAAGGAAACTACTATTTTGTTCGTCAGCACTCTTCAAGCACCATACTATGACAAAATGATTGGGAATGCCACTAAAGATTTTGCTGATATGGTGATTTTTGGAGAAATCATAGAAAACACTATCAAAAGTGGAAAGCTTGAAGTTGGGGAGAAATCCAACACGAAGAAAAGCGAGGTATCCAAGAACAAAGAAGGAAAAGCCCAAGCTGTGAATAATGAGGGGCAATATGTTGGAAACATTCCTCTTCACTATTCATACCCCACGTACCAACCTTACAACCCTGCCATAAACAATGTTGCACTAAACTATTATCCGTCAATGCCACAACCAAAGTTTCACTATCAAATGCCTAGCCCAACATCCAGATCATCAGTTAGACCCGCAGCTCAACCAAATAATCCAATGAGTAATTCGAGAAGACAACAAAATAGACGAGATAGAACTCCATTGAGCCAATCCCGATGTCGTACACAGATTTACTCCCCCAGCTCATCCAAGAGCATCTAGTTTCACCAATCCATTCGGAACTGCTAAAGCCTCCTTACCCTGAGGGTCATGATGCCAATGCTATATATGGTTATCATATTGGCATATCAACCCATTCCATAGACGAATGCGGAGCTTTGAAGCGAAAGGTGCAAAATTTAGTCAAAACAGGTCAACTGAATTTTGAAGAGAAGACATAGTTAAATGCTGGTGGAAATTCTTCGTCGGACCATGGAGGGGCATGATGGAAGAAAGGTTGTGAGGAGACATTTGAGTTGTTTGTTATCCTTGAACTTTTCTTAGGATCCTCAAGTACTTGTGTCTGAAAGCATTAAGGGGATCTTTTATGATTAAACTTAATTTGTATTTTATCATTTCAATAAATTGACAAGTTTAATGCATTTTTCATTTTCTCTATTCTTTCTTCTTTTGGTTTATCCTTTCAATTTCATCCATTTCAACTTTCTAAATGATAAATGTGAAGACAATCGTGGCAATAATCTGAGATTCAATTTTGAAAATTATATCCATATTGGTGCACTTAAGCATAGAGACTAGATATTGCCATTTGATTTGATGAGATTATTATGGTAAAAAAGAAAGATGAAAGTTGATATGTAGTTTTGGCAAGATTGGTAGAATTGATTCACAAGTATGATGAATTGTTGTAGGACTCCTTCACAATTTGTGGTGAATATCTGTAAGCTTGTCATTTTTTTTAATAAAGGTTCTTCAATGAGAATGTTCACATTTGAGATGATAAATGGCCATCTTTCTTTTATCATTCACACAAATAAAGTTATCCATTTTCTACCCATTTTGAGCCTTTAAATTTTTTTCAATAGAAACCCAACCAAGGTTCACCTTCCACCCTGGGGGGCAAAATTTAGAAAGAAATCTGTTTGCAAAAAAGAAGCAAAGGTTGTATGAGATTTTGGGGGCAAAGAAAGTTCTCTTTCTTGAAAGAAAAAAGATAAGTGAATGGTGAACAAAAAAGAAAAGTGAATGATGATGGGAAAAAGGTGTGTGAAAAAAAAAAGAAAAAAAAAGGTGATTGATGAAAGAAAAAAAGTGATGAAAGAGATATAAAAGTTGACTCTTCGAAGAAATGATCATTGGTTTACAACCCTTAAACACTTGTTTTAGCCTATTTTATCCATTCTTTCTTGACCCTAAACCTAGGCCTACGTTACGTACCTGTTAAAGACCATTTTGATCAAATATGAATGTTCGAATTGAAGAATCCTATTTTGAATTATGACATGATTGTGATTTCATCAAAAGACAATGAAGCTTAGATGCTTGAAAACAGCTCCAAAGAAGAAAGAGAAGACTTGGAACACTTTGATATGCTCAATTGCCTCCATGAAGATGGATGCGAATACATGATGAGAAAAGTTTGCACTTGACACTTTGAAAATGAGAATTAGTTTTGAATAAGCTTCTCTTGAATCACAAGACTATTGGAGACGATGGAAGATCAAGTTGTGGAGTCTTATGAAAGGAAAAGTTTTTTTTTCGAGTGAAGCATTATTTTGAAAAAATGAATGAAGATGGTTTGCCAAACACTGTAGAGGAATGCTTATTTTGACAAGAAAAAGGGGAAAGAACAAAAAAAAAAAAAAAAAAAAGAGAGAAAATGAGAATTCAAATTGAAAACCAAAAGGGCAGTTTGAGTCATAGGGAAAAATCTAAGTTGAAAACCTGAAAGGGCGGCTTAGGTACAAGAAAGACCAGTATTGTTTGAAAATTTCACTGGGGTAAGATTTGGTCCGATAGCTCAGAAAGATCGAGATACCGATTGGATTGATTTTCGAAAAAGAATCATGGATTAATTTGCTCAAGATTGTGAACATATTTATTATTTAGGATGTTGAGACCCTATCCAAATATACTTGTGATAATTCCTTGATTTGCCCATTGTGCTTTGACATGATTTGTCCTTTTCCTTTCAATGATAAAGACCCATTTTTCCAATTTACTTTGCTTCTTACCACTTTTTGTTGCCTACTTTGCATCCCCTAATGAATAGAGAAAATGTGTGATGCATTGCATTTGTCATGAAATTGGAATGATGATTAATACATTAAAATGATAAATCATGAAAGATCCTTGCATTACTTTGATAAGAAATTTGAGGATAACATTTTGGGGCAAGAAGAATGCTGATATAAATGACCGCTGTCAAGAAAAACTCATGGGTTTTCATTTATATGAAGAGTGATTGGAGTCAATGGGTGACCAATCAAGCACATGATTATGCACCATCATCATTGAAGATGTTCCATTGCCATACTTCACGTTTGAATGTATTTGAAGATGACATTTAGGGGCAGAAAAAAGAATGAGATAAATGATAAACCTAGAAACATACAAATGTTCAAGATCTGGGAATCAAAGGAGATACCTTTTCAGCAAACAAAACATGATGAGATCAACGAAGGATCATTCCAGTTATGGAACTTGCTAGCCAGTTCTTAAGATATATATTTGGAATATAATAAGAAGATGAAAAGAAAAAGCTTGAGAATCCTTGTTACCACGTTTGAAGGTACATGATTTTGTTTTTGGAGCATTTGTATTTCAGGTATTTTATTACATTCATGACATTCACCTTATGCATTGCGTTACATGGCATTCACTTCATGCAATTTCATTACATGGCATGCATTTAGCATATAAGAAAGTTTTTAGTTTGGATTTTTGAAATTTGAAATCATTTTTCTTCAAGGTAAAACTTTTTGAATCTCAGTTGAATGATTTTTGAAGGTAAAATTTTTGAATCTTGATTGAGGATATTTTTAAGATAAATTTTTGAACCCCGTTTGGAAGATTTTGTAAGATAAATTTTTTAGAAAATTAGATGAGATTTTAAAACCTCTCTACGGGAGTATTTTGAAACTGGATAAGACTTCAAAACCTCTCACGATAATGTTTCCAAAACCTCTCACGAGGATGTTTCCAAAACCTCTCACGAGGATATTTCCAAATCCTCTCACGAGGATGTTTCCAAAGCTTCTCACGAGGATTTTCTCAAAGCCTCTCACGAGGATGTCTGTAAAGCCTCTCATGAGGAAATTCTCAAAGCCTCTCACGAGTTTGTTCTCAAAGCCTCTCACGAGGATGTCTGTAAAGCCTCTCACGAGGATGTTTTTGAATCCTCTCACGAAGACGTCTGCAAAACCTCTCATAAGGATGTTTCCAAAGCCTCTCACGAGGACGTTCTCAAAACCTCTCACGAGGATGTTCTCAAAGCCTCTCACGAGGATTTCTCAAAGCTTCTCACGAGGATGTTTGTAAAACCTCTCTTGAGGAGTATTTTTAAGTAGAATAAGATTTTAAAACCTATGAGATTTTCAAAGCCTCTCACGAGGATGCTTTTAGAGCCTCTCACGAGGATATTTCCAAAGCCTCTCACAAGGATGTCTCCAGATCCCCTTTTGAGGAGAATTTCATCTCGTTTGGAAATTTTTTAAAGTTTATGCCTCGTTGGGAGGAGCATTTTCACGATTGGTAAATTTAAATTTTATGCCTCGTTGGAAGGGCATTCTCCTATACATTAAGAATTTTAAAGTTTATGCCTCATTGAGAGGAGCATTTCGTCAGGATAGTTATTACAATGATATTCGAGGATAAGGATGTCTACGTCTTTGCACACTTCTGGTTCCTCAACAAGTGCACAAAGAGGGACAACTGTAGACACCCGATTTTTGCTCAGGACACTTAGCCCAATTCTCGATTGTCATTTCGTTTTATTTCATCTCTCATTAATTTTTTGTTTTTATTTCATTATTTTTTTTCATTGATTTTCTATTTTCTTTTTTATCATTTAATTTAAAATTTCCTTTTTTAATTTTTCCCTATTTATCCTCAATTTAGCCCAAAATCAATGTCTATTGATTCCTCAATCTATTCGAATGAGATCCTCGATTTTAAAATGGAAAACCCACTATTTTCTGTTTTAATCCAAAATTAAGGGAAATTGATAATCCTGGAAATCCGAAAATCAAGCCAAGTCAAACCAGATCACATCCTTTCATCCTCGTTAATTTCCCGAAATCAAGCAACAATAGAAGATTGAATCATTTTAAAATTTGATCATTCGAATGTTGTTATAAAAACGGAATAGATCAAAAACAAAGGGGGGAAAGAACACACAGAAAACAGAGAGCAAACAACAAATCAAAAAACCAAAATCGAAAGAATTTTGACAGAGGGTTTGATTCGGGTTTTAAAGGTTTTTAGGGCTAGGTTCGTGATTTTGGGAGAATCACACCGTGGGAACCTAGAGGAGGACTAGAGGAGGGTCTGGTGAGGATTCGGTGACCACCCAATGGTCGTCGGAGAAGATCTAGAGGCTGAAAGGTCACGAGTTCAAGTCTAGATCTAGACTTTTTCATTTTGTTTTTGGGAAAACTAATTAGATATTGGGGTTTAGGAAATCAAAAGGAGCATTTTGGTTGAATTTGGGAAATTTTTGGGTTTGACTGTCGGCGGTGAATGGCGATGGCGCGGCAACAGTGGCGGTGCACAACGGCGGGATGCCTGATTTTGGAATTTTTGAAGAACAGGGCGAGCTGTTCTTGGCTGGTTGATAGAGAGAGAGAAGTTTTTTTTTTTTGGGGAAAGAAGGTAAAATGAAAAGAAAATGTTGAGACGGTCGGGTCAGGCCGACCAGCGCAAGGTCCGCGGTGGTCACGTAGGATCCGGGCGGGTCAGCCCCTGGACCCAACCCGTTTGCATTTTTTTGTTTGTTTCTTTTTTATTATTTTCTTTTTTCATTTATTATTATTCTTAATATTTGTTTTGCAAGTAGATTAATTAATTGTCTTTTATTTAAAGTGTGAATTTTATTATGTTTATTAGTTGATTTTTTTTTAATTTTGTTTGTTTATTACTTTTTAGCACGATTTTATTTATTTATGTATGTTATTTCTTAATTCGGATATTTAACTTAACTTAACTTAATTAAATTAGTTTTTATTTTTAGTTCATATATAATTCACAATAATCAAGAATAAATCGAGACCAATCTGATGATGAAATCTTGGAAAGTAGCGAGTGGTCAATTTCTAAAAAAATTTAGGTGAGGGAAATTTTTAGGTGTCTAACCCGAATGATGGAAAGTAACCTAAAAGTTTTTCAATATTTTAAATCTTTAATTTTATTTTTAATTCATAATATTTTTAATATCAAATTTATTTTTGATGATGGATCTTCATAAGAACGAATGATTTCTATTGAAAATCTTGAGGTAAGGAAAATTTTTAGGTGTCTAACCCGTATGGTGGAAAGTAACCTAAAAGTTTTTCAATATTTTAAATTCTCAATTTTAATTTTAATCCATAAAATATTTAATAAATTCGACGACAGAGCCTCTTCTTAAGAACAAATGGTTTCTATTGAAGACTCTTGAGGTGAGATGGATTTCAAAAATCAGTCCCAAGTGGTGGAAAGCATTTTTGAAATCTCTCCAATATTTAAATATTTAAATATTTAAGTAATAATAACAATGAAATTAAATAAATAACATAAAGACCGTTTTAATTAAGACTTGTAGGATAACACATGGCTAATTAGGTACTATCACTGGATAGGCGTTGTGGGGGTGCTAATCCTTCCCCACACGTAACCGAATTCCCGAACCTAGTTCTGAACGTAGATCAGAACCTATTCTTTTTAAGGTACCTTAGTCGAGCTTAGGATCACTTTAGGAAGAATAGATTTATATAGGTGACTAATCACACCTAGTAAATAAAAAAATTAGTTGCGACTCCACAATTTGCGTCTAGCTTATCGAATTCGTTTTTGGCACGTCATAAATATATATATATATATATATAATACCCTTAATATAATTATAACACAAAAAATAAGATAAATATAACATAAAATAATTATATAAAAAAAAATAAAGTTGCCAGCCGTCCCTCAATCGAGGGATCAATTGATCCCTCAATTGAGGGATAAGTTTAATATTATTGTATAAGATTTGGCAAGGGTTTATAAGAAAACGATATATTGATATCAAATTTAGACTTGGACGGGTCGAGTTGGTTTTAGATCGGATCAATTCAAATTGGGTTAATTTGGGTTTTAAAAATTTCAGATCATTTTCGTGTTTGGGTCGTTTCGCATTTGAAACTTTGGATCATTTCGAGTTCGGGTCATCGGGTTCGAGTCATTTCAATTCCGCATCATTCGAATTTGACAATTGAGCTATTCGGGTCCAGGTCATTCGAGTTTAATTTTTAAATTTTAAAATCAAATCAGATCAAATTTAAAAAACTATTTGATCGAGTCAGATTTAATTAGAATTTTATTGAAATATAAAAAATAAGTAATAAATAATATTTAAAAATAAATATAAACATTATAATTTTTAAATTTAAAAATAATTTCTATTGTTATTGGATTTAACCAAGCAAGTGCACGTATCGTTAACAAGTAATAAAGTGAAAAGTAGATTGTCGATCCCACGAGGAATTGTTACCAAATTCGTTAAGTACTAAAATTAACACAACTTAATCTTATTCAAACAAACGATTAAAAATTGTTAAATAAAAGAAAATAATAAATAAAGAAGAAAGGAAGAAAGGAAGGAAGGAAGGAAGAAAAATTAAATTTTAAATTAATCACTTGAGAAAAGTCTAGGATTACAATTTTTCTTAATACTTCGTATGAACCTCTCCTACCCTCTTAACTTGACTAATGATATTGAGATGTTAACATAGAGTTCTAATCTATTTAAGTATCTTCCGATGGTCATATAAAAAATCCCTCTTAACTAATTAACTATATTCTTATGAAAACTGAATTAAAGAGGAACTCATTAAATTTAGACTTTAAAATTGATTACACATGACACGTAAGTGCATTCCTACCTTACGTGCAGATCAATTCATCATAATAAATGAATATGAAACATATGTTATTCAATCCATGTCTAACACTAAACTCCCTTTTCCAAGTTGTATTTAGGTTACCAAATCAATCTAATTGGTAGCTCAGCAATTAAAAGTATTAAGCACAAGATTGAATAAACAACATCAAATATCATTAAATCAAGAAAGTAAATAACTCAAACTACATGTTGAGTTCCATTGCAATCCTAGAAAAATAAATTAGTTCATGCTAAATAATGAAAACATAAAACAAAGGAGTTTCACCATCATAAATATTACAAGAAAGATAAATAAGATTAAGGGATAAGAGAAAACTAAGGTTTGTCAGGTCTTCAGTCTTCAAATCTCCAAAACCTCTCTTAGCTTCTTGCAACTTTGTGGTGGCTGCTCTCCCTTAAGAAAACTAGGTTATTTACAAGCCAAGAAGTGTAAAAGCTAGGAAGTAGTTGATGGAGACTCAATTAAGAGTTGTAAACCCAAGTGCAGGTTGTGTTCAAGTAATAAATTCTCGGGTGTCCGAGGTCGAACCACAGGGAAGCGTACTAGTAAGTATAAGTTTATAAATATATATATGAAAAAGAAAATAAACAAGATATTAGGGAATCAATAACAAAGAAAGTAAACAAGATATTAGAGAACAAAATAAACAAAATAACATAAAAGCAATTAAACAAGATATAAAAAACAATAAGAAAGGATGTTGAGGTTAGAGAATCCACTCTTGGTGTTATGCTAAGATTAATCTTGTTTTATTACACAATTGAAATCCACACATAAGGGAGGTTCCAATCGGAAGGTTTAGCAATTCAGTCCAAATTGTCCAACGTCCATAGCATATGATATTATGTTCATTTGGTGTCCTCAAAACTCATAAAAAGAGTCCAAGCATTCCTTATGCCAAGGTATATGTCTACAACAAATCAAGGTTATGAAACCAAGCATTTACTGTGCCATTTTCCTTGTCAATAATGAATCAAGATCCCTACTTTGCAAGTATGATTTTAAACCAAAAGAAAATATTATCTATACTAGTGTTTATAAATGATGATTCATTTTAGCTCATGTTTAAGAGACTAACCTTAGCATTTACCAAGAGCTTCACCTCATCACCTCAACAATATGATTAGCAACACATACTAGATATGAATAAAATGAAAAGAAATGTAAGAAGCATAAGTAACTAAAAAAAAGAAAACTAGAGAAAGGAAAGAAAAAGAAAAAGAAAACTTAGAGAATTTTATTACAATGGCTAATACCCTACCAATCTATCAATGTATCCCAATACTCATCCAAGGCCCTCTATTTATACACATTTTGGAGGGCTAAATGACAAGAGACAAGCTTTACAAATTTCAAAGGTAGGTATAATAGGTGGGTGAATTTTTCTAACAATTTTCGTCATATTGTATGACAACTCTGATCAGCCAGCTTGATGGTCGATTTTGTCAATGTTGGAGGCTCGATCTGATAAAATTGTCTTCTAGAAAAATATACCCCTATCAGTTAAGGATCCATAGCCATTGGAATCAGCTCATTTGCTGATGTGGATAAGAAGATATGGGCAAAATACGAAAACAGGTCAGCACAGACGTCATTGCACATCAGCCAACTTGATGGTCGATTTCGCTAGGGAAAACGACTCCGTTTCAAGAAGTGTAAAACATGAAAAAGATAGATATGCCTCTTAGCTTTGCACGGCTACAAATTTCAGCCTTATTGCTTCAGTGAAACTCGAGATATAGCTGATATGGCAAACGGTGTCGGAACTGGAACTGAACTGGATTTGCCCTTAATTCTAGTAATCTGAAATCACTCAAAGAAACTTGTGAAAAACACCAAATTACATAAAAATATAAAAGATCATAAACACAATTAGACTAAACAATAATAACTCGTATTTGACGCAAAACAATAATAAAACATAACTAAAAACTATATAATTATACGAGTTATCAGTAGTCTTTTATAAAGTCCTAAAAGATTCCTATTTATAGAGCTCCTAAAAACCTGAAGAAGGAAAACTTCGTGTTCAAGTAACTGTTTTCAGTTTGGACTTTTAATATATGAGTTGATTCTCTCCTTCTTATTTTAGGACTCTACAAAAATACAAAAGACATTAAATTAATAACTAATTTAATCATAAAATAAATAAATAAAAATAATCTAAAAACAACTATGAATAATTAATTAAGAGTTTAAACTACAAAGACTTAGCTAATTTAAATGCAAAAAATATGGTAAAATAATTATATTTCATAGAGTTATTATCTATCTAACATGATTTTTTAGATTCGAGGATAATCTAGTAATTTTTTAAATTCGAGTATTTATTTTACTTAAAGGAGTATTATTGTATACCTAAAATCATTAACCCAATCCATTTACATATTTGTAAATGTATTGTTATAACGCAATGTACAAATCATTATAATACAATACACATATCAATGATTTATTTTATATACTTTTAAAAAATCACATGAAAAAACTTAAGAAATTATACATTTAAAATAAAAACAACACATTTATCCTAAAACTAACATGTATAACCATAAGAGATTATAGAATTTGATCTAAATTACATGATAAGATATTATTATAACATAGTGTCAAATCATTACGATAAAATACATGTATTATTATTAATAACCTATTTTAAGTACCTTATTTATATCACATGAAAATGAATTATACTTTTAAAATAAAAATAAAATTTTTATTTTAAATAATATGTATAACGATAATGAATGTTATGAGATTATATCCATAATAATTAAAATATATAATTTATTTTAAATCTTATTATAAAATTATCATAATTGATATAACATTTTATTATTTATTTAAGAGACTATTATATATTTAAAAGACTATTTTAATCTTTGAACAATTGTTTTGAACAATTAACTTATGAAAGTTATTATGGTAATAATATAACAAACTTACTTATAAAAAAAATACAACAAACTTACTATTTATCCAATCCAACGGTTTGATATAAAATAAAGATATTAAAATTGATTTATAACCGATTGATTGAAATTTTAATTCCTAATATCCCAACACTATATATAATAATATCAAGCATTTTTTTATTTTCGAATTTTCTCCACAGTTATTGACTGCATGATGCATACTTTATCATATTAAAAAAGGATAATTACAAGTTATAAAATTAAAATAAACTAATAATTTATGTTATAGTTATTATTTTTATTAAAATAATATTTTTAAAATAAAATTATATTTAATTTAAGTTCGGATCATTTTAAGTTAATTGTTCAGTAAATTCGGGTATGAATTATTTCGGATTTGGATTAATTCAGGTTCGGGTCAAATTGGGTTCGGGTTCGGGTTCAGGTTGTTGAATTTTCTGATCAAATCGGATTGGATCAATTTAGATTCGAATGGATTGATTGAGTTTTTCGTATTCGAGTTAGAGTTAGAATTTATATGTTTACTCAAAATATAGGTAGAGATGGCAACCAACCAAGGCGAGACGGATTTTACCCAACCTGACCTTTATTTTCTTTGAAGATGAACTTGCCTCGCCTTGACACGATCGTAATTTTAATTAGATTTTGACATATTCGTATGTGCGTGAAAAAAAAAAAAGTTAATTATGAAAATAGTGGGTACTTTTTTATTTTTCATGTGTAAATATTTTTAAAAAATAAAATTAATTAAAAATATTTAAATTTTATATTAAATGATATTTTTATTCTTTATTTTATAGATTTATTATAATTTTAATTAAAATTTTGTGTCATTTCACCAATTGAGTTGATGCTACTTGACTCATTAACTTCAAACTTAATCAGTCACTTTTTAATAGTATAAATACTTAATTTTGACGCGAGAAAAATATGTAACAAACCACATCTGATTTGCTCGTCACGAATTTTTTTTTATGATATTATTTTAATCTAATTTTCATGATCTTAATTTTAATATAAATTGCATCTTAATTATTTTTAAATATATTATATAATTGAGTTAACCTCTTTATTAGTATTAGACAACAAATTTATTAATATAAAATATTTTTGTAAATATTAAACTAAACTAAACTAAATAAAATAAAATACATTACTTTTATATATACCTCGGGAGGGGACTAGACCTGTTCAAGGGTGATAACTCGTATAATTATATAGTTTTTAGTTATGTTTTATTATTGTTTTGTGTCAAATACGAGTTATTATTGTTTAGTCTAATTGTGTTTATGATCTTTTATATTTTTATGTAATTTGGTGTTTTTCACAAGTTTCTTTGAGTGATTTCAGATTACTAGAATTAAGGGCAAATCCAGTTCAGTTCCAGTTCCGACACATTTTGCCATATCAGCTATATCTGGAGTTTCACTGAAGCAATAAGGCTGAAATTTGTAGCCGTGCAAAGCTAAGAGGCATATCTATCTTTTTCATGTTTTATACTTCTTGAAACGGAGTCGTTTTCCCTAGCGAAATCGACCATCAAGTTGGCTGATGTGCAATGACGTCTGTGCTGACATGTTTTCGTATTTTGCCCATATCTGCTTATCCACATCAGCAAATGAGCTGATTCCAATGGCTATGGATCCGTAACTGATACGGGAACCTTTGTCTAGAAGACCATATGATCAGATCAGGCCTCTAATATTGACGAAATCGACCATCAAGTTGGCTGATCAAAATTGTCATACAATATGACGAAAATTGTTAGAAAAAAAAAAAAAAAAAAAAATTGTTAGGTACCTTGGGGTCCCTTTGGTCACAAGAAGACTCTCTGAAAAGGATTGTTCTCCTTTGATTGATAGAATTACTCAGAGAATCAATGGCTGGGCAACACGCATGTTATCCTATGCAGGAAGGCTTCAGCTCATTCAATCTGTTCTTTTTAATGTGTCCAATTTCTGGTGCAGGCACTTTGTTTTGCCTAAGGCTGTTCTTAAAAGAATTAATCAATTATGCAGCAGGTTCTTCTGGAAAGGAAGAGATGACTCAGCTAAGGGAGCAAGAGTCAAATGGAGTTCCATTTGCTGTCCTAAGTCAGAGGGGGGTCTTGGATTAAAAGACTTGGGAATATGGAATAAGGCTTGCATTATTCAGCACCTATGGGCACTTCTCTCTCAGGCAGGTTCATTGTGGATTGCCTGGCTTCATGCCTATGTGCTGAAAGGAAGAACAGTGTGGCAGGTTCAACCTTCCCCAGGAAGCAGCTGGACATGGCGTAAAATGCTTCAGCTGAGGGCTTTGGCTTTGAGGTTCACCTCCACCCAGAATGGTGCTCTAACTTGGAAGTTCCCTGGGAACAGATTTATGGTGGCTAAAGTCTGGAATGATCTCAGGCCTAGGCAGGACAAGGTGGAGTGGGATAAACTGATCTGGTTTCCATTTCATATTCCTAAACATGCACTGGTAGCTTGGATGGCTATATTGGACAAACTGCCTACAAAGAACAGATTGATGTCATGGGGCATGGAGGTGGATGGCAAATGTGAGCTATGTCAAACTGAGCAAGAAACCCGGAATCATATATTTTTTGAATGTGACTATTCAAAGGAAATCTGGGGGCATATACTATGTTTATGTCAACTTCATAGAAGCATAAGGAGCTGGCAAGCAGAGCTGCAATGGGCAGTAAACAGAATCAGAGGAAAAACTCTCATTTCTGTTATTTTGCGTTTATCATGGAGTGCCTTTCTTTACTCGATCTGGAGGGAGAGAAATAATAGGTGTTTTAATCGCCTTCAATCCACACAAGGAGCCATCATTGAGCAGATAAAAGAGATCATCAGAATGCGATTGTTGGGGCTCAAGAACATTAGTCCTGATGAAGTGAACCGAAGATTGGATGCAGATTGGGGACTGTCTCTTTTTTCCTAGGATCTTTATCCATTCTGGAATAGCTTTAAGTATTGCTGAAGTATGTTGCTATTGTTCCCTGATTGATTAGTGGTCTTAAGTTTTGTTCAAGTATTGTTTAAGTATGTATAGCTTTAAGTACATGTTGCACATGATGTTGGATGTAGCAGTTTAACTGCCTTCTGGATAAATAAAACACTTACTTATCCAAAAAAAAAATTGTTAGAAAAATTCACCCACCTATTATACCTACCTTTGAAATTTGTAAAGCTTGTCTCTTGTCATTTAGCCTTCCAAAATGTGTATAAATAGAGGGCCTTGGATGATTGTAGAGGATTATAATTGTACATAGGTAGGATATTAGCCATTTTAATAAAATTCTCTAAGTTTTCTTCTTCTTTTTTTTTCTCTAGTTTTCTTTTTCTTTAGAGAGAGCAAGAGGTTGGATAAATAATATTCTTCCTCTTCTTCTTTCTTTCTTTTATTTTCTTCTTAGATTTTCTTTAATTTTATGTTTATGTTTATAATGCCTATGCTAGGCTAAACTTCTATTTGGTTAAGGGTGATTTCAAAGCCCTAGACATGTTTTGTGATTGATTTTCAGATTCTATCTATCATTAATTTTCTATCAAAGTTGCTTATGTTCTTCTACAAGAATTGTTCATGATGTTGTCTAGATTTATTTAGGTGTACAACTAGATAGATCTTGATAATTATCTATTGCTAGTTTAGGAGTCTTGATCCGTGTAATTGTCTTGATTTCCTATTCATAAGTGGCAATTTGTGATTAATGATTATGGTCAAGTTTTCAATAATTGCAAAGTGGAACATAACCTAAGTTGAACAATCCGAGCTTATGTGTTTGTTGCTTAGATCAACCTATCTTTCTCATCATAAAGCTGCCATTAAATTGAATTTAGAGAGCTTATTCTAGGTTGTTTAATGGTTAGAGATTAAATAGAGAGCTTGTTCTATTTAACGACAAACTAAGGAAAGATTGGGGTAACAGAGCTTGTTGTTATCTACGGTTGTTAACTTTGATAGTTGGTTGATATTGATAGATCTGAAATTGATTCTTAATGATGTCTAGTGGTGGAGAATGAAACCTTAACCATATTTTTCATATTTGATTCTTCTTACTTATTTGTTTTCTTACTTTTAGTTTGCTTATTTTTTATATTTATTTTTATTGGCTGGTTATACCGCCTAATTTGTATATTAACTTTGTTTTATTTTTATTGGCTGGTTATACCGCCTAATTTAGTATATATATTTTTATTGGCTGGTTATACCGCCTAATTTAGTATATATATTTTTATTGGCTGGTTATACCGCCTTGCATCTTATTCTTATTATTTACTTTAGTTTAAATCTGGCTTCAAAAACCCCTTTTCTTTTATTGTTCTTGAATTTAAGTTTTAAACTATTAACTTATAAACTAAAACCCAATCCCTGAGGACTCGACCCTTGCTAACTACTATACTTACAATTTATCTTTTTAGTGCAAGGTTAAATAAGATACACTCTTTTGGGTGCATCAAATTTTTGGCGCCGTTGCCGGGGATTGTTTTCTTTAGTTTATTTGTTACTTGGTTTATTCTTATTTTCAGTTCTAATTAGTATTATTTTCTTGTACATATATGTTTTTCTTTTCAAATTTTGAAAAAAAAAAAAAAAACAATGGAATTGAGCAATCTAACACTTGAAGAGTTGGTGGCATACATGAACATGGAGAATCAACAAGCCAAGCTCACCTCCCCAGTTCAACAATTGGCCATGGGAGGATGTCAAGGCCATCAAGTGTTCCAAGACCAACAGTATGATCATTACTCAAACACTTACCATGAGGGATGGTGGGATCATAGTAATTATGGCTACTCGAAAAATTACCAAGAAGTAGATCCTTATGCCAATTACACTCATCCATCTAGCTTCAATCAATCATGGTCCCAAGAACCAGATCTTTTTCAACCACCACATATGACTCAAAACTCAGGTACTTCTTTAGAAGATCTTGTCTATTCTCTTGTTACTGATACATTGCAATTTCAACAGGAAACAAGGGCAAGCATCCAGAGTTTGGAAAAGCAAATTATCCAATTGACTAGTAGTATGGTGGGATGGGTAGCACAAAGATCTGAAGAACTCCCTGCCCAAACAATGATTAACCCAAAGGAGAATACTACTATTGTGACCTTGAGGAATGAGGAACAAGATGAGGATGAGACAAAATTAGAGATGAATTCTATTCTTGAGGATAATGAAGCCAATGATCCAAATAAGAGTATTTCGGCACCTGAGGTAACGTTTGAGATTCCAATTTTTACTAATGTTTCTTCTCCACCTTTTCCTAGTAGATTCGCAAAGTTCAAGGAGGATGAACATGAACAAGACACGCTGGAAACCTTAAACAGTTTGTTTGTGGATGTCATTCAACAAGTACCAAAAGATGCACCATTCCTCGATGACATATGCACCACAAAGGATGATGGAATAATACTTGTAATGGAGAATGCATCCACTGTTGTGCAAAGAAAGCTTCCTCTCAAACGCATAAATTTGGGAAATTTCATGTATGAGCCTGACAAGCCTAAAAAGCCAAGAAAGGGTGTTGGTTAGATTCAAAACACTAACTCAAGTGTTAATTGGGAAGGCAGCCCAATTAAAGATGAAATTACCAACCTTCCATATTCAGATTTGCTTTCTCTTTCTTTTCCTTTTTCTTTTATTATTTTTATTGTTTTTATTTTATTTCTTATGTTTCTTTGTTAATTGTGTTTACTGCTTTTAAGTTCATTTAGGCTGCATAAGTTTATTTTGTTTAATAGTTCTTTTCTCTTACATATAATTCTTGCATTGGGGGATAATAGCATTACATTAATGACAATGTAAGAATTATGTGTGGGGGCAAGAATTTAGGATTTTATTTAGAGTGTTTTGTTTTTGAGTCTTTTTATGTTGTTTTTCTTTCTGATCCTTGTTTTGAAAATAACTAGATGTAAATATAATTTTTTTTAACCCCGGTTAAATGGCGGATAACGGTACTCCGTGATTATTTAAATCGGTTCCATCAGCTACCCACAAAACTGATATTGTATATAAATTTCTCTTTCAATTTCTCTTTCATTTTTTTTTTCATTTTTTTTCAGGATGGATGATATTCTCACAAGATTGCAGAAACGATTTCCTCCTTTTCCTCGAAATATTTTACTGAAGCTTTACCAAGTTCGATTTGAAAGATTAAGAATGCTTATGCACAAAGGGATTCCTGACGACATACGTTGGATAATTGAAGCCAAGGTACGTGAAGATGAATATCTTCCTGTTTTGCATTTACCAGGTACAGGTAGAAGCACTTTTGCAAAGAAGCGACGAGCAAAGCGCATGAGTTCAAATTGCCACAAATGTGCACGATGGATGTGTAACGGTAAATGTCGTTCTATTGGGATTCCGTCCTCTAATCGAGATGATAAAATTGAATTCATTAAGGATGGACTGAGTAAGGAGAATTTGGGTAATATCCAACTTTCTCTTGAGACGCATCCTAGTGGAGACGTACAAAGAGAAATTCTTGATTTATGGCCGCAATTCCAAAGGGAATGGCAACATCTTGGGAATCTGATGTTAAAAGACCCTGTTTGCCAGCTTGTAAGAAAACTGGATGGGAAGCATATCCTCGACTCATAGAAGGCGTTTAAGCCGTTTCTGGACGTAAAACCAGAGGAAGATGTGAGCCACAATCACAACTACAATAAATGACTTCTCAGCCTTTGGTTTGATTTGCAATAACTTTATTTCGGTTTAATTTACGTGTTATTCGATTTGTGTAATTATTCTCATTTTTTTTATTTGTCTTTTACGGTTGATTTTTCTTCTCTTTTTTATTTTCTTCCTGAAATCACGCAAAAATCTTTTGTTAGGTTAACATTTTCTTCTGACAGGTCAAATACACTTTCGGCGACATTATTACTCTTGACTTTTACGGTTGATTTTTCTTCTCTTTTTGATTTTCTTCTTGAAATCACGCAAAAATCTTTTGTTAGGTTAACATTTTCTTCTGACAGGTCAGATACACTTTCGGCGACATTATTACTCTTGTCTGATTCACTACTCAGTCCTCTATATATTACACCATGTACTCATTCTCTTTCAGGCACTCGAAAAAAAGAAAAAGAAAAAAAAAAGAAAAAAAAAATGGAAAGTACTTCGTCCCAACGCATTAAAAAAATTTGTGTTTTTGGAGGTGCTTATCCAGGGAAAAATAACATATTCGCTGATGAAGCCATAAGAGTTGGAGTAATACTTGCCCAACAAAAGATCCAGTTGATTTATGTAGGCGGTAGTACGGGTTTAATGGGAGCAGTCGCTACAGCAGCACACGCCGGAGGAAGTCCAGTTCTAGGAATCGTGCCAAAACTATTCACAGATTTTTGTGGACCTACCTTGGGTAAGGAAATACAAGTCTGGAGTATCCCTGAACGGATAACAATCATGTACCATTCTGCCGATGCATTCATTGCTTTACCAGGAGGTTTGGGTACATTGGAAGAAATAGCTTGCGTGGCTTCTTGGTCATCTTTGGTCACAAATAAGAAACCCATTGGTTTGCTTAATATTAATGGTTATTTTAGTAATTTGCTTTCATATTTAGATAATGCTGTGGATAATGGATTCATGTTTTCAGAGGCAAGGAGAACCATAATTTCTGCTACAACCATTGAAGATTTACTCAAAAAGCTCCAAGCTTATGAGTATTTATCTGCTACGGTTGTTTCGCAAACGCTCGGAAAAAGAAAAAGAGATATGGACGAGCAAGGAGTGGATTGCACTTTGTCTTTGTGACATTATCTAACATTTTGTTTGTTGTGTCTCAGTTATAATAAGTGGTTAGCAACCTCTACAGGTAATATCTCCTAAATTTTACCTTCTTTAAAAAAAAAAAAAAAAAATTGTTGTGTTTTAAGAAATTTAGAAGTATTCATTCTGAACAAGGTCTGAGTAAGGGAGACTTGAGACATACCTTGTCAGTTTGATTTCTTATTTTCAAAAAAAAAAAAAAAAAAGAGTTTGTTGTGTTTTAAGCAATTTAGAAGTATTCATTCTGAACAAGGTCTGAGTAAGGGAGACTTGAGACATACCTTGTCAGTTTGATTTTAATCTTTTTACGTTTACTTGTTAATTTTTGTTTAGTATTTTAGGATTATTTAGGTTGCATGAGTTTGTTTTGTTTTGAGTCTAGTTATTCCTATTCTTATGTTATTAGTTCTTTTCTCTTACACATGATTCTTTCATTTGGGTTAATAGACTTGCATTGAGGACAATGTAAGAATTAAGTGTGGGGGGAATGATTTAGGATTTCTTTTATTTTTGTCTACTATTTTTTTTTATGAGTCTTTATTATTATTATTATTTTTTAGTGTGTTTTAGTTCCTTTTTAATACAATGATGAGATATGAATTGCATAAGTCTAAAACATATTTATTAGTGAGAAGATTTTCATGAGAATTGAGCTTGATGTCAACCTTTTTATGAGCCAATGTTAATATGATATGTTGATTGAGAAAGAAGCATGTTTAGACTTAATCTGACTTGTATAATCATTCTTGTGAGTTTTTGAGCCTAAAATGATTGATGTATTATACAAATCAATCTAATTTCTTTCTTGAGTGCTCTTATGATTACATGATTCTCTAGAACTTGCTTTAAACCGTTTGAGACTATATTGATGCATGTGACAACATGAATATGATAGAGGCATTAGGATTTTTAGCCAGGGCCAAACAACCATCCCTTATTGATGTTCCAAGAGAACACACCCTTAGTGAACCAATTTGAGCCTACATTGAATAAGCTATCTCTTTGGTAACCATAACTTGTCCCTAACCTAAATATACTTATATCTTTACCTTTGTTCCAAAGATGAATTAGCATGATTTGAGACAAGTTGCAAAGACAAGGGATATTTTTTGGTTAGAAACAAGAAATAAGTGTGGGGGGAAAAGAAAAGAAAAGGCAAGAGAAAAAGAAATGGAATACTGGCAAATACATTCCTATATAAAAAAAAAAAATGAATCATCTCTTGAATTTGTGGAAAAAGAAAAAGATGTTACAAAGTTGTTTAGAATGAAGAAAAGGCCCAACATGAATATCCGGCCTAGGTGACTATGTACTTGTAAAGAGTTTTGAGAAGTTTCTTTGTATAATCTTTTTATGTCTCTAAACTTTATGAACTCTTTGGAACCTTTGTGATATCTTTATCCTTTTGTTCTTCAACCACATTACAAACCCCTTGGCCCCATTACAACCTTGATTAAAGACCTCTTGATTTATGAAGTTGCATGATCTTTTAGTGGAGAATAGGTGGACAAGCAAGCATATGGTAGAAGTGTTTTCATGAGATTGATTGAGTGTAAACACTTTACCACTACTTTAAAGAGTGAAAATCAAGAGAGTATCCCATGTGAGAAGTTGAGATTAAATTTGAACATGCACTATTTTGATTGAGATATGTTATGCTAATATTGGCTTAACTCAAACAATTTACATTCAAGCATGATTTTTTGTGAAAATTTTTAAGCTATTGATTAGTTTATAAGACTTGTTCAAATATTGTCTCTAATTTGTATTGAAAGGATTAGGAGTAAATATTTTTAGTATATGTAGTTTATTTATATGTAGTTTATTTATATTTTAATTTTTCAATGTTTGTGGGTATCGTTCTAGTAAACCCTCACGAGACTAAACTCGTCCACTAGGGACACCTAGGGGTTTAAAGGCTTGTGTCACATGCTAAGTGCCACCGTGATTTCCTACGAAAGTGGATTAGATTAGATTTTCTTATTTTATTTTTATTGAGTCGTTGCTAGGGACTAGCAACAATCTAAGTGTGGGGGTGTGATAACTCGTATAATTATATAGTTTTTAGTTATGTTTTATTATTGTTTTGTGTCAAATACGAGTTATTATTGTTTAGTCTAATTGTGTTTATGATCTTTTATATTTTTATGTAATTTGGTGTTTTTCACAAGTTTCTTTGAGTGATTTCAGATTACTAGAATTAAGGGCAAATCCAGTTCAGTTCCAGTTCCGACACATTTTGCCATATCAGCTATATCTGGAGTTTCACTGAAGCAATAAGGCTGAAATTTGTAGCCGTGCAAAGCTAAGAGGCATATCTATCTTTTTTATGTTTTATACTTCTTGAAACGGAGTCGTTTTCCCTAGCGAAAGCGACCATCAAGTTGGCTGATGTGCAATGACGTCTGTGCTGACCTGTTTTCGTATTTTGCCCATATCTGCTTATCCACATCAGCAAATGAGCTGATTCCAATGGCTATGGATCCGTAACGGATACGGGAACCTTTGTCTAGAAGACCATATGATCAGATCAGGCCTCTAATATTGACGAAATCGACCATCAAGTTGGCTGATGTGCAATGACGTCTGTGCTGACATGTTTTCGTATTTTGCCCATATCTGCTTATCCACATCCGCAAATGAGCTGATTCCAACGGCTATGGATCCGTAACTGATAGGGGAACCTTTTTATAGAAGACCATGTGATCAGATCAGGCCTCCAACATTGACGAAATCGACCATCAAGTTGGCTGATCAAAATTGTCATACAATATGACGAAAATTGTTAGAAAAATTCACCCACCTATTATACCTACCTTTGAAATTTGTAAAGCTTGTCTCTTGTCATTTAGCCTTCCAAAATGTGTATAAATAGAGGGCCTTGGATGATTGTAGAGGATTATAATTGTACATAGGTAGGATATTAGCCATTTTAATAAAATTCTCTAAGTTTTCTTATTCTTTCTTTTCTCTAGTTTTCTTTTTCTTTAGAGAGAGCAAGAGGTTGGATAATTAATATTCTTCCTCTTCTTCTTTCTTTCTTTTATTTTCTTCTTAGATTTTCTTTAATTTTATGTTTATGTTTATAATGCCTATGCTAGGCTAAACTTCTATTTGGTTAAGGGTGATTTCAAAGCCCTAGACATGTTTTGTGATTGATTTTCAGATTCTATCTATCATTAATTTTCTATCAAAGTTGCTTATGTTCTTCTACAAGAATTGTTCATGATGTTGTCTAGATTTATTTAGGTGTACAACTAGATAGATCTTGATAATTATCTATTGCTAGTTTAGGAGTCTTGATCCGTGTAATTGTCTTGATTTCCTATTCATAAGTGGCAATTTGTGATTAATGATTATGGTCAAGTTTTCAATAATTGCAAAGTGGAACATAACCTAAGTTGAACAATCCGAGCTTATGTGTTTGTTGCTTAGATCAACCTATCTTTCTCATCATAAAGCTGCCATTAAATTGAATTTAGAGAGCTTATTCTAGGTTGTTTAATGGTTAGAGATTAAATAGAGAGCTTGTTCTATTTAACGACAAACTAAGGAAAGATTGGGGTAACAGAGCTTGTTGTTATCTACGGTTGTTAACTTTGATAGTTGGTTGATATTGATAGATCTGAAATTGATTCTTAATGATGTCTAGTGGTGGAGAATGAAACCTTAACCATATTTTTCATATTTGATTCTTCTTACTTATTTGTTTTCTTACTTTTAGTTTGCTTATTTTTTATATTTATTTTTATTGGCTGGTTATACCGCCTAATTTAGTATATATATTTTTATTGGCTGGTTATACCGCCTAATTTAGTATATATATTTTTATTGGCTGGTTATACCGCCTTGCATCTTATTCTTATTATTTACTTTAGTTTAAATCTGGCTTCAAAAACCCCTTTTCTTTTATTGTTCTTGAATTTAAGTTTTAAACTATTAACTTATAAACTAAAACCCAATCCCTGAGGACTCGACCCTTGCTAACTACTATACTTACAATTTATCTTTTTAGTGCAAGGTTAAATAAGATACACTCTTTTGGGTGCATCAAAGGGCCGTACTACTTGCTCGACCCAACAAGTTTGATCCGTATTGAACTGGGTTTGGGTAACTATTTTTTCGATTCGGGATGGTCTGGCCCAAATTACTATTTATTAATAGAAAAATATTTTTATTTAAATTTAATTATAAAATATATTAATATTAATATAAAAATAATATTTTATTATTTTAAAATAATGATTCGGATTTAATGATCAACTTGAGTCCAAAATAATGATTCGGATTTGATGGTCAACCCGAGTCTAACTCGAGCTAAACTTAATTAAAAAATATGAAAAAAATTTGAATTACGATCCGATCAAACCTTGAACATCTCTGGAGGGACAAGGCAAAGCTCAAATCCAAAAGCAAAAGACAAAAAATACTTTTAAGAGCAACTTGGTAATTTGAGAGATTTTCTTATGGTTTTTTTTTTTTTGTTGGTAATTTTGAATCTTTTTAAGAAAAATCCGAAAACATTTAAATCATTATATTTAGATATTAATTCCCAACCCAACCCATCCCATCCCAACAGTCAACAGATATTATTATTTTAAAAGAGTAGAACATTGATTTGGGAGAGCCTTTTATATTTTTCATCTACCATTCAATGTCTACAACTACCTTTCAAACTCAGGGTTAGCATTTTTGGATGAGTTCAGCTTTAAGATTTTTTGTTTTGTTTTATGGTTCTTTTTGTTTAATTTGACAGCTTTTGCTTTAACTCTTGGTTGATAGAAAAATTTAAGCGTAATAGAAGTCAATATTTTATTTTGGTGTAAATTAAAGAATAAAAATTTATTTGAATATAAAGCATAAAATTTACTTTAAATAAAAAAATTTGAAGAGCTTTTTTTAAGTATTTTAACTTTTTAACTTAATAGAGTAAACTCTACCTGCATCTCTTGCAGTTTCAACTTTTTTCTTGTAACATTGCAAGGTTAGATTTTCTCCAATTAATATCTTGTGATTAAATTTGAATAACTTAAACAATTAATTCAAAATTAAATTTGAACAACTTAAACAATTAATTCAAAATTAAATTAATTTGATATTAAAATTCAACAATTTGGATCTAAAATGATTTAAAATCGATGGTTTGAACCTTAAATAACTCGAGTTTCAAACTCGAAAAACTGAATTCGAGATGATTCAAATTTGGAATTTTTTGAACTTGAAACGACTCAAAAAAATTTTAAATCGAAAATTATCCAACCTACGACACGATCCGGTCCGACCCTCCTATTGCCATCTGTAGCAAGTCATTTACGGTAAACCTAAAGAGATAAGACTCCTTTTAACATTGCTGTTGGCACGGTTTTTGAATAAAAAAATTACGTTTTACCGCAAACGCAATGATAAACGGAAAAAAAATTTAGCTTTTGTCATTGAAATCATGGTTTGACAACCCAAATAAAAAAACCAAAAAAATGAAGGTTTTGAGTTTTAGAAACTGGCTTTTGGATAAAATGAATACACTTTTATTATTTTAAATATATTTTTTTGACATTTTAATTTCTCATAATATTTTTTCATAGCAATGTCAAATATTTAAAAAATTTTAAATCACATTTTTTTTATCATAATTTTTAAACACATTTTTTTCAACTCAATTCTTTTTTTTTTAACTCAAACTTTTTTCAATAATAATATTAAACTAACCTTAATACAGTTATTTTTTTACAGATACTAAAATAGAGAAAATATTTCTTCAAGCTGAAGCCAACTCATTAAAATAGTAAGAGAAAGATTCGATGGCTGAAATGTTTTATCCTTGAATCTGGATTGATGCTTTCCGGCACAAAATCTCTCAAGATTTCACTCATAAAAAAATAGTTCTTTCATGGTAGTATTATAAAAAATAAAAATAAAAATAAACTGGCAAATGACTTGGCCAAAAAGAAAATGACAAATGGAAACAGGATTTGAACTTGCCAATAAAATTTCAGAACTAACAATTCACCTAATCGCAATAAATTAGCTCATCTGCCCCGAGTTCTTTTATTAAATATAAGAAAATGTTAATAGTGTTTAATTGTATTGGTTAAAATGATTTTTGTAAAAAAAAAAAAAATAATTAATTTTTTTTAAGATTTTATTAATGAGTGTCTTAAAATATTTTTTAATGTTATTATATGTATAACAATGACAGCTAAAATTAAAGAATGACAGCTAAAATTGTCTACTTATGCTTTTCAAGTGCTCTTTTCCTCTTCTAGCTACGAGTCAACCACAAGTCAAACTTCAAAATTAAAAGTGGTTCTCGATTCTATTGGGATATATATATGTTAGTTTAAATGGGGATATATATCTTCAATGAGTTCATACCAAAATAGTTTCAGAATTGGCTTCGATCCTGAATCTGGATATTAAGGGGTATCTAGCTTGAGTTTCAGGCTTTGAAGCTGTGTGCGTACTTCCAATAACAGGTGAATGCATATATACTTAGCTGTTTGCCTGTTTTAGTAAGGAAAATTTTACTTTACAAACCCAAATTTCTTTGCTTTTGTAGCTGGCCCCATTTCATCCTTGTTATGGTTTACATGCAGTTTAGATTCTCCATAATAGAAAAGCATAATGTAAGAATCAGCTGTTGTTCTATTTATTTTATTTTTTTACAAAGGAAGTTTAAGACTAAAGCAAAAGTTGAATTATTATATATTTTTTGAGTTCTCAACCAATTGTTATAAGATAAAATTTTAGAATCTGTAACCCTATATCCTTCCAAAAGTATGTGGCACGGTTGTCACGTGCTAAACTCTGGACGGGGGCGTGACATAGTTAATCTATTTCTGCCAAGTGCTAGTTAGATTTTATTTTATTTGTTTATTCTGGCAAACAAGTGCTTATTAAATCAGTTTTCTTGCTAGAAGAACTGAGATTCCCTTTAGCAAAAGCTTGGCAATGGGATTTCTGGATCTGTTTGTTGTGGCATTGATGCCAGTTCTAAAAGTATTAATGGTAACTGGTGTTGGCTTGTTTCTTGGTATGGATCACATAAATCTCTTGGGGCCAGAGGCAAGAAATTACTTGAACAAAGTAAGTAAACACATTACTCTATCCCCTTTTACTACCATATGTAATATAGTGTTGAAAAACCTTATATCACATGTGTTACTATCTATGTTATCCGGACTCGAAAGTGAGTGTTAAAAACAGGTATGTATCTGACATGAATATATTCAAATTTTTTTTAAAGATTTTTCATATATTTGGAGAATCGTACCCCATACTTATGTCCGACGCAGGTGTCGAGCATAGATATTTTAGGAAAAATAAAGAGTCTGAGTAATATAGGTTATTGTAGGTGGCTTGATTCGATTGCTCTGAAACAATTTAGGAGTTTGGTTCTTCAATCTATTATGTGGGATTTTAATTTTATACGCTGATAATAGAATTCGATTAACTAACCAAATAAACATCCTTGATGCTGCTTTTTTGACAAGTGAAAATGCAGGCTAGACTCTAGACATTATGTTGCTTCAATGCGATTATTTATTTGATTATCAGTTGCCAGCAATAGCAATATTTAAATGTAGTTGATGTACTGAATGTGTTTTTAAATGTTGATCTTATAATCGTTTACATTCGACTACTACATATAATTACTTCCGTCCTATATAGGTCTGCTAATGGTTTGGATCGGGCCGTGGTCCAATTTTTTTTCATTTTTTTTATCCAGATCTGACCTTGGATGGATCCAGGCCAAACCAATTTACTGTTTAAATAATATAAAAAATAATTTTTATTTATTTTATAATTAAATTTAAATAAAAAAATATTTTTTTATTATTTAAATAGTGATTTAGATCGGGTCGACCAAAATTGAAAAATATTCTATCTAAACCCGATCCAATACAGATCGAGCATGTCGGACTAGGTGGGCTATCCTGCCCTTGAATAGGTCTAGACTACTTATATAAGTTAAGATAATTTACCATTTCTCTTTTTCTGATGTACAGATTGTATTCTATGTGTTCGGTCCTTGCCTTGTGGTCAGCAATTTAGCAGAGACTATCACTTTCGAAAGCTTTGTTACCTTGTCAGTTCCATTCGATTCTTTAGTCTGCTTCTGCTGCTTGCTTTCATCGCATCTCTGACTCAAACTTATGCTAGTTGTTCATTCTGCTTGTCATTTTTCTTCTAGGTGGTTCATGCCGGTGAATATTTTTCTGACATTCGTTATTGGCTCACTACTCGGTTGGGTTCTCATAAAAATCACTAAAACTCCCGAACACCTTCAAGGAATTGTCATTGGTTGTTGTTCTGCAGGTTTTCTTTTTCTTCCAAACTTTCTCTACCATTATAAGGAAAGGTTCCTTCTATTTTCACCATTTCTCGTGGTACCGCCATTAAGGGATTTAAATGGTGATTGTAACGCAATATTACGATCGTTATTTTGCGATTTCGGTTCGTTCCATCGTCAATATTTACGACTGATATTTATCGCAATTAATCGCGATAGCATTCATTACGTCCGTAATCGTGATAGAACGATGCGACCGAAAACACGTCTACAATTGCAATTTAAATCTCTGCTGCCATTGTCATTCTAATACTTATATTTTTCCTTTTGCTTTTAATTTTTGGTTTGGTGGGATTTATAATGTGCACAGGAAACTTGGGAAACTTGCTTCTCATTATTGTTCCAGCTGTATGTGATGAATCAAATAATCCATTTGGAGATTCTTGCTCTACATACGCTGAGGCTTACGCTTCACTATCTATGGCGGTATGGTCTCTGATTTTGGTATTTATATTTTCAAAGTTATACTTCATATAAGATCTTTCGAATGAGGATTAATAAGTTGTTTACCCTCTTTTGTACATCAAGTGGGTAATCATTGGCCTTGCCAATGAAGTACTGTCCCAAGAAAGTAGGGATTCAAATAGCGGCCGTAACGCGATGTTATGGTTGCTATTTTACGGTTTTTGTTATTTTTCGTTGTTAATATTCATCGCAATTGGATGTGAACGGTTAGCGATTCGTAGGGGTGAGCAAAATTTCGGTTAACCGAACAAATGGATTGAAACTGACCTAATTCGGTTCGTAGGTTCGATTTCGGTTTCATTAGGTTATTTAATTCGGTTTAATCGGTTTATTCAGTCGGTTTGTAGTTTTTTATTTCTAAACTGAACCGCCCGAACAAATTGATAATTAATTAATAAATAATATTATTTTTATTTAAATATATCCAAATCTTAAACCTAACCCAATTCAATCCAAAAATAAACTAACCCAACAACCCATAACCCAACCCAACAATCCATAACCCAAACAAATAAAAAATCCATAAATCAAACCTTTAGAATGAAACCAAAAAAACTAACCGAACCGAACCGATTAAGTTCGGTTCGGTTAGTTCGGTTTTGGAATGTTTTTCGATTCGGTTTGATCGATTTTACATGTTTATTCGGTTTAATTGGTTTTCGAAATTTAGAACCGAACCGATCAAATGCTCACCCCTAGCGCTCCATAACGGTTAAACTCACGATCGTGAATTACATGTATGTAAATTCGATTTACAACTTGTGAAAACTTTTTTTACTTTTATAAATAAAAGACCATAGAATGTTATAAACTATATTAGAAATCATTAAAAAGGAATTTTTATAATTATAACTATGTTTTACAGTAAGTTGTGCAAAAAAAAAAAAAAATTTACGACCGCAATGACCGCAATAGCATCCGTTTTATCTGCAATTGTAATAAACACGATGCAATAAAAAACGCATCCGCGACCGCAATTTAAATTCCCACAAAAAAGTATTCTTTTCATTTGAAATATATGTTACTAGGTTATCAGTATAATATTTTGTCTAAATGTTTTTTTTTTTTTTTTACTTTGCATCTACAGATAGGAGCCATTTTTATATGGTCATATTCATATGCTTTCGTGAGTGCTTATGCTAGTAAGAGCATGGAACATAACTCTTCTATTACCATCAACTCTTCTGAAGGGGCCTCTGAAACATTTTCGGAGAGTTGCTCGGAAGCACTACTTCCATCAAATGATTGCAATAATTCTGAAGATTATTCAGGGCAAGATGAACTGCCTCTCACCAACTCTGATGGAAGAACAAAGGTTTTTTTTTTTTTTTTTTTTTCTATTCTCATATTAAGTTGCATTCTTTACTTTGTGATTTCTTTCTATTGTCTTTGTTGAATCTATGGTAATGCTATGATAATTCCCATCATTAGGAAAACCTTTTGGTAGTTCAAAACACTAATGCTGTTATTCTATAATGATTAGTTGTTATAGGCTATGTTACTCCGACTTTTCATTTTTTTTAAAGTATCTGTTTCTGACACTTATGTCCGACACATATTTGGACATAGGTATGGAGATACTATCCTTCAAATATATGAAAATTTTAAAAAAAATTGAACATACATGTGTCGGACACATACCTGTATCTAACACTCACTTTTGAATCCGAGTAACATAGCTAATAATAAGATTATAGCTGCTAGTAGTATTGTAGTATTTGTAGGTTGTACTAAGAGTTTAATCACATTGTAGAATTAGCTAACCATTCAGCTCGCTTTCTTGAACTTAATAGGTCTGGTTGTCACAACTGTTAATCCATAACAAGTGGATTCACTTTTTCTTGGTTCTAACTACATGTTGAAATGACAGAATGAGCCCATTTTTTTTAGGGTTTTCAGGTTTGAGTTTTGTGTCACATCAGGGAAACAATGGAAAGTAATATGCCAATGACCTAACAATCTAATCTCCCCTGTCCCATATTCTCTAAAAAGTTCATAAGGTAGAGTAGAACAGAAAAATAATATCATATTTAAGCTGGGTGTTGCGGCGTTACGTAACGTATCACGAATGTGAATTTGATAATGTTTTAAGAAATTTTATAGTATCGCGGGCGTTACGATTATTTGCTCCGACTCTTCATTGTTCTTGAAGTACTCGTGTCTGACACCTGTATCCGACACATATTTAGACATGAGTATGGGGATATGATCCTCCAAAAACCCTCAAAATACATGAAAATCTTGAAAAAGAATGAACATACCCATGTCCTGACACTTACATCCGAATCCGAATAACATAGCATTACGTAACGCATAAAATATGATGCAAAAATTTTAATTTTCGTTACATAACGATCGTTACGTAACGACCGCATTTTATAACTATGATTTAAGCATACTCATCATTGATACTACTAAATGCTCAGTTGCTTTTCTTTCATCTTTTTAATGACAATCTTATCAACATTTTTGAGTAGATGTCACTTGTGAAGAAGACTGTTGAGTGCATCAAAAATTTTATGAGGAAGATCGACCTGAAGAAGGTTTTTGCACCATCAGCAATTGCAGCAGTATGCACCATGTTTACAACATCTGCTACATTTTGTATCCCTGCAAATTAATGTTTTCAAGCATTAATTTTCTTTTATCTCTTTTCACTTCCAGGTTGTCGGATTTATCATTGGGATAATCTCTCCGATTCGAAAAGTACTAATTGGTGACAGTGCTCCTCTTCATGTAATTGATTCTTCTTCATATTTGATAGGGTATGTCCTATTCCCACATCAATCCCTTTTTCATTTCTATGCAAAATCCAACTTCACATGGATGTATCTAACTTGCAGGGAGGCTGCCATTCCATCTATGACCTTGATAATGGGGGCAAACCTTCTAAGTGGTGGTTAATTATTTCATGTTTCTATTTTTTACTCCATGATGCTCTCTTCTAGGAAGCACGGACATGGACACGCAATATGGGTATGACATGATACGGGCACGGCAATACGAGAATTTTTTTAAAAAAAATTAGGAAACGGATACAGCATGACATGACAATAAAAAATATTTTATATATAATAATATACAATAAAAATGTAAAATTGATACTTTTCAATTAAATATTAACATGCAAATAGTTTTTCAGTTTTTCAAAACTATGTTTTAATTTAAAAACACGAATTTTAAAAAATCCATTAGAACCAAATTGTTCATTATTGATTTCATATTTGGGAGAAAAATACAAAAAAAAATGCAAAAAAAAAATTTTATCACGTGTTCGGACGTGTCCAACCGTATTCAAACGTGTCCATTCGTGTCTTGAACATGTTCGATTTTATTTAATTTTTTTGACATGTCCTCGCGTGTTCAACACGTATTCCGCTGTGCCTGAGCCATATCCGTATTCGGCACGTGTCTAACAATTGGACACTCTCCTAATAGAAGTGTCCGTGCTTCATAGGCTCTTTCAATTGCTAAAAGAATAGAAATATTTCAGCAGATATATATATATATATATATATATATATATATATATATATATATATATATATGACCATCAAATTACAAGCTTGTTTTTGCAGGTTTGAAAAGATCAGAGGTAAGCCTGCTAGTAAATATAGGAATTATAGCAGTGAGGAACATATTCTTGCCTATATTTGGGATCGGTGTTGTTAAGGCTGCTTACCATTTCGGCATGGTTGGATCAGATTCCTTATATCAATTTGTTCTTATGCTTCAGTATGCTCTTCCCCCTGCAATGAGTGTAGGTAAGATGAGCAAGTACTATAAGATTAATTGTCCTGACCCCCCTCGATCACTCTCGATTAGCTACTATCATGGTTCGAATAAGGGATTTAAATAGCGGCCGCAATGCGACGTTACGGTCGCTATTTTATGGTTTTGGCTCACTTCGTCGTCGATATTCACAATCGATATTTATCGCAATTGACCGTGGTAGCATTTATTACGTTTGTAACCGCGATAAACGCGACGCAACCGAAAATGCGTTCACGATTGCAATTTAAATCCCTGGTTCGAACGGCTTTAAACTATAGTTGAATTTACATAAGCTTGTCTTAGATAAAACTTAGAAAAAATTAAGTATACCATATCAGATAGATATCCGTATTCAACACTCATTTTGAATCCCAACAACCCCGTAACTCAGTAACATAGCCTAAATAAAATAAAAAAAAATTGTTGAACTCTCAAATATGTCATAAAAATGAAAATTTTGGGTTGCCTGTGGGGGAGCATTAATAGGGATGACAATGGATAGTGCGGATTTGGATATTTGCAATTATTCGATTAGCTTTTGTGGATTCAGATATTGTGGATTCGGATAAAATTTGGATTTAGATATTATAATTACTATTTGCAGCGGATTCGGAATGGATGCGAATATGAAATCTCGGATATCCATTATTTGAATTTGCATTACTTATACGGATTACGGATTCGGATATTCGAATCGGCTATCCGAATCCGCTTACTTTTGTGGATTCGGATATCCGAATCCGTTTACTTGAATTTAAAATTAATTTTTGTTTGATTTTATATTTTTATTTTAAAAAAATGTACTTACTGAATTCGGATATTTAGCGGATTCGGATATCCGGTGGATAATGTTATTAATTCATATTCGGATAGTAATATTCGGATTTAATGCGGATGATAAACGGATTCGAATTTTAAAGCAATTTTGCGGATTTGGATATTATAAAAAAAAAAGACAGATATTCGATCCGTTACCATTCCTAAAAATTAATCTTTGATTAATTGGTTTGAAGGATCCTTTGTTAAATCTACTGAGCTTTCGCAGGTACAATGACCCAATTATTTCAGCGTGGTCAGGGTGAAACCTCTATGATTATGTTATGGAGTTATGCTGTAGCTTCAATCTCCCTCACGCTTTGGTCAACATTATTCATGTTACTTCTGGCTTGATTTGTTGTTCAAATTCATTGTTTCCGGCTTACGCTTCATTTAGATGACCAGTGAGAGGGATTTCCATTGTGTCATTCCAGCGATGACTGGAGTTGCTCCAAGAATAAAATTTGCGACGAAAGTCAAAGCATTTGCGACGATGTTTTTTGCGACAAATTTTGCTATGAGATCAGAGTATGTCACCTATAATTATTGTATTACAATTATTTAATTACAATTACGAATTATGCGAAATATCTACAAATTTATTATATGAAACTTAAACTTATAAATATTGGATTTTACATAATTTTTATTGATTGAATAATTGTAGGATTGTAATAAAAACAATTGCATCTTTATGACTTATGACATGTAGAAAAATGTTTAAATTTATACTATTTATTATTCAATACATTATTCAATCATCAAAACCTTTAAAAAAAACCTAGAAAAAATAGCTATTTACTTATTTAAATAAATTAGTCATTTTTTAAGTTGAAAATGTAAAATTTAAAAATAAAAAAAAAGGGTCAAATACCTAGCCCTTTGCATTAACATTTAACATTCTGTTAAACTCAGTCAAATTTCAAATATCTTAGCATGTACGGTAGCTTTAATTTTCATTCTATTGTGATGTGTAGCTTTTGAGTGTTTCTCAGCTAATTGTCGTTAGGAGGATACTCAACTTAATCCTCCAATTTCATTAAAAATTGTAAATAGATCAAACCCTCATATTTTATTAAAAAATATAAATAAATTATAGATCTTTTATTGTTTAGAATTAAGGTTACGAATTATTATTTTATTATAATTAAAAGAATTAATATACAAATTGGCCCCTAAAGTATATTTTTTTTTACGATTTGATATCTAAAGAAAAAAATTTACGATTAGGTATCCAGACTTTGTTTCCGTCATGCACGTTAATCCACTGCATAGCGACGTGTTGACATGTGTTTTTTTGCCTAATAAGAACGCAACATGTGGCATATATTACACGTTAGCCGGCCAAAAATTCAACCTCAAATTCATTTAATCCACGTGTAAAAAAAATAAAACCGGTTATAATGTTTAAAAGGGGAATTTGTTTGGCTTCTTCTTTACCTCTTCGCCCGTTATTTTGTTTTTCTTCTCTAATCTGCCTTTTCTTCTTTCTTCTTTCTTATGTAATTACTTGTTTTTTCTTCATCCTAAGTTTCAATGTTGACCCAAAAAATTACTTCTTTACTTATTCACTCGAATCTTTAGCCTATAAATGGACATCTAGCTCAAGAACAACAAAGCAATCGAGGGATTTCTTATGTCATTATGGATTAATGGACAAAATTCACACCTCTAAGGCTCCATGGAACAAAAGTAAGAAATTTTATGGGTACTTTAAATTTTTTGAGGATAGTGAACAATATAAGCTTGTTTTTGTTTTTTTTTTTTTTTTTGCATAGATTAGTTTTTACTATGCTGAGTCAAAAAACCCAGTTCAATAGGTGATTTCCCATCACTAGTTAATGTAAAAACAATCCCTTTTTGGTTTTTTTTTTTTTTTTTGTCATTGATTAAATTTTGGATATTGATTTCGGTTAGTGATATTTATTGCAAAATGGTGGATGTGGGTTTTTCTTTTGGGTTGAAGCAAAATGTGGCCAAGAACATACATCAGGAGCTAATTCGGTATATATGATCACTACAAGAGAGAGGTTTTTTTTCGACAGAATTTTCTGTCGAAAAAGCCAAAATTTTTCGAAAATACTAAAGTCGCTAATAGTATTCCGTCAAAAAAAAATTTGTCGAAAATAAGGAGTATTTCGACGGTTTTTTCCCTGCGATATGCAGTAAAAGTCATTCCTTCAGTCCATTAAATTTAAAAATATACAAAAAAGTTATAAACAACTTGCAGACTCTTAGTGTAAACACTATTTAAGGGAAGATAAAACTTTCACACACTAAACCAAACAAAAAAAGTCAAGCATATATGTATAGATGTATTATTCTATAGTCGAGATACCTACAAGAACTAAAAGGTTGCAGGCATATCTCGGCTGTCACATTGAAGTGAAAGACTACCAGCAAATTTTAATTAATTATAAAATATTAAAAAAATTTAATGATTGAATGTTTCGTCGCCAATATTACAAAAATCCGTTGCAAAAACCTTGGCGAGAAGATCCAGCTTTCTCGCCAAATTTTTTGCGATGGAATTCAACAACATAATTTTTTCGTCGCAAAATATCCATCGGTAATAGCTTTTTTTCGTTGCTAATACTGATTTTTTTCGTCGCTAATATACTCCACATTTTTCGACTGAATTCTGTAAAAAAAGGTGGACATTCCATCGGTAATACAGACGTACTTTCGACTGAATTTTTTTGTCGAAAATATTTGTCGTTGCAAAAAGACATCTCTCTTGTAGTGGATGGATGAATTATTAAGTCAAACAACATCTTATTGATGGAAAACAGAGAGTTGAGGATTGAGAACACAAAACTAAAGACAAATGTGAAGAGTGATGAAGTTTATAGGCTGGTAAATGAGGTTCAAAGTAAAAAAGAAAAGATGAAAGCATAAAAGGGAATGTTGGCTAAGAGTAAAAATGAAGCATATGCGTATAAGGTTGGATTCATGATTTCCTAGATAATGTTTTTTTTTTTTGGTATTCTATAGATGGTTAAGTTTGAAGATGTAATGTGAGCATAACCTTTGGAAATGTAATGTGACCAAAAGAAAATGCAAATTTGGTCCTTTTTTCTTGCAAATTGCAGTAATTTTATTTTCTGGTTTAATTTAGTTACCTGATTAAGCAAAGAAAATATCAAAGATTGAATATAATAAAATATTGCTCCAAATAAGGGTGAACATCATCCATACAATTTAAAAGTTGAACCTTTTAACCACAATGACCAAGTTTATAACATCATCCATACATCCAAAACCTTTTAACTAACATGACCAACTCTAGAACATCATCCATATTGGATGGTCAACTGAAAAGATATAATTCTCCACAATGTTAAATACAGTAAACATTCAATATTTTGAATCATTGAGTACAACATCTTCAAGGTTACAAGTAAATTACATTCAAAAAGTGACATTAACACCTTAAAAGTTCTTTTTCTTTCCAAACTTGCTCAAAAGTGACATTAACATCCAAACTTGCTCTCTTTTTTTTTTTTTTTTTTCAAACTTGCTCTTCTTAGTACAGAGTTTGTCATCACTATCATGCATCTTCTTCTTCTTTTTTTCCTAACAATTTATCCCTTAGATCCTACATTGGATAATAATTTATATCAAACTCTTGTTATATAACTTGAACAACTTAATAGAAAATGACTTACCTTGAGAAATTTAATAGGTTCAGTTTCTTCCTGGTCAGGGTTTTCAATTGTTGACTGTTGGGTAGCACTAGTAGGGATCTCATGAGTGGAGATCCCTAATCCTTCCATTATCTTTTTGGCATAAATACAAATTTAGCTCCCGAAGTATGCAACTTAAAACATTTTGGCCCTTATTCTTTTATTTGGATCACTTTAGCCTCCATGCTATTATTTCAGTCAATTTAGCCTAAAATTAAAGAAAACGTTAAATTTTTGGTCAATTTTTTATCAATTTTTTTGTTTATTTATGGTTATTTTCTTTTATCAATTTCTTATAAAAAATAGCCTAAATTTAACGAAATTGTTAGTCTCATACTCGCACGTTATTAATTTTCGTTAAATTTATGCGATATCGACAAAAATAATAGATTGAGGGCCAAATTGACTAAAAAAACGAATAAGGGCCAAAATGAATTAAGTTGCATACTTCAAGGGCTAAATTTGTATTTATGCCTATCTTTTTACCTTTTGTTTCAAGTGCACCTACTTCAACATAAACCTTGTATTTTCCTTTCATTGTATTTGTAATTGCATCCATTTATTTGTGCCTCCTTATTGGTCTTGGCTGTAGTGCACCTAGATCAACAAATTTTCCTCTGTCTTTCCTTTCAACTGGTTTGTTTCTTTTCACTGCTCTTGAAACTGGTGGTGATTTCCTAGGGGTTGGTGGTTTCCTGGTTATTGGTGCTCTCTCTATTACTGTTCTATAGGGGCTACTATGGTTGATGAGGATGATGAGAAGCTGACATATTACTGAAATTATTACAGTAACAGATAACAAAATTATGTAATCTGACTTAACACATTATATCATAATTACAATTTTTTAACTCATCATGACCTATAAAGTTAACGTATGATCATGTGAGATTTACATTAATATCATAATTTTTTAAAATCATATAAAAACTATTATTTTGGTTGATCATGAATTTATTTCATATTTAACAAATGCTTCATTGATCTCATGGAGAAGATGAAGTGGGGATTGAAGCTTTATTTTTATTTTTTTCCAACAATGGAAGTTAAAGGAATATCCAATCGCGATAGAGAGAATTGTGAATGCTGACTACTGAGGCAACAACATGAGTTCGTAGACTTGGGTTAAAAACAGAAGTGAAAAATGCTCATAAAAGAAGATTGTGCGTCAAGATATATTACATATGAACCTTATGGTTTAGTCACAATGTGAAGTAATTGACTGATTATTTGAGGTTCTTTCTTGCCTAAGTTTTGGCAATTAACTTGCATTAAAAATGAAAAATGAGTATGCAATTCCATTCAGAAGAAAGAATCAATCTATTTAAGAAACGTTGTTGTTACTAAAATCTTAAAAGATAGCACATTTGTCACAAAAGATCTACATATACTGGAGACTATTTACTTTGCAACAAATTTGCTTCAATTGGGAGTCGGAGAACTAATAAACGGATACATTAATAATAACATGGCATAATGACTAAAATAACCCTTGATCTATACCAAAATGTTCATTTAAGCTCCTATTCTTTTATTCGTAGCAATCAAGCCATCAATCTATTATTTTGTGTCATTTAAGTCTAATTTGGATGAAAAATGCTGACGTCATTAACAACACAGTTAATTCTCAATGTAAACATACACATGACATACACATAGACAAAATAAGATGATGTGGCAAACACACATTAATAAATTTGATGACAAGATAATTTATTTTTAAATAAATAAATTTAAAAATAATAAATTTTAATATTTATGAAAAATATATTTAGACTTAATTAAGATAAATATAATAGATAATAATATCTTAGAAAATAATATTAACTCATATTTCACTCGATCATTTATCCTCCAAGCAACGAAATTGCCGGCACCGGGGGCTATTTTTTTCTTCCCTCTCTATCTCCTCTGATGAAGACTTTTTCCTTCTTGTTAGCACTTAAGAATTTTTTTTTAAGTATTCAAAAACTAAATCTCCACTTTCGTAAGTAGATTTGTTCATGGGTTGGGCAGCTCGTCCAGTCCGTATTGGGTTGGATCTAAGCAGGATATTTTTGTTCCGGGTCGATCCAGTCCGATCCGGAACAGTGTTTTTTTATTATAATAATATTATTTTATTTAATTTTAATTATAAAAATATAAAAAAATATTTTTTATTCCGATGAACAGTAAATTCAGACCTACCAATCCGACCCAAGATCAAACCTAGATAAAAAATAAAAAAAAAAAATCGAGCCACGATCCGACCCGGCCCGATCTATGAGCAGTTCTATTCGTAAGTCACAAATTCCCAAATCATGAACCCTAAACAAAGAACCAAGACACATATCCTAAACAAATCTTCAGATTTTCAAAAAAATCTATATAGAGACTTGAAAAGAAAAATTGAAATAGTTCCCTAGGCTTCATTCTTTTCATCTCTTTCCGTTCTCTGTTTAAAAACGTACATTCTCTCTTCAATTTTGGTTCTAACTTTTTCTTCTTCTTTACTTTTTCCTTTAATTTTTTTCTTCCTTAGTTTTTTGTTCCGTTTTGAGAGAATTGAATTTCAAATCTTGTGAATTTTGGTTGGCGGGTGATTTTTGTTTAGATTGGAAATCATGAATTTTGGGCATCATGAGAATGGATGTTTTAGAATTTAGAATAAAGAGGGATTTTAGTTAGAATGTGAGATATATTGTTGATTTTCTATGTATTTTTTGGGTTTGTGTTTAGATTTTCTAGAGAAAGTAGTGGGAATGGATTTGATTTTGCTAGTTTCAGATTTGATTTTTTTTAATGTTTTTCTGCGTCTGAAAATGGATAGCCATGGATGATGGTGAGATCTGCGAAACACAAAATGACGATGCAAGGATGGTAAAACCAAAAAGAAAAAGAAAAAAATCAAATCAAATCAAATCAAATCCTTGCATAGCAGAACAGAAAATGGGTAGCCATGGGTTTGATTCTTTTTCTTTTCTTTTTTTTTTTTAATTTTAATTAATTCATACATGACATACCACCTAAGTTCATTTGGTCCATGTAAGTATTAGTTGGCTTATCTTGTGTCCATGTAAGCACCTGCCAAACTGAGATTAACGGATATTAACAGATTCCATCCAAATCTGATTTAAAGGGAACAAAATAATAGTACGAGAGCTCAAAAAACTCAAATAAAAGATTAAGGGCTTAAATGAACAGTCTTGTATAGATTGAGGGCTTATTTTATCATTATGCCTAATAACATTAGCTTCATTTTTTTTTTTTTCTAAATCAAAAGAGTATTATTAATAGAATAATCCAAATGGATACAAAATCCAATCTAACCACAAGGTTAGCAAAACTATTGAAAACATTGGACTGCAATACAACACCAGACCAAAAAGATCACCAAAAGGCAAAAGAAATGGAATAGACAATAAAATCTGCCAACCCACAATAGCATCCAAACATCTAAACTATGATTTTCAATAACATATGCTCCCCATTTTGAATTCCATTGAAGATAGAATTCTACACTATCTCCCACTCCACATTTTTTCCATTTTTCCGAGACTTCCCACGTTGATTCCATAACATGACCGCAGAATCTGTTGACATTTGTCCAATTTATAACGGTAGACCAACAAAAACAGAGAACATAGAACATGCTACCTTTTCGAGCCAAAATAAACACCACGCAGAAAAGATTTCCTTTCGATCAATTCCTGCTTTTGTGATTGCATCTGCCATCCCATTCACTTATCTGCAGATTTTACCAAATCTTACCTCCTTAATTATTAAAACAAATTCGTCGATATCTTGAAACATATGCCACACCTTCCACGTTTGGTTTTCCTCTTTGCTGCACCAGTTTTTTTTTTAGTCAGATGTTTCATTGATGATAGAGACAGAGAGAGATGAGGCTCTCATTACAGATAACAACACGGATAGAATGGATAGAGTCCCCATCCAAAAGACACAAAATGAGTCACCAAAGAGGAAATAGATACGCCAAGAGGCGATTTGATAATGAACAACGCATCTTCACGCAACCGAAATGGGAGAGGAATAAGATTTGTTTACTCCCAGACCATGAACATATCAGGACGATCCACATTCCACACCTGCCTTAGCCAAGGAGTCAGCAATTCTGTCCGCCTCACGTTAGACGTTGCAAATAACACAGTTAAAATTATCATGAATTCATTTCCCCTGAACCACCATAAAATTGTTGAAAATGATGATACGATCTGATTGGAAGCACTGCTTATACCATATCATCAACAAACCTCCAGAGTTACCAATGGATGGGGAGAAAGACCAATAAAAATTGATGTCAGGCCATATACTTTGAATCAAAGAGACTGAGATATCCTCCATTTTAGTTTCCTGTAACGGAATCATATCAAGCTTGTCCATCGAAATCATTCTTTTCACCGGATGAATTTTTGCTGAACTACCCAAACCCCTTAGGTTCCATGATAATATTCTCATTTTGCCTATGACAAAAGACCCAGCAGAAGAGAACAAATGAAGGGGTCTTCAACAAAACACCCTATGAATCTTCAGTAGAATAAGCGATATGGAAAGAAGTCTTCGGAAATTCATCAGATAAGCAGTATACAGAAAATAGAAAAATAGAAAGAAAAAAAATCCAGCAGCCGAAACAAAAGATCATAAAAAAAAAAAACAGCGCACAACAAAGGGAAGAATCACCAGAAAAACAATCCAAATAATCACGAGAAAGATTAGATGGAAACAACAGAGGTCACCCGAAAGAAGCTTTCAGAGTTAATTAAGAGATATTAAAGAGAACAGAATAGAGAGTTACCGCTCCCTATCCTCAATGATTCTTAAGCTTTCCAAGATTTCATTTTCGTCTCCTTTGGTAGATAATCCTATCATCTTTCCAATTTCCCATGTAGATCTAGCTTCGTCGCTACACGTTAGTCTTCGCATATTTCGAAAATCACCATCCGAAAGAGAGTCGTTGGCAATTTTCCCTTTCTTCAGTTTATGCGAGAGAGATTTGTTGATTTTGCTGCCTTTCTTCCTTCTTTGTTTCTGTTGTCTATGAGAGATATCATCCAGAAGCTTTTCCTCTAGTTCCTCTCTTGTCTTGGTTTTCTTTGGTTTGGGTTTAAGACCAGAAGTTGATTTACCATTACCAACAGAGGGTTTGCATGAAGAATTATTGATTATAGGTCCACTAGAGATAAGCCCGCTCATTCCAAGATCTTTTTTGCCCCTACCCAAGGAAGATGGCCCATTTAAAATGGGATTAGGCCCTACGCCAGAGGAATCCATGTGGTCAATTCTAGCTTCAGAACAATATTCTGGAAGAGGTAAAACATTCCTAACCGGACTGTCAGTTCCACCTAGAGGTGGCAATTGGGCGGGTTCGGGTGGATTCGGGTCGGGCTCATTCGGGTTCGGGTCCATCCGGGTTCGGGCTCATTCGGGTTCGGGCCCATTCGGGTTCGGGCCCATTCTGGTTCGGGTTCGGTCTGGGTTCGGGTATGTTTTACATCATTTTATTTTATATTAGATGTAATCATTTTTACGTAATTTAAATATTTATATCTAAAAACAAATTATTAATTTATTATTATTTTTATACTTTTTCTATTATATGATAATTAATTATATTTATTTTTTAAAATTAATATTTGTTAGCACCAAAAGAATAAGAAATTAATTTGTTATATAAAATCAAATTTTGAAATAATTTATTATAAAAAATATGATATATTATAAATTAATCATATTGATATTTAAAATAATTGATTTGATGAACTCGAATTTCAAAATATAAATACATTATAATTTATATTCACTATAAAATAAAAAACTTTTAAAAATAAATCCTAGCCTTCATCTATTCGTTTATATACTTATAAAATGCAAAAATTTTATGCTTATAGTCAAGATATATATATCTATCGAGTACTTATATTTTTTTCATCAGTATAAAGTATAAATTATAAAGTAGTACTAAAAAATATAATTTATATTTAAATTATACTTAATAAATATATAATTAATATGATTATTTATTAATATATAATAAATATACCCAAAACCAAAAGGTCATAAAACCCAAAACCCCATTAAACCCACCCGCTAAAATAAAATCCCATGAAAGCCATAATCCAATTAAACCCATCCTAACCTAACCGTATAAGTATAACCCAAAAGGCCAAAATAATTGAATTATTGTCAATTTTTTACCCTTAAGAATAATTGAATTATTGTCAAATTTTTTTTCACATCTCTAAAATTTTCAAGAATTTAAAATATTTAGATTGTAAATTCATCATGATATGAGACGTTAAAGTTATAACTTATAAGTACAAAATATAATTTACTTTTTGATAAAATTATTATTTCATCATCATATATATATATATATATAATATATTAAATTTTAAATTTTAATTAAATTATTAAAAAAATTAGAATAAAATTAATAATTGAAGTTATTGCTTTGTAAAATAAAAAATTAATTGCAATTTGATTATTTTTATTTTTAGTATTAAATTCGGGTTCGGGTTCGGGCCGGTCTCGGGTTCGGGTCCATTCGGGTTCGGGCTCATTCGGGTTCGGGCCCATTCGGGTTCGGATCCATTCGGGTTCGGGCCCATTCGGGTTCGAGCCCATTCGGGTTCGGGTCCATTCGGGTTCGGACCCATTCGGGTTCGGGTTTTTTCGGGTTTAGGCGGGTTTTCGGGTTTTCGGATTTGGTCAAATCGGGTTTGGGCGGGTTCGGTTTCGGGTTTTCCTGAGCGGGTTTTCGGGTTCGGGTTCATTTTGCCACCTCTAGTTCCACCTATCATTTCCTCGGAATCTGCTACAGTGGTTTCTAGCCTCAAAAATTCCTCTAAATACAATAGTTTCTAGCCCTCAACCAGGGTTCCAACAGAGTACAACTGTGGAACCTGTTAACTTTTGCACCATCCATAGCATCATATGCATATGGCCAATCTTGAAAACAAACCCAAAATTACATCTATCTTTGCTTGCATAAATCTTGTCAGAACTCAGAAGTATGGCGATTCTAGAGTAGGACTAGCTTGAACAGAGACTTATTGGCTAAGAAAATGATAAGAAGACGACCTTGTGTCACATATCTTCTTAAAAAGATAATTTATATAATCATGAACGCCAATGACCCTATGGAAATTTTAGCAATCTCTTCATGTTCGCCTATCAAACTAACAGGAAAGTACGATAGCCCTAGCATTTTTAGAATATATAAAGTATAAACAACTACAAGAAACAAATCTAAAAAGCATCTCATAATCTTCAAAATATGGAATACAGTTCGAAAAAGGGGCAACCTTCAACTTTCTAAGATTATCCTAACCGTACTACTTGTTAAATGCTTGATGTTTGATGGTCGATGCCTTCCACTAGTGTAAATACATGGTTGCTAGGATTAGACCCCGACAGGCCTGGCCCAACCCGTACTGAGTCGGGCCTGGATAGGTGTTTTTTGATTCGGGTTGATCCGAATCACTGTTCATAAAATAAAAAAAATATTTTTTTATTTAAATTTAATTATAAAATATATAAAAAATATTTTTTTTTTATTAAAGGTGAACAGTGAATTCGGACCCGTCTAAAGTCGAGCTTAGGTAAGGAAGTTGACAATTTTCCGGCCGTAGCCCGACTCGGCCAAGGAGCAAGTCTAGCTAGGATCTGTTCTTAGTGATTCAATAAATACATGGTTTCTCCATGGACAACCTTATATTTAAAAAAATGATATAAGAATGTATGACCAATAAACAATTTTCAACCATGATAGTATTGCTCAAAACAAAGTAATGCTAGGGATATTGAAGCAAGACATAATTCTCGACAAGCCCACTCGCAATGAGTTCAATAAAAGAGCATCACAATAGCTTTAGTGAGAAGTGCCTTACCAATAGTAGGAGGTCGTAAGAGAATTATTAACTGCTACATGAAAAATAGTGTAAAAAGTTAATAACTTTAAAGTAAAATGTAGAAGACAAAAAAATGGAAAAAAAGAAAATAACTTGAAGAGAAAGATCTCGACTTGAACCACTGCTTCAATCTCTTTCCTATCCTCTCTAAATCCCTGCAATGCAAAATGAATGGAGAGTGTTTCAGTTTGAAAGAATTAAAATGATGCACTAGTATTGGCCTATACTTGAGAATCCAAATCCTCTACCCCATTTTCGTGCCCCTACTCTCGTAACAAGTAGCGCGTCCTTTTTTTTTTTTTGGTTCTCTTCGTACTTGTTCGTTTTTAATGTTTGACACGATTCTTTATCTAATAAAAAAACCAATTTCGCTTGAAAAACAAACACTGATACAAAGACGATGCAAATAAAAGAGATGATGTCGTGGAATTCATCTATTTGATCACCGGTAAAATACCAATCGATCATATTTGTATTTCGTAGCCCCCGTTAAAAGTTGAAAACAAACGATGAAGAAAGCGACAAGTGAGTGGGGGCACAAGTGGAGGTAAGGAAATAGGGGCAGAGGATTTCTATTCCTTATCAGATAGAGGTAAGTTTCTTAATAATAGATTTTCAAATGAAATAGAAGTCAATTATTAAGAAAAATTCAGATTTTTTTTTTCCTACGGATTATCTGATAAGAGAATTTTTGTAGGATATTTTTCTTCCAAATATTAATCAAGAATAACATCAACAACAACTTCAGCTTAAGTGAAAATTATATATTATGAACCTTGAGAAAAACATTACAAAAAATATATTCTTTTGCTTAACTCCAACCAACAATTAAAGAAAAAAAAAAAACGTATTAAAATACCTTCGAGTTAGCCTTACAAGTTTTTAATCAACAAATACTACATTTATTTTTTTTTAAATCAACAAATACTACATTTATTTTTTTAAAAAAATTGAAGAAAAACTCATGAGCAATTTATAACTAAAGTAACCATAAATTGTCCATCTTAAGTTCTAAAAAGAATCACCAAAACTACTAAACAAAAATGCAGTTCTATATATAATTTATAAATTTTTTCAACTAAGCCATTAATTGCATTTTAATATATATATATATATATAAATTTAATATAATAATCCAAAATCATAAACTACCAAGGAGAGAAAAATAAATAAAGGAATTATGAGTTTTAAATTTTTGTTGAAAAGTATTAAAAAAAAAGTTTCAAGTGCACTTAACACTCCAATAAAAAATAAATATATGAAATACTAACTTCTATCTAAAATTTTAAAATTTAAAACTTAAAATAAAATTTCAATGCAATTCACATTAAATTTTTTCCAAAAGCTGCAAACACAAAGCAAACAATAAATCAATAAAAATCTCAGATTCACATTAATTAATCCAATTATTGAAAAGAAAAAAATAGTCACTCACAAGAGCAAGTCTTAGGAAAAAGCAATATTCATTTCCCTCCTTGCCTAAACACCATTGCTGTAATCGGACTCTGCATCACCATCGTCGCCACAACAAAGCGAAAATCAAGAAAAATATCAACAAAAAAATAATAATGAATGTCTTGAAAAGGAAAAAGCAATATTCATTTCCGTTCGGTCCATTAGAAAATCAAAACTAAAAAATTAAAATTAAAAGAGATTGATTTGGTGAAATTACCTAGTTGAAGAAACTATATTGATAGTCAGGATCTACAGAGTTGACGATGACGATGATGAAAGCGGAACTAACAATGGTGAGAGCATAGTTCTAAATTGCGGTTGCGGATTTCGTCGCTGATGCGGTTGCGGTGTCGCGGTTACAGGTAAAAAAGATAAATGTCTCGAAAAGGAAAAAGCAATATTCATTTCCGTTCGGTCCATTAGAAAATCAAAAAATCAAAATTAAGAGAGATTGATTTGGTGAAATTACCTAGTTGACGAAACGATAATGATAGTCAGGATCTACAGAGTTGACGATGATGAAAGCGGAACTGACAATGGTGAGAGCATAGTTCTAAACTGTGGTCACGGATTTCATCGCGGATGCGGTGTTGTGGTTGCGGGTATCGTAAGCGTTACTGATAACTCGTATAATTATATAGTTTTTAGTTATGTTTTATTATTGTTTTGTGTCAAATACGAGTTATTATTGTTTAGTCTAATTGTGTTTATGATCTTTTATATTTTTATGTAATTTGGTGTTTTTCACAAGTTTCTTTGAGTGATTTCAGATTACTAGAATTAAGGGCAAATCCAGTTCAGTTCCAGTTCCGACACCTTTTGCCATATCAGCTATATCTCGAGTTTCACTGAAGCAATAAGGCTGAACTTTGTATCCCTGCAAAGCTAAGAGGCATATCTATCTTTTTCATGTTTTACACTTCTTGAAACGGAGTCGTTTTCCCTAGCGAAATCGACCATCAAGTTGGCTGATGTGCAATGACGTCTGTTCTGCACCGTTTTGGTATTTTGACCATATCTTCCGATCCACGTGCGCAAATGATCTGATTCCAACGGCTATGGATCCGTAACTGATAGGGGTATATTTTTCTAGAAGACCATTTTATCAGATCGAGCCTCCAACATTGACAAAATCGACCATCAAGCTGGCTGATCAGAATTGTCATACAATATGACGAAAATTGTTAGAAAAATGCACCCACCTATTATACCTACCTTTGAAATTTGTAAAGCTTGTCTCTTGTCATTTAGCCCTCCAAAATGTGTATAAATAGAGGGCCTTGGATGAGTATTGGGATACATTGATACATTGGTAGGATAGTCATTGTAATAAAATTCTCTAAGTTTTCTTTTTCTTTCCTTTCTCTAGTCTTCTTTTTCTTCTTACATTTCTTTTCATTTTATTCATATCTAGTATGTGTTTCTAATCATATTGTTGAGGTGATGAGGTGAAGCTCTTGGTAAATGCTAAGGTTAGTCTCTTAAACATGAGCTAAAATGAATCATCATTTATAAGCACTAGTATAGATAATATTTTCTTTTGGTTTAAAATCATACTTGCAAAGTAGAGATCTTGATTCATTATTGACAATGAAAATGGCACAGTAAATGCTTGGTTTCATAACCTTGATTTGTTGTAGACATATAACTTGGCATAAGGAATGCTTGGACTCTTTTTATGAGTTTTGAGGACACCAAATGAACATAATATCATATGCTATGGACGTTGGACAATTTGGACTGAATTGCTAAACCTTCCGATTGGAACCTCCCTTATGTGTGGATTTCAATTGTGTAATAAAACAAGATTAATCTTAGCATAACACCAAGAGTGGATTCTCTAACCTCAACATCTTTTCTTATTGTTTTTTATATCTTGTTTAATTTCTTTTATATTTTGTTTATTTTGTTCTCTAATATCTTGTTTATCTTATTTTGTTGTTGATCTCCTAATATATTGTTTACTTTCTTTTTCTTATATATTTATAAACTTATACTTACTAGTACGCTTCCCTGTGGTTCGACCTCGGACACCCGAGAATTTATTACTTGAACATAACCTGCACTTGGGTTTACAACTCTTAATTGAGTTTCCATCAAGTTTTTGGCGCCGTTGCCGGGGAAGCAATACTAAGTATATAAGTTTATAAGTATATTTATTTTTATTGGCTGGTTATACCGCCTAATTTGTATATATTTATATTTATATTGTATATTAACTTTGTTTTATTTTTATTGGCTGGTTATACCGCCTATATTTATTTTTATTGGCTGGTTATACCGCCTAATTTTCTATATATTTATATTTATATTGCATATTAACTTTGTTTTATTTTTATTGGCTGGTTATACCGCCTAATCTGTATATTAACTTTGTTTTATGCTTGTTTGGCGACGTGATTTTAGATCTCGTCGTTTAGTTAGATTTTATTGTGAAACTTTTTCAGGTAATCTTTCTAATACAATTCCTACCATGGCTGACAATGAAAGTGTTCATGCTGAAGATGAGAACAGACAAGTACGCACCATGCGTGACTACTTGCAACCAACTCGAAGCTCATCACCCTCTTGTTTTATTTTTCCTCTCAATGCAAACAACTTTCGTTTTAAACCAGGTATGATAGCTTTGCTTCCAAATTTCTATGGGTTGGAATCGGAAAGTGCTTACTCGTTTCTAAAAGACTTCGAAGATGTATGTGTCACCTTTAATGACCAACAATGTACAAATGAAATTGTCAAGCTAAAATTATTTCCTTTTTCTTTAAAAGATAAAGCAAAAATTTGGCTTCATAATTTAAAACCAAGGTCAATTGGCACATGGCAAGAATTACAAACTGAGTTTCTAAAGAAATTTTTCCCAGCACATAAAACTACTGCTTTGAAAAGACAGATTCAAAATTTCAATCAAAATCAAAATGAAGCATTTTTTCAGTGCTGGGAGCGTTTTAAAGATTTGTTAAGTTCTTGTCCACATCATGGTTTTGAAAAATGGCGTCTTATTAGTTTCTTTTATGAAAGTTTAACTCCCGAAACTAAACAATTTGTTGAAACAATGTGTAACGGTGAGTTTCTAGAAAAAGAACCTGAAGAAGCCTTTGACTACCTAGACCATTTGGCAGATAACTCTCAAGCCTGGCACACAGATAGTTCCTCTGAAAGTTCCAATAGATCTAATCTTGTTTCTAACAGAGGTAAATATCATTTTAGTCAAGAAGATGAGATAAAAGCTAAAGTAGCTAATTTGGCTAGAAAGATTGAAGCCATGGAACTTAGAGAAGTAAAAGAAGTCAAAACGGTTAAAAATGAAGAAAGTTGTGGAATTTGTGAAATCATGGGACACCCCACTTCTGAATGTCCAAACATTCCCATTCTTAAAGAAGCGTTGCATGATCAAGTAAATTCCATAAACACATTTAAAAAACCTTTTCCTTCTCCTTACTCTGAAACGTATAACCCTGAATGGAGAAATCATCCCAACTTCAGTTGGCGGAATAATAATCATGTTCAGGTACCACAATCTCAAAAGCCGGGCAACACTTTTTCCTATCAACCTTCACGTGTACAAACCTTGGAAGAGACATTGCAAGCATTCATGCAAACACAAGCAAATGTGAATAGCCGGACTTCACAGGACATCAATGAGATCAAAAACACCTTGTCCACATTGACAGCTTCATTACGCACTCAAGAAAAAGGTAAGTTTCCTGCTCAACCTCAGCCTAACCCTTCTACTCAATGTCTTGTTTCTTGCTCCAATGAAACTCAACAGGAAAATGCCAGTTTTATCACAACTCTTCGAAGTGGAAAGGCAATTGACAAAAACATTCCATCAAAAGACCAAGATCCTCTTTCCCCTCCGAAAAGTAATGGTAAGGATGATGGTAAGTCTGAACTTCTTGAAAATTTGGACAAAGAAAAAGGTATGCATCCTGCTCCTTTTCCTCAAAGGTTGCAAACAATAAAGAATTTGAATCAAAATGCAGAAATTTATGAACTTTTCAAACAAGTTAAGATTAACATTCCTTTATTAGATGCAATCAAACAAGTTCCATCTTATGCTAAATTTTTGAAGGACATGTGCACAGTTAAAAGGAAACATAATGTACAAAAGAAAGCATTTCTGACGGAAAGTGTGAGCTCAATCATTCAGCACCTTACTCCACCAAAATTCAAAGATCCTGGATGTCCAACAATCTCATGCATCATTGGAAACACTAGAATAGAACGTGCATTGCTTGATCTTGGTGCTAGTGTTAATCTTTTGCCTTTTTCTGTTTATCAACAGTTAGGTTTAGGTGAACTCAAGGAAACACCTGTTACACTTCAACTAGCTGATCGTTCTGTAAAAATTCCTCGAGGGATAGTTGAAGATGTTTTGGTTCAAATTGATAATTTTTACTTCCCTAATGATTTTATTGTTTTGGACACACATCCTGTTTCAAATCCAAATGTTCAAATTCCTGTTATATTAGGCCGTCCATTTCTTGCAACTTCTAATGCTCTGATAAATTGCAGGAATGGTATGTTGAACATTTCTTTTGGAAATATGACTTTAGAATTAAATATGTTCAACATTTGCAAGCAACCTGGTGATAATTCAGAAGTACATGAAGTGGATTTCATTGAAGAACTTGTTCATGAACATCTCACCACTACCACATTCCATGATCCTTTAGAAGCTTATTTAATTGAATGTGAGTTTGATAATGCTTCAGAAATTTCACACACTGATTCTTTGTTAAATTCTTTTCAGGTTAAGCATTGTTGGAAACAAAAGTTTGAGGAACTACCATCACTTACAAATGTCACTGTACCATCAACTATTGAACCACCCAAGCTGGAGTTAAAACCATTGCCATCCGAGCTAAAATATTCCTTTTTGGGTGAGAGTGAAACTTTTCCAGTCATAATTTCTTCACATCTTGATGAACTACAAGAAGGTAAGTTGTTACAACTTTTGAAGATGCACAAAAATGCATTAGGATGGACCTTAGCTGACATAAAGGGAATAAGCCCATTAATCTGCACACATAATATTTATTTAGAGGAAAATGCTAAACCCTCTAGACAAATGCAACGAAGGCTTAATCCTAATATGAAAGAAGTAGTGAGAAATGAAGTCATTAAACTTCTAGATAATGGAATCATTTATCCTATCTCTGACAGCAAATGGGTAAGTCCTACTCAAGTCGTACCTAAGAAATCTGGAGTTACTGTAGTTAAAAATGAAAACAATGAATTAATTCCAGCTAGGACTGTTACTGGTTGGCGCATGTGCATTGACTATAGGAAACTTAACTCAGTGACGAGGAAAGATCATTTCCCTTTGCCTTTCATGGATCAAATCTTAGAAAGAGTTGCAGGGCATGAGTTTTATTGTTTTCTAGATGGATATTCTGGGTATAATCAAATTGCCATTGCACTTGAGGACCAAGAGAAAACCACTTTTACATGTCCTTTTGGTACTTTTGCATATCGTAGAATGCCATTTGGATTATGTAACGCCCCTGCCACATTTCAAAGATGCATGCTTAGCATTTTTAGTGACATGATTGAACGTAATCTTGAGATTTTCATGGATGATTTTTCTGTTTCTGGTGATTCATTTGATGATTGCTTAGCCAATTTGAAAAATGTATTGATTAGGTGTGAAGAAAAAAATCTTGTTCTTAATTGGGAAAAATGTCATTTCATGGTCACTAAAGGTATTGTACTAGGTCACATTGTTTCTGCAAAAGGGATTGAGGTAGACAAGTCAAAACTTGAATTGATTGCTAATCTACCCACACCAAAGACAGTAAAGGACATTAGGTCATTCTTGGGACATGCAGGTTTTTATAGAAGATTCATAAAAGATTTTAGCACGATATCTAAACCTCTATGTAATCTTTTAATGAAAGACACTGCATTTGAATGGACTAAAGATTGTGAAGATGCTTTTGAAAAACTCAAAAATATGCTCACTACTGCTCCTATTATGAGATCTCCTGATTGGTCTTTACCATTTGAAATAATGTGTGATGCTAGTGACTATGCTGTTGGTGCTGTGTTAGGACAAAGGAAAGATAATAAACCACATGTAATTTACTATGCAAGTAAAACTTTAAATAGAGCCCAAATGAATTATTCCACTACAGAAAAGGAATTACTTGCAGTTGTTTTTGCATTGGATAAATTCAGATCTTACCTTGTTGGATCATCAATTGTTGTCTTTAGTGATCATGCAGCTTTAAAATATCTTCTCTCTAAGAAGGATGCAAAACCTAGGTTGCTGAGGTGGATCCTTTTGCTGCAAGAATTTGACATCACCATTCGAGATAAAAAAGGAGTAGAAAATGTGGTGGCTGATCATTTATCAAGACTTGTTTGTGATGAATCTTTTGGAACCTCACCAATAAATGATACTTTTCCTGATGAACAACTTCTAATTGTCTCCACGACACCTTGGTTTGCTGACATTGCTAATTTTCTTGCTACAGGAAAAATTCCTTCTCAATGGAGCACACAAGATAAAAGGAAGTTTCTGAATGAGGTAAAGAAGTTCTATTGGGATGACCCTTACTTGTTCAAATATTGTCCTGATCAGATTTTTCGAAGATGCATTCCCGACAATGAGGTAAGTAGTGTAATTAAGTTTTGTCATTCCGAGGCATGTGGTGGTCATTTTTCATCAAAGAAAACTGCTGCAAAAATTTTACAGTGTGGATTTTACTGGCCAACTTTGTTCAAAGATGCACATAATTTTTGCAAGTCATGTGAAAGTTGTCAAAAATTAGGTTCCATTTCGAAAAGAAACATGATGCCTTTGAACCCAATTCTTGTAATTGAAATTTTTGACTGTTGGGGTATTGATTTCATGGGACCATTTCCACCATCTTTTGGTTTCTTATACATTTTAGTAGCAATAGATTATGTTTCAAAGTGGATAGAGGCAATTCCATGTCGAAATAATGATCACAAAACAGTGATTAAATTTTTAAAAGAAAATATTTTGAGTCGATTTGGAATTCCTCGATCTATCATAAGCGATGGGGGAACACATTTTTGCAACAAGGTTTTTGAAACATTAATGAAGAAATATGCCATTACACACAAAGTTGCAACCCCTTATCACCCGCAGACAAATGGACAGGTAGAATTAGCAAATAGGGAGATTAAACAAATTTTGGAAAAGACAGTTAATCCAAATCGCAAAGATTGGTCTCTTAGACTTAACGATGCATTATGGGCCTATCGAACAGCTTTTAAAACAGCATTGGGCATGTCTCCTTATAGGCTAGTTTATGGAAAACCTTGTCATTTACCTGTGGAACTTGAGCATAAAGCATATTGGGCCATTAAAATGTTCAACTCAAACCTTGATGACGCTTCTAATTTACGAAAATTACAAATAAATGAACTTGAGGAACTCAGAAATGATGCATATGAGAATTCTAAAATTCATAAAGAAAGAACTAAAGCCTTTCATGACAAGTTAATTTCAAGAAAAACATTTAATGTTGGGCAAAAAGTTCTACTTTATAATTCTAGACTTCACATATTTCCTGGTAAGTTGAGATCAAGATGGACTGGCCCATTTGTGGTTAAGCATGTGTATCATTATGGAGCAGTTGACATTGAGAATCCTCAAAATGGTAACGTATTCAAGGTAAATGGACAAAGACTCAAACTCTTTTTGGAAAATCATGTTACTCAAGAAGAGGTTGTTTTTCTTTCTGATCCTTGTTTTGAAAATAACTAGATGTAAATATAATTTTTTTTTTTTACCCCGGTTAAATGGCGGATAACGGTACTCCGTGATTATTTAAGTCGGTTCCATCAGCTACCCACAAAACTGATATTGTATATAAATTTCTCTTTCATTTTATTTTATTTCATTTTTTTTCAGGATGGATGATATTCTCAAAAGATTGCAGAAACGATTTCCTCCTTTTCCTCGGAATATTTTACTGAAGCTTTACCAAGTTCGATTAGAAAGATTAAGAATGCTTATGAACAAAGGGATTCCTGAAGACATACGTTGGATAATTGAAGCCAAGGTACGTGAAGATGAATATCTTCCTGTTTTGCATTTACCAGGTACAGGTAGAAGCACTTATGCAAAGAAGCGACGAGCAAAGCGCATGAGTTCAAATTGCCACAAGTGTGCACGATGGACGTGTAACGGTAAATGTCGTTCTATTGGGATTCCGTCCTCTAATCGAGATGATAAAATTGAATTCATTAAGGATGGACTGAGTAAGGAGAATTTGGGTAATATCCAACTTTCTCTTGAGACGCATCCTAGTGGAGACGTACAAAGAGAAATTCTTGATTTATGGCCGCAATTCCAAAGGGAATGGCAACATCTTGGGAATCTGATGTTAAAAGACCCTGTTTGCCAGCTTGTAAGAAAACTGGATGGGAAGCATATCCTCGACTCATAGAAGGCGTTTAAGCCGTTTCTGGACGTAAAACCAGAGGAAGATGTGAGCCACAATCACAACTACAATAAATGACTTCTCAGCTTTTGGTTTGATTTGCAATAATTTTATTTCGGTTTAGTTTACGTGTTGTTCGATTTGTGTAATTATTCTTTGCATTGGTCTTTTACGGTTGATTTTTCTTCTCTTTTTGATTTTCTTCCTGAAATCACGCAAAAATCTTTTGTTAGGTTAACATTTTCTTCTGACAGGTCAAATACACTTTCGGCGACATTATTACTCTTGTCTGATTCACTACTCAGTCCTCTATATATTACACCATGTACTCATTCTCTTTCAGGCACTCGAAAAAGAAAAAAAATGGAAAGCACTTCGTCCCAGCGCATTAAAAAAATTTGTGTCTTTGGAGGTGCTTATCCAGGGAAAAATAACATATTCGCTGATGAAGCCATAAGAGTTGGAGTAATACTTGCCCAACAAAAGATCCACTTGATTTATGGAGGCGGTAGTACGGGTTTAATGGGAGCAGTCGCTACAGCAGCACACGCCAGAGGAAGTCCAGTTCTAGGAATCGTGCCAAAACTATTCACAGATTTTTGTGGACCTACCGTGGGTAAGGAAATACAAGTCTGGAGTATCCCTGAACGGATAACAATCATGTACCATTCTGCCGATGCATTCATTGCCTTACCAGGAGGTCTGGGTACATTGGAAGAAATAGCTTGCGTGGCTTCTTGGTCATCTTTGGTCACAAATAAGAAACCCATTGGTTTGCTTAATATTAATGGTTATTTTAGTAATTTACTTTCATATTTAGATAATGCTGTGGATAATGGATTCATGTTTTCAGAGGCAAGGAAAACCATAATTTCTGCTACAACCATTGAAGATTTACTCAAAAAGCTACAAGCTTATGAGTGTTTATCTGCTACGGCTGTTTCGCAAACGCTCGGAAAAAGAAAAAGAGATATGGACGAGCAAGGAGTGGATTGCACTTTGTCTTTGTGACATTATCTAACATTTTGCTTGTTGTGTCTCAGTTATAATAAGTGGTTAGCAACCTCTGCAGGTAATATCTCCTAAATTCTACCTTTAAAATTTGACATTGGGGACAATGTCATAATTTAGTAGGGGGTAAGGGACATATTTTGCAAAAAAAAAAAAAAAAAAATTTGTTGTGTTTTAAGACATTTGGAAGTATTCATTCTGAACAAGGTCTGGGTAAGGGAGACTTGAGACATACCTTGTCAGTTTGATTTAATCTTCTTCTTCAAAAAAAAAAAAAACAAAAACAAAAAAAAAAAACAAAAAAAAACAAAAAACAAAAAAAAACAAAAAAACAAAAAAAAAGCATGTTTAGACTTAGTGTGTTTTTTTTTTAGTTACTTTCAATACAATGATGAGATATGAATTGCATAAGTCTAAAACAGATTTATTAGTGAGAAGATTTTCATGAGAATTGAGCTTGATGTCAACCTTTTTATGAGCCAATGTTAATATGATATGTTGATTGAGAAAGAAGCATGTTTAGACTTAATCTGACTTGTATAATCATCTTTGTGAGTTTTTGAGCCTATAATGATTGATGCATTATACAAATCAATCTAATTTCTTTCTTGAGTGCTCTTATGATTACATGATTCTCTAGAACTTGCTTTAAACCGTTTGAGACTATATTGATACATGTGACAACATGAATATGATAGAGGCATTAGGATTATAACCAGAGCCAAACAGCCATCCATTATTAATGTTCTACGAGAACATCCCCACTAGTGAGCCAATTTGAGCCTACATTAAATATGATGTTTTATTGGTAACCACAACTTACACCTAGCCTAAATATGCTTATATCCTTACCCTTGTTCTAAAGATGAATTTTATATTTTGAGACATATTGCAAAAAAACAAGGGATATTTTTATTTGAAAATTTGGGTTAGAAACAAAAGATAAGTGTGGGGGAAGAAAAGAAAAGAAAAAGTCAAGAGAAAAAGAAAGGGATCATTGTCAAATACATTCCCATATTAAAAAAAAAAAAAAAAAAAAAATCTTCTCTTGAACTTCTAGAAAAAGATGTTACAAAGTTGGTTAGAATGATGCAAAGGCTCAACATGAATATTTAGCCTATGTTATTATGTGCTTTATAAGAGTTTTGAGAAGTTTTATTTGTATGATCTTATTATGTCTCTAAAATCTATGAACTCTTTGGAACCTTTGTGATATCTTTATCCTTTTGTTCTTTAACCACATTATAACCCTTTGGCCCCATTACAACCTTGAATAAAGACCTCTTGATTTATGAAGTTGTATGATCTAAATAGTGGAGAATAGGTGGACAAGCAAGCATATGGTAGAAGTGTTTTCATGAGATTGATTGAGTGTAAACACTTTACCACTACTTTAAAGAGTGAAAATCAAGAGAGTATCCCATGTGAGAAGTTGAGATTAAGTTTGAATATACACTATTTTGATTGAAATATGTTATGTTATTATTGGCTTAACTCAAACTATTTACATTCAAGCAAGATTTTTTGTGAATTTCTTTAAGCTATTGATTAGTTTTTAAGACTTGTCCAATGATTATCTCTAATTTATATTGGAAGGATTAGTTATAATTATTATTTTTAGTTTTTCTTATTTCTTCAATGTTTGTGGGTATCGTCCTAGTAAACCCTCACGAGACTAAACTCGTCCACTAGGGACACCTAGGGGTTTAAAGGCTTGTGTCACATGCTAAGTGCCACCGTGATTTCCTACGAAAATGGATTAGATTAGATTTTCTTATTCTATTATTATTATTTTTTATTGAGTCGTTGCTAGGGACTAGCAACAATCTAAGTATGGGGGTGTGATAACTCGTATAATTATATAGTTTTTAGTTATGTTTTATTATTGTTTTGTGTCAAATACGAGTTATTATTGTTTAGTCTAATTGTGTTTATGATCTTTTATATTTTTATGTAATTTGGTGTTTTTCACAAGTTTCTTTGAGTGATTTCAGATTACTAGAATTAAGGGCAAATCCAGTTCAGTTCCAGTTCCGACACCTTTTGCCATATCAGCTATATCTCGAGTTTCACTGAAGCAATAAGGCTGAACTTTGTATCCCTGCAAAGCTAAGAGGCATATCTATCTTTTTCATGTTTTACACTTCTTGAAACGGAGTCGTTTTCCCTAGCGAAATCGACCATCAAGTTGGCTGATGTGCAATGACGTCTGTTCTGCACCGTTTTGGTATTTTGACCATATCTTCCGATCCACGTGCGCAAATGATCTGATTCCAACGGCTATGGATCCGTAACTGATAGGGGTATATTTTTCTAGAAGACCATTTTATCAGATCGAGCCTCCAACATTGACAAAATCGACCATCAAGCTGGCTGATCAGAATTGTCATACAATATGACGAAAATTGTTAGAAAAATGCACCCACCTATTATACCTACCTTTGAAATTTGTAAAGCTTGTCTCTTGTCATTTAGCCCTCCAAAATGTGTATAAATAGAGGGCCTTGGATGAGTATTGGGATACATTGATACATTGGTAGGATAGTCATTGTAATAAAATTCTCTAAGTTTTCTTTTTCTTTCCTTTCTCTAGTCTTCTTTTTCTTCTTACATTTCTTTTCATTTTATTCATATCTAGTATGTGTTTCTAATCATATTGTTGAGGTGATGAGGTGAAGCTCTTGGTAAATGCTAAGGTTAGTCTCTTAAACATGAGCTAAAATGAATCATCATTTATAAGCACTAGTATAGATAATATTTTCTTTTGGTTTAAAATCATACTTGCAAAGTAGAGATCTTGATTCATTATTGACAATGAAAATGGCACAGTAAATGCTTGGTTTCATAACCTTGATTTGTTGTAGACATATAACTTGGCATAAGGAATGCTTGGACTCTTTTTATGAGTTTTGAGGACACCAAATGAACATAATATCATATGCTATGGACGTTGGACAATTTGGACTGAATTGCTAAACCTTCCGATTGGAACCTCCCTTATGTGTGGATTTCAATTGTGTAATAAAACAAGATTAATCTTAGCATAACACCAAGAGTGGATTCTCTAACCTCAACATCTTTTCTTATTGTTTTTTATATCTTGTTTAATTTCTTTTATATTTTGTTTATTTTGTTCTCTAATATCTTGTTTATCTTATTTTGTTGTTGATCTCCTAATATATTGTTTACTTTCTTTTTCTTATATATTTATAAACTTATACTTACTAGTACGCTTCCCTGTGGTTCGACCTCGGACACCCGAGAATTTATTACTTGAACATAACCTGCACTTGGGTTTACAACTCTTAATTGAGTTTCCATCAGTTACGTAACGCGTTGTGGTTGTCGCGGACATAAATTTGATAGTGTTTCAATATCGCGGACGTTACGTAATGGATAAAATGCGATGCAGATGTCTTAATTTTCGTTACCTTGAGACCGTTATGCTGCATAACGGCCGCATTTTAATACTATGGGTGAGAGAGGAGCTGACGATGACGATAGCGAAGAAGATGGTAAGAGCGAAGTTGACGATGAGGGAGAGGAAGAAGAAGAAAGCTTTTTGAACCTAAATTCTAGGGGTTTTGCATCCATTGATATAGACTAAGGAAATTGACAAAGACGGTTGAGAAAATAAAATGGAAAAAAATGTTGACTCGATTAACCAATTGCATTTCATTTCTAAACTTTAATTTTTATTTCAACAACTTATATTTGTTTTAATAATCTAATGGCCTGAATATCCCGAGCTGACGAGAAGCGCATATAATGGCTCTGACTGCATAATTTTCCCCTAACCTGACAAGTATACTGGCGCCTATGTCGCTGCTGATCCATATTAAATCCTCTTAATTCACAAAAGCAGAAGCATAACATACGCCTTATTTCAAGTATGAGCCAACAGCCATTGCTTCCACTTGTGGTTTCCATAGCATCCATCCACGACAAAATTGCCCCCAAAAAATCAGTTCATGAATTTGAAACTCATATCTACATTCGTAGCCAAAAGCAAAAAAAAGTACTAAAATTTACGTGAAGAATTATTTTGCTATATGTTTTAACTATTTACATTTTGTATCATGCCAAAGGAAATTGCCTGATTCCTAAAAAAATATAATAAATATAGTTGAAATTATGTAAATTTATAACATATTTTCCCTATTAGTGCATGTTAAGGAAAACCAACTTTTTAATTAAACTTGAGATTTCGTTTTTACTTAATTTTGTTTAGAAGAAGAAAAGAAATATATTAAAGAACATTAACCTCATATTACTGCATGTTAAGGAAAACCAACTTTTTAGCCCCATTTTAGTTCTCTTTCCTGATCTCTGTTGCGTGATAGTATTAGGTTTCTTCGATACCTTTTTTGCATGGTTAGGGTTTTCCCAGCTCGTCAGCCCTTCAAGCCTCATGGATGGCAAGGCAATTCAAAAGGCTACCAGTTGCCCACGATGGAAATTAGAGGCGCTAAGTTTCAGACCTCCAGCCGAGGCACTGCAGCAGTGCCACTGGTATGTTTGAGAACATATGAATCTCATTCATTCGGCATTTTCTATGGCCAAAACCCTTTGAAGTGCTCCTTCGATGTGGTCCTTGTTGGTATAATCTTGATCATTTTGATCACCCAGACTCTTCGCTTTCTTCTCAGGCCTCTCAGACAGCCTAGGTTGGTTTCTGAGTTAATTGTGAGTATCTTTTCCGTATTTCTTTCTTTCTTATTTTCGGATTATTTAATTTTCTTCTTCATGATCAAAATATTAGCTAGTACTAAGTTTTTTTTCGTCTTCTTTGATTATTAAATTATTTCAAGGGCGGCATTATCATTGGACCCTCTCTTCTGGGCCAGAGCAAGAGCTTTACCAATATTGTGTTTCCTCTTTATTCCAATTTCGTGCTGAGAAACATCGGAGGGATGGGGTTTATGTTATTCTTTTTTATAAGTGGAGTGAAAATGGATCTAAGCTTGTTAAAACGATCGGGAAAAAAACATTTTTGCATTGCCTTGATGAGCGTTCTATTACCTTTCGTAACAGTGACTATTGTTGGATTGATTACTCGAAAATTTATGGACAAAGAGCTCGCAAGACTTTCATCAATTGGGGGATTTGCGTCATCTATGTCGGTAACAGCATTTCCTATTCACTATGCTATACTTCAAGAATTAAACCTTCTTAGCTCCGAGGTTGGAAATTTGGCCTTGTCCGTAGCATTAATTAGCGAGACCATTGGGATGAATCTCTTAGTGGCTTTTGAGGCAATTAAACAAGCGGAAATATCCGCTGAAAATGCTCTTTGGTATATGATTTCCTGGGTGGTTTTTCTAGCTTTCTTAAATACTGCCATCCGATCAGCAATGACGTGGATCATCGAAAACACCCCTGAAGGAGAACCAGTGGATCAATTTTATGTGGTTGCCATTTTGTTAGGAGTGTTTGTGATGGGTTTTTTGACAGACATGTTCGGCTTAACCATGGGTTACGGCCCATTTTGGCTAGGGTTGGTGATTCCAAACGGGCTGCCACTTGGGGCAACCTTGGTAGAGAGAAGCGAGACAATTATAATGGAAATAATTATGCCATGTTCATTTGCGCTTATCGGACTCAGCACCGATTTTTATGCAATGACTGAAGCTGGCTGGTCTACCTTGGGACCGCTATTTGCTTTGGTTGTTTCAGGTTTCTTGTCAAAATTCCTGGCAACTATGATAGGTGCCATTATAGTAGCTGTGCCATTGAGAGAAAGCCTTACTCTCAGCCTTGTTTTGAGCTTGAGGGGTCAAGTGGAGCTTATTATCTACGTCCATCAGGTGGACAAAAATGTATGTTTTTCTTCCTTCATCTTATCAAATTACTACTACTAGGCTCAGGGATTTAAATTATTCGCGTTTTCGGTCTCATCATATTTATTACGCGGTTGTGGAAGTAATAAATGTTACCGCAATCAATTGTAATAAATATTGATCATAAATATCGAAGGGGCCGAAACTTCTAAATAGAGACCGTAACGTCGCGTTACGACCACTATTTAAATCCCTGTCTAGGCTAGCTATTCATCTCATTTGAATTGTGTTTGGGGTCTTTACAAGCAGATGATGCGGTTACCAGGTTTCTCAATGTTGGTATTTCTAACAACGCTTTTAACGGGAACTCTTACACCTTTGATTAGCATTTTATATGATCCCACAAAGCCTTACATGGTAAACAAGAGGAGGACCATTCAACATACCCAGCCAGGTACACAACTTCGTATGCTACTTTGCATCCAAGACAAAGAAAGCCTGCCAAGCCTTGTTAACCTTCTTGAAGTCTCTTATCCTACTGTTGACAACCCTTTATCCGTTTACGCTTTTCACCTTGTTGAGCTCATCGGCCGTGCTAACCCTTTGTTCATAGACCATGAAAATCAGCAGGATCGAGAAGACCATTCCATCAAGTTCCCAGACTCCGAAACAATCCAACACGCTCTAAAGATGTATCAAGAAACGAGAGATGATGAATGCGTAGAGCTCCATTTTTTCACAGCTTTAACAGCGAAACGAACAATGTATCAAGATGTCTGCAATCTTGCTTTGAAAAGCAAGGCTACTATCATCATTTTACCTTTGAAGAAGGAATATTGCGATGGCGAGATGGCGAGAACTGAGCATTGGGGTCGTCGTGGGCATCAGTCTTTGACCTCCCAAGTCTTATCCCATGCACCTTGCTCCATTGGACTTCTTCTTGTTGACAACGCCCATCGATGGAACCTCCCCTTATCTCGCTCCTTCCAAGGCGATACCCACAGCTTTATTGTGCTATTCCTAGGAGGACCAGATTCTAGAGAGGCTCTTGCTTTTGCAGATCGGATGGTTGGCAACCCGAATGTCTCCCTAACTGTAATAAGGTTTCTTTCTTCAAACTCTGAAGGAGATGATGAAATGCAAAAGAAGCTTGATGATGGGCTGGTGACTTGGTTCTGGGTCAAGAACGAAACAAACGAGAGAATGATTTACAGAGAGGTAGTGGTAAGGAATGGAGCAGATACGGCTTCAGCTATTCAGGCCATGGCCGAAGAGAATTATTATCATCTCTGGATCGTGGGAAGGAAACGAGGGATGAATCCTAGGCTTTTGGAGGGATTGTCAACTTGGACAAATAATCAAGAACAGCTTGGGATTATTGGGGATTATGTTTCATCATCTCATTTTGTAAACCCCGCTTCAGTGTTGGTGGTGCAGAAGCAAATTTTGAGAGGGCAAGGCCAAGAGCTCAACGTTACAACTCGTTCACCAAGTTTTATGCGGCGCTTGTTTTCCTTATATCTATCTATAACCATAATTTAAGTTTGAGTTCTTGGGAATTCATGTTAAATTTTAAATTTTAATTACAAAATATTTCCTCCTCAATTAAGTAAAGGATTTGGCATTTAATTATTTGCTTATTTTTAATAATTTTTATTTTTATTTTTATATTATTATTTATTTTATTTTATTTTATTTTAAGTTGCATGAATATTGTTATTCATGGAATCTATGATATCCATCAACCCAATTAATTGCAGGTGTATGTACCTAATATTTAGTGTTATTTAAGTTTAATATCTTGACTTTAGATTTATATCTATTGACATTTAGTATAATTATCCATGAATCAAATCCAGATTATTTCTTAATTAATTTTCTTTTTTTCTTTTTTTTTTTCGATTACATGAATTTAACTGTTCATGAAATTAGTCATTAATGAATCTATGGTATCAATGAATCCAATTAATTGTAAATGAATGTACGTAGTGTTTAGTGTCATTTAAGTTTAAATATTTTGAGTCTAAATTCATATATATTAAGCAGTATAAATACCCATAAATCAAGTTTATATTGTTCCTATCAGTATATGATTCTTTCTAGCATTCATTTAAACTCTTCAAATATAAATAGTAATTATGGTTGTTATAACGGTTTTTCGACCGTTAGACGATTTTTAAAAAAATAAAGGAGTCGTCATCAATTTTTTTTTTTTTTGTTTAAGTGTGATTGGTCATCTAAGAAAATTTATTATTTTAATAAAATTTTAAAATTAATTAAAATTTATTATAAAAATAATTTTGGTCTGCGAAAACAAAATTGGGTTCGAGAATATGGTTACACGTTAAAAAGATATTAGTACCCTCACTACGCCCGCTGTAAAAATGGTATCAATTAATCTTGTGTTACCTTTAATATTGACAAAAATGATTTTAATTTGGATATTTAAAAATAATTCCCTTTAAAAAATTCATAATTTATTTGTTCGAAATCATGATTTATTTTTTGAAATGAAATGAGAGTTTTTGTTACAACAAAATTTTCTATATTCTCAAACAATTTGGAGGAATATAAAAATATTTTTTCTCGATAAAAGATCATTTCATCCCTTAAAAAGGTGTTCCTTTACCAGGAATAATTGTTGAAAAACTCTCCATGGCAAAGACTCAAGAATTATTATTGCTTAAGAATATTGCTTTAATTTATTTTTTAAAAAAAATATTGCCAATTAGACGAAAAGATGAATTTGTAACCTGTTTTCTTAAAAAAAAAAATAATGAAATGAATATGCCGATAATATTCTTAAATAATGATAATGATAATAATAATTTAGCATTTATAAATACTTTTTAACTTTTACCTTTTTTTTTATTTTACTAATGGTCATTTTACTTATTATTTTTAGTAATACCATGAAAATTGCTTTTGTCGAAAAATTTTCTAAATTTTTCAATAACTTGGCAGAATTTAAAAAATTATTTTTTCGCTTTAAAATTCTCACAGTACCCCATAAAACATGGATAGTGATTCCTTATGAAATGATCACGGGAGACTCTCCAACAACCTATCAAAGTTCATGAAGTCACTTGTACTAAGATGCACCATTCTTTTTCTAAAAAAAAATAATAATTTATTTAATAATATTGATAACATATACATTTATATAAACATTTAAATATATATATATATATATATATTCAATCTTAAAGAAGCATGAAGAAATATAAAATATAAATAACTGAAACTAAAAAAAGATAGAAATTATACTCAAGGTTAGCAAAAATTCAAGATCCTAAGTCGAACACCGAATTAAGCTCTCAACAAAGAATCCGCTCTTTTCTTTTATATTTTCCTCATTTCCTTTCCTTTCCTTTTTCCATTTTTTTTCCATTTTTTTTATTTTTATTTTTCTTTTTCCTTTTTTTTTTATTTTCTCTTTTTCCTTTTTTTTTCTTTCTTCTTTCTGGTCGGGTTACATCCGGGTCGGGCCGCAGCCCAAGGCCTATTTTCTTTTTCTTTTTAAATATTTTTACCCCCTATAAAAGCCTAAAAAAAATTCTTTTATCATTTTCAAATTTTCTTTCTCTCTCTAACTCACCCAAACTCTCCTCCTTCTCTTTAAAACATCCAACCCAAACCACTAAAAACCTCCTACATTTCTAGATTTCGACGCCGACCGCCACACCCTGTCATCGGCCGTCGCTCGTCGACAACCGATCAACACCAAATTACACAAAAAAAAAACTCCTCTTTTTCGAGTCTAACCTCTGTTTCCCCTAAATCAAAGCCTAGACCTAAAGAAAGAATACATGACCTAAATCCTCATTTTCGTCGCCAACCACCGTTGGATCGCCACCAAATTTCAGTCAAGGCTTTTCCTCTAATTTGCCTCCCTCTTCACCGTTGGGATTTTCCAAAATCCCACTAAAACTCCCTAAACTCCAAAAAGCCGAAAACAAAACCATTTTTTTGCTTTTTCTTGTGTTTAGGTGTTTGCCTTCTTGATGCATGCTGATTTTTTTTTTTTTTGTTGTTGATGGTCTGGTTTTTGGATTGCGTATGTAATTTTTTTCTTGGTAATTTATGCTGTGCTGTGTGGATTGCTATGAGAAAATTGTGTCTTCTCTTTTGCTTTTTTCATTTCCCTTTTTACAGAGAATAGGAAAGATTCTCATATCTTCAAACATGGAGCTTGCCGTTGACTTTGGGTTCGCCTCTGCCCAAAGTTGATTGTGGTTCTTGAATTTTTTTTTTTGCTGCTGATGGCGCAGTGCTGGTTTAATAAGCCTGGGGTGTTAGCTTGTTGGATTTTGGGAGAATGAACTTGTATCAAATTATGCTAACTTTATGGAAGATTGAAAAGAAAAAAAGCGTTGAAAAAGAGGATCAAATTTTTAAAAGGAAAAAGACTTTTTTTAACTTAATTAATTTTAATTTTTAAAAAACTTTTTAATTGGCTAAAATATTTAAAAACCCCCTAAACTATGACAATTTGTTTAAATAAGTACCTTAATAAGCTTTTACCCTATGATTTGCACATAAATAAGCCCTTATTTCAAATGAAAAGTTGATTTATGTTAGACCCGCTCATGGATCGGGTAGCCCGCCCAGCTCGGTAGGCCCGTCCCGTATTGGATCGAGATTGGGTATGATTTTTGGTAATTCGAGTCTGCCCGACCCGGCCCAGATCATTGTTCATGCATTAAAAAAGTAATTTTTTTATTTACATTAAATTATTAAAATTAATATAAAAATAATTTTTTAATTTTTTATTATTTTTGAATAGTGATTCAGGCCAAGTTTGGGTCTATAAAAAAAAATCCAGCTCGCGACCTGACCCATGAGTAGGTCTAATTTATGTTAAGGGTTTATTTAGATATAAATTAAAGGTTAGGGGGTTTATTTAGGTAAATGTTAAAAGTTAAAGGCTTAGTAGGGTACAAATTGAAGGCTTAGGGCTTATTTGGGTGTAATAAAAGTTTAGAAATTTATCTAAATAAAGTGGTAAAGTTTAAGTGATTTTTTTTATTATTTTAGCCAAAATAATAAAACAATTATTTTATTATTTTGGGAGAATGAAACTTGTATCAAATTATGCTAATTGTATGGGAGATTGAAAAAAAAAAAAAAAAAAAGAGCTGAGAACGAGGACCAAATTTTTAAAAGGAAAATAATTTTTTTAACTTAATTAATTTTAATTTTTAAAAAACTTTTTAATTAATTTCAATTAAGCTTTATTAAACCCAAATGTTCCAAGCTCATATAAACATTCAAAGCCCAAATAAAAGACAGATCCAATGTAGTTAACAAAACATTGACCTAAAGCCCAATTGGCTAAAAATTGGGTCGACACGACAAGATGAAGCACACTTTCGATTGACAAATTGGGCTTGATTAGTTGTAGGTTTAATCGAAAAGAGAACAGATTCAAACAACGTTTCAATTGGATCGCAATTAAAAAAAATTCAAGCTTAAGTAAAAAATTGGACCGCTTAATCGAAAGTTTAACGGATCAAAGTGAGAACTAGGTCACACTTTGAATTATTTTGGGACTCAGATTCAATTATTCGGATAAAATTAAGTGTTTATAATGATTGTACTTTTTATATATTTAAAAGTTATATTTAGTTTGATCTTTTTGATGTTTCAATACTTTGCAAAAGTATATATTATTGGTTTTGAACCATTAGAAATTAAGTTTTTATTTTTAGTTTATGCATCAAGAGTTCAAATCGAATGAATTTTGTTGACATTAAATACTATTTTGAGACTCATATTTGGTTGGTTGGAATGGTTAAGTGACTCTAACCTCCTAGATGAAAATTAAGGTTCGAATCCTAGGAGTCTCCAATATTGAGAGGGTTTTACCATTACACTCTTGGTTCGACAGGAATTAGTCTTTCATCAACCATAAAATGGAGATGGGGGACACCTTAAGTTTACAACAAAAAAAAAAATACTAAGTATGCATTATTTGTTCATATTGATAACAAATTTTTTGTACATTTTATCAAGTATATATGTACTCTAAAAGAACTTTTATCAAATAAATCTAAAAATTTGCAATTGAAGCTAAACCAATAATTCTATATTAATCTAAGATTTTTTTTTTTATTGATGCTTAATTAAAAAAACAATTGATGCGTAGCACGACTCTCACACATTAGTATACAATTAAATTCAACTTTCAATGTAAATGGGCTCTAGTTCTAATCTTATTACATCGATCACATGTATAAGAACTACTCCATTTCTTATGGTACTTGAAACTTGTCAACAACGAATCATTGCATCTAGTTTAAGCGATTGATTGCCTCCATTATGTTGTTATTAGCAAATATTACTATTTTTATTTTGGATCTTCCAAATCGTTCTCGCAAGCATGTATGAGCTTGTATTTGATATCAAATACATAAATATACTAGTACATGCATTTCATGGATTTTTTTTTTTAGATTTATGTTTAGTTTTATATACTCATTATTGATATTGCGATATACTAGAATTTGATGTACACTATGTGAGTGAAAAAGATTGGTTTTTAAGCAATTGTGTTTTAGAAGAAAAAAAAATATATAATACATGAATAAAAAGTGGATAATTTTTTTGGAAGTATGAAAGTAGCTTTTTTTTTTTTTTTTTTTAAGTGGATAGTTATTTTTTATACAAGTGAAAAGACATAAATATCTTTAATTTTATCTGTACTATTATAAAATGAATGATTGAGTTAGTGTCACTGAGTACACCAACTCAGTTGATGAAAAGATAAAAAAATCAAAAAATTTATTATATAAAAAAAACATACCAAGGTCTTTAATTTTATCTATACTATTATAAAGTGAATGATTGAATTGGTAAAAAGACAAAAAAATCAAAAAATATTATATAAAAAAAACATATCAAAATTATCGATAACTTTTAAAATTTTATATGAATTTTATTTTTAAAAAATTATCAACTATTTTTCTAAAACTATTAATTTCTTTAAAAAAAAAATACTCATATTTACAAGTTTTAAAATACACATTAATAAAAAAATTTAAACATAATTTTTAATTTTTTTTTTTCATTCAATTACATAATAGATGTGCCATAATTTAGTATTTATTAAAATAACTCTATTTGATTTTAATTTATTTTGCAACTGAATAATGAGTTTTAAGAATCTACTAGAGAGTATGACACACCCACTTTGTGGGTGAAAAAAAAAATAAAAAATGTGAGAAAATCTCATCAACCTACGCGCCAAAGTCCGAAGGTTTTTCTTCCTAGGATACTTCCTGTGCTCTAGCACCTCCCATTTACCAGATGGTGGCTTATTCGGTATCACCATTCAAAGCAGACCATTTCTTGGAAGACGTGTATATATGGTTCAAAGTATTGTCTCATCCCTACTTCATGGATAGCTTTCCTCTGATAAACCAAGGCATGCTTCTCGATCAATCTTCCTTTTTCTATTCTATCCAGAGTCTAAAGCTATGAAGCACGGACACTGGGGAAACCCCCTCGTACCGGTGTCGTACTGGCGTCCGACACGGACACGTCGGGACATGGTAAAAAAATATAAATCAAAATAGACACGATCAAGAAACGCGTGGATATAAGAAAATCAAGAAGGTTTGGGCGTTGTGGTGGTGGAAGACATCGGAGCAAGAGGTGGAAGGTCTTGGTTTAAAACCTAGATCTAGGCTTTTTGGTGAAGGTTTTCGAAAATATAATTCGGTGAATGTGATAAGGAGGTTGAAAAGAATCGAAAGAGGTTTTTTTTCTTAATTTTCTGGTAAAGACAAACAGCGGCCATTGGCGGCGATAGGGCGGAGCTTTATCGGATTCTGGATTTAAAACAGATTTTCGATTGAAGAAGAAGAGAGGTAGAGAGAGGAAAAGATGAAAATGAAGGAAGGGGCAGATTTTTGTTTTTATAATTCTTCAAAACTCACCGTTTCACTTAGAATGAAAAAAAGAAAAAAAAGATTGGGCTGCTAATATTTTGACCCAATACTTGAGTCCAAATATATTATCTGAATCTGGATATGCTTTGGACTGTTACTTGAATTGGTTTCAGCCCAATAATTGTATCATATAAACTACAGCTTTTATACTATATTCAGGGAATATAAATTAATCTTGAAAATTGGGTTGTGTATGATATATTTTGTGTAATAATAAGAGAGTTTTGTTAAAATATTGATTTTATATTAATGGAAAATATAAATATTTATGTTTATATGAATATTTTCACATAATATACAATATGTTTTTATTACCGTGTCTTACTGTATTAGTGTCCTCATTTTTTTTAAACTATTGTGTCGTATCCGTGTCATGTCGTACCCATGTTACATGTCCGTGTCCATGCTTCGTAGGCCTAATGTCTCCTGCCATCTCCTTCCTCTTGAGTCTGTTTGATCTTAGGGACTAAGGATGATAAATCTGTCACATTCATATGACTACCACTCTTGGAAAAGGATTGGATCTATTTTCATTTCTGTCTCGATCATGGGAATTTTAGCACACCTTTATCTATTTTCTTGCAAAACATTACTAAACATCATGTCTTCAAAAATAATGAAACTTATGATATTCATATTCTTAAGCTCCTCGGTGTTGGCAGCTTGTGTTCAAGTGGGAGCTTGATATTTCCTTCTGTTATCATGTGTTCGAAAATCTCTAAAATCTCGAAAACATAAAAAATATAATGCTTTCACTCTCTGTAGAAGGAGAAAATTTGTAACCAATTACAAATAAGCCACGTGTCAATTGAAATTTCTTTAATTAAGAAATTTTCAATTAAATTATACATTACCATGTGAAATTGATAATATCATATTATAATTAATTATTTTATAATTAATTAAATATGTACACATGGTTTGACCAATCAAATTGCAAGGATTCATGGGTTATCCAATCAAATTTCACCCATGTGTCATAATTACTTTACCTCTAATTAAATTTAATTAATTAAGAGATAAATAATAAATTTTTATCTCTAATTAAATTAAATTAATTAAGAGATAAATAATAAAGTTTTATCTCTAATTAAATTAAATTAAATTAATTAAGAGATAAATAAATATTTTATCTCTAATTTAATTAATTAATTAAGTGATAAAAAAATAAATATTTTATCTCTAATTTAATTAATTAATTAAGAGATAAATAAATATTTTATCTCTAATTTAATTAATTAATTAAGAGATAAAAAATAAATATTTTATCTCTAATTTAATTAATTAATTAAGTGATAAAAATAAATATTTTATCTCTAATTTAATTAATTAATTAAGGGATAAATAATAAAGTTTTATCTCTAATTAAATTAAATTAAATTAAGAGATAAATAAATATTTTATCTCTAATTTAATTAATTAATTAAGTGATAAAAATAAATATTTTTTATCTCTAATTAAATTAAATTAATTAAGAGATAAATAAGAAGATATTATCTCTAATTAAATTAAATTAATTAAGAGATAAATAAGGAGGATGAGTTCTTTTAAAACTCTCTTTCACCTGGTTAGCTACCACTATAAATAGAGACCTCCCCTTAACACAAATTCCACAACTCAGAAAGCCTGAAGAGAAGAAGATTTTGAAGAGCCAAATCCTCTCAAAATTCTTAAGAAGAAATTAGAGAAATTCTAAGAACGCGGTGCTTGTTCTTGAGAATTCTCTAAGAAGCTGCTCTCCGATCTTGTTCATCAAAGGAAAGGAGATAATTCCTGTTTTTCAAGACCAAGTCTAGAAGACCCTTGAAGCAGATCTCACCGATTCAAAATCAAGTCGTGAAGACCCTTGAATCAAAGTTTTACTGAAGAAAAGAATCAAATGATTTCTTTCTTTAAGAATATTCAGAGATTGTAACCTCAAAGTTTGATTAATAAAATTATTATTTGACTCCAAATTTTCCTTGTCATATTTTTGACGTAAAATTTGTGTGTACAAATTTTGGCACACCCGGTGGGACAATCTCTGCCTTTCATCTCTTTTCTTCAAAACTCAAGTTATCAAGTTGCAATGGCTCCCAAGAAGAACCTTGCTAACAAACCAACTCTCAAGCCTGCTCGAGCTAATCCTGCAGTCTACCCCACTTCATCGTCAAGCATTGATATCCCTGCTCATCCTTATGGCACTAGGAGCAAGACCAAAACTCTTGCTGAATTGTATGAGCAAACTTTTTCGGTGCTCAATCAAAACCCCCTCTATGACACTTCTTCTCCAATTCAAGACTTAGAAGAAGTTTCTGCTAGACAAGTTGATTCTCCTCGAGGATCAAGTGCAAGTCGCCAATTAACATACAAAGAACAAGATAGCTACTCAAGCAACAAGCCTATTCCATCATCTGCTCCAAAATCAAGTTCTGGAGTAATGGCTGTCATGACAACTGGCACCACATCATTGGAAGAACAAGTTGCACTTCTGGCAAAATCTGTTGAAATTCTTTCAGCAAGTATCAAAGAGAAGGATAACCAGATCGCTTCCATGATGGACAAGATCGCCGGTCTCACTGGAAAAAGGAACGAGGCTTCAAACCAAAATTGGCAATCAATCTTTCAAGATGATGGTGAGAACTCTGGCAAGGAAGTTGCTAAGGATTCTGAAGAAAAGATCAATGAACTCGTCACTACCAGTCAGCTCAAGGATCTTATCAAGGAGGCTATCAAAGATCAAGTTGAAAGCATCACTCAACCTTCATATACATATGCAAAACCATATTCTCAAAGGATCGATCGTCTGAGGATGCCTGGGAACTATCAACCCCCAAAGTTTCAGCAGTTCGATGGAAAAGGAAATCCACGCCAACATGTTGCACATTTCGTGGAAACTTGCAATAATGCTGGTACCTATGGGGATCTCATGGTGAAGCAGTTCGTTCACTCCCTAAAAAGCAACGCCTTTGATTGGTATACTGATCTTGAGCCTGGGACGATTGACAGCTGGGAACAACTTGAGCGTGAATTCCTTAATCGATTCTACAGCACTCGTCGCTTAGTCAGCATGATCGAACTCACAAGCTCACGTCAATGGAAGGATGAGCCAGTCATTGATTACATTCACAGATGGAGAAATTTGAGCCTTAACTGCAAAGAAAGACTGTCTGAGTCTTCTGCCCTTGACATGTGCATCCAAGGTATGAATTGGGGCTTGCGTTACATTCTTCAAGGCATCAAGCCTAAGACCTTTGAAGAATTAGCCACTCGTGCTCATGATATGGAGTTGAGTATGACAGCTGCTGGAAATCAAGAACCTCCGGTGCAAGAGCCAAAGAAAGCCAAGGAAAAACAAGATACCCGCAAAGGGGGCAAAACCTTTGTCAACAAGGGAGAAAGCAAACAGTCCATGGCTGTAACTACCAAGCCTCTTAAGATATCTCCCAAGTCAAAACAATCTCAAGAGACGAAATCTTCTCCTATCCAAGACAGAAGTAAAGGCAAGATCACCTTGAAGGAGAGGCAAGAAAAGAAGTATCCTTTTCCTGATTCTGATGTTTCAAGCATTCTTGAAGAACTTTTAAAGACTAAGCTGATTCAGTTACCAAAAATGAAGCGACCTGAAGAAGCTGATAAAGTAGAAGACCCCAATTATTGCAAGTACCATCGCTTGATTAGCCATCCTCTAGAGAAGTGCTTTATTTTGAAGGATAGAATCATGCGACTCTATGAAGAAGGGAAAATCGAGTTTGAAGAAGAAACGGCGTCGTCAAATTTGGCATCAGTCGATATGGTTCCTCAATCCAATTTGTTGGATAGAACCATAAAATTTGGCTCTTTTGATCCCATCATACTGACTCCAAGTACAAGTACGATGGCGGATCTTCAGGGAAGTGGGGGCAACTATTTGCTTCAAAGACAAAATCAAGATTACGATGGTTGGACTCTAGTCACACGCCGAAAAAGCAAAAAGAAGAATCTTCCAAAAGTTGTGAAAGTGCCTACAAGAACTAAGATGGTCAAACAACCATCTAAATTTCTAAAGCCCAATGTGCCTCAAGAAGCAAAAATGCCATCTCGGAGCAAAAATTCAATAGGGAGGAAGTCAAGGAGGCAAATCACCTTAAACGAATTCATGTCAATTCAGCTTAGAAATGAAGATTTGGTTTTCATGACTTGTTACCATAACGGTGGCAATGAAGATAATGAAAACAACACAGACTCAGTAGCATTTGAAGTCGATGAGCATTCTTGTGCTACGAAAATTAACTTTTCTGATGAGGATCTGTTGCTAGGGTCAACCCTTCATAATCGGCCGTTGTTCGTCATAGGATATACTCGGGAACAGAAGATCAATAGAATCTTGATCGATGATGGTTCTGCTGTCAACATACTCCCGTTGATGACAATGAAAGAATTGGGAGTTCCTTTGGATGAATTGATGCAAAGCCGCTTGATGATCCAAGGATTCAACCAAGGGGGACAAAGAGCTCTTGGAAAACTTAGACTTCAACTTTTCATTGGAGATATGGAGTCAAGTCCACTTTTCCATGTAATCGATGCCAAAACGACGTACAACATGTTGTTAGGACGACCGTGGATACATCAAAATGGTGTAGTCTCCTCAACTCTGCACCAATGTCTCAAGTATTGCAGAAACGGTCAAGTCAAGACGATCCTTGCAGACGCTAAGCCATTTACTATAGCAGAAGCACATTTCGCAGATGCAAAGTTTTATCTCAAAGATACATTTATTGAAGAAGTAATGTCCAACCCGATGCAAGAATTAAAGCAAAAGGGAAAGAATTTGGCTTCTTCCACAATCGGAGAAGATGAAATTGCTCAAGGTTTAAAAGATCTGACTCTTCCCCTCACTAACTTGGAAGAATCAAGAGGCCTTATACCTCCACTGCAAGGATTTGTTAGGCCAATAGAAGAACCTCTTTGTGAACATCAAGATCTTCCTACTCATCGAGCTAAAGATTTTGATCCTAACGCTTATAGGTTGCTTGTCAAAGCTGGGTATAAACAAGAGGATGTCGTAAAATTGGCTCACGAGACAAAAGAGCCTAGCAAAGAAAAGCCGCAAAGTTCATTCAAGATCCGACAGGTCTGGCAAAAGAAGATTGATCACATCGGAACTTCTAGAGAGGGGCTTGGGTATTCTCCATTAAAATTAAAGATTCATAAACAAACTTCGAGGTACATAAATGTGGAGGAAGTTCCCGAGGAGCAAGAAGATGCAGTGAAGCCACCAGGACTTTCAGTGTTTGATCGCTTGGGGGCACGCTCAACACGATGTTCAGTGTTTGATCGTTTGAGCATTCAATCATCACGAAGGTCAGTTTTTGAACGAATGGGAGAAAAATGCAGTGAAGTTTCTGTAAGTAAACCAATTTCCATTCAGTCAAGGCTTGGAAGTCCGTACTCTGAAGAAGTTAACTGTGGCCGAAAAAGAAAATCTTCCACTTTAAAGGAATCAAGAGATTTTCACAGCAAAATTCATTCTCGAATGAAAAGGCAAAGCGAATGGAAGGTAACTACTGGTGAAGTTTTAAAGGCTAGAAAGCACACAGTGGTTATAACCAAATCAGTCTCATCCTTAGAGGAAGAAGAACTTGAAGAAACAGAAATCTTTACTTCGAACCATGTATCTGTAAAAGAAACTGGTGAAAAATCTCAAGAAGAAGAAGCCCAAGAAGCCCCTTCGTCTTTTGAAGAAGGAAATCAAGCTACTATTGATGAGCTAAAGGAGGTTAACATCAGTACTAGTGAAGATCCACGACCGATCTTTATTAATGCTTGCTTACCACCAGAAGAGGAAAAAGCCTATCTTGATCTTTTGATAGAGTATCGAGATATCTTTGCTTGGACTTACAAAGAAATGCCGGGACTTGATCCAAAAGTAGCTATGCATCATCTGGCTGTCAAGAAAAGTGTCCGACCTATCAAACAAGCTCAACGGCGTTTCCATCCTGACTTGATCCCCCAAATTGAAGCTGAGGTCAATAAGCTCATCAAAGCTGGCTTTATTAGAGAAGTCAAGTATCCCACTTGGATCTCAAATATTGTTCCAGTGAGAAAGAAAAATGGTCAACTTCGAGTTTGTGTAGATTTTCGAGACTTGAACAATGCTTGTCCAAAGGACGACTTTCCTCTCCCTATAACAGAAATAATGGTTGATGCTACAACTGGCCATGAAGCTTTGTCATTTATGGATGGATCGTCTGGTTATAATCAAATTCGTATGGCTCCAAGAGATGAAGAACTTACCGCATTTCGAACTCCAAAAGGAATATACTGTTACAAAGTTATGCCGTTTGGGTTAAAGAATGCAGGTGCTACTTATCAAAGAGCAATGCAAAAGATCTTTGATGATATGCTTCACAAAAATGTCGAATGTTATGTTGATGACTTGGTAGTGAAGTCAAAGGAAAAACCCAATCATCTCGCTGATCTTCGCCAAGTGTTTGAAAGATTGCGTAGATACCAATTGAAGATGAATCCGCTCAAGTGTGCGTTCGGAGTATCCTCGGGCAAGTTTTTGGGGTTCATCGTACGACATCGTGGGATTGAGATCGATCAATCAAAAATAGATGCAATCATGAAAATGCCTGAACCGCGCAATCTGCATGAACTTAAAAGTCTGCAAGGAAGATTGGCATATATCCGACGCTTTATCTCAAACTTGGCTGGTCGATGTCAACCATTTAGTCGGCTAATGAAGAAGGATGTCCCTTTTGTCTGGGATGAGGCCTGCAGTAATGCTTTTAAGAGCATTAAGACTTTTTTGTTACAACCACCTATTCTGAAGGCACCTATACCAGGACAGCCGTTAATCCTTTATATTGCTGCACAAGAACGTTCCTTAGGAGCATTGTTGGCACAAGAGAATGATGAAGGAAAAGAAACTGCACTCTACTATCTTAGTAGAACTCTTAATGGCGCTGAATTAAATTATTCTCCCATTGAAAAGACTTGCTTGTCATTGATGTTTGCAGTTAAAAAGCTGAGACATTATTTGCAAGCTCATTCTGTTCGTTTGATTTCGCGAGCAGATCCCCTCAAATATCTCATGTCCAAGTCTGTGCTCAGTGGAAGATTGGCAAAATGGGCTCTTTTGCTACAAGAGTTTGATATTACTTATATTCCACAAAAGGCCGTTAAAGGGCAAGCACTTGCCGATTTCCTTGCAAACCATCCGATTCCAGATGATTGGGAATTCTCTGAAGATCTCCCAGATGAAGATGTTCTTTTCATCGAAATTCCCAGGCCATGGAAACTATTCTTCGATGGGGCTGCCCGTCAAGATGGAGCTGGAGCAGGTGTTGTCTTTGTCACTTCAGAAGGAGATGTATTGCCTTATGCATTTACTCTCACTGAAAATTGTTCCAACAATGTAGCAGAATACCAAGCTCTGATCATTGGATTGGAAATGGCAGTGGATATGAAGATCACTCAACTTAAAGTGTTTGGGGATTCCAAATTGGTCATCAACCAACTTCTTTCACTTTACGAAGTTAAGAAGCCGGACCTCTTACCATATGTCAACTATGCGAAGAACATTCTGGAATGGTTTGACAATGTAAGCTTGGAACATGTACCAAGAAGAGAGAACAAGCAAGCAGATTCTCTAGCTAATCTAGCATCAGCTCTCGCCATGCCAAGTGTAGAAGTAAAAGTCCCTCTTTGCAAACGATGGATTTTACCTCCAGTTGATTTTAAAGATGACAATACGGAATCCAATGTTGTTTCAGTTTGCGAAGTTGAAAAAGAAGATTGGAGACAACCATTGATTGATTATTTGGAGCATGGGAAGCTACCCAATGATCCAAGGCATAAAACAGAAGTGAAACGTCGAGCTCCTCGATTTATTTACTTCAAGGGTACGCTCTATCGTCGTTCTTTTGATGGTGTCTTCCTTCGATGTTTAGGAGAAGATGAAGTATCCAAAACCTTACAAGAAGCTCATTCAGGAATTTGTGGTGCACATCAGTCTGGAGCTAAATTGCACTTTCAAATTAAAAGAATGGGATACTATTGGCCAACAATGGTAAAGGATAGCATGGACTACTCCAAGAAATGTCAAGCTTGTCAGTTTCATGCAAACTTCATCCATCAACCTCCTGAACCATTACATCCGACAGTCACATCTTGGCCGTTCGATGCTTGGGGACTCGATTTGGTAGGACCATTACCTAAGAGTTCACTAGGGCATATGTACATACTTGCCGCTACAGATTACTTTTCAAAGTGGGCAGAAGTGGCACCTTACAGGGAAGTAAAAAAAGAAACTGTTGCAACTTTTATCAGGACAAACATCATTTATCGGTATGGTGTACCTCGTCACATCATAACTGATAATGGGAAGCAGTTTGACATGAACAAATTATGTGCACAGTTTGACTTCAAGCAGTACAAGTCTTCAATGTACCATGCTCCAGCAAACGGATTAGCAGAAGCTTTTAACAAAACTTTGTGCAATCTTCTCAAGAAAGTTGTTAACCGTTCAAAGAAAGATTGGCATGAAAGGATAGGAGAAGCTCTGTGGGCTTATCGAACTACATATCGCACACCAACTCAAGCCACTCCTTATGCACTTGTTTATGGTGTAGAAGCTGTTCTACAACTTGAGCGACAAATTCCATCATTGAGGATTGCAATCCAGGAAGATCTTTCTAGTGAAGACAATGTACGCTTACGTCTGGAAGAATTAGAAGCACTGGATGAGAAAAGGTTGGAAGCCCAACAACGCTTGGAGTGCTACCAAGCTCGACTATCCAAAGCTTTTAATAAGAAAGTCAAGCAGCGATCTTTCCAAGTTGGAGATTTAGTCCTTGCTGTAAGAAGACCCATAAATACTTCACATCGTATTGGCAACAAGTTCCTCTCAAAATGGGATGGACCATACGTTGTTCGAGAAGTTTATACCAATGGTGCATACAAGATCGTTGATCAAGATGGTGTCAAAGTTGGACCGATCAATGGAAAGTTTTTGAAGCGTTACTATGCTTAAAGAAGATATTGCTCCTAAGCACGAGCTTAAACTGCACATTAAAAAAATAAAAAAAAAAAGCCCGCTATGTTGAAAATCCTTTCTAGGACAACTTAGGCAAAAGTTAGGGCAAAAAAAAAAATGATGAACTACGTTATGACTTGATCCTTCAAATTCGAGGGTACGTAGGCAGCTTGGTTTCATTGCCAAGTTCAGTCCAAACAAAAAAAAAAAAAATTGATTCAAATATTATCTTTCGTTCACTTGAAAATATCATGATAATTCTCCATTCAAATTTCATGATTCAAATTATTTTTCAAGTAAAACAAATCTTTTGCAAATTAAAGATCTTTGGGAATTTAATTTGTAGTCCATGCATGATGCAAAAATGCTTCAGAAAGTGCAAAAGAAAGATGAAATATGGAGAAAAAGAAATTTAACTTTATTTCAAACTTGAAAAGAACTTACAATAAAATAAAAAAAAAAAACTAGCAAGCCTAAGAACTAATATAAATTTCAAAAAAAAAGTTACATCAAAAGGGATTCAGGGCTTCCATTTGAAATTCTTCAAGTCGTCTCGAGAGGCTTCCAACATATTTCGCAACAAATCTAAGTTTTTGGCTTCATCCTCAGTAAGGGTAGTAATAGACTCAACAGAATTCATCTCTTCACGGATCTTGGAGGTGTCGGTTCTTCTTCTTTTCAGTTCATCTTCAGTTTCTTGGAGCGAAGACTCAAGTCTATGTTTTTTGCGTTGCAAAGTAATGAACTCTTGCTCTATATCTGCCAAGTTCGACTGCAAGGTATTAAGGTTCTCAACAGTCTTATGTTCAAGTAACATTGAATCTTTAAGTCGAATTTCAAGTGCTTGAAGTCTTTCAATTCTATCCTTGGATGAAGAAATGGAAGATTCAAGCTCATTAAATTTCTGGACTTGTGTAAAGTAGTCTTCCACCATGCCTTTCAATAAGGATGAATCAACGGACTTGATTGCTTCTATTGCATCAAAGATCTTGTGAACATCACCACTAAGTGAAGAAACCCGATCAAAAGAAGCGCGAATAATCCTTGGTTGAATGCTTTCCCACAAAATAGTTGCAAGCTTCAACTGACTATCGGATATCACTTTTTCAGCACTAAACTTAGAAAATTCTGGAAGGACGAGATGACTAGCTTCAACATGAGGGCCTGTGGGAGTCTTCACTATAGAAGAAGTATTATTAACAATCACATTAGGGCAAGCATCTTCTTGGTTGGAAATGGTACTTGAAACATTATTTCTGATCTTAGCTGCAAGTTTGTTGAACTCATGCGAACTAGAAACTGAAGCTTCACTTTTGGCGGGGGATATATCACCTTGAAAGGACTTCCTTGGCCTGGTTCGCTTCCAATGTCTTTCATGATCACTCTCATCAATTGAATCTTCAACGATCGCATTATGCTTCCCTTCGATGACTTTCGGTAAAACCCTTTGTCCTTCATCAACTAATGACACTGATCGAGGAACTTCTTGTGAAGTCTTCACATACTCCTCTGTTAAATCTATGGTGGACGAGACTTTGGCTTTATTGGATTTGTCTTGCGAAATCTCTAAAGACTTTTTCTTAACATCCTTTAGAGGTTTTCTTCTCTTTGACGGTGATGTACGGATACTTGAAATCAAAACATCAATAGAATGCTCAAGATATGGCTCATGAACTTTCGACCACCATTCTATGTATCTTGCGGTTGCATGATCATTAGGATTTAGAGAACGAGCTGGAGAGATCAATCTGGACTTTGTATGAGAACGAGTGCAAATTCTCCAAAACCTACATAAATCATCCACAGATCCAGAACGAATGTCTTCCTTAAGAGCTCCGGGAATATCCTGACAAAACCTAAATTGTCTCCCAAATCGATGAGGATTGTAAGGTTCTACAATGATGGCTTGGTTACATCGGGCAGGCAAATAGCTCGAACGAACATTAACAAGGTAGCCATGATTGATCTTACTAAGAGTGTCATCATCAACAATTACTTCATCCCTATTTCTGGGATATAAGTTAGCATTCCACACTATGCCACTATGAATTAACTTGCGGGCATCATAATCCTCAAAGTATTTGGCTCCACCTTCTCCCGAAAACTTGCTCATCAAAGGCCCATATACATCATCTGGATTTTGAAAGTGAGTCCGGAAGTAATAACTTAGCCACCCATAAATATAGTGAATTGGAAAACAAGCATCTGAAGAGCCCGCTTGAGCGAAAAGTGTAATTCGGTTTAGTCCATGGTAAATATTGGCTAACACCGGGACCGCGAGATTAACAGTTCTCCCAATCGCCATCAGGCTGGCTATCTTAAATGTCTCTGGCCGAACAAATTCTGAATCTTTACTTGGAAAAACGAAAACACAAATCCAACAAGAAAGGAAGGCAGCTAAATAAGTGTCTGTTGTTAAACTATCTTTGATTCCAAGTGTAGTGAATGCTCCATCTCCTGCCATTCCCCGACCTTGGTATTTCCGAAGAATCCCAGTAGGGTTATGTGTAGCTTTTGGACCAACAAGCTTCTTTGCTTTTCGAGCAGGTGGTTTGGTGTAACGCAATTTCCCTTGAAACCAAAAATTGATCCAATCCTCAATAGACACCTTATCCTCCTTGCCTTGCTTCAAAAGATGGAATGCAGCAAATAGATATTCACAGCATCTCGGGATGAATCTTCCCTTGTTATCAAAGCCAGTCAATTCGGCAGCACAAGGAATGACTTCATCATAAAATATGCCGTGAATGGGCAAACCGCCTAGCTTATGCAAATCCCATAAGGAGATGGAAGCTTCCCCAGTAGCAAGATGGAGAGTATTGGTAGCCGGACACCAAGCTTCACAAAAAGCGCGAATGACATCCTTGTTGTGATCATAAGTGTATAATGATGCATAAACAGCATCATATATACTAATAGTCGTCAAATTTTTGTTAAAGTGGTATAACACGTCTTCAGTCCATTCCCAGTACTTTGGTATGAAACCAAACTCTCCAAAAATCTTGAAGGAAAATCCCCAATATGACCTTTCGGAAGTGATACGGCTTCCCAACGTGTCAAACTTCTCATGATTAGAAGTATTGACGTGAAGATTAGATTGAAGAGATCTCGCCTTTGGAGAAGATTGTGAGGTTGGGGAAAGTTCTATTGACCAATCTTCGAAGGTGGCAGGAAAATCAAATGATTTCCAAGCGGATTTATATCTACCCGATATGGGCTTGTTGGTGAAGAGATATAATCCTTCTTTTATGTCTTCATCTTCCTTGGAAAGAATCACAAGATAATCTTTGTGATCTTTGAAGTACACCATGATGATTCTACAAAAACAAAAACAAAACAAACAAAAAAAAAATGTCAAAGTAGGTAAAAAAAAATATTAAAAAAAAATAAAATAATAATAATAAAAATAAAAGCATAGTGGCAAAAGGAACAAGAAACTAAAATGCTATGATACGTATAATTATGCATGGCTTTAAAGTAGAACAATCAATCTTGTTTTAACGTGCATAATTTTAAACCAAAGAAAATAATGCATGGCTTTGATATAATGCAACACTTAGGCGTTATGATGGACTAAAGAAAAGATATCCGAAGGGCTTGGGTTCAAGCAAGACGAGCTCGAGAATTTTGTTAGGAAAACTTCCGATTCAGTGGCCGACAGTACTTCCAAGACCAAGGACAAGGTCCAAGACGTGGCCTCAGGAGCTGGTAAATACAATGCAAAGAAGACTAAGGCAACTGCAGATAAGACCATGGAATTAACAAATGCGGCAAAAGAAAATGCTAACACGGCATCCAATGCAGCAAAGGAGAAAGTGAGTACCACAAACGAGTTGATTAATGAAGCGAAGAGCCAGAAAAAGAAGAAAGGGGAAATTAGTAGTTCTTCCGATGACTCTTCTGATTCTGACGATGAACCTGTGTCCCTGAAGAAACAGCCAGTTATTGCCAAAAAGGGGTCTGTACCTGCAAAGAAAGAAAAACAAGCTAACAGTTCAGATTCTTCTGAGGAAGGTAGCAGCTCAGATGAAGATGAAGAAAGATCCAAGCCTACCTCTAAGAAAGGACCTACTACTGCATATATGTTTGTCTTTTGATCGGAATGGTGTTAGCAGAACGTGAACAGAAAATTCAAACAGAGGTGAAAGAAATACGTAAGGTGTTCTACTGTGAGCTTTGCAACAAGCAATACAAATTGGCTATGGAATTTGAGGTTCATCTGAGCTCATATGATCACAACCACAGAAAGCGTTTTAAAGAAATGAGAGAAGTGCATGGTAGTAGCAGTCTAGATGATCGACAAAAGCGGGAGCAGTAACGTCAGGAAAGAGAGATGGCTAAGTTTGCTCAAATGGCTGGTGCTTGTAAACAGTGGCAGCAGGAGGAGCTACGGGAGGAATCTGGGCCTGGCACTGCTTCCGCTCCTGTAACTGCTACTGCACTTAGTGATCAGGATCAGCAAAAGGCATTAAATTTTTTTTTTTTTTTAAAGCAGCACCTCTAAGAATGCATTTGGCGGTGCAGTGAAGAAACCAAAAGTAAGAGTTGCATCAGTTTTTGGAAATGACAGTGATGATGAATAGCAAAAGTTAGCTATGTATCTCATGTATCTTATTTAATGATTTCAGACATAAGGCTGGATATTATTGTGATTTGAAAAATTCAGTATTATTGTGTTGTTTATTAAACTTGAAAAAAAAAGAAAAAAAAAGGTCGAGTGATAGTTCTTCATATTCTGGGTCAAAACATTTTTGACTGCTATTTTTGACTATCCAAATTTGACTGCCTCTAAGAAATTCCCACTGCCTCAGATGACTGGTAACGCAAAAAAAATTGACTGCTGGGTCGAAACAATCAAAACAGGAAAGTGGAGGAGAATATTCAACTTTGGATTGAATAAACCAAAACCCAATTGAGTTTTCTCGGTTAACAAATAGAAAATTGAAGGAACGGCATCGGTGTTTTTGTACCATGTGGTGGGGTCAGGAGCCGATAGCCCTGTTAATCAAGTGCAGAAAAAGCTTGACTTTTACGTGGAGGAATCCGTGGCTGATTATTTGGCTTTAATGGATGGTTTGACTGAGGCTATGCAGAACAAAATCCACGGTATATATGTTTTTACTGATTCGGCACTGTTATATGATCAGATTATGTGCGTGGAGAAATTTGATAATCCACTTCTGAGGGCACCGACGAGAATAACTAGATTAAAATATATATATATATATATATATATATATATAAAGAAGGACTCACCTGTCAAGCTCTTCAACGTAGCAACCTTTGGCAATTAATTTGATATGCAAATTAGCTTGAGAAGGCCTTGCTTTTATAGAGGAAATAATTCAAGTCCCATGTGGTCAAGGAATAGAAATTCTAATTGCATTAGAATTTCTTTAAAACTAGAAGTTGAGTTTTAATTGAAATTAATTTGAGCAAAGAAGCGATTAAATCAAACTCAAATTCTTTGGAGCTGTAGAAAGTCTTCAAACTGTGAACTATATTTTGCATGGGCTATTGGGTCCATTTACCAAGGATATTTTAAGTTGGGCCTAAATCTCATTTGTGTCCACAATATGACAAACTTTTGTTATGGCCTGAATTCTATTTATTACGTGGGCCAATATTGGTCCATATTTATTTTACATAGGCCAATGTTGGCCCAATATCCATTTTTGCTAAACCATTTAGGGTGGGTCGATCTTTCATTCATGGTCCATTTTGATGCATAGGAAATTATATTTGCTAAATCAATTTTTTTCGTCTCATATACAAAATTATATGAGGATAATTAATTGATGTAGATAAATTTCAAGACTTGTCCACTTGCTACACTAAAAAAAAAAATTCGTGTACGTAACCAAGTCTTGAGGGGGCATTTGTAGAAAGAGAAAATTTGTAACCAATTACAAATAAGCCACATGTCAATTGGAATTTCTTTAATTAAGAAATTTTCAATTAAATTATACATTACCATGTGAAATTGATAATATCATATTATAATTAATTATTTTATAATTAATTAAATATGTACACATGGTTTGACCAATCAAATTGCAAGGATTCATGGGTTATCCAATCAAATTTCACCCATGTGTCATAATTACTTTACCTCTAATTAAATTTAATTAATTAAGAGATAAATAATAAATTTTTATCTCTAATTAAATTAAATTAATTAAGAGATAAATAATAAAGTTTTATCTCTAATTAAATTAAATTAAATTAATTAAGAGATAAATAAATATTTTATCTCTAATTTAATTAATTAATTAAGTGATAAAAAAATAAATATTTTATCTCTAATTTAATTAATTAATTAAGAGATAAATAAATATTTTATCTCTAATTTAATTAATTAATTAAGAGATAAAAAATAAATATTTTATCTCTAATTTAATTAATTAATTAAGTGATAAAAATAAATATTTTATCTCTAATTTAATTAATTAATTAAGGGATAAATAATAAAGTTTTATCTCTAATTAAATTAAATTAAATTAAGAGATAAATAAATATTTTATCTCTAATTTAATTAATTAATTAAGTGATAAAAATAAATATTTTTTATCTCTAATTAAATTAAATTAATTAAGAGATAAATAAGAAGATATTATCTCTAATTAAATTAAATTAATTAAGAGATAAATAAGGAGGATGAGTTCTTTTAAAACTCTCTTTCACCTGGTTAGCTACCACTATAAATAGAGACCTCCCCTTAACACAAATTCCACAACTCAGAAAGCCTGAAGAGAAGAAGATTTTGAAGAGCCAAATCCTCTCAAAATTCTTAAGAAGAAATTAGAGAAATTCTAAGAACGCGGTGCTTGTTCTTGAGAATTCTCTAAGAAGCTGCTCTCCGATCTTGTTCATCAAAGGAAAGGAGATAATTCCTGTTTTTCAAGACCAAGTCTAGAAGACCCTTGAAGCAGATCTCACCGATTCAAAATCAAGTCGTGAAGACCTTGAATCAAAGTTTTACTGAAGAAAAGAATCAAATGATTTCTTTCTTTAAGAATATTCAGAGATTGTAACCTCAAAGTTTGATTAATAAAATTATTATTTGACTCCAAATTTTCCTTGTCATATTTTTGACGTAAAATTTGTGTGTACACTCTCATGTACAATTCTAAATCGCGATTGTGAATTTTGTCGTGGATGCGGTTGCGATATCGCGAGTGTTAAGTGACGGGTCGCGATTGTTGTGGACGTGAATTTGACAGTGTTTTAATGAATTTTATAGTATTACGGACGTTACGTAACGAGTAAAATACGATGCAAATATTTTAATTTTCGTTACGGTATATAACAGCCGCATTTTAGACCTTGACCAAGTTTAGATAAATCATTGGCTTATCTCCTCCCATTTTTGCAATTCCTAACTCAAAGTTTGGATCTTGGTAGTAGGTGCCATATGATGAATATTTTCCTTGAGCCTTCTTCACCAAGATTTCATGTATGGCCACCTTACTAGACAACTTAAAGAAGTATCTAAATTTCATGACTTCGAACTTCTTTCGGAGTTCTATGTCTAAACCGCTCTAAGCCAATCTAAAAAAATTTTGCTCGAGTAAAGCTACTACAGGCAATGTATGTAAGTGTCGATTGTCTCTTCGGATCGATGCATGAACATGGTCACTTTTGGCTCTAAGCGATAAATTTGTGTATGAAACTGCTACTCCAAGTCTTGCCAAGTCTAGACAAATTTTGCAGGAAAATATGATGAATATTTTCCCTGGGGCCAATGGCTAATCTTAAATATTTAATTACTTAAATTCAATTTTATTTTAATAAAAATAAAAAACTTAAATACTTTTAAAATATATATACTTTCTATTTTATTATGCGGGTTTTAAGTTATTTTTTTAATTAAATTGATGTCACTTGACTCGTTATACTAAACTCAGTTAAAGATTATATTATTACCAGACTTTGGTGCGCCCACTTTGCGGATGAAATAATAAATAATCATATTGTTTGGATAATTGTTAATAAATACAGTTATTTGAAAATTTAAAATAAAGAAAAACTAAAAATGTAATTCATGTACATTTTTTAAAAAGAGAAAAAAAAATGTATAAGTTTAAAAGAAGTAGATTAATATATTCTTACAAATTTATGTTTTACTATTAAGTGATCCGTTTTTTTGTCTAACTTTTTAACTGTTTTAGTATACCAAATTCGATCAAGAGTTTTATAATAATTAGAATTTGACACAGTAAAAATATTGTGTTTTAGTAAAAAATAATATGTAAAAAATGATAGGTAGTTTTTGGCCATCCATTATATGATTTATTTTGAAAAAAAAATATTGTGTTTTTAAAAGAAAGAAGACGTTAAATGAGTAAAAATGGAGTAGTTAATGTGTTTTTATAAAAAAAATAAAAGACTTAAATAACTCTAATTTTTATTTTATTGTTAAAATTTTATTTTGAATCTATTTCATTATAAGTGACATCAATTCAGTTGAGAAATAGATAAACAAAAATTAAATAAAGTTATTTGAACAAATATAAAATTTAAAATATTTGTGTCTTTTAATTTAAAAAATAATTAATTATCAATTCTTTAAAAAAAGACTCACCTTTTTAGTAAAAAAAAACTACCCATATTTTTTAATGCATTATTTTTTTGATACAAAGGAGGTCCCATCTTGAGAGAAAAAATTGCAGATACTGAGATTAGAACTTCAGAGTTGTTGGATGTCACATTTTAAGCTAAGTTAAATTTTGGATTCTAATGTATTATTTTTTTCAAGAGATAAATTAAAAGAAAAATAGTTTTTGCACCCATGAATGTATTAAATTCTAGTTTTAAATAAATTTTTTAATTGAGTTGGTGTTATTTAACTTGTGACATCAATTCAATAAAAGTTTTATAATAAGTACCGATAAAGATTATTAGTATAGATACTTGAAAAAAAATGAGTGAAAAAAAAAACTTAAAAAAAGTTATTTAGAAGTTACTTGATAAATTGAGTGATTATTTTTTTTAAATAAAAAAAAATTTAAAATACATAAATATCTCTATTTACGTATTTTTATCATTCTTTAATTTCAACTTTTAACACAATTTGAATTACTGAGTTTGTGTCGGTCATAGGTTTTATAGTAAAAGTATAAATATCACGCAGAGCCTTACTTAATTATCGCCCAACCAAAGCAGTCGCTTCCCTTAGGTAATAAAGTTTTCTTCTTTTTCTTCTTGTTTCCCCTCTGGTTTACTCATTCTTAATTTAAAAAAATTAGTTTTGTTGATTTTTAAAGTATACTTTTTAATGGGTAGATTTTAAAAGGTTTACAGGGTCTGAAATACTCCTTATAATTGGTAGATTGCTGAATTTTAGAGTGTTTTAGCTGAGACATCTTTTTTCATCTCATGGGTATTTGATATTTTCTTTGTGCATGTTTTTGCCCTTGTTCTTTCCTTTTTTTTTTTATTTACTTTGTAAAATTCCATGTTTAATTTGATAATTTGAAATTACAGAAACCCAACATTTATAACTCATAGATGATGTAGAAACTCTGGTACATTTTATTTTATTTTTTGGTTTTGACAGTTGCTTTGGTATGAAAATTTGGCTAATGTAATGCTAGTGAAATTTTCTTTTCTTTTTCTAGGTGAAATATATATCCTCTTTTTTGGTAATGTAACTAAAACAGATTGATTGTTAATTCCTTACTGGTTTTTAATGGAATCATGTATTTAATCAGTTACCCCAGTGTGAGATTGCTCCTCATAAAGCCATACTACAGTTAAAACTATATATTATAGGTATTTATTTAAGTGTTACATATCTTTGAGTTTTTGTTTGGGAGCTCAGAAGAAATTTAATTGATGATTTATAGTTTTGGCTGATTTAAGGATCCTAATGGACTTGGATTATGAATTCTGCTTCTGTTGTTTGAAACTATAAGGCTTCTGACAGGCTGTTTAGAGCTATGTTATTCGGATTCGGGTGCTAGTGTCGGGATATGTGTCCAATATGGGTATGTTCAGTTTTTCTAAGTTTATCCATGTATTTGGAGTGTCCTTGGAGGATCATATCCCCATACTCATGTCCGAATACGCATCGGACACAAGTTTCGGACACGGATACTTCAAGAAAAATGAAGAGTTGGAGCAACATTGGTTTAGAGTCTTTTGTCATTCAAGAATAATATTATTTTCTTACATAGTGTGTAGACTAGGGACTCTGTTGTAAACGGAAAGAAAACCGGTTTTTATATGGGAGCTATTGTAGGGATCTTAAACAAATTTCATTGTTGTGCTAAGTTTATATATCTTCATTTATGGCCATTGCTTAGTGTGTTTAATGTTCTCTTTTAGTGATAGAATTCTGAACATGGATGCCAGTGCTTCACCAACTAGTTCCAAAACCCAAAAGTTTTTTGAAGGACAGGATGCAAGTGAGGACAAAGATTTAATCAGCAGATTGCCTGAGGATATTCTTGTCCGCGTTCTATTATTGCTTTCAACTGAAGGAGCTGTAAGAACTTCCATATTATCGAAAAGATGGAGATACCTGTGGCTGTCCATTCCAAACTTATTCTTTTCTGATTCTTCATTGGTTTGGTCTAGGACCAAAAGCCACGACCAGATTCTAGAATTAAGGGCAAGCTTGTTTGAATCAATAGAAAGAGCTCTCATGCTTCGAAATGCTTCATGCTTAAGGAATCTCTCTCTTTATTTACATATGCAAGTAGGTGCATCCCAGTTTCACTCATGGCTATCTGCTGCAGTAAAGCATAAAGTTCGAAAGCTGGTTCTGTCTTTACCTGAGAAAGGGGAGTTTATATTGCCTAATAGCCTTTTCACTTCTAAATCACTGAGTTGTTTTTGCTTGGCAATGCATTGTACTTTGAAGGTTCCAAGCTTCATCTGTTTCTCAGGCCTTAAGTACTTAACTCTTAGCAATGTTGTGTTTCAGGATGATCAGTCTGCCCTACAACTATTTTCTGGTTGTCCACTCCTTGAATACTTGAGTTTGAAGGGTTGTGATTGGACAAATATAACAGGAATTACCATTGAGATTCCAACTTTAAAGTCGTTGACTTTTTTTGACAACCATTTTTTGCCAGATGATTTCCCCATTTGCAAGATCATGATTTCTGCATTGAATCTTGAGACTCTTCGTGTTAGCAATCGTCTGACGGTTGAAGTTTTGCCATGTAACCTACCATCCTTGAATTCTGCATCTGTTGATATCTGGAACCGTGGTGGGCGAGAACATTGTCGCTACATAGTGAAACTACTTTCTGTGCTTCAGAATGTTAAATCTCTTAAACTCTCAAATCAAACGCTTGAGGTAATGTAGCTTCCTTTCTTGAACAAAGTCACCAGTTGAAGAACCATTGGTATTTCTATTTCTAACATTCTATTTATGCAGACACCACCTAATTCTGCAGGAAAAATAATTCCTTTTTGGTCTTTTTTTCTGTCTGCAGCCTCTATTCCTTGCAGAAAATCTCCAAATGCATCTTCCTACTTTTTACAATTTGATTTATTTGCATGCTTATGTGGATATACCTTTATTTCATGATGATTACACTAGCGGTGCATTGGTGTATATTCTTCAAAAATCTCCGAATCTTGAATGTCTCGATCTTCCTAGGGTACGTTTCTCAGGACTGAGTTTTTAGCTATTATATTTTATATCTATATTACTCGGATTCGAGTGTGAGTGTCTGATACGGGTATGTGTCGGACACGGGTATGTTCAAGTTCTTCCATGTATTTGGAGGGTCATATTCTCATACCCATGTCCGGATATGCGTAGGACACGGGTACTTCAAGAAAAATAAAGAGTCGGAGCAACATAGTTTCATATTGTTTCATTCTCATTTTCCTAAAGCAAATTGAACTATTTCATTTGATATCTATGAGCTGTTCTATTTAGTTGCTATTTTGGTTGTCTTTTAGGCATTCAAGTCCCAGAATCAAAACATGATATTAGGAACTGTACCAACTTGTTTTCGATCTTGCCTCAAACAGTTCATAATCTTTAACTTTGATGGGGATGCTGATGAGGTATGCTTGTTAAAATATGTATATGAGAAGGCACCTGTTTTGGATCGATTAATTATCAATTGCTCACCAGAATTATCAGAAGATTTAGAGAAACAAGAAGAGATTAGTCATCAGTTGCAACAACTTCGCGGAGCGTCAGCCGGTTGTACAATCATGTTCTGTCCTTCTAAGTTTCCTCGAAAACTTTCGGCATTATGAAGGCCTTTAGTGTCAAGATATATTACTCGGATTCGGGTGTGAGTGTTGGATATAGGTATGTTCAATTTTTTCAAGATTTTCATATATTTGGAAGACCTTTGGAGAATCATATACCCGTCGTACCAATGTCCGGATATGCGTCAGACACGGGTACTTCAAGAAACGTGTCCAACACGGGTATTTCAAGAAATATGAAGAGTCGAAGCAACATAGATGTCAAGGCCATACTTGATTCGGAATTACTTAAACGCCATCTCTTTTGTCTCATTGTAGGTAGAAAATGTTTATATCTTCATGTCAAGTACAATGATTGTATATGCACACTCTAAATTGCATGTACTGGTTTAACTTTATATGTCAAGTGTTTTGTTTCTCTTGGAAATGGCTATCTAATGTTTCTAGCTTGCTTTATTGGCCAAGGTTGCTTACTTCTTCAAGTCCAAATTTTGGAAAGGAGAGGATATCCAATAGCTAGAGCTAGAGGGGTCCATAGCCGGGCCGGGTTTAGGTATATTATCAATATTATATTTGTTTGTTCAAGTTTGGCTCGATAATTCGAACCTCAAATCTGTCCAAACTCGTTTAGATTTGTAAATTGATAGACCAACTCATCCAAGCCTGCCCATATGATTTTTTTTTTAAAAAAATCATGTTATTTTTATTTACCTTTAGTAGATTTATCTTTTTTTTTTTAAATTAAATTTTAAAACATAAATAATTTAACATATTTTTTTAATGTTTATATATTATATATATTTATTATTTATATGGTATAAATTATATAATATATATAAATAAAAAAAACATATATTATATAATTAAAAATGGGTCGGATCAGGTCAAATTCAAGTTTTGAATGTTGGAGTAAGTCTTTGAATGTTGAAGTAAAGACTTAGCATGTTTCTTAAATGGGTTTTACTTTTTATCCAAGTTCATTTTTTGAGTTTAATATTTTTATCCAAATTTTTTCAAATATTAAATGGGTTTTCGGGACTTTGCTAAACTCAAATGAGTTTGTGCATGTTTTAAGTGTGTGTGTGTGAAGTAAAACAGTGATGTAGACATGTTTTTTCAACCTAAAATGATTTCAGACACATAAACAATTTATACTGTTTATACACGTTCAAAGTGGCCCAAAAATCTGCAAGACAACATTGAACAAAACCAAACTAGGTTAAAAAAACAAAACAAAAAACCAAACTGTGTTCACCCACCATTCAATGCCAACAACTACTATTCCAATAGAGTTACCAAACTAGCTTCTTTAGGCATAAGAAGGCTTAATGCTTTAGCATTGTTTCTGGCACAGTTTTTGAGGTCAAAAACTGCTTTTCACCATAAACGCAATGCTAAACAGATAAAAAAATTTAACTTTTGCTGTTGAAACCATGGTTTGAAAAGTCAAACCAAAATGCCAAAAAATATAGCTTTTGGGGTTTAAAAGCTGGCTTTTGGACAAAATGACTTTATTATCCTCACATTTCATACTTTTATTATTTTAAACATATTTTTTTTTGACATTTCAATTTCCTATAACACTTTTTCACAGCAATGCTAAACACTTAAAAGTTTTTAAACCACACTTTATAAACACACTTTTCCAAACCGAACTTTTTTCAACTCAAATTTTTTCCAATAACAATGCTAAATTAGCCCGAAGTGTTTTTCTTTGCAAATAATATTGGATTAATTGCCTGTCTTGATTTTAGTTGTCACTCTCCTAAACTATTTCACTACTTTATGGTTCAGCCATCCTGCTGCGACTTTCATTTCTTGTCGTCTTTTGCTTGGAATATTTCTCTATCAGGTTAATAATTCTCAACAAAAAAAAAAAATCCTGAAGGAAAAAATATTGAAGCTGAAGCCTACTAAACAAGAAGTAATATGGAAAGATTCAATGGCTGAAAATGCTATATCTCGACAAAGATTTAAATAGCGGTTGTAATACGATGTTAAGATCGTTATTTTATGGTTTCAGTTTTTTCGTCCGTCGATATTTATCATAATTGACTGCGATAATATCCATTACGTTAAATCAAGATAAACTTGACGTGATCAAAAATGCATTTGCGATCTGATGCAGTCTTCCCAAGATTCAAAAAAATAAAAGAAAAAAAAAAAGCTTTCATGGTAGTATGATCAAATAAATATATGAAAATGAAACTGATGAATTTAAACAGGATTTGAATTTCTCTGAAAAAATTTCAGTAGTGACACAGCTAATTCGATTAAATGTATTAAATAGACTAAATAGACCAAACCAGCAGCACATGATCTCTCTTCTTCTGATTGGAAGAAAATGACTGCTAGAATTATTGTAACTTACGTTTTTCATTTGTTCTTTTCCTCTCTTCTGGCTGGAAATGAACCTTTAGTAAACCATCAAATTTAAACTCTCAGTTGCGTCTTCAAATGTGATATTTATGTCACTTTTATGGGGATTTCTTCAATGATTTAATACCACAAACAAATCCAAAAAAAAGTTTCAGAAATTCTTTGGCTCTAAATTGCAGAACATCAAGGTTAATTTAGCTTCAGGTTTTTTCCAGAATCAAAGTTGCCGACAGGTGTTGTATACTGATCTCCCTACAAGTTTTTCTGCTATTTTGTAATGGAAATTTCAACTTACAGGCCAAAGTTCTTTGCTTTGTAGCTGCTTGCATTTCATCCCTTCTTATTGTTTACAGTTTAGATTCTTCATTATAAAAGCTTATAAGAGTTAAAAATGTAATAATCAGCTGTTGTCTCTTAGTCCTGTATAAGAATAGGTACATTTTAACAAGTTTTTCAGGAATCAAGACATTTTTAATTTGCTTACCCTTTCCTGTTTTTCAAATGAGTTTCCATATATATATATATATATATATATATATATATTACTGCTACTTAACAAAGAAAAAATAGTAAGTTATAGTAATATAATTGGATAGACCTTTTCAAAGAATGTATAAATTGCATACTATATAAATAGGTCTTTTTGAAGTTATTTTACTTCATTTTTTCCCTTTATGGATCATCCCATTTTAATCTTATTTTAGGTGGAGAATTGAATGAAGCAATTTCTTGTTATTCTAGACTTTTAGAAAGTCAGTCTTCAATATTCATTTTCACTTTCTGTTTTTGAATTCTTTTAATTAGTCATAAACCATGATTTTCACTAAAATCTACATGGTTTTCAAGCCTAATTAAACTTTTCATCTTATACTGTTTCTGGCAACAGGTAAGTGTTTGTTCAATCTTAGTATCTTATTTCATTTTATCTATTTATTTTGGCTCAGGGAAGGCTTATTAGAATCTGTTTTGCAGCAAGAAGTTTTGAGGTTCCCTTCAGAAGTTTCAAAACAAAGTTTGGCAATGGGATTTTTGGATCTGTTTGTTGTGGCACTGATGCCAGTTCTAAAAGTATTACTGGTAACTGGTGTTGGACTGTTTCTTGGCATGGAAAACATAAATCTCTTGGGGCCAGAGGCAAGGAACTACTTGAACAAAGTAAGTAAATACTTTTTTTCTGAATCCCATTTTACTACTAAGCATAACATAATGTTGGGAAAACATTTATGTTAATAGCTATGTTACCTGGACCCGTGGTGAGTGTCGGTCACGGATATATGTTTCGTACGGGTATGCTTATATATATATTTTAAAATTTTTTCATATATTTGGAGGATCGTAACCTCATACTCATATCCAAATATGAGTTAGACATAGGTTTAGACACGGGTACTTTAGCCAAAATGAAGAATCCGGGTAACATAAGTTAATATTGTTGGATATCAATATATTATTTGGTGTATAAATACGAAATATGTATTCTAATACGTAGGTTGTCGTAAGTAGATACACGGTGCATAATTTATGTACACAATTGATATCATGTTTGAATGAGAAATTAATCTCTTTGTACCCACTTGAAGAGGAAGAAAATTGCTTGATATTAGTGATTCGTGTGGAATACCACATAGGATGAACAAAGGCATAAGTTTGTGGTATTTATAAGCCTTGTTTCCATGAGGGGTTGGGCCCCAAGGGGCATCCAAGTTTTGTGGTGAGTGAGGACCTATACAACTTGGGCTGGACCGCACGCGCGCCGCTGAGCTGGGCTAGGTTTGGTTGGGTTTGGGTTTGGACAGTAATTAAATTTTTACTACCCCGATATATTTATTCAGTCCAAATCGAACCGTTTCAGCATTCTCCAACCAAGAGACTTGTCTGTTTAAGAAGTATCTTTTCGGACCGAACCTTTTTGTTTGTTAAAATTTTTGTCTGTTCGGTTTAAACTAAGAACCTTTTTATTTTCAAAAGCTGCCCGTTTGGTCGAATAGGTTTTGTTCCAAATGATGTGTCCGTTCCGAAAAGTCATCTGTTTTTCTATATAAACCTGAGCAGTGTCTGTCTTTTTAATATACTGAAAATTTCTCCTAATTTTTCTATACTGCTCTTGTCTTTTCCTGTGTCTTTTGTGAGAGAGACCGACATTTTTTCTGGTTCGCCGTGTTGCTAAAAGTGTGCTCTTGATTGCAATGTAATCGAGGAGGCTTGGGAGACGAATTGCGACATACTGTTAGCACCTGAAAGACAAACAATAATCGTCTTAAGGTCAGAGGTCCAACCTTGACTCGATTATCCTTTTTCTGTATTCGGATTAACTTGAAAGTGTTGTCAATTTTCTATTTTGGATTGTTCGTATTTTTTATATGTTATTCTGCCGAAATTATAGATAAGTAATTTGTTTTTTAATCTTTTAATTTATATTTAGTAGTAATGAAAATTTGTTAATCGCTTACAAGATTGCCAACAATCTTAAGACGATTATTTGTTGTTTTGTTTCATTACTGTTTGATTTATATTTTTATATATATACGTTGTTATACTTGTTATATGTATAACTGCTGTTTATTAAAAGTTGTGGCCGAATGGCATGAAACTTTTATTATCTGTAAAAGTTGGCCGTCCAAAAAGGTGGGAATGGTTTAAAGGAATATTTCTTTGCTTTGTGATGGTTTGGTCTTTGATGGAAACCGCTGCCTTCATACAATTGTTTTGGCATGTTTTTATTCTGCTTTGTTTCTATCATTAAGAAAGGGTATTAAAAGCCGTTTCAAAAAGAGGATATGACTTGCGTTGTTTTATTTTCTTGTGGGCCTCGCTTTATAGTATTGATACTAGATTCTTTGCTTTAAGAATTAAATGTGGTTTTATATATTTACTCACTGGTTTTAAATATATATATATATATATTTATACTGTTTGTTAATATTTCAATCCTTGCATGATGTCATGACTCATGAATTGTAGTCATCTTACGCCTGTTTGACAAACTGTGGATTTTGTATTTGTTAATAATGCTAGGAGGTTTATTACATAGGATGGTTTGTAAAAGAAAGAAAGGCGTACATCCTCACTATAACGAACAGTTGCATTTTTTGCCTTCATTTGCTTCTTAAAACCGTATGGCTTTTGGTAACTAATATACTGACTTGTATATTGGTTCATGCACTAAACTTTTTTATAGTTAGTGTTATATATATATATATATATATTGCTACTGTCTTGTTGAGAACTTTTATATATTTTGGTGTGAACTTATATATATATATAATGTTGATCTTGGTATTTTAAATAACAAATTGTTGAACGGTTTATCGTAAATGCGAGTGCGCCTATAACGCCGATGTCACCACATGTTACACATGGTGAGAGACCCGAAAATTTCAATGGTCTGGACTTCAAATGATGGTTGTAAAGATGCGGTTCTATTTAAACACTTTGAACCTAGTCAGATTCTTACGGGAGGAGGCCCCAATTCCTAAAAAGGGAGAGGCTGATACTACGGTTGGAAGTATTCTGACTTCCTATGCAAGAACTATATCCTCAACGGATTGGACAACACGTTATACAACGTGTATACCCCAAGCAAGACAGCTAGAAAGCTGTGGGAGTCCTTAGAAAGAAAATACAGAACCGAGGATGCCGACATGAAAAAATTTGTGGTTGGCCGATTTATGGATTTCAAAATGGTGGACTCGAAAACTGTGATCAGCCAAGTCCAAAATTATCAGTTGATCCTCCATGAAATTGATGCTGAATGAATGATTCTTAGTGAATCATTTGAGACGGCTGCTTTGATAGAGAAATTGCCTCATTCTTGAAAGAATTTCAAGTACTATCTAAAGCACAAGAGAAAGGAGATGACTTTAAAGGACTTGATTGTTCGGTTAAGAATCGAAGAGGATAACTGTGGTTCAGAAAAGAGGGTTAAAGCTCAGACCATGGAAGCCAAGGCAAATGTTGTAGAACATTCGCACGAGACCAATAAGAGAAAATTTGTTGGTTCTAGTTCTTTCCAAGCTAATAAGGGAACGAATTTCAAGAAGTTCACGGAAACTTGTTTAGTATGTAACAAACCCGGTCATCAAGCGAAGGACTGCTGTCAGAACAAGAAAAGAGCTCAAGCCAACTTAGTTGATGATGATGAGATTGAGCTCTCTGCTGTAGTGTCACAAGTGAACTTGGTAGAAAACCCCTAAGATATGGTGGGTTGATACCGGTGCCACTTGTCACGTTTGTTCTGATAAAAAGAGTTTCCCCGAGTATAAAGAAGTTGCTGTTGATAAGCAATTGTTTATGGGAAACTCTTCGGTCTGCGAGGTATGAGACCATGGAAAGGTGGTGCTCAAGATGACATCCGTGATATAACTAACTTTGAACAATGTGGTTCATGCTCCTAAAATTCGTAAGAATTTGGTTTCCGGCTCTATGTTGAGCAAGAACGGATTTAGACTTGTAATTGAGTCGGATAAATGTGTACTCACTAAATGTGGCATATTTATGAGTAAAAGATATCTATGTGATGAGCTTTTTAAGCTCAATATTATGGCTGTTATGCCAAAGAACAAGAATAATAATTAAATTATTTCTTTGGATTATTTGGTGGTGTTCTCTAAATTATGGCATGGTAGATTAGGTCATGTGTGGGACAAGACCTTGCAGAGAATCAACAATTTGGATTTGGATTTGCTTCCGCAAATAATTATTGATAAAAATCACAAATGGGAAATTTGTGTGGAATCCAAATTGGCTAAGACTCCTTTCTATTCGATAGAAAGATATAGTAAACCTCTAGATTTAATTCACATTGATATATGTGACTTAAAGTTTGTGTCAACTAGAGGTGATAAAAATATTTTGTTATGTCTATTTTCTAAGAAGCAAGACAAGGCCTTGGAAGTTTTTTAAACTCTTTAAAAATGAGGTCAAAAATCAACTAAGCAAGAAAATAAGGAATGATATGGGTGGTGAATATGATTCAATATTTATTGAATTTCGTTCAAAATATGGAATCAACATTCAAACCACTTCTCCTTATTTACCTCAACAATTGCGAAACGCAATAACCGAACGTTGAAAGAAATGATGAATGATTTGCTTTGTTGATTAGTCCCGGGTTATCTTAGAACTTGTGGGGGAAGCTATTTTAATAGCTAATTATTTTTTAAAATAAAATATCCCACAAAAAATCGGACAAGACACAGTATGAATTATGGAAAGGTCAAAGACCATCCTATAAATACACGAAAGTGTGGGAGTGTCTTGAGAAAATATCTGTTTCTCCGGCTTAAAAGGTCATGATAGGACCTAAAACTAGGTTTGGTGCCTCATTCGAAGGGATCATGATCCAGTCCTTGAGGGCAAGAGAAATACATGTGAAAAAATGTCAACTTTATGCAACAAGGGTACTCGGGTATGATCATGTCGTTAATGAGGGTATCAACATAGTGAGAGGGGAAGAGTTTCATGGTATGGTATCGACATGCATTGGTGCTACCATGACTACCCCGTTCTAATTCGAAGGATGAGACCTTATCTATGGGATCGGTGATCCTAGTTGATGCCAATAGTGGCACGGACCCTGAAAGCAAACCATTAGGTTGAAAATAAATGTAAAGACATAACATACTCAGTAAGCAAACTGAGTAGATTTACAAGTAATCCTGGAAAGGATCACTGGAAGGCAATAGTAAGGGTACTCAGAAATTTGAGATACACCTAAAGTTATGGACTGCATTATACAAGATATCCAAATGCAAAATGGATATTGAATACAAAAGATTTTAAATCCACTAACAGATTTATCTTTATTATTGGAGAAGCTGCAGTGTTTTGGAAATCTTCTAAACAAACGTGAATAGCCAGATTTACCATGGTATCTGAAGTTATAGCTTTAGATAAAGTTGGAGAAGAAGCGGAATGGCTTCGAAAGTTTAGAAGATATTCCAAGTTGGCTGAAACCTGTGCCTGCAATTTGTATACATTGCGATAGCCAATCTGTAATTGGTAGGGCACAGAGTTGTTTGTATAACGGTAAATCTCGACATATTCATCGAATACATAATACCGTTAGACAGTTGCTCTAAAATAGAATTATCTCTTTTGATTATGAAAAAATCAAAGGATAATGAAGCGCGCTTACGAAAAGTTTTAACAAGAGAGTAAGTATATCATCGAGGGGAATGGGTCTTCAGCCTATAAATTAAAGTTACATAGTGGAAACCCAACCTAGCTGACTGGAGATCCCAAGATCTAGGTTCAAAAGGGACAACTAAATTATGTTAACTGAGTGTGAGCACTAAAAGAGTTAAACACTCTTATCCATTCCTATGATGATTTAGTGCTGCCTGCAAAGGAGTTAGGATAAGCTATGCTTTTAATGATTCTTATAGCTTGATAAAATCAAGTGGGGTATTGCAGGATACTCTTAATGAGCAATCACCTATTATGAGTAAGAAACATGGCCACTTCTATGAGAATTAATCAGGCTAAATTCTCTAGAGTACTCATAAGAAACCAGGCAGTATCCGGGGCCAAAATGGATACAATCGTGAGAACCAAAGATGTTCGAAGAGGTATTGTGTGATTCCTATTGTCTTGGTTTACACGAAAGGCTGAATAGTTCAAGACATAAAGTTAACTAGTTAGCCGAGTAAATCCGATAGTTATTCACTATGGAAGGTTCAAAGTCAAAAGCTACCTATATTGATGCAATAACTATTCAAGGTTTAACTCTCTCATATTTCGAGTCAATTCATCGTTTTAATCAGACAATTTCCATTCATGTGGGGGATTGTTGGATATCAATATATTATTTGGTGTATAATTACGAAATATGTATTCTAATACGTAGGTTGTCGTAAGTAGATACACGGTGCATAATTTATGTACACAATTGATATCATGTTTGAATGAGAAATTAATCTCTTTGTACCCACTTTAAGAAGAAGAAAGTTGGTTGATATTAGTGATTGGTGTGGAATCTCACATAGGATGAACAAAGGCATAAGTTTGTGGTATTTATAAGCCCTGTTTCCATGAGGGGTTGGGCCCCAAAGGGCACCCAAGTTTGTGGTGGGTGAGGACCTACACAACTTGGGCTGGACCGCACGCGCGTCGCCGAGCCTGGCTAGGTCGGGTCGGGTTTGGATTTGGGTAGTAATTAATTTTTTACTGCCCCGATATATTTATTCAGTCCAAACCGAACCGGTTCAGCATTATCCAACCAAGAGACTTGTCTATTTAAGAAGTATCTTTTCGGACCGAACCTTTTTGTTTGTTAAAATTTTTGTCTGTTCGGTTTAAACTAAAAACCTTTTTATTTTCAAAAGCTGTCTATTTGGCCGAATAGGTTTTGTTCCAAATGATGTGTCTGTTCCAAAAAGTCATATGTTTTTCTATATAAACCTGAACAGTGTCTGTCTTTTTAATATACTGAAAATTTCTCCTAATTTTTTTATATTGCTCTTGTCTTTTCCTGTGTCTTCTGTGAGAGAGACCGACATTTTTTTTGGTTCGCTGTGTTGCTAAAAGTGTGCTCTTGATTGCAACGTAATCGAGGAGGCCTGGGAGACGAATTGCGATATACTGTTAGCACCTGAGAGACAGGCAATAATCGTCTTAAGGTCAGAGGTCCAACCTTGACTCGATTATCCTTTTTCTGTATTCGGATTAACCTATAAGTGTTGTCAATTTTCCATTCTGGATTGTTCGTTTTTTTTATATGTTGTTCTGCCGGAATTATAGATAAGTAATCTGTTTTTTAATCTTTTAATTTATATTTAGTAGTAATGAAAATTTGTTAATTGCTTACAAGATTGCCAACAAATATTTAATAGTTAGCTGATTACCAACATCATTTACTATTACCTAGGAAGCATGGACACGGACACGTAATACGGGTACGATATGACAACACGGATTTTTTTAAAAAATTAGAATACGGGTACGGCAAGATACAACAATAAAAAATATTTTTTATATAATAATATAAAATTGATACTTTTCAATTAAATACTAATATGTAAATAGTTTTTCAATTTTAAAATTTTGAATCTTAAAAAACCCATTAGAACCAAATTGCTTATCGTTGATTCCATATTTGAAAGAAAAATGAAACAAAAAAAAATCTTTATTGCGTGTCCGGGCATGTCCAGTCGTGTTTTGACCGTGTACGATTTTATTTTTATTTTTTTGACGTGTCCTCGCGTGTCCGACTTGTATTCCCCCGTGTCGGAGCTTTGTACGTGTCGAACACGTGTCCGACACTTGAACACTCTCCTGACATGGTGTCCGTGCTTCATAGACTACTACTGTTCTTGGCGTGATTAATTAATAGCCTTGACATTCATTTCAAACTTTGGTGCTTCAGTATGATCTGTGAGTCTTCATTTTTATAAAAATTCTTACTTTCATCAATTTTGCATGCTTTTAAAATTTGATGTTATAAATGTTCACATTCAGCTACTACATAATGGCATCCTTCCAAGATTGACTTATATAAGTTAAGATTATTTTACAACTTCTCTTTTTTTCTGATGTACAGATTGTATTCTATTTATTCAGTCCTGCCCTTTTGGTCAGCAACTTGGCTGAGACTATCACTTACAAAAGTTTGGTTACATTGTCAGTCCAATTCCAATCTTTATTCAATTTCAGATGATTTTTTGGTTTATTTGGCTAAATTTTATGCTAATATTGTTCAATCTGTTTGTTGTTTCTTTTTAGGTGGTTCATGCCAGTGAACATTATTCTAACATATCTGATTGGATCAGCTCTTGGTTGGGTTCTCATAAAAATCACTAAAACTCCTAAACACCTTCGAGGAATTGTCATTGGTTGTTGTTCTGCAGGTTCTTCTTTTTCTCCGAAAAGTAGTTCCTCTTGTTTTAATAATTTCTTGTGGCTGTTGTCCAAAGCTTGGGTTATTAGTCAAAGCCCGAAATCCGTCTAATATTTTAAAAAGTTTAGACAAAAATATTAAATTCGAAAATGGGATTGGACAAAAAATGAGACTCGTTTAAAAAATAGGTCGGGCCTTAACTTCAACATTCAAGTTCGAGCCCGGCATGTTTTTTAATTAAATAATATTTTATTTTTATATATATTATGTAATATATGTCGTATATAGATTAATATATATAATATTATAGTGTAAACATTAAAAAATATGTTAAGTTGTCCACGTTTAAGAACTTAATAAAAGAAATATATATAAAATTACTAAAGAGTAAATAAAAAATAATATATATTTTTAATTTTTTTAGAAAAAAAATAAACGGGTTTAAACGTGTTTGACTATCTATTTATAAAAATGGACGGACTTAAGCAAAATTTGAGGTCCATATTTTGAGTTGGGACGAACTTGGATAAATTTATATGATGTTGATACCATATAAAGACCCGGTCTGGTCTATGGACACCTCAAGTGCTGCTGTTGTCAGTGAATATATATTTTATGTGCAGGAAACTTGGGAAACTTGCTTCTCATTATTGTTCCAGCCGTATGTGAGGAGTCGAATAGTCCGTTTGCGGATTCATCTACTTGCTCTACGGATGCTGAGGCTTATGCTTCACTATCTATGGCAGTATGATCTCAGATTCTAATGTTTTAGACCTCAAAATTTGTGCTTTCTAGCAATCTTATATCTTCCTTTTTTTTTTTTCCCTGAACTTTGCATATGTAGATAGCAGCCATTTGTACTTGGACATATGCGTATTCTGTGGTGACTGGTGAGTGCTTACGCTATTCCGAGTACGGAGCAAAGCTCTATCCAGTCTTCTGAAGGGGCCTCTGAACCATCTTCGGAGAGTTGTTCGGAAGCACTATTATCGTCGAGTTATAGCCAAATTTCTGAAGATGGCTCAGGGAAAGTTGAACTGCCTCTCACTAATCTCCAGGAAAGAAAAAAGGTTTATCCCTGTTTCTATTTTTATTTTAACTTGCTAACTTTAATCAGAGATTTCTTATCAATATGCATCTAGCTCAATCTGTCACTAGAAGCAGGATATATAACCGTTGCGAATACTGATTGGACTCTGGTCTTAAGTTGCAAATTTTGTTAGCTTGGTCAGAATATATAGTAATTTGGTTACTGTAATGCTAAGAAGCATGGATACGCAATACGGATATGACACGATATGGATATGACGACATGAGAATTTTTAGAAAATTAGGACACGGATACGGCATGATAGGGCAATAAAAAATATTTTTATATAATAAAAATATAAAATTGATACTTTTTAATTAAATATTAACAAGTAAATAGCTTTTCAAATTTTTAAAATTATTTTTGAATTTAAAAATTTGAACTTTCAAAAATCTATTAGAATCAAATTGCTCATTGTTGATTCTATATTTTGAAGAAAAATACAAAAAAAAAAAAAACCTTTCATCGCGTGTCTGAGCGTGTTCAGTTGTATCCAAACGTGTCCAGCTGTATCTTGATCATGTTTTAACCGTGTCCAATTTTATTTTTATTTTTTTTGACATGTTCTAGCGTGTCCGATACGTATTCCGCAATGTCGGAGCCGTATCCGTATCGAACACGTATCCGACCCTTGGACACTGACAAAAATGTTCGTGCGTCATAGCTGTAATGACTAGCTGTTATAGCTGCTAGTAAGTTCATTGTAATAATGAGCTATCCATGATAAGCTTTGGTTAAATAAGTTCTTTACAGCCATTGAGCCTTAAGAAGTGTATTCAATTTATTTTTTTTCCATAGCGTACTGATGAATGATGCTACTAAATGCAGCAATTCCTTTTCTTTATCCCTCAAATGATAATGTTATCAACTTTTTGATTAGATGTCATTCATGGGGAAGATTGTTGAGTGTCTAAAGAGCATTATGAGCAAGATCGACCTAAAGAAGGTGTTCGCACCATCGACTATTGCATCGGTATGCATTATGTTGGTAACATCTACTGCATCAGTATCTTTGCACATTAATGTCTTATCAATTCTTTTCCTTTCTTTATCGTATTCTCTCTTCAGATAGTCGGGTTTATCATCGGGATAATCTCTCCGGTCCGGAAAGTACTAATAGGTGATAGTGCCCCTCTTCACGTAATCTATAGCTCTGCAGCTTTGATAGGGTATGTTCTATTCCACACCTCTTTTGGATTCTGATGCAGTCTAGAAAGTACAGATATGGACACACAATACGGATATGACATGATACGGTTACGACGACACGAGAATTTTTAGAAAATTAAGATACGGGTACGACAAGATATGATAATAAAAAAGATTTTTTATATAATAATGTACAATAAAAGTATAAAATTGATAATTTTTAATTAAATATTAACATGTAAATAATTTTTTTTTATTTTTTATAATTATTTTTGAATTTAAAAACTTGAACCTTAAAAAACTCACTAAAACCAAATTGCTCATTATTGATTTTATATTTGGGAGAAAAATGCAAAAAATGCAAAAAAAAAACCTTTATCGCGTGTTTGGATTTGTCCAGCCGTATCTTGATCATGTTTTGACCGTATCCAATTTTATTTTTATTTTTTTGATATGTTCGACATGTATTTTGCTGTGTCGAAGTCGTGTTCGACACTTGGACACTCCCGAATAGAAATGTCCATGCTTGATAGGATGCCAGGGAACTTCAAATATCTTTCATATTAAAAATGTATTTGTAATTGCATACGACTTACAGGGAGGCAGCCATTCCATCTATGACCTTGATATTGGGGGCAAACCTTCTCAAAGGTGGTTTCATGTTCTCATTTTGAAAAGTTCAATAACAGTTCCTTTCATGTCAGAAGAAATGCAGTTTACAATGTTGTTCTTGCAGGTCTAAAAAGATCAGAAATAAATCTGTTAGCCATTTTAGGGGTTGTAGCAGTGCGCAACGTTTTCTTGCCTCTCTCGGGGATCGGTGTTACTAAAGCTGCACACCATTTTGGCTTGGTTGGATCAGATTCTTTATATCAATTTGTTCTTATGATTCAATATGCTGTTCCGCCTGCAATCAACGTCGGTAAGATTAGCATCTATTTCAATCTTTATATGTATACCTACATACATACCTACATATTTCAGACTTCAGAGTTTCTATGAACTTATAAATTTTTGATCCGATCCTGAACCCTTTCAACCACTCTTGACTTATATTATCCAAACACGGAGTGAATGTTAGATACGGGTTTGTGTCCGATACGGATATGCACAATTTTTTCAAGTTTTTTCATATATTTGGAGGATTATACTTACATACCTATGTCCAAATATGTGTCAGATAGGGTGTTGGACACGAGTACCTCAAAAAAATAAAAAAAAAAAACGAAGAGTCGGAGTAACATAGCTATAGTCTACAATTACCTTGTATTGAACTAAATTAAAGAGACTTTGTGTGTTGAAACTCATAATCAGATGTGTTTCTGAAAATGAGGTCTGTTTAAAAAGCGGGTTGGACCTTAATTCCAACATTTAAGGTCCGAGCCCAATTTGTTTTTGATCAAATCTTGAACTCCTTTAACCATTGTTGACCTATATTACTCAGATTCGGAGGTGAGTGTTAGATACAAGTATGTGTCCGATACGAGTATACTCAATTTTATCTAAGTTTTTCTATATATTTGGAAGATGATACCCCTATATCTATGTCCGAATATGTGCCAGACACGAGTGTTGGATATTTCAAAAAATATAAAGAATCGGAATAACATAGCTACAGTCTACAATTACCTTGTATTGAACTAAATTAAAGAGACTGTGTTGAAACTCATGATCAGATACGTGCTTCTGAAATGAAATTGTGAACTGAAAATGCCAAATTCGGGTTGCCGGAGGGACTAGGAAGAGCTAGACATTATTGATTACTTGCTTTGATGATCCTATTGCTTATTTTATTTGTTGCTCTAATGAGCTAATTTGCAGGTACAATGACACAACTATTTCAGAGTGGCCAGGGTGAAACTTCTATCATTATGCTATGGACTTATGCTGTAGCTTCCATCTCTCTAACACTTTGGTCAACATTGTTCATGTCGCTTCTAGCTTGATTTGTAGCTCAAATTTCTCCCCCTTCCAGCTTCTTCCACCACAAGCCTATTCAATGCAACTTAATTGTAGGCACATTAGTTTAGTTTGTTTTGCTTCCATTCCAATTTCCAACTAGGCACATTGTTATCTTTCTATATATATTTGGTGTTAAGCTTTTTTTTTTTCTTCTTTTTTCTAATGAGAGATTGAAAATTGACATTTTATGTTAGTATTTGTTCAATAGCATGGAAATCTGAGGATACAACTCATCCAAGTACTTGTATCCTCTATCCACTATTGAAAAAATTGGACTGATCGGTAGGTAGGACTGGTTCAATCAAGAACCGGTGGCCTATCTGGTCCTGCACATACCAAAGAATCGGAATTCAATGAACGGTAAAAAACTGACTCAACGGGTAAAAAATTGGCAAAAAATTAGTTTTTTTTTTTGTATTTTTATTAAAATTATTTTTTTAAGTGATAAGATTTGAACCTTTATCCTCTTAATCATATATTAAAAATCATATCATTAAGACAAATACATATTTTTATTAACTAATTACTATATTTAATACTTATTTAATATCAAAATCACATATTTAATATTATATATATTTTTTAATTGAATAATTTGTTTCAATCAATTGAATCGGTTGAATCGATGACTCGAAGATTACACTGATTTGACTTCTGATCTAATTTTTTATTGTTTTCTTGTATCTACAAAACACAATATATATACACTAGGTTTTAGACACTTGTGTTACTTTGTGATATTATATGCATAAAAATAAATTTTAAAATAATATTTAATAACTTGATTTGACTCGATTTTATCTTTTTTATATTGGAGCTTAATAGATTTTTTACAGTTAAGAAGATTATTTGTTTGTATTCTTTAATTGATTTGTTTATTTATCTTTGTTTAATTATATTATAATTAGTTTTTTATTTGATTAATGTCTAATTGTTAAAAATTAGAAGAAAAAAAAAGTTGTTATATTTAAAAGGTCTTCTTATATTTAAAAGGTCTTATATAATTGTAGGTCTACACATATTTCAATCAAATCTTAATTTTTTGGAAAAAAAAGATTTCTACATATAATGTTATAATGTTTTCAAAAAATAAGTTCTATTATTATTAGTGTTAGATTAATCTTCTACCACAATAAATCAATTAGGCCTGCTAGTTAATTTAAACTTAAATTAGTAAAGTATGGTTTTGATGACCTTCACCCCTTGAGGCGGATTGAAACTTGATAAAATGACACTTTAGTGAAAATCGATCAAACAGTTTACAACTTTTGAAGGATGATTGATAATTCTAGGAAATATAGTTATTTTGCCATCTTTTATGCTTTTGAATCGGCTAAGTCCTTGAGGATTTTATTAGAATTTGATTAGTTTTAAATACTTTTATATTTATTTTAATTATCCATTTTATGTTTAAAATAGTTATTTAGTTGTTATTTATGTGTTTTTATAGGTCTAAGGTGATCTGGAGCTTCGAGGTGCAAAACGACAAAAATCGATGCATTCCAATGAGCAGGCAGATTTGACCTCCAGAGCTTCCTTCAAGAAAAACTCGATTTTAAAGACTTCAAATGAGAAAACTCTCTCTTGACTTTTGAAGCTGACTTCCATACCTTTCCAACGGTGTAAGGCGTGTCAAAATCGGACAAGATTTTCCCAGTCAAAACAGCTGACGAAGTTTGAGAAAATGTTAGAATTTGTAGGCAGCAAACAGAAGGTTGGGGCCACGACGCCGGGGAGGCAGAAAAGACTCGTGAACAGTACCCACGAAAAAAATAGAAAAAACGCAAAAAAACCTATACTTACCTGTTTGCTTGGGCATGAAGTTTGGAACTCTATGAGGCCTTGGACATTTTAAATATTATTTTTTTAGGTAAAAATAAAGTGGATTATACACCTAGAAACCTAATTCTCTCTCAAGAAGATAGTAGCCACCAACTTCTCTCAAGAAGATTGAAGACTCAAGAACTGACAACTCTTAGTTTTCTCTTTTTTATTTTTCTTGTGTAGTTGATGATGGTTAAACTATTTGAATATTTGTTTTCATTAATTATCATGAACTAATTTTCTTTTATTATGATTTCAATGGAACTCAACACATAGTTTGAATTTACTTTCTCTCTCTAGCTTGATTTAATGGTTTGTTGAGTTGTTTGTTCAATCTTGTTCTTAATGCTTCTAATTGCTTGATCACCAATTAGATTGATTTGTTAACCTAAATACAACTAGACATAGGGAGTTTAGTGTTAGACATGGATTGAATGACACATGTTTCATATTCATTTATTAGGATGAATTGATATGCAGGTAGGGTAGAAATATACTTACTTGTCATGTGTAACCATTGTTAGAGCCTAAGCTTAATGAGTTCTTCTTTAATTCAATTATCATAGACATATAGTTAATTGGTTAGGAAAGATATTTTTATAAGACCATCGAAAGATGCTTATAAATAAGATAGAACTCTAGGTTAACAACTCAGGTTCATTAATCAAGTGAAGAGGTAGAGAGAGATTCAAGCGAAGTGTTGAGGGAAGTTGTAATCCTAGGCTTTTATAATTAATTGAATTCAACCTTTTTAATTTACTTGCTTTTAATATTAGTTTATTTTAATTTAGTTTTTGATTATCATATTTATTTAATTGTTTAGATAAGATTGAGTTTGTTAATTTTAGTACTTAGCAAAATTTAGTAACAATTCCTCATGGGTTCGACACTCTACTTTTCATTATATTACTTATCAACGATACGTGCACTTGCGTAGTGAAATCTGAAAACAAGTTTTTGCCGCTGTTGTCGGGGAATTGTTTATTATTTTTGTTAATATTAATACCAAGCAATCTTAGTCTTAAGCCAAACTTTATTTTTATTATTTTTTTTATTTTCAGGTTTTGTTGATTTGGATGCACTATGTGGGATTATAAACGGGATGCAATCAATGCTTTATCTGCACAAGTGACTACATTTAACAAGAAGCTTGACACTTTGTGTGTACTTTCTGTCAAAAGCCCGTTTGTAATTTGTGAACTCTGTGGAGGTGGAATCATAGTGATTGCCCAACTTATGCTAAATCAACGCAGTATGTTGGAAACTACAATATGCAGCAAAATAATTTTTATTCCAACGACTACAATCCAGGTTGAGAAGATCACCAAAATTCTTCTTGGAACAACAATCAACAGTCCTCATATTCAGACAATCAAGCATATCCTTTTGAGTTCTCATCACAAGCTGAAGTGCCGGTTCCAGAAACGAATCCTTCATTGGAAGAGATGTTTATGCACTACATGGCAGAACAGGAAGCTATCAATCAGAGTCAAGCAGCGACACTCAAGAATCTTGAGAAACAAATAAGCCAGCTTGCTCATGCCATAAACAACCAACCTCAAGAAACTCTTCCATGTGATACTAAAACTAACTCCAGATCAGGTGAAGATGAGCATTGCAATGAAATCACACTCAATTGTGAACAAGAGATAGATGAGGATAGCAACGAGCCTCAATTGCCAACCGAGTTTATTGAAGAAGGATTTGAAAAAGTTCAAGAAGAATGGATCCAGTGTGACCCACCACCACAGCATGTTGCCCAATGCATTCAACAGCCAAAACTAATCGATGGGATAAATAGTGCTAACAACGAGGAATTCATAGAGATTTATCCCATTGATCCACTTAAAGCATTCTTGAATTCTATCACGGAAAGGGATGAATTTTGCTTTCAAGCCTGCAAGACTGCTAAACTGTTCAAAGAAAGGACAGCCAAATGGCATGAATCGAAAATCATCAAGTGGTTAGATACCGGCTAATGGGCATGAGATAGTCAAGTCGATGACTATAAATCAAGCGCTTCTTGGGAGGCAATCCAAGTTCTAATTTTTTTTTTCAATTTTAATTTTTAGGATATTTTACTTTTTAATTTCTTTTTACTTTGTTTTTTTTTTTTGTAGTGACTACTCACCCAACTTGGACAAGCATGATGTGGTCTAAGTGGAAAACTAAAGCTACTCCTACGTTGCTTTCATCGATAGGGGAGTTTTCTTGTTCTTAATGTTTTTAGTTCTAAACATTGAGGACAATGTTTGTTTTAAGTTTCGGGGTGTGTCTTTAGGTTTATTTTAGTTTGTGTGATTGTCTAATTTTATTAGGAGTCTATAAAAAAAATTAGTTTTTGCTTGAGATATGATGCAGTTATTATGATGGAGTTCTTATATGATGAATTTTAGTTATTGATTTATCTTGATTCTTGGGAAAACATAAGCATGAGAAGAATTTGTGTTAAATTCTTTTGTTAGTTTCATGTTAGGATGTGATTTTCAACAAATTGAGCACTTAATCTCTTGCTTAGATTTGCATTGCTTATTTAAAGACAGATTATGTTGATGTGTATTGCAATTATGTCTAGAACCTAGAATTTGTTTGATTCTCTCTCAAGGCGAAATCCTAGACAACACTAAGTTGAGGAAGTGATTTATACCATCTTTGGATCGTTGAGCCTTTCAAGCTTACCTTTATATATGATTATCCTTAGTCTACCTATTTGTGTCTATTGATAGCCTAGCCAAATAAGAAAAACCATGATTAACCCTCAGTACATAGGCATGTTATGATATTACAGGAAACAATTATGAGCCATGTCGAATTTGGGTCAAATTGTGTTATAAAATAAAAGTACTTATGGTTCTTCAAAAACGAAGAATAGAAAAAAAAAGTGAATAAATTGGTGAAGCAAAAAGGAAGTGTATTCAAAGAAGAAAGAATGTAATTTGAGGAAAAGACTATGGCTCTCAAAAATCCTGATAAAAATGTAAAGTGTCTATCGATGAACTTAAACCGAAATTTATCCTTTATCATACCTTGACCCTAGCCTTACATTACAAGCTTAATAAAGACCTACTTGATCCTTGACGAAGTGTTAGTCTACATTAGTGGAGAGAGAGATGAAAAGCAAACATATGAGAATCTAGTACTATAATTCGTATTTTGCATTGATATAAACTTATTAAAATTGCATGCATTGATTAGACAAGAGATTATACACACACACTGAAAATCCATTCAAGCATGAAGTTTACGATTGAATTGAATCAAAGATTTGGATTATGTTTATTTTCTACTTTGAATCAGGATTTTGAGATAACTTTTGAGTAAAAGTTAAGAAATCATTGTTTGAGTGTATTTATCTTGAGTGATATGTTGAGTCATTTTATTTAGTTAGTTAGTTTTGTTTTGTTTTGCTCGAGGACTAGCAAAATATTAAGTTTGGGGGTGTGATAACTTTAGGAAATATAGCTATTTTGCCACCTTTTATGCTTTTGAATCGGCTAAGTCCTTGAGGATTTTATTAGAATTTGATTAGTTTTAGATATTTTTATATTTATTTTAATTAGCCATTTTATGTTTAAAATAGTTATTTAGTATTTATTTATGTGTTTTTATAGGTCCAAGGTGATTTGGAGCTTCGAGGTGCAAAACAACAAAAATCGGTGCATTCCAATGAGCAGGCAGATTCGCCTCCGAAGCTTATTTCAAGGAAAACTCGATCTTAAATACTTCAAATGAGAAAACTTTCTTCTTGACTTTTGAATATGACTTCCATATCTTTCCAATGGTGTAAGGCGTGTAAAAATTGGATAATATTTTCCCAGTCAAAACAGCTGACGAAGTTGAGAAGATGTCAGAACTTGCTGGCAGCAAATAGAAGGTTGGGGCCGCGACCTAGGGCCGAGGCGCCGGAGAGGCAGAAAGTTGGTGCTGCGGTGCCAGGCCACGGCGCCAACTCATGAACAGTACTCGCAAAAGAAAAGAAGAAAAAAGGCAAAAAATGCCTATACTTACCTGTTTGCTTGGGCATGAAGTTTGGGACTCCAGGAGGCCTTGGACACTTTAAATAGGATTTTTTTAGGTCAATATAAAGAGGATTAGACACCTAGAAACTTAATTCTCTCTCAAGAAGATAGTATCCACTAACTTCTCTCAAGAAGATTGAAGATTTGAAGATTGAAGACTCAAGAACTGACAACTCTTAGTTTTCTCTTTTCTCTTCTTTATTTTTCTTGTGTAGTTGATAATGGTTAAACTATTTGAATATTTGTTTTCATTAATTATCATGAACTAATTTTCTTTTAATAGGATTTCAATGGAACTCAACACATAGTTTGAATTTACTTTCTCTTTCTAGCTTGATTTAATGGTTTGTTGAGTTGTTTGTTCAATCTTGTTCTTAATGTTTCTAATTGCTTGATCACCAATTAGATTGATTTGTTAATCTAAATACAACTAGATATAGGGAGTTTAGTGTTAGACATGGATTGAATGACACATGTTTCATATTCATTTATTAGGATGAATTGATATGCAGGTAGGGTAGAAATATACTTACTTGTCATGTGTAACCATTGTTAGAGCCTAAGCTTAATGAGTTCTTCTTTAATTCAATTATCATAGACATATAGTTAATTGGTTAGGAAGTATATTTTTATAAGACCATCGACAGATGTTTATAAATAAGATAGAACTTTAGGTTAACAACTCAGGTTCATTAATCAAGTGAAGAGGTAGAGAGAGATTCAAGCGAAGTGTTGAGAGAAGTTGTAATCCTAGGCTTTTATAATTAATTGAATTCAACCTTTTTAATTTACTTGCTTTTAATATTAGTTTATTTTAATTTAGTTTTTGATTATCATCTTTATTTAATTGTTTAGATAAGATTGAGTTTGTTAATTTTAGTATTTAGCAAAATTTAGTAACAATTCCTCGTGAGTTCGACACTCTACTTTTCATTATATTACTTGACAACGATACGTGCACTTGCGTAGTGAAATTTGACAATAAGTTTTTGGCGCTGTTATCGGGGAATTGTTTATTATTATTTTTAATTTTGATACCAAGAAATCTTGGTCTTAAGCCAAACTTTATTTTTATTTTTTTTATTTTCAGGTTTTGCTGATTTGGATGCACTATGTGGGGTTATAAATGGGATGCAATCAATGTTTATCTGCACAAGTGGCTGTATTTAACAAGAAGCTCGACACTTTGTGTGTACCTTCTGTCTAAAGCCCATTTGTAATTTGTGAACTCTATGGGGGTGGACATCATAGTTATTGGTGCCCAACTTATGCTGAATCAACGCAGTATGTTGGAAACTACAATATGCAGCAAAATAATTTTTATTCCAACGACTACAATCCAGGTTGGGGAGATTACCAAAATTCTTCTTGGAACAACAATCAATGGTCCTCATATTTAGACAATCAAGCATATCTTTTTAAGTTCTCATCACAAGCTCAAGCATCTGTTCCAGAAACGAATCCTTCATTGGAAGAGATGTTTATGCACTACATGGCGAAACAGGAAGCTATCAATCAGAGTCAAGCAGCGACACTCAGGAATCTTGAGACACAAATAAGCTAGCTTGCTCATGCCATAAACAACCAACCTCAAGAAACTCTTCCATGTGATACTGAAACTAACTCCAGATCAGGTGAAGATGAGCATTGCAATGAAATCACACTCAATAGTGAACAAGAGATAGATGAGGATAGCAACGAGCCTGAATTGCCAACCGAGTTTATTTAAGAAGAATTTGTAAAAGTTCAAGAAGAATGGATCCAGTGTGATCCACTACCACAGCCTGTTCCCCAATGCATTCAATAGCCAAAACTAATCGATGGGATAAATAGTGCTAACAACGAGGAATTCATAGAGATTTATCCCATTGATCCACTTAAAGCATTCTTGAATTCTATCATGGAAAGGGATGAATTTTGCTTTCAAGCCTGCACGACTGCTAAACTGTTCAAAGAAAGTACAACCAAATGGCATGAATCAAAAATCATCAAGTGGTTGGATACCGGCTAATGGGCATGAGATAGTCAAGCCGATGACTATAAATCAAGCGCTTCTTAGGAGGCAACCCAAGTTCTAAATTTTTTCTTTTCTTTTTCTTTTTCTTTTTCAATTTTAATTTTTAGGTTATTTTACTTTTTAATTTCTTTTTACTTTGTTTTTTGTTTTTAGTGACTGCTCACACAAGTTGGACAAGCATGATGAGGTCTAAGAGGAAAACTAAAGCTACTCTTACGTTGCTTTCATCGATAGGGGAGTTTTCTTGTTCTTACTCTTTTTAGTTCTAAACATTGAGGACAATATTTGTTTTAAGTTTGGGGGTGTGTCTTTAGGTTTATTTTAGTTTGTGTGATTGTCTAATTTTATTAGGAGTCTATAAAAAAAAATTTGTTTTGGCTTGAGATATGATGCACTTATTATGATGGAATTCTTATCCAATGATGAATTTTAGTTATTGATTTATCTTGATTCTTGGGAAAACATAAGCATGAGAAGAATTTGTGTTAAATTATTTTGTTAGTTTCATGTTAGGATGTGATTTTCAACAAATTGAGCATTTAATCTCTTGCTTAGATTTGCATTTCTTATTTAAAGACTGATTATGTTGATGTGAATTGCAATTATGTCTAGACTCTAGAATTTGTTTGAATCTCTCTCAAGGCGAAATCCTAGACAACACTAAGTTGAGGAAGTGATTTAGGCCATCTCTGGATCGTTTGAGCCTTTCAAGCTTACCTTTATCTATGATTATCCTTAGTCTACCTCTTTGTGCCTATTGATAAATCTATTTTCTTTTGATTGCCACATCTTTTAGCCTAGCCAAATAAGAAAAACCATGATTAACCCTCACTATATAGGCATATGATGATATTACAGGAAACAATTATGAGCCATGTCGAATTTGGGTGAAATGGTGTTATAAAAAAAAAGTTATGGTTCTTCAAAAACGAAGAATAGATAAAAAAAGTGAATAAATTGGTGAAGCAAAAAGGAAGTGTATCCAAAGAAGAAAGAATGTAATTTGAGGAAAACACTATGGCTCTCAAAAATCCTGATAAAAATGTAAAGTGTCTATTGGTGAACTTAAACCAAAATTTATCCTTTATCATACTTTTGAAGAAAATTTAAGAAATCATTGTTTGAGTGTATTTATCTTGAGTGATATGTTGAGTCATTTTATTTATTTAGTTAGTTTTGTTTTGTTTTGCTCGAGGACTAGCAAAATATTAAGTTTGGGAGTGTGATAACTCTAGGAAATATAGTTATTTTGACACCTTTTATGCTTTTAAATTGGCTAAGTCCTTGAGGATTTTATTAGAATTTGATTAGTTTTGGATATTTTTATATTTATTTTAATTAGCCATTTTATGTTTAAAATAGTTATTTAGTTGTTATTTATGTGTTTTTATAGGTCCAAGGTGATTTGGAGCTTCGAGGTCCAAAACAACAAAAATTGGTGCATTCCAATGAGCAGGCAGATTCGACCTCCGGATCTTATTTCAAGAAAAACTCGATCTTAAAGACTTCAAATGAGAAAACTTTCTCTTGACTTTTGAATATGACTTCCATATCTTTCCAACGGTGTAAGGCGCATCAAAATCGGATAATTTTTCCCAGTCAAAACAGCTGACGAAGTTTGATAAGACGTCAGAACCTGCAGACAGCAAACAGAAGGTTGGGGCCGTGGCACCGAAGAGGCAAAAAGTTGGTGCCGCGGTGCCAGGCCACGGCGCCAACTCGTGAATAGTACTTGCAAAAAAAAAAAAAAAGAAAAAACTCAAAAAAGCCTATACTTACCTGTTTGCTTGGGCATGAAGTTTGGGACTCTAGGAGGCCTTGGACACTTTAAATAGGATTTTGTTTGGGTCAAAATAAAGAGGATTAGACACCTAGAAACCTAATTCTCTCTCAAGAAGATAGTAGCCACCAACTTCTCTTAAGAAGATTGAAGATTTGAAGATTGAAGATTGAAGACTCAAGAACTGATAACTCTTAGTTTTCTTTTTTCTCTTCTTTATTTTTCTTGTATAGTTGATGATGGTTAAAATATTTGAATATTTGTTTTCATTAATTATCATGAACTAATTTTCTTTTACTAGGATTTCAGTGGAACGCAACACATAGTTTGAATTTACTTTCTCTCTTGATAACTCGTATAATTATATAGTTTTTAGTTATGTTTTATTATTGTTTTGTGTCAAATACGAGTTATTATTGTTTAGTCTAATTGTGTTTATGATCTTTATGTATTTTGGTGTTTTTCACAAGTTTCTTTGAGTGATTTCAGATTACTAGAATTAAGGGCAAATCCAGTTCAGTTCCAGTTCCGACACATTTTGCCATATCAGCTATATCTCGAGTTTCACTGAAGCAATAAGGCTGAAATTTGTAGCTGTGTAAAGCTAAGAGGCATATCTATCTTTTTCATGTTTTACACTTCTTGAAACGGAGTCGTTTTCCCTAGCGAAATTGACCATCAAGTTGGCTGATGTGCAATGACGTGTGTGCTGACCTGTTTTCGTATTTTGCCCATATCTGCTTATCCACATCAGCAAATGAGCTGATTCCAACGGCTATGGATCCGTAACTGATAGGGTAACAGTTTTCTAGAAGACCATGTGATCAGATAAGGCCTGCAAAATTGACAAAATCGACCATCAAGTTGGCTGATCAAAATCGTCATGTATGACGAAAATTGTTAGAAAATGCACCCACCTATTATACCTACCTTTGAAATTTGTAAAGCTTGTCTCTTGTCATTTAGCCCTCCAAAATGTGTATAAATAGAGGGCCTTGGGTGATTGTAAGGGATCATATTGGAGATTGGTAGGATATTAGCCATTTTAACAAAATTCTCTAAGTTTTCTTCTTCTTTCTTTTCTCTAGTTTTCTTTTTCTTTAGAAAGAGCAAGAGGTTGGATAATTAATATTCTTCTTCTTCTTCTTTCTTTCTTTTATTTTCTTCTTAGATTCTATTTAATTTTATGTTTATAATGCCTATGCTAGGCTAAACTTCTATTTGGTTAAGGGTGATTTCAAAGCCCTAGACATGTTTTATGATTGATTTTCAGATTCTATCTATCATTAATTTTCTATCAAAGTTGCTTATGTTCTTCTACAAGAATTGTTCATGATGTTGTCTTGATTTGTTTAGGTGTACAACTAGATAGATCTTGATAATTATCTATTGCTAGTTTAAGAGTCTTGATCCGTGTAATTGTCTTGATTTCCTATTCATAAGTGGCAATTTGTGATTAATGATTATGGTCAAGTTTTCAATAATTGCAAAGTGGAACATAACCTAAGTTGAACAATCCGAGCTTATGTGTTTGTTGCTTAGATCAACCTATCTTTCTCATCATAAAGCTGCCATTAAATTGAATTTAGAGAGCTTATTCTAGGTTGTTTAATGGTTAGAGATTAAATAGAGAGCTTGTTCTATTTAACGACAAACTAAGGAAAGATTGGGATAACAGAGCTTGTTGTTATCTACGGTTGTTAACTTTGATAGTTGGTTGATATTGATAGATCTGAAATTGATTCTTAATGATGTCTAGTGGTGGAGAATGAAACCTTAACCATATTTTTCATATTTGATTCTTCTTACTTACTTGTTTTCTTACTTTTCTAGTTTGCTTATTTTTAAAAGTATATTTATTTTTATTGGCTGGTTATACCGCCTAATTTGTATATTAACTTTGTTTTACTTTTATTGGCTGGTTATACCGCCTAATTTAGTATATATATTTTTATTGGCTGGTTATATCGCCTAATTTAGTATATATATTTTTATTGGTTGGTTATACCGCCTTGCATCTTCTTCTTATTATTTACTTTAGTTTAAATCTGGCTTCAAAAACCCCTTTTCTTTTATTGTTCTTGAATTTAAGTTTTAAACTATTAACTTATAAACTAAAACCCAATCCCTGAGGACTCGACCCTTGCTAACTACTATACTTACAATTTATCTTTTTAGTGCAAGGTTAAATAAGATACACTCTTTTGGGTGCATCAAATTTTTGGCGCCGTTGCCGGGGATTGCTTTCTTTAGTTTATTAGTTTATTGGTTTATTCTTATTTTCTGTTCTAATTATTTACTTTCTTATTTTTTTTTTATTAGTGAATGTTCCAAGCCCCCGAAGAAGACTTACGACTTAGGAAAATTCGGGAATTTATAACTTCTCACCAACAACCAATCGAGGAGTTGATCCAAAACATCCAAGAAGAGCAAGGAGAGATGGCAGCAGCTGACAACCGAACTCTCAAGGAGCTAGCCGCTCCAGACTTGGGTCAACAACCATTATGCATTGAATATGCTAATCTTGAGGTAGCTTTTGAATTAAAATCTGGCTTGATTCATCTTCTCCCAACTTTTCATGGTTTTGCAGGAGAGGATCCAAATAAGCACCTCAAGGAATTCCATGTAGTTTGCTCAAGCATGAGACCAACAGGGGTCACGGAAGAGCAAGTTAAGTTGAGAGCCTTCCCATTCTCTCTAGCTGATTCAGCAAAGGAATGGCTCTACTATCTACCATCCGGGACCATCACTACATGGAATGATTTGAAGAAAGCATTCTTGGAAAGGTATTTCCCAGCATCTAAGGCTGCCAACATTAGGAAAGAGATATGTGGGATTCGGCAATACAACGGAGAGTCCTTATATGAATATTGGGAGAGGTTCAAGAAACTTTGTGCATCATGTCCACACCATCAAATAAGTGAACAACTTCTCATCCAATACTTCTATGAAGGTCTCATGCCCATGGAGAGAAGTATGATAGATGCCGCTAGTGGGGGAGCTCTAGTTGATAAGACTCCCAGGGCTGCTAGAACATTAATCTCCAACATGGCAGCCAATTCTCAACAGTTCTCAATGAGACAAGATTCTCCACCACTATCCAAGAGAGTTAATGAGGTAAGTATATCATCCCTTGAACAAAAATGTGATAAACTGACTTCTCTTGTTCAACAATTGGCTGTAGGTAAAATACAACAAATAAAGGCTTGTGGCATATGTTCAAACATAGGGCACCAAACTGATATGTGTCCAATACTTCAAGAGGATACCAATGAACATGTGAATGCCATGGGTGGATTTCAGAACCAATCAAGGAAATATGATCCCTACTCAAACACTTACAATCCAGGATGGAGGGATCATCCAAACTTCAATTATGGAGGGAACCAATCACAAACTATTCCTCCACTATTTGACCACAGGCCACCGGGTTTTCAGCAAAGAGTGCAACAACCATACCAAACCCGACAACAACTACCACCCACCCAAAATTCAGGTACTTCTCTTGAAGATCTTGTTAAAGCTCTTTCTACTAATACAATTCAATTTCAACAGGAAACAAAGACAAGTATTCGAAATTTGGAGACTCAAATAGGGCAATTGGCAACAACCATGAGTCAAATGCAAGCAAGGGATTCTGAGAAATTACCTTCCCAAACCATAGTGAATCCAAGAGAGAATGCCAATGCTATAAATTTAAGAAGTGGGAAACAGCTAGAGACACCACAAAATGATAGTGCTCAAGGGGAGAACAATACCATGGCATCCTCTTCACATCCCAACGAGCCACTAAAAAAGGTAATTCCTAAACCATCCTTTCCTTCTTATATAACTCCTCCACCTTTTCCTAGCAGGTTAGCAAAGTCCAAGAAGGAGGAGCAAGAGAAGGAAATTTTGGAAACCTTCCGGAAAGTAGAGGTGAACATTCCTTTACTAGATTCTATCAAGCAAGTGCCAAGATATGCCAAGTTCCTAAAAGAGTTGTGCACATCTAAACGGAAGTTGAAATGGAATGAAAAGGTAAGTGTGGGGGAGAATGTGTCAGCTGTTCTTCAAAAGAAACTCCCACCTAAATGCAAGGATCCAGGTATGTTTACCATTCCTTGTAAGATAGGCAACACCAGGTTTGAGCGTGCTATGCTAGATCTAGGGGCATCTATTAATGTCATGCCATATTCAATTTATGCTTCATTGAATCTAGGACCATTAGAGGAAACCGGTGTTATAATACAACTTGCTGACCGTTCTAACACTTATCCAAGAGGAGTTGTAGAAGACGTTCTTGTACAGGTTAATGAATTGGTTTTTCCCGCTGACTTTTATGTTATTGAGATGGAAGATGAGATGTCTTCTAATCCCACACCTATTCTATTAGGGAGACCATTCTTGAAAACAGCAAGAACTAAAATAGATGTACATGATGGCACTTTAACTATGGAATTTGATGGTGAAATAATTCGCTTTAACATTTTTGAGGCCATGAGATATCCTAGTGATGTGCATTCTGTTTTTAATATTGATATAATTGACTCACTAGTGCAGCAAGCTTATGAGCTAGATGGTGAAGATAGTGTGGAAATAGTCCTTAGCAACCATCTCGGAATGGGGAATGCTAAACTAGCCTTGAGTGACCATGTGGAAGGGGCACTAGAATCTTTACACTCGCTGCAACCTAAAGATGCAAGGTTTGATGTTTCATTTATTAATTTGCCTTTATCTAATGAGAAACTTCTACCTTCCATTTTGCAGGCACCAACTTTAGAATTGAAACCACTACCGAACCACTTGAAATATGTGTTCTTAGGTAAAAAGGACACACTACCGATCATCATTGCCAAAGAGCTCACACCTTTGCAAGAAGAGCGACTTATCCGGGTGCTTAGAGAGCATAAAACAGCAATTGGTTGGACAATTGCCGATATCAAGGGAATAAGCCCATCCATGTGCATGCACCGGATTTTGTTAGAGGAAGGGTCTAAACCAACAAGAGAAGCACAAAGAAGATTGAACCCTCCTATGATGGAGGTTGTGAAAAAGGAGATACTGAAACTCCTAGATGTTGGAGTGATCTATCCTATCTCGGATAGCAAATGGGTGAGCCCAGTCCAAGTGGTTCCAAAGAAATCAGGTGTAACGGTGGTAACAAATAATGAGAATGAACTTGTTCCTACTAGGATTCAAACAGGATGGCGAGTTTGTATTGATTATCGTAAACTTAATTCCACAACTCGCAAAGACCACTTTCCTTTACCTTTTATTGATCAAATGCTTGAAAGGTTAGCTGGCCATTCTCATTATTGTTTTCTTGATGGTTTTTCAGGTTATAATCAGATAGCCATTGCTCCGGAGGACCAAGAGAAAACAACATTCACATGTCCATTTGGTACTTTTGCATACCGGCGTATGCCATTTGGTCTTTGTAATGCACCAGCTACATTCCAAAGGTGTATGGTTAGCATATTTTCAGATTATGTAGAGAATATCATAGAAGTGTTTATGGATGATTTTAGTGTCTATGGTGATTCTTTTGATAGATGTCTAGAGAACCTTACACTTGTACTTGAAAGATGCATGGAAACTAACCTTGTTTTGAATTGGGAAAAATGCCACTTTATGGTAGAACAAGGAATAGTTTTGGGCCATGTTATTTCTTCTAGAGGGATAGAGGTTGATAAGTCTAAAATAGATATTATGCATTCTTTACCACCTCCCACAAATGTGAGAGAGGTTCGTTCTTTTCTTGGACATGCAGGTTTCTATAGGAGATTTATCAAAGACTTCTCAAAGATCACATTACCTCTTTGCAAGCTACTACAAAAAGATGTGGTTTTCCACTTTGATGATAAATGCAAAGAGGCGTTTGAAACATTGAAGGGACTCTTGACATCAGCTCCTATCATCCAACCACCAGATTGGAATGTACCTTTTGAAATCATGTGTGACGCTAGTGACTATGCTATTGGAGCTGTTTTGGGCCAACGGGTTGGCAAAGCCTCACATGCCATTTATTATGCCTCATGAACTCTTAATGATGCTCAATTGAACTATTCCACTACTGAAAAAGAACTTTTGGCTGTTGTATTTGCTTTAGAAAAATTTCGATCTTATTTAATTGGTACTAAAGTAATTGTATTTTCTGACCATGCAGCCCTTAAGTACTTACTCACTAAAAAGGAGGCCAAACCAAGGTTGATTAGATGGATACTTCTCTTACAAGAGTTTGATTTGGAGATAAAAGATAAGAGAGGTAGTGACAACCTGGTTGCGGACCATCTTAGCCGTTTAGTTCATGAAGATGATGCACTACCCTTGAATGAGAACTTTCCGGATGAGCAACTTCTTTTTATAAGAACAACAACTCCTTGGTATGCTGATATTGTTAATTACTTAGTTACCAAGAAGTTGCCACAAGAGTTGACACAAGCTCAAAGAAATAAGATCAAAAGTGATGCCAAATACTACATATGGGATGATCCTTACCTTTGGAAGCATTGCTCCGATCAGATTATAAGAAGGTGTGTACTCGAAACTGAATTTCAATCTATTCTCACCTTTTGTCACTCTTATGCATGTGGAGGACACTTTGGATCCAAAAGAACAGCCATGAAAGTTCTTGATTCTGGATTTTATTGGCCTACCATATTCAAAGATGCATACCTCTTTTGCAAGTCATGTGATCGTTGCCAAAGAACTGGTAACTTAGGTGCTAGAAATCAAATGCCTCAAACTCCAATACTTATTGTTGAAATTTTTGATGTATGGGGCATGGATTTCATGGGACCTTTTCCTCCTTCTTTTGGTAATCTTTATATTTTACTTGCCGTTGATTATGTTTCAAAGTGGGTGGAAGCAAAATCCACTAGGACTAATGACTCTAAAGTTGTTTCAGATTTTGTCAAGACTAACATCTTTGCTAGGTTTGGAACGCCAAAGGCCATAATCAGCGATAGAGGTACTCACTTTTGCAATAGGACTATGGAAGCACTTTTGAGGAAGTATAACATCACACACAAGGTCTCCACCTCATATCATCCTCAAACTAGTGGGCAAGCTGAAGTGTCAAACCGAGAAGTTAAGTCCATCCTTGAAAAGACAGTTAATCCAAATAGGAAGGATTGGAGTTCACGACTTGATGATGCACTTTGGGCTTATAGGACAGCATATAAGACACCTATTGGTATGTCTCCTTATCGACTTGTTTATGGTAAGCCTTGTCATCTTCCGGTTGAATTGGAACATAAATCATATTGGGCTATCAAACAATGCAACATGGAGATGGATGAGATAGGAAAGAAAAGAAAACTTGACCTACAAGAATTAGAGGAGATAAGGAATGATGCCTATCAGAATTCTAGGATTTACAAGGAAAAGACTAAGGCATTCCATGACAAGATGATATCAAGAAAAGAATTTGTTGTTGGACAAAAAGTTCTTCTCTTCCATTCACGCCTTAAGTTATATCCAGGTAAATTACGTTCTCGTTGGGTTGGACCTTTTGTTATTACTAATGTATTTACTCATGGTGCAGTTGAAATCCAAAGCCCGAAAACAGATAAGGCATTCAAAGTGAATGGTCATAGATTGAAGCCTTACTATGAGAACTTTCCAATACAAGATGTGGAGGAGTTTCCACTTTTTGAGCCAAAGTATGTTGAGCAATAATGGCATGGGTCTAAGTCAGGCTGAGGACAATAAACCAAGCGCTTCTTGGAGAGGCAACCCAAAAGGATGGAGAGCATCTATTATATCAGATTTGCATATTCCTTACTCTCCATCATTCTATCTTTTATTGTTTTTCTTTTCTTTTGTTTAATAGTTCTTTTCTCTTACATATAATTCTTGCATTGGGGGATAATAGCATTACATTGAGGACAATGTAAAAATTATGTGTGGGGGGAAGAATTTAGGATTTTATTTAGAGTGTTTTGTTTTTTAGTCTTTTTATGTTGTTTTTCTTTCTGATCCTTGTTTTGAAAATAACTAGATGTAAATATAATTTTTTTTAACCCCGGTTAAATGGCGGATAACGGTACTCCGTGATTATTTAAATCGGTTCCATCAGCTACCCACAAAACTGATATTGTATATAAATTTCTCTTCCAATTTCTCTTTCAATTTTTTTTCATTTTTTTTTCAGGATGGATGATATTCTCACAAGATTGCAGAAACGATTTCCTCCTTTTCCTCGAAATATTTTACTGAAGCTTTACCAAGTTCGACTTGAAAGATTAAGAATGCTTATGCACAAAGGGATTCCTGACGACATACGTTGGATAATTGAAGCCAAGGTACGTGAAGATGAATATCTTCTTGTTTTGCATTTACCAGGTACAGGTAGAAGCACTTTTGCAAAGAAGCGACGAGCAAAGCGCATGAGTTCAAATTGCCACAAATGTGCACGATGGACGTGTAACGGTAAATGTCGTTCTATTGGGATTCCGTCCTCTAATCGAGATGATAAAATTGAATTCATTAAGGATGGACTGAGTAAGGAGAATTTGGGTAATATCCAACTTTCTCTTGAGACGCATCCTAGTGGAGACGTACAAAGAGAAATTCTTGATTTATGGCCGCAATTCCAAAGGGAATGGCAACATCTTGGGAATTTGATGTTAAAAGACCCTGTTTGCCAGCTTGTAAGAAAACTGGATGGGAAGCATATCCTCGACTCATAGAAGGCGTTTAAGCCGTTTCTGGACGTAAAACCAGAGGAAGATGTGAGCCACAATCACAACTACAATAAATGACTTCTCAGCTTTTGGTTTGATTTGCAATAACTTTATTTTGTTTTAATTTACGTGTTGTTCGATTTGTGTAATTATTCTCGTTTTTTTTATTTGTCTTTTAATGTTGATTTTTTCTTCTCTTTTTGATTTTCTTCCTGAAATCACGCAAAAATCTTTTGTTAGGTTAACATTTTCTTCTGACAGGTCAGATACACTTTCGGCGACATTATTACTCTTGTCTGATTCACTACTGAGTCCTCTATATATTACACCATGTACTCATTCTCTTTCAGGCACTCGAAAAAAAAAATGGAAAGTACTTCATCCCAGCGCATTAAAAAAATTTGTGTCTTTGGAGGTGCTTATCCAGGAAAAAATAACATATTCGCTGATGAAGCCATAAGAGTTGGAGTAATACTTGCCCAACAAAAGATCCACTTGATTTATGGAGGCGGTAGTACGGGTTTAATGGGAGCAGTCGCTACAGCAGCACACGCCGGAGGAAGTCCAGTTCTAGGAATCGTGCCAAAACTATTCACAAGTTTTTGTGGACCTACCGTGGGTAAGGAAATACAAGTCTGGAGTATCCCTGAACGGATAACAATCATGTACCATTCTGCCGATGCATTCATTGCTTTACCAGGAGGTCTGGGTACATTGGAAGAAATAGCTTGCGTGGCTTCTTGGTCATCTTTGGTCACAAATAAGAAACCCATTGGTTTGCTTAATATTAATGGTTATTTTAGTAATTTGCTTTCATATTTAGATAATGCTGTGGATAATGGATTCATGTTTTCAGAGGCAAGGAGAACCATAATTTCTGCTACAACCATTGAAGATTTACTCAAAAAGCTCCAAGCTTATGAGTATTTATCTGCTACGGTTGTTTCGCAAACGCTCGGAAAAAGAAAAAGAGATATGGACGAGCAAGGAGTGGATTGCACTTTGTCTTTGTGACATTATCTAACATTTTGTTTGTTGTGTCTCAGTTATAATAAGTGGTTAGCAACCTCTACAGGTAATATCTCCTAAATTTTACCTTCTTAAAAAAAAAAAAAAATTTGTTGTGTTTTAAGCAATTTAGAAGTATTCATTCTGAACAAGGTCTGAGTAAGGGAGACTTGAGACATACCTTGTCAGTTTGATTTCTTCTTTTCAAAAAAAAAAAAAAAAAAGAGAGTTTGTTGTGTTTTAAGCAATTTAGAAGTATTCATTCTGAACAAGGTCTGAGTAAGGGAGACTTGAGACATACCTTGTCAGTTTGATTTTAATCTTTTTACGTTTACTTGTTAATTTTTGTTTAGTATTTTAGGATTATTTAGGTTGCATGAGTTTGTTTTGTTTAGTTCTTTTCTCTTACACATGACTCTTTCATTTGGGTTAAAAGACTTACATTGAGGACAATGTAAGAATTAAGTGTGGGGGGAATGATTTAGGATTTCTTTTATTTTTGTCTACTATTTTTTTTTATGAGTCTTTATTATTATTATTATTTTTTAGTGTGTTTTAGTTCCTTTTTAATACAATGATGAGATATGAATTGCAAAAGTCTAAAACATATTTATTAGTGAGAAGATTTTCATGAGAATTGAGCTTGATGTCAACCTTTTTATGAGCCAATGTTAATATAATATGTTGATTGAGAAAGAAGCATGTTTAGACTTAATCTGACTTGTATAATCATCCTTGTGAGTTTTTGAGCCTAAAATGATTGATGCATTATACAAATCAATCTAATTTCTTTCTTGAGTGCTCTTATGATTACATGATTCTCTAGAACTTGCTTTAAACCGTTTAAGACTATATTGATGCATGTGACAACATGAATATGATAGAGGCATTAGGATTTTTAGCCAGGGCCAAACAACCATCCCTTATTGATGTTCCAAGAGAACACACCCTTAGTGAACCAATTTGAGCCTACATTGAATAAGCTATCTCTTTGGTAACCATAACTTGTCCCTAACCTAAATATACTTATATCTTTACCTTTGTTCCAAAGATGAATTAGCATGATTTGAGACAAGTTGCAAAGACAAGGGATATTTTTTGGTTAGAAACAAGAAATAAGTGTGGGGGGAAAAGAAAAGAAAAGTCAAGAGAAAAAGAAATGGAATACTGGCAAATACATTCCTATATAAAAAAAAATAAATCATCTCTTGAATTTGTGGAAAAAGAAAAAGATGTTACAAAGTTGTTTAGAATGAAGAAAAGGCCCAACATGAATATCCGGCCTAGGTGACTATGTACTTGTAAAGAGTTTTGAGAAGTTTCTTTGTATAATCTTTTTATGTCTCTAAACTTTATGAACTCTTTGGAACCTTTGTGATATCTTTATCCTTTTGTTCTTCAACCACATTACAAACCCCTTGGCCCCATTACAACCTTGATTAAAGACCTCTTGATTTATGAAGTTGCATGATCTTTTAGTGGAGAATAGGTGGACAAGCAAGCATATGGTAGAAGTGTTTTCATGAGATTGATTGAGTGTAAACACTTTACCACTACTTTAAAGAGTGAAAATCAAGAGAATATCCCATGTGAGAAGTTGAGATTAAATTTGAACATGCACTATTTTGATTGAGATATGTTATGCTAATATTGGCTTAACTCAAACAATTTACATTCAAGCATGAATTTTTGTGAAATTCTTTAAGCTATTGATTAGTTTATAAGACTTGTTCAAAGATTGTCTCTAATTTGTATTGAAAGGATTAGGAATAAATATTTTTAGTATATGTAGTTTATTTATATTTTAGTTTTTCAATGTTTGTGGGTATCGTTCTAGTAAACCCTCACGAGACTAAACTCGTCCACTAGGGACACCTAGGGGTTTAAAGGCTTGTGTCACATGCTAAGTGCCACCGTGATTTCCTACGAAAGTGGATTAGATTAGATTTTCTTATTTTATTTTTATTGAGTCGTTGCTAGGGACTAGCAACAATCTAAGTGTGGGGGTGTGATAACTCGTATAATTATATAGTTTTTAGTTATGTTTTATTATTGTTTTGTGTCAAATACGAGTTATTATTGTTTAGTCTAATTGTGTTTATGATCTTTATGTATTTTGGTGTTTTTCACAAGTTTCTTTGAGTGATTTCAGATTACTAGAATTAAGGGCAAATCCAGTTCAGTTCCAATTCCGACACATTTTGCCATATCAGCTATATCTCGAGTTTCACTGAAGTAATAAGGCTGAAATTTGTAGATGTGCAAAGCTAAGAGGCATATCTATCTTTTTCATGTTTTACACTTCTTGAAACGGAGTCGTTTTCCCTAGCGAAATTGACCATCAAGTTGGCTGATGTGCAATGACGTGTGTGCTGACCTGTTTTCGTATTTTGCCCATATCTGCTTATCCACATCAGAAAATGAGCTGATTCCAACGGCTATGGATCCGTAACTGATAGGGTAACATTTTTCTAGAAGACCATGTGATCAGATAAGGCCTGAAAAATTGACAAAATCGACCATCAAGTTGGCTGATCAAAATCGTCATGTATGACGAAAATTGTTAGAAAATGCACCCACCTATTATACCTACCTTTGAAATTTGTAAAGCTTGTCTCTTGTCATTTAGCCCTCCAAAATGTGTATAAATAGAGGGCCTTGGGTGATTGTAAGGGATCATTGATGGAGACTCAATTAAGAGTTGTAAACCCAAGTGCAGGTTATGTTCAAGTAATAAATTCTAGGGTGTCCGAGGTCGAACCACAGGGAAGCGTACTAGTAAGTATAAGTTTATAAATATATATGAAAAAGAAAATAAACAAGATATTAGGGAATCAATAACAAAGAAAGTAAACAAGATATTAGAGAACAAAATAAACAAAATAACATAAAAGCAATTAAACAAGATATAAAAAACAATAAGAAAGGATGTTGAGGTTAGAGAATCCACTCTTGGTGTTATGCTAAGATTAATCTTGTTTTATTACACAATTGAAATCCACACATAAGGGAGGTTCCAATCGGAAGGTTTAGCAATTCAATCCAAATTGTCCAACGTCCATAGCATATGATATTATGTTCAAATGGTGTCCTCAAAACTCATAAAAAAAGTCCAAGCATTCCTTATGCCAAGGTATATGTCTACAACAAATCAAGGTTATGAAACCAAGCATTTATTGTGCCATTTTCATTGTCAATAATGAATCAAGATCCCTACTTTGCAAGTATGATTTTAAACCAAAAGAAAATATTATCTATACTAGTGTTTATAAATGATAATTCATTTTAGCTCATGTTTAAGAGACTAACCTTAGCATTTACCAAGAGCTTCACCTCATCACCTCAAGAATATGATTAGCAACACATACTAGATATGAATAAAATGAAAAGAAATGTAAGAAGCATAAGTAAATAAAAAAAAGAAAACTAGAGAAAGGAAAGAAGAAGAAAACTTAGAGAATTTTATTACAATGGCTAATATCCTCCCAATGTATCAATGTATCCCAATACTCATCCAAGGCCCTCTATTTATACATATTTTGGAGGGCTAAATGACAAGAGACAAGCTTTACAAATTTCAAAGGTAGGTATAATAGGTGGGTGCATTTTTCTAACAATTTTCGTCATATTGTATGACAATTCTGATCAGCCAGCTTGATGGTCGATTTTGTCAATGTTGGAGGCTCGATCTGATAAAATGGTCTTCTAGAAAAATATACCCCTATCAGTTACGGATCCATAGCCGTTGGAATCAGCTCATTTTCTGATGTGGATAAGAAAATATGGGCAAAATACGAAAACAGGTCAGCACAGACGTCATTGCACATCAGCCAACTTGATGGTCGATTTCACTAGGGAAAACGACTCCGTTTCAAGAAGTGTAAAACATGAAAAATATAGATATGCCTCTTAGCTTTGCACGGCTACAAATTTCAGCCTTATTGCTTCAGTGAAACTCGAGATATAGCTGATATGGTAAACGGTGTCGGAACTGGAACTGAACTGGATTTGCCCTTAATTCTAGTAATCTGAAATCACTCAAAGAAACTTGTGAAAAACACCAAATTACATAAAAATATAAAATATCATAAAAACAATTAGACTAAACAATAATAACTCGTATTTGACACAAAACAATAATAAAACATAACTAAAAACTATATAATTATACGAGTTATCACACCCCCACACTTAGATTGTTGCTAGTCCCTAGCAACGACTCAATAAAAATAAAATAAGAAAATCTAATCTAATCCATTTTCGTAGGAAATCACGGTGGCACTTAGCATGTGACACAAGCCTTTAAACCCCTAGGTGTCCCTAGTGGACGAGTTTAGTCTCGTGAGGGTTTACTAGGACGATACCCACAAACTTTGAAGACATAAGAAAAACTAAAAATAATAATTATAACTAATCCTTCCAATATAAATTAGAGATAATCATTGGACAAGTCTTAAAAACTAATCAATAGCTTAAAAAATTCACGAAAAATCTTGCTTGAATGTAAATAAATGAGTTAAGCCAATATTAACATAACATATTTCAATCAAAATAGTGCATATTCAAACTTAATCTCAACTTCTCACATGGGATACTCTCTTGATTTTCACTCTTTAAAGTAGTGGTAAAGTGTTTACACTCAATCAATCTCATGAAAACACTTCTACCATATGCTTGCTTGTCCACCTATTCTCCACTATTTAGATCATACAACTTCATAAATCAAGAGGTCTTTATTCAAGGTTGTAATGGGGCCAAAGGGTTATAATGTGGTTAAAGAACAAAAGGATAAAGATATCACAAAGGTTCCAAAGAGTTCATAGATTTTAGAGACATAATAAGATCATACAAATAAAACTTCTCAAAACTCTTATAAAGCACATAATAACATAGGCTAAATATTCATGTTGAGCCTTTTCATCATTCTAACCAACTTTGTAACATCTTTTTCTAGAAGTTCAAGAGAAGATTTTTTTTTTTTTTAATATGGGAATGTATTTGACAATGATCCCTTTCTTTTTCTCTTGACTTTTTCTTTTCTTTTCTTCCCCCACACTTATCTTTTGTTTCTAACCCAAATTTTCAACTAAAAATATCCCTTGTTTTTTGCAATATGTCTCAAAAAATCCATCTTTAGAACAAGGGTAAGGATATAAGTATATTTTAGGCTAGGTGTAAGTTGTGGTTACCAATAAAACAGCATATTTAATGTAGGCTCAAATTGGTTCACTAGTGGGGATGTTCTCTTAGAACATTAATAAGGGATGGCTGTTTGGCTCTGGTTATAATCCTAATGCCTCTATCATATTCATGTTGTCACATGTATCAATATAGTCTCAAACGGTTTAAAGCAAGTTCTAGAGAATCATGTAATCATAAGAGCACTCAAGAAAGAAATTAGATTGATTTGTATAATGCATCAATCATTATAGGCTCAAAAACTCACAAGGATGATTATACAAGTCAGATTAAGTCTAAACATGCTTCTTTCTCAATCAACATATCATATTAACATTGGCTCATAAAAAGGTTGATATCAAGCTCAATTCTCATGAAAATCTTCTCACTAATAAATCTGCTTTAGACTTATGCAATTCATATCTCATTATAGTATTGAAAGTAACTAAAAAACACACTAAGTATAAACATGCTTTTTTTTTTTTTGAAGAAGAAGAAGAAGATTAAATCAAACTGACAAGGTATGTCTCAAGTCTCCCTTACTCAGACCTTGTTCAGAATGAATACTTCTAAATGTCTTAAAACACAACATTTTTTTTTTATTTTTTTTTTTAGCAAAATATGTCCCTTACCCCCTACTAAAATATGACATTGTCCTCAATGTCAAATTTTAAAGGTAGAATTTAGGAGATATTACCTGCAGAGGTTGCTAACCACTTATTATAACTGAGACACAACAAGCAAAATGTTAGATAATGTCACAAAGACAAAGTGCAATCCACTCCTTGCTCGTCCATATCTTTTTTTTTTTCCGAGCGTTTGCGAAACAACCGTAGCAGATAAACACTCATAAGCTTGTAGCTTTTTGAGTAAATCTTCAATGGTTGTAGCAGAAATTATGGTTCTCCTTGCCTCTGAAAACATGAATCCATTATCCACAGCATTATCTAAATATGAAAGCAAATTACTAAAATAACCATTAATATTAAGCAAACCAATGGGTTTCTTATTTGTGACTAAAGATGACCAAGAAGCCACGCAAGCTATTTCTTCCAATGTACCCAGACCTCCTGGTAAAGCAATGAATGCATCGGCAGAATGGTACATGATTGTCATCTGTTCAGGGATACTCCAGACTTGTATTTCCTTACCCACGGTAGGTCCACAAAAACCTGTGAATAGTTTTGGCACGATTCCTAGAACTGGACTTCCTCCGGCGTGTGCTGCTGTAGCGACTGCTCCCATTAAACCCGTACTACCGCCTCCATAAATCAACTGGATCTTTTGTTGGGCAAGTATTACTCCAACTCTTATGGCTTCATCAGCGAATATGTTATTTTTCCCTGGATAAGCACCTCCAAAGACACAAATTTTTTTAATGCGCTGGGACGAAGTGCTTTCCATTTTTTTTCTTTTTCGAGTGCCTGAAAGAGAATGAGTACATGGTGTAATATATAGAGGACTGAGTAATGAATCAGACAAGAGTAATAATGTCGCCGAAAGTGTATTTGACCTGTCAGAAGAAAATGTTAACCTAACAAAAGATTTTTGCGTGATTTCAGGAAAAAAATCAAAAAGAGAAGAAAAATCAATCGTAAAAGACCAATGCAAAAAAAATGAGAATAATTACACAAATCGAACAACACGTAAATTAAACTGAAATAAAGTTATTGCAAATCAAACCAAAAGCTGAGAAGTCATTTATTGTAGTTGTGATTGTGGCTCACATCTTCCTCTGGTTTTACGTCCAGAAACGGCTTAAACGCCTTCTATGAGTCGAGGATATGCTTCCCATCCAGTTTTCTTACAAGCTGGCAAACAGGGTCTTTTAACATCAGATTCCCAAGATGTTGCCATTCCCTTTGGAATTGCGGCCATAAATCAAGAATTTCTCTTTGTACGTCTCCACTAGGATGCGTCTCAAGAGAAAGTTGGATATTACCCAAATTCTCCTTACTCAGTCCATCCTTAATGAATTCAATTTTATCATCTCGATTAGAGGACGGAATCCCAATAGAACGACATTTACCGTTACACGTCCATCGTGCACATGGTAGGAGTTGTATTAGAAAGATTACCTGAAAAAGTTTCACAATAAAATCTAACTAAACGACGAGATCTAAAATCACGTCGCCAAACAAGCATAAAACAAAGTTAATATACAGATTAGGCGGTATAACCAGCCAATAAAAATAAAACAAAGTTAATATACAATATAAATATAAATATATAGAAAATTAGGCGGTATAACCAGCCAAAATAAATCAAAGTTAATATACAAATTAGGCGGTATAACCAGCCAATAAAAATAAATATAGGCGGTATAACCAGCCAATAAAAATAAATATACTTATAAACTTATATACTTAGTATTGCTTCCCCGGCAACGGCGCCAAAAACTTGATGGAGACTCAATTAAGAGTTGTAAACCCAAGTGCAGGTTATGTTCAAGTAATAAATTCTAGGGTGTCCGAGGTCGAACCACAGGGAAGCGTACTAGTAAGTATAAGTTTATAAATATATATGAAAAAGAAAATAAACAAGATATTAGGGAATCAATAACAAAGAAAGTAAACAAGATATTAGAGAACAAAATAAACAAAATAACATAAAAGCAATTAAACAAGATATAAAAAACAATAAGAAAGGATGTTGAGGTTAGAGAATCCACTCTTGGTGTTATGCTAAGATTAATCTTGTTTTATTACACAATTGAAATCCACACATAAGGGAGGTTCCAATCGGAAGGTTTAGCAATTCAATCCAAATTGTCCAACGTCCATAGCATATGATATTATGTTCAAATGGTGTCCTCAAAACTCATAAAAAAAGTCCAAGCATTCCTTATGCCAAGGTATATGTCTACAACAAATCAAGGTTATGAAACCAAGCATTTATTGTGCCATTTTCATTGTCAATAATGAATCAAGATCCCTACTTTGCAAGTATGATTTTAAACCAAAAGAAAATATTATCTATACTAGTGTTTATAAATGATAATTCATTTTAGCTCATGTTTAAGAGACTAACCTTAGCATTTACCAAGAGCTTCACCTCATCACCTCAAGAATATGATTAGCAACACATACTAGATATGAATAAAATGAAAAGAAATGTAAGAAGCATAAGTAAATAAAAAAAAGAAAACTAGAGAAAGGAAAGAAGAAGAAAACTTAGAGAATTTTATTACAATGGCTAATATCCTCCCAATGTATCAATGTATCCCAATACTCATCCAAGGCCCTCTATTTATACATATTTTGGAGGGCTAAATGACAAGAGACAAGCTTTACAAATTTCAAAGGTAGGTATAATAGGTGGGTGCATTTTTCTAACAATTTTCGTCATATTGTATGACAATTCTGATCAGCCAGCTTGATGGTCGATTTTGTCAATGTTGGAGGCTCGATCTGATAAAATGGTCTTCTAGAAAAATATACCCCTATCAGTTACGGATCCAAAGCCGTTGGAATCAGCTCATTTTCTGATGTGGATAAGAAAATATGGGCAAAATACGAAAACAGGTCAGCACAGACGTCATTGCACATCAGCCAACTTGATGGTCGATTTCACTAGGGAAAACGACTCCGTTTCAAGAAGTGTAAAACATGAAAAATATAGATATGCCTCTTAGCTTTGCACGGCTACAAATTTCAGCCTTATTGCTTCAGTGAAACTCGAGATATAGCTGATATGGTAAACGGTGTCGGAACTGGAACTGAACTGGATTTGCCCTTAATTCTAGTAATCTGAAATCACTCAAAGAAACTTGTGAAAAACACCAAATTACATAAAAATATAAAATATCATAAAAACAATTAGACTAAACAATAATAACTCGTATTTGACACAAAACAATAATAAAACATAACTAAAAACTATATAATTATACGAGTTATCAATCATATTGGAGATTGGTAGGATATTAGCCATTTTAACAAAATTCTCTAAGTTTTCTTCTTCTTTCTTTTCTCTAGTTTTCTTTTTCTTTAGAAAGAGCAAGAGGTTGGATAATTAATATTCTTCTTCTTCTTCTTCTTTCTTTCTTTTATTTTCTTCTTAGATTCTATTTAATTTTATGTTTATAATGCCTATGCTAGGCTAAACTTCTATTTGGTTAAGGGTGATTTCAAAGCCCTAGACATGTTTTATGATTGATTTTCAGATTCTATCTATCATTAATTTTCTATCAAAGTTGCTTATGTTCTTCTACAAGAATTGTTCATGATGTTGTCTTGATTTTGTTTAGGTGTACAACTAGATAGATCTTGATAATTATCTATTGCCAGTTTAGGAGTCTTGATCCGTGTAATTGTCTTGATTTCCTATTCATAAGTGGCAATTTGTGATTAATGATTATGGTCAAGTTTTCAATAATTGCAAAGTGGAACATAACCTAAGTTGAACAATCCGAGCTTATGTGTTTGTTGCTTAGATCAACCTATCTTTCTCATCATAAAGCTGCCATTAAATTGAATTTAGAGAGCTTATTCTAGGTTGTTTAATGGTTAGAGATTAAATAGAGAGCTTGTTCTATTTAACGACAAACTAAGGAAAGATTGGGATAACAGAGCTTGTTGTTATCTACGGTTGTTAACTTTGATAGTTGGTTGATATTGATAGATCTGAAATTGATTCTTAATGATGTCTAGTGGTGGAGAATGAAACCTTAACCATATTTTTCATATTTGATTCTTCTTACTTACTTGTTTTCTTACTTTTCTAGTTTGCTTATTTTTAAAAGTATATTTATTTTTATTGGCTGGTTATACCGCCTAATTTGTATATTAACTTTGTTTTACTTTTATTGGCTGGTTATACCGCCTAATTTAGTATATATATTTTTATTGGCTGGTTATACCGCCTAATTTAGTATATATATTTTTATTGGCTGGTTATACCGCCTTGCATCTTCTTCTTATTATTTACTTTAGTTTAAATCTGGCTTCAAAAACCCCTTTTCTTTTATTGTTCTTGAATTTAAGTTTTAAACTATTAACTTATAAACTAAAACCCAATCCCTGAGGACTCGACCCTTGCTAACTACTATACTTACAATTTATCTTTTTAGTGCAAGGTTAAATAAGATACACTCTTTTGGGTGCATCATCTCTCTAGCTTGATTTAATGGTTTGTTGAGTTGTTTGTTCAATCTTGTTCTTAATGCTTCTAATTGTTTGATCACCAATTAGATTGATTTGTTAACCTGAATACAACTAGACATAGAGAGTTTAGTGTTAGATATGGATTGAATGACACATGTTTCATATTCATTTATTAGGATGAATTGATATGCAGGTAGGGTAGAAATATACTTACTTATCATGTGTAACCATTGTTAGAGCCTAAGCTTAATGAGTTCTTCTTTAATTCAATTATCATAGACATATAGTTAATTGGTTAGGAAGGATATTTTTATAAGACCATCGAAAGATGCTTATAATAAGATAGAACTCTAGGTTAACAACTCAGGTTCATTAATCAAGTGAAGAGGTAGAGAGAGATTCAAGCGAAGTCTTGAGGGAAGTTGTAATCCTAGGCTTTTATAATTAATTGAATTCAACCTTTTTAATTTACTTTCTTTTAATATTAGTTTATTTTAATTTAGTTTTTGATTATCATCTTTAATTAATTGTTTAGATAATATTGAGTTTGTTAATTTTAGTACTTAGCAAAATTTAGTAACAATTCCTCGTGGGTTCGACACTTCACTTTTCATTATATTACTTGTCAACGATACGTGCACTTGCATAGTGAAATCTGACAACAATGATCGAGTTTATAGATTTTTGTTGAAGTTGCAAAAGATATCTTAAATCATTAAAAGTAAGAATTAAGAATTGAAAATGCTAAGAATAATCTAACACCAAAGAAGGGAGATGATATGAACTGAACTCTAAGAATGCTAAGAAAAGAATTCAAAGGCTTACGAAATCATCAAATCAGACAAGTCTATCGTTGAAAATACAACTTGTTTACAAAGAAGTAGACCAACTGAAGGGCTGGGCAACCTGCCCAGCAGGTCCAGCCCGCATTCGACCGGGTCTAGGCAAGTGTTTTTTTGATCCAGGCCGCCCGGTCCAGCCCTGATCATTATTCATAGAGTACAAAATATTTTTATTTAAATTTAATTATAAAAATATATAAAAAATAATTTAAAAGAATTATTAAGGATGAACAGTGAATTCGGGCCCATGGGTTGGCCCGAGCCCACCCAGGGTAGGGCCTGGGCAAGGAAGTTGAAAATTTTCGCAGCCACGGCCCAGCTGGGCCCAGAGCAGGTCTACAAGAAGTTGCTGATGGAGAGCTTTCAAATACAAAAGAAATTTAAGGAAGCTAAAGAAACTGAGCTACCATGGAGCTGAAGTATAATGAGTTTGTTTTACGTAGTAGATGTACGTGTCTCTCTTTAATCTTGGCGGTTGTCTCCTTTTTGAAGCCAATTCCCAATGGCTGCTTTCTCCATTCTTGCTACCAACCCCTTCGATTTTGGCTCATGCAACGGCAAGCTAAGAGCTGTTGGTATCGGTCGTACCAGCCGATACGTACTGATTTTGAAGAAAAACAAAGCGGTACTAACATTGTACCATTTCAGTTTTTATACCGGTTCGTACGAATCATACCGGTCGTATCGGTCGATACCGTCTTGGATCTGTCTGTATCGGTACGTATCGAACCGTACCGATTGGTACAAGATTTTGATTATTTTTAATTTTTTTTTAAAAAAATCATCAATTCTTAATACTTTTTAGTCATAATAATTTTTAAATTTTTATAATTTCATTAAAAATATATATTTATTAAATTAGGCTATTGAATCTAATTAATAATAATTTATTATATTTTTTAATATTTACTTTATTTATTTATGTTTACAAATTTTAGATATTAAATATTTATAATTTTAAAATTTTGTATTTGCATATAAACATATGTATGTATGTAATTGAGATATATTTGTACATGTATATGATATATATTTTATTGAAAAACTTAATTAGAAATGAGCTTTATAAATATATATGAAAAAATATTTAGAAAATGTCGATAAATTCGAAACAGTATGCTGAAACACACCGATATCAATACACATCAATACAAAAAAAAATGATACGTGATACGCTCATAAAATACACATTGTATGCCCTTTCTATTCTCAGTTTTAGTTATGTTTTCGATCTTTATTTTGATTACTTATATTATATTTTTGAATTTTAGGTATATTTAGGAGAATGAAGTGAAAAGATGTCAATAATGATGGTAAAGAGCTTACAAAATCATAATCACAAGATGGAAGAAGACTTGGGAGTCAAAAAGATCAATTTCTGGTTGCAAAGCAAGAAGGCAGATTTGACATCCGGAGCTTGTTGCAAGGAAAACATGATGTTGAAGTCTTTATTTAAAGAAACTTCCTCTTGACTTTTGAAGCTGGCTTGAATACCTTTCCAACGGTAGTTTACACGCCTAAATTGGACAATAAATGATCATCCAAATCAATCGAGAAAGTGCAAGAAGATGCGTCAAAAAAATGGCTGGCAGAAGCTCGACACCGCGGTGCCTAATTCTGACGCCACGGCGCCCTAGATTTGGGAAAAATACCGCAAATCTGGAAAAAAATGCAATTTTCCCCCCAAACCTTACTTGTGCGGCAAGGACTTGTTCCCAGGGTTTTAAAACTCTAAAAATACCATCTTTTGAGCCACAAACTAGACATCTTTTGAGGAGCCTCAAGGATCATCATTCTTCTTCTTCTTTTTCTTCTCCATTCTTTTATTTTCTTTTTATTTTTATGTATATATTATCTACGCCTATGCTAGGTTAAACTCCTTTTTGGTTAAGGGTGATGTCAAAGCCCTAGACATGTTTTGTAATTAATTTTCATAATCTATCTATCATTGGTTCTCTATCAAAGTTGCTTATGTTCTTCCATTAAAATTGTTCATGATGTTGTCTTGATTTGTTTAGGGTGCACACTAGATATATCTTGATAATTATCTAATGCTAGTTTAGGAGACATGATACGTAGCTTGTCTTGATTTCCTATTCAATAGTGGCAATTTGTGATTAATGATTATGGTCAAGTTTTCGCTAATTGCAAAGTGGAACATAACCTAAGTTAAACAATTCATGTTTATTCTTTTGTTGCTTAGATCAACGTATCTTTCTCATCATAAAGCTGCTATCAAATTAAATTTAGAGATGTTTATCCAAGGTTGTTTGGTAGTTAGAGATTAAATAGTGGCGTTTGTCCTATTTAACGACGAACTAAGGAAGGATTGAGGTAAAACGGGATGTTGTTATCTACGGTTGTTAATTTTGATAGTTAATTGATGTTGATAGATATGAAATTGATTCTTAAGGTTTAAGTACCCACATAGTCCATGTATTGTAGTGAAAAGAGTAAATTAGTCCATGTACTGTAAAAGTGAGTAATTTAGTCCATGTACAATTGAAAAAGGTGCAAATAAGTAAAATTGATAACGATTTTAATGAAAAACTACTAAAATGATGACGTGGACTCGTAAAATCTAACAGATTTAGATATATTTCAAGTCATATTTTATTCCAAGTCATTAATTCTGTTAGATTTTATGAGTCCACATCAGCATTTTAACAAATTTTCATTAACACCGTTATCAATTTTACTTATTTGCACCTATTTCAATTGTACAGGGACTAAATTACTCACTTTTACAGTACAGGGACTAAATTACTATTTTCACTATAGTATAGGGACTATGTGGGTAGTTAAACCGATTCTTAATGATGTCTAGTGGTGGAGAATGAAACCTTAACCATGCTTTTCTCATATTTGACTTCTTCTCTTTAATTACTTGCACTTTTATTATTCTGATTTGTTTTACTTATTTCAAAAACCCATTTTTTACTTTGTTTTATTTTCTTCTTTTAGAACTAAAGTTTTAAACCAACCAACTTATAAATTGAAACCCAATCTCTGTGGATTCGACCATTGCATACGACTTTACTATAATTGATCTTATTAGTGCAAGGTTTAATAAAGATACACTATTTTGAGTGTATCAAGTTTTTGGCACCGTTGCCGGAGATTGTTTTATTTAATTTATTTGTTACTTGGTTTATTTTCAGTTTAATTAATTTTCTTTTTGTATATATAGGTTTTCTTTTCTACCTAATCAAAGAGAGATGGTGTGGGCTACATCAAATATTCAAAACCAACTAGCCAATCTCATATCCATAGTTCAAAAATTGTCCATGGGTAATGTTCAACAATCAAAGAAGTGTGGAGTGTGCTTTATGATGGATCATCCAACCAATTTGTGCCCATACTTCCGAGATGATAATTGTGAACAAGCCTATGATTTAAGAGGATTTCAAGGCCAACAAGGGTTCCAAGAACAACAGTATGATCCTTCCTCAAACACTTACAATGAGGGATGGTGGGATCATACTAATTATGGCTACTCGAAATATTATCAAGAAGTAGATTCTTATGCCAATTACACTCATCCATCTAGCTTCAATCAACCATGGGCTCAACAACAAGATCTTTTTGAGCCACCACATGTGACTTCAATTAAAGGAAAAAAATACATTCTCATGTATTGCATTTTCCATATTCATGCATAGTATATAATATGTGATTTTTGCTATGATAATTTCCATGGTGTTGTTATTATTTTTTATTTATATTTTTGATGTTATGTTGTTTATTATATGGTTTTGAATATTTCATGATATCCTATGCTTTTTATTTAGTTATTTATTTATTTTGTCACATTATTTAGCATATACTATGTTCATGCATTATTATATATATTTTTATTTTCATGCATATTATATGATAGCATTATTTTATGTTTCATTTCATTTCATGTCATTTAGATTATATGCCATATCATTTATATTTGCCATGTCATTAAATCATTTTATTCCATTTAGAATATATCATGTTACCTAGGTCATTTCATTTTATATAGAATATATTATGTCACTTATGATATTTCATTTCATATAGAATATATCATGTTACTTAGGTTATTTCATTTCATATAGAATATATCATGTTACCTAGGTCATTCCATTTCATATAGAATATATTATGTCACTTAGGATATTTTATTTCATATAGAATATATCATGTTACCTAGGTTATTTCATTTCATTTAGAATATATCATATGACTTAGGATATTTCATTTCATTTAGAATATGCTATGACATTTAAATTATATCATACCATTTAGGTTGCATTATATTATCTAGACTTTGCTATGTGATTTTATTTATGTCACACATATTCATATTCATATTTTTGAAAATGTTTTGAAAAAGGTAATGATTTTTAATAAAATAAAGATATTCCCGAGTTAAAATAATTCATGAGTTCTCTGCCGGGTTTGCTGGGGAGGATATCATCAATTATCATTAATAACGGAATATCTTCTTTTAAGATGAGAATGATTCGAAAAGTTTTCCAAACTAATAAAAATTTCTATATTTTGCCACGTTTGTTGGGGAATATAGGAAAATTTTGAATTTATAAATTCCGAATAATTTTCAATTAAAAATGGAATTATTTTTCTTTAAATTGGGAATTAACTTGAAATACTAAATTAAAAATTGACTTTTTACCGAGACTTGAAATAACACTTGATTAATAAGGTACCGTTTTATACGGGCATTGTGGGGGTGTTAATCCTTCCCCACACGTAACCGAGTCCCGAACCCGCTTCTTTGATTTCTCTGGTTTAAAACGCAAACTTTGAAATTGGTTTAAAATGTTTTAATTAATTTTAAAATGTTTTATAAAACTGGTTTTAATAGGTGGCCGATCACACCTAGCTAAAAATGATTGGTGGCGAGTCCATGTCTTTTTCAAGGTCATTTTCAAAACCTTCATTTTTCAAGAGGAATTAAGTCGACTTTTCCTCAGTTTTTTTAATGTCACGCTTAACGAATAATAAAATCTTGCGATGAGTCTTGTTATTTTTTTAGGTTGCGACAGTTTGGCGACTCCACTGGGGACTTTAGAGAGTCAGGCCTAGAATTAGTCGTGTGTTATCAAAGTCTCGATTTTGTTGGTTTAATTAGTATTTAATTTTAATTCCCACATTTTTTATTAAGGAGAATTTTTGAAAATAATAAAATGTTTTTAAATATATCCATATTCATGTGTATACATATTATAATTGTTCTCTGGTTATTTTGGTGCATATATTCATTTATTGATTAGTTGATGATTTATGTTGTTTAATCTTGTTGGGGCATTTAGAATAAGGGATGTAGAATAGGTGGTGAAAGGTTTGTTATTTCTCCTCACACACTACATGTGCCATTTACATATCATGAGCCCTATACCTGGGTTCATCCTTTTAGGTGGGAGCAAAGTAACTAAGCCTTCATGATTAACAATTCGCATGGGCTAGTGAAACACTTCTGGAGTATTAAATTACCTAAGCCTTCGTGATTAACAATCCGCATGGGCTAGGGAAATAGACTCTAATGAATTGAACCCACTTCTATCGGGGTGCCTTACTAGCCTTCACCGGCGACAGTGAGGAACGATTCGGGGCTTTTAGAACTAATTCACCTTCATATAGTAAACCTAGGCAAAGCCCTGCCGGATTTCCAATTAGATATCCCGAAGTTAAGAACACATGGAGGAATATTTCCAATCCTTTTACCTTCTATTCTACTTTTCGAATAAGTTTATTTTTGAAAATCGGGCAATGATGAACGTACATCACAATGCCCATAATAAGTTTTGGTGTTTCATCCCAGAGGTGTTATAATGCCAAAATTTTGTTGGCATCCTCAGGGATAATTATTGTTTTGAATTATATTTTTTTTGTATTATTCGAATTTATTCCCGTTACTAATTCATTTTCCTTTTGTTGTTGTTTTTTTTTTTTTTGCATTCTTGTCATCATTTTTGCACATGGAAAGTTATTGGTCTTGGGATAATATTCAACCAAAAGGGCTTTCATGGAACGTCAGAATGTCTCAGTGGTCGAGAAGCATTTAAAGGTTAGGAAACAGTCCGAGAAGGGTCAGCAGGATAATAGGGATTGTTTGAAAATGGGATATGTGTCAGTATTGCCAGCCGAGGTTGATCTTACTATCAGGCAAAATGATCTCCGAGAATTGATAGATTTATGGAATTAATGGAGCATATCAGAAAAAGAAGCCTTCACTCAGACTTATAGGGATATAGCATTGTTAGTTCAGGTTAAGGTCAGTGGTGAGGTGATCCGAGCTGTGGTGCAATTTTGTAATCCCGCTTATCGGTGTTTTACTTTCAACAGAGAGGATATGACTCCAACCATAGAGGAATATTCGACCTTGATGCATATTGAGAACGTTATTCCTGACCGTATTTATTTGAAGGATACAAAGACGTCGGGTTTCAAGAAAAAAGTGTCTAAGATTCTAGGAGTGGAAAGAAATTGAGTCGAAAGCCATGTTGTCCGGAAAGGGGTAAGTCACTGTATCTCATGGGATGTTTTACGGACCTTTATTCACGGCCATTTAAGTAAGGAGACAGTTAGAAATATTTTTTCTCTGGCTATCTATGGTTTAGTTATCTTCCCAAAGACATTAGGGTATGTGGATGTGGCGGTATTTGATATTTTTGAGAGGCTTGAGCAGAGGATAAACCCAGCCCCGATAATCATAGCAGAAATAATCCGATCTTTTCTGTAGACGGGAAGGAAAGGGCGTTTTATAGGTTGTATACAGTTTCTTTACATATGGGTTCAGAGTCATTTTTTGTAAACAGGAGAATTTTCCTCTTCGCTTGTATTGGATGTCTTTTGCACCAATTGGGGAATTTCTTAAGAGAGATTAGCCTGAAAATAGAACTGAGAAACAATGGATCAACATCTTTCAGAATATCAAGGCTGAGATGATAATTTGGAGAGCTCCATGGATAGCTCTTATGCTGACGTTGTACAAATGCGGAGATAAAGCTTTTGTTCCATTATTGGGAGTATAGGGAGGAGTGAGCTATGCACCACTACTGGTACTAAGATAATAGGAATCCCGTCAGTTTACTCCTACGACCCATGACCTTAGTGATTTGGAATTTGCTTATGGAGAAGATGGATACTCGGGAAAGGTACGTGAGATTTAGTAGCATTGAAAGAAACTCATCGGGTGGAGGTAGCTAGATATGCTGACATCGTCACACCTGATTATCTGGTGTGGAGGGAATTGAGGGTTAATGATAGGTTGTTGACATCAGATGGAAAAGAGGTCTAGTTCATGAGTCCACCACCTAAGGAAGCGCCATCAGAGTTAGAAATTGCAAGGGCAGAATTCGAAAAAGAAAAGGCCCAAATGAGCAAAGAGATTGCCCGGCTGCAAAAAGAGCTTGAGGACATGAAAAATAGGGAATCAGCTCGAGAAAGAGAAAGAGAAAAGGAAAAGATCAAGAGAGAAAGGGACACTGCTAAGAGCGATCTTCAGGAATTACACTTGGAGAACAATGGGAGCAAGAGGTCAAAAACCTCAATAAGGAAAAGAACTATTGGAAAGAGAGAGCAAAGCATAAAGAAGCCCGAGCCAATCAACTGGAGAAACAAGCTAAGGAAAGCTTACACGGTGATGCTTTTGCTGACATGTCAAAGGGCCGTGAAAAAGTAGGGATCAGATTGAAGAGCAAGGCAATCAAAAGAGGACAATAAAACAGGTCCAAGATCCGAGGGAGTTACTATAGGACTGGTGTTTTGTAATAGCATTTTTGAATTAAGATAGACAGATTATCAGATTGTCTTAAGCAGTGATCTTTATCTTTGATGTATTTAGTTCCAGGAAATCAATGAAAGACCGTTTGGTTAGAATTATCCTAGGGCCAATACTTTTAAATGCATTCATCATTCATTTGTTCTTTCCTTTATATATTTTGTTTGTTCATTGATTTATTTATATTTATAATCATTCATTCATTTATTCTTTATAAATTATTCATACACTTAGTTATTTATTTATTTTTCCATTCATTTATTCTTTATAATTATTCATTCATATTCATACACTTAGACATTTACTTATTTGTTCATTCATTAACAATTAGTCATTTATTCATTCATTCATTCATTTTTATAAAATAAAATAAAAAAAGTGTCAATAATTTCTAATTCATGGTTTTTAAAACTAAAAATACAATTGGTCGCACTCAGAAAGAATAAGATTTTCGACACCCTTACAATACTCGATCTCAAGCCAGAGCTATGGAGAACAATTAGCTTGCTAGAATTGAAAGGATGGAAAGAACTCAAAGGGAACTGCAGGAACAGTTGGCTAAGTCTCAGAAGGAGTCACGAGAACAAATGGCCAAACTCATGGAGATGATAAATACCATGAAGAGGCAGAAATGGCTAGGGGAAAATTCAGTTACAAGAATGGTGCATTAAACTAGGAAGGCTGACCAGAGGTGGTACAGTAAAACGGCCAGGCATCCCAGCATGTGAGAAATGAACTTCCAACTAGGGCAGCATCCTATGTTAACATCCAACTAGTGGCTGAAGCACAAAATATTGGTCCTAAAAAGGGTAATATTGGGGTTGATCCAATTGATGTGGACGTTCTAGACTTTGAGGAACTTGCTGAAAAGGAAAGGGCAAAGATGATTGAGCTGAAGAGGGTTGAAATGGCAGAACCCCAAAAAAAATATCAGTTGCTGGAGGAAAGATTGAGGGCAGTTGAAGGGGCAGAGCTATTTGGCAGTCTGGATGCCAAAGAAATAAGTTTAGTACACGGTCTGGTGATTCCTCTAAAGTTCAAAGTACCAGACTTTGAAAAATATAACTGAACTACCAACCCATTAGCACATCTGACCATGTACTGCAGGAAGATGACCGGACATGATGAAGATGAAAAATTGCTTATCCACTATTTTTAGGATAGCTTGATAGGGTCCGTAACTCGGTGGTATAACCAGCTTACCCGTACTAAGATCCGTTCCTGGATGGATCTAGCCAAAGCTTTCATGGAACAATACAAGCATGTGACAAACATGGTGCCTAACCGTCTAAGTCTGCAAAACATGGAAAAGAAAGCTACTGAAAGCTTTAAAGAATATTCTCAAAGATGGAGAGACCTGGCTACACAAGTACAACCTCCTTTGACCAACAAGAAAACTACAGTGCTTTTCATCAATACCCTAAAAGCACCTTATTATGTAAATTGGTGGGGAGTGCCACCAAGGACTTTGCAGATATGGTGATATCCGGGGAGATGATAGAGTCTGCCATTAAGAAAAAGAAAATGGAAGGTGGTGAGTCTGCTACCCCAAAAAGGGTTTTCCCTGCAAAGAAGAAGGAGGAGACACATGCAGTTAGCTTCAATCAATACCCCTATGCACCTTCTACACGATACACATCTCCCAGGCTCTATACTCCTCCTATATCTTATGCACCTCCTACACCCTGCACACCTTATCCGGGGTTTGGTCCTTACTATCCTAATGTGAACTATCTTACCCAAAATCCATTTCCCTATACCAATATACCACAACAGCCTTTTCCAACTGGCATATCCCCACAAATAAATCTTCTCCGAAACACTGTCCCAAACACCCAAGATGCTGGACGCAATGATCAATGTTCACCAAAGAAGGATCAGAAACCCTAATTTGATCCGATTCCTACTACCTATGCTGAGCTATATCCTAAACTGTTGCAGAGTCAACTTATTGCACCTATATACCTCAAACCTCTGACAGCACCATATCCAAGGTGGTACAATGCAAATATTAGCTGTACATATCACACAGGGATCTAAGGGCATTTGACTGAGGACTGTATTGCCTTTAAGAAGAAAGTCCAAAGTTTGATTATTACTGGGATGGTGAAGTTCGGGATAAGGAATGGGCCAAATATAGCAGGAAATTCATTACCCTGTCATGCTGAGAATCGGGTAAATATAGTATTGATAGGGGAAGAAAGAAGATTGAAAAAACATGTCAGTGAAGACAAGAACCCAATGATAAAAGTGTGGGTCGAAATGGTAAAAGTGGGAATGGTGAAGGATGGTGACAGTTTAAAAATGGTTGCAAATAGGGTAGAGGATTGGTGCCCGTTCCATGGATGTAAAGGTCATATCATACAGGAATGTGGGGACTTTCTGGCTAAAGTCCAAAAGATGATGGATGAGGGGGAAGCCCAGTTTTATGAAGAAATAGAGGATGAAGTAGAGGTTATTGAAAATGCGGGTGGCTATGGAATATGAAGACCTTTGATCATCTATTACGATGAACCAGAGAAGATTACTCCGGCTGTTGAGGAAATTACGCCTAAGCTAATCATAGATTTGTCTTCTTTCTTTTCATACAAGGAAAACAAAGCTGCACCATGGAAATATGACTACAGCATGGTTATGCCCGGGTTTTCAAGTCAGCAAGATATTATAGGTGTGGGGCACTTATCACGAAGTGGAAGGTGTTATGCCCCTGAGGTTGTTGAACAGGGATGAAAAAGAAAGGATGGAGGAATGGACAAAGGGAAGAAAACAGTTGAACCAATCCATATTGAGATGGATTTGTCAAAATAAGCAGAAAGGGGATCAGCCCCGGTAAACAGGATAAAAGAGTCGGTGAATGAGAATGAGGCCTGCGAGTTCTTAAAATTCATAAAGCATAGTGAGTATAGTGTGGTTGAGCAATTGCAGTGCCAACCAGTAAGAATCTCCATCTTATTTTTGCTATTAAACTCGGAGCCACACATAAATGCCCTGTTGAGAGTGTTGAACTAGGCATATGTGGCTAACAACATATCGATAGAAAAATTAGACAGGCTGGTGGGAAACATTGTGGCAGACGATCATATATATTTCATTTATGATGAAATACCACCCAATGGTATTGGGTCCACAAAGGCTCTTCATATAACAACCACTTGCAAGGGGCATATACTATGAAGGGTGCTTCTGGATAATGGTTCTTCGTTAAATGTAATGCCCCTGGCAACCCTGTCTAAGTTGCCAATTGATATTTCTTATATGCTACCGAGTTGCACAGTAGTCAGAGCTTTTGATGGTACCAGGAGAGAGGTAATTGGAACTATTGAGGTTCCTCTTAAGATAGGCCCATGCACCTATACGGTGAACTTTCAGGTCATGGATATTAATCTGTCCTATAATTGCTTGTTGGGAAGGCCGTTGATACATTCAGCAGGGGCTGTACCCTCATCTCTCCACCAAAAGCTGAAATTTATGATGAAAGGCCGTTTGGTCACTGTATAAGGAGAAGAAGACATAATAGCCTTTGCATCTACTGAATCTCCTTATGTTGAATTCAATGAAGATGCCGTAGAATGTTCTTTTCGATCTTTGGAATTCGTAAATGCAATTTTCATTGCTGAATGACGAAAAATTCCAAAACCAAGGTTGTCCAAGAACACAAGGTTGGGAGTAAGAAATACAGGGGAAAAGGGGCTGCAGGGCTGGAAAAGGTCTTGGAAAATATCTTCAAGGGATGACCCGAGCAATGGAAGTAGTGGGAAAGAAAGATCGGTTTGGATAGGGTATCTTTCGAAGGCCCATGAGAAGAGGAAACAAGTTGAAAAGAACCGACAAAGGAGGATGGCCCGTCTCGGGGGTATGGATATTGAATGGGAACCTATGACTTTTCCACCAATCCTTCACAACTTTCGCTTTGCTAGTTTTCTATTCGGATAAAAGAATTCAGAGGATGTACTCATATTGATTGAGCAAGCTTTTGAAAAGTTCCATGTGAATAAGGGTGGGCCGATTCAGGATATGGTGATTTGCATGACTAGGAAAGAAGGGATGGAAAGTGACAATTCGAACTGGATAGTGCGACCTTGTCCACCAGGATATAAACTGACCAATTGGAGTGCGACTGAGTTGCCCATATTTTTTAAGTCTATTCCAAAGTAATACTTTAAAAAACAATCTTAATTATCTTTACCCAGAGATATTAAGAGGTTTTTTTTTTTTTTTTCCTGTAATGGGCTTTTTGTTTAAACATTTTCATTCAATAAATAACAAGCACAATGCATTTTATTCATATTGATGTGTCCATATTTTTTCATTTTTTCTATTTATTTTGTTTTCATTATATATATTTTCCTATATTGTTTCTTCCCCACCTATTTACAGGTGTACGGATGCGGAATATGAGAACCTTCCTGTCAGTAATTCTGAAATTGATTTTAAAAGACCCATTTGCATGGGTGATTTTGAGGCTAACGAAGATACTGAAGATTATAGTCTACCTTCGGATCTATTAAGGAAAATAGAACAAGAGGAGAAACAAGTACTTCCTCATAAGGAACTATTAGAAATGATAAATCTGGGAAATGGTGAGGAGATAAAGGAGGTCAAAATTGGGACTTCTTTGTCATCATCAATAAAGGGTGAATTGATAGCCTTGCTCCAAGAATATGTGGATGTATTTGCATGGTCTTACCAAGACATGCCAGGGTTGGATCCGGATATTGTGGTTCATAAGCTCCCTTTAAGGCTAGAATGCAAGCCAATTCAGCAAAAGTTGAGAAGAATAAGGCCGGACATGCTGTCAAAGATAAAAGAGGAGGTGAAGAAGCAATTTGATGCTGGATTCTTAGAGGTAGCAAAATATCCAGAATGGGTGGCAAATATTGTTCTAGTACCAAAGAAGGATGGCAAGGTGCGGATGTGCGTTGATTACAGAGATTTGAACAAGGCTAGCCCTAAAGATAATTTTCCTTTGCTCCATACCTATACTCTGGTGGATAATACAGTGAAGAGTTCTTTATTTTCTTTCATGGACGGATTCTCAGGATATAATCATATTAAAATGGCACCGGAAGATATGGAGAAAACCACATTTGTCACAATGTGGGGAACATTCTGCTACAAGGTAATGTCGTTTGATTTGAAGAATGCTGGGGCAACATATCAAAGAGCCATGGTGACCTTGTTTCATGATATGATGCATAAGGGAATTGAGGTCTATGTTGATGATATGATTGCAAAGTCACAAGGAGAAGATGAGCATATTGTGAATCTTAAGAAGCTCTTCGAACGACTAAGAAAGTTTCGACTCAAGCTAAATCCGACAAAATGCACTTTTGGAGTCACCTCGGGAAAATTGCTTGGTTTTATTGACAGCAAAAGAAGAATTGAGATTGACCCGGATAAAGTGAAGGCCATTCAGAATTTGCCACTACCTTGTACTCAAAAGAAAGTAAGAGGCTTTCTAGGGAGATTGAATTACATTGCTCGGTTTATTTCTCAGTTAACCGACAAATGTGATCCAATATTTAAGTTACTTCGAAAACGTGATCTAGGAGAATGGGATGAAGAATGCCAGATCGCTTTTGAAAAGTTTAAGCATTATCTGTCAAACCCACCAGTACTAATGTCACCTGTTCCGGATAAACCAATGATACTGTATTTATCAGTATTTGAGAGATCCAGGGGTTGTGTTTTGGGGCAGCTTGATGAGACTGGAAAGAAAGAACAGAGAGTTTACTACCTCAGCAAGAAGTTCACAGATTATGAGTTGAAATATTCTTCGGTAGAAAAGTTATGCTGTGCCTTAGCTTGGCCTGCTCGAAGACTCAGACAATACATGTTGTACCACACAACATGGTTGATTGCCAAGCTCGATCCAATCAAGTACATGATGGAAGCATTTTTTTTATCAGGGAGAACAACAAGATGGCAGGTTTTATTGTCAGAATACAATAATGTATATGTAAGTCAGAAAGCTATCACGGGCAGTACAGTGGCTGAATTTTTAGCAAGTTGGCAGTGGAAGATTATGAGCCATTGAACTTTGACTTCCCAGAATTTGATGTATGTTTCTCAAGCAGATAAGATTCCCATGAGGAAGAAAGTATAGAAAATGTACTTTGATGGTGCATCTAATGCCATGGGGCACGAAAACGGTGCAGTCATCATATCCCCAGAAGAAGATTATTATCCTTTCACTGCTAGATTGGATTTTGATTGTACAAACAATACTGCCGAGTATGAAGCGTATACTATGGGCCTTTGTGCTGCAGTAGATAGAAAGATCAAAGTATTGGAAGTTTTAGGAGACTCAACCCTAGTGATATACCAGCTACGGGGAGAATGGGAAACCCGAGATACAAAGCTAATCCGATACCAAGAACTCATACTGAGTTTATTGGAGGAATTTGAAGAAGTGAATTTCAATTATTTCCCTCGAGAAGAAAACCGAATGGCAGATGCTCTGGCTACTTTGTCTTCAATGTTTACAGTGAATGAAGGGGCTGAAGTTGTGCCAATAAAGATGAGTATATATGAGTCTCCTGCCCACTGTCTGAGTATTGAAGAAGAAGCAGATGGCCTCCCTTGGTATAATGATAACTTGCAGTACATCAAGAGTCAACAGTATCCAGAACAAGCAACAGAAAATGACAAAAGGACTCTGAGAAGGCTAGCAATGGGTTTTGTTATAGATAGTTAGATTCTCTACAAGAAAGGAAAATACCAAGTCTTATTGAGATGTGTCGGATCTGCCGAAGCTCGGAGAATTATAGAAGAGGTCCATGAAGGGATATGTGCACTCATGCTAATGGTCATATGCTTGCTAAGCAGATTATGAGAGCAGGGTATTATTGGTTGACAATGGAAGGAGATTGTATCAGTTATTCTCGGAAGTGCCATAAATGCCAGATATATGCGGATAAGATCCATGTGCCACCATTGCCATTGCATGTCATGACTTCACCATGGCCATTTTCAATATGGGGAATGGATATGATCGGGCCTATTACCTCGGAAGCTTCAAATGGACATCGTTTCATCTTGGTGGCCATAGATTATTTCACAAAGTGGGTAGAAGCTGCTTCCTATGCGAATGTAACAAAGTCGGTGGTATGCAGATTTGTTAAGAAAGAAATCATATACCGTTATGGGTTGCCAGCAAGAATTATTTTGGATAATGTTTTCAATTTGAACAATAAGATGATGAGAGAAGTGTGTACTCAGTTCAAGATCATACATCATAAAGCGTCCGAAGATGAATGGGGCAGTAGAAGCAGCTAATAAGAACATCAAGAAGATTGTTGAGAAGATGACTGATGTGTATAAGGATTGGCATGAGATCTTGCCTTTTGGTCTTCATGCATATCGTACGTCAGTTCGCACATCTACAAGGGCAACACCATTTTCCTTGGTATACGAGATGGAAGCGGTGCTACCTATTGAAGTTGAGATCCCTTCACTTAGGGTTTTGATGGAGGTTGGCCTAGAAGAGGTAGAATGGGTTAGAGCTCGTTATGAACAGCAGAATCTAATCGAGGAGAAAAGATTGAAAGCAATTTGTCACGGGCAGTTGTATAAGAAAAGGATGATTCGAGCCCACAACAAGAAGGTTCGTCCCAGACAGTTCGGAGAGGGGGAGTTGGTACTGAGGAAAATTCTCCCTATAGTGAAGGACCCGTGAGGAAAATGGGCTTCAAATTGGGAAGGACCCTATGTGGTAAAAAGAGCTTTTTTGGAGGAGCATTGATTTTAACTCGGATGGACGGGGAAGATTTCAGAAATCCCGTGAATGCTAATGAACTGAAAAAGTATTATTCTTGAAGAGAAAAAAAGGGTGTGATGCTGTGCACATGGAAATTCGAATAATTCCAAGTGTAAAAATGGACATTTTATATATCTATCTCCCCTGTGGATTGCTTTTTAATGAGAATATTCATGCTTGATATGATGAATGGCCATATTTCATATTCCTTTCACTAAGAAAAAATTATCCTTAGTCACCCCTTTGAGCCTTAGGAATTATTTATTTCTTTAAACCTTGATCAAGGATCACCCTCTAAATTGGAGGGCAAATGCAAGGAAAAATAATAAAAAATCATGGCAAAAAGAAAGCCATCGAAAAATGTGAAAATCAAAGAATGGAAAATGAAAGCCAACAAAGCAAAAAAGAAAAAAAAAAGAAAGAAAAAAAAGTCCAAAAAAGGGACAAATGTTTCAAGAATGAAAACTCCTCAAGAAATGATCCTTGATCCAATCACCCTTAAACACATTTTGGGCCTATTTATCCTTTCTTTCTAAACCTGAGCCTTAGCCTACATTACGTGCTGTAAAAGCCCATTTTGATCAAGCATGGATATTTAATTTGAAAGGTTATTCTTAGAATTCATCCCATCTTTTGAATTGATATTTTTACCTTGGAAGCATTTAGAATTCTCAGATGCATGGTAGAATACAAGAAAAAAGAGAAAAGAAGAAAATGAAAATGAAAATGAAAAGAGGATGTAAAAGGACAGGTTTAAGCCGAAAACCCGCAAAGGGCGACTTAATATCGAATGGATGACACTTGAGTTGAAAACCCGCAAAGGGCGGCTCAGGTACTGATTAAAGTTCAAATCAATGCTCCGTGTAAAGAGGGAGAAAATATTTGAAAATCAGAGGAAAGGAGAATAACTCAGTCTGACATAACTACGGAAGCCGAGATACCCAAGTAAATTGCTCGTTCAAGAGAGATTTCAGATGGTTTGAAAAAGCAGGTCCAAGAAATTCCGCATCCGGGCCATCTACAACCCATAACTTTACATTTGTTTCTTATATCCTTGATATTCACTTTTACTATTTTAAAATATTTCTTGCAATAATTTCTTGTTATCCATTTCATGACATTTTTGCTTGTTTCATATTTTTTTTCATACATTTTTGAGATGCATCATGATTGTTATAAGATTGAATGATGATTAGTAAGCATAAAAATCTTTAAATAAAGAAATACAGAGTATTACTAAGGAATAGATTTTTTTTTTAAAAAAAAGGGTTTGGAAACCACTAATCCTGATGGAAAGTTCACTAAGTAAAAGAAAACAATGAATGTGTTGGAGACTCCATCATGAAGTCAGAAAATTTGTGAATTTCAGCGAAAGTCAGAAACTGAGACTGTTTGACAAGTTATCTTGAGTGAAGGATTCCTTAAGTGGGGCATCAGTGAACAATTGAAGACTCCGTCATGAAGTCGGATAATCTGTGAATCTCAAAGAAACCATGGATTGGAAATCATGACACAATCATTTGATTGCATTCATTCTTAGGAAACATAGAAGCATTTGCAAAGCATGTCATTCTCATCATTGCATTTAGCTAACATTGCAGGAATCAAGAAAAATTTGGCTTCCCCAAATCGAACTCGTTCTGCTTCTCAAATGAGTCTAGCCTTGAGACCATCGTCAAGGTATTTCCTTTTGTTTTAAATCGAATTCATTCTGTTTTATCAAATGAGTCAAGCCTTGAGATCACCATCAAGGTACTTCCTTTTGTTTTAAATCGAATTCATTCTGTTATATCAATGAGTCGAGCCTTGAGACCACCGTCGAGGTATTTCCTTTTGTTTTAAATCGAATTCATTTTGTTTTATCAAATGAGTCGAGTTTTGAGATCACTGTCGAGGTATTTCCGTTTGTTTTAAATCGAATTCATTCTATTTTATCAAATGAGTCGAGCCTTGAGATCACCGTCGAGGTATTTCCTTTTGTTTTAAATCGAATTCATTCTGTTTTATCAAATGAGTCGAGCCTTGAGACCACCGTCGAGGTATTTTCTTTTTTTTTTAAATCGAATTCATTCTGTTTTATCAAATGAGTCGAGCCTTGAGATCACTGTCGAGGTATTTCCTTTTGTTTTAAATCGAATTCATTCTATTTTATCAAAGGAGTCGAACCTTGAGACCACGGTCGAGGTATTTCCTTTTGTTTTAAATCGAATTCATTATGTTTTATCAAATGGGTCGAGTCTTAAGACCACCGTCGAGGTATTTCCTTTTGTTTTTAATCGAATTCATTCTGTTTATCAAATGAGTCGAGCCTTGAGACTGTCGTCAAGGTATTTTCATCATGGGTAAGGCCTCCGGGCACCATTTTTAAGACCTTCGGGCACCATTCTTAAGACCTCCAAGCACAAGTTTTCAGAGTTTTTACAGTTTTAAACAATGAACAAGTTTTTGGTGGTGATAACCAAAGCCTCTGATGGAGATATCCAGAGTTTTTCAGCTTTAAAAGTAAACAAGTCTTTGGTGGTATTAGCCAAAGCCTCTGGTGGAGATATCCAGAGTTTTACATTTGCTTGAGCAAGTCTTTGGTGGTGATAGCCGAAGCTTCTAGAGGAGATACCCAAAATTTTAAACACAGCTTAGCACAAAATAGGTTAAGCCCCCGAGACCATCGTCGAGGTCTTTTCTTCTCTTGCAAATCGAACTCGTTTCCTTAAGTCGGGTCGAGCCTTGATTAGTCAGGGAATTCAATTTAAGGACAATATCTTCTATTTATAGCTTTTTTCAAAAAAAAATAAAAAAGAATGAATGAAGAATGGAAGTGAGTGAAAACCCCTTTCCCTTCTCTTCACATGTGATTTCACTAATTGGACAAAATTAGTATTTGTTTATCTTTGCCTGATTCCTGATTCTTAATAATAGCTAAAGAGGGACAGCTGTAGACACCTAATTTTGTCCGGACCACTAAAATAGGTATGTTTTCTTCCAAAATTGATGTTTCAAAATGTAAAAAGATTTTTTTCATCCTGCAGGTGGTACTCCTAGACTTAGTCTAAGAATGCGAGCATAAAAAATAAAACTTGAAAAAGTCAACCCCAAAAAAGTCAACATCAAAAAGTCAACTACTGAAAAAGTCAACCCATTTTCAAAATCAAGATTTGAAGTTCAATTGAAAAATGGTGAAAGAATTTTGATAATCCGAGGTCTACATTGAAAGATATGGAGTTCGAAAGTTGGGTTACGGAGATTCAGTAGAAAGGAAACCCTAATTCGGGAAATTTGGGGAAAAGTGCTTAAATGATCAAATTGGTCAAAATTGAAGGTTCCAAATGAAAGATAAGCATTGAATACGGGTAATGGAGAAGCTACTTGAAAGAAAAGTCAATTTGGAAGAAAACAGAGAATTTGGATTTTTTGTGGATTTTGGTGAAATTTGGAAGAATTAGAGAAATGGCCCGATTCGATAAGAATGAAGCCCCTAATTTATGAGGAGTGATTAAACAAGGATAGTCCAAGGCTCAGTTTGAAGAAAATCTAAAAATCAGACTTGTTTTGAGCAAAACCGGGTTTCGGAGGCAAAAGGGCAAAATTGGAAAATTTGGGAAAAATAGAAAATGAACTTCAAAAATTCTGAAAATTTGTAGATCTCATTCTTAAATCATTTCAAAGAGATTGGCGAAATAAAATCCGAATTCAGAGTTCGTTTGCAAAATGGCCAAATCCCGGGTCCCCTATGTAGAAATTCAAAAGGAAAAATCCCGAAAAAATACCAAATGAGCTCCACAAATTCTGAAAATTTTCAGATCTCTTTATTAAATTATTTCAAAGATATTGGAGAATAAAAATCTTGATTCGAAGTTCGTTTGCGAAATGGCCAAATCCCGGGCCCACTATGTTGTAATTCAAGCAGATAAATCCCGAAAAAATACCAAATGAGTTTCAAAAATTATGAAAACTTCCAAATCATACTTTTAAATTTTTTGGAAGAGATTAGTGAAGAAAAATCTGGATTTGGAGCTTGTCTAAAAAATGGTAAAGTTTGGGAGCACAAAAGGGCAATTTTGGAAGAAAAATCCAAATAAATAGCAAATGGGCTCGAAAAATTTTGAAAATCTCTAGAATTCAATTTTTTATTATTTCAGAAGTATTAAAAAAAGAATTTTTTAATTTGGAGTACGGTTGCTATTTATTTATGTTCGGGGGGCAAAAAGGTTATTTTACCCAAGAAATCGAAAAGGGCTTTTCTTGCTTTTAAAAAAATGAAGCATGGGCTGGAAGATGAGGGGTCAGCCGGCCAAGGCCCAATGGTGGGTAGATATTTTCTGATTTTGAATCAAAAGGCCAACAATGAAGAGGAAGGTAGTTATTTTTGTAATCATGCCTTTGAATTTGCAACACATGGACCAATGGTTGGAGAGAGAATATATTTATGACATCTTTATGACATCATAATTCAAGGCTTGATGATTCTAATCTAAGGGTGAGAATCCTACATAGAAGGCATCTTGGATTGAAGACCATAGGATCAAATTTGTTGAAAAAAATTCTAGAACTTCCTAGGTTATTCCAAGGGCTAGCCGGCCACTACAAGGGGGGAGGGGTTCTCTCTTTCATTTTCACTCTATTCTCATTCTGATTTTTGCTGAATGCTCTCCATTTTTGAAAGGCAAAAAAAAAAAAGTTTAGAAAAGAAAAGAAAGTTAGAAGAGAAAAATCTTGCAATATAGCTTTTAGAGATTGCTTTAAGCACCATACTCTTGCACTTTCCTTGATTTTCTATTCTTGATTTGCTATTTTGATTGCTATTTTGGTGAGTTTCTTTTGATTTTCCTTTTTAGAATAAGTGTTTTTAAGTTTCTCCTTTAAGTTCTTCTTTATACTTTCTTGGAAAAAGCTTTGAGAAATTTTTTTTCATGATTTAGAGGGATAGCCGAATGGCCCATTGTTTTTGTGTAGTTGCTGTTTTTGTTTTTTATTTCATGTTCTTAGTGATATTTAACAAGTTTGATGCTTCAAATCTTCTTCAAATACATAAATATGAAGCTTGTTTTGATTTGGTAGCTTTCTTGTTTCCATTGTTGAGTTTATTATCTTGTTATCATGTTTATTTTACTTGTCTTACATTTTTGATTTTCTGTTTTCAAAGTGCTTAAGTTTGTTTAAGATTTACATTTTTTTAATCCATGTGTTTGTGAAAATGCCTATTGGTTTTCATTCCTTTATTTTATATTTACATGATTTAAGTATTATTCTTTAGCTATACATGTTAGTGTGTTAAGTGTTTGTGAAAATGCCATGTCCATATAGACCATTCGGCTACCCCCTCTCTTATGCTTTATGTGTGTATTTTTATTATGCTAGTTGATAGGTTTTCATTTCCATGATATATTGTTGTGTATTTTGTTTAAGTATGCTATATGTTTGTGTATTTGCCATGCATTTTTTAGCTTTAGGTTGTGCTTGCATTATCATGCATGTCATGCATTTTAGACCTAGGTTACATTAAATGCCATGCAAGTTCATGTTAGGTCTAGGTCATTTTATTGATGCCATGCATTTTTCATGTCATTTAGGTTTTAAATCATGCATTTCATACATCATATTTGCTGTATTTTTATGCATTTCATGTCATGGCCACATGATTTATGACTTAGACCAATCAATGGTTCAAAGTCATGCTCATTTTGAGCATACTTGTGGAAAATTAAAGAGTTGTCAAATTGATTATTCTACCTTTGTGATTTTTTTTTACTTAGCCAACTTTTGCCTAACTTTTCAAAAGTGTTAGCTACTGTTTGTGAGTCTTTAGGAGAGTCTCTATCATTTTTACTTTGATTTTGAAATGATTTTATCAAGGGCAAAAAAATATGTTTTGGCAAAACAATTTTTTCACCCAGTACTCATACTTTCCTGATTTTTCTGGGCAGTAATCTTTAACCAGAAAATTAAGACAATTTTTTTTCTGTGCAGATTTACATGTTTTGAGTTTCCAGTATTTGTTTTATATTGTTTGAATTTTTAAAATTAGGTTAAAAAATCGTTTTCTAAAACTGGACAGTAGAGGCAGATTTGAATTTGAAGGAAAATCATTTTTCTGTTTTGGCTAAGTTATTTACAGGGGGATGATTAGAAATTTTAGCTACTGTCTTAGGGTAGTTTCCAAGCTTTTTTAAACTCTAAAAATGATTTTATAAACCTCGGGTTAAGGGTGGTCAAGTCCGGGATTTTAAACTTAGGAAATTAGAGCCATTTAAAAAGGGTTTAGCTAGGTTTTTATTTTTAATCTAAGTTTTCCAAAATTGTTTTCAAACAATCACAAAGTATTTTGATTTTTAGAAAATTTAATTTGATATATTTCCCTAAGGTAGCCGGATATCTTTTTAGATATACGGATTTCCTTAATTAAAGGAAAAAATACATTCTCATGCATTGCATTTTCCATATTCATGCATGTTATATAATATGTGATTTTTGCTATGATATTTCCATGGTGTTGTTATTATTTGTTATTTATATTTTTGATGTTATGTTGTTTATTATATGGTTTTGAATATTTCATGATATCCTATGCTTTTTATTTAGTTAATTATTTTTGTCACATTATTTAGCATATACTATGTTCATGCATTATTATTTTTATTTTCTTGCATATTATATGATAGCATTATTTTACGTGTCATGTCATTTAGATTATATGCCATATCATTTATATTTGCCATGTCATTTAAATCATTTTATTCCATTTAGAATATATCATGTTACCTAGGTCATTTCATTTCATATAGAATATATTATGGCACTTAGGATATTTCATTTCATATAGAATATATCATGTTACTTAGGTTATTTCATTTCATATAGAATATATCATGTTACCTAGGTCATTTCATTTCATATAAAATATATTATGTCACTTAGGATATTTTTATTTCATATAGAATATATCATGTTACCTAGGTTATTTCATTTCATTTAGAATATATCATATGACTTAGGATATTTCATTTCATTTAGAATATGCTATGACATTTAAATTATATCATACCATTTAGGTTGCATTATATTATCTAGACTTTGCTATGTCATTTTATTTATGTCACATTCATATTCTTATCTTTCAAAATATTTTGAAAAAGGTAATGATTTTCAATAAAATAAATATCTTCCCGAGTTAAAATAATTCATGAGTTCTCTGTCGGGTTTGCTGGGGAGGGTACCATCAATTATCATTAATAACGGAATATCTTCTTTTAAAACGAGAATGATTCGGAAAGTTTTTCAAACTAATAAAAATTTCTATATTTTGCCACGTTTGTTGGGGAATATAGGAAAATTTTGAATTTATAAATTCCGGATCATTTTCAATTAAAAATGGAATTATTTTTCTTTAAATTGGGAATTAACTTGAAATACTAAATTAAAAATCGAATTTTTACCGAAACTTGAAATAACAGGTGATTAATAAGGTACCGTTTTATACGGGCGTTGTGGGGGGTACTAATCCTTCCCCACATGTAACCGAGTCCTGAACCCGCTTCTTTGATTTCTCTGGTTTAAAACACAGACTTGAAATTGGTTTTAAAAATGTTTTATAAAACCGGTTTTAATAGGTGGCCGATCACACATAGCTAAAAAAGATTGGTGGCGACTCCATGTCTTTTGCAAGGTTATTTTCAAAACCTTCATTTTTCAAGAGGAATTAAGTCGACTTTTCCTCAGTTTTTTTCAATGTCACGCTTAACGAATAATAAAGTCTTGCGATGAGACTTGTTATTTTTTTAGGTTGCGACAACCTGATTTAGAGGGCCTGGACAAAATTAGGTGTCTACAGCCCTAACTTGCCACATGCCCAATCCCTAATTTCCTTTCCATCTTCTAATTTTCTTTCTAACTTTGCCTCTACTCTTTTATCTTATTCCTTCAGCCTAAGTTTTTCTCAATCCTTGATCAAAATCATGGCTATTGTCTAGCCAGCTTTCTACCATAGATAAACTAACACAGCTCTACACCGACCATGACTAGCTGCTACAGAAAAACACCATTCGTGATGGTCAGGAATTTAAATAGCGGTCGCAACGCGATGTTACGGCTGCTATTTAACGGTTTCGGCTCCATTCGTCGCCGATATTTACCGTAATTGGTCGTGGTAACGTTCATTACGTCCGCAACAGCGATAAATGCGATTCGAACGAAAACGCGTCCGCGACCTACATGACATGGCCATCTCAATAAAGAGATTGGCCAATATGGGTTCAAAGGATGACGTTTGGATATTTTGATCCTAAAGAGTGCGTGATATTTAATTTGGTCTTAAATGAGTTTGTGATATTTAGTTTGATCTTAAATGAGTGTGTAAAATTTATTTTGCCTAAAGAGGTGTGTGATATTTAATTTGTCCTAAAATGTGCGTGTGATATTCAATTTGGTCTTAAGGGGTGCATTATTTAATTTAGTTTAAATGAGTGTGTGATGCTAATTTCCTCATAAATTGATGTGTGATATTTAATTTGATCCTAAAAGGTGTGATATTTAATTTGATCTAAATGGGTGTGTGATATTTAATTTGGCGAAGTGAGATAGTTAATTTGGTCCTAAATGAGTGTGTAGCACTTAATTTAATCCTAAATGGGTGTGTACTATTTATTTGGCCCTAAGGTGTGTATGATATTTAAATTAGCCGTAAATTGGTGTGCGATATTTAATTTGGCCGATTTAATTTGACTCTTAAATGAATGTGTGGTTTTCAATTTGATCCTAAATAAGTGTGAAATATTTATTTTTCCCTAAGGAGTATGTGATATTTAATTTAACCCTAAATAATGCGTGATATTTAATTTGACCTTAAATTGCTTTGTGGTGATAATTTTGTCCCAAAGTGAATGTGTGACACTTCTTTGTCCCCAAATAGGTGTGTAATAATAGTTTGATCATAAATGAATATATGATATTCATTTGGCCTCAAATGGGTGTGTGATGATTTATGTTATGCCAATATGGATATATATAAATAACTTACACTAAGAGGGTGTACGTTTGTTAAATTGCACCATAAGGGTATATGTATTATGGTATTGTCACTAATTATGGATGCAAGATTGATTCAAACTTAAACTTTTTTTGTCATTATGGGAAATAGTTTGAGTTTAATATTTTATTTTAAGGCTTGTCTTTTCACTAAATTTATAACTAAATTATTGTATTCCATTTCCCAAATAAAATTGTCTTATTTATTGTATCCAAAAATCTTAAGTTTTTGTAACTATTTTATAGTTAAAACATCATTTATTTGTTATAACTAGACCTGCTCATAAATCGGACCGGGCCGGGTCCAGATATGATATTAAAAGCATGTGTGTCTCCCAAACCCGGTCCGGCCCGAAATATTTTAAGGCAACATGCATTCTAACTAAAAGAATATTGATTTTGCAGGGTTATTTGCCATTTCACTTGCATTGAGAAGCTGCTTCAGATATGATGCTCTTGCAAGTAGACCACATGAGAAAATTTGTATCAAGGGAACTACACTATTTTAATAGATTTTATGAAAAAATTTCATATATTTTTATATTGTCTTTTTTATAATCTTTGTTATGTATTAATTGTAAAATTTAATGTAAATATACTTTTAATATTATTATTAATTATAAATTTTTAAATAAAAGAAATATTTAAAAAAAAAGTTTTTGAAAATTTAACGATGTTTCAAGAACACAAACGCCGCTAAATTAGTGACATTTAAAAAATCGAAGGAGTACAAAATAGCGGCGTTTGTAATACATAAACGCCACTAAAATTTGATAAATTTAGCGACGTTTATGTCCGGAAAATGCTGTTAAATTTATTAAGTTAGCGGCTTTTTGTCTCATAAATGTCGCTAAAATCCTCATAGAACACCCATCCAAAATCCTTCGTTAGCGTTTATAAACATCGATAAATATTCAAGGAAATGCCGCTAACTTAATGGCATTTATGTCTTGTCCGCCACTAAAATCCTTCGTTGGCATTTAAAATTATATGATTTTTTTTTAAATTATTGTAAAACTTATATATTTTAAAAATATATATTTTCAAGAAGTATTATATAACACTCTTCAAATTTTTATTATTAAAAAGAAAAAAAAAATTTGTTTTTTAGATTCTCTGTTTGTGAATATATAGACTTGTCTAAGGGCCGGGTCGCGACTTGATTTTTTTTTTTCTTACCCAAGCTCAGTCCAAGTCGACCCGTAAACCCAATTTACTGTTCATAAATATTAAAAAAATTATTTTTATATATTTTATAATTACGTTTAAATAAAAAAAATATTTTTTATTTGATGAACAGTGATTCAGATCAGATCAAACCAACTTGAGTCGATTTTTTTTTTTATTTCAAATCTTATCCAATTTAAATCGGATCTTTGACCCTTGGACAGTTCTATTTGTGAAGTGTCAGCTTCGTCCAATCCATAAAGCATGCAAATTGCTAATCCTACGGACCGCCCGCCCCACTTTTCTCATTTTGTTGTCTTCCTTTTTCATTTTATTTTATCATTTTTCGAAAGATACCTACGTCATTTTCAATTTTTGTCAACCTGAATTTGATCATTATTTTTTCTTTTTGTTCTTTTTCCCCTTATTGAAATGTTTGAAAACTACATTATTTTTCTATTTTAAACATTTATTTTCTTTATTAAATTTAATTTAATATTTATATATCTTAATTTTCTGTCATTAATATTCATTAAATATTAATATTGTCGTAACAGTTTTTCGACCGCCAAACAATTTTTAAAGAAAACAATGGAGTCGCCACTAATCTTTTTTGACTAACTGTGATCGGCCACCTAGGAAAACTTATCCTCTTAATAAAATCTTAAAATTAATTAAGATCTATTAAAAGAATAATTTTTGGTGTGCAAAACAAAATTTGGGTTCGAGAATACGGTTACGTGTACGGAAGGATTAGCACCCCTACAACGCCCGATACCAATTAATCACGTGTTATCCTTAATATTGAAAAAAATGATTTTAATTTTGGTATCTAAAAGTAATTCCCTTAGTCCCTTTTATCGACAAAAATTTCAAAATTATTTTTTCGTAAAAAAAACATTTCAAAACAAATGAGAGAAAATGTGTTTTATAATCATTTTCGAAAGAAAAGAAATTACATATGTAAAAATAATTCCCAAATCACTCCGATACTTTCGATAATTTTTAGATAACTATTTTTACATTAACCATTTCGAGGAACGATTGATAATCCGACCATCCCGAAAAAGAATTCGTTTTTAGCGAATTTTATTTACCGAAAATAATTTAAAAGACATATTTAATTTGCGAATAAATTATTATTTATATAAAAAAATAAAAATACCTTTTATAATTAATCCGGACATAAAAGAAATTATATATGTAAAAATAATTCCCGAATCACTCCATACTTTCGATAATGTTCCGGTAACTAATTTTACTTAGAGCGTTTCGAGGAACAATTGATACTCCGACCATCCCGAGAAAGAATCCGATTTTTAGAGAATTTCTTTTATCAAGAATAATTTAAAAGACATATTTTATTTGTGAAGAAATTAATATTTATATAAAAAATAAAAATAACCTTTTATAATTAATTCCGAAATAAAAGAAATTATCTATGTAAAAATAATTCCCGAATCACTCCAACACTTTTGATAATGTTTCGTAACTAATTTTACTTGGACCGTTTCGAGGAACGATTGATACTCTGACCATCCCGAGAAAGAATCCATTTTTTAGAGAATTTTCTTTATCGAAAATAATTTAAAAGACATATTTTATTTGTGAAGAAAATAATATTTATATATAAAAAATAAAAATAACCTTTTAAAATTAATTTCAAAATAAAATAAATTATCTATGTAAAAATAATTCCCGAATCACTCCGATACTTTCGATAATATTTCGATAACTATTTTTACTCGGACCGTTTCGAGGAACGGTTGATACTCCGACCATCCCGAGAAAGAATCCGTTCTTAGTGAATTTCATTTACGGAAAATAATTTAAAGGCACATTTTATTTATTTATTTATTATTCTTTTAAATACAAAGAAAGAAAATGAATAAATAAATGAATAAATAAATACATAAAAATAAATTAAAATAAAATGCAAGATAATAAAATAAGAAAACATACCTGTAAACAGACTCAAAAATCTGGTAGTCGAGATATTACTTTTTTTTTCTTCTTTTCCTTTTCTTTTTCCTTTTATTCTCTTTTCCTTCCTGGCAACCGCGCGGATCTTCACGAGGATCCAAGGTCCCCAAAACGCAGCGTTTTGCTCCGAGTATAAAACCCCCAAAATTTTTTTTCCAGATTTTAGACTTCTCTCTTTCCTCCCAAACCTTTTTTTCTCTCTCTCTAGCCCAAATCTCTCCCCTGTTCTTCGATCTCACCAAGAAAACCAAGTTTTTCTAAAATCCGACGGTGGCGCCAGCATCGGCCGCCATCATCCGATGACTTTCCAGTCAAAAAAGTAGCCCGAATGGATCCCCTCTTTCTCCTCTTCCTAGATATCCGATTGGTTTTCTCCAAATCAAACCCTAGCCTTGTAGATCTAAGTCCGAAAGCCAAACCTTTCCCTATTCCGATCTCCCTCGTCTTCCATCGGATGGGCTCCCAAATCAAGTTTGAGCCTCTCCTACCTATCTTCGAGCTATGCACCGTTCAAAGTTTTCTAAAAAAATACCCTAAACTACCCAGACCCCTCAGAACTCAAAAAAGTTTTTTTTTCTCTGTGTTTTTGGTTCCTGGTTTGTGGTTATGGTTGCAGGTGTGTGTTATTTTTTTGCTTGGTGTAAGTGCTGATTTTGGGGTCCTGAACTGAAATTGTTTTTCTTGGGTTTTAGGGTAGTTTTATAGGTGATTTCTAAGACGGTGGCTTAGGCGGTAGGGCTAGGGTTAGGGCGGTGGTGCAGTGGGCTAGGCTAGGGGTGTCAGGGGCAAGTGGGGGACAGTGGAGGCAGGCTTGAACGGTGGCTGGCAGGGCAAGTTGGGGGCTGCTGCTGCTTGGGTTTGGTGGGGGGTTGGGCCTGTTGGGCCAGTTCGTGTGGGTATTGTTTGGAGCCCAATATTGCCAGGCTTGGCAGGCCTACTGCTGGCTCAGTGCGTGAGTTGGGCAGTGGCCTGTTGGGCTAAACTAGCTTCCAAATTCCAATTTGTTTAGTCCGATTAAAAATAAAATATAATTAATTAAAAAAAATGATTTAACAATACTGGATCCAAACATACAAATAACGATGAAGTCTAATCCGGGCTTAATTAAGGACTCGGTTTAGATTCGCTCGACAAACGACCACGATTAGAAAACTTGATTAAAGATAAGAATCGAACTTGCAAAGACACGGTTTCACTTAAGCCATCAATCCCAGCACTTGACTCGAGTGTGATTCGGTGTAACTTGAACTTTTGTTCGGACAAAATTCGATTGCTACAAATATTATAAAAACTTATAATTTTAATATAAAGCATATTAAAATTGTAGCATTTTTCTTGATTCATGTTTCAATTCATATGCATGAATAAATATATGGGATGGAAGGATGATTACTGATATCCTAATCAAAGATTATCACGTAAATAATTTTTAAACAAATACGACATTAAATAATTTACAGGATTGTTCGATGCTGAATTTGATTTTGATTCACTAATCTTAGACAAGATCACGTAATAGAAAATTGTTTATTTTCCATAACATTAAATTCTTCGAGAATACAAAATTTTTGAGTATTGCTTGTTTGATTTTAGAGAAAACTATTTCCCTTTTTTTTTGTTTTTTTTCTCGGCGTTAGCAAAATGAATCATCTTTTCATTCTTTTATGGCCGAATAAAGCACCATCTTTTTAGACCGAAAGAAACGTTCTACTAAGTCAAGGAAGTTATTTTATTGTTTCTTGTTAACTGCCATTAACAATTCCTATTTTACAACATTTATATTCTTTACTTTACTTTACTTTACTTAATTTAATTTAATATTTATATATCTTAATTATCTGTCATTAATATTCATTAAATATTAATATTATAAAATTTATAATTTTAATATAAAGCATATTAAGATTGTAGCATTTTTCCTCATTCATGTTTCAATTCATATGCATGAATAAATATTTTGGAAGGATGAAATTATTGATATCCTAGTCGAAGATTATCACGTAAATAATTTATAATCAAATGCGAAATTAAATAATTTACAAAATCGTTCGATGCTAGCTGTCGCTACCTAAAGAACTAACAGGTCTCATCGCAAGACTTTATTATTCGTTAAACGTGACATTAAAAAACGAGGAAAAGTCGACTTAATTCCTCTAGAAAAACGAAGGTGTCGATACGTCATCTCAATCGCGGGGATCCATTCGAGTAAGGGGGAAACAAAAGCAGAGGAAAAGACGACTTAATTCCTCTAGGTTGAAATAAAAGGTCTAGGGTATGAAAATGGCCTCGTAAAAAGACATGGAGTCGTCACCAATCTTTTTTAGCTAGGTATGATCGGCCACCTATTAAAACTGGTTTTATAAAACATTTTAAAATTATTTAAAACATTTTTAAAACCAATTTCAAGTCTGCGTTATAAACCAGAGAAAATCGAAGAATCGGGTTCGAGACTCGGTTACGTGTAGGGAAGGATTAGCACCCCCGCAACGCCCGTCTAAAACAGTGCCTTATTAATCATGTGTTATCTCAAGTCTCGGTAGAAAAGTCGATTTTAATTTAGTATTTCAAGTTAATTCCCAATTTAAAGAAAAATAATTCTATTTTTAATTGAAAATGATCCGGAATTAATTCAAATTTTTCCTATATTTCCTGAAAAAATCGGCAAAACATAGAAATTTTTATTTATTTGAAAAACTTTCCGAATCATTCTCGTTTTTTTTTTAAAGAAAGATATTCCTTTATTAATGATAATTGATGATATTCCCTCCAGCAAACCCGGTAGAGAACTCATGAATTATTTTAACTCAGAAATATCTTTATTTTTTATTGAAAATTATTATCTTTTTTTTTAAAAAACATTTAAAAAAATGAATATGAACATATATGACATAAATAAAATGAAATAGCAAAGTCTAGATAATATAATGCAACCTAAATGATATGACATAATTTAAATGGCATAGTATATTCTAGATGAAATGAAAAATCCTAAGTATCATGGTATATTCTAAATGAAATAAAGTGATTTAAATGACATGGCAATTTTAAATTATATGGCATATTTTAAATGACATGGCATATTCTAAATAATATAACCTAAATGACATGGAATATGATCTAAGTGACAAGAAATGACATGAAACATAAAATAATGCTATCATAAAATATGCATGAAAATAAAATAAAAATGCATGAACATAGTATATGCTAAATAATGTGACAAAAATAAATGGCTAAGTAAAAAATATGGGATATCATGAAATATTCAAAATCATATGGCAAAAAATATATCATCATAAAATGTAAATCAAAATAATAATAATACCATGGAAAATATCATAGCAAAAATCACATATTAAATAAAATGCACGAACATGGAAAATGCAATGCATGAAAATGTATTTTTTCCTCTAAATAAAAAAATCCGTATATCTAAAAAGATATCCGGCTATCTTAGGAAAATATGTCAAATTAGATTTTCTTAAAAAAAAAAAAAACTTTGTGATTATTTGAAAACAATTTTGAAGAAAAACTTGAATAAAGATTAAGACCCTTACCAAACCCTTTTAAAATGGCTTTAATTTCCTAAGTTTAAAATTCCGGACTTGACCAACCTTAACCCGAGACTTATAAAATCATTTTTAAAGTTTAAAAAGGCTTAGAAACTACCCTAAGACAGTAGCTAAAGCTTCTAACTAACCCCCTCTAAATGCCTTAGCCAAATTCAACCATTATTCGTTTTTTGATTTCAAATCTGTCTCTACTGTTCGGTTTTGCCACACGTTTTTTTAGCCTATTTTTAAAAATTCAAAAAAATCTAAAAACAGTACTGGAGAATCAGAACATATAAAAATACACGAGAAAAAATTGGCTTAATTTTTTGATTAAAGATGACTGCCCAGAAAAATCGAAGATGTTCGAGTACTCGGAGAAAACAATTGTTTTGTCAAAACACAGTTTTTGCCTGTGATAAATTCATTCAAAAATCAAAGTAAAATTGTTGGAGATCATCCTAAAGACCTAAGGACAACAGCTAAACATTTAAAAACTTTGGACAAAAATTGGCTAAGTAAAAAATATCACAAAGATAGAACAATCAATTTGACAATTCCTTAATTTTCCACAAGTATGCTCAAGGAAGCATGACTTTGAGCCATTAATTGGCCTAAGTCACAAATGAAGTGGAAATGACATGGAATGATTGAACATACAGCAAATGAAATGTATGAAATGCATAGTCTAAAGGTCTAAATGGTAAAGGAAATGCATGACAATTCATGGCAACCTAAATGTCTAGCATGAATTTGCATGGCAATAAATGCTATCCTAACTCAATATGCATGCAATGCTTGATAATGTAAATGTGACTTGGACCTAATATGTTATGAATATGCATGAAAATGCTAATGTGACCTAAGACCTAAATAGCATATTAATGCATGACAATAACAATGTGATTTAAGACTCAATATGCATGACAATACCAATATGGCCAAGACCTAAAATGTAATGAACATGCATAGCAATATTATGAACATACAATGACTCATGAAACTAATGTCAATGCTGGAACAAACAGCAACTAATACACAATTTCAAGATATGATAATGCAAAGCATGTTACCTAAACAAAATGCAAATGCATGACAAGGCAAGGGATGCATGAAGAGGCCAAATGATCACATGAGACTCTAATGCAATCCTATTTAGTAAATGACACAAGTACATGACAAATCATATTAAGATGCATAATGTCATGACATTTTCATAAGCATATAACATACTAAAATCAAAATGCACAAGCTCATGGCATGGAAATGCAAACAAGTTAAGAAACAAAAGGAAAATGCACATGCAAGGCAATATCAAGCATGGAAATGAAATATATAAGTAAATATAGCATAGAAAATAATGTAAAGAACATATATATAAAAGATTTAACATAGACATGCAAAACAAATAACAAGCAAAACTAGTAAGTAGAACAAGGAAAGTTAAGCTCCATGATTGGTATCAAATGGGCATAGCCTCTCACCTAACCATAATCACTTGGTCTTGCCAAGATCATGAAGCCTTTCCATCTCAATAAAACAGAAAATAAACCATGTAAAACAGGAAATAAGGTGAGCTTCATGGTAGGTAAAAATGGGCATAGCCTCTCTTCTAACCATGGTCACTTGGTCTAGCCAAGATTATGTAGCCATTCCAACCTTTTTTTGCTTCATATTTTGTAAAAAATCAGAACCTTAGAATACTCTAAAAACCTTGTAAAAATAATTTTTCACAACAACATGAAAGGAAGAAAAACAAAAAGGGAAAAACAAGGCAAGTAAATGTGCCATAATCGGCCATAGCATGAAACCGTAGAAAAAAATTGTTTTCCACCATTTTAATGAAGAAGAAGAGATGAAAACATAAGTAAACATTAAAAAACTTTATTTCTATGAAAAATGTAGTAGGAAAACATGATAGAAAATCAAGAAAACACCATGGAAATAAAGAAGAAAGTTAGGCTAGAGATTGGTAGAGATGACTACCTTCAAGCTCCCTATTGAAAACCTTTTTTTTTTTTCTTTCAAAACCTTTTTCTTTGCCAAATTAGCTACTGTTTCCAGCCAAAAAACTTCTGAAAAAATGAAAACATCCTCCTCGCTTTAGCATTGGTCGAATGGCCCTTTAGCCTTTGGATAGAAATTGCATTTTTTCTCCTCCAATCTTGGCCTTTAGATTTAGATATTTTGATGACAACATAAAAATGTCATCTTGCCAATTGATAGCAGCCCTTAAGATGTGTACTCAGCCCTTGTAGTAACCTTAGCCATTAGATGCAAAAGAGGACCAATCCCATGCACTCCCTTGCTTGCCCCTCCTGAGTGCCTACCCTTGGATGAGTTGTGCTCTTCCATTCTTGGTCATTGGATGAGGCCAACATAAAAATGACATCTTGTAGATTAAATCCAGCCCTCAACATGTGTACTTAGCCCTTGTATATGGCCTAAGCCATTGGATGAAAATAGATAATCCCATGCACTCCTTTGCTCAACCGAATGGATGCTCACCCTTGGATGAATTGTGCTCATCTTTTTTTCTTCCATTCTTGGCCATTAGATGAGGGTTCTTTTATGACAAATAAAAATGTCATTTTGGCATTTAAACTTGGCCATTGGATGGTGCATTCAACTTTCCTACAAGGCACCTAAGGCATTGGATGAAGGGGGGACCATTTGCAAGGTGTTAGTGGTAGCATGTGGCTTGATAGTGACTAGGGAATTAAATTGTGCAAGCTTCCTTCTTCTCCTCTATGTTGGCTGACCAAGGGAAGAAAAAAATCCCAGCAATTCCTTCTTCTTTCATATTTTCCTCAATTACAAATTTGCCCTTTTGATTTCCTTGGTGAAATGACCTTTTTGCCCCCCGAACTTAAATAAATAGCAAACGGACTCCAAATCCGAATTTTCTTTTTTCAATACTTTCGAAATAATAAAAAATTGAATTCTTGAAGTTTTTAAAATTTTCTGAGTCAATTTGCTATTTATTTCAGATTTATTTCCGAAATTAACCCTTTTATGCACCCGAACTTTATCATTTTTTAAACGAGCTCCAAATCCAGATTTTTCTTCACCAATATTTTCCAAATAATTTAAAAATATGATCTGGAAGTTTTCATAATTTTTGGAGCTCATTTGCTATTTTTTCGGGATTTATCTGCTTGAAATACTACATAGGGGACCCGGGATTTGGCCATTTTGCAAACGAACTCCGAATCAAGATTTTCTTTCGCCAATATCTTCCAAATAATTGAAAAATGAGATCTGAAAATTTTCAGAATTTTCGGAACTGGTTTGCTATTTTTTCGGGATTTATCCTGTTGAATTTCTACATAGTGGGCCTGATATTTGGCCATTTTGCAAATGAACTCCGAATCAAGATTTTATTTTTCCAATCTCTTCGAAATGATTTAATAATGAGATTTGAAAATTTTTAGAATTTTTGGAGTTCATTTGCTATTTTTCCCACATTTTTCAATTTTGGCCTTTTGCCTTCGAAACCCAGTTTTGCTCAAAACAAGTCTGATTTTCAGATTTTTTTCAAACTGAGCCTTGGGCTATCCTTGTTTAAACACTCTTAATCAATTAGGGGCTTTAGTCCTATCGAATCGGGCCATTTCTGCAATTCTTCCAAATTTCACCGAAATCCACCAAAAAATCATAATTCTCGGTTTTCTTCCGAATTGACTTTTCTATTAGTTTTTCTTCCAAGTGGCTTCTCCATTACCCGTAGTCAGTACTTATCTTTCATTTGGAACCTTTAATTCCCACCAATTTGATCGTTTAAGCATTTTTCCCCAAATTTCTCGAACTAGGATTTTCTTTCTACTGAATCTCCGTAACCCAACTTTTGAACTCCATATCTTTCAATGTAGACCTCGGATTATCAAAATTCTTTCACCGTTTTTCAATTAAACCTCAAATCTTGATTTTGAAAGTGGGTTGACTTTTTTAGTAGTTGACATTTTTGGGGTTGACTTTTTCGGGGTTGACTTTTTTCGAGGTTGACTTTTTGGAGTTTGACTTTTTCTGTCTGCTTTCTTAGACTAAGCCTCGGAGTACCACCTGCAGAATGAGAAAAGCCTTTTAGCATTCTGAAACATCAATTTAGGAAGAAAACGTACCTGATTTAGGGGTCCGGACAAAATTAGGTGTCTAAACTAACCTCGATTTTGATTCATTGATTTTAGACAAGATCATGTAATCGAAAATTATTTATTTTTCATAACATTAAATTCTTCGAGAATGCAAAAAAAATTTGACTATTGCATGTTTGATTTTAGAGAAAACCGTTTTCTTTTTTTTTTCTTTTTTTCTTTTTTATTTTTTTCTCTTGGCGTTAGCAAAATGAATCATCTTTTCATTCTTTTATGGCCGAATGAAGCATCATTTTTTTAGGCCGAATGAAACGTTCTACTAAGTCAAGGAAGTTATTTTATTGTTTCTTGTTAATTGTCATTGGCAGTTTCTATTTTACAACATTTATAACTTCCAAAAAGGAAGTTTATGTTGAAACGGTGTGCCCTTATGTTCTTGTAAAATCATGTGTTGCAAGTTCGTGAGATTTTTGAAGTAAAAGTGAAGACTATTCTATAAAATTGATAAAAAGTTTACAAAAATTAATCAAGGTAATTCAAAACAAATTAGTTGATGAGAAAATATTCTTAGTACACATATTTTTTTCTTTTAAATCCTATATATATATTCTAGTTGGGAACACCAAAGGGAACAATATTGAAAGGAAACTGAGAGAGGAAGAAATATGGCAACGGCAAATATTGTTCTTTGCATGAATGGTGGAGATAAATAAATTAGCTATGCCAACAATTCCCTTCTACAAGTCTTTCTTCCTCTTCTTCTCTTTAATTTACATATAATCAGGGACTTAAATAGCGGTCGTAATGCAATGTTACGGTCATTATTTTGCGGTTTTGATCCTCTTCGCCGCCGGTTCACGGTCGATATTTATTGCAATTGACCGTGGTAACATTCATTACTTCCGTAATCGAAACAACCGTGACGCGATGAAAAATGCATCCCCAACCGCAATTTAAATCCTTGCATATAATTAATGTAATTTGTTTAATCATTTTTAACCTTAACAAGTTCTTTTTCATTTCAGAAAGCTGTGTTATTGAGAACAAGGCCAATCCTAGAAGATACCATCAAAGGTTTGTTCAACAAAGGTCTTCCAACTTGCATTAAAATGGCAGACTTAAGTTGTGCTTCAGGTCTCAACACTTTCTTTACAATATCCCAAGTTATCGAAATCATCAATTCGATATGCTGCCAACAAGAACACCAAAAATCACCTGAGTTTCAAGTTTTTCTCAATGATCTTCCAGAAAATGACTTCAATACAGTTTTTAGGTCAGCTCCTGCTTTCTACTCGAGGCTTAATGAAGAAAAGGGACCTTGTTTCTTAGCAGGAGTAGCAGGTTCCTTCTATGGGAGACTCTTTCCGAAGAAAAGCATGCATTTTGTACATTCCTCGAACAGTGTTCATTGGCTCTCCAAGGTTAGCAGCTCTTTTGAACTCGGAGTACTAAAATGCGGCCGTTACACAAGGTAATGGCCGCAACGTATCGGAAATTAAGACACCCGCATAACATTTTATCCGTTACGAAACGTACGTGATATTATCAAATTCATTGAAACATTATTAAATTCACGTCCGCGACAACCGTGACGCGTTACGTAACGCTTGCGACATGCAACCGCGACACCGCAACCGCATCCGCGGTCGCGATTTAGAACTATGTTTGAACTAACCAATTCCTTTAGGATTAATATGTAAATTAGTCTTGAACTATACACTCTTTAACGATTTGGTACCTAAGCAAAAATATTCACAATCAGGTATCTAAACTTGTATTCCATCATCAGATTACCCTAATGGACTAACGTTGTTACATAAAATGCTGACATGACATGGTTGACCAATACTAAGTCATCACGTGCTAGGTCAAATATTTTTTTAAATACTAGACCTGACACATGACAATTTAGTATTGATCAAACATGCTACATCAGCATGTTATGTAACAACGTTAGTCCATTGGTTAACTAATTAACCATTTCCTTTATTAGCATATTTGTCTTTGCAAAATTTAAGCTGCAGCAATAGTCTTTATTAAGTCTTAAGTGATTTTTGTTAGACCCGAGGAAGGCTTGAGAATAACAAGGGAAACATATACATGGCAAAATCAAGCCCTCCCGATGTACTCAAATCTTATTCGGAGCAGTTTGAAACGGACTTCTCCAATTTTCTATGCCTACGTTCCAAAGAAATCATATCAGGAGGACGAATGCTTCTTACGTTCGTTGGTAGAAGCCTTTCAGATCCCACAAGCAAAGATTGTTGCTACTTCTGGGAGTTGTTAGTCAAATCACTCTTTGATTTGGTGGCCGAGGTTAATTATTTTCTCTTCAAAACACACATACACACACATATATATATATATTACTTTCGTAACTTTCTAGACGATTTATATTTTAACAAACCGATTGTTGGATTTAACAATATAATTGTACTCGTCGTGCACGTAAAGTTTCGAATCGATTCGATATCTCTATCATATCAATTGAGAATACGGTCTTTTTCAATATATATTTAACGGTTGAAAGTTTTTTTACATTATACATTTTTAATTTACTCGAAACTCGACATACATAATCTACGTGAATAGAACATGAAATAAGACGGTCGGATTAAACAAATATAAATCATATAAAAAATTATGAAAGTGTATAAAACGAATTTAGTTTTACATTAGTGTAAGTGGATCTCTTATATATATATATATATATATATATAAATTAAAACTATTTAGTCAAGCTATAACAAATCGATTTTGTTGGCAGGGACTAATAGATGAGAGTGATGTGAATTCGTTCAATATGCCTTGCTACAATCCCTGTAAAGAAGAAATAAAGGACATTATCGAAAAGGAGGGATCCTTTGATCTTCATAACCTTGAAATGTTTGAAGTCAATTGGGATCATGAAGACGACTTTAGCAATAAAAGCTTTGTATTCAACAAGTATAAGAGTGGGAAAAATGTTGCAAATGATGTACGAGCTATGACAGAATCCATGTTTGCTAGTCATTTTGGAGAGACTGTAATTGACAATTTGTTCACCAAATATGCAGAGCGTGTGGCTGAGCATTTGTTCGTGGAGAAGACAAAGCATGTTAATGTAGTCATTTCGATGACAAGAAAATAAATCATTGCATGGCCATTGATCATAAGCTTTTCACCAAGGATTGGTTAAATTCTCTCTCTCTCTCTCTCTCTATCTCTCTAAATATATATATATATCATTTTTCTTATGTAATAAAATATATTTTTTTTCTTAAAAGAAAATTCCATTTCAGACTAAATATTGATAGCATCAGACAGTATTGTTTGATGGAGAAAAACAAGGTATTCTTTCATCCAATACGTATTCTCTGGACATGTAATACCAAAGCAAGCTAGCATATGCGCTACCTCGTTTCTTTGTCTTCTTGTATGTTGGATTTGACATTCTTCAAAAGTTTTAATTTTGTTTCTACCTTCATTAATGATTGGTCCCAGACAAATCTTCCTCAATTTGCCTTAGCCCTTTGACAACCTGTATGGCATCCCCCTCAAGAATAACTCTTCTGTAACCCATCTGAGCAGCAACATCCAATGCCTTGACAGCATTCCTCGGTAAAAACAACATTACCGACGGAATATTTCGTTGGTATCAAAATTACCGACGGAATATTCCATCGGTAAATTGTTATTTAGGTTAAAAAAAATAAATTATTTCTCAAATTATATAATATTAACGAAAATATATTATTATTTTGCATTATTTAATATTTTAAATTATCTAATATTATAAATAAACAAAATATTTAATAAATTAGAATATTATTAAAAAATATAATAATATTCAAATATTCAAGTCGAAAAAAAAAAGCATCACTGGGTATCGCTATCTTTGGCATCACTGTCTACGTCGGCATTACCTCCGACACCACCTCCGATAGCACTACCTCCGATCCCTCCTAATCTAGCTGTCAGCTGTGACTGCAGCAAAGGTGCGAACATCGTATTCCATGTAGTCATGAAATCCTCAATTTTCTCCATTTGCGTAAAGAGTTGTGAAACATCGGACCTCAATGCATTCAACCCGTCCTTGGACTGAGCTGCTGGCGGCTACTGTACATTACTAGGACCACATAGAATGTAGCTGGCTATATCTGAACTTTGCTGACTGCCGATTGAAGGGAAAATATGACGACTCTTGGTCTTGTTCCAAACCCATAAACATGCGTCCACGTAGTCTCAATTCCCCCAATAGCATCAGACCAGGATTGAGGATCGAAATCTGGATATGAAGACGTATCGTCCCCATATTTTTGCTGCAACGAAGCAGTATAGTTTTCCTACAATCACATATATTTAAATATAGACATAATGATAAATTTGGCCCTCGAAATATGCAGCTAAAATCATTTTGACCCTTATACTTTTTTTGAGTCAATTTGGCACTCAATCTATTATTTTTGTCGATATGTAAACTTAACGAAAATTGATAACGTGCAAGTATGAGACTAACAAATTTGTTAAATTTAGGCTAATTTTATAAGAAATAGATTAAAAAAAATTAACCAAAAATAAACAAAAAATTGATTGAAAATTGACCAAAAATTAACGTTTTCGTTAAATTTAGGCTAAATTGACTAAAAATAATAGCACGAAGGGTAAAGTGATCCAAAAAAAGGTTAGGGGCCGAAATGACTCAACAGGTATTGTTCGAGGGCTAAATTTGTCATTATGCCTTAAATATAAACAATTAATATGTGACACTGTAATGAACACGTACATAAATAATTCAGTAATATAATCAATTAATGTAATATAAAATATATTGATATAGTTAGATACTTACACTAACAAATTTAGAATTGTTGTCTACATAATCACCTTACCCTTAGCACATTTATGGGTTTTGTTAAACACTTCCAGGAAAATCACGTCGCGCTGCAACTCTTGCGACTACAGATTAATAGAATTTTTGAAAATGATGTTAATAAAAGAAAATAGGATAAAACTTTTAAACAATAATTGCAAAGAAAATAAATCTTACCAACCTCTGACCTGTAACTAGAAAAGGAATTGATCCTCCAATGTGCTTGGTAATACTTCCATCCTTTTTCGTGTTCCTATTACCCTTGGCTTGTTGGGACCTATTTTTCCAAGCGTCAGTACTAGACCTGTCAATTGGGCAGGTTGGGTTGGGTTTGGGTCGTGTCAATTAGGATCAGGTTAATTCGGGTCTTAAAAAATTCGGGTCAGTTTCGGATTTAGATCGTTTCGAGTTCAGGTCACTTATGGCTTGGGTAATTTCGGGTTTGACACTCGGGTTTGGGTCACTCTGGTTCGTGTCATTTCAAGTTTGAGATTAGGGTTATTTGGATACGGGTCATGTTGGGTTCAATTTATTAATTTTTAAAAGCGGATCAGATTAAATTTAAACAGATTATTTGAACGAATCAGATTTCATTAAAATTTTATTGAAAGATAAAACTAAAAAAATAAATTATATTAAAAATAAATAGGATATTATCGTGTCTCTGAAATCGTTAAATGAATCTATTTAGACATCTGGAAAATATATAATTTTATGTTTGTTGAAACGTTCGAACCTTGATAAGTAATCCTTTGTACTAAAAGTTTTACAAAATGAACCAATCTTAGAAGTTGAAATGATTTTCTACTAAAATTAAATTAGATTTAAGAACTTTACTTAAAAGTTTAATTATCAAGTGTAATGAAATATAATAATAAATGCTTATTCAAAATAAAATATAATAATAAATGTTATGAAATTAAATAAGTTAATTATGTTGAATATTTTTAAATTTTAAACATAATGTATAAAATTAAATTAATAAAAAATTTATAATAAGTAAAGATGCAATTCTTAACATATTGAAGTACTGATATATATAATATTTTTGTATAATGTATAATTCTTATTAGAGGAGGGATCCACTTACATTAGTGTAAAACTCAATTAGTTTTACACACTTTCATAACTTTTTGTACGATTAATATTTTAACAATCCGACCGTCATATTTCATGTTCTATTCACGTAAATTATGCACGTCGAGTTTTGAGTGAATTAAAAATGTCTAGCTATATGTTCGAAGTAAAAAACATTCAACCATTAAATATATATTGAAAAAGATAGTATTCCCGGTCGATATAGCAAGTATCGTTAAAAGAACCAATATTATGATTATTGACGGAACTAATCTAAATCATATGATAAGTATAAATTTGAAATTAAAAAAAAAACATTTATTTTAAATAACATATATAATAACAAGAGATTAATTTATTATATATCACATGATAAGGTATCATTATAATATATACAAATCATTATAATAAAACACATTTCATTGATCTATTTTATATGTATTTTGAAAATATATATGTAATACGCATTATTATTGATCGTTTAATTCAATAATTAGTGCATGTTTTTTATTTTAAAACATTAGGATTCAAATTTATTTTTTCTCAAGTAATTTTTTTTTTCTTCAACTAAATAGAGAGTGAATTACTTTAACTAGATATGTTCACATGTCAGACTATTTGTACAAATTCTAATGTAATATTTCTTCAAGTTCAAATAAATATTTATTTTTACTCTCACGCATTGATTAAAAAATTCAGTTTCATTCCAATTAATATAATATATTTTAAAATTATAATAACAATTCAAAAAATTTAAACTAATCACATGATAATTGTTTTTATCATAATAGTATAATTATAGATCTTGTACTATACTTGTACTGTACAATTATAGTCACTACACTATTTTACATATAGAGAAGAGAACAAATATAGGAATATGATTAATTTATACATACTAAATGGTAATTGCATATTTTATCACATTCCAAAATAGTAATTACAAGTTATAAAATTAAAACAAATTAATAATTTATGTTATAGGTATTATTTTTATAAAATTAATGTTTTCAAAATAAAATTATACTTGATTTAAGTTCGGGTCATTTCGGGTTAATTGTCCAGGTCATTCGGGTTCGGGTCGTTTTAGATTCTGGTCATTTCGGTTTCAGGTCATGTTGGGTTCGGATCATTCTGGATTCAAGTCATTTCGAGTGCGGATCAATTTCGAGTTCGAGTTGGTCAGTTTCGGGTTGTTGACTTTTTCTAGTCAAATCGGGTTGGGTCGGGTTTGGATTCGGGTGGGTTGATCGAATTTTTCAGGTTTGGGTCAGAATTGACAGGTCTAGTCAGTACTCCAGACAATGTTAATAAGTTGATCCCAAATATCAACTGCTATCCAATCACACTTGTAACCGTTGCAATCTTCTATTCTCGTTGTCTGAAAGAAAGCCAAGGCATTTTCCATCTCATAATTTAACATGTCTTTGAATTGTTCCTTACATGTGGTCTCCCATAACTTTCTAACCAGTGGTGTATGCTCGGAAGACCATTGGCAATTTCCTTACAATGAGACAGTATGAACTAATATATACTATTAAACATAATTAAATTATAATATGACCCTTAACCAAATCATACCTGAAATAAAATCCACATAGAATGTTTCATGTCAGCAGGGATCTTTGTTCAGGTAGACCACGGAGCATTGTAATGTTGTACGATTAACGAGACAATGGTTGATTTTACACAACTCTCCATGAAAGTCCTAAAATAAACGATACATGTCAATCCACAATAATTAAATGTTACTCATAAAATGGAATTAGCATAATGTAATTAACATACGTGTTTTGTACAATTGAAAGCCGGAATGTCACATCCCAACTCCGAGAGTGTGACCGGCTAGAGACAAGTATGTACCCTTGCCTCCAGAGCCTTAACCGTTCATCTATCTAACAAAATTTCGGCATGACCTCGCCCGATAAGGGGGTTTACCGAACCTGCATAACATGCAACACAATAATAATAACACATGACATCCCGGTTAGGACAACTACAACTAAGGAGTAACCGAGATGCCCCACAGCAGACGCACGAAGTGAACCATAATGTACATATATATATACAATGCCAAAAATATACACAACAATCTCGATCTCTGAATAGATAACTGCATGACACATAATACAACATACTTAGACAAAATAACATATGATATCCCTAGGTGACAGTGCACGGCTCCTCCATCAAGCTACGGATCATCTTGTCAAAACGGTATGCCATGCTCACCGGCTATCGGTCATGAGCAAGTTGGCGAGGCGGATGAGGGACCAGGTCGACCAGTATCTGAAAAGAAAAATAACCAAAGAGTGAGTCATAAAGACCTAGTGAGCAAACGCAGAGTCAATAAAGTCTATGGAAAAGACTCGCAAATTATATTAACTAATATCACCTGGATGTTTCTATCCAACATCACAAACAACTATAACATCCGGTAGGGTCCGTAGACTTCTAGAAACCGGTAGGGCTCGAAAGCTCCTACAAAACTGGTACGACACGAAAGCTCCTACAAAACCGGTGGAGCACAAAGGCTCCTACAAACCGGTAGGGCACGAAGGCTCCTACAAATTGGTAGGGCACGAAGGCTCCTACAAAACCAGTAGGGCGCAATAGTAGCCTACAAATCCGGCAGGGCACAATGGCCGCCTACAAATCCGGTATAAAACATGCATCACATAGCATTTAAATAAGCATACTAGCAAGGAACAATGTGGAACCATATGGTCGACCACTCATACGATAATCCAGGATTATTACTTAATCATCACTTGTCCATTCCTTGGATCTTTTTCTCACGTCCTTACGAGAACTCGATATCATAAGGTAATTCTACGTCATACATTCATACAATCACAGCCGGTATGTCATAACATAATATAACGATCCTACATCTATCACTACACGTTTACTCACAGTGCGCTAAGCGGAAGAAATTGGATCCTCGTGCTCCGAAGCTCTTCCAACCACAGATTCAGCTAATCCGCGCTCCTAGTACATAAACAATAATTTCATAAATATTTTATAAATTTGAAAACATTCACAATATCCAAATTGTAGCTAATTCGCTACTATCCGAAAATCTACAGCTTAGCTATTTAAACTTTATAACTTTTACACCTAGCTCGGGTGGAAATTCGGAGCAATGATCAATAGGAAAGGTGCTCCCCCGAGCCTAACAAAGCTAACGGTGGCCTCGGATGGTGGTGGAAGTGGCGGCACAAGGTGGTTGGCCAACATGGGGAATTCTGCCAAGCTTAGATTTCCAACTCTAAGCCACTTTTTCACTCAACCAACCCAAAATAATAGATGTAGAGGTTGATTTAGGACTACCCATAGTGGTGGTTTAAGGTGGTGACTATGTTGGAAACCACCTAAGGCAAAAAGGCCATAAAGAGAAACACATAATTTCTCATGATTTCTTGAAAACATAACACCAAATAAGTAATCCTTACCTTATAGATAGTAGAAATATGTGTTTTGTTGGCTTGGTAATGAGTGAAAATCAAGAGATCAAGCTTACAAGCTTTTGGTTATGGAGTTTTCTTCACTTTGGTTAGGTTTTCTCAAGGTTGAAGAAGAAACATCCCTTAAGGCATGAAAAAATGAAAGTCACGGCTGGTCATGGGGTTTCTTGGCTGATTTTTATGGCCATTTACCAAGCCAAATGACAAAAGTACCCCTTTAGCCCATATTTTTTTTATCTTTTAGTGTCTAAATGGGGCCCACATGAACTTTTTACGTTCGGAAACTTGTTTTTCACTTGTCTCAACACGTATATGTTTAAAATATCATTTTACACTAGTATGCAAGTTTTCATAATTTTTCGATATTCGAACATCAAATCCGGGCCCCGGACCATTTACGAGTCAACATTAAGACTTTTTTTATTTTAGCTTCGATTCTTATTCTGATTTCACGAACAGCTTTCTAACATCATTTTATGTCCATATGAATCCATTTATTTACTTAAAATCTTTTTCGGACCTTCTCGTGGCCAGTTCCAGATTTTTACTCCTTTAAGTTAACTAAAGGCGTATCCATTTTCCACTTAACTTTTTGAGTAAAAAAATGTCAAATTTTTAATCTAAGCATCCTATTATGATCCTCTATGATCCCAGAGTCTATTGGTACCGTATACGAACCAAAAATAAAATTTTGGGTAAATAACCAAAATAACCCTGGTTCATATTTTACAGGTTTTGTGCCGATTAGATTTTTCCAATAATCCTGATCAGTAATATATCATATTTTAACACTATGTGAAGTTAAAATACCAAATTTTACGGGCTTTACATTGTCTTGATTGCGATTCCTGACTCGTGGTCACTTTAGGGCTAAATCTCTCAAATAGCCGATTAAACCCCTCCTTACTCTAAAAATAATTAATATAACAATCAGACCAGATAGTAGTGTGCTTTGTCTACAAGAATACATAAACTTGATCCACCATCTATGAATCATTTAAAGAGACCCGAGTCGATCTCTGTCTTACGAGGGTCTTACAATTCTCCCCCATTAAAAAAAAGAGTACTCGAATTTTCCTAATTATGAACTTATTAAATAATTCATTTAAAAAGTTATGTACCTACTCTACGAATAACTGGGGGTACTGTCTTCTCATGTGTCTTTCAAGTTCCCAAGTAGCTTCCTCCTTCCCATGATGATTCCATACAACCTTCTCCGAAGGAATCTTCTTCGATCAGAGCTTTCATACCTACCGTTCTACTATAGCTAAGGGTTCCTCTACATATGTCATGTGCGGATCTACCTCTACCGCCTGTGGTTGCAATACATGGGACTCATCGGGGAGGTTTTTCTGAAGCATCGACAAATGAAATACCGGGTGTACAACGGCTAACTCATGTTGAAGGGCCAACTCATATGCTACTGCCCCATGTCATCGAAGTATCTCAAACAGTCCAATGTACCTTGGACTCAGCTTTCCTCTCTTGCCAAATCTCATGAAACCCTTAAACGGACATTTTCAAGAACACATGATCCCCCACATCAAACTCTAGTTCCCGACGTCTATTATCGGCATAAGACTTTTTCCGACTTTATGTTGCTCGTATTTTGAAGGATCAACTCCATATTTCTTAATGCATACCAAACTATATCTGGACCTAATAATGGACGATCACCCACCTCGAACCATCCCACTGGAGATCTATATTTTCAGCCATATAATGCTTCATATGGTGCTATATGTATGGTACTCTGATAGCTTTTATTATATGCAAACTCAATCAAAGACAAATGCTGATCCCAGCTACCCTCAAAATCAAAAACACATGCCCATAGCATATCCGCTAAAGTCTAGATAGTCCTCTCAGACTGACCATCAGTTTGGGGATGGAACGCGATACTGAATCTCAACTGAGTACCCAGTGCCCTTTGAAATGATTCCTAGAACCTCGATGTGAACTGTGTGCCTCTATCTGACACAATAGAAATAGGCACTCCATGCAAAGGCACTATCCGGTCCAAATATAGTCTAGCATACTGGGTTGCCGTATATGTAGTGCGCACTGGCAAGAAACGTGCGGACTTGGTCAATCTATCGACAATCACCCATATCGAGTCGAATCCTTTGGTTGACCTAGGCAACCCCGTGAATAAATCCATCATAATCTTGTTCCATTTCCATTCAGGGATATCCAGGCTTTGAAGTGTAGCTGGCGGTTTTTGATGTTCGGCCTTAACCTGTTGGGACACCAAGCATCTAGCCACAAAGTTCGCTACATCCTTCTTCATGCCTTCCCATCAATAATGTGCTCGTAGATCATGATACATCATGGTGGAACTAGGTTGCATAGTGTAGGATGAGCTATGAGCTGCCTCGAGGAGTCTATGTTGTATATCTCCTGCCAACAGTACCACGAGGCGGTCATGTAACCATAAAGTTCCATCATCATCTATACAAAACTCATCACAAATCCTTGTCCAACCTGGGCTTTCTTTCCTGTGCATAAATCTTCATCATGTTGCAACCGTTTTACCTCCTCCACTAATGATCACCGTACTTGCACATGGGCTAACATCTCCCCCGTGTCGGTAACACTAAGTACCAAACCATCATTGAGGCAATTCCTCACTTCCCGAACCATATGTCTACTCTGTACTACTATATGTTCTAAGCTACCCCTGGACTTCCTACTCAAGGCATCCGCGGCAACGTTGGCTTTGCCGGGATGATAAAGAATGGTACAATCATAATCCTTGAGTAATTCTAGTCATCTCCTCTATTTCAAATTCAACTCCCGCTGATCAGATATATACTTGAGACTCTTGTGGTCTGTATAAATCTCACATGATCGGCCATACAAATAATGTCGCCATATCTTCAATGCGAAGACAATGGCTGCTAGTTCCAAGTCGTGCGTAGGATAATTCTGCTCCTGCCTTTTCAACTGTCTCGATGCATAAGCAATAACCCTGTTCTTCTGCATTAATACGTAGCCCAAACCTATGCGAGAAGCATCACAATACACCACAAAGCCATCTGTCTCATTTGGCAATGCTAACACCGATGCTGAAGTCAAGAGCTCCTTAAGTTTATTGAAGCTCTTTTCGCACTCATGTGACCAAACAAACTTGACATTCTTCTGTTTTAACCTAGTTAGTGGTGCAGCTATCCTCGAGAAGTTCTCCACGAACCTCTTATAATATCCAGCTAACCCTAAGAAACTCTTGATCTCTGTTACTGTAGTCTACCTCTCCGAGTCACGTATTGCCTCAATCTTATTGGGATCCACAGAAATACCTTTCTTCGAAAATATATGACCAAGAAAACTCACACTCAATAGCCAAAACTCACACTTGGAGAACTTGGCAAACAGTTTGTGTGCTCGAAGTGTCTCGAAGACAATACGGAGGTGTTCCCTATGTTCATCCTCGCCTCGGGAATACACCAAGATATCATCGATGAACACAATCACAAACTAGTCAAGGAATGGTTTGAACACCCTATTCATCAAATCCATGAACTCTGTCGGTGCATTCGTTAGTCCAAACGAATGACCAAAAACTCATAGTGTCCATATCGAGTGCGAAAGGTCGTTTTAGGAATATGTTCCCTCCTGATGCGAAGCTGATGGTACCCTAATCTAAGATCTATCTTAGAAAAGCACTGAGCTCCCTGCAACTGATCGAATAAATCATTGATCCTAGGCAACGGAAACTTATTCTTTGTCGTTACTTTATTTAGTTGCCTGTAGTCAATACACAACCGTAACGATCCATCCTTATTTTTAACAAATAAAATCAGAGCACCCCAAGGAGAAGTACTCAGGTGTATCCTGCAACTGAGCCTTTAGTTCCCTTATCTCCAACGGAGCCATAAGATAACAAGGAATGGATATCGGTTGTGTTCTCGGCGGTACATCTATGCAAAACTCAATCTCCCTATCCGGTGGAAGTCCTGGCAGCTCCTTAGGAAAAAAATCAGGGAAATCCTCTACCACGGGAATCCCTCTCAAATCCTGAGACTTCATCTCCGCATCATATACATATGCCAAAAATCCTTGGCAACCCTTCCCTAACAATTTTTCGGCACTAATTACCGAAATCAAGTGTGGCAAAGTCGTTCTATTATCTCCTTGATACCTCAACACATGTTTACCCAGTATTCTCAACACTAACACCTTCTCGTGGCAATCCAATACCGCATGATGGGCAGAAAACCAGTCCATGCCCAAAATCACATCAAACTCAAGTATATCTAGTTCAATTAGATCTACCAAAAATATCTCACCTCGATCCGTATTTCACATCCTTTCAATATTCTGTTCACGGGGTAAACCTCCCCTACCGGAGTAAGCACTATCAACGAATCATTTAACATATCATAACTCATGTTCAAACACGAAGCAAAGGAAGGAGATATAAAGGAGTGCATAGCACCCGAATCAAATAATACTATAGCATGCTTGGAACAAATATCTAACATACCTGTCACGACTGCATTCGACGCCTACGCGTCCTGAGGATTCAACACAAATGCCCTGGCCTGTCCTCGGCCCTCTGTAGTCTGTCCTCTACCCCCATAGTCTGTCCCTACCTCCAGACTGTGTACCTCTGCCTGTTATGCCTCTGCCCACTGACCGGGCCACTGATCCAGTAGTAACAGCTGGCGTAATAACTGGGGGTGGTGCAACTATAGTGTACGTAGGTAGAGAAAGATTCAGCAGACAGTCATTCTTCATATGCCCTGCTGGCCGCATCTGAAACAAGTACCAGGTCTTTCGCATCATCCAAAATGCGAATAACCACAACTCTGACAATGGGGAGCTCCTGATCTCCCAGTGTTACCTGATGGCTAGATAATCGATCTAGTCTGACTGCTCTGTCCCCGGACCACTGTACCAGCACCACTAGGTGCTCCTGATCCGTCTACACCAGACTGTCTAAAACCCTGTCTCCCAGTCCAGGCCTACTTCCGAGGCTCACGGTCAACCTTTCTCTCTTTACCCTTACCTCAAATCGTAAGGTTGTATCAAGAACATCAGAGTACGTAGAGGTCATTGCCAAAGGTAACGCCCTAAGTAAGTACTCCCTAAGGCCATTAGCAAACCGCTTGGCCTTCATAGTGTCAGTCATCACCATATGTAGCGTATAATTCGCTAACTGATTAAACTGAGTAACATAATCCAACACTGGCATGGCCTCAGTCTGTTTCAGTAACTCAAACTCTCGAGCCTTAGCATCCCGTAGACTCTCAGGCATAAATCGCTCAATAAAAAGCATTATAAAACTCAGACCATTCTAATGGAGGGCTACCAACTGGCCGGCTCCTCAATAGGGTCTTATACCACTTGTCGCAACCTAAAAAATAATGAGTCTCATCGCACGACTTTATTATTCGTTAAGCATGACATAAAAAAAATGAGGAAAAGTTGACTTAATTCCTCTAGAAAAATGAAGGTTTTGAAAATGACCTTGAAAAAGACATGGAGTCGCCACCAATCTTTTTTAGTTAGGTGTGATCGACCACCTATTAAAACCGGTTTTATAAAATATTTTATAAATTAATTAAAATATTTTTAAAACCAATTTCAAATCTGCGTTTAAAACCAGAGAAATCAAAGAAACTGGTTCGGGACTCGATTACGTATAGGGAAGGATTAGCACCCCGAAAATGCCCGTATAAAACGATACCTTATTAATCGTGTGTTATCTCAAATCTCGGTGTAAAGTTGGTTTTAAATTTAGTATTTCAAGTCAATTCCCAATTTAAAGAAAAATAATTCCATTTTTAATTAAAAATGATCCGAAATTTATAAATTCAAAATTTTCCTATATTCCCCAACAAACGTGGCAAAATATAGAAATTTTTATTAGTTTTGGAAAACTTTCCAAATCATTCTCTTTTTTTTTTTTTTTTCTAAAGAAGATATTCCGTTATTAATGATAATTGATGATATCCTCCCCAGCAAACGAGGCAGAGAACTCATGAATTATTTTAACTCGGGAATATCTTTTTTTTTTATTGAAAATCATTACCTCTTTTGAAAACATTTTAAATATATGAATATGAATATGTATGACATAAATAAAATGACATAGCAAAGTCTAAATAATATAATGCACCCTAAATGATATGATTTAAAAGTCTTAGCATATTATAAATGAAATGAAATATCCTAAGTTATATGACTTATTCTAAATGAAATGAAATAACCTAGGTAACATAATACATTCTATATGAGATGCAATATCCTAAGTCATTTGATATATTCTAAATGAAATAAAATATCCTAAATGACAGAATATATATCCTAAATGAAATGACCTAGGTAACATAATATATTCTATATGAGATGAAATAATTTAAATGACATGGCAAATATGAATGATATGGCATATAATTTAAATGACATAAAATATAAAATAATGCTATCATATAATATGCATGAAGATAAAAATGAAAATAATAATGCATGAACATAGTATATGCTAAATAATATGACAAAAATAACTAAATAAAAAGTATAGGATATCATGAAATATTCCAAATCATATAATAAACAATATAACATAACTCAAAATCATAACAATATCATAGAAATTATCATAGCAAAAATCACATATTATATAAAATGCATGAATATGGAAAATGCAATGCATGAAAATGTATTTTTTCCTTTAATTGAGGAAATCCGTATATCTAAAAGATATCCGGCTACCTTAGGAATATGTCCAATTCAATATTCTAAAACCAAAATACTTTGTGATTGTTTGATAACAATTTTGAAAAGCTTAGATTAAAAAAAAAAAAACTGGGCTAAACCTTTTTTAAATAGCTCTAATTTCCTAAGTTTAAAATCCCGGACTTGAACACCCTTAACCCGAGACTTTAAAAAATCATTTTTAGAGTTTAAAAAGGCTTAGAAACTACCCTAAGTCAGTAGCTAAACTTCCTAATCAGCCCCCTCTAGGTAACTTAACCAAAACAGAAAAATGATTTTTCTTTAAATTCAATTCTGACTCCACTGTCTAGTTTTAAGCCACGATTTTTTACTCTATTTTTAAAAATTCAAAAAAATATAAAACAAATACTGGAGACTTAGGACATGTAAAACTACATGGGAAAATATCAGTTTAATTTTCTGATTAAAGATGAATGCCGAGAAAAATCAGAAAAGTACGCGTACTGGGTGAAAAAACTGTTTTGTCAAAATACATTTTTGCCTTTGATAAAATCATTTAAAAATCAAAGTAAAAATATTTAAGACTCACAAAATGACTCACAAACAGTAGCTAGGACTTTTTAAAAGTTAGATAAAAATTGTCTAAGAAAAAAAAAATCACAAAGGTAGAATAATCAATTTGACAAACCTTAATTTTCCACAATTGTGCTCAAGAGAGCATGACTTTGAACCATTATTTGGCCTAAGTCATTAGTCAAGTGGCATGGACATGAAATGCATGAAAAAATACAGCAAATATGATGCATGAAATGCATGGTTTTAAACCTAAATGTCATGAAAAAATGCATGGCATCAATATAGTGACCTAGACGTAAATGAACTTGCATGGCATTTAATATAAGCTAGGTCTCAAATGCATGAACATGCATGGCAAGATAAACCTAACCTAACATCTAAAATATGCATGGCAATAACACAAACACAAGGCATGCTTAAACCAAAAACTCAACCAAATATCATGCAAATGTCAACCTATCAACTAACATAGCAAAAATGCACACATAATGCTAGAATACATGGAGTGGCCGAATAACCTATGATTCCGAACATGCATGGCATTTTCACAGACACTTGATATACTAAAATGCATGAACATGCATGGCAAGATAAACCTAACCTAACATCTAAAATATGCATGGCAATAACAAAAACACAAGGCATGCTTAAACCAAAAACTCAACCAAATATCATGCAAATGCCAAACTATCAACTAACATAGCAAAAATGCACACATAATGCTAGAATACATGGAGTGGCCGAATGACCTATGATTCCAAACAAGCATGGCATTTTCACAAACACTTGATATACTAACATGCAAAACTAAAATATAACACTCAAATCATACAAACACAAAGTAGAGATATCAAAACTAACAATCATTTTCACAAACACTTGATATACTAACATGCTCAACTAAAATATAACACTCAAATCATGCAAACACAAAGTAGAGATACTAAAACTAACAAGCATTTTCACAAACACTTGATATACTAACATGCTCAACTAAAATATAACACTCAAATCATGCAAACACAAAGTAGAGATATTAAAACTAACAAGCATTTTCACAAACACTTGATATACTAAATATAAAACATCAACAAATTTAAACATTATGAAAACAAAAAATTAAAAAATGCAAGAACATGATATTTAACTCATAAATGGCAACAAACAAAGCAACCAAATTAAAACATGCTTCAAGTATATGGAGTAGAAGAACACATAAAGCATCAAGATTAAAGAAAATAACATAAATAACATGATAAATTAAAGCAAAAATAGCAACAATAATAAAAAAATTATAGGCCATTCGGCCATTAAAGAAAAATAAGAAAACAATTTGTAAAAATTATTTAAGAAAGAGATGAAGAAAGAACTTAAGAAGAACATAAAAAAAAACACTTATTTAAAAAGAAAACTCACCAAATAATAATCAAAATGGCAAAAACAAGAATGGAAAATCAAGAAAGTGCAAGAGTTGGTGCTAAAAGCAACCTCAAGAAGCTATATTTCAAGCTTTATCTCTTCAAACTTTCCTTTCCTTTCTTTTCTAAACTTTTTCTTTTTGCTTTCAACCAGGGAGAGAAAAACTAAGCAAAACAAGAAGGAATCTGAAAAAATGAAGTGAAGAAAATGAAAATTCTGCTCCCCTCCTTAAGCTTGTCGAATGGACTCTCTCTCCTCCCTTGGAATATTGTCATTTTTTTCCCAACCAATTTTCATCCAATGGCTAGTAATTCAAGGTGAAAAATCATGAAATTATCACTCTTAGATTAGCATATCAGCTGTCCATAATTACAGCTGTTCAAGAATAATGTTGACATTCTCCCTCTTCATGCATTGGCCTATGTGGCTTAATCACAATGGCTTGATCAAAAAAATCTCTAACTAACTCTTAATTTTTGGCCTTTTGATTGAAAAATCATAAGCTTCCTCCTTCCTTTGGGCCTTGGCAGGCCAGCACTCTCTTTTCCAGCCCAAGTCTGATTTTTTGAAAGGCCAAAAGAAGCCATTTTCGGTTGCTTGGGTAAAATGACCATTTTACCCCCCGGGTAAAAATAAATGGAAAAAGAACTCCAAATTCAAAATAATAAAATATTGAATTCTGGAAGTTTTCAAAATTTTTCGAGTCCGTTTGCTATTTATTTGGATTTTTTCTTCCAAAAATGCACTTTCATGCCCCCATATTTTACCATTTTTTTAAACGAGCTCCAAATCAAGATTTTTCTTCAAAAATCCTTCCAAATAATTTAAAAGTTTGATCTAGAAGTTTTCATAATTTTTGGAACTCATTTGGTATTTTTTCGGGATTTATCTGCTTGAATTACTACATAGGGGCTCAGGATTTGGCCATTTTGCAAACGAACTCCGAATCAAGATTTTATTTTTCCAATATCTTCCAAATAATTTAAAAATGATATTTGCAAATTTTCAGAAATTTTGGAGTCCATTTGCTATTTTTCCGGGATTTATCTTCTTGAATTATTGCATAGGAGGCCCGGGATTTGGCCATTTTGCAAACGAACTCCGAATCAAGATTTTCTTTCTTCAATCTCTTCCAAATAATTTAAAAATGAGATTTTCAAATTTTCAGTAGATTTGGAGTTCATTTGCTATTTTTTTGGGATTTTCCTTCTTGAATTTCTACATAAGAGACCCGAGATTTGGCCATTTTGCAAACGAACTCTGAATCAAGATTTTCTTTCTCCAATCTCTTCCAAATATTTAAGAATGAGATTTGCAAATTTTCATAATTTTCGGAGTCCATTTGCTATTTTTCCCAAATTTTCCAATTTTGCCCTTTTGCCTCCAAAACTCGATTTTGCTCAAAACAAGTCCGATTTTCAGATTTTCTTCAAGCTGAGCCTTGTTTTATCCCTTTTTAATCATTCCTCATCCATTGGGGCTTTAGTCTTACCAAGTCGGACCATTTCTGTAATTCTGCTCGATTTCACCGAAATCCACCAAAACCCTAATTCTCAGTTTTCTCCCGGATTGACTTTTCTTTCAATTTTTCTTTCAAGTGGATTTTCCATTACCCGTAGTCAGTGCTTATCTTTCATTTGGAACCTTCAATTTTGACCAATTCGATCGTTTAAGCACTTTTCCCAAAATTTCTCGGATTAGGGTTTCCTTTCTACTGAATCTCCATAACACAACTTCCGAACTCCATATCTTTCAATGTAGACCTCGAATTATCAAAATTCTTTCGCCATTTTTCAATTAAACTTAAAATCTTGATTTTGAAAGTGGGTTGATTTTTTTAGGAGTTGACTTTCGGGGTTGATTTTTTTAGGGTTGACTTTTTCGAAGGTTGACTTTTTTGAGTTTGAATTTTAATGCTCGCCCTCTTAAACTAAGTCTCAGAGTACCACCTGCAGGATGAAAAAATGTCTTTTTACATTCTGAAACCTCAATTTAGGAAGAAAACATTCCTGTTTTAGTGGTCCGGACAAAATTAGGTGTCTACAGCTGCCCCTCTTTGGCTATTGCTGAGAATCAGGAATCAGGCAAAGATAAACAAACACTAATTTTGTACGGTCAATGAAATCACATGTGAAGGTAAGGGAAATGGTTTCTTTTTCATTTTCTCATCATTTTTTCATCATTTCATTATTATTATTTTTTTTTTGTTGATAAAAGTTGTAAATTGAAGATTTTGTCCTTAAATTGAATTACCTGACTAATCAAGGCTCGACCTGTCTTAAGGAAACGAGTTCGATTTCAAAAGAAAAAATTATGCCCGAAGGTCTTAAGAATAGTGCCCGAAGGTTTTAAAAACTGGTGCCCGAAGGTCTTTAAAATGGTGCCCGGAGGTCTTTAAAACTGGTGCCCGGAGGTCTTTTAAAATTGGTGCCCGAAGGTCTTTAAAACTAGTGCCCAAAGGTCTTTAAAACTGGTGCCGTCCTTAAAATTGGTGCCCAAAGGTCTTTAAAACTGGTGCCCGAAGGTCTTTAAAATTGTGATTTGAAAATACCTTGACGACGGTCTCAAGGCTCGACTCGTCTGATAAACAAAATGAATTCGATTTAAAACAGAAGGAAATACCTCGATGGCGATCTCGGAGTCTGAATATTTTGAGAAGCAAAACGAGTTCTCTTTGGGAAAGTCCAAATTTCCCTGATTTCCGCACTGTTAGCTAAATGCAATGATGAGAATGTCATGCTTTTCAAATTCTTGTATGTTTCCTAAAAATAAATGCAATCAAATGATTGTGCCATGATTTCTAATCCATGGTTTCTTTGAGGTTCACAGATTATCTGACTTCATGACAGAGTCTTCAATTGTTAATTGATGCCCCACATAAGGAATTCTTCACTCAAGATATCTTGTCAAACAGTCTCAGTTTCTGTCTTTCGCTGAAGTTCACAGATTTTCTGACTTTGTGATGGAGTTTCCACCACATTCACTGTTTTCTTTTCTTGGTTAACTTTCCAAACCTTTCCCAAGATTTAAATCTATTCCTTAGTAATACTTTGAAATCCCTTTATTTAAAGATTTTTATTACTAATCATCATTCAATTTAATAACAACCATAATGCATCTCAAAAGTATATGAAAGAAAATATGAATCAAGAATGAAAAGGATAACAAGAATTTATTGCAAGAAATGTTTTAAAATAGTAAAAATAAATATCAAGGATATAAGAAACAATTGTAAGGTTATAGGCTGTAGATGCCCCGGATGCGGAATATCTTGGACCCCTCATTTTTCAAACCATCTGAAATTTCTCTTGAACGAGCAATTTACTTGGTTAACCTCTTAGCTTCCGTAGTTACGTCAGACTGAGTTGTTCCCCTCTTTTCTGATTGTCAGATACTTTCTCCCCCTTTACACGGAGCATTTATTCAAACCTTGATTAGTACTTGAGCCGCCCTTTGCGGGTTTTCAACTCAAGTGTCCTCCATTCGGTATTAAGTCGCCCTTTGCGGGTTTTCAGCTTAAACCTCTCTTTTTACATTCTTTTTTTTCATTTCCATTTTTTTTATTCTACCATGCCTCTGAGAATTCTAAATGTTTCCAAGGTAAAAATATCAATTCAAAAGATGGGATGAATTCTGAGAACAATCTTTCAAATTAAATATCCATGCTTGATCAAAATGGGCTTTTAAAGCATGTAATGTAGGCCAAGGTTTAGGTTTAGAAAGAAAGGATAAATAGGCCCAAAATGTGTTTAAGGGTGATTGGATCAAGGATCACTTCCTGAGAAGAATTCATTCTTGAAACATTTGTCCCTTTTTGGACTTTATTTTCTTCTTTTTTTCCTTTGTTGGCTTTCATTTGCCACATTTATCGATGGCTTTCTTTTTTCCATGATTTTTTTGATTATTTTCCTCGCATTTGCCCTCCAGTGTAGAGGGTGATCCTTGACCAAGACTTAAAGAAAGAAATAATTTCTAAGGCTCAAAAGGGTGACTAAGGATAATTTCTTCTTAGTGAAAGGAATATGAAAGATGGTCATTCATCATATCAAGCATGAATATTTTCTTTGAAAAGCAATTCTCAGGGGCGATAGATATATAGAATTTCCATTTTTACACTTGGAATCATTCGAATTTCCATGTGCACAGCATCAGACACATTGTTTTTCAAGCATAATACTTCTTCAGTTCATCAGCATTCACGGGATGTCTAAAATCATCTCCGTCCATCCGAGTTAGAATTGATGCTCCTCTAGAAAAATCTCTTTTTTACCACATAGGGTCCTTCCCAATTCGGAGCCAATTTTCCTCTCGGGTCTTTTACTATAGGGAGAATTTTCCTCAGTACAAATTCCCCTTCTCAGAACTGCCTGGGACGAACTTTCTTGTTGTGGGCTCGAATCATCCTTTTCTGATACAACTGCCCGTGACAAATTGCTTTCAATCTTTTCTCCTCGATGAGATTCAACTGTTCGTAACGAGCTCTAACCCATTCTGCTTCCTCTAGGCCAACTTCCATCAAAACCCGAAGTGAAGGGATCTCAACTTCAATAGGTAGCACTGCTTCCATCCCGTATACCAAAGAAAATGGTGTTGCCCCTGTAGATGTGCGGACCGAAGTACGATATGCATGAAGAGCAAAAGGCAAGATCTCATGCCAATCTTTATACACATTGGTCATCTTCTCGACAATCTTTTTGATATTCTTGTTAGCTACTTCTACTGGACCATTCATATTCTGATGGTAAGGTGCCGAATTATGATGTGTGATCTTGAATTGAGTACACACTTCTCTCATCATCTTATTGTTCAAATTGAGAGCATTATCCGAAATAATTCTTGCTGGCAACCCGTAACGGCATATGATTTCTTTCTTAACGAATCTGTATACCATCGACTTTATTACATTCGCATAGGAAGCAGCTTCTACCCACTATGTGAAATAATCTATGGCCACAAAGATGAAACGATGTCCATTTGAAGCTTTCGGGGTAATAAGCCCGATCATATCCATTCCCCACATTGAAAAAGGCCATGGTGTAGTCATGACATGTAATGGCGATGGCGACACATGAATCTTATCTGCATATATCTGGCATTTATGGCATTTCCGAGAATAACTAATGCAATCTCCTTCCATTGTCAACCAATAGTAACCTGCCCTCATAATCTGTTTAACAAGCATGTGACCATTAGCATGAGTGCCACATATCCCTTCATGGACCTCTTCTATGATTCTTCGAGCTTCGGCAGACCCGACAAATCTCAATAGGACTTGATCTTTCCTTTTCTTGTAGAGAATCTCACTGTCTAGAACGAAACCCATTGCTAGCCTTCTCAGAGTCCTCTTGTCATTCTCTGTTGCTTGTTTTGGATACTGTTGACTCTTAATGTACTGCAAGATGTCGTTATACCAAGGGAGGCCATCTGTTTCTTCTTCGATACTCAAACAGTGGGCAGGAGACTCATATATACTCATCTTGATTGGCACAACTTCAGCCCCTTCATTCACTTTAAACATTGATGACAAAGTAGCCAGAGCATCTGCCATTCGGTTTTTTTCTCGAGGAAAGTAATTGAAATTCACTTCTTCAAACTCCTCCAATAAACTCAGTATGAGTTCTCGGTATCGGATTAGCTTTGTATCTCGGGTTTCCCATTCTCCTCGTAACTGGTAAATCACTAAGGCTGAGTCTCCGAAAACTTCCAATATTTTGATCTTTCTGTCCACTGCAGCACGAAGGCCCATAGTACATGCTTCATACTCGGCAATATTGTTTGTACAATGAAAATCAATCTAGCAGTGAAAGGATAATAATCTCCTTCTGGGGATATGAGCACTGCACCGATTCCATGCCCCATGGCATTAGATGCGCCATCAAAGTACATTTTCCATATTTCTTCTTCAAGGGAATCTCATCTACTTGCGACACATACATCAAATCTTCATCTGGAAAGTCAAAGTTCAATGGCTCATAATCTTTCACTGCCCGAATTGCTAAGAATTCAGCCACTGCACTTCCCTTGATAGCTTTTTGACTTACATATACAATGTCGTACTCTGATAATAAAACCTGCCATCTTGCCGTCCTCCCTGACAAAGAAGGTGCTTCCAACATGTATTTGACTGGATCCAGCTTAGCAATCAACCACATTGTGTGATACAACATGTTCTTTCTTAGCAATCAACCACAGCTTAGCAAAGCAGTCCAAGCTAAGGCGCAACACAACTTCTCTACCGATGAATATTTCAACTCATAATCTGTAAACTTCTTACTGAAGTAGTAAACTACCTGTTCTTTCTTTCCAGTTTCATCAAGCTGCCCTAAAACATAACCCATGGATCTTTCAAATACTGATAAATACAGTATCATTGGTTTATCCAGAATAGGTGGCATTAATACTGGTGGGTTGGATAGATAATGTTTAACCTTTTCAAATGCAATCTGACAACATTCATCCTATTCTCCTGGATCACGTTTTTGAAGTAATTTAAATATTGGATCACATTTTTCGATTAACTGTGAAATAAACCGAGCAATATAATTCAATCTCCTCAGAAAGCCTCTTACTTCCTTTTGAGTGCGAGGTGGTGGCAGATTCTGAATAGCCTTCACTTTATCCGAGTCAATCTCAATTCCTCTTTTGCTGACGACAAAACCCAACAATTTCCCCAAGATGACTCCAAAAGTGCATTTTGCCGGATTTAGCTGGAGTCTAAACTTCCTTAATCGTTCAAAGAGCTTCTTAAGATTCGCAATATGCTCATCTTCTCCTTGTGACTTTGCGATCATATCATCAACATAGACCTCAATTCCTTTATGCATCATATCATGAAACAAGGTCACCATGGCTCTTTGGTATGTTGCCCCAGCATTCTTCAACCCAAATGGCATTACCTTGTAGCAGAAGGTTCCCCATATTGTAACAAATATGGTTTTCTCCATGTCTTCTGGTGCCATCTTGATCTGATTGTATCCTGAGAATCCGTCCATGGAAGAAAATAAAGAACTCTTTGCTGTATTATCCACCAGAGTATCTATATGGGGCAAAGGGAAATTATCTTTAGGGCTGGCCTTGTTCAAATCTCGATAATCAACGCACATCCGCACCTTGCCATCCTTCTTGGATACTGGTATAATATTTGCCACCCATTATGGATATTTTGCCACCTCTAGGAATCCAGCATCAAATTGCTTCTTCACCTCATCTTTTATCTTTAACAGGATGTCGGGCCTCATTCTTCTCAACTTTTGCTGAATTGGCTTGCATTCTGACCTTAAAAGGAGCTTATGAACCACAATATCTGGATCTAACCCTGGCATGTCTTGGTAAGACCATGCAAATACATCTGCATATTCCTGGAGCAAAGCTATCAATTCACCTTTTATTGATGATGACAATGAAGTTTCGATTTTGACTTCCTTTATCACTTCACCATTTCCCAGATTTATCGTTTCCAATAACTCTTTATAAGGAAGTACTTGTTTCTCCTCTTGTTCTATTTTCCTTAATAGATCCGGAGGTAGACCATAATCCTCAGTATCTTCGTTAGCCTCCAAATAACCCGTGCAAATGGGTCTTTCAAAATCAATTTCAGAATTACTGAGAGGAAGGTCCTCATATTTCGCATCCGCACACCTGTAAATAGGTGGAGAAGAAACAATATAGGAAAATATATAATGAAAACAAAATAAATAACAAAAATGAAAGAATATAGACACATCAAATATGGATAAAATGCATTGTGCTTGTTATTTATTGAATGAAAATGTTTAAAAGCTCATTACAGAAAAAAAACTCTTAATATCTCTGGGTAAAGATAATTAAGATTGCTTTTTTAAAAGTATTAAGTTGGAATAGACTTAAAAACTATAGGCAACTTAGCCGCACTCCAGTTGGTTAGTCTATATCCTAGTGGACAAGGTCGCACCATCCAGTTAGCATTCTCTCTTTCAATTCTATCTTCCTCAGTTGTGCAGATCTCCACATCATACATCTGCTCATCCTTATTCACCTAGAATCTCTCGAAGGCTTGCTTTATCATTACGAGCACATCATCAAAATTCTTTTCTCTGAACAGAGAACCGGCTGAGTGAAAGCTGTGAAGGATAGGTGGGAATGTCATAGGCTCCCATTCAATATCCATACCCGTAAGATGGGTCATCCTTCTTTGTCGGTTATTTTCAACTTGTTTTCTTTTCTCATGGGCCTTCGGAAGATACCCTAGGCCAAACCGGTCATTCTTTCCTACTACTTTCATTGCTCGAGCCATTCCTTGAAGATATTTCCCCAAACCTTTTCCAGTCCTGCAGCCTTTTCCTACTGTGGTTCTTACTCCCAGCCTTGTGTTCTTGGACAACCTTGGTTTCAGAATTTTCCATCCTTCAGCAACGAAAACTGCATTTACAAATTTCAAAGACCGAAAAAAACTCCACGACATCTTCATTGGGCTCAACATAAAGATATTCAGTAGATGCGGAGGCTATTATGTCTTCTTCTCCTGATACTGTGACCAAACGGCCCTCCATAACAAATTTTAGGTTTTGGTGGAGAGACGAGTACAACCCCAGCTAAATGTATCCATGGCCTTCCTAACAAGCAATTATAAGATGGATTAATATCCATGACTTGGAAGTTCACCGTATAAATGCACGGGCTTATCTCCAGAGGAACTTCAATGGTTCCCATAACCTCTCTTCTTGTTCCATCAAAAGCCTTGACCACTGTGCAACTTGGTATCATATGAGATATATCCACTGGCAATTTGGATAGGGTTGCTAAGGGTATCACGTTTAGTGAAGAACCATTATCCAAAAGGACCCTTGGTAATATGTTCCCTTTACAAGTGGTAGTTATATGGAGAGCTTTCGTTGATCCAATACCATTAGGTGGTATCTCCTCATAGCTGAAAAATATGTAGTCGTCTGCTGCGATGTTTTCCACCAGTCTGTCCAACTTTTCTACTGATTTATTATTAGCCACGTATGCCTGATTTAATACTCTTAACAGGGCATTTCTGTGTGGTTCTGAATTCAAAAGCAAGGATAAGATTGAGATTCTAGTTGGTTGACGTTGAAGTTGTTCAACCACGCTATACTCACTATGCTTTATGAATTTTAAGAACTCATAGGCTTCCTTCTCATATACTGGTTCTTTCATTCTGTTAAACGAGGCTGATCCCCTCTCTGTTTCTTTTGGCAAATCCATCTCAATATGGATTGGCTCGACTACCTTCTTCCCTTTATCTGCTCATCTGTCTTTCCCTGTTAACCCCTGTTCAGTAGCCTCCGAAGCATAACACCTTTCACTTCGGGTTAAATGTCCCACGCCTGTGATGTCTTGCTGACTTGAAGACCCAGGCATAACCATGTTGCAGTCGTATTTCCATGGTGCAGCCTTGTTTTCCTTGTATGAAAAGGAAACAGGTAAATCAATGATTAACTTGGGCGCATTTTCCTCAATGACTAGCATAACTTTCTCCTCCGGTTCATCATAATAGATGATCAGGGGTCTTCCTATCCCATAGCTATCTGCATTTTCAATGACTTATATTTCCTCCTCTGTCTCCTCATAGAATTGGGTTTTCTCCTTTGGACTTTAACCCGAAAGTCCCCGCAGTTCTGTATGTCATGGCCTCTACACTTATAGAACGGGCACCAATTATGCAGCCTTTTTGCAACCATTTTCAGACTATCTGTATCTTTCACCAATCCTTCCTTGACCATTTCAACCCATACTGTCAGCATCGGAGTCTTGACTTCCCTAATATCCCTTTTTAATCTTCTGCCTTCTCCGATCAATATTGCATTTACCTGATTCCCAGCATGATCGGGCAATAGGTTTCCAGCTACGTTCGGCCCATTTTTTGACCCAAACTTCACAACCCCAGCATTGATCAGGCTTTGGACTTTCTTTTTGAAGGCCAGGCAATCTTCAATCGAATGTCCTTGGATTCCCGCGTGGTATGCATAGTTAGTGTTTGCATTGTATCATCTTGGATATGGAGGTGTCAGAGGTTTGAGGTACACGGGTGCAACAAGTTGACCCTGCAATAGTTTTGGATATAGCTCACCGTAGATGGTAGAAATCAGATCAAATTGGGTTTTTTGATCGTTCCTTGGTGAACGTTGATCATTGCGTGCGGGACCCTGAGTGTTTGGGATAGTATTTATAGGAAGGGTTATTTGAGGGGATATACCAGTTGAGAATGGATGTTGTGGTATATTGGTGTAGGGGAATGGGTTTTGGGTAAGGTGGTTGACATTGGGGTAGTAAGGATTATACCCCGGTATGGTGTGTAAGGTGTCGGAGGTGCATAAGGTGTGGTAGGAGTATAGGGCCTTAGTGATGTGTATGGTGTAGGAGGTGTATAGGCGTATTGGTTGAAGCTTACTACATGTGTTTTCTCATTCTTCTTTGCAGGAAAAACTCTCTTTGGGGTAGCAGACTCACCCCCTTTCATCTTCCCATTCTTCATAGCTAACTCAATCATTTCCCCAGATATTACCATATCTGCAAAGTCCTTGGTGGTGCTTCCCACCAACTTTTCATAATAGGGTGCTTTCAATGTGTTGATGAAAAGCACCGTGGTTTCTTTGTTGGTTAAAAGGGGTTGTACTTGTGTAGCCAGATCCCTCCACCTCTACGAGTATTCTTTGAAGCTTTCATTGGACCTCTTTTCCATATTCTGTAATGACAGCCTATCAGGTACCATGTCAGACACATGCTTATAATATTCCATGAAAGCCCTGGCTAAATTCGTCCATGAACGAATCTTGGTACGACTCAGTTGGTTGTACCATTGGGTGGCTGACCCTGTTAACCTATCTTGGAAGCAATGAATAAGCAATTTCTCATTATCATCATGCCCCGTCATCCTTCTACAGTACATGGTCAGATGAGCTGATGGGTTGGTGGTCCCATTATACTTTTCAAAGTCTGGTACTTTGAATTTTGGGGGAATTACTAGATCGTGTACCAAGCTCATCTCTTTGGCATCTAGACTGCTAAATAACTCTGCTCCTTCAACTGCCCTTAACCTTTCCTCTAGCAGCTGGTATTTCTTCCGAGATTCAACGGTTTCGACCGTCTTCAATTCAATCATTTTGGCCCTTTCCTTTTCCGCCATTTCTTCGAAGTCTGGAACTTCGACCTCAATTGGATCAACTCCAATATTACCTTTTTTTGGATCAAAATTATGTGCTTCGACTGCTGGTTAGATGTAAATGTAGGATGCTGCCCTAGTTGGAAGTTCATTTCCCACAGGTTGGGATGTCTGACCATTTCTCTGTACCACTTCTGGTCAATCTTCCTGGTTCACTGCCCCTATTCCAGTAGCTGAATTTTCTCCGGGCCACTTCTGCCTCATCATAGTGCTCATCATCTCCATGAGTTTTGTCATCTGTTCCCGTGTCTCCTTTTGAGACTTAGTTAACTGTTCCTGCAGTTCTTTCTGGATTCTTTCCATTCTTTCAATTCTGGCAAGCTGATCGTTTTCCATGACTCTTGTTCGAGATCGAGTATTGTAAGGGTGTTGGAAGTCTGGTTCTTTCTGAGTGAGACCAATTGTACCTTTAGTTTTAAAAACCATGGATTATAAATTATTGACACATTTCTTATTTTATTTTATAAAAAATGAATGAATGAATGAACAAATGTTAGTGAATGCACAACTAAGTAAATGACTAAGTGTATGAACTTAAATGACTAATTATAAATAATAAATGAATGGACAAATAAATAAATGACTAAGTGTATGACCAATTTATAAAGAATAAATGAATAAATGATTATGAATAGAAATGAATGAACAAATAAAATGAAATATATAAAAGAAAGAACAAATGAATGATGAATGCATTTAAAAGTATTGGCCCCGGGAAAACTCCAACCAAACGATCTTTCATTGATTTCTTGGAACTAAATACATCAAAAAAGATCCCTGCTTAAAACAATATGATAATCTGTCTCTCCTAAGAAACTATTACAAAATACTGGTCCTATAATAACTCTCTCGGACCCTGGACCTTCTTCACTGCCCTCTTTTGATTGCCTTACTCTTCCATCTGATCCCTACTTGTTCACGACCCTTTGACGTGTCAGCAGAAGCATCACCGTGTAAGCTTTCCCTAGCTTGTTTCTCAAGTTGATTTGCTCGGGCTTCCTCATGTTTTGCTTTTTCAGCCCAATAGTTCTTCACCTTCTTGAGGTTTCTGACTTCTTGTTCCCATTCTCCGGAAGTCTTGAGAGTCCCCTCGAATTTGAGCTCGAAACGGTACCTCTTGTTCTGCAAGTGTAATTCCTGAAGATCGCTTTGAACAGTGTCCCGCTCTCGCTTGATCTTTTCATTTTCTTTTTCTCGGGCTACCTCCCTATCTTTCATATCCTCAAGATCTTCTTGCAATCGGGCAATTTCCTTGCTCATTTGGGCCTTTTCTTTTTCAAATTTTGCCCTTGCGATTTCTAAATCCGATGGCGTTTCCTTGGGCGACGAACTCAAATACCGAACTTCTTCCCCATCCGATGTCAACAACCTATCATTAACCCTCGATTCCCTCCATGTTAGGTAATCAGGTGTGACGATATCGGCATATTTAGGTACCTCCACCCGATGAGTTTCCTTCCATGCCACGACAATCTCACGTACCTTTCCTGAATATCCATCTTCTCCGTAAGCAAATTCCAAATTACTAAGGTCATGGGTCATTGGAGTAAACTGACGAGATTCTGATTGCCTCAGTACTAGCAGTGGTGCATAGCTCACTCCTCCCCATACTCCCAATAATTGAACAGAAGCTTTATCTCCGCATTTATACAATGTCAGTATAAGAGCTATCCATGGAGCTCTCCAAACTATCATCTCAGCCCTGATATTCCGGAATATGTTGATCCATTGCTCCTCAGTCCTATTCTCAAGCCAATCCCTCTTAAGAAATTTACCAATTGGTGCAAAAGATTTCCAGTATGAGCGAAGAGGGAAATTCTCCTATTTACAAAAATGGCTCTAACCCCATATGTAGAGGAGCTGTATACAACCTAGAAAATGACCTTTGCCTTCCCGTCTATAGAAATTCAGGGATCAGATTGTTTCTGCTATGATTGCCGGGGCTGGGTTTATCCTTTGCTCAAGCCTCTCAAAAACATCAAATACTGCCACATCCACATACCCTAATGTTTTCGGGAAGATAACTAAACCATAGATAGCCAAAGCAAAAATTTTCCTGTCTCCTTGCTTGAATGGCTATGGATTAAAGTCCGTAAAATGTCCAACAATATATAGTAGCTTACCCCTTTTCGGACAATATGGCTTTCAACCCAATTTCTTTCCATTCCCAAAATTTTAGACACCTTTTTCTTGAAACCCGGCGTCTTTGTATCCTTCAAATAAATACGATCGGGAATAACATTCTCAATATGCAACAAGGTCGAATACTCCTCTATGGTTGGAGTCATATCCTCTCGGTTGAAGGTAAAACACAGATAAGCGGGATTCCAGAATTGTACCACAGCCCGGATCACCTCGCCACTGACCTTAACCTAAGCTAACAGTGATATGTACCCATATGTCTGAGTGAAGGCTTCTTTTTTCGATATGTTATATCAATCAATTCTCGGAGATCATTTTGCTTGATAATAAGATCAACCTCGACTGGCAATGCTGACACATATCCCATCTTCAAACAATCCCCATTATCCTGCTGACCTTTCTCGGACTGTTTCCTAACCTCTAAATGTTTCTCAACCACTAAGACACTCTGACCCTCCATGAAATCCCTTTTGGTTGAATAATATCCTGAGACCAATAACCTTCAAATGTGCAAAAATGATGGCAAGAATGCACAAAAAAAATAATAAAAAAAAACAAAAAAAAAAGAAAATGAATTAGTAACGGGAATAAATACCAATAATACAAAAAACATATAATTCAAAACAATAATTATCCCTGAGGATGCCAAAAAATTTCGGCATTATAACATCTCTGGGATGAAATATCAACACTTATTACGGGCATTGTGATGTACACTCATCATTGTCCGTTTTTCAAAAAAATAAACTTATTCGGAAAATAGAATAAAAGGTAAAAGGATTGAAAATATTCCTCCATGTGTTCTTAACTTCGGGATATCTAATTGGAAATCCGACATGGCTTTGCCTAGGTTTACTATATGAAGGTGAATGAATTCTAAAAGCCCCGAATTGTTCCTCACTATCACCTGTGAAGGCTAGTAAGGAACCCCGATAAAAGCGGGTTCAATTCGTTAGAGTCTATTTCCCTAGCCCATGCGGATTGTTAATCACGAAGGCTTAGGTAATTTAGTACTTCGGAAGTGTTTCACTAGCCCATGCGGATTGTTAATCACGAAGGCTTAGTTACTTTGCTCCCACTTAAAAGGACGAAACCCGGGTATAGGATTCATGATATGCAAATGCACGTGTAGTGTGTGAGGATGAATAACAAACCTTTCACCACCTATTCTATATCCCTTATTCTAAATGCCCCAAACAAGATTAAACAACATAAACCATTAATTAATCAATAAATGAATATATGCACCAAAATAACCAGAGAACAATTATAATATGTATGCACATAAATATGGACATATTTAAAACATTTTATTATTTTTTTAAACTATCCTTATTTTTTTTTTAAATGTGGGAATTAAAATTAAATACCAATTAAACCAACAAAACCGAGACTTTGATAACACACGACTAATTCTAGGCCTGACTCTCTAATTTTCCCCAGTGGAGTCGCCAAGCTGTCGCAACCTAAAAAATAACGAGTCTCATCGCAAGACTTTATTATTCGTTAAGCGTGACATTAAAAAAAATCGAGGAAAAGTCGACTTAATTCCTCTAAAAAAATGAAGGTTTTGAAAATAACCTTGAAAAAGACATGGAGTCGCCACCAATCTTTTTTAGCTAGGTGTGATCGGCCACCTATTAAAACCGGTTTTATAAAATATTTTAAAAATTAATTAAAATATTTTTAAAACCAATTTCAAGTCTGCGTTTAAAACTAGAGAAATCAAAGAAACGGGTTCGGGACTCGATTACGTGTGGGGAAGGATTAGCACCCCCAAAACGCCCGTATAAAACGGTACCTTATTAATCGTATGTTATCTCAAATCTTGGTGTAAAATTGGTTTTAAATTTAGTATTTCAAGTTAATTCCCAATTTAAAGAAAAATAATTCCATTTTTAATTAAAAATGATCCGGAATTTATAAATTCAAAATTTTCCTATATTCCCCAACAAACGGGGCAAAATATAGAAATTTTTATTAGTTTTGGAAAACTTTCCGAATCATTCTTTTTTTAAAAAAGATATTCTGTTATTAATGATAATTGATGATATCCTGCCCAGCAAACCCGACAGAGAACTCATGAATTATTTTAACTCGGGAATATCTTTATTTTTATTGAAAATCATTACCTTTTCTGAAAACATTTTAAATATATGAATATGAATATGTATGACATAAATAAAATGACATAGCAAAGTCTAAATAATATAATTCACCCTAAATGATATGATATGATTTAAAAGTCTTAGCATATTATAAATGAAATGAAATATCCTAAGTTATATGACATATTCTAAATGAAATGAAATAACCTAGGTAACATAATACATTCTATATGAGATGCAATATCCTAAGTCATATGATATATTCTAAATGAAATAAAATATCCTAAATGACAAAATATATATCCTAAATGAAATGACCTAGGTAACATAATATATTCTACATGAAATGACCTAGGTAACATAATATATTCTATATGAGATGAAATAATTTAAATGACATGGCAAATATGAATGATATGGCATATAATTTAAATGACATAAAATATAAAATAATGCTATCATATAATATGCATGAAAATAAAAATGAAAATAATAATGCATGAACATAGTATATGCTAAATAATATGACAAAAATAACTAAATAAAAAGTATAGGATATCATGAAATATTCCAAATCATATAATAAACAATATAACATAACTCAAAATCATAACAATATCATAGAAATTATCATAGCAAAAATCACATATTATATAAAATGCATAAATATGGAAAATGCAATGCATGAAAATGTATTTTTTCCTTTAATTGAGGAAATCCGTATATCTAAAAAGATATCCGGCTACCTTAGGAAAATATGTCCAATTAAATATTCTAAAACCAAAATACTTTGTGATTGTTTGAAAACAATTTTGAAAAGCTTAGATTAAAAAAAAAAACTGGGCTAAACTTTTTTTAAATGGCTCTAATTTCCGAAGTTTAAAATCCCGGACTTGACCACCCTTAACCCGAGACTTAAAAAATCTTTTTTAGAGTTTAAAAAGGCTTAGAAACTACCCTAAGTCATATCTAAACTTCGTAATCAGCTCCCTCTAGGTAACTTAACCAAAATAGAAAAATGATTTTTCTTTAAATTCAATTCTGACTCCAGTGTCCAATTTTAAGCCATGATTTTTTACCCTATTTTTAAAAATTCAAAAAAATCTAAAAAAAATAATGAAGACTGAGGACATGTAAAAATACACGGAAATAAATCAGCTTAATTGTCTGATTAAAGATGAATGCCGAGAAAAATCGGGAAAGTACAAGTACTGGGTGAGAAAACTGTTTTGTCAAAATACATTTTTGCCTTTGATAAAATCATTTAAAAATCAAAGTAAAAATATTTAAGACTCACAAAATGACTCACAAACAGTAGCTAGGACTTTTTAAAAGTTAGATAAAAATTGGCTAAGTAAAACAAAAAAATCACAAAGGTAGAATAATCAATTTGACAAACCTTAATTTTCCACAAGTGTGCTCAAGAGAGCATTACTTTGAACCATTAATTGGCCTAATTCATTAGTCAAGTGGCATGGACATGAAATGCATGAAAAAATACAGCAAATATGATGCATGAAATGCATGGTTTTAAACCTAAATGTCATGAAAAAAATGCATGGCATCAATATAGTGACCTAGACCTAAATGAACTTGCATGGCATTTAATGTAACCTAGGTCTAATATGCATGAACATGAGTGGCTAAGATAAACCTAAGCTAACATCTAAAATATGCATGGCAATAACACGAACACAAGGCATGCTTAAACCAAAAACTCAACCAAATATCATGCAAATGTCAACCTATCAACTAACATAGCAAAAATGCACACATAATGCTAGAATACATGGAGTGGCCGAATGACCTATGATTCCAAACAAGCATGGCATTTTCACAAACACTTGATATACTAAAATGCATGAACATGCATGGCAAGATAAACCTAACCTAACATCTAAAATATGCATGGCAATAACACAAATACAAGGCATGCTTAAACCAAAAACTCAACCAAATATCATGCAAATGCCAACCTATCAACTAACATAGCAAAAATGCACACATAATGCTAGAATACATGGAGTGGCCGAATGACCTATGATTCCAAACAAGCATGGCATTTTCACAAACACTTGATATACTAACATGCAAAACTAAAATATAACACTCAAATCATGCAAACACAAAGTAGAGATATTAAAACTAACAATCATTTTCACAAACACTTGATATACTAACATGCTCAACTAAAATATAACACTCAAATCATGCAAACACAAAGTAGAGATACTAAAACTAACAAGCATTTTCACAAACACTTGATATACTAACATGCTCAACTAAAATATAACACTCAAATCATGCAGACACAAAGTAGAGATATTAAAACTAATAAGCATTTTCACAAACACTTGATATACTAAATATAAAACATCAACAAATTTAAACATTATGAAAACAGAAAATTAAAAATGCAAGAACATGATATTTAACTCATAAATGGCAACAAACAAAGCAACCAAATTAAAACATGCTTCAAGTATATGAAGTAGAAGAACACTTAAAGCATCAAGATTAAAGAAAATAACATAAATAACATGATAAATTAAAGTAAAAACAGCAACAATAATAAAAAAATATATATATATAGGCCATTAGGCCATTAAAGAAAAATAAGAAAAAAATTTGTAAAAATTATTTAAGAAAGAGATGAAAAAAGAACTTAAGAAGAACATAAAAAAAAAACACTTATTTAAAAAGAAAACTCACCAAATAATAATCAAAATAGCAAAAACAAGAATGGAAAATCAAGAAAGTGTAAGAGTTGGTGCTAAAAGCAACCTCAAGAAGCTATATTTCAAGCTTTATCTCTTCAAACTTTCCTTTCTTTTCTAAACTTTTTCTTTTTGCTTTCAACCAAGGAGAGAAAAACTAAGCAAAACAAGAAGAAATCTGAAACAATGAAGCGAAGAAAATGAAAATTATGCTCCCCTCCTTAAGCTGGCCGAATGGACTCTCTCTCCTCCTTTGGAATGTTGTCATTTTTTTCCCAACCAATTTCCATCCAATGGCTAGTAATTCAAGGTGAAAAATCATGAAATTATCACCCTTAGATTAGCATATCAGCTGTCCATAATTACAGCTGTTCAAGAATAATGTTGACATTCTCCCTCTTCATGCATTGGCCTATGTGGCTTAATCACAATGGCTTGATCAAAAAAATCTCTAACTAACTCTTAATTTTTGGCCTTTTGATTGAAAAATCAGAAACTTCCTCCATCCTTTGGGACTTGGCAGGCCAGCACTCTCTTTTCCAACCCAAGTCTGATTTTATGAAAGGCCAAAAGAAGCCCTTTTTCGATTTCTTGGGTAAAATGACCATTTTGCCCCCCGGATGCAAATAAATGGCAAACAGACTCCAAATTCAGATTTTATTTTTTTAATACTTTCAAAATAATAAAATATTGAATTCTAGAAGTTTTCAAAATTTTCCGAGTTCGTTTGCTATTTATTTGGAATTTTTCTTCCAAAAATGCCCTTTCATGCCACCACATTTTACCATTTTTTAAACGAGAGCCAAATCAAGATTTTTCTTCACCAATCCCTTCCAAATAATTTAAAAGTGTTATCTGGAAGTTTTCATAATTTTTGGAACTCATTTGGTATTTTTTCGGCATTTATCTGCTTGAATTACTGCATAGGGGCTCGGGATTTGGCCATTTTGCAAACGAACTCCGAATCAAGATTTTCTTTTGCCAATATCTTCTAAATAATTTAAAAATTATATTTGCAAATTTTCAGAAATTTTGGAGTCCATTTGCTATTTTTTCGGGATTTATCTTCTTGAATTATTGCTTGTGAGGCCCGAGATTTGGCCATTTTACAAACGAACTCCGAATCAAGATTTTCTTTTTCCAATATCTTCCAAATAATTTTAAAATGATATTTGCAAATTTTCAATAGATTTGGAGTTCATTTGCTATTTTTTCGGGATTTTCCTTCTTGAAATTCTACATAAGAGACCCGGGATTTGGCCATTTTGCAAACGAACTCCGAATCAAGATTTTCTTTCGCCAATCTCTTCCAAATGATTTAAGAATGAGATTTGCAAATTTTCAGAATTTTCGGAGTCCATTTGCTATTTTTTCCAAATTTTCCAATTTTGTCTTTTTGCCTCCGAAACCCAGTTTTGCTCCAAAAAAGTCCGATTTTCAGATTTTCCTCAAGCTGAACCTTGGGTTATCCCTTTTTAATCATTCCTCATCCATTGGGGCTGTCTTACCAAGTCGGACCATTTTTGTAATTCTGCTCGATTTCACCGAAATCCACCAAAAACCCTAATTCTCGATTTTCTCCCGAATTGACTTTTCTTTCAATTTTTCTTTCAAGTGGCTTCTCCATTACCCGTAGTCAGTGCTTATCTTTCATTTGGAACCTTCAATTTCAACCAATTCGATCGTTTAAGCCCTTTTCCCCAAATTTCCCGAATTAGGGTTTCCTTTCTATTGAATCTCCATAACACAACTTCCGAACTCCATATCTTTTAATGTAGACCTCGGATTATCAAAATTCTTTCGTCATTTTTCAATTGAACTTAAAATCTTGATTTTGAAAGTGGGTTGATTTTTTTAGTAGTTGACTTTCGAGGTTGACTTTTTTTGGGGTTGACTTTTTTGAAGGTTGACTTTTTCGAGTTTCACTTTTTATGCTCGCCTTCTTAAACTAAGTCTCGGAGTACCACCTGCAGGATGAAAAAAATCTTTCTACATTCTGAAACCTCAATTTAGGAAGAAAACATACCTGTTTTAGTGGTTTGGACAAAATTAGGTGTCTACACCACTCATAGGCCAACCCGTCAACTGATAACTAGTCAACTCCATAGCCCTAACTGGTGAGCATCCGAGAGCCATACATAACCGATCACGTACATCCACAAAGTCTTGTGGATCTGATTCAAGCTCAATCCCAAAAAATACAGGTCGCTTATTCCGAAACTCATATAATGCCACTGGGAGATATGGCTCTTGTTGGGCAAGTTGCTATCCCTCAGGGGGATTCTGTGGCCGTGGAGGGCCTGGAGGGGCTTGGTCCTGCCTCTACTGCCTCTGATCTGCTAGTAGATCTATCAGGGTCCTAACCTCTTCATGTATCTCACCAATCTCAGCAGCTAATTGTTCTACCCTATTACTTGCTGCTAACCCCCTAGCAGATCCAACAGTCTATTCTCGTTCTCCAGGAACAGGATTCGGACATCCCGCGGAGGCCTGATAGGGAACCCTAGGTGGTCGTCCCATCCACCTACCCCATGTTCTCTACACCGGGGGCATAATAACCTGAGACAAAAATTTAATCGTTAGGTACCCTCATCTATCCAACCTCGCACTATCCAATATAAACGACAAGTGATACTTTATATGATGGACACGTGTACAGTCACTGAACTCTAGACAATGCTCTGATACCAACTTTGTCACATCCCAACTCCGGGAGTGTGACCGGCCAGAGACAAGTATGTACCCTTGTCTCCTAAGCCTCGCCCGATAAGGGGGGTTTATCGAACCTGCATAACATGCAACACAATAATAATAACACATGACATCCCAGTTAGGACAACTCCAACTAGGGAGTAACCGAGATGCCCCGCAGCAGACGCACGAAGTGAACCATAATATACATATATATATATATATACAATGCCAAAAATGTACACAACAGTCTCGGTCTCCGACCGGATAACTGCATGACACATAATACAACATACTTAGACAAAATAACATATGACATCCCTAGGTGACTGTGCACGACTCCTCTATCAAGCTACGGATCATCTCATTAAAATGGTATGCCATGCTCATCGGCTATCGGTCACGAGCAAGCTAGCGGGGCGGATGAGGGACTGGATCGATCAGTATCTAAAAAGAAAAATAACTAAAAGGTGAATCATAATGACCCATGAGCAAACGCAGAATCAGTAAAGTTTATGGAAAAGACTCGCAAATTATATTTACTAATATCACCTGGAAGTTTCTATCCAACATCACAAAATACTATAACATCCGGTAGGGTCCGTAGACACCTACAAACCGGTAGGGCTAGAAAGCTCCTGCAAAACTGGTAGGGAACGAAGGCTCCTACAAAACCGTTAGGGCGTAATGGCAGCCTACAGATCCGATAAGGCACAATGGCAGCCTACAAATCCAGTATAGCTTAACATTACAATAAACATGCATCACATAGCATTTAAATAACCATACTAGCAAAGAACAATGTGGCACCATATTGATGACCATTCATACGACAATCTCGGATTATTACTTAATCATCACTTGTCTATTCCTTGGACCTTTTTTTCACGTCTTTACGAGAACTCGATATCATAAGGTAATTTTATGTCATACATTCATACAATCACAGTCGGTATGTCATAACATAATCTAACGATCCTACGCCTATCGCTACACGTTTACTCATAGTGCGCTAAGCGAAAGAAATTGGATCCTCGTGCTCCGGAGCTCTTCCAACCACGGACTCAGCTAATCCGCGCTCCTAGTACATAAACAATAATTTCATAAATATTTTATAAATTTGAAAACATTCACAATATCCAAATTGTAGCTTATTCGCTACTATCCGAAAATCTATAGCTTAGCTATTTAAACTTTATAATTTTTACACCTAGCTCGGGTGGAAATCCGGAGCAACGATCAACAGGAAAGTTGCTCCCCTGAGCCTAACAAAGCTAATGGTGGCCTCGGATGGTGGTGGAAGTGGCGGCACAAGGTGGTTGGCCAACATGGTGAATTCGGCCAAGCTTAGATTTCCAACTCCAAGCCATTTTTTCACTCAACCAACCCCAAATAATAGATGTAGAGGTTGATTTAGGACTGCCCATGGTGATGGTTTAAGGTGGTGACTATGTTGGAAACCACCTAAGGCAAAATGGCCATAAAGATAAAAACATAGTTTCTTATGGTTTCTTGAAAAACTAACACCAAATAAATAATCCTAGTAGAAATATGTGTTTTGTTGGCTTGGTGATGAGTAGAAATCAAGAGATCAAGCTTATAAGCTTTTGGTTATGGAATTTTCTTCACTTTTGTTAGGTTTTCTCAAGGTTGAAGAAGAAACATCCCTTAAGGTATGAAAAAAATGAAATTCATAGCTGGTCATGGGGTTTATTGGCTGATTTATATGGCCATCTACCAAGCCAAATGACAATAATACCCCTTTAGCCCATTTTTTTGTCTTTTACTCCCTAAATGGGGCCCACATGAAATTTTTACGTTTGGAAGCTCGTTTTTCACTTGTCTCAACACGTATATGTTTAAAATATCATTTTACACTAGTACACAATTTTTCATAATTTTTTGATATCCCGAACATCAAACCCGAGCCTCGGACCGTTTACGGGTCAACATTAAGACTTTTTCGGTTTTAGCTTCGATTCTCATTATGATTTCACCAACAACTTTCTAACATCATTTTATGTCCATATGAATCCATTTATTTACTTAAAACCTTTTTCGGACCTTCTTGCGGCCAGTTCTGAATTTTCACTCATTTAAGTTAACTAAAGGCATATCCGTTTTTCACTTAACTTTTTGAGTAAAAAAAATGTCAAAATTTCAATCTAAGCATCCTATTGTGATCCTATATGACCCTAGAGTCTATTGGTACCGTATACGAACCAAAAATAAAATTTTGGGTACAATGACCAAAATACCCCTGTTTCATATTTTACCGATTTTGTGCCGATTAGATTTTCCAATAATCCTGATCAGTAATATATCATATTTTAAAACTATGTGAAGTTAAAATACCAAATTTTACGGGCTTACATTGTCCCGGTTGCGATTCCTGACTCGTGGTCACTTTTGGGCTAAATCTCTCAAATAGCCGATTAAACCCCTTACTCTAAAAATTATTAATATAACAATAAGACCAGATGGTAGTGTGCTTTGTCTACAAGCATACATAAACTTGATCCACAGTCTATGAATCATTGAAAGAGAACCGAGTCGATCTCTGTCTTATGAGGGTTTTACAATTCTCCCCCACTTAAAAAGAATTTGTCCTCGAATTTTTCTAATTGTGAACTTATTGAATAATTCATTTAAAGAGTTACGTACCTACTCTCGGAATAACTGGGGTATTGTCTCCTCATGTCTCTTTCAAGTTCCCAAGTAGCTTTCTCCTCCCCATGATGATTCCATACAACCTTGACCGAAGGAATCTCCTCCGATCGGAGCTTCCATACCTGTCGTTCTACTATGGCTATGGGTTTTTCTATCTATGTCATGTGTGGATCTACCTCTACCGCCTGTGGTTGCAACACATGGGACTCATCGGGGAGGTATTTTTGAAGCATCGACACATGAAATACCTGATGTACAGCTGCTAACTTAGGAGGAAGGGCCAACTCGTATGCTACTGCCCCATGTCATCGAAGTATCTCAAATGGTCCAATGTACCTTGGACTCAACTTTCCTCTCTTGCCGAATCTCATGGCACCCTTAAACGGAGACATTTTCAAGAACACATGTGCCCCCACCTCAAACTCTAGTTCCTGGCGTCTATTATTGGCATAAGACTTTTGCCGACTTTGTGCTGCTTGTATTTTGTCATGGATCAACTCCACATTTCTTAATGCATCTCGAACCATATCTGGACCTAATAATGGACGATCACCCATCTCGAACCATCCCACTGGAGATCTACATTTTTGGCCATACAATGCTTTATATGGTGCTATATGTATGGTACTCTGATAGCTGTTATTATATGCAGACTCAATCAAAGACAAGTGCTGATCCCAGCTACCCTAAAAATCTAAAACACATGCCCGTAGCATATCCTCTAAAGTTTGGATGGTCCTGTCAGACTGACCATCGGTTTAGGGATGGAACGCGATACTGAATCTCAACTGAGTATCCAGTACCCTTTGAAATGATTCTCAGAACCTCGATGTGAACTGTGTGCCTCTATCTGACACAATAGAAATAGGCACTCCAAGCAAAGTAACTATCCGGTCCAAATATAGTCTAGCATACTGGGTTGCCATATATGTAGTGCGCACTGGCAAGAAACGTGCGGACTTGGTCAATATATCGACAATCACCCATATTGAGTCGAATCCTTTGGTTGACCTAGGCAACCCCGTGACTAAATCCATCGTAATCTTGTCCAATTTCCATTCAGGAACATCCAGGCTCTGAAGGGTACCTGGCGGTTTCTGATGTTCGGCCTTAACCTGTTGGCACACCAAGCATCTAGCCACAAAGTTCACTACATCCTTATTCATGCCTTCCCACCAATAATATGCTCATAGATCATGATACATCTTGGTGGAACCAGGGTGCGTAGTGTAGGATGAGCTATGAGCTGCCTCGAGGAGTCTATGCCGTATATCTCCTGCCAAAGGTACCACAAAGCAGTCATGTAACCATAAAGTTTCATCATCATCTATATGAAACTCCTCGCACAATCCTTGTCCAACCTTGGCTTTCTTTCCTATGCAGAAATCATCATCATGTTGCAACCGTTTTACCTCATCCACTAATGATGGTCGTACTTGCACATGGGCTAACATCTCCTACGTGTCGGTAACACTAAGTACCACACCATCATTGAGGCAATTCCTCACTTCCCGGACCATATGTCTCCTCTGTACTGCTATATGGGCTAAGCTACCCATGGACTTCCTACTCAAGGCATATGAGACAACATTGGCTTTGCCGGGATGATAAAGGATGGTACAATCATAATCCTTGAGTAATTCCAACTATTTCCTCTATCTCAAATTCAACTCCCGCTGATCAAATATATACTTGAGACTCTTGTGGTCTGTATAAATCTCACATGATCGGCTATTCAAATAGTATCGCCATATCTTCAATGCGAAGACAATGGTTGCCAATTCCAAGTCGTGCGCAGGATAATTCTGCTCATGCCTTTTCAACTGTCTCGATGCATAAGAAATAACCCTATTCTTCTGCATTAATACGCAACCCAAACCTATGCGAGAAGCATCACAATACACTGGTGCTGAAGTCAAGAGCTCCTTAAGTTTATTAAAGCTCTTTTCACACTCATCTGACCAAACAAATTTGACATTCTTCTGTGTTAACCTAGTTAGTGGTACGACTATCCTCGAGAAGTTCTCCACGAATCTCCTATAATATCCAGCTAACCCTAAGAAACTCCTGATCTCTGTTACTGTAGTCAGCCTCTCCCAGTCTCGTACTACCTCAATCTTCTTGGGATCAACATAAATACCTTCCTTCGAAACTATAAGACCAAGAAAACTCACACTCAATAGCCAAAACTCACACTTGGAGAACTTGGCAAACAGTTTGTGTGCTCGAAGAGTCTCGAGGACAATGCAGAGGTGTTCCCTATGTTCATCCTCGCCTCGCGAATACACCAATATATCATCGATGAACACAATCACAAACTGGTCAAGGAAGGGTTTGAACACCCTATTCATCAAATCCATGAATGTTGTCGGTGCATTCGTTGGTCCAAACGACATGACAAAAAACTCATAGTGTCCATATCGAGTGCGAAAGGCCATTTTGGGAATATCTTCCCTCCTGATACGAAGCTGATGGTACCCTGATATAAGATATATCTTAGAAAAGCACTGAGCTCCCTGCAACTGTTGGAATAAATCATCGATCCTAGGCAACGGATTCTTATTCTTCGTCGTCACTTTATTCAGCTGCTTGTAGTCAATACACAACCGTAATGATCCATCCTTCTTTTTAACAAATAAAATTGAAGCACCCCAAGGAGAAGTACTCAGGCGTATAAAGCCCTTATCAAGAAGATCTTGCAACTGAACCTTTAGTTCCCTTAGCTCGAACGGACCCATACGATAAAGAGGAATGGATATCGGTTGTGTTCCCGAGGGTACATCTATGCAAAACTCAATCTCCCTATCCGGTGGAAGTCCTAGCAGCTCCTCAGGAAAAACATCAGGGAAATCTTCTACCACGGGAATCCCTCTCAAATCTTGAGACTTCATCTCCACATCATATACATATGCCAAAAATCCTTGGCAACCCTTCGCTAACAATTTCCCATTACTAATTATCGAAATCAAGTGTGGTGAAGCCATTGTACAATCTCCTTGATACCTCAACACATGTTTACCCGGTATTCTCAACACTACCACCTTCTCGTGGCAATCCAATACCTCATGATGGGCAGACAACCATTCCATGCCCAAAATCACATCAAACTCAAGTATATTTAGTTCAATTAGATCTACCAAAAATATCTCACCCTCGATCCATATTTCACATCCTTTCAATATTCTGTTCACAGGGTAAACCTCCCCTATCAGAGTAAGCACTACCAACGGATCATTTAACATATCATAACTTATGTTCAAACACGAAGCAAAGGAAAGAGATATAAAAGAGTGCGTAGCACCCGAATCAAATAATACTACAGCCTGCTTGGAAGAAATATCTAATGTACCTGTTACGACTGCATTCGACGCCTGCGCGTCTTGAGGATTCAGCACAAATGCCCTGGCCTGTCCTCGACCCTTTGTAGTCTATCCTGTACCCTCCATAGTCTGTCCCTTACCTCCAAACTGTGTACCTCTGCCTGTTATGCACCTGCCTATTGACTGGGCCACTGATCCGGTAGTAACAGCTGGCGTAATAACTGGGGGCGATGCAACTGTAGTGTACATGGATCGAGAAAGATTCAGCGGACAGTCCTTCTTCATATGCCCCGACTGACCATATTTGAAACAAGTACCAGATCTTCCGCATCGTCCAAAATGCGGATAACCAAAACTCTGATAATCAGGAATAGTTGCACTTCTAATAGAGAGAGAACTTGAAGCATGGAGTCTAAAATCATATCTGCAACTTGCGTCCTGTTTATACACGGTCAACAGTCATTTGTCTGCTAACATTTCTAGATCATGTTCATTTCAGACCCTTGCCAGGATCTTAATAACTTGGAAAATTTTAATTTCATGAATAGCGAATTCTATAAATTGGCGATTTCCTTCTTTGTTCAAGCTTGGTGCCAAGGATTTAAATTGCATTTGCAGACATCTTTTTGATCACATCACGTTTATTACGGTTGCGGATATAATGAATGCCTACCTGTCATAACGTGTTCTTCGCGGGACCCGTCTAAAATGACGTTAATTTAGGGGAAAAGAAAAAGAAAATAAAAAAGGGAGTCGCCACCGAACTTTTTTGGCTAGGTGTGATCGGTCACCTATTAAAACCATTTTTTGTAAAATATTTTAAAATTAATTAAAACATTTTTTAAAACCGATTTCGAAGTCTGCGCTCTAAACCAGAGAGAAAACAAAAGCAGGTTCGGGAGTTGGTTACGTGCGGGGAAGTTTATAGCACCCCCGTAATGCCCATATAAAATGGTACCTTATTAATCACGTGTTATCATTAAGTCTCGATGAAAGTTGGTTTTAGATTCGGTATTTCAAAATAATTCCCAATAGAAAACAATCATGTTATCGAGGAAATGATCCGAAATTTATTAACACAAAATTTTCTATATTCCCCGACAAACCCGGCAAAACATAGAAGTTTTCTTAATTTTGAAATCCTCCGAACCATTTTTTTTAAAGGAAGGATATTCTGTTGTTACTGATAATTGATGACGTTCTCCTCTGCTTACCTAGCAAAGAACCAATGAATTATTTTAACTCGAGAATATTGCCTTATTTATAAAAAAAAACATCCATTTTCAATAAAACTCATTTATTATGGACATGAACATGTAAACATTATTAATATGCAAAATAAGAGGAATCATGTGAACACCAATTATCTCATGGCATAAATTAAAAATCAACATGGATGCTAAGTATAGATAACATGAAATAACCAAAAAAATAACATGGCTTTTATTTCATCATGACATAGCAAATAATTCATGACATATCATACATGACATAGCAAATGATTCATGACATGGCGTACATCTTATTAGCACAATCAACATACCATATGACTATCAATTATTAAATGAAATTATCATGAAATATACATTAAAATGGCATACATGTAGAATATGCACACAATATTATATTTAAAAAAATCTTTTTATGGATTTTCTTTGTGAAATTACATAAACGGTATATGTCGGAAAATGTTATCGCACTCCCCGGCAAACCCGGCAAAGCTTGGAAAATAATTCTTTCACATAACACTTATGTAATTTTGAGTCAAACGAAAACTATACTTTACAATTTCATAAACATGTGCATTGAAATATTTCCTAACCTACCCTGCAAACCAGGCAAAGATTAATGAATAAATCTTGTCAAATATTTATGAAATCGAAAAAGTACATTTTTATGTTAATAATAAAAAAATATTTTTAAAAACATGCAATGCATGAAAACGGGACCATTATCGAAATGTGTTTCTTTCTTGAAGAAAAGGTATCCAAATATCTAAAAAGATATCCGACTATCTTTGAAAGAGACTTAAATTGAATTTTTAAAAACAAATGATTCCGGACACGAATTTTTGACTCGGATTAAGAAACATCCAAATGCTATTGTTTGGCATCCGAATACCTCTAAACGAGCAATGATGCAAACATTTTAAAAACCAAAACACGTAAGAAAATGCAAATTTTGAAAGGAAAAGCCAACATGACCGAATGACATCTAGTATAGAAAATAAAATTTTAACTAGTTTTTGAAGCTCGGATTAACTACCTGTCGCAACCTAAAAAATAACAAGTTTCATCGCGAGACTTTATTACTCGTTAAGCGTGACATTGAAAAACAGAGACAAAGATGACTTAATTCCTCTTGAAATAAAATGAGGATTTGAAAATGACCTCGAAAAAGACATGGAGTCGCCACCAATCTTTTTTTTAGCTAGGTGTGATCGACCACCTATTAAATTCGATTTTGTAAAATATTTTAAAATTAATTAAAACATTTTAAAAACCAATTTCAAGTCTGCCTTATAAACCAAAGAAAATCGAAGAATCGGGTTCGGGACTCGATTACGTGTGGGGAAAGATTAGCACCTCCACAGAGCCCCTATAAAACGGTACCTTATTAATCATGTATTATCTCAAGTCTTGGTAAAAAAGTCAGTTTTTAATTTAGTATTTCAAGTTAATTCCCAATTTTAAAAAAAGAATTCCATTTTTAATTGAAAATGATCCGAAATTTATTAATTCAAAATTTTCCTATATTCCCCAACAAACGTGGCAAAATATAGAAATTTTTATTAGTTTGGAAAACTTTCCGAATCATTCTCGTTTTAAAGAAGAAATTGATGATATCCTCCCCAGCAAACTTGGCAGAGAACTCATGAATTATTTTAATTCGGGAATATCTTTATTTTATTGAAAATCAATGTCTTATTTTAAAACATATTTTAAAAAAATATGAATATGAAAATATGTGACATAATAAAAATGACATGAAATAATCTAAATGAAATGATATAACCTAAGTGTCATAATATATTCTAGATGAAATGAATATAACCTAAGTGACATAACATATTCTAAATGAAATGCAATATCCTAAATATCATGATATGTTCTAAATGAGATGAAATGATTTAAATGACATGGAAAATTTAAATGATATGACATATTCTAAAAAATATAATCTAAATAACATGGTATATAATCTAAATGACATGAAATATAAAATAATACTATCATATAATATGCATGAAAATAAAAATAAAAATAATAATGCATGAGCATAGTATATGCTAAATAATGTGACAATAATAAATAATTAAATAAAAAGCATAGGATATCATGAAATACTCAAAACCATATAACAATCAATATAATACCAAAAATTTAAATAAAAAATAACAACATCATGGAAATTATCATAGCTGTAGACACCTAATTTTGTCCAGACCACTAAAACAATATGTTTTCTTCCTAAATTGATGTTTCAGAATGTAAAAAGACTTTTTTCATCCTGCAGGTAGTACTCTGAGACTTAGTCTAAGAAGGTGAGCACAAAAAGTCAAACTTGAAAAAGTCAACCCCGAAAAGTCATCTCAAAAAGTCCACTACTGAAAAAGTCAACCCACTTTCAAAATCAAGATTTGAAGGTCAATTGAAAAATGGTGAAAGAATTTTGATAATCCGAGGTCTACATTGGAAGATATGGAGTTCGGAAGTTGGGTTACGGAGATTCAGTAGAAAGAAAACCCTAGTTCGAGAAATTTGGGGAAAAGTGCTTAAACGATCAAATTGGTCAAAATTAAAGGTTCCAAATGAAAGATTAGCACTGACAACGGGTAATGGAGAAGCTACTTGAAAGAAAAGTCAATCCGGAAGAAAACCGAGAATTAGGGTTTTTGGTGGATTTTGGTGAAATTTGGAAGAATTACAAAAATGGCCCGATTCGGTAAGACTAAAGCCCCTAATGGATAAGGAGTGATTAAACAAGGATAGCCCAAAGCTCATTTTGAAGAAAATCTAAAAATTGAACTTGTTTTGAGCAAAACCGAGTTTCGGAGGTAAAAAGGCAAAATTGGAAAATTTAGGAAAAATAGCAAATGAACGCCAAAAATTCTGAAAAATTTCATATCTCATTATTAAATCATTTCAAAGAGATTGGAAAAATAAAATCCGGATTCAGAGTTCATTTAAAATGGCCAAATCCCAAGTCCCCTATGTAGAAATTCAAGAAGAAAAATCCCGAAAAAATAGCAAATGAACTCCAAAAATTTTGAAAATTTGCAGATCTCATTTTTAAATTGTTTGGAAGATATTTGCGAAATAAAATCCAGATTCAGAGTTCGTTTGCAAAATGGCCAAATCTCGGGCCCACTATGCAATAATACGAGCAGATAAATCCCAAAAAAAATACCAAATGAGTTCCAAAAATCATGAAAACTTCCAGATCATACATTTAAATTATTTGGAAGAGATTGGTGAAGAAAAATCTGGATTTGGAGCTCATTTAAAAATGGTAAATTTTGGGAGCACAAAAAGGCAATTTTGGAAGAAAAAAATCCAAATAAATAGCAAATGGGCTCGGAAAATTTTGAAAACCTCCAGAATTCAATTTTTTATTATTTTGGAAGTACTAAAAAAAGAAAATTTTAATTTGGAGTCCGTTTGTTATTTATTTATGTTCGGGGGGCAAAAAGGTCATTTTACCTAAGAAACCGAAAAAGGGCTTTTCTTGCCATTTAAAAAAATGAAGCATGGGCTTGAAGATGAGAGGTCAGCCAGCCAAGGCCCAAGTATGGGAAAATATTTTCTGATTTTTAATCAAAAGGCCAATAATTAAGAGGAAAGTAGTTATTTTTTTGATCAAGCCTTTGCAATTAACCCACATGGACCAATGCATGAAGAGGGAGAATGTCAACATAATGACTTAAGATTCTTGAACAGCTGTAATTGTGGATAGCTGATTGCCTAATCTAAGGGTGAGAATTTCACATTTTAAACATCTTGGATCAAAATTGGTTGAAGAAAAATTGACAACATCCTAGGGGGATAAGGCCATTCGGCCACTACAAGGGAAAGGGCTATCTATTTTCGTTTGGGGGGGGAGGGCTATTCACTCTCTATTCACTCTAGTTTTGGCTGATTTTCTCTCAGTTGTTGAAAGGCAAAAAGAAAAGTTTAGAAAAAAAAAAGTTAGAAGAGAAAAAGCTTGCAATATAGCTTCTAGAGGTTGCTTTAAGCACCATACTCTTGCACTTTCTTTGATTTTCCATTCTTTATTTGCTATTTTCATTTGATATTTGGTGAGTTTCTTTCGATTTTTCTGTTTAAAATAAGTGTTTTTAATATTCTTCTTCAAGTTCTTCTTTATACTTTCTTGGAAAAAGCTTTGAAAAATTTCTTTTCTTTTGTTTTTGGATGGCCGAATGGCTTGCTTTTTTTTTTTTAAGTATAGTTGTTGTTTGCATTTTTATTTCATGTTATTCATGATATTTAACAAGTTTTGATGCTCTAAATCCTCTTCAAATACATAAGCATGAAGCTTGTTTTGATTTGGTTGTTTGCTTACTTCCATTTTTGAGTCTATTCTCTTATTATCATGTTTATTTTACTTGTCTTGCATTTTTGATTTTCAGTTTTCAAAATGTTTAAGTTTGTTTATGTTTTACATTTTGTTAATCCATGTGTTTGTGAAAATGCCTATTGGTTTTCATGCCTTTACTTTATATTTGCAAGATTTGAGTATTATTTTTTAGTTATGCATGTTAGTATATCATGTGTTTGTGAAAATGCCATGCTCATTTTAAAGCATGAGACCATTCGGCCACCCTTCTCTTTTAAGCTTTGTGTGTGCATTTTTGTTATGCTAGTTGATATGTTTGCATTTTCATGATATTTGGCTGTGTATTTTATTTAAGCATGCTATATGTTTGTGTTATTGCCATTCATTCTTTAGGTTTAGCATTGGTTTGCTTTGCTATGCATATTCATGCATTTTAGGCCTAGGTTGCATTAAATGCCATGCAACATTTAGGTCTAGGTCATTTTATTGATGCCATGCATTTTTCATGTCATTTAGGTTTTAAATCATGCATTTCATGCATCATATTTTCTGTATTTTCATGCATTTCATGTCATTGCCACATGATTTATGACTTAGACCAATCAAAGGTTCAAAGTCATGCTCATTTTGAGCATACTTGTGGAAAATTAAAGTGTTGTCAAATTGATTATTCTACCTTCGTGATTTTTTTACTTAGCCAATTTTTTCCTAACTTTTCAAAAGTGTTAGCTACTGTTTGTGAGTCCTTAGGAGAATCTCTAACATTTTTACTTTGATTTTTAAATGATTTTTTCAATGGCAAAAAAATGTGTTTTGGCAAAACAGTTTTTTTTCACCAGTACTCGTACTTTCCCGATTTTTCTGAGAAGTCATATTTAATCAGAAAATTAAGAAGATTTTTTCACCTGTAGTTTTACATTTCTTTAGTCTCCAGTATTTGTTTTAGATTTTTTTTTAATTTTAAAAATAGGGTAAAAAATCTTGCCTTAAAACTGGACAGTAGAGGCATAATTGAATTTAAAGGAAAATCATTTTTCTGTTTTGGTTAAGTTACTTAGAGGGGGCTGATTAGGAAGTTTAGCTACTGACTTAGGGTAGTTTCTAAGCTTTTTTAAACTCTAAAAATGATTTTTTAAATCTCGGGTTAAGGGTGGTCAAGTCCGGGATTTTAAACTTAGGAAATTAGAGCCATTTAAAAAAGGTTTAGCTAAGTTTTTATTTTTAATATAAGCTTTTCAAAATTGTTTTCAAACAATCACAAAGTATTTTGGTTTTAGAATATTTAATTTGATATATTTTCCTAAAGTAGTCGGATATCTTTTTAGATATACGGATTTTCTTAATTTAAGGAAAAAATACAGTCTCATGCATTGCATTTTCCATATTCATGCATACTATATAATATGTGATTTTTGCTATGTTAATTTTCATGATGGTGTTATTGTCTTTGATTTAAATTTTTGATATTATATTAATTGTTATATGGTTTTGAATATTTCATGATATCCTATGCTTTTTATTTAGTTATTTTTGTCATATTATTTAGCATAAACTATGTTCATGCATTATTATTTTTATTTTTATTTTCAGGCATATTATATGTTAGCATTAATGTAATTTCATGTCATTTCATATCATTTAGATTATATGCCATATCATTTATATTTTTCATTTCATTTAAATCATTTTATTGCACTTAGAATATATCATGTTACCTAGGTCATTTCATTTCTTATAGAATATATTATGTCACTTAGGATATTTCATTTCATATAGAATATATCATGTGACTTAGGATATTTCATTTCATATAGAATATATTATGTTACCTAGGTCATTTCATTTCATGTAGAATATATTATGTTATCTAGATCATTTCATTTCATTTAGAATATATCATATGACTTAGGATATTTCATTTCATTTAGAATATGCTAAGACATTTAAATTATATCATACCATTTAGGTTGCATTATATTATCTAGACTTTGCTATGTCATTTATTTATGTCATACATATTCATATTTTTTTAAAAATATTTTGAAAAAGGTAATGATTTTCAATAAAATAAAGATATTTCTAAGTTAAAATAATTCATGAGCTCTCTACCGGGTTTGCTGGGGAGGATATCATCAATTATCATTAATAACGGAATATCTTCTTTAAAACGAGAATGATTCGGAAAGTTTTTTCAAACTAATAAAAATTTCTATATTTTACCACGTTTGTTGGGGAATATAGGAAAATTTTGAATTTATAAATTCCAGATTATTTTCAATTAAAAATTGAATTATTTTTCTTTAAATTGGGAATTAACTTGAAATACTAAATTAAAAATCGAATTTTTACTGAGACTTGAGATAACACATGATTAATAAGGTACCGTTTTATACGAGCGCTGTGGGAGTGCTAATCCTTCCCCACACATAATCGAGTCCCAAACCCGATTCTTCGATTTTCTCTGGTTTAAAACGCAGACTTGAAATTGGTTTTAAAAATGTTTTAATTAATTTTAAAATATTTTATAAAACCGGTTTTAATAGGTGGCCGATAACACCTAGCTAAAAAAGATTGGTGGTGACTCCATGTCTTTTTCAAGGTCATTTTCAAAACCTTCTTTTTTCAAGAGGAATTAAGTCGACTTTTCTTTGGGTTTTTTTTTAATGTCACGCTTAACGAATATAAAGTCTTGCGATGAGACTTGTTATTTTTTAGGTTGCGACAATAGCAAAAATCACATATTATAGTATGCATGAATATGGAAAATGCAATGCATGATAATGTATTTTTTCCTTTAATTAAGGAAATTCGTATATCTAAAAAGATATCTGGCTACCTTAGGAAAATATATCAAATTAAAATTTCTAAAATCAAAATACTTTGTAATTGTTTGAAAACAATTTTGGAAAACTTAGATTAAAAATAAAAACCTAGCTAACCCCCTTTTCAATGGCTCTAATTTCCTAAGTTTAAAATCTCGGACTTGACCATCCTTAACCCGAGGTTTATAAAATCATTTTTAGAGTTTAAAAAGGCTTAGAAACTATCCTAAGACAGTAGCTAAACTTCCTAATCAGCCCCCTCTAAGTAACTTAGCCAAAATAGAAAAATAAATTTTCTTCAAATTCAAATCTGACTCCATTGTTTAGTTTTAGAACACGATTTTTTAACCTATTTTTAAAAATTTAAAAAACTCTAAAACAAATAATGGAGACTCAGAACATATAAAACTACATGGGAAAAAATTGACTTAATTTTATGATTAAATATAATAGCCCAAAAAATCGGGAAAGTACGAGTACTGGGTGAAAAAAAAAAACTATTTTGCCAAAACACATTTTTTTTTGCCTTTGATAAAATCATTTAAAAATCAAAGTAAAAATGTTAGAGACTCTCCTAAAGACTCACAAACAGTAGATAACACTTTTGAAAAGTTAGACAAAATTGGCAAAGTAAAAAAAATCATAAAGGTAGAATAATCAATTTGACAACTCTTTAATTTTCCACAAGTATGCTCAAAATGAGAATGACTTTGAACCATTGATAGGTCTAAGTCATAAATCATGTGGCATGACATGAAATGCATGAAAATACAACAAATATGATGTATGAAATGTGTGATTTAAAATCTAAATAACATGGAAAATGCATGGCATCTATAAAATGGCCTAGACCTAACATGAACTTGCATGGCATTTAATGCAACCTAGGTCTAAAATGCATGAAATGCATGATAATGCAAATACAACCTAAAGCTAAAGAATGCATGGAAAATACACAAACATATAGCATGCTTAAAAAAAATACATAACAACAAATCATGGAATACAAACCTATCAACTAGCATAATAAAAATACACACACAAAGCTTAGAAAATGGGGGTAGTCGAATGGTCAAAATGAACATGGCATTTTAACAAACACTTAACATAATAACATGCATAACTAAGGAATAATACTAAATCATGCAAACATAAAGTAAAGGCATGACAACAAATAGGCATTTTCACAAACACATGGATTAGCAAAATGTAAATCATAAGCAAACTTAAACACTTTGAAAACATAAAATAAAAAATGCAAGATAAGTAAAATAAACATGATAACAAGATAGTAAACTCAACAATGGAGGTAAGTAAGCAACCAAATCAAAACAAACTTCATATTTTTGTATTTTAAGAAGATTTAAAGCATCAAAAACTTGTTAAATGCCGCTAATAACATGAAATAAAAAACAAAAATGCAACTATATATAAAATATAGGCTATTCGGCCACCCCAAAAAATAAGAGAAAAAAGAAATTCAAAAGCTTTTTACAAGAAAGTATCAAGAAGGACTTGAAGAAGAAACTTAAAAACACTTATTTTAAAATAAAAATCAAAAGAAACTCTCCAAAATATCAATGAAAACAGCAAAATCAAGAATGGAAATACAAGGAAAATGCAAGAGTATGGTGCTTGTAGCAACCTCTCAAAGCTATATTGCAAGCCTTCCCTCTTCTTACTTTCTTTGTCTTTCTAAACTTTTCTTTTTTGCCTTTCAAAATGGAGAGAAAATCAGCCAAACAAGAGTGTGAATGAGTGAAAATGAAAGAGAGACCCCCCTCCCCTCTATAGTGGCCGGTTGGCCTCCTTCTAGAAGCTAGGTGGTTATTTTTTTATCTCATCCAATGGCTATCACTTCAAGATGCCTTCTATGTAAAATTTTCACCATTGGATTAGATCAGCCCTTGAATTATAATGTCATAAATATGTCATAAATAAGATATCTCTCCAGCCATTGATCTATGTGTTGCAAATTCAAAGGCTTGATCACAAAAAATAACTACCTTCCTCTTCATAGTTGACCTTTTGATTAAAAATCAGAAAATATCTACCCAAAAATGGGACTTGGTTGGCTGACCCTTCCTCTTCCAGCCCATGCTTCAATTTTTTAAAAAACAAGAAAAGACCCTTTTCGGTTTCTTCGGTAAAATAACATTTTTGCCTCCCAAACCTAAATCAATAGCAAACGGACTCCAAATTCAAAAATTATTTTTTAATACTTCTGAAATAATAAATAATTGAATTCTGGAAGTTTTGAAAATTTTTCGAGTCCATTTGCTATTTTTTTGGATTTTTTTTCCAAATTGCCCTTTTATGCACCCGAACTTTCACCATTTTTAAACGAGCTCTGAATCCAGATTTTTCTTCACCAATATCTTAAATAAAAGTATGATCTGGAAGTTTTCATAATTTTTGGAACTCATTTAGTATTTTTTCGGGATTTATTTGCTTGAATTACTACATAGTGGGCCCGAGATTTGGCCATTTTGCAAACGAACTCCGAATCCGGATTTTCTTTCACCAATCTCTTCCAAATAATTTAATAATGAGATCTACAAATTTTCAGAATTTTTGGAGCTCATTTGGTATTTGTTCGAGATTTATCTTCTTGAATTTCTGCATAGGGGACCCGTGATTTGGCTATTTTGCATACGAACTCCGAATCCAGATTTTCTTTTTCCAATCTCTTCGAAATGATTTAAGAATGATATATGGAAATTTTTATACCTCTTGGAGTTCATTTACTATTTTTCCCAAAATTTCCAATTTTGCCCTTTTGCCTCCGAAGCCCGGTTTTGCTCAAAACAAGTTCGATTTTCAGATTTTCTTTTTCTGGGCCTTTGTCATATATTGAATTGGATTTGGTCCTAAAACACTCAATATTTATGATTAAATTCCCTTTCGATTTGATTTTTCCTTTTTCTCACTATCGGGAATTTCCTCGTTTTTTCGTTTTTCCTCCAATCTGCTCTTTTCTCGGATTTTCTTCAAACTGAGCCTTGAACTATCCTTGTTTAATCACTCCTCATCAATTAGGGGCTTTAGTTTTACCTAATTGCCATTTCTGCAATTTTCCCGATTTCACCAAAATCCACCAAAACCTTAATACTCGGTTTTCTTCCGAATTGATTTTTCCTTTAGTTTTTCTTCTAAGTAGCTTCTCCATTACCCGTAGTCAGTGCTTATCTTTCATTTGGAACCTTCAATTTTGACCAATTTGATCGTTTCAGCACTTTACCCCAAATTTCCCGAACTAGAGTTTTCTTTCTACTGAATCTCAGTAATTCAACTTTCGAACTCCATATCTTTCAATGTAGATCTCAGATTATCAAAATTCTTTCTCCATTTTTCAATTGAACTTCAAATCTTGATAAAACATTGACGGTGGTCTCGAGGCTCGACTCATTTGATAAAACAGAATGATTTTGATTTGAAAAAAAGGAAATACCTTGACGGTGGTCTCGAGGCTCGACTCGTTTGATAAAATAGAATGAATTTGATTTAAAACAAAAGGAAATACCTCGACGGTGGTCTTGAGGCTCGACTCATTTGATAAAACAGAATGAATTCGATTTGAAACAAAAGGAAATACCTCGACGTTGGTCTCGAGGCTCGACTCACTTGAGAAGCAGAATGAATTCAATTTAAAACAAAAGGAAATACCTCGATGATTGTCTCGGGGCTCGACTCATTTGATAAAACAGAATAAATTCGATTTAAAACAAAAGAAAATACCTCGATGGTGGTCTCAAGGCTCGACTCATTTGATAAAATAGAATGAATTCGATTTAAAACAAAAGGAAATATACTAAAAATGATCCTAAATTTGATTCATTTGAATAAATTTAATCTTGAAAATGAAAAGAACATACCTCGACGGCGATCTCAAGGCTCGACTCACTTGAGAAGCAGAACGAGTTCAATTTGGAGAAACCAAAATTTTCTTGATTCCTGCAATGTTAACTAAATGCAATGATGAGAATGACATGCTTTGCAAATTCTTGTATATTTCCTAAGAATGAATGCAATCAAATGATTGTGTCATGATTTCTAATCCATGGTTTCTTTGAGATTCACAAATTATCCGACTTCATGACGGAGTCTTCAATTGTTCACTGATGCCCCACTTAAGGAACCCTTCACTCAAGATAACTTGTCAAACAATCCCAGTTTCTGACTTTCGCTGAAATTCACAAATTTTTTGACTTCATGATGGAGTCTCCAACACATTCATTGTTTTCTTTTACTTGGTGAACTATCCAAACCTTTCCTAAGATTTAAATCTATTCCTTAGTAATACTCTGAAATCCTTTTATATAAAGATTTTTTATGTTTATTAATCATCATTCAATTTTATAATAAACAAGATGCAATCTCAAAAATGTATGAAAGAAAATATGAGACAAGCAAAATGTCATGAAAAGGATAACAAGAATTTATTGCAACAAATATTTTAAAATTGTAAAAGTGAATATCAAGGATATAAGAAACAAATGTAAAATTATAGGTTGTAGATGCCCCGGATGTGGAATATCTTGAACCCCTTCTTTTTCAAACCATCTGAAATTTCTCTTGAATGAGCAATTTACTTGGGTAATCCCTTGGCTTTCGTAGTTACGTCAGACTGAGTTGTTCCCTTTTTCTTTGATTTTCAAATATTTTCTCCCCCTTTACACGGAGCATTGATTCAAATCTTAGTCAGTACTTGAGCCGCCCTTTGCTGGTTTTCAACTCAAATGTCACTCTTTCGGTATTAAGTCGCCCTTTGTGGGTTTTCGGCTTAGACCTCTGCTTTTACATTCTTTTTTTATTTTCATCATTTTTTTGTTTCTCTTTTTTCTTGTATTCTACCATGCATCTGAGAATTCTAAATGCTTCCAAGGTGAAAATATCAATTCAAAAGATGGGATAAATTCTGAAAATAACCTTTCAAATCAAATATCCATGCTTGATCAAAATGGGCTTTTAAAGCACGTAATGTAGGCCAAGGCTTGAGTTTAGAAAGAAAGGATAAATAGGCCCAAAATGTGTTTAAGGGTAATTGGATCAAGGATCATTTCTTGAGGAGAGTTCATTCTTGAAACATTTGTCACTTTTTTTGGACTTTCTTTTCTCTTTTTTGATTGTTGGATTTCATTTTCCATTCTTTGATTTCACCTTTTTCGATGGCTCTCTTTTTGCCATGATTTTTTATTATTTTTCATCGCATTTACTCTCCAGTGTAGAGGGTGATCCTTGATCAAGGTTTAAAGAAAGAAATAATTCCTAAGAAGGGGTGACTAAGGATAATTTCTTCTTAGTAAAGGAATATGAAAGATGGCCATTCATCATATCAAGCATGAATATTCTCATTAAAAAGCAATCCACAGGGGAGATAGATATATAGAATTTCTATTTTTACGCTTGGAATCATTCGAATTTCCATGTGCACAGCATCACACCTTTTTTTTTCAAGCGTAATACTTTTTCAATTCATCAGCATTCACGGGATTTTTGAAATCAGCCCCGTCCATCCGAGTTATAATCAATGCTCCTCCAGAAAAAGCTCTTTTTACCACATAGGGTCCTTCCCAATTTGGAGTCCATTTCCCTCGTGGATCCTTCACGATAGGAAGGATTTTCCTCAGTACTAATTCCCCTTCCCGAAACTGTTTAGGATGAACCTTCTTGTTGTGGGCTCAAATCATCATTTTCTGATACAACTGCCCATGACAAATTGCTTTCAGTCTTTTCTCCTCGATGAGATTCAGCTGTTCATAACGAGCTCTAACCCATTCTGCCTCTTCTAGGCCAACCTCTATCAAAACCCGTAATGAAAGGATTTCAACTTCAATAGGTAGCACCGTTTCTATCCCGTATACCAAAGAGAATGGCGTTGCCCTTGTAGATGTGTGAACCGAGGTTCGATATGCATAAAGAGCAAAAGGCAAGATCTCATGCCAATCTTTGTACACATCAGTTATCTTTTCAACAATCTTCTTGATGTTTTTGTTGGCTGCTTCTACTGCCCCATTCATCTTCGGAAGGTAAGGTGTCGAATTATGATGCTTGATCTTGAACTGAGTACACACTTCTCTCATCATGTTATTATTCAGATTGAGAGCATTATTTGAAATGATTCTTGCTGGCAATCCATATCGACATATGATTTCCTTCTTAACAAATCTGCATACCATCGACTTTGTTACATTCGCATAGGAAGCAGCTTTTACCCACTTTGTAAAATAATCTATGGCCACCAAAATGAAACGATGTCTATTTGAAGCTTTCGAGGTAAGAGGTCCAATCATATCCATTTCCCACATTGAAAATGGCCATGGTGCAGTCATGACATGCAATGGCGATGGCGACACATGAATCTTATCTAATATATCTGGCATTTATGACACTTCTGGGAATAACTGATACAATCTCTTTCCATTGTCAACCAATAATATCCTGCCCTCATAATCTGTTTGGAAAGCATGTGACCATTGGCATGGGTGCCATATATCTCTTCATGGACTTCCTTTATGATTCTCCTAGCTTCGGCAGATCCGCACATCTCAATAAAACTTGGTCTTTCCCTTTCTTGTAGAGAATCTCACTATCTAGAACAAAACCCATTGCTAGCCTTCTCAGAGTCCTCTTGTCATTTTCTGTTGCCCGTTCTGGATACTGTTGACTCTTAATGTACTGCAAGATGTCGTTATACCAAGGGAGACCATCTGCTTCTTCTTCGATACTCAAGCAGTGGGTAGGAGACTCATATATACTTATCTTTATTGACACAACTTTAGCCCGTTTATTCAATTTGAACATTGATGACAAAGTAGCCAGAGCATCCGCCATTTGATTTTCTTCTTGAGGGAAGTAATTGAAATTCACTTCTTCAAACTCCTCCAATAAACTCTGTAGACACCTAATTTTGTCCGGACCCCTAAATCAGGTACGTTTTCTTCCTAAATTGATGTTTCAGAATGCTAAAAGACTTTTCTCATCCTGCAGGTGGTACTCCGAGGCTTAGTCTAAGAAACAGACAGAAAAAGTCAAACTAAAAAAAAGTCAACCCCGATCAACCCCAAAAAAGTCAACTATTAAAATAGTCAACCCACTTTCAAAGTTGAGATTTGAAGTTCAATTGAAAGATGGTGAAATAATTTTGATAATCCGAGGTCTACATTGAAAGATATGGAGTTCGGAAGTTGGGTTACGGAGATTCAGTAGAAAGGAAACCCTAGTTCGGGAAATTTGGGGAAAAATGCTTAAACGATCAAATTGGTCGGAATTGAAGGTTCCAAATGAAAGATAAGTACTGACTACGGGTTATCGAGAAGCCACTTGGAAGAAAAACTGATAGAAAAGTCAATTCGAAAGAAAATCGAGAATTAGGGTTTTTTGGTGGATTTCGGTAAAATTTGGAAGAATTACGGAAATGGCCCGATTCGGTAGGACTAAAACCCCTAATTGATACGGAATGATTAAACAAGGATAGCCCAAAGCTCAGTTTGAAGAAAATCTGAAAATCGGACTTTTTATGAGCAAAACCGGGTTTCGGAGGCAAAAGGACAAAATTGGAAAATATGGGAAAAATAGAAAATGAACTCCAAAAATTCTGAAAATTTTCAAATCTCATTCTTAAATCATTTCTAAGAGATTGGCGAAAGAAAATCTTGATTGGGAGTTCGTTCGCAAATTGGCCAAATCCAGGGCCCACTATGCAGAAATTCAACAGGATAAATCCTAAAAAAATAGCAAACGAGTTTCAAAAATTCTGAAAATTTTCATATCTCATTTTTAAATTAGTTGGAAGAAATTTGCAAAAGAAAATTTTGATTCGGAGTTCGTTTGCAAAATGGCCAAATCCCGGGTCCCCTTTGCAGTAATACAAGCAGATAAATCCTGAAAAAATAGCAAATGAGCTCCAAAAATTATGAAAACTTCCATATCACATTTTTAAATTATTTGGAAGATATTGGTGAATAAAAATTTGGATTCGGAGCTCATTTAAAAAATGGTTAAGTTCGAGTACATAATAGGGGAAATTTTGGAAATAAATCCGAAATAAATAGCAATTGAGCTCAGAAAATTTTGAAGACTTCCAGAATTTAAAGTATTGAAAAATAAATTTTGAATTTGGAGCCCGATTGCTATTTATTTAGGTTCGGGGGGCAAAAAGGTCATTTCATCGAAGAAACCAAAAAGGGCAAATTTGTAATTGATGAAAATATGAAAGAAGAAGGAATTGCTCGGATTTTTCTTCCTTTGATCATCCAGCATAGAGGAGAAGAAGGAAGCTTGAGCAATTTAATTCCTTAGTCACTATCAAGCCACATGCTACTACTAACACCTTGCAAATGGTCCCCCCTTCATCCAATGGCTTAGGTGCCTTGTAAGAAAGTTGAATGCACCATCCAATGGCCAAGTTTAAATGCCAAGATGACATTTTTATTTTTCATGAAATAACCCTCATCTAATGGCCAAGAATGGAAGAAAAAATATGAGCACAATTCATCCAAGGGTGAGCATCCATTCGGTCAAGCAAGGGAGTGCATGGGATTGTCTCTTTTCATCCAATGGCTTAGGCCATCTACAAGGGCTGAGTACACATGTTAAGGGCTGGATTTAATCTACAAGATGTCATTTTTATGTTGTCCTCATCCAATGACCAAGAATGGAAGAGCACAACTCATCCAAGGGTAGGCACTCAAGGGGAAAGCAAAGGAGTGCATGGGATTGGTCCTCCTTTGCATCTAAGGGCTGAGATTACTACAAGGGCTGAGTACACATCTTAAGGGCTGCTATCAATTGGCAAGATGACATTTTTATGTTGTCATCAAAATAACTTAATCTTAGGGCCAAGATTGGAGGAGAGAAAGTGAGAATTTCATCCAAGGGTGAGAGGTTGAATTCGGCCAAGCCTTTAGAGGGGGGTTGGTTTCATTTTTTCAGAAGTTTTTGGCTGAAGTCAGTAGCTAATTTAGCAAGGAAAAAGGTTCTGGAAGAAAGAAAAAAAAAAGGTTTTCAATAGAGAGCTTGAAGGTAGTCATCTCTACCAGGCTCTAGCATAGCTTTCTTCTTGTTTTTCATGGTGTTTTCTTGATTTTCTATCTTGTTTTCCTACTACATTTTTCATAGAAATAAAGTTTTTTAATGTTTACTTAAGTTTTCATCTCTTCTTCTTCATCAAAATGGTGGAAAACAAATTTTTTTACATGGTTTTATGCTTGGCCGAATATGACATGTTTGCTTGCCTTGGTTTTTTTTTTTCTTTCTTCCTTGAATGTTGTTGTGGAAAATGATTTTTAGAAGGTTTTTTAGAGTATTCTAAGGTTCTGATTTTTTACAAAAGATGAAGCAAAAAGGTTGAAATAGCTACATGATCTTGGCAAGACCAAGTGACCATGGTCAGGGGAGAGGCTATGCATATTTTTACCTATCATGAAGCTCACCTTAATTTTGCTGTTTAGTATGGTTTATTTTTTAATTTTTTGGAATGGAAAGGCTTCATGATTTGGCAAGACCAAGTGATTATGGTTAGGTTGAGAGGCTATGCCCATTTTATACCAACCATGGAGCTTAACTTTCCTTGTTTTATTTACTAGTTTTGCTTGTTATTTGCTTTGCATGTCTATGTTTAATTTTATATATGTTCTTTACATTATTTTCTATGCTATATTTGTTTCTATATTTCTATTCCATGCTTAATCATTTTTTCTTGCACATTCGGCCATTGTGTTCATAAATCATATTGTGCATTTTTTTAAATGTCCTGTCTTATATTATAAACATGTTTGCATTTTTCATATTTTGTCATATGGCCATTCGGCTACTCCATGTTAGTATGCCTTGCATGTGCATTTTCATCTTGCTTCTTGACTTGTTTCCATCTCCATGCCATGAGCTTGTGTATTTTGATTTTGGTATGTCATATGCTTGTGAAAACGTCATGACATTATGCATCTTGATATGATTTGTCATATATTTGTGTCATTTACTAGATTGGATTGCATTAGAGTCTCATATGACCATTCGGCCTGTTCATGCATTCCTTGCCTTGCCTTGTCATGCATTTTCATTTTGTTTAGGTAACATGCTTTGCATTATCATATCTTGAAATTGTGTATTAGTTGTTTTTTTGTTCCAGAATTAGCATTAGTTTCATTGGTCATTGTATGTTCATAGTATTGCTATGCATGTTCATTACATTTTAGGTCTAGGCCATATTGGTATTGTCATGCATATTGAGTCTCAAATCATATTGGTATTGTCATGCATTTCTATGCTTCTTAGGTCTTAGGTTACATTAGCATTTTCATGCATATTCATAACATATTAGGTCCAAGTCATATTTGCATTATCAAGCATTGCATGCATATTAAGTTAGGATAGCATTTATTACCATGCAAATTCATGCTAGGCATTTAGGTTATTTTGAATTGTCATGCATTTTCTTTACCATTTAGGCTTTAGACCATGCATTTCGTACATTTCATTTTCTGTATTTTCATTTATTCCATGTCATTGCCACATGATTTATGACTTAGGCCAATCAATGGCTCAAAATCATGCACTCTTGAGCATACTTGTGGAAAAATAAGGAATTGTCAAATTGATTATTCGATCTTTGTGATTTTTTTTACTTAGCCAATTTTTGTCCAAGGTTTTTAAATGTTTTAGCTACTGTCCTTAGGTCTTTAGGATGATCTCCAACAATTTTTACTTTGATTTTTGAATGACTTTATCAAAGGCAAAAAAATGTGTTTTGACAAAACAATTTTTTTTTCACCCAGTACTCGAACTTCTTTGATATTTATGGGCAACCATCTTTAAACAAAAAATTAAGCCAATTTTTTTTCGTGTATTTTTACATGTTCTGAGTCTCAATTACTTTTTTTAGATTTTTTTGAATTTTTAAAAATAGGCTAAAAAATCGTGTGTCAGAATCGGACAGTAGAGGCAGATTTGAAATCAAAAGAGAAATAATGGTTGAATTTGGCTAAGGCATTTAGAGGGGGTTGGTTAGAAGCTTTAACTACTCTCTTAGGATAGTTTCTAAACCTTTTTAAACTTTAAAAATGATTTTATAAATCTCGGGTTAAGGGTGGTCAAGTCCGGGATTTTAAACTTAGGAAATTAGAGCCATTTTAAAAGGGTTTGGTAGGGTTTTAATCTTCATTCAAGTTTTCTTCAAAATTGTTTTCAAACAATCACAAAGTTTTGTTTTTAGAAAATCTAATTTGACATATTTTCCTAAAGTAGCTGATATCTTTTTAGATATACGGATTTCTTTATTTAGAGGAAAAAATACATTTTCATGCATTGCATTTTCCATGTTCATGCATTTTATTTAAATATGTGATTTTTGCTATGATATTTTGCATGGTATTATTATTATTTTGATTTACATTTTATGATGTTATATTGTTTGCCATATGATTTTGAATGTTTCATGGTATCCCATTTTTTTTATTTAGTCATTTATTTTTGTCACATTATTTAGCATATACTATGTTCTAGAATTTTTATTTTATTTTCATGCTTATTTTATGATAGCATTATTTTATGTTTCATGTCATTTCATCATATTCCATGTCATTTAGGTTATATTTAGAATATGCCATTCCATTTAAAATATGCCATATCATTTAAAATTGCCGTGTCATTTAAATCATCTTATCTCATTTATAATATACCATGATACTTAGGATTTTTCATTTCATCTAAAATATACTATGCCATTTAAAATATGTCATATCATTTAGGTTGCATTATATTATCTAGATTTTATTATGTCATTTTATTTATGTCATACATGTTCATGTTCATATTTTTTTAAAATGTTTTGAAAAAGATAATGATTTTCAATAAAAATAAAGATATTTCCGAGTTAAAATAATTCATGAGTTCTCTACCGAGGTTTGCTGGAGGGAATATCATCAATTATCATTAATAAAAGAATATCTTTCTTTCAAAAAACAAGAATGATTCGGAAAGTTTTTCAAATAAATAAAAAATTCTATATTTTGCCGATTTTGTCGGGGAATATAGGAAAATTTTGAATTAATAAATTTCGGATCATTTTTAATTAAAAATGAATTATTTTTCTTAAAATTGGGAATTAACTTGAAATACTAAATTAGAAACCAACTTTTTACCGAGACTTGAGATAAAATATGATTAATAAGGTACTGTTTTATACGGGCGTTGTGGGGGTGCTAATCCTTCCCTGCACGTAACCGAGTCCCGAACCCAATTCTTCGATATTCTCTGGTTTATAACGCGGACTTGAAATTGGTTTTAAAAATGTTTTAATTAATTTTAAAATGTTTTATAAAACTGGTTTTAATAGGTGGCCGATCACACCTAGCTAAAAAAGATTGGTGGCGACTCCATGTTTTTTTACGAGGCCGTTTTCATACCCTCGACCTTTTATTTCAATCTAGAGGAATTAAGTCATCTTTTCCTCTGCTTCTGTTTCCCTCTTACTCGAACTGGTCCCTGCGATCGGGATCACGTATCGACACCTTCGTTTTTCTAGAGGAATTAAGTCGACATTTCCTGATTTTTTTTAATGTCTCGCTTAACGAATAATAAAGTCTTGCGATGAGACTTGTTATTTTATTTAGGTTAAGACAGATTGGCGACTCCACTGTGGACTTTTTAGAGAGTCAGGCCTAGAATTAGTCGTGTGTTATCTAAGTCTCGGTTTTGTTAGTTTAGTTGGTATTTAATTTTAATTCCCATATTTTTGAAATAATAAAGAGAATTTTGAAAATAATAAAATGTTTTTGGATATGGTCATTGTCATATGCATGCATATTATTATTTGTTCTCCAGTTATTTTGTTACGTATATTTATATGTTTGCTTGACTGATGCTTTACATTGTTTGATTTTAATGGGGTATTTAGAATAAGGGGTGTAGAATAGGTGGTGACAGGTTTGTTTCGTTCCTCCACACACACTATATTTGCATTTTCATAACATGAATCCTCTACCCGGATTCCGTCCTTTTAAGTGGGAGTAAAGTAACTATGCCTTCGTGATGATCCTCTGTATGGGCTAGTGAAACACTTCCGGATTATAAAGTACCTAATGTCTTCGTGATGATCCTCCGTACAGGCATAGGAAAATATACTCTAACAAATTGAACCTGCTTTTATCGGGGTGCCTTACTAGCCTTCACAGGCAACAGTGAGGAACAATTCGAGGCCTTAGAACAGATTCACCTTCATATAATGAACCTAGGCGAAGCCATGCCGGATTTCTGTTAGATACCCGAAGTTTAAGAACACATGGAGGAACATTTCCAACCTTTTACCATCTTTCTATATGTTAGATTTTATAGATTGGGTGATGATGAACGAACATCATTTCGCTCGTAATAAATTTATTATTTTGTCCCAAGGGCGTCATAATGCCGAAGCTCTGTTAAAATTTTTAGGACATTTTTTTTTTAAAAGCATGTTGTTATTTATGCTATATTTGTGAATTCATTTCTTTACTAATCTATTTTTTTCTGTTTTCTTTTCTTTGACATGCATCATAGACATCAACATACACTTGAAGTTTATTGGCCTCCGGATAGTCATCAACCTAAAGGACTTTCATGGAGTGTCAGGTTATTTCAGTGATAGAAGATCATGCAGTAGTCAGGGCACGGTCGAAAAAAGATTAGAGGGAGGATGGTGATTGCCTGAAGAAAGATTATGTGTCAGTATTGCCGGAAAGGGTCAAAGAGGATTCTAGATAGAATAATCTCCGAGGGTTAGCCGACATTTGGAATCAGTGGAATGTATCAGAAAAAGATGCCTTCACTCAGAAATATGGAGATATAGCACTCCTAATTCAGATTAGGGTCAATAGTGGGTTGATTCAGGCTATGGTACAGTTTTGTAATCCTGCTTATAGATGTTTTACTTTTAACAGGAGGATATGACCCCACTGATTGAAGAATATTCAACATTGTTACGTATTGAATGTCCTAATCCTGATTGGGTATATTTGAAGGAAGTGAAACCTTCAGGTTTTAAGAGGAAAGTGGCTAGGATCACAGGAATGGATACAACATGGATTGAGAGGCATGTGGATACAAAGCTGAAAAATGGATGCATTCCGTGGGAAACTCTTCGACAATTGATATTGGGTTATTCTGACAAAGAAAAAGCCAGAGACATCTTTGCTCTAGCCATCTACAGATTAATCCTATTCCCAAAGATATTGGATCATGTGGATATAGCCGTGTTTGATTTCTTTGAAAAGTTGGAACAGAAGATCAACCCATCTCCGGCCATCATAGCTGAAACTATCCGATCTTTGAATTTTTGTAAAAGGGAAGGACAAGGGAGAATCAAGGGGTGTGTACAACTCCTTTATATTTGGACTCAAAGTCACTTTTGGAAGATAGAAGAGGTTTCCTTCAAACCGTACATGAAGTCTTTAGTTCCGATTAGGGAATTCCTTCGAAATGATTGGCCTGTAGATGGAGATGAAGAGTGATAACTCGTATAATTATATAGTTTTTAGTTATGTTTTATTATTGTTTTGTGTCAAATACGAGTTATTATTGCTTAGTCTAATTGTGTTTATGATCTTTTTATATTTTTATGTAATTTGGTGTTTTTCACGAGTTTGTTTGAGTGATTTCAGATTACTAGGTTAAATCAACAATTAAGGGCAAATCCAGTTCAGTTCCAATTCCGACACCTTTTTCCATATCAGCTATATCTGGCGTTTCACTGAAGCAATAAGGCTGAAATTTTAACCGCGCAAATTTAAGAGGCATATCTATCTTTTTCATGTTTTACACTTCTTGAAACGGAGTCGTTTTCCCTAGCGAAATCAACCATCAAGTTGGCTGATGTGCAACGACGTCTGTGCTGACCAGTTTTGGTATTTTGCCGATATCTTCTGATCCACATCAGAAAATGAGCTGATTCCAACGGCTATTGATCACTAACTGATAGGGGAACATTTTTCTAGAAGACCATGTGATCAGATCAAGCCTCCAATATTGACAAAATCGACCATCAAGCTGGCTGATCAAAATTGTCATACAATATGACGAAAATTGTTAGAAAAATGCACCCACCTATTATACCTACCTTTGAAATTTGTAAAGCTTGTCTCTTGTCATTTAGCCCTCCAAAATGTGTATAAATAGAGGGCCTTGGATGATTGTAAGGGATATTGTACATTGGTAGGATATTAGCCATTGTAATAAAATTCTCTAAGTTTTCTTCTTCTTTCTTTTCTCTAGTTTTCTTTTTCTTTATTTTCTTCTTCTTCTTTCTTTCTTTTATTTCCTTCTTAGATTCTCTTTAATTTTATGTTTATGTTTACAATGCCTATGCTAGGCTAAACTTCTATTTGGTTAAGGGTGATTTCAAAACCCTAGACATGTTTTGTGATTGATTTTCAGATTCTATCTATCATTAATTTTCTATCAAAGTTGCTTATGTTCTTCTACAAGAATTGTTCATGATGTTGTCTTGATTTATTTAGGTGTACAACTAGATAGATCTTGTTAATTATCTATTGCTAGTCTAGGAGTCTTGATCCGTGTAATTGTCTTGATTTCCTATTCATAAGTGGCAATTTGTGATTAATGATTATGGTCAAGTTTTCAATAATTGCAAAGTGGAACATAACCTAAGTTGAACAATCCGAGCATATGTGTTTGTTGCTTAGATCAACCTATCTTTCTCATCATTAAGCTGCCATTAAATTGAATTTAGAGAGCTTATTCTAGGTTGTTTAATGGTTAGAGATTAAATAGAGAGCTTGTTCTATTTAACGACAAACTAAGGAAAGATTGGGATAACAGAGCTTGTTGTTATCCACGGTTGTTAACTTTGATAGTTGGTTGATATTGATAGATCTGAAATTGATTTTTAATGATGTCTAGTGGTGGAGAATGAAACCTTAACCATATTTTTCATATTTGATTCTTCTTACTTACTTGTTTTCTTACTTTTCTAGTTTGCTTATTTTTAAAAGTATATTTATTTTTATTGGCTGGTTATACCGCCTAATTTGTATATTAACTTTGTTTTATTTTTATTGGCTGGTTATACCGCCTAATTTAGTATATATATTTTTATTGGCTGGTTATACCGCCTAATTTAGTATATATATTTTTATTGGCTGGTTATACCGCCTTGCATCTTATTCTTATTATTTACTTTAGTTTAAATCTGGCTTCAAAAACCCCTTTTCTTTTATTGTTTTCTTTGAACGTAAGTTATAAACTAATAACTCATAGATTAAAACCCAATCGCTGAGGACTCGACCCTTGCTAATCATTATACTTACAATTGATCTTTTTAGTGCAAGGTTAAATAAGATACACTCTTTTGGGTGCATCAAAGTTTTGGCGCCATTCTTTGAGAGGAAGCTTTCTTTGCACAACAGTGGATGCATTCTCCATTACAAGTATTATTCCATCATCCTTTGTGGTGCATATGTCATCGAGGAATGGAGCATATTTTGATACTTGTTGAATGACCTCCACAAACAAGTTGTTTAAGGTTTCCGGCATGTGTTGTTCATGTTCTTCCTCCTTGAACTTTGCAAATCTACTAGGAAAAGGTGGAGAAGAAACATTAGAAAAAGTGAAACCTTAAACGTTACCTCAGGTGCCGAAATACTCTTATTTGGATTTTTGGCTTCATTATCCTCAAGAATAGAATCCATCTCTAATTTTGTTTCATCCTCATCTTGTTCCTCATTCTTCAAGGTCACAATAGTAGCATTCTCCTTTTGGTTAACCATCGTTTGGGCTGGGAGTTCTTCAGATCTTTGTGCTACCTATCCCACCATACTACTAGCCAATTGGCTCATTTGCTTTTCCAAACTCTGGTGCTTGCCCTTGTTTCCTGTTGAAATTGCAAAGAATCAGTAACAAGAGAATAGACAAGATCTTCTAAAGAAGTACCTGAGTTTTGAGTCATATGTGGTGGTTGAAAAAGATCTGGTTCTTGAGACCATGATTGATTGAAGCTAGATGGATGAGTGTAATTGGCATAAGGATCTACTTCTTGGTAATTTTTCGAGTAGCCATAATTAGTATGATCCCACCATCCCTCATGGTAAGTGTTTGAGTAATGATCATACTGTTGGTCTTGGAACACTTGATGGCCTTGACATCCTCCCATGGCCAATTGTTGAACTGGGGAGGTGAGATTGGGTTGTTGATTCTCCATGTTCATGTATGCCACCAACTCTTCAAGTGTTAGATTGCTCAATTCCATTGTTTTTTTTTTTTTTTTTTTTTAAATATGAAAAGAAAAACTTGTATGTACAAGAAAATAAAACTAATTAGAACTGAAAATAAGAATAAACCAAGTAACAAATAAACTAAAGAAAGCAATCCCCGGCAACGGCGCCAAAAATTTGATGCACCCAAAAGAGTGTATCTTATTTAACCTTGCACTAAAAAGATCAATTGTAAGTATAATGATTAGCAAGGGTCGAGTCCTCAGGGATTGGGTTTTAATCTATGAGTTATTAGTTTATAACTTACGTTCAAAGAAAACAATAAAAGAAAAGGGATTTTTGAAGCCAGATTTAAACTAAAGTAAATAATAAGAATAAGATGCAAGGCGGTATAACCAGCCAATAAAAATATATATACTAAATTAGGCGGTATAACCAGCCAATAAAAATATATATACTAAATTAGGCGGTATAACCAGCCAATAAAAATAAAACAAAGTTAATATACAAATTAGGCGGTATAACCAGCCAATAAAAATAAATATACTTTTAAAAATAAGCAAACTAGAAAAGTAAGAAAACAAGTAAGTAAGAAGAATCAAATATGAAAAATATGGTTAAGGTTTCATTCTCCACCACTAGACATCATTAAGAATCAATTTCAGATCTATCAATATCAACCAACTATCAAAGTTAACAACCATGGATAACAACAAGCTCTGTTATCCCAATCTTTCCTTAGTTTGTCGTTAAATAGAACAAGCTCTCTATTTAATCTCTAACCATTAAACAACCTAGAATAAGCTCTCTAAATTCAATTTAATGGCAGCTTTATGATGAGAAAGATAGGTTGATCTAAGAAACAAACACATAAGCTCGGATTGTTCAACTTAGGTTATGTTCCACTTTGCAATTATTGAAAACTTGACCATAATCATTAATCACAAATTGCCACTTATGAATAGGAAATCAAGACAATTACACGGATCAAGACTCCTAGACTAGCAATAGATAATTATCAAGATCTATCTAGTTGTACACCTAAATAAATCAAGACAACATCATGAACAATTCTTGTAGAAGAACATAAGCAACTTTGATAGAAAATTAATGATAGATAGAATCTGAAAATCAATCACAAAACATGTCTAGGGTTTTGAAATCACCCTTAACCAAATAGAAGTTTAGCCTAGCATAGGCATTGTAAACATAAACATAAAATTAAAGAGAATCTAAGAAGGAAATAAAAGAAAGAAAGAAGAAGAAGAAAATAAAGAAAAAGAAAACTAGAGAAAAGAAAGAAGAAGAAAACTTAGAGAATTTTATTACAATGGCTAATATCCTACCAATGTACAATATCCCTTACAATCATCCAAGGCCCTCTATTTATACACATTTTGGAGGGCTAAATGACAAGAGACAAGCTTTACAAATTTCAAAGGTAGGTATAATAGGTGGGTGCATTTTTCTAACAATTTTCGTCATATTGTATGACAATTTTGATCAGCCAGATTGATGGTCGATTTTGTCAATATTGGAGGCTTGATCGGATCACATGGTCTTCTAGAAAAATGTTCCCCTATCAGTTATTGATCCATAGCCGTTGCAATCAGCTCATTTGCTGATGTGGATCAGAAGATATGGGCAAAATACCAAAACTGGTCAGCACAGACGTCATTGCACATCAGCCAACTTGATGGTTGATTTTGCTAGGGAAAACGACTCCGTTTCAAGAAGTGTAAAACATGAAAAAGATAGATATGCCTCTTAACTTTGCACGGTTAAAATTTCAGCCTTATTGCTTCAGTGAAACGCCAGATATAGCTGATATGGAAAAAGGTGTCGGAATTGGAACTGAACTGGATTTGCCCTTAATTGTTGATTTAACCTAGTAATCTGAAATCACTCAAACAAACTCGTGAAAAACACCAAATTACATAAAAATATAAAAAAATCATAAATACAATTAGACTAAGCAATAATAACTCGTATTTGACACAAAACAATAATAAAACATAACTAAAAACTATATAATTATACGAGTTATCAAAGAGAAATGGGTCAACATATTCCAGAATCTAAAAGGGGAGATCGTGACTTGGAGAGCTCCATGGATGGTTCCTATATCTATTATGTATAAATGTGGGGAGAACCCAGGAGTTCCACTACTCGAAATTTGGGGGTTTGTGAGTTATGCACCCCTGTTGGTGCAAAGACAGGTTGAGTCTCGACAATTCACACCCGTGACTCATAAGCTAGGATCATTAGAGTTCACTTATCTAGAGGATGGGTATTCTGGAAAGGTGCGGGCAGTGATTGAAGCATGGAAGAAAACTCACTGGATAAAAGTGGCCAAATATGCTGATATCGTCACACCTGATTACCTGGTATGAAGGGAATTAAGGGTTAATGATAGGCTGTTGACATCGGATGAGGAAGAGGTCCAGTTCATGAATCTGCCACCAAGGAAAATGCCATCAGAGCTAGAAATCGCAAGGGAAGAATTCGAAAAAGAGAAGGCCCAGAAGAGCAAGAAGATTGCCCGACTACAAGAAGAGCTTGAGGACATGAAAAATAAGGAATCAGCTCGAGAAAGAGAAAAGGAAAAGATCAAGAGAGAAAGGGACACTGCTAAGGGCGATCTTCGGGAATTACATTTGGAGAACAATAGGTACCGCTTTGAGCTCAGATTTGAGGGGACCCTCAAGACTTCTAGAGAATGGGAGCATGAGGTCAAAAACCTCAAGAAGGAGAATAACAATTGGAAAGAGAGAGCGAAGCATGAGGAAGCCTGAGCCAATCAACGGGAGATGCAAGCTAAAGAAAGTTTACACAGTGATGTTTCTGCTGACGCGTCAAGGGGCCGTGAACAAGTAGGGGTCAGATTGAAGAGCAGGGCAATCAAAAGGAGACTGTGAAAGAAAGTCCAAGATCCGAAGAAGTCGCTATAGGACTAATTTTGTAATAGCACTTTGAAAAGCGAATTACGGATTTATCTTAGGCTGTGATCTTTTTATTCTATCTGTGGTGTATTTAGTTCCAGGAAATCAATGAAAGACTGTTCGGTTGAAATTATCCCGGGGCCAATACTTTCAAACGCATTCATATTTTATATATTTTGTTTGTTCATTTATACATTCACTCATATTTATAATCATTCAGTTTTGAAATTCATTCATATTCATACACTTAACACTTATTATCCTTTTTACTTGTTCATTCATTCATATTCATATACTTAACCACTTATTTGTTCATTTCGCTTGTTCATTCATTTATTCTTTCATATTCATATACGTAGTCATGTACTTATTCATTTTATTTGATTCATTCATTCACATTTAGTCATTCATTCATTTTTTATAAAACATAAAAAAGATGTGTTAATAAATTCTAATTCATGGTTTTCAAAACTAAAGATACAATTGGTCGCACTCAGAAAGAATCGGATTTTCGACACCCTTACAATACTCGATCTCAAGCTAGAGCTATGGAGAACGATCAGCTTGCTAGAATTGAAAGAATGGAAAGAACTCAAAGGGAACTACAGGAACAGTTGGCTAAGTCTCAGGAGGAGTCACGAGTACAGATGACTAAACTCATGGAAATGATAAGTGCCTTGATGAAACAAAAAGGGCCGGGAGAGAATTCGGTCACCAGAAAAAGGGTGGTAATTGAAAAGGATCAACCTAAAAACATACAACAAAAGGGCCAAGAGCTGCCAATTAGGGCAGCCTCCTATGTTTATATTCAGCCAGCTGCTGAGACACAGAACTATGTTCCCAGAAGAGATAATATGGAGCTGACCCAAATGATGTTAACGTTCCAGACTTTAAGGAACTAGCTGAAAAGGAAAAAGCAAAGATGACAGAGCTGAAGAGGGTCTAAATGGTAGAATCATAGAAAAAATATCAACTGCTGGAGGAGAGGCTGAAGGCCTTTGAAGGGGCAGAGTTATTTGGCAGTCTGGATGCCAAAGAGATGAGTTTAGTACACGATCTAGTAATTCCTCCGAAGTTTAAAGTACCAGACTTTGAGAAATATAATGGGACTACCAACCCATTAGCACATCTGACCATGTACTGCAGAAGAATGACGGGGCATGATGATAATGAGAAACTGCTTATCCATTGTTTCCAGGATAGCTTGACAGGGTTTTCGACCCGATGATACAATCAACTGAGTCGTACCAAGATTCGTTCATGGACGGATTTAGCCAGGGCTTTCATGGAAAATTATAAGCATGTATCTTATATGGTACCTGATAGGTTGTCGCTATAGAACATGGAAAAGAGGACCACTGAGAGTTTCAATGAATACTCATAAAGGTGGAGGGATCTGGCAACACAAGTGCAACCCCCTTTAACTAGAAAAGAAACTACGGTGCTTTTCATCAATACCTTGAAAGCACCATATTATGATAAATTGTTGGGTGATAACTCGTATAATTATATAGTTTTTAGTTATGTTTTATTATTGTTTTGTGTCAAATATGAGTTATTATTGTTTAGTCTAATTGTGTTTATGATCTTTTATATTTTTATGTAATTTGGTGTTTTTCACAAGTTTCTTTGAGTGATTTCAGATTACTAGAATTAAGGGCAAATCCAGTTCAGTTCCAGTTCCGACACCTTTTTCCATATCAGCTATATCTTGTGTTTCACTGAAGCAATAAGGCTGAAATTTTAACCGTGCAAATTTAAGAGGCATATCTATCTTTTTCATGTTTTACACTTCTTGAAACGGAGTCGTTTTCCCTAGCGAAATCGACCATCAAGTTGGCTGATGTGCAATGACGTCTGTGCTGACCTGTTTTCGTATTTTGCCCATATCTTCTTATCCACATCAGAAAATGAGCTGATTTTAACGGCTATGGATCAGTAACTGATAGGGGAACATTTTTCTAGAAGACCATGTGATCAGATCAGGCCTCCAAAATTGACAACATCGATCATCAAGTTGGCTGATCAAAATTGTCATACAATATGACGAAAATTGTTAGAAAAATGCACCCACCTATTATACCTACCTTTGAAATTTGTAAAGCTTGTCTCTTGTCATTTAGCCTTCCAAAATGTGTATAAATAGAGGGCCTTGGATGATTGTAAGATATTGTACATTGGTAGGATATTAGCCATTGTAATAAAATTTCTCTAAGTTTTCTTCTTTTTTTCTTTTCTCTAGTTTTCTTTTTCTTTAGAAAGAGCAAGAGGTTGGATAATTAATATTCTTCTTCTTCTTCTTTCTTTCTTTTATTTTCTTCTTAGATTCTCTTTAATTTTATGTTTATGTTTACAATGCCTATGCTAGGCTAAACTTCTATTTCGTTAAGGGTGATTTCAAAGCCCTAGACATGTTTTGTGATTGATTTTCAGATTCTATCTATCATTAATTTTCTATCAAAGTTGCTTATGTTCTTCTACAAGAATTGTTCATGATGTTGTCTTGATTTATTTAGGTGTACAACTAGATAGATCTTGATAATTATCTATTGCTAGTTTAGGAGTCTTGATCCGTGTAATTGTCTTGATTTCCTATTCATAAGTGGCAATTTGTGATTAATGATTATGGTCAAGTTTTCAATAATTGCAAAGTGGAACATAACCTAAGTTGAACAATCCGAGCTTATGTGTTTGTTGCTTAGATCAACCTATCTTTCTCATCATAAAGCTGCCATTAAATTGAATTTAGAGAGCTTATTCTAGGTTGTTTAATGGTTAGAGATTAAATAGAGAGCTTGTTCTATTTAACGACAAACTAAGGAAAGATTAGGATAACAGAGCTTGTTGTTATCTACGGTTGTTAACTTTGATAGTTGGTTGATATTCATAGATCTGAAATTGATTCTTAATGATGTCTAGTGGTGGAGAATGAAACCTTAACCATATTTTTCATATTTGATTCTTCTTACTTACTTGTTTTCTTGCTTTTCTAGTTTGCTTATTTTTAAAAGTATATCTATTTTTATTGGCTGGTTATACCGCCTAATTTAGTATATATATTTTTATTGGCTGGTTATACCGCCTAATTTAGTATATATATTTTTATTGGCTGGTTATACCGCCTTGCATCTTATTCTTATTATTTACTTTAGTTTAAATCTGGCTTCAAAAACCCTTTTTCTTTTATTGTTTTCTTTGAACGTAAGTTATAAACCAATAACTCATAGATTAAAACACAATCCCTGAGGACTCGACCCTTGCTAATCATTATACTTACAATTGATCTTTTTAGTGCAAGGTTAAATAAGATACACTCTTTTGGGTGCATCAAATTTTTGGCGCCGTTGCCGGGGATTGCTTTCTTTAGTTTATTAGTTTATTGGTTTATTCTTATTTTCTGTTCTAATTATTTACTTTCTTATTTTTTTTTTATTAGTGAATGTTCCAAGCTCCCGAAGAAGACTTACGACTTAGGAAAATTCGGGAATTTATAACTTCTCACCAACAACCAATCGAGGAGTTGATCCAAAACATCCAAGAGAAGCAAGGAGAGATGGCAGCAGCTGACAACCGAACTCTCAAGGAGCTAGCCGCTCCGGACTTGGGTCAACAACCATTATGCATTGAATATGCTAATCTTGAGGTAGCTTTTGAATTAAAATCTGGTTTGATTCATCTTCTCCCAACTTTTCATGGTTTTGCAGGAGAGGATCCAAATAAGCACCTCAAGGAATTCCATGTAGTTTGCTCAAGCATGAGACCAACAGGGGTCACGGAAGAGCAAGTTAAGTTGAGAGCCTTCCCATTCTCTCTAGCTGATTCAGCAAAGGAATGGCTCTACTATCTACCATCCGGGACCATCACTACATGGAATGATTTGAAGAAAGCATTCTTGGAAAGGTATTTCCCAGCATCTAAGGCTGCCAACATTAGGAAAGAGATATGTGGGATTCGGCAATACAACGGAGAGTCCTTATATGAATATTGGGAGAGGTTCAAGAAACTTTGTGCATCATGTCCACACCATCAAATAAGTGAACAACTTCTCATCCAATACTTCTATGAAGGTCTCATGCCCATGGAGAGAAGTATGATAGATGCCGCTAGTGGGGGAGCTCTAGTTGATAAGACTCCCAGGGCTGCTAGAACATTAATCTCCAACATGGCAGCCAATTCTCAACAGTTCTCAATGAGACAAGATCCACCACCACAACCCAAGAGAGTTAATGAGGTAAGTATATCATCCCTTGAACAAAAATTTGATAAACTGACTTCTCTTGTTCAACAATTGGCTGTAGGTAAAATACAACAAATAAAGGCTTGTGGCATATGTTCAAACATAGGGCACCAAACTGATATGTGTCCAACACTTCAAGAGGATACCAATGAACATGTGAATGCCATGGGTGGATTTCAGAACCAATCAAGGAAATATGATCCCTACTCAAACACTTACAATCCAGGATGGAGGGATCATCCAAACTTCAATTATGGAGGGAACCAATCACAAACTATTCCTCCACCATTTGACCACAGGCCACCGGGTTTTCAGCAAAGAGTGCAACAACCATACCAAACCCGACAACAACTACCACCCACCCAAAATTCAGGTACTTCTCTTGAAGATCTTGTTAAAGCTCTTTCTACTAATACAATTCAATTTCAACAGGAAACAAAGACAAGTATTCGAAATTTGGAGACTCAAATAGGGCAATTGGCAACAACCATGAGTCAAATGCAAGCAAGGGATTCTGGGAAATTACCTTCCCAAACCATAGTGAATCCAAGAGAGAATGCCAATGCTATAACTTTTAGAAGTGGGAAACAGCTAGAGACACCACAAAATGATAGTGCTCAAGGGGAGAACAATACCATGGCATCCTCTTCACATCCCAACGAGCCACTAAAACAGGTAATTCCTAAACCATCCTTTCCTTCTTATATAACTCCTCCACCTTTTCCTGGCAGGTTAGCAAAGTCCAAGAAGGAGGAGCAAGAGAAGGAAATTTTGGAAACTTTCCGGAAAGTAGAGGTGAACATTCCTTTACTAGATGCTATCAAGCAAGTGCCAAGATATGCCAAGTTCCTAAAAGAGTTGTGCACATCTAAACGGAAGTTGAAATGGAATGAAAAGGTAAGTGTGGGGGAGAATGTGTCAGCTGTTCTTCAAAAGAAACTCCCACCTAAATGCAAGGATCCAGGTATGTTTACCATTCCTTGTAAGATAGGCAACACCAGGTTTGAGCGTGCTATGCTAGATCTAGGGGCATCTATTAATGTCATGCCATATTCAATTTATGCTTCATTGAATCTAGGACTATTAGAGGAAACCGGTGTTATAATACAACTTGCTGACCGTTCTAACACTTATCCAAGAGGAGTTGTAGAAGACGTTCTTGTACAGGTTAATGAATTGGTTTTTCCCGCTGACTTTTATGTTATTGAGATGGAAGATGAGATGTCTTCTAATCCCACACCTATTCTATTAGGGAGACCATTCTTGAAAACAGCAAGAACTAAAATAGATGTACATGATGGCACTTTAACTATGGAATTTGATGGTGAAATAATTCGCTTTAACATTTTTGAGGCCATGAGATATCCTAGTGATGTGCATTCTGTTTTTAATATTGATATAATTGACTCACTAGTGCAGCAAGCTTATGAGCTAGATGGTGAAGATAGTGTGGAAATAGTCCTTAGCAACCATCTCGGAATGGGGAATGCTAAACTAGCCTTGAGTGACCATGTGGAAGGGGCACTAGAATCTTTACACTCGCTGCCACCTAAAGATGCAAGGTTTGATGTTTCATTTATTGATTTGCCTTTATCTAATGAGAAACTTCTACCTTCCATTTTGCAGGCACCAACTTTAGAGTTGAAACCACTACCGAACCACTTGAAATATGTGTTCCTAGGTAAAAAGGACACACTACCGATCATCATTGCCAAAGAGCTCACACCTTTGCAAGAAGAGCGACTTATCCGGGTGCTTAGAGAGCATAAAACAGCAATTGGTTGGACAATTGCCGATATCAAGGGAATAAGCCCATCCATGTGCATGCACCGGATTTTGTTAGAGGAAGGGTCCAAACCAACAAGAGAAGCACAAAGAAGATTGAACCCTCCTATGATGGAGGTTGTGAAAAAAGAGATACTGAAGCTCCTAGATGTTGGAGTGATCTATCCTATCTCGGATAGCAAATGGGTGAGCCCGGTCCAAGTGGTTCCAAAGAAATCAGGTGTAACGGTGGTAACAAATAATGAGAATGAACTTGTTCCTACTAGGATTCAAACAGGATGGCGAGTTTGTATTGATTATCGTAAACTTAATTCCACAACTCGCAAAGACCACTTTCCTTTACCTTTTATTGATCAAATGCTTGAAAGGTTAGCTGGCCATTCTCATTATTGTCTTCTTGATGGTTTTTCAGGTTATAATCAGATAGCCATTGCTCCGGAGGACCAAGAGAAAACAACATTCACATGTCCATTTGGTACTTTTGCATACCGGCGTATGCCATTTGGTCTTTGTAATGCACCAGCTACATTCCAAAGGTGTATGGTTAGCATATTTTCAGATTATGTAGAGAACATCATAGAAGTGTTTATGGATGATTTTAGTGTCTATGGTGATTCTTTTGATAGATGTCTAGAGAACCTTACACTTGTACTTGAAAGATGCATGGAAACTAACCTTGTTTTGAATTGGGAAAAATGTCACTTTATGGTAGAACAAGGAATAGTTTTGGGCCATGTTATTTCTTCTAGAGGGATAGAGGTTGATAAGTCTAAAATAGATATTATGCATTCTTTACCACCTCCCACAAATGTGAGAGAGGTTCGTTCTTTTCTTGGACATGCAGGTTTCTATAGGAGATTTATCAAAGACTTCTCAAAGATCACATTACCTCTTTGCAAGCTACTACAAAAAGATGTGGTTTTCCACTTTGATGATAAATGCAAAGAGGCGTTTGAAACATTGAAGGGACTCTTGACATCAGCTCCTATCATCCAACCACCAGATTGGAATGTACCTTTTGAAATCATGTGTGATGCTAGTGACTATGCCATTGGAGCTGTTTTGGGCCAAAGGGTTGGCAAAGCCTCACATGCCATTTATTATGCCTCACGAACTCTTAATGATGCTCAATTGAACTATTCCACTACTGAAAAAGAACTTTTGGCTGTTGTATTTGCTTTAGAAAAATTTCGATCTTATTTAATTGGTACTAAAGTAATTGTATTTTCTGACCATGCAGCCCTTAGGTACTTACTCACTAAGAAGGATGCCAAACCAAGGTTGATCAGATGGATACTTCTGTTACAAGAGTTTGATTTGGAGATAAAAGATAAGAGAGGTAGTGACAACTTGGTTGCGGACCATCTTAGCCGTTTAGTTCATGAAGAGGATGCACTACCCTTGAATGAGAACTTTCCGGATGAGCAACTTCTTTTTATAAGTACAACAACTCCTTGGTATGCTGATATTGTTAATTACTTAGTTACCAAGAAGTTGCCACAAGAGTTGACACAAGCCCAAAGAAATAAGATCAAGAGTGATGCCAAATACTACATATGGGATGATCCTTACCTTTGGAAGCATTGCTCCGATCAGATTATAAGAAGGTGTGTACTCGAAACTGAATTTCAATCTATTCTCACCTTTTGTCACTCTTTTGCATGTGGAGGACACTTTGGATCGAAAAGAACAGCCATGAAAGTTCTTGATTATGGATTTTATTGGCCTACCATATTCAAAGATGCATACCTCTTTTGCAAGTCATGTGATCGTTGCCAAAGAACAGGTAACTTAGGTGCTAGAAATCAAATGCCTCAAACTCCAATACTTATTGTTGAAATTTTTGATGTATGGGGCATGGATTTCATGGGACCTTTTCCTCCTTCTTTTGGTAATCTTTATATTTTACTTGCCATTGATTATGTTTCAAAGTGGGTGGAAGCAAAATCCACTAGGACTAATGACTCTAAAGTTGTTTCAGATTTTGTCAAGACTAACATCTTTGCTAGGTTTGGAACGCCAAAGGCCATAATCAGCGATAGAGGTACTCACTTTTGCAATAGGACTATGGAAGCACTTTTGAGGAAGTATAACATCACACACAAGGTCTCCACCTCATATCATCCTCAAACTAGTGGGCAAGCTGAAGTGTCAAACCGAGAAGTTAAGTCCATCCTTGAAAAGACAGTTAATCCAAATAGGAAGGATTGGAGTTCACGACTTGATGATGCACTTTGGGCTTATAGGACAGCATATAAGACACCCATTGGTATGTCTCCTTATCGACTTGTTTATGGTAAGCCTTGTCATCTTCCGGTTGAATTGGAACATAAATCATATTGGGCTATCAAACAATGCAACATGGAGATGGATGAGACAGGAAAGAAAAGAAAACTTGACCTACAAGAATTAGAGGAGATAAGGAATGATGCCTATCAGAATTCTAGGATTTACAAGGAAAAGACTAAGGCATTCCATGACAAGATGATATCAAGAAAGGAATTTGTTGTTGGACAAAAAGTTCTTCTCTTCCATTCACGCCTTAAGTTATATCCAGGTAAGTTACGTTCTCGTTGGGTTGGACCTTTTGTTATTACTAATGTATTTACTCATGGTGCAGTTGAAATCCAAAACCCAAAAACAGATAAGGCGTTCAAAGTGAATGGTCATAGATTGAAGCCTTACTATGAGAACTTTCCCATACAAGATGTGGAGGAGTTACCACTTTTTGAGCCAAATTATGTTGAATAATAATGGCATGGGTCTAAGTCAGGCTGAGGACAATAAACCAAGCGCTTCTTGGGAGGCAACCCAAAAGGATGGAGAGCATCTATTATATCAGATTTGCATATTCCTTACTCTCCATCATTCTATCTTTTATTGTTTTTCTTTTCTTTTGTTTAATAGTTCTTTTCTCTTACATATAATTCTTGCATTGGGGGATAATAGCATTACATTGAGGACAATGTAAAAATTATGTGTGGGGGGAAGAATTTAGGATTTTATTTAGAGTGTTTTGTTTTTGTGTCTTTTTATGTTGTTTTTCTTTCTGATCCTTGTTTTGAAAATAACTAGATGTAAATATAATTTTTAATTTTTTTAACCCCGGTTAAATGGCGGATAACGGTACTCCGTGATTATTTAAGTCGGTTCCATCAGCTACACACAAAACTGATATTGTATATAATTTCTCTTCCAATTTCTCTTTCAATTTTTTTTTCATTTTTTTCAGGATGGATGATATTCTCACAAGATTGCAGAAACGATTTCCTCCTTTTCCTCGAAATATTTTACTGAAGCTTTACCAAGTTCGATTTGAAAGATTAAGAATGCTTATGCACAAAGGGATTCCTGAAGACATACGTTGGATAATTGAAGCCAAGGTACGTGAAGATGAATATCTTCCTGTTTTGCATTTACCAGGTACAGGTAGAAGCACTTTTGCAAAGAAGCGACGAGCAAAGCGCATGAGTTCAAATTGCCACAAATGTGCACGATGGACGTGTAACGGTAAATGTCGTTCTATTGGGATTCCGTCCTCTAATCGAGATGATAAAATTGAATTCATTAAGGATGGACTGAGTAAGGAGAATTTGGGTAATATCCAACTTTCTCTTGAGACGCATCCTAGTGGAGACGTACAAAGAGAAATTCTTGATTTATGGCCGCAATTCCAAAGGGAATGGCAACATCTTGGGAATCTGATGTTAAAAGACCCTGTTTGCCAGCTTGTAAGAAAACTGGATGGGAAGCATATCCTCGACTCATAGAAGGCGTTTAAGCCGTTTCTGGACGTAAAACCAGAGGAAGATGTGAGCCACAATCACAACTACAATAAATGACTTCTCAGCTTTTGGTTTGATTTGCAATAACTTTATTTTGGTTTAATTTACGTGTTGTTCGATTTGTGTAATTATTCTCGTTTTTTTTATTTGTCTTTTACGGTTGATTTTTTCTTCTCTTTTTGATTTTCTTCCTGAAATCACGCAAAAATCTTTTGTTAGGTTAACATTTTCTTCTAACAGGTCAGATACACTTTCGGCGACATTATTACTCTTGTCTGATTCACTACTCAGTCCTCTATATATTACACCATGTACTCATTCTCTTTCAGGCACTCGAAAAAAAAAATGGAAAGTACTTCATCCCAGCGCATTAAAAAAATTTGTGTCTTTGGAGGTGCTTATCCAGGGAAAAATAACATATTCGCTGATGAAGCCATAAGAGTTGGAGTAATACTTGCCCAACAAAAGATCCACTTGATTTATGGAGGCGGTAGTACGGGTTTAATGGGAGCAGTCGCTACAGCAGCACACGCCGGAGGAAGTCCAGTTCTAGGAATCGTGCCAAAACTATTCACAAGTTTTTGTGGACCTACCGTGGGTAAGGAAATACAAGTCTGGAGTATCCCTGAACGGATGACAATCATGTACCATTCTGTCGATGCATTCATTGCTTTACCAGGAGGTTTGGGTACATTGGAAGAAATAGCTTGCGTGGCTTCTTGGTCATCTTTGGTCACAAATAAGAAACCCATTGGTTTGCTTAATATTAATGGTTATTTTAGTAATTTGCTTTCATATTTAGATAATGCTGTGGATAATGGATTCATGTTTTCAGAGGCAAGGAGAACCATAATTTCTGCTACAACCATTGAAGATTTACTCAAAAAGCTCCAAGCTTATGAGTGTTTATCTGCTACGGTTGTTTCGCAAACGCTCGGAAAAAGAAAAAGAGATATGGACGAGCAAGGAGTGGATTGCACTTTGTCTTTGTGACATTATCTAACATTTTGCTTGTTGTGTCTCAGTTATAATAAGTGGTTAGCAACCTCTGCAGGTAATATCTCCTAAATTCTACCTTTAAAATTTGACATTGGGGACAATGTCATATTTTAGTAGGGGGTAAGGGACATATTTTGCTAATTTAAAAAAAAATATATTGTTGTGTTTTAAGCCATTTAGAAGTATTCATTCTGAACAAGGTCTTAGTAAGGGAGACTTGAGACATACCTTGTCAGTTTGATTTCTTCTTTTCAAAAAAAAAAAAAAGTTTGTTGTGTTTTAAGCAATTTAGAAGTATTCATTCTGAACAAGGTATGAGTAAGGGAGACTTGAGACATACCTTGTCAGTTTGATTTTAATCTTTTTATGTTTACTTGTTAATTTTTGTTTAGTATTTTAGGATTATTTAGGTTGCATGAGTTTGTTTTGTTTTGAGTCTTAGTTGTTCCTATTCTTATGTTATTAGTTCTTTTCTCTTACACATGATTCTTTCATTTGGGTTAATAGACTTACATTGAGGACAATGTAAGAATTAAGTGTGGGGGGAATGATTTAGGATTTCTTTTATTTTTGTCTACTATTTTTTTTATGAGTCTTTATTATTATTATTAATTTTTTTTTTTAGTGTGTTTTAGTTCCTTTTTAATACAATGATGAGATATGAATTGCATAAGTCTAAAACAGATTTATTAGTGAGAAGATTTTCATGAGAATTGAGCTTGATGTCAACCTTTTTATGAGCCAATGTTAATATGATATGTTGATTGAGAAAGAAGCATGTTTAGACTTAATCTGACTTGTATAATCATCCTTGTGAGTTTTTGAGCCTATAATGATTGATGCATTATATAAATCAATCTAATTTCTTTCTTGAGTGCTCTTATGATTACATGATTCTCTAGAACTTGCTTTAGACCTTGTTGAGACTATATTGATGCATGTGACAACATGAATATGATAGAGGCATTAGGATTATAATTAGAGCCAAACAGCCATCCATTATTAATGTTCTAAGAGAACATCCCCACTAGTGAGCCAATTTGAGCCTACATTAAATATGCTATTTATTGGTAACCACAACTTACACCTAGCCTAAATATACTTATATCCTTACCCTTGTTCTAAAGATGAATTAGCATGTTTTGAGACAAGTTGCAAAGACAAGGAAGATCTATTGAAAATTTGGGTTAGAAACAAGAAATAAGTGTGGGGGGGAAAGAAAAGAAAAGTCAAAAGAAAAAGAAATGGAATACTGGCAAATACATTCCTATGTAAAAAAATATGAATCATCTCTTGAATTTGTGGAAAAAGAAAAAGATGTTACAAAGTTGTTTAGAATGAAGAAAAGGCCCAACATGAATATTCGGCCTAGGTGACTATGTACTTGTAAAGAGTTTTGAGAAGTTTCTTTGTATGATCTTATTATGTCTCTAAACTTTATGAACTATTTGGAGCCTTTGTGATATCTTTATCCATTTGTTATTCAACCACAATACAAACCCCTTGGCCCCATTACAACCTTGATTAAAGACCTCTTGATTCATGAAGTTGTATGATCTAAATAGTGGAGAATAGATGGACAAGCAAGAATATGGTAGAACTGTTTTCATGAGATTGATTGAGTGTAAACACTTCACCACTACTTTAAAGAGTGAAAATCATGAGGGTATCCCATGTGAGAAGTTGAGATTAAATTTGAACATGCACTATTTTGATTGAAATATGTTATGTTAATATTGGCTTAACTCAAACTATTTACATTCAAGCAAGATTTTTTGTGAATTTCTTTAAGCTATTGATTAGTTTTTAAGACTTGTCCAATGATTATCTCTAATTTATATTGGAAGGATTAGTTATAATTATTATTTTTAGTTTTTCTTATGTCTTCAATGTTTGTGGGTATCGTTCTAGTAAACCCTCACGAGACTAAACTCGTCCACTAGGGACACCTAGGGGTTTAAAGGCTTGTGTCACATGCTAAGTGCCACCGTGATTTCCTACGAAAATGGATTAGATTAGATTTTCTTATTTTATTGAGTCGTTGCTAGGGACTAGCAACAATCTAAGTGTGGGGGTGTGATAACTCGTATAATTATATAGTTTTTAGTTATGTTTTATTATTGTTTTGTGTCAAATATGAGTTATTATTGTTTAGTCTAATTGTGTTTATGATCTTTTATATTTTTATGTAATTTGGTGTTTTTCACAAGTTTCTTTGAGTGATTTCAGATTACTAGAATTAAGGGCAAATCCAGTTCAGTTCCAGTTCCGACACCTTTTGCCATATCAGCTATATCTCGAGTTTCACTGAAGCAATAAGGCTGAAATTTTAACCGTGCAAATTTAAGAGGCATATCTATCTTTTTCATGTTTTACACTTCTTGAAACGGAGTCGTTTTCCCTAGCGAAATCGACCATCAAGTTGGCTGATGTGCAATGACGTCTGTGCTGACCTGTTTTCGTATTTTGCCCATATCTTCTTATCCACATCAGAAAATGAGCTGATTCCAACGGCTATGGATCACTAACTGATAGGGGAACATTTTTCTAGAAGACCATGTGATCAGATCAGGCCTCCAAAATTGACAAAATCGATCATCAAGTTGGCTGATCAAAATTGTCATACAATATGACGAAAATTGTTAGAAAAATGCACCCACCTATTATACCTACCTTTGAAATTTGTAAAGCTTGTCTCTTGTCATTTAGCCTTCCAAAATGTGTATAAATAGAGGGCCTTGGATGATTGTAAGATATTGTACATTGGTAGGATATTAGCCATTGTAATAAAATTTCTCTAAGTTTTCTTCTTTTTTTCTTTTCTCTAGTTTTCTTTTTCTTTAGAAAGAGCAAGAGGTTGGATAATTAATATTCTTCTTCTTCTTTCTTTCTTTTATTTTCTTCTTAGATTCTCTTTAATTTTATGTTTATGTTTACAATGCCTATGCTAGGCTAAACTTCTATTTGGTTAAGGGTGATTTCAAAGCCCTAGACATGTTTTGTGATTGATTTTCAGATTCTATCTATCATTAATTTTCTATCAAAGTTGCTTATGTTCTTCTACAAGAATTTTTCATGATGTTGTCTTGATTTATTTAGGTGTACAACTAGATAGATCTTGATAATTATCTATTGCTAGTTTAGGAGTCTTGATCCGTGTAATTGTCTTGATTTCCTATTCATAAGTGGCAAATTGTGATTAATGATTATGGTCAAGTTTTCAATAATTGCAAAGTGGAACATAACCTAAGTTGAACAATCCGAGCTTATGTGTTTGTTGCTTAGATCAACCTATCTTTCTCATCATAAAGCTGCCATTAAATTCAATTTAGAGAGCTTATTCTAGGTTGTTTAATGGTTAGAGATTAAATAGAGAGCTTGTTCTATTTAACGACAAAATAAGGAAAGATTGGGATAACAGAGCTTGTTGTTATCCACGGTTGTTAACTTTGATAGTTGGTTGATATTCTTAGATCTGAAATTGATTCTTAATGATGTCTAGTGGTGGAGAATGAAACCTTAACCATATTTTTCATATTTGATTCTTCTTACTTACTTGTTTTCTTGCTTTTCTAGTTTGCTTATTTTTAAAAGTATATTTATTTTTATTGGCTGGTTATACCGCCTAATTTGTATATTAACTTTGTTTTATTTTTATTGGCTGGTTATACCGCCTAATTTAGTATATATATTTTTATTGGCTGGTTATACCGCCTAATTTAGTATATATATTTTTATTGGCTGGTTATACCGCCTTGCATCTTATTCTTATTATTTACTTTAGTTTAAATCTGGCTTCAAAAACCCTTTTTTTTTATTGTTTTCTTTGAACGTAAGTTATAAACCAATAACGCATAGATTAAAACACAATCCCTGAGGACTCGACCCTTGCTAATCATTATACTTACAATTGATCTTTTTAGTGCAAGGTTAAATAAGATACACTCTTTTGGGTGCATCATTGGGGAGTGCCACCAAGGACTTTGCAGATATGGTGATATCCGGGGAGATGATAGAGTCGGCCATTAAGAATGGGAAAATGGAAGAGGGTGAGTCTGCTATTCCGAAGAAGGTTTTCCCTGCTAGGAAGAAATAGGAGACCCAGGCAGTTAGTATCAATCAATACCCATATACACCTCCCACACCATATATACGACCAAGGCCCTATACTCCTACTACATCTTATGCACCTCCTACACCCTACACACCTTACTAAGGGTATAATCGTTATTACCCCAATGTGAACCACCTTACCCAAAATCTCTTCCCTTATACCAATATACCGCAACAGCCGTTTCCAACTGGCATATCCCCACAGATAAACCTTTCTCGAAACACTGTCCCAAACACTCAGGTATCTGGGCGCAATGACCAACGTTCACCAAGGAATGATCAAAAACCCCAATTTGATCTGATTCCTACCACCTTGGTGAGCTATATCCTAAATTGTTGCAGGGTCAACTTGTTGCACCTGTATACCTCAAACCTTTGACACCACCATATCCAATATGGTACAATGCAAATACTAACTGCGCATACCACGCAGGAATTCAAGGACATTCAACTGAAGATTGCCTGGCCTTTAAAATGAAAGTCCAAAGCCTGATCAACGCTGGAGTTGTAAAGTTTGAGTCAAAGAATGGGCCAAATATAGCGGGAAACCCATTGCCCGGTCATGCTGAGAATCGGGTAAATACAGTTTGGACAGGGGAAGTCAGAAGGGTAAAAAAGGATGTCAGGGAAGTCAAAACTCCAATGTTGACAGTATGGGTCGAGATGGTTAAGGCAGGAATGGTAGGGGATGTAGACAGTTTAAAAATGGTCGCAAAGAGGGTTTAGAATTGGTGCCCATTCCATAAGTGTGGAGGTCATATCATACAGGACTGCGGGAAATTTTTGGATAAAGTCCAAAAGATGATGGATGATTGGGAGGCCCAGTTTTACGAGGAGACAGAGGAGGAAGTAGAGGTTATTGAGAATACAGTTGGCTACGGGATAGGAAGACCCTTGATTATCTATTATGATGAACCAGAGGAGAAAGTCATGCCAGTCATTGAGGAAAATGCGCCTAAGTTAATCATTGATTTGCCTATTTCCTTTTCGTACAAGGAAAACAAAGCTACACCATGGAAATATGACTGCATCATGGTTATTCCTGGGTCTTCGAGTTAGCAAGATATCACGGGTGTGGGGCACTTAACACGACGTGGAAGGTGTTATGCTCTTGAGGTCGTTGAACAGGGATTAACGGGAAAAGATAGAGGAATGGACAAAGGGAAGAAAGAGACTGAACCAATCCATATTGAGATGGATTTGTCAAAAGAAGTAGAAAGGGGGTCAGCCCTGGTAAACAGAATAAAAGAGTCGGTGAATGAGAAGGAAGCCTGCAAGTTCTTAAAATTCATAAAGCATAATGAGTATAGCGTGGTTGAGCAACTGCAACGCCAACCAGCTAGAATTTCAATCTTATCTTTGCTTTTGAACTCGGAGCCACACAGAAATGCCCTGTTGAGAGTGTTGGATCAGGCATATGTGGCTAACAACATATCGGTAGAAAAATTAGACAGGCTGGTGGGAAACATCGCGACAGACGACCATATATAATTCAGTTATGAGGAGATACCACCCAATGGTATTGGGTCAACAAAGGCTCTTCACATAAATACCACTTGTAAGGGGCACATATTACCAAGGGTCCTTTTGGATAATGGTTCTTCATTAAACGTGATGCCCTTGGCAACCCTGTCCAAATTGCTAGTGGATATTTCTTATATGCTGCCAAGCTGCACGATGGTCAGAGCCTTTGATGGTACCAGAAGAGATGTAATGGGAACTATTGAGGTTCCTCTAGAGATAGGCCCATGTACCTATATGGTGAACTTTCATGTCATGGACATTAATCCGTCCTATAATTACTTGTTGGGAAGGCCTTGGATACATTCAGCAGGGGTTGTACCTTCATCTCTCCACCAAAAGCTAAAATTTGTGATAGAGGGGCGTTTGGTCACTGTATCAGGAAAAGAGGACGTAATAGCCTTTACATCTACTGAATCTCCTTATGTTGAACCTAATGAAGATGTCGTAGAATGTTCCTTTCGGTCTTTGGAATTCATAAATGCAGTTTTCATCGCGGAAGGACCAAAACTTCCAAAACCAAGGCTATCCAATAACACAAGGCTGGGGGTAAGATCTACTGTGGGAAAAGGCCGCAGGGCTGGAAAAGGTCTCGAAAAATATCTTCAGAGGATGGCCCGATCAATGGAAGTAGTGGGAAAGAAAGATCGGTTTGGCCTAGGGTATCTTTCGAAGGCCCATGAGAAAAAAAACAAGTTGAAAAGAACCAACAAATGAGGATGGCCTATCTCGCGGTGTAGATAATGAGTGGTAGCCTATGACTTTCCCACCTATCTTTCACAGCTTTCGCTCAGCCGGTTCTCTGTTCGGAGAAAAGAATTCTGATGATGTACTAGTAATGATCGAGCAAGCCTTCGAGAGATTCCAAGTGAATAGGGATGAGCAGCTGTATGATATGGAGATCTGCACGACTAGGGAAGAAAGGATTGAAAGTGAGAATGCTAACTAGATGGTGCGACCTTGTCCACCAGGATATAGACTGACCAATTGGAGTGCAACCGAGCTGCCCATAGTTTTTAGGTCTATTCCAACGTAATGCTTTTAAACAAATCTTAAATATCTTTGCCCGAAGATATTAAGAATTTCTTTTGTAAAGGGCTTTTGTCTAAAAGTTTTCATCCAATAAATAACAAACATGATGTATTTCCTTCATATTGACGTGTCCATATTTCTTTTATTTATGCTATTTATTTTGCTTCCATTGTATATATGTTTTCCTATATTATTTCTTCCCTACCTATTTACAGGTGTACGGATGTGGAATATGAGGACTTTCCTGTCAGTAATTCTGAAATTGATTTTGAGAGACCCATTTGCACGAGTGATTTTGAGGCCGACGAAGATATTGAAGATTATGGTCTACCTCCGGACTTATTAAGAAAAATAGAACAAGAAGAGAAACAAGTACTTTCTCATGAGGAGCTATTGGAATTGTTAAATTTGGGAAGTAGTGAGGATATAAAAGAGGTTAAAATCGGGACTACATTGTCATCATCAATAAAGGGTGAATTGATAGCCTTACTTCGGGAATATGTAGATGTATTTGCATGGTCATACCAAGACATGCCGGGTTTGGATCCAGACATTATGGTTCATAAGCTCCCTTTAAGAACAGAGTGCGAGCCAATTCAGCAAAAGTTGAGAAGAATGAGGCTGAACATGTTGTGAAAGGTAAAAGAAGAGGTGAAGAGGCAGTTTGATGCTGGATTCTTAGAGGTGGAAAAATATCTAGAATGGGTGGCAACATTGTTCCAATACCAAAAAAGGATGGCAAGGTGCGTATATGCGTCGATTATCGAGATTTAAACAAGGCCAGTCCCAAAGATAATTTCCCTTTGCCCCACATTGATACTTTGGTGGATAATACGGTGAAGAGTTCTTTGTTTTCTTTCATGGACGGATTCTCGGGATATAATTAGATAAAGATGGCACCAGAAGATATGGAGAAAACCATATTTGTTACAATGTGGGGAACATTCTGCTACAAGGTAATGCCGTTTGGGTTGAAGAATGCTGGGGCAACATATCAGAGAGCCATGGTGACCTTGTTTCATGACATGATGGACAAAGGAATTGAGGTTTATGTTGATGATATGATTGCAAAGTCACAAGGAGAAGAGAAACATATTGCGAATCTTAGGAAACTCTTTGAAAGACTAAGAAAGTTTCAACTCAAGCTGAACCCAACAAAATGCACTTTTAGAGTCACTTCGGGGGAATTGTTGGGTTTTATTGATAGCAAAAGGGGAATTGAGATTGATCCGGATAAAGTGAAGGCCATCCAGAATTTGCCATCTCCACGTACTAAAAAAGAAGTAAGAGGTTTTTTGGGGAGATTGAATTACATTGCTCGATTTATTTCTCAGTTAATCGATAAATGTGATCCAATATTCAAGTTACTTCGAAAACGTGACCCAAGAGAGTGAGATGAAGGGTGTCAGATTGCTTTTGAAAAGGTTAAGCATTATCTATAAAACCCACCAGTATTAATGCCACCGGCTCCGGATAAACCGATGATATTGTATCTATCAGTATTTGAGAGATCCATGGGTTGTGTTTTGGGCCAGCTTGATGAGACTGGAAAGAAAGAACATGCGGTTTACTACCTCAGCAAGAAGGTCACAGATTATGAGTTGATATATTCATCGGTAGAAAAGCTATGCTGTGCCTTAGCTTGGACTGCTCGAAGGCTCAGACAGTACATGCTGTACCACACAACGTGGTTGATTACCAAGCTAGATCCAATCAAGTACATATTGGAAGCACCATCTTTGTCAGGGAGGATGGCAAGATAGCAGGTTTTGTTGTCAGAATACAACATTGTATATGTGAGTCAGAAAGCTATCAAAAGCAGTGCAGTGGCTGAATTTTTAGCAAGTCGGGCAGTGGAAGATTATGAGCCGTTGAACTTTGATTTCCTAGATGAATATTTGATGTATGTTTTGCAAGCGGATGAGATTCCCTTGAAGAAGAAAGTATAGAAGATGTACTTTGACGGGGCATCCAATGCCATGGGGCACGAAATTGGTAACAGTGCTCATATCCCTAGAAGAAGATTATTATCCCTTCACCGCCAGATTGAATTTTGATTGTACGAACAATACGACTGAGTATGAGGTGTGTACTATGGGCCTTCGTGCAGCAGTGGACAGAAAAATCAAAGTTTTGGAAGTTTTCAGAGACTCTGCTTTAGTGATATATCAATTGTGCGGAGAATGGGAAACCCGAGACACAAAATTAATCAGATACTGAGAACTCATACTGAGTTTATTGGAGGAGTTTGAAGAAGTAAGTTTCAATTACTTCTCTCGAAAAGAAAACCGGATGGCGGATGCTCTAACTACTTTGTCATCAATGTTTAAAGTGAATGAAGGGGTGAAGTTGTGCCAATCAAGATGAGCATATATGAGTCTCCTGCCCACTGCTTGAGTATTGAAGAAGAAGCAGATGATCTCCCTTGGTACAACGATATCTTGCAGTACATCAAGAGTCAACAATATCCAGAACAAGCAACAGAAAACGACAAGAGAACTCTGAGAAGGCTAGAATTGAGTTTTGTTCTAGACAGCGAGATTATCTAAAAGAAAGGGAAAGATCAAGTCCTGTTGAGATATGTCGGGTCTGCCGAAGCTCGAAGAATCATAGAGGAAGTCCATGAAGGGATATGTGGCACCCATGCCAATGGTCACATGCTTGCTAAGAAAATTATGAGGGCAGGATATTATTGGCTGACGATAGAAGGAGATTGTATCAGTTATTCCCGGAAGTGCCATAAATGCCAGATATATGCAGATAAGATTCATGTGCCGCCATCGCTATTGCATGTCATGACCGCACCATGGCCGTTTTCAATGTGGGGAATGGATATGATTGGGCCTATTACCCCGAAATCTTCAAATAGACATCATTTCATCTTGGTGGCCATAGACTATTTCACAAAGTAGGTGGAAGCTGCTTCTTATATGAATGTAACGAAGTCGATGGTATGCAGATTTGTTAAGAAGGAAATCATATGCCGATATGGATTGCCAGCAAGAATTATTTCAGATAATGCTCTCAATCTGAATAATAAGATGATGAGAGAGGTATGTACTCAGTTCGAGATCACACACCATAATTCGGCATCTTATCGTCCGAAGATGAATGGGGCAGTAGAAGCAGCCAACAAAAACATCAAGAAGATTGTCGAGAAGATGACTGATGTGTACAAGGATTGGCATGAGATCTTGCCTTTTGCTCTTCACGTCTACCGGGGCAACGCTATTTTCTTTGGTATATGGTATGGAAGCAGTGTTACCTATTGAAGTTGAGATTCCTTCACTTCGGGTTTTGATGGAGGTTGGCCTAGAAGAAGCAGAATGGGTTAGAGCTCATTATGAACAGCTGAATCTCATTGAGGAGAGAAGATTGAAGGCAATTTGTCACGGGCAGTTGTATTAGAAAATGATGATTCGAGCCCATAACAAGAAGGTTAGACCCAGACAGTTTCAAGAAGAAGAGTTGGTACTAAGGAAAATTCCCCCCATAGTGAAAGATCCGTGAGAAAAATGGGCTCCAAATTGGTAAGGACCTTATATGGTAAAAAGAGCTTTTTCTGGAGGAGCATTGATTCTAACTCGGATGGACGGGGATGATTTTAGACATCCTGTGAATGCTGATGAACTGAAGAAGTATTATGCTTTAAAAAAGAAAAAAGTATGATGCTATGCACATGGGAATTCGAATGAATCCAAGTGTAGAAATGGAAATTCTATATATCTATCTCCCCTGAGAATTGCTTTTCAAAGAGAATATTCATGCTTGATATGATGAATGGCCATCTTTCATATTCCCTTCACTAAAAAGAAATTATCCCTAGTCACCCCTTTGAGCCTTAGGAATTATTTCTTTCGTTGAACCCTGATCAAGGATCACCCTCTACACTAGAGGGGAAATACGAGGAAAAATAATCAAGATCATGGCAAAAAAAAAACAAAAGAGCCATTGGAAAGTGTGAAATCAAAGAATAGAAAACGAAAGCCAACAATGAAAAAAAAAAGAGAAAAGAAAAGTCCAAAAAGGGGACAAATGTCTTAAGAATGAATTCTCCTCAAGGAATGATCCTTGATCCAATCACCCTTAAACACATTTTAGGCCTATTTTATCCTTTCCTTCTAAACCCAAACCTTGGCCTACATTACGTACTTTAAAAGTCCATTTTGATCAAGCATAGTTGTTTAATTTGAAAGGTTGTTTTCAGAATTTATCCCATCTTTTGAATTGACAATTTTACCTTGGAAGCATTTAGAGTTCTCAGATGCGTGGTAGAATACAAAAAAAAAGGAGAGGTTTAAGCCGGAAACCCGCAAATGGCAACTTAATTCCGAATGGGGGATACTTGAGTTGACAACCCGCAAAGGGCGGCTCAAGTACTGATTAAGGTTTGAGTCAATGCTCTGTGTAAAGGGGGGAAAGTATTTGAAAATCAGAGAAAATGGGAACAACTCAGTCTGACGTAACTACGAAAGCCGAGGGATTACCCATGTAAATTGACCGTTCAAGAGAAATTTCAGATGATTTGAAAAAGAAGGAGTCCAAGATATTCCGCATCCGGGGCATCAACAACCTATAACTTTACATTTGTTTCTTATATCCTTAATATCCACTTTTATCATTTCAAAACATTTGTTGCAATAAATTCTTGTTATTCTTTTATGACATTTGCTTGTTTCATACTTTCTTTCATACATTTTGTTTTCTATTAAATTGAATGATGATTAGTAAACATAAAATTTTTTTAATAAAAGGGATTTTAAATGTATTACTAAGGAATAGATCTAAATCTTAGAAAAGGTTTGGAAACCACTAATCTTGATGGAAAATTCACCGAGTAAAGGAAAACAGTGAATGTGTTGGAGACTCCGTCATGAAGTCAGAAATTTATGAATTTTAGCGAAGTCAGAAACTAGGACTGTTTGACGATTTATCTTGAGTAAAGGGTTCCTTAATATGGGCATCAATGAACAATTGAAGACTCCGTCATGAAGTCTGATAATCTATGAACCTCAAAGAAACCATGGATTAGAAATCATGACACAATCATTTGATTGCATTCATCCTCAGGAAACATACAAGCATTTGCAAAGCATGTTATTCTCACCATTGCATTTAGCTAACATTGCAAGAATCAAGAAAACTTTGGCTTTCCAAATCGAATTCATTCTGTTTTATCAAATGAGTCGAGCCTTGAGACCACAGTCAAGGTATTTCCTTTTGTTTTAAATTGAATTCATTCTGTTTTATCAAATGAGTCGAGCCTTGAGACCACCGTCAAGGTATTTCCTTTTGTTTTAAATCGAATTCATTATGTTTTATCAAATGAGTCGAGCCTTGAGACCACCGTCGAGGTATTTCCTTTTGTTTTAAATCGAATTCATTCTGTTTATCAAATGAGTCGAGCCTTGAGACCGTCGTCAAGGTATTTTCATCATGGGTAAGGCCTCCGGGCACCATTTTTAAAGACCTTCGGGCACCATTTTTAAAGACATTCGGGCACCATTTTTAAAGACCTTCGGGCACCATTTTTAAGACCTTCGGGCATAATTTTTCAAATCACGGGTAAGGCCTCCAGGCACTATTCTTAAGACCTTCGGGCACTATTTTTAAGACCTTTGGGCATATTTTTTCAAATCACGGGTAAGACCTCCGGGCACCAGTTTTAAGACCTTCGGGCACCAATTTTAAGACCTTTGGGCATAATTTTTTAAATCACAGGTAAGGTGTCCGGGCACCATTTTTAAGACCTTCAGGCATAATTTTTCAAATCACGGGTAAGGCCTTCGGGCACCATTTTTAAGACCTTCGGGCATAATTTTTCAAATCACAGGTAAGGCCTTCGGGCACCATTTTTAAGACCTTCGGGCATAATTTTTCAAATCACGAGTAAGGCCTCCGGGCACCATTTTTAAGACCTTCGAGCATAATTTTTTCTTTTCAAATCGAACTTGTTTCCTTAAGACGGGTCGAGCCTTGATTAGTCAGGGAATTCAATTTAAGGACAAAATCTTCAATTTACAACTTTTTTTAAAAAAAAAAGAAAAAAAAAGAATGATGATGATTGTAAACCCCTTTCCCTTTCCTTCACATGTGATTTCACTAACCGTACAAAATTAGTGCTTGTTTATCTTTGCCTGATTCCTAATTCTCAGCAATAGCCAAAACGGGGCAACTGTAGACACCTAATTTTGTCCGAACCCCTAAATCAGGTACATTTTCTTCCTAAATTGATGTTTCAGAATGCTAATTGGCTTTTCTCATCCTCCAGGTGGTACTCCGAGGCTTAGTCTAAAAAAGCAGATAGAAAAAGTCAAACTCAAAAAAAGTCAACCCTAAATAAGTCAACTACTAAAAAAGTCAACCCACTTTCAAAATCAAGGTTTGAAGTTCAATTGAAAGATGGTGAAAGAATTTTGTTAATCCGAGGTCTACATTAAAGATATGGAGTTCGGAAGTTGGGTTACAGAGATTCAGTAGAAAAGAAACCCTAGTTCGAGAAATTTGGGGAAAAGTGCTTAAACGACCAAATTGGTTGGGATTGAAGGTTCCAAATGAAAGATAAGTACTGACTACGAGTAATGGAGAAGCCACTTGGAAGAAAAACTGATAGAAAAGTCAATTCGGAAGAAAATCGAGAATTAGGGTTTTTTGGTGGATTTCGGTGAAATTTTGAAGAATTACAGAAATCGTTCAATTCGTTAGGAAAAAAAAACCCTAATGGATGAGGAATGATTAAACAAGGATAGCCCAAGGCTCAGTTTGAAGAAAATCTGAAAATCAGACTTGTTTTGAGCAAAACCGGGTTTCGAAGGCAAAAAGGCAAAATTGGAAAATGTGAGAAAAATAGCAAATGAACTCCAAAAATTCTTAAAATTTTCAAATCTCATTCTTAAATCATTTCAAAGAGATTGGAAAAATAGAATCTTGATTCAGAGTTCGTTCGCAAAATGGCCAAATCCCCGGCCTACTATTCAGAAATTCAATAGGATAAATCCCGAAAAAATAGCAAACGAGTTCCAAAAATTCTAAAAATTTTCAGATCTCATTTTTAAATTATTTGGAAGAGATTGGAAAAATAAAATCTTGATTCGGAGTTCGTTTGCAAAATGGCCAAATTTCGGGTCCATTATGTAGTAATTCAAGCAGATAAATCCCGAAAAAATAGCAAATGAGCTCCAAAAATTATGAAAACTTCCATATCATAGTTTTTAATTATTTGGAAGAGATTGGTGAATAAAAATCTGGATTCGGAGCTCGTTTAAAAAATGATAAAGTTCGGGTGCATAAAAGGGGCAATTTTGGAAATAAATCCGAAATAAATAGCAAATGAACTCGAAAAATTTTGAAAACTTCCAGAATTCAATTTTTTTATTATTTTGAAAGTATTGAAAAAAGAAAATTTGAATTTGGAGCCCATTTGCTATTTATTTAGGTTCGGGGGGCAAAAAGGTCATTTCATCGAAGAAACAAAAAATGGCAAATTTGTAATTGCGGAAAATATGAAAGAAGAAGGAATTTCTGGGATTTTTCTTCCTTTGATCAGCCAGCATAGAGGAGAATAAGGAAGCTTGAACAATTTAATTCCTTAGTCACTATTCGACATGCTATCACTAATACCTTGCAAATGGTCCCCCCTTCATCCAATAGCTTAGGTGCCTTGTAGGAAAGTTGAATGCACCATCCAATGGCCAAGTTTAAATGCCAAGATGAAATTCTTATTTTTCATGAAAGAACCCTCATCTAATGGCCAAGAATGGAAGAAAAAAGATTAGCACAATTCATCCAAGGGAGAGCATCCATTCGGTCAAGTAAGGGAGTGCATGGGATTGTCTCTTTTCATCCAATGGCTTAGGCCATCTACAAGGGCTGAGTACACATGTTGAGGGCTGGATTTAATCTACAAGATGTCATTTTTATGTTGTCCTCATCCAATGACCAAGAATGGAAGAGCATAATGATAACTCGTATAATTATATAGTTTTTAGTTATGTTTTATTATTGTTTTGTGTCAAATACGAGTTATTATTGTTTAGTCTAATTGTGTTTATGATCTTTTATATTTTTATGTAATTTGGTGTTTTTCACAAGTTTCTTTGAGTGATTTCAGATTACTAGTATTAAGGGCAAATCTAGTTCAGTTCCAGTTCCGACACCTTTTGCCATATCAGCTATATCTTGAGTTTCACTGAAGCAATAAGGCTGAACTTTGTATCCCTGTAAAGCTAAGAGGCATATCTATCTTTTTCATGTTTTACACTTCTTGAAACGGAGTCGTTTTCCCTAGCGAAATCGACCATCAAGTTGGCTGATGTGCAATGACGTCTGTTCTGCACCGTTTTGGTATTTTGACCATATCTTCCGATCCACGTGCGCAAATGATCTGATTCCAACGGCTATGGATCCGTAACTGATAGGGGTATATTTTTCTAGAAGACCATTTTATCAGATCGAGCCTCCAACATTGACAACATCGACCATCAAGCTGGCTGATCAGAATTGTCATACAATATGACGAAAATTGTTAGAAAAATGCATCCACCTATTATACCTACCTTTGAAATTTGTAAAGCTTGTCTCTTGTCATTTAGCCCTCCAAAATGTGTATAAATAGAGGGCCTTGGATGAGTATTGGGATACATTATACATTGGTAGGATATTAGCCATTGTAATAAAATTCTCTAAGTTTTCTTCTTCTTTCTCTAGTTTTCTTTTTCTTTATTTACTTATGTTTCTTACATTTCTTTTCATTCATATCTAGTATGTGTTGCTAATCATATTGTTGAGGTGATGAGGTGAAGCTCTTGGTAAATGCTAAGGTTAGTCTCTTAAACATGAGCTAAAATGAATCATCATTTATAAACACTAGTATAGATAATATTTTCTTTTGGTTTAAAATCATACTTGCAAAGTAGAGATCTTGATTCATTATTGACAATGAAAATGGCACAGTAAATGCTTGGTTTCATAACCTTGATTTGTTGTAGACATATACCTTGGCATAAGAAATGCTTGAACTCTTTTTATGAGTTTTGAGGACACCAAATGAACATAATATCATATGCTATGGACATTGGACAATTTGGACTGAATTGCTAAACCTTCCGATTGGAACCTCCCTTATGTGTGGATTTCAATTGTGTAATAAAACAAGATTAATCTTAGCATAACACCAAGAGTGGATTCTCTAACCTCAACATCCTTTCTTATTGTTTTTTATATCTTATTTAATTGCTTTTATGTTATTTTGTTTATTTTGTTCTCTAATATCTTGTTTACTTTCTTTGTTATTGATTCCCTAATATCTTGTTTATTTTCTTTTTCATATATATTTATAAACTTATACTTACTAGTACGCTTCCCTGTGGTTCGACCTCGGACACCCGAGAATTTATTACTTGAACATAACCTGCACTTGGGTTTACAACTCTTAATTGAGTCTCCATCAAGTTTTTGGCGCCGTTGCCGGGGAAGCAATACTAAGTATATAAGTTTATAAGTATATTTATTTTTTTTGGCTGGTTATACCGCCTAATTTGTTTATATTTATTTTTATTGGCTGGTTATACCGCCTAATTTTGTATATTAACTTTGTTTTATGCTTGTTTGGCGACGTGATTTTAGATCTCGTCGTTTAGTTAGATTTTATTGTGAAACTTTTTCAGGTAATCTTTCTAATACAACTCCTACCATGGCTGACAATGAAAGTGTTCATGCTGAAGATGAGAACAGACAAGTACGCACCATGCGTGAATACTTGCAACCAACTCGAAGCTCATCACCCTCTTGTTTTATTTTTCCTCTCAATGCAAACAACTTTCGTTTTAAACCAGGTATGATAGCTTTGCTTCCAAATTTCTATGGGTTGGAATCGGAAAGTGCTTACTCGTTTCTAAAAGACTTCGAAGATGTATGTGTCACCTTTAATGACCAACAATGTACAAATGAAATTGTCAAGCTAAAATTATTTCCTTTTTCTTTAAAAGATAAAGCAAAAATTTGGCTTCATAATTTAAAACCAAGGTCAATTGGCACATGGCAAGAATTACAAACTGAGTTTCTAAAGAAATTTTTCCCAGCACATAAAACTACTGCTTTGAAAAGACAGATTCAAAATTTCAATCAAAATCAAAATGAAGCATTTTTTCAGTGCTGGGAGCGTTTTAAAGATTTGTTAAGTTCTTGTCCACATCATGGTTTTGAAAAATGGCGTCTTATTAGTTTCTTTTATGAAAGTTTAACTCCCGAAACTAAACAATTTGTTGAAACAATGTGTAACGGTGAGTTTCTAGAAAAAGAACCTGAAGAAGCCTTTGACTACCTAGACCATTTGGCAGATAACTCTCAAGCCTGGCACACAGATAATTCCTCTGAAAGTTCCAATAGATCTAATCTTGTTTCTAACATAGGAAAATATCATTTTAGTCAAGAAGATGAGATAAAAGCTAAAGTAGCTAATTTGGCTAGAAAGATTGAAGCCATGGAACTTAGAGAAGTAAAAGAAGTCAAAACGGTTAAAAATGAAGAAAGTTGTGGAATTTGTGAAATCATGGGACACCCCACTTCTGAATGTCCAAACATTCCCATTCTTAAAGAAGCGTTGCATGATCAAGTAAATTCCATAAACACATTTAAAAAGCCTTTTCCTTCTCCTTACTCTGAAACGTATAACCCTGAATGGAGAAATCATCCCAACTTCAGTTGGCGGAATAATAATCATGTTCAGGTACCACAATCTCAAAAGCCGGGCAACACTTTTTCCTATCAACCTTCACGTGTACAAACCTTGGAAGAGACATTGCAAGCATTCATGCAAACACAAGCAAATGTGAATAGCCGGACTTCACAGGACATCAATGAGATCAAAAACACTTTGTCCACATTGACAGCTTCATTACGCACTCAAGAAAAAGGTAAGTTTCCTGCTCAACCTCAGCCTAACCCTTCTACTCAATGTCTTGTTTCTTGCTCCAATGAAACTCAACAGGAAAATGCCAGTTCTATCACAACTCTTCGAAGTGGAAAGGCAATTGACAAAAAGATTCCATCAAAAGACCAAGATCCTCTTTCCCCTCCGAAAAGTAACGGTAAGGATGATGGTAAGTCTGAACTTCTTGAAAATTTGGACAAAGAAAAAGGTATGCATCCTGCTCCTTTTCCTCAAAGGTTGCAAACAATAAAGAATTTGAATCAAAATGCAGAAATTTATGAACTTTTCAAACAAGTTAAGATTAACATTCCTTTATTGGATGCAATCAAACAAGTTCCATCTTATGCTAAATTTTTGAAGGACATGTGCACAGTTAAAAGGAAACATAATGTACAAAAGAAAGCATTTTTGACGGAAAGTGTGAGCTCAATCATTCAGCACCTTACTCCACCAAAATTCAAAGATCCTGGATGTCCAACAATCTCATGCATCATTGGAAACACTAGAATAGAACGTGCATTGCTTGATCTTGGTGCTAGTGTTAATCTTTTGCCTTTTTCTGTTTATCAACAGTTAGGTTTAGGTGAACTCAAGGAAACACCTGTTACACTTCAACTAGCTGATCGTTCTGTAAAAATTCCTCGAGGGATAGTTGAAGATGTTTTGGTTCAAATTGATAATTTTTACTTCCCTGTTGATTTTATTGTTTTGGACACACATCCTGTTTCAAATCCAAATGTTCAAATTCCTGTTATATTAGGCCGTCCATTTCTTGCAACTTCTAATGCTCTGATAAATTGCAGGAATGGTATGTTGAACATTTCTTTTGGAAATATGACTTTAGAATTAAATGTGTTCAACATTTGCAAGCAACCTGGTGATAATTCAGAAGTACATGAAGTGGATTTCATTGAAGAACTTGTTCATGAACATCTCACCACTACCACATTCCATGATCCTTTAGAAGCTTATTTAATTGAATATGAGTTTGATAATGCTTCAGAAATTTCACACACTGATTCTTTGTTAAAATCTTTTCAGGATAAGCATTGTTGGAAACAAAAGTTTGAGGAACTACCATCACTTACAAATGTCACTGTACCATCAACTATTGAACCACCCAAGCTGGAGTTAAAACCATTGCCATCCGAGCTAAAATATTCCTTTTTGGGTGAGAGTGAAACTTTTCCAGTCATAATTTCTTCACATCTTGATGAACTACAAGAAGGTAAGTTGTTACAACTTTTGAAGATGCACAAAAATGCATTAGGATGGACCTTAGCTGACATAAAGGGAATAAGCCCATTAATCTGCACACATAATATTTATTTAGAGGAAAATGCTAAACCCTCTAGACAAATGCAACGAAGGCTTAATCCTAATATGAAAGAAGTAGTGAGAAATGAAGTCATTAAACTTCTAGATAATGGAATCATTTATCCTATCTCTGATAGCAAATGGGTAAGTCCTACTCAAGTCGTACCTAAGAAATCTGGAGTTACTGTAGTTAAAAATGAAAACAATGAATTAATTCCAGCTAGGACTGTTACTGGTTGGCGCATGTGCATTGACTATAGGAAACTTAACTCAGTGACGAGGAAAGATCATTTCCCTTTGCCTTTCATGGATCAAATCTTAGAAAGAGTTGCAGGGCATGAGTTTTATTGTTTTCTAGATGGATATTCTGGGTATAATCAAATTGCCATTGCACTTGAGGACCAAGAGAAAACCACTTTTACATGTCCTTTTGGTACTTTTGCATATCGTAGAATGCCATTTGGATTATGTAACGCCCCTGCCACATTTCAAAGATGCATGCTTAGCATTTTTAGTGACATGATTGAACGTAATCTTGAGATTTTCATGGATGATTTTTCTGTTTCTGGTGATTCATTTGATGATTGCTTAGCCAATTTGAAAAATGTATTGATTAGGTGTGAAGAAAAAAATCTTGTTCTTAATTGGGAAAAATGTCATTTCATGGTCACTAAAGGTATTGTACTAGGTCACATTGTTTCTGCAAAAGGGATTGAGGTAGACAAGTCAAAACTTGAATTGATTGCTAATCTACCCACACCAAAGACAGTAAAGGACATTAGGTCATTCTTGGGACATGCAGGTTTTTATAGAAGATTCATAAAAGATTTTAGCACAATATCTAAACCTCTATGTAATCTTTTAATGAAAGACACTGCATTTGAATGGACTAAAGATTGTGAAGATGCTTTTGAAAAACTCAAAAATATGCTCACTACTGCTCCTATTATGAGATCTCCTGATTGGTCCTTACCATTTGAAATAATGTGTGATGCTAGTGACTATGCTGTTGGTGCTGTGTTAGGACAAAGGAAAGATAATAAACCACATGTAATTTACTATGCAAGTAAAACTTTAAATAGAGCCCAAATGAATTATTCCACTACAGAAAAGGAATTACTTGCAGTTGTTTTTGCATTGGATAAATTCAGATCTTACCTTGTTGGATCATCAATTGTTGTCTTTAGTGATCATGCAGCTTTAAAATATCTTCTCTCTAAGAAGGATGCAAAACCTAGGTTGCTGAGGTGGATCCTTTTGCTGCAAGAATTTGACATCACCATTCGAGATAAAAAAGGAGTAGAAAATGTGGTGGCTGATCATTTATCAAGACTTGTTTGTGATGAATCTTTTGGAACCTCACCAATAAATGATACTTTTCCTGATGAACAACTTCTAATTGTCTCCACGACACCTTGGTTTGCTGACATTGCTAATTTTCTTGCTACAGGAAAAATTCCTTCTCAATGGAGCACACAAGATAAAAGGAAGTTTCTGAATGAGGTAAAGAAGTTCTATTGGGATGACCCTTACTTGTTCAAATATTGTCCTGATCAGATTTTTCGAAGATGCATTCCCGACAATGAGGTAAGTAGTGTAATTAAGTTTTGTCATTCCGAGGCATGTGGTGGTCATTTTTCATCAAAGAAAACTGCTGCAAAAATTTTACAGTGTGGATTTTACTGGCCAACTTTGTTCAAAGATGCACATAATTTTTGCAAGTCATGTGAAAGTTGTCAAAAATTAGGTTCCATTTCGAAAAGAAACATGATGCCTTTGAACCCAATTCTTGTAATTGAAATTTTTGACTGTTGGGGTATTGATTTCATGGGACCATTTCCACCATCTTTTGGTTTCTTATACATTTTAGTAGCAATAGATTATGTTTCAAAGTGGATAGAGGCAATTCCATGTCGAAATAATGATCACAAAACAGTGATTAAATTTTTAAAAGAAAATATTTTGAGTCGATTTGGAATTCCTCGATCTATCATAAGCGATGGGGGAACACATTTTTGCAACAAGGTTTTTGAAACATTAATGAAGAAATATGCCATTACACACAAAGTTGCAACCCCTTATCACCCGCAGACAAATGGACAGGTAGAATTAGCAAATAGGGAGATTAAACAAATTTTGGAAAAGACAGTTAATCCAAATCGCAAAGATTGGTCTCTTAGACTTAACGATGCATTATGGGCCTATCGAACAGCTTTTAAAACAGCATTGGGCATGTCTCCTTATAGGCTAGTTTATGGAAAACCTTGTCATTTACCTGTGGAACTTGAGCATAAAGCATATTGGGCCATTAAAATGTTCAACTCAAACCTTGATGACGCTTCTAATTTACGAAAATTACAAATAAATGAACTTGAGGAACTCAGAAATGATGCATATGAGAATTCTAAAATTCATAAAGAAAGAACTAAAGCCTTTCATGACAAGTTAATTTCAAGAAAAACATTTAATGTTGGGCAAAAAGTTCTACTTTATAATTCTAGACTTCACATATTTCCTGGTAAGTTGAGATCAAGATGGACTGGCCCATTTGTGGTTAAGCATGTGTATCATTATGGAGCAGTTGACATTGAGAATCCTCAAAATGGTAACGTATTCAAGGTAAATGGACAAAGACTCAAACTCTTTTTGGAAAATCATGTTACTCAAGAAGAGGTTGTTTTTCTTTCTGATCCTTGTTTTGAAAATAACTAGATGTAAATATAATTTTTTTTTACCCCGGTTAAATGGCGGATAACGGTACTCCGTGATTATTTAAGTCGGTTCCATCAGCTACCCACAAAACTGATATTGTATATAAATTTCTCTTTCATTTTATTTTATTTCATTTTTTTTTCAGGATGGATGATATACTCAAAAGATTGCAGAAACGATTTCCTCCTTTTCCTCGGAATATTTTACTGAAGCTTTACCAAGTTCGATTAGAAAGATTAAGAATGCTTATGAACAAAGGGATTCCTGAAGACATACGTTGGATAATTGAAGCCAAGGTACGTGAAGATGAATATCTTCCTGTTTTGCATTTACCAGGTACAGGTAGAAGCACTTATGCAAAGAAGCGACGAGCAAAGCGCATGAGTTCAAATTGCCACAAGTGTGCACGATGGACGTGTAACGGTAAATGTCGTTCTATTGGGATTCCGTCCTCTAATCGAGATGATAAAATTGAATTCATTAAGGATGGACTGAGTAAGGAGAATTTGGGTAATATCCAACTTTCTCTTGAGACGCATCCTAGTGGAGACGTACAAAGAGAAATTCTTGATTTATGGCCGCAATTCCAAAGGGAATGGCAACATCTTGGGAATCTGATGTTAAAAGACCCTGTTTGCCAGCTTGTAAGAAAACTGGATGGGAAGCATATCCTCGACTCATAGAAGGCGTTTAAGCCGTTTCTGGACGTAAAACCAGAGGAAGATGTGAGCCACAATCACAACTACAATAAATGACTTCTCAGCTTTTGGTTTGATTTGCAATAATTTTATTTCGGTTTAGTTTACGTGTTGTTCGATTTGTGTAATTATTCTCTTTTTTTTGCATTGGTCTTTTACGGTTGATTTTTCTTCTCTTTTTGATTTTCTTCCTGAAATCATGCAAAAATCTTTTGTTAGGTTAACATTTTCTTCTGACAGGTCAAATACACTTTCGGCGACATTATTACTCTTGTCTGATTCACTACTCAGTCCTCTATATATTGCACCATGTACTCATTCTCTTTCAGGCACTCGAAAAAGAAAAAAAATGGAAAGCACTTCGTCCCAGCGCATTAAAAAAATTTGTGTCTTTGGAGGTGCTTATCCAGGGAAAAATAACATATTCGCTGATGAAGCCATAAGAGTTGGAGTAATACTTGCCCAACAAAAGATCCACTTGATTTATGGAGGCGGTAGTACGGGTTTAATGGGAGCAGTCGCTACAGCAGCACACGCCGGAGGAAGTCCAGTTCTAGGAATCGTGCCAAAACTATTTACAGATTTTTGTGGACCTACCGTGGGTAAGGAAATACAAGTCTGGAGTATCCCTGAACGGATAACAATCATGTACCATTCTGCCGATGCATTCATTGCTTTACCAGGAGGTCTGGGTACATTGGAAGAAATAGCTTGCGTGGCTTCTTGGTCATCTTTGGTCACAAATAAGAAACCCATTGGTTTGCTTAATATTAATGGTTATTTTAGTAATTTACTTTCATATTTAGATAATGCTGTGGATAATGGATTCATGTTTTCAGAGGCAAGGAGAACCATAATTTCTGCTACAACCATTGAAGATTTACTCAAAAAGCTACAAGCTTATGAGTGTTTATCTGCTACGGTTGTTTCGCAAACGCTCGGAAAAAGAAAAAGAGATATGGACGAGCAAGGAGTGGATTGCACTTTGTCTTTGTGACATTATCTAACATTTTGCTTGTTGTGTCTCAGTTATAATAAGTGGTTAGCAACCTCTGCAGGTAATATCTCCTAAATTCTACCTTTAAAATTTGACATTGGGGACAATGTCATATTTTAGTAGGGGGTAAGGGACATATTTTGCTTAAAAAAAAAAAAATTTGTTGTGTTTTAAGACATTTAGAAGTATTCATTCTGAACAAGGTCTGAGTAAGGGAGACTTGAGACATACCTTGTCAGTTTGATTTAATCTTCTTCTTTCAAAAAAAACAAAAAAAAAAGCATGTTTAGACTTAGTGTGTTTTTTTTTAGTTACTTTCAATACAATGATGAGATATGAATTGCATAAGTCTAAAACAGATTTATTAGTGAGAAGATTTTCATGAGAATTGAGCTTGATGTCAACCTTTTTATGAGCCAATGTTAATATGATATGTTGATTGAGAAAGAAGCATGTTTAGACTTAATCTGACTTGTATAATCATCTTTGTGAGTTTTTGAGCCTATAATGATTGATGCATTATACAAATCAATCTAATTTCTTTATTGAGTGCTCTTATGATTACATGATTCTCTAGAACTTGCTTTAAACCGTTTGAGACTATATTGATACATGTGACAACATGAATATGATAGAGGCATTAGGATTATAACCAGAGCCAAACAGCCATCCATTATTAATGTTCTAAGAGAACATCCCCACTAGTGAGCCAATTTGAGCCTACATTAAATATGCTGTTTTATTGGTAACCACAACTTACACCTAGCCTAAATATACTTATATCCTTACCCTTGTTCTAAAGATGGATTATATATTTTGAGACATATTGCAAAAAAACAAGGGATATTTTTAGTTAAAAATTTGGGTTGGAAACAAAAGATAAGTGTGGGGGAAGAAAAGAAACGAAAAAGTCAAGAGAAAAAGAAAGGGATCATTGTCAAATACATTCCCATATTATTAAAAAAAAAAAAATCTTCTCTTGAACTTCTAGTTAAAGTAAAGAAAAAGATGTTACAAAGTTGGTTAGAATGATGCAAAGGCTCAACATGAATATTTAGCCTATGTTATTATGTGCTTTATAAGAGTTTTGAGAAGTTTTATTTGTATGATCTTATTATGTCTCTAAACTCTATGAACTCTTTGGAACCTTTGTGATATCTTTATCCTTTTGTTCTTTAACCACATTATAACCCTTTGGCCCCATTACAACCTTGAAAAAAGACCTCTTGATTTATGAAGTTGTATGATCTAAATAGTGGAGAATAGGTGGACAAGCAAGCATATGGTAGAAGTGTTTTCATGAGATTGATTAAGTGTAAACACTTTACCACTACTTTAAAGAGTGAAAATCATGAGAGTATCCCATGTGAGAGGTTGAGATTAAGTTGAATATGCACTATTTTGATTGAAATATGTTATGTTAATATTGGCTTAACTCATTTATTTACATTCAAGCATGAATTTTTGTGAAATTCTTTGACCTATTGATTAGTTTATAAGACTTGTTCAAAGATTGTCTCTAATTTATATTGAAAGGATTAGGAGTAAATATTTTTAGTGTATGTAGTTTACTTATATTTTAGTTTTTCAATGTTTGTGGGTATCGTTCTAGCAAACCCTCACGAGACTAAACTCGTCCACTAGGGACACCTAGGGGTTTAAAGGCTTGTGTCACATGCTAAGTGCCACCGTGATTTCCTACGAAAATGGATTAGATTAGATTTTCTTATTTTATTTTTATTGAGTCGTTGCTAGGGACTAGCAACAATCTAAGTATGGGGGTGTGATAACTCGTATAATTATATAGTTTTTAGTTATGTTTTATTATTGTTTTGTGTCAAATACGAGTTATTATTGTTTAGTCTAATTGTGTTTATGATCTTTTATATTTTTATGTAATTTGGTGTTTTTCACAAGTTTCTTTGAGTGATTTCAGATTACTAGTATTAAGGGCAAATCCAGTTCAGTTCCAGTTCCGACACCTTTTGCCATATCAGCTATATCTTGAGTTTCACTGAAGCAATAAGGCTGAACTTTGTATCCCTGTAAAGCTAAGAGGCATATCTATCTTTTTCATGTTTTACACTTCTTGAAACGGAGTCGTTTTCCCTAGCGAAATCGACCATCAATTTGGCTGATGTGCAATGACGTCTGTTCTGCACCGTTTTGGTATTTTGACCATATCTTCCGATCCACGTGCGCAAATGATCTGATTCCAACGGCTATGGATCTGTAACTGATAGGGGTATATTTTTCTAGAAGACCATTTTATCAGATCGAGCCTCCAACATTGACAAAATCGACCATCAAGCTGGCTGATCAGAATTGTCATACAATATGACGAAAATTGTTAGAAAAATGCATCCACCTATTATACCTACCTTTGAAATTTGTAAAGCTTGTCTCTTGTCATTTAGCCCTCCAAAATGTGTATAAATAGAGGGCCTTGGATGAGTATTGGGATACATTATACATTGGTAGGATATTAGCCATTGTAATAAAATTCTCTAAGTTTTCTTCTTCTTTCTCTAGTTTTCTTTTTCTTTATTTACTTATGTTTCTTACATTTCTTTTCATTCATATCTAGTATGTGTTGCTAATCATATTGTTGAGGTGATGAGGTGAAGCTCTTGGTAAATGCTAAGGTTAGTCTCTTAAACATGAGCTAAAATGAATCATCATTTATAAACACTAGTATAGATAATATTTTCTTTTGGTTTAAAATCATACTTGCAAAGTAGAGATCTTGATTCATTATTGACAATGAAAATGGCACAGTAAATGCTTGGTTTCATAACCTTGATTTGTTGTAGACATATACCTTGGCATAAGAAATGCTTGAACTCTTTTTATGAGTTTTGAGGACACCAAATGAACATAATATCATATGCTATGGACATTGGACAATTTGGACTGAATTGCTAAACCTTCCGATTGGAACCTCCCTTATGTGTGGATTTCAATTGTGTAATAAAACAAGATTAATCTTAGCATAACACCAAGAGTGGATTCTCTAACCTCAACATCCTTTCTTATTGTTTTTTATATCTTATTTAATTGCTTTTATGTTATTTTGTTTATTTTGTTCTCTAATATCTTGTTTACTTTCTTTGTTATTGATTCCCTAATATCTTGTTTATTTTCTTTTTCATATATATTTATAAACTTATACTTACTAGTACGCTTCCCTGTGGTTCGACCTCGGACACCCGAGAATTTATTACTTGAACATAACCTGCACTTGGGTTTACAACTCTTAATTGAGTCTCCATCACATAACTTATCCAAGGGTAGGAACTCAAGGGGGCAAGCAAGGGAGTGCATGGGATTGGTCCTCTTTTGCATCTAAGGGCTGAGGTTACTACAAGGGCTGAGTACACATCTTAATAGCTTCTATCAATTGGAAAGATGACATTTTTATGTTGTCATCAAAATATCTTAACCTTAGGGCCAAGATTGGAGGAGAAAAAGTGAGAATTTCATCCAAATGTGAGAGGTTGAATTCGGCCAAGCCTTTAGTGGGGGGGTTGTTTCATTTTTTCAGAAGTTTTTGGCTGAATTCAGTAGCTAATTTAGCAAGGAAAAAGTTTTGAAAGAAAGGAAAAAAAAGGTTTTCAATAGAGAGCTTGAAGGTAGTCATCTTTACCAAGCTCTAGCATAGCTTTCTTCTTGTTGTCCATGGTGTTTTCTTGATTTTCTATCTTGTTTTCCTACTACATTTTTCATAGAAATAAAGTTTTTTAATGTTACTTAAGTTTTCATCTCTTCTTCTTCATCAAAATGGTGGAAAACAATTTTTTTTACATGGTTTTATGCTTGGCCGAATATAGCATGTTTGCTTGCCTTGGTTTTCTTTTTCTTTCTTCCTTGCATGTTGTTGTGGAAAATGAATTTTAGAAGGTTTTTTAGAGTATTCTAAGGTTCTGATTTTTTACAAAATATGAAGCAAAAAGGTTGAAATGGCTACATGATCTTGGCCAGACCAAGTGACCATGGTCAGGGGAGTGGCTATGCCTATTTTTACCTACCATGAAGCTCACCTTAATTTTGCTGTTTATTATGGTTTATTTTCTGATTTTTTGGAATGGAAAGGCTTCATGATCTTGGCAAGACCAAGTGATTATGGTTAGGTGAGAGGCTATGCCCATTTTATACCAACCATGGAGCTTAACTTTCCTTGTTTTATTTACTAGTTTTGCTTGTTATTTGCTTTGCATGTCTATGTTTAATTTTATATATGTTCTTTACATTATTTTCTATGCTATATTTGTTTCTATATTTCTATTCCATGCTTAATCATTTTTTCTTGCACATTCGGCCATTTTGTTCATAAATCATATTGTGCATTTTTTTTATATGTCATGTCTTATATTATAAACATGTTTGCATTTTTCATATTTTATCATATGGCCATTCAGCTACTCCATGTTAGTATGCCTTGCATGTGCATTTTCATCTTGCTTCTTGACTTGTTTGCATCTCCATGCCATGAGCTTGTGTATTTTGATTTTAGTATGTCATAATCTTGTGAAAATGTCATGACACTATGCATCTTGATATGATTTTTCATATATTTGTGTCATTTACTAGATTGGATTGCATTAGAGTCTCATATGACCATTCGGCCTCTTCATGCATTCCTTGCCTTGCCTTGTCATGTATTTGCATTTTGTTTAGGTAACATGCTTTGCATTATCATATCTTGAAATTGTGTATTAGTTGCTGTTTGTTCCAGAATTAGCATTAGTTTCATTGGTCATTGTATGTTCATAGTATTGCTATGCATGTTCATTACATTTTAGGTCTAGGCCATATTGGTATTGTCATGCATATTGAGTCTTAAATCATATTGGTATTGTCATGCATTGCTATGCTACTTAGGTCTTAGGTTACATTAGCATTTTCATGCATATTCATTACATATTAGGTCCAAGTCATATTTGCATTATCAAGCATTGCATGCATATTAAGTTAGGATAGCATTTATTGTCATGCAAATTCATGCTAGGCATTTAGGTTATTTTGAATTGTCATGCATTTTATTTACCATTTAGTCTTTAGACCATGCATTTCATACATTTCATTTTCTGTATGTTCATGCATTCCATGTCATTGCCACATGATTTATGACTTAGGCCAATCAATGGCTCAAAATCATGCACACTTGAGCATACTTGTGGAAAATTAAGGAATTGTCAAATTGATTATTCTATCTTTGTGATTTTTTTTTTACTTAGCCAATTTTTGTACAAGGTTTTTAAATGTTTTAGATACTGTCCTTAGGTCTTTAGGATGGTCTCCAACAATTTTTACTTTGATTTTTGAATGACTTTATCAAAAGCAAAAAAATGTGTTTTGACAAAACAGTTTTTCTTTTCACCTAGTACTCGAACTTCTTTGATTTTTTTGGGCAGTCATCTTTAATAAAAAAATTAAGCCAATTTTTTCTCGTGTATTTTTACATGTTCGAAGTCTCCAGTATATATTTTAGATTGTTTTGAATTTTTAAAAATAGGCTAAAAAATCGTGTGTCAGAACCGGACATTAGAGGTAGATTTGAAATCAAAAGAGAAATAATGGTTGAATTTGGTGCATTTAGAGGGGGTTGGTTAGAAGCTTTAGCTACTATCTTAGGATATTTTCTAAACCTTTTTAAAATTTAAAAATGATTTTATAAGTCTCGGGTTAAGGGTGGTCAAGTACGGGATTTTAAACTTAGGAAATTAGAGCCATTTTAAAAGGGTTTGATAGGGGTTTTAATCTTCATTCAAGTTTTTCTTCAAAATTGTTTTCAAACAATCACAAAGTTTTGTTTTTAGAAAATCTAATTTGACATATTTTCCTAAAGTAGCCGGATATCTTTTTAGATATACGGATTTCTTTATTTAGAGGAAAAAATACATTTTCATGCATTGCATTTTCCATGCTCATGCATTTTATTTAAATATGTGATTTTTGCTATGATATTTTCCATGGTATTATTATTATTATTTTGATTTACATTTTATGATGTTATATTGTTTGCCATATGATTTTGAATGTTTCATGATATCCCATGTTTTTTTTATATAGTCATTTATTTTTGTCACATTATTTAGCATATACTATGTTAATGCATTTTTCTTTTATTTTCATGCATATTTTATGATAGCATTATTTTATGTTTCATGTCATTTCATAATATTCCATGTCATTTAGGTTATATTATTTAGAATATGCCATGTCATTGAAAATATGCCATATCATTTAAAATTGCCATGTCATTTAAATCGCTTATCTCATTTAGAATATACCATGATACTTGGGATTTTTCATTTCATCTAGAATATACTATGCCATTTAAATTATGTCATATCATTTTGGTTGCATTATATTATCTAGACTTTGTTATGTCATTTTATATATGTCATACATGTTCATGTTCATATTTTTTTTTAAATGTTTTGAAAAATATAATGATTTTCAATAAAAATAAAGATATTCCCGAGTTAAAATAATTCATGAGTTCTCTACCGAGTTTGTTGGAGGGAATATCATCAATTATCATTAATAAAAGAATATCTTTCTTTCAAAAAACGAGAATGATTTGAAAAGTTTTCTAAATAAATAAAAATTTCTATATTTTGCCGATTTTGTCGGGGAATATAGGAAAATTTTGAATTAATAAATTCCTATTCATTTTCAATTAAATATGGAATTATTTTTCTTAAAATTGGGAATTAACTTGAAATACTAAATTAAAAGCCAACTTTTTACCGAGACTTGAGATAACATATGATTAATAAGGTACCGTTTTATACGGGCGTTGTGGGGGTGCTAATCCTTCCCCGCACGTAACCGAGTCTCGAACCCGATTCTTCGATTTTCTCTGGTTTATAACGCAGACTTGAAATTGGTTTTAAAAATGTTTTAATTAATTTTAAAATGTTTTATAACATCGGTTTTAATAGGTGGCCGATCACACCTAGCTAAAAAGGATTGTTGGCAACTCTATGTCTTTTTACGAGGCCGTTTTCATACCCTCGACCTTTTATTTCAATCTAGAGGAATTAAGTCATCTTTTCCTCTGCTTCTGTTTCCCCTTACTCGAACCGATCCTTGCGATCGGGATCACGTATCGACACCTTCGTTTTTCTAGAGGAATTAAGTCGACTTTTCCTCTCTTTTTTAATGTCACGCTTAATGAATAATAAAGTCTTGCGATTAGACTTGTTATTTTATTTATGTTATGACAAACTCAATATGAGTTCTCGATATCGGATTAGCTTTGTATCTCGGGTTTCCCATTCTCCCCGTAGCTGGTATATCACTAGGGCTGAGTCTCCGAAAACTTCCAATATTTTGATTTTTCTATCCACTGCAGCACGAAGGCCCATAGTACACGCTTCATACTCGGAAGTATTGTTTGTAGAATAAAAATCCGATCTAGCAGTGAAAGGATAATAATCTTCTTTCGGGGATATGAGCACTGCACCGATTCCGTGCCCCATGGCATTAGATACGCCATCAAAGTACATTTTCCGTACTTTCTTCCTCATGGGAACCTCATCTGCTTGCGAAACATACATCAAATCTTCATTTGGAAATTCAAACTTCAACGGCTCATAATCTTCCACTGCCCGACTTGCTAAAAATTCAGCCACTGCACTGCCCTTGATGGCTTTCTAACTTACATATACAATATCGTATTCTGACAATAAAACCTGCCATCTTACTATTCTCCCTGATAAAGAAGGTTCTTCCAACATGTACTTGATTGGATCTAGCTTGGCAATCAACCACGTTGTGTGGTACAACATGTACTGTCTCAGTCTTCGAGCAGTCCAAGCTAAGGCACAACACAGCTTTTCTATCGACGAGTATTTTAGCTCATAATCTGTGAATGTTTTGCTGAGATAGTAAACTACCTGTTCTTTCTTTCTAGTCTCATCAAGCTACCCAAAAACACAACCCATGGATCTCTCAAATACTGATAGATACAATATCATTGGTTTATCTAGAATAGGTGGCATTAGCACTGGCGGGTTGGATAGATAATGTTTAACCTTTTCAAAGGCGATCTGACAACCTTCATCCCGTTCTCCTGGATCACGCTTTCGAAGTAACTTAAATATTGGATCACATTTATCGGTTAACTGACTGAGCAATGTAATTCAATCTCCCTAGGAAGCCTCTTACTTCTTTTTGAGTACGTGGTGGTGGCAAATTCTGAATGGTCTTCACTTTATCCGGATCAATCTCAATTCCCCTTTTGCTGACAACAAAACCCAGTAATTTTCCTGAGGTAACTCCAAAAGTGCATTTTGCGGGATTTATCTTGAGTCAAAACTTTTTTAGTCGTTCAAAGAGCTTCTTAAGGTTCATAATATGCTCTTCTTCTCCTTGTGACTTTGCAATCATATCATCAACATAGACCTCAATTCCTTTATGCATTATATCATGAAACAAGGTCACCATGGCTCTCTGATATGTTGCCCCAACATTTTTCAACCCAAGCGGCATTAGTTTGTAGCAGAATGTTCCCCACATTGTAACAAATGTGGTTTTCTCCATATCTTCCGGTGCCATCTTAATCTGATTGTATCTTGAAAATTCGTCCATGAAAGAAAATAAAGAACTTTTTGTCGTATTATCCACTAGAGTATCGATATGGGGCAAAGGGAAATCATCTTTAGGGCTGTCCTTGTTCAAATCTCTGTAATCAACGCACATCCGTACCTTGTGATAACCCGTATAATTATATAGTTTTTAGTTATGTTTTATTATAGTTTTGTGTCAAATACGAGTTATTATTGTTTAGTCTAATTGTGTTTATGATCTTTTATATTTTTATGTAATTTGGTGTTTTTCACAAGTTTCTTTGAGTGATTTCAGATTACTAGAATTAAGGGCAAATCCAGTTCAGTTCCAGTTCCGACACCTTTTGCCATATCAGCTATGTCTCGAGTTTCACTGAAGCAATAAGGCTGAAAGTTTAACCGTGCAAATTTAAGAGGCATATCTATCTTTTTCATGTTTTACACTTCTTGAAACGGAGTCGTTTTCCCTAGCGAAATCGACCATCAATTTGGCTGATGTGCAATGACGTCTGTGCTGACCTGTTTTCGTATTTTGCCCATATCTTCTTATCCACATCAGAAAATGAGCTGATTCTAACGGCTATGGATCAGTAACTGATAGGGGAACATTTTTCTAGAAGACCATGTGATCAGATCAGGCCTCCAAAATTGACAAAATCGACCATCAAGTTGGCTGATCAAAATTGTCATACAATATGACGAAAATTGTTAGAAAAATGCACCCACCTATTATACCTACCTTTGAAATTTGTAAAGCTTGTCTCTTGTCATTTAGCCCTCCAAAATGTGTATAAATAGAGGGCCTTGGATGATTGTAAGGCATTGTACATTGGTAGGATATTAGCCATTGTAATAAAATTCTCTAAGTTTTCTTTTTCTTTCTTTTCTCTAGTTTTCTTTTTCTTTATTTTCTTCTTCTTTCTTTCTTTCTTTTATTTTCTTCTTAGATTCTCTTTAATTTTATGTTTATGTTTACAATGCCTATGCTAGGCTAAACTTCTATTTGGTTAAGGGTGATTTCAAAGCCCTAGACATGTTTTGTGATTGATTTTCAGATTCTATCTATCATTAATTTTCTATCAAAGTTGCTTATGTTCTTCTACAAGAATTGTTCATGATGTTGTCTTGATTTATTTAGGTGTACAACTAGATAGATCTTGATAATTATCTATTGCTAGTTTAGGAGTCTTGATCCGTGTAATTGTCTTGATTTCCTATTCATAAGTGGCAATTTGTGATTAATGATTATGGTCAAGTTTTCAATAATTGCAAAGTGGAACATAACCTAAGTTGAACAATCCGAGCTTATGTGTTTGTTGCTTAGATCAACCTATCTTTCTCATCATAAAGCTGCCATTAAATTGAATTTAGAGAGCTTATTCTAGGTTGTTTAATGGTTAGAGATTAAATAGAGAGCTTGTTCTATTTAACGACAAACTAAGGAAAGATTGGGATAACAGAGCTTGTTGTTATCTACGGTTGTTAACTTTGATAGTTGGTTGATATTGATAGATCTGAAATTGATTCTTAATGATGTCCAGTGGTGGAGAATGAAACCTTAACCATATTTTTCATATTTGATTCGTCTTACTTACTTGTTTTCTTACTTTTCTAGTTTGCTTATTTTTAAAAGTATATTTATTTTTATTGGCTGGTTATACCGCCTAATTTGTATATTAACTTTGTTTTATTTTTATTGGCTGGTTATACCGCCTTGCATCTTATTCGTATTATTTACTTTAGTTTAAATCTGGCTTCAAAAACCCCTTTTCTTTTACTGTTTTCTTTGAACGTAAGTTATAAACTAATAACTCATAGATTAAAACCCAATCCCTGAGGACTCGACCCTTGCTAATCATTATACTTACAATTGATCTTTTTAGTGCAAGGTTAAATAAGATACACTCTTTTGGGTGCATCAAATTTTTGGCGCCGTTGCCGGGGATTGCTTTCTTTAGTTTATTTGTTACTTGGTTTATTCTTATTTTCAGTTCTAATTAGTTTTATTTTCTTGTACATACAAGTTTTTCTTTTCAAATTAAAAAAAAAAAAAACGATGGAATTGAGCAATCTAACACTTGAAGAGTTGGTGGCATACATGAACATGGAGAATCAACAAGCCAATCTCACCTCCCCAGTTCAACAATTGGCCATGGGAGGATGTCAAGGCCATCAAGTGTTCCAAGACCAACAGTATGATCATTACTCAAACACTTACCATGAGGGATGGTGGGATCATACTAATTATGGCTACTCGAAAAATTACCAAGAAGTAGATCCTTATGCCAATTACACTCATCCATCTAGCTTCAATCAATCATGGTCTCAAGAACCAGATCTTTTTCAACCACCACATATGACTCAAAACTCAGGTACTTCTTTAGAAGATCTTGTACATTCTCTTGTTACTGATACTTTGCAATTTCAACAGGAAACAAGGGCAAGCATCCAGAGTTTGGAAAGGCAAATGAGCCTATTGGCTAGTAGTATGGTGGGATGGGTAGCACAAAGATCTGAAGAACTCCCAGCCCAAACGATGATTAACCCAAAGGAGAATGCTACTATTGTGACCTTGAAGAATGAGGAACAAGATGAGGATGAGACAAAATTAGAGATGGATTCTATTCTTGAGGATAATGAAGCCAATGATCCAAATAAGAGTATTTCGGCACCTGAGGTAACGTTTAAGATTCCAATTTTTACTAATGTTTTTTCTCCACCTTTCCCTAGTAGATTCGCAAAGTTCAAAGAGGAGGAACATGAACAAAACATGCTGGAAACCTTAAACAGTTTGTTTGTGGATGTCATTCAACAAGTATCAAAATATGCTCCATTCCTCGATGAGATATGCACCACCAATGATGATGGAATAATACTTGTAATGGAGAATGCATCCACTGTTGTGCAAAGAAAGCTTCCTCTCAAACGCATAAATTTGGGAAATTTCATGTATGAGCCTGACAAGCCTAAAAAGCCAAGAAGGGGTGTTGGTTAGATTCAAAACACTAACTCAAGTGTTAATTGGGAAGGCAGCCCAGTTAAAGATGAAATTGCCAACCTTCCATATTCAGATTTGCTTTCTCTTTCTTTTCCTTTTTCTTTTATTATTTTTATTGTTTTTATTTTTATTTCTTATGTTTCTTTGTTAATTGTGTTTACTGTTTTTAAGTTCATTTAGGCTGCATAAGTTTCTTTTGTTTAATAGTTCTTTTCTCTTACATATAATTCTTGCATTGGGGGATAATAGCATTACATTAATGACAATGTAAGAATTAAGTTTTGGGGGAAGAATTTAGGATTTTATTTAGAGTGTTTTGTTTTTGAGTTTTTTTATGCTGTTTTTCTTTCTGATCCTTGTTTTGAAAATAACTAGATGTAAATATAATTTTTATTTTTTTTAACCCCGGTTAAATGGCGGATAACGGTACTCCGTGATTATTTAAATCGGTTCCATCAGCTACCCACAAAACTGATATTGTATATAAATTTCTCTTCCAATTTCTCTTTCAATTTTTTTCATTTTTTTTTTCAGGATGGATGATATTCTCACAAGATTGCAGAAACAATTTCCTCATTTTCCTCGAAATATTTTACTGAAGCTTTACCAAGTTCGATTCGAAAGATTAAGAATGCTTATGCACAAAGGGATTCCTGGAGACATACGTTGGATAATTGAAGCCAAGGTACGTGAAGATGAATATCTTCCTGTTTTGCATTTACCAGGTACAGGTAGAAGCACTTTTGCAAAGAAGCGACGAGCAAAGCGCATGAGTTCAAATTGCCACAAATGTGCACGATGGACGTGTAACGGTAAATGTCGTTCTATTGGGATTCCGTCCTCTAATCGAGATGATAAAATTGAATTCATTAAGGATGGACTGAGTAAGGAGAATTTGGGTAATATCCAACTTTCTCTTGAGACGCATCCTAGTGGAGACGTACAAAGAGAAATTCTTGATTTATGGCCGCAATTCCAAAGGGAATGGCAACATCTTGGGAATCTGATGTTAAAAGACCCCGTTTGCCAGCTTGTAAGAAAACTGGATGGGAAGCATATCCTCGACTCATAGAAGGCGTTTAAGCCGTTTCTGGACGTAAAACCAGAGGAAGATGTGAGCCACAATCACAACTACAATAAATGACTTCTCAGCTTTTGGTTTGATTTGCAATAACTTTATTTCGGTTTAATTTACGTGTTATTCGATTTGTGTAATTATTCTCATTTTTTTTATTTGTCTTTTACGGTTGATTTTTCTTCTCTTTTTGATTTTCTTCCTGAAATCACGCAAAAATCTTTTGTTAGGTTAACATTTTCTTCTGACAGATCAAATACACTTTCGGCGACATTATTACTCTTAACTTTTACGGTTGATTTTTCTTCTCTTTTTGATTTTCTTCCTGAAATCACGCAAAAATCTTTTGTTAGGTAGGTTAACATTTTCTTCTGACAGGTCAAATACACTTTCGGCGACATTATTACTCTTGTCTGATTCACTACTCAGTCCTCTATATATTACACCATGTACTCATTCTCTTTCAGGCACTCGAAAAAAAAATGGAAAGTACTTCATCCCAGCGCATTGAAAAAATTTGTGTCTTTGGAGGTGCTTATCCAGGGAAAAATAAAATATTAGCTGATGAAGCCATAAGAGTTGGAGTAATACTTGCCCAACAAAAGATCCAGTTGATTTATGGAGGCGGTAGTACGGGTTTAATGGGAGCAGTCGCTACAGCAGCACACGCCGGAGGAAGTCCAGTTCTAGGAATCGTTCCAAAACTATTCATAGGTTTTTGTGGACCTACCGTGGGTAAGGAAATACAAGTCTGGAGTATCCCTGAACGGATAACAATCATGTACCATTCTGCCGATGCATTCATTGCTTTACCAGGAGGTCTGGGTACATTGGAAGAAATAGCTTGCGTGGCTTCTTGGTCATCTTTGGTCACAAATAAGAAACCCATTGGTTTGCTTAATATTAATGGTTATTTTAGTAATTTGCTTTCATATTTAGATAATCCTGTGGATAATGGATTCATGTTTTCAGAGGCAAGGAGAACCATAATTTCTGCTACAACCATTGAAGATTTACTCAAAAAGCTCCAAGCTTATGAGTGTTTATCTGCTACGGTTGTTTCGCAAACGCTCGGAAAAAGAAAAAGAGATATGGACGAGCAAGGAGTGGATTGCACTTTGTCTTTGTGACATTATCTAACATTTTGTTTGTTGTGTCTCAGTTATAATAAGTGGTTAGCAACCTTTACAGGTAATATCTCCTAAATTTTACCTTCAAAAAAAAAAAAAAAAAAAAGAAATTTGTGTTTTAAGCCATTTAAAAGTATTCATTCTGAACAAGGTCTGAGTAAGGGAGACTTGAGACATACCTTGTCAGTTTGATTTTAATCTTTTTATGTTTACTTGTTAATTTTTGTTTAGTATTTTAGGATTATTTAGGTTGCATGGTTTTGTTTTGTTTTGAGTCTTAGTTGTTCCTATTCTTATGTTATTAGTTCTTTTCTCTTACACATGATTCTTTCATTTGAGTTAATAGACTTACATTGAGGACAATGTAAGAATTAAGTGTGGGGGGAATGATTTAGGATTTCTTTTATTTTTGTCTACTATTTTTTTTTATGAGTCTTTATTATTATTATTTTTTTTTAGTGTGTTTTAGTTCCTTTTTAATACAATGATGAGATATGAATTGCATAAGTCTAAAACAGATTTATTAGTGAGAAGATTTTCATGAGAATTGAGCTTGATATCAACCTTTTTATGAGCCAATGTTAATATGATATGTTGATTGAGAAAGAAGCATGTTTAGACTTAATCTGACTTGTATAATCATCCTTGTGAGTTTTTGAGCCTATAATGATTGATGCATTATATAAATCAATCTAATTTCTTTCTTGAGTGCTCTTATGATTACATGATTCTCTAGAACTTGCTTTAGACCTTGTTGAGACTATATTGATGCATGTGACAACATGAATATGATAGAGGCATTAGGATTATAATTAGAGCCAAACAGCCATCCATTATTAATGTTCCAAGAGAACACACCCTTAGTGAACCAATTTGAGCCTACATTGAATAAGCTATCTCTTTGGTAACCATAACTTGTCCCTAACCTAAATATACTTATATCTTTACCTTTGTTCCAAAGATGAATTAGCATGTTTTGAGACAAGTTGCAAAGACAAGGAAGATTTATTGAAAATTTGGGTTAGAAACAAGAAATAAGTGTGGGGGGGAAAGAAAGAAAAAAAGTCAAGAGAAAAAGAAAGGGATCATTGTCAAATACATTCCCATATTAAAAAAAAAAAAATCTTCTCTTGAACTTCTAGTTAAAGTAAAGAAAAAGATGTTACAAAGTTGGTTAGAATGATGCAAAGGCTCAACATGAATATTTAGCCTATGTTATTATGTGCTTTATAAGAGTTTTGAGAAGTTTTTTTTGTATGATCTTATTATGTCTCTAAACTCTATGAACTCTTTGGAACCTTTGTGATATCTTTATCCTTTTGTTCTTTAACCACATTATAACCCTTTGGCCCCATTACAACCTTGAATAAAGACCTCTTGATTTATGAAGTTGTATGATCTAAATAGTGGATAATAGGTGGACAAGCAAGCATATGGTAGAAGTGTTTTCATGAGATTGATTGAGTGTAAACACTTTACCACTACTTTAAAAAGTGAAAATCAAGAGAGTATCCCATGTGAGAAGTTGAGATTAAGTTTGAATATGCACTATTTTGATTGAAATATGTTATGTTAATATTGGCTTAACTCAAACAATTTACATTCAAGCAAGATTTTTTGTGAATTTCTTTAAGCTATTGATTAGTTTTTAAGACTTGTCCAATGATTATCTCTAATTTATATTGGAAGGATTAGTTATAATTATTATTAGTTTTTCTTATGTCTTCAATGTTTGTGGGTATCGTCCTAGTAAACCCTCACGAGACTAAACTCGTCCACTAGGGACACCTAGGGGTTTAAAGGCTTGTGTCACATGCTAAGTGCCACCGTGATTTCCTACGAAAATGGATTAGATTAGATTTTCTTATTTTATTTTTATTGAGTCGTTGCTAGGGACTAGCAACAATCTAAGTGTGGGGGTGTGATAACTCGTATAATTATATAGTTTTTAGTTATGTTTTATTATTGTTTTGTGTCAAATACGAGTTATTATTGTTTAGTCTAATTGTGTTTATGATCTTTTATATTTTTATGTAATTTGGTGTTTTTCACAAGTTTCTTTGAGTGATTTCAGATTACTAGAATTAAGGGCAAATCCACTTCAGTTCCAGTTCCGACACCTTTTTCCATATCAGCTATATCTCGAGTTTCACTGAAGCAATAAGGCTGAAATTTTAACCGTGGAAAGTTAAGAGGCATATCTATCTTTTTCATGTTTTACACTTCTTGAAACGGAGTCGTTTTCCCTAGCGAAATCGACCATCAAGTTGGCTGATGTGCAATGACGTCTGTGCTGACCTGTTTTCGTATTTTGCCCATATCTTCTTATCCACATCAGAAAATGAGCTGATTCCAACGGCTATGGATCAGTAACTGATAGGGGAACATTTTTCTAGAAGACCATGTGATCAGATCAGGCCTCCAAAATTGACAAAATCGACCATCAAGTTGGCTGATCAAAATTGTCATACAATATGACGAAAATTGTTAGAAAAATGCACCCACCTATTATACCTACCTTTGAAATTTGTAAAGCTTGTCTCTTGTCATTTAGCCCTCCAAAATGTGTATAAATAGAGGGCCTTGGATGATTGTAAGGCATTGTACATTGGTAGGATATTAGCCATTGTAATAAAATTCTCTAAGTTTTCTTTTTCTTTCTTTTCTCTAGTTTTCTTTTTCTTTATTTTCTTCTTCTTTCTTTCTTTCTTTTATTTTCTTCTTAGATTCTCTTTAATTTTATGTTTATGTTTACAATGCCTATGCTAGGCTAAACTTCTATTTGGTTAAGGGTGATTTCAAAGCCCTAGACATGTTTTGTGATTGATTTTCAGATTCTATCTATCATTAATTTTCTATCAAAGTTGCTTATGTTCTTCTACAAGAATTGTTCATGATGTTGTCTTGATTTATTTAGGTGTACAACTAGATAGATCTTGATAATTATCTATTGCTAGTTTAGGAGTCTTGATCCGTGTAATTGTCTTGATTTCCTATTCATAAGTGGCAATTTGTGATTAATGATTATGGTCAAGTTTTCAATAATTGCAAAGTGGAACATAACCTAAGTTGAACAATCCGAGCTTATGTGTTTGTTGCTTAGATCAACCTATCTTTCTCATCATAAAGCTGCCATTAAATTGAATTTAGAGAGCTTATTCTAGGTTGTTTAATGGTTAGAGATTAAATAGAGAGCTTGTTCTATTTAACGACAAACTAAGGAAAGATTGGGATAACAGAGCTTGTTGTTATCTACGGTTGTTAACTTTGATAGTTGGTTGATATTGATAGATCTGAAATTGATTCTTAATGATGTCCAGTGGTGGAGAATGAAACCTTAACCATATTTTTCATATTTGATTCGTCTTACTTACTTGTTTTCTTACTTTTCTAGTTTGCTTATTTTTAAAAGTATATTTATTTTTATTGGCTGGTTATACCGCCTAATTTGTATATTAACTTTGTTTTATTTTTATTGGCTGGTTATACCGTCTAATTTAGTATATATATTTTCATTGGCTGGTTATACCGCCTAATTTAGTATATATATTTTTATTGGCTGGTTATACCGCCTTGCATCTTATTCGTATTATTTACTTTAGTTTAAATCTGGCTTCAAAAACCCCTTTTCTTTTACTATTTTCTTTGAACGTAAGTTATAAACTAATAACTCATAGATTAAAACCCAATCCCTGAGGACTCGACCCTTGCTAATCGTTATACTTACAATTGATCTTTTTAGTGCAAGGTTAAATAAGATACACTCTTTTGGGTGCATCACCTTGCCATCCTTCTTTGGTACTGGAACAATATTTGCCACCCATTCTGGATATTTTTCCACCTCTAAGAATCCAGCATCAATTTGTTCCTTCACCTTCTCTTTTATCTCTAACAGCATGTTCGGCCTCATTCTTCTCAACTTTTGCTGAATTGGTTTCTATTCTGGCCTTAAAGGGAGCTTATGAACCATAATATTCGGATCCAACCCTGGCATGTCTTGGTAAGACCATGCAAATACATCCACATATTCCCAGAGCAAAGCTATCAATTCACCATTTATTGATGATGACAATGAAGTCCCAATTTTGACCTCCTTTATCTCCTCACCATTTCCCAGATTTATCATTTCCAATAATTCCTTATGAGGAAGTACTTGTTTCTCCTCTTGTTCTATTTTCCTTAATAGATCCGAAGGTAGACCATAATCCTCAGTATCTTCATTACCCTCAAAATCACCCGTGTAAATAGGTCTTTCAAAATCAATTTCAGAATTACTGACAAGAAGGTCCTCATATTCCGCATCCGTACACCTGTAAATAGGTGGGTAAAAACAATAAAGGAAAATATATATAATGAAAACAAAATAAATAGCATAAATGAAAGAATATGGACACATCAATATGAATAAATGCATCGTGCTTGTTATTTATTGAATGAAAATGTTTAAACAAAAAGCCCGTTACAGAAAAAAAAAAAAAAAAAAAACTCTTACTATCTCTGGGTATAGATAATTAAGATTGTTTTTTAAAGTATTACTTTGGAATAGACTTAAAAACTATGGGCAACTCAGTCGCACTCCAATTGGTCAGTCTATATCCTGGTGGACAAGGTCGCACCATCCAGTTCGCATTGTCACTTTCCATTCCTTCCTTCCCAGTCATGCAAATCACCATATCTTGTATCTACCCACCCTTATTCACATGGAACTTTTCGAAAGCTTGCTCGATCATTATAAGTACATCTTCTGAATTCTTTTCTCCGAATAGAAAACCAGTAGAGCGGAAGCTGTGAAGGATTGGTGGGAAAGTCATAGGCTCCCATTCGATATCCATACCCGCGAGACGGGCCATCCTCCTTTGTCGGTTCTTTTCAACTTGTTTCCTCTTCTCATGGGCCTTCAGAAGATACCCTAAGCCAAACCGGTCTTTCTTTCCCACTACTTCCATTGCTCGGGCCATCCCTTGAAGATATTTTCCAAGACCTTTTCCAGCCCTGCAGCCCTTTCCCACTATAGTTCTTACTCCCAACCTTGTATTCTTGGACAACCTTGGTTCTGGAATTTTTCGTCCTTCAGCGATGAAGACTGCATTTACGAACTCCAAAGACTGAAAGGAACATTCTACAGCATCTTTATTAGGTTCAACATAAGGAGATTCAGTAGATGCAAAGGCTATTATGTCCTCTTCTCCTGATATAGTGACCAAACGCCCTTCCATCACAAATTTCAGCTTTTGATGGAGAGATGAGGGTACAGCCCCTGCTGAATGTATCCACGGCCTTCCCAACAAGCAATTATAGGACGAATTAGTATCCATGACCTGGAATATCACCATATAGGTACAAGGGCCTATCTCCAGAGGAACCTCAATAGTTCCCATTACATCTCTCCTGGTACCATCAAAAGCTCTTAACACCGTGCAACTTGGCAGCATATAAGAAATATCAATGGGCAACTTAGATAGGGTTGCCAAGGGCATTACATTTGATGAAGAACCATTATCCAGAAGCACCCTCGATAGTATATGCCCCTTGGAAGTGGTTGTTATGTGAAGAGCCTTTGTTGACCCAATACCATTGGGTGGTATTTCATCATAACTAAAATATATATGGTCGTCTGCCGTAATGTTTCCCATCAGCCTGTCTAATTTTTCTACTGATATGTTGTTAGCTACATATGCCTGATTAACTCTCAATAGGGCATTTCTGTGTGGCTCCAGTTCAATAGCAAAGATAAGATAGAGATTCTTGCTGGTTGATGTTGCAATTGCTCAACCACACTATACTCACTATGCTTTATGAATTTTAAAAACTCGCAAGCATCCTTCTCGTTCACCGACTCTTTTATCCTGTTCACTGGGGCTGACCCCTTTTCTACTTCTTTTGATGAATGCATCTCCATATGGATTGGTTCAGCTACTTTCTTCCCTTTGTCCATTCCTCCATCCTTTTTTGTTGATCCCTGTTCAACAACCTCAGGGGCATAAAACCTTCCACTTCGTGTTAAGTGCCCCCCACCTGTAATATCTTTCTAACTTGAAGACCCTGGCATAACCATGCTGCAGTCATATTTCCATGGTGCAGCTTTGTTTTCCTTGTATGAAAAGGAAAGAAGGCAAATCTATGATTAGCTTAGGCGCAATTTCTTCAACAACCGGAGTAGTCTTCTCTGGTTCATCATAATAGATGATCAAAGGTCTTCCTATCCCGTAGACAACCCCATTTTCAATAACCTCTACTTTCTCCTCTATTTTTTAATAAAATTGGGCTTCCCCTTCATCCATCATCTTTTGGACTTTAGCCAAAATATCCCCACATTCCTGTATGATATGACCTTTACATCCATGGAACGGGCACCAGTTTTCCACCCTGTTTGCAACCAGTTTTAAACTGTCACCATCCTCCACCATTCCAACTTTACCATTTCGACCCACATTTCTATCATTGGAGTCTTGACTTCACTAACATGCCTTTTCAACCTTCTTTCTTCCCCTGTCAATACTATATTTACCTTGTTCTCAGCATGATCGGGCAATGGATTTCCTGCTACATTCGGCCCATTCCTTGTCCCGAACTTCACCACCCCAGTATTGATCAAACTTTGGACTTTTTTCTTAAAGGCAATACAGTCTTTAGTTGAATGCCCCTAAATCCTTGCGTGATATGCATAGCTAATATTTGCGTTGTACCACCTTGGACATGGTGGTGTCAGAGGTTTGAAGTATACAGGTGCAACAAGTAGACTCTGCAACAGTTTGGGATATAGCTCACCATAGGTGGTAGGAATAGGATCAAATTGGGGTTTTTGATTGTTCCTTGGTGAACGTTGATCATTGCGTCCAGCACCTTGAGTGTTTGGGCGGGGAAGATTTATCTGTGAGGATATGCTAGTTGGAAAAGTCTGTTGTGGTATATTGGTATAGGGAAGTGGATTTTGGGTAAGATGGTTCACATTGGGGTAGTACGGATTATACCCTGGGTAAGGTGTGTAGGGTGTAGGAGATGCATAAGATGTAAAAGGAGTATAGGGCCTAGGAGGTGTATATGGTGTAGAAGGTGTATAGGGGTATTGATTGAGGCTAACTGCATGAGTCTCATCTTTCTTCTTTGCAGGGAAAACCTTCTTCGGAGTAGAAGACTCACCCTTTTCCATTTTCTCGTTCTTAATGGCAGACTCTATCATTTCCCCGGATATCACTATATCTGCAAAGTCCTTGGTGGCACTCCCCACCAATTTATCATAATAAGGTGCTTTCAGGGTATTGATGAAAAACACTAAAGTTTCTTTGTTGGTCAAAGGAGGATGTACTTGTGTAGCCAGGTCTTTCCATCTCTGAGAATATTCTTTAAAGCTTTCAGTAGCTTTTTTTTCCATGTTTTGCAGAGTTAGACGGTCAGGCACCATGTCCATCACATGCTTGTGTTGTTCCATGAAAGCTTTGGCTAGATCCATCCAGGAACGGATCTTAGTACGGGTAAGCTAGTTATAGCACCGACTTGCAGACCCTGTCAAGCTATCCTGAAAATAATGGATAAGCAATTTTTCATCTTTATCATGTCCGGTCATCTTCCGGCAGTACATGGTTAAATGTGCTGATGGGTTGATAGTCCCATTATATTTCTCAAAGTCTGGTACTTTGAACTTTGGAGGAATCACCAGACCGTGCACTAAACTCATCTCTTTGGCATCTAGACTGCCAAATAGCTCTGCCCCTTCAACTGCCCTCAGCCTTTCTTCCAGCAACTGATATTTTTTCTAGGATTCTACAGTTTCAACCTTCTTTAGCTCGACCATCTTTGTCTTTTCCTTTTCAGCCAGTTCCTCAAAGTCTGGAACGTCCACATCTATTGGATCAACCCCAATGTTACCTTTCTTAAAACCAAAATTCTGTGCTTCAGCCACTGGTTGGATGTAAACATAGGATGCTACCCCAATTGGAAGTTCATTTCCCACATGCTGGAATGTCTGGCCATTCTGCTGTACCACCTCTGGTCGGCCTTCCTGGTTTACTGCCCCCATTCTTGTAACTAAATTTTCCCTGGCCATTTCTACCTCATCATGGTGTTCATCATTTCCATGAGTTTGGTCATTTGTTCCCGTGAATCCTCCTGAGACTTAGCCAACTGTTCCTGTAGTTCTTTCTGAGTTCTTTCCATTCTTTCAGTTCTAGCAAGCTGATCATTCTCCATAGCTCTGGCTTGTGATCGAGTATTGTAAGGGTGTCAAAAATTCGATTCTTTCTGAATGCGACCAATTGTACCTTTAGTTTTGAAAACCATGAATTATAATTTATTGACACATTTTTTATTTTATAAAAATGAATGAATAAATGACTAAATGTTAATAAGTAAATGACTAAGTGTATAAATATGAATGAATAATTATAAAAAATAAATTAATGGACAAATAAATGAATGGCTAAGTGCATGAATAATCTTACAGTATAAATGTATGAATGACTATAAATATGAATGAATGAATGAACAAAATATATAAAGGAAAGAACAAATGAATGATGAATGCATTTAAAAGTATTGGCCCCGGGATAATTCCAACCAAACGGTCTTTCATTGATTTCCTGGAACTAAATACATCAAAGATAAAAAGATCACTACTTAAGACAATCTAATAATCTGTCTATCCTAATTCAAAATGCTATTACAAAACACCGGTCCTATAGTAACTCCCTCGGATCTTGGACTTTCTTTCACTGTCCTCATTTGATTGCCTTGCTCTTCAATCTGACCCCTACTTGTTCTTGGCCCTTTGACATGTCAGCAGAAGCATCACCGTGTAAGCTTTCCTTAGCTTGTTTCTCTAGTTGATTGGCTCGGGCTTCCTCATGCTTCGCTCTCTCTTTCCAATAGTTATTCTCTTTCTTGAGGTTTTTGACCTCTTGCTCCCATTCCCCGGAAGTCTTGAGGGTCTCCTCAAATCTGAGCTCGAAACGATACCTCTTGTTCTCCAAGTGTAATTCCTGAAGATCGCCCTTAGCAGTGTCTCTTTCTCTCTTGATCTTTTCCTTTTCTCTTTCTCGAGCTGATTCTCTATTTTTCATATCCTCAAGCTCTTCTTGCAGCCAGGCAATATCTTTGCTCATTTGGGCCTTTTCTTTTTCGAATTATGCCCTTGCAATTTCTAACTTTGATGGAACTTCCTTCGGTGGCGAACTCAAGAATTGAACTTCTTCCCCATTAGATGCCAACAACTTGTCATTAATCCTTCTTTCTCTCCATGTTAGGTAGTCGGGGGTGACGATGTCGGCATCTCTGGCTACCTTTATCCAATGGGTCTGTTTCCATGCTTCAATTATTCCCTGCACCTTTCCTGAGTAACCTTCTTCTCCATAGGTGAACTCTAATAGAGCCAGTCCATGAGTCGCTGGTGTGAACTGTCGAGACTCAACCTGTCTTTGCACCAACAGAGGTGCGTAGCTCACGGCTCCCCAAATCCTGAGTAATGGAACCCCTAACTTGTCTCCACATTTGTACAATATCGGCATAGGAATCATCCATGGAGATCTCCAAGTTATCATTTTATTTTTAAGGTTTCAAAATAGGATGATCCACTGCTCTTCATTTCTGTCTTCGGGCCAATCTATTTTAAGGAATTCACTGATCGGTACTAGGGTATTTAAGTATGGTTTGAAAGAGACATCTTCCCTTCTCCAAAAATGACTCTGAATCCAAACATATAGAAGCTGCATACATCCCCTGAATCTTCCTTTTCCTTCCCTTTTGCAAAAGTTCAAAGATTAAATAGTTTCTACTAGGATGGCTAGAGATGGATCTATCTTATGTTTTAACTTCTCAGAAACGTCAACTATGGCCAACTCGACACGTCCTAGTGTCCCCAGGAAAATAACCGAACCATATACAGCTAGAGCAAAAATATCCCTAGCAGTCTCTCTATTCGGGTGACTTTGGATCAAAGATTGGAGGGCATCCCAAGGAATACACTCAGTTTTCCTTTTCTTAACCACATGATCATCGACCCATTTGCTGTCCATTCCCACAATCTGAGCTAACTTTTTCTTAAACCCTAATGTTTTTGAATCCTTCAAATAAATCCGATCCGAGATGGCATCCTCAATACGCAACAAAGCTGAATATTCCTCTATGGTCAGTTTCATGTCTTCCTTGTTGAAGGTGAAACATTGGTATGTCGGGTTCCAAAAATGTACCATAGCCCGAATCAACTCACTGTTAATCTTAAACGGCATCAACAATGCTATGTCTCCATATATCTAAGTGAAAATCCTCTTTTCTGACATATCCCATTAACTCCAAATAACCATCAACCCCCGAAGATCATTTTGTCGGTAAACTAAATCTACCCGTTCTGGCAATACTGATATATATCCCTCCTTTAAACAATCCCCATCTCTTCATTGCTCTGACTCCGACCACTGTCATACCTCTGCATGTTCTTCCACTATCAAACTAGCTTGACCCTCCATGAAAACCCTTTTGGTTGAAGATTATCCCGAGGCCAATAATTTTCCCTATGCATTATGATGACACAAAAAAAAAAATGCATGAAAAAGAAACAAGTTAGTAGAGGTGAAGAAATCAAATAATAACAAAATAATACAACAAATGTCCCAATGAAAATTCAGCATTATGACGCCTTTGGGGACGGAATTTTGAATCTATGATGGGCAAAACGATGTAGGTTCATCACTACCCGATTTGCAAAATTTATTCAGGATGTAACATAAGTAATAAAAGGTTAGAAGTGTCCCTCCATGTTTCCCTAACTTCGATAATTCTATCAAAAATCCGGTAGAGCTTCGCCTATGTTGGCTCTATGGTTCACTATATGTGGTTGAATGAAGTTCTAAAAAGGCTCCGAATTGTTCCTCACTGTTGCCTGTGAAGGCTAGTAAGGCACCCCAGTAAAAACGGGTTCAATTCGTTAGAATATATTTCCCTAGCCCATGTGGATTATTAATCATAGGAGCTTAGGTAATTTATACTCCGGAAGTATTTTGTAACCCATGCGGATTGTTAATCACGAGAGTGTAGCTACTTTACTTTCACTTAAAGGATAGAACTCGGGTATAGAGCTCATGTTATGCAAATGCAAGTGTAGTGTGAGGAGGAACAACAAACCTTTCACCACCTATTCTACAACCCTAATTTTAAATACTCTGATAAGACTAAACAACAAAAATCATCAATTAATCAATAAATGAATGTATGTATGCAACAAAATAACCAGAGAACAATTATAATATGTATGCACATGAATATGGACATATTTAAAAGTATTTTATTATTTTCAAAATTCTCTTTATTTTTTAAAAAATGTGGGAATTAAAATTAAATACCAATTAAACCAACAAAACTGAGACTTTGATAACACACGATTAATTCTAGGCCTGACTCTCTTATCTCCCAGTAGAGTCGCCAAGCTATCGCAACCTAAAAAATAATAAGTCTCATCGCGAGACTTTATTACTCGTTAAGCGTGACATTGAAAAATAGAGGAAAAAACGACTTAATTCCTCTTGAAATAAAATGAGGATTTGAAAATGACCTCTAAAAAGACATGGAGTAGCCACCAATCTTTTTTTTATCTAGGTGTGATCGGCCACCTATTAAAACCGGTTTTGTAAAATATTTTAAAATTAATTAAAACATTTTAAAAACCAATTTCAAGTATGCATTATAAACCAGAGAAAATTGAAGAATCGAGCTCGGGACTCGGTTACGTGTGGGGAAGGATTAGCACCCCCACAACGCCCGTATAAAACGGTACCTTATTAATCATGTGTTATCTCAAGTCTTGGCAAAAAAGTTGGTTTTTAATTTAGTATTTTAAGTTAATTCCCAATTTAAAGAAAAATAATTCCATTTTTAATTGAAAATGATCCGGAATTTATTAATTCAAAATTTTTCTATATTCCACAAAAAACGTGGCAAAATATTGAAATTTTTATTAGTTTGGAAAACTTTCCGAATCATTCTCGTTTTAAAGAAGATATTTTGTTATTAACGATAATTGATGATATCCTCCCCAACAAACCCGACAGAGAACTCATGAATTATTTTAATTCGAGAGTATCTTTATTTTATTGAAAATCAATGTCTTATTTTAAAACATATTTTAAAAAATATGAATATGAAAATGTGTGACATAATAAAAATGACATGAAATAATATAAATGAAATGATATAACCTAAGTGTCATAATATATTCTAGATGAAATGAATATAACCTAAGTGACATAACATATTCTAAATGAAATGCAATATCTTAAATATCATGATATGTTCTAAATGAGATGAAATGATTTAAATGACCTGGCAAATTTAAATGATATGACATATTCTAAAAAATATAATCTAAATAACATGGAATATAATCTAAATGACATGAAATGACATGAAATATGAAATAATACTATCATATAATATGCATGAAAATAAAAATAAAAATAATAATGCATGAGCATAGTATATGCTAAATAATGTGACAAAAATAAATAATTAAATAAAAAGCATAGGATATCATGAAATACTCAAAACCATATAACAATCAATATAATACCAAAAATTTAAAAAAAAAAAAAAAAAAAAAACACCATGGAAATTATCATAGCAAAAATCACATATTATAGTATGCATGAATATGGAAAATGCAATGCATGAGAATGTATTTTTTCCTTTAATTAAGGAATTCTGTATACCTAAAAAGATATCCGGCTACCTTAGAAAAATATATCAAATTAAAATTTCTAAAATCAAAATAATTTGTGATTGTTTGAAAACAATTTTGGAAAACTTAGATTAAAAATAAAAACCTAGCTAACCCCTTTTTAAATGGCTCTAATTTCCTAAGTTTAAAATACCGGACTTGACCACCCTTAACTCGAGGTTTATAAAATCATTTTTAGAATTTAAAAAGGCTTATAAACTATCCTAAGATAGTAGCTAAACTTCCTAATCAGCCCCCTCTAAGTAACTTAGCCAAAACAAAAAAATGAATTTTCTTCAAATTCAAATCTGACTCCACTGTTCAGTTTTAGAACACAATTTTTTAACCTATTTTTAAAAATTCAAAAAAATCTAAAAAAACTACTAGAGACTCAAAACATATAAAACTACACAGGAAAAAATTGGCTTAATTTTTTTATCAAAGATGACTGCCCAGAAAAATCGGGAAAGTACAAGTATTGGGTGAAAAAAAAACTATTTTGCCAAAACACTTTTTTTTTTTTTTTTGCCTTTGATAAAATCATTTAAAATTCAAAGTAAAAATGTTAGAGACTCTCCTAAAGACTCACAAATAGTAGCTAACATTTTTGACAAGTTAGACAAAAATAGGCTAAAAGTAAAAAAAAAAAAAAAAAAACATAAAGGTAGAACAATCAATTTGACAACTCTTTAATTTTCCACAAGTATGCTCAAAATGAGCATGACTTTGAACCATTGATTGGTCTAAGTGATAAATCATGTGGCATGACATGAAATGCATGAAAATACAGCAAATATGATGTATGAAATGTGTGATTTAAAATCTAAATAACATGGAAAATGCATGGCATCAATAAAATGACCTAGACCTAACATGAACTTGTATGGCATTTAATGCAACCTATGTCTAAAATGCATGAAATGCATGATAATGCAAATACAACCTAAAGCTAAAGAATGCATGGAAAATACACAAACATATAGCATGCTTAAACAAAATACATAACAACAAATCATGGAAATACAAACCTATCAACTAGCATAATAAAAATACACACACAAAGCTTAGAAAAGGGGGTAGCCGAATAGTCAAAATGAACATGGTATTTTCACAAACACTTAACACAATAACATGCATAGCTAAAGAATAATACTAAATCATGCAAACATAAAGTAAAGGCATGACAACGAATAGGCATTTTCACAAACACATGGATTAGCAAAATGTAAATCATAAGCAAACTTAAACACTTTGAACAGAGAAAATAAAAAATGCAAGATAAGTAAAATAAACATGATAACAAGATAGTAAACTCAACAATGGAGGTAAGTAAGCAACCAAATCAAAACAAACTTAATATTTTTGTATTTTAAGAAGATTTAAAGCATCAAAAACTTGTTAAATACCACTAATAACAAGAAAAAAAAACAACTACATATAAAATATAGGCCATTCGACCACCCCCAAAAACAAGAGAAAAAATAAATTCAAAAGCTTTTTACTAGAAAGTATCAAGAAGGACTTAAAGAAGAAACTTAAAAACACTTATTTTAAAATCAAAATCAAAAGAAACTCACCAAAATATCAATGAAAACAGCAAAATCAAGAATGGAAAGTGCAAGAGTATGGTGATTGTAGCAACCTCTCAAAGCTATATTGCAAGCCTTCCCTCTTCTTACTTTCCTTGCCTTTCTAAACTTTTCTTTTTTGCCTTTCAAAATGGAGAGAAAATCAGCCAAACAAGAGTGCAAATGAGTGAAAATGAAAGAGAGACCCACCTCCCCTCTATAGTGGCCGGTTGGCCTCCTTCTAGAAGCTAGGTGGTTATTTTTTTATCTTATCCAATGGCTGTCACTTCAAGATGCCTTCTATGTAAATTTTTCACCATTGGATCAGATCCCATCAGCCCTTGAATTATGATGTCATAAAGCTATCATAAATAGGATATCTCTCCAACCATTGGTCCATGTATTGCAAATTCAAAGGCTTGATCACAAAAAATAACTACCTTCCTCTTCATTGTTGGCCTTTTGATTAAAAATCAGAAAATATCTTCCCAACAATGGGCCTTGGTCCGCTGACCTTTCCTCTACCAGCCCATGCTTCAATTTTTTTTAAAAAAAGAAAAGGCCCTTTTCGGTTTCTTCGATAAAATGACATTTTTGCCTCCCGAACCTAAATAAATAGCAAACGGAATCCAAATTCAAAAATTAATTTTTTTAATACTTCTGAAATAATAAATAATTTAATTCTGGATGTTTTTGAAAATTTTTCGAGTCCATTTGCAATTTTTTGGATTTTTTCTTCCAAAATTACCTTTTTATGCAGCTGAACTTTCACCATTTTTAAACGAGTTCTGAATCTAGATTTTTCTTTACCAATATCTTACAAATAATTTAAAATTATGATCTGGAAGTTTTCATAATTTTTGAAACTCATTTAGTATGTTTTTGGGATTTATCTGCTTGAATTAATGCATAGTGGGCTCGGGATTTGGCCATTTTGCAAACGAACTCCGAATCTGGATTTTCTTTCGTAAATATCTTCCAAATAATTGAGAATGAGATCTGAAAATTTTTAGAATTTTTGGAGCTCATTTGGTATTTTTTCGGGATTTATCTTCTTGAATTTCTACATAGGGGACCCGGGATTTGGCCATTTTGCAAACGAACTCCAAATCTAGATTTTTTTTTCGCCAATCTCTTCAAAATGATTTAAGAATGATATCTACAAATTTTTATACCTCTTGGTGTTCATTTAATATTTTCCCCAAATTTTCCAATTTTGCCCTTTTGCTTCCGAAGCCCGATTTTGCTCAAAACAAGTCCGATTTTCACATTTTCTTTTTTTGGGCCTTTGTCATATATTGAATTGGAGTTGGTCCAAAATCACCCAATATTTACGATTAAATTTTCTTCCGATTTGATTTTTCCTTTTTCTCACTATCGAAAATTTCTTTGTTTTTCCGTTTTTCCTCCAATATGCTCTTTTCTCAGATTTTCTTCAAATTGAGCCTTGATCTATCCTTGTTTACTCACTCCTCATCAATTATGGGCTTTACTTTTATCAAATTGGGCCATTTCTGTAATTTTCCCGATTTCACCAAAAACCCTAATTCTCAGTTTTCTTTCGAATTGATTTTTCCTTCAGTTTTTCTTCCAAGTAGCTTCTCCATTACCCGTAGTCAGTGCTTATCTTTCATTTGGAACCTTCAATTTCGACCAATTTGATCGTTTAAGCACTTTTCCCCAAATTTCCCGAATTAGGGTTTCCTTTCTACTGAATCTCTGTAACCCAACTTCTGAACTCCATATCTTTCAATGTAGACCTCGGATTATCAAAATTCTTTCGCCATTTTTCAATTAAACTTCAAATCTTGATTTTGAAAGTGGGTTGACTTTTTCAGTAGTTGATTTTTTGAGGTTGACTTTTTCAAGTTTGACTTTTATGCTCGCCTTCTTAGACTAAGTCTCGGAGTACCACCTGCAGGATGAAAAAAGTATTTTTACATTCTGAAACATCAATTTAGGAAGAAAACATACCTGTTTTAGTGGTCCGGACAAAATTAGGTGTCTACACTACCCATAACCCGATTTTGCTAAAAAAAACTTTTAAACTTTAAAAGACCTTGAAAACAACCTCTAAACAGTAGCTAAGTGTTTCGACCAGCCCTTCTCGCTTTGTGTAAAAAATTCAAATCTTTGCTAGTTTTAAAGCTTGTTTTAACCTTCAAAAATGGGTTTTAGAAAACTATTTTTTTATCCTTTAGAAAAAATTCAAAAAAATCTAAAATTTTAACTATGAATCACCTAAGGCAATACTAAATGAGGTTAAAACATTTTTTTTATTTGGAAAAGAAATGCATGGGCCGAAATTGCCCCAAACAAGTCTAACTAAAACTAATTTTGTGAAAACTATTTTTTTGACCCTTGATAAAAATTCAAAAAAATCTAGAAAATAACCATGGGCTCATCTAAGGGTATACTAAATGAGGTTAAAATAGTTTTTTATTTGGAAAAAAAATGCATGGGCCGAATTGCCCCAAAGTCAGCATGTCTAACTAAAATTATTTTTGTGAAAACTATTTTTTTGACCCTTGATAAAAATTCAAAAAAATCTGGAAAAATAACCATGGACTCATCTAAGGGTATACTAAATAAGGTTAAAATAGTATTTTTATTTAGACAAGAAATGCATGGGCCGAAATTGCCCCAAAGTCAACATGTTTAACTAAAACTAGTTTTGTGAAAACTATTTTTTTGACCCTTGAGAAAAATTCAAAACAATCTGGAAAAATAACCATGGACTTATCTAGAGATATACTAAATGAGTTTAAAACAGTTTTTTATTATGACAAAAAATGCGTAGGAAAAATATTGCCCGAAATCAACAACTCCAACCTTTAAACATTGCTTTTTCCAACTAGTTTGAAATCAAGATTTTGTCTATGGACCATTGGTTGATCCTAACCAAAATCATGCTAGAAATAGTTTTAAAACATGATTTTTCAACAAGAAAAAATGTTTGGCTCAAATCTAGCCTCATGGATGTAAATCCAGCTTAGCTATCACTTGGTGGGAAACCAATATGATCATGCTCATAATCATTTTCCCAACAAGCAAAATGCAATAAGCAACACACAATAGCATCTCTAACCTACCACAATAGAACAACCTATATCAAATAGCAAAAGGAAAAATGAAGAAAAGTTTGTAGTTTTCAAAAAGAGAAGATGAAAAGAAGAGAAATTTTCTCATAAACCATTATTGAAAACCTTTAGAAAAATGAAAAGAATCAAGAAAAACCAAACTTTAAAAGCAAATATGAATGGAAATCACAAAAACTAGTAAAGCTACCTTAATAAAGCCTTTGAGAAAACTTAAAAATCCTTCTTTTTTCCTCCTTTCTCTCCTCCTTTCTTTTCTCTTCTTTTTTTCTTCAAGTGAGTAGTGAATAGTGCAGTGAATGTGAATGTGTGTGAGTGTCAAGTGAATGTGTAGTGAATGTATGAAAAATATCAAACCTCCCTCCCCTAAACAAGCCTTGGCCTAAATTCCCTAGCCTATCTCCTCCCTTCATCTTTTTTTCTTTAACCACTTAGCTTCATCATGTTGCCTAGCCAATGAGGTTTAATCCTTAGACATTAAAATGCCACCTATTGGCTAGCCAATGGAATTCCTTATTGACACCAAAAGTGCTCTCTCATTGGCAAAAAATGCCACCTAATGTACCATATTTTTTAGTCATTTGGCAATTTTCACATGGCAATCACATGGCTTCATATGTCTTTAACCAATGAGCTTCATCCATAGCCATTTAGAGTGCTCCTCATTGGCCCAAAATGCCAATTCATGTACTAGGCAAGGTGACTCATGTCTTTTTTTTTACTATTCATTTATTTACCACTATTCCATTTCACCCTTATATGGAACATTTTTTGCTCATCCTTTTTATTTACCAAAATGCCTTCTTATTTGCCAAATGGTCATTTCAATATTTATTTAATTATAAAATCACCCATATTTTCCTATATGGATCCTAAGGTTGGGCCTCTTTACAACAAAAAATCTAAATGGACTTCTAAGGTTGGGCCTTTCTACAACAAAAAATCTAAATGGACTTCTAAGGTTGAGCTCTTAAACTTATCCATCTTTCTTATTCTTGGCCATGAGAAAATGGGCCACTAAAAGCCTACCATCTGGTCATTGAAGATGTGCTCCCATGTTTCCACCAAAATGTCATCCATTTAGAATAATGGATCTCCATACTTCCAACAAGAATTGCCATTCTTGGCTAGCACAATGTTGCCGCATCTTCTTCCATTTCCTTAGTCGATTTGTTGACTAATTCTTCCCCATTCTAGGAGAGTAATATACCGTTGGAAAGCTCTTCAAATCAGCTTCAAAAGTCAAGAGGAAGTTTCTTTGAACGAAGACTTTAAAAACATGTTTTACTTGCAACAAACTCTAGAGGTCAAATCTGCCTTGCTTGCTTGGCACGAAGAGTTCGATCTTTTGACTCCAGCATTGTCTTCCATCTTTGTTTAGGGGGCCCAGACAAAATTAGGTGTATACACTACCGCGGTCAATTGTGATAAATATCGATCGTGAATATTGGTGGCGAAGAGAGCTAAAACCGCAAAATAGAGACCGTAGCATCGCGTAGCAACTGTTATTTAAATCTCTGCTTGGTGCAATCTGAAAAGAGGTCCTCTCTATTCTGCAATATTTCATCATCTATGCATAGTTATTGTGACTATCTTTGCTACTATATTCCTACATGAGTAAACATATATAGGAAGGTATATCTAGCTCTATCTCTCATTCTTTACTTGAGGGAAAGAAAGGTAGCTAACTTGATATTCAATTGCAGGCATTTTGATTGAAGTTCGTCTTATACACCGTCAGTGAAAATTTTAAATTTCAAGATATTAAAATATTATTACATGTCTCATTATTTTTATATAAATTTATTAATTTTTTAAAACATTTTAATCAAAAATTTTAACTCTATTAATGATGGATGAGATAAACTTCTTTATGATTAATTCTTTTTAATCATGCTTCCCTGGTTTCATTTAACACCACTCTGGTTTCGAGCTTGTATACAATAAATGGGATTGCCTTGCCAAGTACTGTGTTCCAACTAGGTAGTAACAAAGTAAACAATTAATTATCACAGAAATAATTTGAAAATTTTAAGATGGAGAATTGCAAAACAATATTGTTTTTTAGTGTTTGAGATTGTCAAAAATTGAATCCCGATCATTATAATTAAAAGTCCGGCACTCTACTAACATACTGAAAGACTGTTGACACAAAATAATCTTCTTAATTCTTGAATATTCCAAAATCAAGAATATACGAATTACCTTCGAAACATCAAAATTATTGAAAACAATTAAAAAGATCAACAAACATATATTATTATTAAAAAATAAAAATAACAGAAGGTCATGGATTAGAGTAGAGGTGCTCATGGGCCGGGCCGAGCCGGGTTCGGGCTGGGTTTAGATATGGAATCAAAACCATGTATGCATGCCCAAGCTAGGCCCGAAATATGGGTCTCAAATTCTGCCCAAGCCCGCCCATATTTGTAAATGAGTAGTCCAAATCCGTTTAGGCCCGCCCATATTATTTTTTTAAAAAAAATTAAACAAATATTTTTTTATTATTTAATTTTATTAATTTTATCTCTTTTTTCTTTTATTAAGTTCTAAAATATTGATAAATTATCATATTTTTAAATATTTACATTATAATATTATAGATATTTATTTTTTAAAAGCAATAAATTACATAATATATAAAATATAAAAAAATATATTATATAAATAAAAACGGGCTGGGCCGGGCTGGACTTGAGCCTTGATTGTTGGAGCCAAGGCTCGACCCATTTTCTAAATGGGCCTCATTTTTTTGCCCAATCCCATATTTCGGACCTAATATTTTTGTCCAAACCCTCCAAAATGTGGGCGAGCCTTCGGGTTTGGACGGGTAGCCCGGCCCTTGAGTAGGTCTAGATTAGAAAAATACCTACTTAATTTTAATGAAGAAAATCGTGGTCTGACTGTGTTTGTGACTTCTCTATTATTTTGGGAATCTTTGTTACCCAAATTCGGAGTGAGTATCAGATACGGATTGGATATAAGTCCGATACAAATATACTTAATTTTTTAAAGTTTATTCACATATTAAGAGGATCATATCCCACATTCATGTCCGAATATATGTAGAACATAGGCATCAAATACGAATACTTTGAAATAGAGTTTCTATTCAATCTATTTGAGATGGAGTTGAAGATATTGGCATACTTCCAAGGCCTAGGCCTGGATAAAAAGTTAACATTCTTGGATCACTTTTCGCAAAAAGATTCCCAACCACTTTGTCAATTCTAGAAATAAAAAAAGAAATAACTTTTCGAATGGCTAGTAATTCAGCAATATTAGAACCAACAATTCTAATGTTCTTGGAAAACATGAGAAAAATGTTTTTAATGTTAAAGTGGATATATAAATATGAAATTTAATTATCATTATAGGATTATTGATTGTTGAATTTTGTCACTGTATTTTAATTGTATTGAACTTTGTCACCATATTTTTATTTTGACTGATTTTTCAATAAAATTTAATAGTGAAAGAATATAAAATATTTCGTTTATAAAGTTTAAATAAATTTCATAAAAGCAAAAATTGAAGGAGTTCATGGGTGAGGTTGCATCCAATTGCCACCTCTAAAAACCTAGGCCTAGGCTCGATCTCAAGTCTCAACCCACCCATTTAAAATTTATTTAATACTAGATTAAACCTCCGCGCGATGCCGCGGAAATCAAATGTTAAATATACGATGACAACATTTCTAAAAACAAAAATTAACAATTAAACAAAAAAAAATTAATATTTTTTAAAATAGCAAAAGAGAACTGTCATAACAATTTAAAGTTATAAAGAATTTATAAAGTCAGCTTAAAAGATAAATCTAAGTGAAACAAATTTTATCTTAAATTGAATCACAATGACAAACTATGTAAAATATAAAATGAATTGAGACACGACACGAACACAATATAGAAAAAATAATTAAAACACAACACGAAAAATTCAATACGAATATTCGAACATGTAAAAATATACATAAAATGAATTATTAACGTGTAAAAATTTATAGTACTTTATATATATTATTAACGTGTAAAATCTTATAATATTTTGAAGGAGAAAAAAACACGAACCCGTCAAGAACACACAAATTTTTCTCTAAATCGAATCACTATGACAAATCATGCAAAATATGTCATGAATTGAGATACGACACGAACACACAATTTTTTCTCTAAATTGAATCACAATGAAAAACTATGTAAAATATTAAATGAATTGAAACACGAATTATCAACGTGTAAAAAATTATATAAATATATAATACTTTAAACACAAAAAATAACACGAATACACAAATTTTTTTCGTTTTTTTCCTATCATTTTTTTTTATACACTAAAATAAAGTGGGGTCCACAACAAAATGGGGTCAAAAAAAAATTGGAGGGGGCGACATGGTCACCCTCTCTTTGCTTCAAAAAATCTAAAATTTATATATTGGATTAAAACATACAAAGTAATATTAATATATCAACATTTTTTTGGATAAGCAAAGTATTTTTATTTATCCAAAGAAGCATGAAACTTGCTATTGTTTTTACAAACTACAAATGCAGTAATAATCAAACTTGCTATTCCTTTATTGCCAAAGATAATATATTTATGCATTCCAAGCCAGTCTCATGATGACCGAGATTAATGCTTTCCCCTAAGCTTCTTCACTTCCTTCCTCCTGCCAAGTTCCCACTAGTCTACTGATAGCACATGCAACTAGTATTTTTCTCCACACATGCTTTGAGTAATCACAGTTGAAAAACAAATGGCCTCTTGTATCATCTTCTCTAGTGTTGAATATACAGTCCATAGAATTTAAACCCCAAGTACACATACTTCTTTTATTAGGCAATCTATCAAGTACATCTAACCAGGATATAATGAAATACCTAGGAATTAGAAAATGACACTAAACCAACCTATGCCACACTACCTTATCCTGCTTGTGCCTTACTTCATTCCAAACTTGAGCTACCTTATAGTTAGAACCTGGGAATCTCCATACCATTTTGTCTCCTTGCTGCTACATGAATTTAAAGGCTAAGTTTCCCAGTTTAACAGCTTCCTCAAGTTCCAACTGAATATCTGTAGTGGAATCAGCTGCATAATATTGCTACCCTTCAAAACATATTTTTCTATCATGCCGCCCACAAAGAGCTTGCTTGAGTAAGCACCATCCATAAATTTCTCAAACTGCAAGCTTTGTTCTAAGAGACCAATTCCTTAAGCCCCAAACCACCCTCTGAATTAGGATGACATATAGTTTTCCAGCTAACCCTGGCTTCTCTTGCACTACCTTCTCCACCTTTCCAAAAGAATACACCACAAAGTTGAGTAATTTTCTTAACAACTCTGGTTGGTAATATAAAGTTCCTACACCAAAAAATTCAAGATGCTAAAGATAACACACTGGATAAGTTGGAGTCGACCAGCATATGACAGATGTTTAGCAGTCTATCCTTTGATTCTCTGAGTGATTTTCCCTACCAAAGGAAAACAATCCTTGTCACTATGCCTTTTAGTAACTAGTAGCACTCCTAAATACCTAACAGGTAAAGAACCAATCTTAGAACCTGTTCTAGCAACTATGGCTTCATAATCATCTTCTCTTATTCCTGTACTAAATAGCACACTTTTAGCACAGTTCAGCTTAAGCCTAGAGAACTGATAGAAAACTTCTAGGATTTTGGCAATAGCCTCAACAAAGGCTAGTCTTCCCTTAGTGAAGATTAAAAGATTATTAGCAAAGCACAAGTGTGTAAGTCCAATTTTCTTTCATTTAGGATGAAAGGAGAGGACCTCATGAACAGCTGCTGAGTTCAATAAGTAAGACAATACATTCATGGCAATGACAAACAAGTAAGGGGAAATTGGACCCCCTTGCACCAATGAAGTATCTTGCTAATCCACCATTGACTGCCATGGAGTATCTAGGAGTAGTTAGACACTTGCTTATCCAATCTATGGTGATTTTAGGTAAATTAAGCACAGAGAGGATCTAGATGTTGAACTTCCAATTGAAAGAGTCAAATGCCTTCCTTAAGTCCACTTTGATAGCACAACGAGCAGATAAAGAGGACTTGTGATAATCATTTAGTACCTCCTGGGCCATTTGCACCTTATCTATTAAACTCTTTCGTATAACAAAAGCACTCTGGTTGCTGGAGATGATATCTAGAAGACAACTCTTCAATCTGTTAGCCAGTATTTTTGTGACACATTTGTAAACTGTAGAACAAAAAGAGATGGGTCTAAAGTCTGACATGCCTCTAAGATTTGGTACTTTAGGAACCAATGTAATAATTGAAGAGTTAAAGGCTGACAAGAGGTCATTTGTCCTAAAAAATGCATCACTGCCTCAACAACATCTTCTCTCACTATGCTTCAAGCACACTTAAAGAATTATGCAGTATATCCATCAGGGCCATGGGCTTTGTTGCTGTTTACAGCAAACATTGTAGCCTTGATTATATCTTTGGTAACTGAAGCAAACTGAAGCAGCCAGCATGTCCTTCAGATCATTGAATAAAGAAACTTGCAACAAGTCTTTCAACAACCCATCAGTACAACCAGTAACATTTAAGTCAGGAGCTCCTAGAAGCTGTTGAAAAATGTTAACTGCCTCAGTAGCAATCTGGCTATAAGAATCCAACTTATTTCTTTGATCATCATATAATATCTTTATGGTATTAAACTTTTTCTTGACAATCATTTGTTTATGAAAGAAGCTTGTGTTCTAGTCACTTTCCCTTACCCACTATATTCTGGACTTTTGCCTGTAAAATTTTTCTTCAATAGCTATTAGATCAGCTAGCTCTCCAACTGCTTATCTCTCCAGCAACATTTTTTCTCAATAGGAGCTTGAGACAATAGATCTAGTTGTATAGATTCTCTATCAGAAATATTACCAAAATGAGATATGTTAAAAGCTTTAAGGTAAGTCTTTAACCTTTTTAATTTTCTATGTAGCTTCACCATAGGGTTTCCTTCAACCAGTAAGCACCAAGAGTTCTCAACAATTCTCTTGAACTTTGGATGACGGGTCCAGTACTTAAAAAATTTAAATGGCTTGGGCGGGGAAACCTTATCAGTTTGGAGCTTAAAAAACCTAGGGTAGTGATCTGAGACCTCAGGAGCAAGGAAATCCACACCAAAGTTTGCAAAACTGACATGCCAGCTTGTGTTAACAAGAACCTTATTCAGTTTTCTTGATAAGATTCCCTGAAGCCTGTTATTACACCAAGTTAAAATAGGACCTACAAATGGATGATCTATTAGATCAAGATTGGCCTGGCAGTCATAGAAATCCCTCATATCAAATCTAGCAGCTTAAAGTCTATCATAATCTGAGCTCTCTCTTGGGTAATGACAATAAAATCCCCTACCACCATCCAAGGGTTATCTCCTACCTTCCTCCCAACATACCGAGTCTTGCCCAAAAAGCTATCCTGTCTACCTCTCTGTTGTAGCCATATATAGCTTATAGAAAGAACTTTTGACTTCCATAAGTAATGGAACAAGTTAAAGCTTTACCAGAGACATACACAAAAACAACTTGCCACTGATTTCTCCACATAAACCATATCCTTCCATTATTAGCAAAATTATAGTTATGTAGAATATACCAACTAGCAAAATACTTATCAAAGATAGCCTGAGAATTTTGTTGCTTTAATATAGTCTCCAGCAAACACAAAATATCAACATTCAACCTCCTTATTCTATTAGCTACTCCACTTTGTTTATCGGGGTCATTCAACCACTTAACATTCCAAAATAAGCAAATCATAAAGTAGAAAAGAAAGGATAACTTTCTGAAGCAGACTTATCTGCTTTTACCACCTTGGTTTTCCCCTTTCCATGATGATTCTTCTTCCGGGGTTTAATGTGATCCCTGAATTCAGCTACATCAGTTATTGTTGCTCTAATTTTCTTAGAGATGAGACAAAGTTTTCAGCCACCTGTTAACACTGAATCAACTGTAGTATTAAGAATGGAAAACTTGTTTGCTAATAGCATAGGTTGCAGCTCAGTTGTCTCCACAACTTTTATGATAGGTTGTTGGATAGCATCAGATCCGCCATGGTCGTATTCACAAGATTTCTCTCCAGCTTCTTAAGGACATCCATGATCCCCACTAGTCTGTAAAGTTTCCACATGCTCTAAATCAGACACCTTAGTCAACATATCTTTCCCTTTAGGAATCCACTTCTTTGCTACAACTGGTTTCTCTTGGCATACCTTTTTCTCATGCCCAAACTTCTTGCAATAGGAGCATTTTGGTGGTATCTAAGTACTTTCATTTGAAACTGAAACCAATGTTCCTTGTCCCAGCTCAACGTCCATAAACCCAGGCAAGAATGTCTGTACATCCACTTTTACACAAATGTTTAGCAAATTCAAGCTTCTGTTTGAGAACGGTTGCTCTATCCATATATAATGGCTGACCTAGCGCACTAGCAATATAATTGAGACCGGTTTTGGTGTACATTTCGAATTAGACGTTGCCCAACTTGATCCAAACTCGTATTTACTTCATATTAAACTCCAATGAACTCATCCTAGGCTCCTATTTGAGCATAATTATGACTTTATTTTGTAGATGATAGGGCCTTGATTCAATCACCCAATCTCTGGTTTTTAGCGAGGGAAATTGAATTATATATTGATTCATACCCACTGGTGTGATCTCAACTTGGCCCTCTTTTCCTTATAGCAGATTTTCCATCTTCTGAAACTAGCTAAAATTGGAAGCTCTTCCTAGAAACTAAGCAACTACAACATCCTGCCATTGATTAGAGCTTTCCTCGAGCACTTATTCAGGTGGCATCACAACAAACCTTCCATTATCCTGCAATAAATGATAGAACTCTAAGGTTTGGTCAGCTATAAAGGAAAAAAATGAACGCCAATCCACAGTGCTTTTCCCCACTTCCTAAACCATGTTAGCAAATTCAGTTATAACTTCCTTCTCTTATAGGTTCTTAGGGTTTACACATCCTCTATTCGCCTCCACCTTCAAACCTGTTCCACTAGCATTTCCAATCATCAATGGAGGAAAATCAGCACTCAACCTTGGATGCACTAAAGTCTCAGCTGAAAGAGATGAAGTAGTTTGCGCCATTTTTATGTAGAACATGGTGCAACTTTGGAAAATGCTGTAGTCGATCAAAAGATAACTTGACCGAAGCAAATCAACAAAATCAAGTGCGAAAATAAGAAAATAGTGGAAAATTGAACAAGATTCAATAAGAAATCAAGAAAAATCACAAGAAAATGAGGTAGAAACTCGAGATTCTCTCTTATTAACGTTAAATATGCTAACATGTGCCCAGAGAATTTACTAACTTTCTCACCTCATTCTTTTCAACATTTTTAAGTACATTTTATATAAAAAAATAAAAAAAAATCTTTACTAATATAATTGTCGATACGTGATCTCGTCGCGGGGACCCTCTCGAGTGAGGTGAGGAAAAACAAAACAGGCGAAGAAAAATATGACTTAATTCCTCTTGAAGTTAAAGGGTCGAGGGTATGCAAACGACCTTGAAAAAGAAATGGAGTAGCCACCAATCTTTTTGGCTACGTATGATCGGCCATCTATTAAAACCGATTTTTATGAAACATTTTAAAATTAATTAAAACATTTTTGTAAAACCAATTTCGAAGTCTGCGCTTTGAACCAGAGAAAACAAGTGCGAGTTTGGGAGTCGGTTACGCACGAGGAAGGATTAGTACCCCGACAACGCCCGTATAAAACAGTACCTTATTAGTCGTGTGTTATCTCAAGTCTCGGTGAAAAATCGGTTTAAATTTGTGTTCGAAAATAATTCCCTTAAAAAAAATTCATATTTTACTTGAAAATAATCCAAAATTTACTTAGCATAAAATTTCCTATATTTTTCGACAGACTCGGCAAAATATGGAATTTTTTCTTGATTTTGAAATTCTCCGAATCATCTTATTTTTTAGAAAAAAGATATTCCGTTGTTAATGATAATTGATGATATCCTCCCCGGCTGACCCAGTAGAGAATTCATGAATTATTTTAACTCGGGAATAATCTTGATTTATGAAAATATTATTTGTTTTCCATGTATTTTGAAAAATCATTGAAAATAATCATGAGTATGCAAAAATGCTGCTAAGATGAAAATTAAATGAGCATGCGCATTTATCATGACATGAAAAACTTTTAATTGTGACATGGTAAAAGAAATTATGACATGCATGAGGATGAATGTCGTGGCATGAAAATGATATGGCAAACGAATGATATGGCATATAAATGACATGGCATAAGAATGAATGTCATCTGAATGAAATCGACATGGCAAACAAAATGACATAGCATAAGAATGGATATCATGCGAACGAAATCGACATGGCTAACAAAATGACAGGGCATGTGAATGACATGGCATAAGAATGAATGTCATGTGAATGAAATCGACATGACATACAAAATGACATGGCATATGAATGACATGGCGTAAGAATGCATATCATGTGAATGAAATCGACATGGTAAATAGAATGACATGGCATGTGAATGACATGGCATAAAAATGAATGTCGTGTGAATGGAATCGACATGGCATGCAAAATGACATGGTATATAAAATGACATGGCATAATGAATGACATGGCATGTGAATGACATGGCATATAAATGACTGATGCACTCAAAAGAGTATATCTTATTTAACCTTGCACTAAAAAGATTAGTTGTAAAGTATAGTAGTTAGCAAGGGTCGAGTCCTCATGGGTTGGGTTTCAGTTTATAAATTATTAGTTTATAACTTAGATTCAAAGAAAACAAAGTAAAGGGGATTTTGAAATAGTTTAAAAGTAAATAAAACAATAAAAGTAAGAAAGCAAGTAAATAATAAGTAATCAAATATGAGAAAGGTATGGGTAAGTTTTCTTTCTCCTTCTCCACCACTAGACATCATTAAGAATCAATAATCAGATCTATCAACATCAATTAACTATCAAAATTATCAACCGTAGATAACAACAAGCTCTGTTACCCCAATCTTTCCATAGTTCGTCGTTAAATAAAACAAGCTCTCTATTTAATCTCTAACTACTGGACAACCTAGAATAAGCTCTCTAGATTTAATGTAATGGCAGCTTTATGATGAGAAAGATAGGTTGATCTAGGCAACAAACATAAAAATTTGGATTGTTTAACCCATGTTATGTTCCACTTTGCAATTAGCAAAAACTCTAACATAATCATTAATCACAAATTGCCACTTATGAATAGGTAATCAAGATAATTACACGGATCAAGACTCCTAAACTAGCATTAGATAATTATCAAGATCCATCTAGTTGTACACCTAAACAAATCAAGACAAAGATCATAAACAATTCTTACGGAAGAACATAAGCAACTTTGATAGAAAATTAATGATAGATAGAATCTAAAAATCGATTACAAAAACATGTCTAGGGCTTTGAAATCACCCTTAACCAAAGAAAAGTTTAGCCTAGCATAGGCATAGTTAACATAGACATAAAAGAAATTAAGAAGAAAAACTAAAAGAAAGAAAAAGAAAATCAGAATACAAGAGTAGAAGAAGTGTAGAGATCAGCTTCCCCTTGTGTCTCTATTTATAGGCAGCCTCTAGGTCTTGAGCATTTAATGTTGAGTGGCAGCTAAGGTTTCTTCAGAATAAGGAAAAGTTGGTGACTTGCAGGCAAAGGATATTTAAGCAAGGAAAGATGCTTTACTTGCAGCCAAAGCATGTAGAAATAAGGAAAGTCATAGCTGATTTAAATCTCCTACTTTGACAAGGATTAACTTTAAAGAAAGATTCTTGCAATTAATGCAAAGTTGAAAGGTTGACAGCCACTAATCCTACTTTGACTAGGATTTTCTCACATGGAAAATTAAGTTGATTCTTGCAATTAATGCAATTAATGCAAGATAACACCTACAAAACACAAAACCATAGTAAACTATCAAGGATTTCAAGGAACTAAGCATAAAATATAAGGAATTGATATATGAAAATATATGAATTTAAGCACTTATCAAACTCCCCCACACTTAGTCTTTTGCTAGTCTTCGAGCAAAATCAAATATAGACAAAGTAAGAAAATCGATTCTAGTTCACTTTCAATACAACTTATAGACAGTCATTGAACAAGTCTAATAAACTAATCAATAGCTTAAAGAATTTCACAAAAAATCATGCTTGATAGTAAAGGGTTTGAGTTAAGCTGACATTAACATAACATATCTCAATCAAAATAGTGCATGTTCAAACTTAATCTCAACTTCTAACATCGGATACTCTCATGATTTTCACTCTTTAAAGTAGTGGTAAAGTGTTTACGTCAATCAATCTCATGAAAACAGTTCTACCATATGCTTGCTTGTCCACCTATTCTCCACTACTTAGATCATGAAACTTCATGAATCAAGAGGTCTTTATTCAAGGTTGTAATCGGGCCAAGGGGTTGTAATATGGTTAAAGAATAAAAGGAAAAGGATATTACAAAGGTTCCAAAGATTTCATAGAGTTTAGAGACATAATAAGATTCATACAAAGAAAACTTCTCAAAACTCTTTACTATGCATATAATACATAGGCCGAATATTCATGTTGGCCTTTCTTCATTCTAAACAACTTTGTATCATCTTTTTCTTTTTCCACAAGTTAAAGAGATGATTCTTTTTTTTTTTTTTTACATATGGGAATCTATTTGGCAATATTCCCTCTCTTTTTCTCTTGACTTTTGCCTTTCTCTTCCCCTACACTTATTTCTTGTTTCTAACCCAAATTATCAATAGATCTTCCTTGTCTTTGCAAAATGTCTCAAAACATGCTAATTCATCTTTAGAACAAGGGTAAGGGTATAAATAAGTATATTTAGGTTAGGGACAAGATGTGGTTATCAAAGAAACAGCTTATTCAGTGTAGGCTCAAATTGGCTTGCTAGTGGTATGTTCTCTTGGAACATCAATAAGGAATGGTTGTTTGGCCTTGGTTATAATCCTAATGCCCCTATCATATTCATGTTGTCACATAAATCAATATAGTCTCAAAAAGGTTTGTCGCAACCTAAAAAATAACAAGTCTCATCGCAAGACTTTATTATTCGTTAAGCGTGACATTAATAAAAAAGAGGAAAAGTCGACTTAATTCCTCTAGAAAAACGAAGGTGTCGATACGTGATCGCAATCGCGGGGACCCGTTCGAGTAAGGAGAAACAGAAGCAGAGGAAAAGATGACTTAATTCCTCTAGATTGAAATAAAAGGTCGAGGGTATGAAAACGGCCTCGTAAAAAGACATGGAGTCGCCACCAATCTTTTTTAGCTAGGTGTGATCGGCCACCTATTAAAACCGGTTTTATAAAACATTTTAAAATTAATTAAAACATTTTTTTAAAACCAATTTCCAGTCTGCGTTATAAACCAGAGAAAATCGAAGACTCGGGTTCGGGACTTGATTACGTGCGAGGAAGGATTAGCACCCCCACAATGCTCGTTTAAAATGGTACCTTATTAATCATGTGTTATCTCAAGTCTCGGTAAAAAATTGGTTTTTAATTTAGTATTTCAAGTTAATTCCCAATTTTAAGAAAAATAATTCCATTTTTAATTGAAAATGATCCGGAATTTATTAATTCAAAATTTTCCTATATTCCCCGACAAAATCAGCAAAATATAGAAATTTTTATTCATTTGGAAAACTTTCCAAATCATTCTCATTTTTTGAAAGAAAGATATTCCTTTATTAATGATAATTGATGATATTCCCTCCAGCAAACCCGGTAGAGAACTCATGAATTATTTTAACTCGAGAATATCTTTATTTTTATTGAAAATCATTGTCTTTTTCAAAACATTTAAAAATATATATGAACATGAACATGTATGACATAAATAAAATGACATAACAAAGTCTAGATAATATAATGCAACCTAAATGATATGACATAATTTAAATGGCATAGTATATTATAGATGAAATGAAAAATCCTAAGTGTCATAGTATATTCTAAATGAGATAAAATGATTTAAATGACATGGCAATTTTAAATGATATGGCATATTTTAAATGACATGGCATATTCTAAATAATATAACCTAAATGACATGGAATATGATCTAAGTGACATGAAACATAAAATAATGCTATCATTAAATATGCATGAAAATAAAATAAAAATGCATGAACATAGTATATGCTAAATAATGTGACAAAAATAAATGACTAAAAAAATAAAAAATATAGGATAGCATGAAATATTCAAAATCATATGGCAAACAATATAACATCATAAAATGTAAATCAAAGTAATAATAATATCATGGAAAATATCATAGAAAAAAATCACATATTAAATAAAATGCATGAACATGGAAAATGCAATGCTTGAAAATGTATTTTTTCCTCTAAATAAAGAAATCCGTATATCTAAAAAGATATCCGGCTACCTTAGGAAATATGTCAAATTAGATTTTCTAAAAACAAAATTTTGTGATTGTTTAAAAACAATTTTGAACAAAAACTTGAATGAAGATTAAAACCCCTACCAAACCCTTTTAAAATGGCTCTAATTTCCTGAGTTTAAAATCCCGGACTTGACAACCCTTAACCCGGGATTTATAAAATCATTTTTAAAGTTTAAAAAAGCTTAGAAACTATCCTAAGACAGTAGCTAAAGCTTCTACCCAACCCTCTCTAATTGCCTTAGCCAAATTCAACCATTGTTTTTCTTTTGAATTCAAATCTGCCTCTACTGTCCGATTTTGACACATGATATTTCAGCCTATTTTTAAAAATTCAAAAAATTCTAAAACAAATACTGGAGACTCATAACATGTAAAACTACACGAGAAAAAATTTTCTTAATTTTATGATTAAAGATGACTCCCAACAAAAATCAGAGAAGTTCGAGTACTAGGTGAAAAAAAAACTATTTTGCCAAAACACATTTTTTGCCTTTGATAAAATCATTTAAAAATCAAAGTAAAATGTTGGAGACTATCCTAAAGATCTACAAACAGTAGCTAAAACATTTAAAAACCTTGGAAACAAATTGGCTAAGTAAAAAAAAAAAAATCACAAAGGTAGAATAATCAATTTGACAACTCTTTAATTTTTCACAAGTATGCTCAAGAGAGCATGACTTTGAGCCATTGATTGGCCTAAGTCATAAATCTTGTGGCAATGACATGGAATGCATGGACATAAAGAAAATGAAATGTATGAAATGCATGGTCTAAAGCATAAATGGTAAAGGAAATGCATGACAATTCAAAATAACCTAAATGCCTAGCATGAGTTTGCATGGCAATAAATGCTTTCCTAACTTAATATGCATGCAATGCTTGATAATGCAAATAAAACTTGGACCTAATATGTTATGAATATGCATGAAAACGCTAATGTAACCTAAGACCTAAGTAGCATAGCAATGCATGGAATACCAATATGATTTAAGACCCAATATGCATGGCGATACCAATATGGCCTAGATTTAAAATGTAATGAACATGCATAGCAATACTATGAACATACAATGACCAATGAACCTAATGCTAATGCTGGAACAAACAGAAACTAATGCATAATTTCAAGATATGATGATGCAAAGCATGTTACCTAAACAAAATGCAAATGCATGACAAGGCAAGGAATGCATGAAGAGGTCGAATGGTCACATATACTCTAGTGCAATCCTATCTAGTAAATGGCATAAGTACATGACAAATCATATCAAGATACATAATGTCAAGACATTTTTACAAGCATATGACATACTAAAATAAAAATGCATAAGCTCATGGCATGGAGATGCAAACAAGTCAAGAAACAAGATGAAAATGCACATGCAAGGCATACTAAATATCAAGATATGCTAACTCATGGCATGGAGATGCAAACAAGCCAAGAAGCAAGATGAAAATGCACATATAAGGCATGGAAACATGGAGTAGCCGAATGGCCATATGACAAAATAAAGAAATGCAAACATGTTTATAATATAAGACATGATATATGAAAAAAAATGAACAATATGAGCATATGAACACAATGGCCGAATATGCAAGGGAATATTATTAAGCATGGAAATGAAATATAGAAACAAATATAGCACATAAAATAATGTAAAGAACATATAAAAAATAAGCATGGACATGCAAAGCAAATAACAAGCAAAACTTAGTAAATAAAACAAGGAAAGTTAAGCTCCATGGTTGGTATAAAATGGGCATAGCCTCTCACCTAACCATAATCACTTGGTCTTGCCAAGATCATGAAGCCTTTCCATTTCAAAAAATCAGAAAATCAACCATGTTAAACAACAAAATTAAGGTGAGCTTCATGGTAGGTAAAAATGGGCATAGCCTCTCCCCTAACCATGGTCACTTGGTCTCACCAAGATCATGTAGCCATTTCAACCTTTTTGCTTCATATTTTGTAAAAGATCAGAACCTTAGAATACTTAAATAAACCTTCTAAAACTCATTTTTTTACAACAACATGCAAGGAAGAAAAAAAGAAAAGACCAAGGCAAACAACATACCACATCCGGCTAAAGCAAAAGCTATGTAAAAAAAATTGTTTTCAACTCTTTTGATGAAGAAGAAGAGATGAAAACTTAAGTAAACATTTAAAAAACTTTATTTCTATGAAAAAAGTAGTAGGAAAACAAGATAGAAAATCAAGAAATCACCATGGAAAACAAGAAGAAAGCTATGCTAGAGCTTGGTAGAGATGACTACCTTCAAGCTCTCTATTAAAAACCTTTTTTTTATTTCTTTAAAAAAAATTTCTTTGCTAAATTAGCTACTGAATTCAGCCAAAAACCTATGAAAAAATGAAACCAACCCCTCCTCTAATGGCTTGGCCGAATGGCCCTCTCACCCTTATATGGAAATTGCACTTTTTCTCCTCCAATCTTGGCCTTTAGATTAAGATATTTTGATGACAACATAAAAATGTCATATTGCCAATTGATAGCAGCCCTTAAGATTTGTACCCAGCCCTTGTAGTAACCTCAGCCCTTAGATGCAAAAGAGGACCAATCCCATGCACTCCCTTGCTTGCCCCCTTGAGTGCCTACCCTTGGATGAGTTGTGCTCTTCCATTCTTGGTCATTGGATGAGGAAAACATAAAAATGACATCTTGTAGATTAAATAAAGCCCTCAACATGTGTACTCAGCCATTGATATGGCCTAAGCCATTGGATGAAAAGAGACAATCCCATGCACTCCCTTGCTTGACCGAATGGATGTTCACCCTTAGATGAATTGTGCTCATCTTTTTTCTTCCATTCTTGGCCATTAGATGAGGGTTCTTTCATGAGAAATAAAAATTTCATCTTGGCATTTAAACTTGGCCATTGGATGGTGCATTCAACTTTCCTACAAGGCACCTAAGCCATTGGATGAAGGGGGGGACCATTTGCAAGGTGTTAGTGGTAGCATGTGGCTTGATAGTGACTAGGGAATAAAATTGTTCAAGCTTCCTTCTTCTCCTCTATGCTGGCTGACCAAGGGAAGAAAAATCCCAGCAATTCCTTCTTCTTTAATAATTTTCTCAATTACAAAATTGCCTTTTTTTGGTTTCTTCAGTGAAATGACCTTTTTGCCCCCCGGACCTAAATAAATAGCAAACGGACTCCAAATTCAAATTTTATTTTTTCAATACTTCTGAAATAATAAAAAATTGAATTCTGGAAGTTTTCAAAATTTTTTGAGTTCATTTGCTATTTATTTCGGATTTATTTCCAAAATTGCCCCTTTTATGCACCTGAACTTTACCATTTTTTAAACGAGCTCCGAATCCATATTTTTATTCACCAATATCTTCCAAATAATTTAAAAATATGATCTGGAAGTTTTCATAATTGTTGGAGCTCATTTGCTATTTTTTCGGGATTTATATGCTTGAATTACTGCATAGGGGACCCGGGACTTGGTCATTTTGCAAACGAACTGCGAATCAAGATTTTATTTCTCCAATATCTTCCAAATAATTTAAAAATGAGATCTTCCAATTTTCAGAATTTTAGGAACTCGTTTGCTATTTTTTCGGGATTTATCCTGTTGAATTTTTGTATAGTGGGCCCGGGATTTGGCCATTTTGCAAACGAACTCCAAATCAAGATTTTCTTTCGCCAATATCTTCAAAATCATTTAAGAATGTGATTTGCAAATTTCCAGAATTTTTGAAGTTCATTTTCTATTTTTCCCATATTTTCCAATTTTGTCTTTTTTGCCTCCGAAACTCGATTTTGCTCAAAACAAGTCCGATTTTCAGATTTTCTTCAAACTGAACCTTGGGATATCCTTGTTTAATCACTCTTCATCAATTAGGGGCTTTAGCCCTACCGAATTAGGTCATTTTTGTAATTCGTCTAAATTTCACCAAAATTGCCTAGAAAACCTTAATTCTCGGTTTTCTTCCGAATTGACTTTTCTATCAGTTTTTCTTCCAAGTGGCTTCTCCATTACCTGTAGTCAATACTTATCTTTCATTTGGAACCTTCAATTCGAACAATTTGACCATTTAATCACTTTTCCCCATATTTCCCGAACTAGGGTTTCCTTCCTACTGAATCTCCGTAACCCAACTTTCAAACTCTACATCTTTCAATGTAGACCTCGGATTATCAAAATTATTTCATTGTTTTTCAATTGAGCCTCAAATCTTGATTTTGAAAGTGGGTTGACTTTTTTAGTAGTTGACTTTTTTGGGGTTGACTTTTTCGAGGTTGATTTTTTTGGGGTTGACTTTTTTTAGTTTAACTTTTTCTGTCTGCTTTCTTAGACTAAGTCTCGGAGTACCACTTGCAAGATGAGAAAAGCCTTTTAGCATTCTGAAACATCAATTTAGGAAGAAAATATATCTGATTTAGGGGTCCGGACAAAATTAGGTGTCTACAAGGTTTAAAGCAAGTTCTAGAGAATCATGTAATCATGAAAGCACACAAGAAAGAAATTAGATTGATATGTATAATGCATCGATCATATAGGCTCAAAAACTCACAAGGATGATTATACAAGTCAATATTAAGTCTAAACATACTTCTTTCTCAATCAACATATCATATTAACATTGGCTCATAAAAGTGATATTTTAAGCTCAATTCTCATGAAAAATCTTCTCACTAATAAACCAGTTTTAGACTTATGCAATTCATATCTTATCATAGTATTGAAAGGAACTGAAACACACTAAAACAAATTAAAAAGACTAAAAATCAAAAAATTGACAACCTAAAATAAGAAATCCTAAATTCTTCCCCCCACACTTAATTCTTACATTGTCCTCAATGTAATACTATCATCAAACATGCAAGAATTATGTGTAAGAGAAAGGAACTAATAAAAAAATAAACAAATAATAATAAATATATATTAATAACTCAAAACAAACTAATAAAACCTAAAACACTACATAAACAATAAAAATAATAAAAGGAAAAAAAAAAAAGCAAATCTGATTATGGCAGGTTGGTAATTTCTTCATTAATTGGGTTGTCTTCCCAATTAGCACTTGAGTTAATTTGTCCAACCTAACCAACACCCCTTCTTGGCATTTTAGGCTTTTTTGTTATAGGCATGAGACTTTCAGGATTCCTGCATTTTGTTGAAAGTTGTCTGTGCACTAATAGCAGATACATTCTCCACCACAATTATTATTCCATCACTTTTGGTGGTGCATTGTTCTTTGAGGAATGGTGCATCTTTCGGTGCTTGTTGAATGGCATCCACAAACAAGTTGTTTAAGGTTTCCAGCATGTGTTGTTCATTCCTCCTCCTTGAACTTTGCAAATCTGCTAGGAAAAGGTGGAGAAGAAACATTATTATAAATAGGAACCTTAAAAGTTACCTCAGGTGCCGAATTACTCTCAATTGGAATTGTGGCTTCATCATCGTCAAGAGTAGAATCCATCTCTAATTCTTTCTCATCCTCAGTTTCCCTTGGATTTTCTGATTCATCCTCAAGTTGTGTGGCACTAACACTCTCCTTTGGATCAATCATAGTTTGGGAAGGGAGCTCTTGAGATCTTTGTTCTACTAATTGGCTTATCGTTGTTACCATTTGTCCTATTTGAGTTTGCAATTGACTCATCCTTGTTTCCATTTGTCTGTTTGTTTCCCTTATGTCCTGTAGCATTTCCAATTGGTTAGTAGCAAGGGATTTGACAAGATCTGCTAGAGACTCACCTGAATTTTGTGATTGGGGCTGAAAAAGATATGGTTCTTGAGACCATGATTGATTGAAGCTCGATGTAAGATTGTAGTTGGCATAAGGATCTAATTCTTGATAATTTCCCGAGTAGCCACAATTAGGATGATCCCACCATCCCTCATTGTAAGTGTTTGGGAAAGAATCACACTGTTGTTGCTGGAACCCTTGTTGGCTTTGGTATCCTTCCACAACATAGGCTGGTTCAAAATTATCTTTTCGATAGTATGGGCATCAATTGGTTGGATGATCAACTATGAAGCACATTACACACTGCCTTGATTGTTGAACATTACCCATGGCCAATTGTTGAACTGGGGAGGTGAGATTGGCTTGTTGGTTCTCCATGTTCATGTATGCCACAAACTCTTCAAGTGTTAGATTGCTCAATTCCATTGTATTTTGCTCAAAAACTTAAGAAGAAAAACCTGTATGTACAAGAAAAATAAAATTAATTACAACTGAAAATAAGAATAAACCAAATAACTAATAAACTAAATAAAGCAATCCCCGACAACGGTGCCAAAAATTTGATGCACTCAAAAGAGTATATTTTATTTAACCTTGCACTAAAAAGATTAGTTGTAATGTATAGTAGTTAGCAAGGGTGGAGTCCCCAAGGATTGGGTTTTAGTTTATAAATTATTAGTTTATAACCTAGATTCAAAGAAAACAAAGTAAAGGGCATTTTTTGAAATAGTTTAAAAGTAAACAAAACAATAAAAAGTAAGAAAGCAAGTAAATAAGAAGTAATCAAATATGAGAAAGGTATGGGTAAGGTTTCTTTCTCCATCACTAGACATCATTAAGAATCAATAATCAGATTTATCAACATCAATTAACTATCAAAATTATCAACCTTAGATAACAACAAGCTCTGTTACCCCAATCTTTCTATAGTTCATCGTTAAATAGAACAAGCTCTCATTTAATCTCTAACCACTAGACAACCTAGAATAAGCTCTCTAGATTTAATGTAATAGCAGCTTTATGATGAGAAAGATAGGTTAATCTAGGCAACAAACACAAAAGTTCGGATTGTTTAACCTATGTTATGTTCCATTTTTCAATTAGCAAAAACTCTAACATAATCATTAATCACAAATTGCCACTTATGAAAAGGAAATCAAGACAATTACACGGATCAAGACTCGTAAACTAGCATTAGATAATTATCAAGATATATCTAGTTGTACACCTAAACAAATCAAGGCAAAGATCATAAACAATTCTTACAGAAGAACATAAGCAACGTTGATAGAAAATTAATGATAGATAGAATCTAAAAATCAATTACAAAAACATGTCTAGGGCTTTGAAATCACCCTTAACCAAAGAAAAGTTTAGCCTAGCATAGGCATAGTTGATAACTCGTATAATTATATAGTTTTTAGTTATGTTTTATTATTGTTTTGTGTCAAATACGAGTTATTATTGTTTAGTATAATTGTGTTTATGATCTTTTATATTTTTATGTAATTTGGTGTTTTTCACAAGTTTCTTTGAGTGATTTCAGATTACTAGAATTAAGGGCAAATCCAGTTCAGTTCCAGTTCCGACACCTTTTGCCATATCAGCTATATCTGGAATTTCACTCAAGCAATAAGGCTGAAATTTTAACCGTGAAAATTTAAGAGGCATATCTATCTTTTTCATGTTTTACACTTCTTGAAACGGAGTCGTTTTCCCTAGCGAAATCAACCATCAAGTTGGCTGATGTGCAATGACGTCTGTCCTGAGCAGTTTTCGGATTTTGACCATATCGTCCGATACACATCAGTAAATGAGCTGATTCTAACGGCTATGGATCACTAACTGATAGGGGAACATTTGTCTAGAAGACCATGTGATCAGATAAAGCCTCCAATATTGAAGAAATCGACCATCAAGTTGGCTGATGTGCAATGACGTCTGTGCTGACATGTTTTCGTATTTTGCCCATATCTGCTTATCCACATCAGAAAATGAGCTGATTCCAACGGCTATGGATCCGTAACTGATAGGGGAACCTTTTTCTAGAAGACCATGTGATCAGATCAGGCCTCCAACATTGACGAAATCGACCATCAAGTTGGCTGATCAAAATTGTCATACAATATGACGAAAATTGTTAGAAAAATTCACCCACCTATTATACCTACCTTTGAAATTTGTAAAGCTTGTCTCTTGTCATTTAGCCTTCCAAAATGTGTATAAATAGAGGGCCTTGGATGATTGTAGAGATTCATATTGTACATAGGTAGGATATTAGCCATTGTAATAAAATTCTCTAAGTTTTCTTCTTCTTTCTTTTCTCTAGTTTTCTTTTTCTTTAGAAAGATCAAGAGGTTGGATAATTAATATTCTTCTTCTTCTTCTTCTTTCTTTCTTTTATTTTCTTCTTAGATTCTATTTAATTTTATGTTTATAATGCCTATGCTAGGCTAAACTTCTATTTGGTTAAGGGTGATTTCAAAGCCCTAGACATGTTTTGTGATTGATTTTCAGATTCTATCTATCATTAATTTTCTATCAAAGTTGCTTATGTTCTTCTACAAGAATTGTTCATGATGTTGTCTAGATTTATTTAGGTGTACAACTAGATAGATCTTGATAATTATCTATTGCTAGTTTAGGAGTCTTGATCCGTGTAATTGTCTTGATTTCCTATTCATAAGTGGCAATTTGTGATTAATGATTATGGTCAAGTTTTCAATAATTGCAAAGTGGAACATAACCTAAGTTGAACAATCCGAGCTTATGTGTTTGTTGCTTAGATCAACCTATCTTTCTCATCATAAAGCTGCCATTAAATTGAATTTAGAGAGCTTATTCTAGGTTGTTTAATGGTTAGAGATTAAATAGAGAGCTTGTTCTATTTAACGACAAACTAAGGAAAGATTAGGGTAACAGAGCTTGTTGTTATCTACGGTTGTTAACTTTGATAGTTGGTTGATATTGATAGATCTGAAATTGATTCTTAATGATGTCTAGTGGTGGAGAATGAAACCTTAACCATATTTTTCATATTTGATTCTTCTTACTTATTTGTTTTCTTACTTTTAGTTTGCTTATTTTTTATATTTATTTTTATTGGCTGGTTATACCGCCTAATTTGTATATTAACTTTGTTTTATTTTTATTGGCTGGTTATACCGCCTAATTTAGTATATATATTTTTATTGGCTGGTTTTACCGCCTAATTTAGTATATATATTTTTATTGGCTGGTTATACCGCCTTGCATCTTATTCTTATTATTTACTTTAGTTTAAATCTGGCTTCAAAAACCCCTTTTCTTTTATTGTTCTTGAATTTAAGTTTTAAACTATTAACTTATAAACTAAAACCCAATCCCTGAGGACTCGACCCTTGCTAACTACTATACTTACAATTTATCTTTTTAGTGCAAGGTTAAATAAGATACACTCTTTTGGGTGCATCAAAATTTTTGGCGCCGTTGCCGGGGATTGTTTTCTTTAGTTTATTTGTTACTTGGTTTATTCTTATTTTCAGTTCTAATTAGTATTATTTTCTTGTACATACATGTTTTTCTTTTCAAATTTTGAAAAAAAAAAAACAATGGAATTGAGCAATCTAACACTTGAAGAGTTGGTGGCATACATGAACATGGAGAATCAACAAGCCAATCTCACCTCCCCAGTTCAACAATTGGCCATGGGAGGATGTCAAGGCCATCAAGTGTTCCAAGACCAACAGTATGATCATTACTCAAACACTTACCATGAGGGATGGTGGGATCATACTAATTATGGCTACTCGAAAAATTACCAAGAAGTAGACCCTTATGCCAATTACACTCATCCATCTAGCTTCAATCAATCATGGTCTCAAGAACTAGATCTTTTTCAACCACCACATATGACTCAAAACTCAGGTACTTCTTTAGAAGATCTTGTCTATTCTCTTGTTACTGATTCTTTGCAATTTCAACAGGAAACAAGGGCAAGCATCCAGAGTTTGGAAAAGCAAATGAGCCAATTGGCTAGTAGTATGGTGGGATGGGTAGCACAAAGATCTGAAGAACTCCCAGCCCAAACGATGGTTAACCCAAAGGAGAATGCTACTATTGTGACCTTGAAGAATGAGGAACAAGATGAGGATGAAACAAAATTAGAGATGGATTCTATTCTTGAGGATAATGAAGCCAAAGATCCAAATAAGAGTATTTCGGCACCTGAGGTAACGTTTAAGGTTTCACTTTTTACTAATGTTTCTTCTCCACCTTTTCCTAGTAGATTTGCTAAGTTCAAGGAGGAAGAACATGAACAACACATGCCGGAAACCTTAAACAACTTGTTTGTGGAGGTCATTCAACAAGTATCAAAATATGCTCCATTCCTCGATGACATATGCACCACAAAGGATGGTGGAATAATACTTGTAATGGAGAATGCATCAACTGTTGTGCAAAGAAAGCTTCCTCTCAAACGCATAAATTTGGGAAATTTCATGTATGAGCATGACAAGCCTAAAATGCCAAGAAGGGGTGTTGGTTAGGTTCAAAACACTAAATCAAGTGCTAATTGGGGGAGGCAGCCTAATTAGTGAAAGCATTGCCAAACTGCCATCCTCAGATTTGCTCTCTTTTTCTTTATCTTTTTCTTATGTTTCTTTGCTAATTGTGTTTAGTGTTTCTAAGTTCATTTAGGCTGCATAAGTTTATTTTGTTTATTAGTTCTTTTCACTTACACATGATTCTTTCATTTGGGATTAATAGCATTACATTAATGACAATGTAAGAATTATGTGTGGGGGGAAGAATTTAGGATTTTATTTAGAGTGTTTTGTTTTTGAGTCTTTTTATGTTGTTTTTCTTTCTGATCCTTGTTTTGAAAATAACTAGATGTAAATATAATTTTTTAACCCCGGTTAAATGGCGGATAACGGTACTCCGTGATTATTTAAATCGGTTCCATCAGCTACCCACAAAACTGATATTGTATATAAATTTCTCTTCCAATTTCTCTTTCAATTTTTTTTTCATTTTTTTCAGGATGGATGATATTCTCACAAGATTGCAGAAACGATTTCCTCCTTTTCCTCGAAATATTTTACTGAAGCTTTACCAAGTTCGACTTGAAAGATTAAGAATGCTTATGCACAAAGGGATTCCTGAAGACATACGTTGGATAATTGAAGCCAAGGTACGTGAAGATGAATATCTTCCTGTTTTGCATTTACCAGGTACAGGTAGAAGCACTTTTGCAAAGAAGCGACGAGCAAAGCGCATGAGTTCAAATTGCCACAAATGTGCACGATGGACGTGTAACGGTAAATGTCGTTCTATTGGGATTCCGTCCTCTAATCGAGATGATAAAATTGAATTCATTAAGGATGGAGTGAGTAAGGAGAATTTGGGTAATATCCAACTTTCTCTTGAGACGCATCCTAGTGGAGACGTACAAAGAGAAATTCTTGATTTATGGCCGCAATTCCAAAGGGAATGGCAACATCTTGGGAATCTGATGTTAAAAGACCCTGTTTGCCAGCTTGTAAGAAAACTGGATGGGAAGCATATCCTCGACTCATAGAAGGCGTTTAAGCCGTTTCTGGACGTAAAACCAGAGGAAGATGTGAGCCACAATCACAACTACAATAAATGACTTCTCAGCTTTTGGTTTGATTTGCAATAACTTTATTTCGGTTTAATTTACGTGTTATTCGATTTGTGTAATTATTCTCATTTTTTTTATTTGTCTTTTACGGTTGATTTTTCTTCTCTTTTTTATTTTCTTCCTGAAATCACGCAAAAATCTTTTGTTAGGTTAACATTTTCTTCTGACAGGTCAAATACACTTTCGGCGACATTATTACTCTTGACTTTTACGGTTGATTTTTCTTCTCTTTTTGATTTTCTTCCTGAAATCACGCAAAAATCTTTTGTTAGGTTAACATTTTCTTCTGACAGGTCAGATACACTTTCGGCGACATTATTACTCTTGTCTGATTCACTACTCAGTCCTCTATATATTACACCATGTACTCATTCTCTTTCAGGCACTCGAAAAAAAGAAAAAAAAAAGAAAAAAAAAATGGAAAGTACTTCGTCCCAACGCATTAAAAAAATTTGTGTTTTTGGAGGTGCTTATCCAGGGAAAAATAACATATTCGCTGATGAAGCCATAAGAGTTGGAGTAATACTTGCCCAACAAAAGATCCAGTTGATTTATGGAGGCGGTAGTACGGGTTTAATGGGAGCAGTCGCTACAGCAGCACACGTCGGAGGAAGTCCAGTTCTAGGAATCGTGCCAAAACTATTCACAGATTTTTGTGGACCTACCTTGGGTAAGGAAATACAAGTCTGGAGTATCCCTGAACGGATAACAATCATGTACCATTCTGCCGATGCATTCATTGCTTTACCAGGAGGTCTGGGTACATTGGAAGAAATAGCTTGCGTGGCTTCTTGGTCATCTTTGGTCACAAATAAGAAACCCATTGGTTTGCTTAATATTAATGGTTATTTTAGTAATTTGCTTTCATATTTAGATAATGCTGTGGATAATGGATTCATGTTTTCAGAGGCAAGGAGAACCATAATTTCTGCTACAACCATTGAAGATTTACTCAAAAAGCTCCAAGCTTATGAGTATTTATCTGCTACGGTTGTTTCGCAAACGCTCGGAAAAAGAAAAAGAGATATGGACGAGCAAGGAGTGGATTGCACTTTGTCTTTGTGACATTATCTAACATTTTGTTTGTTGTGTCTCAGTTATAATAAGTGGTTAGCAACCTCTACAGGTAATATCTCCTAAATTTTACCTTCTTAAAAAAAAAAAAAAAGTTTGTTGTGTTTTAAGCAATTTAGAAGTATTCATTCTGAACAAGGTCTGAGTAAGGGAGACTTGAGACATACCTTGTCAGTTTGATTTCTTCTTTTCAAAAAAAAAAAAAAAGAGTTTGTTGTGTTTTAAGCAATTTAGAAGTATTCATTCTGAACAAGGTCTGAGTAAGGGAGACTTGAGACATACCTTGTCAGTTTGATTTTAATCTTTTTACGTTTACTTGTTAATTTTTGTTTAGTATTTTAGGATTATTTAGGTTGCATGAGTTTGTTTTGTTTTGAGTCTAGTTATTCCTATTCTTATGTTATTAGTTCTTTTCTCTTACACATGATTCTTTCATTTGGGTTAATAGACTTACATTGAGGACAATGTAAGAATTAAGTGTGGGGGGAATGATTTAGGATTTCTTTTATTTTTGTCTACTATTTTTTTTTATGAGTCTTTATTATTATTATTATTATTTTTTAGTGTGTTTTAGTTCTTTTTTAATACAATGATGAGATATGAATTGCATAAGTCTAAAACATATTTATTAGTGAGAAGATTTTCATGAGAATTGAGCTTGATGTCAACCTTTTTATGAGCCAATGTTAATATGATATGTTGATTGAGAAAGAAGCATGTTTAGACTTAATCTGACTTGTATAATCATTCTTGTGAGTTTTTGAGCCTAAAATGATTGATGCATTATACAAATCAATCTAATTTCTTTCTTGAGTGCTCTTATGATTACATGATTCTCTAGAACTTGCTTTAAACCGTTTGAGACTATATTGATGCATGTGACAACATGAATATGATAGAGGCATTAGGATTTTTAGCCAGGGCCAAACAACCATCCCTTATTGATGTTCCAAGAGAACACACCCTTAGTGAACCAATTTGAGCCTACATTGAATAAGCTATCTCTTTGGTAACCATAACTTGTCCCTAACCTAAATATACTTATATCTTTACCTTTGTTCCAAAGATGAATTAGCATGATTTGAGACAAGTTGCAAAGACAAGGGATATTTTTTTGGTTAGAAACAAGAAATAAGTGTGGGGGGAAAAGAAAAGAAAAGTCAAGAGAAAAAGAAATGGAATACTGGCAAATACATTCCTATATAAAAAAAAAATGAATCATCTCTTGAATTTGTGGAAAAAGAAAAAGATGTTACAAAGTTGTTTAGAATGAAGAAAAGGCCCAACATGAATATCCGGCCTAGGTGACTATGTACTTGTAAAGAGTTTTGAGAAGTTTCTTTGTATAATCTTTTTATGTCTCTAAACTTTATGAACTCTTTGGAACCTTTGTGATATCTTTATCCTTTTGTTCTTCAACCACATTACAAACCCCTTGGCCCCATTACAACCTTGATTAAAGACCTCTTGATTTATGAAGTTGCATGATCTTTTAGTGGAGAATAGGTGGACAAGCAAGCATATGGTAGAAGTGTTTTCATGAGATTGATTGAGGGTAAACACTTTACCACTACTTTAAAGAGTGAAAATCAAGAGAGTATCCCATGTGAGAAGTTGAGATTAAATTTGAACATGCACTATTTTGATTGAGATATGTTATGCTAATATTGGCTTAACTCAAACAATTTACATTCAAGCATGATTTTTTGTGAAATTTTTTAAGCTATTGATTAGTTTATAAGACTTGTTCAAATATTGTCTCTAATTTGTATTGAAAGGATTAGGAGTAAATATTTTTAGTATATGTAGTTTATTTATATGAAGTTTATTTATATTTTAATTTTTCAATGTTTGTGGGTATCGTTCTAGTAAACCCTCACGAGACTAAACTCGTCCACTAGGGACACCTAGGGGTTTAAAGGCTTGTGTCACATGCTAAGTGCCACCGTGATTTCCTACGAAAATGGATTAGATTAGGTTTTCTTATTTTATTTTTATTGAGTCGTTGCTAGGGACTAGCAACAATCTAAGTGTGGGGGTGTGATAACTCGTATAATTATATAGTTTTTAGTTATGTTTTATTATTGTTTTGTGTCAAATACGAGTTATTATTGTTTAGTATAATTGTGTTTATGATCTTTTATATTTTTATGTAATTTGGTGTTTTTCACAAGTTTCTTTGAGTGATTTCAGATTACTAGAATTAAGGGCAAATCCAGTTCAGTTCCAGTTCCGACACCTTTTTCCATATCAGCTATATCTGGAGTTTCACTAACGCAATAAGGCTGAAATTTTAACCGTGAAAAGTTAAGAGGCATATCTATCTTTTTCATGTTTTACACTTCTTGAAACGGAGTCGTTTTCCCTAGCGAAATCAACCATCAAGTTGGCTGATGTGCAATGACGTCTGTCCTGAGCAGTTTTCGGATTTTGACCATATCGTCCGATACACATCAGTAAATGAGCTGATTCTAACGGCTATGGATCACTAACTGATAGGGGAACATTTGTCTAGAAGACCATGTGATCAGATAAAGCCTCCAATATTGAAGAAATCGACCATCAAGTTGGCTGATGTGCAATGACGTCTGTGCTGACATGTTTTCGTATTTTGCCCATATCTGCTTATCCACATCAGAAAATGAGCTGATTCCAACGGCTATGGATCCGTAACGGATAGGGGAACCTTTTTCTAGAAGACCATGTGATCAGATCAGGCCTCCAACATTGACGAAATCGACCATCAAGTTGGCTGATCAAAATTGTCATACAATATGACGAAAATTGTTAGAAAAATTCACCCACCTATTATACCTACCTTTGAAATTTGTAAAGCTTGTCTCTTGTCATTTAGCCTTCCAAAATGTGTATAAATAGAGGGCCTTGGATGATTGTAGAGATTCATATTGTACATAGGTAGGATATTAGCCATTGTAATAAAATTCTCTAAGTTTTCTTCTTCTTTCTTTTCTCTAGTTTTCTTTTTCTTTAGAAAGATCAAGAGGTTGGATAATTAATATTCTTCTTCTTCTTCTTCTTTCTTTCTTTTATTTTCTTCTTAGATTCTATTTAATTTTATGTTTATAATGCCTATGCTAGGCTAAACTTCTATTTGGTTAAGGGTGATTTCAAAGCCCTAGACATGTTTTGTGATTGATTTTCAGATTCTATCTATCATTAATTTTCTATCAAAGTTGCTTATGTTCTTCTACAAGAATTGTTCATGATGTTGTCTAGATTTATTTAGGTGTACAACTAGATAGATCTTGATAATTATCTATTGCTAGTTTAGGAGTCTTGATCCGTGTAATTGTCTTGATTTCCTATTCATAAGTGGCAATTTGTGATTAATGATTATGGTCAAGTTTTCAATAATTGCAAAGTGGAACATAACCTAAGTTGAACAATCCGAGCTTATGTGTTTGTTGCTTAGATCAACCTATCTTTCTCATCATAAAGCTGCCATTAAATTGAATTTAGAGAGCTTATTCTAGGTTGTTTAATGGTTAGAGATTAAATAGAGAGCTTGTTCTATTTAACGACAAACTAATGAAAGATTGGGGTAACAGAGCTTGTTGTTATCTACGGTTGTTAACTTTGATAGTTGGTTGATATTGATAGATCTGAAATTGATTCTTAATGATGTCTAGTGGTGGAGAATGAAACCTTAACCATATTTTTCATATTTGATTCTTCTTACTTATTTGTTTTCTTACTTTTAGTTTGCTTATTTTTTATATTTATTTTTATTGGCTGGTTATACCGCCTAATTTGTATATTAACTTTGTTTTATTTTTATTGGCTGGTTATACCGCCTAATTTAGTATATATATTTTTATTGGCTGGTTTTACCGCCTAATTTAGTATATATATTTTTATTGGCTGGTTATACCGCCTTGCATCTTATTCTTATTATTTACTTTAGTTTAAATCTGGCTTCAAAAACCCCTTTTCTTTTATTGTTCTTGAATTTAAGTTTTAAACTATTAACTTATAAACTAAAACCCAATCCCTGAGGACTCGACCCTTGCTAACTACTATACTTACAATTTATCTTTTTAGTGCAAGGTTAAATAAGATACACTCTTTTGGGTGCATCAATAGTTAACATAGACATAAAAGAAATTAAGAAGAAAAACTAAAAGAAAGAAGAAAAAAAATTAGAATACAAGAGTAGAAGAAGTGTAAAGATCAGCTCCCCCTTGTGTCTCTATTTATAGGCAGCCTCTAGGTCTTGAGCATTTAATGTTGAGTGGCAGCCAAGGTTTCTTCAAAATAAGGAAAGGTTGGTGACTTGCAGCCAAAAGATATTTAAACAAGGAAATATGCTTTATTTGCAGCCATAGCATGTAGAAATAAGGAAAGTCATAGCTGATTTAAGTCTCCTACTTTGACAAGGATTAAGTTTAAGGAAAGATTCTTGCAATTAATGCAAAGTTGAAAGGTTGACAGCCACTAATCCTACTTTGACTAAGATTTCTTCACATGGCAAATTAAGTTGATTTTTGCAAATAATGCAATTATTGCAAGATAACACCTACAAAACACAAAACCATAGTAAACTATCAAGGATTTCAAGGAAATAAGCATAAAATATAAGGAATTGATATATGAAAATATATGAATTTAAGCACATATCAATGACATGGCATGTGAGATGACATGGAAATATGAATGACATGGCATATGGATGGCATGGCATACGAATGACATGGCATGCGAATGACATGGCGTAATATATGGCATGGCATGTGAATGGATGACATGGCATATGAATGACATAGCCTAATATGTTATAGCATGGTAATGAATGTCAAGTGAATGAAATCGACATGGCAAACCCAAAATGAGATAAACATAATGACATGGCAAACCAAGTGACATGGTATGAGAATGTTGTGTCATAAAAATAGAATGGCATGAATGAAATGTCATGGTGACCAAATGGTCATGGTAACGACATGGATGGCATGACATGCTTAATCATGGTTTAAAATGAACTCAAACACTAAATGACATGGCAAATGACATGCTATTTGAATGATATGGCATAAATGACATAGATCATAAATAAGATGTCATGGTGGCCGAATGGCATGGTGATGGCATATGAATGGCCGAATGCATGGTGATAACATGTGGATGGCCGAATGGCATGAAATGATAACATAGCATGAATGGCATGGCATGAAAATGCACCTAAACTATAAAGGAGATGGCAAACGACATGTTATATGGATGACATGGCATAATGAACGACATAGCATATGGATGACATGGCATATTGGATGTCATGGCATAATGAATGACATAGCATGTGAATGACACGACATATGGATAACATGGCATATTGGATGACATGGCATAATGAATGACATGGCATGTGAATGACATGGCAAATTCTTGATGACATGGCATGTGAATGAATGAATGACATGGCATATGAATGGCATGGCATAATAAATGACATGCCATGTGAATGACATGGCATAATGAATGACATGGCTTGTGAATGACATGGCATATGAATGACATTGCAAATTCTTGATGACATGGCATGCGAATAAATGACATTGCATATGGATGACATGGCATATGAATGACAATGACATATGAATGACATGGCATAATGAATGACGTGGCATGTGGATGAATGACATGGCAATATGAATGTCATGGCATATGAATGAATGGTGTGGCATGCTTGATATGGCAAAATCACAAAATGGCGTCATTATAAAATATTCATAATCACATCATGATCATATGCACACATCATTATTTGAAATGAATTACCAATGTGAGGAATCATATAAATAGCAAATGTTGAAAAATATTACCGTGCTTCCCGACAAACCTGGCAAAGCTAGGAAAATAATTATTTCATATGACACTTACATGATTCCGAGTAAAATGAAAACCATACATTTCGATTCTATAAACACGAGCATTGAATAATTTTCAAACCTGCCCGACAAACCCGGCAAAGATTGGGAACTAATTTTTGCCAAATGTTTAATAAACCAAAAAATATGTTTTTATGACAAATTAAGTAAAAACATTTTAAAAATGCAATGCATGGAGATGTATTTCTTCCTTGAAATAAGGACATTCATATACCTAAAAAGGTATCCGAATACCTTAGGAAGATACTTAAATCAGATTTTCAAAATTGAAAGACTTTAGGCTCGGATTTAAAAAAAAAAAAAAAAAAAAGTGGATTTTTTTTATGAAAATGGCCTCTTGGCCAAACCTTCATTTGGAAAGGCTCTATTTTCTTAGTTTTGAAATCCAGGTTGACTACTCTTGACCCAACTTTTACAAAATCAAATTTTATGATTGAAATGACTTAGAAATTAGCCTAAGACAGTAACTAATGTCCCAAATCGGCCCCCTCTTAATATCCTAACCAAAACAGAAAATTACTACTTCTAAAAAAACAATTCTGACTCCCACTGGTTGTTTTGAAAACCTATTTTTTTCCTTCTAAAAAATTTCAGAAAAATCTGAAACAATTATGGTATACCTAGAACGTGTCGACCTCCATGGAAAAAAATCAGATTAATTTTTGGAGCATGGATACTATGACAAAATTTTACCGAAATCAAGATAGTGAGTTAAAAAATGTTTTATCAAAATCTATTTTTCGACCATGATAAAAAAAAATATAAAATCATGAGAAAATTACCATGGATCCCCTAAGTGGCTACTGCATGTGGTAAAAAAATCAATTTATTTTGACCATGGGTGAGTAGTGAAAAAAAATCCCAAAGTCAGAATACCCAATCTAAAATATTAATCTCTCAACTAGTAGAGGCAAAGGGTTTTTTTGGCTTGAGATCATTGGTTGATCTTGGCCAAAAACCTAGTTGAAATGTCATGAAATGCATGATTTTTCGGCCAACCAAACATATGACAATAGATCAAGCATGAGTCAAGAGCATGAACACAACCAAGCAAGCAAAAAAATATCAAGCAAGAACAAGCACAAAATCATCAAAGAGGTTTCGGCTATGCCATGAAACAAGTAGAAAATTTTTGTGAAATTGGTTATTTGATAAAGAAAGAAGGAAAAATGATAGAAAACCTTTAAAGTTTATTTTTAAAAACTTTTTTATACATCAAAAAGTTTACAAATCACATGAACACAAAGAGAAGAAAAAGAATCACAACATCAAAGAAAAACATTAAAGGAGAAGAAAGGAAGAGATAGCTACCTCGACGGCGTTCTCGGGGCTTGATTCATTTGAGAAGCAAAACCAGTTCGATTTGGAAATGAACGTACCTCGACAGTGATCTCGGGGCTCGAGTCATTTGAAAAGAAGAATGAATTCACTTTGGGGAAGTCCAAGTTTTCCTGATTTCAACAATGTTAGCTAAATGCAATGATGAGAATGACATGATTTGCAAATGCTTGTATGTTTCCTAAGAATGAATGCAATCAAATGATTGTGTCATGATTTCTAATCCATGTGTCGCAACCTAAAAAATAACAAGTCTCATCGCAAGACTTTATTACTCGTTAAGCGTGACATTAAAGAAAATAGAGAAAAAATCGACTTAATTCCTTTTAAAGAATGAAGGTTTTGGAAATGACCTTGAAAAGACATGGAGTCACCACCAATCTTTTTTAGCTAGGTGTGATCGGCCACCTATTAAAACCGGTTTTATAAAAAAAATTGAAAATTAATTAAAACATTTTTAAAACCAATTTCAAGTCTACGTTTTAAACCAGAGAAAATAGAAGAATCGGGTTCGAGACTCGGTTACGTGCGGGAAAGGATTAGCACCCCTACAATGCCCGTATAAAACGGTACCTTATTAATCATGTGTTATCTCAAGTCTCGATAAAAAAGTTGGTTTTTAATTTAGTATTTCAAGTTAATTCCCAATTTTTAAGAAAAATAATTCCATTTTTAGTTGAAAATGATCCGGAATTTATTAATTCAAAATTTTCCTATATTCCCCGACAAAATCGGCAAAGTATAGAAATTTTTATTTATTTGGAAAACTTTCCGAATCATTCTCGTTTTTTGAAAAAAAAAAGATATTCATTTATTAATGATAATTGATGATATTCCCTCCAGCAAACCCGGTAGAGAACTCATGAATTATTTTAACTCGAGAATATCTTTATTTTTATTGAAAATCATCATCTTTTTCAAAACATTTAAAAAAATATGAACATGAACATGTATGACATAAATAAAAAGACATAACAAAGTCTAAATAATATAATTCAACCTAAATGATATGACATAATTTAAATGGCATAGTATATTCTAGATAAAATGAAAAATCCTAAGTGTCATGGTATATTCTAAATGAGATAAAATGATTTAAATGATATGGCAATTTTAAATGATAAGGCATATTTTAAATGACATGGCATATTCTAAATAATTAAACCTAAATGACATAGAATATGATGAAATGACATGAAACATAAAATAATGCTATCATAAAATATCCATGAAAATAAAATAAAACTGCATGAACATAGTATATGCAAAAAATGTGACAAAAATAAATGACTAAATAAAAAAAAATTGTATATCATGAAACATTCAAAATCATATGGAAAACAACATAAGATCATAAAATTTGAATCAAAATAATAATAATAATACCATGGAAAATATCATAGCAAAAATAATAATAATAATAAAATGCATGAACATGGAAAATGCAATGCATGAAAATGTATTTTTTTTCTCTAAATAAAGAAATCTGTATATCTAAAAAGATATCTGGATACCTTAGGAAAATATGTCAAATTATATTTTCTAGAAAAAACAAAACTTTGTGATTGTTTGAAAACAATTTTGAGGAAAAACTTGAATAAAAATTAAAACCCTTACCAAACCCTTTTAAAATGGCTCTAATTTCCTAAGTTTAAAATCCCGAACTTAACCACCCTTAACCCGAGATTTATAAAATCATTTTTAAAGTTTAAAAAGGCTTAGAAACTACCCTAAGACAGTAGCTAAAGCTTCTAACCAATCCCCTCTAAATGCCTTAGCCAAATTCAACCATTATTTCTCTTTTGATTTAAAATTTGCCTCTGTTGTCCGATTTTGACACATGATTTTTTAGCTTATTTTTAAAAATTCAAAAAAATCTAAACCAAATACTGGAGACTCAGAACATGTAAAACTACACGAGAAAAAATTGACTTAATTTTCTGATTAAAGATGACTGCCTATAAAAATCAGAGAAATTCGAGTACTGGGTGAAAAAACAGTTTTGTCAAAACACATTTTTTGCCCTTGATAAAGTTATTCAAAAATCAAAGTAAAAATTGTTGGAGATCATCCTAAAGACCTAAGGACAGTAGCTAAAACATTTAAAAATCTTGGACAAAAATTGGCTAAGTAAAAAAAATCACAAAGATAGAATAATCAATTTGACAATTCCTTAATTTTCCACAAGTATGCTCAAGAGCATGACTTTGAGCCATTGATTGGCCTAAGTCATAAATAATGTGGCAATGACATGGAATGCATGAACATAAAGCAAATGAAATGTATGAAATACATGATCTAAAGGTCTAAATGGTAAAGGAAATGCATGACAATTCAAGACAACCTAAATGCCTAGCATGAGTTTGCATGGCAATAAATGATATCCTAACTCAATATGCATGCAATGCTTGATAATGTAAATATGACTTGGACCTAATATGTTATGAATATGCATGAAAATGATAATGTAACCTAATACGTAAATAGCATAGCAATGTATGGCAATTCCAATATGATTTAAGACCCAATATGCATGGCAATATCAACATGGCCTAGACCTAAAATGTAATGAACATGGATAGCAATACTATGAACATACAATGACCAAAGAAACTAATGTCAATGCTGGAACAAACAGCAACTAATACACAATTTCAAGATATGATAATGCAAAGCATGTTACTTACACAAAATGCAAATGCATGACAAGGCAAGGGATGCATGAAGAGGCCGAATGTAGTTACATGATACTCTAATGCAATCTTATCTAGTAAATGGCACAAGTACATGACAACTCATATCAAGATGCATAATGTCATGACATTTTCACAAGCCTATGACATACTAAAATCAAAATGTACAAGATCATGGCATTGAGATGCAAACAAGTCAAGAAGCAAGATAAAAAAAAAAACACATGTAAGGCATACTAAATGGAATAGCCGAATGGTCATATACCCCAAATGATGGCATTTTGTCATAGCATTTTCACAAGCATATGGCATACTAAAATCAAAATATACAAGCTCATGGCATGGAGATGCAAACAAGTCAAGAAGCAAAATGAAAATGCACATGCAAGGCATATTAAATATCAAGACATGCTAACTCATGGCATGGAGATGCAAACAAGCCAAGAAACAAGATGAAAATGTACATGAAAAGCATACTAACATGGAAAAGCCGAATGACCATATGACAATATATGAAAAATACAAATATATTTATAAATAAGACATGATACATAAAAAAATGCACAATATGAGCATGAACACAATGGCCGAATGTGCAAGAAAAATGATTAAGCATGGAATAGAAATATAGAAACAAATATAGCATGGAAAATAATGTAAAGAACATATATAAAATTAAACATAGACATGCAAAGTAAATAACAAGCAAAACTAGTAAATAAAACAAGGAAAGTTAAGCTCCATGGTTGGTATAAAATGGGCATAGCCTCTAATCTAACCACAATAACTTGGTCTTGCCAAGATCATGAAGCCTTTCCATTCCAAAAAATCAGAACATAAACCATGCTAAACAGCAAAATTAAGGTGAGCTTCATGGTAGGTAAAAATGGGCATAGCCTTTCTCCTAACCATGGTCACTTGAACTAGCCAAGATCATGTAGCCATTTCAACCTTTTTTGCTTCCTATTTTTTAAAAAATCAAAACCTTAGAATACTCTAAAAAACCTTGTAAAAATCATTTTTCACAACAACATGCAAGGAAGAAAGAAAAAGAAAACCAAGGCAAGCAAACATGCCATATTCGGCCAAGTATGAAACCATGAAAATAAAAAATTGTTTTCCACCATTTTAATGAGGAAGAAGAGATGAAAATGTAAGTAAACATTAAAAAAAATTATTTCTATGAAAAATGTAGTAGGAAAACAAGATAAAAAATCAAGAAAACACCATGGAAAACAAGAAGAAAGCTATGCTAGAACTTGGTAAAGATGACTACCTTCAATCTCTCTATTGAAAAACTTTTTTTTATTTCTTTAAAAACCTTTTTCTTTGCCAAATTAGCTACTATTTCCAGCCAAAAAACTTATAAAAAAATGAAACCAACCCCCCTCTTTAGCCTTGGCCGAATGGCCTCTCACCCTTGGATGGGAATTGCACTTTTTTCTCCTCCAATGTTGGCCTTTAGATTAAGATATTTTGATGACAACATAAAAATGTCATCTTGCCAATTGATAGCAGCCCTTAATATGTGTACTCAGCCCTTGTATTAACCTCAGCCCTTAGATGCCAAAAAGAGGACCAATCCCATGCATGCCTACCCTTGGATGAGTTGTGCTATTCCATTCTTGGTCATTGGATGAGGACAACATAAAAATGACATCTTGTAGATTAAATCCAGCCCTCAACATGTGTACTAAACCCTTGTAGATGGCCTAAGCCATTGGATGAAAAGAGACAATCCCATGCACTCATTTGCTTGACCGAATGGATGCTCACCCTTGGATGAATTGTGCTCATCTTTTTTCTTCCATTCTTGGCCATTAGATGAGGGTTCTTTCATGACAAATAAAAATGTCATCTTGGCATTTAAACTTGGCCATTGGATGGTGCATTCAACTTTCCTACAAAGGCACCTAAGCCATTAAATGAAGGGCATACCATTTGCAAGGTGTTAACGGTAGCATGTGGCTTGATACTGACTAAGGAATTAAATTGTTCAAGCTTCCTTATTCTCCTCTATGCTGGCTGACCAAAGGAGGTAAAATCCCAGCAATTCCTTCTTCTTTCATATTTTTCTTAATTACAAATTTGCCCTTTTTGCTTTTTTTCGTGAAATGACCTTTTTGCCTCCCGAACCTAAATAAATAGTAAACGGACTCCAAATTCGAATTTCATTTTTTCAATACTTCCAAAATAATATAAAATTAAATTCGGGAAGTTTTCAAAATTTTCCGAGTCCATTTGCTACTTATTTCGGATTTATTTCCAAAATTGCCCCTTTTATACACCCGAACTTTACCATTTCTTAAACGAGCTCCAAATCCAAATTTTTCTTCACCAATATCTTCCAAATAATTTAAAAAAGTGATATGGAAGTTTTCATAATTTTTGGAGCTCATTTGCTATTTTTTCGGGATTTATCTGCTTGAATTACTGCAAAGAGGACCCGGGATTTGACCATTTTGCAAACGAACTCCAAATCAAGATTTCTTTCGCAAATCTCTTCAAAATAATTTAAGAATGAGATTTGAAAATTTTTAGAAATTTTTGAGTTCATTTGATATTTTTCCCAAATTTTCCAATTTTGCCCTTTTACCTCCGAAACCCGATTTTGCTCAAAACAAGTCTGATTTTTAGATTTTCTTCAAACTGAGCCTTGGTATATCCTTGTTTAATCACTCCTCATGGATTAGGGGCTTTAGTCCTATCAAATCGGTAATTCTTCCAAATTTCAACGAAATCTACCAAAAACCCTATTTCTCGGTTTTCTTCCGATTTGATTTTTCTATTAGTTTTTCTTCCAAGTAGCTTCTCCATTACCCATAGTCAGTACTTATCATTCGTTTGGAACCTTCAATTTTGACAAATTTGATCGTTTAAGCACTTTTCTCCAAATTTCCTGAACTAGGGTTTCCTTTATACTCAATCTCCGTAACCCAACTTTCGAACTCCATATCTTTCAATGTAGACCTCAGATTATCAAAATTATTTCACCATCTTTCAATTGAACTTCAAATCTTGATTTTGAAAGTGGGTTGAATTTTTCAGTGGTTGACTTTTTTGGGGTTGATTTTTTTGAGTTTGACTTTTTTCTGTCTACTTTCTTAGACTAAGTTTGGGAGTACCACCTGTAGGATGAGGAAAAGCCTTTTAGCATTCTGAAACATCAATTTAGGAAGAAAACATACCTGATTTAGTGGTCCAGACAAAATTAGGTGTCGATAGCTGCCCCTTTTTGGCTATTGCTGAGAATCAGGAATCAGGCAAAGATAAACAAACACCAATTTTGTCCGGTTAGTGAAATCACATGTTAAGAGAAGGGAAAAGGAGATTTCTTTTTTCATTTTTTTTTTGAAAAAGTTGTAAAATAGAATATTTTGTCCTTAAATTGAGTTCCCTAACTAATCAAGGCTCGACCTGTCTTAAGGAAATGGGTTTCATTTTCAAAGTGAGAATTGTGCCCGAAGGTCTTAAAAATAGTGCCCGGAGGTCTTAAAAATGGTGCCCAGAGGCCTTACCCATGATTTGAAAAATTATGCTCAGAGGTCTTAAAAATGGTGCCCGAAGGCCTTAGCCGTGATTTGAAAAATTATGTCCGGAGGTCTTAAAATGATTTGAAAAATTATGCCCGAAGGTCTTAAAAATGGTGCCCGGAGGTCTTAAAAATGGTGCCCGAAGGTCTTAAAATGGTGCCCGAAGGCCTTACCTGTGATTTGAAAAATTATGCCCGGAGGTCTTAAAAATGGTGCCCGAAGGCCTTACCCGTGATTTGAAAAATTATGCCCGGAGGTCTTGAAAATGCTGCCCGAAGGTCTTAAAAAATGTGCCCGAAGGTCTTAAAAAATGGTGCCCGAAGGCTTTACCCGTGATTTGAAAAATTATGCCCGGAGGTCTTAAAAATAATGCTCGAAGGTCTTAAAAATGGTGCCCGAAGGCCTTACCCGTGATTTGAAAAATTATGCCCGGAGGTCTTAAAAATGGTGCCCGAAGGCCTTAAAAATGGTGCCCGAAGGCCTTACCCGTGATTTGAAAAATTATGCCCGGAGATCTTAAAAATGGTGCCCGAAGGTCTTAAAATGGTACTTGAAGGCCTTACCCATGATTTGAAAAATTATGCCCGGATGTCTTAAAAATGGCGCCCGAAGGTCTTAACAATGATCTTTGAAGAATTGTTGAAAATTAACCTGAAGATTTTGAGAAGATGCGAATGCTTTTTGATGTTGGTGCAAATGATTAACATGATGCACATACCTCATATTGCATATGTAAATGTTTTGAATTGATGCAAATGTTTCTTGATGCTGATGTTGGATGAGATGCAAATGCAAATGCTTCTAAATGCAACTGCAAATGCTCTCAGATTGATGCAACTACTTCATAGAGTGATGCAAATGCAAAATTTAACATTATACAAATGCTTTTAAATGATGCAAATGCTTGATGAAATTATGCAAATGCCCCCGATCATTTTTCTAGACTTTGGCTTAGCCTTTTCAATTCATTTTTCCTCTTCAAATCAGAGTATAACTTCAAATCATTTTAGCTATTCTCCTTGCCCCAACAGTCTTCAAATTCTTATTTACAGAAATCTACTTGCCTGGTTCTATTTCTTCTTCTCATATTTGGAAATCAAGATTAACTTTAGTAGTTCCACACCTTTGGGTTAGAAAAAGCCTTATCTCATGTCAACATCAAAAATAGGTATTTCAAAAAATATCTTTATTTTTTTTCTCATTTTGAAAACTTCTGAATAAGAATATTAACCCCACAATGTGTGATGTACAAATCTTTTGAAGACTGATGATCACTGCTAAAAATTTCTCTAAGTGTCAAATTGGGTTTTTCAATTTGAATTGGCAATGCTTGGTATAACAAGATTTTTGTGGATCGAAGAAAATGTCACAACAAAATGTATGTCCCTTCTAGGCTCACGAATGGAACAGGTTTTATAAATCATGAATTTATTGAGAATCAAACAAATTCAACCTTCTTTTAGTTTTCATATCAAGGCATTTTGACAAGCGTCAAGATTGGCTAGGATGTTTAAACTAGAAAGTTTAATCTTGGAAGAAAAAAGTTTTGAAGACAATCCTCCGAATGAGAGCTGTCAATTTGGGAGGTTCGAGAATTACTTAGATGTTCCTTGATGACAACTTTTTCAAGATGACCTTCTCTTTTGTGGTATTGGCACTATCATAAATGGCATCAAAAATTTCCATTCTACTCTAGACCGTCCATTTTTGGGTTTTCGACCTAGAGTCCCATTCTTTCCATTTTTTTTTTTTTTTTTTCATTTTTTTACCATGCACTTGAGAATTCTAAATTCTTCCATAGTGAAATGATAATTCGATGAAATGGGATAAAATCTGAGGAAAAACCCTTCAAATTAAATATTCATACTTGATCAAAATAGACTTTTAAAGCATGTAATGTAGGCCATGGCTCGGGGTTCAGAAAGAAAGGATAAATAGGCCCAAAATATGTGTTTGAGGGTAATAAGATCAAGGATCATTTCTTGAGGAGAATTTTCTTTGAAGCATTTGTCCTTTTTGGACTTTTCATTATTTTTGACTTTGCTCTTTTCCTTCTTTGCTTTTGGCATTTTCATTTGCCATACTTTTTCACACTTTTTTCTTTTATTTTTTGTTTTTCTCTTGCATCTTTATCTTGACAGATTGGACCCATATTTATTCGGGGCTCAATTTTCTTTGTATCTGCCTTTGAGTTAGGACTCATTTCTTAGTGACCATTCCTCGCATTTTCTCCCCAGTGTAGAGGTGATCCTTGATCAGGGTTCAAAGAAGAAAGAATTCTTTTGGCTCAAAAGGGGTGACTATGTATAATTTTTTTTTCTTGTGAAAGGGATACGAAGAATGGCCATTTCTCATATCAAGCACAAATATTCTCATTGAAAAGCAATCCTCAGGGGGAATAGATAATAAAAATTTCATTTTGCACTTTGGAATCATTCGAATTCTCATATGCATGATATCACAATTTTTTTCCTTTTTTTTCTCTCTTTTTTTTTGTCGCATGCCCCACTATTTCATGCGTTAGTCCCATCCTTTTTCACCATATAACCATCATTTCCATATATGATGCCCCAATTTGATTAACCATGACAATTTGTATCAACGAGGAGTATAGCAAGTCTAGTTCTATTTTGAAAATGCTGAGTTTCAATTTTGAGTTATTTGAAGAGACAAGGAAAATATGGCCCAATAACAGGTTTTCTCTAGGACATGGGATAATCTAGTTTAATCATTGTGCCCTAGGGTGTCAATCATGAAGTGATGTTTGGGAAATTAGTGTTTTGTGGTTGCTGAAAATGTCATGAATGGTTTTGGCACAACCTTGACACGCACCAAATTACCATGATCTAAATTTTTGAAAGAATGTCTCATTTGTTTGAATTTAAAAGAGTTCGAAAAAATTTTCAAAAAATTCGTTCCTTTGTTCATAGCCTAGACTAAGATCTACATCTTTGCTTATTCTATGATGACAATGGTTTTATGAAGTTCAATCATTCATATTCCTTGAAGCATTAGGTCTTTCAAGTGGTCTTGGTTCAAGGGATTTAGGCCTAGAAAAGCCTAAAAGAGAGGGGATAGGGTATTGGGTCATTTGTAACAATACTCATTAATATTCTCGAGACTACCTATTATTAAAACTTCCTTAATGCTTGTTTTTGCAATTTCAAACTATTGTTAAAACACAACAAACACAATGCATTTTAAAATTAAAAATTCATTTATTTCATATGAATATAGACATGAGACAAGTGTTTTTATCCTAAGGTCTGAAACTACATGCATCAAAATGCTTCTATTGACATCCTTCGAAGGTAGTAATTCTCCTCCTAAAACCCTGAAAGAAACTGATTTACGGTAAAGCGGCCTTCCACTGATTGATAAGCTCCGGTGTCAAAATACCATTGCCGATAAGACTTTCAATCCTTTCCCTCAGTTGTCTGCATTTTTCAGTTGAATGCCCAATTACCCCCTAGTGATAATCACACTTGCTGTCAGGGTCATATATCCTTGCTGATGGATTCAGAGCTATTTTCAAAGGTACCGGGGTAAGGTACTGATTCTTTATTAGTAATGGCAGTAGGTCAGGGATTGGGATTGGAATTGGAATTCTTTCTTGGTTATCCCGCGGTCGTTTTCTGGAAGTAGGCCTTGTTGCAAGAACTGGTATAGGATTAGGTGCTTGGGTTGGTGGGTAAGGATAAAGGCTTGGAGATACCTTAGTAGGATAACGTGATTGGTATAAGGGAAATTGGGAATATGGGATGAAATCTCCCATAGCTTGGACATCTTTCTCTTTCTTTCTAGGTACCCTATTTCTCTCGGCATTGGATGTTCATTCTCCTTCAAATTTCCCATTCTTAATAGCATTCTCAATCATCTCCCCTGAGATTACCATATCTGCAAAATTCTTCGAGGCATTGCTGACGAGTCTATCATGTACGGGGCCCGTAGTGTATTCACAAAAAGGACGGTGATTTCTTTTTGTGTCAAAGGTGGTTGTACTTGGGTGGACATGTTCCTCCACCTCTGAGCATACTCTTTGAAGCTTTCAGTAGCTCTTTTCTGCATATTTAGCAAAGTGAGACGGTCAGGTGTCATGTCGGTCATATACTTGTACTGGTTTAGAAAAGCCATGGCCAAATCATTCCAAGAGCGAATCTAATCTTTCCTCAACTGACCATACCACCTAATTGCGGACCCACTGAGGCTATCCTGAAAGTAGTGAATCAGAAGCTTATCATTATCTATATGACTTGTCATCTTTCGGCAGAACATAGTGATGTAGGTTGATGGGTCAGTCGTCCCGTCATATTTCACAAAGTCAGGGACCTTGAATTTAGGAGGAATGACTAAATCGAGGACCAAGCATCGTTCTTTTGCATCCACGCTCCCAAATACGTCTGTATTTTCTACTTCCAAGAGCCTTTCATCTAGCAACTGATATTTCCCTTGGGAATCTACCAACTCTACCTCTTTTACTGCAACCATTTTCAACTTTTCCTTTTCAGTTGGATCATCTGAGTTTAAGACATTGACAGCGTTAACTGTGTTCTGGGCATCCATCATTACGACCTCATTCTGACCTTTTTGTGCCTCTAACCCTTCTCTGGCGGCCAAGTTTTTAGTGTATCCTTTTCCCTTAATTACGACGGACATCAGCTCCATCAATTTAGTCACCTGATCTTTAGATTCTGCTTCATATTTTGCCAAATTTTCTAGCAATTCTTCATGTTCCCTTTCCATTCTTTCCATTCGGGCAGCTTGTTCATTCTCCATAGCTCTAGCCTGTATTGGAAAGGTACTCAGTACTTTTTATACCTCTAATTTGAAATGGAAATTCTTTCAAAGACTTTTAAAAAAAAAAATCAACTTCCATTTTATTCCCCCAAGTGCATGTCATGTTGAAGGAGTCATGAATGCAATTTGATGCACGCAAAGCCTAAACAATATGATGTATGAACATGTAAAGTGGAAACATGCTGACTATATATGTAATAAATACAATCACGATGCCAACATACTGCAAGCAAAGAATAAACAAATCAATGCATGGATATATGCAATGAATGATCATGTATATTTCAGTGTATTTCCCAATAAATGATCATATATACACTATGAATACAACATGATGTCAGATATGATGCATGTAATCAATGAATGATTGACACAGAGTATATACAAAGAAACTCACGCTGACCATGTGTGTTATGAATGTGACCTAATGCTAACATGATGTATGTAATAAGCAAATTAGTGCATGAACATATAGAGAAATTATGTTGACTATGTTTATTATAAATACCAACTGATGCTACCAAGATGCATATATGAATGTATGGTATGACAAATAATTGATCAGATGCAAAATGCAAAGGGGAAGATACCACGGAGGAAATAAGAATTGAAGGAACTTAATCATCAACATCTCATGAATTGAAGCACAACCAATTCATTCCCAAATCAACATTCACAATGGTATAAACCATGTTTACAAAATCATGAGCAGTGGTTAAAACTGTCTTTACAAGCACTTTATTCTTCCTAGCATCTTAAGGCTATAAGAGTCAGCTACTGAAAAAGTGAAATCCTACTACATCATATCAGACCAAAAGTCTTTCTACATCAATGCCATAAATCTCCCATTCCTAATTACCCTTTCTTGGTCCTCTATCAATCAACGTCGTTGGATCCAACCACTTGGCATCTATAAGAGATTGTACTTTGTTCTTGAGTGTATTGTAGTGCTCAATGCTATGCCCAACAGTTCCATAGTGACAATCACATCTTTCATTCGGGTTATACAACTTGGGGTATGGTGGTGATAGGGGTTTCAACGGCACATAGGCAACTAGGTGATTTTTGACCAACATTGGGAAAAGCTCTTGATAGTTGATTGGAATAGGATCAAAATGCCTTTGGGTTTTATCCCGGGGTTGTTTCTTAGTCACACAGGGCGTAGGAGTTGGGGCACTTGATGGTGACGCTAAGGCTTGCATCGGAGTGTTTACATGGGGAGATGGTGGAATAACAAGGCAAGGGTATGGATTTGGACACGGGGTCCTTAGAGGTTGTATATAGCTTGAGGTTCCTATCCTGGATGCTTGATAAGGTGATTGATGAGGGAAATAGTACGAACTGCCAATTGATGATGATGGAGTGGGATTCAGGGGTCCTGTAGTGATCATCCCAGTGGACAATTGAGCCATAGTAGGGTAGGGATACTGGTTTGGACTTAGAGCAATTTGCAAGTATGGTACAAGATCCGTGATTTCTATCTTTGGTATCAGGCTCTCTGGTTTAATCATTTTCATGATTTTGTCCATAATTTCATCAGGGTTGCACCCTTTGTAACACCGGCAAGCGCAGGATCTAGCAAGGATTGTATATTCTGGACCTGCAGGTTTTGGTTGATCCAAAAGTGATGAAGAACCCTGAGAAAATTCCCCTTTAATCTTATCCATATCCTCAAACATTTTCATAAATTTGACAAGCTGTTCCTTAAACTCCCGGAGTTCATGTCCAAACTCCTCTTGATTTCGTTCCAAAGCACCCACTCGTTCCTCCAATTCTTTCCTCATATCTCGAACCCCTTTCATGCAAATGAAATGTCATGAGATTTAAGAATACAATTATGAATTTACATGCTCTATTCCTATATGTATGAATATACTAATGATTAATGCATAAAGCGTTCAAAGAAATTATGATGACTATGTATGCCATGTGTGCAACCTGATGCCAACATGATGCATGTAAAGAATAAGCAAATTACTGCATGGATATATATAGAAAAATTATGCTAACTATGACTGTATTCTACAATGAATGAGCATACATGCTTATGACTGTAACATGATGTCAAAATGATACATGCAAAGAATAAATGAATTAGCACCATGGTATATACAAAGAAATCAATGACTACACAAAAATGGTGGGACCAAATTTTGATTATTCAAAAATCTCATTATGCAAGATTTGCCTCCACATTTAATCTAAAATTTTTTGAAACATGTTTTCTCTATGAAAAACCACACATATTATTTTCAAAAGAATTTCGGAATAATGGATCCTACTATGGTACAATATGCAAATGTTCATGTAACACTACCGGTTTATGAAATCACCAAATGAGATTATTATTACCAATTGTTTATTGCGAAGAATGAGATCAAAAATACAACGATAAGTGTACATGCTCTATTCACACATGTATGAAATGTGAAAAATGCAAAAATGTTTCAAAAAGAATGTTTTGATATTTTCAATTTTAAAAAGCTAGTGAACACTTGCCCCAATATTATTGACTCATCTAGGCATCACGATGCCTTCAGTGCGGGATATTAAACTTATTACGGGCGATGTACGTACATGGTTGCCTGATCTACAACCCTTATTCAAAGTGTAAAATAGGTAACAAAAGGTTTAGAAATGTCCCTCCATGTGTTCCTATCTTCGGTGTATCTAATGAAAATCCGGCATGGCTTCGCCTAGGTTCACTATTGAAGGTGAATCGGTTCTAAAGGCCCCGAATTGCTCCTCACTGTCGTCGAAGAAAGCTAGTAAGGCACCCCGATAAAAGAGGATTCAATTCGTTAGAGTATATTTTTCTATGCCCGTACGGAGGATCATCACAAAGGCATCAGGTACTTTATACTCCGAAAGTGTTTCACTAGCCCATACGGAGGATCATCACGAAGACGTAGTTACTTTACTCCCACTTAAAAGGACATAGCCAGGGTAGAGGGTTCATGTTATGCAAATGCAAATGTAGTGTGTACGGAGGATCGGAACAAACCTATCACCACCTATTCTACACCCCTTATTCTAAATACCCCACTAAAATCGAACAATGTAAAGCATCAGTCAAGCAAACATATAAAATATACGCAACAAGATAACCAGAGAATGATAATAGTATGAATGCACATGAAGATGGACATATTTAAAACATTTTATTATTTTCAAAATTCTCTTTATTATTTTAAAAAATATGGGAATTAAAATTAAATACCAATTAAACCAACAAAACCGAGACTTTGATAATACACGATTAATTCTAGGCCTGACTCTCTAAATATCCCCAGTGGAGTCACCAAGCTGTCGGAACCTAAAAAATAACAACTCTCATCACAAGACTTTATTACTTGTTAAGCATGACATTTAAAAAAAAACGAGGAAAAGTCGACTTATTTCCTCTTAAAGAATGAAGGTTTTGGAAATGACCTTGAAAAAGACATGGAGTCGCCACCAATCTTTTTTAGCTAAGTGTGATCGGCCACCTATTAAAACCGGTTTTATAAATATTTTAAAATTAATTAAAACATTTTTAAAACCAATTTCAAGTCTGCGTTATAAACCAGAGAAAATCGAAGAATCGGGTTCGGGACTCCGTTACGTGCGGGGAAGGATTAGCACCACCACAACGCCCGTATAAAACGGTACCTTATTAATCATGTGTTATCTCAAGTCTCGATAAAAAAGTTGGTTTTTAATTTAGTATTTCAAGTTAATTCCCAATTTTAAGAAAAATAATTCCATTTTTAATTGAAAATGATTCGGAATTTATTAATTCAAATTTTTCCTATATTCCTCAACAAAATTGGCAAAGTATAGAAATTTTTATTTATTTGGAAAACTTTCCGAATCATTCTCATTTTTTTGAAAAAAAGATATTCATTTATTCATGATAATTGATGATATCCCCTCTAGCAAACCCGGTAGAAAACTCATGAATTATTTTAACTCGGGAATATCTTTATTTTTATTGAAAATCGTTAATCTTTTTCAAAACATTTTAAAAAATATGAACATGAACATGTATGGCATAACAAACTCTAGATAATATAATGCAACCTAAATGATATGACATAACTTAAATGGCATAGTATATTCTAGATAAAATGAAAAATCCTAAGTGTCATGGTATATTCTAAATGAGATAAAATGATTTAAATGACATGGCATATTCTAAATAATTAAACCTAAATGACATGGAATATGATGAAATGACATGAAACATAAAATAATGCATGAAAATAAAATATGCATGAAAATAAAATAAAAATGCATGAACATAGTATATGCAAAAAAATGTGACAAAAATAAATGACTAAATAAAAAAAAATTTGGGATATCATGAAACATTCAAAATCATATGGGAAACAATATAAGATCATAAAATGTGAATCAAAATAATAATAATAATACCATGGAAAATATCATAGCAAAAATAATAATAATAATAATAAAATGCATGAACATGGAAAATGCAATGCATGAAAATGTATTTTTTCCTCTAAACAAAGAAATCCGTATATCTACAAAGATATCCGGCTACCTTAAGAAAATATGTCAAATTAGATTTTCTAATAAAAACAAAAATTTGTGATTGTTTGAAAACAATTTTGAGGAAAAACTTGAATAAAAATTAAAACCCTTACCAAACCCTTCTAAAATGGCTCTAATTTCCTAAGTTTAAAATCCCGGACTAATATAAAATCATTTTTAAAGTTTAAAAAGGCTTAGAAACTACCCTAAGACTGTAGCTAAAGCTTCTAACTAATCCCCTCTAAATGCCTTTGCCAAATTCAACCATTATTTCTCTTTTGATTTCAAATCTGCCTCCACTGTCCGGTTTTGACACACGATTTTTTAGCCTATTTTTTAAAATTAAAAAAAAAATCTAAACAAAATACTGGAGACTCAGAACATGTAAAAATACACTATAAAAAATTGTCTTAATTTTTTTATTAAATATGACTGCCCAAAAAAATCAGAGAAGTTCGAGTACTAGGTGAAAAAACGTTTTTGTCAAAACAAATTTTTTGCCTTCGATAAAGTCATTCAAAAGTCAAAGTAAAAATTGTTGGAGGTCATCCTAAAGACCTCAGGACAGTAGCTAAAACATTTAAAAATCTTGGCAATACCAATATATGATTTAAGACCTAAGTAGCATAGCAATGTATGGCAATACCAATATGATTTAAGACCCAATACGCATGGCAATATCAACATGGCCTAGACCTAAAATGTAATGAACATGCATAGCAATACTATGAACATACAATGACCAATGAAACTAATGTCAATGCTGGAACAAACAGCAACTAATACACAATTTCAAGATATGATAATGCAAAGCATGTTATCTAAACAAAATGCAAATGCATGACAAGGCAAGGGATGCATGAAGAGGCCGAATGTAGTTACATGATACTCTAATGCAATCTTATCTAGTAAATGGCGCAAGTACATGAAAACTCATATCAAGATGCATAATGTCATGACATTTTCACAAGCATATGACATACTAAAATCAAAATGTACAAGCTCATGGTATGGAGATGCAAACAAGTCAAGAAGCAAGATAAAAAAATACACTTGTAAGGCATACTAAATGGAATAGCCGAATGGTCATATACCACAAATGATGGCATTTTTTTATAGCATTTTCACATGCATATGGCATACTAAAATCAAAATGTACAAGCTCATGGCATGGAGATGCAAACAAGTCAAGAAGAAAAATGAAAATGCACATGCAAGGCATACTAAATATCAAGACATGCTAACTCATGGCATGGAGATGCAAACAAGCCAAGAAACAAGATGAAAATGTATATGCAAATCATACTAACATGGAATAGCCGAATGACCATATGACAATATATGAAAAATACGAACATATTTATAAAATAAGACATGATACATATAAAAAAATGCACAATATGAGCATGAACACAATGGCCGAATGTGCAAGAAAAATGATTAAGCATGGAATAGAAATATAGAAACAAATATAGCATGGAAAATAATGTAAAGAACATATATAAAATTAAACATAGACATGCAAAGCAAATAACAAGCAAAACTAGTAAATAAAACAAGGAAAGTTAAGCTCCATGGTTGGTATAAAATGGGCATAGCCTCTCACCTAACCACAATTACTTGGTCTTGCCAAGATCATGAAGCCTTTCCATTCCAAAAAATCAGAAAATAAACCATGCTAAATAGCAAAATTAAAGTGAGCTTCATAATAGGTAAAAATGGGCATAGCCTCTCTCCTAACCATGGTCACTTGGTCCAGCCAAGATCATGTAGCCATTTCAACCTTTTTTGCTTCATCTTTTATAAAAATCAGAACCTTAGAATACTCTAAAAAACCTTCTAAAAATCATTTTTCACAACAACATGCAAGGAAGAAAGAAAAAGAAAACCAAGGCAAGCAAACAAGCCATATTTGGCCAAGCATGAAACCATTTAAAAAAAAATTGTTTTCCACTATTTTAATGAAGAAGAAGAGATGAAAACATAAGTAAACATTAAAAAAAAACTTTATTTCTATGAAAAATGTAGTAGGAAAACAAGATAGAAAATCAAGAAAACACCATGGAAAACAAGAAGAAAGCTATGCTAGAACTTGGTAGAGATGACTACCTTCAAGCTATCTATTGAAAACCTTTTTTTTTCTTTCTTTCAAAACCTTTTTCTTTGCCAAATTAGCTACTGTTTCCAGCCAAAAAACTTATGAAAAAATGAAACCAACCCCTCTCTTTAGCCTTGGCCGAATGGCCTCTCACCCTTGGGTGGGAATTGCACTTTTTTCTCCTCCAATTTTGGCCTTTAGATTAAGATATTTTGATGACAACATAAAAATGTCATCTTGCCAATTTATATCAGCCCTTAAGATGTGTACTCAGCCCTTGTAGTGACCTCAACCCTTAGATGCAAAAGAGGACCAATCCCATGCACTCCCTTACTTGCCCCCTTGAGTGCCTACCCTTGGATGAGTTGTGTTCTTCCATTCTTGGTCTTTGGATAGGGCAACATAAAAATGACATCTTGTAGATTAAATCCAGCCCTAAACATGTGTACTCAGACCTTGTAGATGGCCTAAGTCATTAGATGAAAAGAGACAATCCCATGCACTCCCTTGCTTGACCAAATGGCTGCTCACCTTTGGATGAATCGTGCTCATCTTTTTTCTTCCATTTTTTGGCCATTAGATGAGGGTTCTTTCATGACAAATAAAAATGTCATCTTGGCATTTAAACTTGGCCATTGGATGGTGCATTCACACCTAAGCCATTGGATGAAGGGGGGACCATTTGCAAGGTGTTAGTGGTAGCATGTGGCTTGATAGTGACTAAGGAATTAAATTGTTCATGCTTCCTTATTCTCCTCTACGCTGGCTGAGAAAATGAGGTAAAATCTCAGCAATTCCTTCTTCTTTCATATTTTTCTTAATTACAAATTTCCCCATTTTGCTTTCTTTCGTGGAATGACCTTTTTGCCCCCGAACCTAAATAAATAGCAAACGGACTCCAAATTTGAATTTTATTTTTTGATACTTTCAAAATAATAAAAAATCTAATTCTGGAAGTTTTCAAAATTTTTCGAGTCCATTTGCTATTTATTTCGGATTTTTTTCCAAAATTGCCCTTTTTATACACCCGAACTTTACCATTTTTTAAACAAGCTCCGAATCTAGATTTTTCTTCACCAATCTCTTCAAAATAATTTAAAAATGTGATCTTGAAGTTTTCATAATTTTTGGAGCTCATTTGTTATTTTTTCAGGATTTATCTGCTTGAATTACTTCTTAGGGGACCCGAGATTTGGTCATTTTGCAAACGAACTCCGAATCAAGATTTTATTTCTCCAATATCTTCCAAATAATCTAAAAATGAGATCTGTAAATTTTCATAATTTTTCAAACTCGTTTGCTATTTTTTTGGGATTTATCCTGTTGAGTTACTGCATAGGGGATCGAGGATTTGGCCATTTTGTAAACGAATTCCGAATCAAGATTTTCTTTTGAAAATCTCTTCCAAATAATTTAATAATAATATTTTCAAATTTTCAGAATTTTTGGAGTTCATTTGATATTTTCCCAAAATTTCCATTTTTGCCCTTTTGCCTCCAAAACCCGGTTTTGCTCAAAACAAGTTCGATTTTCAGATTTTCTTCAAACTGAGCCTTGTGATATCCTTGTTTAATCACTCCTCATGAATTAGGGGCTTTAGTCCTACCGAATCGGGCCATTTATATAATTCTTCCAAATTTCACCGAAATCCACCAAAAATCCTAATTCTCGGTTTTCTTCCGATTTGACTTTTCTATCATTTTTTCTTCCAAGTAGCTTCTCCATTACCCGTAGTCAGTACTTATCTTTCATTTGGAACCTTTAGCTCTGACCAATTTGATTGTTTAAGCACTTTTCCCCAAATTTCCCGAACTAATGTTTCCTTTATACTAAATCTCCGTAACCCAACTTCCGAACTCCCTATCTTTCAATGTAGACCTCCGATTATCAAAATTATTTTACCATCTTTCAATTGAACTTCAAATCTTGATTCTGAAAGTGGGTTGAATTTTTTAGTAGTTGACTTTTTTGGGGTTGACTTTTCTGGGGTTGACTTTTTCGGGGTTGATTTTTTCGAGTTTGACTTTTTCTGTCTGCTTTCTTAGACTAAGTCTCAGAGTACCACCTGCAGGATGAGAAAATCCTTTTAACATTCTGAAACATCAAATTAGGAAGAAAACGTACCTGTTTTAGTGGTCCGGACAAAATTAGGTGCCTACACCATGGTTTCTTTGAGGTTCACAGATTATCCGACTTCATGACGGAGTCTTCAATTGTTCACTGATGCCCCACTTAAGGAATCCTTCACTCAAGATACCTTGTCAAACAATATCAGTTTCTGACTTTCGCTGAAATTCACAAATAATCTGATTTCGTGATGGAGTCTCCAACACGTTTACTATTTTTTTTTTGGTGAACTTTCCAAACTTTTCCCAAGATTTAAATCTATTCCTTAGAAATACTCTGAAATCCTTTTATTTAAAGATTTTTTTATTACTAATCATCATTCAATTTAATAACAATCATGATGTATCTCAAAAATGTATGAAAGAAAATATGAATCAAGCAAAAATGTCATGAAAAAAATGACAAGAATTTATTGCAACAAATGTTTTGGACCCGGATATCAAAAAAGTGAATATCATGGATATAAGAAACAAATGTAAAGTTATAGGTTGTAGATGACCCGGATGCAGAATATCTTGGACCTCTCATTTTTCAACCCATCTGAAATTTCTCTTGAACGATCAATTTACTTGGGTAACCTTTCAGCTTCCGTAGTTACATCAGACTGAGTTGTTCCCTTTTCCTCTGATTTTCAGATACTTTCTCCCTCTTTACACGGAGCATTGATTCGAACTTTAATTAGTACCTAAGCAGCCCTTTGCGGGTTTTCAGCTCAAGTTTCCTCCATTCGGTATTAAGTCGCCCTTTGCGGGTTTTCGGCTTAAACCTTTCCTTTTACATTCTTTTATCATTTTCATTTTTTTTGTATTCTACCATGCATCTGAGAATTCTAAATGCTTCCAAGGTAAAAATATCGATTCAAAAGATGGGATGAATTCTGAGAATAATCTTTCAAATTAAATATCCATGCTTGATCAAAATGGACTTTCTAAAGCACGTAATATAGGCCAAGGTTCGGGTTTAGAAAGAAAGGATAAAATAGGCCCCAAATGTGTTTAAGAGTGATTGAATCAAGGATCATTTCCTGAGGAGAACTCATTCTTAAAACATTTGTCCTTTTTTTAGACTTTCTTTCCTTCTTTTTTCTTTTTTGCTTTGTTGGCTTTCATTTGCCATATTTTCCGATGGATTTCTTTTTGCCATGATTTTTTATTATTTTTCCTTGCATTTTCCCTCCAGTGTAGAGGGTGATCCTTGATCAAGGTTTAAAGAAAGAAATAATTTCTAAGGCTCAAAGGGGTAACTAAGGATAATTTCTTTTTAGTGAAAGGAATATGAAAGATGGCCATTCATCATATCAAGCATGAATATTCTCATTAAAAAGCAATCCATAGGGGAGATAGATATATAGAATTTCCATTTTTACACTTAGAATCATTCGAATTTCCATGTGCACAGCATCACACTTTCTTTTTTTTTCTTTTAAGCATAATACTTCTTCACTTTATCAGTATTCACGGGATTTCTGAAATCCTCCCTGTCCATTCGAGTTAAAATCAATGCTCCTCCAGAAAAAGCTCTTTTTACCACATAGGGTCCTTCCCAATTCGGAGCCCATTTTCCTCGCGGGTCTTTCACTATAGGAAGAATTTTCCTCAGTACCAACTCCCTCTCTGGGAACTGTCTGGGACAAACTTTCTTGTTGTGGGCTGGAATCAACCTTTTCTGATACAACTGCCCGTGACAAATTGCTTTCAATCTTTTCTCCTCGATGAGATTCAACTGTTCATAACAAGCTCTAACCTATTCTGCTTCTTCTAGGCCAACTTCCATCAAAACTCGTAATGAAGGGATTTCAACTTCAATAGGTAGCACTGCTTCCATCCCATATACCAAGGAAAATGGCGTGCCCCTGTAGATGTGCGAACTGTGGTACGATATGCATGAAGAACAAAAGGCAAGATCTCATGCCAATCCTTATACACATCGGTCATCTTCTCAGCAATCTTCTTGATGTTCTTATTGGCTTCTACTACCCCATTCATCTTCGGACGATAAGGTGCCGAATTATGATGTGTGATCTTGAACTGAGTACACATTTCTCTCATCATCTTACTATTCAAATTGAGAGCATTATCCGAAATAATTCTTGCTGGCAACCCATAACGGCATATGATTTCTTTTTTAACAAATCTACATACCACTGACTTTGTTACATTCGCATAGGAAGCAGCCTCTACCCACTTTGTGAAATAATCTATGGCCACCAAGATGAAACGATGTCCATTTGAAGCTTTCAAGGTAATAGGTCCAATCATATCCATTCCTCACATTGAAAAGGGCCATGGTGCAATCATGACATGCAATGGTGATGGAAGCATATGAATCTTATCTACATATATCTAGCATTTCTGGCACTTTATGGAGTAACTGATACAATCTCCTTCCATTGTCAACCAATAATAGCTTGCCCTCATAATCTGTTTAGCAAGCATGTGACCATTAGCATGAGTGCCACATATCCCTTCATGGACCTCTTCTATTATTCTCCGAGCTTCGGCAGATCCAACACATCTCAATAAGACTTGGTCTTTTCCTTTCTTGTAGAGAATCTCACTGTCTAGAACAAAACCCATTGCTAGCCTTCCCAAAGTCCTTTTGTCATTTTCTGTTGCTTGTTCTGGATGCTGTTGACTCTTGATATACTGCAAGATGTCGTTATACCAAGGGAGGCCATCTGCTTCTTCTTCAATACTCAGACAATGGGCAGGAGACTCGTATATACTCATCTTTATTGGCACAACTTTAGCCCCTTCATTCATTTTAAACATTGATGACAAAGTAGCCAGAGCATCTGCCATTCGGTTTTTTTCTCGAGGGAAGTAATTGAAATTCACTTCTTCAAATTCCTCCAATAAACTCAGTATGAGTTCTCGGTATCGCATTAGCTTTGTATCTCGGGTTTCCCATTCTCCCTGTAGTTGGTATATCACTAGGGCTGAGTCTCCGAAAACTTCGAAAACTTTGATCTTTCTGTCCACTGCAGGGCGAAGGCCCATAGTACATGCTTCATATTCGACAGTATTGTTTGTACAATCAAAATCCAATCTAGCAGTGAATGGATAATAATCTTCTTCTGGGGATATAAGGACTGCACCGATTCCATGCCCCATGGAATTAGATGCGCCATCAAAGTACATTTTCCATATTTTCTTCTTTAAGGGAATCTCATATGCTTGTGAAACATACATCAAATCTTCATCCGGGAAGTCAAAGTTCAACGGCTCATAATCTTCCACTACCCGACTTGCTAAGAATTTAGCCACTGCACTGCCCTTGATAGCTTTTTGACTTACATATACAATGTTGTACTCTAATAATAAAACCTGCCATCTTGCTGTTCTCTCTGATAAAGAAGGTGCTTCCAACATGTACTTGATTGGATCTAGTTTGGCAATCAACCACGTTGTGTGGTACAACATGTACTGTCTGAGTCTTTGAGCAGTCCAAGCTAAGGCACAGCATAACTTTTCTACCGACGAATATTTCAACTCATAATCTGTGAACTTCTTACTGAGGTAGTAAACTGCCTGTTCTTTCTTTCCAGTCTCATCAAGCTGCCCCAAAACACAACCCATGGATCTCTCAAATACTGATAAATACAGTATCATTGGTTTATCCAGAACAGATGGCATTAACACTGGTGGGTTGGATAGATAATGTTTAACCTTTTCAAATGCAATCTGACAACCTTCATTCTATTCTTCTGGATCACATTTTCGAAGTAACTTAAATATTGGATCACATTTGTCGGTTAACTGAGAAATAAACCGAGCAATGTAATTTAATCTCCCTAGAAAGCCTTTTACTTCTTTTTGAGTACGAGGTGGTGGCAAATTCTGAATGGCCTTCACTTTATCCGGGTCAATCTCAATTCCCCTTTTGTTGACGACAAAACCTAGCAATTTTCCCGAGGTGACTCCAAAAGTGCATTTTGCCGGATTTAGCTTGAGTCGAAACTTCCTTAGTCGTTCGAAGATCTTCTTAAGGTTCGCAATATGCTCCTCTTCTCCTTGTGATTTTGCAATCATGTCATCAACATAGACCTCAATTCCCTTATCCATCATATCATGAAACAAGGTCACCATGGCTCTCTGATATGTTGCCCCAGCATTCTTCAACCCAAATGGCATTACCTTGTAGCAGAAGGTTCCCCACATTGTAACAAATGTGATTTTCTCCATATCTTCCTGTGCCATCTTAATCTGATTGTATCCTGAGAATCCGTCCATGAAAAAAAATAAAGAACTCTTCCCCGTATTATCCACCAGAGTATCGATATGGGGCAAAAGGAAATTATCTTTAGGGCTGGCCTTGTTCAAATCTCGGTAACCAACGCATATCCGCACATTGCCATCCTTCTTTGGTACTGGAACAATATTTGCCACCCATTCTGGATATTTTGCCATCTCTAAGAATCCAGCGTCAAATTGCTTCTTCACCTCCTCTTTTATCTTTAATATCATGTCCGGCCTCATTCTTCTCAACTTTTGCTGAATTGGCTTGCATTCTGGCCTTAAAGGGAGCTTATGAACCACAATATTGGGATCCAACCCTGGCATGTCTTGGTAAGACCATGCAAATACATCCACATATTCTTGGAGCAAGGCTATCAATTCACCCTTTATTGATGATGACAATGAAGTCCCGACTTTGAGTTCCTTTATCTCTTCACCATTTCCCAGATTTATCATTTCCAATAATTCCTTATGAGGAAGCACTTGTTTCTCCTCTTGTTCTATTTCCCTTAATAGATCCGGAGGTAGACCATAATCCTCAGTATCTTCATTAGCCTCAAAATCACCCGTGCAAATGGGCCTTTCAAAATTAATTTCAGAATTACTGACAGGAAGGTCCTTATATTCCGCATCCGTACACCAGTAAATAGGTGGAGAAGAAACAATATAGGAAAATATATATAATGAAAACAAAATAAATAGAAAAAATGAAATAATATGGACACATCAATATGAATAAAATGCATCGTGCTTGTTATTTATTGAATGAAAATGTTTAAACAAAAAGCCTATTACAGAAAAAAAAAAAACTCTTAATATCTCTGGGTAAAGATAATTAAGATTGTTTTTTAAAGTATTACGTTGGAATAAACTTAAAAACTATGGGCAACTCAGTCGCACTCCAATTGGTCAATCTATATCCTGGTGGACAAGGTCGCACCATCCAGTTCGCATTGTCACTTTCCATCCCATCTTTCCCAGTCATGCAAATTACCATATCCTGAATCTGTCCACCCTTATTCACATGGAATATTTCAAAAGCTTGCTCGATCATTATGAGTACATCCTCTGAATTCTTTTCTTCGAATAGAAAACAAGCAAAGGGAAAGTTGTGAAGGATTGGTGGGAAAGACATGGGTTCCCATTCAATATCCATACCCGCGAAACGGCCCATCCTTCTTTGTCGGTTCTTTTCAATTTGTTCCCTTCTCTCATGGGCCTTCGAAAGATACCCTAGGCCAAACCGATATTTCTTTCCCACTTCTTCCATTGCTCAAGCCATCCCTTGAAGATATTTTCCAAGACCTTTTCTAGCCCTGCAGCCCCTTCCAACTGTGGTTCTTATCCCCAGCCTTGTGTTCTTGGACAACCTTGGTTTTGGAATTTTTCATCCTTCAGCGACGAAAACCGCATTTACGAATTCCAAAGACCGAAAAGAACATTCCACGGCATCTTCATTGGGTTCAACATAAGGATATTCAGTAGATGCAGAGGCTATTATGTCTTTTTCTCCTGATACAGTGACCAAACGGCCCTCCATCACGAATTTCAGCTTTTGGTGGAGAGACGAGGATACAGCCCCTGCTGAATGTATCCACGGCCTTTCCAACAAGCAATTATAGGACAGATTAATATCCATGACCTGAAATTTCATCGTATAGATGCATGGGCCTATCTCCAGAGGAACCTCAATAGTTCCCATTACCTCTCTCCTGGTACTATCGAAAGCTCTGACTACTGTGCAACTCGGTAACATATAAGACATATGAACTGGAAACTTAGACAGGGTTGCCAATGGCATTACATTTAATGAAGAACCATTATCCAGAAGCACCCTTGGTAGTATATGCCCCTTGTAGGTGGTTGTTATATGAAGAGCCTTTGTGGACCAAATACCATCGGGTGGTATTTCATCATAACTGAAAAATATATGGTCGTCTGCCGTAATGTTTCCCACCAGCCTGTCTAACTTTTCTACCGATATGTTGTTAGTCACATATGCCTGATTTATCTCTCTCAACAGGGCGTTTCTGTGTGGATCTAAGTTTAATAACAAAGATAAGATGGAGATTCTTGCTGGCTGACGCTATAATTGCTCAACCACACTATACTCACTATGTTTTATGAATTTTAGAAACTCGTAGGCCTCCTTCTCGTTCACCAACTCTTTTATCCTGTTTACCGAGACTGATCCCCTCTCTACTTCTTTTGACAAATCCATCTCAATATGGATTGGTTCAGCTGCTTTCTTCCCTTTATCCAGTCCTCCATCGTTTCTTGTTGATCCCTGTTCAACAACGTCAGGGGCGTAACACCTTCCACTTAGTGTTAAGTGCCCCACACCTATAATATCTTGCTGACTTGATGACCTCGGCATAACCATGCTACATTCATATTTCCATGGTGCAGTTTTGTTTTCCTTGTATGAAAAGAAAGAAGGCAAATCTATGATTAGCTTAGGCGTAATTTCCTCAACAACCGGAGTAGTCTTCTCTGGTTTATCATAATAGATGATCAAAGGTCTTCCTATTCCATAGCCAGTTGCATTCTCAATAACCTCTACTTCCTTCTCTATCTCTTCGTAAAACTAGGCCTCTCCATCATCCATCATCTTTTGGACTTTAGCCAGAAAGTCCTCGTAGTCCTATATGATATGACCTCTATATTTCTGGAACGGGCACCAATTCTACACCCTCTTTGCAACCATTTTTAAACTGTTTGCATCCCCCACCATTCCTGCCTTAACCATCTCAAACCATACTATTAACATTGGAGTCTTGACTTCCCTAGTATCCTTTTTTACCCTTCTGACTTCCCCTGTCCATACTATATTTACACGATTCTCAGCATGATCGGGCAATGGGTTTCCTGCTACATTCAGCCCATTTTTTGACCCAAACTTCATAACTCCGGTATTGATTAAACTTTGGACTTTTTTTTAAGGCAATACAATCCTCAGTCGAATGCCCCTAAATTCCTACATGATATGCATAGTTGGTATTTTCATTGTACCACCTTGGGTATGGTGGCGTCAAAGGTTTAAGATATAGGGGCGTGACAAGTTGGCCTTGTAGTAATTTGGGATATAGCTCACCATAGGTGGTAAGAATGGGATCAAATTGGGTTTTTGATCGTTCCTTGGTGAACGATAGTCATTGCGCGCAGGACCTTAGGTATTTGGGACAGTGTTTCGAGGAAGGGTTATCTGTGGGGATATACCAGTTGGAAACGGCTATTATGGTATATTGGTATAAGGGAATGGATTTTGAGTAAGGTGGTTCACATTGGGGTAGTAAGGATTATACCCCGAGTAAGGTGTGTAAGGTGTAGGAGGTGCATAAAATATAGTAGGAGTATAGGGTCTGGAAGGTGTGTATGGTGTAGGAGGTGTATAGGGGTACTGATTGAAACTGACTACATGTGTCTCCTCCTTCTTCTTTGCAGGGAAAATCCTCTTCGGGGTAGCTGACTCACCCCTTCCATTTTCCCGTTCTTAATAGCAGACTCTATCATCTCCCCGGATTGCAAAGTCCTTGGTGGCACTCCCCACCAATTTATCATAATAAAGTGCTTTCAGGGTATTGATGAAAAGCACTGTAGTTTCCTTGTTGGTCAAAGGAGGTTGTACTTGTGTAGCCAGGTCTCTCCATCTCTGAGAATATTCTTTAAAGCTTTTAGTAGCTTTCTTTTCCATGTTTTGCAGAGTTAGACGGTCAGGCACCATGTCCGTCACATGCTTGTATTGTTCCATGAAATCTTTGGCTAGATCCATCCAGGAACGGATCTTAATACGGGTAAGCTGGTTATACCACCAAGTTACGGACCCTATCAAGCTATCTTGAAAATAATGGATAAGCAATTTTTTGTCTTCATCATGTCCGGTCATCTTCCGACAGTACATGGTCATATGTGCTGATGGGTTAGTAGTTCCATTATATTTTTTAAAGTCAGGTACTTTGAACTTTGGAGGAATCACCAGACCGTGCACTAAACTCATTTCTTTGGTATCCAGACTGCCAAATAGCTTCGCTCCTTCAACTGCCCTCAATCTTTCCTCCAGTAGCTGATATTTTTTCTAGGATTCTGCCGTTTCAACCCTCTTCAGCTCAGTCATCTTTGCCCTTTCCTTTTCAACCAATTCCTCAAAGTCTGGAATGTCCACATCAATTGGATCAACCCTAATATTACCCTTTTTAGGACCAAAATTCTGTGCTTCACCCGCTGGTTGGATGTAAATATAGGAAGCTGCCCCGGTCGAAAGTTCATTTCCCACATGCTGGGATGTCTGGCCATTATTCTGTACCACCTCTGGTCGATTTTCCTGGTTTGCTGCCCCCATTCCTGTAACTGAATTTTCCCCTGGCCATTTCTGCCTCATCATGGTATTCATCATCTCCATGAGTTTGGTCATTTGTTCCCATGAATCCTCTTGAGACTTAGCCAACTGTTCCTGCAGTTCCCTTTGAATTCTTTCCATCCTTTCAATTCTAGCAAGCTGATCGTTCTCCATAGCTCTTGCTTGAGATCGAGTATTGTAGGGGTGTCGAAAGTCTGATTCTTTCTGAGTGCGACAAATTGTACCTTTAGTTTTAAAAACCATGGACTAGAAATTATTGACACATTTTTTATTTTATTTTATAAAAATGAATGAATGAATGAATAAATGACTAAATGTTTAATGAATGAACAAATAAGTAAATGACTAAGTGTATGAATATGAATGAATAATTATAAAGAATAAATCAATGGACAAATAAATAAATGACTAAGTGTATGAATGATTATAAATATAAATAAATGAATGAATGATTATAAATATAAATAAATGAATGAACAAACAAATAAAATATATAAAGGAAAGAACAAATGAATGATGAATGCATTTAAAAGTATTGGCCCTGTGATATTTCCAACCGAACGGTCTTTCATTGATTTCCTGGAACTAAATACATCAAATAAAAAAAGATCAATGCTTAAGACAATCTGATAATTGTAGAAACAGAATTTTATCCAGATTTTAATTTTGTAATTTGAATTTTATTTATTTTTGAATTAAATATATATAAAAAAAAGAGAAAATCAGAAAATGAAAAAAAGAGGAAAATTTGAAATAATCAGAAAAAAAAAACTGAAACCAAGTTCGGATTGAACTAAGACTCTTCTTTGGATTGAACTTGGACTCTAGGTGTTGTGGTTGGAACAAAAATCTCTTCTTGATCAGATTGAGACTTCTAAGTAGATTAAAATCTAAACTTTTTTCCTATATAAACAACCTAGCCTCAAGCACAAAAAACAAATCATAAAATATACAATTTTTGGAATAAGCAAGCAAGATTAGCAGAAGAATTTTTTTTTTCTTGGTGAATTTTGAAATTCTTGATTCTTAATGCTAGGATTTGTTTCGAAGAGTGTTTAGTAGTGGGAAATCTTGATTTTAATTAGACGAAGCTTAGGTTGAAGTTTGGTGATCGTTCGGCGGCCAACGGAGGAGATCGGAGAGGTTGAAGTTGCGACTTTCAAACTCAGATCTAGGATTATTGGGTTAGATTCAGGAAAAATTAAATTGATTTTTGGGTAGAGAAGGTCGAAAGGAATTTTTAGAGATTTTTTGGAGGATTTTTGGGCACCGGAGAGGTGGTGACAGCGATCACCGACAAAGGGACGGCGAAAGGTACGACGGAAGTTCGCCAGTTTCTGGAAATTGGAAGAACTGGTGATGCTTGCTGGTTAGAAATTTAGAGAGAATGTAGAGAATTTTAAGGTTTAGTGAGAGAAAGAAAAATTGAAAATGAAGAGTGGATATGATTTTTGGGTTTTTATAGCCTAAACAAAACTACACCATTTTGAAGTGGATTAAATTTTTACCCGTTGGTCAGTCCGCGCTATTTCCAAACCGACCCATTTTTTTGCTTCAGCTCATTTCCAACAGCAACCCCCTTGTTTTGGACGTTGTTGAATTGTGCAAAACCCAATCTGTGTGGTATGTTTTGCTAATTTAATTGTTTGATTACTTTCTTTTTTTTTGAGTTACTTGTTTATTTAACTAACTTTTTTTGTTTCGTCCATTTCACTTAATTTGTTAAATTGTTAATTAATTGGTATTTGTCTATTTGTTTTTTTTTTTTGTATTATTTAATTATTTCTATGTTTATACATTATTTTTATTTGACTTGTTTAAAACTGTTAGATTAGATATTAAATATATATTTGTTGTCCATTCGTTTTTTTTTTTATTATTATCTATTTAATTATTGTGAATATTTTTAATGACTAATTTATTACTTAATTTTAATCATTTATTTTGTTAAGTATTATAGATTGTTTATTTATCTATTATTTATTTATCTCATGATTAGTTTTTTATTATTATTATTTTAGAAAGCATGATTATTAGGATTTTTTTTTAGATAAGTATGATTATTAGGTTTTATTTTTATTTTTTAGATGGCATGATTAGGTTTTTTATTATTATTATTTTTAGATGGCATGGTTAGTTTTTTTTTTTGTTTTTTTATTTTCACTTTTAGATAATATGGATTTTATGATTATTTTTATTTTAGATTATATGACATGATTATTTTATTATATTGCATGATTAAGATTATATATGATATTATGACTATGATTTTATTTTTTTAGAGATTGCATGTTTAGGAATTTTTATGATATTATATTATTTTTAGATTTTTGCATGAATTAGGAATTGATATGTTATGATTTTATTATTTTTGTTTTTTTAGGTTTTTGCATGCTTTAGGATTTTATATGATTTTATTTTATTTTGTTTTTACATGATAAATATGATTTTATTTAATTTAATTTTATTAGATTATTTTGCATGATTAGAAAAATAAAATTTTGACTTAGATAGATTAATTAAGACCATTTGGATAAGACCGATTTAGAATAACATGTGATTGATGTGGTACTATCTTTAGGATAGGCGTTGTGGGGGTGCTAATCTTTCCCCGCACCTAACCGAACTCCCGAACCTAGTTCTGATCAGAACCTATTCTTTTTAGGGTGCCTTAGTGAAGCTTAGAATAACTTTAAAAATGATAGATTCATAAAGGTGACTAATCACACCTAGTTAGATGATTAGTGGCGACTCCATGTTTGTGTCTAGCTTGCTAAATTCGCATTTGGCACGTTATGACAGTTTGGCGACTCCACTGGGGACTTTAGAGAGTCGAGCCATAGGTTAGTCATATGTTATTTCTGGTCTTAAATTTGGTCTCAAATATTTTGTTTGTATTATTTATTTTTTTCTAACGTTTTTCTTGTTTAGTTTGTTTTGTTTTTATTTTCAAGAATCTTCGTAAGTCAAAGGTTTGGCATGTTCCTTCGCACACACCACACTTTCATATCATAAGTCCTATACCCGGACTCGTCCCTTTTAGGAGGGGGTAAAGTACCTACGCCTTTGTGAGGTGATAACCTCCACAACGGCTAGCGAAACACCTTCAGAGTGTAAAGTACCAAAGCTTTTGTGAGGTGATAACCTCTGCAGTAACTTTGGAAAATACTCTCACCCGAATTGAACCCTTCCGGTTGGAGCCTATAATGGGTGAGGAATGGGGTGCCTTACTCATCCTACATGGATGATGTTAAGGAGCAATTTGGAGACCTTTTAGCTTGGTCAAATATCCTAAGCCCAGCTTATAGATAACACTTAAGAGGCCAACCTTAAGATAGAGACATGTCCACCTGTTTCATAGAGAATAACCCGAAATAGGACACATGAAGGAATTTTCTTGCTTTCTGACAAATTTTAATTTTGTGAATATTATTTGTATTTCTCTAATATGTATCTAACAATTGAATTTTGTGAAACCTTTATGGCCATTACTTGAATTAATTTTATTCTTTTAATTATTTGCATGCATTTGCATCATTTAAATATTTTTACCAGGTACATTTTCTACCATGCTCATGCATTTATCATGTACATTTGTTTACCATGTTCATGCATTTATCATGTACATTTTTAACCATGCTCATGCATTTACCATGTATATTTTTTAACAATGCTCATGCATTTATCATGTACATTTTTCATGATGCTCATGCATTTATCATGTACATTTTTCATGATGCTCATGCATTCACCATGTACATTTTTCATAATGCTCATTCATTCACCATGTATATTTTTCATAATGCTTATGCATTCACCATGTATAATTTCGTAATGCTCATGCACTCATCATGTACATTTTTCATAATGTTGCTGTTAAAATTTGTGAATATTTTTGATGTTGTCTTTAAATTCATTCTTTTATTTATTTGCATCATACATGTGCATTTCATGAAAGCATTTGAGTCTTAAATTTTAAATCATGGTAATGAAGGGTTCAAGGATAGCTCAAGCAATCAAAGATCTTGGGGCATTCCTACAACATTCGTTCATGGGTTAAAGCAATGATAGAGGAAAAGGCATCTAGAATTCGTTCACGAGTTAAAGCAATGGTAGAGCAAGAGGTTGCTAGGATGAGCGAAATAGAAAAGGCACAGGATGAAATGAGAGAACAGCTAGCCAAGATTATGGATTTGATGATGAATTTGAACAAGCAGAGAGGGGTAGAAGAAGTAACTACTAAAGAAAATAATCAGTCACCAGATGATGAAAATCCTACATGTCTGCCTGGTTTAAGTCAATTCCAAGCTCAAACAGGGATGCCAGTGACATCATCAACTACTCAACACCGATTCTCAGGATACACCATTCATGCGCCTGAGGCAAAATTGTCAAATCCTGTCCAAGTTTCAGATTTAGATGATCCCAAAGAGCAAGGAAGGCTAAGGGTAGTTGAAGAGATTGATTCTCGTAAAATGAGTCTTATAGAGGAAAGACTCCGGGCTGTTGAGGGGATGGATTTCTATGGCTCCATGAACGCTGTTGGGCTTTGCTTGGTGCCCGATGTAATCATTCCGTCAAAGTTCAAGACTCCATATTTTGAGAAATATGATGGGACTAAATGCCCGATAACCCATGTCACAATGTATTGTAGAAAGATGGCTGCTCATATGCGTGATGACAAGTTGTTGGTACATGTCTTCCAAGATAGTCTCACAGGGTCCGCTGCAAGATGGTATGTCCAATTGAATAGAACTCGAATCCGTTCATGGAATGAATTGGCAAGGGCATTTATAACGCAATACAGGCATATTGTTGATATGGCTCCATACCATTTAACCTTACAGAATATGGAGAAGAAAGCTACTGAAAGCTTTAAAGAGTATGCTCGAGATAGAGGGACATTGCTGCCGAAGTCCAACCACCTCTCACTGAAAAAGAAACTACAGTCTTGTTTGTTAGTACCCTTAATGCACCATAGTATGAAAGAATGATTGGGAATGCCACCAAAAATTTTGCAGACATGGTAATCTCCGCGGAGATAATAGAAAATGCTATAAAAAGTGGAAAACTTGAAGCCGGAGAAACATCTGATGGAAAGAAAAATGGGGCATATAAAAAGAATGAGAGAGATGTCCAAGCTGTCACTTATGGAAGGCAACAAGCAGGAGGTGTTTCCCCGTGCTATCCATACCCGGTGTACCACCCTTATCCATCAGCACCATCAACTTTTCAACCAAACTTTTACCCTCAAACACCTATTCCTATGTATGGCCCTACAACTAGTCCTTTAGCTCAACCTAGACCCTCAATGAGTAATCAGAAAAGACCTCAAAATAATCGAGAGAGAACCCGTATTGACCCAATTCCGATGTCCTACACTGCTTTATTCCCACGTCTCACTGAAAATCAACTGGTTGCACATGTTCACCTGGAACTTTTGAAACCTCCTTTCCCTGAGTGGTATGATGCCAATGCCCGATGTGAATATCATTATGGGAATTCTGGTCATTCTATAGAAACTTGTCCGGCTTTTAAACATAAGGTGCAAAGCTTGATCAATGCTGGCCTTTTGGATTTTGATAAGTAAGGGGAATCAAATGTCGGCGTTGGTCCATCTACACGAGGGCATAAAGGTGATGAGGTTTAGAATGAAGGATTGAAGCTGTTGATTATCCTTGAACTCTTTTTTTCTTTTAAAGTAATGTAGATGGATCTTTTTATGTTTAGACTTGATGTATTTTCATCATCTTAATGAATTGGCAAGCTTGATGCATTTTCATTTCCTCTTTCATTTATTATTTCTTCCATTTGCCTACACTTCAATTTCACCTATGTCAAGTTTCCAAGTAATGAATGTGGTGACAATCATGGCAATAATCTGGGAGTCAATTTTGAAAGTTATTTCCGTATTGGTGAACTTGAACATATATGATCATACTTTGCCATTTGATTTTGTTGAGATTATTGTGAAAAAAGATATGCAGTTTTGGCATGATTGGAAGAAAATTTGTAGAATTGCTTCATGGGTATATTGAATGACTGTTGAATTCCTTTACAAGTATGTAGATTCCTTGTGGTGAATTTCTATAAGCTTGTCATTTTCAATAAATGTTCTTTGATGAAAATATTCACATTTAAGATGATAATGGCCATCTTTCATATTCCTTTCACAAATTGAGAAATTATCCTTCGCTACCCCCTTTTGAGCCGATTGGATTCTTTTTTTTCGAATGAACCCAACAAGGATCACCCTCCACATCGGGGGACAAGTATGGAAAAATATCTTTCTAGAGGTGAACGAATGATTGGATCATATTTCTGCGCCATGTATAGAATGTCTTATGTCATGAAGGCAATGATGAGATGGATTGAGTTCCAAAATTTTGAACTCACTTTGTGATAAAAAAAAGAAAAGAAAAGAAAGGTGTGAAAAGTTTTGCAAAATCCTCATGAAAAAGAAATGATCCATGGCTTGATTATCTTGAAAATGAAAATAAAGATATGAAATGTTTTGAGATGAAAATGATCCTTGGTTTGCAAACCCTTAAACACATGTTTGAGCCTATTTTATCCATTCTTTCATAACCCCAAAACCCTAGCCTACATTACATACCTGGAAAAGTCCATTTTGATCAAATGTAAATGTTTGAATTGGAAATCATGTATTGAATTAGGACATGCTTGTGGTATTATCAAGGGACAATGAAGCTTAGATGCATGAAGACAACTCAAAAAAAAAAGGAAAAGGCTTGTTACACTTTGATATGCTCAATTACCTTCGAGAAGATTGAAACGAACAAATGATGAGGAAAATTTTGTTCTTGATACTTTGAGAAATAATTAGTTTTGAAGAAATTACTCTTAAGTCACATGGCCATTGGAGAGAGTACACAACTATTTGTGGAGTTTTTATGAAGTGAAAAGCTTTTCTGAGAGAAGCATTATTTTGAGAAAGACAAATGAAGATGATTTGCCAAATACTGTGGAGAAATGTTTCTTTGAAAGAAAAAATGATGAAAAAAAGAAATGAAAAAGAATGAAAAAGAAAAAAAAAAGAAAAAAAAAGAAAGAAAGAAAGAAAGAAAAAAAGATGAAAAAAAAAGAAGATTCAAATTGAAAACCTGAAAAGGGCAGTTTGAGTCATAGGAGAATATCTAAGTTGAAAACCTGAAAGGGCGGCTTAGGTATAATGAAAGTCAGTTTGAAGATTTCATTGGAGGTATGGTTTGGTTTGGTATGACAGAACTCAAAAAGATCAAGAACACCGATTGCATTGATTTTTGAAAGTGAATCATGGATAAATCTCAAGATTGTCAACATATTCATCATTTGGGGATGTTGATATCCCATCCAAACATTCTTGTATAATTCTTTGATTCGCCTATTATCTTTTGACAAATTTGTTCTTTTCCCTTCAATGATAAAGACCCTCTTTCTTCGATTCATTTTGTTTATTGCCATTCTTTGTTGCCAATTTTGCATACCCATAATGAATAGAGGAAATGTTGATGCATTATATTTGTTATGGAATTGGAATGATGATTGATAAGTTGAAATACTGAACATAAAAGATTCATGCATTATTTTGAAAAGAAATTTAAAGTTGATGTTCTGGGACAAAATGAAATAATGATGAGAACCAGAAAGGTTTGAAATGTAGACACATGGGGCTTCTAAGTTGAAATATACTCTTTGAAAATGGACAAATGCTGCATTTGAAAATGAATAAAATCGACAAAGGACTAGACTGGTGGATGGAACTTGTTAGCTAGTTTTGAAGCTACATGTTTGAGATGATACAAAGATGAAATGATGAGCTTGAGAACCATTTTGTTACCACGATTGGATAGATATGATGATTTTCATGCATTGCATTACATTCATGACATTCATTTCACGAATTGCATTACATGACATTCATGGCATGCATTTAACATGTAAGAAAGATTTTGAGTTAGACTTTTGAATTTTGAAATCAAACTTTTTTAAAGGAAAATTCTTGGACCTCAGTTGAGATGAAAATTTTGGTCTTTTGGATTTTGCACCTTGGTTGAAGAGATGAGTTTAGACCTTGGTAGTAATGAGAATTTTTAAAGATGAGATTTTAATTTTAAATCTTCAAGATGAATTGTTTTTCAAAGGTAAGTTTTTTTTTAAGATTAGAGACGAGAATGATTTAGTGTGAATCCTTAGTTTAGTGTGAATCTCTTAGTTTAGTGAGAATACTTAGTTTGATGTGAATCCTTATTTTGCGTGTGAATCCCTTAGTTCAGTGAGAATACTTATTTTGGGTGCGAATCCCTTATTTTCTTATTTTTGAGTGCGAATCCCTTAGTTCAGTGAGAATACTTATTTTGGGTGCGAATCTCGTATTTCTTTATTTTTAGTGTGAATCCTTAGCTAAGTGAGAATCCTTAGTTTAGTGTGAATCCTTAATTTAAGTGAGAAATCCATAGTTTAGTTCGAATCCCTTAATTTAGTGAGAATACTTATTTTGGGTATGAATCTCTTATTTCCTTATTTTGGGTGCGAATCCCTTAGTTTAGTGAGAATCCTTATATTGGGTACGAATCTCTTATTTCCTTATTTTGGGTGCAAATCCCTTAGTTTAGTGAGAATCCTTATTTTGGGTGCGAAGTCCCTTATTTCTTTATTTTGGGTGCGAATCCCTTAGATTAGTGAAAATCCTTATTTTGGGTGCGAAATCCCTTATTTCCTTATTTTGGGTGCGAATCCTTTAGCTTAGTGAGAATCTTTATTTTGGGTGCGAATCCTTTAGTTTGAGTGAGAATTCCTTATTCAAGTGAAAAATCTCGTACTTTGGTGTGAATCCTTTATTTTCAAGTTATTTTAAGTTGTAAATCCTTTATATTGTAAATTTTAAGTTTGTCTTTAAAGTGAAAGATTTCAAAGTTGGTGTGTTTTTGAGAGATTTGGTTTGAGAAGAGAAATCTTTAGGTTGAAACTAATTAGAGACAGTAAGATTCAATCTATCAGCTTGAAGCCAAGTATATATGGAAAATGAATAATGAGCTGGAGAACTTTTCTATCTTGATTAAAGATTCAGAGAGTTGATATCATTCTTACAGTGCATTCATGACATCCATTGCATGATATGTATCAGCATTTCATTCATGGCATTCATGTACTACATTGCATTCAAGAAAGACTAGTGCAGATATTCAATATAATTTGGACAGGAATTTCAATTTGGAATGACAATTTGTGAGAACTATATCAAATCTTTTCGGGATCCAAGGTAAGATTTTTGAAATTTCTTTTGAATAAAGTATCCAATTTTGAGAATTTACAAATTTCGTTGGAATAATTTAAAGTTGATGCCTCGTTAGGAGGAGTTTTTCATCGTTGGGAATTTAAACTTGATGCCTCATAGAGAGGAGTTTTTCTTCGTTGGGAATTTAAAGTTGATGTCTCGTTAGGAGGAGTTTTTCATCGTTGGGAATTTAAAGTTGATGCCTCGTAGAGAGGAGTTTTTTTCGTTGGGTATTTAAAGTTGAAGCCTCAGTGGAGGAGTATGTTTTCATGTTGGGTTTATTTAAAAGTTGAAGCCTCGGTGAAGGAGTATATTTTCACGTTTGGTTTATTTAAAGTTTACGCCTCGCTTAGAGGAGCCTTTCTACGATGGGATTTTGTTTAAGTACATAGGTCTTTTTAATGTTTGAGAACTTAGTAGGGTGTCTACGTCTTGGCACATCCCTGTTTCTCAGAGAATGCACAAAGAGGGCCAACTGTAGACACCAAAATTTATCCGGATTTTAATTTTGTAATTTGAATTTTATTTATTTTCGAATTAAATAAAAAAAAAAGAGAAAATCAGAAAATGAAAAAAAGAGGAAAATTCGAAATAATCAGAAAAAAATTAAACCAAGTTTGGATTGAACTAAAACTCTTCTTTGGATTGAACTTGGACTCTAGGTGTTGTGGTTGGAATAAAAATCTCTTCTTGATCAGATTGCGACTTCTAAGTAGATTAAAATCTAAACTCTTTTCCTATATAAACAACCTAGCCTCAAGCACAAAAAACACATCAGAAAATATGCAATTTTTGGAATAAGCAAGCAAGATTAGTAGAAGAATTTTTTTTTTATTATTTTCTTGGTGAATTTCGAAATTCTTGATTCTTAGTGCTAGGATTTGTTTCGAAGAGTGTTTAGTAGTAGGAAATCTTGATTTTAATTAGACGAAGCTTAGGTTGAAGTTTGGTGATCGTTCGGCGGCCAACGGAGGAGATCGGAGAGGTTGAAGTTGTGACTTTCAAACTCAGATCTAGGATTATTGGGTTAGATTCAGGAAAATTAAATTGATTTTTGGATGGAGAAGGTCGAAAGGAATTTTTAGAGATTTTTTGGAGGATTTCTGGGCGCCGAAGAGGTGGTGACGGCGATCATCGGCGAAGGGATGGCGAAAGGTACGGCGGAAGTTTGCCAGTTTCTGGAAATTGGAAGAACTGGTGATGCTTGCTGGTTAGAAATTTAGAGAGAAGGTAGAGAATTTTAAGGTTTAGTGAGAGAAAGAAAAATTGAAAATGAAGAGAGGATATGATTTTTGGGGTTTTATAGCCTAAACAAAACTACACCGTTTTGAAGTGGATTAAATTTTTACCCGTTGGTCAATCCGCGCTATTTTCCAAACCGACCCATTTTTTTGCTTCAGCTCATTTCCAACAGCCACCCCCCTTGTTTTGGACGTTGTTGAATTGGGCCAAACCCAATCTGTGTGGTATGTTTTGCTAATTTAATTGTTTGATTACTTTTTTTTTTGTTGAGTTACTTGTTTATTTAACTAACGTTTTTTTCTTTTGTCCATTTCACTTAATTTGTTAAATTGTTAGTTAATTGGTATTTGTCTATTTTTTTTTTTGTATTATATAATTATTTCTATGTTTATACATTATTTTTATTTGACTTGTTTAAAACTGTTAGATTAGATATTAAATATATATTTGTTGTCCATTCCTTTTATTATTATTATTATTATTATTATTATTATTATCTATTTAATTATTGTGAATATTTTTAATGACTAATTTGTTACTTAATTTTAATTCTTTATTTTGTTAAGTATTATAGATTGTTTATTTATCTATTATTTATTTATCTCATGATTAGTTTTATTATTATTATTATTATTTTAGAAAGCATGATTATTAGGATTTTTTTTATTTAGATAAGTATGATTATTAGGTTTTTATTTTTTATTTTTAGATGGCATGATTAGGTTTTTTATTATTATTCATTTTAGATGGCATGGTTAGTTTTTTTGTTTTTTTATTTTCATTTTTAGATAATATGGATTTTATGATTATTTTTATTTTAGATTATATGACATGATTATTTTATTATATTGCATGATTAGGATTATTATGATATTATGATTATGATTTTATTTTTTTAGAGATCGCATGTTTAGGAATTTTTATGATATTATATTATTTTTAGATTTTTGCATGAATTAGGAATTGATATTATAAGATTTTATTATTTTTTGTTTTTTAGGTTTTTGCATGCTTTAGGATTTTATATGATATGATTTTATTTTGTTTTTACATGATAAATATGACTTGATTTTATTTAATTTTATTAGATTATTCTGCATGATTAGAAAAATAAAAATTTGACTTAGATAGATTATTTAAGACCATTTGGATAAGACCGATTTAGAATAACATGTGATTGATGTGGTACTATCTTTAGGATAGGCGTTGTGGGGTGCTAATCTTTTCCCGCACGTAACCGAACTCCCGAACCTAGTTCTGAAACGTAGATCAGAACCTATTCTTTTTAGGGTGCCTTAGTCAAGCTTAGAATAACATTAAAAGTGATAGATTCATAAAGGTGACTAATCACACCTAGTTAGATGATTAGTGGCGACTCCATGTTTGTGTCTAGCTTGCTAAATTCGTATTTGGCACGTTATGACAATAATCTGTCTATCCTAATTTAAAAAAGCTATTCCAAAACACCGGTCCTATAGTAACTCCCTCGGGTCTTGGACCTTTTTTACTGTCCTCTTTTGATTGCCTTGCTCTTCAATCTATCCCTTACTTGTTCTCGGCCCTTTGACATGTCAGCAGAAGCATCACCGTGTAAGCTTTCCTTAGCTTGTTTTTCTAGTTGATTGGCTCGGACTTCCTCATGCTTTGCTTTCTCTGTCCAATAGTTCTTCTCCTTCTTGAGGTTTTTGACCTCTTGCTCCCATTCCCCGAAAGTCTTGAAGGTCCCCTCAAATCTGAGCTCGAAGTTGTACCTCTTGTTCTCCAAGTGTAATTCCTGAAGATCGCTTTTAGCAGTGTCTCTTTCTCTTTTGATCTTTTCCTTTTCTCTTTCTCAAGCTGATTCCCTATTTTTCATATCCTCAAGCTCTTCTTGGAATCGGGAAATTTCCTTGCTTATTTGGGCCTTTTGTTTTTTGAATTCTGCCCATGCAATTTCTAACTCTGATCGCACTTCCTTAGGTGGTGGACTCATGAACTGGACCTCTTTTCCATCCGATGTCAACAACCTATCATTAACCCTCAAGTCCCTCCATACCAGGTAATCAGGTGTGACGATGTCGGCATATCCAAATTACTAAGGTCATGGGTCATAGGAGTAAACTGACGGGATTTCAATTGTCTTAGTACCAACAGTGGTGCATAGCTCACTCCTCCCTATACTCCCAATAATGGAACCGAAGCTTTATCTCCGCATTTGTACAATGTCGGCATAGGAGTTATCCATGGAGCTCTCCAAATTATCATCTCAGCCCTAATATTTTCGAATATGTTGATCCATTGTTCCTCAATCCTATTTTCAAGCCAATCCCTCTTAAGAAATTCACCAATTGGTGCAAAATACTTCCAATACGAGCGAAGAGGGAAATTCTTCTGTTTACAAAAATGGCTTTGAACACATATGTAAAGAAGCTGTATACAACCTATAAAATGCCCTTTCCCTTCCCGTCTACAAAAATTCATAGATCGGATTGTTTCTGCTATAATTGCCGGGGCTAAGTTCATCCTCTACTCAAGCCTCTCAAAAATATCAAATACCGCCACATCCACATACCCTAGTGTCTTTGGAAAGATAACTAAATCATAGATAGCCAAAGCAAAAATATTCCTAACTGTCTCCTTACTTGAATGGCTATGGATTAAGGTCCGTAAAATATCCCATGATAGAAAGTAGCTTACCCCTTTTCGGACAACATGGCTTTTGACCCAATTTCTTTCCACTCCTAGAATCTTAGATACTTTTTTCTTGAAACCCAGCGTCTTTGTATCCTTCAAATAAGTACGATCGAGAATAACGTTCTCAATATGCAACAAGGTTGAATATTCCTCTATGGTTGGAGTCATATCCTCTTGGTTGAAGGTAAAACACACATAAGGGATTCCAGAATTGCACCACAGCCCGGATCACCTCACCACTGACCTTAACCTGAACTAATAGTGCTATATCCCCATAAGTCTGAGTGAAGGCTTTTTTTTCTGATATGTTCCATTGATTCCATATATCCATCAATTCTCGGAGATCATTTTTCCTGATAGTAAGATCAACTACGGCTGGCAATACTGACACATATCCCATTTTCAAGCAATCCCATTATCCTGCTGACTTTTCTCGGACTGTTTCCTAACCTCTAAATGCTTCTCGACCACTGAAACATTCTGACCCTCCATGGAAGCCCTTTTGGTTGAATATTATCCCGAGACTAATAACCTTCCATGTGCAAAAAATGATGACAAGAATGCAAAAAAAAAAAAAAAAAAAACAACAACAAAAAGAAAAAGAAAATGAATTAGTAACGGGAATAAATTTGAATAATACAAAAAACATATAATTCAAAACAATAATTATACCTGAGGATGCCAACAAAATTTTGGCATTATAACACCCTTGGGACGACACATCAACACTTATTATGGGCATTGTGATGTACGTTCATCATTGTCCGATTTTCAAAAATAAACTTATTTGGAAAGTAGAATAGAGGGTAAAAGGATTGGAAATATTCCTCCATGTCTTAACTTCGAGATATCTAATTGAAAATCAGACATGGCTTCGCCTAGGTTACTATATGAAGGTGAATTAGTTCTAAAAGCCACGAATTGTTCCTCACTGTCACCGGTGAAGGCTAGTAAGGCACCCCGATGAAAGCGGGTTCAATTCGTTAGAGTCTATTTCCCTAGCCCATGCGGATTGTTAATCACGAAAGCTTAGGTAATTTAGTAATCCAGAAGTGTTTCACTAGCCCATGCGGATTGTTAATCACGAAGGCTTAGTTACTTTGCTCCCACCTAAAAGGACAAAACCCGGGTATAGGACTCATGATATGCAAATACACGTGTAGTGTGTAAGGAGAAATAACAAACCCTTCACCACCTATTCTACATTCCTTATTCTAAATGCCCCAACAAGATTAAACAACATAAGTCATCAATTAATCAATATATGAATATGTGCACCAAAATAACCAGAGAACAATTATAATATGTATGCACATGAATATGGACATATTTAAAAACATTTTATTATTTTTGAAATTCTCCTTATTTTTAAAAAAAAAATATATGGGAATTAAAATTAAATCCCAATTAAACCAACAAAACCGAGACTTTGATAACACACGACTAATTCTAGGCCTGACTCTCTAATATGTCCCCAGAGGAGTCGCCAAGCTGTCGCAACCTAAAAAATAACAAGTCTCATCGCAAGACTTTATTATTCGTTAAGCGTGACATTAAAAAAACGGAGAAAAAATCGACTTAATTCATCTTGAAAAATGAAGGTTTTGAAAATGACCTTGAAGAAGACATGGAGTCACTACCAATCTTTTTTGGCTAGGTGTGATCGGCCACCTATTAAAACCGGTTTTATAAAATATTTTAAAATTAATTAAAACATTTTTTAAAACCAATTTCAAGTCTGCGTTTTAAACCAGAGAAATCAAAGAAGCGGGTTCGGGACTCGGTTACATGTGGGGAAGGATTAGCACCCCCACAACGCCCGTAAAAATGGTACCTTATTAATCGTGTGTTGTCTCAAGTCTCGGTAAAAAGTCGATTTTTAATTTGGTATTTCAAGTTAATTCCCAATTTAAAGAAAAGTAATTCCATTTTTAATTGAAAACGATCCATAATTTATTAATTAAAATTTTCTATATTCCCCAATAAACGTGGCAAAATATAGAAATTTTTATTAGTTTGAAAAACTTTCCGAATCATTATTATTTTAAAGAAGATATTACGTTATTAATGATAATTGATGATATCCTCCCTAGCAAACCCGGCAGAGAACTCATGAATTATTTTAACTCGGGAATATCTTTATTTTTTTGAAAACCATTTCCTTTTTCAAAACATTTAAATATATATATATATATATATGAATATGAATATGTTGACATAAACAAAATGAAATAGCAAAGTTTAGATAATATAATGCAACCTAAATGGTATGATACAATTTAAATGTCTTAGCATATTATAAATGAAATGAAATGAAATATCCTAAGTCATATGATATATTCTAAATAAAATGAAATGACCTAGGTAACATGATATATTCTATATGAAATGTAATATCCTAAGTCATATGATATATTCTAAATGAAATAAAATATCCTAAGTGACATAATATATTCTAAATGAAATAAAATGACCTAGGTAACATAATATATTCTACATGAAATGTAATATCCTAAGTCATATGATATATTCTAAATGAAATAAAATATCCTAAGTGACATAATATATTCTAAATGAAATAAAATGATTTAAATGACATGGCAAATATAAATGATATGGCATATAATCTAAATGATATGAAATGACATGAAATTAAAATAATACTAACATATAATATGCATGGAAATAAAAATAATAATGCATGAATATAGTATATGCTAAATAATATGACAAAAATAACTAGATAAAAAGCATAGGATATCATGAAATATTCAAAACCATATAACAATTAATATAATATAAAAAATTTAAATCAAAGACAATAACACTATCATGAATATTAACATAACAAAAATCACATATTATATAGTATGCATGAATATAGAAAATGCAATGCACGAAAATGTATTTTTTTTTCCTTTAATTAAGGAAACCCGTATATCTAAAAAGATATCCGACTACCTTAGAAAAATATATCAAATTAAATATTCTAAAACCAAAATACTTTGTGATTGTTTGAAAACAATTTTGAAAAGCTTAGGTTAAAAATTAAAACTTAGCTAAACCCTTTTTAAATGGCTCAAATTTCCTAAGTTTAAAATCCCGGACTTGACCACCCATAACCCGAGATTAAAAAAAAATCATTTTTAGAGTTTAAAAAGGCTTAGAAACTACCCTAAGTCAGTAGCTAAACTTCCTAATCAGCCCCCTCTAAGTAACTTAACCAAAATAGAAAAATGATTTTCCTTCAAATTCAATTCTGCCTCTACTGACCAATTTTAAATCATGATTTTTTACCCTATTTTTAAAATTTCAAAAAAAAAACTTAAAACAATAATAGAGACTCAGGACATGTAAAACTACACGGAAAAAATCGTCTTAATTTTCTGATTAAAGATGACTTCCCAAAAAAAATCAGGAAAGTACGAGTGATGGGTGAAAAAATTGTTTTGCCAAAACACATTTTTTTTGCCTTTGATAAAATCATTTAAAAATCAAAGTAAAAATGTTAGAGACTCTCCTAAAGACTCACAAACAGTAGCTAACACTTTTGAAAAGTTAGGCAAAAATTGGCTATGTAAAAAAATCACAAAGGTAGAATAATCAATTTGACAACTCTTTAATTTTCCACAAGTATGCTCAAAATGAGCATGACTTTGAACCATTGATTGGTCTAAGTCATAAATCAAGTGGCAAGGACATGAAATGCATGAAAATACAGCAAATATGATGCACGAAATGCATGATTTAAAACCTAAATGACATGAAAAATGCATGGCATCAATAAAATGACCTAGACCTAAATGAACTGCATGGCATTTAATGCAACCTTGGTCTAAAATGCATGAATATGCATGGCAAAGCAAACCAATCCTAAACCTATAGAATGCATGGCAATAACACAAACATATAGCATGCTTAAATAGAATACACAACCAAATATCATGAAAATGCAAACCTATCAACTAGCATGATGAAAATGCACATGCAAAGCATAAGATATAGGGGTGGCCAAATGGTCTAAGTGAGTATGGCATTTTCACAAACACTTAATATACTAACATGCATAGCTAAAGAATAACACTCAAATCATGCAAATATAAAGTAAAAGCATGAAAACCAATAGGCATTTTCACAAACACATGGATTACAAAATGTAAAACATAAACAAACTTAAACATTTTGAAAACAGAAAATCAAAAATGCAAGACAAGTAAAATAAACATGATAAAAAGATAATAGACTCAAAAATGGAAACAAGCAAGCAACCAAATTAAACAAGCTTCATGTTTATGTATTAGAAGAAGAGTTAAAACATCAAAACTTGTTAAATATCAAGAATAACATGAAATAAAAATGCAAAAAACAACTACACTAAAACAATAGGCCATTCGGCCACTTAGTGAAAAATAGGAAAAAAAAATTGATTTTCCATAGTTTTTTAAGAAAGCATGAAGGAAGAACTTGAAAAGAAAGCTTCAAAACACTTATTGTAAAATCAAAATCAAAAGAAACTCACCAAATATCAAATGAAAACAGCAAATCAAGAATGGAAAATCAAAGAAACTGCAAGAGTATGGTGCTTAAAGCAACCTCTAGAAGCTATATTGCAAGCTTTTTCTCTTCTAACTTTCGTTTCTTTACTAAACTTTTCTTTTTGCCTTTCAACAATGGAGAGAAAATCAGCCAAAACAAGAGTGAAAATAGAGAGTGAATAGCTACTGAATGAAAGAGAGAGACCCCCCTTCCTTGTAGTGGCCGAATGGCCCTCTCTATGCTAGGATGTTGTCATTTTTTTTCCAAACAATTTTGATCCAAAGGCTATTGATCCAAGATGTTAAAATGTGAAATTATCACCCTTAGATTAGGCAATCAGCTATCCACAACTATAGCTTTTCAAGAATCATAAGCCATTATGTTGACACTCTCTCTCTTCATGCATTGGTCCATGTGGCTTAATTACAAAGGTTTGATCAAAAAATAACTACCATCCTCTTTATTGTTGTCCTTTGGATTAAAAATCAGAAAATTTGCCATCCTTTGGGCCTTGGCCGGCTGGCCCCTCTTCTTCCAGCCCATGCTTCATTTTTTTAAAGGGCAAGAAAAGCCCTTTTCGATTTCTTGGGTAAAATGACCTTTTTCCCTTGAAAATAAATAAATAGCAAATGGACTCCAAATTCAATTTTTATTTTTTCAATACTTCCAAAATAGTAATAAAAAATTGAATTTTGGAGGTTTTCAAAATTTTTAGAGCCCATTTGCTATTTATTTGGATTTTTTTTCCAAAATTGCCCTTTTGTGCTCCCAAACTTTACCATTTTTTTAAACGAGCTCCAACTCCAGATTTTTATTCACCAATATCTTCTAGATAATTTAAAAAGTGATCTGGAAGTTTTCATAATTTTTGGAACTCATTTGGTATTTTTTTCGGGATTTATATGCTTGAATTACTGTATAGTGGGCCCGGGATTTGGCCATTTTGCAAATGAACTTTGAATCTGGATTTTCTTTCGCCAATCTCTTCCAAATAATTTAATAATGAGATCTGCAAATTTTTAAAATTTTCGGAGTTCATTTGCTATTTTTCTGGGATTTATCTTCTTGAATTTCTGCATAGGGGACTCAGGATTTGGCCATTTTGCAAACGAACTCCGAATCAAGATTTTTCTTCGCCAATCTCTTTGAAATGATTTAAGAATAAGATCTGAAACTTTTCAGAATTTTTAGAGTTCATTTGCTATTTTCCCTAAATTTTCCAATTTTGCCCTTTTGCCTCTGAAACCCGATTTTGCTCAAAACAAGTTCGATTTTCAGATTTTCTTCAAACTGAGCCATGGGATATCCTTGTTTAATCACTCCTCATTCATTAGGGGCTTTAGTCTTACCGAATCGGGCCATTTCTGTAATTGTTCCAAATTTCACCGAAATCCACCAAAAACCCTAATTCTCGGTTTTCTTTCGGATTGACTTTTCTTTTAGTTTTTCTTCCAAGTAGCTTCTCCATTACCCGTACTCAGTGCTTATCTTTCATTTGGAACCTTCACTTTCGACCAATTTGATCATTTAAGCACTTTTCCCCAAATTTCTCAAACTAGGGTTTCTTTTCTACTGAATCCCCGTAACCCAACTTTCGAACTCCATATCTTTCAATAGACCTCGAATTATCAAAATTCTTTCACCATTTTCAATTGAACTTCAAATCTTGATTTTGAAAGTGGGTTGACTTTTTTAGTAGTTGACTTTTAGGGGTTGACTTTTTGGGGTTGACTCTTTTCAAGTTTGACTTTTTATACTCGCCTTCTTAGACTAATTCTCGGAGTACCACCTGCAGGATAAAAAAAGTCTTTTTACATTCTGAAACAACAATTTTAGGAAGAAAACATACCTGTTTTAGTGGTCCGGACAAAACTAGGTGTCTACACCCTTCTTCTCGTGATGGTCGACTGCCTCTCTAAATATTAGAGTGAGTGTGCTTTGATTTTTTTCCTTGTCATGCTTTCCATGCTCCTCCAACATCCTTTGCCTTGGATGATATGTGCTTATCTTTTCTCCAACAATCTAAGCCATTGGATCAAAGATATTTTCATGACAATAAAAATGAGATCTTCCAATTTGATCTTTGCCATTGAAGGATGTATTCATCTTTTTACAAAGCACCTAGGCCATTGGATGAATAAGGACACTTAAAATGACATCTTGCAATTTGATGTTGACCATTGGATGAAATTGATCAAATCTCCATCCTTCTCCCATGAGCTTACCAGCCAAGGGCTTAGAATATTCCAGAAATTCCTTCATTTTTTAATTTTGTAAATTGACCCTTTTCGGTTTTTTTGATATAATTACATTTTAGCCCTCGAATTTAATTTAATTAAAAATGGAACCCAATTTTTGATTTGTCTTTTCCAACTCATCCCATCCAATATAAAACTTGGTTCTGGAAGTTTTCACATTTTCTCTAAAGTTTCGGTTTAGTGCCTCCCAAATTTAGCTTTTTTCATTTGAGCTCCAATTTCGGATTTTTCTTCACCAATACCTTCCAAAAATTATAAAACACAGATCTAGAATTTTTCATAATTTTTCAAGCTTGTTTGCTATTTTTCCAAGAATTATCTTTTGGAATTTCGGGTTAGTGCACCCGCATTTTGCACTTTTTCAAATGAACTCCGATTCTGGATTTTTCTTCATAAATACCTTCCAAAAATTATAAAACTCAGATCTAGAGGTTTTCATAATTTTTCGAGCTACGAGCTCATATGCTATTTTTTTCGAAATTATCTTTTGGAATTTGGGTTAGTGCACCTGACTTTTGCCCTTTTTCAAATGAGCTTCGATTTTGGATTTTTCTTGTCCATTACCTTCCAAAAAATATATTACTCAGATCTGGAAGTTTTCATAATTTTTCGAGCGCGTTTGCTATTTTTCCCAGAATTATCTTTTGGAATTTCGGGTTAGTGCACTCGAATTTTTCCTTTTTCCAAATAAGCTCCGATTCTGGATTTTTCTTCTCCAATGCCTTTCGAAAAATATAAAACTCAGATTTGGAAATTTTCATAATTTTCCTAGCTCGTTTGCTATTTTTCCCGGAATTATCTTTTGGAATTTCGGGTTAATGCACCTGAACTTTGCCTTTTTCAAATGAACTTCGATTCCTGATTTTTCTTCATCAATACCTTCCAAAAAATATATAACTCAGATATGGAAGTTTTCATAATTTTCTGAGCTCAGGTCCTATTTTTCTCAAAATTTTCTTTGGGATTTTTTTATGTTGCCTTTTAAGCTCTGAAACCTCGGTTTTACTCAAAACGGGTCCGATTTCTAGATTTTCTTTTTCTAATGTCTTTGTCATATATTGAATTTGAGTTGGTCCAAAAATGCCCAATTTTTATGATCAAATTCCCCTCCAATTTAGTTTTCCCCTTTACAAAATCGGGAATTTTCACGTTTTTCCATTTTTGCTGTAACCGGCTATTTTTCTTTATTCATCCTTTATCAACTGGGGGCTTCAATTTCACCGAATCGGGTCATCTCTGCAGTTTTCCTCAAATTTGTCGGATTAGGTATCCCCTTACACTGAATTTTTGCAACTCATCTTCCGAGCTTTATATCTTTCTTTGTAAACCTCGGATTATCAAAATTCTTTTGCCTTTGTTCAATTTAGCTTCGAATCTTGATTTTAACTGGGAGTTGACTTTTTCAATAGTTGACTTTTTGGGGTTGACTTTTTTTTTAGGTTGACTTTTTTCGAGTTGATTTTTTGTCCTGACCTCCGAAACAAAGTCTTGGGGACCCATCTATGGAATGGTGAAAGTCTCTTGGCATTCTGGGAAGTTGAAAAGAAGAATCTACCTGGTTTAGGGGGCCTGGACAAAATTAGCTGTCTACAGCTGCCCCTCTTTAACTATTGCTGAGAATCAGGAATCAAGCAATGATAAATTAGACAATAATTTTGTCCGCTCAGAGAAATCATATGTGCAAGATAAGAAGGGGAAATTTCCATTTTTTCATTCATCATTTTTTTGGTTTTTTCTTTTTTTTTTCATTCATTTTTTTTCTTTTAAAAGTAAAATAAATTTTAAAGGTTTTCCATCCTTTGTTCTTCATTTTTTTTTGATTTTTTTGTAATTGTAAAATAAAATTTGTCCTTAATTTGAGTTCTTTACTAATCAAGGCTCGACCCGTCTTAAGGAAACAAGTTCGATTTGCAAGAGAAAGAAATACCTCGATGGAAGTCTCGGGGCCTTGCCTCATCTTGGTGCAGCTTTGACTAACAAAAAGATTTGTCCTTAACTTGAGTTCCCTGACTAATCAAGGCTCGACCCGTCTTAAGGAAACAAGTTCGATTTGTGAGAGAAAAAAAATACCTCGACTGAAGTCCCGGGGCCATACCTTATCTTGGTGCAACTCTGACTAACAAAAAGATTTGTCCTTAACTTGAATTCCCTGACTAATCAAGGCTCGACCTGTCTTAAGGAAACAAGTTCGATTTGCGAGAAAAGAAAACACCCGAAGGTCTCGAAAAAAAGATATTCTGAAAGGTGATACCTAGAGGTTTTGAAAGAGATGCCCAGAGGTCTTGAAAAATGGTGCTCGGGGGTCTTATCCATGATTTTGAAGAATTGTGCCTGGATGTCTTTAAAAATGGTGCCCTGAGGTCTTATCCATGATCTTGAAAATTGTACCCGAAGGTCTTAAAAAGATGTATTTTCTTTGAAAATGGTGCCCGGAGGTCTTATCCATGGTTTTGAATATGGTGCCCAGAGGTCTTATCCATGGTTTTTGAGAGTTGTGCCCGGAGGTCTTAGAAAGATGTATTTTCTTTAAAAATGGTGCTCGGAGGTCATATCCATGATTTTGAAAATAGTGCCCAGAGATCTTAAAAATGGCTTTTCTTTGAAAATGGTACCTGGAGGTCTTATCCATGATTTTGAAAATAGTGCCCGAAGGTCTTAAAGTGGCTTTTCTTTGAAAATAGTGCCCGGGGGTATTATGCATGCTTTTGAAGAATTGTGCCCGGAGGTCTTATCCATGCTTTTTTTTTGTTGACAATTGTGTTGAAAATTAACAAGAAGGTTTTGAGAGGATGCAAAAGCTTCTTGATGCAACTCCGAATGTCCTTAATTGATGCAAATGCTTCATGATGCAGGTGCAGAGATTAAACAAGATGCACATGCTTCATATTGCAAATGAAAATGTCTTGGATTGATGCAAATGCTTCTTGATGCAGATATTGAATGAGATGCAAATGCTTCATGGTGCAAATGCAAATGTCTTAGAGTAATGCAAATGCTTCTTGATGCAGATGTAGATATTGAATAAGATGCAAATGCTTCATGGTGCAAATGCAAATGTCTTAGACTAATGCAAATGCTTCTTGATGCAGATGTAGATGTAGATATTGAATAAGATGCAAATGCCTCATGGTGCAAAATGCAAATGTCTTGGACTAATGCAAATGCTTCTTGATGCAGATGCAGATATTGAATAAGATGCAAATGCTTCATGGTGAAAAATGCATGTCTTGGACTAATGCAAATTCATCTTGATGCAGATGCAGTTATTGAATAAGGTGCAAGTGTTTCTGAATGATCCAAATGCAAAGATCAACATTGACGCAATTACTTCATGTGGCGATGCAGATGCAAAAATCGACATTGTGCAAATGCTTCAGAATGATGCAAATGCAAAGATTAGTAGTGTGCAAGATGCTTCTAAATAATGCAAAAGCGAAGATCAATAATGATACGAATGCTTCATGAAAAGATGCAGATGCCCCTATTAATCGTGTTTATGTAAGTGGTCCATAAATGGTGTAATTGCAGCTACAATAATAAAGATGCAATGATCTAAGAAATGATGCAATTGCTTGAGATGACGTAAATGCAAATATCCATGAAGGATGTAAATGAAAAGGTAGGATGCAGATGCTCATGGAATAGTGCAAATGCAAATACCCATGAATGATGCAAATGCTTGCTGACACAGTGCAGGTGCAAAGCTCAATAAAGAGGTAAGTGCTCATGAGCGATGCAAATGCCCCCCGGTTGTTTTTCTAGACTTTGGCTTAGCCTTTCCTTTTCAAATCAGAGTGTATCTTGAACACTCGTGCCCTATAAGAGATCATTCCCTTTTCAGTTCTTGGCTATCTTCTTGCCCCAACAGTTTTCAAACTCTTATCAACAAAAGCATGTTTAGCGACTTCTATTTATTTTTCTCACATCTGGAAGCCAAGGTCAACCCTAGTAGTTCCATACCTTTGGGTTAGAAGAACTCTTGTCTCATACCAACATCAAAATGGTTATTTCAAAAATATTTTTATTTGTTTTCCCATTTTGAAAAAATTGTTCATTTAATGAAAACTTCTGAGCCAAAAATATTATCCCCATAGTGTGTAATGTACAAATCTCTTGTAGACTGCTAATCATCGTTACAAATTTCTCTAAGTGTCAATTTGGGTTTTTCAACTTGAATCGAAAGAAGTTTGGTACAACAGGATTCTGGTTGATCCAAGAAAACTTCACAACAAGAAAAATGTATGTCCCTTATAGGCTCACAAATGGAACAAGTTTTACAAAACACGAATTCCTTGAGAATCAAACAAATTCAACATTCTTTTATTTTCCAAATCATGGCGTTTTGACAAGTGTTAAGATTGACAGGGATGTTTAAACTAGAAAGTCAATTTTGGAGGAAAAAAGGTCTCAGTTTTTTTAGAAGTCAATCCTCCAAAAGAGAACTGGCAATTTGGGAGGTTCAAGAATTCCTAGATGTTCCTTGATTTCTTCGAGATGACGTTCTCTTTTGTGGGATCGGCACTAACATAGATGGCATCCAAAATTCCCATTTTACTCTAGACCGTCCATTATTGGGTTTTCGCCCTAGAGTCCCATTCTTTCCATTTTTTTCTTTTTTTTTTATTGTTCTACCATGCACTTGAGAATTCTAAATTCTTCCATAGTGAAATGATAATTCAAATAGATTGGATAAAATCTGAGGAAAAACCCTTCAAGTTAAATATTCATGCTTGATAAAATAGACTTTTAAAGCACGTAATGAAGGCCAAGGTTCGGGGTTCAAAAGGAAAGGATAAATAGGCCCAAAATATGTGTTTGAGGGTAATCAGATCAAAGATCATTTCTTGAGGAGGATTCCCTTTGAAGCATTTGTCCCTTTTGGACTTTTCTTTCCTTATTGACTTTTGCTCCTTTTCTTCTTTGTTCTTGGCTTTCATTTGCTATACCTTTTCACACCTTTTTTTGTGTTTTTTTATTTTTCCTTTTCTTTTGTTTTGTTCTTGGCTTTCATTTCGCCATTTTTTTCCTTTTTCTTTTGACAGAGTGAGCCCGTATTTCTTTGGGAGCTCAATTTGCTTTGTATCTGTCTTCGAGTTAGGACTCATTTCTCCATGATCTTTGAGAGGATCTCTCCTCGCATTTTCCCCCCAATGTAGAGGGCGATCCTTGATCAGGGTTCAAAAAAGAAAGAATTCTTTCGGCTCAAAAAGGGTGACTATGGATAATTTCTTTTTGTGAAAGGGATATGAAAGATGGTTATTTCTCATATCAAGCACAAATATTCTCATTGAAAAGCAATCCCCAAGGGGAATAGATAATCAAAATTTCATTTTGCACTTTTGGAATCATCTGAATTCTCATATGCATGATATCACAATTTTTCTTTCTTTCTTTTTTCTTTTTTCTTTTTTTTTTGTCACATGCCCCAATGATTCATGCGTTAATTCCATCCTTATTCACCATGTATCCATCATTTCCACATATGATACCCCAATTTGATTAATCATGGGAATTTGTATCATTACGAGGAACATCGGAAGTATAGGTCTTTATTGAAAAGGCTGAGTTTCAATCCTGGGTTCATTTGAAATTATAAGAAAAATATGGCCCAAAAATATATTTTCTCTATGACCTGGATAATCCGGTTTAGTCATTGTGCCCTGAGGTGTCAATCATGAAGTGATGTTTGGGCAATTGGTGTTTTGGGGTTATTAGAAAAGGATGTGAATGGTTTTGGCACGACCTTGACTCACATCAAATTACCATGATCTATATTCTTGAAAGAATATCTCACTTGTTTGAGTTTCCAAGGAGCTCGAAAAATTTTCAAAAAGTTTCGTTCCTTTGCTCATAGCCTAAACTAGGATCTTCATCTTTTCTTAGTGATAATGGTTTATGAAGTTCAATCATTCATATTCCTTGAAGCATTAGGTCTTTCAAGTGGTCTTGGTTCAAGGAATTTATGCATAGGAAAGCCCAAAAGAGAGGGGGGAGGGTATTGGGTCATTTCTACAATGATCATCAATATTCTCGAGACTGTCCATTATTAGAACTTCCTTAATGCTTGTTTTTGCATATTCAAATTATTGTTAAAACACAACAAACACAAAGCATTTAAAATTGAAAATTCATTTAATTCATATGGATGTCGACATGAGACAAGTGCTTTCATCATGGTATGAAACTACATGCATCAAAATACTCCTATTGACATCCTTCGAAGCTAGTAATTCTCCTCCTAAAACCCTGAAGGAAACTGATTTATGGCAAAGCGGACTTCCACTATTCGATAAGCTCTAGAGTCAAAATGCAATCGTGGACAAGACCTTCAATCCTTTCCTTCAGTTGTCTGCATTTGTCAGTTGAATGCCCGATTACCCCTATGTGATACTCACATTTACTGTTAAGGTCATAACTCTTTGTTGATGGATTCGGGGTTGTTTTCAAAGGCACAGGGGTAAGGTACTGATTCTTTATTAGTATCGGTAGCAGGTCAGTGATTGAAATTGGAATTTTCTCTTGGTTGTCCCGCGGTCGTTTTTTTGAAGCAGGCCTTGTTGCAGGGATGGGTATAGGATTAGATGCTTGGGTTGGTAGGTAAGGATAAAGGCTTGGAGATACCTTGGTAGGGTAACATGATTGATATGAGGGGGATTGGGGATATAGGACGAAATCTCCCATAGCTTGGACATCTTCCTCTTTCTTTTTGGATGCCCCATTTCTCTCGGCATTAGATGTTATTTCTCCTTCAAGTTTCCCATCCTTGATAGCATTCTCAATCATCTCCCCCGAGATTACAATATTCGCAAAATTCTTGGTGGCATTTTCGACGAGTCCATCGTAGTACGGGGCCTGCAGTGTATTCACAAAAAGGACGGTGATTTCCTTCTGTGTCAAAGGCGGTTGTACTTGGGCGGCCATGTCCATCCACCATTGAGCATATTCTTTGAAGCTCTCAGTAGCCCTTTTCTCCATATTTTGAAAGGTGAGACGGTTAGGTGCCATATCGGTCACATGCTTGTATTGGCTTAAAAATGCATTAGCCAAATCAATCCAAGAGGGAATCTGATCCTTACTCAATTGACTATACCACCTAATTGCGGACCCGCTGAGGCTATCCTAGAAGCAGTGGATCAAAAGCTTATCATTATCTGTATGGCCCGTCATCTTTCGACAGAACACAGTGATATGGTCTGACGAATCGGTTGTCCCATCATATTTCTCAAAATTGGAAACCTTGAATTTAGAAGGAATGACTAAATCGGGGACCAAGCAACGTTCATTCACATCTACAATCCCAAATACATTTGTACTTTCTACTGCCTGAAGCCTTTCCTTTAACAGTTGATATTTCCCTTGGGAAACTGCCAACTCAACCTCATTCACCATAACCATTTTCAACTTTGCCTTTTCAACTTGATCATCTGAGTTCAGAATATTGACTGGATTAACTGTGTTCTGAAAAGACTGGACATCTAATATTATGATCTCATTCTTACCCTTTTGTGCCTCCGACCCCTCTCTGGCGGCTAGGTTTTCAATGTATCCCTTTCCTTTGATCGAGGCGGACACCAACTCCATCAATTTAGTCATCTGTTCTCTAGATTCTGCTTGAGATTTTTCCAACTGTTCTCGCAATTCTTCCTGTGCCTTTTCCATTCTTTCAATTCGGACAACTTGTTCATTCCCTATAGCTCTGGCCTGTATTATAAAGGTGCTCAGTACTTCTTATACCTCTGATTTGAAAAAGAAATTTCTTCAACAACTCTTAAAACCAAGCCAATTTCTGTTTTATCCCCCCAAATGTGTGTCATGATGAATGAGCCATGAATGCAATTTGATGGGCGTGAAGAATAAACAAAGTGATGTATGGACATATACAGTGGAAACATTGATAACTCGTATAATTATATAGTTTTTAGTTATGTTTTATTATTGTTTTGTGTCAACTACGAGTTATTATTGTTTAGTCTAATTGTGTTTATGATCTTTTATATTTTTATGTAATTTGGTGTTTTTCACAAGTTTCTTTGAGTGATTTCAGATTACTAGAATTAAGGGCAAATCCAGTTCAGTTCCAGTTCCGACACCTTTTGCCATATCAGCTATATCTGGAGTTTCACTGCAGCAATAAGGCTGAAATTTTAACCGTGCAAATCTAAGAGGCATATGTATCTTTTTCATGTTTTACACTTCTTGAAACGGAGTCGTTTTCCCTAGCGAAATCGACCATCAAGTTGGCTGATGTGCAATGACGTTTGTGCTGACCTATTTTCGTATTTTGCCCATATCTTCTTATCCACATCAGCAAATGAGCTGATTCCAACGGCTATGGATCAGTAACTGACAGGGGAACATTTTTCTAGAAGACCATGTGATCAGATCAGGCCTCCAATATTGACAAAATCGACCATCAAGTTGGCTGATCAAAATTGTCATACAATATGACGAAAATTGTTAGAAAAATGCACCCACCTATTATACCTACCTTTGAAATTTGTAAAGCTTGTCTCTTGTCATTTAGCCCTCCAAAATGTGTATAAATAGAGGGCCTTGGATGATTGTAGAGGAGCATATTGTACATTGGTAGGATATTAGCCATTGTAATAAAATTCTCTAAGTTTTCTTCTTCTTTCTTTTCTCTAGTTTTCTTTTTCTTTATTTTCTTCTTCTTCTTTCTTTCTTTTATTTCCTTCTTAGATTCTCTTTAATTTTATGTTTATGTTTACAATGCCTATGCTAAGCTAAACTTCTATTTGGTTAAGGGTGATTTCAAAGCCCTAGACATGTTTTGTGATTGATTTTCAGATTCTATCTATCATTAATTTTCTATCAAAGTTGCTTATGTTCTTCTACAAGAATTGTTCATGATGTTGTCTTGATTTATTTAGGTGTACAACTAGATAGATCTTGATAATTATCTATTGCTAGTCTAGGAGTCTTGATCCTTGTAATTGTCTTGATTTCCTATTCATAAGTGGCAATTTGTGATTAATGATTATGGTCAAGTTTTCAATAATTGCAAAGTGGAACATAACCTAAGTTGAACAATCCGAGCTTATGTGTTTGTTGCTTAGATCAACCTATCTTTCTCATCATAAAGCTGCCATTAAATTGAATTTAGAGAGCTTATTCTAGGTTGTTTAATGGTTAGAGATTAAATAGAGAGCTTGTTCTATTTAACGATAAACTAAGGAAAGATTGGGATAACAGAGCTTGTTGTTATCTACGGTTGTTAACTTTGATAGTTGGTTGATATTGATAGATCTGAAATTGATTCTTAATGATGTCTAGTGGTAGAGAATGAAACCTTAACCATATTTTTCATATTTGATTCTTCTTACTTACTTGTTTTCTTACTTTTCTAGTTTGCTTATTTTTAAAAGTATATTTATTTTTATTGGCTGGTTATACCGCCTAATTTGTATATTAACTTTGTTTTATTTTTATTGGCTGGTTATACCGCCTAATTTAGTATATATATTTTTATTGACTGGTTATACCGCCTTGCATCTTATTCTTATTATTTACTTTAGTTTAAATCTGGCTTCAAAAACCCCTTTTCTTTTATTGTTTTCTTTGAACGTAAGTTATAAACTAATAACTCATAGATTAAAACCCAATCCCTGAGGACTCGACCCTTGCTAATCATTATACTTACAATTGATCTTTTTAATGCAAGGTTAAATAAGATACACTCTTTTGGGTGCATCAAATTTTTGGCGCCGTTGCCAGGGATTGCTTTCTTTAGTTTATTTGTTACTTGGTTTATTCTTATTTTCAGTTCTAATTAGTTTTATTTTATTGTACATACAAGTTTTTCTTTTCAAATTTAAAAAAACAAAAAAAAAATGGAATTGAGCAATCTAACACTTGAAGAGTTGGTGGCATACATGAACATGGAGAATCAACAAGCCAATCTCACCTCCCCAGTTCAACAATTGGCCATGGGAGGATGTCAAGGCCATCAAGTGTTCCAAGACCAACAGTATGATCATTACTCAAACACTTACCATGAGGGATGGTGGGATCATACTAATTATGGCTACTCGAAAAATTACCAAGAAGTAGATCCTTATGCCAATTACACTCATCCATCTAGCTTCAATCAATCATGGTCTCAAGAACCAGATCTTCTTCAACCACCACATATGACTCAAAACTCAGGTACTTCTTTAGAAGATCTTGTCGATTCTCTTGTTACTAATACTTTGCAATTTCAACAGGAAACAAGGGCAAGCATCCAGAGTTTGGAAAAGCAAATGAGCCTATTGGCTAGTAGTATGGTGGAATTAGTAGCAGAAAGATCTCTAGCACTCCTTTCCCAAACGGTGATTAACCCAAAGGAAAATGCTACTATTGTGACCTTGAGAAATGAGAAACAAGATGATGATGAGACAAAACCAAAGATGGATTCACTTCTTGAGGATAATGAAGCCACCATTCAAATTGAGAGTACTTTGACACCTCAGGTAGCTTTTAAGGTTCTTATTTCTACTAATGTTCCTTCTCCACTTTTTTCTAGCAGATTTGCAAAGTCCAAGAAGGAGGAACATGAACAACAATTTTTGGAAACCTTAAACAGCTTGCTTGTGGATGCCATTAGACAAGTACCAAGATATGCACAATTCCTCAAAGAGCTATACCCCACCAAGAATGATGAAATAATACGTGTGGGGGAGAATGCATTGGCTGTTTTGCAAAGAAAACTTCCTCCAAAACGCAAAAATCCGAGAAGTTTCATGTCTAAGCCAAAAGATCCTAAAAAGCCAAGAAGGGGAATTGGCTAGACTGGAAACAATCAATCAAGTGCTAATTAGGGGAGGCAGCCTAATTAGTGAAAGCATTGCCAAACTGCCATCCTTAGATTTGCTCTCTTTTTCTTTATCTTTTTCTTATGTTTCTTTGTTAATTGTGTTTAGTGTTTTTAAGTTCATTTAGGCTGCATAAGTTTATTTTGTTTAATAGTTCTTTTCACTTACACATGATTCTTTCATTTGGGTTAATAGCATTACATTAATGACAATGTAAAAATTATGTGTGGGGGGAAGAATTTAGGATTTTATTTAGAGTGTTTTGTTTTTGAGTCTTCTTATGCTGTTTTTCTTTCTGATCCTTGTTTTGAAAATAACTAGATGTAAATATAATTTTTATTTTTTTTACCCCGATTAAATGGCGGATAACGGTACTCCGTGATTATTTAAATCGGTTCCATCAGCTACCCACAAAACTGATATTGTATATAAATTTCTCTTCCAGTTTCTCTTTCAATTTTTTCATTTTTTTTTTTTTTAGGATGGATGATATTCTCACAAGATTGCAGAAACGATTTCCTCCTTTTCCTCGAAATATTTTACTGAAGCTTTACCAAGTTCGATTTGAAAGATTAAGAATGCTTATGCACAAAGGGATTCCTGGAGACATACGTTGGATAATTGAAGCCAAGGTACGTGAAGATGAATATCTTCCTGTTTTGCATTTACCAGGTACAGGTAGAAGCACTTTTGCAAAGAAGCGACGAGCAAAGCGCATGAGTTCAAATTGCCACAAATGTGCACGATGGACGTGTAACGGTAAATGTCGTTCAATTGGGATTCCGTCCTCTAATCGAGATGATAAAATTGAATTCATTAAGGATGGACTGAGTAAGGAGAATTTGGGTAATATCCAACTTTCTCTTGAGACGCATCCTAGTGGAGACGTACAAAGAGAAATTCTTGATTTATGGCCGCAATTCCAAAGGGAATGGCAACATCTTGGGAATCTGATGTTAAAAGACCCTGTTTGCCAGCTTGTAAGAAAACTGGATGGGAAGCATATCCTCGACTCATAGAAGGCGTTTAAGCCGTTTTTGGACGTAAAACCAGAGGAAGATGTGAGCCACAATCACAACTACAATAAATGACTTCTCAGCTTTTGGTTTGATTTGCAATAACTTCATTTTGGTTTAATTTACGTGTTGTTCGATTTGTGTAATTATTCTCTTTTTTTTTATTTGTATTTTACGGTTGATTTTTCTTCTCTTTTTGATTTTCTTCCTGAAATCACGCAAAAATCTTTTGTTAGGTTAACATTTTCTTCTGACAGGTCAAATACACTTTCGGCGACATTATTACTCTTGACTTTTACGGTTGATTTTTCTTCTCTTTTTGATTTTCTTCCTGAAATCACGCAAAAATCTTTTGTTAGGTTAACATTTTCTTCTGACAGGTCAGATACACTTTCGGCGACATTATTACTCTTGCCTGATTCACTACTCAGTCCTCTATATATTACACCATGTACTCATTCTCTTTCAGGCACTCGACAATTAAAAAAAATGGAAAGTACTTCGTCCCAGCGCATTAAAAAAATTTGTGTCTTTGGAGGTGCTTATCCAGGGAAAAATAACATATTTGCTGATGAAGCCATAAGAGTTGGAGTAATACTTGCCCAACAAAAGATCCAGTTGATTTATGGAGGTGGTAGTACGGGTTTAATGGGAGCAGTCGCTACAGCAGCACACGCCGGAGGAAGTCCAGTTCTAGGAATCGTGCCAAAACTATTCACAGATTTTTGTGGACCTACCGTGGGTAAGGAAATACAAGTCTGGAGTATCCCTGAACGGATGACAATCATGTACCATTCTGCCGATGCATTCATTGCTTTACCAGGAGGTCTGGGTACATTGGAAGAAATAGCTTGCGTGGCTTCTTGGTCATCTTTGGTCACAAATAAGAAACCCATTGGTTTGCTTAATATTAATGGTTATTTTAGTAATTTGCTTTCATATTTAGATAATGCTGTGGATAATGGATTCATGTTTTCAGAGGCAAGGAGAACCATAATTTCTACTACAACCATTGAAGATTTACTTAAAAAGCTCCAAGCTTATGAGTGTTTATCTGCTACGGTTGTTTCGCAAACGCTCGGAAAAAGAAAAAGAGATATGGACGAGCAAGGAGTGGATTGCACTTTGTCTTTGTGACATTATCTAACATTTTGCTTGTTGTGTCTCAGTTATAATAAGTGGTTAGCAACCTCTGCAGGTAATATCTCCTAAATTCTACCTTTAAAATTTGACATTGGGGACAATGTCATATTTTAGTAGGGGGTAAGGGACATATTTTGCTAATTTAAAAAAAAAAATTGTGTTTTAAGCCATTTAGAAGTATTCATTCTGAACAAGGTCTGAGTAAGGGGGACTTGAGACATACCTTGTCAGTTTGATTTCTTCTTTTCAAAAAAAAAAAGTTTGTTGTGTTTTAAGCAATTTAGAAGTATTCATTCTGAACAAGGTCTGAGTAAGGGAGACTTGAGACATACCTTGTCAGTTTGATTTTAATCTTTTTATGTTTACTTGTTAATTTTTGTTTAGTATTTTAGGATTATTTAGGTTGCATGAGTTTGTTTTGTTTTGAGTCTGAGTTGTTCCTATTCTTATGTTATTAGTTCTTTTCTCTTACACATGATTCTTTCATTTGGGTTAATAGACTTACATTGAGGACAATGTAAGAATTAAGTGTGGGGGGAATGATTTAGGATTTCTTTTATTTTTGTCTACTATTTTTTTTATGAGTCTTTATTATTATTTTTAGTGTGTTTTAGTTCCTTTTCAATACTATGATGAGATATGAATTGCATAAGTCTAAAACAGATTTATTAGTGAGAAGATTTTCATGAGAATTGAACTTGATATCAATCATTTTATGAGCCAATGTTAATATGATATTTGATTGAGAAAGAAGCATGTTTAGACTTAATCTGACTTGTATAATCATCCTTGTGAGTTTTTGAGCCTATAATGATTGACGCATTATACAAATCAATCTAATTTCTTTCTTGAGTGCTCTTATGATTACATGATTCTCTAGAACTTGCTTTAGACCTTGTTGAGACTATATTGATGCATGTGACAACATGAATATGATAGAGGCATTAGGATTTTTAGCCAGGGCCAAACAGCCATCCCTTATTGATGTTCCAAGAGAACACACCCCTAGTGAGCCAATTTGAGCCTACATTGAATAAGCTATTTATTTGGTAACCACAACTTACACCTAGCCTAAATATAACCCTTGTTCTAAAGATGGATTATATATTTTGAGATATATTGCAAAAAAAAACAAGGGATATTTTTAGTTAAAAATTTGGGTTGGAAACAAAAGATAAGTGTGGGGGAAGAAAAGAAAAAAAAAAGTCAAGAGAAAAAGAAAGGAATCATTGTCAAATACATTCCCATATAAAAAAAAAATCTTCTCTTGAACTTCTAGTTAAAGTAAAGAAAAAGATGTTACAAAGTTGGTTAGAATGATGCAAAGGCTCAACATGAATATTTAGCCTATGTTATTATGTGCTTTATAAGAGTTTTGAGAAGTTTTATTTGTATGATCTTATTATGTCTCTAAACTCTATGAACTCTTTGGAACCTTTGTGATATCTTTATCCTTTTGTTCTTCAACCACATTACAAACCCCTTGGCCCCATTACAACCTTGATTAAAGACCTCTTGATTCATGAAGTTGTATGATCTAAATAGTGGAGAATAGGTGGACAAGCAAGAATATGGTAGAACTGTTTTTATGAGATTGATTGAGTGTAAACACTTTACCACTACTTTAAAGAGTGAAAATCATGAGAGTATCCCATGTGAGAAGTTGAGATTAAGTTGAATATGCACTATTTTGATTGAAATATGTTATGTTAATATTGGCTTAACTCATTTATTTACATTCAAGCATGATTTTTTGTGAAATTCTTTGAGCTATTGATTAGTTTATAAGACTTGTTCAAAGATTGTCTCTAATTTGTATTGAAAGGATTAGGAATAAATATTTTTAGTATATGTAGTTTATTTATATTTTAGTTTTTCAATGTTTGTGGGTATCGTTCTAGTAAACCCTCACGAGACTAAACTCGTCCACTAGGGACACCTAGGGGTTTAAAGGCTTGTGTCACATTCTAAGTGCCACCGTGATTTCCTACGAAAGTGGATTAGATTAGATTTTCTTATTTTATTTTTATTGAGTCGTTGCTAGGGACTAGCAACAATCTAAGTGTGGGGGTGTGATAACTCGTATAATTATATAGTTTTTAGTTATGTTTTATTATTGTTTTGTGTCAAATACGAGTTATTATTGTTTAGTCTAATTGTGTTTATGATCTTTTATATTTTTATGTAATTTGGTGTTTTTCACAAGTTTCTTTGAGTGATTTCAGATTACTAGAATTAAGGGCAAATCCAGTTCAGTTCCAGTTCCGACACCTTTTGCCATATCAGCTATATCTGGAGTTTCACTGAAGCAATAAGGCTGAAATTTTAACCGTGCAAATATAAGAGGCATATCTATCTTTTTCATGTTTTACACTTCTTGAAACGGAGTCGTTTTCCCTAGCGAAATCGACCATCAAGTTGGCTGATGTGCAATGACGTCTGTGCTGACCTATTTTCGTATTTTGCCCATATCTTCTTATCCACATCAGCAAATGAGCTGATTCCAACGGCTATGGATCAGTAACGGACAGGGGAACATTTTTCTAGAAGACCATGTGATCAGATCAGGCCTCCAATATTGACAAAATCGACCATCAAGTTGGCTGATCAAAATTGTCATACAATATGACGAAAATTGTTAGAAAAATGCACCCACCTATTATACCTACCTTTGAAATTTGTAAAGCTTGTCTCTTGTCATTTAGCCCTCCAAAATGTGTATAAATAGAGGGCCTTGGATGATTGTAGAGGAGCATATTGTACATTGGTAGGATATTAGCCATTGTAATAAAATTCTCTAAGTTTTCTTCTTCTTTCTTTTCTCTAGTTTTCTTTTTCTTTATTTTCTTCTTCTTCTTTCTTTCTTTTATTTCCTTCTTAGATTCTCTTTAATTTTATGTTTATGTTTACAATGCCTATGCTAGGCTAAACTTCTATTTGGTTAAGGGTGATTTCAAAGCCCTAGACATGTTTTGTGATTGATTTTCAGATTCTATCTATCATTAATTTTCTATCAAAGTTGCTTATGTTCTTCTACAAGAATTGTTCATGATGTTGTCTTGATTTATTTAGGTGTACAACTAGATAGATCTTGATAATTATCTATTGCTAGTCTAGGAGTCTTGATCCGTGTAATTGTCTTGATTTCCTATTCATAAGTGGCAATTTGTGATTAATGATTATGGTCAAGTTTTCAATAATTGCAAAGTGGAACATAACCTAAGTTGAACAATCCGAGCTTATGTGTTTGTTGCTTAGATCAACCTATCTTTCTCATCATAAAGCTGCCATTAAATTGAACTTAGAGAGCTTATTCTAGGTTGTTTAATGGTTAGAGATTAAATAGAGAGCTTGTTCTATTTAACGACAAACTAAGGAAAGATTGGGATAACAGAGCTTGTTGTTATCTACGGTTGTTAACTTTGATAGTTGGTTGATATTGATAGATCTGAAATTGATTCTTAATGATGTCTAGTGGTGGAGAATGAAACCTTAACCATATTTTTCATATTTGATTCTTCTTACTTACTTGTTTTCTTACTTTTCTAGTTTGCTTATTTTTAAAAGTATATTTATTTTTATTGACTGGTTATACCGCCTAATTTGTATATTAACTTTGTTTTATTTTTATTGGCTGGTTATACCGCCTAATTTAGTATATATATTTTTATTGGCTGGTTATACCGCCTAATTTAGTATATATATTTTTATTGGCTGGTTATACCGCCTTGCATCTTATTCTTATTATTTACTTTAGTTTAAATCTGGCTTCAAAAACCCCTTTTCTTTTATTGTTTTCTTTGAACGTAAGTTATAAACTAATAACTCATAGATTAAAACCCAATCCCTGATGACTCGACCCTTGCTAATCATTATACTTACAATTGATCTTTTTAATGCAAGGTTAAATAAGATACACTCTTTTGGGTGCATCAAACATGTTGACCATGTATGTAATAAATGCAACATGATGCCCACATGATGCATTTAAAGAATAAGAAAAATCAATGCATGGATATATGTAATGAATGACCATGTATGTTCCAGATGCATTTCCCAATGAATGATCATATACACTATGAATGCAACACGATGTCAATTATGATGCATGTAAAGAATAAATTATTGACACAGAGTATATATGAAGAAAATCATGTTGACCATGTGTGTCATGAATGCAACCTGATGTCAACATGATGTATATAAATAAATCAATGCATGAACATATACAAAGAAATCATGATCGCTATGTTTATCATGAATGCGACCTGATGCTAACATGATGCATGTAAAGAATAAACAAATCAATGCATGAACATATACAGAGAAATCATGCTGACTATGTTTGTCATGAATACAACCTGATGCTAACATGATTCATGTAAAGAATAAACAAATCAATGCATGAACATATACAGAGAAATCATGCTGACTATGTTTATCATGAACGCAACCTGATGCCAACATGATGCATGTAAAGAATAAACAAATCAATGCATGAACATATATAGAGAAATCTTGCTGACTATGTTTTTCATGAATATAACCTGATGCCAACATGATGCATGTAAAGAACAACTGAATTAACACAAGGATATATACAAACAATGATCATGTATGTCACAAATGTATTCTACAATGAATGAATGACCTATGCATGTTAAGACCGTAACATGATGTCAATATGATACATGTAAAGAATAAATGAATTAATCACAAGGGTATATGCAAAGAGATTAATCAATGATTAAACGAAATTGGTGAGACTGATCTTGATTTGCCCCCAAATTTAATCCATGATTTTTGAAAAATGTTTTCCCCGCAAAAATCAAAATGTTAGTTTCCAAAACCAATTTTCTTAAAACTTTTGGGGTAGTGAGTCTTATTATGGCACGGGTGTCCAAATGTTCATTCAACACTATCGGTCTACAAATTTTATTCAATCAATGAATGTTTATGAAATCATCAAATGAGATTATTGTCACCATCCGTTTAGTGAAAAGAATGAGATCAAAAATACAATTATAAATGTACATGCTCTATTTACATATGCATTAAATGTGCAAATTTCAGAAATGTTTGAAAAAGAATTTTTATATTTTCAACTTCAAATAAGTCAATGAACATTTGCCTCAATAGTATCTACTTATTTAGGCATCACAACGCCTTTGGGGCAGAAATTTAAATTTATTACGGGCGATGTACGTTCATCGTTGCCCGATCTACAATGCTTATTCAGAATGCAGAAATAAATGGCAAAAGATCAGAAGTATTCCTCCATATGTTCCTAGCTTTGGTACCTCTAACGGAAATTCGGCATGGCTTCGCCTAGGTTCAATATATAAGGTTGCATTAAGTTCTAAAAAGGCTCCAAATTGCTCCTTATTGTCGCCGGTGAAGGCTAGTAAGACACCTCGATAAAAGTGGGTTCAAATTGTTAGAGTGTATTTCTCAGGCCTATACGGAGGTTATCACCCCACGAAAGAGTAGGTAGTCTACTACTATGGAAGTGTTTCGCTAGCCCATGCGGAGGTTAACAGCTCACGAGAGCGTAATTACTTTACTTCCACCTAAAGGACGGAACCCGGGTAAAGGGCTCATGTTATGCAAATGCAAGTATAGTGTGTGAGGAGGAACAAACAAACGTTTCACCACCTATTCTATATTCCTTATTCTAAATGCCCCAGCAATTTATTAAAACAAAGATCAAGAATAGTGTAACGCATTAACCAACCAGAGAGCAGTAATAATATACAAGGTTAAATAACCAATGGACAAAAATAATGTACAAGATTAAATAATCGAGAGAACAGTAGTAATACGCATGCACATGAGAATGGACATATAAAAACATTTGGTTATTTTCAAAAAAAAATAATTCCTTTATTTTCTTAAAAAAAATGGGAATTAAAAGTAAACACCAATCAAAAATCGACAAAATCGAGACTTTTGATAACACGCGACTAACTCTAGGCCTGACTCTCTAAGTGTCCCTAGTGGAGTCGCCAAGTTGTCAATACGTGATCACGACGCGGGGACCCTCTCGAGTGCGGTGAGGAAAAACAAAATAGGCGGAGGAAAAGACGACTTAATTCCTCTTGAAGTTAAAGGGTCGAGGGTATGCAAACGACCTCGAAAAAGAAATGGAGTCGTCACCAATATTTTTTGGCTAGGTGTGATCGGCCACCTATTAAAACCGGTTTTTATGAAACATTTTAAAATAAAATAAAATATTTTTTTAAAACCAATTTCGAAGTCTGCGCTTTGAACCATAGAAAACAAGTTCGGGAGTGGGTTACGCGCAGGGAAGGATTAGCACCCCCACGACGCCCGTATAAAACGGTACCTTATTAGTCGTGTGTTATCTCAAGTCTCGGTGAAAAGTCGGTTTTAAATTTGGTCTTCGAAAATAATTCCCTTAAAATAATTCATATTTTATTTGAAAATAATCCGGAATATACTCAGCATAAAATTTTCCATATTTCTCGACAGACTCGGCAAAATATGGAATTTTTCCTTGATTTTGAAATTCTCTGAATCATCCTCTTTTTTAGAAAAAAAAAAAGATATTCTGTTGTTAATGATAATTGATGATATCCTCCCCGGCAGACCCAGCAGAGAATTCATGAATTATTTTAACTTGGGAATAATCTTGATTTATGAAAATATTATTTGTTTTCCATGTATTTTGAAAAATCATTGAAAATAACCATGAGTATGCAAAAATGCTGCTAAGATAAAAATTAAATGAGCATGCGCATGCGCATTTATCATGACATGACAAACATTTAATTATGACATGGTAAAAGAAATTATGACATGCATGAGGATGAATGTCGTGGCATGAAAATGATGTGGCAAACGAATGATATGGCATATAAATGACATGGCATAAGAATGAATGTCATGTGAATGAAATCGACATGGCAAACAAAATGACATGGCATAAGAATGGATATCATGTGAACGAAATCGACATGGCTAACAAAATGACATGGCATGTGAATGACATGGCATAAGAATGAATGTCATGTGAATGAAATCGACATGACATACAAAATGACATGGCATATTAATGACATGGTTAAGAATGCATATCATGTGCATGAAATCGACATGGTAAACAGAATGACATGGCATAAGAATGAATGAATGTCGTGTGAATGGAATCGACATGGCATGCAAAATGACATGGTATATAAAATGACATGGCATAATGAATGACATGGCATGCGAGATGACATGGCAATATGAATGACATGGCATATGGATGGCATGGCATACGAATGACATGGCCTAATATATGGTATGGCATGTGAATGGATGACATGGCATATGAATGACATAGCCTAATATGTTATAGCATGGTAATGAATGTCATGTGAATAAAATTGACATGGCAAACCCAAAATGAGATAAACATAATGACATGGCAAACCAAGTGACATGGCATGAGAATGTTGTGTCATGAAAATAGAATGACATGAATGAAATGTCATGGTGACCGAATGGTCATGGTAATGACATGGATGGCACATGAATGGCCGAATGCATGGTGATGACATGTGGATGGCCGAATGGAATGAAATGATAACATAGCATGAATAGCATGGTGTAGACACCTAATTTTGTCCGGACCACTAAAACAGGTATGTTTTCTTCCCATATTGATGTTTCCGAGTATAAAAAGACTGTTTTCATCCTGCAGATGGTACTCCGAGACTTAGTTTAAGAGGGCGAGCACAAAAAGTCAAACTTGAAAAAGTCAACCCCGAAAAAGTCAACCCCGAAAAAGTCAACCCCAGAAAGTCAACTATTGAAAAAGTCAACCCACTTTCACAATCAAGATTTTGTGTTCAATTGAAAAATGGCGAAAGAATTTTGATAATCCGAGGTCTACATTGAAAGATATGGAGTTCGGAAGTTGGGATTTGGAGATTCAGTAGAAAAGAAACCCTAATCCGAGAAATTTGGGGAAAAGTGCTTAAACGATCAAACTGGTCGAAATTGAAGGTTCCAAATGAAAGATAAGCACTGACTACGGGTAATGGAGAAGTCACTTGCAAGAAAAACCGAAAGAAAAGTCAATCCGGGAGAAAACCGAGAATTAGGGTTTTTAGTGGATTTCGGTGAAATCGGGAAGAATCACAGAAATGGCCCGACTTGGTAAGACCAAAGCCCTCAATGGATGAATAATGGTTAAAAAGGATGGCCCAAGGTTCAGATTGAAGAAAATCTGAAAATAGGATTTGTTTTGAGCAAAACTGGGTTTCGGAGGTAAAAGGGCAAAATTGGAAAAATTTGGGAAAAATGGCAAATGGACTCCGAAAATTATGGAAAATTTGTCAATCTCATTCTTAAATCATTTGAAGGAGATTGGCGAAAGAAAATCTTGATTCCGAGTTCGTTTGCAAAATGGCCAAATCCCGGGCTTCTTATAGAGTAATTCAAAAAGGAAAATCCCGGAAAAATAGCAAATGGACTCCAAAAATTCTGAAATTTGGCAAATCTCATTTTTAAATTATTTGGAAGAGATTGGCGAAAGAAAATCTTGATTCCGAGTTCGTTTGCAAAATGGCCAAATCCCGAGCCTCCTATGCAGTAATTCAAGCCGATAAATCCCGAAAAAATACCAAATGAGCTCCAAAAATTATGAAAACTTCCAGATCACACTTTTTAATTATTTTGAAGAGATTGGTGAAGGAAAATCTTGATTTGGAGCTCGTTTAAAAAATGGTAAAATGTAGGGGCATAAAAGGGCATTTTTGGGAAGAAAAAATCCAAATAAATAGAAAACGGACTCGGATAATTTTGAAAACTTCCAGAACTCAATATTTTATTATTTTGGAAGTATTAAAAAAATAAAAATTGAATTTGGAGTCCGTTTGATATTTACTTGCATCCGGGGGGCAAAATGGTCATTTCACCCAAGCAACCGAAAAGGGCTTTTTTTGGCCCTTCAAAAAATCAGAGTTGGGCTGGAAAAGAGAAGTGCTGGCATGCCCAAGCCCAAGGAAAGGAGGAAGCTTCTAATTATTATTTTTTTTTTTTTTAATCAAGTGGTTAAAAATCAAGAGTTAGTTAACCATTCTCTTTGATCAAGCCATGGTGAGTAACCACATAGGTTAAGAAAGATGTCAACATTATTTTTGCATAGAGAGGGCTGAGATGCTAATCTAAGGGTGGTAATTTCATGACTTTTCATCTTGAATTATTAGCCATTTGATGGAAAATAGGTTACACAAAAATGACAACATCTTTGAGGCTATATAAACATCATTAAGGCCAACCCTAGAGAGGCACATTTTGGTTTTTTTCTTTTCCATTTTGGCTTATTTCTCTTAGTTTTTCTTAGTTTTTATCTTCTTGGTTGAGAGCAAAAAAAGAAAAGTTTAGAAAAAAAAGGAAAGTTTGAAGAGAAAAGCTTGAAATATTAGCTTCTTGAGGTTGCTCTTGAGCACCAACTCTTGCACTTTCATTTTCTATTCTTGTTTTTTGCTATTTTAATCTCTACTTGGTGAGTTTTCATTTTAGAATAATGTTTTTTTTTGTTCTTCCTTCATTTCCTTTCTTAAGTATATTTTATTTACATTTTGTTTTTACAATAAACTCACCATGGCCAAATGGCCTACATTATTTATTTTAAGTTGTTGTGTTGATTCATTTTACCATATTGTTTATGCTATTTTCTTGTTTTTGATGTTTTAAATGTTATGTTATTTCATGTTCTTAAGTTATATTTAATTTGGTTGCTTTGTTTGTTGCCATTTATGTCTTAGATTTCATGTTTTTGCATTTTTAATTTTCTGTTTTCATGTTGTTTAAATTTGAGCATGTTTTAGAGTTAGCATATTAAGTGTTTGTGAAAATGCTTGTGTGATTCTTTGCATGATTCTTGTTTTATATCTTAGTGAGCATGTTTTAGACTTAGTATATTAGGTGTTTGTGAAAATGCTTGTGTGATTTTTGTGTTATGACTTAGTTTTTCATGCTAGTATGCCAAGTGTTTGAGAAAATGCCATGCTTGTTGGAGCTTGAGGCCATTTGGCTACTCCATGTGTTTTGCATTGTGTGTTGCATTTTTTGTCATGCTAGTTGTTAGGTTTTTGCATTTGCATGATATTTGGTTGGATTTTTGAATTAAGCATGCCTTGTGTTTGTAAAAATGCCATGCATGTTTTAGGTCTAGGTTACATTAAATGCCATGCAAGTTCATGTTAGGTCTAGGCCATATTATTTATGTCATGCATTTTCCTTACATTTAGGTTTAGATCCATGCATTTCATGCATTATGTTTGCTGCATTATTTCATGCATTTCATGTTCATACCACTTGAATAATGACTTGAGCCAATTGATGGTTCAAAGTCATGCTCTCTTGAGCACACTTGTGGAAAATTAAGTTTGTCAAGTTGATTATTCTATCTTTGTGATTTTTTTTACTTAGACAATTTTTATCTAACTTTCAAAAGGTCTTAGCTATTGTTTGGAAATCATTTTATGAGTTTCAAATATTTTTACTTTGATTTTTAAATGATTTTATCAAAGACAAAAAAATGTGCTAGCAAAGCAGTTTTTTTTTCCTCCAAAAACTTGTACATCTCTGATTTTTCTGGGAATTCATCTTTGATCATAAAATTAAGCCGATTTTTTATCGTGTAGTTTTACATGTCCTGAGTCTCCAGTAATTTTTTTCAGAATTTTTGGAATTTTTAAAAATAGGGTAAAAAATCATGGATTAAAACTGGACAGTGGAGTCAGAATTGAATTTAAAGAAAAACAAAGCAGTTTTTTCTCCTCAAAAAAACTCGTACATCTCTGATTTTTCTGGGAATTCATCTTTGATCATAAAATTAAGCCGATTTTTTATCGTGTAGTTTTATATGTCCTGAGTCTCCAGTAATTTTTTTAGAATTTTTGGAATTTTTATAAATAGGGTAAAAAATCGTGGATTAAAACTGGACAGTGGAGTCAGAATTGAATTTAAAGAAAAACAAAGCAGTTTTTTCTCCTCAAAAAACTCGTACATCTCTGATTTTTCTGGGAATTCATCTTTGATCATAAAATTAAGCCGATTTTTTATCGTGTAGTTTTACATGTTTTAAGTCTCCAGTAATTTTTTTAGAATTTTTGGAATTTTTAAAAATAGGGTAAAAAATCGTGGATTAAAACTGGACAGTGGAGTCAGAATTGAATTTAAAGAAAAACAAAGCAGTTTTTTCTCCTCCAAAAACTCGTACATCTATGATTTTTCTGGGAATTCATCTTTGATCAGAAAATTAAGCCGATTTGTTTTCGTGTAGTTTTACATGTCCTGAGTCTCCAGTATTTATTTTAGAATTTTTGGAAGTTTTAAAAATTGGGTAAAAAATCGTGGATTAATACTGGACAGTGGAGTCAGAATTGAATTTAAAGAAAAACCATTTTTCTGTTTTGGTTAATTTACTTAGAGTGGGCTGATTAGGAGGGTTAGCTACTGACTTAGGATAATTTATAAGCCTTTTTAAACTCTAAAAATGGTTTTTCAAGTCCCGGGTTAAGGGTAGCCAAGTCCGGAGTTTTTAAACTTAGGAAATTAGAGCCATTTAAAAAATTCTAGCCCAGTTTTTATTTTTAATTCAAGCTTCTCAAAATTATTTTCAAACAATCACAAAGTATTTTGGTTTTAGAATATTTAATTTGACATATTTTCCTAAGGTAGTCGGATATCTTTTTAGATATACGGATTTCCTTAATTAAAGGAAAAAATACATTTCATGCATTGCATTTTTATATTCATGCATTTTATATAATATGTGATTCTTGTTATAATAATTTCTATGATATTGTTATTATTTTGATTTATATTTTTGATGTTATATGGTTTATCATATGATTTGGAATATTTCATGATATCCCATGCTTTTATTTAGTCATTTTTTTGGTCATATTATTTAGCATATACTATGTTCATGCACTATTATTTCTATTTTTATTTTCATGCATATTATATGGTAGCATTATTTCATATTCCATTTCATTTAATGTATATGCCATATCATTCATGTTTGCCATGTCATTTAGGTTGCATTATATTATTTAGATTTTGCTATGTCATTTTATTTATGTCATGCATATACATGTTCATTTATTTTAAATGTTTTCAAAAAGATAATGGTTTTCAATAAAAATAAAGATATTCCCGAGTTAAAATAATTCATGAGTTCTCTACCGGGTTTGCTGGAGGGAATTTCATCAATTATCATTAATAAAGGAATATCTTTCTTTCAAAAGAAGAATGATTCGGAAAGTTTTCCAAAACTAATAAAAATTTCTATATTTTGCCACGTTTGTTGGGGAATATAGGAAAATTTTGAATTTATAAATTCCGGATCATTTTCAATAAAAAAATGGAATTATTTTTAAATTGGGAATTAACTTGAAATACTAAGTTTAAAACCAACTTTTTACCGAGACTTGAGATAACACACGATTAATAAGGTACCGATTTATACGGGCGTTGTGGGGGTGCTAATCCTTCCCTACACATAACCGACTCCCGAACCCGCTTCTTTGATTTCTCTGGTTTAAAACGCAGACTTGAAATTGGTTTTTAAAATGTTTTAATTAATTTTTAAAATATTTTATAAAACCGGTTTTAATAGGTGGCCGATCACACCTAGCTAAAAAAGATTGGTGGCGACTCCATGTCTTTTTTTAAGGTCATTTTCAAAACCTTCATTTTTCTAGAGGAATTAAGTCGACTTTTCCTCGATTTTTTAATGTCACATCTAACGAATAATAAAGTCTTGCGATGAGACGTTATTTTTTAGGTTGCGACACATGGCATGAAAATGCACCTAAACTATAAAGGACATGGCATGACATGTTATATGGATGACATGGCATAATGAACAACATGGCATGTGAATGACATGGCATATTGGATGTCATGGCATAAGAAATGACATGGCATAATGAATGACATGGCATGTAAATGACATGGCATGTGAATGACATGGCATATGGATGACATGGCATATGGATGACATGGCATATTGGATGACATGGCATAATAAATAACATGGCATGTGAATAACATGGCAGATTCTTGATGACATGGCATGTGAATGAATGACATGGCATATGAATGGCATGGCATAACGAATGACATGGCATGTGAATGACATGGCAAATTCTTGATGACATGGCATAATGAATGACATGGCATACGAATGACATGGCAAATTCTTGATGACATGGCATGCGAATGAAAGACATGGCATATGGATGACATGGCATGTGAATGACAATGACATATGAATAACATGGCATAATGAATGACGTGGCATGTGGATGAATGACATGGCATATGAATGACATGGCATATGAATGAATGGTGTGGCATGCTTGACATGGCAAAATCACAAAATAGTGTCATTATAAAATATTCATAATCACATCATGATCATATGCACACATCATTATTTGAAATGAATTACCCATGTGAGGAATCATATAAAAAGCATATGTCGAAAAATATTACTGTGCTTCCCAGCAAACTCGGCAAAGCTAGGAAAATAATTCTTTCATATGACACTTACATGATTTCGAGTAAAAGGAAAAGCATACATTTCGGTTCCATAAACACGTGCGTTAAATAATTTCCAAACCTTCCCGGCAAACACGGCAAAGATTGGAAACTAATTCTTGCCAAATGTTTAATAAACCAAAAAATATGTTCTGATGACAAATTAAGTAAAAACATTTTAAAAATGCAATGCATGGAGATGTATTTCTTCCTTGAAGTAAGAACATTTGTATACCTAAAAAGGTATCCGACTACCTTAGAAAGATACTTAAATCGGATTTTCAAAATCGAAAGACTTTAGGCTCGGATTTAAAAAAAGTGGAATTTTTTTGGTGAAAATGGCCTCTTGGCCGAACCCCCCATTTGGAAAGGCTCTATTTTCATAGTTTTGAAATCCGGATTGACTACTCTTGACTCAACTTTTATAAAATAAAAATTTATGATTGAAATGACTTAGAAATTAACCTAAGACAGTAACTAATGTCCCAAATCAGCCCCCTCTTAATATCCTAATCAAAATAGAAAATTATTGCTTCTAAAAAAAATTCTAACTCCCACTGGCAGTTTTGAAAACCTATTTTTTTATCTTTTAAATAATTTTAGAAAAATCTGAAAAATTATGGTAGACCTAGAACATGTCGACCTCCATGGGAAAAAATCAGATTAATTTTTGGAGCATGGATACTATGACCGAATTTTACCAAAATGAAGACAGTGAGTTAAAAAACTATTTTGTGAAAATATATTTTTCAACCATGATAAAAAATCTAAAAATTATGAGAAAAATACCATGGAATCCCCTAAGTGACTACTGCATGTGGTAAAAAAAATCAATTTATTTTGTCAATGGATAAGTAGTAAAAAAAAAATCCCAAATTCAAAATACCCAATCTAAAATATTAATCTCTCAACTAGTAGAGGCAAAGGGTTTTTTGGCTTGAGATCATTGGTTGATCTTGGTCAAAAACCTAGTTGAAATGTCATGAAATGCATGATTTTCAGCCAACCAAACATATGACAATAGATCAAGCATGAGTCAAGAGCATGAATACAACCAAGCAAGAACAAGCACAAAATCATCAAAGAGGTTTCGGCTATGGCATGAAACAAGTAGAAAATTTTTGTGAACTTTGGTTATTTGATAAAGAACGAAGGAAAAAGGACAGAAAATCTTTAAAATTTATTTTTAAAAACTTTTTTATTCATCAAAAAGTTTTCAAATCACATGAACACAAAGAGAAGAAAAAGAATCACAACATCAAAGAAAAACATTAAAGGAGAAGAAAAGAAGAGATAGCTACCTAGATATTGCTTTCCAAATCAAGAGCTCTCAATTTCTCTCTTCACTTTTCTTTCTCTTCTCCTTCTTTTCTCTCTAGAGTGAACTTGCCTTTCAGAAAAATGAAAACTCCCTCCTTTTGGTGATGGCCGACTGCTCTCTAAATATTAGAGTGAGTGTGCTTTGGTTTTTTTCCTTGTCATGCTTCCCATACTCCTCCAACATCCTTTGCCCTTGGATGATATGTGCTCATTTTTCTCCAACAATCTAAGCCATTGGATCAAAGATATTTTCATGAAAATAAAAATGACATCTTGCAATTTGATCTTGGCCATTAGAGGATGTACTCATCTTTTTAAAAAAGCACGTAGGCAATGGAAGAACAAGGACACTTAAAAATGACATCTTGCAATTTGATGTTGACCATTGGATGAAATTGATCAAATATCCATCCTTCTCCCATGAGCTGACCAGCCAAGGGCTTGGAATATTCCAAAAATTCCTTCATTTTTTTAATTTTGCAAATTGGCCCTTTTCAGTTTCTTCGATAAAATTACATTTTAGCCCTCGAACTTAATTTAATTGCAAATGGACCCAATTTTGGATTTATCCTTTCTAACTCATCCCATCCAATATAAAACTTGGTTCTGGAGGTTTACACATTTTTTCGAGCTCATTCTCTATTTTTCCCAGATTTTTTCTCTAAAGTTTTGGTTTAGTGCCTCCCAAATTTAGCTTTTTTCATTTGAGCTCCAATTCCAGATTTTTCTTCACCAATACCTTCCCAAAATTATAAAACTCAGATCTGGAAGTTTTCATAATTTTTCGAGCTCGTTTGCTATTTTTCCCGAAATTATCTTTTGGAATTTCGGGTTAGTGCACCCGAATTTTGCCCTTTTCAAATGAACTCCGATTCTGGATTTTTCTTCACAAATACCTTCCAAAAATTATAAAACTTAGATCTGAAAATTTTCATAATTTTCCGAGCACGTTTGCTATTTTTCCTAGGAATTATCTTTTGGAATTTCGAGTTAGTGCACCCGAATTTTGCCCTCTTTCAAATGAGCTCTGTTTCCAGATTTTTCTTCTCCAATGCCTTCCAAAAAGTATAAAACTCAGATCTATAAGTTTTCATAATTTTCCGAGCTCGTTCTATTTTTCCCGAAATTATCTTTTGAAATTTCGGGTTATTGCACCCGAATTTTGCCCTTTTTCAAATGAGTTTCGATTTCGGATTTTTCTTCTTCAATGCCTTCCAAAAAATATAAAACTCAGATCTGGAAGTTTTCATAATTTTCTGAGCTCGTTTGCTATTTTTCCAGAATTATCTTTTGGAATTTCGGGTTAGTGCACCCGAACTTTGCCTTTTTTCATATGAACTCCCATTCCGGATTTTTCTTCATCAATACCTTCAAAAAAATATATAACTCAGATCTGGAAGTTTTCATAATTTTTTGAGCTCGGGTCCTATTTTTCCCAGAATTTTCTTTGGGATTTTCTGATGTTGCCTTTTAACCTCCGAAACCTCGGTTTTACTCAAAACGGGTCCGATTTCTGGATTTTCTTTTTATACTGCCTTTTTCATATATTAAATTTGAGTTGATCCAAAAACGTTCATTTTTTACTATCAAATTCCCCTCCGATTTAGTTTTCCCCTTTTCAAAATCGATAATTTTCTCGTTTTCCCGTTTTTGCTCTAACCGGCTCTTCCTTGGGATCCACTTCAAAACGGGCCTTGAGCTATTTTTATTTATTCATCCTTTATCAACTGGGGCTTCAATTTCACCGAATCGGGTCATCTCTACAGTTTTTCCCAAATTTTTCGGATTTGGTATCCCCCTACACTGAATTTTTGCAACCCATCTTCCGAACTTTATATCTTTCGTTGTAGACCTCGGATTATCAAAATTCTTTCGCCATTGTTCAATTCAGCTTCGAATCATGATTTTGATTGCGAGTTGACTTTTTCAATGGTTGGCTTTTCGAGGTTGACTTTTTTTAGGGTTGACTTTTTTTGAGTTGACTTTTTTCTACTGACCTCCGAACCAAACTCTTGGGGACCCATCTGTGGAATGGTGGAAGTCTCTTGGCGTTTCGGGAAGTTGAAAAGGAGAATCTGCCTGGTTTAGGGGGCTCGGACAAATTTAGGTGTCTACAATAATAATATCACAAGTTGGTTTAGCTCAAGCCTCCAAAATTCTATCCAAAGTCTGACTTGAGTCAAAGTAGGCTTGCAAGCTTGGCGAACAACCCTGCCCTTGGATAGAGGTCTCCATGGGCCGGGTTCAGGCTGGGCTTAGGTCCTATATTAACAAATCTTCTCTTTGTTTAGGCCCAGCTCGGCCCGACCTAAAATATGGATAGAAAATTTTGCCCAAACTCGACCCGATCATGTAAAACCATTACCCAGGCCCGCACAAGTCTGTCCAAATTATACACAAAGTAATCAATCCGTTTGTAAAAAAGATCAAGCCCTATGTAAAATGGATCGATCCCTCCTAAAATCTATGCTAGTAAGAGTAAAACGGGTCGGGCCGAGCTGGACCTAGGCAAAAATGTCATGTCCAAGGCCTAGCACGTTTTGTAAACAAGCCTCATTTTTTTGTCCAAGCCCGTTTTTTGGACCCAATATTTTTGTTCAATCCCTCCCAAATATTGGGCGGGCCTTTGGGCTTAGACGGGTAGCCCGACTCTTGGACAAGTCTGCCCATGGATAGGTATAGGAAAATTATGATTGGAACTTTATGCTTGATAGAAATTAGACCAGTCCATGGTCGGACGGGTCGATAGGACCAGCTCGAATTGGGTGAGGATTGGGATAGGTTTTTTATAATCTGGATTGGCCTGGTTCGGCCAGATTACTATTTCATTAATTTTTTTAAAATTTAATTATAAAAATATATAAATATTAATATAAAAATAAAAATAACCTTTTAATATTTAATATATTTTAAATAGTAAAATGAGTTTTCGAACCGAGCTTTGGCAAGTAAATTTTTTGGCTATTCGGACTTGGCTGGGCCTGCCCCGACACATGAACATCTCTAATACAAATGTACACATGAAAATTATTGACACATTTTTCTTTTTTACTTTTTATTGCATTCATAAAATATCTGAAGTAATGGCTAGCAAATTTGGTATTTTCTTTATTACTTTTCATTGCATTCATAAAATACCTGAAATAATGGCCGACAAATTTGGTATTTCCTTTATTACTTTTTTCATTGCATTCATAAAATACCTGAAATAATGGCCGGCAAATTTGGTATTTACACATAAGACTAGATAATAAAACATTTTAGTGATTCCACCAAACCACTAAATTTAGATTTGTGTATTAATAATAAAAAAAATTAAATATATCAAAATTGTAATTTGCTAGCAATCTAATCAAGATAAAAAAGTAAAATAAAAGGCTTAAATATGGAACCCAATTAAAATAAACGTTTATATTTGATATACTGACGGTAAGTAATTAGATTATTTCAACTCATTAAAAGTTTTTAAAAATAAATACAGATAATTTTATTTTTAATTAGGTGTCATCATCTGTATTTATTTTTCTAACAATGTATAAATTTATATATTGTCAATTTATCAAATATAAATCCTTAAAATAAACAGCATAGAAATGAAGTAATTAATCAAAGTCAAACTAACATTCTCTTATATGTCATTTTCTTCTTTTAAAATGACGACGCATGCCAAGAGATAAAGTGCAAAGAAAAGCAAAATGGTGACATTGAGCTTCGTTGTATATCCACTAGGAAATTGACCTTTTCGATTACAAAACATCGAATCAATATAAAAATTAAATAAAAATAACATGCAACTATGATGATGCTAAATTGCCAATGAAAATTTGGATTAGTGATAATGATGAGGTTTTGAAATTTTAGATTATACTTGTTCACAATTAATTCGTTCAGTCTGATAAGTTTGTTTCGTATTGAATCAGGTCTAGGTAGGTTTTTTTTTTTTTTTTGAGTTGATTCGACTCAAATTACTGTTTATGTAATAAAAAATTATTTTTTATTTAAATTTAATTATAAAATTATATAATTATAAAAATAAAAATAAAAATAATTTTTTTAATATTATTTAAACAGTGAAACTGGCTTGCAGGCTGATTCGGGTCCTCTAAAACCTGACTTGGATAAGGAAATAATAAAATTTTCGACCCATAAACAAGTCTATTCTAGATTTAAGTTCCATCATTTTAATTCAATTTTATGTTAAATGTGATTATAATTTATTTTATACGAATAATTTTATAAAAATCAATTATTACGAAATCAATTATAAACTCCTTTTAATAATTAATGCGTTCGGTTGATGTACATCTATAAATATTTGTTTAGATGAATTAAATTACTATTTTAAAGTGTTTTTTCATTATAATATAATTTTATCACCAAAATCAAAAATAAATAATACATTAATTATAATTTTTTTATAAATATCTCTTTAATTAGTGTCTATATATTAGACTCTCATTAACTTTTTTCATAATTTATTAAATTTGTATTTTGTAATTGGATATGCATACGTGCCTCAATTGCCATTCTTTTTCGTTTTAAATAAGTATTAATGCTCAACACTCTGCCTTCACGTTTTGCTCTTTTAGGAAGTTCTTAATAATCCAATATATATTCATTTTTTTTTCCTTTTAATATATATATATATATATATATTCATTTTTATAAATTTTAAGAAGCAAGGAAAATGTTGATATGTTAAGAAACTATAAGACTTGACATCTCATTAGATTTTGAGGTTTTTTTTTTTTCTTTTTTTTTTCTATTAAGTGTTTTGTTTTTTAATCTTAACATATATATATATATATAGGAGGGATCCATTTACATTTTTATAATACTTTTGGTTATTAAATTCTTTTACTTTATATATTTCAAATTCAACATAAATTTTTTTAACTACAGGTGTGTTTCTTTGACAAAAAGAAAAAAGAAAATGATAATTGGTAACAAAGATGAATATGCCCATAATTAGTTCATAATTAAATTTAATTTATAGTGTAATATAAATAAACAAAAATTATGGTAAGTAATAGAATTAGAATTATTATTTTATGTACAAGTAAAATTTTTTAAAATTGCCACAGTTATTTTTATTTTTTATTTGAAGCAAGGGGGAATTTTACCGAACTCTTTAAGTGGGAATTATACATGCACTAAAATGCACTAACTACTAACTATTAAGTCAAATGTTTGGGTGATCACAGTTTATATAATTCGAAACAATCCAAATTAATTTCCAATGATACTTTAGAGAAAATTAGAGTGGTTAAATTACTCATAGAGCATTAAATTCTAAACAAAAGATAATATATCTACTAAAAAAATATAGCAAGCATTAAAATTCTTTTTTGTAAGTAAATAATAAACCAACATTTTATATAGAGGTGGCAAAATGAACCCGAACCCGAAAACCCGCCCAGGAAAACCCGAACCCGAACCCGTCCAAACCCGATTTGACCAAAAAGTCAAAAACCCGAACCCGAATGGGCCCGAACCCGAATGGGCCCGAACCCGAATGGACCCGAACCCGAATGGGCCCGAACCCGAATGGACCCGAACCCGAATGGACCCGAACCCGAATGGGCCCGAACCCGAATGAGCCCGAACCCGAATGGACCCGAACCCGAGACCGGCCCGAACCCGAACCCGAATTTAATACTAAAAATAAAAATAATCAAATTGCAATTAATTAATTTTTTTTTACAAAGCAATAACTTTAATTATTAATTTTATTCTAATTTTTTTAAATAATTTAATTAAAATTTAAAATTTAATATATATATATATATATATGATGATGATGAAATAATAATTTTATCAAAAAGTAAATTATATTTTGTACTTATAAGTTATAACTTTAACGTCTCATATCATGATGAATTTACAATCTAAATATTTTAAATTCTTGAAAATTTTAGAGATGTGAAAAAAAATTTGACACTAATTAAATTCTTCTTTAAGGGTAAAAAAATTTGACAATAATTCAATTATTTTGGCCTTTTGGGTTATACTTATACGGTTAGGTTAGAGTGGGTTTAATTGGATTATGGCTTTCATGAGATTTTATTTTAGCGGGTGGGTTTAATGAATGGGGTTTTGGGTTTTATGGCCTTTTGGTTTTTGGTATATTTATTATATATTAATAAATAATCATATTAATTATATATTTATTACGTATAATTTAAATATAAATTATATTTTTTTAGTACTACTTTATAATTTATACTTTATACTGATGAAAAAATATAAGTACTCAATATATATATATATATATCTTGACTATAAGCATAAAATTTTTGCATTTTATAAGTATATAAACGAATAGATGAAGACCAGAATTTATTTTTAAAAGTTTTTTATTTTATAGTGAATATAAATTATAATGTATTTATATTTTGAAATTCGAGTTCATCAAATCAATTATTTTAAATATCAATATGATTAAAATATAATATATCATATTTTTTTATAATAAATTATTTCAAAATTTGATTTTATATAACAAATTAATTTCTTATTCTTTTGGTGCTAACAAATATTAATTTTAAAAAATAAATATAATTAAAAATATCATATAATAGCAAAAGTATAAAAATAATAATAAATTAATAATTTGTTTTTAGATATAAATATTTAAATTACGTAAAAATGATTACATCTAATATAAAATAAAATGATGTAAAAGATACCTGAATCCAGACCGAACCCGAACCCAGACCGAACCCGAACCCGAACCCGAATGGGCCCGAACCCGAATGGGCCCGAACCCGAATAAGCCCGAACCCGAATGGGCCCGAACCCGAATGAGCCCGAACTCGAATGAGCCCGAACCCGAATGGACCCGAACCCGAATGAGCCCGAACCCGGATGGACCCGAACCCGAATGAGCCCGAGCCCGAATGAGCCCGAACCCGAATAAACCCGAACCCTAATGAACCCGACCCAAACCCGCCCGAACCCGCCCAATTGCCACCTCTAATTTTATATGTAACAAAAAGATACCAAAAAAGACACCTACATTTTATTTAAAAGCCAATTGCATTTTGTTTTTCTTTAAGTGGTTGAGAAAAAAAAATTCAAACGTGGGGTTTATCCTAATTAGTTTATACAGTCATCTTTAAGATATAATATTTAATAGATCCGAAATTCGAATTTCAATATCTGTAACCCCTTTTCTTATTCTCAAACCGCGATCTCCTTTATACCAAAAAAAGAATTTTATTTTTTCTTTTGCATCAACAATTTTATATCTCAATCAACATTTCTTCTTTTGTTGAGAATGGAATAAAGATTTGATTAAACATGGAACTAAGAAACATCCAAAATAAGAAAAGGTATGATGTGATTTCCTAAAAACTAAATTGCTTTGTGAATAAGAAAAGTATATCCTTAAAGCATGATTATGGTGCACCCAATTTGTGCTGCCACCACTAAAGTTTTGACTTCTGAAATATCTTCAATAAACTCAGCAATCACACACTCTATTTTAACAGCAGCCTCTCCTATGATCACTTGCCTCTCATTGTGTCATATTGTTACTCTGATTGAGAGCAAGAAGGCGAGTATCAGATATAGATACAGGTGCATGTTTAATACAGATAAGTTTAAACATTTTTAAGTTTTTTTTTACATATTTCGAGAATCAAATTTCCGTATCCATACTTGTTGAATCATAATTGATTTAAAATATAAAAATTAAAATGTAACAATTATTATAAAATAATTAGTTTATATAGAAGTAGAATTATGTATTTTGTCATTTTTATAAATAAAAAAAAAGTATTATATTTTGTGAACAATCATTCAAAAATTTTATTTGCTTTTGTATAAAAAATGCTTTTTATTACTTTTCAAAAACGAAAAGAAAATAAGAAAAGTGCCAAACAAACGAAATAATTCAAAGTTTTTTTGGTTAGGAAAAAAAAAATCAAAATTTGCAATTTTGGTTTTACTCCTCTAATCAAATTTCAAAAAAAAAAAACTAAAGTTTAAGCATTTTCTTATTATTCTTCATACCAAGTTAAATATAAATATTTAATTTAATATGGAAGGGAGAAAGATTTTCTAAGCATATATTTCATATTTTTCTTATTGTTTATTATTTTATAGAACCTACTATAAATTTAATTTATTGTGCTATTCAAATTTTATTTGTTATTTTTTATTTCTTGAGAAAGTTATATATATATATATATTAAAATTTAAATATTATCACAAAATATTAGATAATTATTTTTTCAAAAACAAAAGTACATGTGTATTACTATTTAACATTTTTAGAGCATATAATATAAAAAATTAATCTTAATAATTCTCTTTCATACACGTATATGCTAGATTCTTTTATGTTTATCTTTGTAGAATTTATATATATTGTAATTTATTTTTTCTGTTTTTAGTTCATATTTTCTAATTTAATTTTTTTGTTGGACTCGTAACTGAAGTACAATAATTATTGTAAGATATGAAATATTCAATTTTATTTAACCGGGCCGGGTTTAAGTATGGTATCAACAACATATATACTTACTCAAGCCCGGCCCGACCCGAAATATGGGTCTCAAATTCTGTTTAAACCCATCCATATTTGTAAATGGATAGTCCAAAGCTCCAAACCCATTTAGACTCGCCTATATTATTATTTTTTCTAAAAAAATTTAAACAAATATTTTTTTATTATTTATTTTTTCATAATTTTATCTTTTTTTATTAAGTTCTAAAACATAGATAACTTAGCATATTTTTAAATGTTTACACTATAATATTATAAACGGGCCGGGTCGGGCTTGGGCCTTAATTGTTGGAGCGAAGGCCCGACCTATTTTCTAAATGGATCTCATATTTTTTTGCCTTCAGGCCTAATATTTTTGTCCAAATCCTCCAAAATTTGGGCGAGCTTTTGAATTTGGACGGATAACCCGACTCTTGAAGAAGTTTACTATAAAACAAGTAATTTTCAATTAATTGTCAGCAAGTTAACTAATAAAGTTGAGATGGAAATTATGGGAGAATTGAGAAAGAAGAAACGATAAAGTTTGGCCTGTCCTACATGTTACGCCCATCATTACAAAACTTTGCCCAATTGTATGTTTATATGTTCAATTAATTTTCTTTTTTTGGTACTACTTTTTGTTCAATTAATAATTAGTAAACTTAAATTCTTTTCACATTAGGCTCTGGCTCACGCTATGTTTTGATTTTATTTTCCCTTTTTCTTTAATTAATGAAATTATATTCGCAAAATTACAATCACAGTGAAATAATTTGCCACAAAATCAATTCTCATATAAAAAAAATTTAATTTTTCAAACAAAATCAACCAACATACCAGCATAGTTGAATAAATCTAAGAAAAAGTTAGACTAAATGTGATAAGACTTGAACAAAAGACTCGAGCATAGGTGGAATCAAAAGTATAGATCTGTTTATGGATCAGATTGACTCGAGCCAAATCCATATAAAAAAAATTATTTGTCCAAGGCCTTGTTTGGTCTGGGGATTTGAAAATTTTGTTTTATAATTTAAAATATATTAAAATATTAAAAATTTATTTTTATTTTTATATTAATATATATATATATATTAAAAATAATTTTTTATTGTTGAATAATAATTTAGGTCGAATCGGGAGGATAATCCAAATTTTTAGATCCAATTTATATCAAGTTTGTTCAATCGGACGGATAATCCCAACTTTAAATGGTTATAGGGATTCTTTGTTTTGAAACCCTTTTGTTAATTACATATTTTTTTCAATCAAAAATAATAAAATATTTATATGCCCCCATCCAAAAAAATCAAAATGTGGCCCTCAACCACTTAACATGAGAACTTTTATAATTTGGTAAGAAATTATAGAAACCGAATCTGACATCTTTAGGCTGGATCGAATTTGGTCTGAAGAAGTCGGATTCAGACTCTTTCAGTCATACTCGCCCGGTTCCGTTGATTAGATTCGAATTAAATCGGATTTGAAGATTATATTTTATAATCTGAATCGATTCGGTTTGATCTTAATTATTATTCATTTAATAAAAATATTTTTTATTTAAATCTAATTATAAAAATATATATTAATAAAAAATAATATAAATTTTCAAATTTGACTCGAATCGAATAAACAAAATAAAAAAAATTTATGTTGGCAAAAGGCATACGGATGGACAGCAACGAGTTTCCGACACTGTACTGCTTCTAATGCTGACGATAACCGAGGAAAAGAGAAGAGAAAAAGGAAAGTAAGAAAATGGATAGAAAAATTGTTTTCAAATATTTTTTTTTATATAAAATGGTTTTTATAAAAATATAAATTTTAATGTTTAAAATATAAAATTTGGTTATAAATTTTTTTACAATATAAGATATAAAATATATTTTTTTTTCTAAAATATAAAATAATTTTTACAAATAGAAATGGTTCAATACGTATTAAGAATTTTAATTTTTTTTTTTTTGTGTGTGTGTTTTCCTATTAATTTAATTGTTGCCATTTAAACAAAATATCGTAGTGGCCTTATTGCATTATTTTAACAAAAACCCAATTACTTCTATATTTATTTAATATTGATATTATATATCTTAATTAGGATTTGAAAGAAAAATCAAATTATTTCATTTTTTTACCGTGTCAACTAGAGGTAATGGCACGTTTGGGGTTTTTAACTAAATATTCCTTTTCTATTTAAATGGTGGTATCGAAAACCAAATTAGAGTGGCAAAAAGTAATTTCTGGAATTTTTAATTTAGTAGAATGATAAAATTTGATCATTATCTTAATAAATATGTAGAAAAACATTTTCAAATTCACATGTTATTGAAATTATCTCATAGAATTTTTATATTTTATAAGCGAGATTTTAATATGGTGACACATATTGCTTAGTTTATATTAAAAAATAAATAATTTAATTTAAAAAAATTAAATATGTGACAATCTCTTAACCTTACTTATGAAGTTAAAAAACTTCATTGGTAATATATAAAAAACAAACTTCTTAGTATGAATAAGTTGTAAACTCTAACTAGCATTTGTTAAAATACTAAGTTTATGATTAAAAAAATAAAAAAATTACATAGAAATTAACAATTTTTTACACTTAAAATTTGATCTCGCAATCTCCACATATATGTATGCTACATGATTAATTAATGTCTCATCTATACCAAATTTAGGCAAATAAAAGATTATTAATAAGGACCTAAGAGGAAGGAAATAGTACATGAGTACTTGAGTAGCTATGTTGTTCAGCTCTAGCTAACAGGAGCACAAGTAAACCTGTTCAAGGGTCGGGCAATCCGCCCGACCCGATAGGTTCGGTCAGAATTAAGTCGGATTTGAGTAAAAATTTGATAATTCGAGTCGATCTAGCCCATTTAAATTATTATTCATTAAATAAAAAATTTTATTTAAATTTCATTATAAAATATAAATTAATATAAAAATAAAAATAATTTTTTAATATTTTAATATATTTTTTTACAATGAAAGAGGCATTTAGGTTGACCCAAACCCGACTTGAAACGAACTTGAGTAAGGAAAAAAATTCTCAAACTACAGTCTAGCCCATGAATAAGTCTAATCACAAGATTACTAACAATCTTATAATTTGTTGACAAAATATTGAATTTTTGTCAATTTTAAATAAAAAAATCACAAAATTAAAATGTAAAACTGAAATACGTTAATTACTATATTTGTTTAGATACATCCATTTGCCAAAATGCCAACACAGTTCTTAACTTCTTATTAATTAATTAGCCATATATTCTTCCATTTTGTCAGTCCTATCTCATGGGGAGTTCTAGGATAAGCTCTTTAGGATGAGTTTAAAATAAGTTTTACTACATATAAACATGATAAAATTACATATAAACATGACAAATTACATATTTATATGACAAATTACATATAAACATGACAAATATGTCATAAATTTATGTAATTTTTTACATATGTAAATATTTTTTTTTACATTTGTAATTTTTTTACATGTATTTTTTTTTTTTTTTACATATAAACATAACACAAATTACATATAAATATGATAAATTACATATGTAACAGAACCTACGAAAATCTTATTTTAAAGAGTTTTCCTTGTAATTTCCTTATATCAAGCGTCAAGCCTTGTCCCCCCAACTTTTGAAAGCCTTTTATTTTTTGTTTGCTAACCTACTAATTAATTAATTTTAATAGCCTTCTTTAATTGCATTTTTATCTTTTTCAATAAGAGTGAATCCTCTATCCTTTAAGTCATCATGTCCTAATTTGATTCTTAATGTTCAAAATTTTCAAAATAGTTTCTGGCTTGGCACCTGTCTTGTCATTCTTTAGATTTGTCAATTTGTGTATTTATATCATTGTTTTTGTATTTTTTTCGTATTATAATCCTATTTATGGTGTTTTATATTATATAAATTTTGATGTGTTAATAATTTGTGTTACATAGGTTTTGACATGTTTGTGTATTAGTGTCGTGTTCGTATTTCTTCATATCGTATCGTATTTTTTTTCATGTTTTAATTATTTTTTTCTGTATCATATAATTATATCGTATCCAATATTAGGAAGTCTATTTACCTAGCTACCTAACAAATACTTCTTATAATAACACATTAAGTTGTCCAGTTTTCAGTATTCATTTTTAACTTTAACTCAATCTCATAAAAGCCTCAGGTTTGAACTCTATTTACTTAAACATTTGCAAAAGTTGCAATAATTATCTGTTTTTGGTGCTTATTTGAATAAGTTTTGCTGCTAAAGAATTGAGAAATTATATAATTTCTTCTCCATTTTCAGGGAAAAAAAAGGTTGTTTTGGCAAATGGGGTTTCTAAATCTGTTCATTGTAGCACTAATTCCAGTTCTGAAAGTAATATTGATAACTGGGGTTGGCTTGTTGGTTGCTTTGGATGGCATAAATCTCTTGGGGCCAGAGGCAAACCACCATTTAAACAATGTAAAATACATATAAATCTACCCATTTTTTTACTGTTTGAATTTATTTACTTAATAATTGATATTGCTAGATTTCTTCCAAGATCACTTAATTGCATATGTTAAGATATTTTACTATTTTTTTTCTTGATTTTTTCTTCTTCTCATGTATAGATTGTATTCTATGTGCTAAGTCCTGCACTTGTGGCCAGCAGCTTAGCTGAATCTATCACTTTCAAAAGTTTCATTACATTGTTAGTTCCATTCTATTCCTTGTTTTAATCTTTATTTATTTTCTTTTGTTAAATTCAGGGTTTTAAATTGCGGTCGCGTACGTATTTTCGATCGTGTCGCGTTTATCGTGGTTGAGGTTGACATAATGAATGTCACCGTGGTCAATTACGGTAAATATCGGCTGTGAATATCAACGGCTGAAGGGGCAAAAATCATAAAATAATAGCCGTAGCGTCGCGTTGCGACCGCTATTTAAATCTCTGGTTAAATTACTTGTCTATGGATATACAGATGTCAAGAATTTAATTAGTAGCAATGGTAACGTGATGTTACGATCGCTATTTTACGGTTTTTACTCTTTTCGTTGCCGATATTTATCGCAATTGACCGCAATAATATCTATTACGTTTGCAACTGCGATAAATACTAGGCGATCCAAAATATGTCCGTGACCGCAATTTAAATCCCTGACAGAAGTATTGGTAAATTTTATAGGGTAAGGGGTTCGTTTTTGTTCATGGTTTTTCTTACCAGGTGGTTCATGCCGCTGAATATTTTGCTAACATTCGTTTTCGGTTCAATACTGGCTTGGCTTCTCATAAAAATCACTAAAACCCCAAAACACCTTCAGGGCATTGTCATTGCCTGCTGTTCTGCCGGTAAATTTCCTATTTATCCCTCCCTATTCTCAATTTCTCCTTTGATTTAATAGAAACAATATGTAAATTAAATGTTTGCAAATGTTCAACAATTTCTTATTTATATTCAAAAAAATTTTTTTCCTTTTTTTTTTGGTTTCTTTGGGAAATAATTGCACAGGAAATACTGGGAACCTGCCTCTAATTATGATTCCAGCAGCCTGTGAGGAGTCAAATAATCCATTTGGAGATCCATCTGTTTGCTCTTCACATGCTAAGCCATATGCTTCACTATCTTTATCGGTATATAAGATTCTAGATACAATTTACATATAGTAATTAAATAGCGGCCGCAATACGACGTTATGATTGTTATTTGCGGTTTCAGTTTTTTTCGCAGTCGACATTTATCGTCGATATTCACCGCAATTGATTGCGATAGCATTTGTTACGTCCACAATCGTGATAAACACGACACGATAAAAAACGCGTTTGCGACCGCAATTTAAATCCTCTAAAAATAAATTTATATTAATTTTAGTTTCTTTTGTTATTATTATAATTTTGTGCTTTGAACGGCCTACTAAACAGATTGGAGCCATTTATATATGGTCATATGTGTATGGTATCATGCGCCTGTATGCAAATAAAGGCATCGAAAATGGCTCCACCTCTGAAACAGTACTTCCAGGGAGTTCCAGAGAATTAGCTGTTCTTCCTTCAAGTGATTGCCACAATATTCAAATGCGTCCCACCAGTTCCCAAGAAACAAATGCAAAGGTTAATTTAGGCTCTATTTCCATCTAAACTTCTATCTTTAAACATTCAATTGCAAAATACTGAGTTAATTTGGTCCAAATTAAATCATAATAAAGGAAGTGTAAGCAATTGCTATAGAAGATCATATCATCTATCATTTTTTATAGTAAAAAAGAGATAGTAGCATAAAGATAAAAGAAGAGGTTGCAGACTGAGATTTGAATCTCAAACATGTTGAATGCTACCTCTTATAAAAGTAACAGCATGAACTAATTGGGCTAAGCCCTGGTTCATTGTCTATTCATCTTTACTTCTTTCACAATTATGTTGGAGCTTTTTTAGGAATCCAAGAATTATTGTATGAATATATGAATTCTTTTGGTTTAATTTCTTGTGAACGTTAGTCCTAACTAGACCTACTCAAAAATCGAACTACTCGTCCGGTCCGAAATGTCCAACTTGATTTGGGCCTGACTTGAGTAAGGTTTTTTGTTATTTGGACCGGGCCGACCCGGACCCAATCCGAAATGAATAAGAGCAAGGAAAAAAAATTTCCCGACTGCGGTTCAATCTATGAGCAGGTCTAGTCCTGATAAGACTTACCCTATTTTCCTTACAACAAAACTTTTAGCTAGGAGTCTGATTCAATCCTACAGACCCTGTTTTCCTTACAATAAAACTTTTAGCTAAGAGTCTGATTCAATGCTACTAGAAAAAATTGCTTTCATTTGGGTCCCTGAATGATAATCTTATTAAGATTTCTGATTAGATGTCAGTTTCGAAGAAAATAAAGCAACGGATGAAGATCATTTCAGGAAAGGTTGACCTAAAAAGGCTGTTTGCACCAACAGCAATCGCAGCGGTACGTTAAAATGCTTTACATATATCTGATCTATAGACACTCATCTCTGGGATTCAATTCGGAAATCTTATTTTTCCCTTACACAAGCTCAGTTCTTGGACGGGTCCGAACCGACCCGTCGATCCATTTTACTGTTTAAATAATATTAAAAATTATTTAAAAAATTATTTTTATATTAATATTAATATATTTTTATAATTAAATTTAAATAAAAATAATTTTTTATTATATAAATAGATACTCGGACCAGCCCAAATCGAAAAAATTTCTATCTAAACCCGACTCAATATTAATCGGGTCGGAACGGGCGGACTACTCGGTACTTGAGTAAGTCTAATCTGATCCCTTTGCCCTTAATTTATTGTTAACATGGATCGATCCTTTTGCCCTTCAGATTGTTGGGTTTATCATCGGGATGGTCTCTCCAATCCGAGAACTAATGATTGGTAATAACGCTCCTCTTCGTGTAATTGATAGCTCTGCATATATAATGGGGTATGCCTGCTTTCTTAGACATCCTATTCTTCTTCTATTCATAAAAGTGATTTCATGTTTTGTTCCTTTTTTGTTTTTTTAATAAATAAATGTGAGGTTAATATATGCAGGGAGGCAGCAATTCCATGTATGACCTTGATAATGGGGGCAAATCTTTTGAGAGGTTGATATATTTTTTTTTTACAAAAAGAGTAGATCATCTACTAATTAATTTCGGAAAACGAATTCCAATAATATCATTGAACAAGAGTTTTCGCTCCATCAGAGAGTAGCATAGTGCAAGAATTTAAATTAAAATCACGGACGTGTTTTTGGTCGCCTCATATTTATCGTTGTTGCGGACATAATGAATGTTACTTCGGTCAATTGCGATAAATATCGACCGTAAATATTAACGACCACAAGAGCAAAAACCACAAAATAGCAATTGTTAAATCACATTAAGGCCGCTATTTAGATTCTTGACCCAATGATTGTTAGACTCGCATAAAAGATCACTCAATCGACACAAAATTTTGTTTCACATAATCATGATGAATATTAACAAATTCAATCTCTTTGAATATAGTGTTTGCATGCTTGATTAGATTATAATGAAAATCAAAACGAGAAGAGCCTTTTTTTATTTTCAATTCTTTTTTAATTGGATCAATTTAGGGATTTAAATTACGGTTGCGGATGCGTTTTTTTATCGCATCATATTTATTGCGGTTGGAGACGCAACGAATGCTATTATGATCAATTACAATAAATGTCAATAGTGAAAAAACAAAAACCATAAATAGTAACCGTAACATTGCATTAGGACGATTATATTTAAATTCATGAATCGATCCTTTGAATTGTTCAAAACCAACATTGCGTTTCTGCAATTTATTAAAAGTTTTTTAATTAGAAGATGATTGTTGCAGGTCTAAAAGGATCAGATGTGAGCCGGACTGTGATTATAGGGATTATAGCAGTGAGGAACATTTGCTTGCCTCTCTTGGGGATCGGTGTTGTTAAAGCTGCCCGCCATTTCGGCATGGTTGAATCAGATAATACCTTATATCAGTTTGTTCTTATGCTTCAGTTTGCTGTTCCACCTGCAATGGCTATAGGTAAATGACAAGCCTTCTACTCTATGTTTTACAATTTCAGAAACTTACAAGTTTGCATCGTCTAAACCTATGTGTTTTTGGACTCGGATGTAAGTGTCGGATACGGGTATGTGTTCGATACGGTTATATTCAATTTTTCTAAGTATTTTTATGTATTTGGAGAATCCTTGGAGGGTCATATTCTCATACCTATGTTCGGATATAAGTTGGACACGGGTGTCGAACACGGATTCTTCAAAAAAAATGAAGAGTCGGAGTAACATAGATCTAAATATCTCTCATCCAAAATCTCGTTTTTAACTAACATTTTTTTACTTGCTACAGTAGACACTACACGGAAAAAATAATTAAAACATGACATAACACGAAAAAATAACACGAACATGACAAATACGTGAATGTGTCAAAATCTATATACTACGAATTATTAATGTGTCAAAATTTATATAAATGTATAAAACTTTAAACACAATTATAATATGATATGAATACATGAATACGATATAAATACATGAATTGTCAAGGATCCTAATTTGATTTTTTTTAACAGCTTTCCACTGTAATTGAATTTACTGAATTAAAATGATGACGAGCCAAATTTATCATAAATCTTTGAACGTGTATAATTTATAAATGATCAAGTTTTCAACTTAAAACAATATTCAACAATATATTATACGTAGAATATTCATTTATGCCATCTTACAAAAAATAAGAAAAGGCTTATATATAAAATTGCCCCAACTATTATATTTCTTTTTTCATTTTGATACCTAAAGAATTTTTGGTCCAATAAGGTATCTATAGTATAATTTTTTGTCCAAATCGGGTACCTAATCGGTGTACGGAATTATACTATAGGTACCCTATTAGGGTAAAAAATTCTTTAGGTACCAAAGTGGGAAAAAAAAAGTATAGTACGGGGGTCAATTTTATATATAAGCCTTAAGAAAATAGTAGTTAGTAGAGTGGTAAACTTGTATTAGAAATGTTCATGGGATGAATCAGGCCAGGTCCGAATAGTAAATAAATTTGTTTGTTCGGGCTTGGCACGAGCTTGGCCAGTTGGATCCGAAAGTTTATTTTATTATTTAAAATATATTAAAATAATAAAAATTCTTATTTTATTTTATTTTATTTTATTTTAATATTAATATTTATATATTTTATAATTAAATTTAAATAAAAATATTTTTTATTGATTAAATAATAATCCAGATCAACCCGAATTACAAAAATCATATCTTAGACCCGATTCAATTCGGGTCCAACCCGCCCAACCTCTTCACAAATCTATCCTATCCTCAAATTTAACTAAAATTATTGTACTAACAAGAAAAATATGTAGTTTAAGATAGGGATAATGTTACAAATGACTTCTGAAGTTTATTAATTTTTTTAATGTGGTGCCTCTATTTTAAAAATATCTATTTTGATACTTAAGGTTTCACTTCATGTGCTATTGTAATATCTGTCAGTAACACCATTAAATATTAGGTGACGTGGCTTTTGTATCCAATAAAAACTTGAAACGTGACATCATCATATGATGCCACGTGTATTAACAAAAAAAAATTATTTTAATTAAAAAATTTTCCTTGACACGTGACACCACATAATGATACCATGTGTATTAACAAAAAAAATTATTATTTTAATTTTTAAAATAAAAAAGATTTTTTCTTTCTTTTCTTTTTTCCCTTTATCTCTCCCCTTTTAATTTTAATAAATATTTTTAACAAAAATTAAAATAATAAATTTTTTAATTTTTTAATTTTTAATTAATATTTTTCAAAATATTAATATAATAACATATTTTATTATTTTTTTAATTTTTAAAAGTTATTTTCTTTTAAAAAATTTCAAATATTATAATTTTTTAACAAGTAATTTTAAAAATAATTATAGTTAAATATTTTAGTTTTGTAATTTTTAAAATAATTTTTCAAAGTTTTAATAAAAAACAGATATTAATTTTAAAAAATATAATTTTATATTTTTAATATAATTTTTAATATTTTTAAAGTAGATATTAATTTTTATGAAATATAATTATAAATATTTTATTTTTTTAAAATATTTTTTCTTTTTTTAAATTTGTTTTTGCAAAAATTCAGATATTAATTTTTAAAAATTCAGCTGATGCCACGTGTCATCACATAATTGGTCAATGCCACATCATCATTTATATTCGGTGTTAAGTTAAGGTTTGATAGTACAGGTACTACATTGACAAATTTGATAAATTTCAGGGATCATTATGACATTATCCTGTAATATGTTTAAAGTTAATGTTTCTCTACAGTATCAACAATTTCAAGACAAGAGTGAAAGTAGCTGGCATTTTGATTAGACCTATTTATGGACCGGGTCGGATCGTGACTTGAAAAAAAAAAAAATTTCTTACTCAAGCCTTGCTCAACTATGGGCCGGACGGGTTATCCGGCCCTTGAATATGTCTAATTTTGATGAATAAATGTTTTTTATTATTATATATATATATTCCTAATTTGTGACTCTAATGAACTTTGGTAGGTACCATGACCCAGTTTTTTCAGCTTGGTCAATGTGAAACTTCTGTGATTATGCTATGGACTTATGTTGTAGCCGCACTCACCCTCACACTTTGGTCAACCTTGTTCATGTGGATTCTGGCTTGATTTGTTGCCCAAACTATTTACCTCTATTTCTTCTTTCACCATAGATTACCACAATTCCTGTATCAAGGAATACAAAAAACAAGGTTTTCCTCTAAATGGGATAGAATATTTCTAGCTTTGTGTTTGTCAAGGTTTTCATAGTTGAATTTTAACTAAATATTTCTATAGTTTGAACAATTTATTTTCAATGACAAGTTATTTTTGAGGGTCGTGGTGGATACTTATATTACTCGAATTTAAAAATAAATGTTAAATACAGCTAAAACATCCTTTAGGGTTTTTATTTTTTTATTTTTTTAAGATCATATTATCCTAATTAAATTGGGTGATTAAGCTATTTAATCTTGTAAGTGTTACGGTTTGGAGTGCAATGATCGTGGTGTTGCCTTTTGGTGAGCTGTTTTGGGGGTTTTTGCTTGTTAGTGCTTGACTTGGGGAGGCTGAGAGTACTGTTTGTCTTTGCACCATTGCATAAAGTTTGAAATGACTTTGTTCCAACTAGCTAGTTATGTGATATCTTCAAGCTCTTGGATCAATTGGATTTTCAAATATGAGATTAAACTTTGAATTTGACTTAAGTGGATGTTTGTGGAAATCAGTACTCTTCTCTGTTTTTCAAGGAATGAAGTAGCTATAGCTTGGATTTCAAAGGACCTTTTACAGATGTTTGCCTTGAAGTTTTTGTGTCACTGTCCTTCATTGTATTCGACGGGTTCCTCTTTGTTTTTAGTTGCTGTCTTTATCATCTATGAGTTGGTGCTCTTTTTTTTTTTTTTAGCATGTTGATTGTTTAGTCTTGGGTGTGGTGTAGACCTGCTCACGAGCGGGCAGCCCGGCCAGGCAGGCCCGACCCAATACGGGCCGGGCCTGGGCAGGCAATTTCATGTTCCGGGTCGGCCCGGAACAGTATTTTATTATTATTATAATATTATTTTATTTAATTTTAATTAAAAAAATTAAAAAAAAAATTATTTTTTTATTCCAATGAACAGTGATTCGGGCCTAAACGGGCGGGTCTGGGCAACCCAGACCCGGGCCTGGGCAAAAAAAATAATAAAAAATGGGCCGCGGCCCGGCCCGGCCCGGCCCATGAGCAGGTCTAGTGTGGTGGTTTCCTTGGTTATTTTATCTTCTTGATTTGTGATTTTTTTTACAGCTTTTTCAGCTTTTGGTGGTTCAAAATTTTTTAAGGCATATATAAAAAAAGCCTATGTATTATATTTTTTATTTATTTTGATATCTACAAATTTTTTATCTATTTCGGATATTTATAGTATTTTTTTTTCAATCGGATACCTAATCGGACCAAAAATTTATACTATATGTACCCAAAATAGATTAAAAAATTTTTAAGTACCAAAAAAAATATATATATATATATATATATAGTACGTGGACAATTTTATATTTAAGTTTTTTTTAATGTTTTTCTATTGTCTTTAGAATGTTTGTGTTGAGTTGGGATTATGAGTGTTCTTTGTATTTTCTTCAGGTGGGTTTAAAGGTATTTGTGTTTCAGTTGAACAAGGTGCTGAGCTGTTGCTAACTTTCTAGCTGTGTATTTATTTGGTTGCCTATTAATAAAATTATTTTGGTTTAGCAAAAAATAAAATCATTTTTAAAATATGATATTTAATAAATTTAAAGTTTAAATTTTAATATTTATAATTTTTTTTTTTTCAAATCACAACTTCTTTTATACCAAAAAAAAATTTGTTTTGCATCAACATTTTATATCTCATCAACATTTTCTTCTTTTGTTGAGAATGTGATAAAGATTTGATTAAACATGGAACTAAGAAACGTCCAAAATAAGAATAGGTATGATGTGATTTCTGATAAACTCAATTGCTTTGTGAATAAGAAAAGCATATCCTTAAAGTATGATTATTTTGGTGCACCCAATTTGTGCTGCCTTTAAGAGCACCTTCTCCCATCACTTGCCTTGCCTCTCATTGTGTCATATTGTTACTCTGATTGAGAGCAAGAAGACGAGTATCAAATACAGGTACATGTTTAATATAGATAATTTTAATTTTTTTAAGTTTTTTTTTTACATATTTCGGTAATCAAATTTTTTATCCTTACTTATTGAATCATAATTGATTTAAAATTGATAAATAGTTACAACGTAACACTTATTATAACATAATTAATTTATATAGAAGTAGAATAATGCATTTTATCATTTTAAAAAAGTATTATATTTTTGTGAACAATCATTCAAAAAATTTATTTGCAACAAGTGCCAAACAAACGAAATAATTCAAAGTTTTTTTTGGTTAGAAAATAAAAATACCAAAATTTGCAATTTTTATTTACTCCTCTAATCAAATTTCAGAAAAACAAAAAAAAAAAAACGCAAATTGAATCAATCTTATTGTTAAAAACTAAAGTTTAAGCATTTTCTTATTATTCTTCATACCAAGTTAAATATAAATATTTAATTTAATATGGAAGGGTGTAAGATTTTCTATGTATATATTTCTTTCTTTTTTTATTGTTTATTATTTTATAGAACCTACTTTAAATTTAGTTTATCGTGCTATTCAAATTTTATTTGTTATTTTTGATTTCTATAAAAAGTTATATAATATATTAAAATTTAAAAATTATCATAAAATATTAGATAATTATTTTTTCACAAAACAAAAGTACATGTGTATTACTATTTAATATTTTTAGAGCATATAATATAAAAAATTAATCTTAATAATTCTCTTTCATACGCCTATATGCTAGATTCTTTTATGTTTATCTTTGTAGAATTTTTATATATTGTAATTTAATTTTTCTGTTTTTAGTTCATATTTTCTAATTTAATTTTTTTGTGGGACTCGTAACTGAAGTTCAATAATTATTGTAAGATATTAGGTATTCATTTTTATTTAAAGGAAAAATACCAAAGTTAAGACATTTTATTATTATTATTATTATTATTATTATTAACCTTATTAAAAAAATTGTTTTTTTAAGTATAAAGCAAGTAATTTTCAATTAATTGTCAGCAAGTTAATTAATAAAGTTGAGATGGAAATTATGGGAGAATTGAGAAAGAAGAAACAACAAAGTTTGGCCTGTCATACATGTTACGCCCATCATTACAAAATCTTTGCCCAATTGTATGTTTATATGTTCAATTAATTTTCTACTTTTTGTTCAATTAATAATTAGTAAACTTAAATTCTTTTCACATTAGGCTCACGCTATGTTTTGATTTTATTTTCCTTTTTTCTTTAATTAATGAAATTATATGTGTCATAACGATTTTTTCGGACCGCTACGACGATAAATTTGAAAACACACAAAAATGGAGTCGCCACCAATCTTTTTTGCTAGGTGTGATTGGCCACCTATTAAAACCGATTTTAGCAAAATATTTTAAAATTAATTAAAACATTTTTAAAACCAATTTCGAAGTCCGCGCTTTGAACCAGAGAGAAAACAAAATCGGGTTCGGGAGTCGGTTACGTACGGGGAAGGATTAGCACCCCCGCAACGCCCGTTTAGAAAACGGTACCACTTGATCACGTGTTATCTTTAATCTCGATTTAATGGATTTAACATCGGTATTTAAAAATAATTCTCTTTTATTTTTTTTATTCTTAAAAAAACATGTTTATTATTTTTTGGATTTTCTTGAACTGTTTTTTTATTTTTTTTAGAAATCGAAAGTGAACATAAATTTATTATCGAAAATACTCATTAAATATTCCCGACACTCTCGGTGGTATTTAACGAGATCTTCTCACCTCAAGACATCTTAGGAATCACAACCGTGATCCTTCGAATTCCATCGTCGGCAATTTACATCCATTTTTATTCAAATGCGTATGATGCAAATGTTTAAATATCGGATGCATACGGCTTAACATATAACTATAAAATTAAACATGCGAATCGTATAACAAAATATCGAGCGCAATAAACATTCACTCTTTATTCATTTTTTTTATTTTGATTATTTCCATTTTTTTTTAAACGAAAACGAATTTTTGTATCGAGCATGTCGCTAAATGCTCCCACCACTTGTGGTGATATTTAACAAAACTCTCGCACCTCAAGATATCTTAGGAATCACTACCGTGACGTCCTTCGAATTCCGTCGTCGGTTATTCGCATTTATTAAAATCTTTTTTTTTTAAGTAAATTAAAATGCTTTTAATAATTATTTTCGAAATAAAAGAAATTATCTATGTAAGAGTAATTCCCGAATCACTCCGATACTTTCGATAGTGTTTCGATTATTATTCTTACTCGGATCATTTCGAAGAACGATCGATACTCTAACCATCCGAGAAAGAGATCCGTTTTTAGAGAATTTTATTTACCGAAAATAATTTTAAAAGACATGTATTAATTAAAAATTATTATTTTAATATTTTAAAATCGAAATCAAATAACAAAAATATATCGAATGCTGAACAAAAATAATAAACAAAAATAGTAATGACAATAAATAAGAAAATTAAAATCATACCTGACAAATGTCGAGAATTCGAAAAATCAAAATGCCAGACTTGATCTTCGTAAAATCACCTGAAAATGTCAAAAATAAAAATCAAAACTTCAAAAACGATCATCGTAAAAAAAAATTTATTTTTATTTTCATTTTTTAATTTTTTTTTATTCATCATTCTTGATTTTTTTTATTTTTTTTTTATTTAATTTCTAATTTTCCCCTTTTTTTTCATTTTTATTTTTTTATATATTTTTTTCTTTTTATATATATTTATTCTTTTTCAATTTATTTATTTTTTAAATTTATTTATTTATTTATTTTTGTTTTTTTTTTCTTTTCTTTTTTTTTCTTTTTTTTTTTTTTTCCTCTTTCTGGCCCAGGATCAGGCCTGGCCTGCTGGGCCAGGTCCGATCCTGGCCTGCTGGGCCGGGTATGGCCCAGCTTTCTTTTTTCTTTTTTTTTTTTTTCGGTTAGGGGTACCCGCGCGGACCCGGGTCGGATCCGGGTCCAGGCGCGGACCCCTCTTGCATGAAACGGCGCCGTTTCGGTGTCACCAAAACGGCACCGTTGCGGCGCCTTCTCTTTTTTTTTTTTGACCCGGGTCGGGCGCGCGGACCCCGGGTCGACCCGCGGGTCCACGCGCGGACCCTGGGTCAAAACGGCGCCGTTTTGGCACCGTTTTTTTTTTAAAAAAAACAAACGGGTGACCCGCGCGGACCCCGGGTCGACGCGCGGGTCACCTCGACCCGCCCCCTAGAACGGTGCCGTTTTGGCACCGTATTTATACCCCCAAACCCCTTTTTTTCTTTATTTTTTTTCTTTTTTTTTTCTTCTCTTCTCTCTCCTCTCTTTTCTCTCTCTGCAGAAACCAGAAAACCCTCCCAAACCCAGAATCCGGTGGCCGGCCGCCGTCCACTGTCGCCGGCGGCCGGCGAACTCCAAATTACCTATCCGAGGGCGTTTCGACCCCCTCGTCACGGATCTGGGCTCCATTTTGCCCAAATCTCACCTGAGATGCCTAGATCTAGGATTGAAAACTTTTCTTTTTTTTTGGTTTTGTTTTTTTTTTTTGTGGTTGGTTTTTTTCTTGCAGAGACTTTTTGGTTTTTTTGTTTTTGTGGGTCTTGTTTCGAAAGGGGGTCCTAGATCTGGGTTCAGACCCCAGATCTGGGTTTTTTTTTTTTTTTTGGGGTCGGCTTGGTTTTTTGTGTGGCAGGGGGGGAATCCGATCGTGTTTTCCTTTTTGGTTTCGGTTTGGGGGAGCCTCTTGGGAGGGATCCGAATCAGTGGATCCTCTCCTCCTCCATCTCTTTTTTTTTTCGAATCGGGGTCAGTCCCCCCTTCTTTTCTTTTGCTCGTGATGGGGGCTTTATGGGGGTGTTTGGGGTTGAGGTTGAGTGTCGATTAGTGGTGGCGTGTGGCAGGGCAAGGGTCGGTGGTCAGGGGTAGGTTTTGGCGTGTGGCAGAGGGGTTGGTCAGGGTGGCAGAGGTAGGGCTGGGTTGGCAGGGAGGCTGGTGGCAGAGGTCTGGTTAGGGGATTAGGGTTTGGTTTAGGGTTTCAGTGGGCCTGGGCTTGGTTGAAAAGGGTCCGAAAATTGGGCCTGGTTTGGGGGTTGAGGCGTTTGGGTCGGAAATGGGCCAATGGGCCTGGACAGCAGATTGGGTTGGGAAATGGGCTTGCTGGTGGTCCGGGTCGGATTCGAATCCGACCCGGACGAAAATTGATTATTACAATATGCACAAAATTACAATCACAGTGAAATTATTTGCCACAAAATCAATTCTCAAATAAATAAATAATTCACACAAAATCAACCAACATACCAACATAGTTAAATAAATCTCATAAAAAATTAGACTAAATTAAATTTGTTCATAGTCGAATCAAACTAAATTCAGACCAAACTTAAACAAGAGATATATAAACATTTTATATTTGTTCAAATTTAATTCGATTTAAAATAAGAATAAAATATTTTGACCAGCCCTAATTACCAAAAAAAAAAATCTAAATTTGACCCGGTCCGCCCAAAAATTTCCACCTTGTTCGTCTCACACACTTGTCCTTCTCACCAAAACTAAAGTTATCTTTACATATACTTTTCAGACCTTGGACCCACACTAACTCTACCTTAGGACAAAAAACCTATATCCTACTCATATAACTTGTTGAAAAAAAACAAGGAAAGTGAAAGCCACTTGACAGAAATGATTTTTTTATCGGACAATCATACACTTCAATAGTGAAAAGAGCAGAACACCTGCTAGCGTATGTTAATATATTATTCAGACCGAGCTGACTCAGGCTTAAAATTCTTCACCCAAGACTCGATCCTTCTAAAAAATGAATTTAAAATTTTGTCTAACATAGTTTTTTTATTTAATATTTTTATTCAAATTCTTTCAAATAACGGATAAGTTTTTGAGTTTGAGCGGATAATCCGACCTTTGAATAGGTCTAGACTAAATGTGATAAGACTTGAACAAAAGACTCGAGCATAAGTGGAATCAAAGGGGGATAGACTTGTTTATGGATCAGATTGACTCGGGCCAAGTCCATATAAAAAAAATTATTTGTCCAAGGCCTCGTTTGGTCCGGCCCTTCGGATTTGAAAATTTTGCTTTATAGTTTAAAATATATTAAAATATTAAATTTTTATTTTTATTTTTATTTTTATATTAATATTAACATTTATATATATTAATAATTAAATTTAAATAAAAATAATTTTTTTATTGATTGAATAATAATTCGAATCAGATCGGAACAGAACGGATAATCCAAATTTTTAGATCCAATTTAAATCAAGTTTGTTCAATCGAATAGATAACTCGAACTTTAGATAGTTGTTTGTTTTGAAACCCTTTTGTTAATTACATATTTTTTTCAACCAAAAATAATAAAATATTTATATGCCCCCCAACCCAAAAAAAAAAAAAAATCAAAGTGTGGCTTTCAACCACTTAGGACTAGTTTAGCATTACTATTAAAAAAAATTAGGTTGAAAAAAGCTTGTTTAAAAATATAGTGAAAAAGTGTAGTTTAAATTTTTTTTAAGTGTTTAGCATTTTTAAGAAAAAGTATTGTGTGAAATTGAAATATCAAAAAATATATATCTTTAAAATAATAAAAGTGTAGAGATGTGAGGATAATAAAATCATTTCATCCAAAAGCTAGCTTTAAAAGCATTTTATCCAAAAGCTAGTTTTTAAAGTCTAAAAGCAAACTTTTAAAGCTCAAAAGCTATATTTTTTGGTTTTTTGGGTTGACTTTTTTTTTACCTGTTTAGTATTGTTTTTGAAGTGAAAAGAAGCTTTTGACCTCAAAAACTGTGTCAAAAGTAATGTTAAACAAATTATAGAAATCGAATCTAACGTTTTTAGGCGGGATCAAATTTGGTCTGAAGAAGTCGGATTCATACTCTTTTAGTGATACTCGCCTGGTTCGGTAGATTAAATTCGAATTGGATCGAGTTAGGACATGATATTTTATAATTTAAGCCGGTTTGATTTGGTCCACAGTTGAAAAAATCGAATCAGAAGTCAAATCGATGTGACCTCCGATTTTTTATTTAACCAGTTGAATCGATTGGACCGATTGATTTATTTAAATAAAAATTTTAAATATTTTAAAAATAATTTTAATGTTAAATAAATATTAAATATAATAAAAAATTCATAAAAATAAGCATTTAGCTTAGTGGTATGGTCTTTAGTTTAATTTTAAGAGGTTATAGGTTCAAATCTCATTACTTATAAAAAATCTTTATGAAAAAAATAAAAAACAAATATTTTCTCTATTTTTTATCGATTCAATAAGTCCCCGGTTCTTTATACAGCACCGGACCGGACAGGCTTCCGATCCGACCAATTGAATCGGTCCGATCGACCGAACGATCCAGTTTGGTTTTTTCAATCATTGTTTGGTCTTGATTACTATTCATTTAATAAAAATATTTTTAATTTAAATTTAATTATAAATATATATATATATATATATTAATAAAAAAATAAATTTCTAACATTTTTTGAATAATACTATAAACTTTCAAATTTCACTCGAATCGAATGTGAACAAATAAAAAAAAAAAAAAATTGCAAAAGGGATACGGATGGCAGCAACGAGTTTCCGTCACTGTACTGCTTCTAATGCTGACGATAACCGAGGAAAAGAGAAGAGAAAAACGAAAATAAGAAAATGGATAGAAAAAACTGTTTTTAAATATTTTTCTTATCTAAAATGGTTTTTATAAAAATAAAAAAAATAGATTTTAATGTTTAAAATATAAAAATTGTTATAAATTATTTTACAATATAAGATTTTTTTTTTATAAAATGTAAAATATTTTTTACAAATAGAAATGGTTTAATACGGATTAAGAATTTTAATTGTATTTTTGTTTTTGTGTGTTTTCCTATTAGTTTCATTGTTGCCATTTAAACAAAATATCTTAGTGGCCTTATTTCATTATTTTAACAAAACCCAATTATTTCTATATTTATTTAATATTGATATTATATATCTTAATTAGGATTTGAAAGAAAAATCAAATTATTTCAATTTTTTACCATGTCAACTAGAGCCTAGAGGTAATGGCACTTTTGGGGTTTTTAACTAAATATTCCTTTTCTATTTAAATGGTGGTATCGAAAACCAAAATAGAGTGGTAAAAAGTAATTTCCGGAATTTTTAATTTAGTAGAATGATAAATTTGATCATTATTTTAATATATACGTAGAAAAACATTTTCAAATTCACATGTTAATGAAATAATATCATTCATTATCGGTAGAATTTTTATATTTTATAAGCGAGATTATAATATGGTGACACATATTGTTTAGGTTATATTAAAAAAAATAAAAAATTTGAATATATGACAATCTTTTAACTTTATTTGTGAGGTTAAAAAATTTCATTATCAATATATAAAAAAACAAACTCGTTAGTATGAATAAGTTGTAAACTCTAACTAGTATTTGTTAAAATACTAAGTTTATAGATTAAAAAAATTACATAAAAATTAACAATTTTTTACACTTAAAATTTAATCTCGCAATCTCCACATATATGTATGCTACATGATTAATTAATGTCTCATCTATACCAAATTTAGGAAAATAAAAGATGATTAATAAGGACCTAAGAGGAAGGAAATAGTACATGAGTAGCTAGGTTGTTCAGCTATAGCTAACAAGAGCACAAGTAAACCTGCTCAAGGATAAGACAATTTGTCTGACCCGATAGGTTCGGTCTGAATTAGGTCGGATCTAGGTAAGAATATGATAATTCGAGTCAGTCCAGTCCGGTTTAAAATACTATTCATTAAATAAAAAAATTATTTAAATTTTATTATAAAATATATATAATATTAATATAAAAATATTTTTATAATCTTTTTTAAACAATAAAACGAACATTCGAGCTGACATGAATCTGACTTGAAATGAGCTTGACTATGAATAGGTTTAATCACAAGATTGCTAACAATCTTATAATTTGTTGACAAAATATTGAATTTTTAATTTTTGGCAATTTTAAATAAAAAATCACAAAATTAAAATGTAAAACTGAAATACATTAATTACTATATTTGTTTAGGTACATCCATTTGCCAAAATGCCAACACAGTTCTTATTAATTAATTAGCCATATTCTTCATTTTGTGAAACCTTTTGCCAGGCTCAGAAGGGACAGTCCTATCTCAAGCGTCAAGCCTTGTCCCCCCAACTTTTGAAAGCCTTTTATTTTTTGTTTGCTAACCTACTAATTAATTAATTTTTAAAGCCTTCTTTAATTACATTTTTCTCTTTTTCATAAAAGTGAATCCTCTATACTTTAAGTCATCATGTCCTAATTTGATTCTTAATGTTCAAAATTTTCAAAATAGTTTCTGGCTTGGAACGTGTCTTGTCATTATTTAGATTTGTTAATCTCTGTATTTGTATAATTGTATTTGTATTTTTTTATGTTATAATTGTATTTATGGTATTTTATATTTATATAAATTTTGACGTGTTAATAATTTATATTATATAAATTTTAATATGTTCGTGTATTCGTGTCATATTCGTATTTTTTTCATATCTTATCATGTTTTTTATCATATTTTAATTTTTTTTTTTGGGTATCCTATAATTGTATCAATCCAATATTACAAAGTCTATTTACCTAGCTACCTAGCAAATACTTCTTATAATAACACTTTAAATTGTCCAGTTTTCAGTATTCATTTTTAACTTCAACTCAATCTCATAAAAAAGCCTCAGGTCTGAACTCTATTTACTTAAACATTTGCAAAAGTTGTAATAATTATCTGTTTTTGGTGCTTATTAGAATAAATTTTGCTGCTAAAGAATTGAGAAATTATATAATTTCTTCTCCATTTTCAGGGAAAAAAAGGTAGTTTTGGCAAATGGGGTTTCTAAATCTGTTCATTGTAGCACTAATGCCAGTTCTGAAAGTAATATTGATAACTGGGGTTGGCTTGTTGGTTGCTTTGGATCGCATAAAGCTCTTGGGGCCAGAGGCAAACCACCATTTGAACAATGTAAAATACATATAAATCTATACCCATTTTTTTACTGTTGAATTTATTTACTTAATAATTGATATTGCTAGATTTCTTCCAAGATCACTTAATTGCATATATTAAGATATTTTACTATTTTTTCTAGTTTTTTTCTTCTTCTTCTCATGTATAGATTGTATTCTATGTGCTAAGTCCTTCGTGGCCAGCAACTTAGCTGAATCTATTACTTTCAAAAGTTTCATTACATTGTTAGTTCCATTCCATTCCTTGTTTTAATCTTTATTTACTTTGGATTTAAATTGCGGTCGCATACGTATTTTCGATCGCGTTTATCGCGGTTGAAGACATAATAAATGCTACCGCGATCAATTGCAGTAGATATCGGTCGTGAATATCATAAAATAACAGCCGTAGAATCGTGTTGCGACCGCTATTTAAATCCCTTGTTAAATTACTTGTCTCTGGATATACAGATATCAAAGATTTAAATAGCAATCGTAACGCGATGTTACAATCGTAGAATCGTAATACGAGTTGGACGGATAACCCGATCCTTGAACAAGTCTAACTATAAACATGATGAATTTTGGCAAATTCAATCTCTTTGAATATAATCTTTGCATGCTTGATTAGATTAGAATGAAAATCAAAACGAGAATAGTCTTTTTGGTTTTCAATTCTTTATTAATTGGATCGATCCTTTGAATAGTCAAAACCAACATTGAATTTCTGCAATTTATTAAAAAAAAAGAGTTATATTAATTAGAAGATTGTTGTTGCAGGTCTAAAAGGATCAGATGTGAGTCGAACTGTGATTATAGGGATTATAACAGTGAGGAACATATGCTTGCCTCTCTTGGGGATCGGTGTTGTTAAAGCTGCACGCCATCTCGGCTTTGTTGAATCAGATAATACATTATATCAGTTTCTTCTTATGCTTCAGTATGCTGTTCCACCTGCAATGGCTATAGGTAATCACAAGCCTTCTACTTTATGTTTTACAATTTCACAAACTTACATAATGAATGCTATCCCAGCGTTTTCGGTTGAGGCACATTTATTGCGGTTACGGACGTAATGAATGCTATCGATCATTTGTGATAAATATCAACCGTGAATATCGACGACAGAGGAAGCTGAAACAACAAAATAGTGACCATAACCAAGAATTTAAATTGCGGTCGCAGACTTTTTTCGGTTGCGTCGCATTTATTGTGGTTGCTAACATAATAAATGTTACCGCGGTCAATTGCGATAAATATCGACTGCGAAAGGAGTCGAAACCGCTAAATAACGGCCATAACGTTACGTTACGGCCGCTATTTAAATCTCTGACCGTAATATCGCGTTGCAACTGTTATTAAGTCACTGCTTACAAGTTTGCATCATCTAAACATCCCTCATCCAAAATCTAAGTTTTTGATTAACATTTTGTGACTTGCTATAGTAGACACAACAAGAAAAAATAATTAAAATATGATACAACACGAAAAAATAACACGAATACGACACAAATACATTAATGTGTCAAAATCTATATACCAAAAATTATTAATGTATCAAAATTTATATAAATGTATAACACCTTAAATATAATAATGATACGAAAAAATACACGAACACGATCAAATACATAAATTGTCAAGTCTACTTGCTAGGATCCTGACTTGATTGTTTTAACAGCTTTCCACTGTAATTGAATTAACTGGATAAAAATGATGATGAGCCAAATTTAGCATAAATCTTTGAGCATGTATAATTTAGAAATGATCAAAATTTCAAGGTAAGACAATATTCAACAATATATTATATGTAGAATATTCCTTTCTACCATCTTACAAAATATTATCTTTTTTAAACAAAATTAAGTAAATAGTATTACAAATAGCACCCATAATGGCTAATTTAATTCGTCATTGTTAGTAGGGTGGTAAATTTGTATCTAGAGGTGTTTATGGGTAGGTGAGACCAAATCCGAAAAGTAAATAAATTTGCTTGCTCAAGCTTTGTCCAGGTTCAATCGGTTAAGTTCAGAAACCTATTTTACTATTTGAAATATATTAAAATATTAATTTAATAATAATTTTTATATATTTTCATAATTAAATTTAAATAAAAATATTTTTAATTGATTAAAAAATAATTCATATCGACAAGAATTATAAAAATTCTATCTCAAATCCAATTCAATTCCGATCGAACTCGCCCAACCTGTAAACAAATCTATCTTATCCTCAAATTTAATTAAAATTATTGTACTGACAAGAAAAACTCTGAAAATATGTAGTTTAAGATATAATATGTTAAAGCTAATGTTTCTCATCAACAATTTCATGACAAGAGTGAAATTTTAGTAGCTGGCATTTTGATTAGATCTATTCATGGGTGGGACCGTGACCTGAAAAAATAAATTTCTTTATCCAGGTCCAGCCCAATATGGATCGGACGGGCTATCCGATCCTTGAGCATGTTTAATTTTGATAAATAAATGTTTTTATTATATATATTCCTAATTAATTTGTTACTCTAATGAACTGTGGTAGGTACCGTGACCCAGTTTTTTCAGCTTGGTGAATGTGAAACTGCTGTGATTATGCTATGGACTTATGTTGTAGCCACACTCAGCCTCACACTTTGGTCAACCTTATTCATGTGGATTCTGGCTTGATTTTGTTGCCCAATCTTTTTACCTCTATTTCTTCTTTTACCACAGATAATTACCACAATTCCTGTATCATGGGAATACAAAAAACAAGGTTTTCCTCTAAATGGGATAGAATGTTTCTAGCTTTGTGCTTGTCAAGGTTTTGAGTTGAATTTTTACTAAGAGATTTGCTAATGAATGTCGTTAGAGTACTATTTAAGGAGTTAATATACTATGGGTTTTGCTAACGAGTACCCTTAGGGCACTATTAAGGTAAGTTAATATACAATTTATAGTAATAACATTGTATTAAATGTCAAAGTTGACAATTTTATTCATCATTTCAATACATTGATTGAAGATATTACTATATTTAGTAACCTTAAAAAGTACCCTTAGGGTACTTAGCAAAATCCATATATTACTTATAGCAATAGCATTGTATTAAATGCAAAATTTGACAACTTTAATTATCATTTTTAATGCATTGATTGAAGATATTATTATATTTAGTAACCTTAAAAAGTGTACTTAAGACACTCGATAGCAAAATCTTTTAACTAAATATTTCTATAGTTTGAACAATTTATTTTTAATGACAAGTTATTCTTAAGGGTCAGGTGGATACCTATGTTACTCGAATTCGAAAGTAAGTATTGAATATAGGTACGTGGCCAATTTAAATATTTTATCTTTGAAATATTAATTAAATTGATCAAATTTATAAATAAAAGTTCTATTTTCATTAAAAGATTTTATTATTGCTTCTGTTTTTAAATTATCATTATAAATATTTTTCTATTATAAATATTAATTAGAAAGATTTATTCAATTTGTATATAAAAAATTTAGTTGCATCAGATGATTGCCATTAAAACATTTTCTGTTATAAATACTAGTTTTAAGCTCGTGCATTGCATGGATAATAATTATATATAAAAAATTAATTATAATATATTTATAAATTTTATATAAATAAAAAATTTGTGCATAAATAATACATACAAATACACATTTTTTAATTTCAAATGAAATAATCACTCTTGACACAATTATGTTTTACTTTTCAAGATATGTTGTCATAACGGTTTTTCGACCGTTAGACGATTTAAAAAAAAAAAAAAACAAAATGGAGTCGCCATCAATCTTTTTTGCTTAGGTGTGATTGGCCATCTATTGAAACTAGTTTTAGTAAAATATTTTAAAATTAATTAAAACATTTTAAAACCAATTTCGAAGTTTGCGTTTTAAACCGGAGAGAAAACAAAATCAGGTTCGGGAGTCGGTTACGTGCGGGGACGGATTAGCACTCCCGCGATGCCCGTTTAGAAAACGGTACCATTTAATCATGTGTTATCTTAAATCTCGATTTAATGGACTTGACATCGGTATTTAAAAATAATTCTCTTTTTATTCTTATTTTTATTTATTTTCCAAAACATGTTTATTCTTTTTTTTTTATATATAGAATTTTCATTATTTTTTTGAAAAAATGAAAGTGAACATAAATCTATTAGCGAGAATACTCATTAAATATTCCCAACACTCTTTGTGGTATTTAACGAGATCCTCTCACCTCAAGATATCTTAGAAATCACAACTGTGATATCCTTCGAATTCCGTCGTTGGCAATCTACACCCATTTTTTTTATGCATATGATGCGAATATTTAAACATAGAATGCACACGATTAAACATATAAGACATAAGATTAAATACATAATTATACGATTAAACATACGAATCATAATATTAAAAAAACGAGCATAGTAAAATATCGAGCACATAAACATTCATTATTTATTCATCTTTATTTTGATTATTTCCATTTTTGAGTGAAAATGAATTTTTTGTATCAAGCATATCGCTAAATATTCCCACCACTCGTGGTGATATTAATGAGATTCTCTCACCTCGGGATCTCTTAGGAATCACAACTCTGACGTCCTTCGAATTCCGTCGTCGACAAATCCGTGTTCACCTCTTTTTTTTTTTTTGTACGAATGCACGTGATGCAACAAAAAGAAATGCAAAGTGAGTGAAATTTATTTATCTTGAAAGTTCACTTCTTATTAGTTCAGTACAAGCCTGATTTTTTATATTTTTATCTATTATTATTTATTTACTTATTATTATTATTTTGTCTTTAGGAAAATACTCGTATCTTAAATGATTATCTATGTTAAAGTTTACACAAAACTAATTCTTAGAATGCTAATTTAACTTACTTTGAGAATAACAATTTTTTAGAGTTTCTTTTTTTTAGCAAAAATAACCAATTTAATATATTTATTTATACTATTTTTTATAATAATTTTTTTCTTTGTTTAAATCTTAAAAGCATTTTGTTTTCATGTAATAATAAAAAGAAATATTAATTAAAAATGAGGGTTGCATAAATAAAATAAAACAAATAAGAAAAATAAAATTAAAATTAAAATAAAATAAAATGAAATGAAATGAAATGAAATGAAATGAATGAATGAATGAATATACCAATGTTTTTGGGCTTAACCCAATAAAAAAGACACCTGGGCCCAGGGGCAAGCAGTGTGGGTTGGTATGCCTGGGTTAGTTTGGATGAAAGGGGGTAGGGTCGGAGCTTGGGCACGGGTCGGGTCTGGCCTTTCTTCTTCCTTTTTTTTTGGACTGGGTTACACTTGGGTCGGTTCCATATGCGGGTCGCCTTGACCCGCTTAATTTTTTTCCTTTCCCTAAAATGGCACTATTTTGGGTGCCTTTATAAGCCTTCTTTTTTTTTTTTTTTTTCACTTTTCCTTTCTCCTATCTCTCATCCCTTCCGAAATCCTCTCTCTCTCTCCAGTTCTTCAGCCACTAAGCCAAAAACCCAAGAAAAACCCAGAATTCAGCCAGCCATCATCGTCCACTGTCGTACCAAAAACTCACACCCCAACTTGTTTTGACCCCCTCTTTCCAGATCTAGCCTTCATTTTCCCCGAAACTTGGCCTAAATCACTAGATCTAGGTTTTTTTAAAAAGATATCAAACTTTTTTTTTGTTTTGTTTTGGATAGTGTTGTAGTTTTTGTTTTGGGGTTACGAGGGGTTGCTCATCTTTTGAAGGGGAGTCGAATGGGGGTTTCGATCCGAGAGCCCCTTTTTTGTTTCTGGGTTTGGTTGTTTTTTGTGATTTCGGACTCTCATTTTTTGTCTATCTCTTTCTGTATGAAAAAAGGGCTTGGCTTTGGGGATTGATGCCTGTGTGGTTGCTGGGATCTGATTTTTGTGAGGCTCCTTCTTCTTTTGAAAGAGCCTGGTTCCCAGAACCCTAGGATTTTGGGTTCTGGGTCCTCGAATTTGGGGGTGCAGTTGTTGCTTGCAAGCAACCAAGCTGCCTAGGTGCTAGGGTGGTGGTGTGCAAGGTTTGGTTTTGGGGATGCTGCCATGGTGGTGGCGTGTAGTGGTGGTTCAGGTGGCAAAGGGAGGTCGGTTGCTGCAAGGGCTAGGGTTAGGGGCTGGCGGCTACTTTCAGGGGGCTAGGGTTTGCTGAGTTGGGGGGTATTGGAAATGGACCTGCTAGGTAGCAGGCCTGGTGGCCTGGCTGTCTGAGTGGGCCTGCTAGGCCATCTGGCCCTAGATGAGGGCCTTGTGTTGGGCCTGGCCAGTAGATTGGGCCAGCAGGCCTAGGTGGTCTGCTGGGTTCTGCTTTGGGCCCGTAGATGGCCCGAGTCGAATTCGGATTCGACTCGAACTAAAAACGGTTGCTACAGCTGCCTCTCTTTGCACATTGCTGAGAAACAAGAATAGGGCAAAGACACGAGCAACATTTTTTTCTGGGATTATGTATGCGCGTTCTGAAAAGGCTTTCTCCATCGGAGGTTTTATCATTTGAAAAATAAACTACCCCTCTCATCAGAGGCTCTACCATTTGGAAAATAAATTGCTCCTCTCATCAGAGGCCTTATCACTTGAAAAATAAAATGCTCCTCTCATCAGAGGCTCTATCACTTGAAAAATAAATTGCTCATCTCATCAGAGGCTCTATCACTTGGAAAATGAATTGCTCCTTTCATTAGAGGCTCTATCACTTGGAAAATAGATTTCTCCTCTTATCAGAGGCTCTATCACTTGAAAAATAAAACGCTCCTCTCATTAGAGGGTATATCACTTTAAAAATAAATTGCTCCTCTCATCAAAGGCTCTATCACTTGGAAAATAGATTGCTCCTTTCATCAGAGGCTCTATCACTTGAAAAATAAAATACTCCACCCATCAGAGACTCTATCACTTGAAAAATAAATTACTCCTCTCATCAGAGGCTCTATCACTTGGAGAATAGATTGCTCCTCTCATCAGAGGCTCTATCACTTGAAAAATATATTGCTCCTCTAATCAGAGGCTCTATCACTTGAAAAATAGATTGCTCCTCTCATTAGAGTCTCTATCATGTGAAAAATAAATTTCTCCTCTCATCAGAGGCTCTATCACTTGAAAAATAAATTGCTCCTCTCATCAGAGGCTCTATCACTTGAAAAAAAATGATACCTTTCCTCTAGTTATCATGTTGGCTTTCACTTTCCCGCCATAGTCGATTTCCATTTTTCTTTGTCCACCTACCATTCATATACTTTTGCAACATGATAATTCCTAATTATTTGCAATGTCATGGCAATGCAATGCATGTTTATGATAATGGAATGCATAACTTAAAGCTCGAATCATGACTTGATGCCCCTGTGTGTATTTTATCAATCAGTGGTTCTCCCGAAGCTTGACCTGATTAAGCATTCTTATCCTGTTCTTTATAAACCCTTTTTTTTTTCCTATTTTCTCAATTCCCTCTCTTCTCCCTCTTCAAGTTGGCTAGCTGTCTGCAACTTACTTCCTTATGATCCTTTCTTGGTAGGGGTCAATGGTTTGCACATTTTCCTTAAAATAACTTCTCACATCAACCATTATTTCAATTTTTTTTTTTTTTACTTCCAGAGGGTATAAATAAATCAATATCTCATACTGCCCCATTATCTTCTCATTATCTCTTTCTCTCTTTCTTATTTTTCAATTCTCAAATTTCTCTAGAGTAATCGTGAAAGCTCTGTTTATGCAGTGTTCATTTATTTATCATTATTCAAATTTCATGCCAACATAATGTATTATTTAAAGAAAATTTCAAAGAAATAAAGATAACTCAATGACAAAACTTTATGAATTGGGATAAGTATTTTCATTTTAGCGAAAAAGAAACATATTGGCATTAATCAAAAAGGAAAGAAAGAAAGAATAGGGATAGACCCCTCCATAATGAATACTCAAACGAACTCAATCGATCTAATCCATATTTCTCTTTCGAGAAAGAATATCCATCAATGTCCTTGACTCTTCCGAGAGCGTCAAACCATGAATTAGCCTCCCTGTCTTGTACAAATCATGTCGCATTTTGCTGCTCGCTCAAATTTTCTATCATACCTTAATCCTTTGCCCCACGCAATTACTTCAGACGGGTTATTGCCTATTGCCCCAACTCTTGTTTATCCTTCACCTAGGCCGCCTTTTAGGGTTTTCGATCTAGATCCTTCCTTTGATTCGAATCGCCATTTCAGGTTTTCAGTCTAAACCTCTTTTTTTTTTCTTTTTTGACTCAAACCGTCCTATCGGGTTTTTAGTTTGAGTTTTTTTTTTTTATGCATAATATTTCTTCACTGCATCGGCGCCGTTCATTTCGGCTAAAATCATTGCCCCTCCTGAAAATACTCTTTTCACCACGTACGGACCTTCCCAATTCGGTGCCCATTTTCCCTTTGGATCTTGCTGATTAGGAAAGATCTTCTTCAAAACCAAATCACCTTCTCGGAACTCTCTTGGGCGAACCTTTTTATTATGTGCCCTCATCATCTTTCTTTGGTATAACTGGCCATGACACAGTGCTGTCATCCTTTTTTCCTCTATCAAATTAAGTTGCTTATAGCAGGCTCGAACCCATTCTGCTTCTTCCAGCTCGACTTCCATCAAAATTCATAAAAAGAGGGGATCTCAACCTCAATTGGCAAAACAGCTTCCATCCCGTACACCAGGAAATAAGGAGTAGTCCCCGTAAAAGTATGCACCAATGTTCTATAAGCATGCAGAGCAAATGGTAGTTTCTCGTGCCAATCTTAGTACTTATCAGTCATTTTGGCCATGATCTTCTTTATATTCTTGTTAGCAGCTTCGACTGCCCCGTTCATCTTGGGACGGTAAGGCGTTGAGTTGTGATATCTGACTTTAAACTGGGTACAAATCTTTTTCATCATGGTATTGTTTAGATTGAGAGCATTATCTGTAATGATATTCTTCGGGAGACCGTATCGGCATATCACTTCCTTCTTTAAGAACCTACACACCACGGACTTGGTCATACTAGCATAAGAAGCAGCTTCGACCCACTTCATGAAGTAATCGATCACCACCAAAATGAAGCGATGTCTGTTTGAGGCCTTAGGGGTAATTGGCCCAATCACATCCATTGCCCACATAAAAAAAGGCCAAGGTGTTGTCATGACATGCAGAGCTGTCGGAGGAGCATGTACCTTATCCGCGTAAATTTGGCACTTATGGCATTTTCGGAAATACCTAATGCAATCCCTCTCTACGGTCATCCAATAATAACCTGCTCTCATAATTTGCTTGGTCATCATGTGGCCGTTTGCATGTGTTTCGCAAACCCCTTCATGAACCTCCTCGAGTATTCTTTTAGCTTCATTCGCTTCCACACATTTTATCAATGTATGATCTCTACTCCTTTTAAACAACATTTCTTTATCCAGGAAGAATCCCATCGCCAATCTTGTCAAAGTTCTTTTATCATTTTCTGTGGCATGTTCCGGGTATTGTTGATGTTTTACGTATTGTAGGATGTCCTGGTACCATGGTCTCCCATCCGGCTCTTCCTCAATATGCATACAGTGTGTGGGCGACTCTCGTATGCTCATCTTAATAGGCTGGACATCAGCGCTTGTATTTATCTTGAACATTGAGGCTAACGTAGCAAGGGCGTTGGCCATTTGATTTTCCTCACGGGGTAGATAGTTGAATTCAATCTTTTCGAATTGCTGAACCAATTCAACTATGAACATGTGGTAGAGAACCAACTTTGAGTTCCTTGTCTCCCATTCTCCTTTTAACTAAAAAATGACTAAAGCAGAGTCCCTATACACCTCTAACTCACTTATCTTCTTTGCAATAACTGCTTGAAGTCCCATGACATAGGCCTCATACTTTGCCACGTTGTTGGTGCATCTAAATATCAATCTTGCAGTGATTGGACAGTAGGTCCCTTCTGGCGATATCAAAACTGCTCCAACACCGTGCCCCAAAGCATTTGATGCGCCATCAAAATATATCTTCCATACATCTTTCTCTGATTCCTCGTCTTCATCTTCTTGAGAAATAGCCATCATGTCCTCATCAGGAAAATCAAACTTCACCGGCTCATAATCTTCTATGGCTCTATCCGTCAGGAATTCGACCACTGCACTCCCTTTTATGGCTTTCTGAGAGACATAGGTGATGTCATATTTAGAGAGCAGAACTTGTCATCTTGCCAACCTTCCTGATAACGAGGGTTTCTCAAAGATGTACTTAATGGGGTCCAATTTAGCAACAAGCAATGTGGTATGGTATAACATATATTGTCGGAGTCGGTGGGCAGCCCAGGCCAGTGCGTAACATATTTTTCTACCGTCGAGTACTTGGCCTCGTAATCTGTAAACTTTTTACTCAAGTAGTAAATGGCATGTTCTTTCTTGCTTGTCTCATCTTGCTGTCCCAAAACACATCCCATGGACTTCTCATGTACTACCAAATACAAAATGAGCGATCTTCCTGGTGTCGGCGGTACCAGTATCGGTGGATTGGTAAGATACTCTTTCACCTTATCAAATTCCTCTTAGCTATACTCGTCCCATTCACCCGGATCACGCTTTCTGAGGAGTCTGAAAATCGGATCACGCTTAGCGGTGAGCTGGGAAATAAAACGGGCAATGTAATTCAATCTTCCCAGAAATCCTCACACTTCTTTTTGTGTCTGAGGCGGTGAAATTCTGGATGGCACGTATCTTGTCGAGGTCTACTTCAATTCTTTTCTCATTGACAATGAAACCCAGTAGTTTGCCGGATGTTACACCAAAAGTGCACTTGGTCGAATTGAGCTTAAGTTGGAACTTCCTTTATCGCTTGAATAATTTTCTCAGATTAACCACATGGTCTTCATCTTCACATGACTATACAATCATATCATCGACATAAACCTCCACCTCTTTGTGCATTATGTCGTGAAAGAGGGACACTATTGTTCTTTGATAAGTTGCAACTGCATTTTTTAACCCAAATGGCATAACCTTGTAACAAAATGTTCCCCACATCGCCACAAAAATAGTCTTTTCCATATCTTCTGGCTTGATTTGGTTGTAGCCCAAAAATCCATCCATAAATGAGAACAGTGAGTGCTTGGCAGTATTATCAACCAAAGTATCGATATGGGATAGGGAAAAGCTGTCTTTCGGACTAGCCCTATTTAGGTCCCGATAATCAACACACAGTCGTACTTTCCCATCTTTCTTCGGGACTGGGACTATATTTGCCATCCATTCAGGATACTTGGCGACTTCCAAAAATCTGACGTCGAACTGTTTTTTCACTTCCTCCTTGACTTTTAGCAACATTTCAAGCTTCATTCGTCTCAACTTTTGTTTAACAGGTTTGCATTCTGGTTTCAAAGGCAAACGATACACCACAATATCTGTATCAAGTCTTGACATGTCTTGATAGGACCATGCAAACACATTCGCGTATTCGTGGAGCAGCTTTATCAATTCTTGTTTCTTCGCCAATGGTAGTGAAATGTCGATTTTTACTTCCTTTTTATTATCCTCATTTCCCAGATTAACAACTTCCGTTGTCTCCTGATGAGGCATAATTTGCTTTTCTTCTGACTCTATCAATCTTAGCAAATTAGGTGGTAAGTCGTAGTTTTCTGCAGTCTTTTTGTCGTCAATGTCACCAATGTCAATACATTTCTCAAAGTCGAATTCTGAATCATTGATGAGATTGCTTTCGCATCCATTATAGAAGACCTGGAAAGGCGTAAGCAAAAATAATATAGATAGTCGTATAGGAAGACAAAATAAAAGATGAGTTATAAAAGAAATGGCAAATGAACCGAGACATAATGTATCATAATTGTCATTTATTAGAATGATAACTTCATAAAATGAGCTTGTGCACAAAAGAAACTCTTATAACACTCTTGGGTAGAAGTGTTTGAGGACTTAGTTTGTTAACCAGAAAGAGACCTAAATACAACAAGTAAATCTACAACATGCCAATTCTTCAATTCAAATCCTGGAGGGCACGGGTAAATGGTCCCTTCTTCGGTTTTGTTTTTCTCTTCTCCTTCTTGTTCCATCATCTGGATGCAGAACCCCGCAAACATCTCCTCTAAAATCTCGATAGGTTTGGTCCCAACTGGTGAATAAGGAAAAAAAAAACCCGCTAACCAAAATGTCTCATAAAGATGGGGGATGTACATCCTCGGGGTTTCTATCTCATATCCCTTGAGCCTTGCGAGCCTCTGCTCTTTCCTTTCTCTTATCAGTCTCTCCCTGTCTTCCCTGGTCGGCTTGTATCCCAACCCAAACTTGTCTTCCTTTCTGCTCACACTTATGCTCTTCTGAATTTCTTGTAGGTTCCTTGCCAAACCTGTCCCGGCCCGACAATCCTTCCCTACGACCTGAGCAAGGTCATTTTGAGTGGCAAAGGACAACTGGGGTATAGGCATCTTAGAACCTTCTCCTACAAATATAGCGTTCACAAACTCTAAGGTCCGAAAAGAGCATTCCCCTGCTTCCTTAATGGCTTCTATGTAGGGAATATTCGAGGGCTTTGATACAAGGAGGTCTTCTTCTCCATCGACGATTATTAATTGTTCTTTGACTCTAAACTTCACCTTCTGATACAGAGTGGATGGAATAGCACTAGCCATGTGGATCCAAGGCCTTCCCAACAAAACGTAACGATATCCATAACTTGGAAGACAATGTCAAATGTGCAAGGACCAATTTGCATTGGCAACTCGATTTGCCCCTCCACCTGCCTACGGGTTCCATCAAATGCTTGCACTACCATATGACTGTTCTTTATGTGGGACTCGTTGTTGGGCAGTTTGGCTAGTGTAGTCATAGGCATGACGTTTAGCGCGGAGCTGTTATCAATGAGGACTTTCGCACTGATATGGCCGTTGTAGCGGGCAGTGATCTGAAGGGATTTGGTACTACCCATCCCCTTAGGCATGATCTCGTCATCGTTGAATGCTATGAACTTGTTAACAGCCACATTCCCCACTACTTGGTCAAATTTCTCTACAGACACGTCATGAGCCACGTATGCCTCATTCAGCACCTTCAAGAGCGCTCTTTAATGGGTCTCCGAGTTCATCAATAATTCCAGGATGGATATGCGAGCCGACGAGCACTTTAATTGTTCAACAACGCTGTATTCGCTGTGCTTGATAAATTTGAGAAATTCACAAGCTTCCTTCTCCGTTATAGGCTTGCTCGTTTTTCGTTCAACTGCATTTTCAGGGTTGATCTCTTCTTCATCGGTCTTAGCTTTACCTTTTTCTGACATTTTTTTATGCTTCCAATGCATGGCATCTCTCACTCCTAGTGAAACCCCCAACACTGGTTATGTCTACGGCAGCTGCAGAAGCATTGAAAATTGGTGTAACGTTAATAGGCTCTAGTGACGCGAATTTGCATTCGTACCTCCAAGGCACAACCTTATCATTCTTGTAGGGAAATGGGCTCGACACTTCAATAGTCACCATCGGCCTTGGCACCTTTGGTGTTTCTCTTATCGGCGAGTTCTGGCTTTCGCCACAGTAGATAACCAATGGTTTCGGCTTAACCCATCTTTCAGGGGCTTTCGGGGTTTCTTCAATTACTACATCCACGGATTCTTTCTCCCATTTTGTGGAGAATTCTGCTATGCCAATATCCATCAATTCTTGAATTTTAGCTCGAAAGTCGAAGCATTGGTTAACAGTGTGTCCCATCAAACCTCCATGATACCTATAGAAGCGTTCAAAATTCAATTCCGGCCTTGAGGGTTTCTGCCTCATGCTGATTGGTTTAAACAGCCCTATCGCAATCATAGCATCCAAAACATTTTCCATATGAGTCTGGACATTCTCAATCCTGAATATCACTCGGCATCCTTTCCCTTCTGTTATCGCATTTGCTCCTGTTTTCCCATGGTCGGGTAACGGATTTGCCGTGACGTTAGGCTCCCCTTTGGTTGTGAAACTCAAACAACCGACCCTGATTAGATGTTGCACTTTGTGCTTAAGTGCAATGCAGTTCTCCATGGAGTGACCCCGGTTGCCTCCATGGTAATCATAGTTCATGTTTGGGTCGTACCACCTTGGGTATGAGGGTTTCATGGGTTCAAGGAACATGGGTGCCACTAAATGGTTTTGAACTAACTTGGGGAAGAGATTGGAGTTTGTCATGGGAATCGAGTCGAATGGGGGTCTTTGTTGAGTTGGCTGAGGTGTCATCTGATTAGTGCTCACATTGTTTACTGGACTGGTTGGGTTGGGAGCAGGTACAAGTTTTGGCATGGGTGATGGTGTATACACTGGTGCTGGTGGTCGATAACTCATTGGGTATTGGGGTTGTGTAGGAGGGTAGAAGTATGGGTTAGGGGAGTAACTGTAGGGTCGGCTTGTAGGATATTGAGTATAGCTTTGTGGTGGTCGATTTTCATATGAGGCCGCTTGCACTTCTTCTTATTTCTTCTTTGTTGCCCTTACCTTTTTACTGTTGGCAGTTTCGCTTCCCTCGTTCTTACTGCTTTTTATGGCGCTCTCTATCATCTCGCTAGAAATGACCATATCAGCAAAATTCTTAGTAGCATTTTTGACCAACCTGTCATAGTATGGCCCTCGCAATGTATTGATAAACAATACAGTGGTTTCTTTTTCTGTAAGAGGTGGTTGTACTTGAGCAGCCAAAAATTATGAAAACTTCCAGATCATACTTTAAAATTATTTGTATGAGATTGGTGAAGAAAAATCTGGATTTGGAGCTCATTTAAAAAATGATAAATTTTGGGAGCACAAAAGGATAATTTTGGAAGAAAAATCCAAATAAATAGCAAATGGGCTCAAAAAATTTTGAAAACCTCCAAAAATCAATTTTTTACTATTTTGGAAGTATTGAGAAAAGAAAAATTGAATTTGAAGTCGGTTTACTATTTATTTATGTTCGGGGGGCAAAAAGGTTATTTTATCCAAAAAACCGAAAAAGGTTTTTTTTGCCTTTTGAAAAAATAGAGATTGGGCTGGAAGAAGAGGGGTCAGCTGGCCAAGGCCCAAGGATGGGCAAATTTTTTTTGATTTTTAATCAAAAGGCCAACAATGAAGAGGAAGATAGTTATTTTTTGATCAAGCCTTTGTAATTCGAGAAAAAATGAGTGTTTTGGGCTGCTAGAATCTCTTTGACATGCTTTAAGACGCAAAAGAAATGGTGACTAAGATTTTTATCAATAATCTTCCTCCTTCGGTGAACTGGAAATGGCTTCAAACAGTTGGCAGCAGATTCAGAAAGGTGTTAATGTATTCATACCGCAGAACGATCTAAGAGAGGAAGAAGGATTGGATTTGTTAGATTTCCATCGTTTTCTCAAGCTAAAAAGGCTGTCTGGAATCTTAATGGAGTGTGGGTGTTGGATTACAAAATTGGAGCTAATAATGCAAGATTTAATCCTAGAGAGACTTTTTGGACGAAATTAGTGAAAGCTACAGAGACAGTATCAGGTAATTCAGTTGAGGATAATTCAAGGCTAAACCTGCATCAAGTAGAAAGGTTTAGTGGTCTGGATATGAAGAACAAAAAATCATATTGTCAAGTTCTGAGAGAAGGTAATAGTAACGTTAAAACAGTTGACGATGCTTCAAATATTCAGGAGCATGCCCCATCGAATGAAGAGAAAGTCCATGGATACGTGGATACTGAGAGACTTCGTTGGTTAGAACAGTGCTTAGTTGGTTGGTGCAAAGAGCTATTGGACATCGAATCTCTTTCTGAACAGATACAGCATGAAGGTTTGGATGGGATCAACATTATAAGAATATCAGGTAAAATGGTGCTAATCTCTGTTGAAGACAAAGAGGTGTTTGGTAATCTGAAGTCTCAGGAATGCGGAAAGTTAAAAAGATGGTTCGATAGAGTCGATTGCTGGAACGATCAGTTGGTTGCTGATAGTAGAAGGATTTGGATATCTTGTTATGGGATGCCGATTCATGCTTGGAACATAATCACTTTTAAAAATATTGCCAGCAAATGGGGTGAGTTTATTCGGGTGGATAGTGACACTCTAAATTGCCAATCTTTTATAAGAGGGAGTATTCAAATTATCACCAATCAGATGATTAGAATTGATGAAGTTATCAAATTACAGGTGGGCAATAAAGTATTTGATATTAGAATTTCTGAGGTTGATCCTGTAGCTATGCCGGTAGTTCCATGTTGCTGCGAGAATTCATCCGATTCATCGGTAAAAAATTCATCCAATTCCTATATGGGGGATGAGGTAAAAGAGATCTGGTGCAGAAGAAGTTGAGGAGTCAGGTTCAGGTAATGATATGGGAAATGAGGTAGTAGCAAAAAGATTTGATGTAGAAGAAGTTGAAGAGTCGGGTTCAGGTAAAGAAGAGGAGCACGTTGAAGACAGGACACTGCAGAAAGTGGACAGTGGTATTGAGAAAGGTGAAAAGATTATTAATCAATTGGAGAATAGTGTAAATCTATTAAGTGATCCACAGGGCTCGAGAGTCCTAATTAATAAGGAGAATGATGTTGTCTTGGGATGCGATGAGATGATGGTTTCTGTAAGACAAGGAAGTATCTTAGAGGTTCCTAACTCTATTGAGCCTATATCTTTGCATGGGTCGGGTGGGGGCCTTTTGGGAGAAGATAACAATATGGTCCTTGAGGTGGAGATTAATAATAATATTATTGTAATGGATCAGACCGATTTTAATGAAAGGGGACCAGATCGGGTCTTATATGACCCCAATCTCAGTGGGTCTAGTGGAGAGGGTCCTAACCGGGCCATAAGAGCTAAGGGTGTAGGATGTTTGAAGAAATGGAGATTTTATGATGAACTGGAAGACAATTAATCGGGAAAGTAGAAAAGTGTAAGAAAAAACACAAAAAGAAGATGCAAAGTGTAAGGCGGCTAATCAAATCCAGCTCCAACAAGGAAGGTAAAATAGTAAATTGGTCGGTGTCTGATGATGATTTCTACAATCGCAATAAAGTTATCATGGGTAATGATGATGATAATGGAAGATTAAATGAAGCTATCTCAACTTGGAATCTGGGTAAAAAACTAGGTCTGGTTGCGGCCGATAATGAAGAAGAGATCATTTGTAAACTGATGGAGATGCAAGATTTGCCTGCAAATAACCAGGTATGATCGTGTTCTACTATGGGATCCATGCTTTCTTATTTTGGTAATTATCACGAGGTTGGGGAATTGTTTTGCTTTGTTTAGACATGTAATTCAATAATTGAATTTGAGAAATTGGGAGTTGACAGGTTATATTGATCTTCTTGGTGTTGGGGTTTGTGCTGAAGGGGGTTTGTTCGTATGTATGGGGTTAGCTTTTAGTTAAATTGGGAGTTGGGGGTTAGTGTTGATCTTATCAATGTCGGTATTTGTGTTTATTACATTACTGGAGATGATTGCTAGCTAAAGGGTGTGTTTCGGTATTAATTAGAGGGGCTTGGATTTACTATCTTTGGAGGTTAGTGGTTTCGGGCTGTGAGATGTTTAGGTTGATGTGGTGTTGATATTGTAAATCAGGGATTTACATTATGGATGCTGGGTGTTCAGAGTCATGATAAGGCTATAAGTTGATCGGTTGGGGGATTGTGTTGTTGTTTTTCAAGGGAATTTTGAGAGATTGTTGAGATGTTTAATTTTATAAAAAGAAAAATAGGAGAACCGTTTTGGGGTTTCGAATGTAGTTTGGGGTTAGTGGATGAGTTAATCTCGGGTTTAAAACAGTGGAATGGATTTGTTTTTGTGTTGGTTTATTTTGGGGAATTCAGTATGTTAACGATGAGAGAGGGAGTCAAAGCTGTAATTCGTAGTGTTTAGAAGTGGACTATATAGAGGATGGGTGGTTAGACTTAAGTACTGTTATTTGGGGTAATTAGAAAAGTTATAAAGAGAGGGAAGTTGAAAAAAGAATTGAGAAATATGATTTTTTGGGCAATCAGAGAGATTTGAATACAATGGAAATTGATGATAGGAAGAACATATCGCAGGAGTTGTGGAAAGTTTTGAGAAGCAGGGAGTCAATCTGGCATCAAAAATCGAGAGTGTCTTGGCTTAAGGAAGGAGATAAAAACACTAGATTTTTTCACTATACTGTGAAAATCAGGGCCACGAGGACCAACATCTCTATGGTGGGGAAATTTTTGGGTGGTTCTTTTGTCTGGTGAAGTGTTTATTCAACATAGTTATGGTGTTTGTTTTTCTGGTGTTATGATAAAAAGGTGTTTTGGAGTTGTGGAGCCACTTTCTGATCTTTGTGGCTTTTAAGGAATGCGACTCCTATCAATACGAAAAAGTGGGATGATGAGGAGGTTTATTTCTTGATTAACTCAGATCTCATTTGTGGATCAAAGTTGTGTTGTCTTGGATGATATCATTTGTGGGTCAGCCCCATACGAGTCTATTTCTAGGTGCTATTACTGTCAACTTGAGATCATGCGTCTCCTGGATGAGTCTTGTTGAGAATAAGCTTTTGTCTAATGTGGATGGATCAGCAATTGAGTCTCATGTTCTGGCTAGTTGTGGTGGTGTTTTTAGTCCTGGATATATCCTTTGAAATTTCTCTGGCCCTATTGGCTTTATAAGATCGAATGATGCTGAGATTCCTGCTATAAAAGAAGCTCTTTTGATGTTCCCTATATTGGTTGAGCTTTGTTCAAAGCTCAGGGATTGAGTCCGATTCAGAAATGGCTATATCTGGGTTTATAATATTGACTCTCGGCAATGGGAAATTTGACAAGAGATTGGGAAGGTTGAGTTTGCTCTTTCTTCTAGGTAGCAAACTCTTTTGTGGGCCCATTAGATGTGAAAAGTACAGATGTTTAATACTTGGGTTCAGATGTTTTGTTTTCATATTTTCTTTGGTTGGTTGTGAGAGCTCTTTTCTGCTGGGAGCTCTTTCTTATGACCCTGCTTTGTTGAGGGATTAGTTAGCTATGTATCAATCTTCTTCATGAATGAAAATTATATTTTGGCTGAGCAAAAAAAAAAAGCCTTTGCAATTAAGCCACATGGACCAATGCATGAAGAGAGAGAGTGTCAACATAATGGCTTAAGATTCTTGAACAGCTGTAATTGTGGATAGTTGATTGCCTAATCTAAGGGTGATAATTTCACATTTTAAACATCTTGGATCAATAACCTTTAGATCAAAATTGGTTGAAGAAAAGATGACAACATCCTAGCAAGAAGGGGCCATTCGGCCATTACAAGGGGAGGCTCTCTCTCTTTTCATTTTCAGTTATTCACTCTCTATTCTCTCTTGTTTTTGGTTGATTTTTCTCTCCATTGTTGAAAGGCAAAAAGAAAAGAAAGTTAGAAGAGAAAAATCTTGCAATATAGCTTCTAGAGGTTGCTTTAAGCACCATACTCTTGCACTTTCTTTGATTTTCCATTCTTGATTTGTTGTTTTCATTTGATATTTGGTGAGTTTCTTTTGATTTTGATTTTACAATAAGTGTTTTTAAGCTTTCTTTTCAAGTTCTTCCTTCATGCTTTCTTGAAAAACTATGGAAAATCAATTTTTTTTTTCTATTTTTCTCTAAGTGGCCTGGCCTATTGTTTTAGTGTAGTTGTTGTTTGCATTTTTAATTCATGTTATTCTTGATATTTAACAAGTTTTGATGCTTTAAATATTCTTCTAATACATAAACATGAAGCTTGTTTTAATTTGGTTGCTTGCTTGTTTCCATTTTTAAGCCTATTATTATCTTGTTATCATGTTTATTGTACTTGTCTTGCATTTTTTATTTTCTGTTTTCAAAATGTTTAAGTTTGTTTATGTTTTACATTTTGTAATCCATGTGTTTGTGAAAATGCCTATTGGTTTTCATGCCTTTACTTTATATTTGCATGGTTTGAGTGTTATTCTTTAGCTATGCATGTTAGTCTATTAAGTGTTTTTGAAAATGCCATACTATTTTTTACATAAACCATTTGGTCACCCCTATTTTTTATACTTTGCATGTGCATTTTCATCATGCTAGTTTATAGGTTTCCATTTTCATGATATTTGGTTGTGTATTTTGTTTAAGCATGTTATAGGTTTGTGTTATTGCCATGCATTCCTTAGGTTTAAATTTAGCTTGCTTTGCCATGCATATTCATGCATTTTAGACCTAGGTTGCATTAAATGTCATGCAAGTTCATTTAGGTCTAGGTCATTTATTGATGCCATGCATTTTTCATGTCATTTAGGTTTTAAATCATGCATTTCATGTATCATATTTGCTGTATTTTCATGCATTTCATGTCATTGCCACTTGAATTATGACTTAGACCAACCAATGGTTCAAAGTCATGCTCATTTTGAGCATACTTGTGGAAAATTAAAGAGTTGTCAAATTGATTATTTTACCTTTGTGATTTTTATTTACTTAACCAATTTTTGCCTAACTTTTCAAAAGTGTTAGCTACTATTTGTGAGTCCTTAGGAGAGTTTCTAACATTTTTATTTTGATTTTTAAATGATTTTATCAAAGGCAAAAAAATGTGTTTTGGCAAAACAGTTTTTTTCACCCAGTATTCGTACTTTCTCGATTTTTCTAGGCAGCCATCTTTAATAAAAAAATTAAGCCGATTTTTTTTCGTGTAGTTTTACATGTCTTGAGTCTCCAGTATTTTTTTAGATTTTTTGAATTTTTAAATATAGGGATTCGTGCTTCAAAACTGGACAATAGAGGCAGAATTAAATTTGAAAGAAAATTATTTTTCTGTTTTGGTTAAGTTACATAGAGGAGGCTGATTAGGAAGTTTAGATACTGACTTAGGGTAGTTTCTAAGCCTTTTTAAACTCTAAAAATGACTTTTTAAATCTCGGGTTAAGGGTGGTCAAGTCCGGGATTTTAAACTTAGGAAATTAGAGCCATTTAAAAAGGGTTTAGCTAAGTTTTTATTTTTAATCTAAGCTTTTCAAAATTGTTTTCAAACAATTACAAAGTATTTTGGTTTTAGAATATTTAATTTGATATATTTTCCTAAGCTAACCATATATCTTTTTAGATATACGGATTTTCTTAATTAAAGGAAAAAATACATTCTCATGCATTGCATTTTTCATATTCATGCATACTATATAATATATAATTTTTGCTGTCATAACGGTTTTTCGATCGCTAAGACGATTTTGAAAACAAAATGGAGTCGCCACCAATTTTTTTTTGTAGGTATGATTGGTCACCTATTAAAACCGGTTTTAGTAAAATATTTTAAAATTAATTAAAACATTTTTTAAAACCAATTTCGAAGTCCGCGCTTTGAACCAGAGAAAAAACAAAATCGGGTTCGGGAGTCGATTACGTGTGGAGAAGGATTAGCACCCCGCAACGCCCGTTTAGAAAACGTTACCATTTAATCACGTGTTATCTTAAATCTCGATTTAATGGAATTGACATCGGCATTTAAAGTTGTTTCTCTTTTCATTTTATTTTTGAAAATATGTTTATTTTTTATTTTTTTTTTTAAGAATTGCTATTTTTTTTTTAAATGAAAGTGAACGTAAATCTATTATCAAGAACGCTAATTAAATATTCATGACACTCTTGGTGGTATTTAACGAGATCCTCTCACCTCAAGATATCTTAGGAATCGCAACTGTGATATCCTTTGAATTCCGTCGTCGGCAATTTACACCTATTTTTTATTTAAATGCGTACGATGCGAATATTTAAACATGGGATGCATACGGTTAAGCATATAAGACATATGATTAAATACATAACTATAAGATTAAACATGCAAATCATAATATTAAAAAAAGACGAGCATGGCAATATCAAACACGTAACATTCATTATTTTTTTATTTTTTATTTTGACTAATTCCATTTTAAAGTGAAAATGAATTTTTGTATCAAACATATTTTTAAATACTCCCACCACTCGTGGTGATATTTAACGAAATTCTCTCACCTCAAGATATCTTAGGAATCACTACTATGACGTCCTTCGAATTCCGTCGTCGGTTAATTCGTCGTCCGCATTGCTTCTAAATTTCCTTTATCGAAAATAATTTGAAAGACATATTTAGAGTATGTTATGCATGCACCGAAATGCCATCATTTTTATTATTATTATTATTATTATTTTAAATATTAATAAGGTATTTAATAAAAAAAAAAAATAGGATAAGAAAAGAAAAAAATAAAAATAAAAAGTAATAATAATAACTACTATAACAGGAAAGATAAATAAATAAAAAGATAAAATAATAAAATAAAATGTAAATAAAAATAAAATGACATAGATAATAATTATGGAAAAATAAACATAAAAATAAAAACTCACCTTGCAAAATTGCAACAAAAAAAAAATCAGAGCTTGAATGCTAATAATTCCTGAGAAAGAAAAACATAAACATTAAGATCTTTGTTTCCTTTTTTTTTGTTTCCTTTTCTTTTTTTTTTCTTACTTCTCTTTCTTTCCTTTTCTTTTCTTTTCCTTTCCTTTTTTTTTTTTCTTTCCTTTCTTCCCTCATTTTCCTTTCCTCTTTTTTCCTTTCCTTTTTTCTCTTTCCTTTCTTCCATCTCTTTCCTTTTCTTTTCCTTTTTCTTTTCTTTCCTTTCTTCCTTCTCTTTCCTTTCCTTTCCTTTTTCTTTTCCTTTCATTTCTTCTTCTATTTCCTTTTCTTTTCTCCTCTTTCCTTTCTTCCCTCTATTTCCTTTTCTTTTCTTTTCTTTCCTTTTTCTTTTCTTTTCCTTTTTTTCCTTTCTTCCCTTTTCTTTCCTTTCCTTTTCTTTTCTTTTTCTTTCTTTTCTTCTCTTCTCTTTTCTTTTTTTTCTTCCCTCTCTTTCCTTTCCTTTTCTTTTCCTTTCCTTTTTCTTTTTTTTTCCTTTTTTTTTGGCCTGCCACTGGGTCCGAGTCAGGTGCACGGATCCCGGGTTGGGTTTGGGTCCATGCGCGGACCTTGGGGCTTACCGAAACGGTGCCGTTTCGGCAACATTACAAAAGGCTTATTTTTTTTTCATAACCCCTCTCCCCTCTATCTCTCTTCCTTTTTTTGCTCTCTCCTCTCTCTAGAAATACCAGAATCCGGTACCCCAAACCTAGAATCCGACGCCGGTCTGCCATGCCGACCATCGTCTCTGTCTCCGATTGTCGTTTGCAGGCAGCTGATCGAATCCCAAAATTCTTCTTCTGAACCGTTTTGACCCCCTCTTGTTGATTCTAGCCTCAGTTTTCCCCGAATCTCAACCAAACCCTATAGATCTAGGGAATCCTTTCATTTTTTTTTTTTGTGATGTTGCTTTTTTTCTTTTTGTATGGGTTTTTTTATGGTTGTTATGGTGGTTGACTGCTTGTGAGTGTTCTCTGTATGTGTTTTTGGGTTGGGTGTTTCGGTTTTTGTGGTTGTGATTTTGGGTGTTGGTTTTTTTTTTTGGTTGTGAGTGAGTAGATCGGGGTTAGTCCTTGTGAATCCTCCCTTTCGAGTGAGAGTCGATCCCCCCTTTTTGAAAGATCTGGGGTTCAAGGCCCCAGGTTCTTTTTGGGTTTTCAGGATGGTTGCTTCGAAGCAACCGGTGGTGTGGGGGTTTGGTTGGTAGGCTAAGGTGGTGTGCACGGTAGGGGCTAGGGTTCTGGGTGACAGGCATGACAGGGCTAGGGTTTGCTGGCAAGCTAGGCAGGTGGAGTGTGGGAGAGGGGCTAGGGCTGGCTAGCAGGGGGCTGCCGTATGTGTAGGGGAAGGAAGAGGGGCTGCAGGGCTACCTGCTAAGCAGCAGGGGTAAGGTTGGGCCTGCCTGGGCTTGGTGCATGGATGGGGCTATGCAGGTTCGTTGGGCTAGCGGGCCCATTGGCTTGCTAGACCAGCAGGCCCAACCTGTTTTTGCATTGGGTCCCGGGTCGATTTGGACTCGACCCGGACAAAAATTGGTTGTTACATTTGCTATGTTAATTTTCGTGATGGTGTTATTATCTTTGATTTAAAATTTTGATCTTATATTAATTGTTATATGATTTTGAATATTTCATGATATCCTATGCTTTTTATTTAGTCATTTATTTTTGTCACATCATTTAGTATATACTATGTTCATGCATTATTATTTTTATTTTTATTTTTATTTTCATGCATATTGTATGATAACATTATTTTATGATTCATGTCATTTCATGTCATTTAGATTATATTCCATGTCATTTAGAAAGAATATGCCACGTTTAAAATATGCCATATCATTCAATTTTGCCATGTAATCTAGGTCATTTCATTTCATTTAGAACATATCATGATATTTAGGATATTGCATTTCATTTAGAATATGTTATGTCACTTAGGTTATATTCATTTCATCTAGAGTATATTATGACACTTAGGTCATATCATTTCATTTAGATTATTTCATGTCATCTTTATTATGTCACACATTTTCATATTCATATATTTTTTTAAATATGTTTTTAAAATAAGATATTCATTTTCAATAAAATAAAGATATTTCCGTGTTAAAATAATTCATGAGTTCTCTGCTGGGTTTTCTGAGGAAGATATCATCAATTATCATTAATAACGAAATATCTTCTTTAAAACGAGAATGATTCGGAAAGTTTTTCAAACTAATAAAAATTTCTATATTTTGCCACGTTTGTTGGGAAACATAGAAAAATTTTGAATTTATAAATTTCGGATCGTTTTCAATTAAAAATGGAGTTATTTTTCTTTAAATTGGGAATTAACTTGAAATACTAAATTTAAAATCGATTTTTTTATCGAGATTTGAGATAACACACGATTAATAAGGTACCGTTTTATACGGGCGTTGTGGGGGTGCTAATCCTTCCCCGCACATAACCGAGTCCCAAACCCGATTCTTCGATTTTCTCTGGTTTATAAAGCAGACTTGAAATTGGTTTTAAAAATGTTTTAATTAATTTTAAAATGTTTTACAAAACCGATTTTAATAGGTGGCCGATCACACCTAGCTAAAAAAGATTGGTGGCGACTCCATGTCTTTTTCAAGGTCATTTTCAAAACCTTCATTTTTTAAGACGAATTAAGTCGATTTTTTCTCGACTTTTTTTAATGTCACGCTTAACGAATATAAAATTTTGCGATGAGACTTGTTATTTTTTAGGTCGCGAAAAACAACATAGAAATGAAGTAATTAATCAAAGTCAGACTAACATTCTCTTATATGTCAATTTCTTCTTTTAAAATGAGGACGCATGCCAAGATATAAAGTGCAAAGAAAAGCAAAATGGTGACATTGAGCTTCGTTGTATTGCCACTAGGAAAGTGACCTTTTCGATTATAAAACATCGAATCAATAAATTAAATAAAAATAACATGCAACTATGATGATGCTAAATTGCCAATGAAATTTTGGATCAGTGATAATGATGAGGTTTTGAAATTTTGAGATTCTAGATTATACCTTTCAAGGGCAGGACAATTTGTCCTGTTTGATAAGTTCGTTTCGTATTAAATTGGGTTTGGGTAGAAGTTTTTTTTTTTTTTTATTTCGGATTGACTAGGCTCAAATTATTTTTTATGTAATAAAAAATTATTTTTTATGTAATAAAAAATTATTTTTTATTTAAATTTAATTATAAAAATATATAATTATTAATATAAAAAATAATTTTTTTAATATTATTTAAACAGTGAAATGGGCTTGCAGATCGATCTGAGCCCTCTAAAGCTTGACTTGGATAAAAAAAGAAGAAAATTTTCGACCCATAAACAAGTCTATTCTAGATTTAAGTTCCATCATTTTAATTCAATTTTATGTTAAATGTGATTATAATTTATTTTATACTAATAACTTTATAAAAATCAATTATTACGAAATCAATTATAAACTCTTTTTAATAATTAATGCGTTTGGTTAATGTACATTTATAAATATTTGTTTAGATGAATTAAATTACTATTTTAAAAAGTGTTTTTTCATTATAACATAATTTTATCACCAAATTCAAAAATAAATAATAAATTAATTACAATTTTTTATAAATATCTCTTTAATTAGTGTCTATATATTAGACTCTCATTAACTTTTCTCATAATTTATTAAATTTGTATTTTGTAATTGTATATGCATACGTGCCTCAATTGCCATTCTTTTTCGTTTTAAATAAGTATTAATGCTCAACACTCTGCCTTCACGCCAAGAGATTTGGGGGCATGAAGTCTTGGGTTCAAACCCAAGCAACTCCTCCCCTTACCCAATTATCAAAAAAAAAAAAACACTTTGCCTTCACGTTTTGCTCTTTTAGGTAGTTCTTATCAATAATTTTAATAATCCAATATATATTCATTTTTCTTTTTTTTTTAATATATATATAAATATATATATATATATATATATATATTCATGTTTATAAATTTTAAGAAGCAAGGAAAATGTTGATATGTTAAGAAACTATAAGACTTGACATCTCATTAGATTTTGAGATTTTTTTTTTCTTTCTATTAAGAGTTTTATTTTTTAATCTTAATATATATATATATATATGAGGGATCCATTTACATTCATATAATACTTTTGGTTGTTAAATTCTTTTACTTTTTATATGCCCATAATTAGTTTATATTTAAATTAATTTACAGTGTGATATAAATAAACAAAAATTATGGTAAGTAATAGAATTAGAATTATTATTTTATGTACAAGTAAACTTTTTAAAAATTGCCACAGTTATTTTTATTTTTTATTTGAAGCAAGGGGGAATTTTACCAAACTCTTTAAGTGGGAATTATACATGCACTAAAATGCACTAACTACTAACTATTAAGGCTCCATTTGGTTTTACTCGCAGCACCAGTGAGGTGTGAATGAAGCACTTTTTTGCTCCATTCGCACTGCTATTGATGTTTGGAATTCATCGCAGTGATACAATCGAGGTACTGAACCCCAATTCTTAAGTGATTGAAAAAAAAAAACATTTCGAACGTGGGGCATATCCCAATTAATTTATGGAGTAATATTTAAAATGTGATATTTAATAAATTTAAAATTTGAATTTAAATATCTACAATTTCTTTTTTTTATTCTCAACTCGCAATCTCTTTTATACCATTTTTTTTTTCATCTAACATTTTATATCTCAATCAACATTTTTCTTTTGTTGAGAATGGAATAAAGATTTGATTAAACATGGAACTAAGAAACATCCAAAATAAGAAAAGGTATGATGTGATTTCTGAAAAACTAAATTGCTTTGTGAATAAGAAAAGCATATCCTTAAAGCATGATTATGGTGCACCCAATTTGTGCTGCCACCACTAAAGTTTTGACTTCTGAAATATCTTCAATAAACTCAACAATCACACTCTATTTTAACAGCAGCCTCTCCTATGATCACTTGCCTCTCATTGTGTCATATTGTTACTCTGATTGAGAGCAAGAAGGCGAGTATCAGATACAGATACAGGTGCATCTTCAATATAGATAAGTTTAAATTGTTTTAAGTTTTTTTTACATATTTCGAGAATCAAATTTTCATATCCATATTTGTTGAATCATAATTGATTTAAAATATAAAAGTTAAAATGTAACAATTATTATAAAATAATTAGTTTATATAGAAGTAGAATTATGTATTTTGTCATTTTTAAAAAAGTATTATATTTTGTGAACAATCATTCAAAAATTTTATTTGCTTCTGTATAAAAAATGCTTTTTATTACTTTTCAAAAACGAAAAGAAAATAAGAAAAGTGCCAAACAAACGAAATAATTCAAAGTGTTTTTGGTTAGAAAAAAAAAAATACCAAATTTTGCAATTTTGATTTACTCCTCTAATCAAATTTCAAAAAAAAAAAAAAAAAAAAAACACTAAAGTTTAAGCATTTTCTTATTATTCTTCATACCAAGTTAAATATAAATATTTAATTTAATATGGAAGGAAGAAAGATTTTCTAAGTATATATTCCATATATTTCTTATTGTTTATTATTTTATAGAACCTACTATAAATTTAATTTATTGTGCTATTCAAATTTTTTTGTTATTTTTGATTTCTTGAGAAAGATATATATATATATATATATTAAATTTTAAATATTATCATAAAATATTAGATAATTATTTTTTCACAAAACAAAAGTACATGTGTATTACTATTTAACATTTTTAGAGCATATAATATTGAAAATCAATCTTAATAATTCTCTTTCAACAGGTATATGCTAGATTCTTTTATGTTTATCTTTGTAGAATTTATATATATTGTAATTTATTTTTTCTGTTTTTAGTTCATATTTTCTAATTTAATTTTTTTGTTGGACTCGTAACTAGAGTTTAATAATTATTGTAAGATATGAGGTATTCATTTTTATTTAAAGTAAGAAACTAAAAATTATTATTATTATTATATTAACCTTATTTTAAAAAAATGTTTTTTTAAGTATAAAATAAAGGTGCTCGTGGGTCGGGCCGGGTCGGGTTCGGACCAGGCTTAGATATGATATCAGCACCATATATATTTGTTCAAGTCCGGCCCAGTCAGAAATATGAGTCTCAAATTCTGCCCAAATCCGTCCATATTTGTAAATAGGTAGTTCAAACCCATTTAGGCCAGCCCATTTTTTTTTTTAAATTTAAACAAATATTTTTAATTTTATTATATAATTTTTAATAATTTTATTTTTTTTATTAAGTTTTAAAACATGAATAACTTAGCATATTTTAAATGTTTACACTATAATATTATATATATTTATTTTTTATATGATATAAATTATATAATATATAAAATATAAATATTATATATTTTATAAATGAAAAATGGGCCAAGTCGGGCCAGATTTGAGTCTTGATTGTTAGAGTCAAGACCCAGCCCATTTTTCAAATGGGTCTCGTATATTTTTTTGTCCAATCCATATTTGGGCTTAATATTTTTGTCCAAACTCTTTAAAATATTGGCGAACCTTCGGATTTGGACGGATAATCCAACCCAATATAGTATAAAGCAAGTAATTTTCAATTAATTGTCAGCAAGTTAACTAATAAAGTTGAGATGGAAATTATGGGAGAATTGAGAAAGAAGAAACAACAAAGTTTGGCCTGTCCTACATGTTACGCCCATCATTACAAAACTTTGCCCAATTGTATGTTTACATGTTCAAATTAATTTTCTTTTTTGGCTCACGCTATGTTTATACTTTATTTTCACATTAGGCTCACGCTATGTTTATACTTTATTTTCAGATTAGGCTCACGCTATGTTTATACTTTATTTTCCTTTTTTCTTAATTAATGAAATTATATGCACAAAATTACAATCACACTGAAATTATTTGCCACAAAATCAATTCTCATATAAAAAAATTATTTTTTCACACAAAATCAACCAACATACCAGCATAGTTGAATAAATCTAAGTAAAAGTTAGACTAAATGTGATAAGACTTCAACAAAAGCCTCGAGTATAGGTGGAATCAAAAGGGATATATAAACCTTTTTATGGATCAGATTGACTTGGCTAAATCCATATAAAAAAAAATTATTTGTTGTCATTTGGTCTGGCCCTTCAGACTTGAAAATTTTGTTTTATAGTTTAAAATATATTAAAATATTAAAAATTTATTTTTATTTTTATATTAATATATATATTTATAATTAAATGAAAATAATTTTTTATTGATTGGATAATAATTCAGGTCAAATCGGGACGGATAATCCAAACTTTTAAATCCAATTTAAATCAAACTTGTTCAATCGGACAGATAATCTGAACTTTAAATGGTTATGGGGATTCTTTGTTTTGAAACCCTTTTGTTAATTACATATTTTTTTCAACCAAAAATAATAAAATATTTATACGCCCCCATCCAAAAAAAACCAAAATGTGGCCCTCAACCACTTAACATGAGAACTTTTATAAGTTGGTAAGAAATTATAGAAACCGAATCTGACATCTTTAGGCTGGATCGAATTTGGTCTGAAGAAGTCGGATTCAGACTTTTTCAGTCATACTCGTCCGGTTGGATTGATTATATTCGAATTGAATTGAATTAGATTTGAAGATTATATTTTATAATCCGAGTCGGTTCAGTTTGATGCTGATTATTATTCATTTAATAAAAATATTTTTTATTTAAATTTAATTATAAAAATATATATTAATAAAAAATAATTTTTTAACATTTTCTGAAAAATAATATAAAATGTCAAATTTAACTCGAATCGAATAAACAAAATAAAAAAAAAATTGAACAACCATCCAACTTAGAATAATTTGATGTTGGCAAAAGGCATACGGATAGACGGCAACAAGTTTCCGACACTGTACTGCTTCTAATGCTGACGATAACCGAGGAAAAGAGAATGAGAAAAAGGAAAGTAAGAAAATGGATAGAAAAACTGTTTTCAAATATTCTTTTTTATATAAAATGGTTTTTATAAAAATATAAATTTTAATGTTTAAAATATAAAATTTGGTTACAAATTTTTTTACGATATAAGATATAAAATATAAAATAATTTTTACAAATAGAAATGGTTCAATACGTATTAAGAATTATAATTTTTTTTTTGTGTTTTCCTATTAATTTAATTGTTGGCATTTAAAAAAAATATCTTAGTGGCCTTATTGCATTATTTTAACAAAAACCCAATTACTTCTATATTTATTTAATATTGATATTATATATCTTAATTAGGATTTGAAAGAAAAATCAAATTATTTCTTTTTTTTACCATGTCAACTAGAGGTAATGGCACGTTTGGGGTTTTTAACTAAATATTCCTTTTCTATTTAAATGGTGGTATCGAAAACCAAAATAGAGTGGTAAAAAGTAATTTCCGGAATTTTTAATTTAGTAGAATGATAAAATTTGATAATTATCTTATTATATACAAGCAGAAAAACATTTTCAAATTCACATGTTATTGAAATTATCTCATTCATTATCGGTAGAATTTTTATATTTTATAAGCGAGATTTTAATATGTGACACATATTGCTTAGGTTATATTAAAAAAAAAATTTAATTTTTTTAAAAAAAAATTGAATATGTGACAATCTCTTAACCTCTTGTGAGGTTAAAAAACTTTATTGGCAATATATAAAAAAACAAACTTATTAGTATGAATAAGTTGTAAACTCTAACTAACATTTGTTAAAATACTAAGTTTATAGATAAAAAAAAAATTACATAAAAATTAACAATTTTTTACACTTAAAATTTGATCTCGCAATCTCCACATATATGTATGCTACACGATTAATTAATGTCTCATCTATACCAAATTTAGGCAAATAAAAGATTATTAATAAGGACCTAAGAGGGAGGAAATAGTACATGAGTAGCTATATTGTTCAGCTCTAGCTAACAGGAGCACAAATAGACCTGTTTAAGGGTCGGGTAATTTGCCCGACCCAATAGGTCCGGTCAGAATTAAGTCGAATCTAGATAAAAATTTGGTAATTCGAGTCGATCTAGTCCGTTTAAATTATTATTCAATTAACTAAAAAAATTATTTAAATTTCATTATAAAATATATATTAATATAAAAATAATATTTTAATATTTTTTTTTACAATGAAAGAGGCATTTAGGCTGATCTGAACCCGACTTGAAACGAACTTGAGTAAGGAAAAAAATTCTCAAACTACAGTCCAACTCATGAATAAGTCTAATCACAAGATTGCTAACAATCTTATAATTTGTTGACACAATATTGAATTTTTGTCAATTTTAAATAAAAAATCACAAAATTAAAATGTAAAACTGAAATACATTAATAACTATATTTGTTTAGATACATCCATTTGCCAAAATGCCAACACAGTTCTTAACTTCTTATTAATTTTTTAGCCATATATATTCTTCCATTTTGTCAAACCTTTTGCCAGGCTGAGAAGGGACAGTCCAATCTCAAGGGGAGTTATAAGATAAGTTTCTTAGGATGAGCTTAAAATAGGTTTTATTATATATAAACATGATAAAATTATATATAAATATGATAAATTATATATTTATATGATAAATTACATATAAACATGATAAATATATCATGTATTTATGTATTTTTTTACATACATAAATTTTTTTAGATATAAATATGATACAAATTACATATATAATAAAACTTAAAAAAAACTTATTTTAAAGAGTTTTCCTTATTATTTCCTTATATCAAGCGTCAAGCCTTGTCCCCCCAACTTTTGAAAGCCTTTTATTTTTTGTTTGCTAACCTACTAATTAATTAATTTTTGAAGCCTTCTTTAATTGCATTTTTATCTTTTTCAACAAAAGTGAATCCTCTATCCTTTAAGTCATCATGTCCTAATTTGATTCTTAATATTCAAAATTTTCAAAATAGTTTCTGGCTTGGCACCTGTCTTGTCATTATTTAGATTTATCATTTATGTATTTATATCGTTGTTTTTTATTTATTTTTTCTGTTATAATTCTATTTATGGTGTTTTATATTTATAAAAATTTTGATGTATTAATAATTTGTTTTACATAAATTTTGACATGTTTGTTTATTAATGTCGTGTTTGTATTTCTTCTTCATATCGTATCTTATTTTTTGTCATATTTTAATTATTTTTTCTGTATCATATAATTATCATATAATTATATCGTATCCAATATTAGGAAGTCTATTTACCTAGCTACCTAACAAATACTTCTTATAATAACACTTTAAATTGTCCAGTTTTCAGTATTCATTTTAAACTTTAACTCAATCTCATAAAAGCCTCAGGTTTGAACTCTATTTACTTAAACATTTGCAAAAGTTGCAATAATGATCTGTTGCAATAATTATCTGTTTTTGGTGCTTATTTGAATAAGTTTTGCTGCTAAAGAATTGAGAAATTATATAATTTCTTCTCCATTTTCAGGGAAAAAAAGGTAGTTTTGGCAAATGGGGTTTCTAAATCTGTTCATTGTAGCACTAATGCCAGTTCTGAAAGTAATATTGATAACTGGGGTTGGCTTGTTGGTTGCTTTGGATCGCATAAAGCTCTTGGGGCCAGAGGCAAACCACCATTTGAACAATGTAAAATACATATAAATCTATACCCATTTTTTTACTGTTGAATTTATTTACTTAATAATTGATATTGCTAGATTTCTTCCAAGATCACTTAATTGCATATATTAAGATATTTTACTATTTTTTCTGTTTTTTTTTCTTCTTCTCATGTATAGATTGTATTCTATGTGCTAAGTCCTTCACTTGTGGCCAGCAGCTTAGCTGAATCTATCACTTTCAAAAGTTTCATTACATTGTTAGTTCCATTCTATTCCTTATTTTAATTTTTATTTATTTTCTTTTGTTAAATTTGGGGTTTTAAATTGCGGTCGCATACGTATTTTCAATTGTGTCGTGTTTATCGTGGTTGAGGTCGACATAATGAATGTCACCGCGGTCAATTACGATAAATATCGACCGTGAATATCAACGGCTGAAGGGCTGAAATCATAAAATAACAGCCGCAGCGTCGCGTTGCGACCGCTATTTAAATCTCTCGTTAAATTACTTGTCTATGGATATACAGATGTCAAGAATTTAATTAGTAGCAATGGTAATGCGATATTACGATCGCTATTTTACGGTTTCTACTCTTTTTGTTGCCGATATTTATCGCAATTGACCACGATAATATGTATTACTTTGGCAACCGCGATAAATACTAGGCGAACGAAAACATGTCCGTGACCACAATTTAAATCCCTGACATAAGTATTGGTAAATTTTATAGGGTAATGGGTTCATTTTTGTTCATGGTTTTTCTTACCAGGTGGTTCATGCCGCTGAATATTTTGCTAACATTCGTTTTCGGTTCAATACTGGCTTGGCTTCTCATAAAAATCACTAAAACCCCTAAACACCTTCAGGGCATTGTCATTAGCTGCTGTTCTGCCGGTAAATTTCCTATTTATCCCTCCCTATTCTCAAATTCTCCTTTGATTTAATAGAAACAATATGTAAATTAAATGTTTTCAAATGTTCAACAATTTCTTATTTATATTCAAAATTATTTCTTTTTTTTTTTCCCTTTTTTCTTTTATTTCTGTGGGAAATAATTGCACAGGAAATACTGGGAACCTGCCTCTAATTATGATTCCAGCAGCCTGTGAGGAGCCAAATAATCCATTTGGAGATCCATCTGTTTGCTTTTCACACGCTAAGCCATATGCTTCACTATCTTTATCGGTATATAAGATTCTAGATACAATTTACATATAGTAATTAAATAGCGGTCGCAATGCGACGTTACGATTGCTATTTTGCGGTTTCAATTTTATCCACAGTCGACATTTATCGTCGATATTCATTGCAATTGATTGCGATAGCATTCGTAACGTCCACAACCGTGATAAACATGACACGATCAAAAACGCGTCTGCGACTGCAATTTAAATCCTCTAAAAATAAATTTATATTAATTTCAGTTTCTTTTGTTATTATTATAATTTTGTGCTTTGAACGGCCTACTAAACAGATTGGAGCCATTTATATATGGTCATATGTCTATGGTATCATGCGCCTGTATGCAAATAAAGGCATAGAAAATGGCTCCACCTCTGAAACAGCACTTCCAGGGAGTTCCAGAGAATTAGCTGTTCTTCCTTCAAGTGATTGCCACAATATTCAAATGCGTCCCACCAGTTCCCAAGAAACAAATGCAAAGGTTAATTTAGGCTCTATTTTCATCTAAACTTCTATCTTTAAACATTCAATTGCAAAATACTGAGTTAATTTGGTCCAAATTAAATCATAATAAAGGAAGTGTAAGCAATTGTCTATAGAAGATCATATCATCTATCATCTTTTATAGTAAAAAAGAGGTCGTAGCATAAAGATAAAAGAAGGGGTTGCAGATTTTGAGATTTGAATCTCAAACATGTTGAATGCTACCTCTTATAAAAGTAACAGCATGAACTAATTGGGCTAAGCCCCGGTTCATTGTCTATTCATCTTTGCTTCTTTCACAATTATGTTGGAGCTTTTTTAGGAATCCAAGAATTAATGTATGAATATATGAATTCTTTTGGTTTAATTTCTTGTGAACGTTAGTCTTAACTAGACCTACTCAAAGATTGAACTAATCGCCCGGTCCGAAATGTCCAACTTGATTTGGGCCGAACATGAGTAAGGTTTTTTGTTATTCGGGCCGGGCCGACCTGGACCCAATCCGAAACGAATAAGAGCAATATAAAAAAAATTTCCCGACCGCGGTTCAATCTATGAGCAGGTTTAGTGATAGGATCTACCCTGTTTTCCTTACAACGAAACTTTTAGCTAAGAGTCTGATTCAATGCTACAGACCCTGTTTTCCTTACAATAAAACTTTTAGCTAAGAGTCTGATTCAATGCTACTAGAAAAAATTGCTTTCATTTGGGTCCCTGAATGATAATCTTATTAAGATTTCTCAATAGATGTCAGTTTTGAAGAAAATAAAGCAACGGATGAAGATCATTTCAGGAAGGGTTGACCTAAAAAGGCTGTTTGCACCAACAGCAATCGCAGCGGTACGTTAAAATGCTTTACATATATCTGATCTATAGACCTACTCATCTCTGGAATTCGATTCGAAAATTTTATTTTTCCCTTACACAAGCTCGGTTTTAGACGGATCCGAACCGATCCGTCGATCTATTTTACTGTTTAAATAATATTAAAAATTATTTTAAAAATTATTTTTATATTAATATTTATATATTTTTATAATTAAATTTAAATAAAAAATAGTTTTTTATTATATAAATAGATATTCGGATTGGCTTGAATCGAAAAAATTTCTATCTAAACCCGACTCAATATAAACCGGGTCGGGACGGGCGGACTACCCGGTACTTGGAGCAAGTCTAATCTGATCCCTTTGCCCTGAATTTATTGTTAACATGGATCGATCCCTTTGCCCTTCAGATTGTTGGGTTTATCATCGGGATGGTCTCTCCAATCCGAAAACTAATGATTGGTAATAACGCTCCTCTTCGTGTAATTGATAGCTCTGCATATATAATGGGGTACGCCTGCTTTCTAGACATCCTATTCTTCTTCTATTCATAAAAGTGATTTCATGTTTTGTTCCTTCTTTTTTTTTTTTTTTTTTTGTTTAATAAATAAATGTGATGTTAATATATGCAGGGAGGCAGCAATTCCATGTATGACCTTGATAATGGGGGCAAATCTTTTGAGAGGTTGATATATATATATTTTTTATTTACAAAAAGAGTAGACTCATCTACTAATTAATTTCGGAAAACTAATTCTAAGAATATCATTGAACAAAAGAGTTTTCGCTCCATCAGAGAGTAGCATAGTGCAAGAATTTAAATTGAAATCGCGGACGTGTTTTTAGTCACGTCATATTTATCATTGTTGCGAATATAATGAATGTTACTTCGGTCAATTGCGATAAATATCAACTGTAAATATTAACGACGACAAAAGCAAAAACCACAAATAACAAGCGTTAAATCACATTACGGCCGTTATTTAAATTCTTGACCCAATGATTGTTAGACTCGCATAAAAGATCACTCAATCGACACAAAAATTTGTTTCATATAATCATGATGAATTTTAACAAATTCAATCTCTTTGAATATAGTGTTTGCATGCTTGATTAGATTATAATGAAAATCAAAACGAGAAGAGTCTTTTTTTTATTTTCAATTCTTTTTTAATTGGATCGATTTAGGGATTTAAATTACGGTTGCGGATGCGTTTTTTTATCGTATCATATTTATTGAGGTTGCAGACGCAACGAATGCTATTATGATCAATTACAATAAATGTCAGTAGTGAAAAAACCAAAACCATAAATAGTAACCGTAACATTGCATTACGACGATTATATTTAAATTCATGAATCGATCCTTTGAATTGTCAAAACCAACATTGCGTTTCTGCAATTTATTAAAAGTTTTTTAATTAGAAGATGATTGTTGCAGGTCTAAAAGGATCAGATGTGAGCCGGACTGTGATTATAGGGATTATAGCAGTGAGGAACATTTGCTTGCCTCTCTTGGGGATCGGTGTTGTTAAAGCTGCACGCCATTTCGGCATGGTTGAATCAGATAATACCTTATATCAGTTTGTTCTTATGCTTCAGTTTGCTGTTCCACCTGCAATGGCTATAGGTAAATGACAAGCCTTTTACTCTATGTTTTACAATTTCAGAAACTTACAAGTTTGCATCGTCTAAACCTATGTGTTTTTGGACTCGGATATAAGTGTCGGATACGGGTATGTGTTCGACAAGGTTATATTCAATTTTTCTAAGTATTTTTATGTATTTGGAGAATCCTTGGAGGGTCATATTCTCATACCTATGTCCGGATATAAGTTGGACACGGGTGTCGAACATGAATTCTTCAAAAAAAATGAAGAGTCAAAGCAACATAGATCTAAATATCTCTCATCCAAAATCTCGTTTTTAACTAACATTTTTTTACTTGCTACAGTGGACACTACACGGAAAAAATAATTAAAACATGACATAGCATGAAAAAATAACACGAACATGACAAATACGTGAATATGTCAAAATCTATATACCACGAATTATTAATGTGTCAAAATTTATATAAATGTATAAAACCTTAAACACTATTATAATACGATATGAATACATGAATACGATATGAATACATGAATTATCAAGGATCCTGATTTTATTTTTTTAACAGCTTTCCACTGTAATTGAATATACTGAATAAAAATGGATAAAAATGATGATGAGCCAAATTTATCATAAATCTTTGAACGTGTATAATTTATAAATGATCAAGTTTTCAAGTTAAAACAATATTCAACAATATATTATACGTAGAATATTCATTTCTGCCATCTTACAAAAAATAAGAAAAGGCTTATATATAAAATTGCCCCAACTACTATACCTTTTTTTTTCATTTTGGTACCTAAAAGATTTTTGGTATCTATAGTATAATTTTTTGTCCAAATCGGGTACCTAATCGGTGTATGAAATTATACTATAGATACCCTATTAGGGTCAAAAATTCTTTTGATACCAAAGTGGAAAAAAAAGTATAATACGGGGTCAATTTTATATATAAGCCTTAAGAAAATAGTAGTTAGTAGAGTGGTAAACTTGTATTTAGAAGTGTTCATGGGATGAATCGGGTCAGGTCCGAATAGTAAATAAATTTGTTTGTTCAGGCTTGACACGAGCTTGGCCAGTTGGATCTGAAAGTTTATTTTATTATTTAAAATATATTAAAATAATAAAAATTCTTATTTTATATTAATATTAATATTTATATATTTTTATAACTAAATTTAAATAAAAATATTTTTTATTGATTAAATAATAATTCAAATACCTGAATTATAAAAATCATATCTTAGACCCGATTCAATTCGGGTCCAACCCGCCCAACCTCTTCACAAATCTATTCTATCCTCAAATTTAACTAAAATTATTGTACTAACAAGAAAAACTCTGAAAATATGTAGTTTAAGATAGGGATAATGTTACAAATGACTTATGAAGTTTATTAATTTTTTTAATGAGGTGCCTCTATTTTAAAAATATCTATTTTGATTGTCATAACGGTTTTTCGACCGCTACGACGAATTTGAAAACACAAAAAATGGAGTCGTCACCAATCTTTTTTGCTAGGTGTGATTGGCCACCTATTAAAACCGGTTTTAGAAAATATTTTAAAATTAATTAAAACATTTTGTAAAACCAATTTCGAAGTCCGCGCTTTGAACCAGAGAGAAAACAAAATCGGGTTCGGGAGTCAGTTACGTGCGGGGAAGGATTAGCACCCCGCAACGCCTGTTTAGAAAACGGTACCATTCAATCATGTGTTATCTTAAATCTCGATTTAATGGACTTGACATCATTATTTAAAAATAATTCTCTCTTATTTTCATTTTATTTTATTTTTAAAAAAAACATGTTTATTATTTTTTGAATTTTTTTGAACTGTTATTATTCTTTAAAAAAACGAAAGTGAACATAAATTTGTTATCGAAAATACTCATTAAATATTTCCGACACTCTCGGTGGTATTTAATGAGATCTTCTCACCTCAAGATATCTTAGGAATCACAACCGTGATATCCTTCGAATTCCGTCATCGGCAATTTACATCCATTTTTTATTTAAATGTCGGATGCACACGACTTAGCATATAACTATAAAATTAAACATGCAAATCATGACATTAAAAACATGAGCATGACAAAATATCGAGCGCAATAAACATTCGCTATTTATTTATTTTTATTATTTTGATTATTTCCATTTTATTTTATTTATTTTTTTGAAAATGAATTTCTGTATCGAGCATGTCGCTAAATACTCCCACCACTCGTGGTGATATTTAACAAAATTCTCTCACCTCAAGATATCTTAGGAATCACTACCGTGACGTCCTTCGAATTCCGTCGTCAGTTATTCGCATTTATTAAATTTTTTTTTTCTCTTTCGAAAGTAAATTACAATGCTTTTAATAATTATTTTCGAAATAAAAGAAATTATCTATGCAAAAATAATTTTCGAATCACTCCAATATTTCGATAATGTTTCGCTTATTATTCTTACTCGGACCATTCCAAAGAACGATTGATGTTTCGACCATTCCGAGAAAGAAATCCGTTTTTAGAGAATTTTATTTACCGAAAATAAATTTAAAAGACATGTATTAATTAGAAAAATTATTATTTTAATATTTTAAAATCGAAACCGAATAACAAAAATATATCGAATGCCGGACAAAAATAAATACAAATAGTAATGAAAATAAATAAAGAAATTAAAATCATACAAAAAATGTCGAGAATCCGAAAATTAAAATGTCGGACTTGATCTTCGTAAAACTCTTTGCTCATACTCGACCACCTGAAAAAAAATCAAAAAATAACAAAATCGATAATCATGAATTTTTTCCTTTTTTTTATTTTTTATTTTTGATTTTTGATTCTTTTTATGTATCATTATTATTATTATATATTTTTGATTTATTTATTTATTTATTTATTTATTCTTTCTTTTTTTTTTTTAATTTTTAATTTTTAATTTTTATTTTAATTTTAATTTTTTCTTTTTTTTTCTTCTCTTTTTTCTTTCTTTTTTTTCTTTTTTTTCTTTTTTTCTTTCTTTTTTTCTTTCCCTTGGCCCAACATAGCCAGTTGGGCTGCCAGGCCCAGGGGGGCACGTGGATCAGGCCCCCCTTTTTTGGGCCGGTTCGGCGCGGGTCGGATCTGATTTGGGCCGGATCCGGTCCAGGCCTTCCTTTTTTTTTTGGGTGGCCGGGTCGGGTGCGCGGACCCCGGGTCGACCCGAGGGTCCGCGCGCGGACCCTCCTTGGGCCGAAACGACGCCGTTTGGCGTTTCTTTTTTTTTTTCTGGAAGCGGGTGACCCGCGCGGACCCCGGGTCGACCCGCGGGTCGACGCGCGAGTCTCTCTGACCCGCTTCCCCTAAACGGTGTCGTTTTGGCACCGTTTATAAACCCTAAACCCCCCTTTTTTCATTTTTTTTCTTTTCTCTCTCTCTATTCCCTCTTTTCTCTCTCTCTCTCTCTAGCTCAGACCAACCACCGGCGGCCTTGAAACCCAGAAGCCGGTGTCGGACTGCCGCGCCGACCGTCGTCGGCCGCCGCTCGCCGACGGCTAATTGTTTCCAAAATTTGCAGTCGGGGGGATTCCGACCCCCCCTTTCCGGATTCGGGCATGGTTTTGCCCGAATCTCGACAGATCCCCCTAGATCTGGGGAAAACTTTTCAACTTTCCCTTTTTTTTTTGGTTTTTTTTTTCTTTTTGCTGGCTGTGGTTTGATTTTTGTTTTGCAGGGCTTTTTTGGTTGCTGGGTGGGTTGCGAATCGGAAGGGGGCTCAAATCTGGATTTTTGCCCAGGGGAGAGTCCGGATCTGGATTCTCCTCCCCTTTTTTTTGAGGATGCTTTGATAAAAAAGGGGGGTCCGATTTGGGGTCTCGGACCCCAGGTCTGGGTTTTTTCGGGGAAGGGTTCTCTTCTTTTTTTTGGTTCCTTGAAGGGGGGCTCTGATCTGTGTGTGAGCCCCGGATCTGGTTTTTTGGTGAAAGGGGGGTCCGAACCTGGTTTTTTTCAAATCTGGGGGCCTCCTCCCTTTTTGGTTTTGATTGGGGTTTTCTTTTATGGAGGGTTGAGTGTGAGGGCTTGGGTTGCGTGGAGGGGAGGTGGGTGCAGGGTAGGGGGTTGGCAGGGGTAGGTTGGCTGGTTGGTGTGGCAGTGGAGGGTAGGGGGTTGGCAGTGGTAGGTGGCTAGGGTTTCAGGGTTAGGGTGAAATGGGCCCGAAAATTGGGCCTGGTTTGGGCCGGAAATGGGCCAGTGGGCCTGGGCACTGGGCCTGGTTTGGGGGTTGAGGGGTTTGGGCCGGAATGGGCCGAGTTTTTAGATTGGGCCTACTAAATAGCAGGCCCTATTCGCAAACGGCCCGGGTCGGATTCGAATCCGACCCGGACGAAAATTGGTTATTACATTGATACTTAAGGTTTCACTTCGGGTGCTATTGTAATATCCGTGAGTAACACCATTAAATATTAGGTGATGTGGCTTTTGTATCCAATAAAAACTTGACACGTGGCATCATTATATGATGCCACATGTATTAACAAAAAATATATATATTATTTTAATTAAAAAAATTTCCTTGACACGTGACACAACATAATGATACCATGTGTATTAACAAAAAAAATTTATTATTTTAATTTTTAAAATAAAAAATATTTTTTTTCTTTCTTCCTTTTTTTCTTTTCTTTTTTCCCTTTATCTCTCCCCTTTTAATTTTAATAAATATTATTAACAAAAATTAAAATAATAATTTTTTTAAATTTTTAATTAATATTTTTTAAAAAAATTAAAATAATAAAATATTTGACTTTTTTTTAATTTTTAAAAATTCAATTTTTCTTTTAAAAGTTTTCAAATATTATAATTTTTTAATAAGTAATTTTAAAAATAATTATAGTTAAATATTTTAGTTTTGTAATTTTAAAAATAATTATTCAAAGTTTTAAGAAAAAAAGATATTAATTTAAAAAAATATAATTTTATATTTTTAATATAATTTTTAATATTTTTAAATTAGATATTAATTTTTAGAAAATATAATTATAAATATTTTATATTTTTAAAATATTTTTTTCTTTTTTTAAATTTGTTTTTGCAAAAATTCAGATATTAATTTTTAAAAATTCAGGTGATGCCACGTGTTATCACATAATTGGTCAATGCCACATCATCATTTATATTCGGTGTTAAGTCAAGGTATTACATTGATACACAGTTTGATAGTACAGGTACTACATTAACAAATTTGATAAATTTCAGGGACCATTCATGACATTATCCTGTAAAATGTTAAAGCTAATGTTTCTCTACAGTATCAACAATTTCAAGACAAGAGTGAAAGTAGCTGGCATTTTGATTAGACCTATTTATGAACCGGGTCGGATCGTGACTTGGAAAAAAAAATTCTTACTCAAGCCTTGCTCAACTATGGGCCGGACGGGTTATCCGATCCTTGAATAGGTCTAATTTTGATGAATAAATGTTTTTTATTATTATATATATATATATATATATTCCTAATTTGTTACTCTAATGAACTTTGGTAGGTACCATGACCCAGTTTTTTCAGCTTGGTCAATGTGAAACTTCTGTGATTATGCTATGGACTTATGTTGTAGCCGCACTCACCCTCACACTTTGGTCAACCTTGTTCATGTGGATTCTGGCTTGATTTGTTGCCCAAACTATTTACCTGTATTTCTTCTTTCACCATAGATTACCACAATTCCTGTATCAAGGAATACAAAAAACAAGGTTTTCCTCTAAATGGGGTAGAATATTTCTAGCTTTGTGTTTGTCAAGGTTTTCATAGTTGAATTTTAACTAAATATTTCTATAGTTTGAACAATTTATTTTCAATGACAAGTTATTCTTGAGGGTCGTGGTGGATACTTATATTACTCGAATTTAAAAATAAATGTTAAATACAGCTAAAACATCCTTTAGGGTTTTTATTTTTTTATTTTTTTCAAATCACAACTTCTTTTATACCAACAAAATTTTGTTTTGCATCAACATTTTATATCTCATCAACATTTTCTTCTTTTGTTGAGAATGTGATAAAGATTTGATTAAACATGGAACTAAGAAACGTCCAAAATAAGAATAGGTATGATGTGATTTCTGATAAACTCAATTGCTTTGTGAATAAGAAAAGCATATCCTTAAAGTATGATTATTTTGGTGCACCCAATTTGTGCTGCCTTTAAGAGCACCTTCTCCCATCACTTGCCTTGCCTTGCCTTGCCTTGCCTCTCATTCTGTCATATTGTCACTCTTATTGAGAGCAAGAAGACGAGTATCAAATACAGGTACATGTTTAATATAGATAATTTTAATTTTTTTTAAGTTTTTTTTTTACATATTTCGGTAATCAAATTTTTTATCCTTACTTATTGAATCATAATTGATTTAAAATTGATAAATAGTTACAACGTAACACTTATTATAACATAATTAATTTATATAGAAGTAGAATAATGTATTTTATCATTTTAAAAAAGTATTATATTTTTGTGAACAATCATTCAAAAATTTTATTTGCAAAAAGTGCCAAACAAACGAAATAATTCAAAGTTTTTTTTTTTTTGTTAGAAAATAAAAATACCAAAATTTGCAATTTTTATTTACTCCTCTAATCAAATTTCAGAAAAACAAAAAAAGTGCAAATTGAATCAATCTTATTGTTAAAAACTAAAGTTAAAGCATTTTCTTATTATTCTTCATACCAAGTTAAATATAAATATTTAATTTAATATGGAAGGGTGTAAGATTTTCTAAGTATATATTTCTTATTTTTTTATTGTTTATTATTTTATAGAACCTACTTTAACTTTAATTTATTGTGCTATTCAAATTTTATTTGTTATTTTTTATTTCTATAGAAAGGTATATAGTATATTAAAATTTAAAAATTATCATAAAATATTAGATAATTATTTTTTAACAAAACAAAAGTACATGTGTATTACTATTTAATATTTTTAGAGCATATAATATAAAAAATTAATCTTAATAATTCTCTTTCATACGCGTATATGCTAGATTCTTTTATGTTTATCTTTGTAGAATTTTTATATATTGTAATTTAATTTTTCTGTTTTTAGTTCATATTTTCTAATTTAATTTTTTTGTTGGACTCGTAAAGTTCAATAATTATTGTAAGATATTAGGTATTCATTTTTATTTAAAGGAAAAATACCAAAGTTAAGACATTTTATTATTATTAACCTTATTAAAAAAATTGTTTTTTTAAGTATAAAGCAAATAATTTTCAATTAATTGTCAGCAAGTTAATTAATAAAGTTGAGATGGAAATTATGGGAGAATTGAGAAAGAAGAAACAACAAAGTTTGGCCTGTAATACATGTTACGCCCATCATTACAAAATCTTTGCCAATTGTATGTTTATATGTTCAATTAGTTTTCTACTTTTTGTTCAATTAATAATTAGTAAACTTATATTCTTTTCACATTAGGCTCACGCTATGTTTTGATTTTATTTTCTTTTTTCTTTAATTAATGAAATGATATGCACAAAATTACAATCACAGTGAAATTATTTGCCACAAAATCAATTCTCAAATAAATAAATAAATAATTCACACAAAATCAACCAACATACCGACATAGTTAAATAAATCTCATAAAAAATTAAATTAAATTTATTCATGAATCAAATCGAATTAAATTCAAACCAAATTTAAATAAGAGATATATATACATTTTATATTTACTTAAATTTAACTCGATCTAAAATATGAATAAAATATTTAAACCAGCCCTAATTACCAAAAAAAAAGCATATCCGAATTTGATCCGGTCCGCCCAAAAATTTTAACCTTGTTCGTCTCACACACTTGTCCTTCTCACCAAAACTAAAGTTATCTTTACATATACTTTTCAGACCTCGGACCCACACTAACTCTACCTTAGGACAAAAAACCTATATCCTACTCATATAACTTGTTGGAAAAAAACAAGGAAATTGAACGCCACTTGACAGAAATGATTTTTTTATCGGACAATCATACACTTCAATAGTGAAAAGAGCACAACACCTGCTAGCGTATGTTAATATATTATTCAGACCGGGCAGACTCAGAGCTTAAAATTCTTCATCCAAGACTCGATTTTTTAAAAAATGAATTTAAAATTTTGTTTAGCATATTTTTTTAATTTAATATTTTTGTTTAAACTCTTTCAGATAATGATTGAATTTTTGAGTTTGAACGAATAGTTCGGCCTTTGAATAGATTTAGACTAAATGTGATAAGACTTGAGCAAAAGACATATATTATTCAGACCGGGCAGACTCAAGCTTAAAATTCTTCATCCAAGACTCGATTTTTTTAAAAATGAATTTAAAATTTTGTTTAGCATTTTTTTTAATTTAATATTTTTGTTTAAACTTTTTAAGATAATGATTGAATTTTTGAGTTTGAACGAATAGTTCGGCCTTTGAATAGATTTAGACTAAATGTGATAAGACTTGAGCAAAAGACATGAGCATAAGTGGAATCAAAGGGAGATAGATTTGTTTATGGATCAGATTGACTCGAGCCACATCCATATAAAAAAAAATTATTTGTCCAAGGCCTCGTTTGGTCCGGCCCTTCGGAATTGAAAATTTTGCTTTATAGTTTAAAATATATTAAAATATCAAATTTTTATTTTTATTTTTATTTTATTTTTTATTTTTTATTTTTTATTTTTATTTTTATATTAATATTTATATATATTAATAATTAAATTTAAATAAAAAAATATATTGATTGAATAATAATTCGAATCGGATCGGAACGGAATGGAACGGAACGGAACGGATAATCCAAATTTTTAGATCCAATTTAAATCAAATTTGTTCGATCGAATGGATAACCTGAACTTTAGATAGTTCTTTGTTTTGAAACCCTTTTGTTAATTACATATTTTTTCAACCAAAAATAATAAAATATTTATATGCCCCCCATCCAAAAAAAAAATCAAAGTGTGGCCTTCAACCACTTAAGGCTAGTTTAGCATTATTATTAAAAAAAGTTTAAGTTGAAAAAAGCTTGTTTAAAATATATGGTAAAAAAATGTGGTTTAATTTTTTTTAAGTGTTTAACATTGCTAAGAAAAAGTATTGTGAAAAATTGAAATATAAAAAAAAAATATCTTTAAAATAATAAAAGTGTAGAGATGTGAGGATAATAAAATCATTTTATCTAAAAGCTAGATTTTAAAGTCTAAAAACTATATTTTTTGACTTTTTGGGTTGACTTTTTTTTTTTACGTGTTTAGTATTGCTTTTGAAATGAAAAAAAGCTTTTGACCTCAAAAGTTGTGCCAAAAGCAATGTTAAACAAATTATAGAAATTGAATCTAACGTTTTTAGGCCGGATCAAATTTGGTCGGAAGAAGTTGGATTCATACTCTTTCAGTGATACTCGCCCGGTTCGGTAGATTAAATTCGAATTGGATCGAGTTTGAACATGATATTTTATAATTTAAGCCGGTTCGATTTGGTCTACGATTGAAAAAATCGAATCAGAAGTCAAATCGATGTGACCTCCGATTTTCGATTTAACCGGTTGAACCAATTGGACCGATTGATTTATTTAAATAAATTTTTTAAATATTTTGAAAATAATTTTAATGTTAAATAAATATTAAATATAATAAAAATAAGCATTTAGCTTAGTGGTATGGTCTTTAGTTTAATTCTAAGAAGTTATGGGTTCAAATCTAATTACTTACAAAATATATTCATGAAAAAAATAAAAAACGATTTTTTTCTCGATTTTTGATCGATTCAATAAGTCTCCGTTTCTTTATATAGCACCGGACTGGACAGGCCTCCTATTCGACCAGTTGAATCGGTCCGGTCGATCGATCGGTCCAGTTTGGTTTTTTCAACCATTGTTTGGTCTTGATTACTATTTATTTAATAAAAATATTTTTAATTTAAATTTAATTATAAAAATATATATATTAATAGAAAAATAAATTTCTAACATTTTTTGAATAATACTATAAACTTTCAAATATCACTCGAATCGAATGTGAACAAATAAAAAAAAAAAAAAAATTGCAAAAGGGATACGGATGGACAGCAACGAGTTTCCGGCACTGTACTGCTTCCAATGCTGACGATAACCGAGGAAAAGAGAAGAGAAAAACGATAGTAAGAAAATGGATAGAAAAAACTGTTTTTAAATATTTTTCTTATCTAAAATGGTTTTTATGAGAAAATAAATAAAAAAATAGATTTTAATGTTGAAAATATAAAAATTGGTTCTAAATTATTTTATAATATAAGATATATATATTTTTTCTAAAATGTAAAATATTTTTTTACAAATAGAAATGGTTTAATACGGATTAAGAATTTTAATTGTATTTTTGTTTTTGTGTGTTTTCCTATTAGTTTAATTGTTGCCATTTAAACAAATATCTTAGTGGCCTTATTTCATTATTTTAACAAAACCCAATTATTTCTATATTAATTTAATATTGATATTATATATCTTAATTAGGATTTGAAAGAAAAATCAAATTATTTCAATTTTTTACCATGTCAACTAGAGGTAATGCCACTTTTGGGGTTTTTAACTAAATATTCCTTTTCTATTTAAATGGTGGTATAGAAAACTAAAATAGAGTGGTAAAAAGTAATTTCCGGAATTTTTAATTTAGTAGAATGATAAATTTGATCATTATTTTAATATATACGTAGAAAAACATTTTCAAATTCACATGTTAATGAAATTATCTCATTCATTATTGGTAAAAATTTTATATTTTATAAGCGAGATTATAATATGGTGACACATATTATTTAGGTTATATTAAAAAAATAAAATTTTTGAATATATGACAATCTTTTAACCTTATTTGTTCGGTTAAAAAACTTTATTATCAATATATAAAAAACAAACTCGTTAGTATGAATACGTTGTAAACTCTAACTAGCATTTGTTAAAATACTAAATTTATAGATTAAAAAAATTACATAAAAATTAACAATTTTTTACACTTAAAATTTAATCTCGCAATCTCCACATATATGTATGCTACATGATTAATTAATGTCTCATCTATACCAAATTTAGGCAAATAAAAGATGATTAATAATGACCTAAGACGAAGGAAATAGTAAATGAATAGCTAGGTTGTTCAGCTATAGCTAACAAGAGCACAAGTAGACATGCTCAAGGATCGAACAATCTGTCTCACCCGATAGGTTCGGCCTAAATTAGGTCGGGTCTAGGTAAGGATATGATAATTCGAGTCAGTCCAGTCCGGTTTAAATTACTATTTATTAAATAAAAAATTATTTAAATTTTATTATAAAATATATATAATATTAATATAAAAATATTTTTTTAATATTTTTTTAACAATAAAACGAACATTCGAGCTGACATGAATTTGACTTGAAACGAGCTTGAGTAAAGAAAAAAAATTCTCAAACTGCAGTCCAGTCTATGAATAGGTCTAATCACAATATTGCTAACAATCTTATAATTTGTTGACAAAATATTGAATTTTTAATTTTTGGCAATTTTAAATAAAAAAATCACAAAATTAAAATGTAAAACTGAAATACATTAATTACTATATTTGTTTAGATACATCCATTGTTGACAAAATATTGAATTTTAAATTTTTGGCAATTTTAAATAAAAAAATCACAAAATTAAAATGTAAAACTGAAATACATTAATTTCTATATTTGTTTAGATACATCCATTTGCCAAAATGCCAACACAGTTCTTATTAATTAATTAGCCATATTCTTCATTTTGTGAAACCTTTTGCCAGGCTGAGAAGGGACAGTCCTATCTCAAGCGTCAAGCCTTGTCCCCTCAACTTTTGAAAGCCTTTCATTTTTTGTTTGCTAACCTACTAATTAATTAATTTTTAAAGCCTTCTTTAATTACATTTTGCTCTTTTTCATAAAAGTGTATCCTCTATACTTTAAGTCATCATGTCCTAATTTGATTCTTAATGTTCAAAATTGTCAAAATAGTTTCTGGCTTGGAACCTGTCTTGTCATTAGTTAGATTTGTTAATCTCTGTATTTGTATAATTGTTTTTGTATTTTTTGTTGTTGTTATAATCGTATTTATGATATTTTATATTTATATAAATTTTGACGTGTTAATAATTTATATTATATAAATTTTGACATGTTCGTGTATTCGTATCGTATTCGCATTTTTTTCATATTGTATCGTGTTTTTTTTATCATATTTTAATTTTTTTTTTGGGGTATCATATAATTGTATCAATCCAATATTACAAAGTCTATTTACCTAGCTACCTAGCAAATACTTCTTATAATAACACTTTAAATTGTCCAGTTTTCAGTATTCATTTTTAACTTCAACTCAATCTCATAAAAAAGCCTCAGGTCTGAACTCTATTTACTTAAACATTTGCAAAAGTTGTAATAATTATCTGTTTTTGGTGCTTATTAGAATAAATTTTGCTGCTAAAGAATTGAGAAATTATATAATTTCTTCTCCATTTTCAGGGAAAAAAAGGTAGTTTTGGCAAATGGGGTTTCTAAATCTGTTCATTGTAGCACTAATGCCAGTTCTGAAAGTAATATTGATAACTGGGGTTGGCTTGTTGGTTGCTTTGGATCGCATAAAGCTCTTGGGGCCAGAGGCAAACCACCATTTGAACAATGTAAAATACATATAAATCTATACCCATTTTTTTACTGTTGAATTTATTTACTTAATAATTGATATTGCTAGATTTCTTCCAAGATCACTTAATTGCATATATTAAGATATTTTACTATTTTTTCTGGTTTTTTTTTCTTCTCATGTATAGATTGTATTCTATGTGCTAAGTCCTTCACTTGTGGCCAGCAACTTAGCTGAATCTATCACTTTCAAAAGTTTCATTACATTGTTAGTTCCATTCCATTCCTTGTTTTAATCTTTATTTATTTTGGATTTAAATTGCGGTCGCGTACGTATTTTCGATCGGGTTTATCGCGGTTGAAGACATAATAAATGTCACTGCGATCAATTGCAGTAGATATCGGTCGTGAATATCATAAAATAACAGCCGTAGAATCGTGTTGCGACCGCTATTTAAATCCCTTGTTAAATTACTTATCTCTGGATATACAGATGTCAAAGATTTAAATAGCAATCGTAACGCGACGTTACGATCTCTATTTTACGATTTCGATTTTTTTCATTGCCGATATTTATTGTAATTGACCGCGATAATATCTATCATGTTTGCAACCGCGATAAATGCTACGCGACTGAAAAAGTCCGTGATCGAAATTTAAATCCCTATTGGTAAATTTTATAGGGGAATGGGTTCATTTTTGTTAATGGTTTTTTCTTACCAGGTGGTTCATGCCGCTGAATATTTTGCTAGCATTCGTTTTCGGTTCAATACTGGCTTGGCTTCTCATAAAAATCAGTAAAACCCCTAAACACCTTCAGGGCATTGTCATTGGTTGCTGTTCTGCCGGTAGATTTCCTATCTATCTATCTATCTATCCCTCCCAATTCTCAATTTTTTTGTTTTGTTTTAATAGAAACGTAAATTAAATGATTGCAAATATTCGACAATTTCTTATTTATATTGCAAATTCTTTCTTTTTTTTGTTTGTTTGGTTGCACAGGAAATATGGGAAACCTGCCTTTGATTATGATTCCAGCAGTCTGTGCGGAGTCAAATAATCCATTTGGAGATCCATTTGTTTGCTCTACATATGCTAAGCCATATGCTTCACTATCTTTATCGGTAAAGATAAAACTTTCTTAGTAATAAAAAACTAGATACTAACTTCTCATGGGTCGGGCTAGGTCGTGGTTCGAATTTTTTTTTTTATCTAAATCCGGTCCGATTTACTATTCAAAAATAATAATAACAAATTAAAAAATCATTTTTATATTATTATTTATAATTAAATTTAAATAAAATTTTTTTTAATAGTTGAACCGTGATTCGGATCGATCCGTATTTACATATGCAGAAAATAAATATATATTAATTTCAGTGTTTTTATTTTTATTTTTTTTATTTATAATTTTGTGCTTTGAACGGCCTACTAAACAGATTGGAGCCATTTATATAAGATTCTAGATACAATTTACATATAGGATTTAAATAGCGATCGTAACACTACGTTAAAATCGTTATTTTACGATTTTAGTTTTTTTCGTCGTCGATATTTATCGTTGATATTTACCGTAATTGGTCGCGATAACATTCGTTACGTTCATAACCACGATAAACACGGTACAACCGAAAATACATCTGCGATCGTAATTTAAATCCTGAAGAAAATAAATTTATATTAATTATACTTTATTATTATTATTATTATTATTATAATTTTGTGCTTTGAACGGTCTACTAAACAGATTGGAGCCATTTATATATGGTCATATGTGTATGGTATCATGCGCCTGTATGCAAATAAAGGCATGGAAAATGGCTCCACCTCTGAAACACTTCCAAGGAGTTCCAGTGAATTAGCTGTAGTACTTCCTTCCAGTGATTGCCACAATATTCAAATGCGTCCCACCAGTTCCGAAGAAACAAATGCAAAGGTTCATTTAGGCTCTATTTTCATCTAAACTTCTTAAAAGTAACAACATGAATTAACTGGATTAAGCCCTGGTTCATCGTCTATTCATCTTTGCTTCTTTCACAAATATGTTTGAGCTTTTTTAGGAATCCAAGAATTAATGTATGAATATATGAATTCTTTCTTTTTAATTTCTTGTGAACATTAGTCTTAACTAGACCTGCTCAAAGGTCGGACTATCCGTTAGGCTCGAAATGCTTGACCTGAGTTGTACCGGGTTTGAGTAAGGTTTTTTGTAATTCAGATTGGGCCGGTCAGACCTGAATTATTATTTATTAAATAAAAATATTTTTGTTTAAATTTAATTATAAAATAATATTAATGTAAAAATAATTGTTTAATAATTTATAAACAGTAAAACAGATTTACATACCAACCCGAAACGAACTTGAATAAGAAAAAAAAAAATTTTGATCCATGAGTAGGTCTAGTCTTGATAGGGTCTACCCTGTTTTCCTTACAATAAAACTTTTACCTAAGAGTCTGATTCAATGCTACTAGAAAAATTTGCTTTCTTTTGGGTCCCTGAATGATAATCTTATTAAGATTTCTGAATAGATGTCAGTTTCGAAGAAAATAATGCAGCCGATGAAGATCATTTCAGGAAAGGTTGACCTAAAAAGGGTGTTTGCACCAACAGCAATTGGAGCGGTATGCCAAAATGCTTTTACATATATATATATATATATATATATATATATATATATAAATCTGATCTAGAGCTGCTCATGGGCCGGGCCGCGGCCCGGTTTTTTTTTTTTTCTCTACCCAGGCCCGCCCGTTTAGGCCCGAAACACTGTTCATTGGAATAAAAAAATAATTTTTTATTTTTTAATTAAAATTAAATAAAATAATATTATTATAATAAAAATTACTGTTCCGGGCCCGCCCAGAACACAAAATATCCTGCCCAGACCCGGCCCAATACGGGCCGGGCCTGCCGGGCCGGGCGGGCTGCCCGGCCCGTGAGCAGGTCCCTTTGCTCTTAATTTATTGTTAACATGGATCGATCCCTTTGCCCTTCAGATTGTTGGGTTTATCATCGGGATTGTCTCTCCAATCCGAAAATTAATGATTGGTAAAAACGCTCCTCTTCGTGTAATTGATAGCTCTGCATATATAATGGGGTATGCCTGCTTTCTTAGACATCCTATTCTTCTTCTATTCATAAAAGTGATTTCATGTTTTGTTCCTTTTTTTTTTTTTTAATAAATAAATGTGATGTTAATATATGCAGGGAGGCAGCAATTCCATGTATGACCTTGATAATGGGGGCAAACCTTTTGAGAGGTTGGTGGCTTTTTTTTTTTTTTTTACTAAAAAGAGTAGATTAATTTACCAATTAATTTAGAAAAATGAACGCTAATAATATCGTTGAACAAAAGAGTCGTTTTTTGGTACAAAACAGGTAACAATCTGAATTAAGCGATGGGAATGCAGATGCTGGATTCAAAATTTAGATCTACTAGATGGCTGCATGAACAAAAGACCCTTTGTACTCCATCAGGAAGATTCATAATTTCATAGTAGTCTAGTGGTTGTTGACTCGCATAATCGGCACAAAAATTTGCTTCACGATTAATAGACTTATTCATGGATCGGACTCAAAAATTTTCTATTTTTCTTATCCAAGCCAAGCTCGTCGGCCCGTTTTACTGTTTAAATAACATTAAAAAAATATTTTTATATTAATATTTTTATAATTAAACTTAAATAAAAAAATAATTTTTTATTATTTAAACAGTGATTCGAACCGGCACGAAGTGAACTTTTTTTACTCAAGTCTTGCACAATACGAGTCGGACGGATAACCCGATCCTTGAACAAGTCTAACTATAAACATGATGAATTTTGGCAAATTCAATCTCTTTGAATATAATCTTTGCATGCTTGATTAGATTAGAATGAAAATCAAAACGAGAATAGTCTTTTTGGTTTTCAATTCTTTATTAATTGGATCGATCCTTTGAATAGTCAAAACCAACATTGAATTTCTGCAATTTATTAAAAAAAAAAAAAAGAGTTATATTAATTAGAAGATTGTTGTTGCAGGTCTAAAAGGATCAGATGTGAGTCGAACTGTGATTATAGGGATTATAACAGTGAGGAACATATGCTTGCCTCTCTTGGGGATCGGTGTTGTTAAAGCTGCACGCCATCTCGGCTTTGTTGAATCAGATAATACATTATACCAGTTTCTTCTTATGCTTCAGTATGCTGTTCCACCTGCAATGGCTATAGGTAATCACAAGCCTTCTACTTTATGTTTTACAATTTCACAAACTTACATAATGAATGCTATCCCAGCGTTTTCGGTTGAGGCACATTTATTGCGATTACGGACGTAATGAATGCTATCAATCATTTGTGATAAATATCAACCGTGAATATCGACGACAGAGGAAGCTGAAACAACAAAATAGTGACCATAACCAAGAATTTAAATTGCGGTCGCGGACGCGTTTTCGGTTGCGTCGCATTTATTGTGGTTGCTAACATAATGAATGTTACCGCGGTCAATTGCGATAAATATCGACTGCGAAAGGAGCCGAAACCGCTAAATAACGGCCATAACGTTGCATTACGGCCGCTATTTAAATCTCTGACCGTAATATCGCGTTGCGACTGTTATTAAGTAACTGCTTACAAGTTTACATCATCTAAACATCCCTCATCCAAAATCTAAGTTTTTGATTAACATTTTGTGACTTGCTATAGTGGACACAACAAGAAAAAATAATTAAAATATGATACAACACGAAAAAATAACACGAACACGACACAAATACATTAATGTGTCAAAATCTATATACCAAAAATTATTAATGTATCAAAATTTATATAAATGTATAACACCTTAAATATAATAATGATACGAAAAAATACACGAACACGATCGAATACATAAATTGTCAAGTTTACTTGCTAGGATCCTGACTTGATTGTTTTAACAGCTTTCCACTGTAATTGAATTAACTGGATAAAAATGATGATGAGCCAAATTTAGCATAAATCTTTGAGCATGTATAATTTAGAAATGATCAAAATTTCAAGGTAAGACAATATTCAACAATATATTATATGTAGAATATTCCTTTCTACCATCTTACAAAATATTATCTTTTTTAAACAAAATTAAGTAAAATAGTATTACAAATAGCACCCATAATGGCTAATTTAATTCGTCATTGTTAGTAGGGTGGTAAATTTGTATCTAGAGGTGTTTATGGGTAGGTGAGACCAAATCCGAAAAGTAAATAAATTTGCTTGCTTAAGCTTTGTCCAGGTTCAATCGGTTAAGTTCAGAAACCTATTTTACTATTTGAAATATATTAAAATATTAAAATATTAATTTTTATATATTTTCATAATTAAATTTAAATAAAAATATTTTTTATTGATTAAAAAATAATTCATATCGACAAGAATTATAAAAATTCTATCTCAAATCCAATTCCATTCCGATCGAACTCGTCCAACCTGTAAACAAATCTATCTTATCCTCAAATTTAATTAAAATTATTGTACTGACAAGAAAAACTCTGAAAATATGTAGTTTAAGATATAATATGTTAAAGCTAATGTTTCTCATCAACAATTTCATGACAAGAGTGAAATTTTAGTAGCTGGCATTTTGATTAGATCTATTCATGGGTGAGACCGTAACCTGAAAAAATAAATTTCTTTATCCAGGTCCAGCCCAATATGGATCGGACGGGCTATCCGATCCTTGAGCATGTTTAATTTTGATAAATAAATGTTTTTTATTATATATATTCCTAATTAATTTGTTACTCTAATGAACTGTGGTAGGTACCATGACCCAGTTTTTTCAGCTTGGTCAATGTGAAACTGCTGTGATTATGCTATGGACTTATGTTGTAGCCACAATCAGCCTCACACTTTGGTCAACCTTATTCATGTGGATTCTGGCTTGATTTTGTTGCCCAATCTTTTTACCTCTATTTCTTCTTTTACCACAGATAATTACCACAATTCCTGTATCAAGGGAATACAAAAAACAAGGTTTTCCTCTAAATGGGATAGAATGTTTCTAGCTTTGTGCTTGTCAAGGTTTTGAGTTGAATTTTTACTAAGAGATTTGCTAATGAATGTCGTTAGAGCACTATTTAAGGAGTTAATATACTATGGGTTTTGCTAACGAGTGCCCTTAGGGCACTATTTAAGGTAAATTAATATACAATTTATAGTAATAACATTGTATTAAATGTCAAAGTTGACAATTTTATTCATCATTTCAATACATTGGTTGAAGATATTACTATATTTAGTAACCTTAAAAAGTACCCTTAGGGTACTTAGCAAAATCCATATATTATTTATAGTAATAGCATTGTATTAAATGCAACATTTGACAACTTTATTGATCATTTTCAATGCATTGATTGAAGATATTATTATATTTAGTAACCTTAAAAAGTATACTTAGGACACTCGATAGCAAAATCTTTTAACTAAATATTTCTATAGTTTGAACAATTTATTTTTAATGACAAGTTATTCTTAAGGGTCAGGTGGATACCTATGTTACTCGAATTCGAAAGTAAGTATTGAATATAGGTACGTGGCCAATTTAAATATTTTATCTTTGAAATATTAATTAAATTGATCAAATTTATAAATAAAAGTTCTATTTTCATTAAAAGATTTTATTATTGCTTCTGTTTTTAAACTATCATTTTAAATATTTTTCTATTATAAATATTAATTAGAAAGATTTATTCAATTTGTATATAAAAAATTTAGTTGCATCAGATGATTGCCATTAAAACATTTTCTGTTATAAATACTAGTTTTAAGCTCGTGCATTGCATGGATAATAATTATATATAAGAAATTAATTATAATATATTTAATAAATTTTATATAAATAAAAAATTTGTGCATAAATAATACATACAAATACACATTTTTTAATTTCAAATGAAATAATCACTCTTGACACAATTATGTTTTACTTTTCAAGATATGTTGTCATAACGGTTTTTCGACCGCTAGACGATTTAAAAAAAAAACAAAATGGAGTCGCCATCAATCTTTTTTGCTTAGGTGTGATTGGCCATCTATTGAAACTAGTTTTAGTAAAATATTTTAAAATTAATTAAAACATTTTAAAATCAATTTCGAAGTTTGCGTTTTAAACCAGAGAGAAAACAAAATCAGGTTCGGGAGTCGGTTACGTGCGGGGAAGGATTAGCACTCCTGCGATGCCCGTTTAGAAAACGGTACCATTTAATCATGTGTTATCTTAAATCTCGATTTAATGGACTTGACATCGGTATTTAAAAATAATTCTCTTTTTATTCTTATTTTTATTTATTTTTCAAAACATGTTTATTCTTTTTTTTATATATATATAGAATTTTCATTATTTTTTTGAAAAATGAAAGTGAACATAAATCTATTATCGAGAATACTCATTAAATATTTCCAACACTCTTGGTGGTATTTAACGAGATCCTCTCACCTCAAGATATCTTAGGAACCACAACTGTGATATCCTTCGAATTCCGTCGTTGGCAATCTACACCCATTTTTTTATGCACATGATGCGAATATTTAAACATAGAATGCACACGGTTAAACATATAAGACATAAGATTAAATACATAATTATACGATTAAACATACGAATCATAATATTAAAAAAACGAGCATAGTAAAATATCGAGCACATAAACATTCATTATTTATTCATCTTTATTTTGATTATTTCCATTTTTGAGTGAAAATGAATTTTTTGTATCAAGCATATCGCTAAATATTCCCACCACTCGTGGTGATATTTAATGAGATTCTCTCACCTCGGGATCTCTTAGGAATCACAATTCTGACGTCCTTCGAATTCCGTCGTCGGCAAATCCGTGTTCACCTCTTTTTTTTTTGTACGAATGCACGTGATGCAACAAAAAAAAATGCAAAGTGAGTGAAATTTATTTATCTTGAAAGTTCACTTCTTATTACTTCAGTACAAGCCTGATTTTTTATATTTTTATCTATTATTATTTATTTACTTATTATTATTATTTTGTCTTTAGGAAAATACTCGTATCTTAAATGATTATCTATGTTAAAGTTTACACAAAACTAATTCTTAGAATGCTAATTTAACTTACTTTGAGAATAACAATTTTTTAGAGTTTCTTTTTTTAGCAAAAATAACCAATTTAATATATTTATTTATACTATTTTTTATAATAATTTTTTTTTCTTTGTTTAAATCTTAAAAGCATTTTGTTTTCATGTAATAATAAAAAGAAATATTAATTAAAAATGAGGGTTGCATAAATAAAATAAAACAAATAAGAAAAATAAAATTAAAATAAAATAAAATAAAACAAAATGAAATGAAATGAAATGAAATGAATGAATGAATGAATATACCAATGTTTTTGGGCTTAACCCAATAAAAAAGACACCTGGGCCCAGGGGCAAGCAGTGTGGGTTGGTAGGCCTGGGTTAGTTTGGATGAAAGGGGGTCGGGTCGGAGCTTGGGCACGGGTCAGGTCTGGTCTTTCTTCTTCCTTTTTTTTTGGACTGGGTTACACTTGGGTCGGTTCCATATGCGGGTCGCCTTGACCCGCTTAATTTTTTTCCTTTCCCTAAAATGGCACTATTTTGGGTGCCTTTATAAGCCTTCTTTTCCCTTTTTTTTTTCACTTTTCCTTTCTCCTATCTCTCATCCCTTCGAAAATCCTCTCTCTCTCTCTCTCCAGTTCTTCAGCCACTAAGCCAAAAACCCAGGAAAAACCCAGAATTCAGCCAGCCATCATCGTCCACCGTCGTACCAAAAACTCACACCCCAACTTGTTTTGACCCCCTCTTTCCAGATCTAGCCTTCATTTTCCCCGAAACTTGGCCTAAATCACTAGATCTAGGTTTTTTTAAAAGATATCAAACTTTTTTTTTTGTTTTGTTTTGGATAGTGTTGTGGTTTTTGTTTTGGGGTTACGAGGGGTTGCTCATCTTTTGAAAGGGAGCCGAATGGGGGTTTCGATCCGAGAGCCCCTTTTTTGTTTCTGGGTCTGGTTGTTTTTTTGTGATTTCGGACTCTCATTTTTTGTCTATCTCTTTCTGTATGAAAAAAAGGGCTTGGCTTTGGGGATTGATGCCTATGTGGTTGCTGGGATCTGATTTTTGTGAGGCTCCTTCTTCTTTTGAAAGAGCCTGGTTCCTAGAACCCTAGGATTTTGGGTTTTGGGTCCTCGAATTTGGGGGTGCAGTTGTTGCTTGCAAGCAACCAAGCTGCCTAAGTGCTAGGGTGGTGGTGTGCAAGGTTTGGTTTTGGGGATGCTGCCATGGTGGTGGCGTGTAGTGGTGGTTCAGGTGGCAGAGGGAGGTCGGTTGCTGCAAGGGCTAGGGTTAGGGGCTGGCGGCTACTTTCAGGGGGCTAGGGTTTGCTGAGTTGGGGGGTATTGGAAATGGACCTGCTAGGTAGCAGGCCTGGTGGCCTGGCTGTCTGAGTGGGCCTGCTAGGCCATCTGGCCCTAGATGAGGGCCTTGTGTTGGGCCTGGCCAGTAGATTGGGCCAGCAGGCCTAGGTGGTCTGCTGGGTTCTGTTTTGGGCCCGTAGATGGCCCGAGTCGAATTCGGATTCGACCCGGACTAAAAACGGTTGCTACAGCTGCCCCTTTTTGCACATTGCTGAGAAACAAGAATAGGGCAAAGACACGAGCAACATTTTTTTCTGGGATTATGTATACGCGTTCTGAAAAGGCTTTCTCCATCGGAGGTTTTATCATTTGAAAAATAAACTGCCCCTCTCATCAGAGGCTCTACCATTTGGAAAATAAATTGCTCCTCTCATCAAAGGCTCTATCACTTGAAAAATAAAATGCTCCTCTAATCAGAGGCTCTATCACTTGAAAAATAAATTGCTCATCTCATCAGAGGCTCTATCACTTGGAAAATAAATTGCTCCTTTCATTAGAGGCTCTATCACTTGGAAAATAGATTGCTCCTCTTATCAGAGGCTCTATCACTTGAAAAATAAAACGCTCCTCTCATTAGAGGCTATCACTTTAAAAATAAATTGCTCTTCTCATCAAAGGCTCTATCACTTGGAAAATAGATTGCTCCTTTCATCAGAGGCTCTATCACTTGAAAAATAAAATGCTCCACCCATCAGAGACTCTATCACTTGAAAAATAAATTACTCCTCTCATCAGAGGCTCTATCACTTGGAGAATAGATTGCTCCTCTCATCAGAGGCTCTATCACTTGAAAAATAGATTGCTACTCTCATCGGAGGCTCTATCACTTGAAAAATAGATTGCTCCTCTCATTAGAGTCTCTATCATGTGAAAAATAAATTTCTCCTCTCATCAGAGGCTCTATCACTTGAAAAATAAATTGCTCCTCTCATCAGAGGCTCTATCACTTGAAAAAAAAATGATACCTTTCCTCTAGTTATCATGTTGGCTTTCACTTTCACTTTCACTTTCCCGCCATAGTCGATTTCCATTTTTCTCTGTCCACCTACCATTCATATACTTTTGCAACATGATAATTCCTAATTATTTGCAATGTCATGGCAATGCAATGCATGTTTATGATAATGGAATGCATAACTTAAAGCTCGAATCATGACTTGATGCCCCTGTGTGTATTTTATCAATCAGTGGTTCTCCCGAAGCTTGACCTGATTAAGCATTCTTATCCTGTTCTTTATAAACCTTTTTTTTTTTCCTATTTTCTCAATTCCCTCTCTTCTCCCTCTTCAAGTTGGCTAGCTGTCTGCAACTTACTTCCTTATGATCCTTTCTTAGTAGGGGTCAATGGTTTGCACATTTTCCTTAAAATAACTTCTCACATCAACCATTATTTCAATTTTTTTTTTACTTCCAGAGGGTATAAATAAATCAATATCTCATACTGCCCCATTATCTTCTCATTATCTCTTTCTCTCTTTCTGATTTTTCAATTCTCAAATTTCTCTAGAGTAATCGTGAAAGCTCTGTTTATGCAGTGTTCATTTATTTATCATTATTCAAATTTCATGCCAACATAATGTATTATTTAAAGAAAATTTCAAAGAAATAAAGATAACTCAATGACAAAACTTTATGAATTGGGATAAGTATTTTCATTTTAGCGAAAAAGAAACATATTGGCATTAATCAAAAAGGAAAGAAAGAAAGAATAGGGATAGACCCCTCCATAATGAATACTCAAACGAACTCAATCGATCTAATCCATATTTCTCTTTCGAGAAAGAATATCCATCAATGTCCTTGACTCTTCCGAGAGCGTCAAACCATGAATTAGCCTCCCTGTCTTGTACAAGTCATGTCGCACTTTGCTGCTCGCTCAAATTTTCTATCATACCTTAACCCTTTGCCCCACGCAATTACTTCAGACGGGTTATTGCCTATTGCCCCAACTCTTGTTTATCCTTCACCTAGGCCGCCTTTTAGGGTTTTCGATCTAGATCCTTCCTTTGATTCGAATCGCCATTTCAGGTTTTCAGTCTAAACCCCTTTTTTTTTCTTTTTTGACTCAAACCGTCCTATCGGGTTTTTAGTTTGAGTTTTTTTTTTTTTTTTTATGCATAATATTTCTTCACTGCATCGGCGCCATTCATTTCGGCTAAAATCATTGCCCCTCCTGAAAATACTCTTTTCACCACGTACGGACCTTCCCAATTCGGTGCCCATTTTCCCTTTGGATCTTGCTGATTAGGAAGGATCTTCTTCAAAACCAAATCACCTTCTCGGAACTCTCTTGGGCGAACCTTTTTATTATGTGCCCTCATCATCTGTCTTTGGTATAACTGGCCATGACACAGTGCAGTCATCCTTTTTTCCTCTATCAAATTAAGTAGCTCATAGCAGGCTCGAACCCATTTTGCTTCTTCCAGCTCGACTTCCATCAAAATTCATAAAAAGAGGGGATCTCAACCTCAATTGGCAAAACAGCTTCCATCCCGTACACCAGGAAATAAGGAGTAGTCCCCGTAAAAGTATGCACCAATGTTCTATAAGCATGCAGAGCAAATGGTAGTTTCTCGTGCCAATCTTAGTACTTATCAGTCATTTTGGCCATGATCTTCTTTATATTCTTGTTAGCAGCTTCGACTGCCCCGTTCATCTTGGGACGGTAAGGCGCCGAGTTGTGATATCTGACTTTAAACTGGGTACAAATTTTTTTCATCATGGTATTGTTTAGATTGAGAGCATTATCTGTAATGATTTTCTTCGGGAGACCGTATCGGCATATCACTTCCTTCTTTAAGAACCTACACACCACGGACTTGGTCACACTAGCACAAGAAGCAGCTTCGACCCACTTCATGAAGTAATCGATCACCACCAAAATGAAGCGATGTCTGTTTGAGGCCTTAGGGGTAATTGGCCCAATCACATCCATTGCCCACATAAAAAAAGGCCAAGGTGTTGTCATGACATGCAGAGCTGTCGGAGGAGCATGTACCTTATCCGCGTAAATTTGGCACTTATGGCATTGTCGGACATACCTAATGCAATCCCTCTCTAAGGTCATCCAATAATAACCTGCTCTCATAATTTGCTTGGTCATCATGTGGTCGTTTGCATGTGTTTCGCAAACCTCTTCATGAACCTCCTCGAGTATTCTTTTAGCTTCATTCGCTTCCACACATCTTAGCAATGTATGATCTCTACTCCTTTTATACAACATTTCTTTATCCAGGAAGAATCCCATCGCCAATCTTGTCAAAGTTCTTTTATCATTTTCTGTGGCATGTTCCGGGTACTGTTGATGTTTTACGTATTGTAGGATGTCCTGGTACCATGGTCTCCCATCCGGCTCTTCCTCAATATGCATACAGTGTGTGGGCGACTCTCGTATGCTCATCTTAATAGGCTGGACATCAGCGCTTGTATTTATCTTGAACATTGAGGCTAACGTAGCAAGGGCATTGGCCATTTGATTTTCCTCACGGGGTAGATAGTTGAATTCAATCTTTTCGAATTGCTGAACCAATTCAACTATGAACATGTGGTAGAGAACCAACTTTGAGTTCCTTGTCTCCCATTCTCCTTTTAACTGAAAAATGACTAGAGCAGAGTCCCCATACACCTCTAACTCACTTATCTTCTTTGCAATAACTGCTTGAAGTCCCATGACATAGGCCTCTGATAACTCGTATAATTATATAGTTTTTAGTTATGTTTTATTAATGTTTTGTGTCAAATACGAGTTATTATTGTTTAGTCTAATTGTGTTTATGATCTTTTATATTTTTATGTATTTTGGTGTTTTTCACAAGTTTCTTTGAGTGATTTCAGATTACTAGAATTAGGGGCAAATCCAGTTCAGTTTCAGTTCCGACACCTTTTGCCATATCAGCTATATCTCGAGTTTCACTGAAGCAATAAGGCTGAAATTTGTAGCCATGCAAAGCTAAGAGGCATATCTATCTTTTTCATGTTTTACACTTCTTAAAACGGAGTCGTTTTCCCTAGCGAAATCGACCATCAAGGTGGCTGATGTGCAATGACGTCTGTGCTGACATGTTTTCGTATTATGCCCATATCTTCTTATCCACATCAGCAAATGAGCTGATTCCAACGGCTATGGTTCCGTAACTGATAGGGGAACCTTTGTCTAGAAGACCATGTGATCAGATCAGGCCTCCAATATTGAAGAAATCGACCATCAAGGTGGCTGATGTGCAATGACGTCTGTGCTGACATGTGTTCGTATTTTGCCCATATCTGCTTAACCACATCCGCAAATGAGCTGATTCCAACGGCTATGGTTCCGTAACTGATAGGGGAACCTTTTTCTAGAAGACCATGTGATCAGATCAGGCCTCCAAAATTGACGAAATCGACCATCAAGTTGGCTGATCAAAATCATCATATACCTACCTTTGAAATTTGTAAAGCTTGTCTCTTGTCATTTAGCCCTCCAAAATGTGTATAAATAGAGGGCCTTGGATGATTGTAAGGGATCATATTGTACATAGGTAGGATATTAGCCATTTTAATAAAATTCTCTAAGTTTTCTTCTTCTTTCTTTTCTCTAGTTTTCTTTCTTTTCTCTAGTTTTCTTTTTCTTTAGAGAGAGCAAGAGGTTGGATAATTAATATTCTTCCTCTTCTTCTTTCTTTCTTTTATTTTCTTCTTAGATTTTCTTTAATTTTATGTTTATGTTTATAATGCCTATGCTAGGCTAAACTTCTATTTGGTTAAGGGTGATTTCAAAGCCCTAGACATGTTTTGTGATTGATTTTCAGATTCTATCTATCATTAATTTTCTATCAAAGTTGCTTATGTTCTTCTACAAGAATTGTTCATGATGTTGTCTAGATTTATTTAGGTGTACAACTAGATAGATCTTGATAATTATCTATTGCTAGTTTAGGAGTCTTGATCCGTGTAATTGTCTTGATTTCCTATTCATAAGTGGCAATTTGTGATTAATGATTATGGTCAAGTTTTCAATAATTGCAAAGTGGAACATAACCTAAGTTGAACAATCCGAGCTTATGTGTTTGTTTCTTAGATCAACCTATCTTTCTCATCATAAAGCTGCCATTAAATTGAATTTAGAGAGCTTATTCTAGGTTGTTTAATGGTTAGAGATTAAATAGAGAGCTTGTTCTATTTAACGACAAACTAAGGAAAGATTGGGGTAACAGAGCTTGTTGTTATCTACGGTTGTTAACTTTGATAGTTGGTTGATATTGATAGATCTGAAATTGATTCTTAATGATGTCTAGTGGTGGAGAATGAAACCTTAACCATATTTTTCATATTTGATTCTTCTTAGTATATTTATTTTTATTGGCTGGTTATACCGCCTAATTTGTATATTAACTTTGTTTTATTTTTATTGGCTGGTTATACCGCCTAATTTAGTATATATATTTTTATTGGCTGGTTATACCGCCTAATTTAGTATATATATTTTTATTGGCTGGTTATACCGCCTTGCATCTTATTCTTATTATTTACTTTAGTTTAAATCTGGCTTCAAAAACCCCTTTTATTTTATTGTTCTTGAATTTAAGTTTTAAACTATTAACTTATAAACTAAAACCCAATCCCTGAGGACTCGACCCTTGCTAACTACTATACTTACAATTTATCTTTTTAGTGCAAGGTTAAATAAGATACACTCTCTTGGCGCCGTTGCCGGGGATTGTTTTCTTTAGTTTATTTGTTACTTGGTTTATTCTTATTTTCAGTTCTAATTAGTTCTATTTTCTTGTACATACAAGTTTTTCTTATCAAATTTTGAAAAAAAAAAAAAAAAAACGATGGAATTGAGCAATCTAACACTTGAAGAGTTGGTGGCATACATGAACATGGAGAATCAACAAGCCAATCTCACCTTCCCAGTTCAACAATTGGCCATGGGAGGATGTCAAGGCCATCAAGTGTTCCAAGACCAACAGTATGATCATTACTCAAACACTTACCATGAAGGATGGTGGGATCATACTAATTATGGCTACTCGAAAAATTACCAAGAAGTAGATCCTTATGCCAATTACACTCATCCATCTAGCTTCAATCAATCATGGTCCCAAGAACCAGATCTTTTTCAACCACCACATATGACTCAAAACTCAGGTACTTCTTTAGAAGATCTTGTCTATTCTCTTGTTACTGATACATTGCAATTTCAACAGGAAATAAGGGCAAGCATCCAGAGTTTGGAAAAGCAAATGAGCCAATTGGCTAGTAGTATGGTGGGATGGGTAGCACAAAGATCTGAAGAACTCTCTGCCCAAACTATGATTAACCCAAAGGAGAATGCTACTATTGTGACCTTGAGGAATGAGGAACAAGATGAGGATAAGACAAAATTAGAGATGAATTCTATTCTTGCGGATAATGAAGCCAATGATCCAAATAAGAGTATTTCAGCACCTGAGGTAACGTTTGAGATTCCAATTTTTACTAATGTTTCTTCTCCACCTTTTCCTAGTAGATTCGCAAAGTTCAAGGAGGATGAACATGAACAAGATACGCTGGAAACCTTAAACAGTTTGTTTGTGGATGTCATTCAACAAGTACCAAAAGATGCATCATTCCTCGATGAGATATGCACCACCAAGGATGATGGAATAATACTTGTAATGGAGAATACATCCACTGTTGTGCAAAGAAAGCTACCTCTCAAACGCATAAATTTGGGAAATTTCATGTATGAGCCTGACAAGCCTAAAAAGCCAAGAAAGGGTGTTGGTTAGATTCAAAACACTAACTCAAGTGTTAATTGGGAAGGCAGCCCAATTAAAGATGAAATTGCCAACCTTCCATATTCAGATTTGCTTTCTCTTTCTCTTTCTTTTCCTTTTTCTTTTATTATTTTTATTGTTTTTATTTTTATTTCTTATGTTTCTTTGTTAATTGTGTTTACTGTTTTTAAGTTCATTTAGGCTGCATAAGTTTCTTTTGTTTAATAGTTCTTTTCTCTTATAATTCTTTCATTTGGGATTAATAGCATTACATTAATGACAATGTAAGAATTATGTGTGGGGGGAAGAATTTAGGATTTTATTTAGAGTGTTTTGTTTTTGAGTCTTTTTATGTTGTTTTTCTTTCTGATCCTTGTTTTGAAAATAACTAGATGTAAATATAATTTTTATTTTTTTTACCCCGGTTAAATGGCGGATAACGGTACTCCATGATTATTTAAATCGGTTCCATCAGCTACCCACAAAACTGATATTGTATATAAATTTCTCTTCCAATTTCTCTTTCAATTTTTTTCATTTTTTTTCAGGATGGATGATATTCTCACAAGATTGCAGAAACGATTTCCTCCTTTTCCTCGAAATATTTTACTGAAGCTTTACCAAGTTCGACTTGAAAGATTAAGAATGCTTATGCACAAAGGGATTCCTGATGACATACGTTGGATAATTGAAGCCAAGGTACGTGAAGATGAATATCTTCCTGTTTTGCATTTACCAGGTACAGGTAGAAGCACTTTTGCAAAGAAGCGACGAGCAAAGCGCATGAGTTCAAATTGCCACAAATGTGCACGATGGACGTGTAACGGTAAATGTCGTTCAATTGGGATTCCGTCCTCTAATCGAGATGATAAAATTGAATTCATTAAGGATGGACTGAGTAAGGAGAATTTGGGTAATATCCAACTTTCTCTTGAGACGCATCCTAGTGGAGATGTACAAAGAGAAATTCTTGATTTATGGCCGCAATTCCAAAGGGAATGGCAACATCTTGGGAATCTGATGTTAAAAGACCCTGTTTGCCAGCTTGTAAGAAAACTGGATGGGAAGCATATCCTCGACTCATAGAAGGCGTTTAAGCCGTTTCTGGACGTAAAACCAGAGGAAGATGTGAGCCACAATCACAACTACAATAAATGACTTCTCAGCTTTTGGTTTGATTTGCAATAACTTTATTTTGGTTTAATTTACGTGTTGTTCGATTTGTGTAATTATTCTCGTTTTTTTTTATTTGTCTTTTACGGTTGATTTTTTCTTCTCTTTTTGATTTTCTTCCTGAAATCACGCAAAAATCTTTTGTTAGGTTAACATTTTCTTCTGACAGGTCAGATACACTTTCGGCGACATTATTACTCTTGTCTGATTCACTACTCAGTCCTCTATATATTACACCATGTACTCATTCTCTTTCAGGCACTCGAAAAAAAAAATGGAAAGTACTTCGTCCCAGCGCATTAAAAAAATTTGTGTCTTTGGAGGTGCTTATCCAGGGAAAAATAACATATTCGCTGATGAAGCCATAAGAGTTGGAGTAATACTTGCCCAACAAAAGATCCACTTGATTTATGGAGGCGGTAGTACGGGTTTAATGGGAGCAGTCGCTACAGCAGCACACGCCGGAGGAAGTCCAGTTCTAGGAATCGTGCCAAAACTATTCACAAGTTTTTGTGGACCTACCGTGGGTAAGGAAATACAAGTCTGGAGTATCCCTGAACGGATGACAATCATGTACCATTCTGCCGATGCATTCATTGCTTTACCAGGAGGTCTGGGTACATTGGAAGAAATAGCTTGCGTGGCTTCTTGGTCATCTTTGGTCACAAATAAGAAACCCATTGGTTTGCTTAATATTAATGGTTATTTTAGTAATTTGCTTTCATATTTAGATAATGCTGTGGATAATGGATTCATGTTTTCAGAGGCAAGGAGAACCATAATTTATGCTACAACCATTGAAGATTTACTTAAAAAGCTCCAAGCTTATGAGTATTTATCTGCTACGGTTGTTTCGCAAACGCTCGGAAAAAGAAAAAGAGATATGGACGAGCAAGGAGTGGATTGCACTTTGTCTTTGTGACATTATCTAACATTTTGTTTGTTGTGTCTCAGTTATAATAAGTGGTTAGCAACCTCTACAGGTAATATCTCCTAAATTTTACCTTCTTAAAAATAAAAAAAAAAGTTTGTTGTGTTTTAAGCAATTTAGAAGTATTCATTCTGAACAAGGTCTGAGTAAGGGAGACTTGAGACATACCTTGTCAGTTTGATTTCTTCTTTTCAAAACAAAAAAAAAAAGTTTGTTGTGTTTTAAGCAATTTAGAAGTATTCATTCTGAACAAGGTCTCAGTAAGGGAGACTTGAGACATACCTTGTCAGTTTGATTTTAATCTTTTTATGTTTACTTGTTAATTTTTGTTTAGTATTTTAGGATTATTTAGGTTGCATGAGTTTGTTTTGTTTTGAGTCTTAGTTGTTCCTATTCTTATGTTATTAGTTCTTTTCTCTTACACATGATTCTTTCATTTGGGTTAATAGACTTACATTGAGGACAATGTAAGAATTAAGTGTGGGGGGAATGATTTAGGATTTCGTTTATTTTTGTCTACTATTTTTTTTATGAGTCTTTATTATTATTTATTATTTTTTTTAGTGTGTTTTAGTTCCTTTTTAATACAATGATGAGATATGAATTGCATAAGTGAGAAGATTTTCATGAGAATTGAGCTTGATGTCAACCTTTTTATGAGCCAATGTTAATATGATATGTTGATTGAGAAAGAAGCATGTTTAGACTTAATCTGACTTGTATAATCATCCTTGTGAGTTTTTGAGCCTATAATGATTGATGCATTATACAAATCAATCTAATTTCTTTCTTGAGTGCTCTTATGATTACATGATTCTCTAGAACTTGCTTTAAACCGTTTGAGACTATATTGATACATGTGACAACATGAATATGATAGAGGCATTAGGATTATAACCAGAGCCAAACAGCCATCCATTATTAATGTTCTAAGAGAACATCCCCACTAGTGAGCCAATTTGAGCCTACATTAAATATGCTGTTTTATTGGTAACCACAACTTACACCTAGCCTAAATATACTTATATCCTTACCCTTGTTCTAAAGATGGATTATATATTTTGAGACATATTGCAAAAAAACAAGGGATATTTTTAGTTGAAAATTTGGGTTAGAAACAAGAAATAAGTGTGGGGGGAAAAGAAAAGTCAAGAGAAAAAGAAATGGAATACTGGCAAATACATTCCTATGTAAAAAAAAAAAAATTATGAATCATCTCTTGAATTTGTGGAAAAAAGAAAAAGATGTTACAAAGTCGTTTAGAATGAAGAAAAGGCCCAACATAAATATCCGGCCTAGGTGACTATGTACTTGTAAAAAGTTTTGAGAAGTTTCTTTGTATGATCTTTTTATGTCTCTAAACTTTATGAACTCTTTGGAACCTTTGTGATATCTTTATCCTTTTGTTCTTCAACCACATTACAAACCCCTTGGCCCCATTACAACCTTGATTAAAGACCTCTTGATTCATGAAGTTGTATGATCTAAATAGTGGAGAATAGGTGGACAAGCAAGAATATGGTAGAACTGTTTTCATGAGATTGATTGAGTGTAAACACTTCACCACTACTTTAAAGAGTGAAAATCATGAGGGTATCCCATGTGAGAAGTTGAGATTAAATTTGAACATGCACTATTTTGATTGAGATATGTTATGTTAATATTGGCTTAACTCAAACAATTTACATTCAAGCATGATTTTTTGTGAAATTCTTTAAGCTATTGATTAGTTTATAAGACTTGTTCAAATATTGTATCTAATTTGTATTGAAAGGATTAGGAGTAAATATTTTTAGTATATGCAGTTTATTTATATTTTAGTTTTTCAATGTTTGTGGGTATCGTTCTAGTAAACCCTCACGAGACTAAACTCGTCCACTAGGGACAGCTAGGGGTTTAAAGGCTTGTGTCACATGCTAAGTGCCACCGTGATTTCCTACGAAAATGGATTAGATTAGATTTTCTTATTTTATTTTTATTGAGTCGTTGCTAGGGACTAGCAACAATCTAAGTGTGGGGGTGTGATAACTCGTATAATTATATAGTTTTTAGTTATGTTTTATTAATGTTTTGTGTCAAATACGAGTTATTATTGTTTAGTCTAATTGTGTTTATGATCTTTTATATTTTTATGTATTTTGGTGTTTTTCACAAGTTTCTTTGAGTGATTTCAGATTACTAGAATTAAGGGCAAATCCAGTTCAGTTTCAGTTCCGACACCTTTTGCCATATCAGCTATATCTGGAGTTTCACTGAAGCAATAAGGCTGAACTTTGTAGCAGTGCAAAGCTAAGAGGCATATCTATCTTTTTCATGTTTTACACTTCTTGAAACGGAGTCGTTTTCCCTAGCGAAATCGACCATCAAGTTGGCTGATGTGCAATGATGTCTGTGCTGACCTATTTTCGTATTTTGCCCATATCTGCTTATCCCCATCAGCAAATGAGCTGATTCCAATGGCTATGGATCCGTAACTGATAGGGGAACATTTGTCTAGAAGACCATGTGATCAGATAAAGCCTCCAATATTGACGAAATCGACCATCAAGTTGGCTGATCAAAATCGTCATATACCTACCTTTGAAATTTGTAAAGCTTGTCTCTTGTCATTTAGCCCTCCAAAATGTGTATAAATAGAGGGCCTTGGATGATTGTAAGGGATCATATTGTACATAGGTAGGATATTAGCCATTTTAATAAAATTCTCTAAGTTTTCTTCTTCTTTCTTTTCTCTAGTTTTCTTTCTTTTCTCTAGTTTTCTTTTTCTTTAGAGAGAGCAAGAGGTTGGATAATTAATATTCTTCCTCTTCTTCTTTCTTTCTTTTATTTTCTTCTTAGATTTTCTTTAATTTTATGTTTATGTTTACAATGCCTATGCTAGGCTAAACTTCTATTTGGTTAAGGGTGATTTCAAAGCCCTAGACATGTTTTGTGATTGATTTTCAGATTCTATCTATCATTAATTTTCTATCAAAGTTGCTTATGTTCTTCTACAAGAATTGTTCATGATGTTGTCTTGATTTATTTAGGTGTACAACTAGATAGATCTTGATAATTATCTATTGCTAGTTTAGGAGTCTTGATCCGTGTAATTGTCTTGATTTCCTATTCATAAGTGGCAATTTGTGATTAATGATTATGGTCAAGTTTTCAATAATTGCAAAGTGGAACATAACCTAAGTTGAACAATCCGAGCTTATGTGTTTGTTGCTTAGATCAACCTATCTTTCTCATCATAAAGCTGCCATTAAATTGAATTTAGAGAGCTTATTCTAGGTTGTTTAATGGTTAGAGATTAAATAGAGAGCTTGTTCTATTTAACGACAAACTAAGGAAAGATTGGGGTAACAGAGCTTGTTGTTATCTACGGTTGTTAACTTTGATAGTTGGTTGATATTGATAGATCTGAAATTGATTCTTAATGATGTCTAGTGGTGGAGAATGAAACCTTAACCATATTTTTCATATTTGATTCTTCTTACTTATTTGTTTTCTTACTTTTAGTTTGCTTATTTTTTATATTTATTTTTATTGGCTGGTTATACCGCCTAATTTGTATATTAACTTTGTTTTATTTTTATTGGCCGGTTATACCGCCTAATTTAGTATATATATTTTTATTGGCTGGTTATACCGCCTAATTTAGTATATATATTTTTATTGGCTGGTTATACCGCCTTGCATCTTATTCTTATTATTTACTTTAGTTTAAATCTGGCTTCAAAAACCCCTTTTCTTTTATTGTTCTTGAATTTAAGTTTTAAACTATTAACTTATAAACTAAAACCCAATCCCTGAGGACTCGACCCTTGCTAACTACTATACTTACAATTTATCTTTTTAGTGCAAGGTTAAATAAGATACACTCTTTTGGGAGCATCAAATTTTTGGTATTTTTATTGGCTGGTTATACCGCCTAATTTGTATATTAACTTTGTTTTATTTTTATTGGCTGGTTATACCGCCTAATTTAGTATATATATTTTTATTGGCTGGTTATACCGCCTAATTTAGTATATATATTTTTATTGGCTGGTTATACCGCCTTGCATCTTATTCTTATTATTTACTTTAGTTTAAATCTGGCTTCAAAAACCCCTTTTATTTTATTGTTCTTGAATTTAAGTTTTAAACTATTAACTTATAAACTAAAACCCAATCCCTGAGGACTCGACCCTTGCTAACTACTATACTTACAATTTATCTTTTTAGTGCAAGGTTAAATAAGATACACTCTTTTGGGTGCATCAAATTTTTGGCGCCGTTGCCGGGGATTGTTTTCTTTAGTTTATTTGTTACTTGGTTTATTCTTATTTTCAGTTCTAATGAGTTTTGTTTTCTTGTACATACGGGTTTTTCTTACCAAATTTTGAAAAGAAAAAAAATAAAAAAAAAAAGAAAAAATAAAAAAAAAATGATGGAATTGAGCAATCTAACACTTGAAGAGTTGGTGGCATACATGAACATGGAGAATCAACAAGCCAATCTCACCTTCCCAGTTCAACAATTTGCCATGGGAGGATGTCAAGGCCATCAAGTGTTCCAAGACCAACAGTATGATCATTACTCAAACACTTACCATGAGGGATGGTGGGATCATACTAATTATGGCTACTCAAAAAATTTCCAAGAAGTAGATCCTTATGCCAGTTACACTCATCCATCTATCTTCAATCAATCATGGTCTCAAGAATCAGATCTTTTTCAGCCATCACATATGACTCAAAACTCAGGTACTTCTTTAGAAGATCTTGTCTATTCTCTTGTTACTAATACTTTGCAATTTCAACAGGAAACAAGGGCAAGCATCCAGAGTTTGGAAAAGCAAATGAGCCAATTGGCTAGTAGTATGGTGGGATGGGTAGCACAAAGATCTGAAGAACTCCCAGCCCAAACGATGGTTAACCCAAAGGAGAATGCTACTATTGTGACCTTGAAGAATGAGGAACAAGATGAGGATGAAACAAAATTAGAGATGGATTCTATTCTTGAGGATAATGAAGCCAAAGATCCAAATAAGAGTATTTCGGCACCTGAGGTAACGTTTAAGGTTTCACTTTTTACTAATGTTTCTTCTCCACCTTTTCCTAGTAGATTTGCAAAGTTCAAGGAGGAAGAACATGAACAACACATGCCGGAAACCTTAAACAACTTGTTTGTGGAGGTCATTCAACAAGTATCGAAATATGCTCCATTCATCGATGACATATGCACCACAAAGGATGATGGAATAATACTTGTAATGGAGAATGCATCCACTGTTGTGCAAAGAAAGCTTCCTCTCAAACGCATAAATTTGGGAAATTTCATGTATGAGCCTGACAAGCCTAAAATGCCAAGAAGGGGTGTTGGTTAGGTTCAAAACACTAAATCAAGTGCTAATTGGGGGAGGCAGCCTAATTAGTGAAAGCATTGCCAAACTGCCATCCTCAGATTTGCTCTCTTTTTCTTTATCTTTTTCTTATGTTTTTTTTGCTAATTGTGTTTAGTGTTTCTAAGTTCATTTAGGCTGCATAAGTTTATTTTGTTTATTAGTTCTTTTCACTTACACATGATTCTTTCATTTGGGATTAATAGCATTACATTAATGACAATGTAAGAATTATGTGTGGGGGGAAGAATTTAGGATTTTATTTAGAGTGTTTTGTTTTTGAGTTTTTTTTATGCTGTTTTTCTTTCTGATCCTTGTTTTGAAAATAACTAGATGTAAATATAATTTTTATTTTTTTTAACCCCGGTTAAATGGCGGATAACGGTACTCCGTGATTATTTAAATCGGTTCCATCAGCTACCCACAAAACTGATATTGTATATAAATTTCTCTTCCAATTTCTCTTTCAATTTTTTTCATTTTTTTTTCAGGATGGATGATATTCTCACAAGATTGCAGAAACGATTTCCACCTTTTCCTCGAAATATTTTACTGAAGCTTTACCAAGTTTGATTTGAAAGATTAAGAATGCTTATGCACAAAGGGATTCCTGGAGACATACGTTGGATAATTGAAGCCAAGGTACGTGAAGATGAATATCTTCCTGTTTTGCATTTACCAGGTACAGGTAGAAGCACTTTTGCAAAGAAGCGACGAGCAAAGTGCATGAGTTCAAATTGCCACAAATGTGCACGATGGACGTGTAATGGTAAATGTCGTTCTATTGGGATTCCGTCCTCTAATCGAGATAATAAAATTGAATTCATTAAGGATGGACTGAGTAAGGAGAATTTGGGTAATATCCAACTTTCTCTTGAGACGCATCCTAGTGGAGACGTACATAGAGAAATTCTTGATTTATGGCCGCAATTCCAAAGGGAATGGCAACATCTTGGGAATCTGATGTTAAAAGACCCTGTTTGCCAGCTTGAAAGAAAACTGGATGGGAAGCATATCCTCGACTCATAGAAGGCGTTTAAGCCGTTTCTGGACGTAAAACCAGAGGAAGATGTGAGCCACAATCACAACTACAATAAATGACTTCTCAGTTTTTGGTTTGATTTGCAATAACTTTATTTTGGTTCAATTTACGTGTTGTTCGATTTGTGTAATTATTCTCGTTTTTTTTATTTGTCTTTTGCGGTTGATTTTTTCTTCTCTTTTTGATTTTCTTCCTGAAATCACGCAAAAATCTTTTGTTAGGTTAACATTTTCTTCTGACAGGTCAGATACACTTTCGGCGACATTATTACTCTTGTCTGATTCACTACTCAATCCTCTATATATTACACCATGTACTCATTCTCTTTTAGGCACTCGAAAAAGAAAAAAAATGGAAAGTACTTCGTCCCAACGCATTAAAAAAATTTGTGTCTTTGGAGGTGCTTATCCAGGGAAAAATAACATATTCGCTGATGAAGCCATAAGAGTTGGAGTAATACTTGCCCAACAAAAGATCCAGTTGATTTATGGAGGCGGTAGTACGGGTTTAATGGGAGCAGTCGCTACAGCAGCACACGCCGGAGGAAGTCCAGTTCTAGGAATTGTGCCAAAACTATTCACAAGTTTTTGTGGACCTACCGTGGGTAAGGAAATACAAGTCTGGAGTGTCCCTGAACGGATAACAATCATGTACCATTCTGCCGATGCATTCATTGCTTTACCAGGAGGTCTGGGTACATTGGAAGAAATAGCTTGCGTGGCTTCTTGGTCATCTTTGGTCACAAATAAGAAACCCATTGGTTTGCTTAATATTAATGGTTATTTTAGTAATTTGCTTTTATATTTAGATAATGCTGTGGATAATGGATTCATGTTTTCAGAAGCAAGGAGAACCATAATTTCTGCTACAACCATTGAAGATTTACTTAAAAAGCTCCAAGCTTATGAGTGTTTATCTGCTACGGTTGTTTCGCAAACGCTCGGAAAAAGAAAAAGAGATATGGACGAGCAAGGAGTGGATTGCACTTTGTCTTTGTGACATTATCTAACATTTTGCTTGTTGTGTCTCAGTTATAATAAGTGGTTAGCAACCTCTGCAGGTAATATCTCCTAAATTCTACCTTTAAAATTTGACATTGGGGACAATGTCATATTTTAGTAGGGGGTAAGGGACATATTTTGCTAATTTAAAAAAAAAAAAAAAAAAAAATTTAAGAAGTATTCATTCTGAACAAGGTCTGAGTAAGGGAGACTTGAGACATACCTTGTCAGTTTGATTTTAATCTTTTTATGTTTACTTGTTAATTTTTGTTTAGTATTTTAAGATTATTTAGGTTGCATGAGTTTGTTTTGTTTTGAGTCTTAGCTGTTCCTATTCTTATGTTATTAGTTCTTTTCTCTTACACATGATTCTTTCATTTGGGTTAATAGACTTACATTGAGGACAATGTAAGAATTAAGTGTGGGGGGAATGATTTAGGATTTCTTTTATTTTTGTCTACTATTTTTTTTTTGAGTCTTTATTATTATTTTTAGTGTGTTTTAGTTCCTTTTTAATACAATGATGAGATATGAATTGCATAAGTCTAAAACAGAGTTATTAGTGAGAAGATTTTCATGAGAATTGAGCTTGATATCATTTTTTTTATGAGCCAATGTTAATATGATATGTTGATTGAGAAAGAAGCATGTTTAGACTTAATCTGACTTGTATAATCATTCTTGTGAGTTTTTGAGCCTAAAATGATTGATGCATTATACAAATCAATCTAATTTCTTTCTTGAGTGCTCTTATGATTACATGATTCTCTAGAACTTGCTTTAAACCGTTTGAGACTATATTGATGCATGTGACAACATGAATATGATAGAGGCATTAGGATTTTTAGCCAGGGCCAAACAACCATCCCTTATTGATGTTCCAAGAGAACACACCCTTAGTGAACCAATTTGAGCCTACATTGAATAAGCTATCTCTTTGGTAACCATAACTTGTCCCTAACCTAAATATACTTATATCTTTACCTTTGTTCCAAAGATGAATTAGCATGATTTGAGACAAGTTGCAAAGACAAGGGATATTTTTTGGTTAGAAACAAGAAATAAGTGTGGGGGAAAAAGAAAAGAAAAGTCAAGAGAAAAAGAAATGGAATACTGGCAAATACATTCAAAAAAAAAAATATGAATCATCTCTTGAATTTTGGGAAAAAGAAAAAGATGTTACAAAGTTGTTCAGAATGAAGAAAAGGCCCAACATAAATATCCGGCCTAGGTGACTATGTACTTGTAAAGAGTTTTGAGAAGTTTCTTTGTATGATCTTTTTATGTCTCTAAACTTTATGAACTCTTTGGAACCTTTGTGATATCTTTATCCTTTTGTTCTTCAACCACATTACAAACCCCTTGGCCCCATTACAACCTTGATTAAAGACCTCTTGATTCATGAAGTTGTATGATCTAAATAGTGGAGAATAGGTGGACAAGCAAGAATATGGTAGAACTGTTTTCATGAGATTGATTGAGTGTAAACACTTCACCACTACTTTAAAGAGTGAAAATCATGAGGGTATCCCATGTGAGAAGTTGAGATTAAATTTGAACATGCAATATTTTGATTGAGATATGTTATGCTAATATTGGCTTAACTCAAACAATTTACATTCAAGCATGATTTTTTGTGAAATTCTTTAAGCTATTGATTAGTTTATAAGACTTGTTCAAATATTGTATCTAATTTGTATTGAAAGGATTAGGAGTAAATATTTTTAGTATATGCAGTTTATTTATATTTTAGTTTTTCAATGTTTGTGGGTATCGTTCTAGTAAACCCTCACGAGACTAAACTCGTCCACTAGGGACACCTAGGGGTTTAAAGGCTTGTGTCACATGCTAAGTGCCACCGTGATTTCCTACGAAAATGGATTAGATTAGATTTTCTTATTCTATTTTTATTGAGTCGTTGCTAGGGACTAGCAACAATCTAAGTGTGGGGGTGTGATAACTCGTATAATTATATAGTTTTTAGTTATGTTTTATTAATGTTTTGTGTCAAATACGAGTTATTATTGTTTAGTCTAATTGTGTTTATGATCTTTTATATTTTTATGTATTTTGGTGTTTTTCACAAGTTTCTTTGAGTGATTTCAGATTACTAGAATTAGGGGCAAATCCAGTTCAGTTTCAGTTCCGACACCTTTTGCCATATCAGCTATATCTCGAGTTTCACTGAAGCAATAAGGCTGAAATTTGTAGCCATGCAAAGCTAAGAGGCATATCTATCTTTTTCATGTTTTACACTTCTTAAAACGGAGTCGTTTTCCCTAGCGAAATCGACCATCAAGGTGGCTGATGTGCAATGACGTCTGTGCTGACATGTTTGCGTATTATGCCCATATCTTCTTATCCACATCAGCAAATGATCTGATTCCAACGGCTATGGTTCCGTAACTGATAGGGTAACCTTTGTCTAGAAGACCATGTGATCAGATCAGGCCTCCAATATTGAAGAAATCGACCATCAAGGTGGCTGATGTGCAATGACGTCTGTGCTGACATGTGTTCGTATTTTGCCCATATCTGCTTAACCACATCCGCAAATGAGCTGATTCCAACGGCTATGGTTCCGTAACTGATAGGGGAACCTTTTTCTAGAAGACCATGTGATCAGATCAGGCCTCCAATATTGACGAAATCGACCATCAAGTTGGCTGATCAAAATCATCATATACCTACCTTTGAAATTTGTAAAGCTTGTCTCTTGTCATTTAGCCCTCCAAAATGTGTATAAATAGAGGGCCTTGGATGATTGTAAGGGATCATATTGTACATAGGTAGGATATTAGCCATTTTAATAAAATTCTCTAAGTTTTCTTCTTCTTTCTTTTCTCTAGTTTTCTTTCTTTTCTCTAGTTTTCTTTTTCTTTAGAGAGAGCAAGAGGTTGGATAATTAATATTCTTCCTCTTCTTCTTTCTTTCTTTTATTTTCTTCTTAGATTTTCTTTAATTTTATGTTTATGTTTATAATGCCTATGCTAGGCTAAACTTCTATTTGGTTAAGGGTGATTTCAAAGCCCTAGACATGTTTTGTGATTGATTTTCAGATTCTATCTATCATTAATTTTCTATCAAAGTTGCTTATGTTCTTCTACAAGAATTGTTCATGATGTTGTCTAGATTTATTTAGGTGTACAACTAGATAGATCTTGATAATTATCTATTGCTAGTTTAGGAGTCTTGATCCGTGTAATTGTCTTGATTTCCTATTCATAAGTGGCAATTTGTGATTAATGATTATGGTCAAGTTTTCAATAATTGCAAAGTGGAACATAACCTAAGTTGAACAATCCGAGCTTATGTGTTTGTTGCTTAGATCAACCTATCTTTCTCATCATAAAGCTGCCATTAAATTGAATTTAGAGAGCTTATTCTAGGTTGTTTAATGGTTAGAGATTAAATAGAGAGCTTGTTCTATTTAACGACAAACTAAGGAAAGATTGGGGTAACAGAGCTTGTTGTTATCTACGGTTGTTAACTTTGATAGTTGGTTGATATTGATAGATCTGAAATTGATTCTTAATGATGTCTAGTGGTGGAGAATGAAACCTTAACCATATTTTTCATATTTGATTCTTCTTAGTATATTTATTTTTATTGGCTGGTTATACCGCCTAATTTGTATATTAACTTTGTTTTATTTTTATTGGCTGGTTATACCGCCTAATTTAGTATATATATTTTTATTGGCTGGTTATACCGCCTAATTTAGTATATATATTTTTATTGGCTGGTTATACCGCCTTGCATCTTATTCTTATTATTTACTTTAGTTTAAATCTGGCTTCAAAAACCCCTTTTATTTTATTGTTCTTGAATTTAAGTTTTAAACTATTAACTTATAAACTAAAACCCAATCCCTGAGGACTCGACCCTTGCTAACTACTATACTTACAATTTATCTTTTTAGTGCAAGGTTAAATAAGATACACTCTTTTGGGTGCATCAGCCTCATACTCTGCCACGTTGTTGGTGCATCTAAATATCAATCTTGCAGTGATTGGACAGTAGGTCCCTTCTGGCGATATCAAAACTGCTCCAACACCGTGCCCCAAAGCATTTGATGCGCCATCAAAATACATCTTCCATACATCTTTCTCTGATTCCTCGTCTTCATCTTCTTGAGAAATAGCCATCAGGTCCTCATCAGGAAAATCAAACTTCACCGGCTCATAATCTTCTGTGGCTCTATCTGTCAGGAATTCGACCACTGCACTCCCTTTTATGGCTTTCTGCGCGACATAGGTGATGTCATATTTAGAGAGCAGAACTTGTCATCTTGAGAACCTTCCTGATAACGAGAGTTTCTCAAAGATGTACTTAATGGGGTCCAATTTAGCAACAAGCAATGTGGTATGGTATAACATATATTGTCGGAGTCGGTGGGCAGCCCAGGCCAGTGCGTAACATATTTTTCTACCGTCGAGTACTTGGCCTCGTAATCTGTAAACTTTTTACTCAAGTAGTAAATGGCATGTTCTTTCTTGCTTGTCTCATCTTGCTGTCCCAAAACACATCCCATGGACTTCTCATGTACTACCAAATACAAAATGAGCGATCTTCCTGGTGTCGGCGGTACCAGTATCGGTGGATTGGTAAGATACTCTTTCACCTTATCAAATGCCTCCTAGCTATACTCGTCCCATTCACCCGGATCACGCTTTCTGAAGAGTCTGAAAATCGGATCACGCTTAGCGGTGAGCTGGGAAATAAAATGGGCAATGTAATTCAATCTTCCCATAAATCATCACACTTCTTTTTGTGTCCGAGGTGGTGAAATTCTGGATGGCACGTATCTTGTCGAGGTCTACTTCAATTCCTTTCTCATTGACAATGAAACCCAGTAGTTTGCCGGATGTTACACCAAAAGTGCACTTGGTCGAATTGAGCTTAAGTTGGAACTTCCTTTATCGCTTGAATAATTTTCTTAGATTAACCACATGGTCTTCATCTTCACGTGACTATACAATCATATCATCGACATAAACCTCCACCTCTTTGTGCATTATGTCGTGAAAGAGGGACACTATTGTTCTTTGATAAGTTGCAACTGCATTTTTTAACCCAAATGGCATAACCTTGTAACAAAATGTTCCCCACATCGCCACAAAAATAGTCTTTTCCATATCTTCTGGCTTGATTTGGTTGTAGCCCAAAAATCCATCCATAAATGAGAACAGTGAGTGCTTGGCAGTATTATCAACCAAAGTATCGATATGGGATAGGGAAAAGCTGTCTTTCTGACTAGCCCTATTTAGGTCCCGATAATCAACACACAGTCGTACTTTCCCATCTTTCTTCGGGACTGGGACTATATTTGCCATCCATTCAGGATACTTGGCGACTTCCAAAATCTGGCGTCGAACTGTTTTTTCACTTCCTCCTTGACTTTTAGCAACATTTCAAGCTTCATTCGTCTCAACTTTTGTTTAACAGGTTTGCATTCTGGTTTCAAATGCAAACGATACACCACAATATCCGTCTCAAGTCTTGACATGTCTTGATACGACCATGCAAACACATTCGCGTATTCGTGGAGCAGCTTTATCAATTCTTGTTTCTTCGCCAATGGTAGTGAAATGTCGATTTTTACTTTCTTCTTATTATCCTCATTTCCCAAATTAACAACTTCCGTTGTCTCCTGATGAGGCATAATTTGCTTTTCTTCTGACTCTATCAATCTTAGCAAATTAGGTGGTAAGTCGTAGTTTTCTGCAGTCTTTTTGTCGTCAATTTCACCAATGTCAATACATTTCTCAAAGTCGAATTCTGAATCATTAATGAGATTGCATTCGCATCCATTATAGGAGACCTGGAAAGGCGTAAACAAAAATAATATAGATAGTCGTATAGGAAGACAAAATAAAAGATGAGTTATAAAAGAAATGGCAAATGAACCGAGACATAATGTATCATAATTGTCATTTATTAGAATGATAACTTCATAAAAGGAGCTCATGCACAAAAGAAACTCTTATAACACTCTTGGTTAGAAGTGTTTGAGGACTTAGTTTGTTAACCAGAAAGAGACCTAAATACAACAAGTAAATCTACAACATGCCAATTCTTCAATTCAAATCCTGGAGGGCACGGGTAAATGGTCCCTTCTTCGGTTTTGTTTTTCTCTTCTCCTTCTTGTTCCATCATCTGGATGCAGAACCCCGCAAACCCGCGAACCAAAATGTCTCATAAAGATGGGGGATGTACATCCTCGGGGTTTCTATCTCATATCCCCTGAGCCTTGCGAGCCTCTGCTCTTTCCTTTCTCTTATCAGTCTCTCCCTGTCTTCCCTGGTCGGCTTGTATCCCAACCCAAACTTGTCTTCCTTTCTGCTCACACTTATGCTCTTCTGAATTTCTTGTAGGTTCCTTGCCAAACCTGTACCGGCCCGGCAATCCTTCCCTACGACCTGAGCAAGGTCATTTTGAGTGGCAGAGGACAACTGAGGTATAGGCATCTTAGAACCTTCTCCTACAAATGTAGTGTTCACAAACTCTAAGGTCCGGAAAGAGCATTCCCCTGCTTCCTTAATGGCTTCTATGTAGGGAATATTCGAGGGCTTTGATACAAGGAGGTCTTCTTCTCCATCGATGATTATTAATTGTTCTTTGACTCTAAACTTCACCTTCTGATACAGAGTGGATGGAATAGAACTAGCCATGTGGATCCAAGGCCTTCCCAACAAAACGTAACGATATCCATAACTTGGAAGACAATGTCAAATGTGCAAGGACCAATTTGCATTGGCAACTCGATTTGCCCCTCCACCTGCCTACGGGTTCCATCAAATGCTTGCACTACCATATGACTGTTCTTAATGTGGGACTCATTGTTGGGCAGTTTGGCTAGTGTAGTCATAGGCATGACGTTTAGCGCGGAGCTGTTATCAATGAGGACTTTCGCAATGATATGGCCGTTGTAGCGGGCAGTGATCTGAAGGGATTTGGTACTACCCATCCCCTTAGGCATGATCTCGTCATCGTTGAATGCTATGAACTTGTTAACAGCCACATTCCCCACTACTTGGTCAAATTTCTCTACAGACACGTCATGAGCCACGTATGCCTCATTCAGCACCTTCAAGAGCGCTCTTTAATGGGTCTCCGAGTTCATCAATAATTCCAGGATGGATATGCGAGCCGACAAGCACTTTAATTGTTCAACAACGCTGTATTCGCTGTGCTTGATAAATTTGAGAAATTCACAAGCTTCCTCCTCCGTCATAGGCTTGCTCATTTTTCGTTCAACTGCGTTTTCAGGGTTGATCTCTTCTTCATCGGTCTTAGATTTACCTTTTCTGACATTTTTTTATGCTTCCAATGCATGGCATCTCCCACTCCTAGTGAAACCCCCAACACTGGTTATGTCTACGGCAGCTGCAGAAGCATTGAAAATTGGTGTAACGTTAATAGGCTCTAGTGACGCGAATTTGCATTCGTACCTCCAAGGCACAACCTTATCATTCTTGTAGGGAAATGGGATCGACACTTCAATAGTCACCATCGGTCTTCGCACCTTTGGTGTTTCTCTTATCGGCGAGTTCTGGCTTTCGCCACAGTAGATAACCAATGGTTTCGGCTTAACCTATCTTTCAGGGGCTTTCGGGGTTTCTTCAATTACTACATCCACGGATTCTTTCTTTCATTTTGTGGAGAATTCTGCTATGCCAATATCCATCAATTCTTGAATTTTAGCTCGAAAGTCGAAGCATTGGTTAACAGTGTGTCCCATCAAACCTCCATGATACCTATAGAAGCGTTCAAAATTCAATTCCGGCCTTGAGGTTTCTGCCCCATGCTGATTGGTTTAAATAGCCCTATCGCAATCATATCATCCAAAACATTTTCCATATGAGTCTGGACATTCTCAATCCTGGATATCACTCGGCATCCTTTCCCTTCTATTATCGCATTTGCTCCTGTTTTCCCATGGTCGGGTAACGGATTTGCCGTGACGTTAGGCTCCCCTTTGGCTGTGAAACTCAAACAACCGACCCTGATTAGATGTTGCACTTTGTGCTTAAGTGCAATGCAGTTCTCCATGGAGTGACCCCGGTTGCCTCCATGGTAATCATAGTTCATGTTTGGGTCGTACCACCTTGGGTATGGGGGTTTCATGGGTTCAAGGAACATGGGTGCCACTAGATGGTTTTGAACTAACTTGGGGAAGAGATTGGAGTTTGTCATGGGAATCGAGTCGAATGGGGGTGTTTGTTGAGTTGGCTGAGGTGCCCTCTGATTAGTGCTCACATTGTTTACTGGACTGGTTGGGTTGGGAGCAGGTACAAGTTTTGGCATGGGTGATGGTGTATACACTGGTGCTGGTGGTCGATAACTCATTGGGTATTGGGGTTGTGTAGGAGGGTAGAAGTATGGGTTAGGGGAGTAACTGTAGGGTCGGCTTGTAGGATATTGAGTATAGCTTTGTGGTGGTCGATTTTCATATGAGGCCGCTTGCACTTCTTCTTATTTCTTCTTTGTTGCCCTTACCTTTTTACTGTTGGCAGTTTCGCTTCCCTCGTTCTTACCACTTTTTATGGCGCTCTCTATCATCTCGCTAGAAATGACCATATCAGCAAAATTCTTGGTAGCATTTTTGACCAACCTGTCATAGTATGGCCCTCGCAATGTATTGATAAACAATACAGTGGTTTCTTTTTCTGTAAGAGGTGGTTGTACTTGAGCAGCCAAGTCTCTCCACTTCTGGGCGTATTCTTTAAATCCTTCTTATGTTTTTTTTTTTCCATGTTCCGCAGGGATAACCTATCAGGCGCCATGTCAGCCATGTGCTTGTATTGTACCAAGAAGGCTCTTACCAAATATGTCCAAGTATGAATGCGACTGCGATCTAGTTGGTTATACCGTCTTGCGGCTGATCCTTGCAAGCTGTCTTGAAAATAGTGGATTAATAATTTGTCATTATGAGTGTGCCCATCCATTTTACATAGAACATGGTGATGTGAAATGAAGGGCATTTGGTCCATCGTACTTTTCAAATTTCGAGACCTTGAACTTTGGCGGTATTACCAAATCCGGAACTAAGCTTAGTTCACTTGCATCAACTTTTTCGAAGGCATCCAGCCGTTCTATTGCTTTGAGTCTCTCTTCTAGCATATCATACTTATGCTTCATCCCGACATCCTCCACTTGTTCCGTCAAACTTCTTCTCAACTTTTCTTGCTCTAGGGGGTCATTCAAGTTTGGGACGTGGACTGGGTTCAAAAGATTAGTCCCTAGGTCAGATGCGAGTTATCCTTGACCTTGTTGTCCTATGGGACTTGGCGTGCCGATGTAAACATAAGGTTGTCCTCCCACTAGAGGTTCCCCTTGTGGATGCCCGTCTTGTGTCACTTGGGCATGGGTCGGGGTAAAACCTGGTGGGTATTGAGGATCTCCATTGTTGCTTTCTTAGGGTCGGGGTTATTCCCTTACCATTGAGCTTTCGGGTGGCCCTTTTCCTCTTGTCAGACTCATCATCATTTCCATCATCTTGGCCATTTGCTCTCGTGACTCTTCCTAGGACCTTGCTATATGTTCCCGTACTTCCTGTTGAGATCTGCCCAGCTGTTCTTGCAATTCTTTCTGCGCCCTTTCCATTCTCTCAAAATGGAGTCACCACCAATCTTTTTTGTCTAGGTGTGATTGGCCACCTATTGAAATCAGTTTTAGTAAAATATTTTAAAATTAATTAAAATATTTTAAAACCAATTTCGAAGTTTGTTTTTTAAACCAGAGAGAAAACAAAATCAGGTTTTGGAGTCGGTTACGTGCGGGGAAGGATTAGCACCCCCGCGACGCCCGTTTAGAAAATGGTACCATTTAATCACATGTTATCTTAAATCTCGATTTAATGGACTTGACATCGGTATTTAAAGATAATTCTCTTTTTATTCTTATTTTTATTTTTATTCAAAACATGTTTATTCTTTTTTTTTTTAGAATTTTTATTATTTTTTTGAAAAATGAAAGTGAACATAAATCTATTATCGAGAATACTCATTAAATATTCCCAACACTCTTGGTGGTATTTAACGAGATCCTCTCACCTCAAGATATCTTAGGAATCACAACTGTGATATCCTTCGAATTTCGTCGTTGGCAATCTACACCATTTTTTTTATGCATATGATGCGAATATTTAAACATAGAATGCACACGGTTAAACATATAAAACATAAGATTAAATACATAATTATACGATTAAACATACAAATCATAATATTAAAAAAAAAAAGAGCATAGCAAAATATCGAGCACATAAACATTCATTATTTATTCATCTTTATTTTGAATATTTCCTTTTTTGAGCGAAAACGTATTTTTTGGATCGAGCATATCGCTAAATACTTTCACCAGTCGTGGTGATATTTAACGAAATTCTCTCACTTCAGGATCTCTTAGGAATCAACTGTGACGTCCTTCGAATTCCGTGTTCACCTCCATTTTTTTTGTACAAATGCACGTGATGCAACAAACAAAGTGCGTGAAATTTATTTATCTTGAAAGTTCACTTCTTATTACTTGACTAGAAGCCTGATTTTTTTTTTTTATCTATTATTATTTATTTACTTACTATTATTTTGACTTTAAGAAAATACTCGTATCTTAAATGATTACCAATGTTGAAGTTTACACAAAACTAATTCTTAGAATGCTAATTTAACTTACGTTGAGAATAACAATTTGTTAGAGTTTTTTTTTTTTTTTTATAGCAAAAATAACCAATTTACTATATTTATTTGTACTATTTTTTATAATAAATGTTTTTATTTGTTTAAATCTTAAAAGCATTTTGTCTTCACATAATAATAAAAAGAAATATTAATTAAAAATGAGGGCTGCATAAATAAAATAAAACAAATAAGAAAAATAAAAATAAAAATAAAATAAAATAAAATAAATGAATGAATATACCAATGTTTTTGGGCTTAACCCAATAAAGGAGACACCTGGGCCCAGGGGCAAGTAGTGTTGGCTGGTAGGCTTAGGTCAGTTTGGATGAAAGGGGGCTGGGTCGGAGCTTGGGCACGGGTCGGGTCTGGTCTTTCTTCTTCCCCTTTTTTTTTTTTTGACCGGGTTACACTTGGGTCGGATCTTTAACGGGTCCACACGCGGGTCGCCTTGACTCGCTTAATTTTTTTTTCTTTCCCTAAAACGGCATCGTTTTGGGTGCCTTTATAAGCCTTCTTTTCCCTTTTTTTTTTTTCCCTTTTCCTTTCTCCTTTCTCCTTTCTCCTCTCTCCTCTCTCTGTCCTCCCTTCCGAAATCCTCTCTCTCTCTCTAGTTCTTCAGCCACTAACCCAAAAACCCAGGAAAAACCCAGAATCTGGCTAGTCACCACCGCCCACCGCCGGATTCGGATCCGACCCGGGCTAAAAACGATCTACAAATTTGAAATGTTGCATATAAAATCAAACTTTTAAAATGATCTACAAATTTTCAAATATAAACAGAATAATAGTATTATAAAGAAAAGCTAATAAATTGGTGGGAAAAGCTAATAATGCATATTATATAAGGTAATAATGCATATTATATTACTATTTGGTGGAAAAAGCTAATAAATTGATATGAAAGGAAAAAGGAAAATAAAATACCAAAAGCATAATTGATTAACTAAAAATTGTAAAACCTACAAAAAATATATATATTTTGAGTTGAGTCGATTCAAGAAATCAATATTTTATAATCGAAGTAATGCACAAAGTAATAAAGAAATTGGATGATAATATTTAATGAGATCTGATTGGAAATGGAAAACAAATATTTTGAATTAAATCAAAATTGTACATTTGGTTTCGAAAGTAGTTTATATTTTAAGACATTAGTTAAAAAAAAAAAGTAATTCCAAAAAATTACCATAATTTTAGGAGAATTTGATTTTACGTATAAATTTAATATTTTTCAATAATAAACAAAGCCATAGAAGGTAAGAATAATTATATTTAAAAGAAAATTAATGTAAAAAAAATCGTGTAAAAAAGTACAAATTTATATCAACTAAAATGAAAATAAATTTTATATGAAATTTAATAAACAATTACATAGCACAAAAAATAATCAATTAATAATATTTAGACCTTTTAACATGAAATATCATTTCCTTTCAAAATCACCTGTGCAAAGAACCTTACTCTGATACACATATATAAATATTGATTAATTAACTTTTTTCTTTTGAAACCATTGTTAGAGAAGAATCACAAAATTACAAAGAAGCATATAATAGAAAGAATCAAATCCAATCATCAAGAATCACTGCATACCCTAACCAACACAAATACTTACCCCTTTAAACCTATACAGTAGCTTGCGATTTCTTAACACCAATTATCTATAAGACTATAACTTTGGTTAAAACCACTTTTATACAAAATCAAATTGCTATATATTTTTATATGAAGTTTTTTCAATGTATCTAAATTATAATTCAGCACAAAAGAAGTAGATGAAGAATGGTTACACCTACCGTAAATCTAAGACATCAATGATTCCAATCAAAAGAAAAAACTAACTACACTATTTCCTTTCAAACTTAGCACATATTGCATCATAAGTTTGATATGCATCCATAAAAGAAATTTGTACAAAATAAATGTTATATAATCATTTTGCAAAAAAAAAAAATGTTAAAAAATCAAATTATTTCATAATAAAATCCAATAACGAAAAAAAGTTCAGCAAATGATTACAACATTAAAAAAAAAATAAAAAAAAAAAAAGAGAAAAAAAAGAAGCGCATAAGAATCAGTACTTGCACAAATAAATTGAAGTAGTGTTTACTATACTCTACAACAAGATTTTTATAATAAGTTCAAAACATATAGTCATAAATACAATTAATGAGGTCAATTACTACAATTTGAAAAAACTTCAGAAGGAAAATCGAATTATAGAATATACCAATTATATTTTGAATTCAATCTCATATTTTTATTCATTTATGAAAATGGTAAATATTATTTAAACATAGAATTTAGATTAATGGGAGATATGAAAAGAAAATATTATTAATTAATGAAATTTTCAAGTTAAAATCACAAACATTTGGTTGGTTGGAGTGGTTAGTGACTCCAACCCCCTAGATGAGAATCAAGGTTCGAATCTTGAGAGTCTACAATATTTGGAGAGTTTTACTATTACACTTCGTCCAAACAAAGATTAGTCTTCCATCCCTCATAAAATGAGGGTGGAAGGACACCAAATTAGAGTGCGAGGACACCTTGGGTTTACACCCAAAAAAAAAATTCAAGTTAAAATCTTTCTTAAAATGTTGAAATATGACTTAATGGTAGGACACATGTCAAAAAAATTAGGATGCTCACATAAGACATTCTTTTTTTTTTTTTTTTAAAAAAGACTTTGACTTTATATATCTTATATAAAATATAAGATGGATCTTGGAAATAATTATAACATATTTATAACTTTTGAATGACTAATTGATTTAAAAGAAATTAAAAATATTTTAAATTGGGAGTAATTTATTATATGTATAGAATTAATAAAAATATTTTTTAATGAGAGTCATTAAATGTAATTATAATTTTTATTTACGTATTGGATAAATTTATTATTCTTATATAAATATATAAAAATCAAAATTTTTGATAAAAAGGGAAAATATCCTATGTGTATAGGCCATAGAGTTGACATGTGGATAGCCTTAAAAAATCGTCATATGTCATCTAATAAATGCATTTTATTTTATGTATTTTTAATATAAAGAGAATTTAATAAAACTAAATTGATTACATTTACCATTTTTTTATTATTTACCTTAAACACTTCTCAATTAGATTCATATTAAAAGTAATTAAACTTTAATTACCATCATTAATACATATAATAATTTTGTGTCATATTTTTTTAATTTGTGTAAAAACATATTCACTTTCCAAAAAAAAAAAAAAAAAAAACAATTTTGTGTCATCATTATAGCATTGAATAATCTATTGTTTAACATTAGAAAATTCCAATTATTTATATTTCAAAATTCAAGCTTAAAAAATATTTTTATTTTAAAACAAATATTCATGTGCAATGTACATGACAACAAATAATAAACAAATAAAAATCACAAGTAAATAAATTACAATAACAAAAATTAAATAAAATTATAAAATATAGAAGTCATCTATAAGCTGTCAAGAAAGTAACTTTTATTTTGCAATTTAATATCTAGCTATTAAGGATCCATTTGGATTTCCGATGGAAGCACCTCTAGTCGGAAATTTTCAACATTCTTTACTCAAGTCCAACTCGTAGACCCGAATTACTGTTTAAAAATCATTTTTATTAATAATTATATATTTTTATAATTAAATTTAAATAAAAAATATTTTTATTAATAAATAGTAATTCGGGTCGGGCCGGATCAGATCGGACCGACCCGAATAAAAAAAAATATTTACCTAGATCGACTCAATACGGACCGAGAATTTAGTCCGATCCTTGAACAGGTCGGCCTCCGATGCAATGAGAGTGCCTTTCACTTAGAAACCAAATGGATCCTAAGAAAATCAACAAAAAGAGATGCCCTAATGTTTTGGGCAAGTGCCAGCTGCTTTGGCTATTGATTCGTTACATTAAATTGAAATTTCAAAGCAACTGGATTATTTCAATACCGAACCATGCAATTAGAAACAAAATTCAATTAATAGCCATGTAATCAACCATGAATCCATATGCAAAATGCTATCAGTTGCAAATTAAATAAAACAATTTAAAGGGGAAGTCTAATATTTTATTTCGAAATGATCAATAAGTTTCAATTTTTTTTGTATATTTATTGGGATAAGAGTTGTAAATATTAGGATTCGAATTTCAAGTCTGTTGGATGTTACTTTTTAAAGATGACTGTAATCAACCTAATTTTGTCCAGGGATCAAGCCTCTCTAAGTCTCACCCAAGTCACAACTCAAGTCGAGTCCCAAGTCAAGAAGTCAAATGAAGTTACCAATCTTTAATTCTTTCGATCCATTAATTTGATTTCTTTAATGTGAACGAGTTTTTAATTGAGTACGATTTCAATCAGGCTCGATAATCGGATTGAATTCTCTTTATAAATGAATCAGGCTTCACTGCAAATTAGGGCCCAATTTGAATTTCAATGTTGGATTTTAATTAGGTCAAATATTGATTAAGTCCAAAATTAATTGTGCCAATCTCATTATTGGGCTCAAGATTCTATTTAATCAAAATTGGATTGAATCCAAGCTTTTATTTGGGCTTGTAAAATTATTGGGCCAAATGAGCCAAGCAGGCCACCTGGTGGCCCAGCACCCTCCTGGTGGCCGAAAGGGCCATCCCCCTGTACACCCACCGCCCACAGCAACCAACTTGCACCCTTGCTACGCAGCCACCGCCCCTAGCCTGCCCTGCTAGCCCCCCTACATTACTTCCTGCAACATCCACCGCCCTTAAGGATCCACCTGTCTAGCCTGCACAACCCAAGCCCAGCAAACCAACTTGTACCCTAGCCCAATACAGCAAGCCATCACCCCTAGCCTACCCTGCCAGCCCCATACATTGCTTCCTGCAACATCCACTGCCCCTAAGGATCCACTTGCCTAACACGCCACCTCCCCTCGCTCCTTTACCACCGCCCTAACACCCAACTCCTAACCATTATAAAAATCAAAGCTCAAACCACAAGGTTCAGTTCGGCTCCCTTCACTCACTCACACCTACCGTTTGGTTCGGCCCCAGTCTCGACCCCCCCATTCGCGTCCCTTACAGCCACAACCCACACCCACGAAACCGATACGTCACCCTACACCCACAACCAGACTATCACACACCAAAAAAGCAACAAATAACCACCAAAAAAAAACAAGACAAAAAACTGAAAACACAAACATAAAAATAGGGGGTTCGGCCATTTAGGATTCAGAGGGCTCTAGGGATTTGTTCACCAAACCTAAGAGTGAAAGTGTAGAGAGGAGGGAGAAGGAGGTTCTGTGGAAGTTTGGTGTCGATCCAACGACTGTCGGAGGAGATCGGAAGGTGAGGGGTTTCGGATTTGGGGTTTAGATCTACAAGATTTGGGTTTCATTTGGAGAAAAATAATGGAATATTTGGGAAGAGGAAGAGGAGAGGAGTGTTTTTGGGTTGTTTTTGGTCTAAATATTCATCGACGATGGCAGAAGACGGCGAGGCCGGTGCCGAAATCTAAAAAACTTTGTGTTTCCCAACGAGAGAGGGAAGAACAAGAGAGAGAGAATAGAGAACTAGAGAGAGAGGAAGGCAGAAAATGAAATAAAAAAAGTTTTTGGGTTTATATAAGGGGCACCGAACGTGCCGTTTCTTATTTAAAGGCCAGGGTTCGCGCAAAACCCGTCTGCGACATTATCAAAATTTCTGCATCGTATTATCAATTTTTTATAAACATTATCAAATTCATGTATGCGACAATCACGATGCGTTACGTAACGCTTGTAACACCCATAATCGTGATATTGTGTTTGCGACGAAATTCGCGATCATGATTTAAACTATTGGCAGACAATAATAGAATGTAAGCATTTTGCATACTCCTGCAATTGCTGATGGTCAAACAACTCCTTCTGGTCAATCTTCTCCATGATGATATTTATGCATTGAAATCTCTTCTTCAAAATTGAAATCTAAAAAAAAAAAAAAAAAAAAACCACTAATATCATTATCGTTTAAAGGAAAACATATGAAAACAACTGCCACTAGTAGCATTAGTGCTCGCAAAGCATGTTATCAATGGACCAAATGTACTAATGAAAACAGAACCTGTAAGAATCATCTAACATTAATCACATAAGAATTTATTTATCTAAGTGATACTGGAAAAAGATCAAAACAGAACCACAAAAGAAACAAATAAAGAGAAAGACAGAGAGCAGAGGAGTTATGTTACCCGGATTCGGGGTGAATTTCGGATACGAGTATATGTTCGACATGAAAATATGCGACGAACACAGATGTCAAACAAGAGTACTTTAAGAAAAACGAAGAATCTGAATAACATAGTAGTAGAGGGGAGGACATATTCTTATGCTAATAAAACCCCAACAAAGTGTACTTGCAGATGAAGGTGCAAAGGAGGGCTCATCCTTTTATATGATCTAATATAATCTATAAGAGAAAATCAACTCATCTGATCATCTCATTAAAAAGGACCAAAAAGTGAAAACACTTCTTAAGGCTCAATTGCTAGATATAAAGCTGAATGGATAGCTCATTTTACTAGATAATTGATTGAACTTGTTGTGCGGAAATAGCCCAAGACGTATAAAACCGAAAGATACAGAATAAATAACACAGACATTTTACGTGGTTCGGCCAATGTGCCTACATCCACAGGAGGAGGAGCAAAGCTTTGTATTATCGGAGATGGAGTATTACACCAGATACATATTACATAGTGTTTACTTTAGCACTAAACTCAACACCTCAATACTCAGACACTCTCTATTGCCTGCCTTACTCTCTCAACTCAGCTCTCCTTTTACAAACCATGAAGCAAGCCTTTTAAATAGGCATTTCATTAAGTGTGAACACACTTAATGAAGAGTGAGAAACAATAAATGAAACAGCTATTAAGCTGCCAACATTCATTTTGCCAGCTGCTTCATAAATGTCGTTGACATTTTGAAGCTTCCACGAAGCTTCCCTCCTTAGTTTTGAGCCACGAAATCAACAATCTCTACCTTGGCGAGAATCCACTGAGGTTGCTTCCTCCATTCCTCCTTCAGGTGCTTTAAACTCGAGAGATATTGATCAAGTTCAAACAATATTGGAACTTGATCCCAGAAACAATCTTGGTAAGCATGTCTGCATAATTATCTGCAGTCCCGATCTTCTGTAGTAGGATGTTTCCTTCATCTACCATTTCTCGAATAAAGTGGTAACGCACATCAATATGCTTGGTCCGACCATGATGAACTTGGTTCTTTATTAGGCAAATGGCACTCTGACTATCAGAAAACATCTACCTCTTTCTGAACAATCCCCAGATCATTGATCAATCCGTGAAGCCAAATAGCTTCCTTGAAAGCTTCTGTTACAGCCATATACTCTGCTTCTGTTGTAGACAGAGCCACTGTTGACTGTAATGTTGATCTCCAACTTACTGGTCCTCTTGCCATAGTGAACACATAACCAGTAGTAGACTGTCGCTTGTCAAGATCATCAGTATAGTCTGAATCTACATATCCGACCAGATGCTTACCTATAGTTTTATCTCTCTCAAATTTCAAGCCAATATCCATAGCACCATGAATGTACCGTAGAATCCATTTCACAGTTTGCCAGTGGCCTTTACCAGGATTGTGCATGTAATGGCTCACCATACTTACGGCATGTGAAATGTCAAGTCTGGTACACACTATTGCATACATCAGGGCACCAACTGCATTTGCATATGGAACATGATCCATTTGCTTATTCTCACCATCTGTACTTGGTGACATCAATGCACTGAGTTTAAAATGTGGTGCTAACGGAGTACTTACAGATTTGGTCTTATCATCAATGCCAAATCTCTCAATCACTTTCTTCAGATACCGAGTCTGAGTCAATTTGACTACACCCTTTTCTCTATCTCTTCTAGTTTTCATCCCAAGAATTTTCTTGGCTTCTCCAAGATCCTTCATCTCGAACTCTGAGCTCAATTGAGCCTTCAGCCTGTCGATCTCCACCTTGCATTTAGATGCAATCAGCATATCATCAACATATAAAAGCAAATAGACAAATGTACCATCTTGAAATTTTTGAAAATAGACACAGTGATCAAATTGACTACGTGTGTACCTTTGATTCATCATAAAAGTGTCAAACTGCTTGTACCACTATCGCGATGACTGTTTCAAACCATACAGTGACCTATTCAACTTGCATGCCCAATCTTCACGACCGGGGACTCTGAACCCATCTGGTTGAGTCATATAAATTTCCTCCTCTAAGGAACCATGGAGGAATGCAGTTTTCACATCAAGTTGAACTAATTCCAGGTCAAATTGTGCTACCAAAGCCAGTAAAATTCAAATAGATGCATGCTTGACAATAGGAGAGAATACCTCGTTGTAATCTGTTCTTTCTTTCTAAGCGTAGCCTTTGACTACCAGTCTGGCTTTATATCTGATATCGTCATTGCCGGTAGCATTTTTTTTTGGCAAAGACTCATTTACACCCAATTGCTTTTTTGTGTTTTGGAAGTGGAACCAACTTCCAAGTCTGGTTCTGATAAAGTGATGTCATTTCTTTATCCATCGCCATCTTCCACTTGTCATGCTTAAAGCTATGCACAGCTTCTCTATAGGTGTTCGGGACATCGTCGTCAATTACTGAAAAGGCGTATGCCACCATGTCTATGTACCGGGCAGGTTTCTAAATATTTCTTTTTGGTCTACTGGTGGCAACAGATTCAGGTTGTTGATTGATTTTTAGTGATGACTCCTCCACTTCAACTGAGATGTCATCAAATTCAGGTTCAGACTCATTAGTACTATGAACAATATCTTCATGTTCAAACTCCACCTGCCTCAGAGAATCTGGGTTCTCATTCTCTTTCTTTGGAGTTTTCTGTTTTAACATTGCAGATTCGTCAAAGGTAACATCTCGGCTCAGGATGATCTTCTTTGACTTAGGGTTCCATAGTCAGAATGCCTTAACTTCTTCACTAAAGCCCAAGAAGACAACTTTCTTGGTTCTAGGATCCAGTTTTGATTCACTAACGTGAAAATATGCAGGCATCCGAAAATAAATAGTCGACCATAACCAGAAGCAGAATGTCCGGACCATACCTCTATAGGAGTTTTCCCGTCAAGTGTTGTGAGGTTAGTCTGTTGATGATGTGAGAGGCGTACATCAAAGCCTCTGCCCAAAATGCTTTGCTCAAGCCTAACTGGGATAACATGCACTGAACTTTATCAACCAAAGTTCTATTCATCCGTTCTACAACTCTATTATGCTGTGGAGTGCCAGGACAGTGAAGTGTCGGATTATCCCTTCATCCTGACAGGTTTCTTTGAATGGATCTGATTTGTATTCTTCACCATTATTAGATCTTAGTCTCTTGAGCTTTCTCCCGGTTTAGGTTTTGATCATCTTCTTCCATTTCAAGAAGATATCTAGTACTTTCATTTCATAGTATAAACCCAGACATATCTGGAGTAATCATCAATAAAAGTCACAAAATAGTGTTTACCTCCCAATGAAGCATTTTTGGAAGGCTCCCAGACAACAGTGTGAACATAATCCAGTGTTGCTTTTGTGATGAATTGTTGTGCCGAATTTGGCTCTCGTCTACTTGCCTAAGATGCAATGCTCGCAGAACTCAAGTTTTCCAGTTTTGGCATCTTTTAATATGCCTCGCTTCACCAAGTTTTGCAAGGCCTTCTCTCCAACATGCCTTAAGCGCATGTGCCAAAACTCGAGAGGTGTTAGATTCATCGTCTGCAGTGTTGTTGGAGACTGCTGCTCTTCTAGTAACTGTATGTGCGTCAAGGTAATATAGATTTCCTTTCAGAGTACCCTTCATAGCTAAAAATGCTCCTCGTACAACCTTCAGGACTCCATTCTACATGGTCACCTTGTAACTATTAGAGTCTAAGACCCCCAATGATATGAGGTTCTTCTTCAGATTCGGGACGTATCTTACATCTGTAAGCCGTCTGATTGTACCGTCATGCATATTTAGGCGGATCATTCTAATACCATTTGTGTAACAGATATTATTATTGCCCATAAACTCGCTTCCTCCATCAAGCTCTTGAAAGCTTGAGAACCATTCTCGGTTCGGACACATATGGTAGAAACATTCGGAATCCAGAATCCATTGAGTGGAAGGGTTGACTAATGTTGAAACTGTAAAAGAAGAGTCTTCTTCCCCCTTAGTCTTCTGAGCAATGTTCACATTCGACTTTTCTTTGTTAGGATAGTCTTTCTTCCAATGCCCTTTCTGATGACAAAAGGCGCACTCATCCTTTGCAAGTCGTCGATTTGATGATTCTCCTTTTGAACAGGATCTACCTCACCTACTTGATCTTCCAGCTCTTTTGTTTTCCGTCCTGCCTCTGGATACAGTCATAGCTTTTGGTGTGGTATCCCTGTGATCAGACTGACCCTTTTTTTCGATACTCATTATTCACCAAAGCATTTGATACATCTATGAATTTAACCTCATTCTTTCCATAAAACATAGCAATGGCTAAATGATCATAGGTTTCAGGCAAGGAATTCAATAACAACAGAGATTTCTCTTCGTCTATGATTTCTATATCTAGATTTTGCAGATCGGCTAGGATTTTATTAAAATTATCTAGATGTTCAATCATAGAGATACCTCGTGTCACAACCTAAAAAATAACAAGTCTCATCGCAAGACTTTATTAATCATTAAGCGTGACATTAAAAAAAGAGGAAAAGTCGACTTAATTCTTCTTAAAAAATGAAAGTTTTGAAAATGACCTTAAAAAAGACATGGAGTTGCCACCAATCGGTTTTAGCTATGTGTGATCGGCCACCTATTAAAACCGGTTTTGTAAAATATTTTAAAATTAATTAAAAAATTTTTAAAACCAATTTTAATTCTGCGTTATAAACTAGAGAAAATCAAAGAATCGGGTTCGGGACTCGATTACGTGCGGGGAAGGATTAGCACCCCCACAACGCCCGTAAAAAATGGTACCTTATTAATCGTGTGTTATCTCAAGTCTCGGTAAAAAATCGATTTTAAATTTGGTATTTTAAGTTAATTCCCAATTTAAAGAAAAATAATTCCATTTTTAATTGAAAATGATCCGAAATTTATTAAGTTAAAATTTTTCTATATTTCCCGACAAACGTGGCAAAATATAGAAATTTTTACTTATTTAGAAAATTTTTCGAATCATTCTCATTTTAAAGAAGATATTCCGCTATTAATGATAATTGATGATATCCTCCCCAGCAAACCCGACAAAGAACTCATGAATTATTTTAACTCGAGAATATCTTTATTTTATTGAAAATCATTATCTTTTTCAAAACATTTAAAAAATATATATGAATATGAATATGTGTGACATAAATAAAATGACATAGCAAAGTCTAGATAATATAATGTAACCTAAATGATATGATATAATTTAAATGGTGTAGCATATTCTAAATGAAATGAAATATCCTAAGTATCATGGTATATTCTAAGTGACATAATATATTTTATAGGAAATGAATAACCTATGTGACATAACATATTCTAAATGAAATAAATAACCTATGTGACATAATATATTCTAAATGAAATGAAATGACCTAGGTAACATGATATATTCTAAATGGAATATAATGATTTAAATGACATGGCAAATGTAAATGATATGGCATATTTTAAATGACATGACATATTCTAAATGATATAATCTAAATGACATGGAATATAATCTAAGTGACATGAAATGACATGAAACATAAAATAATGCTATTATGAAATATGCATGAAAATAAAATAAAAATAATAATGCATGAACATAGTATATGCTAAATAATGTGACAAAAATAAATGACTAAATAAAAAGCATAGGATAGCATGAAATATTGAAAACCATATAACAAACAACATAACACCATAAAATATAAATCAAAATAATAACAATACCATAGAAAATTATCATAGCAAAAAATCATATATTATACAATATGCATGAATATGAAAAATGCAATGCATGAAAATGTATTTTTTTCTTTAAATAAGGAAATCCGTATATCTAAAAAGATATCCGGCTACCTTAGGAAAAGACATCAAATTAAATTTTCAAAAACGAAAAAAAAAAAACTTTGTCATTGTTTGAAAACAATTTTGAAAATCTTGGATAATAAAATCTCTTAGCCGAATCCCTTTTAAAAGTGGCTCTAATTTTCTCAGTTTAAAATCCCGGACTTGACCACCCTTAACCCGAGGGTTATAAAATCATTTTTAAAGTTTAAAATAGTCTAAAAACCAAGATAGGACAGTAGCTAAAGTCCCTAACCAACCTTTCTAAATGCCTTAGCCAAATTCAACAAATTTTTTTTTAATTCAAATCTGCCTTTACTGTCTAGTTTTAAAACACGATTTTTTAACCTATTTTGAAAATTTCAAAAAAAATCTAAAAAAAATACTGGAGACTCAGAACATGTAAAACTACACGGAAAAAAATTGTCTTAATTTTCTGATTAAAGATGACTTCCCATAAAAATCGAGAAAGTCCGAGTACTGGATGAAAAATTGTTTTGCCAAAACACATTTTTTTGTCTTTGATAAAATCATTTAAAAATCAAAGTAAAAAAGTTGGAGACTCTCCTAAAGACCTGAAAATAGTAGCCAATACTTCTAAAAAGTTAGACAAAAATTGGCTAAAGTAAAAAAAAAAAAAATATCACAAAGGTAGAATAATCAATTTGACAACTCTTTAATTTTCCACAAGTATACTCAAGTGAGCATGACTTTAAGCCATTGATTAGCCTAAGTCATAAATCATGTGGCATGACATGAGATGCATGAACATATAGCAAATTGAATGCATGGAATGCATGGTTTAAAACCTAAGTGATATCGAAAATGCATGGCATAAATAACCTAAATGCCTAGCATGAGTTTGCTTAGCAATAAATGCTATCCTAACTTAATATGCATGAAATGCTTGATAATGAAAATGTGACTTAGACCTAATGTGTTATGAAATGCATGGCAATACAAAGTGACCTAAGACCTAAACAGCATAGCAATGCGTGGCAATACCAATATGATCTAGACCTTATATGCATGGGAATATACATGGCAATACAAGGATAGCCTAAAATGTCATGAGAATGCATGAAAATATCATGAACATATAATGACCAATAAACCTAATATTTATGCATGAACAAGCAGCAGCTAATACACCATTTCATGGCATAGTAATGCAAAGCAATGGTATCTAAACAAAACATAAATGCACACACAAGTAAGAAACACATGCAAAGGCCGAATGGCCACCAAATAACCTAATGCAATCCTACCTAGCCAATAACACAAACACATGGTAAACCAAATCAAAATATACAATGTTATGGCATGAAATGCAAACCTATCAACTAAACAAAATGAAAATGCACACACAAAGGAAAAAGGATCATGCTAATCGAATGGTTCTCAAATAACATGGTATAATCCTAGCTAGCAAATAACACAAACACATGGTAGCAAACATGATAATAATGCAAATATTATGACAAACATAACTCATGAACACATCAATGACAATGTAACAAACACATGGCATGGTCTAAATATGTAAACATAAATGGAAGCATACTAAGCAAGCTAACACACAAAAAATACAAACATGGTAATTTAAACATGTTCTGGCCGAATGGTCTTATAAGCCTAGCATGGTATTTCCACAAACACATGGCATGATGTATTGTTAAACTACCACAATCAAGTTAAACTACTACAAATCAAGCTAATCTAACACAAGTAAGCTAACCTAACATAAGAAAGCTAACCTACCACAACAAATCACATTAGTAAAATCAAAAATAAAATTATCTAAAAAAAAGGAAGACCATTCGGCCATGACGTAGAAAATAGTATGAAAACTTGTTGGTTTTTTTTTTATATTTTCTTTAAAAACAAAGTAAAAGCTCCTTAGAACTTATTTTAAAAACAAATTTATTTCATAAAAAAGAATAAAATAACAATCAACATAACAAAATCATGTCAACAAAATATGAAAAAACCATGAAAGAGCATAGCTACCTTGCTCTAGCTTTCCAAATCAAGAAGAAACAAGCTAAAACCCTTCTTTTTCTTCTCCTTTTTTCCTTTCTTTTTTCTCTCATTTTCTCCTTAGCTACTGCTTCTTTTTCAGCCTTCCAACCTCATGAACAAACTGCTCAACCCCCCTAATGCCCTTGGCCTAATGGCTTTCTAAAAGAAAGGTAGTTATTTTTTTCCTCATCCAATAGCTATCACTTCAAGATGCCTTCTATGTAAAATTCCACCATTAGATTAGAATAATCAGCCCTCTAAATATATGATGTCATGGAAATGATTTCATAAATAGGATGATAAATATGACATAATCTCTCTCCAACCATTGGTCCAAGTGTTGCAAATTCAAAGGCTTGATCACAAAAATAACTACGTTCCTCTTCACTTTTGGCCCTTTGATCTAAAATCTTAGCAAAAAAATCCTCCATTATGGGCTTTGCTGATTGCCCTTTTAAAATCCAGCCCAATCTCTAATTTTTTAAAGGCCTTTTTCAATTTCTTTGGTGAAATGACCTTTTTGACCCTCAAACCAATTTAAATAGCAAACGGACTCCAAATCCAAATTTTCTTTTTTCAATACTTTCTAAATAATAAAAAATTAAATTCTGGACGTTTTCATAATTTTTGGAGCCCATTTGCTATTTTTTTCAGATTTATTTCCAAAATTGCCCTTAATGCACCCGAACTTTTACCCTTTTTTAAACGAGCTCCAAATCCAAATTTTTATTCACCAATCTCTTCCAAATAATTTAAAAGTGTGATCTGAAAGTTTTCATAATTTTTTGAACTCATTTGCTATTTTTTCGAGATTTATCTCTTTGAATTTCTACATAGTAGACCCGAGATTTGGTCATTTTGCAAACGAACTCCGAATCAGGATTTTATTTTGCCAATCTCTTCCAAGTGATTTAAGAATGAGATCTGCAAATTTTCAGAATTTTTGGAGCTCATTTGGTATTTTTCTCGAATTTTCCAATTTTGCCATTTTACCTCCGAAGCCCGGTTTTGCTCAAAACAAGTTCGATTTTCAGATTTTCTTTTCCTGGGCCTTTTTCATATATTGAATTGGAACTGGTCCGAAAACACCCAATTTTTATGATCAAATTCCCTTCCGTTTTGATTTTTCCTCTTTTTAGTATCGGGAATCTCCTCGTTTTTCCGTTTTTCCTCCAATCGGCTATTTTCTCGGAATTACTTCAAACCGAGCCTTGGGCTATCCTTGTTTTCTCATTCCTCATCAATTAGGGGCTTTATTTTTACCGAATCGGGCCATTTCTGCAATTTTACCCAATTTCACCAAAATCCACCAAAAAACCCTAATTCTCGGTTTTCTTCTGGATTGACTTTTCCTTCAGTTTTTCTTCCAACTAGCTTCTCCATTACCATTATTCAGTGCTTATCTTTCATTTAGAACCTTCAATTCCGACCAATTTGATCGTTTAAGCACTTTTCTCCAAATTTTCCGAACTAGGGTTTTCTTTCTATTGAATCTTTGTAAACCAACTTTCGAACTCCATATCTTTCAATATAGACCTCGAATTATCAAAATTCTTTCACCATTTTTCAATTGAACTTCAAATCTTGATTTTGAAAGTGGGTTGACTTTTTAGTAGTTGACTTTTTAGGGTTGACTTTTTAAGGTTGACTTTTTAGGGTTGACTTTTTTCAAGTGTGACTTTTTATGTCTGCTTTTTTAAACTAAGTCACGGAGTACCACCTGCAGGATGAGAAAAGCTTTTTTGCATTTTGAAACATCACTTTAGGAAGAAAACATACCTGATTTAGTTGTCCGGACAAAATTAGGTGTCTACACCTTGTTTATACTAGAACCGGAAAAGCTTCTTCTGCAGATAGAGACGATTCTCTATGCTTGTCATCTTGTACTTGTCCTCCAATTGTTTTCAAAGACTTGTTGCATTTGTCTCCTTCATGACAAAGTATTTCTGGTCTTTGGCTAGGCATAACTGAATTATGCCACAAGCCTGACGATTTACAAAGTTCCAGTCTTCTTCAGACATATCCTTGGGCTTGGCTTTCAAGGCAATATGTGATCCTTCTCGGAATAACAGGTTCAGTACTTTGGACTGCCACATGCCAAAGTTATTGGTGCCGTCAAATTTATCCACCTCAAACTTTGCATTGGACACTGTGGTTTTTCTAACATAAGAACTGGATAGTGTATTGCTAGACAATTCAGTTTGCTTTGATTCGGGCATAGCAATTGAGCAAACTTATCAGGTCAGAGTTTTTCCAATATTTTGATAACTGATATGGAAAAACTGAAGCTGCATTTGAACCCGAAATGGTCCAATTAGCCAAAAACGGGTCCAACTGAGTACATTTTGGACAAATAGAGAATATTCTAAGAATATCCTAGTGCAGGTGGCTCGGATTGGAATCGGATTGACTTAACGGCTCGAGAAAGTCTCGGAATAGTGATTTGAACCAACTAAAAAAAAAGCCCAAAAAAATCTGGTCGGAGCGGGGATGGCGTATGGGTGCGTAAAGGCAGCGCGTGGGGCATGTGGAGTCTGGCTAGCTACCGACGCGTGGGGTGCGTATCGCGCTTAGGGATCACTCGTTTTCAACCTTCAGCTGGCGCGTGGGTGCGTGGGGCGAGTGAGAACCACTCTCAGAACTTCGGGTGGCTCATGGAGGCGCGATACGACAAAAGGATCGATCTCTGGTTTCGTCCGTTGAACTTCTCTTGATGAGATCTTTCACACGGTATGTCCAAAACACAAAATAGAGCACTTTCAGTTTTTCAGACATAATCGAAAAAGCACTCAGTTTTACACAAACCTGGCTCTGATAGCAATTTGTTGTGCAAAAATAGCCCAAGACGTGTAAAATCGAAATATACAAAATAAATAACACATATATTTTATGTGGTTTGACCAGTGTGCTTATATCCACGGGAGGAGGAGCAAAGCTTTGTATTATCGGAGATGGAGTATTACACCGAATATAGATTACAAAGTGCTTACTTTAGCACTAAACTCAACACCTCAATACTCAGACACTCTCTATTGCCTGCCTTACTCTTTCTCTACTCAGCTCTCCTTTTACAGACCATGAAGCAAGCCTTTAAATAGACATTTCATTAAGTGTGAACATACTTAATGAAAGGTGAGAAACAATAAATGAAATAGTTGTTAAGCTGGCAACATTCATTTTGTCAGCTGCTTCATAAACGTCGTTGAAATTTTGAAGCTTCCACTAAGCTTCCCTCCTTAGTTTTGAGCCACAAAGTCAACATAACTCTCTATACAACCTAGAAATATGATTATGGGAACATCTTTATCTTCACTATTCCACACCAAACTAACAGCTTGCTGTTTGCAAAATTGAATAATTTGGTCTTAAATCCAACCAATACTAGCAGCAGTATTTATGGTTAGGGATTTAAATAGCGGCTGCAACGTAATGTTACGGTCGTTATTTTACGGTTTTGTCTTCTCCCGTCGTCGATATTCATGGCCGATATTTACCGTTGACCGCGGTAGCATTCATTATATCCGTAACTGTGATAAAAGTGATGCGATCACAATTTAAATCCATGCTTATGGAAGCTTCTCTAATAATCTCAGGGATTTTAAATTGCGATCAAGGATGTATATTCGGTTGCGTCGCGTTTATCACTATCGCTGATGTAATAAATGTTATTGCGATCAATTGCGATGAATATCGACGGAAGAGAAAGCCAAAACCATAAAATAACGATCTCTATTTAAATCCATAAATGATCCACAAGATGATATGAAGAAAGGAAAAATAGCAAGTAAAGCAAGCTTTTGGGATGAAGACAGAGCTAGGTTAAACCTTTTTTCTTGCAGCAAAGTTGGTGTGAGGCAGTTCTTGTCCTGAATATTCTTCTCAAACAAGACAATCCTTTGAAGGTAGTAAAGCTTCTCTACAACTTTCCAAAAATATTGTTTCCGAGCTCTCTTCACAAGACTGGATGCTCATGGTAAACTCATCTTCTATGCAGCTATTTGCGTATGCACGCATGATACCATACTCATATGACCATATAAAAATGGCTCCTATCTGTATGTACAAAAAAAAAAATTAATTTAAATTTATACGTCAAGAAGCCTTAGATACATGCTCGAATTCATAAATAGTTTTCTTGAAAATGGTATTTGAAGGACAGTATATAAAGAGTTAGATGATTTTGATGAAGGAAATATGGTAAACATCTATGTTTCTCAGACTCTTCATTTTTCTTAAAATATCCGTGTCTGACACCTATGTGCGACACATACTTAGACATGGAAAAACTTAGAATAAATTGAGCATATCCGTGTCGGACACATACCCATATCCGATACTCACCCTTGAATCCGGATAACATATAGGTAAACATAATAACTAACAATAGCATGAAGTGATGAAACTGTCAAAATGTAATGCTTCTAAAATTGTGAAGTATTACAGTTATAAATTTATCCTACCGCCAAAGACAGTGAAGCATAAGCCTCAGCATTTGTAGAGCAAGTGGATGAATCTCCAAATGGATTATTTGATTCCTCGCAGACTGCAGGACCCATAATGAGAGGCAAGTTTCCAAAATTTCCTATGCAAATTAAATTTGCAAAAGAAACAGATCAAAAGAAAAAGGAAATGTGTCAAATTTCTTACTGTATCCAAGACAATATCTAGCACAATATGGTCGTTTACCAGGTTAATTTTTTATATCAACAACAGAGTCAATAGCAGTAAGACACAAGAAATAATGAAAACAAAAGGAAAATATACATATAAGCATGGATTTAAATTACAGTAGCGGATACATTTTTTGTCACATTGTGTTTATCGATGTTGTGGACGTAACGTATATTAACGGAATCATAAATTTTTTATTTTATTTTATTTTGCACAATTTACCGTAAAACATAGTAATTATAATTATAATCATAAGAATTTTTTTGTAATAATTTTTAAAATAATTTATGATAATTTATAATTTTTTTATTTATAAGAAAAAAATAATTTATAAGTTGTAAATTGAATTTATATACATGTAAATTGTAATTCACAATCGTGAGGTATTACGATGAAATATCGATAAAAAAAAAAAGAAACAAAATCACAAAATAACAACTTTAACATCGCCTTATTTAAAGTTTGGCATATAAGCAAAGTAGGACATTGTACCAGCAGAACAACAACCAATGACCATGCCTTGAAGGTGTTTTGGAGTTTTAGCGATATTTATGAGAAGCCAAGCAAGTGCTGAGCCAATATTGAATGTTAGCAAAATATTCACCGGCATGAACCACCTACAAAGGATTGAAACAAGAATAAAATGATACCAGTGCTTAAGATTTATCACAAGCACTTAAGATTTATCACAAGCAGGAATTTAAATTGCAGTCGCGGATGTATTTTTAATCGCGTTGTGTTTATTGCGATTGCAGACGTAAGGAATTCCATCGCAATCAATTGCAGTGAATGTCGGCAACGGAAAAAATTGAAACCGTAAAATAACAATCGTAGCGTCGCATTGAGACCGCTATTTAAATCCCTAATCACAAGATGCTGAAACCTGAGACAAGTAAGTAGTAAAACAAACTTTCAGACATGAAAATATGTAGGGGAACTTACAGGGTAACTAAACTTTCAAAAGTGATGGTTTCAGCCAAGTTGGTGGCCACAAGTGCAGGACCAAATACATAGAATACCATCTGTTTATTACAGAAAAGATAGATGAAGCAGTAAATTACTCTCTGAGTCATATTATTCTTGTTAGAAAGAGGGTTGCATTAGTGGAATCTGCATGAAATTCACTGGTACAGCAAGATATATAGGAAGAGGGAATATACATTCACTCTACTTACTCCGGCTCTTCATTTTCACTAAAATACTCATGTCCGACACATATTCAGACATGGATATGAGGATACGATCCTCCAAATATATGAAAAAATTTAGAAAAAATTAAACATACCCATGTCGGACATATACCTATATCCTACACTCACCCCCGAATCCGAGTTACGTAGCATTCACTTACTTTATTCAAATGGTTTCTGGCGTCTGGCCCCAAGAGATTTACACGATCCATAGCAAAAAACAAGCCAACACCAGTAATCAATAGTACTTTTAAAACTGGAATCAGTGCCACAATGAGCAAGTCAACAAATCCCATTGTGAAATCTTTTGAACTGAGATTGAGAGGTCTTCAACTTGATATATATACTTCTAGCAGCGAAAAACAGATCCTAATTAGCACTCACTAAAAATTAGATTTGTATGAAAAATGTTTCAAAGTTTAAATGCTATGGAGCTTCTTATTTTTCTTCAATATTTATGAAATGAGATAATTCCAACCCACCTACCATTGAATCACGGATTTAAATAGTGATCATAACGCGAAGTTGCGATCGTTATTTTACGATTTTGATTCTTTTCATATCGCTGATATTCACTATCGATATTTATCGTGATAGCATTCAATTCATCCGCAACCGCGATAAATATGACACAATCGAAAACTTGTCCACAATCGTAATTTAAATCTCTAATTAGAATATATAGTTATATTACAAAAATTCAAGATGTTTTCCCTCGTGCAGTTGATATCCATTGCACTGCACAGATCTGCAAATCTCACCAACTTGTTTCAGATATAAATTATTTTAAATGTGGCATGCATGGCCACCCATGTGTGCTCGGTGGAGCACAGTTAGAACTCCTAAGTCAATAGTTATCATACTTCGGACCAGTTTTATGAAAAACTCAATAATTCGTCCGAGTTTTTTATTGACCCGAATTTTGATGAAAAATTTCTAAATGATTATTTTTAAATGATAACCAGTGTTGTTGGAATAGAATTGGACCGGTCAGTTGGATCGATTGAACTGAAAATTGATGATTTGTCCAGTCCGGTGCATGTTATAGAACCGGATTTTTTCGAACCAGTAAAAACCTAGAAAAAATTTGAAAATTTGGTTTTTTACTTCATTTTTTTAAAAAATTTATTGTATGTGATGAGATTGAACCTTTAATCCCTTGAATCTATATTTAAGTTCATACCATTTAGTCAAATACATATTTTTATTAAATATTTACTATATTTAATATTTATTTAATATTTATTTAATATTAAAAAAAGAAATTAATACAACCGGTCGATTCAATCGGTCTAACCGATTGGACTAGTTAAACTAATAATCGAAGATCGAACCGAAAGTTTCAATTTTTTCAATATTGATGATAACTCAAATTTTACATATTATAAAATGAATTATTTAAAACCTTGAATGGATTATTAGACAGTCTAATTCTAATAATTATGATTCAATCTCTTTTTCTTAAAAATTAGTATCAAAACCAATGATACGAGTTGGGTGCAAGTGAATTTTATGTTGGGACCAGAATAAAAAAAAAAATTATAACTTTTTTTAAATCAAAATAAATTTTTATCATATTTTAGATTATTCTTTAAAGATTAATAGAGATTTGAGAAGTCAACTCTCTTTGGATCCGTCCCTGGCTGAGCCCCATACGTGCATGGGTTCTTTAGTGGTGTGCATGATTAATATTAAGTCGGGCACGTGAAAAATTGTAAAAAAATAAAAACTTGGGCAGGGATTTATATCTGATTTTAGATCTATAAGAATGAGCAGAGAATTTTAAATTTTTGGAGTGCAAGTGTCATACAATATAAAAAAGAGTTGATTACCCATTTTTTAACTTATAATATTAAAAAGTTGTTTAACGAGGGCCTGTTTACGGCAGATTTGGTCGGGTCAAAAGGTTAATTGTCGTCGATCTAACTTTCTCCAGCCTGGACCGGTACTTCCCCCTTACTAGACCTGGTTATGAGTTGGGTCGGACCGCGATCCGATTTTTTTTTTTTTAATTTTTTTATCCAGGCTCTGTAGCTTTGAATTTACTGTTTATCGGATTAAAAAAATATATTTTTTAATTTTTTTATATTTTTATAATTAAAATTAAATAAAATAATATTATTATAAAAAAAAATACTATTTCGGGTCAGGTTAATTGTCGTCGATCTAACTTTCTCCAGCCTGGACCGGTGCTTCCCCCTTACCCCCTTCTTTCTCTCTTGAATCTCTATTTTAGAGATGTAAAGGAGTGTTTATGGATCAGATCGAGTCGGATTTGGATCAAGATATGTATAATATTAGTATCATATATATTTGTTCAAATCTAGTTCGATCCGAAATATGAAATTCAAGTTTTGTCCAAACCCGTTCATATTTATAAATAGATAGTCCAAATCCATTTAAACCCGCTAATATTTAAATATATATATTATTTTTTATTTAATCTTTAATAATTTTTTTTTATTAAGTTCTTAAACATAGATAATTTAATATATTTTTAATATTTACACTATAATATTATATATATTTAATCTGTATATGGTATAAATTATATAATATATATAAAAATAATATATTATCTAATTGGAAAACGGATCAACCTGGCTTGGGCTTTGAATGTTGGAATCAAGACCCGACCCATTTTTTAAACGAAACTCATTTTTTTTTTGTCCAAACTCATTTTTCAGATCTAATATTTTGGTATCCAAGCCTCGATCCTTGAACAGATCTTGATCTTTTTTTAGAGTTGCATAACTCAATTAAAATCGAATTAATTAATCAAAATTAAAAATATATATATATTAATTGGTTTTAACACAAAATAGATTTTTAAAAATTGTATGAAAATTTTTCATTTCTAATTTTTTTTTAATTCTAAAAATATTTTCAATTTTTTATTTTAAAAATATATTTTTTAAATAATATAACACATGGAACTTTTTATTGATTAATTTTTGTCATGTCAGTACTTTGACTAACTGTGCTTAATGAAAACAAAGTGAATTTCTTATTGCGAATTTTTATGGTATCAAACTAACAACGTGATACAGATTGGATACCAAAATTAATATTTATTTTTTTTCAAAACTCTATTTGACCCGACATCTGTTTATATATATATATATATATAGATAGATATAGTAATTTGTAAATAAAAGAAAATTTTACTTATATATTTCCAACCCAACCCAACCCAATCAAATAACAATATATATATATATATATATATATATATATATATATATTACTAACATTAAAAGAATCCCTCAAATGCATGAGAGGCAAGAATTAGATTTTTTTTTTTTTTTTAAGAAGTAATAGACTTTTATTGCTGATTGAAAATACATTCAAATAAAATAACTCTAGAAATAACTTCTGGTGTTTCCTCTATCTAGACTCCTTGATCTTCCCTCGTCAAGCTGTATTTTGCTAAAGCATGAGCTGCTTCGTTGCCTATCCTTGGTGTGTGGCTAAAATTACAAGCTAGAAACAAAGAAGGCAGCTGTCGTCCCTCTTCTATGATCGGTCCTAAAGGCGATAAGTCATGTTCTGCAGATTTGAGCTTCCTAATTATCCCAAGAGCGTCCCCTTCAACTGTTATCCTCCCAAGTCCCAGTTCATGTGCAAATGTCAATGATCAAACAGCTGCCCGTGCCTCCACCAGAAATGGGTCTGACACATTTTCAATCCTTTTTGAGTAATCTCCCACTACTTGACCATCCGAGTTCCTGATTACGATCCCTATTCCTCCCCTTCTTTTGGCCTTATCAAGTGCTCCATCAAAATTGGCTTTATACACATTCAAATTTGGAGGTATCTATCTTTGCTCATTACTGACAGATCCGATACTTCGTTTGATTTGTGCTCCATCATACTCCTCCATATATTTTTTTTACAAATATTCCCAACTAGTGTGCACACTTTGTTCCTTCCCCATGCCATTCTCCATTTTTGCTCCACCAAATAACCCATACCATCACCAGGAAATTCGTAGTCGGTCTTGATCACTCGACTCACAAATTTGGGTTATCCACCCAGTTGCCTCACAATCATTGTTGGAGCTTCCGTTCCATATAAGTCCAACTTTAGACCATATTGACTTTGCGACAGGGTAGTCTCGGATAGCATAGGTTGTGGTTTCCTCTTCTTTTCCATACTGGAAGCATCGACTTTCAGCCAGCAGTTTCCTCTGTCTCAATTTCTCAGCTACTGGTAGAATATCCTGGTACACTCTCCAACCTAGTATTTTATTTTTGTTGGGTATATCTACTGATCAGAGACTCTGCATTGCATGTTTACGGCTACTGATCTACTGTACTGCGTTCGTTGTGTGCCTGACTTGCTCCTGCATGCATAATACTTTGTAAGCACTTTTCACTGTGTACACCCCCTTATTGTTGAAATGCCATTCTAGGATATCCTATGTTCCAACTCCACTCAATGGAATTTCACATATAGCCTCTGCCTCTTCTTGCCTAAACATTTGTTTTATCACATCCTCTCGCTACTGCATTGTGTTAGAATAAAATAAATCACTCGCAAGATTTCTGCTTTCCATCGGCCCCTTCGTAGTTGTGATTCTGAAGGTAGTGATAGATGGTACCCACTTGTCTTCCCATACGCGAATAGAGTATCCATTCCCCATTCCCTACTCTCCATATGACCTCCTGTTCTAGTATTCTCTGGCCCTCCAAATGCTCCTCCAAGTGAGCGATGGTTTTCTGCCTAGGTCCGCATCTAAAAAGCTTGTATTGGGAAAGTATTTTGCTTTAAGAACCTGATAGGCAAGTGTATCAGTATTTTTTAGTAGTCTCCACCCTTGCTTACCCAGTAGTGCTTTATTGAACTTTCCCATATTACTGAAGCCCATTCCTCCCATGTTCTTGGCCATACACATTTTTCCCCATTTAAGCCAGTGAATACCTCGCTTCCCCTTGTTTGCTGAGCACTAGTAGTTGCTGATAATACTGTTGAGTTCATTACATAGTGTGCTAGGCAACATAAAACAACTCATAGCATAGATCGGGTGTCACGGACTAAGCTTTGTCTCAATTGAATGTTAGTCCGTGCGGTACTTGAATGGACGTTTCCACACAAGACAGCCAAGTTCTCTCGATTATCTGATCAAGTAACAAGCAAGACACTAGTTAGTCTTAGGGCCACATCACGATACCGAGGGGCATAGCGGGTGCACACCGGTGACCCCCGATGCCCCCAAAGGAAAAAAGTTTTATTAGCTTTGAAAATAGTACAAAAGGATTACAAAAGAACGTCAAGTCTTCCCCACCATCGTCCGGGCCATAGGGGCATCCTAGATGAGTGGCCTAGCACATACCTTAACCAGTGAGGCAGCCCAACAATCCGCCGACTGCTCACCCCCTATTAAGAGCTTAAGAGCTTTTACAAGATTTCTACCAAGAACCATTACAATGTTTGAAATGGGGACACTTTTCCTAAGACATGACGGCTACCTTCCCATGGCACCTCTACCTGGTCATGGCCCTATACAAGGTTGGCTCATGACATCCTCCTCCACTCAATCTGTCGAGGTCCTCGTTGACTTGGTTGATAGGAATTCTTCAGTCTTCTGCTTAAAGGCTCGCAAGTCATACTCTCTTTCCCAACTAATCTTCTCTGGACCCAAGCCCTCCCACTTGACTAGATACTTCTTAATGGTCCTCCTAGACATTATGGTTACCCTGTCGGCTAAGATTTCTTCAATTGTCGCTCCGATGGTGGCTTCATGCTGATGGCTTCCCTGTTTGTTTGACTACGACTTGCATCTGAGGGGACTGCATGATATGGTTTCAAGTTACTCAAATGGAATACCGGATACACCTTTATCCACTTGGGTGGATCAATCTTGTAGGAAGCATTTTCCACTTTAGAAAGGATAGTCACTAGACCTTCATATTTACGCACCAATCTCTGATCCGCTTCCGTAGGAACCTAAGCTGTTCAGGCACTAATTTGACAAGCACACGATCACCAACCTTGTAGTGTTGTTCCCTTTGGCCCTTATCTGCCCACTTCTTCATACGTTTGGAGGCCTTCTCTAAGTAAGCTCGAGCAATCTCCGTGTTCTGCCTTTATTCTTTTGTAAGATTGATGGCTTGAGGGCTTTTCCCTCGATAGGGCTCTATGGATATATGGGGCAGACTGGGTTGTTGCCCGAAGACAATCTCAAAGGGACTCTTGTTGGTGGAGGAACTCTTCTTGGTATTGAAGCAAAATTGAGCCACATCTAACGACGAAGGCCAATTCTTCTGATTTGCTTGCAGAAAATATCTCAGATACTTCTCTAGTAACCCATTGAATCGTTCGGTTTGCCCATCTGTTTGTGGATGATAACTAGATGAGATGTTCAGTTGCGATCCTAGAATCTTGAAGAGCTCTCTGTAGAACGACCACGTGAATCTTGGATCTCTATCACTGATGATACTTTACGGCACACTCCAATACTTGACCACATTCTTAAAGATTAGGCGAGCCGTGTCTTCCGCGGTGCAATACTTTTGGGCTGGGATGAATGTGGCATATTTGGAGAAATAATGAATCACCACCAAAATGGACCCAAGGTCTCCAACTTTAGGGAGGCTAGAGATGAAGTCAAGGAAGATATTTCCCAAGGTTGTGTAGGCAACGGTAAAGGTTCAAGCATGCCTGCTGGTTTTCGCTTCTCCACCTTGTCTTGTTGGCAAATAAGGCAAGTCTTTGTGTAGGCCATAACATCTTCCCGCATTCGCGGTCAGTAGTAACCTTGTTTTAGTAGAATGAAGGTGGGTTGCCAACCCGGGTGGCCGGCCCAGGATGTGTCATGACATTCCCGCATGAGCATTTGTCTCAAATCCCCTACTCTTGGCACAAACAATCGTGGCCCCTTTGTCAATAGAGCCACATTCTCCAACCAAAAGTACTTGGACTTCCCGTCTTCTACTAACTTCATAATGGATACGGCTTGTGGGTCTTTCTTCATATTCTCCTCAATGGACTTTCGTATGTCTGTGGTCACCTTAGTAGTTGAGATTGGGGCGACCCTTTTAACAGTCTCAAATTTCGCTCGTCTACTCAGTGCATCTGCCACTTGGTTGGTCTTTCTCGTTTTGTGTTCAAAACAAAAATCAAACTCGGCCAGAAACTCTTGCCATCTGGCTTGCTTGGTCGTTAGCTTCGGTTGGGTAAGGAAGTGGCTAACTGTTGTATTGTTAGTCTTGACAACAAAATTGGAGCCTAGTAGGTAGTGTCGCCGCGCCCTTAGACAATGAATCACGGCTAGAAGTTCTTTCTCTTGGGAGGTGTATCTTCTTTCTGTCTCACTCAACTTCCTGCTCTCGAAGGTGATCGAGTGTCTTCCTTGTATGAGTACCCCACTAATGGCAAAATCTGATGCATCTGTTTGAACTTCAAAAGGTTTTCCAATATCAGGAAGAGCCAACACATGGTCCCTCATCATCACTTCTTTTAGACCCACAAATGTCTCTTGGCATTTTCTTGACCAACTCCAATTCTCTCCCTTCTTCAATAGATCGGTGAGTGCCGTTACCCTTCGAGAGTATCCCTCAACAAATCTCCTATAGTAATTGGCCATACGCAAAAATGACCAAAGCTCACTGACATTCTTTGGAGTTGCTCATTCTCTAATTGCCTTGACCTTGTCCATGTCCATACGGATGTGTCCTTGCTAGATGATGTGCCCCAAGAAATGAACTTGGGTTTGAGCAAATGCACACTTCTCCCTTTTCACATATAACTGGTTTTCTCGAAGCCTTTCGAACACTAGCCGTAAATGTTTCTCATGTTCCTCCAATTTGGAGCTATAAACCATGATGCCGTCCTAATAAATGACAACAAACTTGTCAAGGTAGTCATGGAACACCTGGTTCATTAGAGTACAAAACATAGCAGGAGCATTGGTTAGTCCAAAAGGCATAACTAGGAATTCAAAGGCACCATACCGTGTTACACAAGTTGTTTTCGATTCTTCCCCTTCCGCAATTCGCACTTGATGATAACCAGATCGAAGATCAAGTTTGGTAAAGAACTTGGCATGGCTCAACTGATCAAATAGGTATGCAATAAGAGGGATCAGGTACTTGTTCCTTATTGTGACCTTGTTCAAGGCACTATAGTCAACACATAACCGCAAACATCCATCTTGCTTCTTTTGAAATAGTACTGGAGCTCAAATGGTTTAATGGTCTAATGAAATCAGCTTGCAATAGCTCATCCAACTGTTTTCTTAATTCGGCCAATTCCGGGGGAGCCATACGGTAGGGACCTTTAGCTGGAGGTTTCACTCCTGGATTAGCTCAATATCATGGTCTACCGTTCTTCTAGGTGGTAGAACCTTGGGCAATTGTTCTGGCATCACATTCTGAAACTCTTGCAACACCCTTTTCACTCCGTCCGACACGAGATCTGAGTTGGCCTCATCCTTATACAATGGCATGTCCACATAAGAGGGCTCGCCCTTTTTACTCCCTTCTTGAATTGTAGTGCTGATATGATCTTCTTCCAACTCCTTGGAAGAATCGTAGTTGGTACTACACATGGACGCTCCCACAAGAACAATAAGCAACTGGCAGCGGGAATCGGGAATCGGGATTGCCTGGGCCGCGATCATGAAATCCAATACTAAGACAACATCAAAGTCGTCCATGAAGGAAACCGTAAAGTTAATGCCTCATTCCCATGGTCCAAGTTTGGTAATCATATTCTTGGAGCTTTCACTGATTGCCAAGGCTGGCGAGTTAACCGCTTTCATTTGCCCACAATCTTTGGTAACCTTAAGATCACACCTCTTTGCTTCTTCGGGTGAGATGAAGGTGTCGGTCGTGCCTGTGTCCATCATGGCCCTTTTTTTCTTGCCATTCAACACTACCTCAACATACATCAGGCCCCGCTCGGATTCCTTCTTCAACTTGCTCAATTGTGTATACAGGGCATTAAGGAACCGTATGGAGCCCATCCTCGCTAGCTCATTCTCAACTTCTTCAACTGATTGGTGTGAGTACCCTCCTTGTGACAAGGCTACTAAAGCACTCAGGCACCTCTATGCGGACATTCTACTACTTGATGCGGTCCCTGACACAGGAAGTTGTTTTGGCTTGAAATTCGATGCATTGTTTGTCTTTGGTTGAGGTGTATCTCTACCAGGTGGTCTCCTATCTACTCCCCCACTAAAGGGCCTATCCACTCTGTCCATCTTTCCTCCACTTCCAAAGCTAGAGCTACTGTCACTTGATGGAGGGGCCTTACATTTTGATGGGCCATCGTTGTAGTCATTCAGACGTTCGACGGCGGCCATAGAAGTGGCCACATCTTGAACCTTTTGCCTTTGTAACTCAGTCCTGGCCCAAAGCTTGACACCCTCAAGGAAATAGATCATTTTATCCTTCTCAGACATGTACCTTATATCCAACATCAAGGTAGAAAAACCCCTTACAAACTCTCACACCGTCCCCGTTTGCACCAATTCTCTAAGCTTCCGTCGAGCCATGTACTCCACATTCTCAGGAAAGAATTAGCTTTTTAGTTCTCGCTTGAGGTAGCCCCAAGTTTTGATAGGGCACTCATCATTGAAAAATTTCGAACGCCACCATAGCTTGGCATCCCCAGCAAGATGCATTGCTGCCATAGCAACCTTGTCTTCCTCTGAGTTTGTGTGCACGACCCGAAATTATTGCTCAATATCAAACAGGAAATTCTCAAGCTCTTTGGCATCTCTTGCCCCCTTATAGCGTCGAGGTTCCGGTACCTTAGCCCTTTTCCCCTTGTCCATAGAGCTAGAACCAACCCGGCCCATGGCCATTTGTAGCACGCTGATCTGAGCCTTGAGTTCCTCGAACTCTCTTTGGATGATGCTTATGGCATACCTTCTTTCTTTACCCAAGTTGTTTAGCGCATCGGACAGCTCCCGCTAGGCTGCCTCGATATCTCTCGCTTGATCATGGGTGACCATATGAGCTTTTAAGGCAGCCACCAAGGCCCCAAGCTCCTCAATCTTTTCTCGGTCATCTGACCCATCTCGAGTCGTAACCATATTTTGCTTTCTTGGCAGCACTTTTCAATTGTGCTCTGATACCACGTGTCACGGACTAAGCTTTGCCTCAATTGAATGTTAGTCTGTACGGCACTTGAATGGATGCTTCCACACAAGTCGGCCAAGTTCTCTCGATTATCTGATCAAGCAACAAGGAAGCCACTAGTTAGTCTCAGGGCCACATCACGATACCACGGGAAATAGCGGGTGCACACCGGTGACTCCCGATGCCCCCAAAGGAAAAAAGTTTTATTAGGTTTGAAAAGAGTACAAAAGGATTACAAAAAAACATCAAGTCTTCCCCACCATCGTCCGAGCCATAGGGGCAGCCCTAGATGAGTGGCCGAGCACATACTTAACCAGTGAGGCAGCCCAACAATCCGCCGACTGCTCACCCCCTATTAAGAGCTTAAGAGCTTTTACAAGATTTCTACCAAGAACCATTACAGTGTTTGAAATGGGGACACTTTTCCTAAGACATGACGGCTACCCTCCCATGGCACCTCCACCCAGTCATGGCCCTATACAAGGTTGGCTCATGACACCGGGACAGCTTGTAATACTGACTTAATGAAGATCTCTTTCCCTCTTTGCGATAGATATCTATTACTCCATCCTTTCATCTTTCCTTTCAATATTTCCTTAAGATCCATAAAGGCCCTCCTTCCTCCTCTCCTAACCATTGTAGGCAGTCCAAGATACCTTTCCGGGTTGATCGAGTTTTGTATGCCGAACATTTGCTGCATGGTTTCTTTCTGTCCAAGTTCGGTATTACTGCTACAGAATAAGGTAGACTTCTCAAAATTTATCCTTTGTCCCAAGCCTTCTTCATATATCCTTAGGATGTTCTTCATCGTTTATCTTTCAACCAAATTTGCTCTTGCAAATAACAAACTGTCATCTGCGAAAAACAGGTGAGTGACTCTAGGCCCATTTCGACTTGCTTGGACACCATGAATTTTGCCCTCCCTTCCTACTTTAGCTAGTAACACCGAGAGGCCTTCATTGCACAATAAGAACAAATATGGGGATAGACGATCTCCTTATCGAAGCCCTCTTTTTGGGTAAAATTGGTCAGTGATAGTGCCATTAACAATTATCGAATAGGAGACTGATGAAATGCATGACATAATGAGAGATATCCATCTCGAATGGAAACCTAACTTTTCCATCATGGCCCTTATAAAATGCCATTCAAACCGATCATAGGCATTACTCATGTCAAGCTTAAGGGCAAAATAGCTATCCTTCCCTTTCCTTTTATTCTGTAGAGTATGTAGGAGTTCATATGCCACTAGGACATTATCAGTGATAAGTCTACCAGGAACAAAAGTGCTTTGTGAGCCATCTATACAACATGGTAGGACTCCCTTAAACCTATTAACCAAGACTTTAGAGATAATTTTATAAAGAACATTGCAAAGACTAATAGGTCTGAATTGTGTTATGTTCTTTGGCTCTTTTATTTTAGGAATCAAGATTATAAGGGTTTGGTTAATAACACTAAGGTCTGCCTGCCCATTTTAAAAAGAAAGACAAAAACTAACAACATCAGGACCAATTATGTGCCAGTGTTTTTGATAAAAAAGAGTAGGCATACCATCGGGTCCAAGGGCTTTGCTTGGGTGCATCTGTTTAATGGCTTGGGTTACTTCCTCAGCCTTGAACTCAGCTAGGAGATAAGTGTTCATCTCATTGGTGATGCATGTTTCCACACCTTCAGGGACCATTCATGACATTATCCCTTTAATATATACTATGTTAAAGCTAATGTTTCTCTACAGCATCAACAATTTCATGACAAGAGTGAAAGTAGCTGGCATTTTGATTAGACCTATTCATGGACCAGGTTGGATCGTGACCTGGAAAAAAGTTTCTTACTCATGACTGGCTTAATATGGGCCGGACGGGTTACCCGACCCTTGAACAGTTTTAATTTTGATGAATAAATGTTTTATTTTATTTTATATATATATATTCCTAATTTGTTACTCTAATGAACTTTGGTAGGTACCATGACCCAGTTTTTTCAGCTTGGTCAATGTGAAACTTCTGTGATTATGCTATGGACTTATGTTGTAGCCGCACTCACCCTTACACTTTGGTCAACCTTGTTCATGTGGATTCTGGCTTGATTTATTGCCCAAACTTTTTACCTTCATTTCTTCTTTCACCATAGATTACCACAATTCCTGTATCAAGGAATACAAAAAACAAGGTTTTCCTCTAAATGTGATATAATATTTCTAGTTTGTGTTTGTCAATGTTTTCATATATAGGATATTGGAAGTTGAATTTTAACTAAATATTTCTGTAGTTTGAACAATTTATTTTCAATGACAAGTTATTCTTGAGGGTCGTGGTGGATACTTATGTTACTCGAATTTAAAAGTAAGTGTTAAATACAGCTAAAACATCCTTGGGTTTTTTATTTATTTTGAAGACCATATTATCCTAATTAAATTGGGTGATTAAGCTATTTAACCTTGTAAGTGTTACGGTTTGGAGTGCAATGATTGTGGTGTTGCCTTTTAGTGAGCTTTTGGGGTTTTTGCTTGTTAGTGCTTGACTTGGGGAGGCTGAGAGCAGGGATTTAAATTGCGATCATGGACGCGTTTTTGATCGTGTTGTATTTATCGCATTTGCGGACGTAATGAACGTTATCACGGTCAATTGTGATAAATATCGGTTGCAAATATCGGCAACGAAGGGACCCTAAACTGCTAAATAACGATCGTAAAGTCGCGTTGTGGTCTCTATTTAAATCATGACTGAGAGTACTGTTGTCTTTGCACCATTGCATAAAGTTTGAAATGACTTTGTTCCAACTAGCTAGTTATGTGATATCTTCAAGCTCTTGGATCAAGGATTTTCAAATATGAGATTAAACTTTGAATTTGATTTAAGTGGATGTTTGTGGAAATAAGTCTTCTCTGTTTTTCAAGGAATGAAGTAGGTAGCTTGGATTTCAAAGGACCTTTTACAGATGTTTGTCTTGAAGTTTTTGTGTCACTGTTCTTCATTGTATTCGATGGATTCCTCTTTGTTTTTAGTTGCTGTCTTCATCATCTATGGGCTTCTTCATTATGAGTTGGTGCTCTTTTTGTTTTTTTAGCATGTTAGTCTTGGGTGTGGTGGTTTTCATGGTTATTTTATCTTCTTGATTTGTGATTTTTTTGACAGCTTTTTCAGCTTTTGGTGGTTCATGATTTTTTTAAATATTTTTCTATTGTCTTTAGAATGTTTGTGTTGAGTCGGGGTTATGAGTATTCTTTATATTTTCTTCAGGAGTGTATTGCTTATTAATAAAAGGGATAATGTCATGACTAATTCTTAAAGTTTATTAAATTTATCAATGTGATATCTGTATTTTAAAAATGTTCAATGTGGTACCTGTACTATCAAACCGTTTATCGATGTTGTACTTTGACTTAACACCGTTAAATATAAATGATGATGTGATATTGATCAATCAGGTGATGACACGTGGCACTTGATTTTTTAAAAATTAATATCTAAATTTTTGTAAAAAAAAAAAAGAACAAAAATATTTAAAAAATAAATAAATAATAATTTAAAAATTAATATCTACTTTTTTAAAAAATTAAAAAAAATTATATTAAAATAATAATTAAATTTAAAATTAAATTTTTTAAAATTAAATTCTATTTTTTAATTTCAAATTTTAAAAAATAAAAAAATAAAATTATTTAACTAAAATTATTTTTTAAATATATAATATTTTAAAATTAAATATTAAATCATTTATAATATCTAATTTTTTTTTTTAAATTTAAAAGTTACTTTTGAAAATTACAAAAATTAAATTGTGAAATTAGTTTTATTCTTTTAAAAAATTATTTATTACAAAATTAAAAAAATTAAATATGAAATTAATTTTTTAAAATTTTTAATTTTTTAAAATTTTTAAATTTTTTTAAAATTTTAAAATTTTAAATTGTTTTAAGTTAATACACGTGGCATCATATAATGATGCCACGTGTCATCATTATATTTTGAAATAATAATATTTTTATTTTTAAAATTAAATTAATAATTTTTTAGTTAGTACACGTGGCATCGTTATATGGTGCCACGTGTCAAGTTTTCATTGGATACAAAAGTTACGTCATCAATTTTTAACGGTGTTACTGACAGGTACTACCGTAGCACACAAAGTGTAAACTTTAAGTACCAAAATAGACTTTTTTAAAGTACAAGTACTACATTGACAAATTTGATAAACTTTAGGGGTCATTCATGACATTATCCCTTAATAAAATTATTCTGGCTTAGAAAAAAATAAAATCATTTTTAAGATGTAATATTTAATATTCGATATTCGAATTTTAATATTTGTAATCTTCTTTTCTATTTTCAGATCACGAGTTCTTTTATACTAAAATTTTTTTATTGTGCATCAACATTTTATATCTCAATCAACATTTCTTCTTTTGTTGAGAATGGAATAAAGGTTTGATTGAACATGGAACTAAGAAACATCCAAAATAAGAATAGGTATGATGTTATTTCTGAAAAAACTCAATTGCTTTGTGAATAAGAAAAGCATATCTTTAAAGTATGATTATTATTATTATTATTATTTTTTTTTTTATGAAGAGTATGATTATTTTGGTGCACCCAATTTGTGCTGCCACTACTAAAGCTTTGACTTCTGAAATATCTTCAATAATTTCACACTCTATTTTAACAGCTGCTTCTCCCTCGCCTCTCATTGTGTCATGTTGTTACTCTTTATTAAAAACAAGAAGATAAGTATCAGATACAAATATAATTATATATTTAATATAAATAAGTTTAATTTTTAAATTTTTATTTTACATATTTCGAGAATTAAATCTTCGTATCCTTACTTGTATGTAATCATAATTGATTTTAAATTGATAAATAGTTAAAATGTAACACTTATTTAAACATAATTAATTTATATAGAAGTAGAATTATGTATTTTATCATTTTAAAAAAGTATTATATTTTTGTGAACAATCATTCAAAATTTTTATTTGCTTTAGTATACAAATGCTTTTTATTACTTTTCAAAAACGAAAAGCAAATAAGAAAAGTGCCAAACAAACGAAATAATTCAAAAAAAAAAAAAAACCAAAATTTGCTATTTTGATTTACTCCTCTAATCAATTTTTTTTTTTTTTTATTTTAAAAACACTAAAGTTTAACCATTTTCTTATTATTCTTCATACCAAGTTAAATATAAATATTTAATTTAATATGGAATGGAGTAAGATTTTCTAAGTATATATTTCTTATATTTCTTATTGTTTATTATTTTATAGAACCTACTATAAATTTAATTTATTGTGCTATTAAAATTTTATTAGTTATTTTTGATTTCTTGAGAAAGGTATATAATATATTAAAATTTAAACATTATCATAAAATATTAGATAATTATTTTTCATAAAACAAAAGTACATGTGTATTACTATTTAACATTTTTAGAGCATGTAATATAAAAAATTAATCTTAATAATTCTCTTTCATACACGTATATGCTAGATTCTTTTATTTTTATTTTTGTAGAATTTATATATATTGTAACTTAATTTTTCTGGTTTTAGATTCATATTTTTCCAGTTTAATTTTTTTTGTTGGACTCGTAACTGAAATTCAATCATTATTGTAAGATATTAGATATTCATTTTTATTTAAAGTAAAAATACTAAAGTTAAGGCAAATTATTATTATTATTATTAAGTTTTATTTATTTTTGGTGATATATTAATTTTTTTTTGAACATGTAAAATACATACATAAAAGAGTTCCTTATTGTTATTTAGTCTCCCTCAAAGGTCGGGTAATTCATTTGGTCCAACAAGTCAGGCCTATATTGGGTTAGGCTTGAGAAGAGCACTTTTTTATTCGACCCGGCTCTGTCCGACTCGAATTATTGTTTAAATAATAAAAAAATAGTTTTTATTTAAATTTTAAAATATATAAGTATTAATATAAAAATATATATTTTTAATTTTTAAATATTAACAGTAAACTAGGCCGACGGACCGATCCAAACCCGTCCAAAATCGGACTTGGATAAGAAAAATAAAAAAATTCGAACTGCGGCCCGATCCAACTTGTCTATTGTTATTGAATGTCTTATTTTTGAAGTTAATTTAGCAAGTTTTCTTAATTAGATCCTTTTTTTTACTGATCTTTAATTTCAATAAAAGGAATTAAGTATAAAGCAAGCAATTTTCAATTAATTGTCAGCAAGTTAATTAATAAAGTTGAGATGGAAATTATGGGAGAATTGAGAAAGAAGAAACAACAAAGTTTGGCCTGTCGTACATGTTACGCTCACCATTACCAAACTTTGCCTAATTGTATGTTTATACTTTATATTTTCAATTAATTTTCTTTTTTTTTTGGTACTACTTTTGGGTTCAATTAATAATTAGTAAAGTTAAATTTTTTTCACATTAGGCTCACGCTATGTTTTGATTTTATTTCCCTTTTCTTTATGAAATTATATGCACAAAATTACCATCACAGTGAAATTATTTGCCACAAAATCAATTCTCATATAAAAAATAAATAATTTTCACACAAAATCAACCAGCATAGTTTAACGAACCTAATAAAAAGTTAGACTAAATGCGATAAGACTTGAACAAAAGACTCGACCATAGGTGGAATCAAAGGGGATAGACCTATTTATGGATTAGATTGGCTCGGACCAAGTTCAAATAGAAAAAAATTATTCAAGGTCTCGTTTGGTCCGCCTTTCGGACTTGAAAAATTCGCTTTATAGTTTAAAATAATAAAATATTTATTTGCCCCCAATCCAAAAAAAAAGTATTAAAATGTGGCGCCCTCAACCACTTAACATGAGAACTTTTATAATTTGGTAAGAAATTATAGAAACCGAATCTGACGTCTTTAATTATCAAAAAATAAAAAGAAGAATCTGACGTCTTTAGACTGGATCGAATTTGGCCTGAAGAAGTAAGATTCAAACTCTTTCAATCATACTCGTCCGTTCGTAGATTAGATTCAAATTGAATTAAATTTGGATAAGATATTTTATAATTTGAATCAATTCGATTCATTCTTGATTATTAATCATTTAATAAAAAATATTTTTTATTTAAATTTAATTATAAATATATAAAAATAATTTTTTAATTTATGTTGAATAATAATATAGACTTTCAAACTTAAGTCAAATTTGAACAAACAAAAAATATTTGGACCCAACTTAATCCAATCTATGCATAGTCTACTTTCTATTAATTTGATGTTGGCAAAAGGGATACGGATGGATAGCAACAAGTGCCGGACTTAGGTAAGAATATTTATAATTCGGATCAGTCCGAATTATAATTTAATAATTAAAAAATATTTTTTTATTTAAATTTAATTATAAAATATATATACATATTAATATAAAAATAAAAATAAAAATAAAAATATTTTTTTAATATTTTAATAATTTATAAATAGTGAAATAGGCTTATGGGCTGACCAAAAATGGGCTTGGGTAAGTAAAAATATTTTTTCCAGACCTAGGTCCGGCCCATGAAAACCTCTACATTGATATCAAATTAACTTTAATATTTATATGCATGATTATTATGAATAGGTTGTAAAATTTAATGAGCCGTTTGTTAAAATATTAAGTTTATACATAAAATGTTACATAAATTTAACAAATTTTTACACTTAAAATTTGATTTCGCAATCTCTACCAAGCTTAGGAAAATAAAAGAATATAAAGGGCCTAAGAGGAAGGAAATAGTACATGAATAGCTAGGTTGTTCAGCTCTAGTTGACAAGATTACAAGATTGCCAAAAAAATTGTGATTCGTTGGCAGAGTATTGAAATCTTACTTTAGTGATTGGATTTAATTTTTGATAATCTCAAATATAAAAATAAAAATTTAAAAAAAACTTAAAATTCTGAGATTAAAATGTAAAAGGAAAATGCATTAATTATTATATTTAATTTGTATAGATACATCTATTTTAGATCTGTTCAAGGGTCGGACTACACGTATGACCTGAATTGGACTGAGTCTAGACAAAATTTTTAATAATTCGAGTCAATCCGATCTAATCCGAATTACTATTTATTAAATAAAAAAATATTTTTATTTAAATTTAATTATAAAATATAAAAATATTAATATAAAAATATAAAAATATATTTTTTATATTTAATAAACAATAAAATAAATTTTCAAATTAATCCGAATCTGATCAAAAATTAAATAAAAAAATTTAGTCCAGAACTCAATCGAGATCTATGAACGAAGTCTAATCCATTTGCCAAAATGCCAACCCATTTCTTCTTAATTAATTAGTCATATTCATCTATTTTGTCAAACCTTTTGCCACGCAGAGATGGGACAGTCCTACTCCCATCTCAAACCTTGTCCCCCCAAACTTTTGAAAGCCTTTTATTTTTTGTTGGCTAACCTACTAATTAATTAATTTTTAAAGCCTTCTTTAATTGCATTTTTCTCTTTTTCAATAAAATTGAATCCTCTATCCTGTAAGTCATGTCCTAATTTGATTATTAATGTTCAAAATTTTCAAAATAATTTCTGGCTTGGCACCTGTCTTGTCCAACAAAAAAATTTCCTTCTTCAAGCTGGTTTTGGATGGGACTCGAATCGACTCGTAAATTCATTTTATTGTTAATAAATTATTAAAATATTAAAATTTTAATATTAAAATATATTATATTTAAATAAAAATAAAAATATTTTTATTTAATTATTAATAATTTGGGTCGAGTCTGTCTGACTCGAATTGCAAAAACTTACTAAGATCCTATCCAATTTTAATCGAATCTGTCGGACCAAACGAATTATCCAACCTTGAGTAGGTCTACTAGTTACCTAATAAATAATTCTTATAATAACACTTTAAATTGTCCAGTTTTCGATATTGATTTTTAACTTTAACTCAATCTCATAAAAAAGCCTCAGGCCTGAACTCTATTTATACTTAAAACATTTGCAAAAGTTGCAATAATTATCTGTTTTTGGTGCTTATTTGAATAAGTTTTGCTGCTAAAAGAACTGAGAAATTATATAATTTCTTCTCCATTTTCAGGAAAAAAAAAAGAAGTTTTGTCAAATGGGGTTTCTAAATCTGTTCATTGTAGCACTAATGCCAGTTCTGAAAGTCATACTAATAACTGGGGTTGGCTTGTTGGTTGCTTTGGATGGCATAAATCTCTTGGGGCCAGAGGCAAACCACCATTTGAACAATGTAAATACATATAAATCTACCCTTTTTTTTACTGTTGAATTTATTTACTTAATAATTTATACTGCTAGATTTTTTCCAAGATCACTTAATTGTATAAATTAAGATATTTTACTTTTTTTTTTTCTCATGTATAGATTGTATTCTATGTGTCAAGTCCTGCACTTTCAAAAGTATAGCTTAGCTGAATCTATCACTTTCAAAAGCTTCATTACATTGTTAGTTCCATCCTATTCCTGACCTTGTTTTAATCTTTATTTACTTTCTTTAGTTAAATTACTTGTTTATGGATTTACATATGTTAGGGATTTAATAGCAGTCGTAACGCGACGTTACGATTGCTATTTTACAGTTTCGACTCTTTTTATCGTCGATATTTATCGCAATTGACAACGATAAATGCGATGCGATCGAAAATATATCCGTGATGATAATTTAAATCCCGACAGATGTATTGGTAAATTTTATAGGGTAATGGGTTCATTTTTGTTGCTGGTTTTTCTTACAGGTGGTTCATGCCACTGAATATTTTGCTAACATTCGTTTTCGGTTCAATGCTGGCTTGGCTTCTCGTAAAAATCACTAAAACTCCTAAACACCTTCAGGGCATTGTCATTGGTTGCTGTTCTGCCGGTAAATTTCCTATCTATCCCTCCCTATTCTCAAATTTTCCTTTGGTTTAATAGAAACTTAAATTAAATAATCCATTTGGAGAAATATTCGACAATTTCTTATAATATTGCAAATTCTTTCTTTTGTTTTTTGTTTGTTTGGTTTCTTTGGGAAATAATTGCACAGGAAATCTGGGAAACCTGCCTCTGATTATGATTCCAGCAGTCTGTGCGGAGTCAAATAATCCATTTGGAGATCCATCTGTTTGCTCTACATATGCTAAGCCATATGCTTCACTATCTTTATCGGTAAAGATACATTCATTGATTTAAATTGCGGTCGAGGAAGCGTTTTTCGGTCGCGTCGTATTTATTGCAATTGCGATAAATATCGACCGTAAATATTGATGCGGTGAAAAAAGCCAAAACTGCAGTATCGCGTTACGACTATTATTTAAATCTTTGAATACATTTACATATGCAGAAAATAAATAAATTTAAATTAATTTCAGTGCTTTTTTATATTATAATTTTGTTCTTTGAACGGCCTACTACACAGATTGGAGCCATTTATATTTGGTCATATGTGTATGGTATCATGCGCCTGTATGCAAATCAAGGCATGGAAAATGGCTCCACCTCTGAAACACTTCCAAGGAGTTCCAGAGAATTAGCTGTAGTACTTCCTTCCAGTGATTGCCACAATATTCAAATGCGTCCCACCTGTTCGGAAGAAACAAATTCAAAGGTTTATTTCGGCTCCATTTTCATCTAAACTTCTACCTTTACTTGGGATTTTAATTTCGATATCATCTTTGTCATCTTGTTGTTTGATTGGACATAAAGCCCAAACATTCAATTGCAAAATACTGAGTTAATTTGGTCCAAATTAAATCATAATAAAGGAAGTGTAAGCAATTGTATATCATCTATTCATTTTTTTTTTATATATATATATAAAAGAGATCGTAATCTAAAAATATAGGAATCGGGTCCACTCGAAATAACACTTCCATTTAGAATTGAAAAGGCAAAGTAACTTCCCATTAGAAGTTACTTCGCGAGATGTCAGATTATTAACTACTAAAGGGTAGTCAACAATGATAAAGAAGAAAAGAAGAGTAACTTCCTTTTACGCTATGTTTCGATAGATGTTAATAAAAGAAAGAAAAAGAAAGGAAAGGAAAATAAAAAGAAGATTTTTTAAAAAAAAGGAAATGATATATCTTTCCCTTATTTGGATAATTAAAATGTACTAAGAAAAGGAAAAAAAAAATGTCAGCCACCACCGTTTGGTTAAAGTGTGGAAAAAAATAAAAAGATAAATTATAATATACATTTCCAATTATACCCTTCTTTTAATTAAAATAACAATATAAAAAATAAAAAATAAAATAAATATTACATTAAAAAAATATGAATGTAATATAAAAAAATGATAATAAAAAAATTTTATTATAATTTTTAATGTCAATTACGTGAAGTATATAAGTTTAAAAATATTACTTTTTAATTTGATAAATGTAAAATGGGTGAAATGGATATTTATATTTAAATATTTTTTACTTTTCTTTGGATATTTTATATTTAAATATTTTTTTACTTTTCTTTCTCTTTCTTTCCCACATATTTGGGGTTTTGAAAAAATGAGTATTTTGAGGGAAAGTGAGAGATCCTCAACTTCCCTCACTTTCCTTTATTATTATTATTATTATTATTATTATTTTGAATCCAAACAAGGAAAAACAAGGGAAAGGTTTCCCATTTTCCCTTGCTTTACTTTCCTTTCTCTCCCCCTGGCTTAGTTACTACCTTTTCAATCGGCACCTAAAGGAAGAAAGGCTTCCTTCAACAATGAACTAAAAAAAAATAAAAAATCTGACCATTCGGCCAAAGACAAAGACTTTCCCCGAGGAAAGTCACGTATTCATTCGGCCATTGATATAATTCATTTGGTCAAATATAAAGAAATAGAGAAAAAAGTTTCTCTTTATCATAAAGTAATACTCGATCTCTCTACATTCTCGAAGAACTTAGGTTGTGGAAAATAGATAATTTTCGATTACGTGATCTTGTCTCCGACCAGTGAATCAAGACCGGTTCTTCATCGAACGATCCTGTAAGTTATTTAATTCCGCATTTGTTATATAGATTATTAACATGATAATCTACATTGGTATCAGAGCCAGGTTTTGATTTCTAGTATGTTTGTTTAAGAACATGCACATGATTAAATCGAGTTTCTGGTGAAATGCTTAAATCCACCGAAACATGTCCGGATTTCATGGATCATTATACAAATGTGTATAAGATCACGAAACTTGAGTAACATATCAATTTTGTATTTGTTGGATCTAGGTTCATTTTTTAGAAATTGTGATTTTTTAAGAAAACCAGGATCGAAAACGTCACTTTTAAAAAAAAAAAAAGATTTAAATGCCATATGATTTTTTTTAAAGAACTGCAAATTTTTGTTAAGGAATTGGAATGCCTAATGAAAATTTCAAAACTACGATGTTTTTTATGAGACATTCGGATGCCCACCCGAAGGCATTTGAATGCCCAAGGTAAACTTTAAAATAAATTATTTTTAAAATGGAAAATGATCAAATTTTACCTGATTTATTTGATCATAAACTTTTTATTCAAATCTCAAGAGTCCTGATAACATAAAATTGAACAAATTTTATTTTTTAATCATTATGAAATTTGTGTTATGAATATGTTTTATGAAACAGATTTTTCTATTTGTATAGAAGAAAATGTCAAGAATTGTCCGAACTCCGATGGTCATGAGGACCATGAAACAATTTCTAAAAGTTGGTAGTTTGCTATGAGAAATATATAACTACCGAATGGATCCAAATGATGATGTTATCAAACACATCATTATTGTTAATAAAAAAAATACAATAGTTGATTTGGAGTGGTAGAGTGCTAATAAGAAGTGATCGTAACAAATATATGGTGTTTAAAAAAAACACTTCTTACTTTGAAACAAAAGATCTTCTGAACGATCTTTGGATGTCTAAGAAAAACAGCCACATCGAGGATTATGCAACCTTGATTAAAACTTTTGTGATAGTATAGCTGAAAATAGGGGTAAAGAGGACTGTGATCCTCTCAATCGACCCTAATCTTCATAATGAAAAACGCAAGGTTGTAGGAAATCCATGGATGACTGACTTGGATTTTAAGTTACTGAAGAAATTTTTGGATTCTATTATAGTCACCAGAAAAATCATAGATTATTGATAAGTTTTTTTAAATAGTTTATTAATATTTTTTTATATATTTTATGAAAACATGAAAATTTTGTTTTTATTTATCTATGTGATAAATTCGCAATGTTATGAGTAACTTTGCATCGAGTGGGAGTTATGAGATATTTGTTATCTTAGAATAGAAATTTTGCACAATGAAATAAATTAGTGGTGACTAAACATACTGTTATGGAATTTGATTGTGAAACTTAGTGAGCTTTTGGTTCCATACTATATGGATGGTTGTCATTGATTTTATTTCGGATTGTGACAAAAATAAATGTGTGTATGCTAGGCATTAATTTGTGCATGTATGTCTCATTATAGAATAGCTTATGAAATGACAACTACTTCCACAATTATTGAGTTTAACAAAAGTGAGAAGCTCAATGGAGATATTATGAGATCTGGAGTATGAAAAATTCAGTATATGCTGAAAGAACAAGAGGTTCTGGAAGTTCTAAATAATGGCCCAATATAAAAAGGACCGAGAGGCTTACGAAGCCTGAAAAATAAAAACTCCATTGCTTGCATTACGTTGCTAAGTAGTATGGAGAATGATATCATATGAGAATTTAGAAAGCATGAGATAGGCAATGAAATATGGAGTGCCTTGAAAGTAACGTTTAGTCAAACTTCGATTGCCAAACTAAGGCAACTCACAATCAAGTTTGAAACCTATAAGAAACGGCTTAATCACAATAAGAGGCAGCTTGTAAGGTAGATGTCAAACATGATTAGTGAGCTAAAAGAGGCTAGTCACGCTCTGACTAATGAACAACAGGTTCATGATATCATTTGGTCCTTACCTCATAATTGGGAGTATATGAAGATGCATATTATCCACAATGAAAGCATTAAAACATTTAAGGACGCTTCAAAGCATTTTTAGCTTGAGAGAGATAGAATCGAGGCATCTAAGCCTAATGCCGATATTTATATGGCTGGACCAAGTTCCAAGGAAGCTCCAAGCTTCAAATGCAAGCCATATAGTGGGTACAAAAGAAAGACACCTAAGAATCCAAAAGGTGGTTTCCAAGGTAAGGTAAATGCTCCCATGGCTCTTTAAAAGAAGAACAAGTCTAAAGTCAAGTGCTTTAACTGTGGCAAAAAGGGTCACTTTGCTCGTGAATGCACTGAGCCATAAATGCTACAGACCCTTAAAGCATTTTCGAATGCTATGAATAATCAGATTAGTACGACATTTGTGTCAAGTACTATTTTATTAATTGAATCTCATCATTTGTGGATTGTAAACTCAGGGACCATTGATCATGTAGAAGAAAACAGAAATTTGTTTGTGAATTTTCGTCAGATTCCGTAGGGACAAAATAGATTTATGTGGGAAACAACTCAAGAGTTGAAGTGAAGGGAATTGGTACATGCAAGTTGTGTATGCATGGTGGCCAATCTCTTATCCTACATTACATGTTATTTGCTCCCGACATTTAACAAAATTTGGTTTCTATCATTGTTCTTCTTAACTTAGGATATAACTTGAACTTCGAAAGCACTGGTGTTAATTTGTTTTTGGGAACAAATTACTATGGTTTTGGATATTTATCAAATGATTTTATTGTTTTGGATGTTGACTACACTTCGTGTAGTAGTTTCTATTATGCTAGTTTTTCCCTGGTTACTTTTTCAAGTAATGCAAATATTATGTGGATATTGGGCATGCTAGACTAGGCCATATCAGGTAACAAATGATGGATAGATTAGCTAAAAAGAGACTACTAGGCCCTAATAAAAAAGTTAATCTATCAACATGTGAAAATTGTCTAGCAGAAAAAATGGCAAGAAAATCATTTGGTAAAGGGACTAAGAGCCGAATTTCAGTTGCAACTTATACATTCTGATATTTGTGGCCTAATGAATGTAAGGGTATAAAGTGGAGGAGTATATTTCATCACATTCATCAATGATTGCACACGTTATAGGTTTATCTATTTGATTTTCCTCAAGCTTGAAGCTTTAGAGTGCTTTAGGAAATGTGACTTTGATGGAATATCAATTAGATGTAAAAAAATGTTAAGGCATTAAGAACGGATCGAGGACGTGAGTATTTGTCTGATCAATTTAGACATTTATATGATGAAAAAGGAATAGATAGGCAGCTAAACATTCTGAGGACTCCACAACAAAACGGTGTTGCGGAGAGAAGAAATATAATTTTTCTAGAAACGGTTAGGTCTATGATGGCCTAGGCAAGTTTACCTATCATCTTTTGGGATGATGCCTTATTAACAACTGCTTATATAGTAAATAGAGTACCCTCCAAATCTGTTACATCTACACCCTACGAATTATGGACCGATAGAAAAATCGATCTTAGTAATATAAAATCTTGGGGTTGTGCTGCTTATGTACATGAGCCCGCTCATCAACATGGCAAGTTAGGTCCAAGAGGAAAAAATAGTATATTTGTAAGATACTCTGAGCATCCAAAGGGATATGTGTTCATTGGTGAACAAGCAAATGGGATGTAACTGAATTTAAATCTCAGGATACCACTTTTCTGAAAAATGATTTTTCAAGTAGGAGTGAGATTAATCAGGATATATCTCTTTATGAGGTGGAAGATGCTGACGATTTGATTGTTACAAATCAACTGATGCGCATTCCTGATAATGCACCAACAATATCTCATCCAAGTGGGAGCATGACAAAAGATGATGAATTTATTTCACAAGAATCCCAAGTCAAGCGTAGTAATCATGGAAATGTTCCTCAAAGTCATTTTGACATAGAGGGAGAAGCTTTCATGATTACCCCACAAGATGGAGAAGGGTTAAGAAATGTTAAATAAGCTTTTTCTTCTAATGAAAAAGAAAAGTGGATGAAAGTAATGGAAGGAGAGATAGAGTCAATGAGATCAAGCATTGTCTGGGAATTGGTTGATCTACCAAAAGTACACAAAGCAATTGGAAACAAATGGGTTCTCAAGATTAAGTGTAAATCTGATGGGACTATTGAAAGATACAAGGCACGCCTTGTAGCTAAAGGATATACTCAAAAGAGGAAATTGGTTATGAAAATACTTTCTAACGTGTGTAAGGTTTACCTCTATACGCTTAATTTTGGCCATAGTAATAAGTTTAGATTTGAAGTTGCATCAAATGGATGTAAAAACTGCATTTCTAAACTGAGAATTGAAAGAGGAAATTTACATGGAACAACCAGTAGGTTTGATTGACAAAAGTCAAGAGCATAAAGTGTGCAAGTTATTAAGATGAATTTTATGGTCTTAAGAATTCTTCAAGATAGTGGTATATTAGATTTCATCAAGCAATCTTTCGTATAATTTTATCGTGATTGATGAGGACCACTGTGTGTATGTCAAAAGAACCAAAGACAAGTTTGTGATCTTGTCGCTTATGTGGATGACATACTCTTGGCCAGAAATGATAAGGAGTATATCATTATAGTAAAAAAAAATGGTTGTCCTCAAATTTTTTATCTGAAGGACATAGGTGAAGCAGCTTACAATTTTTGAGTGAAAAATCACTCGGGATCATTTTAAGAAATTTCACAAGAGTCGTATATTAAGAAAGTTCTTGAACGATTCAAAATGCAAGACTGCAAGCTAGTTGATACTCCTATTGCAAAAGGCAAAGGCCTGAGTAAAAGAATGTGTCCTTAGACTCTACAAGAAAATGAACAAATGACAAGAGTTCCTTATACCAATGTTGTGGGAAGCCTTATTTATGATATGATGTGCATAAGGCTGGATAGCTGTTACGTAGTTGGACTCGTAAACTGATACCAATCAAATCTGACCAACCCCTTGGAAAGCAATTAAAAGGATATTGAAGTGTCTAAAAGGCACTGTGGACTATTCGTTATGCTATCAAGGAAGTGATTTGCATCTAATCGAATATACAGATGTCGATTAGGGAGGAGATTTAAATGAAAGGAAATCTACCTCCAGATACGTTTTCTTACTTAATAATCGAGTAATCTCCTAGAGTAGTAAGAAACAAACTTGTATAGCATGGTCCACTATAGAAGATGAATTAGTGGCATTTTCAGCGATAGTGCAAGAGGATGTTTTGGCTTAAGAGATTCTTGAATCATTTGGGATTTAATAAAGATGCATCAAACTGAGTGTTGGTGAATTGCGATAGTCAAGTTGCAATTGCATTCACGAAAATCCCAATATCATTCAAGGACCAAACACATAGATACCAAGTATAATTTTGTGATAGACATGGTTGCACATAAGGAAGTCAACATGCAGTACATATCTACGCATAAGATCATCGTAGATCGGTTCACGAAATCGATTCCAAGAGATATGTATAATGTACATGTTAGATCTCCAGGATTGTGTAGGATTTAATGTACTTGCTAAGTTGTTCAAGTTGAATAATTTATTGTTTCCCATTTGTGTTTGTTGTTGACAATGATTAATACATACTAAAGTTTAGTACTTTGTTTCATGAAAGCATACACACATGTATATATATGCTAAGTACATATATGAGATTAAAGGTATGTCGGAAAGATGATTGGCCTTCTCACACAGACAATAACTTCTACGGCTTTGTGTCGGGTAGAGATGAGATTAGTTTTAAGCTTTAAAACTAACAGTTTTACGAGAGCTTGAGCTTAAAACGAAATCGCCTTGATAATGGTTCAAGATGAGGTCATATAGTAATGAGTTTATAACCGAAAGTGAATGGTCCCATAATTCACTTTATCTGTCTGTGTATGCCAGGCGGAAGTCCTGTTATTGAATTTATTGATAAAGTAGAGTTGTGGACTCAAGTTAGACACTGAGTGTATCTGCATTATCACCTGTACGATATTGATATTGTGAAATACCATAGCATGTGTTTCATACCACATGCATGGTATGACCAGTATGGGTAACAGAAGAATTGATCTCTGCTTCTAAGTTGTGTGAGACCCATGAGATCAACTAGGGATCTCTAATTAGTACCCTTTGACTGTTTCTTAAAGTTTCAGTTCAATGTTAACTATCTTAGAGTGTTGCCAATGGTCATGAATGATTCGATATAATGGGACATATCTAGATAGCAGTTGAATTGGAATGGACAGATTGGAAAAGGAAAGATCATTTTAGTGTCTCATTCGATTATAGGTCGACTGATTGTGTTTTTAATGGTAAACACAATTGTGAATACAAAAATTTATATCACTAATATAAAAGAGATCATGGGAAACTTGAAATGTGACTAAATGGATCTAAGATGCTGAATACTTACTCTACTTAAACATTTGAGCTGCTATATATACCTAACAGTTGTATAGCAGTCAACTCTCGAGATCATGAAGTATGCTGGTCGCACGGCCTTTTTTTTTTTGTATGAACTTTGTAGAGAGAAGAGATATCAATTTCTTGAAATTGATTATGAGAGTATTATACCCATTATGTGCGAGTGGGAGATGTAAGAATCGGGTCCGCCCATAATGAATGGTATCCGAATTCCATTTGGAAGTAACACTTCCATTTAGAATTGAAAAGGCGAAGTAACTTCCCATTGGAAGTTACTTCACGAGATGTCAGATTATTAACTACCAAATTAAGGGTAGTTAACAATGATAAAGAAGAAAGGAAGAATAACTTCCTTTTAGTTACTACCTTTTCAATCAGCACTTAAAGGAAGAAAGGCTTCCTTCAACAGCGAACTAAAAAAAAAAAAAGAATCTGATCATTCGGCTTCGGCCATTGATATAATGCATTCGACCGATATAAAGGAAAAGAGAAGTAAGTTTCTCTATATCATAAAGTAATACTCGATCTCTTTATATTCTCGAAGAGTTTAGGTTGTGAAAAATAAACAATTTTTTATTACGTGATCTTGTCTCCGATTATTGAATCAAGACCTGTTCCTCATCGAACGATCTTGTAATTTATTTAATTCCATATTTGTTATATATATTATTTATGTGATACAGAAGATAAGAAAAAGAGTTGCAAATGCTGAGGTTCGAACCTCAGACCTGTTAGAAACCACATCTAAAGAGTAGCAGCATAAATCAACTGTGCTAAGCCCCGGGTTCATCATCTATTCATCTTTTTTTTGGGTACAAAAAGGTCTAGGTGAGAGGAGTCTATTCCAGCCCAAAGTTACGGCATGTCACAGGCTTCAGAGAGGGCTAATAGTGTACTTACAGATCACCCACCAAATGAGACTGTTGGTGAAACTCGAACCCTGATACTTGTCAAGATACTAATGAGTACTTAACCAACCTGAACCAATCCATGTTGGCTATCATCTATCCATCTTTGCTTCTTTCACAAATATGTTGGAGCTTTTTCAGGAATCCATGAATGTATGAATATATGAATTCTTTTGGTTTATTTTCTTGTGAACGTTAGTCCTGACAGGGTCTAGCTAGCATGTTTTGCTTACAATAAAACTGTTAGCTAAGAGTCTGATTCAATGTTACTAGAAACAATTGCTTTCATTTGGGTCCCTGAATGATAATCTTATTAAGATTTTTTGAATAGATGTCAGTTTCGAAGAAAATAATGCATCGGATGAAGATCATTTCAGGAAAGGTTGACCTAAAGAAGGTGTTTGCACCAACTGCAATCGCAGCGGTATGTCAAAATGCTTTACATAAATCTGATCCCTTTGCCCTTAATTTTATTGTTAATTAACATGGATCGATCCCTTTGCCCTTCAGATTGTTGGGTTTATAATCGGGATGGTCTCTCCAATCCGAAAACTAGTGATTGGTAATAACGCTCCTCTTCGTGTAATTGATAGCTCTGCATATATACTGGGGTATGCCTAGGATGGCAATGGAGCGGGGCGGGGGCGGATTTTGCAGTATCCGCCCCCGCCCCGCCATAGTACTGCTCTGCCCCGCCCCCGCCCCGCTCCACCATGGATGTTGAAATTTCAATACCACTACCACCTCCATGGATGTCGGTTACATCCATAACCGCCCCGCTCCGCCCCATTTGATACTTATTAATTATTTTTATTTTTTTCAAATAATAAAGCATTTTTAAAAAATTTAAATATAAATTAAATATAAACATGTTTCTAATATAGGAAGAGAAAAAAATAAAGTATTAGATTTAAGTTTTTAAAAATAAAAATAAAAATAATAAGTTTAATTATATTATTTTATTATTCATTTAAAAGTTAAATATGTAAGGGTAAAATTGTAATTTCAGTATTCGGGGCGGGGCGGAGCAGGCAATTACCACAACTGCTCCATCCCCGCCTTTCAAACAAAAAAAACCGCACCGCTCCGCTCCGCCTCCATTGTTTAGAAAAAAAAAACCTCTTCATTCGGATCGGATCGGTTCGAAATCCATCGGTCGGATCGGGTTTTGCCATCCCTAGATATGCCTGCTTTCTTAGACATCCTATTCTTCTTCTATTCATAAAGTGATTTCATGCTTTGTTCTTTTTTTTTTTTTTTTTAAATAAATAAATGTGATTTTATTTGCAGGGAAGCAACAATTCCATGTATGACCTTGATAGTGGGGGCAAACCTTTTGGGAGGTTGGTGGGTTTTTTTCGGTTAACAAAAATAGTAGATTAATTTACCAATTAATTTTGAAAAACGAACGTTACAAAATAGTTTTTTTTTTTTTTTTTTTTTTTACGAGGTTGGAATCTGAAATTTAAGATAAGATTGCAGATGCTAAGATTCGAATTTTAGATTTGTTAGATATCACCTCTTAATGTTGGCTGCATGAACAAAATACCCTTTGTACTCCATAAAAAGATTCATAATTTCATAGTAGTCTAGTGGTTGTCGACTCGCACAATCGACACAAAAAAATTGCTTCACGATTAATAGACCTGCTCATGGATCGGGTTCAGAAATTTTCTATTTCCCTTACTCAAGCCCAGCTCGCCGACTTGTTTTACTGTTAAAATAATATTAAAAAATATTTTATTTTTATATTTTTTATAATTAAATTTAAATAAAAATAATTTTTTGTTATTTAAACAATTATTCGAGCCGGTACGAAGTGAAAAAAACTCTGTCCAAACCTGGCTCAATACGGGCCGGATGAGCTATCCGACTCTTGAGCAGGTCTAACGATAAACATGATAAATTTTGACAAATTCAGTCTCTTTGAATATGATCTTTGCATGCTTGATTAGATTAGAATGAAAATCAAAACGAGATTAGTCTTTTTGGTTTTCAATTCTTTATTAATTGGATCGATCCTTTGAATTTCCAAAAACAACATTGCATTTCTGCAATTTATTAAAAAAAAAAAAAAAGTTATTAAGTAGAAGATTGTTCTTGCAGGTCTAAAAGGATCAAATGTGAGTCGGACTGTGATTATAGGGATTATAGCAGTGAGGAACATATGCTTGCCTCTCATGGGGATCGGTGTTGTTAAAGCTGCACGCCATTTCGGCATGGTTGAATCAGATAATACCTTGTATCAGTTTGTTCTTATGCTTCAATATGCTGTTCCACCTGCAATGTCTATAGGTAAATGACAAGCCTTCTACTCTATGTTTTACAATTTCAGAAACTTACAAGTTTGCATCGTCTAAACCTATGTTTTTTATTCGTATGTAAATGTTGGATACGGGTATGTGTCCGACACGGGTATATTCAATTTTCTAAGGGTTTTTTTTGTTTTTTTTTTTTATATATATATATATTTTTTTTTATGTATTTGAAGGATTCTTGGAATGTCATATCTCCATATCTATGTCCGGATATGCGTCGGACACGAATTCTTAAAAAAAAACAAAATCTGAGCAACATAGATCTAAACATCTCTCATCTAAAATCTCAGTTTTTGACTAACGTTTTTTGACTTGCTACAGTAGACATGACACGGAAAAAATAATTAAAATATGACATAACAGGAAAAAATAACACGAACACGACACGAATATACGAATGTGTCAAAATCTATATACCACAAATTATTAATGTGTTAAAATTTATATAAATGTATAACACCTTAAACACGATTATAACATAAAAAAATACACTAATATGATATGAATACATGAATTGCCAAGGATCATGATTTGATTTTTTTAACAGCTTTCCACTGTAATTGAATTTACTGGATAAAAATGATGATGAGTCAAATTTAGCATAAATCTTTGAACATGTATAATTTAGAAATGATCAAATTTTCCAGGTAAGACAATATTCAACAATATATTATATGTAGAATATTCCTTTCTACCATTTTACAAAATTTTCCTTTTTCTATTGACTTTTGATCTTTTTTAAACAAAATTAAGAAAAATAGTATTACAAATAGCACCCATAATGGTTAATTTAATTCGTCATTGTTAGTAGGGTGGTAAATTTGTATCTAGAAGTGTTTATGAGTCGGTTAGGCCAAGTCCGAATAGCAAATAAATTTGTCTGCTCAAGCTTGGCATAGGCTCGGTTGAAATATATTAAAATACTAATTTTATATTTATATTTATATTTTTATAATTATAATTATAATTATTTAGACAAATAATTAAATAGTTGTTCAGATCAACTCGAATTATAAAAATCTTATTTTATATCCGGTCCAATTTGGATCGAATCCGCCCAGCTTGTGGATAAATCTATCTTATCCCTCAAATTTAGATAAAATTATTGTACTGACAGGAAAAACTCTGAAAGACTTGAATAAAAAACTAGACCAGATCGGCCAGTCGGATCGATTGAATCATTAACCTGTCCGGTCCGGTACTATGTATAAAATTAGATTTTTTTTTTGAACCGGTGGAAAACCGGTTTAATTGGGTAAAACCGGTAAAAAACCACTTTTTTTTTTTTTTGTAAATGATAAGATTTGAATCCTTAATCTATTGATTTTATATTAAAAACCATACCACTAAGTCAAATACATATTTTTATTAATTATTTACTATATTTATTACTTATTTAACATTAAAATTATTATATATATATTTATTTAAAAGCATTTTTATTAAACCAACCGGTCCAATCGATTCAACCAGTTGCACTAAAAATCGAAGGTTCGACCGGTTCGATCTCCGATCCGATTTTTTTAAACCTTGTGTAGTTTAAGATATGATATGTTAAAGCTAATGTTTCTCTAAAGCAACAACAATTTCATGACATGAGTGAAATTATAATAGCTGGCATTTTGATATTATAAATTTCTTTATTATGCTATGGACTTATAAATTTGTTACTCTAATGAACTTTGGTAGGTACCATGACCCAGTTTTTTCAGCTTGGTCAAAGTGAAACTTCTGTGATTATGCTATGGACTTATGTTGTGGCTGCACTCACCCTCACACTTTGGTCAACCTTGTTCATGTGGATTCTAGCTTGATTTGTTTCCCAAACTATTTACCTTTATTTCTTCTTTCAACATAGATTACCCCAATTTCTGTATCAAGGAATACAAAAAACAAGGTTTTCCTAAATGGGATTAGAATATTTCTAGCTTTGTGTTTGTCAACGTTTTCATAGTTGAATTTTAACTAAATATTTCTGTAGTTTGAACAATTTATTTTCAATGACAAGTTATTCTTGAGGGCCATGGTGGATATACCTATGTTATTCGAATTTGAAAGTAAATGTTGAATATAGGTACGTTGCGATACAGGTATACTCAGTTTTTTTTAAGTTCTTTTTTTTTATCTATTTAGAGGATTATACCGTTATACCCATGTCTGAATATGTGTTAAACACATGTGTCGGAAACGAATATTTTGAAAAAAAATAAGAGTCCGAATAACAAAAGTAGATACAAAAGTCAAGTTTTGGGGTCAAACTAAACCTATATTTTATTTTTTTTCATAAAATAAATTCTATTATATTTAGTAATATATACAAAAAAAAATGGAATTATAAATAAAAGAAAAATATTAAAATAAAATGAAAAACACAAAATTAGTTTATGTTTAAAACTCAAAGTTCAAAACCTAAGAAAATAAACATGAAATAAGTACATTATCATTATTATGTAACAATAGAACATATAAATTAAAAATGTTGGACTTTTTGTCAATACATTTTAGTTACTTGGGCTCCATTAGGTTAGGATGATATTTTGCAATTTGGTCTTTCTTTTTTGAAAAAAAAAAAATATAAAGAAAAAGAAAAAGCAAAAGGTAAAAAGTAATATAATATTTGACTTAAAATAGGGAAAATAACAAAAATTAAATATTAATTATAACATACTTAATCATATAGGAATAAAATCATATTACATTATGTCATCTAAAAGTATTTTGAGTTTAACCGAGAGATGAGCAGACTGCCAAAACTTGAGAGTGGAATCCCAATTGAAGCACAGGCCATGAAGGATGAGCTGCTTGGATGGATCGGGGAATTGGGGGATTGTAAGGGGATTTGGAGTTTGTCATGACCTGTCTAAGGGTCGGGCAATTGTGGTGGGTTTTTCATATCGTGGTATTGGGTCGAATTTGGATAGAGTTTTTTTTTTTTTTTAATTCGAATTGATCCGGTTCGAATTACTATTTATTAATAAAAAATTTATTTTTTTATTTAATTTTAATAATAAATATTAATATAAAAATAATTTTTAATATTATTTTAAACACTGATATGAATTTTTAGGCTAGCTCGACCCAGGCATAGGTAAGGAAAAAAAAAATAAATAAAAAAAAAAATTCGACCACGACCTGGCCTGACCATGGACAGGTCTAGTCATTATAAGTATTTTTTAGACACGATACGATTACACGATACAAATACAACATAAAAAAAATAACACGAAAACACAAACGTGTCAAAATCTATACAACATGAATTATTAATGTATCAAAATTTATATAATATAATACCTTAAACACGATTATGACATGTGAAAATATACGAATATGACACGAATACAAGAATTATCAAGTCTATCAAAACCTATACAAAAATACCTTAAGGATTTTTAAACATCACCAATAAGATTATTGGATTTAAATAGAGTATATTTATGAAAACTAATAAATAAGATAGTAGATAAATATGGCTACCATTTACCTTGTAATCCTGCCTGTGAATTATATATAAAATTAAATTATAAATATAAAATGAAGAATAAATTACCTTTCAATCACCTAATTTGTCGAGTTTTCTATTCTGGTTATTCAATTTTGAAAAAATAAAAATTTGATCATCAACATTTATAAAATTATTAATATTTTAATATTCATCATCAACGTGTTTGTAAAATTTAATATAATAAATTATTTTATTATTTACATATTAAAATATTTTGAGATAATACTTAAATAAACCTACTCACGACGGGTTAGTCTAGTAAGGGAAGGAATTCCGTTTCTTTGTCAATGGGATTCGATCCTTGTGGGAAACACTTCCGTAGTATAATTCTGAATGCACCATTGTGATGTGAAGGAAAGTGCCCTTAAAATATCCAAGAAAAAGATTAGGTCCAACCAAAACTTGAGGGTACTTCTAACCATATTCCCAAAAACAAATAACTCAAATAAACCCTCTAAATTAAAAAAAAAAAAAAAATTATTACTACTGAATTTAATTTAGGTATGTTCATGGGTCGGGTGGGCCGCAGCCTGAATTTTATATTTTTTTTATCTAGGCCCAAGTTGGATGAACAGTTCGGGCCAAACCGGACCAATCCAAATTAGAAAAATCCTTGTTCAGACCAGGTTTAATATGGGCCGAGTTGGGCTAGTAAGTCGACCTTTGAACAAATCTACTTGAATTTAGGTAAAACAAAAATACTACTTTAGAAAACCATGAGTAATTCCAGATGTATAGCAAATTACAGTATGGAACAGATCAAAACATCAAAACTGCTGCAGTACTCATATTAAAGCATGACAAAAGGATAACTGTGCCTATGATATATATATATATGTTGGATATCAATATATTATTTGGTGTATAAATACGAAATACGTATTCTAATACGTAGGTTGTCGTAAGTAGATACACGGTGCATAATTTATGTACACAATTGATATCATGTTTGAATGAGAAATTAATCTCTTTATACCCACTTGAAGAGGAAGAAAGTTGGTTGATGTTAGTGATTGGTGTGAAACCCCACATTGGATGAACAAAGGCATAAGCTTGTGGTATTTATAAGCCTTGTTTCCATGAGGGGTTGGGCCCCAAGGGGCACCCAAGTTTTGTGGTGGGTGAAGACCTACACAACTTGAGCTGTACCACACGTTCGCCGTTGAGCCGGGCTGGATCGGGTCGGGTTTGGGTTTGGGCAGTAATTAATTTTTTACTGCCCAACCGATACTTTTATTCAGTCCAAACCGAACCGGTTCAGTATTCTCCAACCAAGAGACTTGTCTGTTTAAGAAGTATCTTTTCGGACCGAACCTTTTTGTTTGTTAAAATTTTTGTCTGTTCGGTTTAAACTAAGAACCTTTTTATTTTTAAAAGTGGCATGTTTGACCGAACAGGTTTTGTTCCAAATGATGTGTTCGTTCCGAAAAGTCATCTGTTTTTCTATATAAACCTGAGCAGTGCCTGTCTTTTAAAAGTACCGAAATTTTTTCCTAATTTTTATATACTGCTCTTGTCTTTTCCTGTGTCTTCTGTGAGAGAGACTGACATTTTTCTGGTTCGCCGCGTTGCTAAAAGTGTGCTCTTGATTGCAACGTAATCGAGGAGGCCTGGGAGACGAATTGCGACATACTGTTAGCACCTGAGAGACAGGCAATAATCTTCTTAAGGTCAGAGGTCCAACCTTGACTCGATTATTCTTTTTCTGTATTCGGATTAACCGTTGTCAATTTCCTTTCTGGAATGTTCATAATATATATGCTGTTCTGCCGGAATTCCAGATAAGTAATATGTTCTTTAGTCTTTTAATTATATTTAGTAGTAATGAAATATTGTTAATTGCTTATAAGATTGTCAACAATCTTAAGACGATTATTTTATTTGGTTTGTTTCATTACTGTCTGTCGTGAATATTTATATTGTTAAATTTGTGATTTTAGCATATTTCGCTGAAAGGTATAAGAATGGATTCTTAATTGTTTACGGTGGTTACATACGCCTCTCATAACCAATATTTACTTTCTTTGCTTTTCATAAATTGCTTTCTTCTCTTTGCCATTCAATCAAGAATTGGTAGAATATCAATGATGGGTGCCGTATAGAACAAAATTAGAAGTTATATGTAATTTTTGATTGTTTTATAAAAGGTGGTGTTGGTGACTTTTATTTGGTAAAATTATTCATGCATGAAACTTTGTGACTGACCATTTAGATGAGAAAGGCTTAAAGGAAACATTACTTTGTGATGTTTCGGTCTTGGATAATATTTTTATTAAGAGCCGTCGCTTTCATGCTAGTCTATTTGCCTAGTTATTTTTCCTGCTTTGTTTCGGTTATAAACAATTGTGGGAGCCGTCGCTTCATGCTGGATGTGTTGGTTCTGTTAAGTAACCAACCCACCGTGTCTTTTTATAAAAAGTCTTAATGGATTTCTATATATATCGTGGATATATATATATATATTAATATAAATTTTGTTATATATATATATATGTGTAATATATATTAGGTTTGTTATATATATTTATGATTCTTACTTGATGGTAAATCATGAATTTGGTCTTGATCATCCGAATCTTGTTGATGTTTTGATTGAAATGTTTTGATGAAATTCTTAATTGTATATATAGTTACTTGCTGTTAGTAATTTATATATATATATATATATTATTTGTATAATATATATATATTGAGATATATATATTTTGTGATCATTTGTACAGCATTTATATATATTTGTTATGAATATATATTGGCAGCATGTATTACATAGTCATGTTTGTAATATATATATAGTTGATCCTGTTATTTTTAAATAACAGATGGCTGAAACATCTACCGGTAATGCTAGTGCGTCTGTAGCGCCACAACCTCTACATGTTACACATGGTGAGAGACCCAAGAAGTTCAGTAGTCTGGACTTCAAACGATGGCAGCATAAGATACTGCTTTATCTGACCACTCTGAACCTAGCCCGATTCTTACGGGAGGAGGCCCCGGTTCCCAAAGAGGGAGAGACCGATCCTACAGCTGTAGTTTCGATGCAAGCATGGAAGCATTCTGACTTCCTATGCAAGAACTTATACAACGTGTATAGTCCAATCAAAATAGCGAGAGAGCTGTGGGAGTCCTTAGAAAGAAAATACAGAACCGAGGATGCCGGCACAAAGAAATTTGTGGTTGACCAGTTTTTGGATTTCAAAATGGACACAAAAAACCGTGATTAGTCAAGTCCAAGAGTATCAGTTGATCCTCCATGAGATTGATGTCGAAGGAATGATTCCTAGTGAATCATTTGAGACGGCGACTTTGATAGAGAAATTATCATATTCGTCGAAAGATTTCAAGAACTATCTAAAGCACAAGAGAAAGGAGATGACATTAGAGGACTTGATTATCCGGTTAAGAATCGAAGAGGATAACCGTGGTTCAGAAAAGAGGGTTAAAGCTCAGACTATGGAAGCCAAGGCAAATGTTGTAGAACATTTGCATAAGCCCAACAAGAGGAAATTTGTTGGTTCTAGTTCTTCCCAAGCTAACAAGGGAACGGATTTCAAGAAGTTCACGGGAACTTGTTTCATATGTAACAAGCTCGGTCATTGAGCAAAGGACTACCGTCAGAATAAGAAAAGAGCTCAAGTCAACTTAGTTGATGATAATGAGATTGAGCTCGTTGTTGTAGTGTCACAAGTGAACATGGTAGAAAATCCTAAGACATGGTGGGTTTATACCGATGTCACTTGTCACATTTGTTCTGATAGAAAGAGTTTCTCCGAGTATAAAGAAACAAATATTTATGAGAAACTCTTCGGTATGAGGCCATGAATAAGGTGGTGCTCAAGATGAGATCTGTTAGAGAACTAACTTTGAACAATGTGGTTCATGCTCTTGAAATTCGTAAGAATTTGGTTTCCGACTCTATGTTGAGCAATAACGGGTTTAGACTTGTAATTGAGTCGAATAAATGTGTACTCACTAAATGTGGCATGTTTGTGGGTAGAGGATATCTATGTGATGAGCTTTTTAAGCTCAATATTATGGATGTTATGCCAAAGAACAAGAATAATAATTAAATTATTTCTTCTGATTATTTGGTGGTGTCCTCTAATTATGGCATGGTAGACTAGGTCATGTGTAGGACAAGACCTTGCAGAGAATCAACAATTTGGATTTAGACTTGCTTCCGCAAATTGTTATTGATAAAAATCACAAATGGAAAATTTGTGTGGAATCCAAATTGGCTAAGGCTCTTTTCTATTTGGTAGAAAGAAGTAATAAACCTCTAGATTTAATTCACACTGATATATGTGACTGAAAGTTTGTGCAAACTAGAGGTGATAAAAAGATACTGTTATGTCTATTTGCTAAGAAGCAAAGACGAGGCCTTTGAAGTTTTTTAAACTCTTTAAAAATTAAGGCCGAAAATCAACTAAGCAAGAAAATAAGGAGTGATAGGGGTGGTAAATATGATTCAATATTTTATTAATTTTATTTAAAATATGGAATCAACATTCAAACCACTTCTCCTTATTCACCTCAACAATACAGTTTTGCGAAAAGCAAGAACCGAACATTGAAAGAAATGATGAATGCTTTGTTGATTAGTTCAGGGTTACCTCAGAACTTGTGGGAGGAAGTTATTTTAATAGCTATTTACATTTGAAATAAATATACCCCACAAGAAATAAGACAAGACACCGTATGAATTATGGAAGGGTTAAGGACCATCCTATAAATACACGAAAGTGTGGGAGTGTCTTGCGAAGGTATCAGTTTCTCCAGCTTAAAAGGTCATAATAGGACCTAAAACTATGTTTGGTGCCTTATTCGAAGGGATCATGACCCAGTCCTTGAAGGCAAGAGAAGGACATGTGAGAATATGTCAACTTTATGCAACAAGGGTACTCGGGTGTGATCTTGGCATCAATGAGGGTATCGACATAGTAAGTGGGGAAGAGTTTCATAGTATGGTATCGGCATGCCTTGGTGCTACCATGACTACCCCGTTGTGAAGCGGAGGATGAGACTTTGTCCATGGGATCGGTGATCCCTGATGGTGCCAAGAGTGGCATGGGCCCTGAAAGTAAACCATTAGATTGTAAATGAATGTAAAGACATAACGTACTCAGTTAGCAAACTGAGTAGATTTACAAGTATTCCTGGAAAGGATACTGGAAGGCCATTGTGGGGGTACTTAGATATTTAAGATACACCTCAAGTTATGGACTGCACTATACAAGATATCCAGATGCAAAATGGATATTCAATACAAAAGATTTCAAATCCACTAACGGATTTGTCTTTATTATTGTAGAAGCTACAGTATTTTGGAAATCTTCTAAACAAACTGGAATAGCCAGATTTACCATGGTATTTGAAGTTATAGCTTTAGATAAAGCTGGAGAAGAAGCGGAATGGCTTCGAAAATTTAGAAGATATTCCAAGTTGGTTGAAACTTGTGCCTGCAATTTGTATACATTGCGATAACCAATCTATAATCGGTAGGGCACAGAGTTGTTTGTATAACGGTAAATCTCGACACATTCGTCGAATACATAATACCGTTAGATAGTTGCTCTCAAATAAAATTATCTCTTTTGATTATGAAAAAATGAAAGGATAATGAAGCGCGCTTACGAAATGTTTTAACAAGAGAGCAAGTATATCATCGAGGGGAAAGGGTCTTAAGCCTATAAATTAAAGTTACATAGTGGAAACCCAACCTAGCTGACTGGAGATCCCAAGATCTAGGTTCAAAAGGGACAACTAAATTATGTTAACTGAGTGTGAGCACTAAAAGAGTTAAATACTCTTATCCATTCCTATGATGATTTAGTACTGCCTGTAAAGGAGTTAGGATAAGCTATGCTTTTAATGTTTCTTATAGCTTGATAAAATCAAGTGGGGTATTGCAGGATACTGTTAATGAGCAATCACCTATTATGAGTAAGAAACGTGGCCGCTTCTATGAGAATTGATCAGGCTGAATTCTCTAGAGTACTCATAAGAAACCAGGCAGTGTCCGGGGCCAAAATGGACACAATCGTGAGAACCGAAGATGTTCGAAGGGGAATTGTGTGATATCTATTGTCTTGGTTTACACGAAAGGCTGAATAGTTCAAGACATCATGTTCACTAGTTAGCCGAGTAAATCCGATAGTTATTCACTATGGAAGGTTCAAAGCCAAAAGCTACCTATCTTGATGCAATAACTCTTCAAGGTTTTACTCTCTCATATTCCGAGTCAGTTCGTCGTTTTAATCAGACAATTTCCATTCATGTGGGGGATTGTTGGATATCAATATATTATTTGGTGTATAAATACGAAATACGTATTCTAATACATAGGTTGTCGTAAATAGATACACGGTGCATAATTTATGTACACAATTGATATCATGTTTGAATGAGAAATTAATCTCTTTATACCCACTTGAAGAGGAAGAAAGTTGGTTGATGTTAGTGATTGGTGTGAAACCCCACATTGGATGAACAAAGGCATAAGCTTGTGGTATTTATAAGCCTTGTTTCCATGAGGGGTTGGGCCCCAAGGGGCACCCAAGTTTTGTGGTGGATGAAGACCTACACAACTTGAGCTGGACCACACGCTCGCTGTTGAGCCGGGCTGGGTCGGGTCGGGTTTGGGCAGTAATTAATTTTTTTACTGCCCAACCGATATTTTTATTCAGTCCAAATCGAACCGGTTCAGTATTCTCCAACCAAGAGACTTGTCTGTTTAAGAAGTATCTTTTCGGACCGAACCTTTTTGTTTGTTAAAAGTTTTGTCGGTTCGGTTTAAACTAAGAACCTTTTTATTTTTAAAAGTGGCCTATTTGACTGAACAGGTTTTGTTCCAAATGATGTGTTCGTTCCGAAAAGTCATCTGTTTTTCTATATAAACCTGAGCGGTGCTTGTCTTTTAAAAGTACCGAAATTTTTTCCTAATTTTTATATACTGCTCTTGTCTTTTCCTGTGTCTTCTGTGAGAGAGACCGACATTTTTCTGGTTCGCCGTGTTGCTAAAAGTGTGCTCTTGATTGCAATGTAATCGAGGAGGCCTGGGAGACGAATTGCGACATACTGTTAGCACCTGAGAGACAGGCAATAATCGTCTTAAGGTCAGAGGTCCAACCTTGACTCGATTATCCTTTTTCTGTATTCGGTTAACCGTTGTCAATGTCCTTTCTGGAATGTTCATAATATATATATATATATATATATGCTGTTCTGGCGGAATTCCAGATAAGTAATATGTTCTTTAGTCTTTTAATTTATATATTTAGTAGTAACGAAATATTGTTAATTGCTTATAAGATTGTCAACAATATAAATATATATATGTATGTATTAGATTGAGCTTGGTAGGAAACAATTTCCACAGCAAATTAATCAAAGTAGAAGCCACATGAAAATTGTTGACCAAAGGGTGAGAGAGAATGAAGCTACAACATAAATCCATAGCATAATCACAGAACTTTCACTTTGACCAATCTGAAATAATTGTGTCATTGTACCTGCCAAAGGAATAATAAATATATCCCCTCAAAAAGCAATTAATCAAAGCTTATTGTCTTTTCCAAGCTATTAAGCATCCAATTTAAAATCAATCAATAATAAAGGAGAGACGTCAAACTTAAATATAAGATCACATACAATTTAAGATTTAATCATTATGAGATAACACCACTTTAACATGCCCCATCAAGTGTAGGTGAAAACAGATGAGTCTACCACGTGACAAACTCGGAAGAGGTAACATATAAGAGTAACATGCAAGAACCATTGATTAAAAAACCGAATCAGACCAGTTGAATCGGGAACCAATGAACGGTCCGGTCCAACGAGTATATTAATACTGAGAAATTATCACACCGGTAAAAAATCGATTCAACCGATTAAAAATCGGTTTTATATGTATTTTTTATTTTTATTTTTTTCAAAATTTTATTTGTAATTAATGAGATTTGAACTTTTAAGTTCTTAAAATTATATTAAAGACCATACCATTAAACCAAATGTGTATTTTTGTTAATTATTAATATTTATTTAACATTAAACTTAATGTTTAAATATTTAAAAAAAAAAAGAAAAAAACTTTATCGAATCGGCCAGTCTAATCGGTTGGATCGAAAATCAGAGGTCTGATCAGTTTGACCTCTGATCCTTTTTTTTTTGGCGGGCCATGTTCAGTGAACTTGTTCAATAGACAAGCACCTGTATGTTACCCCAAGTATCCCATACTTCAACCTGTATGAGATCGGTTGCTTACTTCATAAGTAAGAAGGCTTAACATATACTAGTCTTTGAGCATTGCCAATGCCCCGTCTTGGCAATACGATGACCAGGAATAGTTTGAGGAGCAAGGCTTTGATGTATAAGGATCTCATAATTATAACTCTTCATAATTCCTTTGCAAGGCCATTATGTTCCATGGGCTTCATTCGATTAGTACTTAATAACTCCTTATTAATGTACTAACATGAAGGAAAACCTTGTATCACTATCTTCATAGTGAAGGGTATGCTTTATTGACTGTGTATCCCAGCTCAATCTGATTGGCTTTAGGGCATACACCAACATTAGCAACGGGTTTTCTTGGATAGGTTTATCAAGAACATAAGCCATTTCATTTATATTAAGACAATCTTAATATCGTGGGACTAATCAATGGAGTTTGGCCCATTAAACTTGTTAGCATTAAACTTGCTACTTAGCGATTGTATGTTTTCCATTTTGCGTTTATATCCTATATGAACCAATCCATTTTATAGTTAATAATTTGCAAGTAGTAATCATTAATGTCAGGTTTTAAGACTCTAATGATTATTCTCATTATTTTGTCAAAATAATAGCCCTCAACTACTATTTCGAGAAATTTAACAATTAAACTTCTTAATGAGCTAGGACCCTTTTCATCCCAATCATGATCCCAATTATCACGGTGATCATGACGAAACTAATTGAGTAGGTAACCTAGCTTACCAATTGCATCTCTACACAACTCCTAGATCAGTTAAGAAACAACTCTTTGCCTAAATGCATCGTATGCATTTCGCCTAACCATTGCCTCTAAATTTCATGTGGTCAAATTTCTCATATCCGAACAACATGACTTTTAGTTGAGTAAGACCCACCTTCATAACTCAAACATGTTCGTACAAAAGTTTGACTTGTGATTGTCTCACTAAGCCTCCGATTGGAAGAACTTAGGTTATCTTGTTAAGATGGTGGAAGACAACTTATCATGTGTAACATGGACTCAATATAATTTAACGAGGGATTTTCGTTTGATTAATTATTAGGTCTTATTGCTTTGACTGATTGATTGGCATGCATAGCATTTATTCAACTATATATCACATATTTTAAAAATAAATCTATCACGTGCTTTCTACTAGGATGATTATGGACTTAATCTAATCTAGTTTCCTTGAGCCATTAGGAAACTAGTTGGTCAAATTCCTAGGTGATACCATACAAAGTCTTCTCAAGCCTCGAAGGTGATCTCCTTGGTCATTTCTCCTTGGCACCTTGATCTCCTTACAATTCTTGGAATTACATAATTTCAAATCTAACCTAAGTCTAAATCTACAAAGCCTATATATAACAATTACATATCTTTGTAAGAAACCTCGAGTTACATTCGAGGGGAGTCAGGTGAGAAGAGAATTTACAACCCGAGAATTTGAAAAGAGAAGGCAGGGTACGTAGACCATATTTATAAAAATACCAGCAAGAAAAATTTAACCATACATTCCCTGGTCATACTAAGGTCTAGTCCATAATCATCATCATGCATACATAATCATATTACAAGCATGAATATAAAATGCATATCCTATTATTTGCATAAATGTCACCAATTTGCTTGAGACATTTATCAAATTATTTTAGCTATTAAGGTTTAGTAATTAAAATATTTTTAATTAACATTCTCATTAGGTAACAATTACCTAATCATACTAAAATTCATTCTCCTAAATTTTAGCAATTACACTCCCACTTGGAAACTAGTTTCCTCTCGGAGTAGGACTCTAAAACTTAGTGTCCTAGGTGTAGGCAACCTCTTTAGCCATCGGATGACCGCTGCCCTCCCGTGATTAGGCCGCTGTATGCCACATTCGGTGGCTGTCGGATGCCCAAAAAATTGGCTGCTGCCTGCCCATATGGCAGCATGCAAATCGGCAATTATTGCCTCATGCATCGCCACGGTTTGGGTACAACAAGTGCAGCAACGTTTGCTACCGTTCCAACTATGTTCCATGCTCGGACAGCCATCAAAGATGAATCGTATTCACCTTATATGCTGTCCTAAAATTCCAGCAAGCATGTGGGACACTTCCACACTCATGCTCGAAGTTTCAAGGCACGCGAACACTTACAAAACAGCCCAAAAATTTTCAGCATTGCACTAACATCGTTTTAGGCCCCGTAAAAGATTTCGTTTAAACGATTTAAACCCAAATCAATTTTAGAACTTTAATGGAAGTATATAAATGCAATTTCCAGAATTAAAACATTTAGAAAATCATTTTTATACAGCCCAAAAATAGTCCCTAAAACGGACACCAAAAACGACGTTCTAGGCCCCAAAACGACTCGGTTTTGCATAGGCATGTTACGGCTTTAACCCGGATTGCATAAAACAATTTTTAAACAGTATTTAAACATTTTAAAACTCGATTTAAGCCACTAAACAGCCGCTGACCAGAACGTACAGATTTAGTGAAAAATAGTTTTTCAAGAAATCAAACAAACCGAAACTAGCAAAATCGACACACAAAGCATACGACATACTTATCACCGAGAATTGACATGCAACAATTACATGAAATCAGCGGATTCTAGGCTCTGATACCACTGTTGGGTTAGCTCATGCATATAACAAAAATACAAATCATAACAGCGAAAGCAAAAGTAGAAACACCCGGACGTCCGTAGGATCTCGGATCATGATTTACATGCGATACATGGTATTTTAAACATTAAAAACCAACATGGTCAGAATCATACCTACTCAAAAACTCGTAATCCTGAGTATGCCGATCCCTGCAACAAGTCGCAATCAAACAGTCATCGAATGGCTTCTCCGAGGCCACGAGTAACACAGGTGTCATGCCTCCAACGGTGATCCACACTGACGGCTATTGGCACCTTCGTAAGGTCTCGGGGATTCCTCTGTGCTAGCAGATTGATCGTCCGATCAATAACCAAAAGGCATTTCTTTATTTTCTTGCAAATGCCGAAACCACCAAGAGAAAGGGGTGAATCGGCAACCAAGAAAAACAACAAGAATGGAGGAGAGAAAGATTCGACAATGGGATGAACAACCTTGGGCGATTGTGTTCCACACAAGAGAGGAAGAACTATTTCTTCCTATGTATTTTCACTCTCAAAAATGTAAAAAACTCTTAGAAGTCTCTCTTGTTTTCTTAGCGTAAAAACCAAAAGAGATCTCACCACAATACTTCACTTGGTCGACAACTATCCTTAGAGAGAGGGATAAAGTTTTGTTTGATTTAAAACTCCTTCTAAGAGAACTCTTCTCTTATGTGAGTGTTTAAATCCTACCCAATCACTTAAGTGATTAATCTCAATGAACCTAGACATAGAAGTGTCCATGTTCGACCAAGATAGGATAGGTTAGGATAGTGTTTGATTTAAATCAAACTACCAAGTTGAAGTGAAACTCTTTCACTTCAAGCATCCTAGTTCGACTAGGACTCTAAATCTTAAAGCCGAGGTCGGACCTATCCCAGATTATGTCTTCCATTAATAGCTCAATTTCACAGGGATAAGAGTTTGATTCAAAATCAAACACTTAGAGTCCTAGTTGAACTCAACCAGCTCGGATTAACAAAGTCCTTGTTCAAGTGAAACTCTTTCACTTAATAAGTAACAGAGTCCTAGTCAAACACTAACTCTTAGTGCCGGACTCGAACTTGACATAATCGAAGCAATGTTCGGTTTAGTGAAATACGAGAAGTCAGAATTTGATTCATAATCAAACTCGTCTAAAACGAGAAACTTTTTCTCATTTCGGACAACTTCTTATCTTCGGCTAGGACAACCTTATCTTAAGACATGTCTGAATAAAGACATGGTCTGCTTAAGACAAGCTTATCCATTTTGTCTTATCAAGACAACCTTGTCTTAAGACATGTCTAAATTAAGACATGATCCGCTTAAGACAAAATTATCCACATTGTCCAAACAAGACAAATTTGTCTTAAGACAAGTCTAAATTAAGACATGATCCGCTTAAGACAACCTTATCCATATTGTCTTGTTAAAACAACCTTATCCATATTGTCTTATTAAGACATCTTTATTTGGATGTCTCAAATCCAAATTTATGTCTTAACATTCCTAATTTGAATCTTATTCAATTAGGTCCTCCAAATTAACCTTTCATTCAATTAAGTCATTACTTAATTAAATCCCAAGCTTTAGCCAGCAATTCCGTCTTTGTGTGTAACCCATTAGGTTACCAACATGTTGGCAATGCATATAAATTAATCCGATTAATTTATACACATAGATCAAGAGCAGGATCTAGAAACCCATCATGACCACCCAAATATTGAGAAGTCAACGTGACCTCATTGAAACCTTTCAATAACCAGCCTATTAGTGTAATACGGTCCTTTCACCATATATCCCGGAAAGCCCATGAGCATGGTGTAGTGTCTACTCATGTTCAATCCATATTAGTTCCTGCAGCTTATGGTTAACCATATGAATTTGGAAAAATGATTTCTCCCAAAAACATCTTGCTTCGGCCGAAGACTTTATCAAGTTAACCTAAGCCGATAACAGATGAAATATGTCTTCGATGTCACTTGGAGTGGTGAATCCTCTCTGGATCACTTATCCATCTTCGTATGGTTCAAGTCATACCCAAAACCACCCTACCATAAGCATCCCTTTTGGGACCTGTTCGTGATGGAATCAAAGTATGACACTCTCCGTACAAGATGACCTGGTATCACAAGTCCAAGGACTAATTTACACAACTAGAACGCGAGAACATTTCCATAGACACTTGAGTGACCGTACCAAATGGAGTTCTCGCAGTGGGCCATGTTTAGTGAACTTTGCTAACAGACAAGCACCTACATGTTATCCCAAGTATCCCTCATACTACAAGACGTGAGATCAGTTGTCTTACTTCACAAGTAAGTAGGCTTAACATGTACCAGTCTTTGTGCATGCCAATGCCCCGTCTTGGCAATACAATGACTAGGAACAATTTTAGGAACACGGATTTGATGCATAAGGATCTCACTATTATAAATAATTCTTTTGCAAGGCCGTTGTGTTCCATGGGCTTCATCCGATTAGTACTTAATAACTCTTTATCATCGTACTAACATGAAGGAAAACCTTGTGTCACTAATGTATAGTGACTGGGTTTGCATTATTAACTATATATCCCTTGTCCAATCTGATTGGCTCTAGAGCATATACTAACAATATCCCCTACCTACAAACATCCCACTTTTAGTGAGTACAAATTTATCTGACTCGAATACGAGCCTAAACCCGTTCATGCTCAATAGAGAGCCAGAAACCAAATTCTTACGAATTTCAGGAGCATGAACCACATTATTCAAAGTGAGTTCTTTCCCGAAAGTCATCTTGAGTACCAGCTTCCCATGGCCTCGTAGTTTGCAAACCGTAGAGTTTCCCATAAAGAGTTGCTCATTATTAGCAGCTTCTTTGTACTCGGTGAAACTCTTCCTTTTAGAACAAACATGACAAGTAGCCCCAATATCAACTCGCCAAGTCTTAGGGTTTTCCACCAAGTTCACTTGTGAAACAACAGCAGCTAGCTCAATCTCATTATCATCAACTAGGTTGGCTTGAGCTTTCTTCTTCTTGTTCTATTGGTAGTCCTTTGCAAGATGTCCGTGCTTGTTGCACACGAAACAAGTTCCCGTGAACTTCTTGAAATTCGTTCCTTTACTAGCTTAGGAAGAACTAGAACCAACAAATTTCCTCTTGTTTGTCTTGTGCGAATGTTCAACAACATTCGTCTTGGCTTCCATGGTCTGAACCTTAACCCTTTTTCCTAAACCACGGTTATCCTCCTCGATCCTTAACCAAACGATCAAGTCCTCTAAAGTCATCTCCTTTCTTTTGTGCTTTAGATAGTTCTTGAAATCCTTCCACGAAGGAAGTAGTTTCTCTATCAAAGTCGCCATCTCAAATTATTCACTAAGAATTATTCCTTCGGTAGTAATCTCATGGAGGATCAACTGATACTCTTGGACTTGACTTATCACGGTTTTCGAGTCCACCATTTTGAAATCCAAAAATTGGCCAACCACAAATTTCTTCGTGCTGGCATCCTCAGTTCTGTATATTCTCTCTAAGGACTCCCACAGCTCTCTTGCTGTCTTGATTGGGCTATACACGTATAACGTGTTGTCCAATCCGTTGAGGATATAGTTCTTGCATAGGAAGTTAGAATGCTTCCATGCTTCCACCGAGGCTACAGATGTAGGATCGGTCTCTCCCTCGTTCAAAGTCGGGGCCTCCTCCCGTAAGAACCTGGCTAGGTTGAGGGTGGTCAAATAGAACAACATCTTTTGCTGCCATCATTTGAAGTCCAGACCACTGAACTTCTCAAGTCTCTCACCATGTGTGATATGTAGAAGGTTGTGGCGCTACAGGCGCACTAGCATTACCGATAGATCGTTCGGCCATCTGTTATTTCAAAAATAATAGGATCAACTTGTAACAATTTATACTAATATAATTACACTACTAGTAAAGTAATGTATCTAAATGTTCACACTTTATAAATTATCAAACAGTAACAATATATATTACTAAACAAACAATATATATGGGTAATATATCATAAACAGTAGTAATGTACATATATTAATAAAATGTAATATATATATATATATGTGATAACTTAGGAGCAAATGTTAGAACAATAGCAAATTCTAATATATATATATATATAATATAATATATAAGTTCAACCAACAGTAACGAAATATAGCATATGTTAGTGATATATATAACTAATGTAATTATTTATATCAAGGTATATATAACAATATATAATCACAAATATGTTGCCAAAGATATATATAAAAAAGTGAAGTAACTATATCTATATATATATATATATATATATATATATATATATTTATATGCTTATAATATATTCTACCAACAGTAGCAATATAAACAGTATGAACAATATATATTACGCCTAGTATAAATATATATATATATATATATATATATATAAAAGTTAAACACTTAAACAATATATATATGAAGTCAGTATGTATTATAAATATATATAACAATGGAAACAAACAGTAATGTTAAAACCGATAAAAAAACTCGTCTTAAGAATGTTGTAACTAATGTAGTGATTATAACATTACTGTATAATATATATATATATATATAAACAGTATATAAAAGAAATTACAGAATATGAATATAAACGAATTTCACTATATATATGAACATGCAAAAACAACAAATATTTATACTGACTTAATCCAAATAGAAAAGAAACAGAATCGAGTCAAGATAGAACTTCTGACCTTAAGACGAATTTTGTCTGTCTAAAAGGTGCTCACAGTTTGATGCAAATTGTCTCCCAGGTTTCCTCGATAATCGTTGCAGATGAGAGCAAACTCAAAAATACAACACAGCGAACCAGAAGAATGCTAAATCTCTCTCAGAAGACAGAATAATTTTTTAGTGCTTAAAACAGACACAAGACTCTGGTATTTATAGAGAAGCAGAAGTCTATTTGGTGAGACACATCTGTAGGACAGGAATCGATTCGGTCAACAGACACTGCTGTTGAGAAGGCAACGGTTCAGACCGAACAGACATAACTTTAAACAAGAAAACGGTTCGGTATTAAACTGAACCGACTTAATCAGACAGGTTGGTTTGGTCTTGGGCCGAAAAGACATGAAAAATCGGACAGATTTAATCAGTTGGTCCGGTTGGGCAACAAAAAGATTATTGCTGACCTATGCCCAAGCCCAAGTCCAACCCGACCCAACCTAGCTTGGTGAAGCGTGCGGTCCAACCTAATTCTGTGAAGGTCCTCATCCACCACAAAACTTGAGTGCCCCTTGGGGCCCAATCCAACATGGAACACTAGCCTATATATACTGCTAGTTAAGGCCATACTTTGTTCTATGTGGGATTGATTACCATACACAACTTCAACCAATTATCTTCCTCTTCAAGTGGATGTTAATAAGACCAATTTCTCTTTCAATTTTGATATCAATTGTGTACGTTAATTATACACTATGTATCTAGTTACGACAACCTATGTATTGATATACGTATTTCATATTTATACACACAAAATAATACATTGATATCCAACAATAAGAACAACAAAATAGAACATGGGCTTTAATACCATATTAAGCATTCAACCTAAAACCAATTGACAATAGAAGGAAAGATCCAACTTGAATATAAGATCACATGCAATTCAAGATTTAACCGTTATGGAATAACACCATTTTAACATGCCCCCATCAAGTGTAGACGGAGACAGAAGAGTCTACCACGTGACAAACGCAGAAGAGGTAATAGACATGAGTAACATGCAAAAACAATAGAACGGAACTTAAGTTTTGATACCATGTTAAGCATCCAACCTAAAATCAATTATCAATAAAAAGAGAAATCCAACTTGAATATAAAATCATATGCAGTTCAAGATTTAACACACTAGTAGGTAAGTGAAGGAGTTCCGTTTCTTTGTCAATGGAATTCGATCCTTGTGGGAAACGCTCCTGGAGTATAATTTTGAATGCACCCTTGAAATTATCCGAGAAAAAAATTAAGTCCAACCAAAACATGAGGGCACTTCTGACCATAGTACCCAAAAACAAATAACTCAAATAAATCCTCTAAATTTATAAAAGAAAAAAAAATAAAATGAAAATAAGCTATTACTAGTTGAATCTGGGTGAAACAAAAATAATACTTTAGAAAACCATGAGTAATTCCATGCTGCACTACTCATATTAAAGCATGACGAAGGATGAGTGTGCCTATGATAATATATATATATATATATATATATATATATATATATATATATTAGATTGAGCTTGGTAGGAAACAATTTCCACAGCAAATCAATCAAAGTAGAAGCCACATGAAAATTGTTGACCAAAGGGTGAGCGAGAATGAAGCTACAACATAAGTCCATAGCATAATCACTGAACTTTCGCTTTCACCAATCTGAAATAATTGTGTCATTGTACCTGCCCAAGGAATAAGAAATATATCCTCTCAAAAAGCAATTAATCAAGCTTATTGTCTTTTTTAAGTTTTTAAGTTTTTAAGCATCCAATTTAAAATCAATCGATAATAAAGGACAGACGTCAAACTTAAATATAAAATCACAGACAATTCAAGATTTAATCATTATGAGATAACACCATTTTAACATGTCCCATCAAGTGTATGTGGAAACAAATGAGTCTACCACATGACAAATTCGAAAGAGGTAATATATAGGAGTAACATGCAAAAACCATTGATTAAAAAACCGAATCGGACCGGTTGAATCGAAAACCAATGAATTGTCCGGTCCAACGAGTATATTAAAACTGAGAAATTATCAAACTGATAAAAAATCGATTCAATCGGTTAAAAACTGGTTTTATATGTATTTTTTATTTTTTTTTTCAAAATTTTATTTGTAATTAATGAGATTTGAACTTTTAAGTTCTTAGAAATATATTAAAGACCATTCCATTAAACCAAATGTGTATTTTGTTAATTATTAATATTTATTTAACATTAAACTTAATGTTTAAATATTTTTTTTTTTTTTAAAAAAAAACTTTATCAAATCGGCCTGTCTAATCGATTGGATCGGAAATCGGAGGTCTGACCAGTTTGACCTCTGATTCAATTTTTTTAATCTTGGCAAGAACAACATAATAAAACGTGGGTTTTGATACCGTATTAAGTATCCAACCGAAAACCAATTGACAATAGAATGAGAGATCTAACTTGAATATAAAATCATATGCAATTCAAGATTTAACACAAGGCTAGTATGAGTAGGGGTGAGCATTCGGTCGGCTCGGTTTTAAAATTATGAAAACCGATTAAACCGAAATAACTTATAAAATTGACCGAATCGAGCCAAAAAATCCCAAATTGAACTAAATGACTCGAAGTTAATCGATTCGGTTCGATCGGTTTTTTCCATTTCACTCTAAAGGTTTGGGTTATGGTTTTTTTTTTATTAATTGAGTTATGGATTGTTGGATTGGGTTTAGAGTATAATATTTATTTTTTTCAATAAATAATATTTATTTTTTAATTAATTGTCGATTTATTCGATTGGTTCAGTTTAAAAATGAAAACCACAAACCAATTGAATAAACCGAATTAAATAACCGAATAAATCGAATTCGGTCAATTTTGATCGATTTATCCGATTAACCGAAATTTTGCTCAGTCCTAAGTATGAGTTCGCACAGGAGGTTTTCCACTATAACGCTACAGGCATTGCAAACTTGATCCTACCTAGGACAGGATGGTGGCAGCATTGAGAGTGGATCAAAAACCTTAAGATTGTGCATACTTTTTATAATATTTTTAAGACTGTAAGTAAAAAATTAATGTAGCATATGCTTATATATCATACCTACAGCCATTGCAGGTGGAAGGGCATATTGAAGCATAAGAACAAACAGATACAAGGGATCCTCTCTAACCATGCCAAAATGTTGTGCAGCTTTAACAACACCGATTCCCAAGAGAGGCAACAATATGTTCCTCACAGCTATTATCCCTACAATGATGACCGGACTGATATCTGATCCTTTTAGACCTGCAAAACAAGCATATTTTCCAAATTTGAAGAGGAAATAAGTACGAATAATGCGATAAACACGATGCAATCAAAAACGTTTTCACGATCATAATTTAAGTCTACGATAAATTCCAAAACAAAACAGGGAATCACCTCTTAGAAGATTTGCTCCCATTATCAAGGTCATACATGCAATTGTTGGCTCCCTGCATGCATAAGGTTTTTTGTTTTTGATTTTAATTAGTAGGTAAAACTATTGGTATATTAATGTGAAGTTCAAAATACGAGAAGCCAAAGAGGATGTCTGAGAGGAGATACCCCAGCAAATATGTAGAAGTATCAATTACTTTAAGAGGAGCATCATCACCGATTAGTACTTGTCGGATTGGAGAGACTGTCCCGATGATAAACCCGATAATCTGAGAGCGAAAAGGAGTGCAAATGAGGAACGATGCTCAGTGATTGGTAAAGGCTAACTGAGCAGTAGTTGCACTATAATATAAATATGTGCAGACAATTTCTAGAATGCTAGGAAGCACGGATACGGACACATAATATGGATACAATACGATAATGACATGGCCACACGAAATTTTTTAAAAAATTAGGATACGGGTATTGCAAGACATGATAATAAAAAATATTTTTTATATAACAAATATACAATAAAAATGTAAAATTTATATTTTTCAGTTAAATATTAACATGCAAATAACTTTTTAATTTTTTAAAATTATTTTTGAGTTTAAAAACTTGAACCTTAAAAAACACATTAGAACCATTGTTGATTTCATATTTAGGAGAAAAATGCAAAAAAAGAAAAAAAAAAGTTTTATCACGTATTCAGCCGTGTTCGGACGTATCCAGCCGTGTCTTGATCATGTTTTGACCGTGTCCAGTTTTATTTTTATTCTTTTGATGTGTTCTCACGTATCTAACACGTATTCCACCGTGTCGGAGCCGTGTCCATGTCGAACACGTGTCTGATACTTAGACACTCTCCTCTTACATGAGTGTCCGTGCTTCATAGGTAGAATGTAAGCATTTTGCATACTCCTGCAATTGCTGATGGTGCAAACAACTCCTTCAGGTCAATCCTCTCCATGATCATATTTATGCATTGAAATCTCTTCTTCCAAACTGAAATCTAATAAAAAAAAAATACTAATATCATTATCGTTTAAAGGAAAACATAGGAAAGCAACTGCCACTAGCATGTTATCAATGGCCAAATATACAAATGAAAACAGAACCTGTAAGAATCAATGGACCAAATATACTAGAGAAAGACAGAGAGCAGAGAACTATGTTATCCAGATTTGGGGTGAGTTTCGGATACAAATATATGTCCCACACGGCTATATTCAATTTTTTCTAAGTTTTTTCATATATTTGAAGATCATACCTTAACACTCATGTCCGAATATGTAATGAATGCAGGTATCAAACATGAGTACTTTAAGAAAAATAAAGATTCTGGGTAACTTAGCAAAGGGGAGGACATATTCTTATGCTAATAAAATCCCAACAAGTGTACTTGCTGATGAAGGTGCAAAGGAGGGTTCATCCTAGGGCTGGCAGCGGGTCGGATATCTGCATTTTTTGTACTATCCAAATCTGTAAAACTGTTTTGAAATCCGAATTCGCAAATTATCCGCATTTAATCCTCATATTACTATCCGAATCCTAATTAAATAACATTATCCGTTGGATATCCGAATCCGCTAAAAATCCGAATTCAATAAAATTAAAAGAAAAATATAAAATCAAACAAAATTTATGTATTTTACAAATAAATGGATTCAGATTCGGATATTCGAATCCGCAGAAGTAATGCGGATTCGGATAATGTATATCCGAGGATTCATATCTGCATCCACTCCAAATCCGCTGCGGATAGTAATTATAATATCCGAATCCGACTTTTATCCGAATCCGCAAAAAACGGATCAGATATTCGCAGATATCCAAATCTGCATTTTAAATTGCCATCCCCAGTTCATCCTTTTATATGATCTAATATAAACTATAAGAGAAAATCAACTCATCTGATCATCTCAGTAAAAAGGACCAAGAAGTGAAACCACTTCTTAAGGGTCAATTGCTAGATATAAAGTTGAATGGATAGCTCATTTTACTAGATAATTGATTGAACTCTCTATACAACCTAGAAATTATAAGATTTTGGGAATATCTTTACTATTCCACACCAACTAACAGCTTGCTGTTTGCAAAATTGAATAATTGGTCTTAAATCCAACCAATATTAGCAGCAATGCTTATGGCCAGTGGCTGCAATGCAATATTGCGGTTGTTAATTTGCAGTTTCGGCTCCTTCCGTCGCTGATATTCACGGACGATATTTATCGCAATTGATCGCGGTAGCACTCATTATATACGTAACCGTGATAAACACAACACAACTAAAAACACGTCCGCGACCGCAATTTAAATCACTGCTTATCAATCCAAAGCTTAGTTCAGTTGATTCATGCAGTCACCCTTAAGAGGTGACATCCAGCAGGTCTAGGGTTCGAATCCCAGTATTTGCAACTCCTTTCCTTATCCCTAGACTGTGGCCTCCTTTGTACCAAAAAAAATTCCTACAATTATGGCAACTTCTCTAAAGATTTCAGGGATTTTAAATTAAGATCGCGGACACATTTTTGGTCGTGGACGTAATGAATGCTATTACAGTCAATTACAATGAATATCGACGACGGAGAAAACTGAAATCGCAAAATAACGACCGCTATTTAAATCCATGAATGATCCACAAGATGATATCAAGAAAGGAAAAAGAGCAAGTAAAGAAAACTTTTGGGATGATGGCAGAGCTAGGTTAAACCTTTTTTCTTGCAGCAAAGTTGGTGTGAGGCAGTTCTTGTCCTGAATATTCTTCTGAACCAAGACAATCCTTTGAAGGTAGTAAAGCTTCTCTACAACTTTCCAAAAATGTTTCCGAGGTCTCTTCACAAGACTGGATGCTCATGGTAAACTCATCTTCTATGCAGCTATTTGCGTATGCACGCATGATACCATACACATATGACCATATAAAAATGGCTCCTATCTGTAGGTAAAAAAAAATAATAATAATTAATTAATTTGAATTTATACATCAAGAAGCCTCAGATACATGCTCGAATTCATAAATAGTTGTCTTGAAAATGGTATTTGAAGGATATTATATACAGAATTAGATGATTTTGATGAAGGAAATACGGTAAACATTTATGTTACCCGGAACTCTTCATTTTCCTTAAAATAGCCGTATCAGATACATATGTCCGACACATAATCAAACATGAATATGGGGGTATGATCCTCCAATATATGGAAAACTTATAAAAATTTTTGAATATATCCGTGTCGACACATACCCGTATCCGACATTCACTCTCGAATCCGGATAATGTTATCGTAAACATAATAACTAACAATAGCATGAAGTGATGAAACTGTCAAAATGTAATGCTTCTAAAATTGTGAAATATTACAGTCATAAATTTATCCTACCGCCAAAGACAGTGAAGCATAAGCCTCAGCATTTGTAGAGCAAGTGGATGAATCTCCAAATGGATTATTTGATTCCTCGCAGACCGCAGGAACCATAATGAGAGGCAAGTTTCCCAAATTTCCTATGCAAATTAAATTTGCAAAAGAAACAGAACAAAAGAGAAAGGAAATGTGTCAAATTTCTTACTTTATCCAAGACAATATCTAGCACAATATGGTCATTTACCAGCTTAATTTTTTTATATCAACAACAGAGTCAATAGCAGTAAGACAGAAGAAATAATGAAAACAAAAGGAAAATATACATATAAGCATGGATTTAAATTGTAGTAGCGGACACGTTTTTGATCACGTTACGTTTATCGCGATTGCGGAGGTAACGAATGCTAACGGGATCATGATTTTATTTTTTTTTTACATAAATTACTGTAAAACATAGTAATTATAATTATAATCATAAAAAAAAGTAATAATTTTTAAAATAATTTATGACATTCTATAATTTTTTTTTTTATAAAAAAAATTATTTACAAGTTGTAAATTGAATTTATATACATGTAAATTGTAATTCACAGTCGTGAGTTTAACCGTTATGAACCGTTAGCCATTCACATCCCAATTACGATAAATATCAACAACGAAAAGAACCAAAATCGCAAAATAACAACCTTAACATCGCGTTATTTAAATTGATGTATATAAGCAAAGTAGGACATTGTACCAGCAGAACAACAACCAATGACCATGCCTTGAAGGTGTTTTGGAGTTTTAGTGATTTTTATGAGAAGCCAAGCAAGTGCTGAGCCAATAATGAATGTTAGCAAAATATTCACCGGCATGAACCACCTACAAAGGATTGAAACAAGAATAAAATGAACCAGTGCTTAAGATTTATCATAAGCAGGGATTTAAATTACAGTCGCGAATGTATTTTTGATCGCGTCGCGTTTATCGCAATCGCAAACGTAATGAATTCCATCGCGATTAATTGCAGTGAATATTGAAGATGGAAAAAATCAAAACCGTAAAATAACAACCGTAACGTCGCGTTAAAACCACTATTTAAATCTCTGATCACAAAATGCTGAAACCTGAGACAAGTAAATAGTAAAACAAACTTTCAGACATGAAAATATGTAGGGGAACTTACAGGGTAACTAAACTTTCAAAAGTGATGGTTTCAGCCAAGTTGGTGGCCACAAGTGCAGGACCAAATACATAGAATACCATCTGTTTATTACAGAAAAGAGAGATGAAGCAGTAAATTACTCTCTGAGTCATATTATTCTTGTTAGAAAGAGGCTTGCATCAGTGGAATCTGCATGAAATTAACTGATACAGCAAGATATATAGGAAGGGGGAATATACATTCACTCTACTTACTCCGACTCTTCATTTTCATCGAAGTACTCATGTCCGACATATATTCAGACATGGATATGGGGGTAAGACCCTCCAAATATATGAAAAAACACGAAAAAAAATTAAGTATACTCATATAGGACACATACCCGTATCCTACATTCACCCTCGAGTCCGAGTAACATAGCATTTCACTTTGTTCAAATGGTTTCTGGCGTCTGGCCCCAAGAGATTTACACGATCCATAGCAAGAAACAAGCCAACACCAGTAATCAATAGTACTTTTAAAACTGGAATCAATGCCACAATGAGCAGGTCAACAAATCCCATTGTGAAAACTTGTGGACTGAGATTGAGAGGTCTTGAACTTGATACTTCTAGCAGCAAAAAACAGATCCTAATTAGCACTCGCAAAAAATTAGATTGGTATGAAAAATGTTTCAAAGTTCAAATGCTATGGAGCTTCTTATCTATGAAAGGAGATATTCCAACCCACTTACCAATGAGTCGGGGATTTAAATAGTGATCGTAATGTGACGTTACGATCGTTATTCTGCGATTTCAATTTTTTTCATTGTCAATATTTACAGTCGATATTTATCACAATTAATTGCGATAACATTCTTTACGTATACAACCACGATAAATACGATTCAACCGAAAACGTGTCGGCAATCGCAATTTAAATCCTAATTATAATACATAGTTGTATTAGAAAAATTCAATATGTTGTCCCTCATGGAGTTGATATCCATTGCACTGCACAGATCTGCAAATCTCACCAACTTGTGTTAGATATAAATTATTATAAATGTGGCATGCATGGTCACCCATGTGTGCTTGGTGGAGCACAGTTAGAACTCATAACTCAATCGTTATCATACTTTGGACCAGTTTTATGAAAAATTCAATAATTCGTCGAGTTTTTTTATTGATCCGAATTTTAACGTAAATTTTCGAAACGATTATTTTTAAATGATAACTCAAATTTTACATATTAACTCTTATATATTATAAACTGAATTATTTAAAACCTTGAATGGATTATTATACGAAATAATTCTAATAATTATGATTCAATCTCTTCTTTTTTTTTTTTAAAATTAGTATCAAAAGATTCAAAACCAATGATTCGAGTTGAGTGCAAGTGATTGACGTAAGTGAGGCGGAGTCCAAGGACGAAATCAAAAATTTTATAATGGGGATCAAATTTTTAAAATTTTGAGGGTCAAAATAGATTTTTATCAATTTTTAAATTAGACAGTTCTTAAGAATTAATGAAGATTTGAGGAGTCAAGAGGAAACCAAGACTCAGTACCAATCCTTTTTGGATCCGTCCCTGACTAAACCCTATACGTGCATTGGTTCTATTGTGGTGTGCATGATTAATACTGAGTCGGCCACGTGAAAAATTGTAAAAACAAAAAACTTGCGCAGGGATTTATATCTGATTTTAAATCTATGAGAATGAGCAGAGATTTTTAAATTTTTGGAGTGCAAGTGTCATAAAATATAAAAAAGAGTTAATTACCCATTTTTTACCTTATAATATTAAAAAGTTGTTTAACGAGGGCCTGTCTACGGCATATTTGGTCGGGTCAAAAGGTTAATTGTCGTCCATCTAAATTTCTCCAGCCTGGACCGGTACTTCCCCCTTACTTTCCCTCTCTCTTGATTTTCTTTTTACAGACGTACATAATTTGATTAAAATCGAATTAATCGATCAATATATATATATATATATTTTAATTGATTTTAACATAAAAAATAGATTTTGTAAACTTTTATGAAAAAAATTATTTTTAAATTTTTTTAATTCTAATTTTTTTTTTAATTTTAAAATGAATGTTTTTAAAAAAAAATTAAAATAAAATAATATAACACATGAAATTTTTTATTGATTCTTTTTTTGTCATGTCAGTACTTTGACTAACACAGTTAATCAAAGAGACAAATGTGCTTAATAAAAAACAAAGTCAATTTTTTATTGCCAATTTTTATTGTATCAAAGTATCAAACTAATCAAAGTGATACAGATTGGATACCAAAAATAATATTTAACTCTTTTCAAAATTCTATTTGATCTTACATTTTTTTTAATAAAAAAATCGTAATTTATAAATAAAAAAAAGAGTTACAGATAATGAGATTCGAATCTAAACTTGTTAAATCCGAGTTTACCTAACATCTGCTTTCAAAAGTAAATAATGCACTTAATAATCTTGGGTTATGAATTCATAGCAGTCAAGAGAATATTAATTCTTACATCAGAAAAGAATTAAAACTTATATAATGGCCTGTTAATAATTAAAGATAAACAATGTAAGAATCAACCCACACATTGGATCAAAATAAAGCAGTAACCTAGAGCAACTCACCTATATATATTCCCAATAACAACCCAACTAGCTAAAATAATAATACAATTAAAAAGCAACCTAGCTAGAATAAAATAACACTGACATATGAACGTTTTGAAAGCAACCAATATACATTAGGCATTGTCGCATTGCCATAGAAAACAAAAGCGAACAAGGAGATCAATGAACAATTCCAGCAAATCTTGATTTAGAACAAGTCCAAAAAATTAATTTTATAATATTAATGTGCAATAGTTTAATGTTAAAATGTAAAATATATATATATATATTTAATATATAGTATATTATAGAAAAAGAATTGTAGGTAAACATGTCCATGGATCAAGCGGGATCGGGCCGCTACTCGAAATTTTTTTTATTTTCTTACCCAAGACCAAGTTTGATAGGGCCAGCCCGAAAATCTATTTTTTTAATCATAAAATATTAAAAAAATTATATTAATATTTTTATATCTTATAATTAATTTTAAATAAAAATATATATTTTATTTAATGAATAATAATTTGGATCGGGCCAGCTCGAATTATTAAAACCTTACTCAGGCATGTTCAACTTGAGTCGGGTTTATCGGGCCGGACGGATAACTCGACTCTTGAACAGGTCTAATTGTAGGTGTTAAAAAAGAAAATTAGACATAATCAACTATATTTTTTTTTAAAAAAAAATAGATATAGAAATTTGTAAGAAGAAAAAAGATATACTGATAACTAAGAGATCCGTCCATCTAAACGAGAAGGCCATAGTCTGATTAGGGAGGATTTTTTTTTCCAAATGACAAAGTCTAGGCATAGTTCTAAATGATGATCGTGGATTTCGTCGCGGATGCGATTACGGTTATCAAGAATATTACGTAGCACATCACAATTATTGCAAACGTGAATTTTTTTTTCAAAAATCACATTTTCTTCAAAAACAATTTATTTATATATTTTAGTATCATATTCTATTATTCTAATTTTAATAATAATTTTATATGAATTTTGTTTGGTTTATAAAAATAACAAATTTTAATTTTATAAATAATATAATATTGTTGAACCTATATTATTTTTATGATGCTAAAACAGATTCGTCTTGCAACTTAGGTATTTGAATGCCTTATTTTGAATATTCGGATGCCTTGACAATTTTCAAACTTTGAGTGAAAAATTTTCTTAGGCATTCGGATGCTCCTTTGTTCTTCAACCAAAAACATATTTTCAGAAAAAGAATTAGGATGCCATCTATAAGGCATCTGAATGCTCTCTAGCACTATCTACTCGGACCAACATATATATATATATATATATATATGTCTACGTCTATGTAGTTTGGATTTTTTTTAATTGGAGAGAGAGGCTGGAGAATTGAGATAACGCTACAAACAAACTGTCATATAATGACAGTTCAAAAAAAGTTGGTAAAACCCAAAAATTCGTCGCTATAAGTCTAAAAACCCAATAACGAAAGTCAAGATGGCCATTCCGACAAAAATTTAAGCGTTGGTAAAACTCTTGTTGGTATAGATCTATACTGACGAAAAAGCGACCGAAAAAATAGGGTTTATGGTCTATACCGACGGTTGTAAGCATCACTAATGGTATCACTGTCGATATAGATTATGTTGTGTTAATTAATTTTATTTTTGTATATACCGACGGCACGTCCGCCGGTATAGGTCTAATTGTCAAATATGTATTTAAACGTATCATGACGGCTTCATTGTAGCTTTACCGACGGTCCGCTTCGTCAGTGTACTACACATTACTATTGATATTTGGTATGACGGTATAGAGTTTAAAGCATTGGTAAAAGTAAAATTTTACTATATTTTCAATTACTAATATTGATTTATTTATAATCATAATCCAACATATTTCATATAAAGTAAAAGCATCATAAGAAAATACAAAGCATCATAAGAAAATACAAAATATGTAATAATATTAAAAATAAAATTACAAATAAATTCTCTTAATTATATCATTGTCACAAACGAAACATAAGTCACAAACAAAAGCCATAATACAAAGTCTTAATAAAAAAATCATTAAAATTGAAAATAGGGTTCCAAATACATGAAGTTAATTAAATAAGCATTTTTCTAAAATTACATGATCCCACGCATATTCTTATGGAACATCTGCATAAAATTGACAAATATTATACAATTAAAAACAATTAGATAGCGAAGTTAATATAAAAAAAATACTACAAAATTATAAAAAAATTGTATGAAACACTAAAATTGATAACATTAATAAATAATAATATGGATGTCATGCCAATTGCCATGAATGAAATTTCAGCTTCTAGTTCTTTCTTGTTGTAATGAATTATATATTAACTTAAATTTCCATTACTAAATTTCAAATATAGTTCTACTAATATTTTGTCTAACCAATAAAATAAGAAGAATCCATGGAAAAAAATGAATTGAACATAGTTTTGCTGGTTAACTTGTAGCATCAACCAAGCAGGAGACTAGTCAATGAACTGAGAATCAGCCCAATATGCAGAAGACAAATCAGATTCTATAGAAGAAAGAACGAATGTTATATTGCAGAATTCAAATCAGATTCATGATTCATTGAATGCAATTGATATTTGAATTTATAATGTAGATCAAACAACTCACAGTTTAGAAGGTTATATGGACAGTTTAATTGAGCAATCACAGACAGTTTACAAGCAAGCTTCAGATATTGCAGGTTCGCAAAGAGAGCTGCAAAATGGTCAGGCAATGATGAATGATCAACTCAAGGAAGGAATAGCAATGCTTGATGGTGCTTACAAAAATTTGGGGCATGAAGTAGATACAAGGTAGTCAGTATCGTATTGGAGGGTATATTGCTTTTGTTCTGGTACTGGTACGTACCGGTATCGGTGTGTTTCAGCGTAACGTTTTGAGTTTACCAGTATTTTTCAAATATTTTTTCCATATATATATATATATATAAAAATAAAAAAACTTATTTTCAAGTTTCATAATAAAATATATATCATAAACATATGCAAATATACCTCAATTATCTACATAAAATATATATTTATATGTAAATATAAAATTATAAATATTTAATATCCAAATTTTTTAAACATCAAATAAATAAATAAATATAAAAATATATAATAAATTATTATTAATTAAGTTCAATAGATTAATTTAATAAATATATTTATTTTTAAATATAATTATGAAAAAAATAAAAAATGATCATGATAGAGAAAACATTAGAAATTGATTTAAGACAATCAAATAAGTGAAAAAAAATTTTTAAAAAAAAATAAAATAAAATCTTGTACCAGTCGGTGCGAACCGGTACGTGCCGGTATTGACCGGTACAAACCGGAACGGTACACTATTGGTACCGTTTCGTTTTACCTTAAAACCGGTATGACCGGTATCAGTACGGTACCAACTTCCCTGAGTAGATAACCTGAAAAATGGAGCATTGCAATAGAGAATGAGATAAGCAAAGCTGGAAATGCAATGTCTTCAAGCATGAACAATCTGAAAAGAACAGCATATGACATTAGAAATAAGGCAGGGGTTTCTCTAGATAAGCAACAACTTCTAGAGGGGCAATCAACAGCACTTGAGGGTCTTTGATTTTTGACTAGCTTTCAATCTGAAGCACTTGAAGAGAGCAGGTAAAACCAAGAAAATTATCAGAACATATCAAACTCAAGAATTTCAATAGTTTTTCTTTCTCTAACTTGTTTCTGAGCCATAGGAATACTCTGCAGCACTTAGCTGAATATTGCCAAAAACATCCTCATTGTTGCTTTTTTTCCTGGTTTTTTTTTTAATTATTGTTTTCAATTTTACCACAAAATAAAGGGCTACAAACTTGTGAAATAAAAAGTAATTCAAGTATAAAAAAAAATTAGATAACTTACCGATTTATGTGAACATTGTGCACCAAAAGATATTGATATATATTGTCCTGAAAATTTGAGTTGAGATCAAAAAGGAAAAAAAGATCCAATAGCAATATATTAATTCATACACAGTTACATGTATATACCAACAAACAACGGTAAAAAAAAGGTTGAGTTCAAAGGATTAGTACTTTTTAGTCTTATATGGTAGAATTTATCAATAACTCTTTGGTAGTATAGCACTTAGTTCTATAAAAAATTCGTCGCAATAGATCTTTTTTATCTATGAATTTCTATTATCAGTATAGGTAAGCGATAGTATATGGCAATTTGTTTGTAGTGTAAAACTTAAAAGATTGGAGATAAAAGATAAAATTTAAAGGACCAGAGAAATAAAAAGGAAAAGAACAAAATTCCCACCAAAGTTGCAACAATATATTATTTTCAAATAAAAAAAATGTTTTTCTCTTTTTTTCTTTTTTCCAAAGTTTATAAAAAATTAAACTTTCGTTTTATTATTATTATTATTTTAAAAAAGGCTTGTTTTTTCAAAAAGAGGAGGAAATCCGTTATGCTATGGTGTTACGTCAGGTTTTTTTGTCTGTTGCGGCATTACATAACGGAATCGCAACGTTACGATTGTGATTTGGTATCTCAGATGCGTAATAGGTAAAATACGGTGCGCTGATTATAATTTTCGTTACGTTACTGTCATAACGGTTTTTGAACGCTAGACGATTTTTAAACACAAATGAAGTCGTCATCAAATTTTTTTGTTTGGTGTGATTGGCCACCTAATAAAGCTTATCATTTTAATAAAATTTTAAAATTAATTAAAATTTATTAAAAGGTAATTTTTTGGTCTGCGAAAATCAAAATTTGGGTCCGGGAGTACAATTACGTATGGGGAATGTATTAGCACCCCCACAACGCCTGTTAATAAACGGTACCAATTAATCATGTGTTATCTTAAATGTCGATTTAATGGACTTGACATCGGTATTTATAAATAATTCTCTTTTTATTTTTTTCAAAACATGTTTATTCTTTTTTTTTTAAGAATTGTCATTATTTTTTTGAAAACAAAAGTGAACATAACTCTTTTTATCGAGAACACTTATTAAATATTCCCAACACTCTTGGTGGTATTTAACGAGATCCTCTCACCTCGGGATATCTTGGGACTCATCACTATGACGTCCTTCGAATTCCGTCATCGGTAATTCGTCGTCCACATTTTTTTTAAAGATCATTTTGTGTAAAAAGAATTTTATTTATTTATTTATTTTATTTATTTATGAAGTGAATGCGAATCCGTTATTGAAAATGCTTGTTAAATACTCCCAACATTTTTTGTGATATTTTAATGAAATTTTCTCACCTCAAGATATCTTAGAAATCATTACTGTGACATCCTTCGAATTTCGTCGTCGGCAATTCTCATTCGCTTTTATTATGTATGCACAAAAATGTCATTTTTTATTTCTTTAAAAGATCAATAATGCATTTAATAAAAATAAAATAAAATAAAATAAGGTAAGGTAAGGTAAGGTAATAATAAACAATAATAATAATAATAACCATTATAACAAGTAATGTAAATAGATTTAAAAAAAAGTGAAATTATGAACTAACATGAAACATAAATAAAAATAAAAATGAAAAAACATAGACATCAAGCATGCACCACAATAGATCCTAGCCAAGGCAAGCAACATCAGATATATAAGAGAAAAATCATCAAACACCAAATATACATTACAATATACCATATTTTAAAGCAAACAACATGAGCATAATAAAAAATAAAAAAAAATATCTCCAATCCTTTTTAGTTAACCAGTAGCTCCCCTGAAGCCTCAATCCTTACTTTTCTCTTCTTTTTCTTTTTCTTTTTAATTTTTTTTTACTTTCTCTCAACCTCCACCTTTAGCCACCAGCCACTTTTTTTCTTCTCCATTCTTCTTTATCCTTCACCTGTAGCCACAAGCTTCTCCCTACTTTTTCTTTTTTTCTTTTTTTCAATCTCTCATAGCAGTAGCAAAAAAACCCTCTCCAGAGAATAACCCCCTTGTAGCTTCTTCATCTTTTTCTTCTTTTCAAATCGTGCCCCTCTTTTTCTTGTTGTGTGATCTTTTTTGGTTTTTATGGTAGAATGTAGTGTTTTTTTGGGTTTGTGCAGGTTGCTGGTAGCCTAATTTTAGCTGCCAGCCGCCTACCCAAATCTTTTTTTTTGTTTAATTAATAATTTTAAAATTAATTATATATAAAAAATGCTAATGGGCTTCATATCAACTCATTCCTAAGGCCCAAAATGAAGGAATTTCAATGGATCCGAGAATTGAGATCCGAAATATATTTCATTAATCCGGACAAAAATTGATGTCTAAAGCTGCCCCTCTTTGCTTATTCTTGAGAATCAAGAATACAGCAAAGACATAGACAACAATTTTGTCCGACACTTGATGCCCACACTGAATCGAGTTCATTATCTTCAAAGTTTGATTATTTATTTTTTTATTTCTTTCTTCTATTTTTTTTTTTTTTTTTGACTTTGTAATTTTAAAATTAGAAGATAACTCCTCCTCCGAGGCTCCACAATCTTGAAACTAAATGCTTTTCTAATCGGAAGTTTCACAACTTTGAAATTAAATGTTTCTCTAATGAGAAGCTCCACAACTTTAAAATTAAAAGCTCCTCTAATCAGAGGCCTCACAACTTTAAAATTAAATGCTCCTCTAATCAGAGGCTCTACGACTTTGAAATTAGATGCTCCTCTAATCAGAGGCTCCACGACTTTGAAATTAAATGTTTTTAAAATTTTCAAGATTAGTTTGGCCACAACACATGTTACATCTTATCCACTTTGTACCTTTTGTCTTACGAAAGTGAAAACTTGTTCTCGAATATCACCAATGGAAAACTTAGAAAACTGTTAAAATTCTGGATATTTTCACCAGAAGCTTCGAATATCGCCACCCAAGACTTATCATAACCAAAATTTCGGATGTCACCACCGGAAGCTTCGGATATCACCACCGAAGACTTGAACAAAATAAAATTCCAGATATCACCACGGAAGCTTCGGATATCTCCACCGAAGACTTGAACAAAATAAAATTCCATATATCATCACCGGAAGCTTCGGATATCTCCACCGAAGACTTGAACAAAATAAAATTTCAGATATCACCACCGAAAACTTTAGATATCTCCACCGAAGACTTGAACAAAATAAAATTTCAGATATCATCACCGGAAGCTTCGGATATCTCCACCGAAGACTTGAACAAAAAAAAAATCCAGATATCACCATCGAAAGCTTCGGATATAACTGAAATTCGGATATCACCACTGAAAGCTTCGCATATCGCCACCGAAGACTTAGCATAATTAATTTCGGATATCACCACCGAAAGCTTCGGATGAAGCTTCAGATATTGCTATCGAAGACTTATCATAATTAAATTTTGGATATTGCCACCGAAGACTAACCATCACCAAATTTTCGGATATCACCACCGGAAGCTTCAGATATTGCCACCGAAGACTTATCATAACTGAATTTCCGGATATCACCACCGGAAGCTTCGGATATCGTCACCGAAGACTTATCATAACTAAATTTCAGATATCACCACCGAAAGCTTCGGATATCGCCACCGAAGACTTATCATAACTAAATTTCGGATATCACCACCGAAAACTTCGGATATCACCACCGAAGACTTATCATAACCAAATTTTCGGATATCACCACCGGAAGCTTTGGATATCGCCACCGAAGACTTATCATAACTAAATTTCGGACATCACCACTGAAAGCTTCGGATATCACCACCGAAGACTTATCATAACTGAATTTTCGGATATCACCACAGAAAGCTTCGGATATCGCCATGGAAGACTTATCATAACTAAATTTTGGATATCACCACCGAAAGCTTAAGATATCACCACTGAAGACTTATCATAACCAAATTTTTGGATATCACCACAGGAAGCTTCAGATATTACCACTAAAGACTTATCCTAACCAAATTCCGGATATCACCACCGAAAGCTTCGGATATCACCACCGAAGACTTAACATAACCAAATTTCCTATCAAATGCTTTGGATATCTCTAACGAAGGCTTACTATAACCATGTTCCTTATCAGATACTTAGGATATCACCATCGAAGATTTGCCAAAACAAAATTACCTATCAGACGCTTCGGATGTCACCACCGAATACTTATCAACACTTACATTTTTAGCAGATGCTTCTAGGGGTGAGCAAAATCCGACTCGATTCGAAAAAACCGATTAAAATTTCAAATTTTGGTTTAAATAGCTCGAATTATTCGAGTTTTTCGAGTTTTCGGATCGACTCGAATAAATAAGTCGAGTTATACAATTTAGCTCGAATTTAGATTTCACAGTTCGAGTTATCCGAAAATTCGAATAGTAAAATCCAAAATGACGTCGTTTTGAACAATGGTTTAATTTTCTTGGGTAAATTTGAAGAAAAAAAAAAGCTGTCAATAACCAAATTATTGTTAACTTATATAATGAGTAAAAATTATTTGAAAAAGAGAAATAAAAATAAAAAATTATTAAGAAGGAAATTGTAAAGACAAAATTACCCTTGATAAAAAAACTTCTCTTTCCTTTTTCTTTTATTTTTTAATTTATTTTTTCATTAAAAAATAATATTTTTTGAAAATATATATTTTTTTAATTTTAAAAAATATTTTTTTAAAATTTAAAATTATTTATTTATTTTTTTAATTAAATTTTTTTAAAAAAATAACATTATTTTTTCTAAAATTATTTTTTCTTTATTTTTTTAAATTTAAAAATATATATATATATATATTTAAATATTTTATTATTTAAATTTATTTTTAATTAAAATTTTTAAAAAATAATATTTTCTTAATGGAGGGGAAAGAACAAATAGATTTTTTCATTAAGGGTAATTTTGTCTTTACAATATCCTTTATAATAATTTCTAATTGTTCATTTCTCTTTTTCAAATAATTTTTATCCATTATACCATTTAACAATAATTTGGTTATTGACAGCATGTTTTTCAAATTTATCCAATTTTCTTCTTTTCTCTTTGCTGCTGTGTCCCCCCTCTGTTTCCCTCCCTTTTCTCTTTCTCTTCGGTCTCTATCTCTCTTTTACGAGTAATGTGGTCCAAAATCATTGAAATTAATAATAATTAAAATGAATTTGGTTAATAAATTTTTTTCAAATTTTTTTAATTTATAAAGAAAAATTATATTTATTATGGTATTATATTAGGTATAAGATGTATTCACGTATCCGTATCTAATTTTTGAATTTTTTTAGTTGAGTAAGCAATTTAAATTTCACCATAAGCCTTGAACTTTTGACATTTGCTTCCATTTTCATTGATTTTGATTTAGAGAATTGAACAATTTCATTTACCCAAAATTTAGTTTTATCATGCTTAAATATAATTGAAAATTTATAGGATTTGTTTTATCATGCTTAAATATAATTGAAAATTTATTTTAACTCGAATAAATTTATTCGACTCGAATCGAATTTATTTTCACTCGACTCGATTTGCTAAATTTTCAAATTCAGTTCGGTTGACAAAATAGGACTCGTAAACTCGACTAACTCGAATTTTTTTCACTCGATTCGATCAAACGCTCACCCCTAGATGCTTCAGCTATTGCCACCGAAGACTTGTAGCGAACCTCTTTATTGGTTGCTTCGGCTATCACCACCGAAGACTTGACAAAGTCATCATTTTCAACAGACGCTTCGGCTATAGCCACCAAAGACTCGACAAAGCTAATCTTTTCAAGAGAGTCCTCGGTTATCACAACCGAAGACTTACCAAAACTTGATTGTTCTTCCATCTAGAAAATTTTCCAAACAGTCTTCAACTTCAATAATTCCACCTAGCATCTATCAATTCAAAAAATCTTTTCCATATACCCTTTTTTTTAAACATGGGAATTTTCTTACTCGAAAGTTTCCCTACCTTCGAAATCATCCACTTTCTTCAAACATGTCTTCCCTCATGGAATGAATGCCATGTTTGTTTTACCAATGAAATGACTTATGAGTGATGCGCATGCCCCCTTACTATCGCAAATGATGAATATTTTCACTACATGTTGCAGTGCAATGGAAGTACTCACTAAATGTTATGATTGATGCCATGATGCATATGCTTACTGAATGATGCAAGTATCCCTCAAAATATCCCACATTGGCTTTCTCCGAGTTTTTTTCGATCTTCCTATTTTGCTTTCGTTTTTCTCATTAGAACACACCCTGAACTAGCAAGTGCCAAAATAAATCATCTTCCCTTCATCTCATGCATCTTACCGATGACAAATTGATCATAATTGTTCTTGTCATGTAAGAATTGATGATCTTTTTTTCAAGTCTTCAACCAAATCTCTTGCCATCATTTTGCCCCAACAGTTTCTAAATCTACCATCATTGTTCCCCATATTATCTTGTTGACCTATGCAAGATCTCCCCATGAGCTTGCCCTTGTAGCATTCACTTTTTCCTAAAACTTTTTCTCATCCAAATTCGAAGACATCTCTTTATAAAGAGGATTTGTTCCAACATTTATGTACCCTCTGATCAAGACTTCTTGTCAAAAACTTCTCATGATAATCTTGAAAAGTCTCATCACCTTTTGCAATTCACCAATTTCGTTTGTCTTTCCCCAAAAACTTCTATCTAGATTTTTTTTTTTGAACAAAATGTTGCCCATAAAAAATCATTTCCTATTATCAAAGTATGTTATCTTAAAACAATCTTTTTAAAGCAATTATTTTCAAAAAAAAATGTGACATTCAAGCTTTTGAAACATTGACGACCACGGTTAGGAAACTTTTGACGTAACGACAGTTTGGACATGGCATCACTAGGCTTTGGTTCATCCAAGAAAGGTTTGCAACAGGAAGCGTGCCCCTATCATCTAGGCTCACCAATGAAACATGAATTTTTTAGAAATAATGAATTCTTTGAGATTCAGACTTTATGAAAATGATTCATTTTTGAAATGTAAGCAAATTTGACACTCATTAGTCTCCAAATAATTGCAATTTGGACAAGCGTCAATACTAGTCGTGACAAGCTCAAGATTTTGAAGGGTTATTCTGAAAGATGAGAATGGTTGTTTAAAAATTTCAACGTCAATTCCCTCACAAGTCTCGAGTTTCAAAAATAGTTGATAGTTTGTATGCTCATTGGCGGCACCATAGGTGGCTCTAACAGTTTTCGTTTTCACTCTAGGTTGCCCTTCTTTCGAGTTTTCAACCTAGAGCCTCACATTTCTTTTCTATGCTTTTTTTTTATTGTTCCATCATGCATTTCAGAGTTCAAAATTTCATCTAACGTGAGTTTGATAACTCAAAAGATATCTTGGCGAGGAGACAGTGATTGAAGTCTCATGAATATGAACATTCCTCAAGGTACAGACTCTCCAGTTCAACTAACCATGCTTGATCAAAATGGACTTTTGAGGTATGTAGTGTAGTCTGAGGTTTAGGACTATGAAAGAAAAGGTATATAGACCTAAAGTATATGTTTAAGGGTGATTAAACCAGGGATCACTTTATTGTGTGAAGAATTTTCTTATTTTGACATTTCATCACTGTTTATTTTTCTTTCTTTCATTCATTGTTTCTCTTTTTGCTTTTCCCTTGCTCATTTTTCGCAACCTTTTTTTTACCCCGTCCATCAAAAATTTGCCCTTCAGAATAAGGCCTTCTTTTCTTGTACTTGTAACAGAACTCAACAATTCATAACCTTTGAAAAGATTTCTCATTCTATTTGTCCCCAATGTGGGGTGCGAGCCCTGATCATGGTATATTTGGAAAAATTCATCACGCTCAAAGGGGTAGTAAGCAGATAAATTTTAATATTCGTGAAAGGAAAATGAAAGATGGCCACTTATCATCTCAAGCTCGATCACCTAAATTAAAGAGTCATCCCTTGAAAAATTTGTTGAAAAAGTTCTCTTTTATTTTTAGAATCATTCTGAACATCTCAAATGCACAATGTAACTCTCAATTTTCTTTTTTCATTTTTTTTGCATGCCTCCACAATCTCGGGGATAATCCATTTTTTCCCACCATATTTACAAAATGATGCCCCCATTTTAATTTGCCACACAAATATGGGTTTATGTGACAGAAAGAAAATATCTCACATTAGAACCTTTGAGGATCATGTTGAGAGGGCTGAGCTTTTGTCCAAGTGAGGGGAAATGGTATGGCCTGAATTTGGCTTGGATGGCTTTTTTGTTCATTCTTTGCACTCAAAAGGTGAGTCAAGGGTACCTCTGGAGGAACAATCAAGGCATTTGCATTTAAAAGCCACTTGAAAGAATTTGGGCAATGAAAGTTTTGACACTTATCAAATTACCACTATCTAGATTCCTTTAAAGAATGTCATGCTTGTCTAATCCTATGGAATTCAAGAAAAGTTCTTCTAAATTGTTTGTTTCATAGTTCATAGCCTTAATAGAGATTTTCATCACAATTCCCTCAGATGAAACTCAAATTGGTGCTTCTCAAAGTTTGAGAAGGTCTGCACTGGTGTTTATTCAGATGATCTGGTGTTAGGAATGTTTGGAGGAGTCATGGTATTTGCTATGACTGGTTCGTTCCTAACAATGGTCATCATATGTTTTTGAGTTTTTTTTTCACCTCTAAAAAGACATTTCTTTTTTTTTTGGAAAATATTTTCAACTTTGATCTGGGAAACTAGTGGTGTATGGTCGGCTCATTGCCAATTGACTTTTCTTAAAAAATTTCAAAAATTCAAACAAAACCTTTTAAGTCCATATTTACACACCCAATTTAATCTTTAGAAACAAAATATGACAAAGAGTGCTTGAAAATTAAAACCCCTTCATCTCATGCTAGTGCTAATGTGAAACAAGAGTTCTCTTTCTCATGAGTACTTTCATACAAATCCACAAACATAAGTCTCCCTCATGACATGCTACCCATTGATTCCATGCCTCATGTTATGCAACCTAAGTTTGCCCCACCTTGATTAGGCAAAAATCAGCTCTCCGTTCCTGTCGAAGCTCAACAACCCAGCTTTGATGAGATCTCTGACTTTATACTTCAATACGAGGCAATTCTCTGTCGAGTGGCCTTGATTACCACAATGATAATCGCAACACTCATTAGCATTATACCAATCCAGGTATAGAGGTTTAAGGGGTTCTGACTGTATTGGAGTCACAAGGAGGTTTTGGACGAGTTAGTATAAGAGCTTAGTGTAGGACATGGGAATCAGAATGACTCGATTTCTTTCCCGGTTGTTTCTCGTCTTCTTTTGATCATTTCCAAGGTTCTTTGGATGGTTCCCCAATCGAGGAGTAGGCACGAAGACTGGTGAATAGAAAGTGGTGTTCATGTGCGATTGAAGATTAGTCGGGTAGTCTGGCTGAGAAAATAGTTGGTGAGGATATGGGTTATGAGAAATGTTGTTCAGGGCTGGATAGTAAGGGTGACAAGCATGATAAGGTTGGTACGGAGCAAAGTTCTCTGGTACTCCATCTTCAAAACTGATGGCTTGTGCTTCTCCTTTCTCTTTCTTAGGCAACCCTTATTTCTTGGGAGCGGCAGTATCTCCCGTATCAATTTTTTCGCTTTTGATTGCATTTTCAATCATCTCACCAGAAATAACCATATCAGCAAAATTTCTTGTGGCATTGCCAACCAACTTGTCATAATACGTAGCTAATAGTGTATTGATGAATAATACAGTGTTTTCTTTCTCAGTGAATGGTGGTTGCACCTGTGCTGCCAGAGCTCTCCACCCCTGGGCATACTCTTTGAAACTTTCATTATTCTTCTTTTCCAAATTCTGCAAGGTCAACCTATCCAGTGCCATGTCCTTCATGTTGTATACACCTAATTTTGTCCGTACCCCTAAATCAGGTACATTTTCTTCCTAAATTGATGTTTCAGAAAGCTAAAAGGATTTTCTCATCCTGCAGGTGGTACTCCGAGACTTAGTCTAAGAAAGCAGATAGAAAAAGTCAAACTTGAAAAAGTCAACCCTAAAAAAAGTCAACCCTAAAAAAGTCAACTACTAAAAAAGTCAACCCACTTTCAAAATCAAGATTTGAGGTTCAATTGAAAAACGGTGAAAGAATTTTGATAATCCGAGGTCTACATTGAAAGATATGGAGGTCGAAAGTTGGGTTACGAGATTCAATAGAAAGAAAACCCTAGTTCGAGAAGTTTAGGAAAAAGTGCTTAAACGATCAAATTGGTCAGAACTGAAGGTCTCAAATGAAATATAAGCACTGACTACGGGTAATGGAGAAGTTACTTGGAAGAAAAACTGATATAAAAGTCAATTAAAAAAAAAAACCGAGAATTAGGGTTTTTTGGTGGATTTCGGTGAAATTTGGAAGAATTACATAAATGACTCGATTTGGTAGGACTACAATCCCTAATTGATGAGGAATGATTAAACAAGGATAGCCCAAGGCTCAATTTGAGAAAATCTAAAAATCAGACTTGTTTTGAGCAAAACAGGGTTTCGGAGACAAAAGAGTAAAATTGGAAAATGTGGAAAATATAGCAAATGAACTCCAAAAATTCTGAAAACTTGTAAATCTCATTCTTAAATCATTTTGAAGAGATTGGTGAAAGAAAATCTTGATTCGGAGTTCGTTTGCAAAATGGCCAAATATCGGGCCCACTATGTAGAAGTTTAACAGGATAAATCTCAGACAAATAACAAATGAACTCCAAAAATTCTGAAAATTTGTAAATCTCATTTTTAAATTATTTGAAATAGATTGGCGAAAGAAAATCTTGATTCGGAGTTTGTTTGCAAAATGGCCAAATCTCGGGTCCCCTATATAGTAATTCAAGCAGATAAATCCCGAAAAAATAGCAAATGAGCTCCAAAAATTATGAAAACTTCCAGATCATATTTTCAAATTATTTGGAAAATATTGGTGAAGAAAAATCTGGATTCGGAGCTCATTTAAAAAATGGTAAAGTTCGGGTGCATAAAAGGGGCAATTTCGAAAATAAATCCGAAATAAATAGCAAATGGACTTGAAAATTTTTGAAAACTTCCAAAATTCAATTTTTTATTATTTCGGAAGTATTGAAAAAATAAAATTCGAATTTGGAGTCCGTTTGCTATTTATTTAGGTTCGGGGGGCAAAAAGGTCATTTCACCAAAGAAACCAAAAAGGGCAAATTTGTAATTGAGGAAAATATGAAAAAAGAAGGAATTGCTGGGAATTTTTCTTCCCATGGTCAGCCAGCATAAAGGAGAAGAAGGAAGCTTGAACAATTTAATTCCTTAGTCACTATCAAGCCACATGCTACCACTAACACCTTGCAAATGGTCCCCCCTTCATCCAATGGCTTAGGTGCCTTGTAGGAAAGTTGAATGCACCATCCAATGGCCAAGTTTAAATGCCAAGATGACATTTTTATTTTTCATGAAAGAACCCTCATCTAATGGCCAAGAATGGAAGAAAAAAGATGAGCACAATTCATCCAAGGGTGAGCATTCATTCGGTTAAAGCAAGGGAGTGCATGGGGTTGTCTCTTTTCATCCAATGGCTTAGGCCATCTACAAGGGCTGAGTACACATGTTGAGGGCTGGATTTAATCTACAAGATGTCATTTTTATGTTGTCCTCAACCAATGACCAGGAATGGAAGAGCACAACTCATCCAAGGGTAGGAACTCAAGGGGGCAAGCAAGTGAGTGCATGGGATTGTTCCTCTTTTGCATCTAAGGGCTGAGGTTACTACAAGGGCTGAGTACACATTTTAAGGGCTGCTATCAATTGGAAAGATGACATTATTATGTTGTCATCAAAGTATCTTAATCTAAAGGCCAAGATTGGAGGAGAAAAATGTGCAATTTCTATCCAAGGGTGAGAGGCCATTCGGCCAAGGCTAAAGAGGGGTTGGTTTCATTTTTTTAATATGTTTTTTGGTTGGAAACAGTAGCTAATTTGGCAAAGAAAAAGGTTTTGAAAGAAAGAAAAAAAAAAGTTTTCAATAGAGAGATTGAAGGTAGTCATCTCTACCAAGCTCTAGCATAGCTTTCTTCTTGTTTTCCATGGTGTTTTCTTGATTTTCTATCTTGTTTTCCAACTACATTTTTCATAGAAATAAAGTTTTTTTAATGTTTACCTATGTTTTCATCTCTTCTTCTTCATTAAAATGGTGGAAAACGTTTTTTTTACATGGTTTCGTGCTTGGCCGAATAGGACATGTTTGCTTGCCTTGGTTTTCTTTTTTTTTCTTCCTTGCATGTTGTTGTGAAAAATGATTTTTAGAAGGTTTTTTAGAGTATTCTAAGTTTCTTATTTTTTACAAAAGATAAAACAAAAAAGGTTGAAATGGCTACATGATCTTGGCTAGACCAAGTGACCATGGTTGGGAGAGAGGCTATGCCCATTTTTACCTACCATGAAGCTCACCTTAATTTTGCTGTTTAGCATGTCTTATTTTCTGATTTTATTTTCTGATTTTTTGGAATGGAAAGGCTTCATGATCTTGGCAAGACCAAGTGATTATGGTTAGATGAGAGGCTATGCCCTTTTTATATCAACCATGGAGCTTAACTTTCCTTGTTTTATTTACTGGTTTTGCTTGTTATTTTCTTTGTATATCTATGTTAAATTTTTTATATGTTCTTTACATTATTTTCTATGCTATATTTACTTATATATTTCTATTCCATGCTTAATAACTTTCCCTTGCATATTCGGCCATTGTGTTCATGCTCATATTGTGCATTTTTTTATGTATCATGTCTCATTTTATAAACATGTTTGCATTTTTTTTTTTAATTTTGTTACATGGTCATTCGACTACTCCATATTGATATGCCTTGCATGTGCATTTTCACCTTTCTTCTTGACTTGTTTGCATCTACATGCCATGAGCTTGTGCATTTTGATTTTAGTTTGTCATATGCTTATGAAAATGTCATGACATTATGCATCTTAATATGATTTTTCGTGTACTTGTGTCATTTACTAGATAGGATTGCATTAGAGTATCATGTAACCACATTCGGCCTCTTCATGCATCCCTTGCCTTGTCATGCATTTGCATTATGTTTAGGTAACATGCTTTGCATTATCATATCTTGAAATTGTGTATTAGTTGCTGTTTGTTCCAGCATTGACATTAGTTTCATGGGTCATTGTATGTTCATAGTATTGCTATGCATGTTCATTACATTTTAGGTCTAGGCCTTGTTGATATTGCCATGCATATTGGGTCTTAAATCACATTGGTATTGTCATGCATTACTATGCTACTTAGGCCTTAGGTTACATTAGCATTTTCATGCATATTCATAACATATTAGGTCCAAGTCATATTTGCATTATCAAGCATTGCATGCATATTAAGTTAGGATAACATTTATTGCCATGCAAACTCATGCTAGGCATTTAGGTTATTTTGAATTGTCATGCATTTCCTTTACCATTTATGCTTTAGACCATGCATTTCATACATTTCATTTGTTGTATGTTCATGAATTCCATGTCATTGCCACATGATTTATGACTTAGGCCAACCAATGGCTCAAAGTCATGCTCTCTTGAGCATACTTGTGGAAAATTATAGAGTTGTCAAATAGATTATTCTACCTTTGTGATTTTTTTTTACTTAAGCCAATTTTTATCCAAGGTTTTAAATGTTTTAGCTACTGTCCTTAGGTCTTTAGGATGATCTCCGACAATTTCTACTTTGATTTTTGAATGAATTTATCAAAGGCAAAAAATGTGTTTTGACAAAACAGTTTTTTTCACCCAGTACTCGAACTTCTTCGATTTTTCTGGGCAGTCATCTTTAATCAACAAATTAAGCCAATTTTTTATCGTGCAGTTTTACATGTTCTGTGTCTCCAGTATTTTTTTTAGATTTGTTTGAATTTTTAAAAATAGGCAAAACAATCGTGTGGAAAAACCGGACAGTAGAGGCAGATTTGAATTCAAAAGAGAATAATGGTTGAATTTGGCTAAGGCATTTAGAGGGGGCTGGGTAGAAGCTTTAGCTACTGTCTTAGGATAGTTTCTAAGCCTTTTTAAACTTTAAAAGTGATTTTATAAATCTCGGATTAAGGGCGGTCAAGTCCGATATTTTAAACTTAGGAAATTAGAGCCATTTCAAAAGGGTTTGGTAATGGTTTTAATTTTTATTCAAGTTTTTCCTCAAAATTGTTTTCAAACAATCACAATTTTTTTTTTTTTAGGAAATCTAATTTGACATATTTTCCTAAGGTAGCCGAATATCTTTTTAGATATACGGATTTCTTTATTTAGAGGGAAAAATACATTTTCATGCATTGCATTTTCCATGTTCATGCATTTTATTTAAATGTGTGATTTTTTGCTATGATATTTTTCATGGTATTATTATTATTCTGATTCATATTTTATGATCTTATATTGTTTTCCGTATGATTTTGAATGTTTCATGATATCCCATATATTTTTTTATTTATTTAGTTATTTATTTTTGTCACATTATTTAGCATATACTATGTTCATGCATTTTTATTTTATTTTCATGCATATTTTATGATAGCATTATTTTATGTTTCATGTCATTCCATCATATTCCATGTCATTTAAGTTTAATTATTTAGAATATGCCATGTCAATATGCCATATCATTTAAATTTGCCATGTCATTTAAATCATTTTATCTCATTTAGAATATACCATGACACTTAGGATTTTTCATTTCACCTAGAATATACTATGCCATTTAAATTATGTCATATCATTTAGGTTGCATTATATTATCTAGATTTTGCCATGTCATTTTATTTATTTCATACATGTTCATGTTCATATTTTTAAATGTTTTGAAAAAAATAATGATTTTCAATAAAAATAAAGATATTCCCGAGTTAAAATAATTCATGAGTTCTCTACCGGGTTTGCTGGAGGGAATATCATCAATTATCATTAATAAAGGAATATCTTTCTTTCAAAAAAACGAGAATGATTCGGAAAGTTTTCCAAATGAATAAAAATTTCTATATTTTGCCGATTTTGTCGGAGAATGTAGGAAAATTTTGAATTAATAAATTCTGGATCATTTTCAATTAAAAATGGAATTATTTTTCTTTAAATTGGGAATTAACTTGAAATACTAAATTAAAACCGACTTTTTACCAAGACTTGAGATAACACACGATTAATAGAGTACCATTTTATAAGGGCGTTGTGGGGGTGCTAATCCTTCCCCACACGTAACTGAGTCCTGAACCCGCTTCTTTGATTTCTCTGGTTTAAAACGCAGACTTGAAATTGGTTTTAAAAATGTTTTAATTAATTTTAAAATGTATTATAAAACCGGTTTTAATAGGTGGCCGATCACACCTAGCTAAAAAAATTGGTAGCGACTCCATGTCTTTTTCAAGGTTATTTTCAAAACCTTCATTTTTCTAGAGGAATTAAGTCGACTTTTCCTCGGTTTTTTTTTTAATGTCACGCTTAACAAATAATAAAGTCTTGCAATGAGACTTGTTATGTTATTTTTTTTAGGTTGCGACACATGTATTTATACTGAACCTAGAAAGCCCTCACCAAATCCTTCCAAGAACGGATACGACTCCGATCCAACTGATTGTACCATCTCGCAGCTGACCCTGTTAGACTGTCTTGAAAGCAGTGAATTTAGCAATTTTTCATTGTTGGTGTGGCCACCCAATTTTCCGACATAACATAGTAATGTCGGCCGATGGACACTTTGATCCCTCATACTTTTAAAATTCAAGGACCTTGAATTTTGGTGGAATCACCAAATCCGGAACCAAGATGAACTCATTCGGATCCATGTTCCTGAAAGCGTCTATTCCTTCTATGGCTTTGAGTCTCTCTTCAAACATATCATACTTCTGTTGCACTTCTGTATCTTCCACTTGCTTTGCCACACGTTTCTTCAGCTTTTCTTGTTCTAGTGAATCATCTTGGTTTGGAACAATAACCGAGTCTAAGGGGTGAAGTCCCGAGTTCAATTGAAATTGTCCTTGGCCCTGTTGACTTAGTAGGTAAACCGGATCTTCATTGTTGTTTGCTTGAGGTCGAGGTTCTCCCCTTATGATTGACCCTTCAACAACCCATTTTCCTCGGGTCAATCTCATCATCATTTCGACCATCTTGTCTATTTGCTCACGTGACTCCTCTCGAGATTTAGTTATATGTTCCTGTGCTTCTTGCTGTGATCTGGCTAATTGTTCTTGTAGTTCTCTGTGCATTCTTTCCATCTGTTCTGTTTGTGCTGCTTGTTCATTTTTCATGGCTTTATCTGTGAGCAAGTACTGTATTAGTGTCGAATGAGTGATCTTGGGTTTCTTGCTGGCTTTCAAATCTTGTACCTTTTGTTCTGAGGGTGAACTTTCTTTAGAGTGCTCTTAAAGCCAAACAAAATCTTATCTACCTCCCAATTTATTGCATGTATGCTTATGAATAAATGCATGTAATATGCATGTAGAAAGGAAAAAAAAAAAAAAGAGAGAGAGAAGTATGAACATACTGTATATAGAATCAAAGAATGGATTTTTTTTCTTGTTTTGTTCTTCTTTGACAACTATTCTTTTCGACATATTTTTCTCAAAAAGTCAAAACAAAAAGGAAATCTTATTATTGTTCACAACACTATTCTATCACAGAAATTTTATTGTTATTTTTTTATATTTTCATGATTCTCATTTTTATCATTTTTTCTTCTATCTTCGTTTAATTTTGAAAATGTGAGAGTAATGAAAACATCTCTCCCTTTTTTTTTTAAAGATAATGGTTAAAAAAAATACTTTATTTTTTTAATAAAAAAATGAAATGAAAGAATTTTTTTTTGAGTTCTTTTCTTTTTATTATAAAATGAAAAAATTAAAATTTTCTTTTTCTTTAACTTTTTTCTTTCATTTTTTTTAAAGAAAGAATGAATGAATTCTTTTATTTTGTGAAAATAAATTAAAACAAACCCTTTTTTTCCTTTTATTTTTTATGATTTTTTTTGGAAGAAAACAAAATTAAAATTAAGAAATCATCATTTTGATTATTTTGAAGAGAAAAAAATACTTTTTTTTTATTTGAAGATAAGGAAAGGAAATTTGAAATATTATGAAAATAAAATTTTTAGAAAAATTTTGTTTTCTTTTTTTTTTTTTGAAAATGTACAAAATGTTTGGGAAAGAAAGAAAGAGAAAAAAAAACTATAAATTTTGGACAAACACAAAGTAATTTACAAAAAACAAAAATAAAAATCTTAAGCATTCAAAGTTTTTATTATTTTTGAATCCATACAAATTATGCGGGATATGGTTTCTTACCAAAGTGTCCCATCATGTGTCCTAATTTTTAGGTAATTTCTACAAAACACGGGTTTGGCTCTACCATAGGTTGGTTCCTTACGGCTCACTATATGAGGTTAAATTAGGTTCTAAAGGCTCCACATTGCTCCTCACTGTCGTCCGTGAGGGCTAGTAAGGCATCCCGATTTAAACGTGTTCAATTTGTTGGAGTATATTTTCCAGACTTATGCAGAGGTTATCACCTCACGAAAGCGTAGGTACTTTATTACTCGGGAAGTGTTTTGCTAGCTCATGCGGAGGTTATTACCTCATGAGAGCGTAGTTACTTTACTTCCACCTAAAAGGACGAAAAACCGGGTATAAGGCTTATGTATGAAATGCACATGCTCGTGTTTGAGAAAGAACAAACAAACCTTCGACTATTGTCTATGACCCCTTATTCTAAACATCCCATAATTAGTAGAATCAATGAAAAAAATAATAAATAAAGGACATAATCAAAAAAAAAATGAATGAAGAAATAACAAATACCAAGACATAAATGCAAGCAAAATAAAGATAAAAAAATAATAATAATGAATGAATAACTAAATTAATAAATAAAGAAAATTTAAATTAAAGATCAATTAAATCGAGATTTTAAGATAACACATGATTAATTTATGGCTCGACTCTCAAAGTTCCCAGTGGAGTCGCCAAGCTGTCATAACGGTTTTTAAACCGCTAGACAATTTTTAAACATAAATGGAGTCGACACCAATCTTTTTTTTAGGTGTGATTGGCCACCTAAGAAAGCTTATCATTTTAATAAAATTTTAAAATTTATTAAAATGTAATTTTTTGGTCTACGAAAATCAAAATTTGGGTCCTGGAGTACAATTACGTATGGGGAATATATTAGCACCCCCACAACGCCCATTAATAAACGGTACCAATTAATCACGTGTTATCTTCAATCTCGATTTAATGGACTTGACATCGGTATTTAAAACTAATTCTCTTTCTATTTTTTTCAAAACATGTTTATTCTTTTCTTTTTTTAAGAATTGTCATTATTTTTTTGAAAACGAAAGTGAACATAAATCTTTTATTGAGAACACTCATTAAATATTAACGAGATCCTCTCACCTCGGGATATCTTGGGACTCATCACTATGATGTCTTTCGAATTCCGACGTCGGTAATTCGTCGTCCACATTTTTTTTAAAGATCATTTTGTGTAAAATGAAATTATTTATTTATTTTATTTATGAAGTGAATGTGAATCATTTATTGAAAACGCTCGTTAAATACTCCCAACACTTTTGGTGATATTTTAATGAAAATTTCTCACCTCAAGATATCTTAGGAATCACTACTGTGACATCCTTCGAATTCTGTCGTCGGCAATTCTCATTTGCTTTTATTATGTATGCACAAAAATGTCATTTTTTATTTCTTTAAAAGATCAATAATGCATTTAATAAAAAAAAATAAAATAAGGTAATAATAATAAATAATAATAATAATAATAACAATAATAATAATAATAATAATAACAACAAGTAATGTAAATAGATTAAAAACAAGAAAAATTATGAACTAACATGAAACGTAAATAAAAAAAATGAAATAACATAGACATCAAGCATGCACCACAATAGATCCTAGCCAAGGCAAGCCACATCAGACATATAAGATAAAAATCATCAAACACCAAATATACGTTACAATATACCATATTTTAAAGCAAACAACATGAGCATAATAAAAAATAAAAATAAAAAATACCTCCAATCCTTTTTAGTTAACCCCGTAGCTCCCCTGAAGCCCCAATCCTTACTTTTCTCTTCTTTTTCTTTTTTTCTTTTTTTACTTTCTCTCAACCTCCACCTTTAGCCATCAGACACCTTTTTTCTTCTCCTTTCTTCTTTATCCTTCCCCTGTAGCCACAAGCTTCTCCCTTTCTTGCTTTTTCTTTTTTTCAATCTCTCATAGCAGTCGCAAAAAAACCTCTCCAGAGAATAACCCCCCTCTTTGTAGATGCTTCATCTTTTTCTTCTTTTCAAGTTGTGCCCCTTTTTTCTTGTTATGTGATCTTTTTTGGTTTTTATGGTGGAGTGTAGTGTTTTTTTGGGTTTGTGCAGGCTCTTGGCAGCCTAATTTCAGCTGCCAGCCGCCTGCCCAAAATTTTTTTTTTGTTTAATTAATAATTTTAAAATTAATTATATGTAAAAAAAAATGCTAATTGGCTTCATATCAACTCATGCCTAAGGCCCAAAATGAAGGATTTTCAATGGATCCGAGAGTTGAGATCCGAAATATATTTCATTAATCCGGACAAAAATTGGTGTCTACAGATGCGTAACGACGACATTTAAAATTGTAAGTCTAAGTCTTTGCCATGCAGAGGTAAGGTTTCACCTTTGGCTAAAGGTAATCAATGCCTAAGCCTAGATATATTATTAACAACATGGTCCAAAACAACACCATCTCTATTGAAACACTAAAAGGGAACAGACTTTTACCGACGGAATATTCCGTCGGTAATAGTCCTTATTCTGTCGAAAAAGTTCATCGATAATTCTTAAGTCAGTGATACTCTATCCGTCGGTAATATTATTTTCGTTGGTAATACTATTACCGACGGAGTTTTACCAACGGATTAATCCGTTGGTAATAAGTTATTACCGACAGAATATTCTGTCGTAGAAAAAAAAATCGATCTGGAATATTTCGTCTGTAATTATTTTACTTACGGAATATTCCGTCTATAATTATCCTTTACCGATAGAATATTCGTCGATAATTTATTATTACTGACTGAATATTCCGTCGATAATTAGATAATTGCAACAAAAAATTTATTATTTAAAATTATATAAATAAAATAAATATATATTATTATACTATGAAAAATAAACTAAAATCCATAATATTATAAATAAAAAAAATAATATTCAAATATTGAACTTGAATATAAAACACATGCTGTCATCACTGGGTACTACTGTCATCGTCTTCACTGTCTATGTCGGCATTGCCTCCGGCACCATTGCCTTCGACAACACCGACTCTGGCAGCACTCAGTCCAGCACCACTGCCTCCGACAGCATCGAGTTCGGCAACACTGGTTCAGATCCCGCCTAATCCAGCTGCTAGCTATGACTGTAGCAAAGGTGCGAACATCATCATGAGATTCTCAATTCTCTTCATTGATGGTGAAGAGCTGCGAAACATCGGACCTCAATGCATTATACGCCTCATCAGACTGTGCTGCTGGCGGCTGCTATGAAGTACTAAGACCACATAGAGTGTAGATGGCTGCATCTGAACTTTGCTGACTGTCGGATAAATCAAAAATTTATCTATTCTTCGGTCCTGTTCCAAACCCATAAACATGCGTCAGCGTAGTCTCAATACCCCCAATAGCATTAAACCAGGACTAAGGATCGAAATCGGGATATGAAGACGTATCGTCCCCATATTTTTGCTACAATGAGGCAGTATAGTTTTCCTACAATCACAAATATTTAAATATATAAACAATTAATATGTGACCCTGTAATGAACACATACATAAACAATTCAGTAATATAATCAGTTAATATAATATATAAAGTATTGATATAGTTAAATACTTACACTAATAGCTTTAGACTTGTTGTCTACGTAATCACCTTGACCCTTTGCACGTTTATGGATTCTATTAAATAGTTTCAGGAAACGCATGTCGCGCTGCAACTCTTGTGACTACATATTAATAAATTTTTTGAAAATGATGTTAATAAAAGAAAATAATAAAAATATATATAAAAAAAATACTTTTAAACAATAAATTGCAAAGAAAATAAATCTTATCATCTTGTGACCTATAACTAGAAAAGGAACTGATCTTCTAGTGTGCTTCGTAAAGCTTCCATCCTTCTCCATGTTTCTATTATCCTTGACCTTTTAGGACCTATTTTTCCAAGCTTCAGTACTCCAGACGTTGTCAATAAGTTGATCCCAAATATCGACTACTATCTAATCACACTTGTAACCCTTGCAGTCTTCTAGTCGATTCGCTGAAAGATGGCCATGACATTGTCCTTCTCATAATTCATCATATCCTTGAATCAATCCTTGCATGTAGCCTCCCATAATTTCCTAACCAGTGGTGTTTGCTCGGGAGACCAGTGGCATTTTCTCTACAATGAGACAGTATGAATTAATATATACTATTAAACATAATTAATTATAATATGACTCTTAACCAAATCACACCTCAAATATAGTCCACATAGAATGTTTCATGTCAGCAGGTATCTTTGACCAAATAGGCCACAATCTGTTATAGTGTTGTCTGATCACCGAGGCAATGGTCGATTTTACACAACTCTCCATGAAAGTCCTAAAATAAACATACGTGTTAGTGAACAATAATTTATTTGTTACTTAAAAAATGGAATTATCATAATGTAATTAACTTACGTGTTTTGGACAACTGACAGTCGAAACCTTTCATTCGAATTACTCGGTGTCGATAATCCTTTCATCCGACCTCTACCCCGTTTCCTCTGCTCAGTGGTAGTACTGCGAGGCGGCGAAGGATGTGATGCAGGTACCTCTAGCTGTTGCCCTGTGCCATTATCCGCGAAATACATCGGTTCTAGCTCATTGACTAAATACTACGAAATGTCATCCAGTGTTGGGGTAGTCGATGGTACTGCAGGATCCGCCAGAGTCGTTGGAGAAGATGTCTGTCGTGGCAGTGGGGAAGGAGTCGATGCGGATGGACGTATTGCAGAGAGAGCCACTGTGGAGAGAGCAAGTGCAGAAAGATCCAGGGGCGATGGAGCTATTGTAGACGAAGTCCGTGGCGATGGACGTGACCAAGGCGGCAACTGTGTCAGTGAAGCTAGTGTAGCGGACCCAGTGGCGATAGAGGCCGTAGGGAGGGAGACGACCCAGTCGGCAACTGTGGTGTAGAAGGCCCCAAGGACGATACTCCAGATGCTTCGAAAGCATCCCATACGGAACGGGGACTCAACACTCCATCATCCCTTCAGTTATGTGCATGCCATGTTATATTCTCAGTTGTTACCGTTGACATATATAATCTTTGAAGTCTCGAAATCAATGGCAAATAACGGAGAATCTTATAAGGAATTTTCTTCGACTTTCTAACACTTGATTTGCTTGGTTTATAACGAGGATGACCACATACGGAATAAAATTCTAAGTGGACCGAGTCGTTATAAAACAACATGCAATTGTTGTTGCATGCATGTATCTTCTGATAGTGAAATCCAAATTTGGCTATCTTTTCTTCATTCGGAAAAAATTATCAGATAAATTATCACTTTCTAGCAACATCTCTTTTATCATAATCATCAAACGATTGAAACACGATTCGCGCACGTTAAATTCAAACTTTACATTTAACAGCTGTGACACAGCATATAAAGTTGTGTGTTTTGTACATCTTGACCACAACGGTTCATCTGCTTTGTTCAACAAACAATAAAAGTTGTCATCAACATTGTAATTACCACCTAAATTTAGATTCGGGTTTAGAGAATCCATAACCATTCTAGTATAAGGATTATCTCTTTCAACATCACTTCTCGTCTCCACTTCATCATTATGCATCCTTGATGACTTTCACCATGTGCATCCCAAATATAGTAATTCTCCTTAAACCCTTTATAATACAAGTGCTTATGCACATCATCAATTTCTCCTTAAACCCTCTACACACTCATTACTAATATATTGAGAATCGTCCAACCTCTTATACATCCAAGATTTATCGTGCTCTATTGTCTAAGCCTAAGTAAGCTATCAACAATACAACAATAAACACAAGAATCAAAATAACACATTATACAATTTCATAACTAAACACATTTTAACAAATATATTTTTACAAAACATTTTAAATACTATAACAATAACAAATATATTAACAAATATATTTTTACAAAACATTTTAAATACAATAACAAATAATTTAACAATCACAAAAAATTTAACAAATATATTTTTACAAAACATTTTAAATACAATAACAACAACAATAACAATAACAAATATATTTTTACAATAACAGTAACAAATATTAACAAATAAAAAATATTAAAAAAATAACAATAACAATAACAAATATTAAAAAATAACAATAACAAATATTAACAAATAACAAATATATTTATTTAAAATATATTTTTGAAAATTACACAATTTAATTAAAATGAAAAAAATACTTACAATTAAATTTGATGGAGAACGGGATGTCTAAGCTAAATCTGCAAAAAAACAAAGAAATTTTGTTAATTTATTGTTTCAAAAAATAAATGAACAATTACATATAGAGAGAGAAGAGACATACGAGAGGCTGGTGGCGCTGTCAGAAGGTGACGCTAGTGAGCAATTAGACAGCGACACGAAACTTGGTCTGACGACGACGGCAGGGGGCCTGGGCAGGAATCAGTAAAAGAGAGAAAAGGGAAAGAGAAAAGGACGAAGGAGAAGAAACGAAGAAGTCTCGGGCATTTAATTATGCCCGAGTATTATCGACGAAAATTTCGTCGGTAATACTTTTGACGATTTTCCAAATTCCATCCGTCGGTAATAACATATTACCGATGAATTTTCCGTCGGTACTACAGACGTCCGTCGAAAATGTATTACCAACGGAATATGTGTATTACCGATGGAACATCCGTCAGTATTATTTTTTGACCGTTCAGTTTGACTTTTGGCAGTTTTTCAAATTTCATTCGTCCGTAATACATATTTCAACAGATTCTCCGTCGATAATAGAGACTTTCGTCGATAATACATTTTCAACGGATTGTCCGTCAGTAATTATTACCGACGAAAAATTCGTCGGTATTATTTTTTGACCGTACAGTTTTAATTTTCTTTTTAAAAAAAAATTATTTAAATTTTTTATTTATTAAATATCAAAATCCGTGCCTTTTTTAATCGTAATACACGTAAATTCGTCGGTAATACTATGGCAAGAAGCTAAGTCGTTCCCGCCAAAGTATTACCGACGGAATTGTTCGGTCATTAATATTCCGTCGGTAATATGCATTTTCCGTAGGTAATGTTCAAAAAATCCGTCGGTAATGCGCAAAAACATCACCGACGGAATTCTGTCAGTAATTCTCAACTTTCCGTCAATAAATAAGTTTTATACTTTTCCGTCGGTAAAGAATTCGTCGATAAATCGACGTCCTCTTGTAGTGAAAGTAGGAAGTTGAGGCCAACCCTGGTTTGAATGTTTATAAAGGTTGATAAAACCAAGAGAGTTGGGATCAACCGTAGTGATCTCCGTTGGTTCAGCTTCCATCGAAGCCTTGCCTTTCGCCTTCAAGCCTGATTTGGACGCCATTGTCAAGTGTTTGAGTGATAAGATAGAAAAGGCAAGCATAGAGCATGATGAAAGGGGATAAGAGTTTCTTCTCGAGTTTGGAAGAAAGCAAACTAAAATGATTCGGCTAACTAAAAGCTGAAGTGTGAAACTAGGAAGGTTAGTTGCCTGAATTAATTACCTATACCAGGGCAAACTCATAGATTTAAATCGTGGTAGCAGATTTTGTCGCGGACGCAGTTGCGATGTCGCGGTTACGAGTTTTACGTGCGTTATGTAAGACATCGCGATTGTTGCAGACGTGAATTTGATAGTGTCATGGGCGTTACATAACGGATAAAATATGGTACGAAAATTTCAATTTCCGTCACGTCGTGTCCGTGCCCGTTACGTTGCATAACGATCGCATTTTAAGGTATAACTATCAGGTCAATTGGTTAAAGTAATTAAGGCCAAAGGTTTAAGTAAATGCTAGACTTGGGAACTTGAGGAAATTTCAAGTTTTAAACAGAGTATTAATAGGGTTCAATTTCTGTGTTAAGAATTTGACTGAAATTGAAATTGCCAAAAATTCAAAATTAAGGATTAAAAAAATATATCCTTAAAGTACCTAAATCCAAAGTGAAAAAGATTAAGGTATAACAATGTGGAGTTCTTCCCTTTTTTGAACTTTAAGGATTATTTTTTGTAAATAAATGTAAAATATGATTTGATCAAACATCAAACCATATTTTGGTGGCATTATTGAGACAAAAAATAATCCATTGAACGAAGGAATTTAGTCATAAAATTTGGATTAAGCCCATCCCAATAAATGATTAATTGGGTTAAAAAGTTGATTAATTAGTTATTAATTAGTTAATTAAGATTAATGAATCATGATAAAAGGCTTTAACCAATAAAGGCCCAATGTTCTTGGGTTAATGGGTTATAGGAAGAGTCCATGATACTTGGACTTTATTCAAATCAAAATTTAGAGAATCTAGTCTGGTTGTGACTCTAAAATAGTCAAACCTTTGCTTGATAGAATCTAGCTTAGTGGGCTGTTATGGGCAGTTTACCAATTGTTAAACGTTTTGGTGCTATGATGACACTTGACTCAATAGTTAAGGCAAGACTAAAATCAAGGAAATTAAGAAGTTTCAACGTCAAAAGACTCCTAAATCTAGTAATATTGAATATTTATTATACGACACGAACACAATATTAAAAAGTAATTAAAATAAGATATGAAATGAAATATAACCTTACACGAATACACGAACATATCAAAATCTATATAACATAAATTTTTAAAACGTGAAAATTTTTATAAATATATAAAATACTTTAAACAAGATTATAACACGAAAAAAATATATGAATACGATATAAATAGGCAATCAGGTCTAATTGGAGAAATTCATCATCAATGGAAAATTTTCAGCCTTCACCTTTATTAGCATCAAGCAGAGAAAAGATCAACTTGAAGGCAAGGGAGTTAGAAGCAATCTAAGCAGAAATTCAACCAGCAGTTTTATAAAGTAAAGAACAACACGTTCAGCAGTTTTCTCCGACAATTAATTAAGAACGTGAAGGCATGGAGGAAGTTGACAGCCGTTAGAACTATAAAATAGCTAGAATTATGTATTTTCTTCTTCTTCGATTTTGCTAATCATATATATATATATATAAAATAAGGTATATATTATTATGTAAGTTCTGTTAACATAAACGCTTAGGTGGATAATTTATAATTTTGACAAGTAGGATAATATATAAAATTATATAATTTTAAAAATTAAAAAATTAAAAAAATGCCAATTTAAAATTTAAAGAATTGCAATCCAAATCAACAAAAATATCTTTTTTAAATTTAAATATCTTAAATATTATTTTTATCTTTACAAATTAATTTTCTTATAATCCTTTAATATATATATTTTAAATGTAAAAACACATATCATCAATTATATCTTAATAAATATATAATAATTTAATTATGGTAATTTTATGAGTGTATAATTATATATAATAAATCAATAAAAATATACATATTTTATAAAGGGGAAAAATATATTTACCCCTAAGGTTTGAAAAATACCCACTTACCCTTTAAGGTTTGACACAAAATACACTAACCTCTTTAAGGTATTATTTCTAAGTTAATTTTAAATGAAAAGACAAATATACCCTTTATTAATTATCAATCATTTATTTTTGTTTTCATTTTTTTTACTCAAAACTTTTTTTAACTACAAAATTATCTTTAATTACTATCAAGTTAAATTATATTCTAATTCAAGTATATATGTTAAATAATTTAAACTTATGCCAATATGGATTGGTTTAGTTTGTTTAGTACTCATTAGCATCTTGGCAAATACCAAGATTCGAGTCTCACCAGCAGTTTCATTTGGTGAGTGATCTATAAGTACCACTGTTAACTCTCTCTAAAACCTGTGACATATCCTGACACTGGATTAGGTAGTCTCCCATCACTTAAACTTTTTTGTACCAAAAAATTTTAAATTTATCTTTAATTTAATTATATATATTAACTTTGATATTAATATATTAAGTTATTTTTATTTAAAAATGAATCAATTATCGTTATTTAAAAAAGTTTAATAATAAAAAATTTGATTAAAATAAAAAATAGACAGAAAAAAAATGATCATATTTTTAATTTTTAAGTAAAATTTGAATAAGTATTAATTTGATTAACAGAGTACTAACATAATTACTTTTTCAAGAGATAAAATGTGTTTTTCAAAATAATACGAGTAAGTTTATTTTCAATAAAATCATATAAAAGATAATTATATATTTTTTATTCTCCTTTCTTCCCTTTTTTTCATTTTTTTTCTTTAATCAATTTTATTATTACCAAATTTTTTAAATAACATTAATTAATTAATTAAAGAAAAAGAATTATAGAGAACAAAATCTAATGAATAGAAAAAGAAAAATTCTAGCTCTTGACAAAAGCTTTTACATGAAAAGAATCATAAACTTAAACAAACTTCTAACAATCTTTTTATTGCATCTAAATAAGCTATTAATTTTTAATTTGCACTCAAATAAATTTTTAATTTATATCTAAATAAGCTTTTAATTTTTAATTTATACCTAAATAAGTTTTTAACATTCAATATTTTATTTGAAATAAGAACTTATTCTATACAAATCAAAAGATACGAGTTTATTTGAATAAAATAAAAATATTAAAACTTACTTAAAAAAATAAAATAATAAAAAAACTTTTTAAATATTTTAATCAACAAACATTTACATTGGAGTCTTAAGAAGTAATGGATTGTGATATATATATATATATATATATATATATATAAACACGAATGTTGAGAATTTTTTGAGCTGACGAAAATAGTTATTATTATTCATTATATTTAATAAAATCATTTCAAAGTTAATATATAATTTAATTAAATATAAGTTTAAAATATTTAGCATGCACTCGAATTATAATATAACTTAATTAGAATTTAATTTAATAGTAATTAAAGATAATTTTAAGACTAAATAAATTCTCATTATTTTATAGTTAAAAAAAATTTTGAGTAAAAAAAATGAAAAGGAAAAACAAAAAAAAATTAAAAAAAAAAATTATTAATATTAATAAAGGGTATATTTATCTTTTCATTTAAAATTAACTTAGAAATAATATCTTATGAGTAAGTGGATTTTCTATCAAACCTGAGGGGGTAAGTGAGTGTTTTTCAAACTAAAGAATAAGTGAATTTTTTATCAAACCTGAGGAAAATAAGTGTCTTTTTTCCTTTACAAAGACAAAATTAAAATAAAAATGAATTTTAAAAAATTAAATTATAAAAATATATAATAAAAAATTCGTATATCGTACATGTTAAAAAAACTAGTATAAATATAAATTAAAACGATATAAAAGATGTTCTAAAAAAAATTATCTTACTTTACCTTTCCAGGATTTATCTTTACTTTTCATGCATTTCAAAATAGTTTTAACTTAGTAAATTATTCATGCTTTCTTTTTTTGTGACTCCTTTTCTCGCTCTTGCTAGAGCTTTAAGGATAAAAACTCTTTGATTGGCCTTTAAATAGTTAAAATCACTAGAATTATTTTTTTAAAAAAAATCAACCAACACTAACTAAATCTAAAAAAAAAAATAAGCGTGGAATAATCTTTTTTTTTTTTTTATGAGTTAATAGAATCAATGGTCCCAAATTTAAAGCATATTTTATATTGATCTCTAAATTTTAAAATGTATCAATCAGATTTTCGATCTTATAGTTTTGTATCAATGTGGTCATTCTGTTAGCAAAACCATTAGAGTAGACGTTAAATGATAGATGGTATGTGACGTGTTAATTACAAAAATGTTATTTGCTGATATGGTCTTTTTTTTTGTCATTTTATTTTTATTCCTTATTCCTTTATTCTTTATTCTTTTTCTTTTTCAAATTTTATATTTTTCTTTCTTTTTTTTATAAATAAATACAAAAAATAAAAAATAATTTATAATTTATAATAATTTAAATTAATTTTTTGAAAATATAATTAATTTATAAACATATAAAATATTTATTTAAATTAATTTTATAAAAACTATTTTTAATTATTTTTGTTTATTTCCTTTTTCTCTTTTTTTCATTTTATATTCTTTATAAATCAACTAAAACATAAATAATAATTTATATTATATTATATTATATTAAATTAAATTAATATTATAAATATTAAATAATTTATTAAAAATATAAAATATTTATTTACATTAATTTTATAAAAATTATTTTAAGTTTGTTTTACTTTTTTCTCTTTCTCTTTTTATTTTTCATTTTTTCTTGTTAATAAATAAATACAAAGAAGAAAAAATAATAATTTATAATAAAATTTAAATTAAAAGTTAAAAAGTAAATAATTTATAAAAAATAAAAAATTTTATTTACATTAATTTATAAAAATAAATTTTCTTTCTTTTTATTTACTGTTATAAATAATTAAATAAAATTTAATTATTTTGTAATAATTAAATAATTTATAAAAAATAATATATTTATTTTAATTAATTAAAAAAGTTACTTTCCTTTTTCTTCTTTCTTTTTTCTTTCCTTTTATAAATAAATTAATTTTGTACAAAATTAAATAATTTATCAAATATAAATATTTATTTATTTATATTATTTTTTTTTTGTAAATATATATATTTTTTCTTTTAATTCTCTCCACTCAACTCTCGTCAATCGAAAAAAGAAAATTTGAATCTCCAACGCCAGTTCGACCCTGCGAAAGATCAGTTTGCCATTCATAACACTCGATAAGCATTGCAAGAGGTCAAATTTGATCCCTCGCGCTAGATCGAGAAGGGTCCGGTTTGACGTTTTATGGCAGATTCGATCAAGGTAGTTGCCGCATTAACTTCAGCATTGGAGTCGACATAAAAATATAAATTTTTAATTAAATGAGTGTAAAGAAATATTTTATATTTATCAATTATTTAATTTTTTATAAAAAAAATAATTTATTTAAAAAAAGACAAAGGAAAAAGGAAAATAAAATTTATTTTTATCATAAAATTAATGTAAATAAATATATTATATTTTTATAAATTATTTTTTTTGAAAATTTAATTCAAATTATAATATAATTTTTTTATATATATTTATAAAGAAGAAAAAGAGAAAAGGAAAAAAAAAGAGAAAAATGTAAAATAAAAAAAAAAACTTAAAATATTTTTATAATAGTAATGCAAACAAATATTTTATATTTTTATAAATTATTTTTTTTAAAATTAGTTTAAATTATGATATAATTATTATTTTTTATTTATAAAGAGGAGAAAGAAATATACCAAAGAAAAAAGAAAATATAAAATATTTTATTGTTACGTTTTTATAAAATTAATTTAAATAAATATTTTATACATTTATAAATTGATTATATTTTTAAAAAATTAATTTAAATTACTATATAAATCATTTTTATTTTTTGTATTTATTTATAAAAAATATATATATAAAAGTTGAAAAAAAATAAAAAATAAAAGAATTAAGGAATTAAGAAAAAGGATAAAAGGAGGATCATATCAACAGAATCGTACTATTATAATTTATATGTCACATGTCATCTATCATTTAATATTTATTTTAACGATTTTGCTAAAAAAAAAATCATATTAATTGATACATTTTAAAATTTAAGAATTATTATGATATTAATTTTTTTTTATACAGGACTTTCTTTAATTAAAGCGGCGAGGCCAAAACAGGTGTTTGCCAAAAAGGTTCAAAATTTGAATTTTCTAGAGCTTGCCTAGTATCTTCAAGAAAGCCTAGAACTGTTTCCTTAAAACTCTAAATTTTGCCGCAATAGCTCACGTCCCAACTCCCAAAGCTTTTTTTTTTTTTTTCCAATTTCAAACTATGGCTAAAAAACTTGAAATTGAGATCAAAGAAGAGAACCAAAAATTCCCTAAAAACTTGTTTTTATTGTTTCAAAAACTTCCCTTCAACAGAAAACACAGTGTTGAAGTTGAGATTGAAAAGAAACCAAATGAAAAACAGTTTGCTGATGAGAAGAAAATTAGCAATAAGCCTGATGTGGTGAAGTTCTCAGAGCCTCGGCCAGCAATTCCTCCCCCTTTGAAGCTCGAGGCCGAAGAGCCTGGAAGGACTTCCAACCAGATAATTCTCTGGCAGGTTAGTTGTCTCTCTCTTGACAAACCCTTATTTTGCATTTGTTGGATGATTTAGGGAAAGTATCCTGCTGCTAATGAGTGTATTAATAGCAATTTATTAACATTTTTCATTAATAAAATACTTTCATGTCCCAAGACATGTTATGTGAGCTGTTAGAGCTTGAAGTTTCATCTTGGAACTCTCAAATTCGAATTTTTCATTTTGAAACTCTCAAACTAGAATTTTATGATGATGGTTGGCATTTATGTATCAATAAAACAATATAGTTTCTTTCGATAGCTAAAGTTGTAAATAAATTGAGCGTTTGACCAACGATTTTAATTTTTATTCGTTTATATTCGTTTATCAAACTAAATAAATGATTATGAATATTATTTTAAGATTCGTTTATTAAACAAATCGAACTCGAATAAGGTATATTCAGTTTATTTATATTTACGAACAAGTTCGTTTATGAATTGTTTAAAATTCGTTTAATAGTTCTTTTAAAAACTTATTTATTATTCGATTATAATATAATGAATAATAATATTATTATTTATATTTTATTTTATTTACTTATAATATAATTAATATTATTTGTGTCTTTTTATTTTATATTTAATAATAACTTAAATTTAATAATATTTGTGTTTTATTGTTTATATTTAATAATAACTTAAATTTAATTACATTTGTATTTATTATTTTATATTTAATAATAACTTAAAATTAACTTTTTTTTTATTTGTTAAATTTGTTTAGATTTGTTTGTTTAGTGGTCATGAACATATTTTTAATTGTTCGCGAACATATTCGATTATATGTTTATGACATGTTCATTTAATGTTCACGAACAAGTTCATTAATGAACGAACACGAACATACTCAATTTTAAACGAACAGAGTTCGAACACAATTTTAAAATTCTTAACGAACATGAACCGAATACAAACAAGCTAAAAAATAAATAAATAAATAAACAAATACGAACAGAGATTTGTTTATTCAAACCCGGTTCATTTATAGCTCTATTAAAAACTATGTAATTCAATAATTGTGATAAAATTGTAATATATATATATTAATTAAAAATTATTATTAATAATAAATTACACGATATCAAAATCTGTAAAGATGTGGAAAAAAAAAGTAAAGAAATAGTAAATCTGCTCAAAGGTCGGATAGTCCGCTCGACTCGTATTGGATTGAGTCTGGGCAGATCTATTCTTGATTCGAGCCAGCTCGGCCTAAATCACTGTTTAATTAATAAAAAATATTTTTATTTAAATTTAATTATATTAATATAAAATTATTTTTTAACTTATTATTAATTAAACAATAAGTCGGGTCGACGGACAGGGTTAAACCTGGATAAAGGAAATGAAAAATATTCGGACTACGATCCGACTCGATCCATGTGCAGATCTAAAAACTAATAAGCTTGTATGTTTTTGACCAATCGTATACACTTTCTATTATAGAATTTTGAATTATATATATATATATATATATGAATGAAAATAGAGTTGTTTATACGTCGGACTAGATTAAGTTCAAATAACAAGAAAATTATTTGTTCGAAGCCCAACTTGGTTTATCATGTTCAAAAAGTTCGTTTTACTATTTAAAATATATTTTTCATAACGGTTTTTTCAATCGCTTAGACGTTTTGAAAACACAAAATGGAGTCGCCACCAATCTTTTTTGTAGGTGTGATTGGCCACCTATTAAAATCGGTTTTAGTAAAATATTTTAAAATTAATTAAAACATTTTGTAAAACCAATTTCGAAGTCCGCGTTTTGAACCAGAGAGAAAACAAAATCGGGTTCGGGAATCGGTTACGTTCGGAGAAGGACCCCAACGTCCGTTTAGAAAACGGTACCTTTTAATCACGTGTTATCTTAAATCTCGATTTAATGGATTTAACATCGGTATTTAAAACTAATTCTCTTATATTTTTATTTTACTTTCAAAAACATGTTTATTATTTTCTTGAAATTTTTTTGAACTGTTATTATTATTTTTTTTTTAAAAAGAAAGTGAACATAAATTTGTTATCGGAAATACTCATTAAATATTCCCAACACTCTTGGTGGTATTTAACGAGATCTCCTCACCTCGAGATATCCTAGGAATCACAACCGTGATATCCTTCGAATTCCGTCGTCGACAATTTACATCCATTTTTTATTTACATGCGTATGATGCAAATATTTAAATATCGGATGCATACGACTTAGCATATAAGACATATGATTAAACACATAACTATAAGATTAAACATGCAAATTAAAAAACACGAGTATGGCAAGATATCAAATACGTAAATATTTATTCTTTATTCGTTCTTTTTTATTTGCATGACCATGGACAACGAACAAGCAACGAGAATTGAGAGAATGGAAAGGGCACAGAAAGAATTACAAGAACAGCTGGGCAGATCTCAACAGGTACTACGGGAACAGATAGCAAGGTCCCAGGCTGAGTCACGAGAACAAATGGCCAAGATGATGGAAATGATGATGAGTATGACGAGAGGAAAGGGGCCAGCTGAAAGCTTAATGATGAGGGAAGAACCTCGACCCCGAGAAAGTAATAACGAGGATCTTTTATACCCACCGGGTTTCACCTCGACTCACGCCCAAGTGACACAAGATGGGCATCTACAAGGAGAACCTCTAGTGGGAGAACAGCCTTACGTGTACATTAGCACAACGAGTCCCACAGGCCAACAAGCCCAAGGACAGTTCGCGCCTAACCCAGGGACCCATCCTTCAAACCCAGTCGACGCTCAATTTTTATACCTTAGTCGACGCTCAATTTTTATACCTTTGTTCAAATATCCCGGATTAGAACCTTATGATATATTATTCTTTATTCTTTATTAAGTGCTTGCTCAACAGCTTTTTTTGAGATGGTTTCCTCTTCATCAGCCTTAGCTTTCCCTTTTCTTGCATTTTCCGATGCTTCCGGTGTATAGCATCTCCCACTCCTAGTGAAACCCCCAACACCAGTTATGTCCAAGGCAGCCGCAGAGGCGTTGGAGATTGGTGTAACATCAACCGGCTCCGGCGATGCAAATTTGCATTCGTACCTCCAAGGTACAGCCTTATCGTTCTTGTAGGGGAACGGGTTCGGCACTTCGATAGTCACCATTGGCCTTATCACCCTTGGCGTTTCCCTTACCGGCGAGCTCTGGTTTTCCCACAGTAGATAACCAATGGCTTTGGCTTAACCCATCTTTCGGGGGCCTTTGAGGTTTCTTCAATCACCACATCCACGAATTCTTCTTCCCATTCAGTTGAGAATTCTGCTATGCCGATATCCATTAGTTCTTGAATTTTGGTTTGAAAGTCGGAGCATTGGTTAACAGTGTGTCCCACCAAACCTCCGTGATATCTGCAGAAGCGTTCAGAATTTGGTTCCGACCCCGAGGATATTTGCCCCATGTTGACTGGTTTAAACAGTCCGGCCTCAATCATGGCATCCAGCATTTTTCCCATGTGAGTCCGGACATCCTCAATCTTGGATATTACCCGACAATCTTTTTCCTCCGTTATCGCGTTTACTCCTATTTTCCCATGGTCGGGTAACGGATTTGCAGTAACGTTAGGCTCCCCCTTGGTTGTGAAGCTCAAGACACCGGCCCTGATTAGGTGTTGCACTCTGTGTTTAAGAGCAGTGCAATTCTCCGTGGAGTGACCCGGGTTGCCTCCATGGTAATTGCAGTTCACGTCCGGGTTGTACCATCTTGTGTATGGGGGTTTCATGGGTTCGAGGAACATGGGTGCCAACAGATGGTTTTGGACGAGCTTAGGAAATAGATGGGCATATGTCATGGGAATCGGGTCAAACTGAGGCCTTTGTTGGATTGGCTGCGGTGTTCTTTGGTTAGTATTCACATTGTTTACTGGACTGGTTGAGTTGGGAGCAGGTACAGACACTGTGTACACAGGTGCTGGCATGGGTGATGGCGTGTACACCGGTGCGGGTGGTCGATAACTCATCGAATATTGAGGTTGTGTAGGAGGGTAGAAGTACGGGTTAGGGGGGTAACTGTAGGGTCTGTGTGTCGGGTAATGGGAATAGCTTTGTGGAGGTCGGTTTTCATATGAAGCTGCTTGCACTTCTCCTTCTTTCTTCTTTGTTGCCCCCACCTTCTTACTGTTGGCTACTTCATTTCCCTCGATCTTGCTATTTTTTATGGTGCTTTCTATCATTGCGCCTGAAATGACCATATCGGCAAAGTTCTTGGTAGCACTGCCGACCAATCTGTCGTAATATGGTCCTCGCAGCGTATTGATAAATAGCACGGTGGTTTCTTTTTCTGTCAGAGGTGGTTGCACTTGAGCAGCCAGGTCCCTCCATTTTTGGGCATACTCTTTAAATCCTTCTCCAGCCTTTTTCTCCATGTTTTGGAGGGATAGCCTATCCGGCGCCATGTCAGCCATATACTTGTACTGGGCCAAAAAGGCTCTCGCCAAATCTGTCCAAGTATGGATGCGACTGCGATCTAGTTGGTTATACCATCTTGCGGCTGATCCTTGCAGGCTGTCTTGAAAACAGTGAATTAATAGCTTGTCATTATGAGTGTGTTCGGCCATTTTGCGACAGAACATGGTGATGTGAAATGAAGGGCACTTGGTCCCATCATACTTTTCAAATTTCGGGACTTTAAATTTTGGTGGTATTACCAAATCCGGAACTAAGCTCAGTTCACTGGCATCGACTTTTTCGAAGGCGTCCATCCCTTCTATTGCTTTGAGTCTCTCTTCTAACATGTCATACTTATGCTTTGTCCCGGCGTCCTCTACTTGTTCCGTCACGCTTCTCTCAACCTTTCTTGCTCTAAGGGGTCATCCAAGTTCGGGACGTGGATTGGGTTTGAAGGATGGGTCCCTGGGTTAGGCGCGAACTGTCCTTGGGCTTGTTGGCCTGTGGGACTCGTTGTGCTAATGTACACGTAAGGCTGTTCTCCCACTGGAGGTTCTCATTGTGGATGCCCATCTTGTGTCACTTGGGCGTGAGTCGGGGTGAAACCCGGTGGGTATAGAGGATCCTCGTTATTACTTTCTCAGGGTCGGGGTTCTCCCCTCATCATTAAGCTTTCAGCTGGCCCCTTTCCTCTCGTCATACTCATCATCATCTTGGCCATTTGTTCTCGTGACTCTTCCTGGGACCTTGCTATCTGTTCCCGTAGTTCCTGTTGAGATCTGCCCAGCTGTTCTTGTAATTCTTTCTGTGCCCTTTCCATTCTCTCAATTCTCGTTGCTTGTTCGTTGTCCATGGTCTTTGCGTGTGCTCTCATATTATACGAGTGTGGAGCACTTTTGTCCGGATACTTTAGTCGGCGCTCAATTTTTATACCTTTGTTCAAATATCCCAGATTAGAACCTTATGATATATTATTCTTTATTAAGTGCATGAATGAATGGATGGATGAATGAATGAACGAATGAACGACCAAATGAATAAAAAATGGATACGAGGTATATATACTCAAAGATAAATTTCAGGAAGTTGATTTTTCATTGATCCCATATAGTGTTGTGAATATAAAGAAAATCGTGGCTAAAATGACTGATAAGTACAAAGATTGGCACGAGAAACTCCCGTTTGCTATGCACGCTTACAGAACATCGGTGCGTACTTCTACAGGGGCTACTCCTTATTCCTTGGTGTATGGGATGGAAGCAGTTTTGCCAATAGAGGTTTAAATCCCCTCTTTGAGAATCTTGATGGAAGTTGAACTGGAAGAAGCAGAATGGGTTCGAGCCCGCTATGAGCAGCTTAATTTGATTGAGGAAAAAAAGATGACGGCACTGTGTCATGGCCAATTATACCAAAGACAGATGATGAGGGCACACAATAAAAAGGTTCGCCCAAAAGAGTTTCGAGAAGGTGATTTGGTTTTGAAAAAGATCTTTCCTGAATAAAGAATAATATATCATAAGGTTCTAATATGGGATATTTGAACAAAGGTATAAAAATTGAGCGCCGACTAAAGTATCCGGACAAAAGTGCTCCATACTCGTATAATACGAGAGCATACGCAAAGACCATGGACAACGAACAAGCAACGAGAATTGAGAGAATGGAAAGGGCACATAAAGAATTACAAGAACAGCTGGGCAGATCTCAACAGGAACTACGGGAACAGATAGCAAGGTCCAGGAAGAGTCACGAGAACAAATGGCCAAGATGATGGAAATGATGATGAGTATGACGAGAGGAAAGGGGCCAGCTGAAAGCTTAATGATGAGGGGAGAACCCCGACCCTGAGAAAGTAATAACGAGGATCCTCTATACCCACCGGGTTTCACCCCGACTCACGCCCAAGTGACACAAGATGGGCATCCACAAGGAGAACCTCCAGTGGGAGAACAGCCTTACGTGTACATTAGCACAACGAGTCCCACAGGCCAACAAGCCCAAGGACAGTTCGCGCCTAACCCAGGGACCCATCCTTCAAACCCAGTCCACGTCCCGAATTTGGATGACCCCTTAGAGCAAGAAAGGTTGAGAAGAAGCGTGACGGAACAAGTAGAGGACGCCGGGACAAAGCATAAGTATGACATGTTAGAAGAGAGACTCAAAGCAATAGAAGGGATGGACACCTTCGAAAAAGTCGATGCCAGTGAGCTGAGCTTAGTTCCGGATTTGGTAATACCACCAAAATTTAAAGTCCCGGAATTTGAAAAGTATGATGGGACCAAGTGCCCTTCATTTCACATCACTATGTTCTGTCGCAAAATGGCCGGGCACACTCATAATGACAAGTTATTAATTCACTGTTTCCAAGACAGCCTGCAAGGATCAGCCGTAAGATGGTATAACCAACTAGATGGCAGTCGCATCCATACTTGGACAGATTTGGCGAGAGCCTTTTTGGCCCAGTACAAGCATATGGCTGACATGGCGCCGGATAGGCTATCCCTCCAAAACATGGAGAAAAAGGCCGGAGAAAGATTTAAAGAGTATGCCCAAAAATGGAGGGACCTGGCTGCTCAAGTGCAACCACCTCTGACAGAAAAAAAACCACCGTGCTGTTTATCAATACGCTGCGAGGACCATATTACGACAGATTGGTCGGCAGTGCTACCAAGAACTTTGCCGATATGGTCATTTCAGGCGAAATGATAGAAAGCGCCATAAAAAGTGGCAAGATCGAGGGAAATGAAGTAGCCAACAGTAAGAAGATGGGGGCAATAAAGAAGAAAGAAGGAGAAGTGCAAGCATCTTCATATGAAAATCGACCTCCACAAAGCTATTCCCATTACCCGACACACAGACCCTACAGTTACCCCCCTAACTCGTACTCTTACCCTCCTATACAACCTCAATATTCGATGAGTTATCGACCACCCGCACCGGTGTACATGCCATCACCCATGCCAGCACCTGTGTACACAACGTCTGTACCTGCTCCCAACTCAACCAGTCCAGTAAACAATGTGAATACTAACCAAAGAGCACCGCAGCCAATCCAACAAAGGCCTCAGTTTGACCCGATTCCCATGACATACGCCCATCTATTTCCCAAGCTCGTCCAAAACCATCTGTTGGCACCCATGTTCCTCGAACCCATGAAACCCCCATACCCAAGATGGTACAACCCGGACGTGAACTGCGATTACCATGGAGGCAACCCGGGTCACTCCACGAAGAATTGCACTGCTCTTAAACACAGAGTGCAACACCTAATCAAGGCCGGTGTCTTGAGCTTCACAACCAAGGGGGAGCCTAACTTTACTGCAAATCCGTTACCCGACCATGGGAAAACAGGAGTAAACGCGATAACGGAGGAAAAAGGTTGTCGGGTAATATCCAGGATTGAGGATGTCCGGACTCACATGGGAAAAATGCTGGATGCCATGATTGAGGCCGGACTGTTTAAACCAGTCAACATGGGGCAGATATCCTCGGGGTTGGAACCAAATTCTGAACGCTTCTGCAGATATCACGGAGGTTTGGTGGGACACACTGTTAACTAATGCTCCGACTTTCGAACCAAAATTCTAGAACTAATGGATATCGGCATAGCAGAATTCTCAACTGAATGGGAAGAAGAATTCGTGGATGTGGTGATTGAAGAAACCTCAAAAGCCCTTGAAAGATGGGTTAAGCCAAAGCCATTGGTTATCTACTGTGGGGAAAACCAGAGCTAGCCGGTAAGGGAAACGCCAAGGGTGATAAGGCCAATGGTGACTATCGAAGTGCCGAACCCGTTCCCCTACAAGAACGATAAGGCTGTACCTTGGAGGTACGAATGCAAATTTGCGTCGCCGGAGCCGGTTGATGTTACACCAATCTCCAACGCCTCTGCGGCTGCCGTGGACATAACTGGTGTTGGGGGTTTCACTAGGAGTGGGAGGTGCTATACACCGGAAGCATCGAAAAATGCAAGAAAAGGGAAAGCTAAGGCTGATGAAGAGGAAACCATCTGAGAAAAAGCTGTTGAGCGAAAAACGAACAGGCCTGTGACAGAAGAAGAAGAAGCTGGTGAATTCCTCAAATTTATCAAGCACAGCGAGTACAGCATTGTTGAACAATTAAAACGCTCACTGGCTCGAATATCCATCCTGGAATTACTAATGAATCAGAGACCTATTGAAAGCGCTCTTGAAAGTGCTGAATGAGGCATATGTGCCTCATAATGTGTCTGTAGAGAAGTTTGACCAGGTAGTAGGGAATGTGGCCATTAACAACTTCATAGCCTTCAGTGACGATGAGATCATGCCTGAGGGAACGGGTAGCACCAAAGCCCTTCATATCACTGCACGCTGCAAGGGCCATATCATTGCAAAGGTCCTCATCGATAACAGCTCTGCGTTAAACGTTATGCCAATGATTACTTTGGCCAAACTGCCAGTCGATGGATCCCACATGAAGAACAGTCATATGGTGGTGCAAGCATTTGATGGAACCCGTAGACAAGTTGCGGGGCAAATTGAGTTGCCAATACAAATTGGTCCTTGCACCTTCGACATTGTCTTCCAGGTCATGGATATCGTTCTTTCATACAATGTCTTGTTGGGAAGACCTTGGATCCACATAGCTGGTGCTATTTCGTCCACTTTGCATCAGAAGGTAAAGTTCAGAGTCGAAGAGCAGCTGATAATCGTCGACGGAGAAGAAGATCTCCTTGTATCCAAGCCCTCGAATATTCCCTACATAGAAGCTACTGAAGAAGCAGAAGAGTGCTCTTTTCGAACTTTAGAGTTTGTGAACGCTGCATTTGTAAGCGAAGGTTCTAAGATGCCTGTACCTCAGCTGTCCTCTGCCACTCAAAACGGTCTTGCTCAGGTCGTAGGAAACGGTTGTCGAGCCGGGACAGGTTTAGGGAGGAACCTACAAGGAATACGGAAGAGCATAAGTGTGATCGGAAAAGAAGACAAGTTCGGGTTGGGATACAAGCCGACCAGGGAAGACAGGGAGAGAATGATAAGAGAAAAGAGAGAGCAGAGGCTCGCAAGGCTCAGGGGATACGAGATAGAGACCCCGAGGATGTACATTCCCCATCTCTATGAGACATTTCGGTCGGCTGGTTTTATTTTTCCTGATTCACTAGTTGGGACCAAACCTGTCGTGATTCTGGAGGGAATGTTTGCGGGTTTCTGCATCCAAATGATGGAACAAGAAGAGGAAGAGGGAAACAAGGCTAAAGAAATCACCATCTACCCGTGTCCTCCGGGCTTTGAATTGAAGAATTCGCGTGCTGTAGATTTACCTGCTGTATTTAGGTCTCTTTCTGATTAACAAATTAAGTTCTCGAACATTTCTGCCCAAGAGTGTTACGAGATTTTCTTTTGTGCACGAGCTCCTTTTATGAACTTATCATTCAAATAAATGACAATTATGATGCATTATGTCTCCATTCATTTGCCATTTTTTTTCTTTTCCATCCTTCTATTTTGCCTTCCTATACAATTATCTATATTATTTTGCTTACACATTTCCAGGTCTCCTAATAATGAATGCGAAAACAATCTCATCAGTAATTCGGAAATCAACTTTGAGAAGTGTATTGATATTGATGAAATTGACGATGAAGAGACTGCAGAGAACTACGATTTACCGCTCGATCTATTGAGATTAATAGAATCAGAAGAAAAGCAAATTATGCCTTACCAGGAGACAACAGAAGTTGTTAATCTAGGAGATGAGGATAATAAGAAAGAGGTAAAAATCGGCGCTTCGCTACCAGTGACAAAGAAGCAAGAGTTGGTAGAATTACTCCACGAGTATGCGGATGTGTTCGCATGGTCTTATCAAGACATGCCGGGACTCGATACAGATATTGTGGTGCATCGTTTGCCGTTAAAATCAGAATGCAAACCTGTGAAACAGAAGTTGAGACGAATGAAGCCTGAAATGTTGCTAAAAGTCAAGGAAGAAGTAAAAAAGCAGTTCGATGCCGGATTTTTGGAAGTTGCCAAGTATCTCGAATGGGTAGCAAACGTGGTCCCAGTCCCGAAGAAAGATGGGAAAGTACGAATGTGCGTTGATTATCGGGACCTAAACAGAGCTAGTCCAAAAGATAGCTTCCCGCTACCCCATATCGATACATTGGTCGATAATACTGCCAAACACTCACTGTTTTCATTTATGGACGATTTTTCGGGTTACAACCAAATCAAGATGGCACCAGAAGATATGGAGAGGACGCTCCTTTTCTTGGGGTTTCAGATCCGGGGGGGTTTGGGGTCTGAATCCTCTTTTCTTTTTCTGATTGGGGTTTTATAGAGGGTGGCGTGTGCAGGTGGTTGGTGGTGGTGGCAGAGGGGTGGTTGCGGTAGAGGGGTAGTTGGCGTGTCTGGGTGGGTTTGGGTGGATGGTGGTGGTGGCAGAGGGGTGGTTGCCTGGGGAAAGGTGGCTGCTAGGGCTAGGGCTTCATAGGGTTTGGGGAATGGGAATGGAAATGGGCCTGTTGGGCCTGCTGGGTAGCAGGCCCGATTTGGCCTGTTGGGCCTGCTGGTTAGCAGGCCCAAACGGGCCTTGGGTGGGCTTGTAGAAGGCCCGGGTCGGGTTCGGATCCGACCCGGGCCAAAAACGATTGCAACAATATTAATATTTTATTTTTATATATTTTTATAAATAAATAAAAATAAAATTTTATTGATTAAATAATAATCAGTGTTGGGCTGAACTCAAACCTAAAATATCATATTTTAGATTCGATATAATTCAGGTTGAGTCCGTCAAATTGAGCGACTAGTTCAACCTTGTACGGGAATATCTAACAAAATATAATGAATTTTCAATCCGAAATTTAGCTCAGCTGGTTTATGTAATCATTTTTAAGATATAGTATCCAACAGGATTGAAGTTTGAATCTAAGTATTTATAATTCATTCTTTTATCCCTTAACTTCTATTTTACCAAAAATAAATAAATAAATAAAGTTGATTTAACGGTTTAATTGTTGGAAACAACCTCAAATGGTCAAAACTAGTTGGATAACGAATAAATTTAAAAGAAAAAAAAAAAAAAAACAAAATTTTGGAAGTAAAATAATTTAAAAAAAAAAAAATGCTCTTGAAAGTAAAAAAAAAATCGATCAGCCGAGATCGGACCGCCATGAATATCTTTGGTAATGACCTATGATAGGCATATATCTATTATAAATTATAGATTATAAATAAATTATTAAAAAATAATAAAGACATAATTTTGTGCATTAGTTCAAAAGGTTAGCTTATTAGTTGATAAAATATCTTCTTAATATGTAGATGATGTAAAACTCGAAGTATATTTATATTTTCTTTGGATGGTCGATAAAAGTTTTTTTGATCGTGTCATCCATGTTGTTTTAACATTGAACCTTTATGATGTAATATCCCAACGGTAATAAAATTATAAATTGTATTTTTGTGTTTGGTAAAATAATAATAAACATATTGATAGTAATTCAATTTGGTCAATTTTTTATTTTTTAATGTTTATAAACATTAATTAAAGATAGTTAAAACTTAAAAGTTATATAAAAAATTAATTAAAAATATTATTATGAAAAATTCATTGATGTATTATTTTAATCAAATTTAAAAAACAATACATTATTTACAATTCTTTAATAAATATCACCTTAATTAATGTTAGTAAACATATATTTATATAAGTGAAAATTTTTTAAACGTAAAGAAAAATGTTGAAAAATCCATTGTCTTTTTTTTTTTTTTAATCAAAATTTATGAAAAAAATAAATGAATAAAATATCTAAATCGAAAAATTAAAAAAGAAATAGAAAAAACACGTGCAATTGGCACGTGACATCTCTGTTTTCTCCGCCGATATGATAAATCACCCTACTGTCTGGACTCTGGAGTCAGAAACAAGTCCAAGTTAAGCAATGGCGGAAGCGAAGAACAAAGAAATTCTGAGCAAAAATGAAAATCCTTCGGAACCCAAAAATATTTTCTCAATGTTACCCAAAGTAGAGCTGAAATTCCCTTTCTTTAACCAACACTCGAGAAAACCAGATGCTTTGGTTAAAAAAGAGGAAGAAATTGAAATTCCGAAACCACCATCTTTATTTATGGGAAATCGCCAGAAACTTCCGCCGCCGTTGGAATTTGAGGCGGAGGAGTGCGTTGGGAGGACTTCTAACCCTATAGTTGTCTGGCAGGTAGTGTTTTTCTTATATATATATATATATATATATATTTTTTTTTTTCTGTTTTTGGGTGTTTTAGGTAATTAAAAATTTAGGTAAAAGAAGCAAAATTTGGTTGATTTGTCAAATATAATATTTTTATTCAGATTAATTGAGTATGATTAGCAATTTTTTTTATATTATGAGTTTATGTTTGATGCTCTATCCTTATATGATTCTTCTATAAATTGTCCGTGAACCAAACTTTGCCATTTCATTGTAATTATAGTTATATACTGACCGCGTATCAAATATAAACTCTTCTATCAGGTGGTTGTTTCAAGAGTGTGGCAGTGATTATTTGCCAATCTATGTAGGCAATAGAAAAAAGTAAATAGAATAGGGTAAATGGGAAAGTTTGAATTAATGTCTATTGCATAAAATCTAAAGCCATAGATTTTTTTATATATATATATATATTTTTTGGTTGACATTGTTATTATGTTCACCATCACAAAAAGTTTAATTTTATGGATGCCTTCCGGAGACAAATTGCTGATAATAGATTCTGAACTTTTAACAATGTCAACAGTGTAATAAGATGAAAACAATTGAGGTTGAGAACTGTTGTCCCTATATGTTACTCGGACTCGGGTCTGAGTGTTGGATATGGGTATGTGTCCGACACGGGTATGTTCAATTTTTTTTTAAGTTTTTCATGTATTTGGAGAGTCCTTGGAAGATCATATCCCTATACCCATATCCGGATATGTGTCGGACACGGAAAAATGAAGAGTCGGAGCAACATATTCTTTTAGTCTATTGTTAGACATATTCTTCTGAATCTGTGAAGATGTATGGGGTCAAAATGGTTTTTGAGCAATAGGGTGCAGAGGTGGGATGATGCAGGATATCAGTAAATTATTTCAACAAAATTCATCAAAGCTGGGGCTTAAACTGTTGGAACAAGGTATATTTAAAGACAAAGTTCTTCTAAGTTTGTTGTGATAGAAGTGAAGTAAATGATGTCAATTTTCTGAAATGATGGTGAAAGTGTTGGGATTCGTCCGGGCTCATGCATATAACAAAAATACAAATCATAACAGCGGAAGCAAAAACATAGAAGCACCCAAACGTCCGCAGGATCTCGGATCATGATTTACATGCAATACATAGAATTTAAAACATTAAATCACCAATAGGATCAGATTCGTACCTACTTGAGAGCTCGTAATCCCGAGTGTGCCGATCCCTGCAACAAGTCAGCAACTTGATAGTCACCGAACGACTTCTCCGAGGCCACGAGCAACACAGGTGTCTTGCCTCCAACGGTGATCCACACGGACAATTGTTAGCACCTTCGCAAGGTCTCAGGGATTCCCTTGTGCTAGCAAGTTGATCGGATGATCAACATCAAAAGGTCTCTCCTTGATTTCTTGCAATGGCCGAATATCACCAAGAGTATACCAAGAGTAAGCCGATTAGCCACACAAAAAGGAGGAAGAACAATTTCTTGGATCTTTTTCACCAAAACCGATTAGCCACCTTAGGAACCCTCTCTTGTTTTTCTTTTTGCGTAAAAGAACAAAAAGAGTTACACTAGGTTAGACACTCTTGGCCGGCCACTACACTTAGTGATAGGATTCAGTTTTATTTTGTTTTAAACACTTAGATAATTACAAGTGTTTAAACTTCACACAAACTCTTCCTTTATAAGGCTGGCTGAATCTTTCCCCTAATAGTGTCCATGTTCATTTGCTTCATGATAGGTAAGGATAGGTGTTTGGATTGAACCAAACAACCTAGTTGAAGTGAAACTCTTTCACTTCAAGCATCTGTGTACAACTGGGATTGTAACTCTTAAGTCCGAGGTCGGACCTATCCCGGATTATGTCTTCCATTAATAGCTCGGTTTCACAGGGATAAGAGTTTGATTCAAAATCAAACACTTAGAGTCCTAATCGAACTCAACCAGCTCGGATTAACAGAGTCTTTGTTCAAGTGAAACTCTTTCATTTAATAAGTGATAGAGTCCTAGTTAAACACTAACTCTTAGTGCCGGACTCGGACTTGACATAATCGAAGCAATGTTCGGTTTATTGAAATACGAGAAGTCGGAATTTGATTCGTAATCAAACTCTTCTAAAATGAGAAACTTTTTCTCATTTCGGACAATTTATTTTCGGTCAGGACAACCTTATCTTAAGACATGTCTGAATAATGACATGGTCTGCTTAAGACAAGCTTATCTACATTGTCTTATCAAGACAACCTTGTCTTAAGACATGTTTGAATTAAGACATGATCAGCTTAAGACAACCTTATCCACATTGTCCAAACAAGACAACCTTGTCTTAAGACATATCTAAATTAAGACATGGTCTACTTAAGACAACCCTATCCATATTGTCCTGTTAAGACAACCTTATCCATATTGTCTTATTAAGACATCTTTATTTGGATGTCTCAAATCCTTATGTCTTAACATTCCTAATTTGAATCTTATTCATTTAGGTCTTCCAAATTAACCTTTTATTCAATTAAGTCATTACTTAATTAAATCCCGAGCTTTAGCCAACAATTCCATCTTTATGTGTGACCCATTAGGTTCCCAACATGTTGGCAATGCGTATAAATTAATCCGATTAATTTATACACATAGATCAAGAGCGGGATCTAGCAACTCATCATGACCACCCAAATGTTGAGAAGTCAACGTGACCTCATTGAAACCTTTCAGTAATCAGCCTATTAGTGTAATACGATTCTTTCACCAAATATCCTGGATAGCCCATGAGCATGGTGCAGTGTTTACTCATGTTCAATCCATATTAGTTCTTGCAGCTTATGGTTAACCATATGAATTTGGAGAAACGATTTCTCCCAAATCCATCATACTTTGGCCGAAGACTTTATCAAGTAACCGATGCCAAGAACAGACGAGATATGTCTCCAATGTCACTTGGAGTGGTGAATCCTCTCTAGATCACTCATCCATCTTCGTATGGTTCATGTCATACCCAAAACCACCCTATCATAAGCATCCCTTTTTGGGATCCGTTCAGATGGAATCAAAGTATGACACTCTCCATAAAAAATGACTTGGTATCACAAGTCCGAGGACTAATTTACATGATTGACACGTGAGAACATTTTCATAGACACTTGAGTGACCGTACCAAATGAAGTTCTCACAGAGGGCCAAATTCAGTGAACTTGTTCAACAGACAAGCACCTACATGTTATCCCAAGTATCCCTCATACTACAAGACGTGAGATCAGTTGTCTTACTTCATAAGTAAGTAGGCTTAACATGTACTAATCTTTGAGCATTGCCAATGCCCCGTCTTGGCAATACGATGACCAGGAACAATTTTAGGAACAGGCTTTGATGCATAAGGATCTCACTATTATAAATAATTCCTTTGCAAGGCCGTTGTGCTCCATGGGCTTCATCCGATTAGTACTTAATAACTCTTTATCATCGTACTAACATGAAGGAAAACTGTGTCACTAATGTATAGTGACTGGGTTTGCATTATTAACTGTATATCCCTTGTCCAATCTGATTGGCTATAGGGTATATACTAATAGAAAGCTGTTTCTTGAAGATTGATATAATCAATAATTTACGATAAACAAGAACATGTAGAATTAATAGTATGATCCGCCTAATTCATTTAGTTTGCTTGCGCTGGGTTTTGTGGATAGTAGATTGTTTTGTCTTAGAAGAAAGAGGCAATAGTAATGTTAGCTTCTGGATGATAGATTATTGAGAAAATGATTGGCTTCTCAATATAAGATTCATTAAAGCATTTTTGTTGGTAATGGGTTTGATTAAGACCAGATTGGTTCTGACAGGCTTATAGAATGTTGGGGTTTTTCACACGAACTTGTGACTAGTAGTAACATTTTATGCTTGTTGCTTATGTAGTCATTCAGATTAAAAACCTAGTGATTTAGTTATTATGAGTAAATAAATAACTGAAAGTGGTCGAGTTTTTTTGGCTTTTTCCATAGGTAGCCTTTTTTGTTGTAAAAATTATAATAAGTCTAAGAGTGCTTGGAGAATGTTCTTGGTAAGCTGGATTTTTTTTCATAATTCATATGTCTGGTATTGTTACGCAGTTGTGCAAGATCAATAGTTGCAGTATTCTGGTTATGGTTAACAAGGTGATTGTATATTTTTATGTTTATTTGAAAACATATTAACCAATGGAAGATGTATAATATTTCATGATTGGTAAATACCTGGAAGCTATGTTACTCCGACTCTTCATTTTTATTGAAGTACCCGTGTCTGACACCCGTATTCGATGCATATCCGGACATAGGTATGGAGATATGATCCTCGAAGAACCCTCCAAATACATGGAAATCTTGGAAAAAATTGAACATACCTGTGTCGGACACATAGCCGTATCCGACACTTACACCCGAGTCCGAGTAACATAGCCTGGAAGAATAACTAATAATATAATGAAGGCCAACAAGTTGCATTTAATTTGTTTGTAAAAAGATAAGTAAATACTCATGTGAGATTACTAAAATACTAACTTATATAGTTCTCTTCCAAAGAAATGGCTTGTTCTACTTGTGAGAAGTTTCAATAATGATTTATTTTATTTTCCTTAGAGGTGTCAGGATGTGACATCTAAAAAGCTGTACATGATCTCCACACTTTATTGGTGTCTATTGGGAGCTAAGATCCAATTTTAAGGGATTCTAACTATTTCTATTTTTTATAACATTTCTGTCTTTGATGTTTCATTGGTAATTTAGGATGACTGTATGGAAATAATTTTACCTAGCACCACAATTCCTGTGCCATGGATGTTGCTCTATGTCTGTTTTGTTTATATTGTTAGTTTACAAACTAAGTCACAGTTGTGGTCTTCTTTACCTTTTAGCTATGTTACTCAGACTCGGATGTGAGTGTCGGATACGGGTATGTGTCCGACAGGGGGGTATGTTCAATTTTTTCCAAGTTTTCCATGTATTTGTAGGATCATATCCCCATACCTATGTCCAGATATGTATCGGATAGGAATGTCGAACATGGGTACTTCAAAAAAAATGAAGAGTCGGAGCAACATAACCTTTTAGCTTAATTTTATAGGTTTGCATGTTGATATTGATATTTTTTTTCCTTTTAGCAAATCTTGGCCTTATGTTGAGGTACAGGTTATACTTTTGAAATTGATTTCTATCTTTCTTATAAATGCTTTTCAGTTTCTCTTTTTTAACCCCTTTACTTCTCTCAAATAAACATTTTGCTCCATGTACCTTGTTTTTATTATCTTCGATCAGATCCTGCCGTGTCTTTCATCATTTTTCAGAATTCTTGCTGTTCATAGGGATAAACCAAAAACTGCGTAAATTAAATTGTTTGTCTGAAATCAGTAACCTTTGATAGTTTATCTTCATGCTATTTGAACCTTAAATTAACACGGCTGTATTGTTTCTATTGATAGATATGTTTTCGTAAGTATTTGTTAACTATGGTAATAGTTGGCTCTTCATTGATTCATTGTTGGAATCCTCCCACAATCCAATATCTTGAAACCTATATTATTCTGACTCTTCATTTTCTTTGAAATACCCGTGTCCGATGCATATCCGGACATGGGTACGAAGATATGACCTTCCAAGGATCCTCCAAATACATGAAAAAACTTAGAAAAAAATTAAACATACCTGTATCCGATACTTACACCCGAGTCTGAGTAACATAGCTTGAAACTGCAAGTTAAGTAGTTTTTTCCATGCGGATTTAGCTACAGAGAAGATGTGACCACACTCCCCTTCAGATCCCAGGGGCCATAGCCTCCCCTTCTGTCATTCGCTTTTGAGGATTATCGATTATAGTAAATAAACTGCGTCGGTGGTGTATATTAAACACCTTTTCACTTATTTGGTGTTTTCTAATCAAATTAGTTAATTTTCTGTCAGGTATATGCCATTGGTGGTTTCTTTCTAGTGAAATGGATTTGGGCGAGATGGAAGGAAAGGAAGGAGATGGGATCGAAGAAGGAATCATCCGACGACGAGCAGCCTCCTGCTGATGATGACTCTCAATATGTATGATTCTCTCTTGATTTTGTTTTATCAGACAATTTACATTCTGAACCTTAGAAGTTATACTAAACAGAGAGCTTATTTATCCTCTTTTCTGTACCTACTGCTTATCGATCAAAAGTCCAACCTTTTGAGTTTCTCCTATATTTGCTTCTCTGCTGCCTCTTGTACTTCTTTAAATTATCATCAACACAATTTCATGATCTTCTATGTTTGGTAGTTATGTTACTCGGATTCGGATGTGAGTGTCGGACACGGATATGTTTGATTTATTCTTAAGTTTTTTCATGTATTTTGAGGGTCTTTGGTTGATCATATTCTCCGAATATGCTTCGGACACGGGTACTTAAAAAAAATGAAAAAAAAAAAAAAGAAAAAAAACAAAAAGGGAATAAAAAGTTTCAATTTGATGATTTGAGTTACAAAATAATACATGTTCATATGAATTTCAAACATTATATTAATTTTTTTTTATCCTTACTCCTTTTCATCTTTTTTTATCAAACATGGCTATTTATAAATAAAAAAAAAAAAAAAAAAAAAAAAAAAAAAGAAAACAGAAAATATGTGTATAAATAAAAAATATATGTAATACAGTGGATCCACCTGAAAGTGCTAATCTATCAAAATCTACTGCTTCTGGCCAAGAAGGGCAACCATATTGGATAAATTCCTGCTTTCGGTCAGGAGATACTTCTGCAACATAAATGGGAGACTGGGAGGATGTTTTATACTAACATACTGTTAATAAATCCCAAAGCATCATATATTTTAGAGTTGGAAAAGTTTCCATTCTTGTTATTCCCCACACCATACTCCCCCGTCACAATCCCCGCCCGGGGCCTTTCTCTTCATACCTAATCTGACATGCTATTTACTATGTTAATAGAGGAAAGCAAGAAATAGGGTGGGGGTTAGGCATCAGAATAAGATTTTTTTTTTTTTTTACGAACGAAGTCGTAGTTTGAGGATAAGAGAAGAATTGCAGATATTGAGATTCGAACTCAATTTGCTCGATGCCACCTTTTCAGGACGATTACATGAACCAACTGGATTAAATCTCAAATTCTTGAAATAAAATGTTATGTAATTAAGTCCCGAATTCTTGAAATAAGATGTTATGTAATGTATTTATAAGGTTTATTTCTCCTAATGTTAAAAGAGTGAAAACTGAAATGGATGATCCATCTAATTTTTCACTTACCTATTTTTTTCAATTGCCTGGAAGGCCTGTTGCCCATTTTCCACTAATATACCTTAGCAGAAATTAACTGGAAGTTTTAGCTTGTTTACTCAGTTTGGTAGTTTTCCTGTTTTGTGATTGTTGTTGCTCAGAGAAATGGTTGAGGACCGCTTCTGAGTAGAGGGTTTCATGAGTCGAACTAAGCCGGGTTTATTCGGACTTAACTATGGTATTAACATCATATATTTGTTCTAGTTTAATCCGAAATATGAATCTCAAATTCTATCCAAGTTCATCCATATTTATAAATGAATAACCTACCCATACCTTTCCATATATTTTTTTTCTAATTTTTTTTTTATAAAACACGTTATTTTTTATTTAATTATAAAACATAAATAACTTTAACATATTTTTTAAAATTTACACTATAATATTATATATATTTATTTTTTATATGATATAAATTACATAATATATAAATATAAAATAATATATTATATAAATAAAAAAGAGTCAAGCTCAGACCTTGAATATTGAAGCCAAAACCCAACCTATTTTCTAAACGAAATTCATTTTTTTTGCTCAAACACATTTTTCGGGTCTAATATTTTTGTTCAAATCTTCTTAAATATCATACGAACCTTTGGATTTGGACGAATAATCCGACTTTTGAATAAGTCTACTTCTAACCAACACGTGAAAGCTTAATTCGTGCCATGAAAATCCTAATCTTTCACGAGAAATATTCATGCATTATTTTACACATAATATTCATGCATTATTATTTCACTAGTGAAATTTCTTCAAGCATACATCGATTATGGGGCGACATTGGAAAAAATAAATAGTCTCAAAATCTGTACACAAACTAATCTTATTCAAAGAAAAGAATGGCCATAAAATAGCTATACTGAAAGCACCTCCTTAAGAAAGATACCAAGAACTGAACCAGAGCATTCAATGCATGCTTCTGTCCTCCAACGTATGTAAACCAGTGATTAAAAAACGAACCGGCTGGTCGGACCGGTTGAACCGGAAACCGCGGCTTGTCTGATCCGACGAGTTATTAGAATTGGAATTTTACCAAACCGGTTGGACTTTCGATCCAGTTTTTTTAACCTTGATCTAAACTAGATAGATAACAATCGACTCTACATTCTCTGTACAACATATGCCGAAACCTAGGGTCAGTATCTTGATGCCAAACCTCCAGGCCTGCTTCTAATATGAGAGCCAAAACCTCAGTTTCTTGCACCAAATCTGTAACACATCTGATTAGAGGCAAAAACTGATTATATACCTCAACTTAGCTAATCCGAATTTTCATTCAGGCTGAAAATAACCATCGTAAATGGAAAGCCGGTCAAATGCATCGAAATTTGCCTTCAGTCCAACAAACTGACTACCAAGCTGAGCACAACCAGCATCTGGCCACCGGCAGCCCCCATCCCGTGTACGCAAAGGACATATTGTTTCACATGCTCGACCAAGTGGACTGCTTGAAACAACATCATCTGGCATAACTGTAATCGAAACGGATAAATCTGAGTTGTCAGCACGTCCCATCATACCGTCGGATTCTCTTTTAGGAGGAGAATGCATATATTTTTCTGGAGTTTCTGTTGGATTACTTTCAACATCAACAGTACAATCAGCACTAGTTGTAAAGTTAACCCTGCACCCAAGGGACTGTATGGCTCGCTTTAAGGCTCCACTTTCTTTGCTGGCTCTCTTGGCCAAGTTCATTGCTGAGCTGCTGACTTGTTTCTCATTTCGTAACTCTGCATTCAATGTTTCCATAGCCACCGAGTATTCTTTAGCTTTCATTTCAACCACTTCTTTAGCCTGTTAGCATTACAAAACCCAATAAATATTTCAAAAGAACCTTGTGCTTAGTGAATACTGCTACATGTTCCCCACTTATCCAGTACACCATGTATGTATTTCTGATTAACCAGAGAGAAGCTATGTTGCTCCGACTCTTTATTTTTCTTGAAATATCCATGTCCGATGCATATCCGGACATGGGCATGGGGATATGATCCTCCAATGACCCTCCAAATACATGAAAATCTTGGGAAAAATTGAACATACCCGAATCCGAGTAACATAGGAGGGAAGGATTAGTGGCCAAAAAGTGTAAGATGTAATACCTTTTGCAGTTCAGAAAACTTTATAGCCATGTTCCTGCATTCAGCCTCGAGCTCACCGGCTTCAGATTCCGAAGGACAAGCCCAACGAAGATGGAATTGGGGCCAAAGTGTTGGGGCTAAAGCAGCTGCTGGAGGTAAAAGTGGCCCATTATGTTTCAATGGATCATAGAAAAGGTTATAATGGGCATGGGAACTTCCCTCCAGAGAACGCAGATCAGACAAATAGGACCACAAGCATCCACAGGCTTCATAGACACCACATTGTTGTCTCTCCTTCTCACTGAAAATTTTAATCAAAAAATTACCCGAGAAATTAGAAAGGAGAGGGGGAAATTTGAAGGGAAAAAAAAGGAAATCGTTTCTTTTGATTCCACAAGGTGATCTTCAAAAGATTTAAAACTTCCTTCGTCTACTGTTACAGCTACCTCAGTTGTACAATATCACAGTTTTTGGACTAATAACCAGTCAAGGCAATAATTTTAGGCTCATAAAAAATTTATGAAACAACATATAGAACTCATACTGAAAGGTAAAAAGAACCATAAGCTTTGTCCCACATTTCTGCAAGCTTATAAATCTTCTGATCTTGCGAAAAGCAGAAGATTGCAACAATAAACACACCGATTCCAGAATAAAGATGCTCATAGGCTATATTACTCGGACTCGGGTGTGAGTATCGGACACGGGAATGTGTCCGACACAGGTATGTTCAAATTTTTTCAAGATTTCCATGTATTTGGAGGGTCTTTGAATAATCGTACCCCATAACCATATACGAATATGCGTCGGATATGGATGTCGGACATGGATAGTTCAAGAAAAATGAAGAGTCGTAGCAACATAGCCCATAGGTGTTATGCACTAATATTCCACTATTTTCCTATAGAAGCACCAAAATTATGAAAAGAAGGAAAGCAGCATAATTTAGATGAAGGCTAGAAGTAGTTTTCTCAACATCATGGGAATGAACCCAGTGTAATCTCGGAAGAAAAGTGCATATATTTTAAGTAAACTCATAATTGATAATATGTTAGCTCTGTCTTAGTGTATCTTAAGTAAAATTTAAATCTTTTATAAGGTCTTGATCACAGAGGATTGGAAACAAAGATGAAAGTTAGTCAAAAAAACGTTTACAGAGGATTCCACATTATTTGGATTACATTTACATCTGTATGCTGATCCAAGGGATTACTTTTGAGTTTCATAACACAACCAAATACATAGAATGGACAATAATTACTTATGCACTGCCTCTAAAAGGCCCTAAGTGTTCTCATTTTCAAAATGCTTCATTTCTTAAATTCCTTACAAAGCAAAACTTAAGTTGCCATATGCAGGGCTAATGCTACTGATAGGAAAATTACCTGTTACACAAGAAATTTCCAAAACGACAAGAGAGCACACAGTCCAAGAAATCCACCAGGAAAGTCTGAACCACCATAAAATAAGAATGTCATTAACTACGGAGAAAACAAAGAATAACATAAAAGAAACAGCCATGTCAACCTCATGAAAAACATTACTATATGTGATAAAAACAAGAAATGTCCTGCATAAAAGAAAGATACATACTGAGGAGAACTCAAAAGCAAATGGATACATCCTTAACAACTGCGAAACACAATCAACCCACTGCAAAACAACCAGATGTCTAATCAGAAACACAACTTCTCATAACATATAGCAACTCAAATTAATCAGTGAACTGAATTATACTGATTAATTAACGATATCAGCAATATAACACACTAATATTTATAATTTGGGTAAAATAAAAGCCCCCAAAGATTTTAGTGAAATATATTTACACCCATTAGTCGCCCCCCCCCCCCCCCCCCCCCCCCAACCAAACAAAAACAAACAAAACAAAAATAATGCTGTTAAAAATCCATTAAACACAATATCTCTTTTTCAGCATCCTCCATCAGCCTTTTAAGTTGTTTCTTTTTAGGACAAAGGGTATCTTTTAAACTAATGGAGGGTAAGTGTATTTTCCACAAACCTCAAGAGGATCATAATAATCTTCCCTTATAAATTATAATTTTACAAGTCCATTAAATATGAAAATTAACAAACTACAAAGAAATGCTACTTCATTGATAGAATAACCATAAATATACGTCAGCATGTGACCTGCAAGAATATGGGGGAATAATTGTTCTGAGCGTGAGATGAATTAGAAGCTTGAGGTGATCCTGAAGCTTGGCGCATAGGTGATGATGAAAAACTTCCAGTAGAAGATTGTCTGGTTAATTCAAACGAAGTTCCAGATATGCTTGGCATTCCAACACGATCTGAAAATGGGTGCCCAAAAGCTAGCCAATCTTTTTCAACAAGTGCCTGCATCAAGACAAAATAGTCCAGAATTTAAGAGACATCTCAGTGGTTATCCGGTCCCAAGTTCCCGGGGCACTGAAACTATCAGCAACTCATAAGGATGTGACCAAGTGAAATTAAACTGCAAAAACACGTCTTGGGGGGTGTGCGTACATGACACTTATTGATCCCAAAAGTAATGCCAAACATGTGATGAAATCTCACACAGCAAAAGTGAACCAGGAAAAGGTACAAGGAAAACCTAGTACATAATAAGCAGCTTGAGCTGTAATGCTGTGAATGAGAAATGGGTTCAAGAAATTGAGAATGCAAAAACAAAAAGGGGGTGGGAGGGGCTGTCGGTTGACAAGAAGATCCCTGTCCAGAAAAATACCTGAAAACCTGTGAATGTACGGTAATATGGATCAAGCATCAGGTTTGCAAGTGAAACCAGCTGACTTGTTCTATCCCATCCATCACTGCACAGTAAAACAGCCCAGACACAAGTAAGAAACACCAGAATAGAGGATAACTAAATTAACAAGCTAGCTGTCGTGTATTTGTATGTGAAAATTAAAATAAAGAAAAAAGTGAAGAAGAGAAGGTAAAAAACAACTAATGTAATGGCATTCACATCATTTACGGGTAGACGCAGTTGTTGGCAAGAGTGAGGAGATTGGAGGGTTGCAACAAAAAAAAAAATTGGGGGGGGGGGGGGGGGAGGAAGGGAGTGGGGAGACAGTAGTGGCCTCATGGCATAGGACATGGACTGATGAGGATAGAAGGCTAGAATTTTTTTTTTTTATCTTTTCTCTTTATTTATTTTCTATGATAAATGGGGTCAGTTGCATTTTATGTCACAATCAAATTTAGGTTTCTACTTGGCTTAGAATTGGATTACTAGACAGCGTTTTACATCTTTTCTTCCCATTTTTCATTTTTACCAATTTTAGGTTTCAGTTCAGCCAACTCAGTACCAGTTAAACAGATTCATGTGAATAGCCTCAACCAAACCAAATTGAAAAGTTAAAAGGGTTGATTGCACCCAATAAAAGTCATAAATCGCATTTCACATAGTTCACATTTGAGGGGTCATCTAAGAATTTCCACTATGTTTTGATTGAAGTTAGTAAAGGAAATGAAAGGAAAAGAGGGAATTTTAAAGAAAGGTAAGGATACGTTATTACCTTGTTTGGATAGCTAAAACGAGTAAGGGAAGGGGAGGGATCATGAAAAACCTTGGTTTGGTTTAGGAGGGAAAGGAAAGATACATTATAATACACTTTTCCAACTATATCCTTTCTAAATAAAATGTTTCACCTATCACGTGATTGATCTCAGAGATTAATTATTTTAAATAAATTTGAAATTGAAAGAAAAGAAAAGAAAAAGAACTTCAATTAAGGATATGTATTTTTTTCTCAACAAATTTTTTTCTTTAGGAATTGTTTGTGCACTTTTTTTTTTTTGGCATTAATTATTAGCTAAAGAGAAATTCAAGAATATGAATATAGCTTGTTAAGATATAAACTTCCTAGCCCTATTTTTTTCTTACAAGTCTAACAAGCTACATTGTTGGCATTATTTCTCCAATGTTGTGTGTTTCTTCATGTTCTTTTTTATCACAATTTTTGAATTAATAATAAAATGAAAAAAAAAAAATCAAGACCCAATAATAAATAAGAAAATCAAGGTATATATCAATAGAAGCCGGAGTTATTGACCAAAAAACTAGTTGATGAAGAGCTACAAGAGGATTTGAAGGCTACGGCAATGGCTGGGGTTTGGATACTATAAGAGTTTTGCTTGGAATTTAAAGAAACAATAAGGTATAGAAGTCATTTCATGTTTTAAAAATTTTAGGCATAAATTAAATTTGGTCCTTAAACTAAGCAAACTGGATCATTTTGGCCCGGCAATGGCTGAGGTTTGGAGACTATAAAGGTTTTGTTTGAAATTTAAAGAACACAATAAGGTATAGTAGTCATTTCATGCTTTAAAAATTTTAGGCATAAATATAAATTTGGCCCTTGTCCTTTTATTTAGATCAATTTGGCCCTCATGCTATTATTTTTGGTCAATTTAGCCATCAGCTATTATTTCTAGCCAACTTAGCCTAAATTTAACGGAAATGATAAATTTTTGGTCAATTTCGGATCTATTTTTGGTCTATTTTTGGTCAATTTCTGGTCAATTTGGCCTAAATTTAACGAAATTGTTAGTCACATGCTTGCACATGACCGATTTTCGTTAAATTCAGGCGAAATTGACAAAAATAATAGAATGAAGGTCAAATTGACCCAAATAAAAAAAATAGGGGCCACCCAAATTGCGTAGTTCGAGAACCAAATTTGTATTTATGCCAAAATTTTATTCCTTTCTCCACTTTTCCCCCGATTTGGGGTAATTGGAAAATGGGTATTTGAGTGGGAACCAAGAGGGGCTCAGCACTCCTTCGCTTTCCTTCTTTTTAATTCAGGTGGTACCTGGAAAAGGGGAGGGTTTCCCCCTTTCCCCTCCTTTACTTTCCTTTCTTTCCCCTTGCCCCAATCCAAAACACCATTAGGCCGTGCACCTTTTGCTAAAACTTGCTAATGCAAAAAAAAATAATTGAATTTTGCAAATAGATCATTCATGTCATCTAAAACCATGCCAATGCAAGAACATCCTGTGCAGATGAATAAACTCCATCTCACATGTTAAATCTAAGACCCAGTTCAGTACACTGACACAGGTTCCCCCAATCAAAGAATGATATATATGCAAGAATAATTTAACTTTATGACTTATGAGAGCACAAAAACAATAATGCCAATGTGTTCAAGCAAAAAGACCCATTTAACTTGCTCAAGTGTGACCACTAAGTTACAAAGATTATAGTAAATGACATAGAAACAAGTCTTAAGAAAGAGAATGGAGAGAATTAGTCCATCCTCAAATCAACTTTAATATAAATAAATAAAAACACTCAAATGCAACAAAGAATTGAAGTGGTCAATAGATGAAGGTACAAAGTTAAAAGAATTCTGACCTGCAATGCACAAGCACTGATGCTGATTCCAAAGCAATGCGTGCAGCAATCCAAGCTGAACCAGCCAAGACACTTTGAACATGTATTAACCAACCACTGTCACCAAGGGTTGATACTGAAGCAGACATACTGCTGAGATTTCCCCCGCCCCAAGTCCAACCGCCATGTCTCTATAAGTTAAAATTGCCATAGATTAGATGTTCACCAAAATACTATTACACTTCATATTCAACAAGACTATATAAAACATCAAGTGAAATTCTTGTCAACATATGTTCTTGATATATACCAAATTCAGAGGCCCTAAAAAAGCTGAATGACCAGTAAACACTCAGAAGACCTAGCATACTAACAGATTCACATTCAAAATACTACAAACTACAGCTTAACAAGATAAATCATTGAATAGATCCATTCCTAACAAGGGGAAATCAAGTTTATAATTTATAATATAATAGTATACCCTTGGAATTTAGATAAAGGAAGAATTATCAGCTAGCTTTTCCATGAAAAAGATTTGCTAGTCTATATAATTTCTTTAGCAAGAAGGTCTATGCACATTAATGCCTTACAAATTTTTGCCAACATAATGCACCAAATATCAACATGAGTCTCTCTAAATCCACTTCCAGTCTGAAAAGGTTTTGTTGCTGCACTTTAACAATAGTAATAGATCAAGATCTTCAGAGGACTAGGACTGTAGGACTAACCAAGAATGATGACATTCCATCTGATGATGCGGCGCCGTGAGTATCTAAATAGTCTCTAAGCCGAGCAAAACTTTCTCTCATTGCATGTATGTTGTCTATCCCAAAGAAAACTATCTGACAAGGAGAATAAAAGAAACTGAGGTCACTAAAAACTATAATGCCAAATTTCATGAGCCAAAGATGCATAACTTCCAAGCTCAAACCTTAGACAGACCTCAGATTGAAAATAATTTGAAGATGACTCCGAGCCCCCTCCCATTGCTCCATTTGCCAATGCATTTTTCCTTGGTCTCGCATCAGCAATATATAGCTTCCTGAATTGGCTAAAAGAATAATATGAAAATAAAGGTAACACTGCAGTTCCTATAAGAACATTACTTTCACCCTTTTGCACCAATAGAAAACACCATTAAAAGTTTAAAAATTATGTACATCATTGAGGCATCTAAAAAACATGGTTCGCTAAAAATAATGAGGAGCTTTCTCTGTGAGCAAGCTCCCATGTGATGATGAAAAAGAGCTCATCATTGTAAAATCTGGTGGAAAGTAATATACATAACCACATTTTAATTTGATAACTGATATGCACCTCTTATTCCAGCAGCAGCTTAAAATTAGGAAGCAGATACTGATACTTATGATAAGGGAAAACAACCTATGAAATCATATAGGAATGAACAAAAAGGAGTACCTCCTTGAACCCTTTCCATCAACAAGTTGAGTGCAAAGCTTAGCAACCAACTTTTCATCAGCATTGCTATAGCAGAATCATAGAAAGGAATAATCAGATGCTCCATATTCTGAGTCTTGAACGAGAACCCAAATAATATGTTTGTCAAAGTCATCACTTTTGTCTGGCATCATTTTGTTATGAAACTTTATATTGCAACATATATCAAATTTATTTTCCCTGAAGGGCTTTAGGGTTAGAACTTAGGAATACCTTCTCATATTCATCATAAGACCAACTAAAGGTTGTGATGAACGTGCAAGAACTGCTCCAGTTCCTGTTATTCACCGCACATATCACAAAATAAGTACGGAATATATCATTGAAAAAAAAACATACACACACCCACACAGAGACACACAATTAAATCTGTTGCATACCAGGGTGACACCAAGAAACTACAGGTATCCTACACCTTGCACGAAAAGTTGAAGCTTGCATCACTTCTTCATCACTAGCATTAGTAACCATGCATAAAAATTAGTTCTTTAGTTCTAGCAAAAATATAAATCAGCCTTATCCACGATTGATGGGATTCAAAATTGAAAATTAGGAAAGACTGGATCTAATTTCTTTTTCCTTCTTGCTCTCGCTATCTCAAAGGATCTCAATTTCTTACCTAATATTTTTAGGAACAATCAATGCAAATGGATAACTCTGGCACATTGTATAGTTGCAATTTGTATCACTTATTCTCCACAAATCATTAGACAATGTAAACGACACATCTTCAATCATCCTCATTGATGCACGATGGAAGCCTTTTCCAAGAAGGCGAAAGTACTCATTCAGTAATCGAACCTTTGGGTTGGGGTTACTGAATTTGGATGGTCCACAAGTAAAAACATAAAGATCCCAAATTCTTTCTGGCTTTGTATATCTCGATAATGCATCAAATATAGCACGTCTCTACATGGATAAAAAGTTACAACCACATTAATTTCTTCATATAAATTACTTTAATCTCTGAACCATGATGTCAAAGAATATAATAGTTTTACTATTTTTCTTTTCCAAATTAACTAAAATGTAAAATAACAAATTTGGGCGTTAAACATCCTTTACACTTGTACAAGCATTCCAAGAAGTTAAAACAAAAATTTCCTTTTTATAAGAGGATAAAGCACCAAGTTATGCCTAGAAGAAACTTTCAAGGACTCAGTCCTTACTACTCAATTCGGCAAATTTATTTCCATTGAATATAAGATCAAAACTTAATTGAGAGCACCACATTATCTCAAGCTCGAAAAGAAAAGAAGAGGAAAGAAAACACAAAAACAAGAACAAAACTTATAAATTGACCGAAATAAACAAATACAGAGAGGTAGATAAAGCAGTAGTGTTGTAGTCTTGGAGAATATGGTATGATTTTCTCCCACCTGAAATCTAAAATAATCCTAGAGCTGCCCTCAGCTTAGCAGAAATTGAACCTTTTCCTGTTTTTAATTTCTTTGAACACCACTAAACAGCAAATTTCTTTCAAGTCTTTATTGCCATAAAAAATGCACATATATGATTAAAAACCCAAAATTATTATTATTATTATTATTATTATTATTTTGGATTTGGGGAATGGTAGATTCGAATGGAGCTCTTTGAGTAGAGAGGGATACATGCACCTAGTGACCCCAATGCTCAGGTGCAAAAAATAAATAAATAAAACTTAACCAAAAAAAAAATTATTGAGAATACATAAGGAGCCCAAAGGATTAACAGCTAAAACTGACCTGCTTTGTTCGAGGGCGAAAACCAAACACAATAATTCTCATATCTTTTCCTGCAAAAGGAAGAGACGCCATTAGGTCAATCACTATTTCCATACCAATTAAATCAGAAAACTAACATGGCAGTTCTATGACCCCCAAGCAAATTAAAACTTGCTAACATAACAAATAAACATAACTGCATGATAAGATATTAAATTATCATGGTTGTTAATTTTGAGGGTTATAAACCGTTAAAAGATTATTTATAACTTAAAATAAGTTTCAAAGACTATTTATACTAGGGTACAGCAACTCAAGCCTAGCGCCCTTGATTACAAGTAGTCCCTATCTAATCTTAGCCATTCAAATTCAATGAAAGCTCACATCAGTTCTACATCCACAATCCCAAAACCTATTGTCTTCTTATAACTTCTTCTACGTCAACTTTAGCCACTGTTCTGTTCCTTTGGCTCTTTCCACTTCCTTACATCAGTGAGAACAGCACTGCTCTTGCCCTTACAATATCAACTGAAACAATGTAATGAATACAAAGAACAGCTGTTTAAGTTAAAATAATAATTTGGTTACTTTTAAACTAATGGCACCTAATTTCTAGAAAAGCAAACTAATTTGGTTCAATGGGCAGAGTTTCATTTAGTATAGGATGCACGGGTTTTATAGATATTTTATTCTGTAAAAATTAGCCTTGTACTCCAATTAGCCCTATATCTTTCAGTGATTTGGCTTCATCACCTACCAAAGGAAAAATGTTAAGAAAAGCATACGCAGTATCAAAATGAGGAACTACCAAAATACCTTAGAGACATATGCTAGATCTAAACAGCTGTAATTGGTAAATACAATAATTCACATATAGACTGAATATTCGAATCATCATTACAATAAATTAGAATCAAACAAATGAATGTAGACAAAAGAGCTTCTACAGAGGAAAGAAGGTTTTGTAGTTTGTACCCAGTAAATGCAAAATAAGAAGGTAGACTATGATAAGATTATTTCTGGGAGAAAATTTGCACCTAATTCAAAACCCTAACAGGAGTATAGGAACAGGAAAGGTAGACCTCACAATCCCATAAAACCATCTTTTGTCATTTTGATGGCACTTGTCAATTTTCGTGGACTAGTTCCAACAAGACTGTTAAGTTACTTTCTAAGAGTTTCTTTGGAAGGGTGCTAAAGGGATCTTCTGCAAGAATGTTAGGGGTTTTACACTACCTATGTGGAAATTTGTTATAATAAGAAGCAAGAGAACTTAGGTATGAAGCAAATTCCCAAAACTCCTCTTAAACATCAGTTTTCTAAACTCAATCAAACTTGGGGATTTGAAAGTAGTATTTTACCAGTAAATTTTTATTTTCACCCTATAAAATTGGTTATAACATTAGTTCCGAATTGGCATGTAATGGCAATAAATTCTACCCTTACTCCCCTTCTGCAAACAAAGGTAAAGCCTAATTGTTGTCTTTCTCTCTCTCTCTCCATTCCTCTAGCCCCTATCATTTTTGTAGTCCCATGTCCCTTCAAACTTCAAATTTTCAAACATACTCTAAGGTGGAGAAACAATTATTTTTAATCTGTATTTGGATAATTCTCTTTTCAACAACCTTGTGCATTATGTTTACTATTTTGGTGCTTTTGCTTTTATCTGCAAGCCTACCCACCTGAGACACAACCAATGAAAATATTGATATGGCTGCTAATTACAGAAACGCAACCACTTAGCCTGCAACTAACTTCACTTATCCCAGTGAATAAGTATACTCATCCAAAGGCAAAACGGAAACCTGTCTTTTAAACAGTTGAGTTATTAAAAGAGATCCCTAACATACCTATGATCTGGAGAAGACGACGTGATGAAGACTTGTCAGTTTGGCGAGGAGCTGATTGAATCTTCACTACCTACACATATTCCGGCCAACACGAAAAAATCAAAATTATCCACTAGAAGAAATGTAAAATAATAAATGGGCACTAATATTCAACAGTCAGAAAACAAAAATAATGTCATATGTATATCAACCCTGTCTAAGCAATAACATATGTGCAAGAATTAGGAACTAAAACACTTTCTATGCTATTGCATGTCTTTCTTTTCTTTTTTTCAAACAAACTACTATTCGATGTCTAGGCATCTTATTGAAATAGAAAAGAGACCTATCGGCTTAAGACCCTATCAGGTATCATGAGCCAAATTGGTTAATTAAGCTCAAATACCCGAATGCAGATAACAACATAGGGTCCGTTTGTTTCACTGAAAATGATTTACGGAAAATGATTTCTGTATTTTCTGGTGTTTAGTTGGCGGAAAATTGATTTGGTCAACGGAAAATGGCTTGCTGGTCAACGTAAAATAAGGGTTTTTTTCTGGAAATTGTCTTCCCCTTTTCAAAAAAGGGGAAGACAATTTCCTGAAAACAACTACCATGAGCAAGACTACTCGAATCGGAATTTGGACATCATATTTTAGATTGAAACTTAACTTGAATCGAGTCAAATATTATTAAATTAATAAAAATATTTATTTTTTAATTATAAAAATATATTAAAATATTAATATAAGCATATTTTAATATTGTAATTTTCAATATTTTATTTAAATATTATTAAAGCTACATATTTATATTTATATTCTATAATATAATATTTATATTTTAATAATAAATCATAAATTATTAATATAATGACTATCATTTATTATTTTAATAAAAATATTATTTCATATAACAATATCATTATTTTAATAATAAATTGTAACACTATAAATATTTTAAAATTTAAATAATATTTTCAATATTTTATTGAAAAATGATTTTGTATTACAATTTTATATAAATTATACTTTATTATTATTTAATAATAAATGTTTTTTAGTATAAAAAGATTATTATTTTAATAGTATAAATATTAATTAATAGAAATAATATTTTAATAATTATTAGAACACTTTAAATATTTTAAAATATTAATATAATTAATGTTTTAATAATAAATAATAATAATAGAAATAATAATATTATTTTTTAATATTTTAATAATAAATATTTTAATATTTATACCATATTACTATTTGAAAAAAGTAAAAGTAATATTTTAATAATAATTATATTAATATAAATAATATTTTAATATTTATATCAATATTACTATTTGAAAAACTAAAAATAATATTTTTAATAATTATTATATTAATATAAATAATATTTTAATAATTATTATATTAATAGAAATAGTATTTTAATAATAATTATAATATTTTAAATATTAATATAATTAATGTTTTAATAATAAATAGTATTATTTTAAGTATTTAATATTAATATAATATTTTAGTATTAAACATTATTATTAAAATATTAATATTTTAATAAGAAATCATTTTTAATATTTTAATAATTAATAATTAATATTTATGTCAATATTGATATTTGAAAAAAGTAGATTTTTCAGAAAATAATCAAACAACAGAAAACATTTTTCAGTAAATCATCCAAACATCAGAAAATCTCTACTTTTCCGAAAAATCTTCACATTTTTCAAAAAATATTTTCTGAAAACCAATTTCTGCAAAACAAACGGACCCATAGTCGCTCTCAGATCACATAGGACCTAAACACTACATAGGCATCCATAGAGTAACTGAGGATGACTTCCAGCATTTACTTGACCTAATATGTGTGGAAGACCTCATGAAATTCTAAAAAAATAGTCAATTGAACTTGCCGCTCGGTTATCTACTCACAAATGAATAAAAAATTTCATGAAATGGCTTTTTCTTTTCTTTTTTTTTTTCCCAATACTTGGTCCAAAATCCTACGTAGATTCATTCCAACAAACTTTATTTATGTAGCTTGTTATATGGTGCTATCGGCATCTATTAAGTATTGAGGTCGATGTGACATTAGCATATATTCATATTGAGCCTCTCACCTAATGCGAAGTCCATATCTCCAGGCTTAACAACAAACAATAACTTACCATTTTGTTGAATTTCTCAATTGTGGCCAGTGGAATGGTACCTAGTGGAACAATTTTTCTGGTGCCGTCACTCTTTGGAAGAAGGGGAAAAATTGATCAGTTACATTGAAGTTGTAGAAGGAATGAATAAATACATGTACTACTAATGCATACATATAAAAGGGATTCATGAATAGAGGTGTCATTGAAGTTTTGCAAAATGAAACAGAAACAATGAAGTCCCACAGCCATGCAATACCTTGTCCATTTTTTATTATCATCATTAACTCATATGAGAGCTATTATAATTCTCATCTCTTCTGATACCAAAGACTTTTTTTTTTGCCAATGCTTTTGTCTCTTCCACCTTCTCTTCTTATCTCATTTCTGTTAAGAAGTCTTCATTTCCTTCTCAACATAAACACCCATCATGCAAAAAATTTCATATTAAAGCAGAGCATCTCATAAAGCAATACTAAAGCATATTAGATGAGAGACTGGTGGTTTTCATACTGATACTAATGTCAAAGCAGATAGTACATTGAAACCATTTAATTTCCAATATTAAGGCAGAGATCAATCTAAACAAAAACTATAGTTCTTAGACATACACCAAATTTGACCCATTTGCCTTGAAAAACTGCAAGGTGAACTCCATCACTTAGAATAAGTAACCGAGTAAGTTGTTAGGTGCTTCGAACCAATTTTCTACAATCCGTATCTGCAAATGTCATTCATTTCAAATTCGAAATATTGGATACTTGTCTGTGCTGCTACCCTAAATCTCTTCACTCACAGAACATGCTAACATGATGCTTTCATTTCTTGGCCAAATAATACAAGATGGCAAAAGTTTACCAAATACTAAATGTCACAAGGCAAATGACTTACAAGAAAGAGAAGACGAAAGTTGGTAACAAACAAGGTTCCAGCCTCATCAGTATTAACAAGAACAACACCATGGCCCTGGAAAAAAGTAAATTCCAAAATGCCATTACTTTTCAATATGCGAAACAGAAAGGAATTAAAAATAAAAACAAATTCTTAAGTACCTCCTCTACAACTCGCTCAGCTTCAAGCAAAAACTCCAAATTAATATGCGAAACCGACCTTGTAACCGGCTACAATTAAAAATTTGCTAATTAATTATTAAAAATGAAAATTAATTACAAAAAGATTATCCTAGAATTCCCCCCCCCCCCCAAAAAAAAAAAACCTCAATTTTGGTCCATTCAAGGGCGTCCCAGCTACCAGCACCATCCAACCTCTCGCAACCGTCAGAAGGGTCTCTGACGGAGACTGGTCGACGCGGCCTAGGTGCAGCCATGGCCGTCGATTATTGGCTCCAATTTCCTCCTCTGTTTTTTCTTTTTTTTATTATTTATTTATTTTACTAATATTTGAAGTTTTGTTTGGAGAGAAAAAAAAAAAAAAGATAAAGAAAGAGACCAGCGCGTGCGAATGGGCTATATATTTTATGTTTATGTTGATTGTAGCGGCATCGGCGATGGATGGGTAGGTTTTTTCGGCTTTTCGCCGCATGAAGAGATGGATTAGTTAAGGTCAAAGTACATTAGAGATCCCGTATTATAGGATTTGGTGTAAATTAATTTTTGTACACTTTTGAATTGCCCATAACGCCTTTCTTTAAAAAATATGGCGTAGCAATTTTGATTTTTAATAAAATGCTGACGTAGTAAGAACACGAGATGGTAAGTGCTCTCTATGACAATCAATTTCAATGTGCTTTGTGCATTCGTGAAACACAGAATTTTATAAGTTATTATTGTATGATAATTGTTAGATTTATATTTTTTTATTTTTTTAATATGAATAAAAATGATGGATATCAATATAATCTAAATGAATTAAATTTTGATATTCATAATAATCTTTTTTTACATATAATAAATTAAATTCATATATTCATGTTGTATTTGTATTATTTTATATATATATATATATATATACCTTACTTAAAAATTATCAAGTTGAAATATTTTGCATAATTTATCATAAAATTCAATTTTAACTCTAAATTCATGTTAATTTTTTGTATCATAATCGTATTCAATGTATTATCAATGATAATAGAATCGAAACAACGCGAAGATTCAAACCCTAATAACATTAATGTCTTACATTCGGACTATGCAGACTAATACTTTTTAGACTTTAGCATTCTCTTCTTTCAATACTGCACATCTAAAGAACTACAAAAATAATAATAATAAAGGAAAAACAAAATTAAGATAAATTGACATATAAAAGAAAGAAAACAATGTTACTGATATTCTTCATTTTTCTTAAAGAATTCATATCCGACACATATTCGGACATAAATATTCGGATATGATTCTTCAAATATATTAAAAAACTTTAAAAAATTAAACATACTAATGTCGAATATATATCCATATCTAACACTTATCTCCGAATCCAAATAACATAAGAAAAAACAATGCATATGGAGGAAAATTGAAGGGCAATGGGTAAAGTTAACAGCAAAAAATGACAACTTGAAAACTTGAAGGGATGATTGACATCTTTTCATTTTTCTTAAATTATTCGTATCCAACATATATTCGGATATGAATATGAAGATATGATCCTCCAAATATATGAAAAAACTTTAAAAAATTAAATATACTTATATCGGATATATACCCGTATCTAACACTAACCTTCGAGTCCGAGTAACATAAGGAAAAACAATGCATATGGAGGAAAAATGAAGGGCAATGGGTAAAGCTAGCAGTTTGAAGGGGTGATTGACATCAACAGGAGCTCTCAAGCCTCAAACAATCTAATAATACCAATCTTCTCTAAGTACATCTCTTCCTTAAGCAGAAGTTTATCAGCTTACCATGTGCATCAGTTTCAGTCCATCCATTGAAATTTCTAAATGACTGCAAGATTTCACCAAATCTCTTATAAATTAGGCCTTTTCACACAAAATCCGGCTAAAAACTCTTCACCAAACATTACATTCAGCAAACCATTACCATGGGAGATCATTCAACAATACAATTCAAGCAACCTCACTGCAATTTCAATGCTGGCTGGAAAGAAGATAGCCTGCCTGTAAGAAAGGTGATATTTGACCTCGGATTCTGGCCATGCAACCTGATTTACATCTGCTTCAGTTATCAAGGAGGCAAAACTCGATATTTTCAAATCAAACATTGGCTGCTAGGAAAAAGCACACCAAACCGAGAGGCATCCGCAACATATAAATCTATGAATAAACCTATACGGCAAATATACAACTAATTTGAAAGGGTATCGCGAAATATTATACACATTTCAGGATGACTGCTTAACTAGAAAGGGTATTACGACGAAGATAATAAAGAAACAATCTTCAAAACTAGGCAAAGATCACCAGCACTTCCACCCAAAAGATATAAATAAATGATTTTAAAGCTCAAATTATACCTCTGACTCACAAAGAATGCTTTATGCTGGATTTCACAGTAGGCTGGTTCATTCTTTCATCTTCAACCAATGCTGGCAAAAAGAACAGAGAAGCCTCCGTTGCTGGCAAGAAATGGGATCTTGCCAACATTCAACCTGATGTCATTCATCTGTGGAGATACTGCAACTGAGGTCAAATCACTTTATTTCTCTAGATCCAAACATTCATCAAAGATTCTACTGCTTGCACATTCCTGCAGAGCCTTTGCATTGAGTTCTCTACTGAGTCTCCAGACATAATTCAGACCAACAAGAATCTCGCTGATTGCTGCTTCTGTTTTTTCTCGATTTGCGAAGTACAGAGTCTGAACCAGAAGCACATTAGTCCTTGAAACAAAGTTCTGCTGTTCAAAACTCCGCTCAGATTGCCATCTAATCATGTTATGAGCTAGTGGTGCCAACCACTCTAATATGGCAGACATTGCCTCAGTCCATTCTCCTGCAAGTTCTGTATCATAAACCGATGAAGCTAAGCTCTTTGCATATGGTTTTAGCCTTACCCTCAGTGCAGCTCTCACGCTTGCAGGTAACATGTTGTACAAATCATCTCTAGCATCATGACCAATCAAGTGAGGAGATGCTGCTAACTTCTCAATTACAATGATAACATTTGCATAGTGCAGTGCTAAAGCAGAAGCACCAAGGGTTTCGGGCGGAGCATCCAACAACCTGCATTGAGATCTGAATGCTGATGAACTAGTTTGAACAGCATTTCCTTCAGGAAGGTTAAGATTTCCATCTTTGGAGCCATTCAGAATTCCTGAATGAATGCCATTTGAACTTACATAACAATTTCTGATGGTAGCACTATCAGCAGCTATCATGCATCCTTTAAAAGGTCCCACATGAGTCAATATGTTGCTTTTCAAATGTGGTTTCTTTCCGTTAGCAGCAGGTCGGTGGTTGTTAGTCTGCCAAATCTTCTTGCTAATTTTATCCATTCCAAAAAGTGGTCCTGACTTTGCGGTAGGCCTCCCAAGCGGACCTGAATGGAAGCTGAAATTTCCATTCTTTCCAGCAATAGAACCTGATTTTGTGGTTGAGCCACCAAGAGGCCCAGAATGGAAATAATTTGTTTTATTTGGTTTGGGAATAGGGCCTGATTTAGTGCTAAACATTCCAAAGGGGCCTGAAGAAAATCTGGCTAGGCCAGTATTCTCGGTTGGATGAACTGAAGATTGCATTAAGGCAGAAACTGATTGGCTACGATACATAAAATCTGAATTTGTCACCTTCGAATCTCCATCATCTACATTTTGTTCAATTCCAAAGACTTGTTTGATCCTACCAAATATTGTGAATATTGATCTTGCCAAAAGGCGAATTGTATAATCATAAGTCCTATTCCAAAGAGACATCTCCCGCAGACTCTTCACTTCGTGCCGCTTCCACATAACCTTCTTCTGAAAATCAAGCAAATTCTCTGGCACCGTATCACTACTTTTCATCCTCCTTAGAGTTTGGTCAAGATCCGCGAGCATTTCCATCTCTTGATACAAAGTTGCATTCACCGAAATGAAACGTTCCATCTTCTTCACTTTCTTATCCATCTTCTTCGAAGAAAATATCCAACCATAAGGGTCAGCACCAATCTGGACCAACTCAGTGAAGACAAGTTCAAAACTCTTCAAACCTGGATCACTACATTTCTTTGCAAGCCTAGCCACGGACTTCGCGACATGTGTAATATTTTCAACCATTTCTGCACATATCAAGTTTCCGATGTAATCTTCTTCTTCGGATACTAGCTTTTTAATCCCCAACGAACTCGTGATCTCCTCTCTCAACCTGATAATCTGCTTATCACTCAGACACTGCCATAGATGCACAAGCTTAGACATCAAGCTTGCAACTTCAAACCCTAATACTCCAATTTCAACCTTCTCAGAGCCTCCCTCATGCCTCCGCGGAATTTTCCAGAGACTACGAAACCAAGATTCTGCTACCATCTTTTACAGCAAAAATTCTACATAAAAACACAAAAATTGAAGAACAGAAGAATTATAAAAAAATAAGCCCAAAAAATCAGCATCTCCATAGATTTTGCACTTAAAATTTTTTAAACAAACTAAAGATCAACCAATCAAACTAAATCATCTAACATGAAAATTAATAAAAAAAAATAATTTGAAAATAATTTAATCACTAGAGATTATCTTAAAAAGTAACAATTTTTAATCAAAATTGAAGTTCCTCTAAACTTTTTATCCTTTATTTTGTTTGATTACAACTCAATAGATCTATCCGATTACCATTTACATAGAAAAACTCAATTAAAATAAAAGGTAAAATTTCACAAAAAGGTTTATCAATTATCATGATTAATCAATTAAGTAACAAAATTCAAAAGCGACCATGCTAAATGTAGAAAGCAAAAAAAAAAAAAAAAATCCAAAGACTAAAAAAAGAAGAAAAAAAAAATTACCCACAGATTCCAATTTCCAACCACCCAAACAATGTAATCCAGAATTCCAAACAGAACAAAACCCAAAACCCAGAAAGAAAAACCAACAAAATCAATGAAAATTGAAGAGAAAAAAAAACTTACTGATCACATGAAGTGTAAAAGGCTACTCAGTTTCAGAAGCTGAAAAAGGGAAAAAGGGGAAATGAATGGAAATTGAGAAGAGGAAAGAGTCGAGAGGAAGTAGCTAGGAAGATGCAGTGAAGGCTAGTGGAGCCACATGGGGGTTGATGTAAGCTTTTGCTTCGATTGGGTTTTCTACAAAAATATATTGGCAAAGAGACCAAAACCAAAACGGAGTTAACGTTAAAGTTAACAATCTTTCCTTTTTTATTTAATAATTATATAATTTTTTAATAGTCCCTTTACTTTTTCATATTTCTTCTAACAACCCAAAATATTTACACGTTTTCTGATTTTGACCCCTTATTTAAATGGATTTCTTTTTAGTAAAATTTAAGAATTTCATATGCCAAAATTCTGAATTTCGGCTTTTTTTTTTTACTATTTTTTATTTTGTTATTAAAAAAAATTACTATAAAATTAAAAAAAAAATGAGAACATTTCACCTACAATTTCTTTTATTATAATTTTATATTTATTCAATTACAACAAAAAAATTAAATAGGAGTCCACCGCTCATAAGTGTGGGTTCCATTTAAAATTTAATGAATCCAACATAATTCTAAATTATAATTGGTTAATTGTAATGTAATTATTATAGGTGATATGCTTCCAAAAATGATAGATAGTAAAATTAATTAATTACCATAAAAAATAAAATGCAATACTAAATGTATCTTTATTGTTTTATATAAAAGTAAAAATCATGAATTTTATTTTTTAGAAGAATTACAGTTTAACTTTTAATTATAAAAAATATTATTTGATTTTGCATGAGAAATTGTTTTTGCTCTTTGCCTCCAAAAGCAAAAATAGTAAAAATCAGGATTTAAATAGCGATCGCAACATGATATTATGGTCGTTATTTTGTAGTTTCGATTTTCTCCATCGTTGATGTTCACCGACAACGTTTATCATAATTAATCGTGATATCATTTATTATATCCGTAACCGTAATAGATACCACGTCTACGATCGAAATTTAAAACTCTCATAAAAATTACAACTATACAAAATAGAGAGGAGATGTCTATGCAGATTAATGCTTGTTTAGGTTCGTTACTTTTAAAAATATAAATAAATATTTAGATTTTTTATATTAATATTTATAAATTAATTTTAAAATTAAAATTAAATAAAAAGTTTTAATTAATTAATTAAATAATATTATGAATCGAACAGAAATGAGTCTGGACTTGAAAATTATTGTTTAAAATTAAATATTATTCTGAACCGGACTGAGACAAATATAAACTTGAAAAATTCTGTCTAAAATCCAACAAAAATCGAACTAAACCCACAAACCTAACAAACAACTTGCAACAGATATATAGGTCTGATACAAAGTAATTAAAATATTTAGTTAAATGATACATGATAAGTATATAAAACTGGCATGTAAAGTTTTAAAGATTATTATCTGGTACATCGTTAGTAAACTTTTTTAACTTTAAACAGTATAAATCGTATTGTTTATGTTAAAATATAAATTGTATGAAAAATTACGAAAGCGTGTGAACACCGCTTGTGAAGTTAAAAAAATCCACTGACGGGTGTACCAGATAATATTTCAAGTTTTAAAGCCTGTATTGATAAACATGATGATAATAATGCAATTTACACTCATTACTATTTTTTTATAGCTTTTGGGAGTAGATAAAAGTTTAGATCCGGCCATTTGTGTATTTTTATAGTATTCGTATTATTTTTTATATCATATTTATATTTAAAAAGTTATATATTTATATAAAATTTGATATATTAATATTCGTGTTATATAAATTTTAACATATTTATCTATTAGTATCGTGTTCATATTATTTTTCATATTATATTTTATGTCATTTTTTTATGTCATATTCATATCGTATATTCATACTAAATCTAATGAAGTTTCTTTGAAAAAAAGTAAGGTTGCCCATTGAAGATAAAGTTTATTGTAAAAAAGGAATTTATGATTAATTAAGAGATGATAATGTTCATGCATGAATGAAAATCATTAGTTATTCTAAAGGTTATCGACAAGTCAAAAAAGTTAATGTTGTTTTTCCTTTTCTCGACTCCAAAAGATTAACTTTAAACCATTTAAATATCTTTTTTCAAAAAGTTAGGACTGCAGATTGGTAGGAAAGGAATTAAAGGGTCATCTAAAAGATTTTGACTTCACATCTAAGTAATACCTTTTTTTTTTGTACATTAATGTTAGGACTTACCGACTTAGTTCATTATCTTTAATATCATATAAACTACATTTTCTTTGCCAACAAGCTCTTGGCTGAGTGGCTAAGAGTTTTGGGAGCATGAAGTTTTGGGTTCAAACCCAAGCAACCCCTCCCATTAACCAATTATCCTAAAAAAAAACTACATTTTCTTTAGTTTGGTTGTCCATATTTTTGGATGTAATTACCCTTTACTTTTTGGTGTTTTTCAAACAATATTCCATTTATTGTATACAAGTTAAAGGTGATAGTTAACCTCATAAAATATTATTTATTTTTTGTAATTAAATGATAAGCGTGTAGACTTTGTTCATGGGTCGTTATTCGAATTTTTTTTTTTTATCCAAACTCATTTCGAACCAGATCTGATCCGACTCGAAAGCTCATTTTACTATTCATGAATATTAAAATATAAAAAATTATTTTATATTAATATTTATATATATTATAATTAAATTTAAATAAAATTTTTTATTTAATGAATAATAATTCGACCCAAACCAAACCGAATTAACAAAATTCTTACCTAAACCTAGCCCAATTCAAGTCCAACCTGTCGCCCAGCCTTTAAACTGATTTATAAGTGTATCTTCAAATTTTGATTAAATCTAATTTTCTTTCTGTATGATCTTAAAAGTATACCTCATTTAACTGCATTTAAGATTTTATTCCTAAAATACTACCTACCATAAGGATCAAGTTGTTGACAAAGAAATATACTCTTCTTTTTATCAACTGCACTAACTTGGGAGGGTCATAAAATCAATTTTTGTTTCTTAAATTGTATTCACAATTATATTTATTTATAACAAATAATAAAATGTTATTTATATTTTTTTTAACAAAATAAAAATTCTTAAGTTATGGTTTATATTATCATAATTAAATGTAAACAAAAATTATTTATTTCTTACACATTTAATGTCCTTTTTCTCTAAATAACAATTGCTTAAACTACAATTTCATTTTAATAGTTAAATTGGATAAAAGAAAATTGAGCTTAAAACTTATTTTTTGAAAGTTGAGGACAAAGATATGTTGACTACAATTTTAAGGTCCGTTTGTTTCATAGAAAATTACTTTTGAAAAATTATTTCTGCATTTTTTAATATTTGGTTTGTAGAAATTAATTGATCAACGAAAATAACTTACTGCTCAAAGAAAAATAAGATCTTTTTCTAGAATAATTGCTTAAACAAAAATTCTATTTTAGTAGTTAAATTGGTTAAAAGAAAATTGAGCTTAAAACTTATTTTTTGAAAGTTGAGGACAAAGATATGTTGACTACAATCTTAAGGTCCATTTGTTTCATAGAAAATGACTTTCGAAAAATTATTTCTGCATTTTCTGATATTTGGTTGGCAAAAATTGATTGAACGGAAAATGACTTACTGATTAAAGAAAAATAAGGCCTTTTTCTAGAAATTGTCTTTCCCTTTTGAAAAGAGGAAGATAATTTTCAGAAAAGAACTGTCCATGAGTAAGGCTACTCACTAAACCCATGAACCTAATTCAACTCGAATTGAAATATGGACATCATATTTTAGATCGAGACTTAACTTGACTCAAACCAAATATTATTATATTAATAAAAAATATTTATTTTTTAATTATAAAAAATAATTAAAATATTAATATAAATATATTTTAATATTGTAATTTTCAAATTTTTATTTAAATATTATAAAACACACATATTTATATTTTAATAATATATAATATTATTTTATTATTTTAAAAATAAATAATAAATAATAAATTATTAATATAATGAATGTTATTTATTATTTTAATAAAAATATTATTTCAATATTATTATTTTAATAATAAATTAAAAAATTATATTTTATTAAAAAATGTTTTTATATTACTATTTTAATAATAAATATATATAAATTATACTTTATAAAGATTTAATATTTAATGTTTAATGTTTTTAGTATATAAATATTATTATTTTAATAGTAAAAATATTAATAGAAATAATATTTTAATAATTATTAGAATGATTTAAATATTTAAAAAATTTATACAATTAATGTTTTAATAATAAATAATATTATTTTAAGTATTTAATATTAATATAATATTTCAATATTAAATATTATTATTATTATTAAAATATTACTATTTGAAATATTAATATTTTCAAATTTATAAGTAATATTTTTTATATTTTAATAATAAATATTTTATGCCATATTACTATTTGAAAAAGTAAAAATAATATTTTAATAATAATTATATTAATAGAAATAATATTTTATTAATATTTTAATATTTATGTCAATATTACTATTTAAAAACTAGAAATAATATTTTAATAATAATTATTAATATAAATAAATTTGTAATATTTATTATATTAATAGAAATAATATTTTAATAATAATTATAATATTTTAAATATTAATATAATTAATATTTTAATAATAAAAAGTATTATTTTAAGCATTTAATATTAACATACTATTTTAGTATTAAATATTATTATTAAAAATATTAATATTTTAATAATAAATAATAAATAATTTTTAATATTTTAATAATTAATAATTATGTCAGTGTTGTTATTTGAAAAGAATTGATTTTTCAAAAAATAACCAAACAACGAAAAATATTTCTCATCAAGTCAAAGAAAAATCTTCATATTTTCCAAATAATATTTTTTAAAGCCAATTTCTATAAAATAAATGGACCCGTAGCTCCTTTTCAATTTTTTGTAGTTATTGGTGAAGACAAGTTTATAGTTGTAGAAGATTATGCCAAACGTCTAAATACAAACCAATTATTAATAATTAGTTATCACATCATTTTCACTTATATATATATATATATATGAGAAAAAATCCACTTATACTAGTATAAAATTAATTTAATCTGACCATCGTATTTTATGTTCTATTCACGTAGATCATGCACGTCGAGTTTCGAGTAAATTAAAAATGTCTAACTATTTGTTCGATGTAAAAAAACTTTCAATCGTTAAATATATATTGAAAAAGACAGTATTCTCGATCGATATGATAGAGATATTGAATCGATTCAAAACTTTACGTGCACGACGAGTACAATTATATTGTTGATGCACCCAAAAGGGTGTATCTTTATTAAACCTTGCACTTAATATGGTCAATAATAGTAAAGTAGCATGCAAGGGTCGAATCCACAGAGATTGGATTTTAGTTTATAAATTATTAATTTAAAACTGAAATTCAAGGACAATAAAAGAAAATTGGATTTTTGAAAGAGTTTTAAAAATTAAGAAAACAAATAAGTAAAAAGCAAATAAATAAGAGAAAATCAAATATAAGAGAAATATGGTTAATGTTTCATTCTCCACCACTAGACATCATTGAGAATCAATTTCAGATCTATCAACATTAATTAGCTATCAAAATTATCAATCGTAGATAACAACAAGCTATGTTACCCCAATCTTTCCTTAGTTCGTAGTTAAATAGAACAAACTCTCTATTTAATCTCTAACCACTAGACAACCTAGAATAAACTCTCTAGATTTAATGTAATGACAGCTTTATGATGAGAAATATAGGTTGATCTAGGCAACAAACACGTAAGCTCTGATTATTTAACCTATGTTATGTTCCACTTTGTAATTAGCAAAAACTTGACCATAATTATTAATCACAAATTGACACTTATGAATAGGAAATCAAGACAATTACACGGATAAAGACTCCTAAACTAGCAATAGACAATTATCAAAATCTATCTAGTTGATCACCCTAAATAAATCAAGATAACATCATGAACAATTTTTATGGAAAAACATAATCAACTTTGATAGAAAACTAATGATAGATAAATATGAAAATCAATTACAAAACTTGTCTAGGGCTTTGAAATCACCCTTAACCAAAGAGAAGTTTGCCTTGCATAGGCATAGATAATATATACATAAAACTAAAAAGAAAATAAAATAAAAGAATGGAGGAGAAGAAGAAGAAGAAGAAGAAGAAGAAGAAGAAGAATAATGATGATCTTTGAGTCTCCTCAAAAGATGATAGTTTGTGGCTCACAAGATGGTATTTATAAAGTTTTAAGACACTGAAAACAAGTCCTTGCCACACAAGTAAGCTTGGAATAAAAAAAAATGTTTTTCAAAGTTTTTTCATGGTTTTTCCCGAATTATTGGCGCCACGGAGCCTGAAATTGGCGTCATGGCGTTGGGCTCTCTGTCTCTATTTTTCTGCTGCATCTTCCTTCACTTCGTCGACTGATTTTGATGACCATTTCTTACCTGATTTGGGATTGTAAACTATCGTTGGAAAGGTACTCAAGTCAACTTAAAAAGTTAAGAAGGAAATTTTTTCAAATAAAAAATTTAACATAATAATTTCCTTATAACAATCTCTGGAGGTCAAATCTGACTTCTTGCTTTGCAAAAGCATAAAATGTATATTTTATGAGCTTATCAATTGTTAAATCCAATGACCGGTTTGTTAAAATATAAATTGTATAAAAAATTACGAAAGTGTGTAAAAATAATTTAATTTTACAATAATATAAATAGATCCCTTATATATATATATATATAAATTTTTGCCCATTTGAAATTCATACACTTTATTTTTTTTTGTATGAGAATACGTGAGAGGAGTCAAATCCAATTATTAGTATTATATTGTTATCTTTGTATTCATATAAGCAATAAAACAAATATATTATTTAATTTTATACAATTTAATAATGCCAATAGATTAAAGCAAAATTATCATATTGCTCAATTAATGTAAAATAATTTTTATAATACTAAATTTAGTAAGTATTTTTTGAAACAATCATTAGAAAATTGAAATTAAAAAATAAATTTAGTTTTTAAGAATATATTAGTTTGTTAAAATAATTAAAGCTAATTCCTCAAAAAAAAAATTGAAGCTAAGAAATTTGTTTTAATATAATTTTTGATAGGTACTAAAAATGAATAAAAGTTTAAATAGAAAGGAAACAAATGAAAAATATTTGTTTTTGTAAAACGTTCAAAAATAAAATCCAAAGATTTGAAACATTAAAATAATAAAATAGAATCAAATACAAGGACATTGATGCAAAATCCCCGGAAAGGAGAGACCCGTCGCAATCATTAATGGCAAAGCACGCGGAAACGTGTCATTTTACTGATTTAACCTTATAGAAACAAGAAAAGAAAAAAAGGAATATTATTACCTAATCTAATAAGAGAAATTATCTAATAATAAAGTTTTTGATTGAATTTAATTTCACCATCAAGTAATACCAAATTAATTAAAAAAATTATACAAAATTTAAAAAATATTAAAATAAATGTGAAAAAAAGAGATATTTATGTTTTTACAAAAAAAATCTATATAACATTTTTTATTTAAAAAAATACAAAAATTATCTATTTATAAATAAAACTTCTCAATAATAATTTAAAAAAAAAAAAATCACCCGTAAAGTGAGTGTACCAAATCTAGTTAGTATAAAAACTTTGGTTTCATATAAGTAGCTAAATATACGTAACCATTTTGATAAAAAAAAATTGATAATAATAAGAATAAAGTCTTTTTATGAAAAAAAAATATTTATATTAAATAAAATAATTTTAAAAATGTTAATTAGTGTTTGATGATACTATTTAAGAGAAAAACTATATATTGAATATAATTTTTTTTAAAAACAACGTATTAACTATTTTTATGACTATTAGAGGTTGAACTCTAGCCATTGAAATTAAAAATCTAACACTCTACAAAAAATCACACGATTACTAATATATTATCTATTATTAATCAATGTTTATAAGCATCCGTTAATAAGACTCACCTTATTTTTATTTTAATTGTTTTTTAAATAAGAAAAACATTACATGTCCAATCTAAATTTTTTTCTCTAATACTACTACACCCTAGCCATTTGCATTAAATTTAATTTTTTTTCTCTTATTACTTAAGGTGAATGTATGTTAGGCTCTAGTTTTTAATCATTTATAACAAGCTACGTACTTTTACCATTTATAATTTATTAGAAATATAATTTTTACCCTTATTTTTAATTATTTAAAAACAAATATAGTGTTTTTTATATATATATATATAAACATTATAGTGTTTGTCATTAATCTTTATTCTATTTTTTTGAAATAATTTTTTTATTCTATTTTTTAAAATATTTAAAATAAGTTAAAATCTTATTAAATTTGATAAGCAACTAGATCTGTTCATAGGTCGATCTATCCGTTTGATCTGACAGACCCGATTCAAATTGAACTCTGACCTGGATTACTGTTTAAATAATAAAAAATATTTATTTATTTAAACTAAATATAAAATATAAATATAAAATATTTTTTTAATATTTAATATTTTTAAATAATAAAATAAATTTTCGAGTCTGACTCGACTCTTTAAACAAATATTTTTTTTTATTTGGACCCGAATTGACCTAATCCAACTCATATATACCTCTATAAGCAACCCTTACCTTTTCCGTTTTGGAAAAAAAAAAAATCTACTAGTATTTCTATTTCTTATTTTTATCATTACTACACTAATAAATTATACCAACGGATTAAAATTAATTCGACTAAATAAGTTTTTTACTGTTTAATCAATTTATATAATGCCATAATTTCTACTAATTTTTTCATGTGAATAGTTACCCTCGGAGATAGAAGTATTCATAGGTTGGGTTGGGCTGCGACTCAATTCTTTTTAGATTTTTTATCCAAGTTCGGTCAGGCTCGAAAACTAATTTTATTGTTTAAAAAAATTAATTTTATTTTTATATTAATATTTTTATATTTTATAATTTAAAAATATTTTTTTTATTAATAAACAGTATTTCAGGGCGGGCTGAGTCAACCTGAATTAAAAAAATTTATGTTCAAATCTAATTCAATACAAACCGAACTTATCAAATCGGATGGATAACCTAACACTTGAACAAGTTTACTAAGGCTCCATTTGGATGGACAGTGAGATTGGCTCCGGTGAGATTAAAAATAGCGATGGAGGTGAAATTAGTTACTGTAGCAGTGAGATGAGTATTGTAGCGGTGAGATTAAAATCAATGGTGTGATATGTGTTTTGATGTAAAAGCAGCGGTAGCGGTGAGATGAAATGTAGTGAAAAGAGATAATGACCATTAAATTAAAATTTGTATATAATAAAAGTTTTAGACTATTTAATTATTATGAAATTAATAAATATTAAATTATATTTATATCAAATAAAATTTTTTATAATAGATAATTGAAAATTATAAAAATAATAATATATCAAATAATATTTTATTATTATTTATGTAATTATTTATTTTTTAATTAACTCATATTAATTATATAATAATAAAATTTATGTATCTATTAGTTTATTATATAATAATAAATTTTAAAATTATTTAACATTAAAAAAATAAAAAAGTAGTAATAATGAAAAAAAATTAGGGTATTTTAAGAATCTCTCTCATAAGTGGGTGGGATTCCTTTCACTGGACCTAAAAGATTCAAGGTCCATTTGGATTTCACCTCCAAAAATATTTTGGGAGGAAATCCACCCAAACGAACGCATCCCCGCCGGGGTGCATTTGATGCACCCCCACTGTGTGTGCAAAATTGATTGACCCCTCCAGTTTAACTGGAGGGGTGGAGGTCCAGTAGATAATTGGAATTCCAGTGAAGGGGAAAAATCCCTTTTACCCATTTTACTATTTTTTTTTTAAATTTTTGTTCAATTTTTTTATAGAATTTTTAAATTATTTATTTTTTAATTTCTAGTTTTTAAATTACTTATTTTTTAAAACTTTAATTTATTTTTTTAACATAAATATATTTTTAATAAATTTTAATAATTATTTAATATAAATATAAATATAATATATATTTCATTATTTAATAAAAATATATTTTTAATAATTTATTTTATATATACACATTTTAATTAAATACTCTTAAAAGTTTTTTTTTTCTCACTATAATTCATCTCACCGTCACTGCTGCATTTGAATCCAAATACATATCTCACCACTAATTTTAATCTCATCGCTACAATAATTAATTTTACCGTCATTAATATTTTTAATTTTATCAAAATTAAATTTACCGTCCATATCTAAATAGACTCCCAATGAAAAAATTTGGGTGCAGCTCGTGCCACACCCAAAATCCAAATGCCTATTTTAGCATAATTGAGATTTAAAAGTACTCTAATTGAACTGAAATGAAATGACGATCCATTTGATTTCAAACGCACCTTAAAAAAAAAAAAAAACCCGCAAACAGAGCCGGATTATCCGAACAAAGACAAAAGCTGCCAAAATGATCCGATCGAGGATCAAGGAATCAAACAGGTGACTGACTAGGAGTGGAGTCTAAAAACTGAAGTCTTTGTCTTTCAATAATAAATTACACGTAAATCTGTTTGTTTATATAGGGTTAAGGACAAAATTAATTTGGAAATGTCTGAAAGGTATTTGATTCTTTTTTGACTACTTAATTAAAGATGATTTCTTTCGAGGTTAGTACTAATTAATACTAGATATATGTTCGCGTTTTATTGCGATTATATTATCGAATTTAAATTAATATTTTATAATAAAATTAAAAAATAAAAAGTAAAAAGAGTAAAAATAATTTAAAAAATTAATAACTCTTATCAATTATACGACACCTGATATAAAATTGAGAGTTATTTGAATATAGTCATTTAGATTCGACAATTTTGAACAGAACATAATTATAGGATATGAACATAACATTAAAAAATAATTAAAACATGACACGATACGAAAAATAATGTGAACATGATACAAATACACGAACGTGTCAAAATTTACATAAAACAAATTATTAATATGTTAAAGTTTATATAAATTTATAAGATTTTGAACACACGAAAAAATAATGCGAACACGACACGAAAAATAATATGGACACGATACGGATGTGTCAAAATCTACATAAAATAAATTATTAACTTGTAAAAATTATTTAAATTTATAATACTTTGAACGAAAAAATAACATGAATACGAACACGAATACGACATAAAAAATAACATGAACACGAAACGAATACACAAACATGTTGAAATCTACATAAAATGAATTATTAACATGTAAAATTTATAATATTTTAAACACACAAAAAAATATAACAAACACAAATTTTCTCTTTCCTTTCTTCCCCTTTTTCTTTCTCTTTCCTTCTTCATAAAAAAAAAATAAATTAAAAATACCCTAACTAACGCTCCAACCTCCTTAATATCCAAGTTTAGTTGTCTCGAAGCAAAAGCACCCAAAATTTAAATTGGGCAATCTCTTTGCTTTGAGACAATTTTTAAGTATTGTTATTTATAGATAGGTATAGAGGTATAAATTATTATAGATTAAGATAAACAAACAATAACTACAATCATTATACGACACTTAACACAAAGTTGTGATTTTTTTGAATATTGTCAATTAGACATGACAATTTTGGACACGAAACGAACACAATATTGAAAAAATAATTAAAACACAACACGAATACATGAACGTGTCAAATGTACATAAAACGAATTACTAACGTGTCAAAATTTATATAAATATATAATACCTTTAATACGATTATGAAACGAAAAAATAACACGAACACGATGACACTTGACACAAAATTGGTAGCTATTCGAATAGTGTCAATTAGACCTGTCAATTTTGGGATTCAACATGATTATGCAATACGAACACAACATGAGAAAAATAATTAAAACACGATACGAAAAATAACATAAACACGACACGAATACATGAACGTGTCAAAATCTATATAAAACGAATTATAAATGTGTCAAAATTTATATAAATATATAATACATTGAACACTATTATGATGCAAAAAATAACACAAACATAACACAAATACATAAAAATTTTCTTTCTTTTTTTTTTTCTTTCATTTTTTTCCCTCTTTCTTTTCTTTTCTTTCTCTTTCTCTTTCTCTCTTCCTTGACCATAATAAAAAAAAAGTGACAACTCAATTCCCTAATTAGTAATTACCCTCCAAATCCTAATTAATCCCTAAGCTTAGTTGTTCCCTAGACCTGCTCAAGGATCAGGTTACCCGTCCATGCCTGAAGGTCCGCATATATTTAAAAGAGTTTGGACAAAAATATTAGACCCAAAATATGGGCCTGGCCAAAAAAATGATGTATGTTTAGAAAATGGGCCGGGCCTTAGCTCCAACAATTATGGCTCGAGCTCGACCCGTTTTTCATTTATATAATATTTTATTTTTATATTTTATATATTATATAATTTATATCATATAAAAAATAAATATATATAATATTATAGTGTAAACATGTAAAAATATGTTAAGTTATTCGTGTTTTAAAACTTAATAAAAGAAAAAAAAGAGATTAAATTACTAAAAATTAAATAATAATAAATATATATGTTTAAATTTTTTTAGACAAAAAAAATATGAGCGGATCTAAATGGGTTTGGACTACCCATTTACAAATATGGGCGGGCTTGGACAGAATTTGAGACACATATTTAGGGCCGAGCCAGGCTTGGGCAAGTAAATGTGGTGTTGATATCATATTTAGGCCTGTCCCGAACTCGGCCCGATCCATGAACACCTCTATTGTCCCCTAAGCCATGCTTCTTAATTTCAAATTAAGCATTCTCATGATTTTGGGGATAACTTTTATATTTAGTATAAATATATAATATCTTAAATATAATTATGACATGAAAAAGTAACACGAACATGGTGACATGTGACACAAAATCGGGAGTTATTTGAATAATGTTAATTAGACATGATAATTTGAACATAACATGATTATACGACACGAACACAACATAGAAAAAATAATTAAAACACGACACGACACAAAAAATAACATTAATATGAACACGAAACGAATACACGAACATGCAAAATTTACATAAAATGAATTATTAACGTGTTAACATTTATATAAATATATAATACATTTAATATGATCATGACACAAAAAAATTACATGAATACGATACAAATACACAAATATTTATCTTTTTTTCTCACAAAAATAAATAAATAAATTTAGGGTTGCCACGTGAAAACCCCAATTACAGCAATTCCCTCTCAAATTGAGGCGGATTGCTTTTATATATTCTGACAACCTCAATTAAAGCAATTTTCTCTCAAATTAGGGATTGCTTTTATATATTCTTATAGATCTTATAGATTATATATTTCCATATTATAATGAAACATTTAGTTGTTAATAATAATAATTTTTAATATATTGAAATATAATTTTGTAAGTAAAGCTTTTTTTATTATTATTTTTATTGAGGTCCGAGGGAATAAATATTTGAATATGTTTAGAAAATCTATGTATTTATCTCAAGCTGAATTATGAGGTGCTTAACTAAGGTGAGTTTTTTTGGGTAATAATTAGAGTTTTGACTTATTTTTTGAAGGTTTGTTTTTTGGCACATAAAAGTTTAGATGAAGGAAGATTACTTAATTTAGGGTTAGGGCATATCACAAAATCAAGAATCAAAAGAGAAGAGAGCAATCAACGAAAGATGAAGCAGAACTAATGATGCTGATGAATTTTAAGAAGAGAAAGAAAAAGAGAAGATATTTGATGCAAGATTTGATAAGTCCAGAAGACAGTCTGGAATGACAACCAAACCGACATCAAGAGAGTAGTTGTTGAGGGGGAGTGTTAAAGTCAACAACTCCTCTAGAATTCTCTCATCTAGAATTCTCTCCAAACTTTATTATTTCTCTAGGTTTTTCTAAAATTTTCTTAAGTCTTCTTTCTAGAGTTTTCTCTAGATTTTTTATTGTTCTTTCTCTAGAATATTAAACCAACACACTAGAACATTCTAGGTTGGTTTAGTAACCAACATAGAAAGCTATAAATAGGGTGGGATGTAAGTTGTTAGATGAAGAGTGGTGAGTAGAGAGAAAAATGAAGAAAAAGATATGAGTGAAAGAGTGAAGTTGTGAGTGCATATTGAAAGAGTGTGTCTAGTGTATATTTGGTATTTTCTCATATTAATAAAAGAGTTGTTTTTCGGAAGTTACTGTAGCATCCCGAGATAAAGTTACTGTAGCATCCCGAGATATATTTGGAGGATTATACTCTCATACTCATATTCGAATATATATCAGACACAAATGTCGAATATGAATGCTTTAAGAAAAATAAAAAGTCCGGATAACATAGGTTGTAGCTCGATTTTCAGTGACCTCTTAGACAAAGATTTGCTTTTTGAGCCTGAAAAATAGGTTTGTGTTATATGATTCTTCTTTGTTCCTTTATGTTTGTCAAGTCTTATACAAGGATTTAAATAGCGGCCGACAACGCGACATTACGATCATTATTTTACGGTTTTTATTCTTTTCGTCGATGATATTCACCGCTGATATTTACCTCAATTGATCGCGAGAGCATCTGTTACATCCGCAACTGCAATAAACGCGACTCGACCGAAAACACGTCCACAACCGCAATTTAAATCCTTGATCTTATGAGCTTCATCTACAACTTTAGGCAAGTTAACATTAGCAATTATTTGTTATTCTTCGAATTGTGGTGATTAATTTGTTGGAATTCGACCTCATGCTCAAACATCAATCGAATCAAAGAAGAACATGAACACAGCGAAAAATAAACAAAGAGATAGCCGAATCTTACAGGATCATACTTGTAAAATTTTAATGCGATCTTGTAATTATAAAGCATACATCCGATTAATATTCATACCTTAACTCAAAGATCTAGTAATCTTGAGTTTCCAAATAGCCCACTTAATCTTGAACACCAAGAGGTAACGTCGAAACTTTAGCCACACAAGTGTTTGGCCTCTAACGATGATCCACACAAGATGATCAAGAGAACCTTTATAAGGTAGGAATGGAGTCCTGCCGAAATCCATGCTAGTGGTTTAGGTTTTAAAACCTCTCCCCATCTAAACATCCATGGCAGAATGCTTCATAAGTATCAAGAAGAAGAAAACGCTTTTCGACTTCCACAGGGTTTGGTTCAGCAATCATGCAGCAGGTTCTTGATCTTCTTTCTTCTTCACTCTAGCCTGTGCTCTCTTGAGAGAAATGTTTTCTCTCTAGCAATCCATGAAGAGGCAAGGAGGAAGAAAGAAGAGGAAGAAGACGCCCAACACCCAAGCACATCCAATGTACGGCTCGACCATCCTAAATTCGGTGGCCATCATGTTCTATTAATAGGAGGCAGCAAGACTCCAAGACAAGGGCTTAGGGTTATAACATGACTTTTATGTTATTTGCTCTTAAGTCCCTCCACTTAATTAAACTATTTAATTAAGTCCTTATTAATTAAATTCTCAATTCAATCAACTAAGCTCATTCCATTTTACTCTTTTAATTCACCTTAACGTGTGTGACCCATTAGGCTTCCAATATGTTGGCAATGAATATAAATTATAATCCAAGGATAATTAATTTACATTCATAGATCATGAGCGGACTCTAGCAAGCCATCATGACCACCTAAATACTGGAGAGTCAAGTTAGTCTCGACATAACCTTTCGTGTTTAGTCCATCAGTGTAATTCGGTCCTTTCTCCAAATATCTCGAAAAGACCATGAGCATGGTGCAATGTCTACTCATGTTCAATCCATATTAGTTCTTGCAGCTATTGGTTAACTTTGTGAACTTAGAGAAACTATTTCTTCTAAATTCATCATACTGTGGCCAGAGATTCCATCAAGTTAACTTAAGCCAAGAACAGATGAGATATGTCTCCGATATTACTTGGAGTGGTGAATCCTCTCTGGATCACTCATCCATCTTCGTATGCTTCATGTCATACCCAGAATCACCATACCATAAGCATCCCTTCTTGGGACCCGTTCGTGATGAAATCAAAGCATGACAATTCACATACAAGATGACCTGGTATCATAAGTCAGAGGACTACTTGCACGACTGACACGTGAGAACGTTTCCATAGACACTTGAATGATAATACCAAATGGAGTTCTCACAGCGGGCCATGTTCAATGAACTAGTTCTCTAACAAGCACCTACATGTTATCCCAAGTATACCATATACTTCAACTCATGAGATCGGTTGCTTACTTCATAAGTAAGAAGGCTTAACATGTACCAGTCTTTGAGCATTGCCAATGCCCCGTATTAGCAATACAATGATCAGGAACAGTTTTAGGAACATAGCTTTGATGCATAAGGATCTCATAATTATAACTCTTTATAATTCCTTTGCAAGGCTTTTATGTTCCATGGGCTTCATCCAATTAGTACATAATAATAACTCTTTATCATTGTACTAACATTAAGGAAAATCTTGTATCACTAAATGATTGGTTTGAATTATTGGTAGTTTATGCCTGACCAATCCGATTGGCTCTAGGGCATATTCCTACATAATTGTCATATATGTATTTTCATTTCACAATGTTTTCAAATAACATAGAATTAATACTCTCATTTTTGTTCCTTACGCAATTGCAGTGGTACGAGGTATACATGTCAATGCCAGGAGGGCACTATGAACGTTATGAGCAGGAAGCTTTCCTCCTAGATGTGCTTAAATGGTAGGTGCAAGTCTTTCTTTTGCTTGACTTTATTTAAACCATTGATTGAATTATTTGCATTCTTTAACAGTGGTAAGTCTGAACTAGACCTGTCTAAGGGCCGGGCTATCTGTCCCAGTCCGAAGGTCCGCTCATATTTTGGAGGGCTTGAACAAAAATATTAGGCTCGAAAAATGGGCTTAGGCAAAAAAATGAGACCCGTTTAAAAAATGAATCGGGCCTTGGCTCCAATATTTAAGGCTCGAGCCCGGCCCGTTTTCTAATTAAATAATATATTATTTTTATTTATATATATTATATAATATATGACATATAAAGATTAAATATATATAATATTATAGTGTAAACATTAAAAAACATGTTAAGTTATCCATGTTTAAGAACTTAATAAAAAAAAAATATAAAATTACTAAAGATTAAATAAAAATAATATGTTTTTAAAAAAAAGAATAGGAAAAAAAAATATGGGCAAGCCTAAACGGGTTTGGATTATCTATTTACAAATATGGGTGGACTTGGGCAAAATTTGAGGCTTATATTTCGGGTCGGACTGGGCTTAGGCAAGCATATATAGTGTTGATACTATACATAGGCCCGGCCCATGTACACCTCTAGTCTGAACTACTTTCTATTTGTCGATGCGGTTGTTTTTATAAGTTTAAAGCTTTCATGAGTAATCATAATTCTAAAATGCGGCTGTTACATAACGTAACGGTCACGATATAACGAAAATTGCAATTTTCTTATCGTATTTTATTAGGTACCTAATGCTGGCGATATTATCGAATTTTTAGAAACACTGTCAAATTCACATCCACGACGAAATCTGCAACCACAATTTAAAGCTATGTGAGTAAAGAAGAGGCTAGTAGAGTTGCTGGTTAGTAACCTAGTTCCCTCGTCCGCTCTCTATCTTTAATTTTCCCCTAGGAAAACAGTACTAATTGTGCATTAAAGTCTTTTAAATCTGCTTTTTGTTTGTTTTGTTTTTTAATTTCTCTTTAGCATTGAAAGCGGTTATCTTCGTTAACGAAGATGTGCCTAAAATTAGTCGTCGGACTAGAGTGTGAATAGAGTCCAGGAAGAAAATTAAGGCTGGATCAAAATCTGACAAACAAAAACTTACAGTAGGTATGGTTTATTTGCTCTACAATCGTTTTGGGCTTTGGTTTGGATTTAAATTACGGTCATGGACGCGTTTTCAATCATGTCCCGTTTATTGCAGTTGCGGACTTAATGAATGCTATTGCGATTAATTGCCATGAATATTAGTGGTGAATATCGACAACGGAAAGAGCTGAAATCGCAAAATAACGACTGTAACATCACGTTACGGCTAATATTTAAATCCCTATTCATGCTATCTATTGAGAACTAGAGATGTATAATTATTTTTGTGACAGGTAGCATACTCTCACAGCGGAGAAAAAACAAAGAAAAATGGAGGTATATGCAGGGATTAAAATTGCGGTAGCAATGCGATGTTACGGTTGTTATTTTATGGTTTCGGCTCTTTTCGCCGCCGATATTCATGACTGATATTTACCGCAATTGACCCCGATAGCATTCGTTACGTCCGCAATCACAATAAACACGATGCAGCCGAAAATACATCTGCGATCGCAAGGGTATATGCTTGATCTTACCTCGAAGTTTAGACCCATGTATAGGATTAGTTTTCATTCTCCTGTGCATGCTATTGATTTGAAACATTTCAGAATAAATCTTCTGCAATTCCTGTGTTAGTGAGAGTGGAAAATTGAGCAGAACTCTTTCTCACTCTGAACAGATTTGTAGATAGAGGCCAAAATAGAGGAGTTAAAAGAGGAAGGCTCATTAGGTATTATTTTTACACTTGTGTTATAAACTTTATCGAAATTTTTGTTCCTTTACTTTTTAACTGGTCTGGAACTTAGTACGTGAGCTAATTCTTCTTTGAATATTGCTGTTATTTTACACTTTAACAAAGTTTGATGATTGGAGCTGTGAGGCCTATCTTATCCTCGGAGTTATGAGACTTATCCTCCTTTCGATGAGTTTAGAAAAAGGGTTTGTGTTATATGATTCTTTTCATTAGTTCAAAATACAATGTTATATTATATCCTTATGAATGCTTAAATGATAAAGTTCTTGAAATATAAAAGTTTTACATGGAATTACAAGGAGTTGTAATTATGAGATTATCAATGTATCAAAGCTACATTCCTTAAATGTTTTTAGTCAATGTTTTATCAAGAAAAAATATTGATATAAGCTATTTAGACAGACACATTGTTATGCTCTTGATAATATAGCAAGCAATCGATCTCATCGATTGAATTTTGGATAAACTTAAGCTAACAATATGGATGCTTGTTATAAGAACAAGTACACTGCATATGATTTGATATTAGAACACCATTTGGTAGTTCAGTTAGTGTCTATGACAACATTCTCATGTGATGGTTGTATAAGTGATCATTTGATTTGTCATTACTAATGATCTTATATGAGAAGTGTTATACTTTGATTTTACTTTACTTATGATCCTAACCATGGAGCCCCAGTCGGGTACTTTTAGGTAGACCTGCTCATGGGCCGGGCAGCCCGCCCGGCCCGTATTGAGTCGGGCCTGGGCAGGATATTTTGTGTTCCGGTCCGGCCCGGAACAGTAATTTTTTATTATAATAATATTATTTTATTTAATTTTAATTATAAAAAAATAAAAAAAATTAAAACAATATTTTTTATTCCAATGAATAGTGTATTCGGGCCTAACGGGCCGGGCCAACCCAGGGCTGGGCCTGGGCAAAGAAAATGAAAAAAAATCAGGCCGCGGCTCGGCCCAGCCCATGAGCAAGTCTACTTTTAAGTATAACATGAGATATATGAAGATGCATAAGTAATCATGATAGGATTCACCACCTTCAGTGGTCGAAAGAATATCTTAATTAGTCTTGAAAGTATTAACTCTTGAAATCTTTGGTCAAAGTGAAATAAGATTTAGAAAAGTTCTAAAAGTTTATTCATGAGTTAATGACTAGATCAAAAACTTAAAATGGTTGATCAAAATTGAGTTGAAACTAAACCATGCTAAATGTTAAACTGAGATATTAAGCGATAAAATGATATTAATTATACTGAAAAGGCAAGCACAGATAGGTTAGTCAAACCACATTGACTTTTCCATGATAATTGAGGGTCATAACTCATTGCTAGATGACAATCATAATCTATAAATATGAGATTGGTTAATTGGAGAATTAATGATGAAATCAGATGGTTTAATTCGTCTAATCCATTTTCAAATAGGATTACAATGCTTATATTTATTTCTAATATGTTAAGGAACATAATAGGTCACACACAATATAACATGATTGTGGAAATTAAATCGGACTTAATTGAAATAAATAAGGGATTTAATTAAGGTCCTAACCGAATTAATTTAATAGATCATTAAGGGCTAACATTAAGGGAATTTTATTTGAAATAGAATTATGACATGGTTGGCCAATTAAGCTGTTAGACTATGACTTGGCCTAGCCGAATGCTACTTGCTCTTATAATGAGATTAGGACTTTGGCTACACATCCCTCTTTTTAAAGAGACTATGTCCCCCCTGTAAGCCTATAATTCAGATTATTTTAAGTGATTATTCAAGTCAAATAAACACTCTTTCTTTTTCTTTTTGAGAACAAATAGAGAGAAAGAAAATTGAGGTCATTCTAAGATCCTAATAGCATAGGATTTCGGCATAAGCACTACTAACCTTGGTAGATGGTTTTTCATCTTTATTCGTGTGGGTTACTATTAGAGGCTGGACGCTTGGACAAATGTTGATTTGCTACAATCAAGTTTTAGTTTCTTGGTACACTCAACTAGCCATGACCGAATAAGCAAAGTAGGTGCTCAACATGCCTTACCCGATTGTGACTATGGTGTTTGTATGATCTTTATCAATGTGATTCATGACTTTTGGTAATTGAAATTTTTTAAAATTATGTTGAACATATCTCTGATTTGCATGATCAATTACAAATAGATTTTGGATATGACAAGAAGCATGCAAATGTAAATGAGTAGTCCAAAGAGGATTCTTTACTCCAAGTGATAATGAGGTGACATATTTTATTTGTTCTTGACTTAGGTTAACTTGATAAAGTCTTTGGCCAAAGCATATTAAATTTAGGATGTTGAGAACATTCTAGAATTCACAATATTAAATAAGAGCTGTAAGAACTAATATGGAAAGATGTCATTAGTAGACACTACAGTAAGCTAATGGTCTTTCTAGGATATTTGGTGAAAAGACTTAATTACATTTTTTTTTTGAGAACTAAGGACTGAATTACATTGATAGATTGATTACTGAACGATTAAGTCAAAATCACAATGATTCTTTGATATTTGGGTGACCATGAGGCATTGCTAGATGCCGTTCATGTTCTTCAATAAAAATTAGTTGATCTTTGTTAATCTTAAATTATAATTTATATTTATTGCCAACATATTAAAAGTATAATAGGTCACACACATTAAATCACATTGTCGTTTAAAATAGGAATTCAATTAAGTAGGACTTAATTAAACAAAAATACAAAATAATAAGTGATCTAATTAAGATATTTAATTAAATCTAAGGGGCCAAAATATAATTTAAAGAGATTCTAATTTAGGGTTTCGACTAAGGCATGAGTATAAAATCCTTACTTAGTCGCACCTTTTTCTAACCTAAGTGGAAAAAATTGTTTTCTTACTCTCTCAACCCTAGTTGCACCTTGAGAAAAGAAAAAGGGATTTGTTCTCTAAGGCATTTGGTCATAGAGAGAAAAACAACCCTTATCCTTCTTCTACCTCGTACCTTAGCCATATGTTCCACCTACCTTAAGTGAGAAGAGTTCTCTTTGTAAGGTTTTGGCTATAGAGGGAAATTGGAAGAAACAAAGTCTTTATTTTGGAGATCTTGTCATCTTGCTAGTATAAGAATGTCCCTATATTGGAAAAGATCTTTTCTGTAATTATATGGATACCATTGGAGATTGAGCACTTGAGAGGTTTTTGTGATTTTGGCAATCCCTTTCAGTGATCAATCATTCGATCATCATTGTGAAATTTATTGGAGATTACGATATCTCAATCATTCGATCATCATTGTGAAATTTATTGGAGATTACGATATCTCAAATATGTATGATTTCTACCTTATCGGTGTTTCACTATTGTTTTATGACTTAAAAAACTACAAGCATGATCTTTGAAGGATTCAATTATTATTATATTTTTAAAATTTTATGTTTTCTCTTTTATTTTATTTTACTATATTTTAGCATTTAACTGAATCCCATCAATTGATTATTTGACATGAAAACTTGCAGAATTTGTCCTAAATAACTCATGTTTCAATAGAATTGAATATCAGTTCTGAAAAAAAAGTTGTCATCAACAAAGAATAAGTGGCTAAGGAGCTGCTATTTCTGATAATCTTTACTCCATGTATTTTTAAAAGGGGAGATTAATTCACTCATAATAGGCTTCAGATTATGCACATGGAGGTTTCTCATTGTTTATGATCCACACACATCAACTGGTCAATTCAGCCATTAATTATTGCTATAACTTTCACACTTGTCCTCTTTCTACCATATCATATCCTCCAACTATCCATACACTCTAGGAAAATAGGTTATTACCAATTCACTTTGTCCAAAAATAAAATTATATCATCAAAAGACATTAAAACAAATATATATATTTTTTAATATTTCAAAATATTCATACAAAATTTTAAATTTTTTAATATTGATACAAATTTCAAAGGTATCAACACAAAACAATTTTTTTTTTAATATTTTACATTATTCAAAAAATAAAATTTATAATATTTCACAATATTCATACAGATTTCTAAATTTCAAAATTCACAAATGTTTGAATTCCTAAAATTTTTAAGTTTGAAATTTTCTTAAATTTCTAAATTACTAAATTTCCCTAAATCTACTAATGCCTAAATTCCAACAATTATCATCAAAGAATTTTTTTAAATTTCTAAATTCTTTAAGGTCTAAATTTTAACAAATTTACTATATTTCTATTATTATTTTGAAATGACTAAACACATGCAAATTTCTTAAATTTCTAAAATTAAAATTAATTAACTAAATTTATAAAATAAAAATAACTAACTAATAGTTTTAAATACCAATATTCATACAAATTTCATCAAATAAATAAATATAAAGATCAATTTTTTAAACAAATATGCAAAAAAAATATCAAATAATCGAAATCCTTGTTTGTAACTTCAATTCTTGGAAAAATAAAATAAAACAATCAACAAAATTTAATAAAAACTTATAAAAATTACAAAAAAAAACCCTAACCTAATAAAGAAATTTGTGGTTGCCAAGGGGGAAAGGAGAGGCTGGGGCCGGGGGCGAAGGAGTTCGGGGGCAGAGAAAAAAATTTTCAATTTAACTTTACAAACTTTATTTTTGTCCAAAAAAATTTCCAAAATTTCCAGCTGTTTTTTCCCTCTTATTTTTCAGAAATTTTCTATGAAATATTTTAATGGAATTCTGTAAAAAAAAAAATATTACCCACGAATTTTCCGCCACAAAAAAGTCGTTGATAATTTTTCTTTTTGAAATTAAAAAATAAATTTTGATTTAATTACAAAAATATTTTACCGACAGAATTTTCACTCATTTTCGACATAAAATTTCATTGGTAAAACTTATTTTATGAAATTAAAAACTAAAATTCCCATTTAATTTTAAAAACCTTTTATCGAGAGAATTTTCAGTCATTTTTGACAAAAAGAATTATAGGTATAAATTTTTTAAAAAATTAAAAAAATAAATTTCTCTTTTTATCTTTCGTATGAAATTTCATCAAAATATCTATTGGTAAAATGGTATATTTAACGGATTTTTCTGACAAAAACTTAGGCTACGTCAATTTTTTTTTTTACAAAAAAATTCAAATTTACTTTTTTATTTTGTTCATCGAAAATTTTCGCTATTAATTGATTATTTCCGTCGAATAAATTCGATTAAAAAATTTTCATCGAAAATATTTTATTTTCTTGTAGTGATAGTTAGACACTCTGTCAAGTTCTCTAGTTTGATTTGATTGAGCCTAAGTTTTGGATAATAAAATTTTAAGTTCGAGGTAGACTTCCCTTCATATTTTTTTTTTAAAAAAAAAAAATTGAAAAACCAAGATCAGAAGTCGCCTTATGATATGACAACTTCTGACCTTGTTTTTTCAAATTTTTTACAATTGTAGTTTGGAAGTCGCCATATAATATGGCGACTTCCGAACTAAATTTTTTTAAATTTAAATTTTATAACAGTTTAAAATTGATAACAGTAACATTTTTTAAATTTAAAAAAATTTAGTTCGGAAGTCTCCATATGATATGGTGACTTTCGAACTACAATTGTAAAATTTTTTTAGACTTGACTTGTGAAAATATTTTTATTAAAAATTAAACTTTTATTTCATTTTAATTTAAACTAATTTTCAAAATATTAAATGTTAATATAAATTTTTTTAACATTATGATAATTAATTTAATTAAACAGGTTTAAGTGGACTTTAATGAATGGATTGAGTTAGATTATGGGCAAATTTTTAGAGGTGTCAATTGGTCTCAGTCAGTCTGGCCAAAAATATATAAATATATATATATATATATATATATATATATATATCTCAGTCTATCCCATTAACACTTTTACTTTTTTTAAAATGTGAAAATAATAAAAGCCACTCATTAGGAATGCGTTTATTCAAGTATGTAATAATAAATTTTAAGAGTTTTACTAATGAATATTTTAATAATATTTTGTAGGATTAATTAAGTTATTTTTATTTATAATAATATTGTGTATTAAATATAGTTATTAATAATTAATATATAATTTCAATATATTTGGAGAAGATGTATATTTAATTAGGTTTTTCTGACTCGTGCTCTCTACGATTAACTTTATTTTAAAAAAAATATTTAAGTAATATATATACATAAATATGTACATATGTATATATAACATATACACATATATATAATAATTTTATTAAATTTTGAATTTTTTTAAAAATGTACTCATGCTACTTTTAGAGAATAAAAATTTCAAGAAAACATAAAAAAATACAAAATGCGAAAGTAGCAATTATATTGGGAAAAAAAGAAGAAGATACACTAACTTCATTTCTAACTATAGGAATACCATGAAACCTGCAAAAAGAAATGAAAATGAAAATATCATTGGAGTAAAATCTTGATTCTCTTCCACAACAACGAACCTATGTATAGTATAAATGAGTAAGATAAAAAAATCATTGATTAACAAATGAATAACCATAAAATTAATGAGTATAATAATTGTAAAAATCTAAATAATTGATAGTATAAAGATTTATTTTTATAATAATTTTAAAAATTCTAAATAATTGAATCATTAATTCATGAAATATGAAAAGATTGAAATAATATAATAATTTTGTATGACTTTTGTTTCCTTACCATTTCAAATAATTGATATGAGTAGCAGAATATGAATTTGCTTATTTTGAAGTTTGATTGATATTATTTTTTATTTAGAAAGATTTATTTTAAAATTAATTATGAGTTATGAAATATGAAAAGATTGAAATTAATATAGTAATATTTTATGATTTTTCATATTTTTATGATTTTGCTTAATTTAATAATAAATTTTAAAACTAATTAAAATTTCATTATTTTACAGTTAAAAAAGTCTTGGATAAAAAAGAATAAGAAAATAAAAATAAATAAATGAATAAATGACAAATAATTAATAAAAATATATATTTTTATTTAATATTTATTTAATAAATAAACTTAAAAAAGTTAGTGTATTTTTCATTAAAGCGGAGCAGAGTTTTTCAAATTAAAATGGAAATAAGTATATTTTTTCTTAAATTTTGAGGGATGTGTGTAATTTACTCGATTTATCAAAGACCGCGTTGAAAAGTTTGACAAGATTTACATGGATACCGCTTAGTTCATTCATCAACTTATCCGTTAGTTAATAAAGGAAAAACAAGAAAACGTAGCAATTACCAATACTTCACTGATTACGACTACACTGTAGAACAAGGCACATGTTTCATGCCAAAGTCACATATTATTTTTTAATAAGTCTAAGACCATAACCCTATCAATCTATATAAAGGAGTTTTGAGCCAGAATAGTATACTCCTCCATCCATAGCCAATTTTAATTACTACCAAGAGAAATGGAGTGCAAGAAGTTTGGTTTTCTTTTCGCTGCAATGGCGGTCCTACTTTTAGCCACGGTGACTCCAATTGCATTCGCTGCTCGTAACGAGGTTGTTTCCTTCCCCGCCAACACGAATGCCATGACTAACATTAGGAACCCTTTCGCCAACATTTTCTTGGTTGGAAAGCCTGTTGAAAACTGCCTCTCTGCCGGTGAATTCTGCATGATTAAGCCCATGGATTGTTGTGGCAATTGCGGATGCCTTTATCCTATAGGGATCTGCGTCGGAACGAGCTGCTAATCGGTCTGTTGTTCCAATCCGAAGATGGAACTATATATCATCGTTTTCTAGCTCAATAATCGTTTGCTTTGCTTGTATCCCTGTTTGATTTTGCCGTCGCAAAAACAAGCAGCTCCGTACTATTGTTGTTGCTTTTGTTACTATTGCTAGTTTATTGTTGTTGTTGTAATATTAAATAAAAGGTTAATATACAAATTGACCCTTGAACTATATCCCTTTTTACGATTTGGTACTTCAAGAAAAAAAATCAGGATTAAGTACTCAGACTTTAATTCCGTCATTTACGTTAGTTCACTGCCTAACGGCATGTTGACATGTGCGTTAGTACCCAATAAAAACGCAACCGTGACCTAGTTTACATGTTAACCGACCAAAAATTTCATCTCACATTTATTTAATCCACGTGTAAAAAAAAAGTCAAACTTAACTAAAATTAAAAAAAAAACCGGTTATAATGTTTAAAAGGGGGAATTTTTTTTGGGTCTTCTTTACCTCTTCACCATTGCTTCTTTTGTTTTTCTTTTTTATCTGTTCTTCTTTTTTTCTTCTGTAGTCTACTTGTTTTTCGTCAAAACCCTAAATTTCAAAGTTGATCCAAAAAAGTTACTTCTTCTTTTTTATTTTTTCACTCGAATCTTTAACCTAAAATATCAGGATGTACATCTAGCTCAAGAGCAACAAAGCAATTAAGAGATTTCTTATGTTATTATGGATTAAGGGTTGAAATTCGCACTTCTAAAACTCTATGGAAAAAAGGCAAAATTTTTTATGGGTGTTCAAAATTTTTGAGGTTAGTGAACAACATAAGCTTGTTTTTGTTTGTTTTTTGGAATAAAATTATTATTACTATGATGAGTTTAATTTGTTCTGCAAGTATACTTGTTCTCTACTTCATATCAATAAAGAGATTTCTTATGTTACTGTCTATTAAGGGCTGAAATTCACACCTCTAAAACTTCATGGAACAAAGGCATGAAATTTTATGGGTGCTCAAAAGTTTTTGAGTTTAGGGAACAATATAAGCTTGTTTTTGTTTTTTTTTTCTTTGTTTGGCATAAATTAATTAGTGAACAAGTGTAATCCATAATTTAATTTGTTCTCTAATTAAAAGTGCCCACATACTTGATGCTATTATTCTTGAATGATATTGTAGAATGTCTTTGGGTGATATTCATAGGAGTATACACAAATAAGTTCGTGGGGCATCCTTAATTTTATTGAAGTATTTTCGAAAATTCTGGTTACATATTATTCACAAATTTATAGTCTAAAAGTTTTAAAAACCTTAGTGTTGCAACCGTTTTTAGCCCGGGTCGGATCCGAACCCGACCCGGGCCATCTGCAGCCCCAAACCAGGCCCAACACCCAGGCCCAATCTGCCTGGCCCAACAGGGCCTGCTACCTAGCAGGCCCATTTCCCAATCCCCAACCTAACCTAGCAAACCCTAACCCTAGCCCCCTGCAGCAGCCGATCCCCCAACCCCACACGACAGCTACCCCCAACACGCCACCAGCCTGGTGGCTAGCCCTGCACCAGCTACCTTGCACGCCACCCCCAGTTAGCCTCTTCCAAACACTCAACCTCCCATAAAAAGGCCATCAGCCACAACACCTATAAAAAAAAGAAGAGGAGACCAGATCAAAAAAAAATCACAAGACCCCTCAAGACCCACACAGCCACCACCACCACCACCACCACCACAAAAACACAACTCCCATGAAGCCACCCTCCAGACCAAAAACCTCACTGCCGAAACTACAACCGTTAAAGCCCTCAACACACCCCCTCACTACCTGCACACACACAGCAACAAAAAAAAAAACAAAAGAAACAAACACAAGAAAAAAAACAACAAAACATAAACAAAAAAGGGCATTAGGGTTAGGGATTTTCGATTTTAGGGTTAGGGGTGTTATGTAGGTGAGCCCAACGGTGGGAAAGAAGAAAGGGAGGAGAGGAAGCCCCAGCCGGAGTTTCGGCCCCATACGATGATGGATGGCGCCAGACCAAAAGTTTGAAATTTCGAGTTTGAAACCTAGATCTAGGTGGTTCTGGGGATTTTTTTTTGAAGAATCTAAGGCTAGAAAAGGAAAGAGGAGAGGAAGAGGAACAGTTTGGCTAATTTCGGAGGTAATCGGCCATCGACGAACGGCGGCTGACGACGGCGGACGGTGCGGTGGTCCGGCACCGATTTTCGGGATTGGGGTGGCTGTTGGGTTTTTGGGGAAGAACAAGTGAGAGAAGAAAGAGACTAGAGAGAGAGAGAGGAAAGTGAAAAGTGAAGAAAAAAAAATAATAAAGAGCTTTTATAGTGCCCAAAAAATAGTGCCGTTTTGCACCAAAGAGGGTCCGCGCGCAGACCCGGATCCGACCCGGGGTTAGCGCGCTTGACCCAGTTCAAAAAAAAAAAAAAGACTCGGCCCACGTCGACTTGGACCCGACCTGTGCCAAACAAGGCCTGACCCGTGCTCGCCCAACCAGCCCATGCCCAGGCCCAGTGACCCACTTGACTGAAGGTGTTTTGAGTTTGCTGGTAAGGAGTGATACCAAGTTCTAGCGTTCACTCGTAACGTCGTGGGGAACACTCGGCATTTGAGGGTATCGCTTGCTCCAAGCAAGTCTATATAATTCTTGTACTGAATAAGGTGGTCGATAGGGTCCTTGGTGCCGTCATAAGTCTCTTTAGGTAGTTTTACAGACGTAGGCACCTGCTCCTTCCGAATTTGCATCGTCAAGGGGTTGCTACCATCACTCATCCATTCTATCTCTTCGCTTTCGTCCTTCATCATTCCATGCACCTCTTTTCGCAAAGCCGCCATTTGGGCCTCAACATTTGCATTAGCTATCTAGTTAGTATTCGTTTCGACTTTTCTATTATGTGGTCGCCCGTCTTCCAGATTCGGAGCTCTCCTCTCGGGGGATTCGTCCTGTTCGTTTCCCGTGTCCTATTGTGCCCCCTGGCGACTTCTTTGCGATGACGAGCTACTACTTTCTTCTTGCTGGTTTAGTATTGATTCTTTGGAGGTCATTGATTCGTTGAGTAGCTTGGAGTACGGTCTTTTGTTGTTCTACCAATTATGCCTGGAGTGTCTGTACTTGGTTCATTAATGCTTGCTGCATTGGGTCTAAGTATGGTAAAGGTCGTGTAAAGGGGGGATGTTGGATGATCCTAAATTTAGGCCAGCTACTGTTATTGGGTAGCCAGAGGCTGTAAATGTGAATTATGATTGGGGGTGACGCTGGCACGTTCCCCATCCTTGACCTGGGGGCCCGTGGGGCGACTGGTGGAGGCTCTCGTGCCCAGGAGCGGGCGGGGGCCTCGCTGAGTATTTGAGGCAGTTTCATGGACCAGGTTTGGGGTTGTGGAAAGTATTGGGGAGTGGGCTTCTAGTAGGTTTTGGTAATAGTTGTGGGGGGATAAGGTTGGTGAAACCAGGGGCTAGGAAATGGGTAGTTTTGGTAATAATTTGATACTAATAAGTGTGGGGACATCCCTGGGGAGGAGAATCCATAACTCCATGCTGGTGAGGGCAATTGGGGGCTAGTGCCAGGGGCACCAGTGCCTGAAGTTTCAGCAGGGTTGTTTTGCTGTGATGAAGGTGGTAGAGACATGGCTCTCGTTCCTACAGACGACGCCAATTGTTGAGGGTCTTTGTGGTGTTGGGTGGTTATCTAGTTGAAGATTCAAGGAAAAAAACTAGAGGATGGCTGTTAAGGGGGCAGAGCAACTGTGTTCCTGGTATTGAAGTGTCTAGAGTCCTTGAGTTGGCCTTCAGGGGACTATTTATACTTTCGCTGACGTGTCGTCGCACGCCACGTGTCATAGCTTGGTTAGGGGTAAGTGGTCGAGGCCTCACGTGGATTCTGATGTGAAGGGCGGCGATGTGATGGACAAAGCAGTTGTTGGAGAGGCCATGTATCATTTTGAAGTGATAGGTGGTAGGGCTCGCCGGGCGATTCAAGGTTAGGTGAGCCATGACTGGTTCAAATCGTGGCGAGTCCATTTTTGGGCTTTCTACTCTGGTCTAATTGTTGAGGGTTCGTTGGGTTTAACAGTTGACTTGGAAGGCCCATTAGATCTGGGGCCTGGAAGGCCTATTGGGTTTAACACAATCCTTTTTCTATCATAATATTTACGACTACAGCCATGGTTCCCAGAGTTTGAAGTGTAGAAAAGAAAAAAATCCTATTTAAGTTCTCAACTTTTGGAGTGCATATTAAATTGTCATTCCTTCAATTAGGTTTTTTCGTTTTATTATTATTATTTATCTACGTGCCAAATGACGTGGATTAATTTTGATAATCGGATCATTTATTCTATTATTTTCACTAAATTCAAAATGAAAAATGCATTAATTATATCTGCTAAATGTGTACAATTTGATAAATATTAACAAGTGTTTAGTGATACTGATTAAGGTGATTTTTAAGAAAAAAACATTATTAACACATTATTTCTTGAATTTAATAGAAACAATGCATTAAATGTATTTTTTTTTAAAATAATAATTTAATTATCTTTAACTAATTCCTATAGACATATTTTAATTGATTTTTTTCTCTCTTAAAAACAATTTTTATATTTAATAAATTATTTTTATTGAAATTAAGAAAATAGATCATACGTTAGTTAATTTTAAAAATTTTAAATATCACTTTAATCCAATATTGAAAAAACCTAATTGGATCGGCCGATCGGACCGGTTCAATCGAGAACTGGTGACTTGTTCGGTTCGACACATACCAAAGAACTGGAGATTCAATAATCCGATAAAAATCGAGTTCAATCGGTAAAAAACCGATAAAAATCGGATTAAACTAGTAAAAAACCGATTTTTGTTATTTTTATTATTTTTTATTTTTGTAAGTCCTCTTAATCATATTTTAAAGATCATACCATTAAGACAAATATATATTTTTATTAACTAATTATTATATTTAATACTTATTTAATATCAAAATCATATATTTAATATTTAAGTGAATAATTTGATTTAACCAATATCATAATTAATCTACGATAGCGATTTTTTATTCATTGCTTTTGTTGATGCAAGGATTATTAAACTGCGTCCGCTATGAGGTTTTGTTCATTTTGGAGGTCTAAAGACCGTTCTCACGGTTTTGTTCTTTGAGAAAAAATGTTTAATAGGAGAAAGATTGTCCTTACTTTATAAAATCACAATTCATTTCATAACTAATTGATGTAAAATCATTTTCCCCCGAAACAGCTTTAATCAACGTTACTGGCCGGTACATATTTTAGATTAACCTTTATTTTATATTATATAAGTAAACTATTTATGAGGATCCCACTTTTGTTTTTGTTTTTCTCTATTAAGTGTAAGAAAATACGTGGGTCCTAGCTAGGTTTTCAATCTGAAACTTCTTGTTTGGTCAAACATAGAGGGTTCTCATTATTTATGGTTCATAGTCTATACACATTAACTGGGTCAACTCAGTCTCATAACAAATAAACAAAGCCATGATCAAGTAAGTTGAATTATTGCTAAACCTTTTAGTAAAAACATTTCGTGCACTAGGACCCAACTCAGTTACAATAACCTGATTCAACAAAATTCTTTGTAGTTTTTCACGTTTGAATGAAATAGAATTAAAATAAAATGAAATAGTTACTGATAAAAGATGAGATTAAACTTTTTAGTTAAAAGTGTCGGTTTATTAGGATCCAACCCAGTTACAGTAACCTGATTCAACATAATTTTGTGTAGCTTTTTTTACTATACTTTGAACTTAGGTCACAATTGGTTTATTGAATGAAATAGAATTGGAATGAAATAGTTATTTTGTAGTAATAAATAGAGCTGGAATTAGACATGTTCATAGACCGATTGGGATCGAGACTCGATTTTTTTTTCTCTTACTCAAGTTCGGATCGGACTGACTCAAATAAAAAACACCCATGTCCAGGCCCGATCCAGTTCGAACCAGTCGAATAATCCGATTCTTGAACAATTCTAAATGAAATAGAGTGAAATAGTTATGTAATTTGATTGATGAAATGAAATAACTATTACCACATTATTTTTGTATTTGTTTGGCATGAATAATATATGAAACGTCAAATCAAAATATAATACAAAATGGTGGTAAAAAATTACCTAAAAATTACACCTAATTTTTTGTTCCCTCTTTTTCCTTACTTTTTCCGCATCCTCATTCCTAAACGACTTAAGCTTCCCAAATCCTCCTTTTTAAACGACATAAGCTTTGACTTCATCGTGTTGAAGAGGTCTTCCTGATGAAAGTAAGTTCTTTTTTGATATTTAAGATTGTCAGTTTGATTCCTGATCACTGAAATTAAGATTCAATTATATATGAGATAAAAATACTTATATAATAATAATTGAGAAAAAAAAATAAACATAACATATATCAATTAAAGCTGTCCAAAGATTGAATTATCATGTCAATTCTCCCATGTGAGATTAACATTTGAGGATAATTTTGGTTAAAGATAATTACTCTATATATATATAACTCCGAAAGAAATTTGTATGTGGCCTAAAATTTTTAAACAAATCCCTAATTTTAGTGGTTTCCGAATCTCTTCTAAAATTTAAATATACTCCTTAGTAATACACTGAAATCTTTTTGTTTAAATATTTTTTTATGTTTACTAAACATCATTCAATTTAATAACAATCAAGATGCATCACAAAATGTATGAAAGAAGGTATGAAACAACCAAATGTCATAAAAGAGATAACAAGAATTTATTGCAATAATGTTTTAGATAACAGAGGTGAATATCAAGGATACAAGAAACAAATGTAGAGTTGTAGGTTGTAGATGCCCCAGATGCGGAATATTTTGGACCCTTCCTTCTTCAATTCATCTGAATTTTATCTTGAATGAGCAATTTACTTGGGTAATCTCTCGGCTTCCGTAGTTGCATCAGACTGAGTTTTTCCCCTTTCTTTTGATTTTCTGATACTTTCTCCCCCTTTACACGGAGCATTGATTCAATCCTTAATTAGTACTTGAGCCGCCCTTTGCGGGTTTTCAACCCAAGTGTCCCCTATTCGGTATTAAGTCGCCCTTTGCGGGTTTTCGGCTTAAACCTCTCCTTTTACCTTATTTTTTCATTCTCATTTTTTTTTGTGTGTTCTACCATGCATCTGAGAATTCTAATGCTTCCAAGGTAAAAATGTCAATTCAAAAGATGGGATGAATTCTGAGAAAAACTCTTCAAATTAAATATCCATGCTTGATCAAAATAGAGTTCTAAAAGCACGTAATGTAGGCCAAGGTTCAGGTTTAGAAAGAAAGGGTAAATAGGCCCAAAATGTGTTTAAGGGTGATTGGATCAAGGATCATTTCATGAAGAGGATTCATTCTTGAAACATTCCTCTTTTTTGGACTTTCTTCTTTTTTGGAATTTGTTTCTTTCATTCTTGGCTTTCATTTGACATTCTTTGATTTCACACTTTTTTTTTTTCGATGGCTATTTTCACCATGATTTTTGGGAGGTTATTTTTTCTCGCATCTGCCCTCCAGTGTAGAGGGTGATCCTTGATCAAGGTTCAAAGAAAGAAAGAATTCCTAAGGCTCAAAAGGGTGACTAGGGATAATTTCTTCTTAGTGGAAGGAGTATGAAAGATGGCCATTCATCATATCAAGCACGAATATTCTCATTGAAAAGCAATCCTCAGGGGAAATAAATATATAGAATTTTCATTTTTACATTTGGAATCATTCGAATTTCCATGTGCACAGTATCACACTTTTCTTTTTTCTTTTTTTTTTTTTTATTCTTTTGCTTCTTCAAGCATAGTACTTCTTCAATTCGTCAGCATTCACGGGATTTCTCAAGTCATCCCCGTCCATCCGAGTTAGAATCAATGCTCCTCTAGAAAAAACTCTCTTTACCACATAGGGCCCTTCCCAATTTGGAGCCCATTTCCTTTGTGGATCCTTCACTATAGGGAGAACTTTTCTTAGTACCAACTCTCATTCTCAAAGCTGCCTAGGACGAACCTTCTTGTTGTGGGCTCGAATCATCCTTTTCTAATACATCTGTCCATGGCAAATTGCTTTCATCATTTTCTCTTTGATTAGATTCAACTGTTCATAGCAAGCTTTAACCCACTCTGCCTCTTCTAAACCAACCTCCATCAAAACATGAAGGGAAAGGATTTCAACCTCAATTGGTAACACTTCCTCCATTCCATATACAAAAAAAAATGGCGTGGTACCCGTAGACGTGCGGACCGAGGTACGGTATGCGTGAAGAGCAAAAGGCAATATCTCATGCCAATCTTTGTACACATCGATCATCTTTGCAACAATTTTCTTGATGTTCTTATTGGCTACTTCTACTACCCAATTCATTTTCGGACGATAAGGTGCCAAATTATTATGCGTGATCTTGATCTGAGTACACACTTCTTTCATCATCTTATTGCTTAGATTGAGAGCATTGTCTGAAATGATTCTCTCTGGCAACCCATACTGGCATATAATTTCCTTCTTGACGAATCTGCATACCACTGACTTCGTTACATTAGCATAAGAAGCGGCTTCCACTCACTTTGTGAAGTAATCTATGGCCACTAGGATAAAACGATGTCCGTTTGAAGCTTTCGGGGTAATAGGCCTGATCATGTCCATTCCCCACATCGAAAATGGCCATGGTGTAGTCATGACATGCAATGGTGATGAAGGCACATGAATCTTATCTGCATATATCTGACATTTATGGCACTTCTGGGAATAACTAATACAATCTCCTTCCATTGTTAGCCAATAATATCCTGCCTTCATAATCTGTTTAGCAAGCATGTGACCATTGGCATGATTGCCATATATCCCTTCGTGGACTTCTTCAATGATTCTCCGAGCTTTGGCAAACCCGACACACCTCAATAGAACTTGGTCTTTCCCTTTCTTGTAGAGAATCTCACCATCTAAGACAAAACCCATTGCCAATCTTCTCAGAGTCCTCTTATCATTTTTTGTTACTTGTTCAGGATACCGTTGAGTCTTGATGTATTGCAAGATGTCGTAATACCAAGGGAGGCCATCCGCTTCTTCTTCAATACTCAGGAAATGGGTAGGAGAATCATATATGCACATCTTTGTTGGCACAACTTCGGCCCTTTCATTTACTTTAAACATTGACGATAAAGTGGCCAATTGCCATTTGATTTTCTTCTCGAGGGAAGTAGTTGAAACTCACTTCTTCGAATTCCTCTATCAAACTCAGTATGAGCTCTCGGTATCGGATTAACTTTGCATCTCGAGTTTCCCATTCTCCCTGTAGTTGGTATATCACTAGGGCTGAATCTCCGAAAACTTCCAATGTTTTGATCTTTCTGTCTACGGCAGCACGAAGGCCCATAATAATCTTCCTCTAGGGATTATTATCTTCCAATGTTTTGATCTTAGCTGTATTGTTTGTACAATCAAAATCCAATCTGGCAGTGAAAGGATAATAATCTTCCTCTAGGGATATGAGCATTGCGCCGATCTCGTGCCCCATGGAATTAGATGCGCCATCAAGGTACATTTTTCATATTTTTTTCTTAGGGGGAATCTCATCTTTTTGCGAGACACATTTCAAGTCTTCATCAGGGAAATCAAAGTTCAAAGGCTAATAATTTTCAACCGCCCGACTTGCTAAGAACTCGGTTACTGTGCAGCCCTTTATAGCTTTCTCACTCACATACACAATGTCATACTCTGACAACAAAACTTTCCATCTTGCCATTCTTCCTGACAGGGAGGGTATTTCCAACATATACTTGATGAGATCTAGCTTAGCAATCAACCACGTCGTGTGGTATAACATGTATTGTCTAAGCCTTCGAGCAGTCTAAGCTAAGGCACAACAAAGCTTTTCTACCGATGAATACTTTAGCTCATACTCTGTGAACTTCTTGCTGAGATTATAAATTGCTCATTCTTTCTTCCCAGTCTCATCATGCTGCCCCAATACACAGTCTATAGATCTCTCAAATACTGATAAATACAGTATCATTGGTTTCTCCGGAACAGGCGACATTAGCACTGGTGGGCTGGATAGATAGTTCTTAACTTTATCAAAGGCAATCTGACACCCTTCATCCCATTCTCCTGGATCACGCTTCCAAAGTAGCTTAAATATTAGATCACGTTTGTCGGTTAGCTGAGAAATAAACCGAGCAATGTCATTCAATCTTCTTAGAAAGCTTCTCATTTCCTTTTGAGTACGAGGCTGTGGCAAGTTCTGGATGGCCTTTACTTTGTCTGGATCAATCTTGATTCCACTCTTACTGACAACAAAACCTAACAACTTCCCCGAAGTGACTTTTAAAGTGTATTTTGCCGGGTTTAGTTTGAGTTGAAACTTTTTTAATCTTTCGAAAAGCTTCTTAAGATTCGCAACCTGCTCATCTTCTCTTTGTGACTTTGCGATCATGTCATCAACATAAACTTAGATCCCTTTATGCATCATATCATGAAATAAAGTTACCATGGCTCTCTGGTATGTTGCCCTGGCATTTTTCAATCCAAACGACATCACCTTATAGCAAAATGTTCCCCAAATCATCACTAACGTGGTTTTCTCCATATCCTCCGATGCCATCTTAATCTAATTGTACCCTGAGAATCCATCCATGAAGAAAAACATAAAGCTCTTTGCCGTATTATCCACCAAGGTATCAATGTGAGACAAAGGGAAATTATCTTTAGGACTGGCCCTATTCAGATCCCAGGAATCAACACACATCCGTACTTTGCCATCCTTCTTCAGAATTGGGACAATATTCGTTACCTATTGTGGATATTTTTCCACTTTTAAGAACTCGACGTCGAACTGCTTTTTCACCTCTTCTTTCACCTTTAACAGCATGTCAGGCCTTATTCTTCTCAATTTCTGCTGAGTTGGCTTGCAATCTGGCTTTAGAGGGAGCTTGTGAACCACAATATCGGGATCCAACCTTGGCATGCCTTGGTATGACCATGCAAATACATCGACATATTCTCGGAGTAAGGCTATCAGTTCACACTTTTTTGATGCTGACACTGAGGTCCCAAATTTGACCTCCTTTATTTCTTCTCTACTTCCCAGGTTTACCATTTCTAACGGCTCCTTATGAGGCAAAACTTGCTTCTCCTCTTGTTCTATTATTCTTAATAAATCCGGGGGAAGATCATAATCTTTGACATTTTCGTTGACGTTGAAATCACCCGTGCAAATGGGTTTTTCAAAATCAATTTCAAAATTATTCACAGGATGGTCCTCATATTCCGCGTTTGTACACCTGTAAATAGGTGAGGAAGAAACAATATAGGAAGGCATATAGGCCAAGGAAGAAAATGAAATAACAAAAATGAAAGAATATAGACACATCAATATTAAGAAAATGCATCGTGATTTTTATTTATTAAGTGAAGAGTTTTAAACATAAGACCATACAGAAAGATTCTTAATGTCCTTGGGTAGAGACAATTAAGATTGTTTCAGAGTATTACTCTGGAGTAGACCTAAAAACTATAGGAAGCTCGGTCGCACTCCAGTTTGTTAAATCATAGCCCGGTGGACATGGGCTCACAATGCAACTTGCATTTCTATTTCCCATTCTTTCTTCCCCGGCCATACAGATTACCATGTCTTGCATCTGTTATTCCTTGCTCATGTAGAACTTCTCAAAGGCTTGTTCTATCATTACTTACACATCATCGGAATCCTTTTCCCCAAACTCAAAACCAGCCGAACGGAAAATGTGAGGGATTGGTGGGAAAGTCACGGGCTCCCACTCCATATCCACACCCGAGATATGGGCTATCCTCATCTTTCGGTTTTTCTCCATTTGTTTTCTATTTTCGTGAGCTTTTGGGAGATATCCGAGACCGAATCGATCTTTTTTCCCGGTTATCCCTTGGAGATATTTTCCTAGTCCTTTTCTTGCTCTGCAGCCTTTCCCTACTGTCGTTCTCACCCCAACTTGGTATTCTTGGATAGTTTCGGCTTTGGAATCTTATGTCCTTCAGTGATGAACACAGCATTAACGAATTCTAGTGACCTGAATGAGCATTCTACAATATCCTCATTTGGTTCTATGTAGAGGGAGTCAGTGGACGCAAAGGTTATGATGTCCTCCTCTCCCAATTCGCTGACTAGACGCCCTTCCATTAGAAACTTCAATTTCTGGTGGAGAGATGATGGTACTGCCTAGCCGAATGGATCCATGACCTTCCCAATAAACAGTTGTAAGATGGGGTAATGTCCATAACTTGGAAATCAACTTTATAGGTATAGGGACCTGTCTCAAGTGGGACTTCAATGGATCCCATCACTTTTCGTCGGGTGCCATCAAAAGCTCTGACTATAGTGTGGCTTGGTAGCATGTAGGACATGTTGACCGACAGTTTAGACAAGGTCGCCAAGGGCATCACATTTAAAGAAGAACCATTATCTAGGAGCACTCGTGGTAGAATGTGTCTTTTGTAAGTAGTCGTGATATGAAGGGCTTTAGTAGATCCTACACCGTTGGGTGGTATCTCATCATAACTGAAGAAAATGTGATCATCTGCTGTGATGTTCCCTACCAACCGTTCTAACTTCTCCGTTGATATGTTGTCGGCCACATATGCTTGATTCAAAATCCTTAGCAAGGCATTTCTATACGGCTCTGACTTTAGCAACAGTGAAAGGATCAAAATCCTTGCTGGTTGACGGTGCAGTTGTTCTACCATATTGTACTCGCTGTGTTTTATAAACTTCAAGAATTTGCAAGCCTCTTTCTCATTAACCGACTCTTTCATCTTGTTATCCGAGGTTGAATTTTTTTCCATTCCCTTTGATTGATCCATCTCTGTATGGATCGGTTCTGCTATTCTTTTACCTTTGTCAAATCCCCCAACCTTTTCCATGGGACTTTGTTCAACGATTTCAGGGACATAACATCTGCCACTACGAGCTAGATGTCCTACACCTGTTATATCGGTTGCTATTTGCTGACTTGAAGAGCCCGACGTTACCATACTGCAATCGTATCTTCAAGTATGGGAAAGAAGATGGTAACTCTATTATCAACTTTGGCATGGTTTCTTCATCAACCGGGATAGCCTTTTCTTTCGGCTCATCATAATAGATAACCAAAAGTCTGCCCACCCATAACTAGCTGTATTCTCAGTAGTATCTACCTATTCCTATGTTTCTTCATAGAATTGAGCCTCACCCTTATCCATCATTTTCTGAACCTTGGCTAAGAAACTTTCGCACTCCTGTATAGTGTGACCCTCACATCTGTGAAATGGACAAAAATCCTCTGTCTTCCTCGCAACCATTTTCAAACTGGATTCATTCTGAACAAACCCATCCTTGACCATTTCAAACCATACTTTTATCATTGGCGTCTTCACCTCACTGATATCCCTTTTTATCCTACCAACTTCCCTTGACAAAACAGCATTCACCTTGGCCTCTGCGTGATTGGGTAGTAGATTACCCGCAACATAAGGCCCGTTCTTAGATCCAAACTTTATGACCCTAGTATCAACCAAGCTTTGGACTTTTCGTTTAAAAGCGATGCAGTCCTTGGTTGAATGCGCAGTTAGCATTTGCGTTATACCATTTGGGATACATTGGTTTCAAGGGTTGAAGGTATACTGGTGCAACGAGCTGTCTCTGTAACAGTTTAGGGTATAAATCACCATAGATTGTAGAAATAGGATCAAATTGAAGTTTTTGATTATTCCTCGGTGCTCTTTGGTCATTGTGAATAATATTCTGGGTGTTTGGTACGGTGTTTTGGGGAATGGCTATTTACGGGGATATGCCAGTTGGGTATGGTTGTTGCGGTACGAATGTGTAGGGAAAAGGCTTTTGGGTAAGGTGGTTCACGGTAGTGTAGTTGGGATTGTATGCCGGGTAGGGTGTATATGGTGCAGGAGGTGTATAAGGACGGTGATTATAACTGACTGCATGAGTTTCCCCTTCTTTCTTTTTGGCGAGGATTGTGTTCTTTGGAGTAGCAGATTCTCCACCTTCCATCTTCCTACTCTTAATGGCGTCTTCTATCATTTCACCGGATATGACCATATTCGCAAAATCCTTAGTGGCACTACCCACCAACTTATCATAGTACGGTGTCTTTAAAGTGTTGATGAAAATAACCGTAGTTTCTTTACTGGTCAGAGGGGTTGCACCTGAATGACCAAATCTCTCCACCTTTAAGAATACTCCTTGAAGCTTTCAGTAGCTTTTTTCTCCATGTTTTGCAAAGTGAGATGGTCATGCACCATATTAGTCACATGCTTGTAATGTTCCATAAATACTCTGGCCAAATCCATCCAAGAGCGAATCATAGTTCGGGTTAACTGATTATACCAACGGGTTGCAGAACCTGTTAAGCTATATTAGAAGCTGTAAATGAGTAGCTTTTTATCCTCATCATGTCCCATCATTTTTCGTCAGTACATGGTTAAGTGTGCCGACGGGTTGGTGGTCCCATCATACTTCTCAAAATCTGGTACCTTAAACTTAGGGGGAATTACCAGGCCATGCACCAGACTCATTTCCTTGGCATCCAGGCTGTCGAACAATTCTGCACCTTCCAAGCCTTTAAACTCTCTTCCAAAAACTGATACTTTTTCTGTGATTCAGCAGATTCAATCTTCTTCAATTTGGCCATCTTTGCTTTCTCTTTCTCAGCGAGCTCTTCAAAATCCGAAACATCAATAGGATCAGTCGGGTCAGCCCCAATGTTAACATTTTTGGGAGCCTGTTTCTGTGCTTTTGCCATCGGTTGGATATAAACAAAAGGCACTGCCCCTATCGGAAGCTCAATTCTAGCATTTTGGGTTGTTTGGCCATTTATTTGCATGGCTTCAGGTCAGCCATCTTGATTTACTACCACTCTTGCTGCAACTGAATTCTCAACCGGCCCTTTCTGCCTAAGCATGGCATTCATAATTTCCATAAGCTTGGCCATATGCTCTCTCAATTCTTCCTAGGGTTTAGCCAATTGCTCTTGTAGTTCTTTCTAAGCCCTTTCCATCCATTCGATACGGGTAGTCTATTCATTCTCCATAATTTTGGCCTGAGATCTGGTATTATAACCATGGCCCTGGCAACCTTTTTTGTCCTTCGACCGTAACTGTGGCCCTGGCGACCCTGTTCACTCTAGGGGACTTTATCCGGCAACCTTGATCTTCTGCGATGCGAATCAAATCTGGACTGACTTCCGTTATCCTTTTTTGTCTATTTCTCTAGAATCTCTCTTGGCTTTAGGACTGATTTTCCCATTCAGTATTCCTTTCCCCTATTTTCATCTCTTCAGTTTCAGCATACCTCTGGGCCTTCTCATAGAGGTTGTACAGCTTTTCAGGCTTTTTATCTATCAAGGCATATCACAGGTACTCATGACAAACTCCAAAAACAAAAGCCTGTATGGCCCAGTCATAATGCAGATCCTTGATCTTCATTGTGGCGGAGTTGAATTGCCGGATGTACTCTCTTAGAGATTCATTTTCTCTCTGTTTGACTACTAGTTGGCGGGGGTTTTGAAGGTTACTTTGTTTGCGAGAAAGTGGGCGATAAAATCCTGCCCAACTTTTCAAAGTTGTCAATGGAGTTTGCTGGTAAGGAGTGATACCAAGTTCTAGTGTGCACTCGTAACGTTGTGGGGAACATTCGGCATTTGAGGGTATCGCTTGCTCCAAGCAAGTCCATATAATTCTTGTACTGAATAAGGTGGTCGACAGGGTCCTTGGTGCCGTAATAAGTCTCTTTAGGAAATTTTACAGACGTAGGCACCTGCTCCTGCCGAATCTGCACCGTCAAGGAGCTGCTGCCATCACTCATCCATTCTATCTCTTCGCTTCTGTCCTTCATTATTCCATGCACCTCTTTTCTCAAAGCCGCCATTTGGGCCTCGACAATTGCATTAGCCATCCAGATAGTATTCGTTTCGACTTTTCTATTATGTGGTCGCCCGCCTTCCAGAATCGGAGCTCGCCTCTCAGGGGATCCATCCTGATCGTTTCCCCGTGTCCTATTGTGCCACCCTGGCGACTTTCTTACGATTACGAGCTACTACTTTCTTCTTGCTGGTTTAGATATTGATTCTTTGGAGGTCATTGATTCGTTGAGTAGCTTGGAGTACGGTCTTTTGTTGCTCTACCAATTGTGCCTGGTGTGTTTGTACTTGGTTCATTAATGCTTGTTGCATTGGGTCTAAGTATGGTAAAGGTCGTGTAAAGGGGGGATTTTTGATGATCCTAAATTTAGGCCACCTATTGTTATTGGGTAGCCAGAGGCTGTAAATGTGAATTATGATTGGGGGATGGTAATTCTTGGTTATCTACGGTGGGTCGACATTGGGTGTGAGGGTGACGCTGGCACGTTCCCCAGCCTCGGCCTGGGGGCCTGTGGGGCGACTGGTGGAGGCTCTCGTGCCCAGGAGTGGGCGACGACCTCGCTGAGTATTTGTGGTAGCTTCATGGACCAGGTCTGGGGTTGTGGAAAGTATTGGGGAGTGGGCTGCTAGTAGGTTTTGGTAATAGTTGTGGGGGGATAAGGTTGGTGAAACCAGGGGCTAGGAAATGGGTAGTTTTGGTAATAATTTGATGCTAATAAGTGTGGGGACATCCCTGGGGAGGAGAATCCATAACTCCCTGCTGGTGAGGGCAATTGGGGGCTAGTGCCAGGGGCACCAGTGCTTGAAGCTTCAGCAGGGTTGTTTTGCTGTGATGAAGGTGGTAGAGAGATGGCTCTCGTTCCTACAGACGATGCCAATTGTTGAGGGTCTTTGTGGTGTTGGATGGTTATCTTTTTGAAGATTCAAGGAAGAAAACTAGAGGATGGCAGTTAAGGTGGCAGAGCAACTGTGTTCCTGGTATTGAAGTGTCTAGAGTCCTTGAGTTGGCCTTCAGGGGACTATTTATACTTTCGCTGACAGGTCGTCGCGCGCCACGTGTCATAGCTTGGCTAGGGGTAAGTGGTCGAGGCCTCACGTGGATTCTAATGTGAAGGGCGGCGATGTGATAGACAAAGCAGTTGTTGGAGAGGCCATGTGTCCTTTTGAAGTGATAGGTGGTAGGGCTCGCCGGGCGATTCAAGGTTAGGTGAGCCATGACTGGTTCAAATCGTGGCGAGTCCATTTTTGGGCTTTCTACTCTGGTCTAATTGTTGAGGGTTCGTTGGGTTTAATAGTTGGCTTGGAAGGCCCATTAGATCTGGGGGCCTGGAAGGCCTATTGGGTTTAACACAATCCTTTTTCTATCATAATATTTACGACTGCAGCCATGGTTCCCAGAGTTTGAAGTGTAGAAAAAAAAATCCTATTTAAGTTCTCAACTTTTGGAGTGCATATTAAATTGTCATTCCTTCAATTAGGTTTTTTCGTTTTATTATTATTATTTATCTACGTGCCAAATGACGTGGATTAATTTTGATAATCGGATCATTTATTCTATTATTTTCACTAAATTCAAAATGAAAAATGCATTAATTATATCTGCTAAATGTGTACAATTTGATAAATATTAACAAGTGTTTAGTGATACTGATTAAGGTGATTTTTAAGAAAAAAACATTATTAACATATTATTTCTTGAATTTAATAAAAACAATGCATTAAATGTATTTTTTTAAAAATAATAATTTAATTATCTTTAACTAAATCCTATAGACACATTTTAATTGATTTTTTCTCTCTTAAAAACAATTTTTATATTTAATAAATTACTTTTATTGAAATTAAGAAAATAGATCATACGTTAATTAATTTTAAAAATTTTAAATCTCACTTTAATCCAATATTGAAAAAATCGAATTGGATCTGCCGATTGGACCGGTTCAATTGAGAATTGGTGACTTTTTCGGTTCGACACATACCAAAGAACTGGGGATTCAATAATCCGATAAAAATTGGTTCAATCGGTAAAAAATCGATAAAAATCGGATTAAACCAGTAAAAAATCGGTTTTTGTTATTTTTATTACTTTTTATTTTTGTAAGTCCTCTTAATCATATTTTAAAGATCATTCCATTAAGAAAAAATATATTTTTATTAACTAATTATTATATTTAATACTTATTTAATATCAAAATCATATATTTAATATTTAATTGAATAATTTGATTTAACCAATATCATAATTAATCTACGATAGCGATTTTTTATTCATTGCTTTTGTTGATGCAAGGATTATTGAACTGCGCCCGCTATGAGGTTTTGTTTACTTTGGAAGTCTAAAGACCGCTCTCACAGTTTTGTTCTTTGAGAAAAAACGTTTAATAGCGGAAGGATTGTCCTTACTTTATAAAATCACAATTCATTTCATAACTAATCGATGTAAAATCATTTTCCCCTGCAACAGCTTTAATCAACGTTACTGGCCGGTACATATTTTAGATTATCCTTTATTTTATATTATATAAGTAAACTATTTATGAGGATCCCACTTTTGTTTTTGTTTTTCTCTATTAAGTGTAAGAGAATACGTGGGTCCTAGCTAGGTTTTCAATCTGAAACTTCTTGTTTGGTCAAACATAGAGGGTTCTCATTGTTTATGGTTCATAGTCTATACACATTAACTGGGTCAACTCAGTCTCATAACAAATAAACAAAGCCATGATCAAGTAAGTTGAATTATTGCTAAATCTTTTAGTAAAAAAATTTCGTGCACTAGGACCCTACTCAGTTACAATAACCTGATTCAACAAAATTCTTTGTAGTTTTTCACGTTTGAATGAAATAGAATTAAAATAAAATCAAATAGTTACTGATAAAAGATGAGATTAAACTTTTTAGTTAAAAGTGTCGGTTTATTAGGTTCCAACCCAGTTACAGTAACCTGATTCAACATAATTTTGTGTAGCTTTTATTACTATACTTTGAACTTAGGTCAATTGGTTCATTGAATGAAATAGAATTGGAATGAAATAGTTATTTTGTAGTAATAAATAGAGCTGGAATTAGACATGTTTGTAGACCGATTCGGATCGAGACTCGATTTTTTTTCTTCTCTTACTCAAGTTCGGATCGGATTGACTCAAATAAAAAACACCCATGTCCAGGCCCGATCCAGTTCGAACCAGTCGAATAACCCGATTCTTGAACAATTCTAAATGAAATAGAGTGAAATAGTTATGTAATTTGATTGATGAAGAATAACTATTACCACATTATTTTTATATTTGTTTGGCATGAATAATATATGAAACGTCAAATCAAAATATAAAATAAAATGAAAGGTAAAAAATTACCTAGAAATTATACCTAATTTTTTGTTCCCCTTTTTCCTAAACGACTTAAGCTTCCCAAATCCTCCTTTGTAAACGACATAAGCTTTGATCTCCATCATGTTGAAGAGGTCTTCCTGGTGAAAGTAAGTTTCTATGTTGTATTTCATTCCTTTTGTGGATTTTTTTTCATGTCCATTTTGATCAGAATTTACTTAGAATGCAAATCTTTTAATAGGAAACTTTTTTTTTTTTGGAAAACGAATGATAAAACAAAATAGAAAACGAATCATTAGAGCAGAGACTATTGCAAATAAAAACCTTAAAAAAAAAAGAGCCAAGAAAATAAATTTTTGGTAACAATATATTTCTCGTTCTCAATTAGCTTGCTGCTCTCTTTCAGTAAGTTGGAAAAGAGTTTCCTAATGAGATAAAAACACTTCTAACTTTGTAATCAGTAACTTCTTCGAATGCTTTATTATTATCACCATTTAACATATGTGAGATAAAAACATTTATCTAATAATAATTTAGAAAAAAATAGACATGAAATAAATCAATTAAATTTGTCCAAAAATCGGATTATCCGTTCAATTCTCCCATGTGAGATTAACATTTGAAAATAATTTTAGTTAAAAGTAATAACTCTATATATATAACTCCAAAATTTGTACGTGGCTTAAAAATTTTAAACAAATCAAAATGATAGTTGAATAGATGCCAATCATATTTGTCATGATTAATGGATTATCATATATAATTAATCACTCTAGTTGAGTTTGAATTGTTAAAATTTTTTAGGATATTTTAAGCTTTTATTATGTAACCAATGATGAAATCAAATATGATATTATAAACTAGTAATATTTGTTAGATTAATTTTAAGCTAGCTAGCTATATCACCATATAGTTGATTTGAATGTCGCGTTCGAAAAAATATTTTGGCACCTTCTAACCTTGTTTTCTCTCTATATAATTAAACATACAAGTACTTGAAAATCACTTCAACATTAAACGTGCCATTATTATTCTTTTAAAATTGATTAGGTTAGAATAACATAAAGAAAAAACAAATTCAACAGTGACATTATTCGTTTAAAATGCATTGTTTTTAAAAAATTAAAAAAAAAAATATATACACCCCTTTTAACTTCATCTCCTTGGCTGGACACACATAATGAGATCTGATTCTGATGTCATTATTAGACTTACCTCGATAATGCTCAAGAGAGATATAAATTACGGTCGCGTTCATGTTTTTGATTGTATCACATTTATCACGGTTACGGACGTAACGAAATCAATGGCGGTGATCGAGATCATGAATTATTTTAAATTTTGGACAATTTATTGTAAAATATAATAATTATAATCATAAAAACTCATTTCAATGATTATTAAAAAAATTTATAGATATATTTAATTATAAATAGCATTTTCAATGAAAATTCCATCGAAAAGTTGACTTTTGGTCCAATTAAACATTTTCGAGTATAAATGAGACATCTATATTCGCAAGTTATTTGAGTTCGACTCGAAAAATTTGAATTCCATTCGATTATTGTCGAGCTGAGCTCGAACTATCGAATGAGTCGAATTCGAGTATTTTAATGTCAATCGAATTTAATCAAATTTAATCAAATAAAAAAATGATAGCTGAACAGATGCCAATCATATTTGTCATGATTAATCAATGATCATAATTGTCATGATTAATCAATTATCATAATGATTAATCTGTGTCAGAGTGTGTGTCGAAACAAATTCAACAGTGACATTATTTCCTTAAAATGCATTATTTAAAAATAAAAATAAAAAAATAAACCCCTTTTAGATTCATCTCCTTGGCTGGAAACTAATAATGAGATCTGAAATTAAATTATTTGGATACTGCTTAGCTCATTGATCAACTTGTCTGTTAAAAAAAGAAAACGTAACAAAATTACTTCACTGAATATGTCTAGACTATATACCAAGGTAGATGTTTCATGCCACTTCACATATTATATTCTAATCAAGTCTAAACCATCATCCTATCTATATAAAGGGCTTTAAGCTACAACACTCCTCCATCAATAACCAATTTAATTTAAGGAGAATTACTGCAAGAAATGGAGTGTAAGAAGTTAGCTTTTCTTTTCGCTGCAATGGCGTTGGTACTTTTAGCCACGGCGATTCCAATTGCATTCGCTGCTCGTAACGAGGTTGTTTCCTTCCCCGTCGACACTAATGCAATGGCTAACTGTAGAAGGAGAAAATTTGTAACAAATTACAAATTGCCACGTGTTAATTGAAATTTCTTTTAATTAAGAAATTTTCAATTAAATTATACATTACCATGTGAAATTGATAATATCATATTATAATTAATTATTTTATAATTAATTAAATATGTACACATGGTTTGACCAATCAAATTGCAAGGATTCATATGTTATCCAATCAAATTTCATCCATGTGTCATAATTATTTTACCTCTAATTAAATTAAATTAATTAAGAGATAAATAATAAATTTTTATCTCTAATTAAATTAAATTAATTAAGAGATAAATAATAAAGTCTTATCTCTAATTAAATTAAATTAATTAAGAGATAAATAAATATTTTATCTCTAATTAAATTAAATTAATTAAGAGATAAATAAATATTTTATCTCTAATTTAATTAATTAATTAAGAGATAAATAAATATTTAATTGATTAATTAAGAGATAAATAAATATTTTATCTCTAATTTAATTAATTAAGTGATAAAAAATAAATATTTTATCTCTAATTTAATTAATTAATTAAGTGATAAAAAAATAAATATTTTATCTCTAATTTAATTAATTAATTAAGGGATAAATAATGAAGCTTTATCTCTAATTAAATTAATTAAGAGATAAATAAGGAGGATGAGTTCTTTTAAAATTCTCTTTCACCTGGCTAGCTACCACTATAAATAGAGACCTCCTCTTAACACAAATTCACAATTCAGAAAGCCTGAAGAGAAGAAGATTTTGAAGAGCCAAATCCTCTCAAAATTCTTAAGAAGAAATTAGAGAAATTCTAAGAACGCGGTGCTTGTTCTTGAGAATTCTCTAAGAAGCTGCTCTCCGATCTTGTTCATCGAAGGAAAGGAGATAATTCCTGTTTTTCAAGACCGATTCAAGATCAAGTCGTGAAGACCCTTGGATCAAAGTTTTACTGAAGAAAAGAATCAAAGGATTTCTTTCTTTAAGAATATTCAGAGATTGTAACCTCAAAGTTCGATTAATAAAATTCTTATTTGACTGCAAATTTTACTTGTCATATTTTTGACGCAAAATTTGTGTGTACAAATTTTGGCACACCCAGTGGGACAATCTCTGCCTTTCATCTCTTTTCTTCAAAACTCAAGTTATCAAGTTGCAATGGCTCCCAAGAAGAACCTTGCTAACAAACCAACTCTCAAGCCTGCTCGAGCTAATCCTGCAGTCTACCCCACTTCATCATCAAGCATTGATATCCCCGCTCATCCTTATGGCACTAGGAGGAAGACCAAAGCTCTTGCTGAATTGTATGAGCAAACTCTTCCTGTGCTCAATCAAAACCCTCTCTATGACACTTCTTCTCCAATTCAAGACTTAGAAGAAGTTTCTGCTAGACAAGTTGATTCTCCTCGAGGATCAAGTGCAAGTCGCCAGTTAACATACCAAGAACAAGATAACTACTCAAGCAACAAGCTTATCCCATCATCTGCTCCAAAATCAAGTTCTGGAGTAATGGCTGTCATGACAACTGGCACCACATCATTGGAAGAACAAGTTGCACTACTGGCAAAATCTGTTGAAATTCTTTCAGCAAGTATCAAAGAGAAGGATAACCAGATCGCTTCCATGATGGACAAGATCGCCGGTCTCACTGGAAAAAGAAACGAGGCTTCAAACCAAAATTGGCAATCAATCTTTCAAGATGATGGTGAGAACTCTGGCAAGGAAGTTGCTAAGGATTCTGAAGAAAAGATCAATGAACTCGTCACTACCAGTCAGCTCAAGGATCTTATCAAGGAGGCTATCAAAGATCAAGTTGAAAGCGTCACTCAACCTTCATATACATATGCAAAACCATATTCTCAAAGGATCGATCGTCTGAGGATGCCTGGGAACTATCAACCCCCAAAGTTTCAGCAGTTCGATGGAAAAGGAAATCCACGCCAACATGTTGCACATTTCGTGGAAACTTGCAATAATGCTGGTACCTATGGGGATCTCATGGTGAAGCAGTTCGTTCGCTCCCTAAAAAGCAACGCCTTTGATTGGTATACTGATCTTGAGCCTGGGACGATTGACAGCTGGGAACAACTTGAGCGTGAATTCCTTAATCGATTCTACAGCACTCGTCGCTTAGTCAGCATGATCGAACTCACAAGCTCACGTCAATGGAAGGATGAGCCAGTCATTGATTACATTTACAGATGGAGAAATCTGAGCCTTAACTACAAAGAAAGACTGTCTGAGTCTTCTGTCCTTGACATGTGCATCCAAGGCATGAATTGGGGCTTGCGTTACATTCTTCAAGGCATCAAGCCTAAGACCTTTGAAGAATTAGCCACTCGTGCTCATGATATGGAGTTGAGTATGACAGCTGCTGGAAATCAAGAACCTCCGGTGCAAGAGCCAAAGAAAGCCAAGGAAAAACAAGATACCCGCAAAGGGGGCAAAACCTTTACCAATAAGGGAGAAAGCAAACAGTCCATGGCCGTGACTACCAAGCCTCTTAAGATATCTCCCAAGTCAAAACAATCTCAAGAGACAAAATCTTCTCCTATCCAAGACAAAGGTAAAGGCAAGATCACTTTGAAGGAGAGGCAAGAAAAGAAGTATCCTTTTCCTGATTCTGATGTTTCAAGCATTCTTGAAGAACTTTTAAAGACTAAGCTGATTCAGTTGCCAGAAATGAAGCGACCTGAAGAAGCTGATAAAGTAGAAGACTCCAATTATTGCAAGTACCATCGCTTGATTAGCCATCCTCTGGAGAAGTGCTTTATTTTGAAGGATAGAATTATGCGACTCTATGAAGAAGGGAAAATCGAGTTTGAAGAAGAAACGATGTCGTCAAATTTGGCATCAGTCAATACGGTTTCTCAATCCAATTTGCTGGATAGAACCATAAAATTTGGCTCTTTTTATCCTATCATACTGGCTCCAAGTACAAGTACGATAGTGGATCTTCAGGGAAGTGGGGGCAACTATTTGCTTCAAAGACAAAATCAAGATCACGATGGTTGGACTCTAGTCACACGCCGAAAAAGCAAAAAGAAGAATCTTCCAAAAGTTGTGAAAGTGCCTACAAGAACTAAGATGGTCAAACAACCATCTAAATTCCCAAAGCCCAATGTGCCTCAAGAAGCAAAAATGCCATATCGGGGTAAAAATTCAGTAGGGAGGAAGTCAAGGAGGCAAATCACTTTAAACGAATTCATGCCAATTCAGCTTAGAAATGAAGATTTGGTTTTCATGACTTGTTACCATAACGATGGCAATGAAGATAATGAAAACAACACAGACTCAGTAGCATTTGAAGTTGATGAGCATTCTTGTGCTACGAAAATTAACTTTTCTGATGAGGATCTGTTGCTAGGGTGAACCCCTCATAATCGGCCGTTGTTCGTTGTAGGATATACTCGGGAACAGAAGATCAATAGAATCTTGATCGATGATGGTTCTGCTGTCAACATACTCCCGTTGATGACAATGAAAGAATAGGGAGTTCCTTTGGATGAATTGATGCAAAGCCGCTTGATGATCCAAGGATTCAACCAAGGGGGACAAAGAGCTCTTGGAAAACTTAGACTTCAACTTTTCATTGGAGATATGGAATCAAGTCCACTTTTCCATGTAATCGATGCCAAAACGACGTACAACATGTTGTTAGGACGACCGTGGATACATCAAAATGGTGTAGTCTCCTCAACTCTGCACCAATGTGATGGAAACTCAATTAAGAGTTGTAAACCCAAGTGCAGGTTATGTTCAAGTAATAAATTCTCGGGTGTCCGAGGTCGAACCACAGGGAAGCGTATTAGTAAGTATAAGTTTATAAATATATAAGAAAAAGAAAGTAAACAAGATATTAGGGAATCAACAACAAAACAAAATAAACAAGATATTAGAGAACAAAATAAATAAAATAACATAAAAGAAATTAAACAAAATATAAAAAACAATAAGAAAGGATGTTGAGGTTAGAGAATCCACTCTTGGTGTTATGCTAAGATTAATCTTGTTTTATTACACAATTGAAATCCACACATAAGGGAGGTTCCAATCGGAAGGTTTAGCAATTCAGTCCAAATTGTCCAACGTCCATAGCATATGATATTATGTTCATTTGGTGTCCTCAAAACTCATAAAAAGAGTCCAAGCATTCCTTATGCCAAGGTATATGTCTACAACAAATCAAGGTTATGAAACCAAGCATTTACTGTGCCATTTTCATTGTCAATAATGAATCAAGATCTCTACTTTGCAAGTATGATTTTAAACCAAAAGAAAATATTATCTATGCTAGTGCTTATAAATGATGATTCATTTTAGCTCATGTTTAAGAGACTAACCTTAGCATTTACCAAGAGCTTCACCTCATCACCTCAACAATATGATTAGAAACACATACTAGATATGAATAAAATGAAAAGAAATGTAAGAAGAAAAAGAAAACTAGAGAAAGGAAAGAAAAAGAAAACTTAGAGAATTTTATTACAATGGCTATCCTACCAATGTATCAATCTCTTCCAATACTCATCCAAGGCCCTCTATTTATACACATTTTGGAGGGCTAAATGACAAGAGACAAGCTTTACAAATTTCAAAGGTAGGTATAATAGGTGGGTGCATTTTTCTAACAATTTTCGTCATATTGTATGACAATTCTGATCAGCCAGCTTGATGGTCGATTTTGTCAATGTTGGAGGCTCGATCTGATAAAATGGTCTTCTAGAAAAATATACCCCTATCAGTTACGGATCCATAGCCGTTGGAATCAGATCATTTGCGTACGTGGATCGGACGATATGGTCAAAATACCAAAACGGTGCAGAACAGACGTCATTGCACATCAGCCAACTTGATGGTCGATTTCGCTAGGGAAAACGACTCCGTTTCAAGAAGTGTAAAACATGAAAAAGATAGATATGCCTCTTAGCTTTGCAGGGATACAAAGTTCAGCCTTATTGCTTCAGTGAAACTCGAGATATAGCTGATATGGCAAAAGGTGTCGGAACTGGAACTGAACTGGATTTGCCCTTAATTCTAGTAATCTGAAATCACTCAAAGAAACTTGTGAAAAACACCAAATTACATAAAAATATAAAAGATCATAAACACAATTAGACTAAACAATAATAACTCGTATTTGACACAAAACAATAATAAAACATAACTAAAAACTATATAATTATACGAGTTATCACACCCCCATACTTAGATTGTTGCTAGTCCCTAGCAACGACTCAATAAAAATAAAATAAGAAAATCTAATCTAATCCATTTTCGTAGGAAATCACGGTGGCACTTAGCATGTGACACAAGCCTTTAAACCCCTAGGTGTCCCTAGTGGACGAGTTTAGTCTCGTGAGGGTTTACTAGGACGATACCCACAAACATTGAAGACATAAGAAAAACTAAAAATAATAATTATAACTAATCCTTCCAATATAAATTAGAGATAATCATTGGACAAGTCTTAAAAACTAATCAATAGCTTAAAGAAATTCACAAAAAATCTTGCTTGAATGTAAATAGTTTGAGTTAAGCCAATAATAACATAACATATTTCAATCAAAATAGTGTATATTCAAACTTAATCTCAACTTCTCACATGGGATATTCTCTTGATTTTCACTCTTTAAAGTAGTGGTAAAGTGTTTACACTCAATCAATCTCATGAAAACACTTCTACCATATGCTTGCTTGTCCACCTATTCTCCACTATTTAGATCATACAACTTCATAAATCAAGAGGTCTTTATTCAAGGTTGTAATGGGGCCAAAGGGTTATAATGTGGTTAAAGAACAAAAGGATAAAGATATCACAAAGGTTCCAAAGAGTTCATAGATTTTAGAGACATAATAAGATCATACAAATAAAACTTCTCAAAACTCTTATAAAGCACATAATAACATAGGCTAAATATTCATGTTGAGCCTTTGCATCATTCTAACCAACTTTGTAACATCTTTTTCTAGAAGTTCAAGAGAAGATTTTTTTTTTTTTTTTTTTTTTTTTTTTTTTTTAAAATATGGGAATGTATTTGACAATGATCCCTTTCTTTTTCTCTTGACTTTTTCTTTTCTTTTCTTTCCCCCACACTTATCTTTTGTTTCTAACCCAAATTTTCAAATAAAAATATCCCTTGTTTTTTTGCAATATGTCTCAAAATATAAAATTCATCTTTAGAACAAGGGTAAGGATATAAGCATATTTAGGCTAGGTGTAAGTTGTGGTTACCAATAAAACATCATATTTAATGTAGGCTCAAATTGGCTCACTAGTGGGGATGTTCTCGTAGAACATTAATAATGGATGGCTGTTTGGCTCTGGTTATAATCCTAATGCCTCTATCATATTCATGTTGTCACATGTATCAATATAGTCTCAAACGGTTTAAAGCAAGTTCTAGAGAATCATGTAATCATAAGAGCACTCAAGAAAGAAATTAGATTGATTTGTATAATGCATCAATCATTATAGGCTCAAAAACTCACAAAGATGATTATACAAGTCAGATTAAGTCTAAACATGCTTCTTTCTCAATCAACATATCATATTAACATTGGCTCATAAAAAGGTTGACATCAAGCTCAATTCTCATGAAAATCTTCTCACTAATAAATCTGTTTTAGACTTATGCAATTCATATCTCATCATTGTATTGAAAGTAACTAAAAAAAACACACTAAGTCTAAACATGCTTTTTTTTTTTTTTTTTTTTTTGTTTTTTTTTTTTGTTTTTTTGTTTTTTTGAAAGAAGAAGATTAAATCAAACTGACAAGGTATGTCTCAAGTCTCCCTTACTCAGACCTTGTTCAGAATGAATACTTCTAAATGTCTTAAAACACAACAATTTTTTTTTTTATAGCAAAATATGTCCCTTACCCCCTACTAAAATATGACATTGTCCCCAATGTCAAATTTTAAAGGTAGAATTTAGGAGATATTACCTGTAGAGGTTGCTAACCACTTATTATAACTGAGACACAACAAGAAAAATGTTAGATAATGTCACAAAGACAAAGTGCAATCCACTCCTTGCTCGTCCATATCTCTTTTTCTTTTTCCGAGCGTTTGCGAAACAACCGTAGCAGATAAACACTCATAAGCTTGTAGCTTTTTGAGTAAATCTTCAATGGTTGTAGCAGAAATTATGGTTCTCCTTGCCTCTGAAAACATGAATCCATTATCCACAGCATTATCTAAATATGAAAGTAAATTACTAAAATAACCATTAATATGAAGCAAACCAATGGGTTTCTTATTTGTGACCAAAGATGACCAAGAAGCCACGCAAGCTATTTCTTCCAATGTACCCAGACCTCCTGGTAAGGCAATGAATGCATCGGCAGAATGGTACATGATTGTTATCCGTTCAGGGATACTCCAGACTTGTATTTCCTTACCCACGGTAGGTCCACAAAAATCTGTGAATAGTTTTGGCACGATTCCTAGAACTGGACTTCCTCCGGCGTGTGCTGCTGTAGCGACTGCTCCCATTAAACCCGTACTACCGCCTCCATAAATCAAGTGGATCTTTTGTTGGGCAAGTATTACTCCAACTCTTATGGCTTCATCAGCGAATATGTTATTTTTCCCTGGATAAGCACCTCCAAAGACACAAATTTTTTTAATGCGCTGGGACGAAGTGCTTTCCATTTTTTTTTCTTTTTCGAGTGCCTGAAAGAGAATGAGTACATGGTGTAATATATAGAGGACTGAGTAGTGAATCAGACAAGAGTAATAATGTCGCCGAAAGTGTATTTGACCTGTCAGAAGAAAATGTTAACCCAACAAAAGATTTTTGCGTGATTTCAGGAAGAAAATCAAAAAGAGAAGAAAAATCAATCGTAAAAGACCAATGCAAAAAAAAAACGAGAATAATTACACAAATCGAACAACACGTAAATTAAACTGAAATAAAGTTATTGCAAATCAAACCAAAAGCTGAGAAGTCATTTATTGTAGTTGTGATTGTGGCTCACATCTTCCTCTGGTTTTACGTCCAGAAACGGCTTAAACGCCTTCTATGAGTCGAGGATATGCTTCCCATCCAGTTTTCTTACAAGCTGGCAAACAGGGTCTTTTAACATCAGATTCCCAAGATGTTGCCATTCCCTTTGGAATTGCGGCCATAAATCAAGAATTTCTCTTTGTACGTCTCCACTAGGATGCGTCTCAAGAGAAAGTTGGATATTACCCAAATTCTCCTTACTCAGTCCATCCTTAATGAATTCAATTTTATCATCTCGATTAGAGGACGGAATCCCAATAGAACGACATTTACCGTTACACGTCCATCGTGCACACTTGTGGCAATTTGAACTCATGCGCTTTGCTCGTCGCTTCTTTGCATAAGTGCTTCTACCTGTACCTGGTAAATGCAAAACAGGAAGATATTCATCTTCACGTACCTTGGCTTCAATTATCCAACGTATGTCTTCAGGAATCCTTTTATTCATAAGCATTCTTAATCTTTCTAATCGAACTTGGTAAAGCTTCAGTAAAATATTCCGAGGAAAAGGAGGAAATCGTTTCTGCAATCTTTTGAGAATATCATCCATCCTGAAAAAAAAATGAAATAAAATAAAATGAAAGAGAAATTTATATACAATATCAGTTTTGTGGGTAGCTGATGGAACCGACTTAAATAATCACGGAGTACCGTTATCCGCCATTTAACCGGGAAAAAAATGAATTTTTTTTTTTTTTTGAAGATTAGTAAAAATTATATTTACATCTAGTTATTTTCAAAACAAGGGTCAGAAAGAAAAACAACCTCTTCTTGAGTAACATGATTTTCCAAAAAGAGTTTGAGTCTTTGTCCATTTACCTTGAATACGTTACCATTTTGAGGATTCTCAATGTCAACTGCTCCATAATGATACACATGCTTAACCACAAATGGGCCAGTCCATCTTGATCTCAACTTACCAGGAAATATGTGAAGTCTAGAATTATAAAGTAGAACTTTTTGCCCAACATCAAATGTTTTTCTTGAAATTAACTTGTCATGAAAGGCTTTAGTTCTTTCTTTATGAATTTTAGAATTCTCATATGCATCTTTTCTGAGTTCCTCAAGTTTTTGTTTCCAACAATGCTTAACCTGAAAAGAATTTAACAAAGAATCAGTGTGTGAAATTTCTGAAGCATTATCAAACTCACATTCAATTAAATAAGCTTCTAAAGGATCATGGAATGTGGTAGTGGTGAGATGTTCATGAACAAGTTCTTCAATGAAATCCACTTCATGTACTTCTGAATCATCACCAGGTTGCTTGCAAGTGTTGAACACATTTAATTCTAAAGTCATATTTCCAAAAGAAATGTTCAACATACCATTCCTGCAATTTATCAGAGCATTAGAAGTTGCAAGAAATGGACGGCCTAATATAACAGGAATTTGAACATTTGGATTTGAAACAGGATGTGTGTCCAAAACAATAAAATCAACAGGGAAGTAAAAATTATCAATTTGAACCAAAACATCTTCAACTATCCCTCGAGGAATTTTTACAGAACGATCAGCTAGTTGAAGTGTAACAGGTGTTTCCTTGAGTTCACCTAAACCTAACTGTTGATAAACAGAAAAAGGCAAAAGATTAACACTAGCACCAAGATCAAGCAATGCACGTTCTATTCTAGTGTTTCCAATGATGCATGAGATTGTTGGACATCCAGGATCTTTGAATTTTGGTGGAGTAAGGTGCTGAATGATTGAGCTCACACTTTCCGTCAGAAATGCTTTCTTTTGTACATTATGTTTCCTTTTAACTGTGCACATGTCCTTCAAAAATTTAGCATAAGATGGAACTTGTTTGATTGCATCCAATAAAGGAATGTTAATCTTAACTTGTTTGAAAAGTTCATAAATTTCTGCATTTTGATTCAAATTCTTTATTGTTTGCAACCTTTGAGGAAAAGGAGCAGGATACATACCTTTTTCTTTGTCCAAATTTTCAAGAAGTTCAGACTTACCATCATCCTTACCATTACTTTTCGGAGGGGAAGGAGGATCTTGGTCTTTTGAAGGAATGTTTTTGTCAATTGCCTTTCCACTTCGAAGAGTTGTGATAGAACTAGCATTTTCCTGTTGAGTTTCATTGGAGCAAGAAACAAAACATTGAGTAGAAGGGTTAGGCTGAGGTTGAGCAGGAAACTTACCTTTTTCTTGAGTGCGTAATGAAGCTGTCAATGTGGACAAGGTGTTTTTGATCTCATTGATGTCCTGTGAAGTTTGGTTATTCACATTTGCTTGTGTTTGCATGAATGCTTGCAATGTCTCTTCCAAGGTTTGTACACGTGAAGGTTGATAGGAAAAAGTGTTGCCCGGCTTTTGAGATTGTGGTACCTGAACATGATTATTATTCCGCCAACTGAAGTTGGGATGATTTCTCCATTCAGGGTTATACGTTTCAGAGTAAGGAGAAGGAAAAGGCTTTTTAAATGTGTTTATGGAATTTACTTGATCATGCAACGCTTCTTTAAGAATGGGAATGTTTGGACATTCAGAAGTGGGGTGTCCCATGATTTCACAAATTCCACAACTTTCTTCATTTTTAACCGTTTTGACTTCTTTTACTTCTCTAAGTTCCATGGCTTCAATCTTTCTAGCCAAATTAGCTACTTTAGCTTTTATCTCATCTTCTTGACTAAAATGATATTTACCTCTGTTAGAAACAAGATTAGATCTATTGGAACTTTCAGAGGAATTATCTGTGTGCCAAGCTTGAGAGTTATCTGCCAAATGGTCTAAGTAGTCAAAGGCTTCTTCAGGTTCTTTTTCTAGAAACTCACCGTTACACATTGTTTCAACAAATTGTTTAGTTTCGGGAGTTAAACTTTCATAAAAGAAACTAATAAGACGCCATTTTTCAAAACCATGATGTGGACAAGAACTTAACAAATCTTTAAAACGCTCCCAGCACTGAAAAAATGCTTCATTTTGATTTTGATTGAAATTTTGAATCTGTCTTTTCAAAGCAGTAGTTTTATGTGCTGGGAAAAATTTCTTTAGAAACTCAGTTTGTAATTCTTGCCATGTGCCAATTGACCTTGCTTTTAAATTATGAAGCCAAATTTTTGCTTTATCTTTTAAAGAAAAAGGAAATAATTTTAGCTTGACAATTTCATTTGTACATTGTTGGTCATTAAAGGTGACACATACATCTTCGAAGTCTTTTAGAAACGAGTAAGCACTTTCCGATTCCAACCCATAGAAATTTGGAAGCAAAGCTATCATACCTGGTTTAAAACGAAAGTTGTTTGCATTGAGAGGAAAAATAAAACAAGAGGGTGATGAGCTTCGAGTTGGTTGCAAGTAGTCACGCATGGTGCGTACTTGTCTGTTCTCATCTTCAGCATGAACACTTTCATTGTCAGCCATGGTAGGAGTTGTATTAGAAAGATTACCTGAAAAAGTTTCACAATAAAATCTAACTAAACGACGAGATCTAAAATCACGTCGCCAAACAATCATAAAACAAAGTTAATAAACAAAATTAGGCGGTATAACCAGCCAATAAAAATAAATATATACAAATTAGGCGGTATAACCAGCCAATAAAAATAAATATACTTATAAATTAGGCGGTATAACCAGCCAATAAAAATAAATATACTTATAAACTTATATACTTAGTATTGCTTCCCCGGCAACGGCGCCAAAAACTTGATGGAAACTCAATTAAGAGTTGTAAACCCAAGTGCAGGTTATGTTCAAGTAATAAATTCTCGGGTGTCCGAGGTCGAACCACAGGGAAGCGTATTAGTAAGTATAAGTTTATAAATATATAAGAAAAAGAAAGTAAACAAGATATTAGGGAATCAACAACAAAACAAAATAAACAAGATATTAGAGAACAAAATAAATAAAATAACATAAAAGAAATTAAACAAAATATAAAAAACAATAAGAAAGGATGTTGAGGTTAGAGAATCCACTCTTGGTGTTATGCTAAGATTAATCTTGTTTTATTACACAATTGAAATCCACACATAAGGGAGGTTCCAATCGGAAGGTTTAGCAATTCAGTCCAAATTGTCCAACGTCCATAGCATATGATATTATGTTCATTTGGTGTCCTCAAAACTCATAAAAAGAGTCCAAGCATTCCTTATGCCAAGGTATATGTCTACAACAAATCAAGGTTATGAAACCAAGCATTTACTGTGCCATTTTCATTGTCAATAATGAATCAAGATCTCTACTTTGCAAGTATGATTTTAAACCAAAAGAAAATATTATCTATGCTAGTGCTTATAAATGATGATTCATTTTAGCTCATGTTTAAGAGACTAACCTTAGCATTTACCAAGAGCTTCACCTCATCACCTCAACAATATGATTAGAAACACATACTAGATATGAATAAAATGAAAAGAAATGTAAGAAGAAAAAGAAAACTAGAGAAAGGAAAGAAAAAGAAAACTTAGAGAATTTTATTACAATGGCTATCCTACCAATGTATCAATCTCTTCCAATACTCATCCAAGGCCCTCTATTTATACACATTTTGGAGGGCTAAATGACAAGAGACAAGCTTTACAAATTTCAAAGGTAGGTATAATAGGTGGGTGCATTTTTCTAACAATTTTCGTCATATTGTATGACAATTCTGATCAGCCAGCTTGATGGTCGATTTTGTCAATGTTGGAGGCTCGATCTGATAAAATGGTCTTCTAGAAAAATATACCCCTATCAGTTACGGATCCATAGCCGTTGGAATCAGATCATTTGCGTACGTGGATCGGACGATATGGTCAAAATACCAAAACGGTGCAGAACAGACGTCATTGCACATCAGCCAACTTGATGGTCGATTTCGCTAGGGAAAACGACTCCGTTTCAAGAAGTGTAAAACATGAAAAAGATAGATATGCCTCTTAGCTTTGCAGGGATACAAAGTTCAGCCTTATTGCTTCAGTGAAACTCGAGATATAGCTGATATGGCAAAAGGTGTCGGAACTGGAACTGAACTGGATTTGCCCTTAATTCTAGTAATCTGAAATCACTCAAAGAAACTTGTGAAAAACACCAAATTACATAAAAATATAAAAGATCATAAACACAATTAGACTAAACAATAATAACTCGTATTTGACACAAAACAATAATAAAACATAACTAAAAACTATATAATTATACGAGTTATCACAATGTCTCAAGTATTGCAGAAACGGTCAAGTCAAGACGATCCTTGCAGACGCTAAGCCATTTACTATAGCAGAAGCACATTTCGCAGATGCAAAGTTTTATCTAAAAGATGCATTTATCGAAGAAGTAATGTCCAACCCGATGCAAGAATTAAAGCAAAAGGGAAAGAATTTGGCTTCTTCCACAGTTGGAGAAGATGAACTTGCTCAAGGTTTAAAGGATCTGACTCTTCCCCTCACTAACTTAGAAGAATCAAGAGGCCTTATACCTCCACTGCAATGATTTGTTAGACCAGTAGAAGAATCTCTTTGCGAACATCAGGATCTTCCTACTCATCGAGCTAAAGATTTTGATCCTAATGCTTATAGGTTGCTTGTCAAAGCTGGATATAAACAAGAGGATGTTGCAAAATTGGCTCACGAGACAAAAGAGCCTAGCAAAGAAAAGCCGCAAAGTTCATTCAAGATCCGACAGGTCTGGCAAAAGAAGATTGATCACATCGGAACTTCTAGAGAGGGGCTTGGATATTCTCCATTAAAATTGAAGATTCATAAACAAACTTCGAGGTACATAAATGTGGAGGAAGTTCCCGAGGAGCAAGAAGATGCAGTGAAGCCACCAGGACTTTCAGTGTTTGATCGCTTGGGGGCACGCTCAACACGATGTTCAGTGTTTGATCGTTTGAGCATTCAATCATCACGAAGGTCAGTTTTTGAACGAATGGGAGAAAAATGCAGTGAAGTTTCTGTAAGTAAACCAATTTCCATTCAGTCAAGGCTTGGAAGTCTGTACTCTGAAGAAGTTAACTGTGGCCGAAAAAGAAAGTCTTCCACTTTAAAGGAATCAAGAGATTTTCACAGCAAAATTCCTTCTCGAATGAAAAGGCAAAGCGAATGGAAGGTAACTACTGGTGAAGTTTTAAAGGCTAGAAAGCACACAGTGGTTATAACCAAATCAGTCTCATCCTCAGAGGAAGAAGAACTTGAAGAAACAGAAATCCTTACTTCTAACCATGTATCTGTAAAAGAAACTGGTGAAAAATCTCAAGAAGAAGAAGCCCAAGAAGCCCCTTCGTCTTTTGAAGAAGGAAATCAAGCTACTATTGATGAGTTAAAGGAGGTTAACATCAGCACTAGTGAAGATCCACGACCGATCTTTATTAATGCTTGCTTATCACCAGAAGAGGAAAAAGCCTATCTTGATCTTTTGATAGAGTATCGAGATATCTTTGCTTGGACTTACAAAGAAATACCGGGACTTGATCCAAAGGTAGCTATGCATCATTTGGCTGTCAAGAAAAGTGTCCGACCTATCAAACAAGCTCAACGACGTTTCCATCCTGACTTGATCCCCCAAATTGAAGCTGAGGTCAATAAGCTCATCAAAGTTGGCTTTGTTAGAGAAGTCAAATATCCCACTTGGATCTCAAATATTGTTCCAGTGAGAAAGAAAAATGGTCAACTTCGAGTTTGTGTAGATTTTCGAGATTTGAACAATGCTTGTCCAAAAGACGACTTTCCTCTCCCTATAATAGAAATAATGGTTGATGCTACAACTGGCCATGAAGCTTTGTCATTTATGGATGGACCGTCTGGTTATAATCAAATTCGCATGGCTCCAAGAGATGAAGAACTTACCGCATTTCGAACTCCAAAAGGAATATACTGTTACAAAGTTATGTCGTTTGGGTTAAAGAATGCAGGTGCTACTTATCAAAGAGCAATGCAAAAGATCTTTGATGATATGCTTCACAAGAATGTCGAATGTTATGTTGATGACTTGGTAGTGAAGTCAAAGGAAAAATCCAATCATCTTGCTGATCTTCGCCAAGTGTTTGAAAGATTGCGCAGATACCAATTGAAGATGAATCCGCTCAAGTGTGCGTTCGGAGTATCCTCGGGCAAGTTTTTGGGGTTCATCGTACGAAATCGTGGGATTGAGATCGATCAATCAAAAATAGATGCAATCATGAAAATGCCTGAACCGCGCAATCTGCATGAACTTAAAAGTCTGCAAGGGAGATTGGCATATATCCGACGCTTTATCTCAAACTTGGCTGGTCGATGTCAACCATTTAGCCGTCTAATGAAGAAGGATGTCCCTTTTGTCTGGGATGAGGCCTGCAGTAATGCTTTTAAGAGCATTAAGACCTTTTTGTTACAACCACCTATTCTGAAGGCACCTATACCAGGACAGCCGTTAATCCTTTATATTGCTGCACAAGAACGTTCCTTAGGAGCATTATTGGCACAAGAGAATGATGAAGGAAAAGAAACTGCACTCTACTATCTTAGTAGAACTCTTAATGGCGCTGAATTAAATTATTCTCCCATTGAAAAGACTTACTTGTCATTGATGTTTGCAGTTAAAAAGCTGAGGCATTATTTGCAAGCTCATTCTGTTCGTTTGATTTCGCGAGCAGATCCCCTCAAATATCTCATGTCCAAGTCTGTGCTCAGTGGAAGATTGGAAAAATGGGCTCTTTTGCTACAAGAGTTCGATATTACTTATATTCCACAAAAGACTGTTAAAGGGCAAGCACTTGCCGATTTCCTTGCAAACCATCCGATTCCAGATGATTGGGAATTCTCTGAAGATCTCCCAGATGAAGATGCTCTTTTCATCGAAATTCCCAGGCCATGGAAACTATTTTTCGATGGGGCTGCCCGTCAAGATGGAGCTGGAGCAGGTGTTGTCTTTGTCACTTCAGAAGGAGATGTATTGCCTTATGCATTCACTCTCATTGAAAACTGTTCCAACAATGTAGCAGAATACCAAGCTCTGATCATTGGATTGGAAATGGCAGTAGATATGAAGATCACTCAACTTAAAGTGTTTGGGGATTCCGAATTGGTCATCAACCAACTCCTTTCACTTTACGAAGTTAAGAAGTCAGACCTCTTACCATATGTCAACTATGCGAAGAAGATTCTAGAATGGTTTGACAATGTAAGCTTGGAACATGTACCAAGAAGAGAGAACAAGCAAGCAGATTCTCTAGCTAATCTAGCATCAGCTCTTGCCATGCCAAGTGTAGAAGTGAAAGTCCCTCTTCGCAAACGATAGATTTTGCCTCCAGTTGATTTTAAAGATAACAATACGGAATCCAATGTTGTTTCAGTTTGCGAAGTTGAAAAAGAAGACTGGAGACAACCATTGATTGATTATTTAGAGCATGGGAGGCTACCCAATGATCCAAGGCATAAAACAGAAGTGAAACGTCGAGCTCCTCGATTTATTTACTTCAAGGGTACGCTCTATCGCCGCTCTTTTGATGGTGTCTTCCTTCGATGTTTAGGAGAAGATGAAGTATCCAAAACCTTACAAGAAGCTCATTCAGGAATTTGTGGTGCACATCAGTCTGGAGCTAAATTGCACTTTCAAATTAAAAGGATGGGATACTACTGGCCAACAATGGTAAAGGATAGCATGGACTACTCCAAGAAATGTCAAGCTTGTCAGTTTCATGCAAACTTCATCCATCAACCTCCTGAACCATTACATCCGACAGTCACATCTTGGCCGTTCGATGCTTGGGGACTTGATTTGGTAGGACCATTACCTAAGAGTTCACTAGGGCATATGTATATACTTGCCGCTACAGATTACTTTTCAAAGTGGGTAGAAGTGGCACCTTACAGGGAAGTAAAAAAAGAAACTGTTGCAACTTTTATCAGGACAAACATCATTTATCGGTATGGTGTACCTCGTCACATCATAACTGATAATGGGAAGCAGTTTGACATGAGCAAATTATGTGCACAGTTTGACTTCAAGCAGTACAAGTCTTCAATGTACCATGCTCCAGCAAACGGATTAGCAGAAGCTTTTAACAAGACTTTGTGCAATCTTCTCAAAAAAGTTGTTAACCGTTCAAAGAAAGATTGGCATGAAAGGATAGGAGAAGCTTTGTGGGCTTATCGAACTACATATCGCACACCAACTCAAGCCACTCCATATGCACTTGTTTATGGTGTAGAAGCTGTTCTGCCACTTGAGCGACAAATTCCATCATTGAGGATTGCAATCCAGGAAGATCTTTCTAGTGAAGACAATGTACGCTTACGTTTGGAAGAATTAGAAGCATTGGATGAGAAAAGGTTGGAAGCCCAACAACGCTTGGAATGCTATCAAGCTCGACTATCCAAAGCTTTTAATAAGAAAGTCAAGCAGCGATCTTTCCAAGTTGGAGATTTAGTCCTTGCTGTAAGAAGACCCATAAATACTTCACATCATATTGGCAACAAGTTCCTTTCAAAATGGGATGGACCATACGTTGTTCGAGAAGTTTATACCAATGGTGCATATAAGATCGTTGATCAAGATGGTGTCAAAGTTGGACCAATCAATGGAAAGTTTTTGAAGCGTTACTATGCTTAAAGAAGATATTGCTCCTAAGCACGAGCTTAAACTGTACATTAAAAAAAAAAAAAAAGAAAAAAAGATGAACTACGTTATGACTTGATCCTTCAAATTCGAGGGTACATAGGCAGCTTGGTTTCATTGCCAAGTTCAGTCCAAACAAAAAAAAAAAAAAAAATTGATTCAAATATTATCTTTTGTTCACTTGAAAGTATCATGATAATTCTCCATTCAAATTTCATGATTCAAATTATTTTTCAAGTAAAACAAATCTTTTGCAAATTAAAGATCTTTGGGAATTTAATTTGTAGTCCATACATGATGCAAAAATGCTTCAGAAAGTGCAAAAGAAAGATGATATATGGAGAAAAAGAAATTTAACTTCATTTCAAACTTGAAAAGAACTTACAATAAAAAAATAAAATAAAAAAAACTAGCAAGCCTAAGAACTAATATAAATTTCAAAAAAAAAAAAAAAAGTTACATCAAAAGGGATTCAAGGCTTCCATTTGAAATTCTTCAAGTCGTCTCGAGAGGCTTCCAACATACTTCGCAACAAATCAAAGTTTTTGGCTTCATCCTCAGTAAGGGTAGTAATAGACTCAACAGAATTCATCTCTTCACGAATCTTGGAGGTGTCGGTTCTTCTTCTTTTCAGTTCATCTTCGGTTTCTTGGAGTGAAGACTCAAGTCTATGTTTTTTGCGTTGCAAAGTAATGAACTCTTGCTCTATATCTGCCAAGTTCGACTGCAGGGTGTTAAGGTTCTCAACAGTCTTATGTTCGAGTAACATTGAATCTTTAAGTCGAATTTCAAAGGCTTGAAGTCTTTCAATTCTATCCTTGGATGAAGAAATGGAAGATTCAAGCTCATTAAACTTCTGGACTTGTGTAAAATAGTCTTCCACCATGCCTTTCAATAAGGATGAATCAACGGACTTAATTGCTTCTATTGCATCAAAGATCTTGTGGACATCACTAGTAAGTGAAGGAACCCGATCAAAAGAAGCGCGAATAATCCTTGGTTGAATGCTTTCCCACAAAATAGTTGCAAGCTTCAACTGACTATCGGATATCACTTTTTCAGCACTAAACTTAGAAAATTCTGGAAGGGCGAGATGACTAGCTTCAATAGGAGGGCCTGTGGCAGTCTTCACTATAGGCGAAGTATTATTAACAATCACATTAGGGCAAGCATCTTCTTGGTTAGAAATAGTACTTGAAACATTATTTCTGATCTTAGCTGCAAGTTTGTTGAACTCATGCGAACTAGAAACTGAAGCTTCACTTTTGGCGGGGGATATATCACCTTGAAAGGATTCCCTTGGCCTGGTTCGCTTCCAATGTCTGTCATGATCACTCTCATCAATTGAATCTTCAACGATCGCATTATGCTTCCCTTCGATGACCTTCGGTAAAACCCTTTGTATTTCATCAACTAATGACACTGATCGAGGAACTTCTTGTGAAGTCTTCACATGCTCCTCTGTTAAATCTATGGTGGACGAGACTTTGGCTTTATTGGATTTGTCTTGCGAAATCTCTAAAGACTTTTTCTTAACATCCTTTGGAGGTTTTCTTCTCTTCGATGGTGATGTACGGATGCTCGAAATCAAAATATCAATAGAATGCTCAAGATATGGCTCATGAACTTTCGACCACCATTCCATGTATCTTGCGGTTGCATGATCATTAGGATTTAGAGAACGAGCTGGAGAGATCAATCTGGACTTTGTATGAGAACGAGTGCAAATTCTCCAAAACCTACATAAATCATCCACAGATCCAAAACGAATATCTTCCTTAAGAGCTCCGGGAATATCTTGACAAAACCCAAATTGTCTCCCAAATCGATGAGGACTGTAAGGTTCCACAATGATGGCTTGGTTACATCGAGCAGGCAAATAGCTCGAACGAACATTAACAAGGTAGCCATGATTGATCTTACTAAGAGTGTCATCATCAACAATCACTTCATCTCTATTCCTGGGATATAAATTAGCATTCCACACTATGCCACTATGAATCAACTTGCGGGCGTCATAATCCTCAAAGTATTTGGCTCCACCTTCTCCTGAAAACTTGCTCATCAAAGGCCCATAGACATCATCTGGATTTTTAAAATGAGTCCGGAAGTAATAACTTAGCCACCCATAAATATAGTGAATTGGAAAACACGCATCTGAAGAGCCCGCTTGAGCGGAAAGTGTAATTCGGTTTAGTCCATGGTAAATATTGGCTAATACTGGGACCGCGAGATTAACAGTTCTCCCAATCGCCATCAGGCTGGCTATCTTAAATGTCTCTGGCCGAACAAATTCTGAATCTTTACTTGGAAAAACGAAAACACAAATCCAACAAGAAAGGAAGGCAGCTAAATAAGTGTCTGTTGTTAAACTGTCTTTGATCCCAAGTGTAGTGAATGCTCCATCTCCTGCCATTCCCCGACCTTGGTATTTCCGAAGAATCCCAGTAGGGTTATGTGTAGCTTTTGGACGAACAAGCTTCTTTGCTTTTCGAGCAGGTGGTTTGGTGTAACGCAATTTCCCTTGAAACCAAAAATTGATCCAATCCTCAATAGACACCCTATCCTCCTTGCCTTGCTTCAAAAGATGGAATGCAGCAAATAGATATTCACAACATCTCGGGATGAATCTTCCCTTGTTATCAAAGCCAGTCAATTCGGCAGCACAAGGAATGACTTCATCATAAAATATGCCGTGAATAGGTAAACCGCCTAGTCTATGCAAATCCCATAAGGAGATGGAAGCTTCCCCAGTAGCAAGGTGGAGAGTATTGGTAGCCGGGCACCAAGCTTCACAAAAAGCGCGAATGACGTCCTTGTTGTGATCATAAGTGTATAATGATGCATAAACAGCATCATATATACTAACAGTCGTTAAATTTTTGTTGAAGTGGTACAACACATCTTCAGTCCATTCCCAGTACTTTGGTATGTAACCAAACTCTCCAAAAATCTTGAAGGAAAATCCCCAATATGATCTTTCGGAAATGATACGGCTTCCCAACGTGTCAAACTTCTCATGATTAGAAGTATTGACGTGAAGACTAGACTGAAGAGATCTCGCCTTTGAAGAAGATTGTGAGGTTGGAGAAAGTTCTATCGACCAATCTTCTAGAGTGGCAGGAAAATCAAATGATTTCCAAGCGGATTTATATCTACCCGATATGGGCTTGTCGATGGAGAGATATAATCCTTCTTTTATGTCTTCGTCTTCCTTGGAAAGAATCACAAGATAATCTTTGTGATCTTTGAAGTACACCATGATAATTCTACAAAAAAAAAAAATGTGTCAAGATAGGTAAAACAAAAAATAAAAAAATAAAAAATAAAAAATAAAAAAATAAAAAATAAAAAAATAAAAAAAATATATATTATGAGATAAGCTGGTTGGCGATGCGGTGGTATTGGTAGGCTGGTAACTTAATTAAAACGCTATTATTATCACAAAAGCAAGCACTTGTTCTCTTCAACAGTTACTTTCCCTTCTCAATTATAAAGAAATTAACCAAGCCAATTATTCCATATCTCAGCTAATTTTGTTTTTTAGCCTACAAATGCTGCCGTTTCGTTTCCAAAAACACCCAAAACCCACTTTTTTGTTGCCTCTCCTGTTTCATCCCCCAACAATGGCAGCATCAAGTTTCTCTCTTGCTTTGACCATTGCTGCCATTCTCTCTGTCTAGGTCGTTAGTGCTGCCCATCACCACGCGTCGGCGCCATCACCTTCCTCATCCTCTGTGGACTGCTCGTCCCTCATTTCGAAAATGGCGGATTGATTGTCGAGCGGGGGCCAGAAGGAACATGTTGTTCTGGCTTGAAATCTGTGCTGAGAGCTGACCAAATTGATAACACAGGCAGCTCCATCAAGGATATAGGTGACAATCTCGAACCTGCTAGTCCTCTAGCCATGGGAGCTGGCAATATCAATCCCAATAAAGCGTTAGACCCTAGACTCGTATACGATGCTACGGTTCAAGATTACGTGAATCTTCTTTGTGGGCTAAACTTCACAGCACAACAAATTAAAACCATTACAAGATCATCCTCAAACTGTTCCAACCCGTCTCTAGATCTTAATCACCCTTCTTTTATTGCTTATTTCAACGACAGGGGCGCAAAACCAAATTTGAAATCTGTGCAGGAATTTCAAAGAACAGTGACAAATGTTGGAGAAGGAAGCTCCACATACAAAGCAACAGTAACACCAATCAATGAAGTTAAGGTAACTGTCGAGCCAATACATGCTGGTCTTCAAGGCAAAAAAAAAAAAAAAAAGAATCGTAACTCACCCAACGCAGGGATGGTATGCCAAAGCTGGGACAGCTTGATCAGGTTCCTCGTCAAAGTGCTGTAAATCAAGCACCTCGTGCTTAAAGGCTCTCCAAGTTTCAGATGATTTTTTTTTTGGTTAATCTGCATATTGACACCTTTTGTTAAGCTATGAATTGCTGAGAATACACACTAGTTGAAAAAAAAAAAAAAAGAGAAGAAAAAGAAATCACCTGTTAAGCTCTCCAACATAGCAACCTTTGACAATTAATTTGATATGCAAATTAGCTTGAGAAGGCCTTGCTTTTATAGGGGAAATAATTCAAGTCCCATGTGGTCAAGGAATAGAACTTCTAATTGCATTAGAATTTCTTTAAAACTGGATGTTGAGTTTTAATTGAAATTAATTTGAGCAAAGAAGCGATTAGATCAAACTCAAATTCTTTGGAACTGTAGAAAGTTTTCAAACTGTGAACTATATTTTGCATGGGCTATTGGGTCCATTTACCAATTAAATACTTTGAAGGATATTTTAAGTTGGGCCTAAATCTCATTTGTGTCCACAATATGACAAACTTTTGTTATGGCCTAAATTCCATTTATTACGTGGGCCAATATTAGTCCATATTTACTTTACATAGGCCAATGTTGGCCCGATATCCATTTTTTTTGATACACCATTTAGGGTGGGCTAATCTTCTATTCATGGTCCATTTTGATGCATAGGAAATTATATTTGCTAAATCAATTTTTTCGTCTCATATACAAAATTATATGAAGATAATTAATTGATGTAGATAAATTTCAAGACTTGTCTACTTGCTACACTAAAAAAAAAAAAAAAAAAAATTCGTGTACGTAGCCAAGTCTTGAGGGGGCATTTGTAGAAGGAGAAAATTTGTAACCAATTACAAATTGCCACGTGTTAATTGAAATTTCTTTTAATTAAGAAATTTTCAATTAAATTATACATTACCATGTGAAATTGATAATATCATATTATAATTAATTATTTTATAATTAATTAAATATGTACACATGGTTTGACCAATCAAATTGCAAGGATTCATATGTTATCCAATCAAATTTCATCCATGTGTCATAATTATTTTACCTCTAATTAAATTAAATTAATTAAGAGATAAATAATAAAATTTTATCTCTAATTAAATTAAATTAATTAAGAGATAAATAATAAAGTCTTATCTCTAATTAAATTAAATTAATTAAGAGATAAATAAATATTTTATCTCTAATTAAATTAAATTAATTAAGAGATAAATAAATATTTTATCTCTAATTTAATTAATTAATTAAGAGATAAATACATATTTAATTGATTAATTAAGAGATAAATAAATATTTTATCTCTAATTTAATTAATTAATTAAGTGATAAAAAATAAATATTTTATCTCTAATTTAATTAATTAATTAAGTGATAAAAAAATAAATATTTTATCTCTAATTTAATTAATTAATTAAGGGATAAATAATGAAGCTTTATCTCTAATTAAATTAATTAAGAGATAAATAAGGAGGATGAGTTCTTTTAAAACTCTCTTTCACCTGGCTAGCTACCACTATAAATAGAGACCTCCTCTTAACACAAATTCACAATTCAGAAAGCCTGAAGAGAAAAAGATTTTGAAGAGCCAAATCCTCTCAAAATTCTTAAGAAGAAATTAGAGAAATTCTAAGAACGCGGTGCTTGTTCTTGAGAATTCTCTAAGAAGCTGCTCTCCGATCTTGTTCATCGAAGGAAAGGAGATAATTCCTGTTTTTCAAGACCAAGTCTAGAAGACCCTTGAAGCAGATCTTACCGATTCAAGATCAAGTCGTGAAGACCCTTGGATCAAAGTTTTACTGAAGAAAAGAATCAAAGGATTTCTTTCTTTAAGAATATTCAGAGATTGTAATCTCAAAGTTCGATTAATAAAATTCTTATTTGACTGCAAATTTTACTTGTCATATTTTTGACGCAAAATTTGTGTGTACACTAACATTAGGAACCCTTTCGCCAACATTTTCATGGTTGGCAAACCTGCTGAAAACTGCCTCTCTGCCGGTGTCTTCTGCATGTTTAAGCCCATGGAGTGTTGTGGCAATTGCGGATGCCTTTATCCTGTAGGGATCTGCGTCGGAACGGGCTGCTAATTGGTATCTGTTGTTCCAATCCGAAGATGGAACTATCATCGCTTTCCATCTTCGTTTTCCAGCTGAATAATGGTTTGCTTGTGTCCCTGTTTGTTTTTGTTTTTGCAAAAACATGCAGCTGCTGTTGTTTCATGCTTTTGTTATTGCTGGTATTTATAGTCGTTGTTGTAACGTTAAATAAATTACCAATAAAATATCTTTTATTGGTGAAAGTTTCCGTATTTGCATGTTATTACGAAGAAAGGATTGTGATTTCTAGTAACAATTGAAAATGTGATTACGAAATCTTTTTACATTTGTAACAACTTTTAATTAATAATCGCTACTTAATTGAATTTTTCTAATATTATATACGACAACTTTTGTCGTTGCGAATTCTTATAATATACGTAACGAGAAAAAAGTTGTTGTGAAATCTTGATCTATTTCATGAATTGAAGCTAAGGAAAACTGGAGCAAGTCATCGGGGATTTGTAAATTTATATGCAGCGTTTATATTCAAAATATTAATTTCTATTTTTTTACTGAGTGACTATACTATCTTTGAAAAACTAATCTCCCTCCCATGCCTCTCTCCTCTAAATCGGTAAAAATAACGTGGCCAATCCTAAGCAATTTAGGGCTTATTTTTTATTTGTAAATTTTCGTAATCAACACACTAATCTCCTTCTCAGGCATCTTTATTTGCGGCAACCCAATGTCTTCTGTCAATTTAGGGTTTTATTTTTTATTTTTAAAGCTACATACGGATTCACCTATGAAAGACCCCATCCTTATGAAAAGCCTTGAATTGAAAGAGTTATAATGATTAACACCAAAAAATCTAGTCCACTCTTCAGCTTCTCTTGGTCTTGATTTGAAAATACAAGCAAATTGGGTCCTAGAATTTCTTGCATTTCACAAGGATATCCCCATTACGATTGGATCTAAGAACCTGTTGTAAAATTCTAGAAAGAGTCAGAGCAAGTCTTGAAGCTCTATCAATTCTGAATTCATCTAGATTGCTGACCACTGGATTCCTTATCAATTCATATAGAAAGCTTGAGCTCTCTCATCTGCTTGTTTGTCTTTTGTATTAACAAATTCTTATTTAGACTTTTCAGCATCATTTGAACAATCATAATATTGGTAACATAATCATATACAAAGAGTGATTCATTTCTAGATTTATAACTTTCAATTTGTTTGTCATTGTTGTTAGATCAAACTAAAGTTTGCCTGACAAAAAAAATCTGGTACAGGGTCTAGTTTTTTTCTATCAATGAATCAAAATTGGGATAGAACCATTGTGCTGGAACAGCTAATCTGGTTTCTGGTTTTCTGTAGGATACTATCATGAAACCTGCTGTGATGATTGGAATTGAGGATCAGATCTTTAATCAGTATTTTTGCATCTTGGTGAGGAAGACGAGGAAGTATCTTTGCATCTCTGCAGCTGAAAATTCAACAACACATTACATATGAAGTCTAACAACTACTTTATGATTTTTTTGGTCTCACAAATTGTAAAATCATAATTAACATATTATTGCTACTTGAATTTAATAAAAACAATGCTAAACCTTTTTGTCAAAAGTTTTGCGCACAACTCAGTTACAATAACCTAATTCAACAAAATTCTTTGTAGCTTTTCACGTTTGATTCATTGAATGAAATAAATTGCAATAAAATCAAATAGTTATTGATCAGAGATGAGTTTAAACCTTTTAATCAGAAGTGTTGGTTTACTAGGACCCAACCCAGTTACAATTAGGGATGTAATCGAGCCGAGCCGAGTTCAAGCTGTAAGGAGCTCGAGCTTCACTCGAAATTCGAGACTCGAAACTCGGCTCGAGCTTGATTCGAGATAAAACTCGAACTGCTCGAACTCCCTCGATTAGGCATATTTACCTAGTAAAAATGAGCTCGATTCCCATACTTGACTTCAAACTAGATTATTTATGCTCGAGCTTAAGCTCGAGTTCGAATTGAGATTTTTCAATACTAATTAAAAATAAAAAAGCTCGATTAGGCTTGCGAGCTACTCGAGTCAAGCATTAGAATACTTGAATTCGGCTCGCTCGGTATTTCGAACTGCTCAAGCTCGTCTCGACAATGACCGAGTCGAATTCGAGTTATTTTATAGCCAAACCCGAATAGCTTGCAAGCACATGTGTCTCATTTACACCTCTAACTACAATAACCTGATTCAACATAATTGTTTGTAGCTTTTATTACAATATTTTGAGCTTACGTTACGTTTAGTTCATTGAATGAAATAGGATTGGAATGAAAAAATTATTTTATGGTAATAAATAGAGTGAAATAGTTATTGAGTAGTTTGATTCATGAAATAGAATAGCTATTATGACATTATTTTTATATTTGGTTGGCATGAATAATATATGCAACGTGAAAGCTATTATGACATTATTTTATGGTAATAAATAGAGTGAAAGCTTCCCAAATCATCCTTTTTAAACGACATAAGCTTTGACTTCATCGTGTTGAAGAGGTCTTCCTGATGAAAGTAAGTTCTTTTTTGATATTTAAGATTGTCAGTTTGATCCCTGATCACTAAAATTAAGATTCAATTATATATGAGATAAAAACACTTATATAATAATAATTGAGAAAAAAAAATAAACACTTATATGAAACAACCAAATGTCATAAAAGAGATAACAAGAATTTATTGCAATAATGTTTTAGATAATAGAGGTGAATATCAAGGATACAAGAAACAAATGTAGAGTTGTAGGTTGTAGATGCCCCAGATGCGGAATATCTTGGACCCTTCCTTCTTCAATTCATCTGAAATTTCTCTTGAGTGAGCAAATTACTTGGGTAATCTCTCGGCTTTCGTAGTTGCATCAGACTGAGTTTTTCCCCTTTCTTTTGATTTTCTGATACTTTCTCCCCCTTTACACGGAGCATTGATTCAATCCTTAATTAGTACTTGAACCACCCTTTGCGGGTTTTCAACCCAAGTGTCCCCTATTCGGTATTAAGTCGCCCTTTGCGGGTTTTCGGCTTAAACCTCTCCTTTTACCTTATTTTTTCATTCTCATTTTTTTTTGTTCTACCATGCATCTGAGAATTCTAATGCTTCCAAGGTAAAAATGTCAATTCAAAAGATGAGATGAATTCTGAGAAAAACCCTTCAAATTAAATATCCATGCTTGATCAAAATGGAGTTCTAAAAGCACGTAATGTAGGCCAAGGTTCGGGTTTAGAAAGAAAGGGTAAATAGGCCCAAATTGTGTTTAATGGTGATTGGATCAAGGATCATTTCATGAAGAGGATTCATTCTTGAAACATTCCTTTTTTTTTGAATTTTCTTCTTTTTTGGAATCTGTTTCTTTCATTCTTGGCTTTCATTTGACATTCTTTGATTTCACACTCTTTTTTTTCGATGGCTATTTTCACCATGATTTTTGGGAGGTTATTTTTTCTCGCATCTGCCCTCCAGTGTAGAAGGTGATCCTTGATCAAGGTTCAAAGAAAGAATGAACTCCTAAGGCTTAAAGGGGTGACTAGGGATAATTTCTTCTTAGTGGAAGGAGTATGAATGATGGCCATTCATCATATCAAGCACGAATATTCTCATTGAAAAGCAATCCTCAGGGAAATAGATATATAGAATTTTCATTTTTACATTTGGAATCATTCGAATTTCCATGTGCACAGTACACACTTTTCTTTTTTCTTCTACTTTTTTTTATTCTTTTTCTTCTTCAAGCATAATACTTCTTCAATTTGTCAGCATTCACGGGATTTCTCAAGTCATCCCCATCCATCCGAGTTAGAATCAATGCTCCTCTAGAAAAAGCTCTCTTTACCACGTAGGGCCTTCCCAATTTAGAGCCCATTTCCCCCGTGGATCCTTCACTATAGGGAGAACTTTTCTTAGTACCAACTCTCATTCTCAGAACTGCCTAGGACGAACCTTCTTGTTGTGGGCTCGAATCATCCTTTTCTAATACATCTGTCCATGGCAAATTGCTTTCATCATTTTCTCTTTGATTAGATTCAACTGTTCATAGCGAGCTCTAACCCACTCTGCCTCTTCTAAATCAACCTCCATCAAAACATGAAGGGAAGGGATTTCAACCTCAATAGGTAACACTTCCTCCATTCCATATACCCAAAAAAATGGCGTGACACTCGTAGACGTGCGGACCGAGGTACGGTATGCGTGAAGAGCAAAAGGCAATATCTCATGCCAATCTTTGTACACATCGATCATCTTTTCAACGATCTTCTTGATGTTCTTATTGGCTACTTCTACTACCCCATTCATTTTCGGATGATAAGGTGCCAAATTATTATGCGTGATCTTGATCTGAGTACACACTTCTTTCATCATCTTATTGCTCAGATTGAGAGCATTGTCTGAAATGATTCTCTCTGGCAACCCATACTGGCATATAATTTCCTTCTTGACGAAACTGCATACCACTGACTTCGTTACATTAGCATAAGAAGCAGATTCCACTCATTTTGTGAAGTAATCTATGGCCACTAGGATAAAACGATGTCCGTTTGAAGCTTTCGGTGTAATAGGCCTGATCATATCCATTCTCCACATCGAAAATGGCCATGGTGTAGTCATGACATGCAATGGTGATGAAGACACATGAATCTTATCTGCATATATCTGACATTTATGGCACTTCTGGGAATAACTAATACAATCTCCTTCCATCGTTAGCCAATAATATCCTGCCTTCATATTCTGTTTAGCAAGCATGTGAACATTAGCATGATTGCCATATATCCCTTCGTGGACTTCTTCAATGATTCTCCGAGCTTTGGCAAACCCGACACACCTCAATAGAACTTGGCCTTTCCCTTTCTTGTAGAGAATCTCACCATCTAAGACAAAACCCATTGCCAATCTTCTCAGAGTCCTCTTATCATTTTCTATTACTTGTTCAGGATACCGTTGACTCTTGATGTATTGCAAGATGTCGTAATACTAAGGGAGGCCATCCGCTTCTTCTTCAATACTCAGGCAATGGGCAGGAGAATCGTATATGCTCATCTTTATTGGCACAACTTCGGCCCTTTCATTTACTTTAAACATTGACGATAAAGTGGCCAAAGCATCTGCCATTCGGTTTTCTTCTCGAGGGAAGTAGTTGAAACTCACTTCTTCGAATTCCTCTATCAGACTCAGTATGAGCTCTCGGTATCGGATTAACTTTGCAGCTCGAGTTTCCCATTCTCCCCGTAGTTGGTATATCACTAGGGCTGAATCTCCGAAAACTTCCAATGTTTTGATCTTTCTGTCTACGGCAGCACGAAGGCCTATAGTACACACCTCATATTCAGCTGTATTGTTTGTACAATCAAAATCCAATCTGGCAGTGAAAGGATAACAATCTTCCTCTAGGGATATGAGCACTGCGCCGATCCCGTGCCCCATGGAATTAGATGTGCCATCAAGGTACGTTTTCCATATTTTCTTCTTACGGGAATCTCATCTTCTTGCGAGACACATATCAAGTCTTCATCAGGGAAATCAAAGTTCAAAGGCTCATAATTTTCAATCGCCCGACTTGCTAAGAACTCGGTTACTACGCTGCCCTTTATAGCTTTCTCACTCACATACACAATGTCGTACTCTGACAACAAAACTTGCCATCTTGCCATTCTTCCTGACAGGGAGGGTACTTCCAACATATACTTGATGAGATCTAGCTTAGAAATCAACCACGTCGTGTGGTACAACATGTATTGTCTAAGCCTTCGAGCAGTCCAAGCTAAGGCACAACAAAGCTTTTCTACCGATGAATACTTTAGCTCATACTCTGTGAACTTCTTGCTGAGATTATAAATTTCTCATTCTTTCTTCCCAGTCTTATCATGCTGCCCCAATACACAGCCTATAGATCTCTCAAATACTGATAAATACAGTATCATTGGTTTCTCTGGAACAGGCGACATTAGCACTGGTGGGTTGGATAGATAGTTCTTAACTTTATCAAAGGCGATCTGACACCCTTCATCCCATTCTCCTAGATCACGCTTCCGAAGTAGCTTAAATATTAGATCACACTTGTCGATTAGCTGAGAAATAAATCGAGCAATGTAATTCAATCTTCTTAGAAAGCATCTCACTTCCTTTTGAGTACGAGGCGGTGGCAAGTTCTGGATGGCCTTTACTTTATCTGGATCAATCTTGATTCCAGTCTTACTGACAACAAAACCTAACAACTTCCCTGAAATGACTTTGAAAGTGCATTTTGCCGGGTTTAGTTTGAGTCGGAACTTTCTTAATCTTTCGAAAAGCTTCTTAAGATTCGCAACCTGCTCATCTTCTCCTTGTGACTTTGCGATCATGTCATCAACATAGACTTCGATCCCTTTATTTATCATATCATGAAATAAAGTTACCATGGCTCTCTGGTATGTTGCCCTGGCATTTTTCAATCCAAACGACATCACCTTATAGCAAAACGTTCCCCACATCGTCACGAACGTGGTTTTCTCCATATCCTCCGATGCCATCTTAATCTGATTGTACCCTGAGAATCCATCCATGAAGGAAAACATAGAGCTCTTTGCCGTATTATCCACCAAGGTATCAATGTGAGACAAAGGGAAATTATCTTTAGGACTGGCCCTATTTAGATCCCAGGAATCAAAACACATCCGTACTTTGCCATCCTTCTTCAGAATTGGGACAATATTCGCTACCTATTCTGGATATTTTGCCACTTTTAAGAACTCGACGTCGAACTCCTTTTTCACCTCTTCTTTCACCTTTAACAGCATGTCAGGCCTCATTCTTCTCAATTTCTGCTGAATTGGCTTGCAATCTGGCCTTAAAGGGAGCTTGTGAACCACAATATCGGGATCCAACCTTGTCATGCCTTGGTATGACCATGCAAATACATCGACATATTCTTGGAGTAAGGCTATCAGTTCACACTTTGTTGATGCTGACACTGAGGTCCCAATTTTGACCTTCTTTATTTCTTCTCTACTTTCCAGGTTTACCACTTCTAACGGCTCCTTATGAGGCAAAACTTGCTTCTCCTCTTGTTCTATTATTCTTAATAAATCCGAGGGAAGATCATAATCTTCGACATCTTCATTGACGTTGAAATCACTCGTGCAAATGGGTTTTTCAAAATCAATTTCAAAATTATTGACAGGATGGTCCTCATATTTCGCTTTCGTACACCTATAAATAGGTGAGGAAGAAACAATATAGGAAGGCATATAGGCAAAGAAAGAAAATTAAATAACAAAAATGAAAGAATATGGACACATCAATATGAGGAAAATGCATCGTGATTTTTATTTATTAAGTGAAGAGTTTTAAACCTAAGACCATATAGAAAGATTCTTAATGTCCTTGGGCAGAGACAATTAAGATTGTTTCAAAGTATTACACTGTAGTAGACCTAAAAACTATAGGAAGCTCGGTCGTACTCCAATTTGTTAAATCATAGCCCGGTGGACATGGGCGCACAATCCAACTTGCATTTCTATTTCCCATTCCTTCTTCCCCGGCCATGTAGATTACTATGTCTTGCATCTGTTCTTCCTTGCTCATGTAGAACTTCTCAAAGGCTTGTTCTATCATTACTTACACATCATCAGAATCCTTCTCCCCAAACTCAAAACCAACCGAACGAAAGATGTGAGGGATTGGTGGGAAAGTCATGGGCTCCAACCCATATCCACACCCGAGAGACGGGCTATCCTTCTCTTTCGGTTTTTCCCCATTTGTTTTCTATTTTCGTGAGCTTTTGGGAGATATCCGAGATCGAATCGGTCTTTTTTCCCGGATACTTCAATTGCTTTGGCCATCCCTTGGAGATATTTTCCTAGTCCTTTTCCTGCTCTGCAGCCTTTCCCTACCGTCGTTCTTACCCCCAACTTGGTATTCTTGGATAGTTTCGGCTTTGGAATCTTATGCCCTTCAGTGATGAACACAGCATTAACGAATTCTAGTGACCTGAATGAGCATTCTACAACATCCTCATTTGGTTCTATGTAAGGGGAGTCAGTGGATGCAAAGGCTATGATGTCCTCCTCCCCCGATTCGTTGACTAGGCGCCCTTCCATTTGAAACTTCAATTTCTGGTGGAGAGATAATGGTACTGCCCAGCAGAATGGATCCATGACCTTCCCAATAAACAGTTGTAAGATGGGGTAATGTCCATAACTTGGAAATCAACTTTATAGGTATAAGGACCTGTCTCAAGTGGGACTTCAATGGATCCCATCACTTTCCGTCGGGTGCCATCAAAAGCTCTGACTATAGTGTGGCTTGGTAGCATGTAGGACATGTTGACCGACAGTTTAGACAAGGTCGCCAAGGGCATCACATTTAAAGAAGAACCATTATTCAGGAGCACTCGTGGCAGAATGTGTCCTTTGCAAGTAGTCGTGATATGAAGGGCTTTAGTAGATCCTACACCGTTGGGTGGTATCTCATCATAACTGAAGAAAATGTGATCATTTGCTGTGATGTTCCCTACCAACCGTTCTAACTTCTCCATTGATATGTTGTTGGCCACATATGCTTGATTCAAAATCCTTAGCAAGGCATTTCTATACGGGTCTGAGTTTAGCAATAGTGAAAGGATCAAAATCCTTGCTGGTTGACGGTGCAGTTGTTCTACCATATTGTACTCACTCTGTTTTATAAACTTCAAGAATTCGCAAGCCTCTTTCTCATTAACCGACTCTTTCATCTTGTTAACCGAGGTTGAATTTTTCTCCATTCCCTTTGATTGATCCATCTCTGTATGGATCGGTTCTGCTATTCTTTTACCTTTGTCAAATCCCCCTACCTTTTCCATCGGACTTTGTTCAACGGTTTCAGGGACATAACATCTGCCACTGCGAGCTAGATGTCCTACACCTGTTATATCGGTTGCTATTTGCTGACTTGAAGAGCCCGACGTTACCATACTGCAATCGTATCTTCAAGTATGGGAAAGAAGATGGTAACTCTATAATCAACTTTGGCGTGGTTTCTTCATCAACCAGGATAGCCTTTTCTTTCGGCTCATCATAATAGATAACCAAAAGTCTGCCCACCCTATAACTAGCTGTATTCTCAGTAGTATCTACCTATTCCTATGTTTCTTCATAGAATTGAGCCTCACTTTCATCCATTATTTTCTGAACCTTGGCTAAGAAACTTTCGCACTCTTGTATAGTGTGACCCTCACATCTATGAAATGGACAAAAATCCTCTGTCTTCCTCACAACCATTTTCAAACTGGCTTCATCCTAAACTAACCCATCCTTGACCATTTCAAACCATACTTTTATCTTTGGCGAATTCACCTCACTGATATCCCTTTTTGTCCTACCAATTTCCCTTGACAAAACAGCATTCACCTTGGCCTCTGCGTGATTGGGTAATGGGTTACCCGCAACATTAGGCCCGTTCTTAGATCTGAACTTTACGACCCTAGTATCAATCAAGCTTTGGACTTTTCGTTTAAAAGCGATGCAGTCCTCGGTTGAATGCCCCTGAATTCTCGCATGATATGCGCAGTTAGCATTTGTGTTATACCATTTGGGATACAGTGGTTTCAAGGGTTGAAGGTATACTAGTGCAACGAGCTGTCTCTGTAACAGTTTAGGGTATAACTCACCATAGATTGTAGAAATAGGATCAAATTGAAGTTTTTGATTATTCCTCGGTGCTCTTTGGTCATTGTGAATAATATTCTGGGTGTTTGGTACGGTGTTTTGGGGAATGGCTATTTGCGGGGATATGCCAGTTGGGTATGGTTGTTGCGGTACGACTGTGTAGGGAAAAGGCTTTTGGGTAAAGTGGTTCACGGCAGTGTAGTTGGGATTGTATGCCGGGTAGGGTGTATATGGTGCAGGAGGTGTATAAGGACGGTGATTATAACTGACTGCATGATTTTCCCCTTCTTTTTTTTTGGCAGGGATTGTGTTCTTTGGAGTAGCAGATTCTCCACCTTCCATCTTCCTACTCTTAATGGCGTCTTATACCATTTCACCGGATATGACCATATTCGCAAAATCCTTAGTGGTACTACCCACCAACTTGTCATAGTACGGTGTCTTTAAAGTGTTGATGAAAAGAACCGTAGTTTCTTTACTGGTCAGAGGGGTTGCACCTGAATGACCAAATCTCTCCACCTTTGAGAATACTCCTTGAAGCTTTCAGTAGCTTTTTTTTCCATGTTTTGCAAAGTGAGATGGTCATGCACCATATCAGTCACATGCTTTTAATGTTCCATAAATGCTCTGGCCAAATCCATCCAAGAGCGAATCTTAGTTTGGGTTAACTGATTATTCTAACGGGTTGCAGAACCTGTTAAGCTGTCTTGGAAGCAGTAAATGAGTAGCTTTTTATCTTCATCATGTCCCGTCATTCTATGACAGTACATGGTTAAGTGTGCCGACGGGTTGGTGGTCCCATCATACTTCTCAAAATCTGGCACCTTAAACTTAGGGGGAATTGCCAGGCCATGCACCAGACTCATTTCCTTGGCATCCAAGCTGCCGAACAATTCTGCACCTCCCAATGCATTTAACCTCTATTCCAAAAACTGATACTTTTTCTGTGATTCAACAGATTCAATCTTCTTCAATTTGGCCATCTTTGCTTTCTCTTTCTCAGCGAGCTCTTCAAAATCCGGAACATCAATAGGATCAGTCGAGTCAGCCTCAATGTTAACATTTTTGGGAGCCTGTTTCTGTGCTTCTGCTATCAGTTGGATATAAACAAAAGGCGCTGCCCCTATCGGAAACTCAATTCTAGCATTTTGTGTTGTTTGGCCATTTATTTGCATGGCTTCAGGTCAGCCATCTTGATTTACTACCACTCTTCTTGCAACTGAATTCTCAACCGGCCCTTTCTGCCTAAGCATGGCATTCATAATTTCCATAAGCTTGGCCATATGCTCTCTCGATTCTTCCTAGGATTTAGCCAATTGCTCTTGTAGTTCCTTCTAAGCCCTTTCCATCCTTTCGATACGGGTAGTCTGTTCATTCTCCATAATTCTAGCCTGAGATCTGGTATTATAACCATGTCCCTGGCAACCTTTTCTGTCCTTCGATCGTAACCGTGGCCCTGGCGACCCTGTTCACTCTAGGGGACTCTATCCGGCAACCTTGATCTTCTGCGATGCGAATCGAATCTGGACTGACTTTCGTTATCCTTTTTTGTCTATTTCTCTAGAATCTCTCATTGGCTTTAGGACTGATTTTCCCATTCAGTATTTCTTTCCCCTATTTTCATCTCTTCAGTTTCAGCATACCTCTAGGCCTTCTCATAGAGGTTGTACAGCTTTTTAGGCTTTTTATCTGTCAAGGCATATCACAGGTACTCATGGCGAACACCAAAAACAAAAGCCTGTATGGCCCAATCATCATGCAGATCCTTGATCTTTATTGTGGCGGAGTTGAATTGCCGGATCTACTCTCTCAGAGATTCATTTTCTCTCTGTTTGACTGCTAGTTGGCAGGGGTTTTGAAGGTTGCTTTGTTTGCGAGGAAGTGGGCGATAAACATCCTGCCCAACTTTTCAAAGTTGTCAATGGAGTTTGCTGGTAAGGAGTGATACCAAGTTCTAGCGTGCACTTGTAACATTGTGGGGAACACTCGGCATTTGAGGGTATCGCTTGCTCCAAGCAAGTCCATATAATTCTTGTACTGAATAAGGTGGTCGACAGGGTCCTTGGTGTCGTCATAAGTCTCTTTAGGCAGTTTTACATACGTAGGCACCTGCTCTTGCCGAATCTGTACCATTAAGGGGCTGCTGCCATCACTCATCCATTATATCTCTTCGCTTCTGTCCATCATTATTCCATGCACCTCTTTTCGCAAAGCCACCATTTGGGCCTCGACAATTGCATTAGCCATCCAGATAGTATTCGTTTCGACTTTTCTATTATGTGGTCGCTCGCCTTCCAGAATCAGAGTTCGCCTCTCGGGGGATCCGTCCTGATCGTTTCCCCGTGTCCTATTGTACCCCCCTGGCGACTTCTTTGCGATGACGAGCTACTACTTTATTCTTGCTGGTTAAGATATTGATTCTTTGGAGATCATTGGTTCGTAGAGTAGCTTGGAGTACGGTCTTTTGTTGCTCTGCCAATTGTGCTTGGAGTGTTTGTACTTAGTTCATTAATGCTTGCTGCATTGGGTCTAAGTATGGTAAAGGTTGTGTAAATGAGGGATATTTGATGATCCTAAATTTAGGCCAGCTACTGTTATTGGGTAGCCAGAGGCTGTAAATGTGAATTATGATTGGGGGATGGTAATTCCTGGTTATCTACGGTAGGTCGACATTGGGTGTGAGGGTGATGCTAGCACGTTCCCCAAGCTCGGCCTGGGGGCCCGTGGGGCGACTGGTGGAGGCTCTCGTGCCCAAGAGTGGGCGGCGGCCTCGCTAAGTATTTGAGGCAGCTTCATGGACCATGTCTGGGGTTGTGGAAAGTATTGGGGAGTGGGCTGCTAGTGGGGGGATAAGGTTGGTGAAACCAGGGGCTAGGAAATGGGTAGTTTTGGTAATAATTTGATGCTAATAAGTGTGGGGACATCCCTGGGGAGGAGAATCCATAACTCCCTGCTGGTGAGGGCAATTGGGGGCTAGTGCCAGGGGCACCAGTGCCTGAAGCTTCAGTAGGGTTGTTTTGCTGTGATGAAGGTGGTAGAGACATGGCTCTCGTTCCTATAGACGACGCCAATTGTTGAGGGTCTTTCCGGTGTTGGGTGGTTATCTTGTTGAAGATTCAAGGAAGAAAACTAGAGGATGGCTGTTAAGGGGGCAGAGCAACTGTGTTCCTGGTATTCAAGTGTCTAGAGTCCTTGAGTTGGCCTTCAGGGGACTATTTATACTTTCGCTGACGGGTCGCTGCCCGCCACGTGTCATAGCTTGGCTAGGGGTAAGTGGTCGAGGCCTCACGTGGATTCTGATGTGAAGGGCGGCGATGTGATAGACAAAGCAGTTGTTGGGGAGGCCATGTGTCCTTCTGAAGTGATAGGTGGTAGGGCTCGCCGGGCGATTCAAGGTTAGGTGAGCCCTGACTGGTTCAAATCGTGGCGAGTCCATTTTTGGGCTTTCTACTCTGGTCTAATTGTTGAGGGTTCGTTGGGTTTAATAGTTGGCTTGGAAGGCCCATTAGATCTGGGGGCCTGGAAGGCCTACTGGGTTTAACACGATCCTTTTTCTATCATAATATTTACGACACCAGCCATGATTCCCAGAGTTTGAAGTGTAGAAAAAAAAATCCTATTTAAGTCCTTAACTTTTGGGGTGCATATTAAATTGTCATTCCTTCAATTAGGTTTTTTCGTTTTATTATTATTTATCTACGTGCCAAATGACGTGGATTAATTTTGATAATCGGATCATTTATTCTATTATTTTCACTAAATTCAAAATGAAAAATGCATTAATTATATCATGCTAATTGTGTTACAATTTGATAAATATTAACAAGTGTTTAGTGATACTGATTAAGGTGATTTTTAAGAAAAAAACATTATTAACATATTATTTCTTGAATTTAATAAAAACAATGCATTAAATGTAATTTTTTTTAAATAATAATTTAATTATCTTTAACTAATTCCTATAGACACATTTTAATTCATTTTTTCTCTCTTAAAAACAATTTTTATAATTAATAAATTACTTACATTGAAATTAAGAAAATAGATCATACGTTAATTATTTTAAAAATTTTAAATATCACTTTAATCCAATATTGAAAAAATCGAATTGGATCTGTCGATCGGCCCAGTTCAATCGAGAATTGGTGACTTGGTCGGTTCGACACATACCAAAGAACTGGGGATTCAATAATCCGATAAAAATCGGTTCAATCGGTAAAAAATCGATAAAAATCGGATTAAACTAGTAAAAAATCGGTTTTTGTTATTTTTATTATTTTTTATTTTTGTAAGTCCTCTTAATCATATTTTAAAGATCATTCTATTAAGAAAAATATATATTTTTATTAACTAATTATTATATTTAATACTTATTTAATATCAAAATCATATATTTAATATTTAATTGAATAATTTGATTTAACCAATATCATAATTAATCTACGATAGCGATTTTTTATTCATTGCTTTTGTTGATGCAAGGATTATTAAACTGCGCCCGCTATGAGGTTTTGTTCACTTTGGAGGTCTAAAGACCGTTCTCACGGTTTTGTCCTTTGAGAAAAAACGTCTCATAAGGGAAGGATTGCTTTTACTTAATAAAACCACAGTTCATTCCTTAACTAATCGATGTGAAATTATTTTCCCCCTCAACAGCTTTAATCAACGTTGCTGGCCGGTACATATTTTAGATTATCCTTTATTTTATATTATATAAGTAAACTATTTATGAGGATCCCACTTTTGTTTTTGTTTTTCTCTATTAAGTGTAAGAAAATACGTGGGTCCTAGCTAGGTTTTCAATCTGAAACTTCTTGTTTGGTCAAACATAGAGGGTTCTCATTGTTTATGGTTCATAGTCTATCCACATTAACTGGGTCAACTCAGTCTCATAACAAATAAACAAAGCCATGATCAAGTAAGTTGAATTATTGCTAAACCTTTTAGTAAAAAAATTTCGTGCACTAGGACCCAACTCGGTTACAATAACCTGATTCAACAAAATTCTTTGTAGCTTTTCACGTTTGAATGAAATAGAATTAAAATAAAATCAAATAGTTACTGATAAAAGATGAGATTAAACTTTTTAGTTAAAAGTGTCGGTTTATTAGGATCCAACCCAGTTACAGTAACATGATTCAACATAATTTTGTGTAGCTTTTATTACTATACTTTGAACTCAGGTCACAATTGGTTCATTGAATGAAATAGAATTGGAATGAAATAGTTATTTTGTAGTAATAAATAGAGCTGAAATTAGACATGTTTATAGATCGATTTGGACCGAGACTCGATTTTTTTTCTTCTCTTACTCAAGTTCGGATCGGACAGACTCAAATATAAAACACCCATGTCCAAGCCCGATCTAGTTCAAACCAATCGAATAACCCGATCATTGAACAAGTCTAAATGAAATAGAGTGAAATAGTTATGTAATTTGATTGATGAAATGAAATAACTATTACCACATTATTTTTATATTTGTTTGGCATGAATAATATATGAAACGTCAAATCAAAGTATAAAATAAAATGGTGGTAAAAAATTACCTAAAAATTATACCTAATTTTTGTTCCCCTTTTTCCTAAACGACTTAAGCTTCCCAAATCTTCCTTTGTAAACGACATAAGCTTTGATCTCCATCATGTTGAAGAGGTCTTCCTGGTGAAAGTAAGTTTCTATGATGTATTTCATTCCTTTTGTGGATTTTTTTTCATGTCCAATTTTATCCATTTTTATCAGAATTTACTAAGAATGCGAATCTTTTAATAGGAAACTTTTTTTTTTTGAAAACGAATGATAAAACAAAATAGAAAACGAATCATTAGAGCAGAGACTATTGCAAATTAAAACCTTAAAAAAAAGGAGCCAAGAAAATAAAATTTTGGTAACAATATATTTCTCTTTCTCAATTAGCTTTTCTGCTCTCTTTCAGTAAGTTGGAAAAGAGTTTCCTAATGAGATAAAAACACTTCTAACTTTGTAATCAGTAACTTCTTCGAATGCTTTATTATTATCACCATTTAACATATGTGAGATAAAAACATTTATCTAATAATAATTTAGAAAAAAATAGACATGAAATAAATCAATTAAATTTGTCCAAAAATCGGATTATCCGTTCAATTCTCCCATGTGAGATTAACATTTGAAAATAATTTTAGTTAAAAGTAATAACTCTATATATATAACTCCAAAATTTGTACGTGGCTTAAAAATTTTAAACAAATCAAAATGATAGTTGAATAGATGCCAATCATATTTGTCATGATTAATGGATTATCATATATAATTAATCACTCTAGTTGAGTTTGAATTGTTATATCCATCGTTTTAAATTTTTTAGGATATTTTAAGCTTTTATTATGTAACCAATGATGAAATCAAATATGATATTATAAACTAGTAATATTTGTTAGATTAATTTTAAGCTAGCTAGCTATATCACCATATAGTTGATTTGAATGTCGAAACGCGTTCGAAAAAATATTTTGGCACCTTCGAACCTTGTTTTCTCTCTATATAATTAAACATACAAGTACTTGAAAATCACTTCAACATTAAACGTGCCATTATTATTCTTTTAAAATTGATTAGGTTAGAAATAACATAAAGAAAAAACAAATTCAACAGTGACATTATTCGTTTAAAATGCATTGTTTTTAAAAAATTAAAAAAAATATATATACACCCCTTTTAACTTCATCTCCTTGGCTAGACACACATAATGAGATCTGATTCTGATGTCATTATTAGACTTACCTCGATAATGCTCAAGAGAGATATAAATTACGGTCGCGTTCATGTTTTTGATTGTATCACATTTATCACGATTACGGACGTAACGAAATCGATGGCGATGATCGAGATCATGAATTATTTTAAATTTTGGACAATTTATTGTAAAATATAATAATTATAATCATAAAAACTCATTTCAATGATTATTAAAAAAATTTATAGATATATTTAATTATAAATAGTATTTTCAATGAAAATTCCATCGAAAAGTTGACTTTTGGTCCAATTAAACATTTTCGAGTATAAATGAGACATCTATATTCGCAAGTTATTTGAGTTCGACTCGAAAAATTTGAATTCCATTCGATTATTGTCGAGCTGAGCTCGAACTATCGAATGAGTCGAATTCGAGTATTTTAATGTCAATCGAATTTAATCAAATTTAATCAAATAAAAAAATGATAGCTGAACAGATGCCAATCATATTTGTCATGATTAATCAATGATCATAATTGTCATGATTAATCAATTATCATAATGATTAATCTGTGTCAGAGTGTGTGTCGAAACAAATTCAACAGTGACATTATTTCCTTAAAATGCATTATTTAAAAATAAAAATAAAAAAATACACCCCTTTTAGATTCATCTCCTTGGCTGGAAACTAATAATGAGATCTGAAATTAAATTATTTGGATACTGCTTAGCTCATTGATCAACTTGTCTGTTAAAAAAAGAAAACGTAACAAAATTACTTCACTGAATATGTCTAGACTATATACCAAGGTAGATGTTTCATGCCACTTCACATATTATATTCTAATCAAGTCTAAACCATCATCCTATCTATATAAAGGGCTTTAAGCTACAACACTCCTCCATCAATAACCAATTTAATTTAAGGAGAATTACTGCAAGAAATGGAGTGTAAGAAGTTAGCTTTTCTTTTCGCTGCAATGGCGTTGGTACTTTTAGCCACGGCGATTCCAATTGCATTCGCTGCTCGTAACGAGGTTGTTTCCTTCCCCGTCGACACTAATGCAATGGCTAACATTAGGAACCCTTTCGCCAACATTTTCATGGTTGGCAAACCTGCTGAAAACTGCCTCTCTGCCGGTGGCTTCTGCATGTTTAAGCCCATGGAGTGTTGTGGCAATTGCGGATGCCTTTATCCTGTAGGGATCTGCGTCGGAACGGGCTGCTAATTGGTATCTGTTGTTCCAATCCGAAGATGGAACTATCATCGCTTTCCATCTTCGTTTTCTAGCTGAATAATGGTTTGCTTGTGTCCCTGTTTGTTTTTGTTTTTGCAAAAAGATGCAGCTGCTGTTGTTTCATGCTTTTGTTATTGCTGGTATTTATAGTCGTTGTTGTAACGTTAAATAAATTACCAATAAAATATCTTTTATTGGTGAAAGTTTCCGTATTTGCATGTTATTACGAAGAAAGGATTGTGATTTCTAGTAACAATTGAAAATGTGATTACGAAATCTTTTTACATTTGTAACAACTTTTAATTAATAATCGCTACTTAATTGAATTTTTCTAATATTATATACAACGACAACTTTTGTCGTTGCAAATTCTTATAATATACGTAACGAGAAAAAAGTTGTTGTGAAATCTTTATCTATTTCATGAATTGAAGCTAAGGAAAACTGGAGCAAGTCATCGGGGATTTGTAAATTTATATGCAGCGTTTATATTCAAAATATTAATTTCTATTTTTTTACTGAGTGACTATACTATCTTTGAAAAACTAATCTCCCTCCCATGCCTCTCTCCTCTAAATCGGTAAAAATAACGTGGCCAATCCTAAGCAATTTAGGGCTTATTTTTTATTTGTAAATTTTCGTAATCAACACACTAATCTCCTTCTCAGGCATCTTTATTTGCGGCAACCCAATATCTTCTGTCAATTTAGGGTTTATTTTTTATTTGTAAAGCTACATAGGGATTCACCTATGAAAGACCCCATCCTTATGAAAAGCCTTGAATTGAAAGAGTTATAATGATTAACACCAAAAAATCTAGTCCACTCTTCAGCTTCTCTTGGTCTTGATTTGAAAATACAAGCAAATTGGGTCCTAGAATTTCTTGCATTTCACAAGGATATCCCCATTACGATTGGATCTAAGAACCTGTTGTAAAATTCTAGAAAGAGTCAGAGCAAGTCTTGAAGCTCTATCAATTCTGAATTCATCTAGATTGCTGACCACTGGATTCCTTATCAATTCATATAGAAAGCTTGAGCTCTCTCATCTGCTTGTTTGTCTTTTGTATTAACAAATTCTTATTTAGACTTTTCAGCATCATTTGAACAATCATAATATTGGTAACATAATCATATACAAAGAGTGATTCATTTCTAGATTTATAACTTTCAATTTGTTTGTCATTGTTGTTAGATCAAACTAAAGTTTGCCTGACAAAAAAAATCTGGTACAGGGTCTACTTTTTTTCTATCAATGAATCAAAATTGGGATAGAACCATTGTGCTGGAACAGCTAATCTGGTTTCTGGTTTTCTGTAGGATACTATCATGAAACCTGCTGTGATGATTGGAATTGAGGATCAGATCTTTAATCAGTATTTTTGCATCTTGGTGAGGAAGACGAGGAAGTATCTTTGCATCTCTGCAGCTGAAAATTCAACAACACATTACATATGAAGTCTAACAACTACTTTATGATTTTTTTGGTCTCACAAATTGTAAAATCATAATTAACATATTATTGCTACTTGAATTTAATAAAAACAATGCTAAACCTTTTTGTCACAAGTTTTGCGCACAACTCAGTTACAATAACCTAATTCAACAAAATTCTTTGTAGCTTTTCACGTTTGATTCATTGAATGAAATAAATTGCAATAAAATCAAATAGTTATTGATCAGAGATGAGATTAAACCTTTTAATCAGAAGTGTTGGTTTACTAGGCCCAACCCAGTTACAATTAGGGATGTAATCGAGTCGAGTTCAAGCTGTAAGGAGCTCGAGCTTGACTCGAAATTCGAGACTCGAAACTCAGCTCGAGCTTGATTTGAGATAAAACTCGAATTGCTCGAGCTCCCTCGATTAGACATATTTACCTAGTAAAAATGAGCTCGATTTCCATACTTGACTTCAAACTAGATTATTTATGCTCGAGCTCAAACTCGAGTTCGAATTGAGATTTTTCAATACTAATTAAAAATAAAAAAGTTCGAAGCTTGTCTCGACAATGACCGAGCCGAATTCGAGTTATTTTAGAGCCAAACCCAAATAGCTTGCAAGCATAGGTATCTCATTTACACCCCTAACTACAATAACCTGATTCAACATAATTGTTTGTAGCTTTTATTACAATATTTTGAACTTACGTCACGTTTAGTTCATTGAATGAATAGGATTGAAATGAAAAAATTATTTTATGGTAATAAATAGAGTGAAATAATTATTGAGTACTTTGATTCATGAAATAGAATAGCTATTATGACATTATTTTTATATTTGGTTGGCATGAATAATATATGCAACGTGAAAGCTATGCATACTAAATGTCAAAAATACCCTTATTTACAAGTTTTAGTTTTTCTTCTTCAGCAATTAGAAAAATAAAATGGGAGAAATCAAAATATAATATAAAATGGTGGTAAAAAATTACCTAAAAATTACACCTAATTTTTTGTTCCCTCTTTTTCCTTACTCTTTCCGCATCCTCATTCCTAAACGACTTTAGCTTCCCAAATCCTTCGTTTTAAACGACATAAGCTTTGACTTCATCGTGTTGAAGAGGTCTTCCTGATGAAAGTAAGTTCTTTTTTGATATTTAAGATTGTCAGTTTGATCCCTGATCACTTAAATTAAGAGTCAATTATATATGAGATAAAAACAATTATATAATAATAATTGAGAAAAAAAATAAACGTAACATATATCAATTAAAGTTGTCCAAAGATTGAATTATCAAGTCAATTCTCCCATGTGAGATTAACTTAGATTCATTTCCTTGGCTGGACACTAATAATGAGAGCTGAGTCTAATGCAAACCTGCTCAAGGGTCGGGCAGCCCGCTCGGCCCGTATTGGGCCGGATCTGGGCAGGTGTTTTTCTGATCCGAGCTGGCACGGCCCAGATCACTGTTTATAGAATAAAAAAATATTTTTTATTTAAATTTAATTATAAAAATATATAAAAAATTTACTTTTTTGTTTATTAAGGATGAACAGTAAATTTGAGTCCACGGGCCGGCCCGGGTCCGCCCAAATATGGGCTTGGGCAAGCAAAAAAAAAGTTTTGGGCCGAGGCCTGGCCCGGTCCATGAGCAAGTCTATTCTAATGTCATTATTAGATTTACTTGGATACTGCTTAGCAGGAATTTAAATTGCGGTTGCAATCATGTTTTCGATTGCATCGCATTTATCATAGTTAAAGACATAACGAAGCCTATTGCGGTCGTCGCGATCGTGAATTATTTTAAATTTTGCATAAAAATATAATAATTGTAATTATAATCATAAAAACTCATTTCAATGGTTTTTAAAATAATTTATAGATATTATTTAATTACAAAATACTATTTTCAAGGGAAATTTCATCGAAAAGTTGACTTTTGATCCAACTAAACATTTTCGTCAAATTTTCCGTTGGAAATGTAGTTTTCCGACATAATATTCAGACTTCCGTTTGGAGGAAATAAAAAATTGTTCAAATTTGTTTGCGAAGAAATTTTCGTCTTTAGCAACATACTTATTGTCTCTTTTCTTTTCTTTTCTCTTTCTATCTCTTATCTATCTTCTGTACCTTCTCTCTCGATCTGCACTCCTCCCCGACCACCTCGCACCGTCACTCATCGCCGCCCCCTTCCCCCCTCCCCTCCCTGGAGCCGGTGACAGTCAGTCTGGTCGTGTTGCACTTGTTTTGTTGTTGCTTGTGTTTCTGTCAGGAAATTTTTTTGTTAGGAATTTTGGATAACAACTAACAAGATATTTCTTTCTCAATTAACTAACTAGCCAAGGATCAATGCCTACATTGAACTTGAGCTTGATGCTCTCTTTCAATAAGTTGGAAAAGAGGTTCCCTATGAAGCACGGACACTTCTGTGAGGGGAGTATTCAAGTGTCGGACACGGACACGGCTCCGACATGACGAAAAATGTATTGAACATGTGAGAACACGTCAAAAAAATAAATAAATAAAGCGGACACAGTCAAATATGGTTAAGACATGGCTGGACACACCCGAACATGCGATGGATATTTTTTTTTTCTGCATTTTTCTCCCAAATATGGAATCAACAATGAGCAATTTGGTTCTAATGAGTTTTTTAAGGTTCAAGTTATTTTTTTTTTTAAAAGAATTGAAAGGCTATTTACCTGTTAATATTTAATTAAAAAGTATCAATTTTATATTTTTATTGTACATTATTATATAATATATATATATATATATTTTATTGCCATGTCCTACTATACTCGTGTCCTAGTCTTCTCTCTTCTAACTTTGTAATTAGTAACTTCTTCTAATACTTTATTATTATCGGCATTTAACATATGTGAGATGAAACATTTATATAATAACAATTGGAGTGTAAAGGAAACATTTGTACTTGCAAGCTACTCGAGTTCGGCTCAAAAAAATTCGAGTTTGGTTCGATCATTGTCGAGCTAAATTCGAGCAATTTAAATTATCGAGCGAGCCAAATTCGAGTATCTTAATATCCGACTCAAATTTAACCAAATCCAAAAATGATAGCTGAACAGATGCCAATCATATTTTTCATGATTAATCAATTATCATAATTAATCATTCAAGTCAACTAGTTCAGAGTTTGAACTGTTATATCCATTGTTTCAAAATACTTTCTGTTGCAACCTAAAAAATAACAAGTCACATTGCGAGACATTACTCGTTAAGTATGACATTGGGATAACAGAGGAAAAGACGACTTAATTCCTCTTGAAATAAAATTAGGGTTTGAAAACAACCTCAAAAAAGAAATGGAGTCGCCACCAATCTTTTTTGGCTAGGTGTGATCAGTCACCTTTTAAAACCGGTTTTATAAAATATTTTAAAATTAATTAAAACAATTTTAAAACCAATTTTGAAATCTGCGCTTTTAAACCAGAGAAGATAAAAAAGAAAGAGTTCGGGAGTCGGTTTCGTACGGGGAAGGATTAGCACCCCGACAACCCCCGTATAAAACGGTACCTTATTAATCGTGTGTTATCTCGAGTCTCGGTAAAAAGTCGGTTTTGAAACTAGCATTTTAAAATAATTTCCATATTAAAGAAAAATAATCCCATTTTTAGTCGAAAATGATCCGGAATTTATTAACTTAAAATTTTCTTGTATTCCCCGGCAAAACATAGAAATTTTTATTTATTTAGAAAATCTCCGAATCACTCTCATTTTCTGAAAGAAAGATATTCCGTTGTTAATGATAATTGATGATATCCTCCTTAGCAAACCTGTCAGAGAACTCATGAATTATTTTAACTCGAGAATATCCTTTTTTTTTTTTTTTAAAACATGATCTTTTAGAAAACATTTAAAAAATTATGAATATGCAAATTATTACTAATGACATGGCATATGAGTGAATGACATGGCATATGGATTAATAACATGGCATGTTTAACATGGCAAAATCTAGATGATATGGCATAATCTAAATGACATGGTAGAATCTAAATGAAATGGCAAAGATCTAAATAAAACGACAAGAATTAATGACATGATAAAACCTAGATGACATATTAGAAATCTATATGACATAGCAAAAATCTAAATTAAATGGCAAGAATTAATAACATGATAAAACCTAAATGACGTATTAGAAATCTATAAGACATAACAAAAATCTAAATTAATGGCAAGAATTAATGACATGATAAGACCTAGATGACATATTAGAAATCTATATGACATAGAAAAATTCTAAATTAAATGACAAGAATTATCCTAGAATATTCATAATTATGCCATAATCAAAATTACAACATAAAATCTAAATCAAAGCAATGACATCACTATGGAATATTCACATATATATGGAATTTATATAACCAAAATAGCAAAAACTAAATTTCATAAAATATGTATGAATAATGCAAATGCATGAAAATTTATTTCTCCCACAAAATAAGGATATTCGTATATCTAAAAAGACATCCGACTATTTTTGGAAGAGACCTAATTTGGATTTTCTAACTCAAATTTTAGACTCGGATTTAAAAAAATCAGAATTTTTGGATAAAATAAAATTTGACCGAAAACACCCTTTAAAAGGGTCTAATTTTTCCTAGTTTTGAAACCCGGGGTTGAACAACGTTGACCCGACTCTTAAAAAAACAAATTTTATGATTAAAATAACTTAGAAATTAACCTAAGATAGCAACTAATATTTTAAATCAGCCCTCTCTTAGTGCCTTAAACAAAACAGAAAATTATTAGTTCATAAAAGCAAATCTGACTTTTCTGACCAGTTTTGGAAACCAATATTTTTACCCTTCTAAAAAATTTCAAAAACATCTGAAAAACTTATGGGAGACTTAGAACATGTCGACCTCTATGGGAAAAAAGTTAGCTTAATTTTTAGACTAAGGATGACCTACCCGAAAATTCATGAAAGACAAAATAGTGGGTGAAAAACTGCTTAACCAAAAAACGTTTTTAAACCTTTGATAAAAATGTCCAAAAATCAGAATAAAAATATTAGAGACTCCTCTAAGGTCCTACAACCAGTGGTAAAAATTTCCAAATATTTGGACAAGGATTGCCTAACGAGAAAAAATCATAAAGTTAGAAAATCCAACTTGACAAATTTTAATTTTCCACAAGTATGCTCATTAAAGCTTGGCTTTGAGCCATTGATTGGCTTAAGTCAAAAATCAAGTGGGAAATGCAATAATGCATGAAATGAATGACATGGAATATGCATGACCTAGTGTCTAAATGACATGGCAAATGAGATGGAATAATGAAAATAACCTACTGCCTAAATGACGTGGAATAGAGACATGGCATATGAAAATGGCCTAATGCTTAAATGACATGTAAAATGACATGGAATAATAAAAATGACCGAATGCTTAAATGACATGGAAAATGACATGACATATAAAAATGACTTAAAGTTTAAATGTTATGGAAAATGACATGGCATATGAAAATGGCCTAAAGCTTAAATGACATGGAGAATGACCTAGATGCCTAAATGACATGGAATTGCATGGCATAATAAAAATGACCTAAATGACTAAATGACATGTATGCATATGAAAATGGCCTAAAGCTTAAATGACATGTAAAATGACATGGCATAATAAAAATGACCTAAATGACTAAATGACATGGCATATGAAAATGGCCTAAAGCTTAAATGACATGTAAAATGACATGGACTATTAAAATGACCTAAACTTAAATAACATGGAATATGACATGGAATAATAAAATGACCTAAACTTAAATGACATGTAAAATAAAAATGATCTAAACTTAAATGACAAGTAAAATGATATGTAAAATAAAAATGACCTAATAGCCTAAAACAAACTATATGGCCGAATGGTCTAGGATTCAAAATATTGTGAGAATGTCATGAAAAATAACCTAACTAAGTGCCATGGAAAATGATATGAAGAATGAAAATGACCTAAACTATATGACAATAGCCACAATATGCAAAAATATGTCATAAATCAAAAGAACAAAATGGTTAGCAAGAGTATAAATACATATAAAAATAAATAATAATAGAAATAAGCAAGTTAAAGTAGCAAATAAATAAATAAAACAAATATAATAAAAAAAATATGGAAATGGACTCCATGGTTGGTATATTGGACAAAGCCCACCCTAACCATTATCACTTCATTCTTATCAAGATCATGAAGTCTAACCATTGTTTTATTTGTTTTGAAAAATCAAGAACAACAAGAAAGCTTTCATAAAACCTTTATTAAGCAAAGAAAATAGTAGAAAATTGCATGAAAAAAATAAAGAATAACATGAAGAAGAAGGAAGAAAAAAATGTAAGAACCAAAGAGGAATGGTTACCTTAGCAAAAAGCTTTCTTTCTTTTCTTTCAAAAATCTTTTTTCTAAGGTTTTAGCTACTGCCTTGTTTTCAAAATCAGCCAACTTGTCTTTGAAAAAAAATGTAACCCTCCCCCTTGAATAGCCCTTGGCCAAATCCCTATCTCTTTGGTGAAGGGTGGAGATCATTTCATTTAATTTCCTACACAATCTAAGCCCTTGGATCCAAGATATTCACATAACAATAAAAATGTCATCTTTCCAATTGATCTTAGCAATTCAAGGATGTACTCATCTTTTCATAAGGTGCCTAAGCCATTGGATGAGCAAGGATATCTATTTGGCTACATGCATTTCCAACCATTGGATGACTTGTGCTTATCTTTCTTCCACCAATATTGGCCATTGGATGAGGACATTTGCATGACAATAAAAATGTCATCTTGCAATTTGATATTGGCCATTCAAGGATGTACTCATCTTTTCATAAGGTACTTAGGCCATTGGATCAGCAAGAACATTTCAAGATAGTAAAAATGACATCTTGTAGCTTGATATGGACCACTCGATGAAGTGAATTAGATCCCCACCCTTCCCCTATGCATGGCCGGTCAAGGCCTAGTATGTTCTAGAATTTCCTTCATTTTTTTTCACCTTTTAATTTTGAAAAATTGGCCTTTTCGGTTTCTTCGATAAAATTGCATTTGGGCCTCCAAACTTGATTTTATTGCAAACGGACCCCAAATTTAGTTTTCATATCCCCAATCCATCCAAATAAATATAATATTGAGATCTAGAGATTTTCAAAAATTTTGGAGCTTGTTTCCTATTTTTCCCGGAATTTTCTCTTGGATTTTCTAGTTAGTAGCACCCAAAATTCACCTTTTTCATTTGAACTCCAATTCTGGATTTTTCTTCACCAATCTCTTCCAAAAAATATAAAACTCAGATTTGGAAGTTTTCATAATTTTTGGAGCTCGTTTGCTATTTTTCCCGGAATTATCTTCTGGAATTTTGGCTTAGTGCATCCGAACTTTGCCATTTTTTAAATGAGCTACGATTCCAGATTTTTCTTCACCAATCTCTTCCAAAAATTATAAAGCTCAGATCTGGAAGTTTTCATAATTTTTGGAGCTCATTTGCTATTTCCCGGAATTATCTTCTGGAATTTTAGCTTAGTGCACCCGAACTTTGCCATTTTCAAATTTGCTCCGATTTCGTATTTTTCTTTGCCGATCTCTTCCAAAAATTATAAAACTCAGATCTGGAAATTTTTATATTTTTTGGACTCGTTTGCTATTTTTTCCAGAATTATTTTCTGGAATTTCGGCTTAGTGCACCCGAACTTTGCCATTTTTCAAATGAGTTTCTATTCTGGATTTTTCTTCACCAATCTCTTCCAAAAATTATAAAACTCAAAATTGCAAGTTTTCATTATTTTCCAATCTCATTTGCTATTTTTCCCGGAATTATCTTTGGAATTTTCCAATATTGCCCTTCAACCTCCAAAGCCTCGTTTTTACTCGAAACGGGTCCGATTTTTGGATTTTCTTTTTCTAATGCCTTTTTCATATATAGAATTTGAGTTGGTCCAAAAAAGCTCAATTTTTACGATCAAGTTCCCCTCCGATTTTGTTTTCCCCTTTTCAAACTCGAGAATTTTCTCGTTTTTTCGTTTTTGCTCCAATCGGATCTTTCTTTGGATTCACTTCAAACTGGGCCTTGGGCTATCCTTGTTTACTCATTCTTTATCAACTGGGGCTTCAATTTCATCGAATTAGGCCATCTATGCAGTTTTCCTCAAATTTGCAAAATTCACCCGTTTTAACCAAAACCCTAATTTTCGATTTTCCTTCCAAATTGACTTTTCCTTTGGTTCTGCTTCCAATTGGCCTTTCCAATACCCGTAGTCATTAATTATAGTCCATTTGGAACCTCAATTTCGGCCAATTTGATCGTTTAAGCAATTTTCCCAAATTTGTCGAATTAGGGTTTCCCCTGCATTGAAATTTTCGCAACCCATCTTTCAAACTCCATATCTTTCGTTGTAAACCTCAGATTATCAAAATTCTTTCACCATTGTGCAATTCAACTTCAAATCTTAATTTTGACTAATGGTTGACTTTTTCATTGGTTGATTTTTTAGGGTTGACTTTTGGGAGTTGACTTTTTCAAAGTTGACTTTTTTGAATTTACTTTTCATGCTGAACTCTGAATCACAAGTCTTGAAGGACCATCTGCAAGATGAGAAGATATTTTCTACATTCTAAGAAAGTACAAGGAAGAATTTACCTGGTTTAGGGGGTCCGGACAAAATTAGGTGTGTACAGCTGCCCCTCTTTGGCTATTGTTGAGAATCAGGAATCAGGCAAAGATAAATAGATAATAATTTTGTCCGGTTAGTGAAATCTCATGTAAAGAAAGGGCAAGAGAGTTTGCTTTATTCTTCATTTCCATTTATTTCATCTTTTTTTTTTCTCGAAAAAAACTGTAAATAGAAGATTTTGTTCTTAAATTGAGTTCCCTGACTAATCAAGGCTTGAACCGTTTTAAGGAAACGAGTTTGATTTGCAAGAGAAGAAAATACATCGACGGTGGTCTCGGGGCCATATTTTGTTTTGGTGTCAGCTGTGTTGGGTTTAAACAGAAAATACCTCGACGGTGGTCTCGAGGCTCGACTCATTTGAGAAGCAAAACGAGTTTGATTTAAAAACAAAATACCTCGACGGTGGTCTCGGGGTTTGACTCATTTGAGAAGCAGTATGATTTCGATTTAAAAAAAAATACATTGACGGTGGTCTCGGGGTTCGACTCATTTGAGAAGTAGAAAGAGTTCGATTTTAAAAACAAAATACCTCGACGGTGGTCTCGGGGCTCGACTCATTTGGAACATAGAACGAGTTCGATTTGGGGAAGCAAAATTTCCATGATTCCTGCAATGTTAGCCGAATGCAGTGATGAAAATGACATGTTTTGCAAATGCTTGTAGGGTGTATTTTTCCTAAGGATGAATGCAATCAAATGATCGTGTCATGATTTCTAATCCATGATTTCTTTGAGGTTCACGGACTATCTGACTTCATGAAGGAATCTTCAACTTTTCACTGATGCCCCCACTTGAGGAGCCTTCGATGAAAATAAATTGTCAAAAAGTCCCAGTTTATGACTTCACTGAAATTCACAAATTTTTTGACTTCATGACAGAGTCTTCAACACATTCATTGTTTACCTCTACTTGGTGAATTTTCCCATCATGATGTGCTATTGTGTTTCCAAATTTTAGTGGTTTCCAAACTTCTTCTAAAATTTAAATCTACTCCTTAGTAATACACTGAAATCCTTTTGTTTAAAGATTTTTTTAATGTTTACTAAACATCATTCAATTTAATAACAATCAAAATACATCACAAAATGTATGAAAGAAGGTATGAAACAACCAAATGTCATAAAAGGGATAACAAGAATTTATTGTAATAATGTTTTAGATAACAGAGGTGAATATCAAGGATAAAAGAAACAAATGTAGAGTTGTAGGTTGTAGATGCCCCAGATGCGGAATATCTTGGACCCTTCCTTCTTCAATTCATCTGAAATTTCTCTTGAATGAGCAATTTACTTGGGTAATTTCTCGGCTTTCGTAGTTGCATCAGACTGAGTTTTTCCCCTTTCTTTTGATTTTTTGATACTTTCTCCCCCTTTACAAGGAGCATTGATTCAATCCTTAATCAGTACTTGAGCCGTCCTTTGCGGGTTTTCAACCCAAGTGTCCCCTATTCGGTATTAAGTCGCCCTTTGCAGGTTTTCGGCTTAAACCTCTCCTTTTACATTCTTTTTTCATTCTCATTTGTTTTTGTTCTACCATGCATCTGAGAATTCTAATGCTTCCAAGGTAAAAATGTCAATTCAAAAGATAGGATAAAACCCTTCAAATTAAATATCCATGCTTGATCAAAATGGAGTTCTAAAAGCACGTAATATAGGCTAAGGTTCGGGTTTAGAAAGAAAGGGTAAATAGGCCCAAAATGTGTTTAAGGGTGATTGGATCAAGGATCATTTCATGAGGAGGATTCATTCTTGAAACATTCCTCTTTTTTGGACTTTCTTCTTCTTTGGAATCTGTTTCTTTCATTCTTGGCTTCCATTTGACATTTTTTGATTTCACACTTTTCTTTTTGATAGCTATTTTCACCATGATTTTTGGGAGGTTATTTTTTCTCGCATTTGCCGTCCAGTGTAGAGGGTGATCCTTGATCAAGGTTCAAAGAAAGAAAGAATTCCTAAGGCTCAAAGGGGTGACTAGGGATAATTTCTTCTTAGTGGAAAGAGTATGAAAGATGGCCATTCATCATATTAAGCACGAATATTCTCATTGAAAAGCAATCCTCAGGGGAAATAGATATATAGAATTTTCATTTATACATTTGGAATCATTCGAATTTCCATGTGCACGGTATCACACTTTTTTTTTCTTCTTCTTTTATTCTTTTTCTTCTTCAAGCATAATACTTCTTCAATTCTTCAGCGTTCACGGGATTTCTCTAGTCATCCCCGTCCATCCGCGTCAGAATCAATGCTCCTCTAGAAAAAGCTCTCTTTACCACGTAGGGCCCTTCCCAATTTGGAGCCCATTTCTCTCTTGGATCCTTCACTATAGGGAGAACTTTTCTTAGTACCAACTCTTATTCTCGGAACTGCCTAGGACGAACCTTCTTGTTATGGGCTCGAATCATCCTTTTCTAATACATCTTCCCATGGCAAATTGCTTTCATCATTTTCTCTTTGATTAGATTCAACTGTTCATAGCGAGCTCTAACCCACTCTGCCTCTTCTAAACCAACCTCCATCAAAACATGAAGGGAAGGGATTTCAACCTTAATAGGTAACACTGCCTCCATTCCATATACCAAAGAAAATGGCGTGGCACCCGTAGATGTGTGGATCGAGGTATGGTATGCGTTAAGAGCAAAAAGCAATATCTCATGCCAATCTTTGTACACATCGATCATCTTTTCAACGATATTCTTGATGTTCTTATTGGCTACTTCTACTACCCTATTCATTTTTGGACGATAAGGTGCTGAATTATTATGCGTGATCTTGAACTAAGTACACACCTCTTTCATCATCTTATTGTTCAGATTGAGAGCATTGTCTGAAAGGATTCTCTCTGGCAACCCATACCGGCATATAATTTTCTTCTTGACGAATCTGCATACCACTGGCTTCGTTACATTAGCATAAGAAGCGGCTTCCACCCACTTTGTGAAGTAATCTATGGCCACTAGGATAAAACGATGTCCGTTTGAAGCTTTCGGGGTAATAGGCCTAATCATATCCATTCCCCATATAAAAAATGGCCATGGGGTAGTCATCACATGCAATGGTGATGAAGGCACATGAATCTTATCTGCATATATCTGACATTTATGGCACTTCCGGGAATAACTAATGTAATCTCCTTCCATCTTTAGCCAATAATATCCTGCCCTCATAATCTATTTAGCAAGCATGTGACCATTGGCATGAGTGCCACATATCCCTTCGTGGACTACTTCAATGATTCTTCGAGCTTTGGCAAACCTGACACACCTCAATAGAACTTGGTCTTTCCCTTTCTTGTAGAGAATCTCACCATCTAGGACAAAACCCATTGCCAATCTTCTCAGAGTCCTCTTATCATTTTCTGTTACTTGCTCAGGATACCGTTGACTCTTGATGTATTGCAAGATGTCGTAATACCAAGGGAGGCCATCCGCTTCTTCTTCGATACTCAGGCAGTGGACAGGAGACTCGTATATGCTTATTTTATTGGCACAACTTCGGCCCTTTCATTTACTTCAAACATTGACGATAAGGTGGCCAAAGCATCCGCCATTCTGTTTTCTTCTCGAGGGAAGTAGTTGAAACTTACTTCTTCGAATTCCTCTATCAGACTCAGTATGAACTCTCAGTATCGGATTAACTTTGTATCTCGGGTTTCCCATTCTCCCCGTAGTTGGTATATCACTAGGGCTGAATCTCCGAAAACTTCCAATGTTTTGATCTTTCTTTCTACGACAGCCCGAAGGCCCATAGTACACACCTCATATTCAGCGGTATTGTTTGTATAATCAAAATTTAATATGGCAATGAAAGGATAATAATCTTCCTCTGGGGATATGAGCATTGCGCCGATCCCGTGCCTCATGGCATTAGATGCACCATCAAGGTACATTTTCCACATTTTATTGTTAGGGGGAATCCCATCTTCTTGCAAGACACACATCAAGTCTTCATCAGGGAAATCAAAGTTCAAATGCTCATAATTTTCAACCGCCCGACTTGCTAAGAACTCGGCTACTGCGCTGCCCTTTATAGCTTTCTCACTCACATACAAAATGTCATACTCTGACAACAAAACTTGCCATCTTGCCATTCTTCCTGACAAGGAGGGTACTTCCAACATATACTTGATGGGATCTAGCTTAGCAATCAACCATGTCGTGTGGTACAACATGTATTGTCTGAGCCTTGGAGCAGTCCAAGCTAAGGCACAACAAAGCTTTTCTACCGATTAATACTTCAGCTCATACTCTGTAAACTTCTTGCTGAGATTATAAATTGGTCATTCTTTCTTCCAGTCTCATCATGCTGCCCCAATACACAACCTATAGATCTCTCAAATACTGATAAATACAGTACCATTGGTTTCTCCGAAACAGACGGCATTAGCACTGGCGGGTTGGACAGATAGTGCTTAACTTTATCAAAGACGATCTGACACCCTTCATCCCATTCTCCTGGATCAAGCTTCCGAAGTAGCTTAAATATTAGATCACATTTGTCGGTTAGCTGAGAAATAAATCGAGCAATGTAATTCAATCTTCCTAGAAATCTTCTCACTTCTTTTTGAGTACGAGACGGTGACAAGTTTTGGATGGCCTTTACTTTATCTGGATCAATCTCGATCCCTCTCTTACTGATGACAAAACCTAACAACTTCCCCGAAGTGACTCTGAAAGTGCATTTTGCTGGGTTTAGTTTGAGTAGAAACTTTCTTAATCGTTCAAAAAGCTTTTAAGATTCGCAACCTGCTCATCTTCTTCTTGTAACTTTGTGATCATGTCATCAACATAGACGTCGATCCCCTTATGCATCATATCATGAAATAAAGTTACCATGGCTCTCTGGTATGTTGCCCTGGCATTTTTCAATCCAAACGGTATCACCTTATAGCAAAACGTTCCCCACATCGTCACGAATGTGGTTTTCTCCCTATCCTCCAATGCCATCTTAATATGATTGTACCCTGAGAATCCGTCCATGAAGGAAAACATAGAGCTCTTTGCTATATTATCCACCAAGGTATCAATGTGAGGCAAAGGGAAATTATCTTTAGGATTGGCCCTATTCAGATCCCGATAATCAACACACATCCGTACTTTTCCATCCTTCTTCAGAATTGGGACAATATTCGCTACCCATTCTGGATATTTTGCCACTTTTAAGAACTCGACGTCGAACTGCTTTTTCACCTCTTCTTTCACCTTTAACAGCATGTCAGGCCTCATTCTTCTCAATTTCTGCTGAATTGGCTTGCAATCTAGCCTTAGAGGGAGCTTGTGAACCACAATATCGGGATCCAACCCTGGCATGTCTTGGTATGACCATGCAAATACATCGACATATTTTGGAGTAAGGCTATCAGTTCACACTTTGTTGATGGTGACACTGAGGTCCCAATTTTGACCTCTTTTATTTCTTCTCTACTTCCCAGGTTTACCACTTCTAACGGCTCCTTATGAGGTAAAACTTGCTTCTCCTCTTGTTCTATTATTCTTAATAAATCCGTGGGCAGATCATAATCTTTAATGTCTTTGTTGACGTTGAAATCACCAGTGCAAATGGGTTTTTCAAAATCAATTTAAAAATTATTGATAGGATGGTCCTCATATTCCGCGTCCGTACACCTGTAAATAGGTAAGGAAGAAACAATATAGGAAGGCATATAGGCAATGAAAGAAAATGAAATAACAAAAATGAAAGAATATGGACACATTAATATGAAGAAAATGCATCGTGATTTTTATTTATTAAATGAAGAGTTTTAAACATAAGCCTATACAGAAAGATTCTTAATGTCCTTGGGCAGAGACAATTAAGATTGTTTTAGAGTATTACTCTGGAGTAGACCTAAAAACTATAGGAAGCTCGGTCGTACTCCAGTTTGTTAATTCATAGCCCGGTGGACATGGGCGCACCATCCAACTTGCATTTCTATTTCCTATTCCTTCTTCCCTGGCTATGTAGAATACCATGTCTTGCATCTGTTCTTCCTTGCTCATGTAGAACTTCTCAAAGGCTTGTTCTATCATTACTTACACATCACCGAAATCCTTCTCCCCAAAATCAAAACCAGTCGAACGGAAGATGTGAAGGATTGGTGGGAAAGTCATGGGCTCCCACTCCATATCCACACCCGAGAGATGGGCCATCCTCTTATTTCGGTTTTTCTCCAATTGTTTCCTCTTTTTGTGAGCTTTTGGGAGATATCCGAGATCGAATCGTTCTTTCTTCCCGGTTACTTCAATTGCTTTGGCCATCCCTTGGAGATATTTTCCTAGTCCCTTTCCTGCTCTGCAGCTTTTCCCTACTGTCGTTCTCACCCCAACCTGGTATTCTTGGATAGTTTCGGCTTTGGAATCTTATGTCCTTCAGTGATGAACACAACATTAACGAATTCTAGTTACCTGAATGAGCATTCTTTAACATCCTCATTCGGTTCTATGTAGGGGGAGTCAGTGGATGCAAAGGATATGATGTCCTCCTCTCTCGATACGTTGACTAGGCACCCTTCCATTACAAACTTCAATTTTTGGTGGAGAGATGATGGTACTGCCCCAGCAGAATGGATTCATGACCTTTCTAATAAACAGTTGTAAGACAGGGTATTGTCCATAACTTGGAAATCAACTTTATAGGTACAGGGACCTATCTCAAGTGGGACTTCAATGGTTCCCATCACTTCCAGTTGGGTGCCATCAAAAGCTCTGACTATAGTGTGGCTTGGTAGCATGTAGGACATGTCGACCGACAATTTAGACAAGGTCGCCAAGGGCATCACATTTAAAGAAGAACCATTATCCAGGACCACTCGTGGCAGAATGTGCCCCTTGCAAGTAGTCATGATATGAAGGGCTTTAGTAGATCCTACACCATTGGGTGGTATAGGTGATGTTCCCCACCAACTGAAGAAAAAGTGATCATCTGCTGTGATGTTCCCCACCAACTGTTCTAACTTCTCCACTGATATGTTGTTGGCCACATATGCTTGATTCGAAATCCTTAGCAGGGCATTTCTATATGGCTCTGAGTTTAGCAATAGTGAAAGGATCGAAATCCTTGCTGGTTGACAGTGAAGTTGTTCTACCACATTGTACTCGCTCTGTTTTATAAACTTCAAGAATTCGTAAGCCTCTTTCTCATTAACCGGTTCTTTCATCTTGTTAACCGAGGTTGAATTTTTCTCCATTCCCTTTGACTGATCCATCTCTGTATGGACCGGTTCTGCTATTCTTTTACCTTTGTCAAATCCCCCTACCTTTTCCATCGGACTTTGTTCAACGGTTTCAGGGACATAACATCTGCCACTACGAGTTAGATGTCCTACATCTGTTATATCGGTTGCTATTTGCTGACTTGAAGAGCTCGGCGTTACCATACTGCAATCGTATCTTCAAGTATGGAAAAGAAGATGGTAAATCTATAATCATCTTTGGCGTGGTTTCTTTATCAACCGGGATAGCCTTTTCTTCCGGCTCATCATAATATATAACCAAAGGTCTGCCCACCCCATAACCAGCTGTATTCTCAGTAGTATCTACCTATTCCTCTGTTTCTTCATAGAATTGAGCCTCACCCTCATCCATCATTTTCTGAACCTTGGCTAAGAAACCTTCGCACTTCTGTATAATGTGACCCTCACATCTGTGAAACTGACAAAAATCCTTTATCTTCCTCGTAACCATTTTCAAACTGGCTTCATCCTGAACTAACCCAGCTTTGACCATTTCAAACCATACTTTTATCATTGACGTCTTCACCTCACTGATATCCCTTTTTATCCTACCAACTTCCCTTGACAAAACAGCATTCACCTTGGCCTCTGCGTGATTTAGTAATGGGTTACCCGCAACATTAGGCCCGTTCTTAGATCTGAACTTTATGACCTCAGTATCAATCAAGGTTTGGACCTTTCGTTAAAAGCAATGCAGTCCTCGGTCGAATGCCCCTGAATTCTAGCATGATATGCGCAGTTAGCATTTGCGTTATACCATTTGGGATACAGTGGTTTCAAGGGTTGGAGGTATACTAGTGCAACGAGCTGCCTTTGTAACAGTTTAGGGTATAACTCACCATAGATTGTAGGAATAGGATCAAATTGAGGTTTTTGATTATTCTTCGGTGGTCTTTGGTCATTGTGAATAATATTTTGGCTGTTTGATACGGTGTTTTGGGGAATAACTATTTGCGAGATATGCCAGTTGGGTATGGTTGTTGCGGTATGGCTGTGTAGGGAAAAGGCTTTTGGGTAAGGTGGTTCATGACAGTGTAGTAGGGATTGTATGCCGGGTAAGGTTCATATGGTGTAGGAGGTGTATAGGGACGGTGATTATAACTGACTGATGAGTTTCCCCTTCTTTCTTTTTGGCGGAGATTGTCTTCTTTCGAGTAGCAGACTCTCCACCTTCCATCTTTCCACTCTTAATGGCGACTTCTATCATTTCACCGGATATGACCATATCCGCAAAATCCTTAGTGGAACTACCCACCAACTTGTCATAGTACAGTGTCTTTAAAGTGTTGATGAAAAAAACCGTAGTTTCTTTACTGGTCAAAGAGATTGCACCTGAGTGGCCAAATCTCTCCACCTTTGAGAATACTCCTTGAAGCTTTCAGTAGCTTTTTTCTCCATGTTTTGCAAAGTGAGACGGTCAGGCACCATATTAGTCACATGCTTGTAATGTTCCATAAATGCTCTGGCCAAATGCATCCAAGAGCGAATTTTAGTTCGGGTTAACTGATTATACGAACGGGTTGCAGAACCTGTTAAGCTGTCTTGGAAGCAGTAGAGGAGTAGCTTTTCATCCTCATCATGTCCAGTCATTTTCTAGCAGTACATGGTTAAGTGTGCCGACGGGTTGGTGGACCCATCATACTTCTCAAAATCTGGTACCTTAAACTTGGGGGGAATTACCACCCATGCACCAGACTCATTTCTTTGGCATCCAGGCTGCCGAACAATTCTGTACCTTCCAAGGCCCTTAACCTCTCTTCCAATAACTGATACTTTTTTTTTTGTGATTTAGTAGATTCAATCTTTTTCAATTCGGCCATCTTTGCTTTCTCTTTCTTAGCGAGCTCTTCAAAATCCAAAACATCAACAGGATCAGTTGGGTCAGCCCCAATGTTAACATTTTCGGGAGCCTGTTTCTGTGCTTCTGCCATCAGTTGGATGTAAACAAAAGGCGCTGCCCCTGTCGAAAGCTCAATTCCAGTATTTTGGGTTGTTTGGCCATTTATTTTCACGGCTTCAGGTCGGCCATCTTGATTTACTACCACTCTTCCTGCAACTGAATTCTCAACTGGCCCTTTCTGCCTAAGCATGGCATTCATCATTTTCATAAGCTTGGCCATCTGCTCTCGATTCTTCCTGGGATTTAGCCAATTGCTCTTTTAGTTCCTTCTAAGCCCTTTCCATCCTTTTGATACGGGTAGTATGTTCATTCTCCATAATTCTGGCCTGAGATCTGGTATTATAACAGTGCTGAACAATTTGGTTCTTTCGGAGGACGCCCAATTTTTACCTTGAGTTCAAAAACCATGGATTAGAACTCTGTGATTTATTCTTTATGCTTTTTTTATGAATGAATGAATATATAATGGAATGAATAAATGAATGACTAAGTACATGAATATGTATGATAAATGAATAAATGAATGAATATATAATGAAATGAATAGATGAATGACTAAGTACATGAATATGTATAATAAAAAATGTATGAATGCATTTGAAAGTATTAGCCCCGGGATAATTGATAACTCGTATAATTATATAGTTTTTAGTTATGTTTTATTATTGTTTTGTGTCAAATACGAGTTATTATTGTTTAGTCTAAATTGTGTTTATGATCTTTTATATTTTTATGTAATTTGGTGTTTTTCACAAGTTTCTTTGAGTGATTTCAGATTACTAGAACTAAGGGCAAATCCAGTTCAGTTCCAGTTCCGACACCTTTTGCCATATCAGCTATATCTGGAGTTTCACTGAAGCAATAAGGCTGAAATTTTAACCGTGCAAAGTTAAGAGGCATATCTATCTTTTTCATGTTTACACTTCTTGAAACGGAGTCGTTTTCCCTAGCGAAATCGACCATCAAGTTGGCTGATGTGCAATGACGTCTGTGCTGACCTATTTTCGTATTTTGCCCATATCTTCTTATCCACATCAGCAAATGAGCTGATTCCAACGGCTATGGATCAGTAACTGACAGGGGAACATTTTTCTAGAAGACCATTTGATCAGATCAGGCCTCCAATATTGACAAAATCGACCATCAAGTTGGCTGATCAAAATTGTCATACAATATGACGAAAATTGTTAGAAAAATGCACCCACCTATTATACCTACCTTTGAAATTTGTAAAGCTTGTCTCTTGTCATTTAGCCCTCCAAAATGTGTATAAATAGAGGGCCTTGGATGATTGTAGAGGATCATATTGTACATTGGTAGGATATTAGCCATTGTAATAAAATTCTCTAAGTTTTCTTCTTCTTTCTTTTCTCTAGTTTTCTTTTTCTTTATTTTCTTCTTCTTCTTTCTTTCTTTTATTTCCTTCTTAGATTCTCTTTAATTTTATGTTTATGTTTACAATGCCTATGCTAGGCTAAACTTCTATTTGGTTAAGGGTGATTTCAAAGCCCTAGACATGTTTTGTGATTGATTTTCAGATTCTATCTATCATTAATTTTCTATCAAAGTTGCTTATGTTCTTCTACAAGAATTGTTCATGATGTTGTCTTGATTTATTTAGGTGTACAACTAGATAGATCTTGATAATTATCTATTGCTAGTCTAGGAGTCTTGATCCGTGTAATTGTCTTGATTTCCTATTCATAAGTGGCAATTTGTGATTAATGATTATGGTCAAGTTTTCAATAATTGCAAAGTGGAACATAACCTAAGTTGAACAATCCGAGCTTATGTGTTTGTTGCTTAGATCAACCTATCTTCCTCATCATAAAGCTGCCATTAAATTGAATTTAGAGAGCTTATTCTAGGTTGTTTAATGGTTAGAGATTAAATAGAGAGCTTGTTCTATTTAACGACAAACTAAGGAAAGATTGGGATAACAGAGCTTGTTGTTATCTACGGTTGTTAACTTTGATAGTTGGTTGATATTAATAGATCTGAAATTGATTCTTAATGATGTCTAGTGGTGGAGAATGAAACCTTAACCATATTTTTCATATTTGATTCTTCTTACTTACTTGTTTTCTTACTTTTCTAGTTTGCTTATTTTTAAAAGTATATTTATTTTTATTGGCTGGTTATACCGCCTAATTTGTATATTAACATTGTTTTATTTTTATTGGCTGGTTATACCGCCTAATTTAGTATATATATTTTTATTGGCTGGTTATACCGCCTTGCATCTTATTCTTATTATTTACTTTAGTTTAAATCTGGCTTCAAAAACCCCTTTTCTTTTATTGTTCTCTTTGAACGTAAGTTATAAACTAATAACTCATAGATTAAAACCCAATCCCTGAGGACTCGACCCTTGCTAATCATTATACTTACAATTGATCTTTTTAGTGCAAGGTTAAATAAGATACACTCTTTTGGGTGCATCAAATTTTTGGCGCCGTTGCCGGGGATTGCTTTCTTTAGTTTATTAGTTTATTGGTTTATTCTTATTTTCTGTTCTAATTATTTACTTTCTTATTTTTTTTATTAGTGAATGTTCCAAGCTCCCAAAGAAGACTTACGACTTAGGAAAATTCGGGAATTTATAACTTCTCACCAACAACTAATCGAGGAGTTGATCCAAAACATCCAAGAGAAGCAAGGAGAGATGGCAGCAGCTGACAACCGAACTCTCAAGGAGCTAGCCGCTCCGGACTTGGGTCAACAACCATTATGCATTGAATATGCTAATCTTGAGGTAGCTTTTGAATTAAAATCTGGTTTGATTCATCTTCTCCCAACTTTTCATGGTTTTGCAGGAGAGGATCCAAATAAGCACCTCAAGGAATTCCATGTAGTTTGCTCAAGCATGAGACCAACAGGGGTCACGGAAGAGCAAGTTAAGTTGAGAGCCTTCCCATTCTCTCTAGCTGATTCAGCAAAGGAATGGCTCTACTATCTACCATCCGGGACCATCACTACATGGAATGATTTGAAGAAAGCATTCTTGGAAAGGTATTTCCCAGCATCTAAGGCTGCCAACATTAGGAAAGAGATATGTGGGATTCGGCAATACAACGGAGAGTCCTTATATGAATATTGGGAGAGGTTCAAGAAACTTTGTGCATCATGTCCACACCATCAAATAAGTGAACAACTTCTCATCCAATACTTCTATGAAGGTCTCATGCCCATGGAGAGAAGTATGATAGATGCCGCTAGTGGGGGAGCTCTAGTTGATAAGACTCCCAGGGCTGCTAGAACATTAATCTCCAACATGGCAGCCAATTCTCAACAGTTCTCAATGAGACAAGATCCACCACCACAACCCAAGAGAGTTAATGAGGTAAGTATATCATCCCTTGAACAAAAATTTGATAAACTGACTTCTCTTGTTCAACAATTGGCTGTAGGTAAAATACAACAAATAAAGGCTTGTGGCATATGTTCAAACATAGGGCACCAAACTGATATGTGTCCAACACTTCAAGAGGATACCAATGAACATGTGAATGCCATGGGTGGATTTCAGAACCAATCAAGGAAATATGATCCCTACTCAAACACTTACAATCCAGGATGGAGGGATCATCCAAACTTCAATTATGGAGGGAACCAATCACAAACTATTCCTCCACCATTTGACCACAGGCCACCGGGTTTTCAGCAAAGAGTGCAACAACCATACCAAACCCGACAACAACTACCACCCACCCAAAATTCAGGTACTTCTCTTGAAGATCTTGTTAAAGCTCTTTCTACTAATACAATTCAATTTCAACAGGAAACAAAGACAAGTATTCGAAATTTGGAGACTCAAATAGGGCAATTGGCAACAACCATGAGTCAAATGCAAGCAAGGAATTCTGGGAAATTACCTTCCCAAACCATAGTGAATCCAAGAGAGAATGCCAATGCTATAACTTTAAGAAGTGGGAAACAGCTAGAGACACCACAAAATGATAGTGCTCAAGGGGAGAACAATACCATGGCATCCTCTTCACATCCCAACGAGCCACTAAAAAAGGTAATTTCTAAACCATCCTTTCCTTCTTATATAACTCCTCCACCTTTTCCTGGCAGGTTAGCAAAGTCCAAGAAGGAGGAGCAAGAGAAGGAAATTTTGGAAACTTTCCGGAAAGTAGAGGTGAACATTCCATTACTAGATGCTATCAAGCAAGTGCCAAGATATGCCAAGTTCCTAAAAGAGTTGTGCACATCTAAACGGAAGTTGAAATGGAATGAAAAGGTAAGTGTGGGGGAGAATGTGTCAGCTGTTCTTCAAAAGAAACTCCCACCTAAATGCAAGGATCCAGGTATGTTTACCATTCCTTGTAAGATAGGCAACACCAGGTTTGAGCGTGCTATGCTAGATCTAGGGGCATCTATTAATGTCATGCCATATTCAATTTATGCTTCATTGAATCTAGGACCATTAGAGGAAACCGGTGTTATAATACAACTTGCTGACCGTTCTAACACTTATCCAAGAGGAGTTGTAGAAGACGTTCTTGTACAGGTTAATGAATTGGTTTTTCCCGCCGACTTTTATGTTCTTGAGATGGAAGATGAGATGTCTTCTAATCCCACACCTATTCTATTAGGGAGACCATTCTTGAAAACAGCAAGAACTAAAATAGATGTACATGATGGCACTTTAACTATGGAATTTGATGGTGAAATAATTCGTTTTAACATTTTTGAGGCCATGAGATATCCTAGTGATGTGCATTCTGTTTTTAATATTGATATAATTGACTCACTAGTGCAGCAAGCTTATGAGCTAGATGGTGAAGATAGTGTAGAAATAGTCCTTAGCAACCATCTCGGAATGGGGAATGCTAAACTAGCCTTGAGTGACCAGGTGGAAGGGGCACTAGAATCTTTACACTCGCTGCTACCTAAAGATACAAGGTTTGATGTTTCATTTATTGATTTGCCTTTATCTAATGAGAAACTTCTACCTTCCATTTTGCAGGCACCAACTTTAGAGTTGAAACCACTACCGAACCACTTGAAATATGTGTTCCTAGGTAAAAAGGACACACTACCGATCATCATTGCCAAAGAGCTCACACCTTTGCAAGAAGAGCGACTTATCCGGGTGCTTAGAGAGCATAAAACAGCAATTGGTTGGACAATTGCCGATATCAAGGGAATAAGCCCATCCATGTGCATGCACCGGATTTTGTTAGAGGAAGGGTCCAAACCAACAAGAGAAGCACAAAGAAGATTGAACCCTCCTATGATGGAGGTTGTGAAAAAGGAGATACTGAAGCTCCTAGATGTTGGAGTGATCTATCCTATCTCGGATAGCAAATGGGTGAGCCCGGTCCAAGTGGTTCCAAAGAAATCAGGTGTAACGGTGGTAACAAATATTGAGAATGAACTTGTTCCTACTAGGATTCAAACAGGATGGCGAGTTTGTATTGATTATCGTAAACTTAATTCCACAACTCGCAAACACCACTTTCCTTTACCTTTTATTGATCAAATGCTTGAAAGGTTAGCTGGCCATTCTCATTATTGTTTTCTTGATGGTTTTTCAGGTTATAATCAGATAGCCATTGCTCCGGAGGACCAAGAGAAAACAACATTCACATGTCCATTTGGTACTTTTGCATACCGGCGTATGCCATTTGGTCTTTGTAATGCACCAGCTACATTCCAAAGGTGTATGGTTAGCATATTTTCAGATTATGTAGAGAATATCATAGAAGTGTTTATGGATGATTTTAGTGTCTATGGTGATTCTTTTGATAGATGTCTAGAGAACCTTACACTCGTACTTGAAAGATGCATGGAAACTAACCTTGTTTTGAATTGGGAAAAATGTCACTTTATGGTAGAACAAGGAATAGTTTTGGGCCATGTTATTTCTTCTAGAGGGATAGAGGTTGATAAGTCTAAAATAGATATTATGCATTCTTTACCACCTCCCACAAATGTGAGAGAGGTTCGTTCTTTTCTTGGACATGCAGGTTTCTATAGGAGATTTATCAAAGACTTCTCAAAGATCACATTACCTCTTTGCAAGCTACTACAAAAAGATGTGGTTTTCCACTTTGATGATAAATGCAAAGAGGCGTTTGAAACATTGAAGGGACTCTTGACATCAGCTCCTATCATCCAACCACCAGATTGGAATGTACCTTTTGAAATCATGTGTGATGCTAGTGACTATGCCATTGGAGTTGTTTTGGGCCAACGGGTTGGCAAAGCCTCACATGCCATTTATTATACCTCCCGAACTCTTAATGATGCTCAATTGAACTATTCCACTACTGAAAAAGAACTTTTGGCTGTTGTATTTGCTTTAGAAAAATTTCGATCTTATTTAATTGGTACTAAAGTAATTGTATATTCTGACCATGCAGCCCTTAAGTACTTACTCACTAAAAAAGAGGCCAAACCAAGGTTGATTAGATGGATACTTCTCTTACAAGAGTTTGATTTGGAGATAAAAGATAAGAGAGGTAGTGACAACCTGGTTGCGGACCATCTTAGCCGTTTAGTTCATGAAGAGGATGCACTACCCTTGAATGAGAACTTTCCGGATGAGCAACTTCTTTTTATAAGTACAACAACTCCTTGGTATGCTGATATTGTTAATTACTTAGTTACCAAGAAGTTGCCACAAGAGTTGACACAAGCTCAAAGAAATAAGATCAAGAGTGATGCCAAATACTACATATGGGATGATCCTTACCTTTGGAAGCATTGCTCCGATCAGATTATAAGAAGGTGTGTACTCGAAACTGAATTTCAATCTATTCTCACCTTTTGTCACTCTTATGCATGTGGAGGACACTTTGGATCCAAAAGAACAGCCATGAAAGTTCTTGATTCTGGATTTTATTGGCCTACCATATTCAAAGATGCATACCTCTTTTGCAAGTCATGTGATCGTTGCCAAAGAACAGGTAACTTAGGTGCTAGAAATCAAATGCCTCAAACTCCAATACTTATTGTTGAAATTTTTGATGTATGGGGCATGGATTTCATGGGACCTTTTCCTCCTTCTTTTGGTAATCTTTATATTTTACTTGCCGTTGATTATGTTTCAAAGTGGGTGGAAGCAAAATCCACTAGGACTAATGACTCTAAAGTTGTTTCAGATTTTGTCAAGACTAACATCTTTGCTAGGTTTGGAACGCCAAAGGCCATAATCAGCGATAGAGGTACTCACTTTTGCAATAGGACTATGGAAGCACTTTTGAGGAAGTATAACATCACACACAAGGTCTCCACCTCATATCATCCTCAAACTAGTGGGCAAGCTGAAGTGTCAAACCGAGAAGTTAAGTCCATCCTTGAAAAGACAGTTAATCCAAATAGGAAGGATTGGAGTTCACGACTTGATGATGCACTTTGGGCTTATAGGACAGCATATAAGACACCCATTGGTATGTCTCCTTATCGACTTGTTTATGGTAAGCCTTGTCATCTTCCGGTTGAATTGGAACATAAATCATATTGGGCTATCAAACAATGCAACATGGAGATGGATGAGACAGGAAAGAAAAGAAAACTTGACCTACAAGAATTAGAGGAGATAAGGAATGATGCCTATCAGAATTCTAGGATTTACAAGGAAAAGACTAAGGCATTCCATGACAAGATGATATCAAGAAAGGAATTTGTTGTTGGACAAAAAGTTCTTCTCTTCCATTCACGCCTTAAGTTATATCCAGGTAAGTTACGTTCTCGTTGGGTTGGACCTTTTGTTATTACTAATGTATTTACTCATGGTGCAGTTGAAATCCAAAGCCCAAAAACAGATAAGGCATTCAAAGTGAATGGTCATAGATTGAAGCCTTACTATGAGAACTTTCCAATACAAGATGTGGAGGAGTTTCCACTTTTTGAGCCAAAGTATGTTGAATAATAATGGCATGGGTCTAAGTTAGGCTGAGGACAATAAACCAAGCGCTTCTTGGGAGGCAACCCAAAAGGATGGAGAGCATCTATTATATCAGATTTGCATATTCCTTACTCTCCATCATTCTATCTTTTATTGTTTTTCTTTTCTTTTGTTTAATAGTTCTTTTCTCTTACATATAATTCTTGCATTGGGGGATAATAGCATTACATTGAGGACAATGTAAAAATTATGTGTGGGGGGAAGAATTTAGGATTTTATTTAGAGTGTTTTGTTTTTGAGTTTTGTTTATGTTGTTTTTCTTTCTGATCCTTGTTTTGAAAATAACTAGATGTAAATATAATTTTTATTTTTTTACCCCGGTTAAATGGCGGATAACGGTACTCCGTGATTATTTAAATCGGTTCCATCAGCTACCCACAAAACTGATATTGTATATAAATTTCTCTTCCAATTTCTCATTCAAATTTTTTTTTTCATTTTTTTCAGGATGGATGATATTCTCACAAGATTGCAGAAACGATTTCCTCCTTTTCCTCGAAATATTTTACTGAAGCTTTACCAAGTTCGATTTGAAAGATTAAGAATGCTTATGCACAAAGGGATTCCTGAAGACATACGTTGGATAATTGAAGCCAAGGTACGTGAAGATGAATATCTTCCTGTTTTGCATTTACCAGGTACAGGTAGAAGCACTTTTGCAAAGAAGCGACGAGCAAAGCGCATGAGTTCAAATTGCCACAAATGTGCACGATGGACGTGTAACGGTAAATGTCGTTCTATTGGGATTCCGTCCTCTAATCGAGATGATAAAATTGAATTCATTAAGGATGGACTGAGTAAGGAGAATTTGGGTAATATCCAACTTTCTCTTGAGACGCATCCTAGTGGAGACGTACAAAGAGAAATTCTTGATTTATGGCCGCAATTCCAAAGGGAATGGCAACATCTTGGGAATCTGATGTTAAAAGACCCTGTTTGCCAGCTTGTAAGAAAACTGGATGGGAAGCATATCCTCGACTCATAGAAGGCGTTTAAGCCGTTTCTGGACGTAAAACCAGAGGAAGATGTGAGCCACAATCACAACTACAATAAATGACTTCTCAGCTTTTGGTTTGATTTGCAATAACTTTATTTTGGTTTAATTTACGTGTTGTTCGATTTGTGTAATTATTCTCGTTTTTTTTTTTTTTTATTTGTCTTTTACGGTTGATTTTTTCTTCTCTTTTTGATTTTCTTCCTGAAATCACGCAAAAATCTTTTGTTAGGTTAACATTTTCTTCTGATAGGTCAGATACACTTTCGGCGACATTATTACTCTTGTCTGATTCACTACTCAGTCCTCTATATATTACACCATGTACTCATTCTCTTTCAGGCACTCGAAGAAAGAAAAAAAATGGAAAGTACTTCATCCCAGCGCATTAAAAAAATTTGTGTCTTTGGAGGTGCTTATCCAGGGAAAAATAACATATTCGCTGATGAAGCCATAAGAGTTGGAGTAATACTTGCCCAACAAAAGATCCACTTGATTTATGGAGGCGGTAGTACGGGTTTAATGGGAGCAGTCGCTACAGCAGCACACACCGGAGGAAGTCCAGTTCTAGGAATCGTGCCAAAACTATTCACAAGTTTTTTCTGGACCTACCGTGGGTAAGGAAATACAAGTCTGGAGTATCCCTGAACGGATGACAATCATGTACCATTCTGCCGATGCATTCATTGCTTTACCAGGAGGTCTGGGTACATTGGAAGAAATAGCTTGCGTGGCTTCTTGGTCATCTTTGGTCACAAATAAGAAACCCATTGGTTTGCTTAATATTAATGGTTATTTTAGTAATTTGCTTTCATATTTAGATAATGCTGTGGATAATGGATTCATGTTTTCAGAGGCAAGGAGAACCATAATTTCTGCTACAACCATTGAAGATTTACTTAAAAAGCTCCAAGCTTATGAGTGTTTATCTGCTACGGTTGTTTCGCAAACGCTCGGAAAAAGAAAAAGAGATATGGACGAGCAAGGAGTGGATCTAACATTTTGCTTGTTGTGTCTCAGTTATAATAAGTGGTTAGCAACCTCTGCAGGTAATATCTCCTAAATTCTACCTTTAAAATTTGACATTGGGGACAATGTCATATTTTAGTAGGGGGTAAGGGACATATTTTGCTAATTTAAAAAAAAAAAAAAATTGTTTGTTGTCTTTTAAGCAATTTAGAAGTATTCATTCTGAATAAGGTCTGAGTAAGGGAGACTTGAGACATACCTTGTCAGTTTGATTTTAATCTTTTTATGTTTACTTGTTAATTTTTGTTTAGAATTTAAGGATTATTTAGGTTGCATGAGTTTGTTTTGTTTTGAGTCTTAGTTGTTCCTATTCTTATGTTATTAGTTCTTTTCTCTTACACATGATTCTTTCATTTGGGTTAATAGACTTACATTGAGGACAATGTAAGAATTAAGTGTGGGGGGAATGATTTAGGATTTCTTTTATTTTTGTCTACTATTTTTTTTATGAGTCTTTATTATTATTTTTAGTGTGTTTTGGTTCCTTTTCAATACTATGATGAGATATGAATTGCATAAGTCTAAAACAGATTTATTAGTGAGAAGATTTTCATGAGAATTGAACTTGATATCAATCGTTTTATGAGCCAATGTTAATATGATATGTTGATTGAGAAAGAAGCATGTTTAGACTTAATCTGACTTGTATAATCATCCTTGTGAGTTTTTGAGCCTATAATGATTGATGCATTATATAAATCAATCTAATTTCTTTCTTGAGTGCTCTTATGATTACATGATTCTCTAGAACTTGCTTTAGACCTTGTTGAGACTATATTGATGCATGTGACAACATAAATATGATAGAGGCATTAGGATTTTTAGCCAGGGCCAAACAGCCATCCCTTATTGATGTTCCAAGAGAACACACCCCTAGTGAGCCAATTTCAGCCTACATTGAATAAGCTATTTATTTGGTAACCACAACTTACACCTAGCCTAAATATAACCCTTGTTCTAAAGATGGATTATATATTTTGAGACATATTGCAAAAGAAAAAAAAAAACAAGGGATATTTTTAGTTAAAATTTTGGGTTGGAAACAAAAGATAAGTGTGGGGGAAGAAAAGAAAAGAAAAAGTCAAGAGAAAAAGAAAGGGATCATTGTCAAATACATTCCCATATAAAAAAAAAAAATCTTCTCTTGAACTTCTAGTTAAAGTAAAGAAAAAGATGTTACAAAGTTGTTTAGAATGAAGAAAAGGCCCAACATGAATATCCGGCCTAGATGACTATGTACTTGTAAAGAGTTTTGAGAAGTTTCTTTGTATGATCTTATTATGTCTCTAAACTCTATGAACTCTTTGGAACCTTTGTGATATCTTTATCCTTTTGTTCTTTAACCACATTATAACCCTTTGGCCCCATTACAACCTTGAATAAAGACCTCTTGATTTATGAAGTTGTATGATCTAAATAGTGGAGAATAGGTGGACAAGCAAGCATATGGTAGAAGTGTTTTCATGAGATTGATTGAGTGTAAACACTTTACCACTACTTTAAAGAGTGAAAATCAAGAGAGTATCCCATGTGAGAAGTTGAGATTAAGTTTGAATATGCACTATTTTGATTGAAATATGTTATGTTAATATTGGCTTAACTCAAACTATTTACATTCAAGTAAGGTTTTTTTTGTGAATTTCTTTAAGCTATTGATTAGTTTTTAAGACTTGTCCAATGATTATCTCTAATTTATATTGGAAGGATTAGTTATAATTATTATTTTTAGTTTATCTTATGTCTTCAATGTTTGTGGGTATCGTTCTAGTAAACCCTCACGAGACTAAACTCGTCCACTAGGGACACCTAGGGGTTTAAAGGCTTGTGTCACATGCTAAGTGCCACCGTGATTTCCTACGAAAGTGGATTAGATTAGATTTTCTTATTTTATTTTTATTTGTTTTTGCTCGAGGACTAGCAACAATCTAAGTGTGGGGGTGTGATAACTCGTATAATTATATAGTTTTTAGTTATGTTTCATTATTGTTTTGTGTCAAATACGAGTTATTATTGTTTAGTCTAAATTGTGTTTATGATCTTTTATATTTTTATGTAATTTGGTGTTTTTCACAAGTTTCTTTGAGTGATTTCAGATTACTAGAATTAAGGGCAAATCCAGTTCAGTTCCAGTTCCGACACCTTTTGCCATATCAGCTATATCTGGAGTTTCACTGAAGCAATAAGGCTGAAATTTTAACCGTGCAAAGTTAAGAGGCATATCTATCATTTTCATGTTTACACTTCTTGAAACGGAGTCGTTTTCCCTAGCGAAATCGACCATCAAGTTGGCTGATGTGCAATGACGTCTGTGCTGACCTGTTTTCGTATTTTGCCCATATCTTCTTATCCACATCAGCAAATGAGCTGATTCCAATGGCTATGGATCAGTAACTGACAGGGGAACATTTTTCTAGAAGACCATGTGATCAGATCAGGCCTCCAATATTGACAAAATCGACCATCAAGTTGGCTGATTAAAATTGTCATACAATATGACGAAAATTGTTAGAAAAATGCACCCACCTATTATACCTACCTTTGAAATTTGTAAAGCTTGTCTCTTGTCATTTAGCCCTCCAAAATGTGTATAAATAGAGGGCCTTGGATGATTGTAGAGGATCATATTGTACATTGGTAGGATATTAGCCATTGTAATAAAATTCTCTAAGTTTTCTTCTTCTTTCTTTTCTCTAGTTTTCTTTTTCTTTATTTTCTTCTTCTTCTTTCTTTCTTTTATTTCCTTCTTAGATTCTCTTTAATTTTATGTTTATGTTTACAATGCCTATGCTAGGCTAAACTTCTATTTGGTTAAGGGTGATTTCAAAGCCCTAGACATGTTTTGTGATTGATTTTCAGATTCTATCTATCATTAATTTTCTATCAAAGTTGCTTATGTTCTTCTACAAGAATTGTTCATGATGTTGTCTTGATTTATTTAGGTGTACAACTAGATAGATCTTGATAATTATCTATTGCTAGTCTAGGAGTCTTGATCCGTGTAATTGTCTTGATTTCCTATTCATAAGTGGCAATTTGTGATTAATGATTATGGTCAAGTTTTCAATAATTGCAAAGTGGAACATAACCTAAGTTGAACAATCCGAGCTTATGTGTTTGTTGCTTAGATCAACCTATCTTCCTCATCATAAAGCTGCCATTAAATTGAATTTAGAGAGCTTATTCTAGGTTGTTTAATGGTTAGAGATTAAATAGAGAGCTTGTTCTATTTAACGACAAACTAAGGAAAGATTGGGATAACAGAGCTTGTTGTTATCTACGGTTGTTAACTTTGATAGTTGGTTGATATTGATAGATCTGAAATTGATTCTTAATGATGTCTAGTGGTGGAGAATGAAACCTTAACCATATTTTTCATATTTGATTCTTCTTACTTACTTGTTTTCTTACTTTTCTAGTTTGCTTATTTTTAAAAGTATATTTATTTTTATTGGCTGGTTATACCGCCTAATTTGTATATTAACTTTGTTTTATTTTTATTGGCTGGTTATACCGCCTTGCATCTTATTCTTATTATTTACTTTAGTTTAAATCTGGCTTCAAAAACCCCTTTTCTTTTATTGTTCTCTTTGAACGTAAGTTATAAACTAATAACTCATAGATTAAAACCCAATCCCTGAGGACTCGACCCTTGCTAATCATTATACTTACAATTGATCTTTTTAGTGCAAGGTTAAATAAGATACACTCTTTTGGGTGCATCAATAATTTTAACCAAACGGTCTTTCATTGATTTATGAAATTAAATACATCAAGGATAAAATAACAAGATCTGTCTTAAGGCAATCCAATAGTTCGCCTATCTATTTCAAAGTGTCATTACAAAGTGATGATCCTAAAATAACCTTCCCGGATCTCGGACTTTCCTTCACAGTCCCCTTTTTGATTGCCTTGCCTTTCAATCTGGCCCGTAATCCCTCATTTTCCAGCTGACATCTCAATAGTTCAGTAGAAACAACAGTGTGTGAGCTTTCCTTGACTTGTTTATCTTGCTCAAGTCTGTTGGCTCGGGCTTCTTCTTGTTTCACTCTCTCTTTCCAGTAGTCATTCTCTTTTCTGAGGCCGTCGACTTCTTTCTACCATACCCCGGAAGACTTGATGGTCCCTTCAAATTTTAACTCGAAAGGGAACCTTTTATTTTCCAAGTGTAGTTCCTCGAGATTAGCCTTGACAGTGTCCTTTTCTCTCTTGACCTTTTCCACTTCCTTTCCCCGAATCAATTCCCTAGTCTTCAAATCATCGATCTCTTCTTGGATTCGGGCAATCTCTTTGCTCATTTGGGCCTTTTCTTTTCCAAATTCCGACCTTGCAATTTCTAACTCCGATGACGTTCTATTTGGTTGTGAATCTATGAGTTGAACTTCTTCCCCATCAGACGTCAATAATCTATCATTAACCCTTCTATCTCTCCATATCGTGTAGTCAGGCGTGATGATGTCGGCATATCGAGCCACCTTTATCCGATGAGTCTTCTTCCATGCTTCAATTCTTTCCCGCACCTTTCTTGAGTACCCCTCCTCTCCATAGGTAAACTATGATAAACCTAGTCCGTGAGTCGCAGGTGTGAATTGTCAAGACTTGACCTGTCTTTGCACCAATAGAGGCGTGTAACTCACAGTTCCCCAAGTTCGAGGTAGTGGAACCCCCGGCTTGTCCCCACATTTGTACAAAATCGGCATAGGAACCATCTACGGAGCTCTCCAAGTTATCATCTCACCCTTAAGATTCTGGAGCATGTTGATCCATTGCTCTTCATTTCTGTCCTCGAGTCAATCGCTTTTAAGGAACTCTCTAATCGGTACTAGGGATTTCATGTACGGTTTGAAAGAAACATCCCCCCTCTTCCAGAAGTGACTTTGAATCCAAACATAAAGAAGTTGCACACATCCCCTGAATCTCCCTTTTCCCTCTCGCTTGCAAAAATTTAAAGATCGGATAGTTTCTTCTATGATAGCCGGAGATTGGTTGATCTTTTGTTCCAATCTCTTGAAGAAATCAAACACGGCCACATCCACATGACCCAGTATCTTTGGAAAGATAACTAACCCATAAATGGCTAAAGCAAAGATGTCCCTGGCTTTTTCTCTATCGGAGTGACTCAATATCAATTGTCGAAGAATCTCCCATGGGATACACTCATTTTTCTGCTTCTTATCCACATGACTCTCAACCCATTTTGTATCTATTCCCGTGATCTTAGCCATTTTCTTCTTGAAACCTGCGATTTTCACATCTTTCAAATATACCCGATCTGGACTAGAAAACTCAATACGTAACAATGCCGAGTATTCTTCAATAGTTGGGGTCATATCCTCCTTGTTGAAAGCAAAACACCTATAAGCAGGATTCCAGAATTGCACCATAGCTTGAATCAACCCACTACTGACCCTGACTGTGATTAACAGTGCTATGTCCCCATATTTCTGGGTGAAGGCTCCTTTTTTTGATACATCCAACTGATTCCAAATGTCGGTTAACCCTCAGAGATTATTCTGTCGAAGATCCATCTTTACCCTTTCTAGCAACACTGACACATAAGCTTTCTTTAAGAAACCCCCTTCCTCTCTCTGAGCTTTTTCCAATCGTTCCCTAACCACTTCATGATCCTCTGTTACTGAAATGACCTGACACTCCATGAAAGTCCTTTAGGTTGAAACTATGCCGAGGCCAATAAACTTCAAGTGCATGATGGTGTCAATGATGCATGACAAAGAAAAAGAAATGAATTAGTAAGGAAATGAATTCACAAGTATGAAACAAATAACAATGTATGCTAATCAAATAATTGCTCCAAGAATATTAATAGAATTTTGGCATTATGACACATTTGGGTCGAAATAACAAGCTTATTACGGGCGATACGATGTTCGTTCATCATCACCCAATTTGTAAGATCTAAGATATAGAAAGATGGTAAGAGGTTGAAAATGTTCCTCCATGTGTTCTTAACTTCGGGTATCTAAAAGAAATCCGGCATGGCTTTGCCTAAGTTCATTATATGAGGTTGAATTCGGTTCTAAAGGCCCCAAATTGTTCCTCACTGTCGCCGGTGAAGGCTAGTAAGGCACCCCGATAAAAGCGGGTTCAATTTGTTAGAGTATATTTTCCAAAGCCCATACGGAGGATCATCACGAAGGCTTTAGGTAATTATACTCCGAAAGTGTTTCACTAGCCCATATGAAGGATCATCACGAAGGCGTAGCTACTTTACTTCCACTTAAAAAGGACGAAACCCGGGTAGAGAGTTCATGTTATGCGAATGCAAGTGCAGTGTGTGGAGGAACAAAACAAACCTATCACCACATATTCTATAACCCTTATTCTAAATACCCCAATAAGATTAAACAACATAAAGCATCAGTTAAGCAAAGAACAATTATATGCAACAAAATAACCAGAGAACAATAATATGCATGCACATGAGTATGGACATATTCAAAAACATTTTATTATTTTCCGAAATTCTTCTTATTATTAAAAAATATGGGAATTAAAATTAAATACCGAATAAAAACCAACAAAATCGAGACTTTGATAACACACGACTAATTCTAGGCCTGACATTTTATTATTTTTCCCCAATGGAGTCGCCAAGTTGTCGCAACCTAAAAAATAACAAGTCTCATCACGAGACATTACCCGTTAAGTGTGACATTGGGGTAACAGAGGAAAAGATAACTTAATTCCTCTTGAAATAAAATGAGGGATTGAAAACAACCTTGAAAAAGAAATGGAGTTGCCACCAATCTTTTTTGGCTAGGTGTGCTCGGCCACCTATTAAAATCGGTTTTGTAAAACATTTTAAAATTAATTAAACATTTTTAAAACCAATTTGAAGTCTGCGCTTTTAAACCAAAGAAAACAAAAAAGAATGGGTTTGGGAGTCGGTTACGTGTGGGGAAGGATTAGCACCCCCACAAGGCTCGTATAAAATGGTACCTTATTAATTGTGTGTTATCTCGAGTCTCGGTAAAAAATCTGTTTTGAAACTAGCATTTAAAATAATTCCCATATTAAAGAAAAATAATCCTATTTTTAGTTGAAAATGATCCGGAATTTATTAACTTAAAATTTTCCTATATTCTCCGGCAAACCCGGTAAAACATAGAAAATTTTATTTATTTAGAAAATCTCTGAATCACTCTCATTTTTGAAAGAAAAATATTCCGTTTTTAATGATAATTGATGATATCCTCCCAAGCAAACTCGGCAGAGAACTCATGAATTATTTTAACTCGGGAATATCCTTATTTTTTTAAAAAAAATGATCTTTTAGAAAACATTTAAAAAATTATGAATATGCAAATTATTACTAATGACATGGCATATGAGTGAATGACATGGCATATGGATTAATGACATGGCATGTTTGACATGGCAAAATCTAGATACATGGCATAATATAAATGACATTGTAGAATCTAAATGACATGGCAAAGATCTAAATAAAAAGACAAGAATTAATGACATGATAAAACCTATATGACATATTAGAAATCTATATGACATAGCAAAAATCTAAATTAAATGGCAAGAATTAATGACATGATAAAACCTAGATGACATATTAGAAATCTATATGACTATCGATACGTGATCTCGTCGCGGGGACCCGTTCGAGTGAGGGGGAAACAGAAGCAGAGGAAAAAACGACTTAATTTCTCTAGATTGAAATAAAAGGTCGAGGGTATGAAAACGGCCTCGTAAAAAGACATGGAGTCGCCACCAATCTTTTTTAGCTAGGTGTGATCGGCCACCTATTAAAACCAGTTTTATAAAATATTTTAAAATTAATTAAAATATTTTTAAAATCGATTTCAAGTCTGCGTTATAAACCAGAGAAAATCGAAGAATCGGGTTCGGGACTCGATTACGTGCGGGGAAGGATTAGCACCCCTACAACGCCCGTATAAAACGGTACCTTATTAATCATATGTTATCTCAAGTCTCGGTAAAAAATCGGTTTTTAATTTAGTATTTCAAGTTAATTCCCAATTTAAAGAAAAATAATTCCATTTTTAATTGAAAATGATCCGAAATTTATTAATTCAATATTTTCCTATATTCCCTGACAAAATCGGCAAAATATAGAAATTTTTATTTATTTGGAAAATTTTCCGAATCATTCTCCTTTTTTGAAAGAAAGATATTCCTTTATTAATGATAATTGATGATATTCCCTCCAGCAAACCCGGTAGAGAACTCATGAATTATTTTAACTCGATAATATATTTATTTTTTATTGAAAATCATTAGCCTTTTTTAAAAAACAAAACATTTAAAAAATGAATATGAACATGTATGACATAAATAAAATGACATAGCAAAGTCTAGATAATATAATGCAACCTAAATGATATGACATAATTTAAATGGCATAGTATATTCTAGATGAAATGAAAAATCCTAAGTATCATGGTATATTCTAAATGAAATAAAATGATTCAAATGACATGGCAATTTTAAATGATATGGCATATTTTAAATGACATGGCATATTCTAAATAATATAACCTAAATGACATGGAATATGATCTAAGTGACAAGAAATGACAAGAAACATAAAATAATGCTATCATAAAATATGCATGAAAATAAAATAAAAATGCATGAACATAGCATATGCTAAATAAATGTGACAAAAATAAATGACTAAATAAAAAATATAGGATAGCATGAAATATTCAAAATCATATGGCAAACAATATAACATCATAAAATGTAAATCAAAGTGATAATAATACCATGGAAAATATCATAGCAAAAATCACATATTAAATAAAATGCATGAACAAGGAAAATGCAATGCATGAAAATGTATTTTTTCTTCTAAATAAAGAAATCCGTATATCTAAAAAGATATCCGGCTACCTTAGAAAATATGTCAAATTAAATTTTTGAAAAACAAAACTTTGTGATTGTTTGAAAACAATTTTGAAGAAAAACTTGAATGAAGATTAAGACCCCTACCAAACCCTTTTAAAATGGTTTTAATTTCCTAAGTTTAAAATCCCGGACTTGACCACCCTTAACCCGAGATCTATAAAATCATTTTTAAAGTTTAAAAAGGCTTAGAAACAATCCTAAGACAGAAGCTAAAGCTTCTAACCAACCCACTCTAAATGCCTTAGCCAATTTCAACCATTATTTTTCTTTTGAATTCAAATCTACCTCTACTGTCCGAATTTTACACACGATTTTTTAGCCTATTTTTAAAAATTCAAAAAAATCTAAAAAAATACTGGAGACTCATAACATATAAAACTACATGAGAAAACATTGGCTTAATTTTTTTGATTAAAGATGACTACCCAGAAAAATCAGAGAAGTTCGAGTTTTGGGTGAAAAAAACTGTTTTGTCAAAAACACATTTTTTGCCTTTGATAAAGTCATTTAAAAATCAAAGTAAAAATTGTTTGAGATCATCCTAAGACCTAATAATAGTAGCTAAAACATTTAAAAACCTTGGACAAAATTTGGCTAAGTAAAAAAAATCACAAAGGTAGAATAATCAATTTGATGACCTTTTAATTTTCCACAAGTATGCTCAAATAAGCATGACTTTGAGCTATTAATTGGCCTAAATCACAAATTAAGTGGCAATGAAATGGAATGCATGAACATACAGCAAATTAAATGTATGAAATGCGTGGTCTAAAGCATAAATGGTAAAGGAAATGCATGACAATTCAAAATAACCTAAATGCCTAGCATGAGTTTGCATGGCAATAAATGCTATCCTAACTTAATATGCATGCAATGCTTGATAATGCAAATATAACTTAGACCTAAATGTTATGAATATGCATGAAAATGCTAATGTAACCTAAGACCTAAGTAGCATAGCAATGGATGGCAATACCAATATGATTTAAGACCCAATATGCATGGCTACCAATATGGCCTAGACCTAAAATGTAATGAGAATGCATAGCAATACTATGAACATAAAATGACCAATAAACCTAATACTAATGCTTGAACAAATAGCAACAAATACACAATTTCAAGATATGATGATGCAAAGCATGTTACCTGTAGAAACCTAATTTTGTCCGGACCAATGTTTCAGAATGTAAAAAGATTTTTTTCATCCTGCAGATAGTACTCCGAGACTTAGTCTAAGAAGGCGAGCATAAAAAGTCAAACTTGAAAAGTCAACCCCAAAAAAATCAACCTCAAAAAATCAACTACTGAAAAAGTCAACCCATTTTCAAAATCAAGATTTGAAGTTCAATTGAAAAATGGAGAAAGAATTTTGATAATCCGAGGTCTACATTGAAAGATATGGAGTTCGGAAGTTGGTTACGGAGATTCAGTAAAAAGGAAACCCTAGTTCGAGAAATTTGGGGAAAAGTGCTTAAACGATCAAATTGGTCGAAATTGAAGGTTCCAAATGAAATATAAGCACTGACTATGGGTAATGGAGAAGCTACTTGAAAGAAAAATTGAAAGAAAAGTCAATTCGGAAGAAAACCGAGAATTAGGGTTTTTGGTGGATTTCGGTGAAATTTGAAAGAATTACAGAAATGGCCTGATTCGGTTAGACTAAAGCCCCTAATTGATGAGGATTGATTAAACAAGGATAGCCCAAGGCTCAGTTTGAAGAAAATCTAAAAATTGGACTTGTTTTGAGCAAAACCGAGTTTCGGAGGCAAAAGGGCAAAATTGAAAATTTTGGAAAAAATAGCAAATGAACTCCAAAAATTCTGAAAATTTGCAGATCTCATTCTTAAATCATTTCAAAGATATTGGAGAAAGAAAATCTGGATTCGGAGTTCATTTGCAAAATGGCCAAATCCCGGGTCCCCTATATAGAAATTCAAGAAGATAAAGCCCGAAAAAATAGCAAATGAACTCCCAAAATTTTGAAAATTCGTAGATCTCATTCTTAAATTATTTGGAATATATTGGCGAAATAAAATCCGGATTCGGAGTTCGTTTGCAAAATGACCAAATCCCGAGCCCACTATGTAGTAATTCAAGCAAATAAATCCCGAAAAAATACCAAATGAGTTCCAAAAATTATGAAAACTTCTAGATCATAATTTTAAATTATTTGGAAGAGATTGGTGAAGAAAAATCTAGATTTGGAGCTCATTTAAAAAAATGGTAAAGTTTGGGAGCACAAAAGGGCAATTTTGAAAGAAAAAAATCCAAATAAATAGCAAATAGGCTCGAAAAATTTTGAAAACCTCCAGAATTCAATTTTTTATTATTTTGGAAGTATTAAAAAATAAAATTTTAATTTGGAGTCCGTTTTCTATTTATTATGTTCGAGGGGCAAAAAGGTCATTTTACCTAAGATACCGAAAGGGCTTTTCTTGCCTTTTAAAAAAAATGAAGCATAGGATGGAAGATGAGGGGTCAGCCAGCTAAGGCCCAAGGGTGGGCAGATATTTTCTGATTTTTAATCAAAAGGCCAACAATGAAGAGGAAGGTAGTTATTTTTTTGATCAAGCCTTTGTAATTGAGCCACATGGACCAATGCATGAAGAGGGAGAATGTCTACATAATGGCTTAAGATTCTTGAACAGCTGTAATTGTGGATAGCTGATTACCTAATCAAAGGGTGATAATTTCACATTTTAAGCATCTTGGATTAATAGCCTTTGGATCAAAATTTCTTGAAAAAAAATGACAACATCCTCGCCATCTAGAAGGCCATTTGGCCATTACAAGGGGAAGGGGATCTCTCTTTCATTTTTACTCTATTCACTCTTGTTTGGCTGATTTTCTCTCCAATTTTTGAAAGGCAAAAAGAAAAGTTTAGAAAAGAAAAGAAAGTTAGAAGAGGAAAAGCTTGCAATATAGCATCTAGAGGTTGCTTTAAGCACCATACTCTTGCACTTTCCTTACTTTTTATTCTTGATTTGCTGTTTTGATTACTATTTTGGTGAGTTTCTTTTGATTTTCTTCTTTAGAATAAGTGTTTTTAAGTTTCTCCTTTAAGTTCTTCTTTATACTTCCTTGGAAAAAGCTTTGAGAAATTTCTTATCTTTTTGTTTTTTAGGTTGGCTGAATGGTTATTGTTTTGATATAGTTGTTGTTTGCATTTTTATTTCATGTTATTCATGATATGTAACAAGTTTTGATGCTTTAAATCTTCTTCAAATACATAAACATGAAGCTTGTTTTGATTTAGTTGCTTGTTTGTTTCCATTGAGTCTATTATCTTGTTGTCACGTTTATTTTACTTATCTTGCATTTTTGATTTTTCTGTTTTCAAAATGTTTAAGTTTGTTTATGTTTTACATTTTGTTAATCCATGTGTTTGTGAAAATACCTATTGGTTTTCATGCCTTTACTTTATATTTGTATGATTTGAGTGTTATTCTTTAATCTTGCATGTTAGTATATCATATGTTTGTGAAAATGCCATGCTCATTTTAAAGTATGGGACCATTCGGCCAACCCTCATGTTGTATGCTTTGTATGTGCATTTTCATCATGCTAGTTGATAGGTTTGCATTTTCATGATATTTGGTTGTGTATTTTTTTTAAACATGCTATATGTTTGTGTTATTGCCATGCATTCTTTAGATTTAGGTTTGGCTTGCTTTGCCATGCATATTCATGCATTTTAGACCTAGGTTGCATTAAATGCCATGCAAGTTCATTTAGGTCTAGGTTATTTTATTGATGCCATGCATTTTTTATGTCATTTAGGTTTTAAATCATGCATTTCATGCATCATATTTGCTGTATTTTCATGCATTTCATGTTATTGCCACATGATTTATGACTTAGACCAATCAATGGTTCAAAGTCATGCTCATTTTGAGCATACTTGTGGAAAATTAAAGAGTTATCAAATTGATTATTCTACCTTTGTGATTTTTTTTACTAGCCAATTTTTGTCTAACTTTTCAAAAGTGTTAGCTACTGTTTATGAGTCTTTAGGAGAGTCTAACATTTTTACTTTGATTTTTAAATAATTTTATCAAAGGCAGAAAAATGTGTTTTGGCAAAACAGTTTTTTTCACCCAATACTCGTACTTTCCCCTTTTTTTGGTTAGTCATCTTTAATCAAAAAATTAAGCTGATTTTTTATGTGTATTTTTACATGTCTTGAGTCTCCAGTATTTTGTTTAGATTTTTTTTGAATTTTTAAATATAGGGTAAAAAATCGTGCTTTAAAACTGGACAGTAGAGGCAGAATTGAATTTGAAGGAAAATCATTTTCTGTTTTGGTTAAGTTACTTAGAGGGCGTTGATTAGGAAGTTTAGCTACTGACTTAGGGTAGTTTCTAAGCCTTTTTAAACTCTAAAAATGATTTTTTAAATCTCGGGTTAAGGGTGGTAAAGTCCGGGATTTTAAACTTAGAAAATTAGAGCCATTTAAAAAGGGTTTAGCTAAGTTTTTATTTTTAATCTAAGCTTTTCAAAACTGTTTTCAAACAATCACAAAGTATTTTGGTTTTAGAATATTTAATTTGATATATTTTTCTGAGGTAGCCGGATATCTTTTTATATATACGGATTTTCTTAATTAAAGAAAAAAAATACATTCTCATGCATTGCATTTTTCATATTCTTGCGTACTATATAATATGTGATTTTTGTTATGTTAATTTTCATGATGGTGTTATCTTGGATTTAAATTTTTGATATTATATTAATTGTTATAGGTCTAGAATATTTCATGATATCCTATGCTTTTTATTTAGTTATTTTATGCACATGCATTATTATTTAGCATATACTATGCACATGCATTATGATGGGATCCAAGATGGACCAAGTTTTCAAGAAGCAATACAAGGATTCCACTTGGGCCGAATCAAGGAAGCAATGCAAGGAAAGGACTTAGGCAGAATCTACAAGTCTTTTAAGCAAGGCCAAGACATTCAAGATGGGCTTGAATGAAGAGGAACCAGCTTTGTTCCATGTGATCCAAGTTTTACAAGTGGCGGCATAAGGCTTAATGAAGTGGACTTGTTCATTAAATGACATGGCAAGGGTGGGGACCAATTCATTAAAATATGTGGTGCCTATTAAATGAGTATTTGGGCTTGTGTTAAGTTTTTTTTTAGTTTAGGATTTTGGGCCTGACTTGTGTAACATGTCCAATAAGGTTGTGTAGACTACCCTCACTAAACTATTGGGCATCTTTTAAATTTAATTAGGATTGGGCTTGAGCATGTTCAGCCCATATTTTACTTTAGGTTAGCTGATTAGGGTTATTGTAGGGAGGCTATAAATATATGTCTTAGCTGCCTACATCAATTATCTTTTGATCAATTAAGTCTGATTTTATTCAGTGAGAGTTTTCTCTTTTTAGTTCTTGAAAGAACTTAGGAACTTATCAAAGAATTCCTTCTTTCTGGCGTTCAACCTATCAAACTTAGGTTCTTGAAACGAGAGTTCTTAGGGTTTAGATTACATGCTTAATCTAGGTTCTTTGAAACAGGCTTTTAAGGGTTTAAGTTTTCTTTGCCTGAATCTTGGCTTTTCTGGGTTAGGTATTTCAATTTGTTAGTGGGTTCAAAGGGTTTCACCCCTAGGGTTCACATCAGTTGATTATTTTTACCACATAGGGTCCTTCCCAATTCATAGCCCATTTTCCTCGCGGGTCCTTCACTATAGGAAGAATTTTTCTTAGTACTAAATCTCCTTCCTAGAACTATCTAAGATGAACTTTCTTGTTGTGGGCTTGAATCATCATTTTCTGATACAACTGCCCGTGACAAATTGCTTTCAATCTTTTCTCCTCGATGAGATTCAACTATTCATAACGAGCTCTAACCCATTCTGCTTCTTCTAGGCCAACTTCCATCAAAACCCGTAATGAAGGGATTTCAACTTCAATAGGTACCACTGCTTCCATCCCGTATACCAAGGAAAATGGCATTGCTCCTGTTGATGTGCGAACTGAGGTACGATATGCATGAAGAGCAAAAGGCAAGATCTCATGCCAATCCTTATACACATCGGTCATCTTCTCAACAATCTTCTTGATGTTCTTATTGGCTGCTTCTACTACCCCATTCATCTTCTGACGGTAAGGTGCCAAATTATGATGTGTGATCTTGAACTGAGTACATACTTCTCTCATCATCTTATTGTTCAAATTGAGAGCATTATTCGAAATAATTCTTGCTGGCAATCTGTAACGGCATATGATTTCTTTCTTAACAAATCTACATACCACCGACTTTGTTACATTCGCATATGAAGCAGCTTCTACCCACTTTGTGAAATAATCATATCCATTCCCCACATTGAAAAGGGCCATGGTGCAGTCATGACATGCAATGGCGATGGCGGCACATGAATCTTATCTGCATATATCTGGCATTTATGGCACTTTCGGGAGTAAATGATACAATCTCCTTCCAATGTCAACTAATAATATCCTGCTCTCATAATCTGTTTAGCAAGCATGTGACCATTAGCATGAGTGCCACATATCCCTTCGTGGACCTCTTCTATAATTCTCCGAGCTTCGACAGATCCGACACATCTCAATAAGACTTGGTCTTTTCCTTTCTTGTAGAGAATCTCACTGTTTAGAACAAAACCCATTGCTAGCCTTCTCAGAGTCCTTTTGTCATTTTCTGTTGCTTGTTCTGGATATTATTGACTCTTGATATACTACAAGATGTTGTTATATCAAGGGAGGCCATCTGTTTCTTCTTCAATACTCAGACAGTGGGTAGGAGACTCATATGTACTTATCTTTATTGCCACAACTTCAACCCCTTCATTCACTTTAAACATTGATGACAAAGTAGCCAGAGCATCTGCCATATGGTTTTCTTCTCTAGGGAAGTAATTGAAATTCACTTCTTCAAATTCCTCTAATAAACTCAGTATGATTTCTCGGTATCGGATTAGCTTTATATCTCGGGTTTCCTATTCTCCCCGTAGCTGGTATATCACTAGGGCCGAGTCTCCAAGAACTTCCAATACTTTGATCTTTTTGTCCACTGCAGCACGAAGGTCCATAGTACACGCTTCATACTTGGTAGTATTATTTGTACAATCAAAATCTAATCTGGCAGTGAAAGGATAATAATCTTCTTCTAGGGATATGAGCACTGCACCGATTCTATGCCCCATGGCATCGGATGAGCCATCAAAATACATTTTCCATACTTTCTTTTTCAGGGGAATCTCATCTGCTTGTGAAAAATACATCAAATCTTCATCCGGGAATTCAAAGTTCAACAGCTCATAATCTTCCACTGCCTGACTTGCTAAGAATTCAGCCACTGCACTGCCCTTGATAGCTTTTTGACTTACATATACAATGTCGTACTCTGACAATAAAACCTGTCATCTTGTTGTTCTCCCTGATAAAGAAGGTGCTTCCAACATGTACTTGATTGGATCTAGCTTGGCAATCAACCACGTTGTGTGGTACAACATGTACTGTCTGAGTCTTCAAGCAGTCAAAGCTAAAGCACAGCATAACTTTTCTACCGACCAATATTTCAACTCATAATCAGTGAACTTCTTGTTGAGCTAGTAAACTGCCTGTTCTTTATTTCTAGTCTCATCAAGCTGCCCCAAAACACAACCCATGGATCTCTCAAATACTGATAAGTACAGTATCATTGGTTTATCCGGAACAGGTGGCATTAATACTGGTGGGTTGGATAGATAATGTGTAACCTTTTCAAATGCTATATGACAACCTTCATCCCATTCTCTTGGATCACGTTTTCGAAGTAACTTAAATATTGGATCACATTTATCGGTTAACTACGAAATAAACCAAGCAATGTAATTCAATCTCCCCAGAAAGCCTCTTACTTCCTTTTCAGTATGAGGTGGTGGCAAATTCTGAATGGCCTTCACTTTATCCAGGTCAATCTCAATTCCTCTTTTGCTGACAATAAAACCCAGCAATTTTCCCAAGGTGACTCCAAAAGTGCATTTTGCCGGATTTAGCTTGAGTCTAAACTTCTTTAGTCGTTTGAAGAACTTCTTAAGATTCGCAATATGCTCCTCTTCTCCTTGTGACTTTGCGATCATATCATCAAGATAGACCTCAATTTTCTTATGCATCATATCATGAAACAAGTTCACCATGGCTCTTTGATATGTTGCCCCAGCATTCTTCAACCCAAATGGAATTACCTTGTAGCAGAAGGTTCCCCATATTGTAACAAATATGGTTTTCTCCATATCTTTCGGTGCCATCTTAATCTGATTGTATCCTGAGAATCCGTCCATGAAAGAAAATAAAGAACTTTTCGTCGTATTATCCACCAGAGTATCGATATAGGGCAAAGGGAAATTATCTTTAGGGTTGGCCTTGTTCAAATCTCGGTAATCATCGCACATCCGCACCTTGCCATCCTTCTTTGGTATTGGAACAATATTTTCCACCTATTTTGGATATTTTGCCACCTCTATGAATCCAGCATCAAATTGCTTCTTCACCTCATCTTTTATCTTTAACAACATGTCCAACTTCATTCTTCTCAACTTTTGCTGAATTGACTTGCATTCTGGCCTTAAAGGGAGCTTATGAACCACAATATTCGGATCCAACCCTGGCATGTCTTGGTAAGACCATGCAAATACATCCACATATTCTTGGAGCAAGGCTATCAATTCACCCTTTATTGATGATGACAATGAAGTCCCGATTTTGACTTCCTTTATCTCTTCACCATTTCCCAGATTTATCATTTCCAATAATTCCTTATGAGGATGTACTTGTTTCTCCTCTTGTTCTATTTTCCTTAATAGATCCAGAGGTAAACCATAATCCTCAATATCTTCGTTAGCCTTAAAATCACCAGTGCAAATGGGTCTTTCAAAATCAATTTCAGAATTACTGACAGGAAGGTCCTCATATTCCGCATCCGTACACCTGTAAATAGATGGAGAAGAAATAATATAGAAAAATATATATAATGAAAACAAAATAAATAGCAAAAATGAAAGAATATGGACACATCATTATGAATAAAATGCATCGTGCTTGTTATTTATTGAATGAAAGTGTTTAAACAAAAAGCCCATTACAAAAAAAAAAACTCTTAATATCTCTGGGTAAAGATAATTAAGATTGTTTTTTAAATTATTACGTTGGAATAGACTTAAAAACTATGGGCAACTCAGTCGCACTCTAATTGATCAGTCTATATCCTGGTGGACAAGGTAGCACCATCCAGTTCGCACTGTCACTTTCCATCCCTTCTTTCCCAGTCATGCAAATTACTATATCCTGAATCTATCCTCCTTTATTCACTTGGAATTTTTCAAAAGCTTGCTCGATCATTATGAGTACATCCTCTGAATTCTTTTCTCCAAATAGAAAACCAGCAGAGCGGAAGTTGTGAAGGATTGGTGGGAAAGTCATGGGTTCCCATTCAATATTCATACCCGCGAGACGGGCCATCCCCCTTTGTCGATTCCTTTCAACTTGTTTTCTCCTCTCATGGGCCTTCGGAAGATACCCTAAGCCAAACCGATCTTTTTGTCCCACTGCTTCCATTGCTCGGGCCATCCCTTGAAGATATTTTCCAAGACCTTTTCCAGCCCTACAACCTTTTCCCACTGTGGTTCTTACTCTCAGCCTTGCGTTCTTGGATAACCTTGCCTTTGGAATTTTTCATCCTTCAGCGACGAAAATCGCATTTACGAATTCCAAAGATCGAAAAAAATATTCTACGACGTCTTTATTGGGTTCAACATAAGGAGATTCAGTAGATGCAGAGGCTATTATGTCTTCTTCTCCTGATACAGTGACTAAATGGTCCTTCATCACAAATTTTAGCTTTTGGTGGAGAGACGAGGGTGCAGCCCCTGCTGAATGTATCCATGGCCTTCCCAACAAGCAATTATACAATGGATTAATATCCATGACCTGAAAGTTCACCGAATAGGTGCATGGGCCTATCTCCAGAAGAACCTCGATAGTTCCCATTACCTCTCTCCTAGTACCATCGGAAGCCCTGAGTACTGTGCAACTCGGTAACATATAAGACATATCAACTGGCAACTTAGACAGGGTTGCTAAGGGCATTACATTTAATGAAGAACCATTATCCAGAAGCACCATTGGTAGTATATGCCCCTTGCAGGTGGTTGTTATGTGAAGAGCTTTTGTAGACCCAATACCATTAGGTGGTATTTCATCATAACTTAAATATATATGATAAGTCTGCCGCAATGTTTCCTACCAGCCTATCTAACTTTTCTATCAATATGTTGTTAGCCACATATGCCTAATTCAACACTCTCAATAGGGCATTTCTGTGTGGCTCCGAGTTTAATAGCAAAGATAAGATAGAGATTCTTGTTGGCTGGCGCTACAATTGCTCAACCACACTATACTCACTATGTTTTATGAACTTTAAAAACTCGCAGGCCTCTTTCTCGTTCACCTACTTTTTTATCTTATTTACAGGGGCTGATCCTCTCTCTGCTTCTTTTGACAAATCCATCTTAATATGGATTGGTTTAGCTGTTTTCTTCCCTTTGCCCAGTCCTCCATCCTTTCTTGTTGATCTCTGTTCAACAATCACAGGGGCATAACACCTTCTACTTCGTGTTAAGTGCCCCACACCTGTAATATCTTGCTGACTTGATGACCCGGGCATAACCATGCTGCAGTCATATTTCCATGGTGTAGTTTTGTTTTCCTTGTATAAAAAGGAAGAAGGCAAATCTATGATTAGCTTGGGCGCAATTTCCTCAACAACCGGAGTAGTCTTATCTTGTTCATCATAATAGATGATCAAAGGTCTTCCTATTCCATAGCCAGCTGCATTCTCAATAACCTCTACTTCCTCTTCTGTCTCCTCGTAAAACTGGGCCTCTCCATCATCCATAATCTTTTGGACTTTAGCCAAAAAAGTCCCCACAATCCTGTATGATATGACCTTTACATTTATGGAACGGGCACCAATTCTGCATCCTCTTTGCAACCATTTTTAAACTGTCTGCATCCCTCGCCATTTCTGCCTTAACCATCTCGACCCATACTATTAACATTGGAGTCTTGACTTCCTTGGCATCCCTTTTTATCCTTCTGATTCCCCTATTAATATTGTATTTACTTGATTCTCAGCATGATCGGGCAATGGGTTTCCCGCTACATTCGGCCTAATTTTTTACCCAAACTTCACAACTCCTGTATTAATTAAACTTTGGACTTTTTTTTTAAGGCAATGCAATCCTCCATTGAATGCCCCTGAATTCCTGCATGATATGTGATAACTCGTATAATTATATAGTTTTTAGTTATGTTTTATTATTGTTTTGTGTCAAATACGAGTTATTATTGCTTAGTCTACTTGTGTTTATGATCTTTTATATTTTTATGTAATTTGGTGTTTTTCATGAGTTTCTTTCAGTGATTTCAGATTACTAGGTTAAATAAAGAATTAAGGGCAAATCCAGTTCAGTTTCAGTTCCGACACCTTTTGCCATATCAGCTATATCTGGAGTTTCACTGAAGCAATAAGGCTGAAATTTTAACCGTGCATAGTTAAGAGGCATATCTATCTTTTTCATGTTTTACACTTCTTGAAACGGAGTCGTTTTCCCTACCGAAATCAACCATCAAGTTGGCTGATGTGCAATGACGTCTGTTCTGCACCGTTTTGGTATTTTGACCATATCTTCCGATCCACATGAGCAAATGATCTGATTCCAACGGCTATGGATTCGTAACTGATAGGGGTATATTCTTCTAGAATACCATTTTATTAGATCGAGCCTCCAACATTGACAAACTCGACCATCAAGCTGGCTGATCAGAATTGTCATACAATATGACGAAAATTGTTAGAAAAATGCACCCACCTATTATACCTACCTTTGAAATTTGTAAAGCTTGTCTCTTGTCATTTAGCCCTCCAAAATGTGTATAAATAGAGGGCCTTGGATGAGTATTGAGAAAAACATTATACATTGGTAGGATATTAGCCATTGTAATAAAATTCTCTAAGTTTTCTTCTTCTTTCCTTTCTCTAGTTTTCTTTTTCTTTATTTACTTATGCTTCTTACATTTCTTTTCATTTTATTCATATCTAGTATGTGTTGCTAATCATATTGTTGAGGTGATGAGGTGAAGCTCTTGGTAAATGCTAAGGTTAGTCTCTTAAACTTGAGCTAAAATGAATCATCATTTATAAACATTAGTATAGATAATATTTTCTTTTGGTTTAAAATCATACTTGCAAAGTAGAGATCTTGATTCATTATTGACAATGAAAATGGCACAGTAAATGCTTGGTTTCATAACCTTGATTTGTTGTAGACATATACCTTGGCATAAGGAATGCTTGGACTCTTTTTGTGAGTTTTGAGGACACCAAATGAACATAATATCATATGCTATGGACGTTGGACAATTTGGACTGAATTGCTAAACCTTCCGATTGGAACCTCCCTTATGTGTGGATTTCAATTGTGTAATAAAACAAGATTAATCTTAGCATAACACCAAGAGTGGATTCTCTAACCTCAACATCTTTTCTTATCGTTTTTTATATCTTGTTTAATTTCTTTTATGTTATTTTGTTTATTTTGTTCTCTAATATCTTGTTTACTTTCTTTGTTATTGATTCCCTAATATCTTGTTTATTTTCTTTTTCTTATATATTTATAAACTTATACTTACTAATACGCTTCCCTGTGGTTCGACCTCGGACACCCGAGAATTTATTACTTGAACATAACCTGCACTTGGGTTTACAACTCTTAATTGAGTCTCCATCAAGTTTTTGGCGCCGTTGCCGGGGAAGCAATACTAAGTATATAAGTTTATAAGTATATTTATTTTTTATTGGCTGGTTATACCGCCTATATTTATTTTTATTGGCTGGTTATACCGCCTAATTTTCTATATTTATTTTTATTGGCTGGTTATACCGCCTAATTTTCTATATATTTATGTTTATATTTATATAAATATATTATCTGTATATTAACTTTGTTTTATTTTTATTGGCTGGTTATACCGCCTAATTTTATATATTTATTTTTATTGGCTGGTTATACCGCCTAATTTAGTATATTTATTTTTATTGGCTGGTTATACCGCCTAATTTTCTATATATTTATGTTTATATTTATATAAATATATTATCTGTATATTAACTTTGTTTTATGCTTGTTTGGCGACGTGATTTTAAATCTCGTCGTTTAGTTAGATTTTATTGTGAAACTTTTTCAGGTAATCTTTCTAATACAACTCCTACCATGGCTGACAATGAAAGTGTTCATGCTAAAGATGAGAACAGACAAGTACGCACCATGCGTGACTACTTGCAACCAACTCGAAGCTCATCACCCTCTTGTTTTATTTTTCCTCTCAATGCAAACAACTCTCGTTTTAAACCAGGTATGATAGCTTTGCTTCCAAATTTCCATGGGTTAGAATCGGAAAGTGCTTACTCGTTTCTAAAAGACTTCGAAGATGTATGTGTCACCTTTAATGACCAACAATGTACAAATGAAATTGTCAAGCTAAAATTATTTCCTTTTTCTTTAAAAGATAAAGCAAAAATTTGGCTTCATAATTTAAAACCAAGGTCAATTGGCACATGGCAAGAATTACAAACTGAGTTTCTAAAGAAATTTTTCCCAGCACATAAAACTACTGCTTTGAAAAGACAGATTCAAAATTTCAATCAAAATCAAAATGAAGCATTTTTTCAGTGCTGGGAGCGTTTTAAAGATTTGTTAAGTTCTTGTCCACATCATGGTTTTGAAAAATGGCGTCTTATTAGTTTCTTTTATGAAAGTTTAACTCCCGAAACTAAACAATTTGTTGAAACAATGTGTAACGGTGAGTTTCTAGAAAAAGAACCTGAAGAAGCCTTTGACTACCTAGACCATTTGGCAGATAACTCTCAAGCCTGGCACACAGATAATTCCTCTGAAAGCTCCAATAGATCTAATCTTGTTTCTAACAGAGGTAAATATCATTTTAGTCAAGAAGATGAGATAAAAGCTAAAGTAGCTAATTTGGCTAGAAAGATTGAAGCCATGGAACTTAGAGAAGTAAAAGAAGTCAAAACGGTTAAAAATGAAGAAAGTTGTGGAATTTGTGAAATCATGGGACACCCCACTTCTGAATGTCCAAACATTCCCATTCTTAAAGAAGCGTTGCATGATCAAGTAAATTCCATAAACACATTTAAAAAGCCTTTTCCTTCTCCTCACTCTGAAACTTATAACCCTGAATGGAGAAATCATCCCAACTTCAGTTGGCGAAATAATAATCATGTTCAGGTACCACAATCTCAAAAGCCGGGCAACACTTTTTCCTATCAACCTTCAAGTGTACAAACCTTGGAAGAGACATTGCAAGCATTCATGCAAACACAAGCAAATGTGAATAACCAAACTTCACAGGACATCAATGAGATCAAAAACACCTTGTCCACGTTGACAGCTTTATTACGCACTCAAGAAAAAGGTAAGTTTCCTGCTCAACCTCAGCCTAACCCTTCTACTCAATGTCTTGTTTCTTGCTCCAATGAAACTCAACAGGAAAATGCCAGTTCTATCACAACTCTTCGAAGTGGAAAGGCAATTGACAAAAAGATTCCATCAAAAGACCAAGATCCTCTTTCCCCTCCGAAAAGTAATGGTAAGGATGATGGTAAGTCTGAACTTCTTGAAAATTTGGACAAAGAAAAAGGTATGCATCCTGCTCCTTTTCCTCAAAGGTTGCAAACAATAAAGAATTTGAATCAAAATGCAGAAATTTATGAACTTTTAAAACAAGTTAAGATTAATATTCCTTTATTGGATGCAATCAAACAAGTTCCATCTTATGCTAAATTTTTGAAGGACATGTGCACAGTTAAAAGGAAACATAATGTACAAAAGAAAGCATTTCTGACGGAAAGTGTGAGCTCAATCATTCAGCACCTTACTCCACCAAAATTCAAAGATCCTGGATGTCCAACAATCTCATGCATCATTGGAAACACTAGAATAGAACGTGCATTGCTTGATCTTGGTGCTAGTGTTAATCTTTTGCCTTTTTCTGTTTATCAACAGTTAGGTTTAGGTGAACTCAAGGAAACACCTGTTACACTTCAACTAGCTGATCGTTCTGTAAAAATTCCTCGAGGGATAGTTGAAGATGTTTTAGTTCAAATTGATAATTTTTACTTCCCTATTGATTTTATTGTTTTGGACACACATCCTGTTTCAAATCCAAATGTTCAAATTCCTGTTATATTAGGCCGTCCATTTCTTGCAACTTCTAATGCTCTGATAAATTGCAGGAATGGTAATTTGAACATTTCTTTTGGAAATATGACTTTAGAATTAAATGTGTTCAACATTTGCAAGCAACCTGGTGATGATTCAGAAGTACATGAAGTGGATTTCATTGAAGAACTTGTTCATGAACATCTCACCACTACCACATTCCATGATCCTTTAGAAGCTTATTTAATTGAATGTGAGTTTGATAATGCTTCAGAAATTTCACACACTGATTCTTTGTTAAATTCTTTTCAGGATAAGCATTGTTGGAAACAAAAGTTTGAGGAACTTCCATCACTCACAAATGTCACTGTACCATCAACTATTGAACCACCCAAGCTGGATTTAAAACCATTGCCATCCGAGCTAAAATATTCCTTTTTGGGTGAGAATGAAACTTTTCCAGTCATAATTTCTTCACATCTTGATGAACTACAAGAAGGTAAGTTGTTACAACTTTTGAAGATGCACAAAAATGCATTAGGATGGACCTTAGCTGACATAAAGGGAATAAGCCCATTAATCTACACACATAATATTTATTTAGAGGAAAATGCTAAACCCTCTAGACAAATGCAACGAAGGCTTAATCCTAATATGAAAGAAGTAGTGAGAAATGAAGTCATTAAACTTTTAGATAATGGAATCATTTATCCTATCTCTGATAGCAAATGGGTAAGTCCTACTCAAGTCGTACCTAAGAAATCTGGAGTTACTGTAGTTAAAAATGAAAACAATGAATTAATTCCAACTAGGACTGTTACTGGTTGGCGCATGTGCATTGACTATAGGAAACTTAACTCAGTGACGAGGAAAGATCATTTCCCTTTGCCTTTCATGGATCAAATCTTAGAAAGAGTTGCAGGGCATGAGTTTTATTGTTTTCTAGATGGATATTCTGGATATAATCAAATTGCCATTGCACTTGAGGACCAAGAGAAAACCACTTTTACATGTCCTTTTGGTACTTTTGCATATCGTAGAATGCCATTTGGATTATGTAACGCCCCTGCCACATTTCAAAGATGCATGCTTAGTATTTTTAGTGACATGATTGAACGTAATCTTGAGATTTTCATGGATGATTTTTCTGTTTCTGGTGATTCATTTGATGATTGCTTAGCCAATTTGAAAAATGTATTGATTAGGTGTGAAAAAAAAATCTTGTTCTTAATTGGGAAAAATGTCATTTCATGGTCACTAAAGGTATTGTATTAGGTCACATTGTTTCTGCAAAAAGGATTGAGGTAGACAAGTCAAAAATTGAATTGATTGCTAATCTACCCACACCAAAGACAGTAAAGGACATTAGGTCATTCTTGGGACATGCAGGTTTTTATAGAAGATTCATAAAAGATTTTAGCACGATATCTAAACCTCTATGTAATCTTTTAATGAAAGACACTGCATTTGAATGGACTAAAGATTGTGAAGATGCTTTTGAAAAACTCAAAAATATGCTCACTACTGCTCCTATTATGAGATCTCCTGATTGGTCTTTACCATTTGAAATAATGTGTGATGCTAGTGACTATGCTGTTGGTGCTGTGTTAGGACAAAGGAAAGATAATAAACCACATGTAATTTACTATGCAAGTAAAACTTTAAATAGAGCCCAAATGAATTATTCCACTACAGAAAAGGAATTACTTGCAGTTGTTTTTGCATTGGATAAATTCAGATCTTACCTTGTTGGATCATCAATTGTTGTCTTTAGTGATCATGCAGCTTTAAAATATCTTCTCTCTAAGAAGGATGCAAAACCTAGGTTGCTGAGGTGGATCCTTTTGCTGCAAGAATTTGACATCACCATTCGAGATAAAAAAGGAGTAGAAAATGTGGTGGCTGATCATTTATCAAGACTTGTTTGTGATGAATCTTTTGGAACCTCACCAATAAATGATACTTTTCCTGATGAACAACTTCTAATTGTCTCCACGACACCTTGGTTTGCTGACATTGCTAATTTTCTTGCTACAGGAAAAATTCCTTCTCAATGGAGCCCCCAAGATAAAAGGAAGTTTCTGAATGAGGTAAAGAAGTTCTATTGGGATGACCCTTACTTGTTCAAATATTGTCCTGATCAGATTTTTCGAAGATGCATTCCCGACAATGAGGTAAGTAGTGTAATTAAGTTTTGTCATTCTGAGGCATGTGGTGGTCATTTTTCATCAAAGAAAACTGCTGCAAAAATTTTACAGTGTGGATTTTACTGGCCAACTTTATTCAAAGATGCACATAATTTTTGCAAGTCATGTGAAAGTTGTCAAAAATTAGGTTCCATTTCGAAAAGAAACATGATGCCTTTGAACCCAATTCTTGTAATTGAAATTTTTGACTGTTGGGGTATTGATTTCATGGGACCATTTCCACCATCTTTTGGTTTCTTATACATTTTAGTTGCAATAGATTATGTTTCAAAGTGGATAGAGGCAATTCCATGTCGAAATAATGATCACAAAACAGTGATTAAATTTTTAAAAGAAAATATTTTGAGTCGATTTGGAATTCCTCGATCTATCATAAGTGATGGGGGAACACATTTTTGCAACAAGGTTTTTGAAACATTAATGAAGAAATATGCCATTACACACAAAGTTGCAACCCCTTATCACCCGTAGACAAATGGACAGGTAGAATTAGCAAATAGGGAGATTAAACAAATTTTGGAAAAGACGGTTAATCCAAATCGCAAAGATTGGTCCCTTAGACTTAACGATGCATTATGGGCCTATCGAACAGCTTTTAAAACAGCATTGGGCATGTCTCCTTATAGGCTAGTTTATGGAAAACCTTGTCATTTACCTGTGGAACTTGAGCATAAAGCATATTGGGCCATTAAAATGTTCAACTCAAACCTTGATGACGCTTCTAATTTACGGAAATTACAAATAAATGAACTTGAGGAACTCAGAAAAAGATGCATATGAGCATTCTAAAATTCATAAAGAAAGAACTAAAGCCTTTCATGACAAGTTAATTTCAAGAAAAACATTTGATGTTGGACAAAAAGTTCTACTTTATAATTCTAGACTTCACATATTTCCTGGTAAGTTGAGATCAAGATGGACTGGCCCATTTGTGGTTAAGCATGTGTATCATTATGGAGCAGTTGACATTGAGAATCCTAGAAATGGTAACGTATTCAAGGTAAATGGACAAAGACTCAAACTCTTTTTGGAAAATCATGTTACTCAAGAAGAGGTTGTTTTTCTTTTTGATCCTTGTTTTGAAAATAACTAGATGTAAATATAATTTTTACTAATTTCCAAAAAAAAAAAAATAATAATAATAATAATACATTTTTTTTAACCACGGTTAAATGGCGGATAACGGTACTCCGTGATTATTTAAGTCGGTTCCATCAGCTACCCACAAAACTGATATTGTATATAAATTTCTCTTTCAATTTCTCTTTCATTTTTTTTATTTTTCTTTTAGGATGGATGATATTCTCAAAAGATTGCAGAAACGATTCCCTCCTTTTCCTCGAAATATTTTACTGAAGCTTTACCAAGTTCGATTTGAAAGATTAAGAATGCTTATGCACAAAGGGATTCCTGAAGACATACGTTGGATAATTGAAGCCAAGGTACGTGAAGATGAATATCTTCCTGTTTTGCATTTACCAGGTACAGGTAGAAGCACTTTTGCAAAGAAGCGACGAGCAAAGCGCATGAGTTCAAATTGCCACAAATGTGCACGATGGACGTGTAACGGTAAATGCCGTTCTATTGGGATTTCGTCCTCTAATCGAGATGATAAAATTGAATTCATTAAGGATGGACTGAGTAAGGAGAATTTGGGTAATATCCAACTTTCTCTTTAGACGCATCCTAGTGGAGACGTACAAAGAGAAATTCTTGATTTATGGCCGCAATTCCAAAGGGAATGGCAACATCTTGGGAATTTGATGTTAAAAGACCCTGTTTGCCAGCTTGTAAGAAATCTGGATGGGAAGCATATCCTCGACTCATAGAAGGCGTTTAAGCCGTTTCTGGACGTAAAACCAGAGGAAGATGTGAGCCACAATCACAACTACAATAAATGACTTCTCAGCTTTTGGTTTGATTTGCAATAATTTCATTTCGGTTTAATTTAAGTGTTGTTCGATTTGTGTAATTATTCTCGTTTTTTTTTTTTTTTTTTGCATTGGTCTTTTACGGTTGATTTTTCTTCTCTTTTTGATTTTCTTCCTGAAATCACGCAAAAATCTTTTGTTAGGTTAACATTTTCTTCTGACAGGTCAAATACACTTTCGGCGACATTATTACTCTTGTCTGATTCATTACTCAGTCCTCTATATATTACACCATATACTCATTCTCTTTCAGGCACTTGAAAAAAAAATGGAAAGTACTTCGTCCCAGCTCATTAAAAAAATTTGTGTCTTTGGAGGTGCTTATCCAGGGAAAAATAACATATTCGCTGATGAAGCCATAAGAGTTGGAGTAATACTTGCCCAACAAAAGATCCAGTTGATTTATGGAGGCGGTAGTACGGGTCTAATGGGAGCAGTCGCTACAGCAGCACACGCCGGAGGAAGTCCAGTTCTAGGAATCGTGCCAAAACTATTCACAGATTTTTGTGGACCTACCGTGGGTAAAGAAATACAAGTCTGGAGTATCCCTGAACGGATGACAATCATGTACCATTCTGCCGATGCATTCATTGCTTTACCAGGAGGTCTGGGTACATTGGAAGAAATAGCTTGCGTGGCTTCTTGGTCATCTTTGGTCACAAATAAGAAACCCATTGGTTTGCTTAATATTAATGGTTATTTTAGTAATTTGCTTTCATATTTAGATAATGCTGTGGATAATGGATTCATGTTTTCAGAGGCAAGGAGAACCATAATTTCTGCTACAACCATTGAAGATTTACTCAAAAAGCTCCAAGCTTATGAGTATTTATCTGCTACGGTTGTTTTGCAAACGCTCGGAAAAAGAAAAAGAGATATGGACGAGCAAGGAGTGGATTGCACTTTGTCTTTGTGACATTATCTAACATTTTGTTTGTTGTGTCTCAGTTATAATAAGTGGTTAGCAACCTCTGCAGGTAATATCTCCTAAATTCTACCTTTAAAATTTGACATTGGGGACAATGTCATATTTTAGTAGGGGGTAAGGGACATATTTTTGCTAATAAAAATAAAATAAAATAAAAAATTGTTGTGTTTTAAGCAATTTAGAAGTATTCATTCTGAACAAGGTCTGAGTAAGGGAGACTTGAGACATACCTTGTCAGTTTGATTTAATCTTCTTCTTCTTCAAAAAAAAAAAAAAAAAAAAACAAACATGTTTAGGCTTAGTGTGTTTTTAGTGTGTTTTAGTTCCTTTTTAATACAATGATGAGATATGAATTGCATAAGTCTAAAACAGATTTATTAGTGAGAAGATTTTCATGAGAATTGAGCTTGATATCAACCTTTTTATGAGCCAATGTTAATATGATATGTTGATTGAGAAAGAAGCATGTTTAGACTTAATCTGACTTGTATAATCATCCTTGTGAGTTTTTGAGCCTATAATGATTGATGCATTATACAAATCAATCTAATTTCTTTCTTGAGAGCTCTTATGATTACATGATTCTCTAGAACTTGCTTTAAACCGTTTGAGACTATATTGATACATGTGACAACATGAATATGATAGAGGCATTAGGATTATAACCAGAGCCAAACAGCCATCCATTATTAATGTTCTAAGAGAACATCCCCACTAGTGAGCCAATTTGAGCCTACATTAAATATGCTGTTTTATTGGTAACCACAACTTACACCTAGCCTAAATATACTTATATCCTTACCCTTGTTCTAAAGATGGATTTTTATATTTTGAGACATATTAAAAAAAAAATAAAAATAAAAAATAAGGGATATTTTTAGTTGAAAAATTTGGGTTAGAAACAAAAGATAAGTGTGGGGGAAGAAAAGAAAAGAAAAAGTCAAGAGAAAAAGAAAGGGATCATTGTCAAATACATTCCCATATTAAAAAAAAAAAATCTTCTCTTGAACTTCTAGTTAAAGTAAAGAAAAAGATGTTACAAAGTTGGTTAGAATGAAGCAAAGGCTCAACATGAATATTTAGCCTATGTTACCATGTACTTGTAAAGAGTTCTGAGAAATTTATTTGTATGATCTTATTATGTCTCTAAACTCTATGAACTCTTTGGAACCTTTGTGATATCTTTATCCTTTTGTTCTTTAACCACATTATAACCCTTTGGCCCCATTACAACCTTGAAAAAAGACCTCTTGATTTATGAAGTTGTATGATCTAAATAGTGGAGAATAGGTGGACAAGCAAGCATATGGTAGAACTGTTTTCATGAGATTGATTGAGTGTAAACACTTTACCACTACTTTAAAGAGTGAAAATCATGAGAGTATAGTGAGAAGTTGAGATTAAGTTGAATATGCACTATTTTGATTGAAATATGTTATGTTAATATTGGCTTAACTCATTTATTTACATTCAAGCATAAATTTTTGTGAAATTCTTTGAGCTATTGATTAGTTTATAAGGCTTGTTCAAAGATTGTCTCTAATTTATATTGAAAGGATTAGGAGTAAATATTTTTAGTGTATGTAGTTTACTTATATTTTAGTTTTTCAATGTTTGTGGGTATCGTTCTAGCAAACCCTCACGAGACTAAACTCGTCCACTAGGGACACCTAGGGGTTTAAAGGCTTGTGTCACATGCTAAGTGCCACCGTGATTTCCTACGAAAATGGATTAGATTAGATTTTCTTATTTTATTTTTATTGAGTCGTTGCTAGGGACTAGCAACAATCTAAGTGTGGGGGTGTGATAACTCGTATAATTATATAGTTTTTAGTTATGTTTTATTATTGTTTTGTGTCAAATACGAGTTATTATTGCTTAGTCTACTTGTGTTTATGATCTTTTATATTTTTATGTAATTTGGTGTTTTTCATGAGTTTCTTTGAGTGATTTCAGATTACTAGGTTAAATAAAGAATTAAGGGCAAATCCAGTTCAGTTCCAGTTCCGACACCTTTTGCCATATCAGCTATATCTGGTGTTTCACTGAAGCAATAAGGCTGAAATTTTAACCGTGCATAGTTAAGAGGCATATCTATCTTTTTCATGTTTTACACTTCTTGAAACGGAGTCGTTTTCCCTACCGAAATCAACCATCAAGTTGGCTGATGTGCAATGACGTCTGTTCTGCACCGTTTTGGTATTTTGACCATATCTTCCGATCCACATGAGCAAATGATCTTATTCCAACGGCTATGGATTCGTAACTGATAGGGGTATATTCTTCTAGAATACCATTTTATTAGATCGAGCCTCCAACATTGACAAACTCGACCATCAAGCTGGCTGATCAGAATTGTCATACAATATGACGAAAATTGTTAGAAAAATGCACCCACCTATTATACCTACCTTTGAAATTTGTAAAGCTTGTCTCTTGTCATTTAGCCCTCCAAAATGTGTATAAATAGAGGGCCTTGGATGAGTATTGAGAAAAACATTATACATTGGTAGGATATTAGCCATTGTAATAAAATTCTCTAAGTTTTCTTCTTCTTTCCTTTCTCTAGTTTTCTTTTTCTTTATTTACTTATGCTTCTTACATTTCTTTTCATTTTATTCATATCTAGTATGTGTTGCTAATCATATTGTTGAGGTGATGAGGTGAAGCTCTTGGTAAATGCTAAGGTTAGTCTCTTAAACTTGAGCTAAAATGAATCATCATTTATAAACATTAGTATAGATAATATTTTCTTTTGGTTTAAAATCATACTTGCAAAGTAGAGATCTTGATTCATTATTGACAATGAAAATGGCACAGTAAATGCTTGGTTTCATAACCTTGATTTGTTGTAGACATATACCTTGGCATAAGGAATGCTTGGACTCTTTTTGTGAGTTTTGAGGACACCAAATGAACATAATATCATATGCTATGGACGTTGGACAATTTGGACTGAATTGCTAAACCTTCCGATTGGAACCTCCCTTATGTGTGGATTTCAATTGTGTAATAAAACAAGATTAATCTTAGCATAACACCAAGAGTGGATTCTCTAACCTCAACATCTTTTCTTATCGTTTTTTATATCTTGTTTAATTTCTTTTATGTTATTTTGTTTATTTTGTTCTCTAATATCTTGTTTACTTTCTTTGTTATTGATTCCCTAATATCTTGTTTATTTTCTTTTTCTTATATATTTATAAACTTATACTTACTAATACGCTTCCCTGTGGTTCGACCTCGGACACCCGAGAATTTATTACTTGAACATAACCTGCACTTGGGTTTACAACTCTTAATTGAGTCTCCATCAATATGCACAGTTGGTATTTGCATTATACCACCCTGGGTATGGTGGGGTCAAAGGTTTAAGATATACGGGTGCAACAAGTTGGCCTTGTAGTAGTTTAGGATATAGCTCACCATAGGTGGTAGGAATGGGATCAAACTGGGGTTTTTGATCGTTCCTTGGTGAACGATAGTCATTGTGCGCGAGACCTTGGGTATTTGGGACAGTGTTTCGAGGAAGGGTTATCTGTGGGGATATACCAGTTGGAAACGGCTTTTGTAGTATATTGGTATAAGAGAATGGATTTTGGGTAAGATGGTTGACATTAGGGTAGTAACGATTATACCCCGAGTAAGGTGTGTAAGGTGTAGGAGGTGCATAAGATGTAGTAGGAGTATAGGGCCTGGGAGGTTTGTATGGTGTAGGAGGTGTATAGGGTATTGATTGAAACTGACTGCATGTGTATCCTCCTTCTTCTTTGTAGGAAAAACCCTCTTCGGGTAGCAGATTCACCCCCTTCCATTTTCCCGTTCTTAATGGCAGACTTTATCATCTCCCCGAATATTACCATATCTGCAAAGTCCTTGGGGGCACTCCCCACCAATTTATCATAATAAGGTGCTTTCAGGGTATTGATGAAAAGCACTGTAGTTTCCTTGTTGGTCAAAGGAGGTTATACTTGTGTAGTCAAGTCTCTCCATCTCTGAGAATATTCTTTAAAGCTTTCAGTAGCTTTCTTTTCCATGTTTTGCAAAGTTAGACGATCAGGCACCATGTTCGTCACATGCTTGTATTGTTCCATGAAAGCTTTGGCTAGATCCATCCAGGAACAGATCTTAGTACGGGTAAGCTGGTTATGCCATCGAGTTGTGGACCCTATCAAGCTATTTTGAAAACAATGGATAAGCAATTTTTCGTCTTCATCATGTTCGGTCATCTTCCGGGAATACATGGTCAGATGTGCTGATGGGTTAGTAGTTACATTCTATTTTTCAAAGTCTGGTACTTTGAACTTTGGAGGAATCACCAGACCATGCACTAAACTCATCTTTTTGGCATCTAGACTGCCAAATAGCTCCACTCCTTCAATTGCCCTCAATCTTTCCTCCAGCAGCTGATATTTTTCTGGGATTATGCCGTTTCAACCCTTTTCAGCTCAGTCATCTTTGCCCTTTCCTTTTCAGCCAATTCGTCAAAGTCTGGAATGTTCCACATCAATTGGATCAACCCCAATATTACCCCTTTTAGGACCAAAATTCTGTGCTTCTGCCGCTGGTTGTATGTAAATATAGGATGTTACCCCAGTCGGAAGTTCATTTCCCATAGGCTGGGATGTATGGCCATTCTTCTGTACCACCTCTGGTCGGTCTTCCTGGTTTACTTCCTCCATTCCTGTAACTGAATTTTCTCCTGGCCATTTCTGCCTCATCATGGTACTCATCATCTCCATGAGTTTGGTCATTTGTTCCCGTGACTCCTCTTGAGACTTAGCCAACTGTTCCTACAGTTCCTTTTGAATTCTTTCCATCCTTTCAATTCTAGCAAGCTGATCGTTCTCCGTAGCTCTTGCTTGAGATCGAGTAATTTAGGGATGTCGAAAGTCTGATTCTTTCTGAGTGCGACCAATTGTACCTTTAGTTTTAAAAACCATGGATTAGAAATTATTGACACATTTTTTATTTTATTTTATAAAAAAGAATGAATGGATAAATGACTAAATGTTAATGAATGAACAAATAAGTAAATGACTAAGTGTATGAATGACTAATTATAAAGAATAAATGAATGGACAAATAAATAAATGACTAAGTGTATGAATAATTTATAAAGAATGAATGAATAATTATAAATGAACAAACAAAATATAAAAAGAACAAATGAATGATGAATGCATTTAAAAGTATTGGCCCCGGGATAATTCCAACCAAACGGTCTTTCATTGATTTCCTGGAACTAAATACATCAAAGAAAAAAATCACTGCTTAAGACAATCTGATAATCTGTCTATCCTAATTTAAAAATGCTATTACAAACACTTGTCCTATAGTAACTCTCTAGGGCCTTGAACCTTTTTTACTGTCCTCTTTTGATTGCCTTGCTATTCAATCTGACCCCTACTTGTTCACGGCCCTTTGACATGTCAGCAGAAGCATCACCGTGTAAACTTTCCTTAACTTGTTTGTCCAGTTGATTGGCTCGGGCTTCCTCATGCTTTGCTCTCTCTGTCCAATAGTTCTTCTCCTTCTTGAGGTTCTTGACCTCTTGCTCCCATTCCCCGAAAGTCTTGAGAGTCCCCTCAAATCTAAGCTCGAAGCGATACCTCTTGTTCTCCAAGTGTAATTCCTGAAGATCGCTTTTAAAAGTGTCCCTTTCTCTCTTGATCTTTTCTTTTTCTCTTTCTCGAGCTGATTCCCTATTTTTCATATTCTCAAGCTCTTCTTGCAATCGGGCAATTTCCTTGCTTATTTGGGCCTTTTCTTTTTTGAATTCTGCTCTTGCAATTTCTAACTCTAATGGCGCTTCCTTAGGTTGTGGACTCATGAACTGGACCTCTTTTGCATCTGATGTCAACAACCTATCATTAACCCTCAATTCCCTCCATACCAGGTAATCAGGTGTGACGATGTCGACATATCTAGCTACCTCCACCCGACGAGTTTTCTTCCATGCTACTACAATCTCACGTATCTTTCTCAAGTATCCATATTCTCCATAAGCAAATTCCAAATTACTAAGGTCATGGGTCATAGGAGTAAACTGACGGGATTCCGATTGTCTTAGTACCAGCAGTGGTGCACAGCTCACTCCTCCCCATACTCCCAATAATGGAACCGAAGCTTTATCTCCGCATTTGTACAATGTCGGCATAGGAGCTATCCATGGAGCTCTCCAAATTATCATCTCAACCTGATATTTCGGAATATATTGATCCATTGTTCCTCAGTCCTATTTTCAAGTCAATCCCTCTTAAGAAATTCACCAATTGGTGCAAAAGACTTCCAATACGAGCGAAGAGGGAAATTCTCCTATTTACAAAAATGGCTCTGAACCCATATGTAAAGAAGCTGTATACAACCTATAAAATTCCCTTTTCCTTCTCGTCTACAGAAATTCAAAGATCGGATTGTTTCTGCTATAATTTCCGGGGCTGGGTTTATCTTCTGCTCAAGCCTCTCAAAAACATCAAATATCGCCACATCCACATACCCTAATGTCTTTGGGAAGATAACTAAACCATAGATAGCCAAAGCAAAAATATTTTTAACTGTCTCCTTACTTAAATGGCTGTGGATTAGGGTCCGTAAAATATCGCATGATATACAGTAGCTTACCCCTTTTCGGACAACATGGCTTTCGACCCAATTTTTTTCCACTCCCAGAATCTTAGACACCTTTTTCTTGAAACCCGGCGTCGTTGTATCCTTCAAATAAATACGGTTGGGAATAACGTTCTCAATATGCAGGAAGGTCGAATATTCCTTTATGGTTGGAGTCATATCCTCTCGGTTTAAGGTAAAACACCAATAAGCGGGATTCCAGAATTGCACCACAGCCCGGATCACCTCACCACTAACCTTAACCTGAACTAACAGTGCTATGTCCCCATAAGTCTGAGTGAAGGCTTCTTTTTCTGATATGTTCCATTGATTCCATATATCCATCAATTCCCGGAGATCATTTTGCCTGATAGTAAGATCAACCTCAGCTGGCAATACTGACACATATATCCGCACTTTCAAACAATCCCCATTATCCTGGTGACCTTTCTCGGACTATTTCCTAACCTCTATATGCTTCTCGACCACTGAGACATTTTGACCCTCCATGGAAGCCCTTTTGGTTGAATATTATCCCGAGACCAATAACTTTCCATGTGCAAAAAAAAATGATGACAAGAATGCAAAAAAGAAAACAAAAAACAACAAAAAGAAAAAGAAAAAGAAAATGAATTAGTAACGGGAATAAATTCGAATAATACAAAAAACATATAATTCAAAATAATAATTATCCCTGAGGATGCCAACAAAATGTCGGCATTATAACACCCTTGGGACAACACACCAACACTTATTATGGGCATTGTGATGTACGTTCATCATTGTCTGATTTTCAAAAATAAGCTTATTCAAAAAGTAGAATAGAATGTAAAAGGATTGGAAATATTCCTCCATGTGTTTTTAACTTCGGGATATCTAATTGGAAATCCGGCATGGCTTCGCCTAGGTTTACTATATGAAGGTGAATTAGTTCTAAAAGCTCCGAATTGTTCCTCACTCGCCGGTGAAGGCTAGTAAGGCACCTCGATAAAAGCGGGTTCAATTCATTAGAGTCTATTTCCCTAGCCCATGCGGATTATTAATCACGAAGGCTTAGGTAATTTAGTACTCCGGAAGTGTTTCACTAGCCCATGCTGATTGTTAATCACGAAGGCTTAGTTACTTTGCTCCCACCTAAAAGGACGGAACCCGGGTATAGGGCTCATGATATGCAAATGCACGTGTAGTGTGTGAGGAGAAATAACAAACTTTTCACCACCTATTCTACATCTCCTATTCTAAATGCCCAACAAGATTAAACAACATAAGTCATCAATTAATCAATAAATAAATATATGCACCAAAATAACCAGAGAACAATTATAGCATGTATGCACATGAATATGGACATATTTAAAAAAAAAAAAATTTATTATTTTTGAAATTATCCTTATTTTTTTTAAAATGTGGGAATTAAAATTAAATACCAATTAAACTAACAAAATCGAGACTTTGATAACACACGACTAATTCTAGGCCTGACTCTCTAATAGTCCCTAGCGGAGTCACCAAGCTGTCGCAACCTAAAAAATAACAAGTCTCATCGCAAAACTTTATTATTCGTTAAGCGTGACATTAAAAAAAAAAAACTGAGGAAAAGTCGAGTTAGTTCCTCTAGAAAAACGAAAGTTTTGAAAATAACCTTGAAAAAGACATGGAGTCACCACCAATCTTTTTTGGCTAGGTGTGATTGGCCACCTATTAAAACCAATTTTATAAAACATTTTAAAATTAATTAAAACATTTTTTAAAACCAATTTCAAGTCTGCGTTTTAAACAAGATAAATCAAAGAAGCGAATTCGGGAATTAGTTACGTGTGGGGAAGGATTAGCACCCCCACAATGCCCGTATAAAATGGTACCTTATTAATCGTGTCTTATCTCAAGTCTCGGTAAAAAATTTGATTTTTAATTTGATATTTCAAGTTAATTCCCAATTTAAAGAAAAATAATTTCATTTTTAATTAAAAATGATCCAGAATTTATTAATTCAAAAATTCCTATATTCCCCAACAAATGTGGCAAAATATAGAAATTTTTATTAGTTTGGAAAACTTTCGGAATCATTCTTATTTTAAATAAGATATTTCGTTATTAATGATAATTGATGATATCCTCCCCAGCAAACCCGGCAGAGAACTCAAGAATTATTTTAACTCAGGAATATCTTTAGTTTATTGAAAATCATTATCTTTTTCAAAATATTTAAAAAATATATATATGAATATGAATATGTGTGACATCAATAAAATGACATAGCAAAGTCTAGATAATATAATGCAACCTAAATGGTATGATATAATTTAAATGTCATAACATATTCTAAATGAAATGAAATCTCCTAAGTCATATGATATATTCTAAATGAAATGAAATGAAATATCCTAAGTGACATAATATATTCTAAATGAAATGAAATATCCTAAGTAACATAATATATTCTATATGAAATGAAATATCCTAAGTCACATGATATATTCTAAATGGAATAAAATGATTTAATGACATGGAAAATATAAATGATATGGCATATAATCTAAATGATATGAAATGACATGAAATTAAAATAATGCTAACATATAATATGCATGGAAATAAAAATAAAAATAATAATGCATGAATATAGTATATGCTAAATAATATGACAAAAATAACTAAATAAAAAGCGTAGGATATCATGAAATATTTAAAATCATATAACAATTAATATAATATCAAAAATTTAAATCAAAGACAATAACACTATCATGAAAATTAACATAGCAATAATCACATATTATATAGTATGCATGAATAAGGAAAATGCAATGCATGAAAATGTATTTTTTTCCTTTAATTAAGGAAATCTGTATGTCTAAAAAGATATCCGACTACCTTAGGAAAATATATCAAATTAAATATTCTAAAACCAAAATACTTTATGATTGTTTGAAAACAATTTTGAAAAGCTTAGATTAAACATAAAAACTTAGGTAAACCCTTTTTAAAATGGCTCTAATTTCCTAAGTTTAAAATCCCGGACTTAACCACCCTTAACCCGAGATTTAAAAAATCATTTTTAGAGTTTATAAAGGCTTAGAAACTACCCTAAGTCAGTAGCTAAACTTCCTAATCAGCCCCCTCTAAGTAACTTAACCAAAACAAAAAAATGATTTTCCTTCAAATTCAATTCTGCCTCTACTGTCCAGTTTTAAATCACGATTTTTTACCCTATTTTTCAAAATTCAAAAAAATCTAAAAAACATATTGGAGACTCAAGACATGTAACAATACACGGGAAAAAATTGGCTTAATTTTATAATTAAATATGACTGCCCAAAAAAATCGAGAAAGTACGAGTACTGGGTGAAAAACTGTTTTGTCAAAACACATTTTTTTGCCTTTAATAAAATCCCTTAAAAATCAAAGTAAAAATGTTAGAGACTCTCCTAATGACTCACAAACAGTAGCTAACACTTTTGAAAAGTTAGGCAAACATTGGCTAAGTAAAAAAAAATCACAAAGGTAGAATAATTAATTTGACAACTCTTTAATTTTCCACAAGTATGCTCAAAATGAGCATGACTTTGAACCATTGATTGGTCTAAGTCATGAATCAAGTGGCAATGACATGAAATGCATGAAAATACAGCAAATATGATGCATGAAATGCATGATTTAAAACCTAAATGACAAGAAAAATGTATGGCATCAATAAATTACCAAGACCTAAATGAACTTGCATGACATTTAATGCAACCTAGGTCTAAAAATGCATGAATATCCATGGAAAAGCAAACCAATCCTAAACCTAAAGAATGCATGGCAATAACATAAACATATAACATGCTTAAATAAAATACACAACCAAATATCATGAAAATGCAAACCTATCAACTAGCATGATGAAAATGCACATGCAAAGCATAAAATAGAGGGGTGGCCGAATGGCCTCATGCTTTAAAATGAACATAGCATTTTCACAAACACATGATATACTAACATGCATAGCTAAAGAATAACACTCAAATCATGCAAACATAAAGTAAAGGCATGAAAACCAATAGGTATTTTCACAAACACATGGATTACAAAATGTAAAACATAAACAAACTTAAACATTTTGAAAACAGAAAATCAAAAATGCAAGACAAGTAAAATAAACATGATAACAAGATAATAGACTCAAAAATGGAAATAAGAAAGCAACCAAATTAAAACAAGCTTAATTTTTATGTATTAGAAGAAGATTTAAAGCATCAAAACTTGTTAAACATCACTAGAATGATGAAATAAAGAAGCAAAACAGCAACTACTAAAAATATTAGGTCATTCGGCCAACTCAAAAAAAAAGGAAAAAAAAAAGTTTCAAAAGCTTTTTACAAGAAAGAATCAAGAAAGAACTTAAAGAACAATATTAAAAACACTTATTTAAAAAGAAAAATCAAAAGAAACTCACCAAATATCAAATGAAAACAGCAAATCAAGAATGGAAAATCAAAGAAAGTGAAAGAGTATGGTGCTTAAAGCAACCTCTAGAAGCTATATTTCAAGCTTTTTCTCTTCTAACTTTCTTTTCTTTTCTAAACTTTTCTTTTTGCCTTTCAACAATGGAGAGAAAAATCAGCCAAAAACAAGAGAGAATAGAGAGTGAATAGCTGAAAATGAAAAGAGAGAGAGCCTCCCCTTGTAGTGGCTGAATGGCCCCATCTTGCTAGGATGTTGTCATCTTCTCTTCAACCAATTTTGATCCAAATGCTATTGATCCAAGATGTTTAAAATGTGAAATTATCACCCTTAGATTAGGCAATCAGCTATCCACAATTACAACTATTCAAGAATCTTAAGCCATTATGTTGACACTCTCCCTCTTCATGCATTGGTCCATGTGGCTTAATTTCAAAGGCTTGATCAAAAAATAACTATCTTCCTCTTCATTGTTGGCCTTTTGATTAAAAATCAGAAAATATTTGCCCATCATTGGGCCTTGGCCAGCTGACCCCTCTTCTTCTAGCCCAATCTCCATTTTTTCAAAAGGCAAGAAAAGACTTTTCGGTTTCTTAGGTAAAATAACCTTTTTGCCCCCCGAACATAAATAAATAGCAAACAGACTTCAAATTCAATTTTTATTTTTCCAATACTTCCAAAATAATAAAAAAATGAATTTTGAAGGTTTTCAAAATTTTTCGAGCCCATTTGCTATTTATTTGGATTTTTTCTTCCAAAATTGCCCTTTTATGCTCGCAAACTTTACCATTTTTTAAACGAGCTCCAAATCCAGATTTTTCTTCACCAATCTCTTCCAAATAATTTAAAAGTATGATCTGGAAGTTTTCATAATTTTTGGAACTCATTTGGTATTTTTTCGGGATTTATCTGCTTGAATTACTACATAGTGGGCCGGGATTTGGCCATTTTGCAAACGAACTCCGAATCTGGATTTTCTTTTGTCAATATCTTCCAAATAATTTAAGAATGATATCTACAAAATTTTAGAATTTTTGGAGTTCATTTGCTATTTTCCGGGGATTTATCTTCTTGAATTTCTACATAAGGGACACGGGATTTGGCCATTTTGTAAACGAACTCCGAATCAAGATTTTTCTTCGCCAATCTCTTCGAAATGATTTAAGAATGAGATCTGAAATTTTTCAGAATTTTTGGAGTTCATTTGCTATTTTTCCCAAATTTTCCAATTTTGCCTTTTTGCCTCCAAAATCGGTTTTGCTCAAAACAAGTTCGATTTTCATATTTTCTTCAAACTAAGCCTTGGGCTATCCTTTTTTAATCACTCCTCATCCATTAGGGGCTTTAGTCTTACCGAATCAGACCATTTCTGTAATTCTTCCAAATTTCACGAAATCCACCAAAAACCCTAATTCTCGATTTTCTTCCGGATTGACTTTTCTTTCAGTTTTTCTTCCAAGTAGCTTCTCCATTGCCCGTAGTCAGTGCTTATCTTTTATTTTGAACCTTCAATTTCGACCAATTTGATCGTTTAAGCACTTTTCCCCAAATTTCCTGAACTAGTGTTTCCTTTTTACTAAATCTCCGTAACCCAACTTCCGAACTCCATATCTTTCGATGTAGACCTCGGATTATCAAAATTCTTTCGCCATTTTTCAATTGAACTTCAAATCTTGATTTTGAAAGTGGGTTGACTTTTTTAGTAGTTGACTTTTTGGGGTTGACTTTTTCCAAACTTTTTATGCTCGCCTTCTTAGACTAAGTCTTGGAGTATCACCTGCAGGATGAAAAAAAGTCTTTTTACATTCTAAAACATCAATTTAGGAAGAAAACATACATATTTTAGTGGTCCGAACAAAATTAGGTTTCTACATAACAATTTACAAAAATTATATAAATTAATTTTTTATATAAATTTAATTATAAAATATATAAAAATATATTTTTTAATATTTTTTGAATAGTGAAACGGACTTTCGGGCAAATATGTATAACGTTATTATTGTTGATGTGAACTCTCTCCCGATATACCAGATTTATAAGGACATTTTCGACGGCTATGACTAGAGGTGTCCATAGGCCGGCCAAGGCTCAAAATTTTTTTATTTCCCTTGCCGAAACCCATTTCGGGCCAGGCCCGGACCGGCCCGAAAAGCCTGTTTCACTATTCAAAAATATTAAAAAAATATTTTTATATTAATATTTATATTTATATATATTAGGTCGAGCTGAGACAAGTCTTTTTGTAATTCGGGTTGGTCCGGCCTAGCTCGAATTACTATTTATTAAATAAATAAAAATTTGTTTAACTTTAATTATAAAATATATATAAATATAAAAATGTGTTTTTAATATTTATATATTTATATAAAAATGTATATAATTTTTAAAATTTTTGTAAATTGTTATTGTTATTATTTTAATTTTTATTTAATTTATTAATTTTTTTAAATTATAAATTATAAATTATATAATTTTTATTTTCGGGCTTGGACAAGGGAAATAAAAAAACTTCGGACCTCGGCTCGGCCCATGGACAACTCTGGGCTTATCAATCTGGTACATCGGGACACATCTGGGCTTACCGGGTTGGACGGGCTACCCGGCCCGTGGATAGGTCTAGCTATGACCTTCATTCCTACATAATCCAAAATGCTTTGATTGGCCTTTCTCCTGGAGATCCATTTATTACAAATACAAGTTGAAAGAATCCGATTGACATTACGAGTATATTTTTTAAAATTTTTGTAAATTAATATTTTTTTTAAAATTTGTTATTTAAATTTTATTAAATTTATATTTTTTGAATAGTGAAACGGGATTTCGGTACTTGGCCCGAAATGGGCTTGGGCAAGGGAAATAAAAAAATTTCGAGCCTTGGTCCGGCCCATGAACACCTCTAGTCATAGCCGTCGAAAATGTCTTTATCAATCTGGTACATCGAGAGAGAGTTCGCATCAACAATAATACCGTTATACATATTCTGCCCAAAAGTCCATTTCACTATTCAAAAAATATTAAAATATTTTTATATATTTTATAACTAAATTTAAATAAAAAAATTAATTTATATAATTTTTTAAATTGTTATTGTTATTGTTTTAATTTTTATTTTTATTTTATAATTTATTAAATTATATAATTTTTATTTAAAATTTATTATTTAATACTAAAAAGAAAAAAGTTGTTGTTACAATTGTAAAGGTTCACTAGAAATAAAAAATTTTAAATTTATGTTAAGGGAAATCATCATCTATGATGGCGATTTCCCTTAGTAAAAATTATATATATATATATATATTTAAATGATCAAGGGAAATCAATTTCAAAAAAAATAAAATGAAAAACCTGTTGGAGAATCGCCATGGGCCATGACTATTTTTCAATGGGTTTCAAATATTAAAAAAAAAAAAAGCAGATTTCGATAAATAATTTCGCAATATCGGTATTTCGGGATTTAAAAAAAAAGGCTATATTAGGATAAAAAAAACCCATATCATCCACCTGCACGCTCTCTTTTGATAAATCGTGCATACATGCAATGGGTGAGACATGTATTCAAGTTGGATTTTCTTTTTCGATCTGTTTGATTAGGGGTGTAAACAAGACACCTGTGCTCGCAAGTTACTCGAGTTCGGCTCGAAAAAAAACTCGAATTCGGCTCAGTCATTGTCGAGTCAAGCTTGAGCTATCGAGCGAGCCAAATTCGAGTATTCTAATGCTTGATCACTCGAGTAGCTCGCGAGCCTAATCGAGCGAGCTCGAGCAGTTGAATTTTTATCTCGAATCAAACTTGAGCTTTAAAAGTGAAACTCGATCGAGCTCGATTCGAGATTCGAGATTCGAATCTCGAATTTCGTCGAACTCTAGCTTCTTACAATTTAAGCTCGACTCGGCTCGATTACACCGCTAGGTTTGACTTTTCATTAACCATGTTATCACAATCCGTTGTGCAATCTAGGAGATGCTGCAAGATTTGCTTGGCCATGTTCTTCCTGCTTGTAAGGCTGGATTGGAGCTCAAACTCAACCTGTCACCATGGCCTTTTGTTGGAATGTTGAACTATTAATCTTGTTTAAAGATTTAGCTTTGTCATGTACAAAATGATTATATTCAATTGGTTCTTTAATCAGTTTATTTTTGTATTTTATAAATACATGAAATATATAATTGTTTAGTATTTAAATTTTCTTTAAATGGTTATTTTAATTAACATGAAATAAAAAATTAATTATTTAATTTCCTTTGAATAATTGATTATTTTAATAATTGATTAATAACAGCTGCCAAGTTTCCTTTTGGGAAAGATTTTGTCAATCATGTAGAAGGGAGCAATGAAAATAAATGTATAGGCATAAAAAGGATAAAACCAAAACTTTTTTCCACATCATCTTTGATAGCTGGTAACAAGCGTTTTCTCATATGCATGCTAACAACCAGAGAATCGGAGATAGCTAATTATGAAAGAACGCAATATGCCAAAAATCTTCCAGAGCACTAAAGATCTCTATAGTTTTTGAAAAAGACTCTATCAGACTTTGTCAAATACAAGGCAATACTCATAGAGTCAAGCACTAAATGTTAGTCAATCATCTTTCCTATGATTGAAAAGCAGAGTCAAGCATTTTGTGTCAACTGAGTAAAGTGAAACTTTTTTTTTTTTTACCAATAGTAAAGTGAAACTTTAGATTTTAGAGTGCATATTTGCACATACTCTCAAAGGCATAAAGCAATAGAATATATATTAAGGATTTAAATAACGATTGCAACGTTATGTTACGGACAATTGTTATTTTATTGTTTTGGTTTTTTTCCTATTGATATTTATTACAATTAATTATTATGATATTTATTATATCCACGATCGCATTAAATTTAACACTATAAAAAACTGCAATCGCAATTTAATTTTTTGAGGTATATATATGCAACAGATGAAAATTAAACAGAGATAAAAGTACAAATTTCAGAATAAGAAAATTGTCAGGATGAAATTTGAACCTTTTAAAAAAAGGGTGGCAACTACAGTAGGAACAATTATAGTAGGAACGGTGAGAACAAGATTATTTATAACCGTTAGATCAATTGGGAAGTTGATCACCATTGATTTGTCCATGTCAATAATATTAAAATAACCTGATACTTGTTTACCCGGTTTCAAGCAAAAGCATATGTACAAGCAAGCACGAATTAACAAAACGTAATTAACACAACGAAATCAACTCTCGTCAATCTTTTATATATTCCACATCTCGCTTTCAAAGACTGGAATTCTATATTCTAACGATCCCTTCATTAACCCACGCACAGTTCTAAATTTAGAAAGAAAAAAAGTAGGATAAACTAATTAGATATAATTGATATAAGATTTTGTAGTAATACATGTCTCATAGACTAATAAAATCCATGCATATTACATAAACGAAAAGTGATCACACTTTAAAATTTATTAAGCATTCAACCATTGGTCCCTTTTTCAAGTTTCAAATTATCCGTTGATAGTTTTCTTGGAGACTTTGGGATGGCATTCTCTAAGATGATCATTTGTTCCTCAATGCTTACTGCTGCATGTTATTCTTTGCTATTATTTCACTGGAAAAAAAAGGAAGGAAAATTCTGTTAACCTTTGTTCTTAATAATTTTTGAAGGATATGCAGAAGCAAATTAACCTATGACATGTATAAAACCAGCCCTAGTAATTGAGTGGTCTGAGCAGCCTTAGCAAAATCGCCTTCTTTTCGTGTCCATTTTGTCTTCGGATTATTAATGGAGTGAGTTCAATCCTGTGAATGCATTGCTTCATCTGATATGTGCACTTCAATTTTTTCACATTTGATGTAGAATGAAACAGAGGAGAGCAAGAACAAACATAACAAAAACTCAAAACTAACTTAAAACAGAACACACTTTGAAGACATAGTGAACTTGAAATTCACTCAAACATTTCATCAAACATTAGACAGGCAATGCCTTTTGCACATAGAAACAAGCTCTGAGGTGCTTGGGAATGACTCCCTACAACACAAATAAAAAAATTTCTACACCTATATTTTACTACACAGCTACTACAAAATTTGAAACCATATGATAACACAAAACAATGGCAAAGAAGTCAGATATTAAAAACAAGATTACACCACGACTCAAACAAAATTTGAAAATCAGGATTTTACCTAAGTTGTCGAATCTGTGCTCTACTATTTTCATTCTGTTTGTTCCTCGTTCATACCAAATGCCCAAATTTGTTTTACACCAAATTTCATCTCAAGCAAAATCTCCTCTTCCTCCATCTTGATTTAGGCCCCTTTTTTAGTTTTGCATACCCATTTCTCTCTCTCACCATTTCTAATTTCTTGCTTCTTAATTTTTTTGCTAAACTTCTGTAGACTTTTTTTTCTCGCTTTTATATTTTTGCTTGAAAGTAGAAAGAACACTTTGCTGCAACAATCGACCTCTGTCTTGCAATGACAGAATTTACTACTTTTGCTTGAAACCGGATAATAAGTATCAGGTTACTTCAATATTGGTGACATGGACAAATTAATGGTCACCAAATTTCCTAATTGATCTAATGGTTATAAATAATTTTATTCTCACTGTTCCTACTGTAATTGTTCCTACCGTAGTTGTCACCCTTTTAAAAGACGTCCCCAAAATTTTATGTTTTATTCGAATATATGATAGAACGAGGAAGACTCATTGGATAAAAGAATATTATATTTATTAAGTAAAAAAAAACCCGTCGGACAAAAGGATGGAAAAGAACCATCGGTTAAAAGGGTGGTTCGAGAGCAGACATGGCCATCGGTTAAAAGGGTGGTTTAAAGAGGGTAAAGACTCTTGTGAATACACGAAGTATTTAGGATTAGTTTATTATTGTTATTAAAAAAATTGAATTAAAAAAGAATGGGTTAGAATAAATGTGTATAAAAAATATGGTAAAAAAATATGATTTAAGAATATTTTAGTGTTTAATATTGTTGTAAGGATTTGAATATTAAAAACGATATGTTTAAAATAATAAAAGTTTAAAAATATGTAAATAATAAAATTATTTTATTTAAAAGTCAATTTTTAAACTTTAAAAACTTCATTTTATTGGTTTTTTTTATTTGAATTGTCAAATCATAACTTTAATCGTAAAAATAATTTTTTTTACCTATTTAATGTTGATTTTTGACTCTCGGTACCAATTGTAGTTTTGTGCTACAGTAACTTTATCTCGGGATGCTACAGTAACTTTCGTAAAATAACTCTTTTATTAATATGAGAAAAGACTAAATACAATTAGTGAAAATATCATCTTACAATAAGAATAACCTTACACAAACTCTCTCACATTACTATTCACTCACTATTCATTCATACACCTAACACCACTCACGTGCTCACTTTCTTCTTCAATTTCTGCAAATTTTGCAGCTTCCATGCTCTGGCTCTCAACACCTCTTTTCTTTTCTTTTTCTTTTCTACTTCACCTTTTTCTTTCCACCACACCTCTTACACAACACACACAATCTCTATTTATAAGCTTTGTTAGGTCGGTTACTAAACCAACTTTCAAACTTTCTAGTCTTTTCTTACAATTTCTAGGACGTCGGCTAATAAGAAAAATCTGGAGACAAAAGACTAAGGAAAGATTAGTGAAGAAGGAAGAAAAAACTAGAAGCAAAAGATTGGAGAGATTTCTAGAACTAGAGTAGTCGGTGTATTTTTAACATTTAATATTATAGTTACGATGAAATATAATTTTTGATCTAAAAACTATATAAACAGCAACGTTAAACAGAACCTTGATGCAACTTGAAGAAGGAGTTCATCCGTAAGATGGAAGACACCGTTTGCCATGCACACGTGAATGGAACAATGACGTTTAACAGATAGATTGATTCCTTTCTTTCTTTCTCTCACCTCACCTCTCCTCTACCATTTCTTTCTTTTATTCTTTTCATATTTTCTCTCTAGTGATGACTAATCAAAAATGTGTAAAATAAATAGGAAAAACTATTATTTCAGGTTGGATAAAAATACATTTATTCATTTAGGGGGCGTTTGGTATGATAGAAAGTGATCATTTTTTATGAAAAACGTTCACTTACCCTTTTAAGATTTGACACAAAATCTATTAATCCCTTTAGATATTATTTCTAAATTAATTTTAAATAAAAAGACAAATATACTTTTGATTAATTATTAATCATTTTTTTCATTTTTTTTTTCTCAAAACTTTTTTAACTACAAAATCATCGTTAATTATTATCAAGTTAAATTCTAATTCAAGTATACATGTTAAATATTTTAAACTTTTGCCAATATGGATTGGTTCAATTGGTTGAGTACTCATTAGCATCTTGACAAGCACCAAGGTTCGAGTCTCACTAGCAGTTTCACTTGGTGGGTAATCTATAAGTACCACTGTTAACCCTCTCTACGACTTGTAACTTGCCCTGATCTTATATTGGATAACCTCCCCTCACTTAAATTTTTTTATACCAAAAAAATATTTTAAACTTATCTTTAATTCAATTATATATATTAATTTTGATATTAATATATTATATTATTTTTATTTAAAAATGAGTCAATTGCCATTATTTAAAAAAGTTTAATGATAAAGAATTGATTAAAACAAAAAATGAAAAAATAGACCGAAAAAATAAAATAAAAATTATATTTTTAATATCTAAAGTAAAATTTGAATAAATATAAATTTGATTAAGAGAATGCTAACATAGTTATTTTTTAAAGTGATAAAATGTGTTTTTCAAAATAATAAGGATAAATTTATTTTCAATAAAATCTCATGAAAGATAATTATATACTTTTTTATTCTCCTTTTGTTCCTTTTTTCATTTTTTTATTTAACCAATTTATTATCACTAAAATTTTTAAATAACGATAATTAATTAATTAATTAATTAATTAAAGATCTTTTAATAAATTCATTACAAAGTTAATATATAATTGAATTAAAGATAAGTTTGAAATATTTAACATGCACTACTTGAATTAAAATTAACTTAATTAGAATTTAATTTAATAGTAATTAAAGATAATTTTAAAACTAAATAAATTCTCATTATTTTGTAGTTAAAAAAAGTTTTGAGTACAAAAAATGAAAAGAAAAAACAAAAATAATTAAAATAAATGATTAATAATTAACTAAAAGCATATTTATCTTTTCATTTAAAATTAACCTAAAAATAATACCTTTAAGGGATTAATGTATTTTATACCAAACCTTAAAGAATAAATGCGTGTTTTTTAAATTAAAAGAATAAATAAATTTTCTATCAAACTTGAGATAAGTGTCTTTTATCCAAATAAATATGATACGGCTGAGAATTAAATATTGCAACAAACAACAAACGCATAAAACAAAGCTCGGATGCACAAAGAACTCAGTAATAAACCAAACTAGAAAAAAGACCCCGCTTTCGGGGGTTTTTTTTAATTAAATAATAATAATTAATTAATTTTAGTTTACATTTTATTAAATAATAATAATTTATTTAGATATTTTAATTTTAAATTATAATAATATTAATATGATTATTTTTTTTAATTATGAAAATTAAATTTATGAAAATTATTTATTTATAAATTACATAATACAAATGCATTTTCAAATTTTATTTATATGTATTGTTGAAAAATATTTAGATCTTATTGTATATTATATATTTTTATTCATAGGAGTTAAAAAACAATAAATGAAAAATGAAAAAATAAAAAAAAATAAAATTGTGATTTGTATTTTATTCTTTTGTTGGATCGATTTTCTCACATAGGTTAGCAGCAAGTTCGTTTTTTCTCCTTTTTTTAACTTTTTTTTTCCCGAGCGAGTAGGGTATAGATCCTAAATCGACTCACGAGTTAACGTACGAACCAACCATTTTAAATAGATCATTTAAAAATAAAATAAAATAAAATAAAATAAAAAACAAAAAAAATATATAAATATTTTTGTTTAATTTTAAAAGTACAAAGTGATAAATCAATTTTTTAAATTATTTTTAAGCAATGATTTTTTCTGAAAAATCAATAAATAATTAAAATAATGAAAAATATTTATAATTTTTTAATACACAAAAATAAAATAAAAATAAACAAAATATATATTTATTAATTTTTTTGAAAATTATAAATTATAAAAAAAAATTTAGAAAAATAACATAAAAAAATATTTTTCTTTTTCTGTTTTTTATTTTTTTTCACTAAAAGACAAATTAGAATAAAAAAAAAAATTGAACAATTGAAAAAAATCACTTAGATCTCGTAAGACTCAAAAATAATTATAGTAAATGATGTAACCAACAACAGGAAAAGTTAAAGAAGAAAGCCATCAAGCAAGAATAGCTCGACAAATGTCGGCTTGTAGCTTATTCGTGAAACAAAAACAACACATTAAACACAATATACCAGGAGGATAAAAGAAGTTTGCAAATATAAATTGAACTCGGATTTGCTGCGAAGTTTCCTGTACAATTTGCAAATACATATATTTAGATGAAGGCAACCGATCCAGATCTATAGCGTGCCCTACCCCTGTTGTTTCACCATTCACTTCTTTTAGAATCACTGTAAGTTGTCCTTTTGTCCTCTCACAATGGAAGAAAAGTTGAGGGAGGCTGCTCAAGCAGGAGATACCAATGCCTTGTATGCCTGCATTCCACAAGATCCAGATGTTTTCAAGCGCATGGATGAGGCCGAGTTTGTCGATACTCCACTACACATAGCTGCAGCTAGAGGCCATACTGATTTTGCGATTGCTATCATGTACTTAAGGCCATCATTTGCTAGGAAGCTGAACCCAGATGTGTTTACTCCCATTCACCTTGCTTTGCAAAATCAGCATACCGAGACAGTTCTTCGTCTTTTGGCAGTTGATAAAGATCTTGTTCGCGTCAAAGGGAAGGAGGGTTACACTCCATTGCATTGCGTAGCTGAAAGCGGAACCCTTGATCTTTTGGCTCAGTTTCTTAAGGATTGTCCGGAATCAATCGAAGATTTGACAATTCGAAATGAGACTGCTTTACACATTGCAGCACAAAACAATAGATTAGAAGCTCTCGAAATCTTTGCACGGTGGCTTCGGAGGTCCCATCTTTATGGCAAAGTATCGAGAATCCATCTGTTGAACTCAAAGATAGAGATGGTAACACTGTCTTGCACATTGCTTCTTCCAATACGCAACCCCAGGTATAAGCAAAAACAATCACTTTTGTTTTGTTTTCTTTTTTTTTTTTTTTTCAAATTTCTTCTGGCTTCTTTCATAAGATGCATTTTGATAGATCTATCTGTAATTAAGCAGATGATCACTGTATTATTAGAATGTAAGGTGGACATAAAGCAGATCAATACGAGTGGCTTTACTGCTTTGGGTATCCTTGATCAGAATCAATCGCAATCTCCCAACAGAGAAACCAGTCTGCGTATTCTACGCATAGCAGGAGACTCTATTAGCTGTAATATTCCTTTCAGAAGTCCGAGAACTTTACCCTTACACGAGAAGTTAAGATTAACGATCACATACGACGAGGAAACATGGATGCCATTTATGATAAAAGCCATAAATATGTCACCTGACAGGATCAATGCTTTGCTAGTAGTATTGGCACTAATTCTAACCGCCACTTATCAAGCCATGATCAGCCCGCCGGGTGGTGTTTGGCAGGGTGACCCTCACCCCACCGCAAACTCCACCTCCATCGACTACTATGTGGGAACATCAATCATGGATCGATCTTCTTTTAATGTCTTCTTTGTACTAAATATTGTAGTGTTCATGTTGACATCCTTACTCACTATTGCCCTCGTCCAAATTGTTTCTAGCAGTAATATCGTAATATTTATGGTTGAGCTATTACTAATATCATTATTCTGTTGCTTATCAGTGGCGTACAAGGTCATTTTACCGGTTGATCCAGCTAACAGTCAAGTTAAAAAGGATGGAATTTGCCTTTGGTCCATGTCCATTATTCCTATGCTACTGCTCATGGAATTTGGCAGAAGGATCCCTTTTGTTTATTTTCCTCTAGTCCCACGAGTTTTTACAAGATTCTTCCAAGAAATGTAATTCTATCTATTAAGGCTCCGTAATAATATTTCTTTTTATTTCAACTAGATCTTTTTTTTTTTTTCCTCTCTCTTTTTTGCTATATTTAAAATTTTACGACTTTCTATTTCAAGACAACTTTTCACATTTTTTTTACAAATGACTAAAAATACAAAGTAACGTTTGCTAGATCATTCTAAAAGCCACATCATATGTACTCAGTGTTTAAATCAGAGTTTTTTTTTTCATAGAGGGGTATTCTAAAAATTTTATTCCATAATAAAGATAATTTTAAACTTATTTCTCTAAAGCAGGTACTCAATGCCACGTTAATGCTATATAAATGCCATGTATGATGTTTTAAATAATCATTTAAATTTTAAAAAATAAAATTTTAGAAATTAAAATAAATTTTCAAATTTCCTAATTATCATCACCGAGTCATTCACTCATTCCATTAATCCTTCACTCTGACTCAGTCCTAAGCAACAATAGACCGAGATTCTTCCGACGAAGAAGAGCTCGACACCAAACACCACAAGCCCAAGATCCAATTTCCAATTGAAGAGCTCGAATCCTAAATTGGACAACTTTCAAGCTCACCTTCAAGAAACGGTGCCTCTTCGCCTTTCAAAATCTGATTTCTTTTCTAATTCTTTTTTTTTTTTTTTGCTTCCGATGATTTGACTGATTCCTTGTTTTTTCATCTATAGTTTCTTGTTGGTGCTAAAAAACCGCTATATTTATTCTGCTGTTCATTTCTCTTTTTTCTTCTTTATAATTTTTTTGTGATTTTCTGTATAATTTGGAGGATAAATAATTAAATTCCAGCTTTTTATTTCTTAAGGCATTTTTTTTTTATATATATAAAAACTCTGATCTTTGCTTACTCGAAGTTCAGATAGTTGACCATTGCGTAGGCTAAATTCTTCTCAGCTTCAGGGTACTTTGATGATAGTTAGATTTTAAAGCTTAAAATGTTAAAGCTTTAAATACTTTCTAAATTATTTTAAATAGTAGCATAAATTAAGGGCATATTATATATTTACTTTGATGATTGTTAGATTTTAAAGCTTAAAATGTTAAAGCTTTAAATACTTTCTAAATTATTTTAAATAGTAGCAATAATTAAAGTAGCAAAATTCCTAATTATTTTTTATGTAAATGTCTGCATGCATATGAGTTTTCACTTCTAGAGTTGAATTTTCAATAATATTCCGTGGTGACTGACAAAATTTTCATTTGTTAATCAATTACAGCCTGGGCTAAGGGATGGAACCATTCAGTGCTTCATTAAGAGATACCAATCTAATTTAACTTATCACCTTTTCCTTTGCCTTAGTCCTGGTAATCTGCTCTTTCAGACTCGTCCTTTAAAATTCATTGGCTTAATCATGACCTTCCTTGCTCTGGTATTTTATCTATTTCCTATGACCTTGAGCAATAGAACTAATAAACTTTTACCACTAATGTTTCTGTGGTTGCAAGTATAAGTTGAATGTAGTAAATAATGTTTGTTTGTTATTTAAAATTTAAAATTCTCTTGTTTTTGAATATGCTAATATGGCTGTAAAAAGCATCTTGTGTAGTAGATTCCTTGATTTGTGATCATTCTCCCTCTTGTTCCCTCTGAAAATGCCTTCTAAAGAAGTTAAATGTAATGTGCAATAAAATATATGTTTTAGCAGGCTGGAAAGTCTTACTCTAGCTGTAGGCATGCATGTCTCTTGGCTATTAGTAACCTTGTAAATCTGCTTTGATTTGATTGTCTTGTTGACCTCCAGTCTAGCTAGTTTTTAAATCTTTTGACAATTCTAGACAGTAAATGGCTACTTCTGATTCTAGTGGTCATGATGTTTTTTTTTAATATCAAATTTAGTCATTTTATTCAAAATTTGAGAGCCTGTTGGAAAAACTGATTATTTACTTACTTGAGTCCATCCATTGAACATTACTGTGGTGGAATTCTCCTATATACTTGGTTGCTGCACCTCTTGTTATTTCTTTTCAGAAATTGCATGATTTCCTTTAGAAATCTAACTAGTGTGGTTCCAAGTATAAATGGCATCTAGGTTTGAGTAAATATTCTGTTTGTGTAAAAATGCCACTAACATTTCTTGCTTATTTCCAGAAATACTAAAAAGCCAAGCTGCTTTTACCCTATTCCTCAAGTTGTGGATTGCATCATCGAATGGTTGAAAAGACCAACACTCCAGTTATATACCTTTCAACAAATGCAGCAGAAAGTAAAACAGGTTTGCTAGATTTCATGATTTTCTACAATTCAAGTCCAACCTGTTGAGAAATTATTTGCAGGTTGACTTACCCATTGGGGTATACCATGTTTTCTTGATCACATTTTGCTAAAAGGATCCCAAGTGTTAGGTCTATGTATTAGGTGTTATCTCAAAGAAGGCTCTGATTCACATTCAGAATTGTTCTCAACCATAGCAGGTGTGTCCACCGTGCCTGACTTATCTTGGCACTTGGTAATAGGTAAAGATTCTCCAGGATGATCAGTAACATCATGCAATCTGATGGCATTCAGAGCACCTTTAACACTTTCAACATCGATAGAAGAAGATTCAAAAGACTCTTGCAGGAAGTTCTGCTCTGTTTTCAGATGAAATTGCAGTCGGATCAGGAAGGCTTCTAGCAACTGAATGATCTGAAGTCAAAGGAACTACTGCAGTCACTCCAGAAGAATAACGAGCAACAACAGCCTTTGAAGAACTAATATCAAGTGGAGATGAATTTGAAAATTCCAAGGAAGCTTTTTCTTTGTCTTCAGAGCTAGCCACATTATGCTCCATCAAAACAGAAGTAGGTGGGAGGGATCGCTAATGAAATATATATATATATATATATATATATAATTAATTTGTTGGTAGAGAAACAGCCTAGTAATTGTCTAGTGGCATGCTGTTACTGAGCAGAGTAGGTCAGTTTTCACAATGATGAAAGGCCAGCTAATTAAAAACCATTTATTCTCTACAAAATTGAGATATAAGTACACATGTACAGCTTCGTTATTCATCGACGAGCTCAGTTCTTGATCTACAAAGTGTTGGTGCAAAGAAAACTATCGTTTTTACGAATCAGATTGTGTAGGTTAAAGGTTTCAGAAACTAAGAAAAACAAAAAACCTTTAACAAACTAAGAAAAACACACAACTTTTATAAAACTAAGAAATATTTTATAATCCATACATGAAAATAAAATTTAAGAACATAAATTCAATCATTCATCATGTGAATCTTTTTATAAAGCTTTATAATAGTCATTTCTACTACAGCCAAAAGTAAAAACAACTAGCTTAAAAGTTTAGACAACAATAAACCAAATATACGAGGAAAATGCTTTGTTTCACAAGTTACAAGTTCTTGAAATCTTTATGGAATTACAAAATGAAAGGTTTATTTATAATAATAAAAAATGACACACTAGCTCAACGAAACAACTTAATTATACCATCTATAATCACTCTCTTCACTAATCATTGGTAGGAATCTTCTGAAATATCGTGGGAACCATGTAAACATTCAACAAATGAATTGATAAATAAGTTTTTAACTTAAGAAGAAAAATAATTGGTTTCGGAATTAACCAATTGTTCTACTGTTGTCATATTTTACACTCGTATTTCTATCACGATGGTTAATAGTTTCATAATCTGAAAATCCAAAAATATTACCAATGACTGATACTTGCCTTTGCCTTTGCACGGTAGATTCACTGCTTGGCGAGAATGGATGATTAGCATGGTGGGCATTAGCAAGATTAAGCAAGGTGTCATTTTCTTGTGTTGGTACTCGAGCAAGTGGTTTAAAACTCATGGATTGACTCTCACGTTCTGCAAATTCAATGAAGATTGATTCCACTTCTAAATATAATTCAACATTGTTTATTGAAGGATGAATAGATGAAATTTCCAACATGATATCTACACTTTCATCATCCATAATAGGCAAACGAATAAACTTAATCATTGATGATTGCACTACTGTTGGATACCAACAAACCAAATTTAATCGTGCGTTCTCTCTGTCAAATCCTGTGATGCAATACATCTTGTTTAACAACTGATTGAATTTCGTTTTAGGCTTCAATTTAATTGCTTTCAAAGGAGGACCATCATAACACAAGCCATTTGATCCTTCTGAAATGCTGCCATTCCAATAAGAAAATACTGGAATTTCTCTTTCAGACATAATCAACTAGCAATGAAACATTAAATAATAATTGTCAGTTTAATGTTATAAAACTATGTAAAAAAAATATATCATCCTAAGCTAATGTGAACAATAAAAACGTAATATTCATAATCAATTATAAGGTCAGAGTATGATAAAGGTGATAACATAACTGAAGCATAACCAATATGTTACCTAACACATGTTGTCCCTTTGGAAAAAAGAAGCTAAGCTTCATGAAACAGAAATCAATATTTAACGAAAGTACAGAAAACTGATAGATTAGATAGATTAAACAGAAACCAACCTGGCTTCTAAGTTCTAATTAAAAGATTTTTTTTGACTCTATATATATATATATTCCATTTAATAATTTGAAATTTTGTTCCTAATTAATTAAACTAATAAATTATACTTGACAGTGGCTTTGCCGTAGCTTAAGGTGACATTTGATCATAAAATTGGTAAAGCAATGATAATTAAATCTGATAATCCTATCGTCCACACGAGTGAAAAAACCTGTAGGGTGCTCTTTAATTAAATAATTAATTAATAATTATCACTAAGTAAATACATTATTTAGCTCTGATGATAGTATTTCTATTAGTTAAAGCTTAGGCAAACCTAATAACAAGACAAGTGCTCTTCATTGTTAACACTTTAAAGAGACAATTTCTTTAAAAAATTCAACGTTAAAATGGGTATGATTTCTTCGACAAACAAAATAGTGTTTTCCCAAAATTTTTGTTAAAAAAATAATATGGTTAACTTGTTTGAATAACCCTAAAATTGTAAATAAAAAATCATTATTATAATTTAGAATAAGAAAATCAAACAAAAGGAATGAAAACTTACAATATTGATTTGTTCAATGCAAAGGTTATAGATAACGAGTAGAGAGAAAATAATATTTTAGGGTTTATAAAGATATAATTATTTAGTAAAAACAAGTAATTTTGTGTTGTATTTTAATTCTTAAATTTTTTTATTTTTAAAAAATTGACATGGAGATGATATGGCAATGACATGGCTTAGAATACCCCTTTTTTTTTTTTGCTAAAACAGAATTTAAGTAAATAAGTTTAAAACTACCCTAAGGAATAAAAAATTTAAAGCACCTTATTGGAGGAGAAAACTCGTTTAAATTACCCATCTTAAATTATTGAAGTGATAAGATTACTATGTCTAAAAGATTATTCTATCCAAAATGATGCGAAAGTTGTATTATTATGGAAATGTAATTTTCAAAATTTTTTAAAGATTAGTTTGCCCTAATAATAGCGGCATGAACACATTTTCTTTCAAATTTGTCTTTATAAGCAAACCTCCAATTTATTGACTATAAAAAAAGACAATAAATTTATTTAACTAATTCAAGTTTATGTCGATCGAAGTGATTTTGGTTTTATGAGAACACGTTTACGACTTTGAGTTAATGTTTGTCTATAGAATGATGAAATGCTATTTTATAAATTGTTTATTCAATAAAAATTAAATTAAAGCTTTCTTGTTGTTTGGTTATTTTGGGTATTTTATATTCAATCATCTTTTTTTTTTCTATGCAATACCTTAAAGATCATTAATGATTTTTATTATTACACCAAACATAATGATTTAAAATTATTAATGATCAAATTACTTTGGTGATCACATCATCACATTGATATTGAAATTAATACCAAACGTTATCTTAATTCATCTCCAAAGGTTAATTAACATTTGTTAGGCTAATAGTTGTTAAATTGATTCTTCAAAGTACTTTTGGATAAAAAAAATTTAGGCAAAGATCACATATGCCAAATAAATACACAAAAATGAAATTTTGATCTGGTAATGTTTTTAAACTTTGAGTCTATAAATATGATACGAGTGAGAATTAAATATTGCAATAAATAACAAACGCGTAAAATCAAATTCGGACGATGCAAAAAACTCAGTAATAAACCAAATGATGTAACCAACAACAGGAAAAGTTAAAGAAGAAAGCCATCAAGCAAGAATAGCTCGACAAATGTCGGCTTGTAGCTTATTCGTGAAACAAAAACAACACATTAAACACAATATACCAAGAGGATAAAAGAAGTTGCAAATATATATTGAACTCAGATTTGCTGCGAAGTTTCCTGTACAATTTGGAAATATATATATTTAGATGAAGGCAATCGATCCATATCTACCCCTCTTGTTTCACCATTCATACTAAGCCAAATTTGACATATAACAATATTTTAAAGTGCTGTAAAAATTAAAAAAACTGTTGCTATAAGATAAAACAGCACTTATTCATGTGCTGTATATGTAGCTGCAACTTTATGTCTTTAGTAACATTTTTACATATGTATAATAACACTTATCAAAATGTTGTTATTTATATTTTATAACAACATTTCATGACCTTTTGTATGCATTTTTCATTTGCTGCAAAAGATCTCAATGATAACAATTATAAGTGTTACCAAAAGTATTTTTATATGATAAGATTTATAACAGCACATGTCAAATGCTTCTAAAATTTTTAAAAATGCTGTAATTATTGGCCATTATAATATATAACAGCAATATGCAAAATGCTGTCAAAGTGTTGTCTTTACTATTTTTAACAACATTTGAGAAATATTATAAATAAAAAATATTATCTAAAACTAATTTTAGCTTAGTGTCACTTCTTTTATTAGAATCATTGTAAGTTATCCTCTCACTAATCACTATGGAAGAAAGGTTGAGGGAGGCTGCTCAAGCAGGAGATATCAATGCATTGTATGCATGCATTCGAGAAGATCCATATGTTTTCAGGTGCATGGATGAGGCCGAGTTTGTCGATACTCCATTACACATAGCTGCAACTTCAGGACACACCATTACGCTAAAATTAGTTTTAGACAACATTTTTTTTATAACATTTTTATTAAAAATAACAAAGATAACACTTAAAGGCATATTGATTTTGCAATGGAGGTGATGAACTTAAAGCCATCATTCTCTAGGAAGCTGAACCAAGGGGGGTTTAGCCCCATTCACTTAGCCTTGCAAAATGAGCTAGACAGAGATGGTGGTTGATCTCCTATCAGTTGATAAAGATCTTGTTCGTGTCAAAGGGAGGGAAGGTTATACTCCTCTTCATATCGTCGCTAGAGATGGAAATAATGTTCCTCAGTTCCTCTTCTGTCTCAATTTCTCTATCATTGCCCCAATTGTATCTTAGATTTGACTATTCGAAAAGAGGCTGCTTTGCATATTGCAGCAAGAAACAATAGATTAGAAGCCTTCAAAGCCATACTGCAATGGATTGAGAGAACCCCCGAAGACTGTCAGTTTCGGAGAAGAAGAATCCTGAACTTACAGGAGAAGGAGGGAAACACTATATTGCACATTGCTGCATCAAATAACCAACCCCAGGTACCAATTTATCTCATCCTTAAATATGAGGCATTGTATTTTTATTTTGTCAATAAATTGTGGGTTTTTTATATTAAGCAGATGATCAAACAGTTGATAAAATTCAAGGAAGTTGATAGGAACAAGGTTAATAAAAGAGGTTTTACAGCTTTGGATGTCTTACAAAGACAAACTCTAGTTGACAGCAGGGAGAGTGTGAAAATTCTGAAACGAGCTCAAAATTTGATGCACCCAAAAGAGTGTATCTTATTTAACCTTGCACTAAAAAGATAAATTGTAAGTATAGTAGTTAGCAAGGGTCGAGTCCTCAGGGATTGGGTTTTAGTTTATAAGTTAATAGTTTAAAACTTAAATTCAAGAACAATAAAAGAAAAGGGGTTTTTGAAGCCAGATTTAAACTAAAGTAAATAATAAGAATAAGATGCAAGGCGGTATAACCAGCCAATAAAAATATATATACTCAATTAGGCGGTATAACCAGCCAATAAAAATATATATACTAAATTAGGCGGTATAACCAGCCAATAAAAATAAATATAAAAAATAAGCAAACTAAAAGTAAGAAAACAAATAAGTAAGAAGAATCAAATATGAAAAATATGGTTAAGGTTTCATTCTCCACCACTAGACATCATTAAGAATCAATTTCAGATCTATCAATATCAACCAACTATCAAAGTTAACAACCGTAGATAACAACAAGCTCTGTTACCCCAATCTTTCCTTAGTTTGTCGTTAAATAGAACAAGCTCTCTATTTAATCTCTAACCATTAAACAACCTAGAATAAGCTCTCTAAATTCAATTTAATGGCAGCTTTATGATGAGAAAGATAGGTTGATCTAAGCAACAAACACATAAGCTCGGATTGTTCAACTTAGGTTATGTTCCACTTTGCAATTATTGAAAACTTGACCATAATCATTAATCACAAATTGCCACTTATGAATAGGAAATCAAGACAATTACACGGATCAAGACTTCTAAACTAGCAATAGATAATTATCAAGATCTATCTAGTTGTACACCTAAATAAATCTAGACAACATCATGAACAATTCTTGTAGAAGAACATAAGCAACTTTGATAGAAAATTAATGATAGATAGAATCTGAAAATCAATCACAAAACATGTCTAGGGCTTTGAAATCACCCTTAACCAAATAGAAGTTTAACCTAGCATAGGCATTATAAACATAAAATTAAATAGAATCTAAGAAGAAAATAAAAGAAAGAAAGAAGAAGAAGAAGAATATTAATTATCCAACCTCTTGCTCTTTCTAAAGAAAAAGAAAACTAGAGAAAAGAAAGAAGAAGAAAACTTAGAGAATTTTATTACAATGGCTAATATCCTACCTATGTACAATATGATCCTCTACAATCATCCAAGGCCCTCTATTTATACACATTTTGGAGGGCTAAATGACAAGAGACAAGCTTTACAAATTTCAAAGGTAGGTATAATAGGTGGGTGCATTTTTCTAACAATTTTCGTCATATTGTATGACCATTTTGATCAGCCAACTTGATGGTCGATTTTGTCAATCTTGGATGCCTGATCTGATCAAATGGTCTTCTAGAAAAATGTTCCCCTATGCGTTACTGATTCATAGCCGTTGGAATCAGCTCATTTGCTGATGTGGAGAAGAAGATATGGGCAAAATACGAAAACAGGTCAGCACAGACGTCATTGCACATCAGCCAACTTGATGGTCGATTTCTTCAATATTGGAGGCTTTATCTGATCACATGGTATTCTAGACAAATGTTCCCCTATCAATTAGTGATCTATAGCCGTTGGAATCAGCTCATTTGCTGATGTGTATCGGACGATATGGTCAAAATGCGAAAACTGCTCAGGACAGACGTCATTGCACATCAGCCAACTTGATGGTTGATTTCGCTAGGGAAAACGACTCCGTTTCAAGAAGTGTAAAACATGAAAAAGATAGATATGCCTCTTAACTTTGCACGGTTAAAATTTCAGCCTTATTGCTTCAGTGAAACTCCAGATATAGCTGATATGGCAAAAGGTGTCGGAACTGGAACTGAACTGGATTTGCCCTTAATTCTAGTAATCTGAAATCACTCAAAGAAACTTGTGAAAAACACCAAATTACATAAAAATATAAAAGATCATAAACACAATTAGACTAAACAATAATAACTCGTATTTGACACAAAACAATAATAAAACATAACTAAAAACTATATAATTATACGAGTTATCACACCCCCACACTTAGATTGTTGCTAGTCCCTAGCAACGACTCAATAAAAATAAAATAAGAAAATCTAATCTAATCCACTTTCGTAGGAAATCACGGTGGCACTTAGCATGTGACACAAGCCTTTAAACCCCTAGGTGTCCCTAGTGGACGAGTTTAGTCTCGTGAGGGTTTACTAGAACGATACCCACAAACATTGAAAACATAAGAAAAACTAAAAATAATAATTATAACTAATCTTTCCAATATAAATTTGAGATAATCATTGGACAAGTCTTAAAAACTAATCAATAGCTTAAAGAAATTCTCAAAAAATCTTGCTTGAATGTAAATAGTTTGAGTTAAGCCAATATTAACATAACATATTTCAATCAAAATAGTGCATATTCAAACTTAATCTCAACTTCTCACATGGGATACTCTCATGATTTTCACTCTTTAAAGTAGTGGTAAAGTGTTTACACTCAATCAATCTCATGAAAATAGTTTTACCATATGCTTGCTTGTCTACCTATTCTCCACTAAAAGATCATGCAACTTCATAAATCAAGAGGTCTTTAATCAAGGTTGTAATGGGGCCAAGAGGTAATAATGTGGTTAAAGAATAAAAAGGAAAAGATATCACAAACATTCCAAAGACTTCATAGAATTTAGAGACAAAAAAGATTTTGCAAATAAAACTTTCTCAATATTCTTTAGAAGTACATAATCACATAGGCTGAATATTTCATGTTGAGCCTTTACTTCATTCTAACCAACTTTCGAACATCTTTTTCTTTTCTTTAACTAGAAGTTCAAGAGATTATTCAAAAAAAAAAAATTTTCTTTTTTTTTTTTCACATGGGAATGTATTTGGCAATATTCCCTCTATTTTTCTCTTGACTTTTGCCTTTCTCCTCCCCCACACTTATCTTTTGTTCTAACCCAAATTTTCAAAAAGTATCCCTTGTTTTTGCAATATGTCTCAAGCATTCTAGTCCATCTTTAGAACAAGGGTAAAGATATAAATGTGTTTAGGCTAGGTGTAAGATGTGGTTACCAAATAAATAGCTTATTCAATGTAGGCTCAAATTGGTTCACTAGAGGGATGTTCTCTTGGAACATCAATAAGGGATGGCTGTTTGGCCCTAGTTAAAAAGTTCTAATGCCTCTATCATATTCATGTTGTTACATGCATCAATATAGTCTCAAATGGTTTAAAGCAAGTTCTAGAGAATCATGTAATCATAAGAGCACTCAAGAAAGAAATTAGATTGATTTGTATAATGCATCAATCATTTTAGGCTCAAAAACTCACAATGATGATTATACAAGTCAGTTTTAAGTCTAAACATGCTTCTTTCTCAATCAACATATCATATTAACATTGGCTCATAAAAATTAGTATCAAGCTTAATTCTCATGAAAATCTTCTCACTAGTAACCAGTTTAGACCTATGCAATTCATATCTCAACATTGTATTAAAAAGGAACTAAAACACACTAAAAATAATAATAATAAAGACTCATAAAAAAAATAGTAGACGAAAATAAAAGAAATCCTAAATCATTCCCCCCACACTTAATTCTTACATTGTCCTCAATGTAAGTCTATTAACCCAAATGAAAGAATCATGTGTAAGAGAAAAGAACTAATAACATAAGAATAGGAACAACTAGACTCAAAACAAAACAAACTCATGCAACCTAAATAATCCTAAAATACTAAACAAACAATTAACAAAAAAAACATAAAAACAATAAACATAATAAAAGAAAAAGGAAAAGGAAAAGGAAAAGAAAGCAAATCTGAGTATGGCAGGTTGGCAATTTCATCTTTAATTGGGCTGCCTTCCCAATTAACACTTGAGTTAGTGTTTTGAATCTAACCAACACCCCTTCTTGGCTTTTTAGGCTTGTCAGGCTCATACATGAAATTTCCCAAATTTATGCGTTTGAGAGGAAGCTTTCTTTGCACAACAGTGGATGCATTCTCCATTACAAGTATTATTCCATCATCCTTGGTGGTGCATATCTCATCGAGGAATGGTGCATCTTTTGGTACTTGTTGAATGGCATCCACAAATAAACTGTTTAAGGTTTCCATGATGTCTTGTTCATGTTCCTCCTCCTTGAACTTTGCGAATCTACTAGGAAAAGGTGGAGAAGAAACATTAGCAAAAATTGGAATCTTAAACGTTACCTCCGGTGTCGAAATACTCTTATTTGGATCTGTGGCTTTATTATCCTCAAGAATAGAATCCATCTCTAATTTTGTCTCATCCTCATCTTGTTCCTCATTCCTGAAGGTCACAATAGTAGCATTCTCCTTTGGGTTAATCATCGTTTGGGCAGGGAGTTCTTCAGATCTTTGTGCTACCCATCCCACCATACTACTAGCCAATTGGCTCATTTGCTTTTCCAAACTCTGGATGCTTGCCCTTGTTTCCTGTTGAAATTGCAAAGTATTAGTAACAAGAGAATAGACAAGATCTTCTAAAGAAGTACCTGAGTTTTGAGTCATATGTGATGGCTGAAAAAGATCTGATTCTTGAGACCATGATTGATTGAAGATAGATGGATGAGTGTAACTGGCATAAGGATCTACTTCTTGGAAATTTTTTTGAGTAGCCATAATTAGTATGATCCCACCATCCCTCATGGTAAGTGTTTGAGTAATGATCATGCAGTTGGTCTTGGAACACTTGATGGCCTTGACATCCTCCCATGGCAAATTGTTGAACTGGGAAGGTGAGATTGGCTTGTTGATTCTCCATGTTCATGTATGCCACCAACTCTTCAAGTGTTAGATTGCTCAATTCCATCGTTTTTTTTTTTTATTATTTTTTTTTTCAAAATTTGATAAGAAAAACCCGTATGTACAAGAAAACAAAACTCATTAGAACTGAAAATAAGAATAAACCAAGTAACAAATAAACTAAAGAAAACAATCCCCGGCAACGGCGCCAAAAATTTGATGCACCCAAAAGAGTGTATCTTATTTAACCTTGCACTAAAAAGATAAATTGTAAGTATAGTAGTTAGCAAGGGTCGAGTCCTCAGGGATTGGGTTTTAGTTTATAAGTTAATAGTTTAAAACTTAAATTCAAGAACAATAAAAGAAAAGGGGTTTTTGAAGCCAGATTTAAACTAAAGTAAATAATAAGAATAAGATGCAAGGCGGTATAACCAGCCAATAAAAATATATATACTCAATTAGGCGGTATAACCAGCCAATAAAAATATATATACTAAATTAGGCGGTATAACCAGCCAATAAAAATAAATATAAAAAATAAGCAAACTAAAAGTAAGAAAACAAATAAGTAAGAAGAATCAAATATGAAAAATATGGTTAAGGTTTCATTCTCCACCACTAGACATCATTAAGAATCAATTTCAGATCTATCAATATCAACCAACTATCAAAGTTAACAACCGTAGATAACAACAAGCTCTGTTACCCCAATCTTTCCTTAGTTTGTCGTTAAATAGAACAAGCTCTCTATTTAATCTCTAACCATTAAACAACCTAGAATAAGCTCTCTAAATTCAATTTAATGGCAGCTTTATGATGAGAAAGATAGGTTGATCTAAGCAACAAACACATAAGCTCGGATTGTTCAACTTAGGTTATGTTCCACTTTGCAATTATTGAAAACTTGACCATAATCATTAATCACAAATTGCCACTTATGAATAGGAAATCAAGACAATTACACGGATCAAGACTCCTAAACTAGCAATAGATAATTATCAAGATCTATCTAGTTGTACACCTAAATAAATCTAGACAACATCATGAACAATTCTTGTAGAAGAACATAAGCAACTTTGATAGAAAATTAATGATAGATAGAATCTGAAAATCAATCACAAAACATGTCTAGGGCTTTGAAATCACCCTTAACCAAATAGAAGTTTAACCTAGCATAGGCATTATAAACATAAAATTAAATAGAATCTAAGAAGAAAATAAAAGAAAGAAAGAAGAAGAAGAAGAATATTAATTATCCAACCTCTTGCTCTTTCTAAAGAAAAAGAAAACTAGAGAAAAGAAAGAAGAAGAAAACTTAGAGAATTTTATTACAATGGCTAATATCCTACCTATGTACAATATGATCCTCTACAATCATCCAAGGCCCTCTATTTATACACATTTTGGAGGGCTAAATGACAAGAGACAAGCTTTACAAATTTCAAAGGTAGGTATAATAGGTGGGTGCATTTTTCTAACAATTTTCGTCATATTGTATGACCATTTTGATCAGCCAACTTGATGGTCGATTTTGTCAATCTTGGATGCCTGATCTGATCACATGGTCTTCTAGAAAAATGTTCCCCTATGCGTTACTGATTCATAGCCGTTGGAATCAGCTCATTTGCTGATGTGGAGAAGAAGATATGGGCAAAATACGAAAACAGGTCAGCACAGACGTCATTGCACATCAGCCAACTTGATGGTCGATTTCTTCAATATTGGAGGCTTTATCTGATCACATGGTATTCTAGACAAATGTTCCCCTATCAGTTAGTGATCTATAGCCGTTGGAATCAGCTCATTTGCTGATGTGTATCGGACGATATGGTCAAAATGCGAAAACTGCTCAGGACAGACGTCATTGCACATCAGCCAACTTGATGGTTGATTTCGCTAGGGAAAACGACTCCGTTTCAAGAAGTGTAAAACATGAAAAAGATAGATATGCCTCTTAACTTTGCACGGTTAAAATTTCAGCCTTATTGCTTCAGTGAAACTCCAGATATAGCTGATATGGAAAAAGGTATCGGAACTGGAACTGAACTGGATTTGCCCTTAATTCTAGTAATCTGAAATCACTCAAAGAAACTTGTGAAAAACACCAAATTACATAAAAATATAAAAGATCATAAACACAATTAGACTAAACAATAATAACTCGTATTTGACACAAAACAATAATAAAACATAACTAAAAACTATATAATTATACGAGTTATCAGCTCCCTCGAGGTTTGCAAAGTTACAAGGCTTGAAACAAAATTGACAGATTATATTAGCGAGATGAAACCTGAAACGATCGATGCATTGCTAGTCGTATTTGCACTGGTTCTAACAATGACTTACCAAACTGTTCTCAGCCCTCCGGGTGGTGTTTCACAGGGTGTGCTGCAGCAGCTGGTTCGAATGAAGCAGATCGTGAAGGGAAATCAGTGATGAACTCATTCAGTTTTCTTTGGTTCTTTATTCCCAATGGGGTAGCTTTTTTTATGGCTTGGATCATAACAATGTCACTCTTTGGAGTTGTTGCTAAGAGTATCATGTCTTTTCTGTCGCCACTCTACTTCTTGATGTGTTTTTGCTACGGGGCTGCTATGGTGATCATAGCACCGTCGACTATTGTCGCTTCTGCTGCTATTGGTGTTGCTTCCATTATTGTTATCTTTGTTTATTGTATCTGTTTATTTCGTTTCAGAAAATAATAAAATGAAGATCTCTAGATTTAATTAGTCTCTTAACTGAACCCATTTAAGAGTTATTTAGGCCTAATTTAAAATTACTGTTAAAAAAATTTGAGTTTGAAAAAATGTGTTTAAAAATATGATTTAATTTCTTTTTAAGTATTTGGTATTACCATGAAACACTGCTGTGAAAAATTGAAATGTTAAAAAAATATATATTTAAAATAATAAAAATTTAGACATATGAAAATAATAAATTCATTTTATTTAAAAATCAATTTTTAAAACGCAAAACTCCATTTTTTTTATTTTTTGATTTGGATTGTCAAACTATAATTTAAATCACAAAAGCTAAAATTTTTTACTCATTTAACATTGCGTTTGCTATAAAACACAATTTCTGAAAGCAAACATCTGACTCTCTCAATCAATGTTCTGTTCATTCTTTCGGCTAAGCCATTCAACTGTGGTGTCTTAGGAGGTGTCTTTTGATGTCTGATTCCCTGTGCACGACAATAATCATCAAATGGTCCACTATATTCGCCGCCGTTATCAGAACGGATGCACTTCAACTTCTTCCCAGTTTGCCTTTCAACTGAAGCCTGAAACTGTTTGAACACATCAAGCACTTGGTCTTTTGTTTTCAAAGTATAGACCCAAAGTTTTCTTGAATGGTCATCAATAAAAGTCACGAAATAAAGTGCACCACCATACGACCTTACTTTCAAAGGACCACAAACATCGGAATGTACCAACTCTAGCAAATCTGATTTTCTTGAAGGAGGATGACTCTTAAATGAAACTCTTCTTTGTTTTCCAGCCAAACAATGAGCACAATTCTTCAGTGTAGCATTCTTCAACCCAGAAAGTTGATTCTTCTTGGCCAGACAATTAAGCCCCTTTTCACTCATGTGACTAAGCCGTTTATGCCATAGCACAGTTGAACTATCATTTTCCGTCACATTAACAATGCCTCTGGAAATTGAAGACTGCATCAAATATAAATTTGAACACTTCTTTCCTCGAGCCACAACTAATGAGCCTCTAGTCAATTTCCACTGACCATCACTGAAGGTGTTACAAAATCCCTCATCATCTAGCTTTCCCGCTGAAATCAAATTCAAACGGATATCCGGTGCATGTCTGACATTTTTTAGCGTCAACTTTGTCCCATTGTTAGTTTCCAAACAGACATCTCCCATGCCAACAACATGTGCCAAGTCATCATTACCCATCTTCAATACCCCAAAATTACCAGGCGTATAAGATGTGAAGAATTCCTTCCTAGACGTGACATGAAGTGAAGCACCAGTGTCTATTACCCAACTTGTCTCGTCGCATGCTAAGTTGATCACATTCTCATCACAAGTAACCAACAGATCATCAGAGGTAGCAGTAGTAACACGATCATTCTTTCCATGATCCCTCTTCTCTTGTTTATCACTACCACCTTTGTTCTCTTTCCTCCACTTGTAGCAATATTTCTTGATATGGCCCATCTTGCCACAATAATGGCACTCAACATTTTTAAATCTTGATCTTGACTTGCTTCGGCTTTTATCTCTACCCGTTTCATTTTTGCTCCTACTTCTCCCCCTATTTTCAGTAACTAGAACCTCAGACTGTGATGAAGAACCCTGAGACTTTCTTCTCACTTCTTCATTCAAAACACCATTCTTGGCAAGTTCCAAAGTTACTACACCATTAGGAGCAGAATTAATAAGTGAAACCCGAAATGTTTCCCAAGAATCCGGTAGAGTAGCAAGCAACCAAAGCCCTACTACTTCATCCTCAAATTTGATGCCCATACCAATTAACTGATTCATAACTCCTTGAAACTCATTCAAGTGATCAGCCACAGTTGTTCCTTCTTTATACTTCAGTTCCATCATCTTTTTAAGCATGAACAACTTGTTATTGCCAGACTTTAAAGCATACAAGTTTTCAAGCTTGTTCCACAATGTACGTGCATGTGTCTCTTGATCAATGTGATTGTAAACATTTTCCTCAACAAATTGGCGAATAAAAGCACACACCTGCTGATTCTCAAATTCTCATTCCTCATCACTTTTAGATTCGGGTTTTTGAGTAGCAAAGACAGGAAGATGCAAAGACTTCACAAATAACAGGTCTTTCATTTTATTCTGCCACAATTGATAATTTGTGCCATTCAAAACAATCATTCTACTTGTGCCAGCCTCCATAATTACACAACAACACAACCAAAGCTCTGATACCAGTTTGATGGGCAGAAACCGAACTTACCAATAAATCGGGAAAACACAACCGGTAGTTCTTTCTCTCCCAATTAACAGGATCTGTAAATATGGTACTAAATTGCACAAGATATATATATATTCCAGCAACACAAATTCAACCAAGAATAATCACCAACAACCAATCACACGAGACACACAATTTTTACGTGGAAAACCCCTTTAAATCAAAGGGTAAAAACCACGGGACTTAAGAGTCCAGTCAAAATCTCCACTATAATGAGAGTGCGTTTACAATATCACAATAATTTAGCTAACACAATGAGTACACAACTCTAACTTAGCTATCAACAAGTGATATTAAAATCAAAGAGAGAAAGTTGAGAAATCACCCCAAAAACGTGACTACTATTCGGACACAAAACAGTACTTTATATTGTTCAGATGGAAATTCTCACCGTACACAATTAGCATCTACGTATCCTGTAGCCACTGCCAGAAAATCAAGAAGATCGGACCACGGATGAACCTCCGATCGACAACTTGATCAAAACTGTGCAACTCACCCTTTTCTCTCTTCACTGCCGCCTCCCTCTATTTTTGCTTCTATTAGCTTCTGACTCTCTCTAATAACAAAATACAAAGCCCCCTCAATTAAAAGGGAAAAGGGCAAAATGGGTATTTCCTCTACATAGGAGGGACCCATGCCCAACATGGTGATCATAGCACCGTCGACTATTGTCGCTTCTGCTGCTATTGGTGTTGCTTCCATTATTGTTATCTTTGTTTATTGTATCTGTTTATTTCGTTTCAGAAAATAATAAAATGAAGATCTCTAGATTTAATTAGTCTCTTAACTGAACCCATTTAAGAGTTATTTAGGCCTAATTTAAAATTACTGTTAAAAAAATTTGAGTTTGAAAAAATGTGTTTAAAAATATGATTTAATTTCTTTTTAAGTATTTGGTATTACCATGAAACACTGCTGTGAAAAATTGAAATGTTAAAAAAATATATATTTAAAATAATAAAAATTTAGACATATGAAAATAATAAATTCATTTTATTTAAAAATCAATTTTTAAAACGCAAAACTCCATTTTTTTTATTTTTTGATTTGGATTGTCAAACTATAATTTAAATCACAAAAGCTAAAAATTTTTACTCATTTAACATTGCGTTTGCTATAAAACACAATTTTTTACCTTAAAAACTATGCCAAGCTCAACCAGACTTTAATTTTTTTTTCCTTTTGAATCTTTTCTATTATATATATTTAGTATTAATCCACATCTTTTCTAAGTTCTTGAAAGTACAAAATACAATGATTAAAGATAAATTATTTCTTTATTTTTTAAATTTTACAAGTTAGGTTAATAAAATATATTTAAAAAATAAAAAAATTAATATAAAAAGTGAAATATATTAATTTCATTTATAAAATTAAAAAATTTATTGTTAATGTATAAAAAAAAAAACTCTTAATATAAAAAGATTAAAAATATTAGTTTTATCCATATATACAGAGAAGCCAATTATTTTAATGATTCCTTCTTAAAACGGGGTTCAAAGACATCTGAATCTAGTGGATTGGTTGTAACTATTTTTTATTATTAATAATATCTTTATTTAAATAAAAAAAAAAACATATATATTTTCCAAGCAAAAGGATAAAAAACAAATAAAGGGAGAATCTCTCACGTTTTACAATCAAGTGTGCTATAGGTGCAAATGTTGGAAAAATAAGAGAATGAAACAAACAAAATGTTAAAAAGGTATGATGATTTTGAGGTGAGTAGAATTTTTTTATTAAGACTTTGAAGTAATAAAGATCTCAACCCTTCAAGTAAAATAAAGAAAATGAATGAATAAAAAAATCTTTTATATACAAAACGAAAAAATGTATTTTTCAATAAGATACTTTTTATAAGAGTTGTGTTGTCTGTTCGGAGTTAGCATCCAAGGTCCGAAAGGCCTTTCTTTCGACCCTACTTGCGGATCTGGGTTTGGGATAACATCCATGGCCGCCTCTTTTTTTTTTTCTGAAACCTCCTTTGCCGCCGGTGAGTCTTCTCCATCAGTCTGATTTTGCTTCGGACAAAGCTCCATCCAATTCTTCCCCACACTCAAAGCATATAACATAAGATGGAAGCCTTCGACTTTGACCCTCTGGATGTCATCATTTATTAAGAATAAACTGAGGAACTAGTGGTTTTTTCAAGTCTACCTCCACAAACACACGTGCATATCGACCCCTAGATGAATCCACTGTGCATTCATTGATAAGATAAGGTTTATTAAAAAAGTCAATCGGGATCTCTGGGGGACACACCAAGACTAAGGTAGATGAGAGAGTATCCTTGGATGGTTTGAAGTTTGGTCTCCACTTGAGTTAAATAATGCCCTATAACCACCCAAGGACCTTTAAAGATAGTCCTTCTTAGAATCTAACCAGAAAGAACCCATGATCCAGATCGATCATATCAAAGCCAAGCTCCAGTCCCCAAAGCTCACAAACTAACCTACTTCCCGACAAGAGGGGCTCTACGCTAAGGCTTCCATAGACTTCTGCACTCCTCTTTGGTGATAGTGACCTTAGACCATGGACGTGTCTTCTCTGAGTCCATGGATGTCTCCGTCAGACTTGGCCTCCTCCATGCCTCCTTCATCTTCTTCATCATCCGAGCCTACATAGATCGAAGCTTTCCCCTTACCAAACTGCAAGGTATCCTTGAAAGATCTGTCACCCCAACCAGTTGGGATTGGGGGCATTAGTGCTCAATCCATTCCACAGGTTCTATGTCCATAACCTAGAACATCTCATGACAGCCAACCAAATCTCCCGGCATTTACACTTCTTGCTGCTATGAGAGAGGAGATCATCCTCTTCGGTTGTAGGCGAAGCGATCACAGATTGGATTTCTGACGACATGGGAGCTCTAATGGTTGAAATCCCATCCCAAAGACCTTAGGGTTTAGACTTGGTTGTTCACTTCAATAATTTAAGTAGGAACGACATTTCTTAATCTTTTCAAAAAGAATATGAGAATTAAGAGCTCTGAATCTAAGAAATTTCGCTTTAAAGATTAGGTAAAGACTTTTGTGTTGAGAAGGTTTAAGCCAAACAAAGACCGCGTGGGGATAGGAAGTTGAGAATGAGATTGCGTTTAACAGGGACTGTGATCGAATCCTCATACAAGAGTCGTTTAACTTACTAACCTTAATCAAGTTAGCATTCGAGCATTCATTTAATTATCTTTCCTATCTTTCTTTTCTTGTCACCTTGACCGCCTTTCTCAGTTGTTGGTACACTAAAAGTTATCCCAGCAGTTAGCTTGCTAATGTGCGATTTGGAGCTAGGAGAGATGCTACTCTTGAGTTGGTTGTCTACCTCTTAAGATGGTCTTATGCCCGCTTTCTTACTTACTATACAAGATTCCTAGCTTACTTGCCAAAGCTTGTTCACCCACCCTTTCCTTCTCACGTGGGCTTGCTTAAGGCATTAGAGCGAGAGCGATCAAAAGACTAGCTGAGGGAAAGCAAAAGTAAAAATAAGAGTATCGGGGCAGGAACCTTAGAATCCCTCTTAGCCTAGGCTTGAAGTGCTCCTTCCTTATACCTATACGGAGTGGAAGTCAGAAATCCTATCCCTTCCAGCTCTCCGCCTAGGATAGTCTCAACTAGAGGGCTTACAATAAAGGGAGTTAGAAAGCTGGTAAGGGGACAAAGGCAGAGAAGGAGATATGGGACTTTGTCGGGTTTGAAGGAATTAGCTAACTATTACAATAAGATATCTTGCTATTCTCTGATCAACCGCTGGAGGAATCTAAGTTTTCATCGTCCTGAACCCAACAATGAGTCAGAAACAATTAGCATGTACATGAACAACCTTCGACCGGACATGGCGGTATTTCTACAAGGTGTACGGCCCATCACTTTTGAAGAGAAAGTTATGTTTTTACAAGAGAACTTTACACGTAAAAGTTATGTCTTTACAAGATAATTTTTACAATACAAAAGTTGTGTCTTTATAAGACAACTAATCATGAACAATTATAATTTTAAAAATAAATATAATTTTCATATTTTAGTTATTTTGAAATTAAAATTATAATAAAAATAATTGTTTTATACTCTCTAAACTATGTAAGATTGGTTAAACACCAACATTATAAATGATTAACAGCAAATTCTTGAGGTATTACCCAAAAATGAAGATAAGCACCTTAAAACGCGATTGACATTGAAAAATTTATTTCATCCATCGTCAGTGAAGTTTTTAGATTTTATAAGTAGGGTTAATAAAGTATATTTAAAAAAAAATTAAAAAAATAAGATATGTGACAATCTCATAATCCTACTCGTGAAATTAAAAAATTTCACTGTCAATGTATCAAAAATGAATTCTTTAGGGTAATTTACATTTTGAGTCATTGAACTTAGTATCAACTTTCATTTAGGTCATAAACTTTTAATTTCATCAAAATACATCACCGAACTTTTATTATTAATAAATTAAGTCACTGATACTAACACCGTTAAATAATTCTAACGAAAAAGCTGACTAGGCATGCATACGTGGTTTATTTTTTACAACTCATCAAAATAATATCTTACATGGCATTTTAAGTAAAAAGAAATTCCACCTGGGATTGTGAGCTAGATGCATATTCTTTTAGGTTTTGTTTTATATAGGGCATTAGTCATAGCCATTAAAAAAAATCTGGCTCTGCACTTTGATCCAAGTCTCTACCTCTGTTGTACAGACATCTTCAAATTGAAGTGAGTTTTCCTTCCCACTATTCCTCGAATCTTTTTTTTTTTTTTGTTTCGGGTTGCTTTCTGGGTTATTTGTTGCAGTAATTTTTTAGGAGAAGGTTAGTGTCTATGGGTGTGCATCAAAGAAACTTTCATGCGATTTTTTTTAGGTGAAATTTAGTATTGTTTTATTTCATTTTTGTGATTCAAACTATTAAAAACCAGATAAATATTACAAGTAGAAAAAAGGATCAAGATTCAGGACGCCTCTAAAACATTGAAATAAACAAAGTACTGCAACAAAGGCCAGTTTGTCCACTAATCTATAAAAAACCATTTTTTTCCCTTTTCAACAAATTTAGGTAAAAGAGGGATACATCATATATACAGGTTCAGTTTGCCTTCAATCTGTAGTTAGTAATACCTGTACCGCCAAGACATGAATCCTATTCTTTTTCTTCATCAGGATCAGTATCTTGGGCATAATATACAAGATGGGTGGTGACTCCAACATCAGAATGGATCTCAATAGAATGGATCTCAATTCTTGATTTGATATAATTTTGGTTTTTGCAAGTCTGTTGATTGTGTATATCTTGCATAAGAATATGAGTGTATTTACTCTTTTATAAAAAATATATATATATATAAATTAGGATGTATTTTTCAATAAATAAAAAAAAAACATCTTACTGGCATTTTAAGTAAAAAAATTCTCAACTGGAATTGTGAGCCATAATTTATTTTTAGGGTTTTCTCCAAATTTATATTTGTATTGCCTAATTCAATATATACAATATGCGGTACAGCTTCATAACTGGGTTTATTACTTGCTTACTAAAGTTTCTGATGAATATGTCTTGCCAGTTTGTAAGTTTGTAATATGATTAAAATTCTCTGCTAATTTTGAAACTAATTAGACAATTGTATTAGACATTTTTTTTCACTTAATTGAATGTGGTTTGTGAGATTGATAGGAAGAATGAAACCAAAATTACGAGAGCCGATGGAACCCATGCCTGAATACTGTAAGTATCAAATACTTTTATGGTTTTTTGTTAATTAATGTTATTTTAACGTCTCATTGTGCATGGTTTTGTTATTTGGTTTTTTGTAGTGGATCCTAATACTTATTTTACAATAGAAATCCATCACAAAGGGAATCTATTTTGCATTGATGGGGAAAAAAAATATGATGATGGCAAAATAGATTACGTTGATTGGTGTAGCCCAACTGATTTGTCGTTGGGATATTTAAACGAGTTTGCGCACATGTTAGGCCATAATGGATATATAACATATCATTGGAGGATACCGGGAAACAGTTTAAATGATGGATTATGTAAGATAGAGGAAGATGTTGATGCTATGATAATTGGTTTATATGTGCCAGATAATCGAGTAGTTGAAATATATTATGAACATATGTCAGAATTTGAAGTGGTTCAAAATGAGAAAGACAATGAAGATGGTGATTTTTATGATAGTGAATATGATTTAGATGATGTTGAATTTAGTAGTAAGATAGATAGTACATCAATCAATAAATGGAAAGAGAAAGAAAAAGGGAAGAAGAAAGTTATCGATAAAAAGCCAGCAAGAAGGTCACATGATTCACTAGATAATGAGTTTGATTCTGAATTTGATTCTTTTTCAGATGGTCCTGACCAATTATATTTGGAAGATGCTATTAGCGACAGTGATAGTGATATCAAGAAAAAGAGAAGACATCTTGAATTTGTTGGGGAAAGGGATATGGAGAATCCTGAATTTGTTGTTGGCATGATTTTTAAAGATTTTGATGAGTTCAAAAAGGCTTGCCGACAATATTCATTAATTAATCAGTTGGGGATTGATTTTAGGCATAATGATAAAGATAGAGTGGATGTAAGGTGCAAAGAAGGTTGTCCTTTTCGTATATGGGCTTCAAAAATGTCAGACAAAATGACTATTCAAATCAAAAGCATTGTGAGTGAGCACAATTGTAGCAAAGTTTTTGAAAATAAATTTGCATCAGCTGAATGGTTGGCTTATAGGTATTTAGATTTTTTTCAAAGTGACCCTAAAATGAAGGTGAATACTTTCTTAGCTAAGGTTAGAAAGGAATTAAATCTTGAGATAAAATGGATGAAGGGATATAGGACTAAAGTAAAAGCCTTGGAGATTATCAGGGGAAAGGATGAAGACCAATACTCTAAACTACCAAAGTACTGCGGAGAGCTAAGAAAAAGAAATCCTGGGTCAACCACCATTTTGCATCTAGAGAGAGCATTGTTTCAAAGGGTTTATATATGCATCAAGGCATTGAAGGATGGCTTTCTAGCTGGCTGTAGACCAATTATTTCGATAGATGGATGTTGGCTAAAAGGTAAATATGGTGGACAGTTGCTTACAGCAGTAGGTATAGATGCCAATGATTGCATCTATCCAATAGCTTATGCAGTTGTTGAAAGAGAGAACAGTAATAGTTGGGGTTGGTTTTTGGGGCTGTTAGCCAATGATTTAAACATTGAAAACTCTCATGCTTGGACTTTTATGTCAGATAGGCAAAAGGTTAGTAACATTTTTTTAACTATTTTGATTTTTCTTTACCTTATTATATGTATCTCGATGTTTAATATGTTTGTTTTATTTGTAGGGTCTCATTCCCATTGTGCAGTCCTTATTTCCAGGTTCTGAGCATCGTTTTTGTGTCCGGCATATGTATCAAAATTTTGCAAAGATTAATGTGCATAGAGGAAAGACTCTTAAAGACTATTTATGGGCAGCAGCACGAGCTAGCTATGTTGGTGAGTTTAATTATTGGATGGACAAGATTGAGAAGACATGTGATAGTGCTTACAAGTGGTTGAAAGAGAAACCGGCTCAAGAATGGTCTAGATCACTGATGGAGACTCAATTAAGAGTTGTAAACCCAAGTGCAGGTTATGTTCAAGTAATAAATTCTCGGGTGTCCGAGGTCGAACCACAGGGAAGCGTATTAATAAGTATAAGTTTATAAATATATAAGACAAAGAAAGTAAACAAGATATTAGGGAATCAACAACAAAATAAGATAAACAAGATATTAGAGAACAAAATAAACAAAATAACATAAAAACAATTAAACAAGATATAAAAAAACAATAAGAAAGGATGTTGAGGTTAGAGAATCCACTCTTGGTGTTATGCTAAGATTAATCTTGTTTTATTACACAATTGAAATCCACACATAAGGGAGGTTCCAATCGGAAGGTTTAGCAATTCAGTCCAACGTCCATAACATATGATATTATGTTCATTTGGTGTCCTCAAAACTCATAAAAAGAGTCCAAGCATTCCTTATGCCAAGGTATATGTCTACAACAAATCAAGGTTATGAAACCAAGCATTTACTGTGCCATTTTCATTGTCAATAATGAATCAAGATCTCTACTTTGCAAGTATGATTTTAAACCAAAAGAAAATATTATCTATACTAGTGTTTATAAATGATGATTCATTTTAGCTCATGTTTAAGAGACTAACCTTAGCATTTACCAAGAGCTTCACCTCATCACCTCAACAATATGATTAGCAACACATACTAGATATGAATAAAATGAAAAGAAATGTAAGAAGCATAAGTAAATAAAAAAGAAAACTAGAGAAAGGAAAGAAGAAGAAAACTTAGAGAATTTTACTACAAAGGCTAATATCCTACCAATGTATATTGTATCCCAATACTCATCCAAGGCCCTCTATTTATACACATTTTGGAGGGCTAAATGACAAGAGACAAGCTTTACAAATTTCAAAGGTAGGTATAATAGGTGGGTGCATTTTTCTAACAATTTTCGTCATATTGTATGACAATTCTGATCAGCCAGCTTGATGGTCGATTTTGTCAATGTTGGAGGCTCGATCTGATAAAATGCTCTTCTAGAAAAATATACCCCTATCAGTTACGGATCCATAGCCGTTGGAATCAGATCATTTGCGCACGTGGATCGGAAGATATGGTCAAAATACCAAAACGGTGCAGAACAGACGTCATTGCACATCAGCCAACTTGATGGTCGATTTCGCTAGGGAAAACGACTCCGTTTCAAGAAGTGTAAAACATGAAAAAGATAGATATGCCTCTTAGCTTTGCAGGGATACAAAGTTCAGCCTTATTGCTTCAGTGAAACTCGAGATATAGCTGATATGGCAAAAGGTGTCGGAACTGGAACTGAACTGGATTTGCCCTTAATTCTAGTAATCTGAAATCACTCAAAGAAACTTGTGAAAAACACCAAATTACATAAAAATATAAAAGATCATAAACACAATTAGACTAAACAATAATAACTCGTATTTGACACAAAACAATAATAAAACATAACTAAAAACTATATAATTATACGAGTTATCACACCCCCATACTTAGATTGTTGCTAGTCCCTAGCAACGACTCAATAAAAAAAAAATAATAAAATAAGAAAATCTAATCTAATCCATTTTCGTAGGAAATCACGGTGGCACTTAGCATGTGACACAAGCCTTTAAACCCCTAGGTGTCCCTAGTGGACGAGTTTAGTCTCGTGAGGGTTTACTAGGACGATACCCACAAACATTGAAGACATAAGAAAAACTAAAAATAATAATTATAACTAATCCTTCCAATATAAATTAGAGATAATCATTGGACAAGTCTTAAAAACTAATCAATAGCTTAAAGAAATTCACAAAAAATCTTGCTTGAATGTAAATAGTTTGAGTTAAGCCAATAATAACATAACATATTTCAATCAAAATAGTGCATATTCAACTTAATCTCAACTTCTCACTATACTCTCATGATTTTCACTCTTTAAAGTAGTGGTAAAGTGTTTACACTCAATCAATCTCATGAAAACAGTTCTACCATATGCTTGCTTGTCCACCTATTCTCCACTATTTAGATCATACAACTTCATAAATCAAGAGGTCTTTATTCAAGGTTGTAATGGGGCCAAAGGGTTATAATGTGGTTAAAGAACAAAAGGATAAAGATATCACAAAGGTTCCAAAGAGTTCATAGATTTTAGAGACATAATAAGATCATACAAATAAAACTTCTCAAAACTCTTATAAAGCACATAATAACATAGGCTAAATATTCATGTTGAGCCTTTGCATCATTCTAACCAACTTTGTAACATCTTTTTCTAGAAGTTCAAGAGAAGATTTTTTTTTTTTTTTTTTTTTTTTTAATATGGGAATGTATTTGACAATGATCCCTTTCTTTTTCTCTTGACTTTTTCTTCTCTCCTCTTCCCCCACACTTATCTTTTGTTTCTAACCCAAATTTTCAAATAAAAATATCCCTTGTTTTTTTTGCAATATGTCTCAAAATATAAAATTCATCTTTAGAACAAGGGTAAGGATATAAGCATATTTAGGCTAGGTGTAAGTTGTGGTTACCAATAAAACATCATATTTAATGTAGGCTCAAATTGGCTCACTAGTGGGGATGTTCTCGTAGAACATTAATAAGGGATGGCTGTTTGGCTCTGGTTATAATCCTAATGCCTCTATCATATTCATGTTGTCACATGTATCAATATAGTCTCAAACGGTTTAAAGCAAGTTCTAGAGAATCATGTAATCATAAGAGCACTCAAGAAAGAAATTAGATTGATTTGTATAATGCATCAATCATTATAGGCTCAAAAACTCACAAGGATGATTATACAAGTCAGATTAAGTCTAAACATGCTTCTTTCTCAATCAACATATCATATTAACATTGGCTCATAAAAAGGTTGACATCAAGCTCAATTCTCATGAAAATCTTCTCACTAATAAATCTGTTTTAGACTTATGCAATTCATATCTCATCATTGTATTGAAAGTAACTAAAAAAAACACACTAAGTCTAAACATGCTTTTTTTTTTTTTTTTTTTTTTTTTTTTTTTTGAAGAAGAAGATTAAATCAAACTGACAAGGTATGTCTCAAGTCTCCCTTACTCAGACCTTGTTCAGAATGAATACTTCTAAATGTCTTAAAACACAACAAATTTTTTTTTTTTTTTTTTTTTTAGCAAAATATGTCCCTTACCCCCTACTAAAATATGACATTGTCCCCAATGTCAAATTTTAAAGGTAGAATTTAGGAGATATTACCTGCAGAGGTTGCTAACCACTTATTATAACTGAGACACAACAAACAAAATGTTAGATAATGTCACAAAGACAAAGTGCAATCCACTCCTTGCTCGTCCATATCTCTTTTTCTTTTTCCGAGCGTTTGCGAAACAACCGTAGCAGATAAACACTCATAAGCTTGTAGCTTTTTGAGTAAATCTTCAATGGTTGTAGCAGAAATTATGGTTCTCCTTGCCTCTGAAAACATGAATCCATTATCCACAGCATTATCTAAATATGAAAGCAAATTACTAAAATAACCATTAATATTAAGCAAACCAATGGGTTTCTTATTTGTGACCAAAGATGACCAAGAAGCCACGCAAGCTATTTCTTCCAATGTACCCAGACCTCCTGGTAAAGCAATGAATGCATCGGCAGAATGGTACATGATTGTCATCCTTTCAGGGATACTCCAGACTTGTATTTCTTTACCCACGGTAGGTCCACAAAAATCTGTGAATAGTTTTGGCACAATTCCTAGAACTGGACTTCCTCCGGCGTGTGCTGCTGTAGCGACTGCTCCCATTAGACCCGTACTACCGCCTCCATAAATCAACTGGATCTTTTGTTGGGCAAGTATTACTCCAACTCTTATGGCTTCATCAGCGAATATGTTATTTTTCCCTGGATAAGCACCTCCAAAGACACAAATTTTTTTAATGCGCTGGGACGAAGTGCTTTCCATTTTTTTTCTTTTTCGAGTGCCTAAAAGAGAATGAGTACATGGTGTAATATATAGAGGACTGAGTAGTGAATCAGACAAGAGTAATAATGTCGCCGAAAGTGTATTTGACCTGTCAGAAGAAAATGTTAACCTAACAAAAGATTTTTGCGTGATTTCAGGAAGAAAATCAAAAAGAGAAAAAAAATCAACCGTAAAAGACCAATGCAAAAAAAAAACGAGAATAATTACACAAATCGAACAACACGTAAATTAAATCGAAATGAAATTATTGCAAATCAAACCAAAAGCTGAGAAGTCATTTATTGTAGTTGTGATTGTGGCTCACATCTTCCTCTGGTTTTACGTCCAGAAACGGCTTAAACGCCTTCTATGAGTCGAGGATATGCTTCCCATCCAGTTTTCTTACAAGCTGGCAAACAGGGTCTTTTAACATCAGATTCCCAAGATGTTGCCATTCCCTTTGGAATTGCGGCCATAAATCAAGAATTTCTCTTTGTACGTCTCCACTAGGATGCGTCTCAAGAGAAAGTTGGATATTACCCAAATTCTCCTTACTCAGTCCATCCTTAATGAATTCAATTTCTATCATCTCGATTAGAGGACGGAATCCCAATAGAACGACATTTACCGTTACACATCCATCGTGCACATGGTAGGAGTTGTATTAGAAAGATTACCTGAAAAAGTTTCACAATAAAATCTAACTAAACGACGAGATCTAAAATCACGTCGCCAAACAAGCATAAAACAAAGTTAATATACAGATTAGGCGGTATAACCAGCCAATAAAAATAAAACAAAGTTAATATACAATATAAATATAAATGTATAGAAAATTAGGCGGTATAACCAGCCAAAATAAATCAAAGTTAATATACAAAATAGGCGGTATAACCAGCCAATAACAATAAAACAAAGTTAATAGACAATATAAATATAAATATATAGTAAATTAGGCGGTATAACCAGCCAATAAAAATAAATATACTTATAAACTTATATACTTAGTATTGCTTCCCCGGCAACGGCGCCAAAAACTTGATGGAAACTCAATTAAGAGTTGTAAACCCAAGTGCAGGTTATGTTCAAGTAATAAATTCTCGGGTGTCCGAGGTCGAACCACAGGGAAGCGTATTAATAAGTATAAGTTTATAAATATATAAGACAAAGAAAGTAAACAAGATATTAGGGAATCAACAACAAAATAAGATAAACAAGATATTAGAGAACAAAATAAACAAAATAACATAAAAACAATTAAACAAGATATAAAAAAACAATAAGAAAGGATGTTGAGGTTAGAGAATCCACTCTTGGTGTTATGCTAAGATTAATCTTGTTTTATTACACAATTGAAATCCACACATAAGGGAGGTTCCAATCGGAAGGTTTAGCAATTCAGTCCAACGTCCATAACATATGATATTATGTTCATTTGGTGTCCTCAAAACTCATAAAAAGAGTCCAAGCATTCCTTATGCCAAGGTATATGTCTACAACAAATCAAGGTTATGAAACCAAGCATTTACTGTGCCATTTTCATTGTCAATAATGAATCAAGATCTCTACTTTGCAAGTATGATTTTAAACCAAAAGAAAATATTATCTATACTAGTGTTTATAAATGATGATTCATTTTAGCTCATGTTTAAGAGACTAACCTTAGCATTTACCAAGAGCTTCACCTCATCACCTCAACAATATGATTAGCAACACATACTAGATATGAATAAAATGAAAAGAAATGTAAGAAGCATAAGTAAATAAAAAAGAAAACTAGAGAAAGGAAAGAAGAAGAAAACTTAGAGAATTTTACTACAAAGGCTAATATCCTACCAATGTATATTGTATCCCAATACTCATCCAAGGCCCTCTATTTATACACATTTTGGAGGGCTAAATGACAAGAGACAAGCTTTACAAATTTCAAAGGTAGGTATAATAGGTGGGTGCATTTTTCTAACAATTTTCGTCATATTGTATGACAATTCTGATCAGCCAGCTTGATGGTCGATTTTGTCAATGTTGGAGGCTCGATCTGATAAAATGGTCTTCTAGAAAAATATACCCCTATCAGTTACGGATCCATAGCCGTTGGAATCAGATCATTTGCGCACGTGGATCGGAAGATATGGTCAAAATACCAAAACGGTGCAGAACAGACGTCATTGCACATCAGCCAACTTGATGGTCGATTTCGCTAGGGAAAACGACTCCGTTTCAAGAAGTGTAAAACATGAAAAAGATAGATATGCCTCTTAGCTTTGCAGGGATACAAAGTTCAGCCTTATTGCTTCAGTGAAACTCGAGATATAGCTGATATGGCAAAAGGTGTCGGAACTGGAACTGAACTGGATTTGCCCTTAATTCTAGTAATCTGAAATCACTCAAAGAAACTTGTGAAAAACACCAAATTACATAAAAATATAAAAGATCATAAACACAATTAGACTAAACAATAATAACTCGTATTTGACACAAAACAATAATAAAACATAACTAAAAACTATATAATTATACGAGTTATCAATCACATTTTAGAACTTTTCCTAAATGTGATATGCTTCTGAATAATCTGTGTGAAAGTTTCAATAACTTAATTTTAGATGTGAGGGACAAGCCAATTCTTACACTGCTTGAAGCAATCATTTCAAAGTTAATGAGAAGAGTTTATAAGCGAAGAGATGCAATGAAGAGATTCAATGGGCAAATTTGTCCTAAGATACAAAAAAAACTTGATAAGTTGAAGATTGAGTCTTTTAATAGCATACCAGATTGGTCAGGAGGCCATACATTTCAAGTTAGATGTCCATCAACTCAATTTGTGGTTGATATGGATAAAAGGACATGCTCTTGTAGGAGATGGCAGTTAAGTGGATTACCATGTTCACATGCAATTTCTTGCATCTTCAACCGAAGAGAACATCTAGAAGAGTATGTGGATGATTGTTACAAGGTTGCAACATTTTTGAAAATCTATGCCCATACAATTAATCCAATTACTGGTGAAGATCAATGGGATTCTGTCCAACATGGAGATGCAATTATTCCACCCGAGCTTCCTAAGCCTAAAAGAGGGAGACACCAAACAACAAGAAGAAAGAATATTGTTGAAATACATGAAGAGATAGAAAAGAAAAACAAATTGTCAAAGTTGTCCAGAAAAGGGCTCAAAATGACTTGTAGTATATGTGGACAACATGGACACAACAAACGATACCATGGTGATGAAAACCATTCACAGGTATAGTTTTTTAATTTTGAAACTGAATTGTGACACCCTTTAATTGTTGTATAAATTATGCGAGTACTTATGAATACCATTTTTACTACAGGAAATTACACAAGTTGATTCATCCGAACCACTCACCAATTCATTACAAGACTTTGCTGAAGACCTTTGATTAAGCAATATGCATGCGCTTGTATAGTTGAACAAGTTTAGTTTATCTCTTACTTGCTTTTAATTACAAGGATGAGTAATGGCTTTTATTATTGTATATTTGAACAAGTTTACTTTTATTTTAGAACTTTTTTGTTTTAAGGATGAATAAGTTGATCTTGAAAAATGAAAATTTTATCTAGGATTATTGAGATTATTATAACTTTGATATATGAAAGACACTCGTATTTCCCAAATTCTCTCAGTTTGATTATAATATGTTGTAATCCTACCAAAAAATATAGGCATAAATTTCAGAAATTAACAGTCTACAACCTGAAAATAGGAAAACTCAATCAGTGTCATTCATTTTCTACTCTCGTTAGAACATATTAATTTTACATTTTTCCCCTTTTGATTACTATAATCTCTTCTGTACATACATCTATTAGTCAGTCAGATGAAACTCTAACGTGTAGTCCTTTTGTTGCTTCAACTCCTGGAAATTTCATCAATTTTCTCCCCCAACTTCTTCCCATCTGCACTCAGAAAAACAACAATGGAAAAAAACATTAACATTAATTTCAAAGGATTCAATACTGTGATTCTGGAGGAAAGTGATGATTTGGTTTCTTGGCCACTATGAGGACATGATGGTTGAAATGCCCCTTGTTGCTACTAGGTTCAAACATCGTCGTCGTGGTATGTGTTGAGTTTAGGTGGATGAACTTGAAAAGAATCTAGTGAAATTCGGACAATCTCAACAAATAAAACACTGTAACATATCATAGATTAATAGCAATCTCATAGTGAAAATCGACAAATAAATGCTCTTTAAAGTATACAAAACAATAAAACAGAAGAAACACAATGCAAACCCAGAAAACAACCTGAAACAAAAACAGAGATTCCAGGCAATAGTGGGAACAAGAACTCACTTCAATTTGAAGATGTCTGTACAGCAGAGGTGGAGGCTTGGATCGAAGTGCAGAACCAGACTTTTTTGAATGGCTACGGCTAATGCCCATATATAAATCAAAACCCAAAAGAATATGCATCTAGCATCTATGGCGGATTCGGATAACATGCTTTGTCGCAATGAAAGAATTTGTTGCAACGAATTGGGTTTCAAGTGCCAATAAAACATCCTAACTTTGCAATTTCAACCTTATTTTATTAACCCAGAAAAGAAAACCAAATTATTTTACACATATAAACCAATTATCTAAGCATCAATGGAGAATCTCATAAAAAAAAAAAAAAAAAAAAAAACACTAATTTCTCTAATAATTTACTCAAATCGCTTTGAAAAATCTCTAAACAATTTTTTCGCCCTACAAAATCATCCGTTATAAATGAAACCTTCAAAGACAAAAAGGAAGAAGGAGATTAAAAATTCTGGCTCACACGTGGAATTTCTTTTTACTTAAAATACCAGGTAAGATATTATTTTGATGAGTTGTAAAAAATAAACCACGTATGCATGTCTAGTCAGCTTTTTCGTTAGAATTATTTAACGGTGTTAGTATAAGTGACTTAATTTATTAATAATAAAAGTTCGGTGATGTATTTTGATGAAATTAAAAGTTTATGACCTAAATGAAAGTTGATACTAAGTTCAATGATTCAAAATGTAAATTACCCGAATTCTTTATATAAAAAAGTGAGGAATATTAGTTTTATCCTATGTTATCTGAACTAGGGATGACTGTCGGATAAAATTATGTGTCTGACACGGGTATATTAATTTTTTTCTAAATTTTTTCATATATTTGAAAGATCATACCCCTCATACTTATGTCTAAATAATAGGACATAGATATCAAACATAAATACTTAAAAAAAAAAAAAAAAATCAAATAACATATATTTTATTCTATGTATAAGGGAAGCCAATCATTTTGACGATTCCCTTGTTAAAATGGGGTTTCACATAAATTTGAATTAGTGGATTGGTTGTAACTCTAATTTTCTTATTATTAATAATATCTTTATTTTTTTTAAAAAAAAAAAATCTATATTTTCCAAGCAAAATTGAAAGAAGAAAAAACAAATAAATCTCTCACGCTTTACGCTCATGTGTACTGTAGCTCCAAATTCTTGAGGGTCTTAACTAAGAATGAACATAAGCACCTTAAAACGTGACTGACAAATATATATCAACCATTTCCATGGCCAATTCTTACATAAAGGAAACAAGTTTCCTCTTTCTTTCTCACTCGTGTTTATCACTTTAAACTAGACACGTCAATTCGACGAGTCAGATTGGGTTTGATCGGCTCAATTCAGGATTTAAAAAATTCAGATCGAGTTTGAAATCACTTTTGATTCGGATCATTTTTGATTCAAGTCATTTTTTATTTGGATTATTTTAGATTTGGATCATTTTGGATTCGGGTTATTCGGGTATGATATTCGGATTATTCGGGTTCGGGTCATTTCGGGTTTGAGTAATTCGGGTTTGACACTCGGGTTATTCGGATTTGAGTCATTTTGGATTCAATTTATTAATTTTTAAAATCGAATCAGGTTAAATTTAAATAGATTACTTGATCAAATCAGATTTTGTTAGAATGTTATTGAAAGATAAAAATAAATAATAAATAATATTTAAAAATAAATAAGATAGTATCGTGTATCAGAAATCGTTACCTGAATCTATTTAGATATTTATAAAATATGTAAAATTTTATGTTTTTAAAAGGTTCGAACATTGATAAGTAACCCTTAATACTAAAAGTTTTACCAAGTGGACCAATCTTAGAACTTAAAATAATTTGCTAGTAAAATTAAATTAGATTTAAAAACTTTACTTAATATTTTAATTATCAAATGTAAATAATAAATGCTTATTCAAAATAAAAAAAATAAAAAATTAATTATGAAATTAAATTAAATTAGTTAATTATGTTAAATATTTTTAAATTATAAACATAATGTATGAAATTAAATTAATAAAATTTTTATAATAAGTAAAGATGTAATATTGACGTATTGACATATATAATATTTTTTGTATTTATATTAATATATACATATATAATTATATGCGTGTATATATATATTTTTCTTTGTATCTCTTTACAATAAAATAAAAAATTATATACTTCTTATGAACTTAGTAGCAAATATCGTTAAACGGACCAATATTATGACTATGGATGAAACTAATTTAAATAATATGATAAGAGATTATAAATTTGAAATTAAAAACAAGACATTTATTTTAAATAATATTTATAACATAAGAGATTAATTTATTATTTATCACATGATAATATATTATTATAATGTATACAAATCATTATAATAAAATATACATATCAATAATCTATTTTGTATGTTTTTAAAAAATTACATGATAAGATTTAAGAGATTATATATTTCAAATTAAAAATAACATATTTATTCCAAAAAATATGTATATTAATGAGAAATTATCCAATTTAATTTAAATAATATGATAAGATATTATTATACCGTAATATACCAATTATTAAGATAAAATAACATTATCGTTATGAATGACTTTTTTATGTATTTTATATTGGGTATATTAAGTCTAAATCCCACATTGAGTAACTTGGTTGAGCTAAGGAGAGTGTTCATCCCACATTACTTAACTTGGTTAAGTCAAGTAGAGTACTCATCCCACATTGAGTAATTATATTAAGCCAAGGAGAGTGTTCACTTTTAAGTAGGAGTCTTGGTCTTTGGAAGAAACCACCCACCACCCCTAAGAGAGAGAGTCTTATACACTTAAGTATAAATTGTATTGGGATTTTCTGGGTGGAGACTCAAGTTTGTTTGTAGGAAGGTTTGTAGCTTTATCCGTGCAAGAGCTACGATATTTGTAAGGAGGGTTTGTAGCTTTATCTGAACAAAAATTACAAGTTGGAATATTTCCTTAGAAAAGTATGTTATCCCTTTAGGACCAAGAAGGGCTGAATCACGTTAAAAATATTGTCTCTTTTTCTTTTTTCTTTGAATGCTTGTTATGGGTTGTCATCCTATTTCCCAACATTTTATTCTACATTGTATGAGAAGATGTTATATTTTTAAAATTTAAAATAATACATTTATTTTAAATAATATGTATAACGATAAAATATTATAGACACCCAATTTATCCGGGGTCTTTTAAAGCATTATTCGAGATAATCTTATTTAAACCATGCTTTATTGTTAAATTAATCTCGCTTGAAATATCTTAATCTTGATCAAATATTGTCTAAATCGAATTCGAGATTAAAGTTGATTTTTGGATTTACATAATTTTTTATAAATTGATCTTAGTCCGAATGACTTTAGGACTTCGATTTATATTAAGTTTGAAATTATTGTTTTTAATTTTATTTTGGGTTTTGAGCCCTATATTGCTTTTTTAGATCCAATTATGTTTTTGGGCTTTAAACTTGGACTTTGAACCCAATTTTAGACATATCCATTTTATTTTATTTTTTCATTCTTTTATTTTCTAATTTTTTCTATTCATTTTCTTTATTTTTATTTTATTGTTTCTTTATTTTTCAAAAAATGCAAAAAAAAAATTGTACTCTTGGATTGTTAAAGTATTAATCGTAAGTTATGAAAATGTGTAAAATTAATTTAATTTTATACTAGTGTAAAACAATAATTGCAAAATTAAGATTTACTAAGTAATTTTATGGTGTTAGGGTGTTGAAAAAGTTTGAGAGCTATGATTTTTGAGAATTGATAAATACTCATTTTTTTTATTTGGTTGGCAGGATAATAGTTTTCAAATCAAATTAAATTATAGTCGTGGTCAAATTACTCAATATAGTTTTGTGATTTTTTTTCTTTTATAAAGGTTTTATAATATATTTTTTTAACTTATATTCTCATTAATTAGTATTTTTTTATTATAATAAAATTTATTTTTATATAAATACATGTAGCAATTTCTTATTTAACATATTTTAATGTATCATACATTAGATTATAATGTTCTTGCACCTTTCAGTAAAAAGTTATTGAATATTTGCACTGTTAATGAACTTGCACCTTTTAAAAATTTTGAGACAATCATTTTGCTAGTGGAACAAAATTGATTGATAAGTATATTTATATAATAAAATAATATTTTATTTTATTCATTTAAAATTTATGAATTTTATCATTTTATACTATTAATTATATTTTTATTTTATCAATCTTATAAATTTTTTTTTAAATTAGTGTCAATTAATGAATGATAGATTATTTTCAAAGTATTTATTATCTATAATAGTCAACTTATAATCCTACTATAATCTTACCAAAAACTTCATTATTTTTTTTTGGAAAATTGGAATTGTCAAACTTAATACGACTTAATGTAATTTTTACTTATCGTACAAAAGTGGTGTTAAGTTTTATATTAAAAACTTTATACCTTGGGGATAAATTAAATTTTTTAAAATAGTAGTGCATCGAGGAATATATTATAATTTGTTTAAAAATAAAAATTTCGTCAATTTCTCTATTTATTTTAATAATTATATTTTGTCTTACTTTATTATTTTTTTATGATTCTATTTTGTATTAAGGGTTTGTGCATCATTTTTGTTAGTTGATTGATTAATATTATCAGTTTAGTGATTATATTTTGAAAGCTATATAGCCGAAAATATTAGTAGTACTATTTGTCAATAGGCTTAAGGTATTGAAATGAATATATGGAATTAAATGTATAGTACCCTATAGAGGTGAAATTACATAACACATTGAAAAATCTTTTATTTTCACCAGATTTAATCAATTCATAGAAAATATTGTCTTTATTAATTACTTTTTTCTTTCATTTTTTGGATTAATGGATATTTTAACATCCAAAAAAGCATGTCAAATAGTTTGTTACAAAATATATTTTCTTACCATGTTATCTTTTACTTAAAATTTGTTTATGTAATTGTTAGATGTTTGGCTTATAAGGAGTTAAGATTGCTTACATCTCTTCAAAAAGAAATTCGAACAATTAGGGAATGCAATATGATAATTGATTCCATGGTCTTTTTATTATTAAACATAAATTATTTAGCAAACATAAAATAATTAACGTATAACATCATGTGCAATGCATGTGACACAACAATTAGTATATATAAAATCACGAATGTGGAGAGTCTTTTGAACTTATGAAAATGACCATTGTTGTCTATTAATTTTTAAATAATCATTGTAAATATTTTTTATTATTCATAAGATTTATCAAATTTATAAGTAAGAAGTTTAATTTCATTAAATACTTTCGTTAAATGGATTTTTAATAAAATTTATCCAATTTATAACTAAAAAGTTTAATTTTATTAAAAAAAAAAATTTGTTAAATAGATTTATTTGATAATAAATAAAAAAGAATTAAAAATTTATATTGAATTACTTTATTTTCAAAATTCTAAAATTTTAAAATTTATATTGAACTTTTTGTTCATGGTATTAATTTTACATTAAAAAAAAACTTTATATTAATTTAATATAATTTGCACATGAAACAAATTTTACATATTAATACAAATTTTAATTAATATACATTTTATTAGTTTTATTTATTTGTAAAATATTCAATTAAATATTAAAAAATAAATAAAACAACAAGTATTCATGTATGCGCACGTGATAACAAATGCTAATATAAAAAAAATTACAAAATTTGTGTTTTTTTTTGGATATTTTTTATGGATGATATTGATTCTTGTTATTTGTTTTTGATTTTATTTTTGAATTTTTATTTTCTTTTATAATATTTTTTGAAAGAAATTAAAATAATAGGTATCTTTTCTTTTTGTTTTGACAAGTGATCCAGATATAAAATCAAAGCCAAAAAAGAATTTTATAAATATATATATATTTCTACATTTTAATTTTTTTTCTTTTAAAAATAGAAGTGAGTAAATTTGATCCAATCTAAAATAATCTTAATTTGAAGTAATTTGAGCCCGCAACGAGTCAAAAACGAGATCGATTTAATACGAAATTCATAAAAATTAGAATTATAATTAATCCGAAAACTCAAAACAGATCAAATCTAAAATAATTCAAATTTAATAATCTAAACATCTCCAATCACCCAATTATCGACTCTACTAAAAAAGTCCATAAGGAAGACAGAAGGAGACTTAAATACCAGCAACAATATAAAACTAGACGGTTAAGATTTTTTAAAAATTGTTTATCAATCAAGTCAAATTCGAATAATAAAAAAAAATTTATTTATTCAAGACTCAGCCTAATCTTACCTATCGAATCTGAAAAAAATTTTATAATTAAATTTAAATAATAATTTTTTTTTATTAATTAGATAAAAAATTTGGGTAGAAATAACTCCAATTAAAATAATCCATGCCTGACCCAACTCTTGAACAACTAGTTCTTCCGAGGACTTTGTTTTCTTGTTCTTGTTTTTGTTTTTTTAATTTTAAAAGGATCTACTCGGCTATTCAGGCTCTCAGTCTCAGGGTCAGGGGAGAGCTTCAATTCCATCCAATCTTAATTGGTAATTGAGTACTCTATTTGATCAGAGAACATGAAATTCCGATACGCCATGGTTTGCTCATCCAACCAGAACCGGAGCATGGAGGCCCACTCTCTCCTCAAGAAGCAAGGTTTCGACGTCGCCTCCTACGGAACAGGGGCTCACGTCAAGCTCCCTGGACCCTCTCTCAGAGAACCCAACGTCTACGATTTTGGGACCCCTTACAAGCACATGTTCGACGACCTCCGCCGCAAAGACCCCGAGCTGTAATCTTTTCTTTTTCTGCCGTTTTACTTCACTAATTTTCACTTTTTTTTTTCTTCTAATAAAATTGAAAGTTGAGAGTGGGTTTTTCAGGTATAAGCGTAATGGCATATTGCCGATGCTTAAAAGAAACTTAAGCGTTAAATTGGCACCCCAACGTTGGCAAGACAATGCTGCTGATGGTTCTTTTGACATTGTTTTTACCTTTGAAGAGAAGGTTTTCGATATGGTTATTGAAGGTTCCATTCCTTCTTCTTTTTCAATTATAGATATATAATATTACTAATTGTTCAAGGAATTTTATGGGATTCATTGAACTTTATATTTTTCTAATTCATATTAGTATCAATTATGTGAGAATATTCAGTAAAGATGAAAATTTTAATGCTTTTCTGTTTCGAGTAAATGTTACTGGATTTTTTGTTTATGAAATTAGTTAATTAATCCTATGTTGCTCCGATTCTTTATTTTTCTTGAAGTATATGTGTCCCGACCCATATTCGGACATGGGTATGGGATATGATCCCCAGGGATCCTTCAAATACATGGAAAAATTTAGACCGATTCTTTATTTTTCTTGAAGTATATGTGTCCCGACCCATATTCGGACATGGGTATGGGATATGATCCCCAGGGATCCTTCAAATACATGGAAAAATTTAGAATAAATCAAATATACCCGTGTTGGACACATATCTGTGTCCAACACTCACACCCGAGTCCGAATAATATAGATTAATGTATTGAACCTAAGTCCCTAGTCTTGCTTCAGAAAAAGAAATGAAGTCCAAGTCTTTGGGATGTTGATGAGAGAGTATTTGAGCTCCGTTAAGCATGACAAAATAAACAAATGGCTGGTAATCTCAATTGTTAATTCAATTGAACTACTTCTTGTCCGAAACACTGAGGAGTGAACGAGAAAGAGGAATCATGGAAATTCTACGTTCCCGGGTTCCAAATACTAATTTAGTAATATGCTTGCTCTGTAATGTAGTTTTTAATCAGAATCTTGCTCGTAATCGAATGGGAAAAGAACGAGTAACTGAAAGATAAGAGATTCTAATCTGAAAACCGTAACTCTTGTGAGATGAATGGCTCTTGTACAATGCTAATTGACTTTGCCAATTATTTCTTCACTTAATCTCTTATTGTTCTTTTTGCTGTCTTACTTGCTTTTTTGTTTTTGTTTCTTTCTGCTTCTGTTTTTAATTCTTATTGTCATCGCCTACGCTCTTTGATGCCAATTCCTAGTCATCATTAAATCCCAACCATGCATATCGATTATAATGCCAGATTTGAAAGATTGTGTTGGCTACCATAACCATGTATTAGAAGTTGTTCAACCTATGTTTCATAGGATTTTACTCTTTATTTATACCTGAGGTGTGTGGCTATTTTACAAATTTATGCGTGGCTTTTAGAATGATATACTGAATTGGAAATCATGATGTCATTGCCATCTTAATTTTGTAACGTAATTTCCAATGTTATTTTATTATAGAAACTGATAATTTCGCCTGCTAAATTTTTGAAACCTGTCCTAGTGTCATTCAAGAACCAAGGTGCATGGTATGTTGCATGATTAAAAGGATTTTCGGGAAAATTACATGGTGGCTCAGATTAGGACTTAGAATTTCTCCTCTCCTTAGAAAACGAACCAATGTCAAATTAGATCTTGCTTTCAGTGCTGTTATTGGATAGATGATTTGCCTAGTGGTCAAGGTGTAGATCAGGAACAAGCTCTCGGTGGTAAGGGAGCATAATATTGCAGGAGACTTTGTTTCATTATTTTTATGAGTTTTGTAGGAGAATACATTTTGGAGAGTTGAACTTTTAATTTTTTAGGATAGGTTGTTGGCTGGATAAGTGAATCAATTTCCAATGAACCTTTCATCAAAGTATTTGTCCCCCTTTTTATTTTACACCTTACTGTTATTTTCATAAGTTTATGGAGCCTGTTCTTTTCTTTGGAACTTTATGGCATATGAATTTTTCTCTGACATTTTACAGATGTAAATTTAATTTTACCTGTTGATTGAAAATCATCAAAGGTAGCATTGGAAGCCATCTATTGGAGATGATTCTGCTTTCATCCTACTCTAAGTTGTTGTCCATTGGCTTCTTGACAAACTTAGTTGTCTAATCATATTTTATATAATGCTTTTCTATTTACATCTAGTTCAAATGACCTTAGAATCTTTTGATCCAGTGAGAATTGTTTTTTGTTTTTCTTTTCCTTTTCTCCGTTGTGACTTTTATTGCTCATCATCTTAAATGTGTTAATAATGGCAGATCTGCACAACCGGGATCAAGTTCTCTTGAAAAGTGTGCTGGTGATCAACTTAGAGGTTAAAGATAACCATGAGGAAGCAGCCGTAGGAGCCCGTCTTGCTTTAGATCTTTGTGAACAGGTGCATCTCATGTTATGTTTTCGGTAGTCTGTTATGCTTGATATTTCATTAGTAGGCTGTTAGGCTTGATACTTTTTTCCCCCCCTTTTTTGTATGATTTTTATGCTTAAGATTGAAGCTGCCGAGTCATGGGAGGATTCAATTGATGATATTCTGACTTCTTTTGAGAACAAGCATCGGAGGAAGCTGCTGTATAGCATCTCTTTCTACTGAAGGTATCCCTTATATATGAATAAATTAGTACCTCCTCTCCTGACTGCTAATTGGCACTTGCTGAGAATTGTTGTCATTAACCAGTTTCTCCTTGTGCATCCCACCCTTTTATTTTTCTCTTTTCATGTAAGATAAGTTTACCAGTATGATCATGAAATAAGACTACCTCCTTTTAGATGAAACTTCTGGGATTGTGATTCTGTTTCGATACTTGTTTTTATTACATGTAGCTATGTTACTTGGACTCGGATGTGAATGTCGGATACGGGTACGTGTCCGACACGGGTATGTTCAGTTTTGCTAAGTTTTTCCATGTATTTGGAGGGTCCTTGGAGGATCATATCCCCATACCCATGTCGAATATGCGTCGGACACGGGTGTCGGACACGGATACTTCAAGAAAAATGAAGTCGGAGCAACATAGACATGTATCTGTTTCGCATGTAATAGTTGCGATTTTCTGGTGGCGTGAGGTATTAGGAGAGATGGGGATCACAATTTAAATATACAAGGCTATGTGCATGGCCTATAGAGCATGAGGCTCTTGTAATCAAATGACACCTCATCAGCAAGCCTGCTTCGAGCAAGTGGGAAGAAACTCCTAATTTTGTATTCGGCCGGAATTACTTCGAATATTATTTCCATTCATATGAATGGTATTTAATCATTTTGTTCAAATTTTTTTGGGTACAAAAAGGGAAGGAAAAAAAAAAGATTAAATCATTATACAGCTATAGACTATGTTATCCGAACTCGGATGTGAGTGTCGGACACGGGTATATTCGATTTATTCTAAGTTTTTCCATGTATTTGGAGGGTCCTTGAGGGATCATATCCTCATACCTATATTCAGATATGCATCGGATATAAGTGTCTGTCACAGGTATTTCAAGAAAAAAGAAGAGTTGGAGCAACATAGGCTACGGTTATTGACTGTCTTTGCTATCTCTATGACAACCCTATATTCAGTCAAAATCTAGGATTAGCTCTATGTTTCTTCCTAAAGCAGACTTCTTTACAAGAGTTTATATCGTCTGTCTAGGGGAAGCAACAATGCTCAAAGGATTGCTTGGAGAGGTCTTCTCTGTGACCCTAAGTTTTCAAACCAGCAATGTAGGTAATTATTGATGAGGACTAAATAGCAACGAACAGGAAAAACCAAATCAAGCATTGTTAACCTATGTTACTTGGACTCAGGTGTGTCGGATAAGGGCATGTGTCCGACACGGGTATGTTCAAATTTTTCTAAGCTTTTTCACGTATTTGGAGGGTCTTTAGAGAGTCATATCCCTATACCTATGTCCAGATATGCAATGTACATGGGTACTTCAAGAAAAATGAAGAGTCGAAGCAACATAGTTGCTAATCCTTAAAAATCTAGCATAATTAGAAATTCCTGAACGGTTACAGCAACATTACTTTCTTCTCATAACTCTAATGCTGTTGTTTGCATACTATCAACAATCAACCGTGCTCTTGGAAAAATGCATATTATCTCTTCCGTAAGAACTAGTTTAGCATTGCGGTAGTGATTTCTAAAGATGTATACCAATATCCTTTATATTAGTGTTTTGATAGCCTATGTTTCGGACAAATGCACAAAAGGAGAAAAGAATATACTTTTGCCATTGATAGCAAACTTATTGCAATTGCTTTTTTTTCTTTATTGGTAATTGTTCTTTGGGTATGCTTAACCGGTGCTTATAGGTATTAGTTGAGGATTATTTATATATCATTTTGAGATTTTTTTTGCATTTAATATATTATTTTTATTGAATTCAAGAAAAACTAATGTATTCATGTTCGTGATTAAATTTAACCCTTAACAATCAAAAGTGGCCCTAAATACAATGCCAATTGGGGGCAGAGGCTATGATTCTTAAATGTTGTGAACTTATTAGTTAGTTTTCAAAGTTTAAAGCTTTATTTATTTTATTTTTTTGCCAAAAAAAAAGTTTAAAGCTCTAAAGCTTAAAAGTTTTGCACTTTAAATGAAAGGAGTAGGACGCATCAATGGTTTATCAAAGAAGAAAAGGGAATCCAGTATCTTGAAGTCGCATAATCCATTTTCCCTCAAGGCTAATCAATATGAAAGATAACTAACAAAGTTGTACCTATTTCCAGTATGCTTTTCTGTAAGAGCTGCAAATGCACATTAGATACCGACATTTAAAGCAGCATAGAGAGCCACAAAGTCCTTGATGGCTTTCAACAGCAAAGAACAACCTAAGAACACACAGTTTAACCCATTGCATTGGGTTTCTTCCATTCTCTTTCCTCCTTCCAAGTCTTCATGATGTTACCAATATGGTCTTTGTGATGTTGCAGTTACACCTCCAAATCTTGGATTCTCCTCCTCTCAGGATGCGACCAGGGCGTTGCTCGAATAGGTGGAGGAGAATGTCACTGCACGCACGCGTTTGACACACCAGGACTATTATCGAGGTTTGAGCCACACAGAGCACTAGGACGCTCGACTATAAATAGGACATCCCTCAGCCTCATTTGTACATAACTTACTTGAGTAATCAACTTTACAGAGCATTCACTTCATTTTCTCTGTTTTTGCTTGTACTTTCGTATTTCTCTTGTTTCAATAACTTAGCGTGTTGAATAATATATATATATATATATATATTTATTCTTTATATGATATAAATTACATAATCTATTATATAAATGAAAAATGGGCTAAGTTGGGCCAAGTTCGGATTTGGATTGTTGGAGCCAAGGTTCAGTTCATTTTCTAAATGAATCTTATTTTTTTTGCCCAAATTTATATTTTCGGACCTAATATTTTTGTCTAAATTCTCTTAAATATTGGGTGGGCCTTCAAACTTGGAGTGGTAGCTCGATTATTGAACAAGTCTAGTTACCCTATCCCACCTCACCTTAAAGTATGTATAAAATATATATTTTTATTATTTATTTATTTAATATTATATTAATATATATGTATTATATTAATAAATTTATTACTTAATATTAATTTATTATATAAATTTACTAAATATAATCTATACTTAAAAAATTATTTTATGAAATTTATATTATAAATAAATTATAAAAATAAGTTTTCGGGTGAACGAGTTTGGATGATAAATACTTTTTTGGGTCGGGGTTGATTAAAAATTCATAATCCGATATTGGGGCAGGGTAGGTTTGGGTTAAAATGTTTTGAAGTTGTGAAAAAAACCGCCATGTCCCGATTGCCATGCCTAAGAATAATGGGTTAAATCATTCAACATTAAGAGGAAAATTATGGTAGAATGAATATGTTTTTGGTACAAAGGATGTCGCAGTTTAGAGATAGAAGAAAGAGTTTTAGATGTTGGGATTCGAACTTCAAACTACTAGATATCACCTTTAAAGGTGGATGCATAAATCTATTGAGGTAAATTTCGAGTTTGGTAGAATGAATATATGTTGGAAAGCATGTTTTAATCACCAGTATCATAGTAAATCAAATATAGCAATGAGTTTTGTTGGGCTCAAAGAGACTACGGTCCATGGGTGCAGCCCATAACCAAGCCTAGACCTTAGACCCTCTCATGGACTCATGGAGGACACATAGCAATCACTTGACCAGCTCTTAAGTCCTAAGTTGTCCCAACAAGATCTAGTAACAAAATACACTTGATTTAATATTTGAAATTCCTTATAAACATGTATAAATAGTCATTGTCAAGATTAATCTGAAGTAAGTAAACACTAAAATCTATTAAAATTTTGTTAAATTCTCTTCCCACCTGCTTTCCTCTAAAACTTATTGACTTAAGCATCGAAACATGTCCTGAAGACATAACTTTGATGTTCTTTAACATCTTTCTATCTCCTCAGATCTTTCTCCGATCTTTACTTGACATTCTCAGCAGCCTAATCAACTCGCCACCAACAAAGTTTCTTACTTTCTTTAATCACAGTAAATAATATGACATAATAACATGCAAATGTAGATAATTCATAGACTTTCCAATTGACCAGTATTCATCTAAACAGAGGAATTCAGTTGGTGAGTGAGTAGTATAAATTTCTTCTATATATCTATGATCTATCATTTAATATTATTACATGTTAGCAAACAAATTATATGTCTTGGCATCCAGAATAATCTGTCTAACTGAAGCTACAGCTCCCATTGCTACTAATGCTGATGATACTATTGCTATCAATGAGTTTCCCCAGAAAACTATGCCCTTTTTTGATGGCTTGAAAGTGAGATTGTAGAAGACCATAGGCAAAATAAAATCCAGAGGAATAACTCCAAATGCTCCAAACAATGCCATAATGTCACCAAAGAAAGGTAACATTGTAGCAAATGTTGTGGCCATAATCACTGAGAGTGACCGGAAAACCAATCTTGGCATGACATTTCGCACAGAGAACTGATCCATCTTTGGGTTTGCAAACCATTTTTCAAATAGTTCGTTTGTTGGTTGCAGGTAAATCTGCAGTGGCCAATGAAAAAATGCAATCAAGAAAATGCATATTGTTAAAAGGAGTCAGCTGGGCTACTTGCAAGCTGAAAAAAAAAAAAAAAATTAGAGCAGCAACGCACAATTTGATGGGTAACAAGATACAAGGTGAAGAAATATTAAAGGAGGATTCGAACGCAAAAACTCTCATACCATGTTAAATAGGATATTATCTAACTATTATATTTACGTTTCAACAACTATCGTGCAAGAAAAAATGCAGATCATTTCATGTCTGCCTGAAGTTTGTTACTTAAACAATATCTGGATCTGTCAATTGACTCAAGGATAGCCAAAAATTATCATGTTCAATGCTAGCTGCAGCCTATAATCTTGGATGTGCAGTTGCTAACAATTTCCTCTAGAGTTGGCATGAGCTGAAGATGAGTTACAATTTTCCTTCCTAATTGACAGTAAATTTAAAATGTTACTCAGACGCGGATGTGAGTGTCAGACACGGTTATGTGTTCGACATAGGTATGTTCGATTTTTTCTAAGATTTTCAATTATTTTGAGGGTATTTGGAGGATCATATCCTCATACTTATATCCGAATATGCATCGGACATAGGTGTTGTACACGGATACTTCAAGAAAAATAAAAAGTCAGAGCAACATAGCTTAAAATGGTTGAAAACACAGGACCAACCCCTGCTACAAAACAGAGTTGCTTATCAGCCCATCAAGTAAGTCCAAGACCTGGAAAACTAATAACCCTAGTTAGATTTAATTAGGGTTTTGTTTCAAGGAAGACGAGCTAAAATGTTTTAGGATGGTTTTGGTTGGTAGGCCTATTTCGGAGTTCCATTAATGAAGAGTTCTTACCACAGTGATTGTAACCAGTTGCATAAGAGTGAAGATGTTGATAACCAAGAGAAACCAAGTGGGCAGCAACGGCCTCTTTTCAGCCATAAAATTGGAAAGAATTGTTGGTTGAGACTGATTACCAAATGCCCAATAGCCAGAGATTGCCACACTGAAATATGTGCTTACTATGACAGCAAAACAGATGCATAAACCTTTGAACATCTTGCCCTTCACTGGGGGAGCTATAGTTGCCTACAAGACAGATTTTCTTTTTAGATCCCCACCTTTATGTTAATACTCAAGACAGCATATTGAGAAGCAAATGTTTACTCAAAAATGGCACTGAGAAAATCAGATGCAATGAATATATCTATTTTACTCGGACTAGGGTGTGAGTATCGGATACAGGTATGTGTCTGACACGAGTATGTTCATTTTTTTATAAGTTTTTTCATGTATTTGGAGGGTTTTTGGAGGATCATATCCTCATACCTATATCCGGATATGCGCCGGACATTGTTGTTGGGCACGAACACTTCAAAAAAAATGAAGAGTCGGAGCAAAATATATATATATATATATATATATATATATATATATATATATACGGATATTCATCGGACATTAGTGTTGGATACGAACACTTCAAAAAAAATGAAGAGTCGGAGCAATATATATATATATATATATATATATATGTTCTAGTTCTAGTTCTTAAACAATTTGCAAAGTGAATGGAAAAGTACCTGTATTTCAGGTATAATTCCGCAACCATACGTGGTAGCGATGATTGAAATACCATTTATAGCCCCAAGAATACGGTTTTCTTCCGATCCCTTTATCGAGTAGTCCTTGTTAGGTGCATTCCTGGAATTTCCTGTCAAAACAACCATGGTAAACACAAGTGCTCTATCTATGTTGCTTTGACTCTTCATTTTTTTTGAAGTATCTGTGTCCGATGCATATCCGGACATGAGCATAAGGATATGACCCTCTAAGAATCCTCTAAATACATGAACTCGTGTCGGACACATACTAATATCCGACACTCTAATCCGAGTCCGAGTAACATAGTACTCTATACATAGATGGGAAGTCTCATTGCATCAGATAAATTTCTGATTTCTGACCTATGTGTATGGAACCAGCAGTGGCACATGCGCTGTAAGCAAGGCAAAGGAGTAGAGAGACAAGGTTGATATGTCTTAGTGAATGGAAGGATGGTATTTGTGCCAAGAATAGTGGTACAGCTCCAAAGATCATTATAAACTGGTACAGCTGCATTTTCCCATTTTGATTGTAGAGCAAGTAAATGAACTGCAGAAATCATACTAGAATACATAAATGATACAGAAAAAAATTGATGGTTATGAAGAGTCAAGGATTTAAATAGCAGCCGCAACGCGATATTACAGTCGTTATTTTGCAATTTCGGTTCTCTACATTGTCGATATTTACCGCAATTGAGCACGATAGCAATTATTACGTCCACAATCGCGATAAACACGAAGCGACAAAAAACGCGTTCGGAACCGCAATTTAAATACCTGGTAAGAGTATTTGCTGATTGGGCAGAGGAGAAACTTACTTTAAGACTTTGTCCTCCAAGTAGAATACAGGAAATAACAGCACCATAGCATAATGCAATTTGAAGGGGACCAACAAAATATTTCCCCCATCTAGGTCCTGCCAAAATTAGTCAACTGGTTAATGGAAACGGTATATGCAAACTGGTAAAGGAGCAACTCAAAATCCAGTGCTTGAAGAAACATATATATTAGGGGAGAAGAGATTTATTGGAACCAATTGAAGATAGTTATGTTGTTTCGACTCTTTGTTTTTCTTAAAGCATTCGTATCCAACATCCGTGTCCGACGCATATCCGAATATGTGTATGAATATATGATCCTTCAAGGACCCTCCAAATACATGAAAATCTTGAAAAAAATTGAACATACCCATGTCCGACACTTACATCCGAATCCGAGTAACATAGGAAGATAGTGCTCACCAAGAATGTCTCTGGCCATGTCCCTAAACCGAAGCTGTCGCTTCCCAAGCTGAGCATAATGCTCCAACACCGCAGATAGAAGATTGTAGGAGTAAAAGGTGACCAGAGCTTGGAGAATTGTGATGAGAAGTCCAGGAACCCAGCCTAGTAAGGCTAGAGCAAAGGGAAAACTGAAAATTACAGGGCCTACAATTGATGTTGTCAAATGATATCCACAGTGCAACCAAGAACCTACAATAAAAAAGAAGATCAGGAGAGATTTGTACATTAACTTTCCTTCATGGAGAATCAAAATTTATCATTGAGTATGAACTGAAAAGAGTTTTATATGTTCTTTGAAATCTATATATGCTTGCAGTTGCAGGTTTCTTTTTTGAAGGCAACTCACCTCGTGATTTGAGTACGAATAGTGCTCCTGCATCAAGCTCTTCTGGAGACTGAACAACACCATTTGCCTTGTCTGTTGAGGATAAGTCAATGGAGTTTGGAACAACAATTCCCATTCTTGTTTTTTTTCTCTAGTTACCCTTAATTTCCTAATGGACTTGGAGCTACATATAAGCAACTTGAAAGATAGTGTAACATAGTGGTGGAAATTGAACAGGTTCGGATCGGATCATTTTGAGTTTTGATTATTTATTGGGTTCGAGTTTTTTTGGGTTTAAAGTTTTTCAGATTTAGAGTTTTTAAGATTTGGGTTTTTTTCGAGTTTGATTTTTTTTAATTACAATTCGAATAAATCAATAACTTTTAAGTTTTTATATTATAAAAAATTATTTAATTATAATTCAATTATTTTTATTTTTAATATTAAATTTGGGTTTATGATCGGGTTGATTTCGGGTTCAGACCTTTTTGGGTTCAATTTTTTTTGTTCGGATCATTTCAATTTCGAATCATTTCGGGTTCCGAATTTTTTCGAGTTCAAACTTATTATTATTATTTTTTTTCAAATTAAATTTGAGCGAATTCAAATTTAAATTCTTTAAAACGAATTTTTAGATTCAAATTTATTTAACCACCTCCTTAAACAACATAAATAAGTTCAAGACTATAAAGGTTGATTGGTGTACTTATCAAAATCATAAACTGTTAATTTGATGTAAGGTTGAAGGAACAGTCAAAACTGATGACAGAAGAAATTGGGAGCCTTTTTAGAAATTAGAATTGAAGTCAATTTTGGACCACTAAAAAATATGTGCCCTATCATATTTTATTGATAACTGTTCATGTCTTTTTAGATGGAAGTCCAATTAATCCACTGTATTTTATTGGGCACTTAAAGTGATTTTGGGTTGTAAATAAATAAGGTGAATGTTTCTAAATCTTGCAAGCTTGAGATATTTTATATTTTGTTGATGCAAAAATCTCAGATTCCTGGCTAAGCTCCCATTATTTGGATCTTCTTTGCAGAATTTTTCAGCAAAAATGTTGATTAAAAACAGGTCATCACCTTAAAATCACCTAGTCATTGAAGGATACATTTATATACAGCTTGCTCCAGGGTGAAACTTTAGTTTTGTGCAGTTTCTAAGAATACACGAAGTTCGTGTATCCGTCTTATTTTCGTGTATTTTTTTTATATTCTAATCGTATTTAAAATATTTTATATTTATATAAATTTTGACGTATTAATAATTTTTGTTATATAGATTTTGATATATTCATATATTCATATCATATCCGTATTTTTTTTTTGCATTATATTTTAATTATTATTTTTTATATTATATTATTATGATATAATTATATCATGTCTAATATTACGAGACTTATCAATTGTAGATATGTTACATACCTTGCAATTTTTTCTTCTTTGACCAGGTATATGGATTTTAGTGCAGCCACAGATTTCAATATCTAGCAATAATTGGTAACCAGATTGATAAGTTTTCTAGTACTAGTCACCTGCTCTGCTTTGAAATGTTGAGTCTTTTTTTTTTCTACTACAGTAAGAACTATTATCTAGAGGTGGCAATTGGGCGGGTTCGGACGGGTTCGGGTCGGGTTCATTCGGGTTCGGGCTCATCCGGGTTCGGGTCCATTCGGGTTCGGGCTCATTCGGGTTCGGGCCCATTCGGGTTCGGGCCCATTCGGGTTCTGGCCCATTCGGGTTCGGGCTCATTCGGGTTCGGGCCCATTCGGGTTCGGGCCCATTCGGGTTCGGGCCCATTCGGGTTCGGGTTCGGATTCAGTCTGGGTTCGGGTTTGGTCTGGGTTCGGGTATGTTTTACATCATTTTATTTTATATTAGATGTAATCATTTTTACGTAATTTAAATATTTATATCTAAAAACAAATTATTAATTTATTATTATTTTTATACTTTTGCTATTATATGATATTTTTAATTATATTTATTTTTTAAAATTAATATTTGTTAGCACCAAAAGAATAAGAAATTAATTTGTTATATAAAATCAAAATTTGAAATAATTTATTATAAAAAATATGATATATTATAAATTAATCATATTGATATTTAAAATAATTGATTTGATGAACTCGAATTTCAAAATATAAATACATTATAATTTATATTCACAATAAAATAAAAAACTTTTAAAAATAAATCATAGCCTTCATCTATTCGTTTATATACTTATAAAATGCAAAAATTTTATGCTTATAGTCAAGATATATATATATATATCTATCGAGTACTTATATTTTTTTCATCAGTATAAAGTATAAATTATAAAGTAGTACTAAAAAAATATAATTTATATTTAAATTATACTTAATAAATATATAATTAATATGATTATTTATTAATATATAATAAATATACCCAAAACCAAAAGGCCATAAAACCCAAAACCCCATTAAATCCACCCGCTAAAATAAAATCCCATGAAAGCCATAATCCAATTAAACCCACCCTAACCTAACCGTATAAGTATAACCCAAAAGGCCAAAATAATTGAATTATTATCAAATTTTTTTACCCTTAAGAATAATTGAATTATTGTCAAATTTTTTTTCACATCTTTAAAATTTTCAAGAATTTAAAATATTTAGATTGTAAATTCATCATGATATGAGACGTTAAAGTTATAACTTATAAGTACAAAATATAATTTACTTTTTGATAAAATTATTATTTCATCATCATATATATATATAATATATTAAATTTTAAATTTTAATTAAATTATTAAAAAAATTAGAATAAAATTAATAATTGAAGTTATTGCTTTGTAAAAAAAAAAAAAATTTAATTGCAATTTGATTATTTTTATTTTTAGTATTAAATTCGGGTTCGGGTTCGGGCCGGTCTCGGGTTCGGGTCCATTCGGGTTCGGGCTCATTCGGGTTCGGGCTCATTCGGGTTCGGGCCCATTCGGGTTCGGGTCCATTCGGGTTCGGGCCCATTCGGGTTCGGGCCCATTCGGGTTCGGGTCCATTCGGGTTCGGGCCCATTCGGGTTCGGGTTTTTTCGGGTTCGGGTTTTTGACTTTTTGGTCAAATCGGGTTTGGGCGAGTTCAGGTTCGAATTTTCTTGGGCGGGTTTTCGGGTTCGGGTTCATTTTGCCACCTTATTATTATCCATGAGAACCCCATGAGAATTTGTGTGAATGTACGGAAAAAAAGCTAAAGTTATACTATTGAAAAAATTAAAAAAAAAGATTAATCATGAAAAATATTGTTACAAACAATTATAACAAAAAATTTATTATAAATATATATTCTAAAAATGATTTAATAATCACACAGAACAAATGAGTTTAAGAGCAAAAAATGGACTTGTGTTCTCTCTTGCACGCCTTAATTCTAGAAGTGGCAAAATAAATCCAAATCCGAACCCGCCCAAACTCGATTTGATCAAAAAGTTAAAAACCCGAAGTTGAAATGGCCCGAGCCCCGAAATTACCCGAACTCGAAAATCCCGAGCCCTAAAATACCCGAGCTCGAGACCGACCTGAACCCTAACCCAAGTTTAATACTAAAAGTAAAAATTATCAAATTATAATTAAATAATTTTTTTATAAAGCAAAAACTTTATTTATCAATTTTATTCTATTTTTTTTAATAATTTAATTAAAAATTAATTTATATTTTATATAAATGATAAAATAATAATTTTATCAAAAATAAATTATATTTTGTACTTATAAGTTATAATTTTAACGTCTCATATCTTGATGAATCCACCATCAGAGATTCTAAACTCACGAAAATTTTAGAGATGTGAATTTTTTTTAACATAAAGTATTACTTGTCCTTTGTTTATATTATTTTAAAAGCATCCTTATAATAGTATAATAGTGTTTTCTATATATTAAAATTAATTAATAGCAATTCATTCATTTTAACTTATCTCTAGTATAATAGTATTTCTTATATTAAGAAATAGATAAAAACTACTTTTAAAAAAAAATGTGTTGCTCTTTTCAACATATATATAGTTTTCTTAAGCATATTATTAAATTAAGTCAACAAATATTGATTTATAAAAGTATCATGTCTTTTTAGAATTTAAAGGTATTTAACATAATTAACTAATTTAATTTTGTAATTGATTTATTATTTATTTTATTTTGGATAAGTATTTTTAAATTATTATTATTTTATTACACTTGATATAATTTAAGATATAATTTACTTTTAATAACATATTATATCAAAATTTAAGATTGATTCACTTGGTAATATTTTTACTATTAAGAGTTGAATGTTAGGTTCGACTCTTTACATAAGCATAAAATTTTTACATTTTACAAATATATAAACGGATAGTTGAATGCCAGGGTTCGTCCCTAAAAGTCTCTTATTTTGTAGTGAATATAAATTATAATGTATTTACATGTTGAAATTCGAGTTCATCAAATCAATTATTTTAAATATTAATATGATTAATTTAAAATATATCATATTTTTTATAATAAATTATTTTAAAATTTTATTTTATATAAAAAATTAATTTTATATTCTTTTGGTGCTAACAAATATTGATTTTAATAAATAAATAAAATTAAAAATATCATATTATAATAAAAGGTTATTTTAAAAAATTCACATCTCTAAAATTTTCATGAGTTTAGAATCTTTAGATGGTGGATTCATCAAGATATGAGATGTTAAAGTTATAACTTAGAAGTACAAAATATAATTTATTTTTGATAAAATTATTATTTTATCATATATATAAAATATAAATTAATTTTTAATTAAATTATTTAAAAAAGATTAGAATAAAATTGATAAATAAAGTTTTTGCTTTATAAAAAAATTATTTAATTATAATTTGATAATTTTTACGTTTAGTATTTAAATTCAGGTTCGAGTTCGGGTAGGTCTCGGGCTCGAGTATTTTCGGGTTCGGGTTTTTTCGGGTTTGGACCCTTTCGAGTTCGAGTAATTTCGGGCTCGGGCTTTTTCAAGTTCGGGTTTTTGACTTTTTGATCAAATCGGATTTGGACGGGTTCGGGTCATTTTGGGCTGGTTTTCGGGTTTGGATTCATTTTGCCACCTCTAGAATTAAGGCGTGCAGGAGAGAACACAAATCCATTTCTGCTCTTAAACTCATTTGTTTTGTGTGATTATTCAACCTTTTTTAGAATATATATATTTATAATAAAGTTTTTGTTATAATTGTTTGTAACAATATTTTTCATGGTTAATCTTTTTTTGTAATTTACTCAATAATATAACTTTAACTATTTTCCCGGATTCTCATGGGATTCTCATGAAAATAGTTTTCACTGTAGTAATCATTTTTTTTGGGTTGGTAAAAGACAAGGAAATAAAATTACTGAAAGTTAAACAAGGTAGCACGCTTCTCGACTATGGCCAGCTAAATGAAATCTTGCTGCGCTTTTTGTCATTTTTGTGACTTCTCTTGTCAATGGGTGCCATTCGGTGATGAATAGGACTTCCAGTGTACTTTTGTAGTAACTTCCAGTGTACTTTTGTTCGTCCAAGAATGATGTTCTTCCATTTGTTGTTAAAATCCCAGCAAACAATTGATTCAGCATTTAGAACAAAAAGTCTGTAGAATACCTGTCGAATGAGAAGAAGCCTGACGTGACATGCATTGGATGCTTCAACACTCCGACATAGGACCATGGTATTGCCAGAAGGGTCTTGGTCAAGGCACTTATTCCAAACCAGTTGTGGTTATGGATTTTGTGGATTCCCAAAAAAATAAGCCATGCACTTTTGTCAACTCGAACGAGAGCTTGATTATCCACCCTTAAGTGATCACTATCGACCTTGGTCGTTTTGAAACTTTGACTATTGCTGGTAAATGCTTCCATAATCCCTTTCAGTTGGGTTTTATGATGGAAAACAACTTGTAGAGGATTGGGGACGGTGTCATTAAAAATACAGTCGTTTTTATGCCTCCAAATAGACCAAAGGATGCTTGCAAATTGACTGTAAAAATGTTGTGCCTCCGGTTGTTGCAGATCCAATTTGAGAAGCCATTGTTTAATCCAATTGCAGAGTTTATCAGAAGCAATCCTATTCATTCTGAGGGATAGGTCCGAGGCAAACCACACAGCTCTTGCAAGTTGGCACTGAACGAAGAGATGTTCGAGATTCTCCTTTTTCTGGTTGCAAAAAGTTGAGTCTCAACTCTCAAGCATTATAAAAATAGTTTAAAACCGTAATATTTAAGTCTAATTTAGCATTATTGTTAAAAAAAATTATGATGAAAAAAATGTGGTTTTAGAAGTTTTAAAATTTTGATATTGTTATGAAAAAGTATTATGGTGAATTGAAAGGTTTAAAAAAAATATATATATAAAATAATAAAAATTTTAAAATTCGAAGATAATAAAATCATTTTACGTCAAAAACTAATTTCCAAGCCATAAAAACACTAATTTTTTGCTTTTAGTTTGCGCTAGAGGTGTCCTTGGGTCGGGCCGGGTTCGGCGCCAGGTTCATGTATGGTATCAACACTATATTTGTTTGCCCAAGTCTGGTTCGGCCTGAATATGGGCCTCAAATTTTGTCCAAGCTCCCTCATTTGTAAACAGATAGCCCAAGCCCGTTTAGGCCTGCCCATATAATTTTTTTTTTTTAAAAATATATTATTTTTTATTTAATTTTTAGTAATTTTATATATTTTTCTTTTATTAAGTTTTTAAATATGGACAACTTAACATATTTTTTAATGTTTACACTATAATATTATATATATTTAATCTTTATATGACATAAATTACATAATATATATAAAAATAAAAATAATATATTATTTAATTAAAAAATGGGCCGGGTTGGGCTTGGGCCTTGAATGTTGGAGCCAAGGCCCGGCCAATTTTTTAAACGGGCCTTATTTTTTTGCCCAAGCCCATTTTTTGGGCTTAATATTTTTGTCCAAGCCCTCTCAAATATGGGCAGGTAGCCCGACTCTTGGACAGGTCTAGTTCGCACTATCAAACCATAATTTTAACGATAAAAATTAAATTTTTTTTACCCGTTTAACATTACAATTATGATGAAATACAACTTTTAATCTGAGAAGCTGTTACCAGTATTCAACCTCTAAAAAGCTTTTAAAGAAAAAATATTGTATCACTTATCTTTATTAAACATGTCCAAGAGTCGGACTATCCATTAGGTCCTATTGGGCCAAGCCTAGACAGGGATATTTTAAATTCAAGCTGATCCGGCCCAAATTACTGTTCACCATTTAAAAAATAAAATTTTAAAAAATTTAATTATAAATATTAATATTAATATAAAAATAATTTTTTAATTTTTTAATATTATTATGATTAATGATATAGACTTTCAAGTAGGCTTGAACTCGAATAAGGAAAATAAAATTTTTTCGAACCATGACCCGACCATGAACACTTTTAATATTTATGGAAGAATGTAAAAACGTGAAATTTTCAGAAATATTAGTTCTTAGGTACAAGCATCGCGCATGATTTTATATTCTTCAAAAATTATTCTTAAGAAATATTTTAATAACTTAATTTAACTCATTAAAAACTTGTTTGACATGATTTTGATTTGTTTTTTTTTAAAATTGTTTGAGCTTAATAGGTTTTCTACAGCTAAGAAGATTATTTATTGACATTATTAAATTAATAATTTATTTAATTGTTCAATTATATAATAATGTCTAATATTTTTTATTTAAATTCTAATTGTTAAAATTAGAAAGAAAAAAGATGTTAAATTTTATAGGTCTTACATAATTGTAAGCCCTATTGATATTTTAATCAAACTTAATTTGATTTTTGAAACACTACATGAAGTTATAATGTTATAAAAAGCAAGTTCAATTTGTTATTAGCAAACCGTTTGGATTTTAATAATAAGCAGAAATCTACTTACTTTTCTTTAAGTTTATTTAAAAAAAAAAAATTCTTGTACAAGTAATTAAGTAACTCTCCATAATTATACTCTCTAGTTAAAATTTTCTCAACAAATTCATAGAAAAAACTTGATACCATATCTATAAATTTTAAACTTTTATTGATACTTTGCAATAAAAAAATTCAAATATTTCAAATATGTAAAGTTCTTCTTTCTTATGGCATGATCATATACTTTTCAAAAATCGAAATTTTTGATCAATGGCAATATCACCATTTTTATTCAATAAGATGTCAAAGTGGATTCAATACAATGACTCTACAATTTGCTCCTTAACTATGAACATCTTTTTATGGTATCATTCATGTATTTGGTTTAATATGTATATATGTTTATTTTTTTCTGTTCAAAAAGTTTTGGATCAATGATTATATATGTACTTATTGTTTAAGCATATAGAGAATATTTAATAATATTTTAAGTTCATGTTTTAGAAATTAAAACAAAAATTTTGCTTGCTTGAACAAATTTCTCCTTATCCATAACAAAATAATGAAGTCCTTTTCTTAATAGTTAATAGTACTTCCTAGAATTAAAGAATTCTCTTAATTTGTTTTTTATAATATAGAATTTTAGTTAAAATGATAGAATATTGGAGAAGAAAGACTTAACCTTCATTATGATATTGAACCTATTTATAATACAAGTATTACACAATCAAATAAGTTGATAAGTAAAGAATGGTTACAGAGATAATTACAATTGAAAAAATACAAATTATATTGAATTCAAACACTGCATTGTTATTTGATAACTTCTAGACTTTGATTTCCTATCTTCCTGGATAAAGCTTGATCATTGGGTTTGAATTTACCTCTAATATGCCCTGATGGTGAAGCAATTGGTGACACCAATCTTGGATAGCAAATGATGAAATCTTGATCTAGGTAAGGGCTTGGTAAGAGCATTTGCAAGTTGCTAGGCTTGTTTAACTTTTTCTCGAACAAAAAAAAAAAAAATCAAGTTCTAGGTGTTTCATCCTTAGATGAAATACTGGGTTTGCACAAGTTTATGTGGCATTGAGATTATCACAATAAAAAACTGGAATAGGCATTGGTTTAAGCTGCAATTCAGTTAATAGACATTGTATCCATTTAACTTCAGAAAATGTTGTTGTAATAGCTCGATACTCAATTTCAGTTGATGATCGAGCTACTACTTTTTGCTTTTTTGAACTCCAAGAAATCGATGTATTCTCAAGATAAACAATATAAGTTGAAGTTGAAGTATTGTCATCAGGATTAGAGAAACTAATAAGCTTAAAGTAATGAGATAGAAGATTATTTGGAGTTTAATCTAGGATTGCATTAATGGGTGTCTACACGTATCAGTTAAAATTATTTTATTATCATTTTAAGAAATTTTTTTGTATTTAATACATTATTTTTACTGAATTCAAGAAAAATAATAAATTAATTACATTTTTTTTATAATAAATATCACTTTAACTAATACTTAATGACACTAATTAACATTTTTTTAATCTAAATGATTCATTCATCTTTCTTAAAGGTGAATTCGTTGATGTTAAATCCTAATACAATTTTCCTTTTCCAAATCGCTTTTAGATCTTTTTTTTTTTTTTTTAATACAAAAACATATTATGATTTTTTTTTATTTATTTTATAATTATATATTTTCCTTCTGATCTTTCAAAATGTTACTCTCGTATATTGGCATAAGATGATTTGTATAAAGAAAATATTATCTTTTGAATCTAAGATTTTTATCAAAATCTTATCCTTCTATGTCAGCACTTACAATTTTTTTTGGTAGTAATAGGAGATAATTATTTTTCATCTTAAAATTTTTATATTTTTTATATATTGGTTTATTGATTATTGATTGATTTTTTAGATGTATATTAATTTTTTTTTTACTATGATAGTGATTTCGTAAAAAAAAAAATCATTTTATTTTAAAAAAATCAAACTCAAAATCTTATAATTAAAATATCAAGTTCTTTAAGGGTTGTAACATCAATTTTATAAAGTTGTTCATTGATCAAAATCTTTTGAATTTTATTAACCAATGTTCTAAAAATATTTATTAAAATTAACTATGTCATTATTTATATTAATATTCTTATATCATATACTGTAATTAATAATTAATTTAATGATATCGATTAAAATAATATTTATAAAAAATAATTAATATAATATTTAGTAAAAGCAATATATTAAATGTAAAAACTTTTTTAAAATAATAATTAAGAGTTGAATGTTAGGTTCGACTCTTTACATAAGCATAAAATTTTTACATTTTACAAATATATAAACGGATAGTTGAATGCCAGGGTTCGTCCCTAAAAGTCTCTTATTTTGTAGTGAATATAAATTATAATGTATTTACATGTTGAAATTCGAGTTCATCAAATCAATTATTTTAAATATTAATATGATTAATTTAAAATATATCATACTTTTTATAATAAATTATTTTAAAATTTTATTTTATATAAAAAATTAATTTTATATTCTTTTGGTGCTAACAAATATTGATTTTAATAAATAAATAAAATTAAAAATATCATATTATAATAAAAGGTTATTTTAAAAAATTCACATCTCTAAAATTTTCATGAGTTTAGAATCATTAGATGGTGGATTCATCAAGATATGAGATGTTAAAGTTATAACTTAGAAGTACAAAATATAATTTATTTTTGATAAAATTATTATTTTATCATATATATAAAATATAAATTAATTTTTAATTAAATTATTTAAAAAAGATTAGAATAAAATTGATAAATAAAGTTTTTGCTTTATAAAAAAATTATTTAATTATAATTTGATAATTTTTACGTTTAGTATTTAAATTCAGGTTCGAGTTCGGGTAGGTCTCGGGCTCGAGTATTTTCGGGTTCGGGTTTTTTCGGGTTTGAACCCTTTCGAGTTCGCTAATCATTTACTATGATAGTGATTTCGTAAAAAAAAAAATCATTTTATTTTAAAAAAATCAAACTCAAAATCTTATAATTAAAATATCAAGTTCTTTAAGGGTTGTAACATCAATTTTATAAAGTTGTTCATTGATCAAAATCTTTTGAATTTTATTAACCAATGTTCTAAAAATATTTATTAAAATTAACTATGTCATTATTTATATTAATATTCTTATATCATATACTGTAATTAATAATTAATTTAATGATATTGATTAAAATAATATTTATAAAAAATAATTAATATAATATTTAGTAAAAGCAATATATTAAATGTAAAAACTTTTTTAAAATAATAATTAAATAATTTTTATTGATGTATATACACACTAATTAATCGGATCCTTTTATTATAAATAAAAATAATTTTCAAAATTTTGAAAAAGAAAACCCAATCATATATAGTCCTTCATCCATTTTTCGGATGGCTACATGATCTATTTTTATGTATGTTACTAATGATAATTAAATTAAATAAATTAACTTCTGACCAAAAAATAATAAACTCATAAAAGAAGAAATTAAATTTAAAATTCATATTTAAAATAATTAATGAATATTAGGAAGTATTACATTAATAATAAATAATTTATAAATAAAACTATAATATATATAAAAATAAACTTTAATATTAAAAAATTATTATCCGAACCCTCTTCTAGGATACTTTAATCATACACCCACTATTTGATAAACTGGATACATTTCACTTTTTTAATTTTTTAAATATATCGTAAAAGATATTTGTCTTTTTATTAATTAAAATTTAAAAATTTCATTAACGATAAATCAAATAATTTTTTTGCCCTAATATCGCTAATCATTTACAAGTTAGCAAAGAAACTATAAGTGTAGACACCAGATTTTATTCGAAATTTGTTGTTAATTTTAATTTTTATTAATTATTTAATTTTAATTAAAGAATACAAAAAAGGGATGAGAAAACGAAAAAAGAGAAAGAAAATCGAAAAAGAAAAAAAGTTTGGATCAAGTTGGAATTTCTCCCTCGATCAGGATCAAGCTCGAGTGTTTGAGATAAATGTGATGATTAAAACTCCAGATCAAACAGAATTAGGACTCTGTTGGATTTTTTCTTATTTAAAGAACAAACAATCGCAGCAAAATGGGGGACAAAATAAACAGCAACACAAACTCAGAAAACAGGGTTCGGGGATTCACAATACAACAGTAAACACAATGATACACAAAGATAGTGAATCACAGATACAGAAGCAAAAGGAAAAACAAAACAGTGAGTGTTGGGTTTGGATTCGTTTTGAGGAATCAGGAGGAAAGACACAACAACAACAAGAATCACCAATAGAAAGTTAGAGACACGGTTTCCATACAAAAATCGAGAGGGAGAGAGTTTGGTCCGAAACTTTTCTGGGATTTGGACTCCGAGGTTTGTTTCGAAGATCAAAACCAGTGGAAAGGAGAAACTTAGGAAGAGAAAAGGCATATCCAGTCACTAGGAAGATCGGACGGTGGTGGACGGTGGTTTGGGGGTTTTAGCCTTCGGTTTTCGAACTTAGATCTAGGGATTTCGAGGTCGATTTCAGAGAATCTAATTTGGTTTTAAGATTTAGGAGGTTGAAAGGAAAATTTTGGTGTATTTTCGAGAATTTTTGGGTACCGGAGGCGGCGGAGACGACGGAGCGAGCGACGAACTTTCGACGATTTCTGGGAATGAAGAGCATGGTGGTGGCAGTTCTTCAAGAGGGAGAGAGAGAGAACAGAGAGAAACTAAGTTTTTTTTTTTTTCTTTTAAAAAGGTATAAACTGAAAAAAAAAAAAAATCTTGTCTTTTAAAAGCCTACAGCCGGGTCGGGTTGCAGGACTCGCACACCGACCTGACCCGTATGTATTTTTTTTTTATATATTTTCTGTTTTATTTTATTTTGTTTTTATATTATATTTTATTATTTAATATTATTTGTTTAATTTATTTTTTTTTATTATTATTTATTTATTTATTTATTACTAATTTATTTATTTCGATTATTGCAGGTATATATATAATATATATTGATTAACTTTTATTTGATTTGATTTATTTTTAGTTAATCTTAATTGATTTAATTAGTCGAATATTTTTTATTAATTTTTATTGATTAAGTTAATTTGATTGATTTTAATTGGTTAAGTTAATTTGATTGATTTTAATTGGTTAGGGTAATTTGATTTGTTATTTTAAGTTTGTTGGTTAAGTTGGTTTTTAGTTCATTTTATTTATTGTTTATTTCTTTATTATATGTTTTGATTATTATTTATTTATTAGTTGTTTATTATATGTTTTGATTATTGTTTGATTAATATTTGATTATTATTTTGATTATTGATATATTGATTATTATTTTGATTATAATTTTTTTATTCTATTTTGAATGTTATTGTTATTATTATTTTGATTAATTCTTTATTTTTATTGTTATTATTAGATAAGTATATTTTCTTTATTTTTTATTATTTTTTAGATATGATTTTTTTTATTGGTTTTAGATAGCAGGTTTAGGTTTTTATTATTTTTATTTTTAGATAGCATGATTGTAGGTTTATGTTTTTATTTTTATTATTTTAGATTATTTTGTATGATTAGGGAAATAAGTATTGATTTGATAGATTAATTAAAACCTTTAGATAAAACCTAATATGTGATTGATGTGGTACTATTTTTATAGGTGTTGTGGGGGTGCTCATGCTTCCTCACACGTAACCGAACTCCCGAACCTATTCTTTTTAGGGTGACTTAGTCAAACTTAGGATTACTCTAAGAAAAATAGATTCATAAACGTGACTAATCACACCTAGTTAGATGATTAGTGGCGACTCCATGTTTGTGTCTAGCTTGCTGAATTCGTATTAGGCACGTTATGACAGTTTGGCGACTCCACTGGGGACTTTAGAGAGTCGAGCTATAGGTTAGTCACATGGTACTTCTGGTCTTAAAACTGGTCTTAAATGTTTTGTTTTGTTTTGTTTTTTTAATTTTTTTTAATTTTGTTATTATTTTTTTCTACCGTTTTAATCATTTTTCCTTTTAGTTTGTTTTGTTTTTAGTTTTCAGGAATTTTCGTGAGTCAAAGGTTTGGTATGTTCCTTCGCACACACCACCCTTGGATGAACATAAGCCCTAGACCCGAGCTCGTCCTTTTAGGAGGGGATAAAGTAACTACACCTTTATGGGATAATAACCTCTGTATGGGCTAGCGAAACACTCTCAGAGGGTAAAATACCTATGCTTTCGTGGGGTAATAACCTTCGTATGGGCTAGAAAAATACTCTCACCCAACTTGAACTTTTCCAATGAGCCTATAATGGGTGAGGATTGTTGTGCCTTACTCATCCTCTATGGATGAAGTTAAGGAGCAATTTGGGAACCTTTTAGATGGTCAAATATTCTGAGCCTAGCATATAGATAATATTTAAGAGGCCAACCTTAGGATAGAGCCATGTCCACCCATTTTATAGATAATAACCCGAAATAGGACACATGAAGGAATGTTCTTACTTTCTGACAAATTTTAAATTTTGACAATATTATTTGTATTTCCCTAATATGTATCTAACTATTGAATTTTGTGAAATCTTTGTGGCCATTACTTGAATTAACTTTATTCTTTCATTTATTTTCATGCATTTCAATCATTTAAATATTTTCATCATGCATACATTTTTCATAATGCTCATACATTTATCATGTAAATTTTTAAGAATGCTCATGCATTCACCATGTAACATTTCATAATGCTCATGCATTCACCATGTACATTTTTTAATAATGCTCATGTATTTATCATTTTTCATGATGCTCATGCATTTATCATGTACATTTTTAACAATGCTCATGCATTCACCATGTAACATTTCATAATGCTCACGCATTCATCATGTACATTTTTTAATAATGCTTATGCATTTATCATGTACATTTTTCATGATGCTCATGCATTCACCATGTACATTTTTTTCATAATGCTCATGCATTCACCATGTACATTTTTCATAATGCTCGTGCATTCATTATGTACATTTTTTGGTATGCTCATGCACTCATCATGTACATTTTTCATAATGTTACTGTTAAACTTTGTGAGCATTTTTGATGTTGTCATTAAATTCATTCTTTCTTTTATTTGCATCATACATTTCATGAAAAACATTTGAGTCCTAAATTTTAAATTGTGGTAATGAAGGATTCAAAGATAGCTCAAGCAATCAAAGATCCTGGGCATTTCTACAACATTCGTTCACGGGTTAAAGCAATGGCAGAGGAACATGCTGCTAGGATTCGTTCACGGGTTAAAACAATGGTAGAGAAATAGGCTGCTAGGATGAACGAAATAGAAAAGGCACAGGATGAAATGAAAGAACAATTGGCCAAGATGATGGATTTGATGATGAATTGGAGCAAACAGAGAGAGGTAGAAGACGTAACAACTCAAGAAAAGAATCAGTCACCAGATGATGAAGATCTTACATATCTACCTAACTTAAGTCAAATCCGAGCTCAAACTAGGATGCCAGTGACATCATCAGCTACTCAACACCGATTCTCAGGATACACCATTCCTGCGCCAGTGACAAAATTGTCAGATTCGATCCAAGTTTCAGATTTAGATGATCCTAAAGAGCAAGAGAGGCTAAGGGTAGTTGAAGAGATTGACTCTCGCAAAATGAGTCTAATGGAGGAAAGACTCCAAGCTGTTGAGGGGATGGATTTCTATGGCTCCATAGACGCTACTTGGCTTTGCTTGGTGCCCGATGTAATCATTCTGCCAAAGTCAAGATTTTAGATTTTGAAAAATATGATGGGGCTACGTGCTCGATAACCCATGTCACGATGTATTGTAGAAAGATGGCTGCTCACACACGTGATGACAAGTTGCTGAAACATGTATTCCAAGATAGTCTCACAAGGTCAGCTGCAAGATGGTATGTCCAATTGAATAGAACCAACATCCGTTCATGGAATGAGCTGGCAAGGGCATTTATAGCGCAGTTCAAACATATTGTTGATATGGCTCCAGACCGTTTAACCTTACAGAATATGGAGAAGAAAGCTACTGAAAGCTTCAAAGAGTATGCTCAGAGATGGAGGGATATTGCTGCCGAAGTCCAACCACCTCTCACTGTAAAAGATACTACAGTCTTGTTTGTTAGTACCCTTAAAGCACCATACTATGAAAGGATGATTGGGAATGTCACCAAGAATTTTGCAAACATGGTAATCTCCGGGGAGATAATTGAGAATGCTATGAAAAGTGGGAAGCTTGAAGCTGGAGAGACATCCAATGCAAAGAATTGGGCATCTAAAAAGAAGGAAGAAAATGTTAAAGCTGTGACTTATGGAGGACAACAAGCAGGAGGTCTTCCCCCATGCCATTCATATCCCATGTACCAACATTATTACCCATTTGTAAATAATGTTGCACCACAACCAACTTTTCGGCTAAACTTTTACCCACAACCACCTGCTTTCATGACTAGTCCATCTACACCTGCAGCTAGGCCTGTTCCCCAAAGAATACCAAGAAACAGTCAAGAGAAAATTTCGATCCCAATTTTTGATCTTTTGCCTTTATTGATAAAAAACCAGTACTTTACTCCTGTGCCTTTAAAGACAATTCCAAATCCATCAGCAAGGAATTATGATCCTAACAGCAAGTGCGATTATCATATAGGGGCAATTGGGCATTCAACAGAAAAATATAGGTAGTTGAAAGAAAAGATTGAGGATCTCATTAATGACGGTACCCTGGCTTTGGATGTTTTAGAACAATGGAGATTTGGAGTTTGAATATGAGGAATGCCATCTCAAATACTCAGTCTGGATGAATTCCAAATTTGTGATGTTTTCATTTTTTCCTGGGCATGACATTTTAAACATTGATTAGGGTGTTTGATAGTTTTGTTTTCTTTAAATTTTGTTGGAAATTGTTTATGTTTGCATGACTTATTAAAAATATTTTGGATCTTAAAGAAAATTGGTGATTATTTCTCAGAGATGAACTTTAAAACCTATTTCATGACCAGTTAGTTGCAAAAGCTTGATTCCTTTGATAATATAAGTTTGAAATTTCATGAACCTCACCTTCTTTTGAGCAGGAAATGAATCCCAAAATGTCAATAATCTTCGTCTAACCAATGAGCAATGAAACAAATATTTGATTTGCAAAACATTTTTTTTGAGAACCGATGCATGATGCACTCTTTTGAAAGAATATGCACTCTTTTGATAAGTGTTAAGGCTATCTTGAGTTTCAAACACAACACTCTAAAGTTCTTCACCATGCTTGAACTTTTCTCTTCCTTTCCTGAATGATGTCCTTTGCCCACATCTTAGGGCAAGATTGCCAAGAAACTCGATTGTCTATTGGTTTTGAATATCCTTGTGCACCATTTTGACTCGTGCAAAAACTCTTTCTTCTTAAGTGGAATTTTAAAAGGAGAATTGTTGGGTTGGGCCTTCATATGGATGGCACATTGAGACGATATATTACATGAGTTGCAAAAAAAAAAAAAAAAAATTGTGACATCATGCATATGAGATATTCAAATGGTTTTATAGAAGAGATAACGATTATCTACCTTACCTGAGGATTATTCTTCAATGGAAATATTCATACTTGACATGAGAGATGGCCATCTTTCATATTCCTTTCACAAAATGAGAAATTATCCTTTGCTACCCCCTTTGAGCCTATTGAATTCTTTCTTTGAACCTTAACTAAGGATCATTTTCCACACCAGGGGGTAAGTACGAAGAATTCTTTCTATAGAGGAATGAACGTTTGGATCATATTTCTAAACCACGAAAAGAATGCCTTATGTCAGGGGGCAAATGTTGAAATGGATTGAGTCTCAAATTTTTAAACTCACTTTCTGATAGGAAAGTCTGTGAAAAGAAAGAAGAAAAAGAAAGAAAAATGAAAAAAAAAATGAAAAGAAAAAGAGAAAAAAATGAAAAGAAAGTTCACAAGATGAAATCATCATGAAGAGAAATGATCCATGGTTTGATGAAAAGAAAGATGGGAAATATTATGAGAAGTAGAAATGATGAAATCCTCATGAAAAGAAATGATCCCTGGTTTGATTACCTTCAAAATGAAGAGAAAAATATGAAATGTTGAGAAGAGAAATAATCCTTGAGAAGAGAAATAATCCTTAGTTTAATTACCTTTAAACACGTTTTTGGGAGTGATTATCCTTTCTTTCATAACCCCGAACCTTGGCCTACAAAGTCCATTTTGATCAAGTGTGAATGTTTAAGTTGGAGAGTTTTTCCTCAGATTCTATCTTATCCTTTTGAATTGTCATGAAGAAGTTTGAATTCTCAAATGCATGGTAGAGCAAAAAAAAAAAAGTAAAAGAAAGAAAAGAAAAAATAAGAACGAAGCTCTCGGGTGAAAACCCAAAAATGGGCAGTCTAGAGCAAAAATTTGAAAGCAACTCTGCATGACTTTGCCAAGGCCTAACAAGAAGTACAATATAAATGATATTTTGAAACCACCAGGGAATACCGAGCACTTTTGAGAAACTTAAGAAGGTCAACATCATTTGGATGACTTGGCCCAAAATTGAAAATCAATTTTCCTTTCTTGTCCAAATTTTGAACCCATCATAGATAGTCTTGACATTTGTTAAATTTCTATATATCAAGAAACTAAGAAAGAGTGCCAAAATGGATTGTGTTTTCAAAATAAAACTTTTTGTGAAAACCTGATTGTTGAAGGAAATTCATTGTGAGTTTAGATGAAGAAACATTGATTTTTCCCTTATATGATGAAACCTCTCTTGATAGCCAAAACCTTGACAAATTGAAATACTCAATGAGCCAAATTGTGATTCACCTTGTCCATTCTTGCAGTAATCACCAGTTTTTAAGAGATCCAAAATTGCATTTTCGGAAACTTGATTTTTGAACAGGGTAAATAATGATGTGGGGGCAATTTCCATTTATCATGGGGCATGATTGAAAAAGTTTTTTGGATAAATTCTTTCTTTTCAAAGAATTTAAAAAAGAAAAAAGAAAATGAGAACATTCAGGTTTGGAATGATGCATATTTGAGTTTTGAACTAGTATGATGAGAGTGACATTTCTAGGGGCAAAAAATGAGAAGGTTTTTACCATGATGAGAGGACTAGTTTCTAGAATGGGATCTATTAAGTCGACAAATGGCAGAGTAGGCTCTTTTGCATCATTTCATTGAATATTTTTCAATTTGAAAGTTGAATATGCTTGAAGATGACATCTTGGGAAGAAAAGAGAATGCGATGAGAACAATGAAAGAGTCTAGAAATACATCTGTTTAAAGCCTTGGAACTAAAAGAGATGTCTTTTTGAGAAAGAAAAGGTTTTGTGATCAACTGATGAAATTAACGGAGGTCAGCTTGGTCCTAAGTCCAAGCGTTTGGAAGCTGAAAAGGACGAAATGACGAGCTTGAGTATCCTTTTGGCACAATTAAAGATTCATGATATTAGTTTGCATTCCATCACATGACATTCATTTCATGCATTTCATTTCATGGCATTCATGTCATTCATTGCATTCATTTAACATATGAGAAAGATTTTAGTTTTTGAATTTTGAAATCAAACTTTTTCAAAACCTCAATTGAGGAGAGTTCTTTTCAAGGTGAAGTTTTGAACCTTGGTTGAGGAAAATTTTCAAGGTAAGAATTTTGAGCATTCAGTTGAGGATAGCATAAAAAGTGATATTTTCCTTCCAAACCTTCGGGTATTATTTTTAAAAGCCACCGGGTATCCTTTTAAAAGCCTCCAAGTCTCCTTTCAAAGCCTCCGGGTATCATTTCAAAAGCCTCCGGGTATCATTTTAAAGCCTCAGGGTACTATTTTAAAACCTCCGGGTATTATCTTTCAAAGCCTCCGGGAATCATTTTACAAAGCCTCAGGGTATCTTTAGTTTGATTTGTTCAAAACCTCAGGGTATCATTTTGAATCTCCAGGTATCAATTTAGAACTTTTAGATAAATTTTTTAAAAAATCTTAAGAGTAGTTTTTCTTCGTTTGGTATTTAAAGTTGATGCCTCGTTGGGAGGAATTTTTCTTCATTGGATTATTTAAAGTCGAAGCCTCAATAGAGGAGTAGTTTTTCTTCGTTTGGATATTTAAAGTTTATGCCTTGTTTAGAGGAGCATTTCTATGATAGGATTTAGTGCTTATTTTTTTGAAAACATGTAAGGTGTCTACATCTTTGCACATCCCCTGTTTCTCAGGGAATGCACAAAGAGGGGCAACTGTAGACACTGGATTTTATCCGGGCTTTGTTGTTAATTTTAATTTTTATTAATTGTTTAATTTTTTATTTTAATTAAAGAAAACAAAAAAGGGGGGGAATCAGAAAACAAAAAAAGAGAAAGAAATTCGAAAAAGAAAAAGAGTTTGGATCATGTTGGAATTCCTCCCTGGATCAGGGTCAAGTTCGAGTGTTTGAGATAAATGTGATGATTAGAACTCTAGATCAAACAGAATTAGGACTCTATCGGATTTTTTCCTATTTAAAGAACAAACAATCTCAGCAAAATAGGGGGCCCCGGATGAAAATAAACAGCAACACAAACTCAAAAAAAGGGGTCCAGGGATTCACAATACAGTAGTAAACACAATACACAAAGATAGTGAATCACAGATACATAAGCAAAAGGAAAAACAAAATAGTGAGTGTTGGGTTCAGATTCTTTTTGAGGAATCAGAGAGGAAAGACACAATACAAGAATCACCAATAGAAAGTTAGAGACACAGTTTCCATACAAAAACCGAGAGCAAAAGAATTTTGGGAGAGAGTTTAGTTTGAAACTTTTCTGGGATTTGGACTTCGAGGTTTGTTTTGAAGATCAAAACTAGTGGAAAGGAGAAACTTAGGAAGAGAAAAGGCATATTTATCCACTAGGAAGATCGGATGGTGGTGGACGGCGGTTTGGGGGTTTTAACCTTCGATTTTCTAACTTAGATCTAGGGATTTCGAGGTCGATTTCGGAGAATCTAATTTGATTTTGGGATTTAGGAGGTTGAAAGGAAAAGTTTGGTGTATTTTCGAGAATTTTTGGGTACCGGAGGCGACAGAGAAGACGGTTGCCAACAACAGATGATGGAGCGGGCGACGAACTTTCGCTGATTTTTGGAAATGAAGAACATGGTGGTGGCAGTTCTTCAAGAGGGAGAGAGAGAGAGAACAGAGAGAAACTAAGTTTTTTTTTTTTTTTTATTTATTTATAAAGAAGGTATAAACTGAAAGCAAAAAAAAAAAACTTATCTTTTAAAAGCCTATAGCCGGGTCAGGTCGCAGGACCCGCGCTTCGACCCGACCTGTATATAGCTTCCTTTTGTTTTGTTTTGTTTTGTTTCTTTCTTTTGTATTTTCTGTTTTGTTTTTATTTTATTATTTAATATTATTTGTTTAATTTGTTTTTCTTATTATTATTTATTTATTATTACTAATTTATTTATTTTGATTATTGCAGGTATATATATATATTGATTAACTTTTATTTGATTTGATTTATTTTTAGTTAATCTTAATTGATTTAATTAGTCGAATATTTTTTATTAATTTTTATTTATTAAGTTAATTTGATTGATTTTAATTGGTTAAGTTAATTTGATTGATTTTAATTGGTTAGGGTAATTTGATTTGTTATTTTGAGTTTGTTGGTTAAGTTGGTTTTTAGTTTATTTTATTTATTGTTTATTTCTTTATTATATGTTTTGATTATTATTTATTTATTAGTTGTTTATTATATGTTTTGATTATTGTTTGATTAATATTTATTTATTATTTTGATTATTATTATTTTGATTATTGATATATGGATTACTATTTTGATTATAATTTTTTTTTCTATTTTGATTGTTATTGTTATTATTATTTTAATTATTATTTTGATTATTATTTTGATTAATTCTTTATTTTATTGTTATTTTTAGATAAATATGATTTTCTTTATTTTTTAGATATGATTTTCTTTATTTTTAGATAGCATGTTTAGGTTTTTATTATTTTTAATTTTAGATGGCAGATTGTAGGTTTATGTTTTTATTTTTATTATTTTAGATTATTTTGCATGATTAGGGAAATAAGTATTGATTTGATAGATTAATTAAGACCTTTAGATAAGACCTAATATGTGACTGATAACTCGTATAATTATATAGTTTTTAGTTATGTTTTATTATTGTTTTGTGTCAAATACGAGTTATTATTGCTTAGTCTACTTGTATTTATGATCTTTTATATTTTTATGTAATTTAGTATTTTTCATGAGTTTCTTTGAGTGATTTCAGATTACTAGGTTAAATCAAGAATTAAGGGCAAATCCAATTCAGTTCCAGTTCCGACACCTTTTGCCATATCAGCTATATCTGGAGTTTCACCGAAGCATTAAGGCTGCAATTTTAACCGTGCAAAGTTAAGAGGCATATCTATCTTTTTCATGTTTTACACTTCTTGAAACGGAGTCGTTTTCCCTACCGAAATCAACCATCAAGTTGGCTGATGTGCAATGACGTCTGTTCTGCACCGTTTTGGTATTTTGACCATATCTTCCGATCCACATGAGCAAATGATCTGATTCCAACGGCTATGGATCCGTAACTGATAGGGGTATATTTTTCTAGAAGCAAATTTTATCAGATCGAGCCTCCAACATTGACAAAATCGACCATCAAGCTGGCTGATCAGAATTGTCATACAATATGACGAAAATTGTTAGAAAAATGCACCCACCTATTATACCTACCTTTGAAATTTGTAAAGCTTGTCTCTTGTCATTTAGCCCTCGAAAATGTGTATAAATAGAGGGCCTTGGATGAGTATTGGGATACATGATACATTGGTAGGATATTAGCCATTGCAATGTAATTCTCTAAGTTTTCTTCTTCTTTCCTTTCTCTAGTTTTCTTTTTCTTTATTTACTTATGCTTCTTACATTTCTTTTCATTTTATTCATATCTAGTATGTGTTGCTAATCATATTGTTGAGGTGATGAGGTGAAGCTCTTGGTAAATGCTAAGGTTAGTCTCTTAAACATGAGCTAAAATGAATTATCATTTATAAACACTAGTATAGATAATATTTTCTTTTGGTTTAAAATCATACTTGCAAAGTAGGGATCTTGATTCATTATTGACAATGAAAATGGCACAGTAAATGCTTGGTTTCATAACCTTGATTTGTTGTAGACATATACCTTGGCATAAGGAATGCTTGGACTCTTTTTATGAGTTTTGAGGACACCAAATGAACATAATATCATATGCTATGGACGTTGGACAATTTGGACTGAATTGCTAAACCTTCCGATTGGAACCTCCTTTATGTGTGGATTTCAATTGTGTAATAAAACAAGATTAATCTTAGCATAACACCAAGAGTGGATTCTCTAACCTCAACATCTTTTCTTATTGTTTTGTTTATATCTTGTTTAATTTCTTTTATGTTGTTTTGTTTATTTTGTTCTCTAATATCTTGTTTATCTTGTTTTGTTGTTGATTCCCTAATATCTTGTTTACTTTCTTTTTCTTATATATTTATAAACTTATACTTACTAATACGCTTCCCTGTGGTTCGACCTCGGACACCCGAGAATTTATTACTTGAACATAACCTGCACTTGGGTTTACAACTCTTAATTGAGTCTCCATCAAGTTTTTGGCGCCGTTGCCGGGGAAGCAATACTAAGTATATAAGTTTATAAGTATATTTATTTTTATTGGCTGGTTATACCGCCTATATTTATTTTTATTGGCTGTTTATACCGCCTAATTTTCTATATATTTATATTTATATTGTAAATTAACTTTGTTTTATGTTTGTTGGCTGGTTATACCGCCTAATCTGTATATTAACTTTGTTTTATGTTTGTTTGGCGACGTGATTTTAGATCTCGTCGTTTAGTTAGATTTTATTGTGAAATTTTTTCAGGTAATCTTTCTAATACAACTCCTACCATGGCTGACAATGAAAGTGTTCATGCTGAAGATGAGAACAGACAAGTACGCACCATGCGTGACTACTTGCAACCAACTCGAAGCTCATCACCCTCTTGTTTTATTTTTCCTCTCAATGCAAACAACTCTCGTTTTAAACCAGGTATGATAGCTTTGCTTCCAAATTTCCATGGGTTAGAATCGGAAAGTGCTTACTCGTTTCTAAAAGACTTCGAAGATGTATGTGTCACCTTTAATGACCAACAATGTACAAATGAAATTGTCAAGCTAAAATTATTTCCTTTTTCTTTAAAAGATAAAGCAAAAATTTGGCTTCATAATTTAAAACCAAGGTCAATTGGCACATGGCAAGAATTACAAACTGAGTTTCTAAAGAAATTTTTCCCAGCACATAAAACTACTGCTTTGAAAAGACAGATTCAAAATTTCAATCAAAATCAAAATGAAGCATTTTTTCAGTGCTGGGAGCGTTTTAAAGATTTGTTAAGTTCTTGTCCACATCATGGTTTTGAAAAATGGCGTCTTATTAGTTTCTTTTATGAAAGTTTAACTCCCGAAACTAAACAATTTGTTGAAACAATGTGTAACGGTGAGTTTCTAGAAAAAGAACCTGAAGAAGCCTTTGACTACCGAGACCATTTGGCAGATAACTCTCAAGCCTGGCACACAGATAATTCCTCTGAAAGTTCCACTAGATCTAATCTTGTTTCTAACAGAGGTAAATATCATTTTAGTCAAGAAGATGAGATAAAAGCTAAAGTAGCTAATTTGGCTAGAAAGATTGAAGCCATGGAACTTAGAGAAGTAAAAGAAGTCAAAACGGTTAAAAATGAAGAAAGTTGTGGAATTTGTGAAATCATGGGACACCCCACTTCTGAATGTCCAAACATTCCCATTCTTAAAGAAGCGTTGCATGATCAAGTAAATTCCATAAACACATTTAAAAAGCCTTTTCCTTCTCCTTACTCTGAAACGTATAACCCTGAATGGAGAAATCACCCCAACTTCAGTTGGCGGAATAATAATCATGTTCAGGTACCACAATCTCAAAAGCCGGGCAACACTTTTTCCTATCAGCCTTCACGTGTACAAACCTTGGAAGAGACATTGCAAGCATTCATGCAAACACAAGCAAATGTGAATAACCAAACTTCACAGGACATCAATGAGATCAAAAACACCTTGTCCACATTGACAGCTTCATTACGCACTCACGAAAAAGGTAAGTTTCCTGCTCAACCTCAACCTAACCCTTCTACTCAATGTCTTGTTTCTTGCTCCAATGAAACTCAACAGGAAAATGCCAGTTCTATCACAACTCTTCGAAGTGGAAAGGCAATTGACAAAAAGATTCCATCAAAAGACCAAGATCCTCCTTCCCCTCCGAAAAGTAATGGTAAGGATGATGGTAAGTCTGAACTTCTTGAAAATTTGGACAAAGAAAAAGGTATGCATCCTGCTCCTTTTCCTCAAAGGTTGCAAACAATAAAGACTTTGAATCAAAATGCAGAAATTTATGAACTTTTCAAACAAGTTAAGATTAACATTCCTTTATTGGATGCAATCAAACAAGTTCCATCTTATGCTAAATTTTTTAAGGACATGTGCACAATTAAAAGGAAACATAATGTACAAAAGAAAGCATTTCTGACAGAAAGTGTGAGCTCAATCATTCAGCACCTTACTCCACCAAAATTCAAAGATCCTGGATGTCCAACAATCTCATGCATCATTGGAAACACTAGAATAGAACGTGCATTGCTTGATCTTGGTGCTAGTGTTAATCTTTTGCCTTTTTCTGTTTATCAACAGTTAGGTTTAGGTGAACTCAAGGAAACACCTGTTACACTTCAACTAGCTGATCGTTCTGTAAAAATTCCTCGAGGGATAGTTGAAGATGTTTTGGTTCAAATTGAAAATTTTTACTTCCCTGTTGATTTTATTGTTTTGGACACACATCCTGTTTCAAATCCAAATGTTCAAATTCCTGTTATATTAGGCCGTCCATTTCTTGCAACTTCTAATGCTCTGATAAATTGCAGGAATGGTATTTTGAACATTTCTTTTGGAAATATGACTTTAGAATTAAATGTGTTCAACATTTGCAAGCAACCTGGTGATAATTCAGAAGTACATGAAGTGGATTTCATTGAAGAACTTGTTCATGAACATCTCACCACTACCACATTCCATGATCCTTTAGAAGCTTATTTAATTGAATGTGAGTTTGATAATGCTTCAGAAATTTCACACACTGATTCTTTGTTAAATTCTTTTCAGGTTAAGCATTGTTGGAAACAAAAGTTTGAGGAACTTCCATCACTCACAAATGTCACTGTACCATCAACTATTGAACCACCCAAGCTGGATTTAAAACCATTGCCATCCGAGCTAAAATATTCCTTTTTGGGTGAGAATGAAACTTTTCCAGTCATAAATGAACTTGAGGAACTTAGAAATGATGCATATGAGAATTCTAAAATTCATAAAGAAAGAACTAAAGCCTTTTCATGACAAGTTAATTTCAAGAAAAACATTTGATGTTGGGCAAAAAGTTCTACTTTATAATTCTAGACTTCACATATTTCCTGGTAAGTTGAGATCAAGATGGACTGGCCCATTTGTGGTTAAGCATGTGTATCATTATGGAGAAGTTGACATTGAGAATCCTCAAAATGGTAACGTATTCAAGGTAAATGGACAAAGACTCAAACTCTTTTTGGAAAATCATGTTACTCAAGAAGAGGTTGTTTTTCTTTCTGATCCTTGTTTTGAAAATAACTAGATGTAAATATAATTTTTTTTAACCCCGGTTAAATGGCGGATAACGGTACTCCGTGATTATTTAAGTCGGTTCCATCAGCTACCCACAAAACTGATATTGTATATAAATTTCTCTTTCAATTTCTTTTTCATTTTTTTTTTAAGATGGATGATATTCTCACAAGATTGCAGAAACAATTTCCTCCTTTTCCTCGAAATATTTTACTGAAGCTTTACCAAGTTCGATTTGAAAGATTAAGAATGCTTATGCACAAAGGGATTCCTGAAGACATACGTTGGATAATTGAAGCCAAGGTACGTGAAGATGAATATCTTCCTGTTTTGCATTTACTAGGTACAGGTAGAAGCACTTTTGCAAAGAAGCGACGAGCAAAGCGCATGAGTTCAAATTGCCACAAATGTGCACGATGGACGTGTAACGGTAAATGTCGTTCTATTGGGATTCCGTCCTCTAATCGAGATGATAAAATTGACTTCATTAAGGATGGACTGAGTAAGGAGAATTTGGGTAATATCCAACTTTCTCTTGAGACGCATCCTAGTGGAGACGTACAAAGAGAAATTCTTGATTTATGGCCGCAATTCAAAAGGGAATGGCAACATCTTGGGAATCTGATATTAAAAGACCCTGTTTGCCAGCTTGTAAGAAAAATGGATGGGAAGCATATCCTCGACTCATAGAAGGCGTTTAAGCCGTTTCTGGACGTAAAACCAGAGGAAGATGTGAGCCACAATCACAACTACAATAAATGACTTCTCAGCTTTTGGTTTGATTTGAAATAACTTTATTTCGGTTTAATTTACGTGTTGTTAGATTTGTGTAATTATTCTCGTTTTTTTTTTGCATTGGTCTTTTACGGTTGATTTTTCTTCTCTTTTTGATTTTCTTCCTGAAATCACGCAAAAATCTTTTGTTAGGTTAACATTTTCTTCTGACATGTCAAATACACTTTCGGCGACATTATTACTCTTGTCTGATTCACTACTCAGTCCTCTATATATTACACCATGTACTCATTCTCTTTCAGGCACTCGAAAAAAAAAATGGAAAGTACTTCGTCCCAGCGCATTAAAAAAATTTGTGTCTTTGGAGGTGCTTATCCAGGGAAAAATAACATATTCGCTGATGAAGCCATAAGAGTTGGAGTAATACTTGCCCAACAAAAGATCCAGTTGATTTATGGAGGCGGTAGTACGGGTTTAATGGGAGCAGTCGCTACAGCAGCATACGCCGGAGGAAGTCCAGTTCTAGGAATCGTGCCAAAACTATTCACAGGTTTTTGTGGACCTACCGTGGGAGGTCTGGGTACATTGGAAGAAATAGCTTGCGTGGCTTCTTGGTCATCTTTGGTCACAAATAAGAAACCCATTGGTTTGCTTAATATTAATGGTTATTTTAGTAATTTGCTTTCATATTTAGATAATGCTGTGGATAATGGATTCATGTTTTCAGAGGCAAGGAGAACCATAATTTCTGCTACAACCATTGAAGATTTACTCAAAAAGCTCCAAGCTTATGAGTATTTATCTGCTACGGTTGTTTCGCAAACGCTCAGAAAAAGAAAAAGAGATATGGACGAGCAAGGAGTGGATTGCATTCTGTCTTTGTGACATTATCTAACATTTTGTTTGTTGTGTCTCAGTTATAATAAGTGGTTAGCAACCTCTGCAGGTAATATCTCCTAAATTCTACCTTTAGTAGGGGGTAAAGGACATATTTTGCTAATTTAAAAAAAAAAAAATTTTGATGTGTTTTAAGCAATTTAGAAGTATTCATTCTGAACAAGGTCTGAGTAAGGGAGACTTGAGACATACCTTGTCAGTTTGATTTTAATCTTTTTATGTTTACTTGTTAATTTTTGTTTAGTATTTTAGGATTATTTAGGTTGCATGAGTTTGTTTTGTTTTGAGTCTTAGTTATTCCTATTCTTATGTTATTAGTTCTTTTCTCTTACACATGATTCTTTCATTTGGGTTAATAGACTTACATTGAGGACAATGTAAGAATTAAGTGTGGGGGGAACGATTTAGGATTTCTTTTATTTTTGTCTACTATTTTTTTTATGAGTCTTTATTATTATTATTATTATTTTAATGTGTTCTAGTTCCTTTTTAATACAATGATGAGATATGAATTGCATAAGTCTAAAACAGATTTATTAGTGAGAAGATTTTCATGAGAATTGAGCTTGATGTCAACCTTTTTATGAGCCAATGTTAATATGATATGTTGATTGAGAAAGAAGCATGTTTAGACTTAATCTGACTTGTATAATCATCCTTGTGAGTTTTTGAGCCTATAATGATTGATGCATTATACAAATCAATCTAATTTCTTTCTTGAGTGCTCTTATGATTACATGATTCTCTAGAACTTGCTTTAAACCGTTTGAGACTATATTGATACATGTGACAACATGAATATGATAGAGGCATTAGGATTATAACCAGAGCCAAACAGCCATCCATTATTAATGTTCTAAGAGAACATCCCCACTAGTGAGCCAATTTGAGCCTACATTAAATATGCTATTTTATTGGTAACCAGAACTTACACCTAGCCTAAATATACTTATATCCTTACCCTTGTTCTAAAGATGGATTATATATTTTGAGACATATTGCAAAAACAAGGGATACTTTTTGAAAATTTGGGTTAGAACGAAAGATAAGTGTGGGGGAGGAGAGAGGCAAAAGTCAAGAGAAAAAGAAAGGGATCATTGTCAAATACATTCCCATATTAAAAAAAAAAAAAATCTTCTCTTGAACTTCTAGTTAAAGTAAAGAAAAAGATGTTACAAAGTTGGTTAGAATGAAGCAAAGGCTCAACATGAATATTTAGCCTATGTTATTATGTGCTTTATAAGAGTTTTGAGAAGTTTTATTCGTATGATCTTATTATGTCTCTAAACTCTATGAACTCTTTGGAACCTTTGTGATATCTTTATCCTTTTGTTCTTTAACCACATTATAACCCTTTGGCCCCATTACAACCTTGAAAAAAGACCTCTTGATTTATGAAGTTGTATGATCTAAATAGTGGAGAATAGGTGGACAAGCAAGCATATGGTAGAACTGTTTTCATGAGATTGATTGAGTGTAAACACTTTACCACTACTTTAAAGAGTGAAAATCATGAGAGTATCCTATGTGAGAGGTTGAGATTAAGTTGAATATGCACTATTTTGATTGAAATATGTTATGTTAATATTGGCTTAACTCATTTATTTACATTCAAGCATGAATTTTTGTGAAATTCTTTGAGCTATTGATTAGTTTATAAGACTTGTTCAAAGATTGTCTCTAATTTATATTGAAAGGATTAGGAGTAAATATTTTTAGTGTATGAAGTTTACTTATATTTTAGTTTTTCAATGTTTGTGGGTATCGTTCTAGCAAACCCTCACGAGACTAAACTCGTCCACTAGGGACACCTAGGGGTTTAAAGGCTTGTGTCACATGCTAAGTGCCACCGTGATTTCCTACGAAAATGGATTAGATTAGATTTTCTTATTTTATTTTTATTGAGTCGTTGCTAGGGACTAGCAACAATCTAAGTGTGGGGGTGTGATAACTCGTATAATTATATAGTTTTTAGTTATGTTTTATTATTGTTTTGTGTCAAATACGAGTTATTATTGCTTAGTCTACTTGTGTTTATGATCTTTTATATTTTTATGTAATTTAGTATTTTTCATGAGTTTCTTTGAGTGATTTCAGATTACTAGGTTAAATCAAGAATTAAGGGCAAATCCAATTCAGTTCCAGTTCCGACACCTTTTTCCATATCAGCTATATCTGGAGTTTCACCGAAGCATTAAGGCTGACATTTTAACCGTGCAAAGTCAAGAGGCATATCTATCTTTTTCATGTTTTACACTTCTTGAAACGGAGTCGTTTTCCCTACCGAAATCAACCATCAAGTTGGCTGATATGCAATGACGTCTGTTCTGCACCGTTTTGGTATTTTGACCATATCTTCCGATCCACATGAGCAAATGATCTGATTCCAACGGATATGGATGCGTAACTAATAGGGGTATATTTTTCTAGAAGACAATTTTATCAGATCGAGCCTCCAACATTGACAAAATCGACCATCAAGCTGGCTGATCAGAATTGTCATACAATATGACGAACATTGTTAGAAAAATGCACCCACCTATTATACCTACCTTTGAAATTTGTAAAGCTTGTCTCTTGTCATTTAGCCCTCCAAAATGTATATAAATAGAGGGCCTTGGATGAGTATTGGGATACATGATACATTGGTAGGATATTAGCCATTGCAATGTAATTCTCTAAGTTTTCTTCTTCTTTCCTTTCTCTAGTTTTGTTTTTCTTTATTTACTTATGCTTCTTACATTTCTTTTCATTTTATTCATATCTAGTATGTTTTGCTAATCATATTGTTGAGGTGATGAGGTGAAGCTCTTGGTAAATGCTAAGGTTAGTCTCTTAAACATGAGCTAAAATGAATTATCATTTATAAACACTAGTATAGATAATATTTTCTTTTGGTTTAAAATCATACTTGCAAAGTAGGGATCTTGATTCATTATTGACAATGAAAATGGCACAGTAAATGCTTGGTTTCATAACCTTGATTTGTTGTAGACATATACCTTGGCATAAGGAATGCTTGGACTCTTTTTATGAGTTTTGAGGACACCAAATGAACATAATATCATATGCTATGGACGTTGGACAATTTGGACTGAATTGCTAAACCTTCCGATTGGAACCTCCTTTATGTGTGGATTTCAATTGTGTAATAAAACAAGATTAATCTTAGCATAACACCAAGAGTGGATTCTCTAACCTCAACATCTTTTCTTATTGTTTTGTTTATATCTTGTTTAATTTCTTTTATGTTGTTTTGTTTATTTTGTTCTCTAATATCTTGTTTATCTTGTTTTGTTGTTGATTCCCTAATATCTTGTTTACTTTCTTTTTCTTATATATTTATAAACTTATACTTACTAATACGCTTCCCTGTGGTTCGACCTCGGACACCCGAGAATTTATTACTTGAACATAACCTGCACTTGGGTTTACAACTCTTAATTGAGTCTCCATCAGTGACTGATGTGGTACTATTTTTATAGGCGTTGTGGGGGTGCTCATCCTTCCTCACACGTAACCGAACTCTCGAACCTAGTTCTGAAATGTAGATCAGAACCTATTTTTTTAGGGTGCCTTAGTCAAGCTTAGGATTACTTTAAGAAGAATAGATTCATAAAGGTGACTAATCACACCTAGTTAGATTATTAGTGGCGACTCCTTGTTTGTGTCTAGCTTGCTAAACTCGTATTTGGCAGGTTATGATAATAAGCATTGGCATCAAGAACTATTTTCTTGGAGGGCTTGAACACTACAGTAGAGTAGGTCTTTAGCGGCGTTTATTTTGTACATTTGCGGCGTTTTTAAGCGCCACTAAAAATTTAGCAGCATTTTTTATGCGTCGGGAAAAACGACGTAGGAGATTTTAGCGACGTTTCTGAAAATTTACCGGCGTTTATAAATGCCAACGTAAGACTTGGATAGGTGTTGTATGAGAACAATTAGCAGCGTTTTCAGTCTAGAAATGCTGCTAAGTTAATAAATTTAGCTACGCTCCTATATTACAAACGCATCTATTTTGTATTCTGATAAGTTCATAAAATACACATTTTATGCTCTTTCTATTCTTAGTTTTAGTTATATTTTCTATCTTTATTTTGATTACTTATGTTATGTTTTTGAATTCTAGGTATATTTAGGAGAATGAAGTGAAAAGATGTCAATTATGATGTTAAAGAGCTTACAAAATCATAATCACAAGATGAAAGAAGACTTGGGAGTCAAAAAGATCAAATTCTTAGTGCAAAGCAATCATGCAGATTTGATCTCCAGAGCTTGTTACTAAGAAAACATGATGTTAAAGTCTTTATTCAAAGAAACTTCCTTTTAATTTTTGAAGCTGATTTGAATACATTTCCAACGGTATTTTCACGCCCAAATCGGACAAGAAATGATCATCTAAATCTGCCGAGGAAGTGCGAGAAGGTGCATCAAAAAAATCAGCGATCAGAGCCGCGACGCCCAAAAGTCCAAAAGTTAGCACTGCAGCGCTGGCCGAGATTTCCAAAAGTGAAAAAAACACAAATTTGACCCTCCTAACTGACTTGTGTGGCAAGAAAGGATTTTCAGGGTTTTGAAGCACTATAAATACCATCTTTTGAGCTACAAACTAGACATCTTTCAAGGAGAGTCAAAGATCATCATTAATTTTCTTCTTCTTCTCCATTCTCTTAGTTTTCTTTTTAGTTTTATGTATATATTATTTATGCCTATGTTAGGCTAAAGTTTTCTCACTACAGCAGAATAGGTTTTTAGCGGCATTTTTTTTAATAATAGCGGCGTTTTTAAATGCCGCTAAAAATTTAGCGGCATTTTCGAAAAACGTCGCTAAAAGTGTCGAGAAAAACGACGTAGGGAATTTTTTCGGCGTTTAAAACAAAAACACCGTTAATGTAGCAGCATTTGTAGGGATATTTGTCGGCGTTTATAAAAGCCAGTGTAGGACTGCAGTGGATGGTATTTGAGAATAAATTAGCGACATTTGTAGATAAAAAACGTCGCTAAATTGAAACATTTAGCGGCGTTTGTCTCGAGAAACGCCACTAATTTTAGAATTTCGTTCTTTAATATTCACAAATATAGCGGCGTTTGTGTTATAAAAACGCCACTAAATTTCCAAAATTTGTTAAAAAAAATATAATTTCTTTTATTTAAAAATTATAATTAATAATATTATTCAATAAATTTACATTATAATTTACAATCAATACATAACAGAAATATATTAAAATTTAATAGTATATTATAAAGTATCATTATACAGCAATTCTATTAAGAAAGCACAAAATAATCAACATTTAACAATTGGAATAAAATTTAAATTAAACAAGACAAGGTAATATAAAATTTAATTTGTACCTATAAATATATAACAATTACAAGGTCCAAAACTCCTATTGCCAATCCTGCACTAACATTACAAGTTATTACAATTTTTTTCCAAATTTGAAAAACAACCAGTGATTAAAGTTAATGAAAGCAAAAGTAAAAGAACTGACCTCCAAGCTTCATCATCTGTCAAAATGCCTCTTCCAATTCAATGTTTAGAACCTGGAAAAAAAAATGCAAAAACTTAAATTAAAATCCCCAATTTACAAAATGCAAAAACATAAAATTGTTACTTTCAAACAAGAATCTTCTAGGAATGGAAAGAGATTAACAAAATTTTGCTTAAATCTATAACCTAAGAGCTGGTAGGTGTGAGAGGATGGACAGAGAGAGGGAGAAAAAAAATAAGTTTTGTGTTTTGGGTAAAGAGGAAGAGGGGTCTGTTACTGATTATATTTTCAGCAAATAGCGGCGTTTGTCGAAACAAACGCCGCTAAATTCTAAATCTATTCATCTCCTTTAAAAAAAAAACGATAAATTTTGTCGCTCGATTTTTTAATATTTAGCGGCGTTTGTATACCAGAAACGCCGCTAAATTTATTCATTTAGCGGCGTTTATGGAGACAAACGCCGCTAAATATTTTTCTCTGATTTTTTAAAATGTAATACATTTACCGGTGTTTGTCTGACAAACGCCGCTAAATGAGAACATAAGCGGCGTTTCTAAGACAAACGCCGCTAAATTGCAACATTTAGCGACGTTTATGGAGACAAACGCCGCTAAATATTTTTCTCTGATTTTTTAAAATGTAATACATTTACCGGTGTTTGTCTGACAAACGCCGCTAAATGAGAACATAAGCAGCGTTTCTAAGACAAACGCCGCTAAATTGCAACATTTAGCGACGTTTATGGAGACAAACGCCGCTAAATGTTTTTCTCTGATTTTTTTAGTGTAATACATTAGCGGCGTTTCTAAGAAAAACGCCGCTAAATTGCAACATTTAGTGGCATTTATGGAGACAAACACTGTTAAATGTTCTCCTCTGATTTTTTTTAAATGTTATACATTTAGCGGTGTTTCTCAGACAAACGCCGCTAAATTGCAACATTTAGCGGCGTTTATGGAGACAAACGTCGCTAAATGTTCTCCTCTGATTTTTTTAAATGTCATACATTTAGCGGCGTTTCTCAGACAAACGTCGCTAAATGTTCTCCTCTGATTTTTTCAATGTCATACATTTAGCGGCGTTTCTCAGACAAACGCTGCTACATGAGAACATTTAGTGGCATTTCTTATAACAAACGCCGCTAAATACACTAATAAAAACGCAGCGTTTCTTTTAATAGAAATGACGGGTAATTTTTTAGCGGTAAAAAAAAACATGCGTAATTTGAGAAACATTTAGCTGCGTTTTATGTTCTAAACGCCGGTAATTAATCTCATTTAGCGGCGTTTCTTCCTTACAAACACCGCAAAATTAATTTTTAGCGACGTTTGGGGTAGCAACGCCGCTCCCTTTACAAAAACACGGTACCTGACAGTGTTTTTAAGTAAAACGCCGCCAGTAAAATGCCACTAAAACCCAAAATTGCTGTAGTGTCTTTTGGTTAAAGGTGATTTCAAAGCCTTAGACATGTTGTGTAATTGATTTTCAAATTCTATCTATCATTAGTTTTCTATCAAAGTTGTTTATGTTCTTCCATTAAAATTGTTCATGAAGTTTTCTTGATTTGTTTAGGTTGCAAACTAGATAGATCTTGATAATTTGTCTATTGCTAGTTTAGAATTTTTGATCCGTAATTGTCTTGATTTCCTATTCATAAGTAGCAATTTGTAATTCATGATTATGTTGGGTTTTCGGAATTGCAATGTGGAACTTAAACCTAAGTTAAACAATCCGAGCTTATGTGTTTGTTGCTTAGATCAACCTATCTTTTTCATTATAAAGCTGCTATTTACATTAATTCTAGAGAGCTTATTCTAGGTTGTCTAATAGTTAGAGATTAAATAGAGAGCTTGTTCTATTTAACAACGAACTAAGGAAAGATTGGGGTATCAAAGTTTGTTTTTATCTACGGTTGATAATTTTGATAGTTAATTGAAGTTGATAGATCTGATTATTGATTCTCAATGATGTCTATGGTGGAGAATGAAACCATAACCATACTTTTCTCATATTTGAGTTTTTCTTACTTGCTTTTTACTTTTATTGTTTGCTTTAATTTTAAAACTATTTTAAAACCCCTTTTCTTTTATTGTCTTTGAACTTGAATTATAAACTAGTAATTTATAAATTAAAACCCAATCCCTATGGACTCGACCCTTGCTAACTTCTATACTTACAATTGATCTTTTTAGTGCAAGGTTAAATAAGATACATTATTTTGAGTGCATCATACTCCTCGGTTCTTTAAATGTCATTAATTTAGCGGCGTTTGTGTACTTGAAACACTGCTAAATTTTCAAAAACTTTTTTTTTAAAAAAATTTATTTCTTTTATTTAAAAGATTATTATTAATAATAATAGTAAAAACTATATTTATATTAAATTTTACAATCAACACATAACAAAAATTATAAAAAAAGACAATACAAAAATATATGAAAAATTAAATAATATATTATAAAGTATCTATTAAGACTAAATCAATTACATGGTATGAACATTTAACCCAATATATGAGAAAGTCAAGTGCATTCTAAGAGTGTTCTTCACCAACATGCATTGACAAACGATATCGTGCTGTTTGTTAGATTTCATCGTTGAAGTCATGAGAACAAGCTCTTTCAATCTCAAGCTCATCTGCATTACTTTCTCTTTCACTCTTTTTTCCACTCACACTCAATATCGTGCTGTTTGGAGATGAAACTCCAGCTTCATCACAATCGACAGTAGATAGCAGTCTGTTCACGTCGATTCCTCTAAGAAATGATTTAGTCTAGGCCCGAAAAGATTCTGAGTTAAGATTGTTGGATATCAATTGATTTATTTGTATGTATAAATACGAAATACTTATATGTATATGCAGGTTATTTTAAGTAGATGCACGATGTATTATTAATGTACACAATTGATATCAATATTGAATGAGAAATTGATCTCAAAGGTACTAACTTGAAGAGGATGAAGTTGGTTGATGGTTTTTTCTTGGTGTGGAATCCCACATTGGAAAAAGAATAGCTTATGCTTGTTTCTATATAGGCTAAGGTTCAATGTAGGGTTGGGCCCCAAGGGGCACCAGAGTTTTTGTGAAGGGTGAAGACCTACACGAACTGGGGTTGGGTCGAGTTCAGTCGGGCTTGTGTTTGGGTTTGGGTCCATAATTAATTTTTACCTACCAACCATTTAAACCTGTCTGTTAAAGACATTTTTTTTTTGTCCAAACCGAAACGATACAGCCTTAACCGACCAAGAGACTTGTCTGTTTAAGACATGTTTGTTCGGATCATTTCCAACTGTCTTGTCCGAATAGTCTTCTGCCTTCCTATAAAATACCCGAGAGTAGCGCCTGTTATCTTCACTCAATTTTCTCTTTGCTCTCGGTTTTTCCTGCTGTCTTGTGAGAGAGACCAACTTCATTTTTTTTGGTTCGGTGTGTTGCTTTGTTTGTGCTCTCGACACCAACATGATTGAGGAGACCTGGGAGACGAGTTGCGTCATTCTGTAAGCACTTAAGAGACAGGAAATATTCATCTTAAGGTAAGAGGTTCTACATTGACTCAATCTTGGTTTTTTTTCTGTGTTTACGAATCAAGTAAGTATTTGTTAACTTGTAATGTTCGTATATGTATATTAATAAATTCTGTTTTGCCAATTCAGATTAGTTATCTGTTCTTTAATCTTTAATTCTTCTTATATATATATATCACAGATTGTTTGCAGTATTGAATCACTTTAATAACAAAGATCTGCATGCAAAGGCCATATTTTTCAGATAAAAAGGTTGGAAATTTAGTCTGAATATTAAGAAGAAAAACTGATTTATGAGGATGAGATCTAGAGAAGTAGCAGATTTAGAGGCTTTTGCATGTGAACATAAGGAAAATGCAGTTGAAAACGATTGTCAAAACAAGCTACTTGAAACGTGAAAAAAACAACAAAGAAAGTAATAATTTTTTTTTTGGTTGGGTTGAATTTAAATGGTAAAAGATGATAGTAAAGAATTAAAATAAGAAAAGAAATTGATTCGTTTAAGCTTCGTTGGTTCTCAGGAAACCAAAGGAAAGAAAAAGAGATCTAAAAGGTGATGTCTCATGCAAAGACAGAAAAAGGGCCACAAGAAACATATACGTCAAAAGAAACATTTCTAGTACTAAAAGCTGCTATTTTTTCTTAATTTGAAAAAAAAAATGTACATTTTAGCATTTAAGTGTTGAATTTATCTCTACTTAGCGGCGTTTGTATAAAAAACGCCGCTATAGTTTTATATTTATCGACATTTATAAAAGCAAACGCCGCTATTTTTCTTATTTATGACGTTTCTAATGAGAAACGCCGCTAAACTCAAACAATGAAATAAATTCGACCTTTTGAAAGGAAAAAAAAAAAGGCAGTACACTTTGACGCTCAGCTATTGAATTTATCTCTTCTTAGCAGTGTTTGTATAAAAAATGCCACTAAGGTTTTATATTTAACGGTGTTTATGGACTAAAACGTCGCTAAACTAACATATTTAGCGATGTTTATGCTATGAAACACATCTCAATACATTGATAAAAACATTGCGTTTCTTTTGATAGAAATGTCGGTAAATTCTTTGGTGGTAAAAGAAGAACCGCGTAATTTGAAAATATTTAGATGGATTTTTTGTACTAAACGCCAGTAATTCATCTTATTTCCTCTTGACAAACGCCACTAAATTAATTTTTAGCGGCGTTTTGGATAGAAACGTCTCTCCTTTTACAAAAACACGATACCTGACAGCGTTTTTAAGCGAAACGCCACTAAAACCCAAAATTATTGTAGTGAAAAGTAACATTGTAGAAGATCATTGGCAAAACAAAATCAAGGGGGATGCATGCAAATGGCCCAATTACAGCATTGATGTCTCCAAAAAAGGGGAAACATGGCAGCTAGAGTTGTTGCTATAACCACTGATAATGGCCTGTAAACCAACTTTGGAACAACATTTTCGATGGAGAATTGATCGATCTTCGCATCTACAAACTTGCACATAAGCACTTCACTTGTTGGTTGCAAATAAACCTGCAAAAGATCAATGGAGTTTTAGCAAATAGATGATGAACTGAAGACTATATTTGCAGCTTTTACAAAGTCTAGATTGCTGGAATTTGGTCAAATTTTCTGAAGGTTGGAGATTAATCAATCACTAATTTTCTTGTATCAAAACTTCTCATGTCAGTATGAAATCATAAGCTAAACTAGCCACTGGAAAAACATGCACCACAATTGTCTTCAATTTTTATAACTTTGAGTCTTATTGTGCAAGCATTCGTAGTTATGTTTAGCCACTCTAAGGGTGTATTTGATAGAGTGGAAATGTGAATAGATGGAAAGAAGAGAGTAAAAAAGTGGAAAGAAAGTTAATTTTGAGTGTGCTTGATAGGAAAGAAAAGTAAAATGAAAAAAAAAAAAGATGACTATTTTCCACCCTAATGCATAAAAATAAATCATTCCAAATTGAAATGATAAGAGGAGAGAAAATGAGAGAGATGTGTGTTAAGTGTGCATATTTATAAAATTATCCATCATTTTTAAAATTTTATCTTTTTATCTTACAAAGGGTATAATGGTAAAATAATATAATTTTTTTTCTTCTCTCATTTTTTAACTCTACCAACTAATAGGTAGTGTCGCAATCTAAAAAATAACAAGTCCCATCGTTAGACATTACTCGTTAAGTGTGACATTGGGAAAACAGAAGAAAAGACGATTTAATTTCTCTTGAAATAAAACGAAGGTTTGGAAACAACCTCGAAAAAGAAATAGAGTCGCCACCATTCTTTTTTGGCTAGGTGTGATCGACCACTTATTAAAATCAATTTTGAAAAACATTTTAAAATTAATTAAAACATTTTTTTTAAAACCAATTTTGAAGTCTGCGATTTTAAACCAGAGAAATCAAAGAAGCGGGTTCGAGAGTCGGTTATGTGCGGGGAAAGATTAGCACCCTCACAACGCCCGTATAAAATGGTACCTTATTAATCGTGTGTTATCTCAAGTCTCGGTAAAAAGTCGGTTTTAAATCTGGTGTTTAAAAACAATTCCCTATATATAAAAAAAATCATATTCTATTTTGAAAATGATCCGGAATTTACTAACATAAAATTTTTCATATATTCCAACAAACTTGGCAAAACATGAAATTTTTCCTTGATTTCTAAATTCTCCGAATCATCTTCGTTTTTTTAATAAAAAAAAACATTCCGTTGTTAATGATAATTGATGATATCCTCCCGGACAGACCCAGTAGAGAATTCATGAATTATTTTAACTCGGAATAACCTTATTTTATTGAAAATCATTATCTTCATTGCATTAGAAATAATTTTAAAAAGATGGTTACGAATATGAAAATCATTACTAATGACATGGCAAAAGAGTGAATGACATGGCATATGGATTAATGACATAGCATGCTTGACATGGCAAAATCTAGATGGCATGACATAATCTAAATGACATGGCAAAAGAATTAATGACATGGCATGCTTGACAGGGAAAAATAATTAATGACATGGCAAAATCTAGATAACGTGGAAAAATCTAGATAACATGGCAAAATAAATGATGAGAAGGCAAAAAGCACAAAATGACATTATCATAGTGTAGACACCTAATTTTGTCCGGACCACTAAACAGGTATGTTTTCTTCCCATATTGATGTTCCCGAGTGTGAAAAGACTGTTTTCATCCTGCAGGTGGTACTCCGAGACTTAGTTTAAGAGGGCGAGCACAAAAAGTCAAACTTGAAAAAAAGTCAACCCCGAAAAAAGTCAACCCCGAAAAAGTCAACCCCAGAAAAGTCAACTACTGAAAAAGTCAACCCACTTTCAAAATCAAGATTTTAAGTTCAATTGAAAAATGGAGAAAGAATTTTGATAATCCGAGGTCTACATTGAAAGATATGGAGTTCGGAAGTTGGGATTTGGAGATTCAGTAGAAAAGAAACCCTAATCCGAGAAATTTGGAGAAAAGTGCTTAACGATCAAACTGGTCGAAATTGAAGGTTCCAAATGAAAGATAAGCACTGACTACGGGTAATGGAGAAGTCACTTGCAAGAAAAATCTAAAGAAAAGTCAATCCGGGAGAAAAACGAGAATTAGGGTTTTTAGTGAATTTCGGTGAAATCGAGAAGAATCACAGAAATGGCCCGACTTGGTAAGAACAAAGCCCCCAATGGATGAAGAATGATTGAAAATGATGGCCCAAATTGAAGAAAATCTGAAAATCGGATTTGTTTTGAGCAAAACCGGGTTTCGGAGGTTAAAGGGCAAAATTGGAAAAATTTGGGAAAAATAGCAAATGGACTCCGAAAATTCTGAAAAATTTGTCAATCTCATTCTTAAATAATTTGAAGGAGATTGGTAAAAGAAAATCTTGATTCGGAGTTCGTTTGCAAAATGGCTAAATCCCGAGCTTCTTATGCAGTAATTCAAAAAGGAAAATCCCGGAAAAATAGCAAATGGACTCCGAAAATTCTGAAAATTTGTCAATCTCATTTTTAAATTATTTGGAAGAGATTGGTGAAAGAAAATCTTGATTCCGAGTTCGTTTGCAAAATGGCTAAATCCCGAGCCTCCTATGCAGTAATTCAAGCCGATAAATCCCGAAAAAATACCAAATGAGCTCCAAAAATTATGAAAACTTCCAGATCACACTTTTTAATTATTTTGAAGAGATTGGTGAAGAAAAATCTTGATTTGGAGCTCGTTTAAAAAATGGTAAAAAGTAGGGGCATAAAAGGACATTTTGGGAAGAAAAAATCAAAATAAATAGCAAACGAACTCGGATAATTTTGAAAACTTCCAGAACTCAATATTTTATTATTTTGGAAGTATTAAAAAAAGAAAAATCGAATTTGGAGCCTGTTTGATATTTATTTTGCATCCGGGGGGCAAAATGGTCGTTTCACCCAAGCAACTGAAAAGGGCTTATTTGGGCCTTTCAAAAATCAGAGCTGGGCTGGAAAAGAGAAGTGCTGGCCTGCCCAAGCCCAAAGAAAGGAGGAAGCTTAGGATTTTTTCAATCAAGTGATTAAAAATCAAGAGTTAAGTTAGAGATTTTCATTTTTGAGCCTAAGTCCCAATCCCACATCCCTTTGTAATGTCAAGCCAAGGAGGTGCTCACCTTATAAATAAGGACTCTTGGCCTTTGGTTGAGATCACCCACTACCCCTTGTGAGATAGTCTATACACTTGTATTAGGATTATCCGGGTGGTGAGTCATAGTGTTTTTGTTGAGAGGGTTTGTAGCTTAATCCGTTCAAAAGCTACTCTGAGGGTTTATAGCTTAATCCGTTCAAAAGCTACTCTGAGGGTTTATAGCTTAATCCGTTCAAAGCTACTTGTGAGAGGGTTTGTAGCTTAATCCGTTCAAAAGCTACTCTGAGGGTTTGTAGCTTAATCCGTTCAAAAGCTACTTGTGAGAGGGTTTGTAGCTTAATCCGTTCAAAAGCTACTCTGAAGGTTTATAGCTTAATCCGTTCAAAAGCTACTTGGTGAGTATATGTTTCTTGTTCTTCCTTCATTTCATTTCTTAAGTATATTTTTCTTACATTTTGTTTTTACAATAAACTCACCATGGCCAAATGGCCTACATTATTTATTTTAAGTTGTTATTTTTGATTCATTTTACCATATTGTTTATGCTATTTTCTTTATTTTTGATGTTTTAAATATTATGTTATTTCATGTTCTTAAGTTATATTTAATTTGGTTGCTTTGTTTGTTGCCATTTATGTCTTAGATATCATGTTTTTACATTTTTAATTTTCTGTTTTCATGTTGTTTAAATTTGAGCATGTTTTAGAGTTAGCATATTAAGTGTTTGTGAAAATGCTTGTGTGATTCTTTGCATGATTCTTGTTTTATATCTTAGTAAGCATGTTTTAGATTTGGTATATTAGGTGTTTGTGAAAATGCTTGTGTGATTTTTGTGTTATGACTTAGTTTTTCATGCTAGCATACCAAGTGTTTGTGAAAATGCCATGCATGTCTTAGGTCTAGGTTACATTAAATGTCATGCAAGTTCATGTTAGGTCTAGGCCATATTATTTGTGTCATGCATTTTCCTTACATTTAGGTTTAGATCCATGCATTTCATGCATTATGTTTGCTGCATTGTTTCATGCATTTCATGACCATGCCACTTGAATAATGACTTGAGCCAATTAATGGTTCAAGGTCATGCTCTCTTGAGCACACTTGTGGAAAATTATTTTTGTCAAATTGATTATTCTACCTTTGTGATTTTTTTACTTAGCCAATTTTTATCTAACTTTCAAAAAGTCCTAGCTACTGCTTTCAAGTCATTTTATGAGTTTCAAATATTAATATTTTTATTTTTATTTTTAAATGATTTTATCAAAGACAAAAAAAATGTGTTGGCAAAGCAGTTTTTTTTTTCTCCACCCAAAACTCGTACATCTCCGATTTTTCTGGGAATTCATCTTGAATCAAAAAATTAAGTCAATTTTTTCCCGTGGATTTTTACATGTCTTGAGTCTCCAATAATTTTTTCAGAATTTTTGGAATTTTTAAAAATAGGGTAAAAAATCGTGGATTAAAACTGGACAGTGGAGTCAGAATTGATTTTAAAGAAAAACAAAGCAGCTTTTTCTCCTCAAAAAACTCGTACATCTCTGGTTTTTCTGGGAATTCATCTTTGATCAGAAAATTAAGTCGATTTTTTTCCGTGTATTTTTACATGTCCTTAGTCTCCAATAATTTTTTCAGAATTTTTGGAATTTTTTAAAATAGGGTAAAAAATCGTGGATTAAAATTGGACAGTGGAGTCAGAATTGAATTTAAAGAAAAACCAATTTTCTGTTTTGGTTAATTTACTTAGAGTGGGCTGATTAGGAGGGTTAGCTACTGACTTAGGGTAATTTCTAAGCCTTTTTAAACTCTAAAAATGGTTTTTCAAGTCCCGGGTTAAGGGTAGCCAAGTCCGGATTTTTTTTAAACTTAGGAAATTAGAGTCATTTTAAAAATTTTAGCCCAGTTGTTATTTTTAATTCAAGCTTTTCAAAATTGTTTTCAAACAATCACAAAGTATTTTGGTTTTAGAATATTTAATTTGACATATTTTCCTAAGGTAGCCGGATATCTTTTTAGATATACGGATTTCCTTAATAAAAGGAAAAAATACATTTCATGCATTGCATTTTTATATTCATGCATTTTATATAATATGTGATTCTTGCCATAATAATTTCTATGTGTCATGACATTTAGGTTGCATTATATTATTTAGATTTTGCTATGTCATTTTATTTATGTCATGCCTATACATATTCATTTCTTTTAAATGTTTTCAAAAAAAGATAATGGTTTGCAATAAAAATAAAGATATTCCCGAGTTAAAATAATTCATGAGTTCTCTACCGGGTTTGCTGGAGGGAATATCATCAATTATTATTAATAAAGGAATATCTTTCTTTCAAAAAAAAAAGAGAATGATTCGGAAAGTTTTCCAAAACTAATAAAAATTTCTATATTTTGCCACGTTTGTTGGGGAATATAGGAAAATTTTGAATTTATAAATTCCGGATCATTTTCAATAAAAAATGGAATTATTTTTCTTTAAATTGGGAATTAATTTGAAATACTAAATTTAAAACCAACTTTTACCGAGACTTGAGATAACACACGATTAATAAGGTACCGATTTATACGGGCGTTGTGGGGGTGCTAATCCTTCTCTGCACGTAACCGACTCCCGAACCCGCTTCTTGGATTTCTCTGGTTTAAAACGCAGACTTGAAATTGGTTTTTAAAATGTTTTAATTAATTTTTAAAATATTTTATAAAACCGGTTTTAATAGGTGGCCGATCACACCTAGCTAAAAAAAGATTGGTGGCGACTCCATGTCTTTTTTTAAGGTCATTTTCAAAACCTTCATTTCTAGAGGAATTAAGTCGACTTTTCCTCGTTTTTTTTTTAAATGTCACGCCTAACGAATAATAAAGTCTTGCGATGAGACGTCGTTATTTTTTTAGGTTGCGACAGCTTGGCGACTCCGCTGGGGAATATTAGAGAGTCAGGCCTAGAATTAGTCGTGTGTTATCAAAGTCTCGGTTTTGTTGGTTTTATTGGTATTTAATTTTAATTCCCATATTTTTGTTAATAAGGAGAATTTTGAAAATAATAAAATATTTTTAAATATGTTCATACTCATGTGCATGCATTTTATTATTGTTCTCTAGCTATTTAAGGTTGTATATTATAACTGCTTGTCGGTTAATGCGTTACACTATTCTTGAATGTTTTAATTGTTAGGACATTTAGAATAAGGTTTGTAGAATAGGTGGTGACAGGTTTGTTTTGTTTCTCCACACACACACACACTACACGTGCATTTGCATAACATGAATCCTCTACCCGGGTTCCGTCCTTTTAAGTGGAAGTAAAGTAACTAAGCCTTCGTGATTGATCCTCCGTATGGGCTAGTGAAACACTTTCGGAGTATAAAGTACCTAATGCCTTCGTGATAATCCTCCGTACGGGCATAGGAAAATATACTCTAACGAATTGAACCCGCTTTTATCGGGGTGCCTTACTAGCCTTCACCGGCGACAGTGAGGAACAATTCGGGGCCTTAGAATCGATTCACCCTCATATAGTGAACCTAGGCGAAGCCATCCCGAATTTCCGTTAGATATACCGAAAATAGGAACACATGGGAAGGACATTTCTAAACTTTTTGTTACCTGTTTTACACTCCGAATAAGTGTGGTAGATCGGGCAACGATGTACATACATCGCCCGTAATAAATGTGATACTCCGCCTCGAAGGCATCGTGATGCCTAAATAAGCAGATATTGTTGGGGCAGATGTTCATTAGCTGTTTTTTTTTTTAAAAAAAAAAAAAAATCCTTTTTCAAGCATTTTTGCATGTTGCACATTTCATGCATGTGTGAATAGAGCATGTACATTTTTGGTTGTATTATTGATCTCATTCTTTGCAATAAACAGTTGGTAATTTCATTTGATGATTTCATAAAACCGGTAGTGTCACATGAACATTTGTATATTGTACCATAGTGGGATCCACCCTGAAATTCTTTTGAAAATAATGTGATTGGTTTTTCATAAAAAAAAAACACATAAAAAAAACATGTTAAAAAAAATTCATAAATTTGGAGGCAAATCTTGCATAATGAGATTTTTTGAATAATCAAGATTTAGGTCCCACCAATTTCGTGTAATCTTTGATTTCTCTGTATATACCTTTGTGTTAATTCATTTATTTTTTGCATGTATCATTTTGACATCATGTTATAGTCATAGCATGCATGGTCATTCATTCATGTTAGCGTCAAGTTGCATTCATGGCATACATAGTCATCATGATATGCTCATGCATTAATTTGTCATATTGGCATCAAGTTGCACTCATGACATACACGGTCAGCATGATTTTCTTTGTATATACTCTGTGTCAATCATTTATTCTTCACGTGTGATGGAGACTCAATTAAGAGTTGTAAACCCAAGTGCAGGTTATGTTCAAGTAATAAATTCTCGGGTGTCCGAGGTCGAACCACAGGGAAGCGTATTAGTAAGTATAAGTTTATAAATATATAAGAAAAAGAAAATAAACAAGATATTAGGGAATCAATAACAAAGAAAGTAAACAAGATATTAGAGAACAAAATAAACAAAATAACATAAAAGCAATTAAACAAGATATAAAAAACAATAAGAAAAGATGTTGAGGTTAGAGAATCCACTCTTGGTGTTATGCTAAGATTAATCTTGTTTTATTACACAATTGAAATCCACACATAAGGGAGGTTCCAATCGGAAGGTTTAGCAATTCAGTCCAACGTCCATAGCATATGATATTATGTTCATTTGGTGTCCTCAAAACTCATAAAAAGAGTCCAAGCATTCCTTATGCCAAGGTATATGTCTACAACAAATCAAGGTTATGAAACCAAGCATTTACTGTGCCATTTTCATTGTCAATAATGAATCAAGATCTCTACTTTGCAAGTATGATTTTAAACCAAAAGAAAATATTATCTATACTAGTGTTTATAAATGATGATTCATTTTAGCTCATGTTTAAGAGACTAACCTTAGCATTTACCAAGAGCTTCACCTCATCACCTCAACAATATGATTAGCAACACATACTAAAAATGAAAAGAAATGTAAGAAGCATAAGTAAATAAAGAAAAAGAAAACTAGAGAAAGGAAAATCCCAATACTCATCCAAGGCCCTCTATTTATACACATTTTGGAGGGCTAAATGAAAAGAGACAAGCTTTACAAATTTCAAAGGTAGGTATAATAGGTGGGTGTATTTTTCTAACAATTTTCGTCATATTGTATGACAATTCTGATCAGCCAGCTTGATGGTCGATTTTGTCAATGTTGGAGGCTCGATCTGATAAAACTGTCTTCTAGAAAAATATACCCCTATCAGTTACGGATCCATAGCCGTTGGAATCAGCTCATTTGCTGATGTGGATAAGAAGATATGGGCAAAATACGAAAACAGGTCAGCACAGACGTCATTGCACATCAGCCAACTTGATGGTCGATTTCGCTAGGGAAAACGACTCCGTTTCAAGAAGTGTAAAACATGAAAAAGATAGATATGCCTCTTAGCTTTGCACGGCTACAAATTTCAGCCTTATTGCTTCAGTGAAACTCGAGATATAGCTGATATGGCAAACTGTGTCGGAACTGGAACTGAACTGGATTTGCCCTTAATTCTAGTAATCTGAAATCACTCAAAGAAACTTGTGAAAAACACCAAATTACATAAAAATATAAAAGATCATAAACACAATTAAACTAAACAATAATAACTCGTATTTGACACAAAACAATAATAAAACATAACTAAAAACTATATAATTATACGAGTTATCACCCCCCCACACTTAGATTGTTGCTAGTCCCTAGCAACGACTCAATAAAAATAAAATAAGAAAATCTAATCTAATCCATTTTCGTAGGAAATTACGGTGGCACTTAGCATGTGACACAAGCCTTTAAACCCCTAGGTGTCCCTAGTGGACGAGTTTAGTCTCGTGAGGGTTTGCTAGAACGATACCCACAAACATTGAAAAACTAAAATATAAGTAAACTACATACACTAAAAATATTTACTCCTAATCCTTTCAATATAAATTAGAGACAATCTTTGAACAAGTCTTGTAAACTAATCAATAGCTCAAAGAATTTCACAAAAATTCATGCTTGAATGTAAATAAATGAGTTAAGCCAATATTAACATAACATATTTCAATCAAAATAGTGCATATTCAACTTAATCTCAACCTCTCACATGGGGTACCCTCGTGATTTTCACTCTTTAAAGTAGTGGTAAAGTGTTTACACTCAATCAATCTCATGAAAACACTTCTACCATATGCTTGCTTGTCCACCTATTCTCCACTATTTAGATCATACAACTTCATAAATCAAGAGGTCTTTATTCAAGGTTGTAATGGGGCCAAAGGGTTATAATGTGGTTAAAGAATAAAAGGATAAAGATATCACAAAGGTTCCAAAGAGTTCATAGAGTTTAGAGACATAATAAGATCATACAAATAAATTTCTCAAAACTCTTTACAAGTACATAGTCACATAGGCTAAATATTCATGTTGAGCCTTTGCTTCATTCTAACCAACTTTGTAACATCTTTTTCTTTACTTTAACTAGAAGTTCAAGAGAAGATTTTTTTTTTTTTTAATATGGGAATGTATTTGACAATGATCCCTTTCTTTTTCTCTTGACTTTTTCTTTTCTTTTCTTCCCCCACACTTATCTTTTGTTTCTAACCCAAATTTTCAACTAAAAATATCCCTTGTTTTTTGCAATATGTCTCAAAATATATAATCCATCTTTAGAACAAGGGTAAGGATATAAGTATATTTAGGCTAGGTGTAAGTTGTGGTTACCAATAAAACAGCATATTTAATGTAGGCTCAAATTGGCTCACTAGTGGGGATGTTCTCTTGGAACATCAATAAGGGATGGCTGTTTGGCTCTGGTTATAATCCTAATGCCTCTATCATATTCATGTTGTCACATGTATCAATATAGTCTCAAACGGTTTAAAGCAAGTTCTAGAGAATCATGTAATCATAAGAGCACTCAAGAAAGAAATCTGATTGATTTGTATAATGCATCAATCATTATAGGCTCAAAAACTCACAAGGATGATTATACAAGTCAGATTAAATCTAAACATGCTTCTTTCTCAATCAACATATCATATTAACATTGGCTCATAAAAAGATTGACATCAAGCTTAATTCTCATGAAAATCTTCTCACTAATAAATCTGTTTTAGACTTATGCAATTCATATCTCATCATTGTATTAAAAGGAACTAAAACACACTAAAAATAATAATAATAATAATAATAAAGACTCATAAAAAAAAATAGTAGACAAAAATAAAAGAAATCCTAAATCGTTCCCCCCACACTTGATTCTTACATTGTCCTCAATGTAAGTCTATTAACCCAAATGAAAGAATCATGTGTAAGAGAAAAGAACTAATAACATAAGAATAGGAATAACTAAGACTCAAAACAAAACAAACTCATGCAACCTAAATAATCCTAAAATACTAAACAAAAATTAACAAGTAAACATAAAAAGATTAAAATCAAACTGACAAGGTATGTCTCAAGTCTCCCTTACTCAGACCTTGTTCAGAATGAATACTTCTAAATTGCTTAAAACACAACAAACTTTTTTTTTTTTTTGAAGATTAGTAAAAATTATATTTAAATCTAGTTATTTTCAAAACAAGAATCAGAAAGAAAAACAACCTCTTCTTGAGTAACATGATTTTCCAAAAAGAGTTTGAGTCTTTGTCCATTTACCTTGAATACGTTACCATTTTGAGGATTCTCAATGTCAACTGCTCCATAATGATACACATGCTTAACCACAAATGGGCCAGTCCATCTTGATCTCAATTTACCAGGAAATATGTGAATTCTAGAATTATAAAGTAGAACTTTTTGCCCAACATCAAATGTTTTTCTTGAAATTAACTTGTCATGAAAGGCTTTAGTTCTTTCTTTATGAATTTTAGAATTCTCATATGCATCATTTCTGAGTTCCTCAAGTTCATTTATGACTGGAAAAGTTTCATTCTCACCCAAAAAGGAATATTTTAGCTCGAATGGCAATGGTTTTAAATCCAGCTTGGGTGGTTCAATAGTTGATGGTACAGTGACATTTGTGAGTGATGGAAGTTCCTCAAACTTTTGTTTCCAACAATGCTTAACCTAAAAAGAATTTAACAAAGAATCAGTGTGTGAAATTTCAGAAGCATTATCAAACTCACATTCAATTAAATAAGCTTCTAAAGGATCATGGAATGTGGTAGTGGTGAGATGTTCATGAACAAGTTCTTCAATGAAATCCACTTCATGTACTTCTGAATCATCACCAGGTTGCTTGCAAATGTTGAACACATTTAATTCTAAAGTCATATTTCCAAAAGAAATGTTCAACATACCATTCCTGCAATTTATCAGAGCATTAGAAGTTGCAAGAAATGGACGGCCTAATATAACAGGAATTTGAACATTTGGATTTGAAACAGGATGTGTGTCCAAAACAATAAAATCAACAGGGAAGTAAAAATTATCAATTTGAACCAAAACATCTTCAACTATCCCTCGAGGAATTTTTACAGAACGATCAGCTAGTTGAAGTGTAACAGGTGTTTCCTTGAGTTCACCTAAACCTAACTGTTGATAAACAGAAAAAGGCAAAAGATTAACACTAGCACCAAGATCAAGCAATGCACGTTCTATTCTAGTGTTTCCAATGATGCATGAGATTGTTGGACATCCAGGATCTTTGAATTTTGGTGGAGTAAGGTGCTGAATGATTGAGCTCACACTTTCCGTCAGAAATGCTTTCTTTTGTACATTATGTTTCCTTTTAACTGTGCACATGTCCTTCAAAAATTTAGCATAAGATGGAACTTGTTTGATTGCATCCAATAAAGGAATGTTAATCTTAACTTGTTTGAAAAGTTCATAAATTTCTGCATTTTGATTCAAATTCTTTATTGTTTGCAACCTTTGAGGAAAAGGAGCAGGATGCATACCTTTTTCTTTGTCCAAATTTTCAAGAAGTTCAGACTTACCATCATCCTTACCATTACTTTTCGGAGAGGAAGGAGGATCTTGATCTTTTGATGTAATGTTTTTGTCAATTGCCTTTCCACTTCGAAGAGTTGTGATAGAACTGGCATTTTCCTGTTGAGTTTCATTGGAGCAAGAAACAAGACATTGAGTAGAAGGGTTAGGCTGAGGTTGAGCAGGAAACTTACCTTTTTCTTGAGTGCGTAATGAAGCTGTCAATGTGGACAAGGTGTTTTTGATCTCATTGATGTCCTGTGAAGTTTGGTTATTCACATTTGCTTGTGTTTGCATGAATGCTTGCAATGTCTCTTCCAAGGTTTGTACACGTGAAGGTTGATAGGAAAAAGTGTTGCCCGGCTTTTGAGATTGTGGTACCTGAACATGATTATTATTCCGCCAACTGAAGTTGGGATGATTTCTCCATTCAGGGTTATACGTTTCAGAGTAAGGAGAAGGAAAAGGCTTTTTAAATGTGTTTATGGAATTTACTTGATCATGCAACGCTTCTTTAAGAATGGGAATGTTTGGACATTCAGAAGTGGGGTGTCCCATGATTTCACAAATTCCACAACTTTCTTCATTTTTAACCGTTTTTACTTCTCTAAGTTCCATGGCTTCAATCTTTCTAGCCAAATTAGCTACTTTAGCTTTTATCTCATCTTCTTGACTAAAATGATATTTACCTCTGTTAGAAACAAGATTAGATCTATTGGAACTTTCAGAGGAATTATCTGTGTGCCAGGCTTGAGAGTTATCTGCCAAATGGTCTAGGTAGTCAAAGGCTTCTTCAGGTTCTTTTTCTAGAAACTCACCGTTACACATTGTTTCAACAAATTGTTTAGTTTCGGGAGTTAAACTTTCATAAAAGAAACTAATAAGACGCCATTTTTCAAAACCATGTTGTGGACAAGAACTTAACAAATCTTTAGAACGCTCCCAGCACTGAAAAAATGCTTCATTTTGATTTTGATTGAAATTTTGAATCTGTCTTTTCAAAGCAGTAGTTTTATGTGCTGGGAAAAATTTCTTTAGAAACTCAGTTTGTAATTCTTGCCATGTGCCAATTGACCTTGGTTTTAAATTATGAAGCCAAATTTTTGCTTTATCTTTTAAAGAAAAAGGAAATAATTTTAGCTTGACAATTTCATTTGTACATTGTTGGACATTAAAAGTGACACATACATCTTCGAAGTCTTTTAGAAACGAGTAAGCACTTTCCGATTCTAACCCATGGAAATTTGGAAGCAAAGCTATCATACCTGGTTTAAAACGAAAGTTGTTTGCATTGAGAGGAAAAATAAAACAAGAGGGTGATGAGCTTCGAGTTGGTTGCAAGTAGTCACGCATGGTGCGTACTTGTCTGTTCTCATCTTCAACATGAACACTTTCATTGTCAGCCATGGTAGGAGTTGTATTAGAAAGATTACCTGAAAAAGTTTCACAATAAAATCTAACTAAACGACGAGATCTAAAATCACGTCGCCAAACAAGCATAAAACAAAGTTAATATACAGATTAGGCGGTATAACCAGCCAATAAAAGAAAATTAGGCGGTATAACCAGCCAATAAAAATAAAACAAAGTTAATATACAATATAAATATAAATATATAGAAAATTAGGCGGTATAACCAGCCAATAAAAATAAATATACTTATAAACTTATATACTTAGTATTGCCTCCCCGGCAACGGCGCCAAAAACTTGATGGAGACTCAATTAAGAGTTGTAAACCCAAGTGCAGGTTATGTTCAAGTAATAAATTCTCGGGTGTCCGAGGTCGAACCACAAGGAAGCGTATTAGTAAGTATAAGTTTATAAATATATAAGAAAAAGAAAATAAACAAGATATTAGGGAATCAATAACAAAGAAAGTAAACAAGATATTAGAGAACAAAATAAACAAAATAACATAAAAGCAATTAAACAAGATATAAAAAACAATAAGAAAAGATGTTGAGGTTAGAGAATCCACTCTTGGTGTTATGCTAAGATTAATCTTGTTTTATTACACAATTGAAATCCACACATAAGGGAGGTTCCAATCGGAAGGTTTAGCAATTCAGTCCAAATTGTCCAACGTCCATAGCATATGATATTATGTTCATTTGGTGTCCTCAAAACTCATAAAAAGAGTCCAAGCATTCCTTATGCCAAGGTATATGTCTACAACAAATCAAGGTTATGAAACCAAGCATTTACTGTGCCATTTTCATTGTCAATAATGAATCAAGATCTCTACTTTGCAAGTATGATTTTAAACCAAAAGAAAATATTATCTATACTAGTGTTTATAAATGATGATTCATTTTAGCTCATGTTTAAGAGACTAACCTTAGCATTTACCAAGAGCTTCACCTCATCACCTCAACAATATGATTAGCAACACATACTAAAAATGAAAAGAAATGTAAGAAGCATAAGTAAATAAAGAAAAAGAAAACTAGAGAAAGGAAAGAAGAAGAAAACTTAGAGAATTTTATTACAATGGCTAATATCCTACCAATGTATAATGTATCCCAATACTCATCCAAGGCCCTCTATTTATACACATTTTGGAGGGCTAAATGACAAGAGACAAGCTTTACAAATTTCAAAGGTAGGTATAATAGGTGGGTGTATTTTTCTAACAATTTTCGTCATATTGTATGACAATTCTGATCAGCCAGCTTGATGGTCGATTTTGTCAATGTTGGAGGCTCGATCTGATAAAACTGTCTTCTAGAAAACTATACCCCTATCCGTTACGGATCCATAGCCGTTGGAATCAGCTCATTTTCTGATGTGGATAAGAAGATATGGGCAAAATACGAAAGCAGGTCAGCACAGACGTCATTGCACATCAGCCAACTTGATGGTCGATTTCGCTAGGGAAAACGACTCCGTTTCAAGAAGTGTAAAACATGAAAAAGATAGATATGCCTCTTAGCTTTGCACGGCTACAAATTTCAGCCTTATTGCTTCAGTGAAACTCGAGATATAGCTGATATGGCAAACGGTGTCGGAACTGTAACTGAACTGGATTTGCCCTTAATTCTAGTAATCTGAAATCACTCAAAGAAACTTGTGAAAAACACCAAATTACATAAAAATATAAAAGATCATAAACACAATTAAACTAAACAATAATAACTCGTATTTGACACAAAACAATAATAAAACATAACTAAAAACTATATAATTATACGAGTTATCAACGTGCATCATAATTGACGTTGTGTGGCACTGATAGTGTATATGATCATTCATTGGGAAATGCATTTGGAACATACATGGTCATTCATTGTATATATCCATGCATTAATTTGCTTATTCTTTACATGCATCATGATTGGCATTAGATTGCATTCATGGCATACACAGTCATCATGAGTTCTCCGTATATGTTCATGCATTAATTTGACATATTGACATCAGGTTGCATTCATGACATACACGGTCAGCATGATTAACTTTGTATATACTCTGTGTCAATCATTTATTCTTCACATGCATCATAATTGACATTGTGTGGCATTCATAGTGTACATGATCATTCATTGAGAAAAACATGCTAAAATACATGGTCATTCATTGCATATATCCATGCATTGATTTTTCTTATTCTGTAAATGCATCATGTTGGCATCGTGTTGCATTTATAGCATACATGGTCAATATTGTTTCCACAGTATATGACCACACATAACTTTGTTTATCCTTCACATGCATCAAATTGCACTCATGACATTCATAGCTCATTCATCATGAAACACATTAATAAGATGAAATAGAAATTGGCTTAGCTTTGAAGAGTTTTCTTCGTCAGCTAAAAGCTATGACCCCAACAGTAAGTGCGAATATCATATTGGGGCAATTGGGCATTCGACTAAAAATGCAGAAAATTGAAGAAAAGAATTGAGGGTCTTGTCCACGATGGCATTTGGATTCCAGAGCTTATCAAACATTGGAAATTTGTTTTACCATAGATTGATTCCCTCTTGAAGAATTTTGAGGATAAGATTTGTTATCTTTGAAAGCATGTCAATAAGAGCATTCTGATGCATATATTTCTACACTTTGATGATGAAAGCTCTTGTCTCATGATGACATCTACATGAAATAAATAAATTTTGAATTTAAATATTTTGTGTTCATTTTATTTTAGCAATAAATTTGAAATTAGCAAAAAAACAAAAAAAATGAAACTTTGAGAAAATTTGTGGTACACAATAAATAAGTGGTTTTCACATGAAATAATGAACAATCTTGAGAATATTGATGATCATTGTTAGAAATGACCCAATATCTTTAGCCTTCTCTTTTAGGCTTTCCTAAGCCTAAATCTTTTGAACCGAGACCATTTGAAAGACCTAATGCTTCAAGGAATATGAATGATTTGACTTCATAAAACCATTGTCATCACAGAATAAGCAAAGACCTAGATCTTAGTCTAGGCTATGAACAAAGGAACGAACTTTTTGAAAATTTTCAAATTCCTTGAAAATCAAACAAATGAGACATTCTTTCAAGAATCCAGATTTTGAAAATTTGGTGTGTGTCAAGATTGTGCTAAAACCATTCATGACCTTTCCCAATGACCATAAAACACTAATTGCCCAGACATCACTTCATGATTGACACCCTGGGGCACATTGATTAAACTAGATTATCCCTTCTCCCATGAGAAAACCCATTTTTTGGGTCATATTTTCCTTGTCTCTTCAAAGAACTCAGATTTGAATTTCATCCTTTTCAGTACAGACCCGGACTTGCTATGTTCCTCGTTGATACAAATTCTCATTGGTTAATCAAATTGGGACATCATATGTGGAAATGATGGATACATGGTGAATAAGGATGGACTAAACGCATGGATCATTGGGGCATGCGACGAAAAAAAAAGAAAAAAAGAAAAAGGAAAAAAAATTTGATATCATGCATATGAGAATTCGGATGATTCCAAAGTGCAAAATGAAATTCTGAATATCTATTTCCCCTGAGGATTGCTTTTCAATGAGAATATTTGGGCTTGATATGATGAATGGCCATCTTTCATATCCCTTTCACAAGAAAAAGAAATTATCCATAGTCACCCCTTTTGAGCCAAAAGAATTCTTTCTTTTTTTTGAACCCTGATCAAGGATCACCCTCTACACTGGGGGCAAATGCGAGGAAATATCTTTTTAAGATCATTGAGAAATGAGTCCTAGCTCAAAGACAGATACAAAGCAAATGAAGTCCCGAATAAATACAGGCTCACTTTGTCAAAGAAAAAGAAAAAGGAAGAGATGGCGAGATGAAAGCCAAGAAAAACAAAAAAACAAAAAAAACAAAAAAAAAACAAAAAAGAAGTGTGTGAAAAAGCGATTGCAAATGAAAGCCAAAAGCCAGGAAGAAAAAAAAGCAAAGTCAAAAGGAATGAAAAGACCAAAAGGGACATGCTTCAAAGAAAATCCTCTTCAAGAAAGGATCCTTGATTTGATTACCCTCAAACACATATTTTGGGCATATTTATCCTTTCTTTCTGAACCCTGAGCCATGACCTACATTACGTGCTTTAAAAGTCCATTTTGATCAAGCATGAATGTTTAATTTGAAGGGTATTCCTCAGATTTTATCCCATCTCATCAAATTCTCATTTCACTAAGGAAGAATTTAGAATTCTCAAGTGCATGGTAAAAAAAAAAAAAAAAGAGAAAAATTGAAAAGAATGGGACTCTAGGGCGAAAACCCAAAAAACGGGCGGTCTAGAGTAGAATAGGAATTTTTGATGCCATCTATGATAGTGCCGATACCCCAAAAGAAAAGATCTTATTAAAGGAGTGGTCATCGAGGAACATCTAGGAATTCCTGAACCCCCCAAATTGTCAGTTCTCATTCAGAGGATTGTCTTCAAAAACTGAAACTTTTGTTCCCAAGATTAAACTTTCTGGTTTAAACATCTCAGCCAATCTTGACGCTTGTCAAAATGCCTTGATACGGAAACAAAAAAGAATGTTGAATTTGCTGGGTTCTCAATGAATTCATGATTTATAAAACCTGTTCCATTTGTGAGCCTAGAAGGGATATACATTTTTGTCATGAAGTTTTCCTGGAAAAGCCAGAATCTCGTTATACCAAGCCTTGCCAATCCCAGTTGAAAAAACCCAGATTGATACTTAGAGAAATTTCTAACAATGATCATCAGTCTTCAAAATATTTGTACATCACACATTGTGGGGATAATATTTTTCGTTCAGAAGTTTTCAAAATGAGAAAACAAATAAAGATATTTTTGAAATACCCATTCTGATGTTGACATGAGACAAGGATTTTTCTAACTCAAAGGTGTAGAACTGCCAGAATAGGTCCTGACTTCCAGATATGAGAAGAAGAAATCGAACCCAGTGCAGATCTCTGTTGATGAAAGTTTGAAAACTGTTGGGGCAAAGAGAATAGCCAAAATGAATTGAAGATATACTCTGATTTGAAGAGGAAAAATGAATTTGAAAGGCTAAGCCAAAGCCTAGAAAAAAAAAACAACCGGGGGCATTTGCATCACTCATGAGCATTCATCTCTCTATCAAGCTTTTACATCTGCACAGTGTTGGCAAGCATTTGCATCATTCATGAGTATTTGCATTGGCATTATTCCATAAGCATCTGCATTTTACCTTTACATTTACATTCTTCATGGAATTCGTATTTGTGTCATCTCAAACAATTGCATCATTTCTAGAATCATTGCATTTTCATTAATGTGTGGTAATTGTAGTTACACCATTCATAAACCAGTTACATGAACACAATTAGTAGGGGCATCTGCATCATGAAACATGGGCATCAATCCAAGTCATTTACATTTGCATTAAAGACATTTGCACCAGTTTAAGTCATTTCGTATCTTATTCAACATATGCATTTGCATCAAAAAGCATTCGCATCTTCTCAAAATCTTTAGGTTAATTTTCAACAATTCTTCAAAGCCAATTTTTAAGACCTCCGGGCAACATCTTTAAGACCTCCGGGCATAACTTTTTCAGGGGTAAGGCCTTCGGGCGCCAATTTTTAAGACCTCCGGGCATAATTTTCAATTTTTAAGACCTCCGGGCATAATTTTTCAAATCACAGTTAAGACCTCCGGGCAACATCTTTAAGACCTCCGGGCATAACTCTTTTTTCAGGGGTAAGACCTCCGGGCACTATTCTCGAAAATCATGGATAAGACCTCCGGGCACTATTTTAAAAAAAAAATCATGTTTTCAAGACCTTCGGGCACTTGTTTCAAGACCTCCGGGCACTATTCTCAAAAATCCATGGATAAGACCTCCGGGCGCCATTTTCAATGAAAAGACATTTTTAAGACCTCCGGGCACCTGTTTCAAGACCTCCGAGCACTATTCTCAAAAATTCATGGATAAGACCTCCGGGCGCCATTTTCAATGAAAAGACATCTTTAAGACCTCCGGGCATAATTTTTCAAATCACAGGTAAGACCTCCGGGCAACATCTTTAAGACCTCCGGGCATAACTCTTTTTTCAGGGGTAAGGCCTATGGGCACCATTTTTAAGACCTCCGGGCAACATCTTTAAGACCTCCGGGCATAACTTTTTCAGGGGTAAGGCCTTCGGGCGCCAATTTTTAAGACCTCCGGGCATAATTTTCAATTTTTAAGACCTCCGGGCATAATTTTTCAAATCACAGTTAAGACCTCCGGGCATAACTCTTTTTTCAGGGGTAAGACCTCCGGGCACTATTCTCGAAAATCATGGATAAGACCTCCGGGCACTATTTTAAAAAAAAAATCATGTTTTCAAGACCTTCGGACACCTGTTTCAAGACCTCCGGGCACTATTCTCAAAAATCCATGGATAAGACCTCCGGGCGCCATTTTCAATGAAAAGACATTTTTAAGACCTCCGGGCACCTGTTTCAAGACCTCCGGGCACTATTCTCAAAAATCCATGGATAAGACCTCCGGGCGCCATTTTCAATGAAAAGACATTTTTAAGACCTCCTGGCATAATTTTTCAAATCACAAGTAAGACCTCCGGGCAACATCTTTAAGACCTCTGGGCATAACTCTTTTTTCAGGGGTAAGGCCTATGGGCACCATTTTTAAGACCTCCGGGCAACATCTTTAAGACCTCCGGGCATAACTCTTTTTTTCAGGGGTAAGGCCTATGGGCACCATTTTTAAGACCTCCGGGCATAATTTTTCAAATCACAGGTAAGACCTCCGGGCAACATTTTTAAGACCTCCGGGCATAACTCTTTTTTCAGGGGTAAGGCCTATGGGCGCCATTTTCAATGAAAAGACATCTTTAAGACCTCCGGGCATAATTTTTCAAATCACAGGTAAGACCTCCGGGCAACATCTTTAAAACCTCCGGGCATAACTCTTTTTTCAGGGGTAAGACCTCTGGGCACCAATTTTTAAGACCTCTGGGCACCATTTTAAGACCTCCGGGCACCAATTTGTAAGACCTCCGGGCAACATTTTTAAGACCTCCGGGCATAACTCTTTTTTCAGGGGTAAGGCCTATGGGCGCCATTTTCAATGAAAAGACATCTTTAAGACCTCCGGGCATAATTTTTGAAATCACAGGTAAGACCTCCGGGCAACATCTTTAAGACCTCCGGGCATAACTCTTTTTTAAGGGGTAAGACCTCCGGGCAACAATTTTTAAGACCTCCGGGCACCAATTTTTAAGACCTCCGGGCACCATTTTAAGACCTTCGAGCACCAAATTTAAAGCCCTCGAGCATAAATTTTTCTTTTGAAAATCGAATTCGTTTCCTTAAGACGAATCGAGCCTTGTTTAGGTAGGGAATTCAATTTAAGGACAAAATCTTCAATTTATTGTGTTAAAAAAATGAAAAAATAGAAAATAGAAAAAAAAATAAAAAAATAAAAAATAAAAAAATAGAAAAAATGAAAAAAGAAAAAAGAAAAAATGAAGAAAAAATGAAGAAAAAATGAAGAAAAAATGAAAAAATGAAAAAATAGAAAATGAAAAAAATGAAAATGAAAAAGAAACCCCTTTCCCTTTCCTTCACATGTGATGTCACTGACCGTACAAAATTAGTGTCGGTTTATCTTTGCCTGATTCCTGATTCTCAGCAATAGCCAAAGAGGGGCAGCTGTAGACACCTAATTTTGTCCGGACCACTAAACAGGTATGTTTTCTTCCCATATTGATGTTCCCGAGTGTGAAAAGACTGTTTTCATCCTACAGGTGGTACTCCGAGACTTAGTTTAAGAGGGCGAGCACAAAAAGTCAAACTTGAAAAAAAGTCAACCCTGAAAAAAGTCAACCCCGAAAAAGTCAACCCCAGAAAAGTCAACTATTGAAAAGGTCAACCCACTTTCAAAATCAAGATTTTAAGTTCAATTGAAAAATGGAGAAAGAATTTTGATAATCCGAGGTCTACATTGAAAGATATGGAGTTCGGAAGTTGGGATTTGGAGATTCAGTAGAAAAGAAACCCTAATCCGAGAAATTTGGAGAAAAGTGCTTAAACGATCAAACTGGTCGAAATTGAAGGTTCCAAATGAAAGAAAAGCACTGACTATGGGTAATGGAGAAGTCACTTGCAAGAAAAATCGAAAGAAAAGTCAATCCGGGAGAAAACCGAGAATTAGGGTTTTTAGTGAATTTCGGTGAAATCGAGAAGAATCACAGAAATGGCCCGACTTGGTAAGACCAAAGCCCCCAATGGATGAAGAATGATTGAAAATGATGGCCCAAATTGAAGAAAATCTGAAAATCGGATTTGTTTTGAGCAAAACCGGGTTTCGGAGGTTAAAGGGCAAAATTGGAAAATTTTGGGAAAATAGCAAATGGACTCCGAAAATTCTGAAAAATTTGTCAATCTCATTCTTAAATCATTTGAAGGAGATTGGTAAAAGAAAATCTTGATTCGGAGTTCGTTTGCAAAATGGCCAAATCCCGAGCTTCTTATGCAGTAATTCAAAAAGGAAAATCCCGGAAAAATAGCAAATGGACTCCGAAAATTCTGAAAATTTGTCAATCTCATTTTTAAATTATTTGGAAGAGATTGGCGAAAGAAAATCTTGATGCCGAGTTCGTTTGCAAAATTGCTAAATCCCGAGCCTCCTATGCAGTAATTCAAGCCGATAAATCCCGAAAAAATACCAAATGAGCTCCAAAAATTATGAAAACTTCCAGATCACACTTTTTAATTATTTTGAAGAGATTGGTGAAGAAAAATCTTGATTTGGAGCTCGTTTAAAAAATGGTAAAAAGTAGGGGCATAAAAGGACATTTTGGGAAACAAAATCCAAATAAATAGCAAACGGACTCGGATAATTTTGAAAACTTCTAGAACTCAATATTTTATTATTTTGGAAGTATTAAAAAAAGAAAAATCGAATTTGGAGCCCGTTTGATATTTATTTTGCATCCGGGGGGCAAAATGGTCGTTTCACCCAAGCAACCGAAAAGGGCTTCTTTGGGCCTTTCAAAAATCAGAGCTGGGCTGGAAAAGAGAAGTGCTGGCCTGCCCAAGCCCAAAGGATGGAGGAAGCTTAGGATTTTTTCAATCAAGTGATTAAAAATCAAGAGTTAAGTTAGAGATTTTCATTTTTGAGCCTAAGTCCCAATCCCACATCCCTTTGTAATGTCAAGCCAAGGAGGTGCTCACCTTATAAATAAGGAGTCTTGGCCTTTGGTTGAGATCACCCACTACCCCTTGTGAGATAGTCTATACACTTGTATTAGGATTATCCGGGTGGTGAGTCATAGTGTTTTTGTTGAGAGGGTTTGTAGCTTAATCCGTTCAAAAGCTACTCTGAGGGTTTATAGCTTAATCCGTTCAAAAACTACTCTGAGGGTTTATAGCTTAATCCGTTCAAAAGCTACTTGTGAGAGGGTTTGTAGCTTAATCTGTTCAAAAGCTACTCTGAGGGTTTGTAGCTTAATCCGTTCAAAAGCTACTTGTGAGAGGGTTTGTAGCTTAATCCGTTCAAAAGCTACTCTGAGGGTTTATAGCTTAATCCGTTCAAAAGCTACTTGGTGAGTTTTCATTTTAAAATAATGTTTCTTGTTCTTCCTTCATTTCATTTCTTAAGTATATTTTTCTTACATTTTGTTTTTACAATAAACTCACAATGGCCAAATGGCCTACATTATTTATTTTAAGTTGTTATTTTTGATTCATTTTACCATATTGTTTATGCTATTTTCTTTATTTTTGATGTTTTAAATATTATGTTATTTCATGTTCTTAAGTTATATTTAATTTGGTTGCTTTGTTTGTTGCCATTTATGTCTTAGATATCATGTTTTTACATTTTTAATTTTCTGTTTTCATGTTGTTTAAATTTGAGCATGTTTTAGAGTTTGTGAAAATGCTTGTGTGATTCTTTGCATGATTCTTGTTTTATATCTTAGTAAGCATGTTTTAGATTTGGTATATTAGGTGTTTGTGAAAATGCTTGTGTGATTTTTGTGTTATGACTTAGTTTTTCATGCTAGCATACCAAGTGTTTGTGAAAATGCCATGCATGTCTTAGGTCTAGGTTACATTAAATGTCATGCAAGTTCATGTTAGGTCTAGGCCATATTATTTGTGTCATGCATTTTCCTTACATTTAGGTTTAGATCCATGCATTTCATGCATTATGTTTGCTGCATTGTTTCATGCATTTCATGACCATGCCACTTGAATAATGACTTGAGCCAATTAATGGTTCAAGGTCATGCTCTCTTGAGCACACTTGTGGAAAATTAATTTTGTCAAATTGATTATTCTACCTTTGTGATTTTTTTACTTAGCCAATTTTTATCTAACTTTCAAAAAGTCCTAGCTACTGCTTTCAAGTCATTTTATGAGTTTCAAATATTTTTATTTTTATTTTTAAATGATTTTATCAAAGACAAAAAAAATGTGTTGGCAAAGCAGTTTTTTTTTTCTCCACCCAAAACTCGTACATCTCCGATTTTTCTGGGAATTCATCTTGAATCAAAAAATTAAGTCGATTTTTTCCCGTGTATTTTTACATGTCCTGAGTGTCCAATAATTTATTCAGAATTTTTGGAATTTTTAAAAATAGGGTAAAAAATCGTGGATTAAAACTGGACAGTGGAGTCAGAATTGATTTTAAAGAAAAACAAAGCAGCTTTTTCTCCTCAAAAAACTCGTACATCTCTGGTTTTTCTAGGAATTCATCTTTGATCAGAAAATTAAGTCGATTTTTTTTCGTGTATTTTTACATGTCCTGAGTCTCCAATAATTTTTTCAGAATTTTTGGAATTTTTAAAAATAGGGTAAAAAATCGTGGATTAAAACTGGACAGTGGAGTTAGAATTGAATTTAAAGAAAAACCAATTTTCTGTTTTGGTTAATTTACTTAGAGTGGGCTGATTAGGAGGGTTAGCTACTGACTTAGGGTAATTTCTAAGCCTTTTTAAACTCTAAAAATGGTTTTTCAAGTCCCGGGTTAAGGGTAGCCAAGTCCGGATGTTTTTGAAACTTAGGAAATTAGAGTCATTTTAAAAAATTTAGCCCAGATTTTATTTTTAATTCAAGCTTTTCAAAATTGTTTTCAAACAATCACAAAGTATTTTGGTTTTAGAATATTTAATTTGACATATTTTCCTAAGGTAGCCGGATATCTTTTTAGATATACGGATTTCCTTAATAAAAGGAAAAAATACATTTCATGCATTGCATTTTTATATTCATGCATTTTATATAATATGTGATTCTTGCCATAATAATTTCTATGTGTCATGACATTTAGGTTGCATTATATTATTTAGATTTTGCTATGTCATTTTATTTATGTCATGCCTATACATATTCATTTCTTTTAAATGTTTTCAAAAAAAGATAATGGTTTTCAATAAAAATAAAGATATTCCCGAGTTAAAATAATTCATGAGTTCTCTACCGGGTTTGCTGGAGGGAATATCATCAATTATTATTAATAAAGGAATATCTTTCTTTCAAAAAAAAAGAGAATGATTCGGAAAGTTTTCCAAAACTAATAAAAATTTCTATATTTTGCCACGTTTGTTGGGGAATATAGGAAAATTTTGAATTTATAAATTCCGGATCATTTTCAATAAAAAATGGAATTATTTTTCTTTAAATTGGGAATTAATTTGAAATACTAAATTTACAACCAACTTTTACCGAGACTTGAGATAACACACGATTAATAAGGTACCGATTTATACGGGCGTTGTGGGGGTGCTAATCCTTCCCTGCACGTAACCGACTCCCGAACCCGCTTCTTTGATTTCTCTGGTTTAAAACGCAGACTTGAAATTGGTTTTTAAAATGTTTTATTTAATTTTTAAAATATTTTATAAAACCGGTTTTAATAGGTGGCCGATCACACCTAGCTAAAAAAAGATTGGTGGCGACTCCATGTCTTTTTTTAAGGTCATTTTCAAAACCTTCATTTCTAGAGGAATTAAGTCGACTTTTCCTCGGTTTTTTTTTTAAATGTCACGCCTAACGAATAATAAAGTCTTGCGATGAGACGTCGTTATTTTTTTAGGTTGCGACACATAGAATATCCATGTTTACATCATAAACAATGACACCACTATGAAATATTCATACATATAGAATTTACATGACTAAGATAGCAAAAATTAGATATCATGGAATAGGCATGAACATGGAAAATGCAATGCATGGAAATGTATTTCTTCAGTGAATCAAGGACATCCGTATACCTAAAAAGGTATCCGACTACCTTTGGAAGAGACCTACGCTGGATTTTCTAATTTGGACTTGGGTATAAAAAATGCAATTTTCGGTTTTGAAAACAACATGGCCGAACCCCTCTCTAAAATGGTCTAGTTTTCCCTAGTTTTGAAATCCTGGTTGACCACCCTTGACCCGACTTTTATAAAATCAAATTTTATGATTGAAATGACATGGAAATCATCCTAAGACAATAACTAATGTCCCAAATCAGCCTCTTAATATAATAATAAAAACAGAAAATTATTATTTCTTGAAAATAAATCTTACTCTCACAACCAGTTTTGAAACCCGATTTTTTTACCCTGTTAGAAAATTTCAAAAAAATCTGAAAACATTAGGGGAGACCTATAACATGTTGATCTACATGGGAAAAAATTAACTTAATTTTGGAGCATGGATACTATGACCGAATTAACCAAAATAGGAAATTACTATTTCTAAAAAACAACTCTGACTCTCATAGGCAGTCTTGAAAACCTATTTTTCTTCTCTTCTAGAAATTTCAAAAAAATCTGTAAAAATTAGGGTAGACCTAGGACATGTTGACCTCCATGGGAAAAAAGCAGCTTAATTTTTGGAGCATGGATACTATGACCGAATTTTACCAAAATCAAGACGGTGAGTTAAAAACTGCTTTGTCAAAATCTATTTTTTCAACCATGATAAAAAAAAAAATCTAAAAATCATGAGAAAAATATCATGGCATTCCCTAAATGACTACTGCATGTGGTAAAAAATCATATTATTTTGACCATGGATGAGTAGTAAAATAAAATAAAAAAGTTAGAATACCCAATCTAAACTATTAATTTTCCACTAGCATGCTCAAAAGAGCTTGGCTTTGAGCCATTGATTGGCTTAAGTCAAAAATCAAGTGGGGAATATAGAGATGCATGGACAAACAACAAGATGAATGCATGAAATAAGTGGCATGGCATATGCATGACCTAGATTCTAAGTGACATGGCAAAATAACCTAGAATGCTAAATGACATGGAAGAATGACATGACACCTAACCTAATGTCTAAATGACAAGGAAAATGACATGTAATATGAAAGATGACCTAACATGTAAATGGAAAATGACATGGCATAATGATACGGCATAATAAAAATGACCTAAATGCCTAAATGACATAGAAAATGAAATGGCATGCAAAATGATATGGCATATGAAAATGACCTAAATCTAAATGGCATGGAAAATGACATGGCATAATGAAAATGACCTAAATGCCTAAATGCCTAAATGACATAGAAAATGATATGGCATGCAAAATGATATGGCATGCAAAGTGATATGGCATATGAAAATGACCTAAAATCTAAATGGCATGGAAAATGACATGGCATAATAAAAAAGACCTAAATGCCTAAATGACATAGAAAATGATATGGCATATGAAAATGACCTAAAATCTAAATGGCATGGAAATTGACATAGCATATGAAAAATGACCTAATGCCTAAATGATGTAGAACATAGTGTAGCAAGGATGCTAAATGACATTGCCACAAGATGCAAATGCATGGATGACTTGGTATGAACAAAATAGTATAGCAAGAATATATATGAAAATAAATATAAAAAAAACAGCAAGTTAAAGTAAGCAAATAAATAAAATAGAGGTGAGCTCCATGGTTGGTGCCTTGGACATAGTTCCCCCTAACCATTATCTCTTGATTTTCATCAAGGTCATGAAGCCTTTTCACCTCTTTATTTTTGTTTATTTTTGAAAACCAAACCATCAAAGAAAGCTATCCTACCACAACCAACATGGAAAAGAAAGAAAAAGGAGCATGGAAAGGAAAGAAAAATGCAAGAGAATGGTGCCAATGGCTACCTTCAAAGCTTTCTCAAGCTAGCTTTCTCTTCAAAAATTTTCTATTTATTTTTGCTACTGCCTATGCTCTCTAAAATATCACTAACCAATTGAAAAATGAAGAGCCCCCTCTTTTAAAATAGAGCTGGCCGAATGCCCCCCTCCTAAGGTGATGCGTTCATCTTTTTTCATCTAAGACATGTGGCAATCATCACAAGGTATAGTAGCCAAAGAAAATAAAAAATACAATCTTACAACTTCATCTTGGCCATTGATAAAAAATTCCTCTCCAAGTCTATGAGCTAGCCGGCCAAGGGGGATAAGGATGTGCTCATTTCTCTTCAAAATATCTAGGCTACTTGGCATGATCACAAAGGAACTAACCAAAGATTAAAAATGTCTTCTTGCAACTCAATCTTGGCGATTGAATAAAATTGATCAAATCTCACCCTTCATTCCTCATGAGCTCGCTGAATGGCCTGGAATATTCCAACAACTTCCTCATTTTTTTAATTTGCAAAATGGCCCTTTTCGGTTTCTTCGATAAAATTGTATTTTAGCCCTTAAACTTAATTTTATTGCAAATGGACCCCAATTCCAAAATTTTCTTTCATTCCATCCAATATAAAACTCAATTTTGGAGATTTTCAAATTTTTCCGAGCTCATTATCTATTTTTCCTAGATTTTTCTCTAAAGTTTCGGTTTAGTGCCTCCCAAACCTTTTTTTTTCCAAATGAGCTCCGATTCTGGATTTTTCTTCTCCAATGCCTTCCAAAAAATATAAAACTCAGATCTTGAAGTTTTCATATTTTTCCGAGCTCGTTTCCTATTTTTCCCGAAATTTTCTCTTGGAATTTTGGGTTAGTGCACCCGAACTTTTCCCTTTTTTATTTGAGCTTCGAATCCAGATTTTTCTTCTTCAACACCTTCCAAAAAATATAAAATTAAGATTCGGAAGTTTTCATATTTTTTCGAGCTCGTTTCCTATTTTTCCCGGAATTTTCTCTTAGAATTTCGGGTTAGTACACCCGAACTTTGCCATTTTATTTGAGCTCCGAAATCCGGATTTTTCTTCTCCAATACCTTCTATCTGATATAAAATTCAGATCAGGAGGTTTACATAATTTTTCGAGCTCGGATTCTATTTTTCTCGGATTTTCCAAGATTATCCTTTAACCCCCGTAACCTCGATTTTACTCAAAACGGGTCTGATTTCCGGATTTTCTTTTTCCAATGCCTTTGTAATATATTGAATTGGCGTTGGTTCGAAAATACCCAATTTTTGCGATCGAATGCCCCTCCGATTTTGTCTTCCTCTTTTCAACACCGGGAATTCTCTCGTTTTTCCGTTTTTCCTCTAACCGGCTCTTCTTTGGGATCTACTTCGAATTGGGACTTAGGATATTCTCGTTTATTTACCCTTTATCAACTGGGGGCTTCAATTTCACCAAATCGGGCCATCTCTGCAACTTTCCCCAAATCCGTGAATTTCCCTATTTATTGATTAAATCTTTATTTTTCCTTTTCTCTTCAAACCAATTCTTCTTTCAACTCTGCGTCAAAATTAGACCTTCCAATATTCGTAGTTACTGATCTTATTCCATTTGGGACCTCTAATTTCGTCCAATTTGATCGTTTTCGCACTTTTCCCCAAATTCATGCAATTAGGTATTTTTTCCACTGAATTTTTGCAACCCGTCTTTCGAACTCTATATCTTTCGCTGTAGACCTCGGATTATCAAACTTCTTACACCATTGTTCAATTCAACTTTGAATCTTGATTTTGACTGAGAGTTGACTTTTTAATGGTTGACTTTCTTGGAGTTGACTTTTTTGAGTTAACTTTTTGTGTTGACCCCCGAAATGAAGTCTTGGAGACCCATTTATGGGATGGTGGAAGTCTCTCTGCGTTCCGAAAAGTTGAAAGGAGAATTTGCCCAGTTTAGGGGGCCTAGACAAAATTAGGTGTCTTCAGGTAGAAAGAAAATTACTTTTCCATCTGTCCGACCAAGCATACCAAAGGAAAGAAAAAATATGTTTCTATCTTTCTACTTTTCTTCTCTTCCAATTTTTCATCTTTCTAATTTTCTTTCCATCCTATCAAACAAAGCCTAAGAGTATGATCGAAGCCTAAATGGAGAAAATCAGGGATTTAAATTGTGGTTGCGGACGTGTCGTGTTTATCTTTGTTGTAGATGTAACAGATGTTATATTGCGATCATCGCAGTTGTAAATTTTTTTTTCATTTTGCACAACTTATAGTAAAACATAATGATTATAATTATAATCATAAAAATTATTCTTCAATAATTTTTTAAAATTAGATTATAATACTCTATAATATTTTATTTATATAAAAAAATATTCACAAGTTGTAAGTTGAATCTATATAAGTGTAATTTACAGTTGTGAGTTTAACCCTTACGAACTGCTAACCATTCACACCTCAATTGTGTTGAATATCGATGACAGAGAAAATTAAAACTGTAAAATAGCGAACCTAACATCGCGTTACAATCGCTATTTAAATCCTTGAAAAAAAGAACCATAAGATCCATTAGATTGATGTACTTTATTTGATAAATAAGATAGTACATGATAAATCTGTTGAGATATTTTGTATATTTGTAAAAACTTTGTTGAAAAATTTTACTTCCATCAATTGCTGCCCTTAAATGGAGTTTTAGATAACTTACTTGTAGAAGACAAAATTAAATAATGAAGAACTTAACGTTGTTGCCAAGGATTGAACTCTTTGTCCTTAAGGCGAATTGTCCGTCACTTGGTGCACACGGATTCAATGCAATTGCCTCCCAGGATTTTAACAACACTACCTTGAAAAGTTGCACAGCTTTTCAAAGTCCACGAATTTTAGGGAATTTGACTCAATTTTCTCTCTATAATGATAGATTCCTAAGGTTTAAAGTAGAAGGAATAAATAAGACAAAAGTCTTAGAAAACTAGAACAACAAAGAAAGAAAAAGAGTTTAAGAATTTTTGAACTGTTAAATGAATTTCTCATCCTTCAAAGCACCTATTTATAGGACTTGGGCGCCAAAACATTAATCACCCATAATACATGAATGTACATAAATGATGATGAATATACATAGCAAAATGAATGATGAAATTCATGAATATACATAAATTAAGTTCATGAATGTCCACAATTCATGAATGTCCATAGTTAATGAATGTTCACAATAACATTCATGTATATCACACCATAATTAATGTTTTGGATCATGCACTAAGACATTTTAGGGATTGAAATGTTATTGGTCAGACAGGGATTAAACAGCAAAATATTTTTCCATTTAATCAAACCTGAGTCAACGAGCCCACGGCCCAAACCACAAGACAAGCTTGTAATCTATCAAATAATTGAGAATTCTCGGGGTTCAAAATTTTGTAATCCAAAGGTTCTTTGAGATCAATTTCTCATTCACCTATAATTAGTTTTAAACATGTTAATATTTCATGTTAAATAACTCATGTTGGAATACAAAATCCAACAAAGTTTTAACCACAAATGTGAGTGAACCCCTACAAATAATTTGGCTTCAAAAGTGTCCATTAACCATGTTTTTATAAAACCAATTCCAACAGGATAACCATCAAAATTTCCACTTTGAACATCAGCCGATGCACCAACATGGTATGCTACCACTTCAAAAATCAGGCATAAATGCTCATTATTTTCTAATTACCACGGTTAATAATACATTCATATAAAAGAAATGATAAGTCTTACCACAGAAACAGCTAACAATTGCAATAGGGTGAAAACCTATCAAGCACACATATTTCTGTCAGAGGAGTGTCCAAGTGTCGGACACATGTCCTAATTTTCTAAAAATTATTGTGTCGTCGTATCTGTGTCGTGTCGTGCCATATTGCATGTCTGTGTCTTCGCTTCCTTGGTGAAAGCATTAGTCATTAAGAGAACCTAAGTAGGCAAAAAAGGCTTTCCATCAACCATAAAATTAGCTAAAATTATTGTTCCTGAAGCCTGATTGGCAAATGCCTAGTACCTTGAGATAGCAACACTGAAGAAGGTCGTGACAACAACAGCATAGCATACACACAATCCTTTAAACATTTTCCTTTTAACCGGAGGTGTATTATTGCTTGCAAAGTGAATTGATTTTGGAACTCTTTTAAGCTGATCAGTTTTTTATTCGTTAAATCAAAACAAAATTAGGAAAGAATAGGACCTGTATTTCAGGAGCGATACCATTCCCATAGGTGGTAGCAAGGACTAAGATAACATTGAAGGATTCGAAGACTTGATTCTGACTCCTTCCTTCTATAGAATAGTCCTTTGGAGGTGCATTCCTAGAATTTCCTGAGAATGAGTCACTTTTAATAGAGGACGCTTTGACCAAGGATTTAAATAGCAATCACAACGCGATGTTACGATCGTTATTTTGCGATTTTGATTTTCTCCGCCACCCGCGATAGCATTTGTTATGTTCGCGACTGCGATAAACCCGTCTGTGACCACAATGAAACCCCTCACTTTGTACTACCAGTGGCTCAAATGTTTAAGGATATTCTTACCAACATATAAGGTCAGCAGCTACAAAAGCACTATATGAAACACAAAGGACTAGGGAGATCAGGTTGATATGCCTTAGAGAGTGGAATGATGGGATTTGTGCCAAAATTAGCATTAAGATACCAAAAATAATGATGAATTGGTAGAGTTGCATGGTCTCCTTTGAGCTAGATAGCCAATAAAAATATTGTCAAAAATAATGAGAACATATCTCTATTGAGCACAGTATGCAAAATTCATCTAGTTCTACCATTTTTCTATTCAGTTTAGCACTAGATTGGTGAAAGCAAAGATGTAGAAAAGCAAAAAAGTACAATATATGGAGAAAATTAATGGCATTCATTTTTCCCAATCATTTTATCAGAGGAAAAGACTTTAAAGAACAAGAAGAGGGAACCAACAATGAACAATTCGAACTACCATCCAATTCTGATTAACATAGGGAAGCAAAATCCAATGGATTAAACTCCAGAACTTTTTGGGAATTAAAGATACTTTATGACTTATCTAAATGTCTTGTCAAAATTTTTTTTTTCTTGTATAAGTGTCATGCATAAATTTTTTTTTAGTAAAAAGAAGGCTGCAGCTTGAAGATATGAGAAGGGATTGCAGACGCTGAGATTTAAACCCTAGACCTGCTGGATGTCACCTTTTAAAAGTGGCTGAAAAAACCAACTTGGATTGTTTACTATTTGAAAACACTTGAAGTCTTTGCAGGCAATAGAAATTAGTCAAAAATGGAAGAATAGAAAAAGATCTCCCTCCTTCTAACAATGATGAGATATTTTGAAGGCTTTTATTGACTAGAAAAAATACCTTTAAGCTTTGTCCTCCAAGCATGATACAAGCAATGACTGCACTATAACATAAGCCAAACTGGACTGGACCAACAAAGTATCTACCCCATCGTGGTTCTATCAATTACAACCATTAACTGATTAAAATTTACCTTAACAATTTCAAGGATATGATCTAATCAGGGATTTAAATTGTGATCGCGGATGTATTTTCGATCCTGTCGCATTTATCACAGTTGTTGAAAAGTTTGAATAATTTAGCTGATAAGATTGAAACATTTGGATTATTTTCATTCTTGTATTTATCTTTGTACTTATCATATCTCATAGTCTTAGTATATTTAAAATACTTATCATTTATTTATCTCATAGTCTTAGTCTATCTAAATTCTGTATATACTTATCACTTTGTACCTATATATAGCCAATGAATACAACATAACAGAGTAAGCTTTATTCTTACGAAAATCTATCTTATCAATTTTCTAAGATGGTATCAGAGCCGATATCAGTTTGATTACTGTCCCTGTTTTTTGCTTCTACTTTATTTTTTTACGCCAAAACAGAGTATTTTCTGCAAGCCTTTATTGCTGCAAATATTCTTTAAAAAAAAAATCCTGGACTTATTCCTCGATTTCACCTAATCATTATCAACCTTTGTCTATCTGCAACTTTTCCACAGTTTTTTTCAGTTCTCTTAAATCATGTATGATATTTCATTTGAATCCCATCCAAATAACTAATGTTCGGCTTAATGGAGACAATTTTTTGTGTCTCACAAATCAGAAGAGTAGTAAATCAGGTGAAAGAACAAATAATGTTACACCATCTGCTAAGAGGTTAAGACAAGTCCATTTAGTACGGAGCAGATGGATCATCTTCTAAAACTGCTAAGGTCCAATTCACCAACTGGTATTCCTAGTAATTCCCTTGCTCAAACAGGTAGTATTTCTAGTGCCTTTCCTAGTTATCTAGCTTCAGCACCATGGATTATTGATTCTGGTGCATCTGATCATTTGACCAGTCTTTCTCACCTATTTACATCTTATTCACCTTGTCCTGGAAATTTAAAAGTTAGGATCGCAAATTGTAGTTTATCACCTATTGTAGGAAATAGTTTGATAAAAATCTCTGAAAATATTGATTTAAAATCGGTTCTTCATGTTCCTAATCTTTCCTGTGATCTTTTGTCTGTCAGTAAATTATCCAAAGATTCTAATTGTCTTGTTACATTTTTTATTCTCACTGTGAAATTCAGGACCGAAGCTTGGGGACGATGATTGGCAATGCTAGGATGATAGATGGTCTTTTACCATTTTGGTGTCAGTCTCTTCAGTAATCAAAAGTTCAAGGCTTGAATAATAGTATCAGTTCACTTTCTATTCATGAATAAATTATGCTTTGGCATTTTAGATTAGGACATCCTAGTTTTCCTTACCTAAAACATTTATTTCCTACTTTATTTAAAATTTTGAATTGTTCTTCTTTTCAGTGTGAAAGTTGTCATTTATCAAAAAAACTATCGAGTTCCTTATATTTCAAAATCCTGTCGTTCTTCAAAACCCTTTTATTTGGTTCATACTGATGTTTGGGGACCATCAAAAGTTACTACTTTATCTGGAAAAAAAATGGTTTGTGACTTTCTTAGATGACCATACTAGGTTATGTTGGAGTTAGGAGTAACTTTCCAACACTCCCCCTCAAGCTGGTTTAAAGATATCCTTCATTGCTAGCTTGCCAATCAAACTCTGAAATTGTTTCTTATGTAGTCCTTTTGTAAGTATGTCTGCAACTTGATCAACAATTGGAATATAGGGCATATAAATTTGTCCATTGTCTAGCTTCTCTTTAATAAAGTGTTTGTCAACTTCAACATGCTTCGTTCTGTCATGAAGAACCGGGTTATGAGCAATAGAAGTTGCTGCTTTATTATCACAGTATAACTTTATGGGTAATGGACTAGAGATCTTTAAGTCTTCTAAGAATCTCTTAATCCATAATACCTCTCAAGTTCCATGAGCCATTGATCTAAACTCAGCCTCTGCACTACTTCTTGCCACCACATTTTGCTTCTTATTGCACCAAGTAACCAAGTATCGTCAAGGCACCTAAATCCTTGATTTCAAAGTCATTAGCAAGCACCTTTTTAAGTCTCTCAAGTTCCAAACAATCATCACCTGTCAAAATAATATCATCCACATAAATAATCAACATAGCAATTTTCCCTTCATTCGAATGCTTATAAAACATGGTATGATCAGCTTGACTCTGACAGTAACCGTGATTCTTTACAGCTCTCCCAAAATGTTCAAACCACGCTCTAGGAGATTGCTTAAGGCCGTATAAGGATTTTCTCAGTCTACACACCTTACCGTTACCAAGTTTACCTTCAAACCCGGTGGTAATTCCATATGTACTTCCTCTTCCAAATCTCCATTTAAAAATACATTTTTTACATCTAACTGGTGTAAGGGCCAGTTAGAATTTATAGCTAGAGAAAGTAGAACACATATTGAGTTTATCTTGGCTACCAGAGCAAAAGTTTCTTGGTAGTCAACCCCATAAGTTTGTGTAAAACCTTTTGCCACAAGCCTTGCCTTGTATCTCTCTATATTGCCATTAGCATTGCATTTAACAGTAAATACCCATTTGCAACCTACAATCTCTTTTTATTTTTTTTTCCTTTGGTAAATCAACAATCTCCCAAGTGCCATTCTTTCTAAGAACATTCATCTCTTCCAAAACTGCTAATTTCCAATCTGGATGATCTAGTGCTTCCTGAATGGTTCTTGGAACAAACATATGAGATATTTTAGAAGTAAATGCCTTATGATTTTTTGAAAGCCTATGATATGACAGATATCTAGCAATAGGATGTTTAGTGCAAGTTCGGACTTCTTTCCTAAGTGCTACAGGAACATCAAGATTTGAGAAATCAATATTAGGACTTTCAACAGTAAAAGGGACAAATTCTAAAACTGAAGGATTACCTGGAGTATTTGAAGGATCATCTCTTGGAGATAATGATCGAACATATGCTGGGATTGTAGACTGATCTTTATTATGATGTCTGTTTCTTCTAGCATTTGGATTATTTTCATTCTTGTATTTATTTTTGTACTTATCATATTTCATAGCCTTAGTATATCTAAAATACTTATCATGTATTTATCTCATAGTCTTAGGGTCTATTTGGATGGGAGGTGAGATTGGCTCTGGTGAGATTAAAAACAGCGGTGGTGGTGAGATTGAGTATTGTAGCGGTGAGATCAAAATCAGTGATGAGATATGTGTTGGATTCAAACGCAACGGTGAGGGTGAGGTGAATGATAGTGGAAAAAGAAAATGACCATTAAGGGTATTAGATTAAAATATGTATATATATAATAAATAATTAAAATTAAAATTATATTTATATTAAATAATAAAATATATATTAAAATTATATTTATGTTAAATAATAATTAAAAAAATTTAAAAATATATTTATGTTAAAAAATAAATTAAAAAATAAATAAATTAAAAACCTAAAATTAAAAAATAAATGATTTTAAAATTAAAAAAAAAAAGAGAAAAAACAACGGAAGGGGTAAAAGGGGAATTAACCCCTCCACTGGAGCTCCATGACTAGAGCTCCAGCCTAGTGGAACCCCCACTGGGGAAAAAATCCCCCCACAAAATGCCTTTGATCCCATCGCACCGGATCCAAAGGGGCCTTAGTCTATCTAAATTCTGTATATACTTATCACTTTGTACCTATATATATAGCTAATAAATACAACATAACAGAGTAAGCTTTATTCTTAAGAAAATCTATCTTATCAATTTTCTAAGAGCAGTTGAGGACATAAGAATGCTATCACGGTTAATTGCAGTGAATATCGACTATGAAAAAGACCGAAATTGTAAAATAACGATTGTAACGACACGTTGTGGCCGCTATTTAAATCCCTGAATCTATATCTTGAAATGTTTTATTCTTGCAAGTTCTAATCAGAAAGTACTATCAAAATTGTAGACAAAATTACTGTAATGTGAAATTGCAGAAGTAAAACCAATTTGTAAGCCACTGAACGTACTAAAATTCAACCAACCTAATATATCTCTTGCCATGTCTCGAAACCGAAGCTGACGCCGCCCAAGCTGTGCATGGTACTCTAAAACCAGTGACAAAAGATTATAAGAATAGAATGTAACAAGAGCTACCACTGTCAGGCATAACACACCAGCAAACCAGTCCATCAAGGACAAAGCATATGGAAGACTTAAAAGTAGACTTGTTCATGGATTGGGTCGGATCGAATCGGATCACAGTTTGGAAATTTTTTATTTTTCTTATTAGGCTCGGTTTTGGGCATACCCAAGCCGACCCGTTGACCTATTTTATTATTTAAATAATATTAAAAAATTAAAATTAAAATTTTTATATTAATATTAATATTTATATATTTTTATAATTAAATTTAAAAGTGCTCGAGCTACAATTGATGTGTCAAGTGGTATCCACAATGTAACCATGATCCTACACCATTGTTATAGGCACTTGACTTCAATAAATGATTAGAGGAAAGTATTAAAGCTCATCAATTTAATGGGCTTTTTTTCCCTCACCTCTGGATTTAAGCACAAACATTGCTCCAGCATCAAGCTTTTCTGGAGGGTTGGATTCTCCTTCCATTTCTCTTTCAGATACATTCATGGAAATTGGAACAAGGGTTCCCATTTCTTTCTTTCCTATGTTTAGTTCTCCAAAGCCTCGTACCAGGGCAGATTCTGGATTGCATGGATGGTGATGAATATTAGATTTGATAATTTTGAACATAACTTTATTATATGATTTGGGTAAAATAATTAAAACACGACACGATATAAAAAAATAACGTGACACTCATATACAAACGTGTTAAATTTATATAACACAAATTATTAATGTGTCAAAATATATATAAATATATAATATCTTAAACACAATTACATATTAAAATAATATAACATAACATAAATATACGAATTACTAGATTTAAAATATTGATGATAGAACCTGTTTTTTTTTTTTTTTTTTTTTTTTTACTTTGTTTAATTTCTTCAAAGATGGTTTTTATATCAATGAATGGACATTTTGCATAATAAAAAGACAGCAGAAGAAATTAAGCAACCTCAACCGGCTGGAAGTCAAGCAGTCACTTCAAATGGGAAAGGTTCAATGTCATTGAAGACTTCCATGAAATTAAAAAAAAAAAAGTGAATTGGCTGGGACTACTATGAGAAAAATGCTCCATGCAAGACAAAAACAAATGTGTCCAGTCTAGGATTATATTCCTACTTTATTGAGATTATATGTTGAAGGAAATTAAATAAATAATTAATTAAGAATAATAGAGTCATAGTCCAAGTCACACATAATACATAGGTCATCTAACTTTTTTATTTGTCTTATCAAAACATCAATTTTTTTTTTGAACACTTAATATTTTATATTATTAAATTTCAAATTTATTTTTCATGATATTTTTACTTTTTTAGATTAAAAAATATTGAACAACAATATTATAAAAAAATTTAAACTTTAATATAAAATGCACATGATAACAAAGACTTGAAAAAATCCAATATAAAGTTGGCTAGAACTTGGAAGTCGCTACTAATGCATTTAAGAAGAAAAACTTGGAAGTTACTACTATTAATATTTAAAATAATTCTAATTCGTTTTTTATACGCTGATAATGGATTTTTTAAATTTCACAAACGAGATTAAGAGATTGTCACATGTTCTTTTTTTTTTTTTGAATATATTTTAAGAGATATGTGTTGTTCTACTAATCTTGCTTGTTGAGTCTAAATAATCCAATGAGGATGGATGCCATAATTTTTCTATTTAAAATATAGTGAATTATCTAAAAAAATGTAGTTTTTTTTATAATTATTTTAAAAAATACATAGTGGATTGAAATAGTTTTCTAATTAGGGATGACAATAAATAGTAAAAAATTGGATACCGACACTATTCGATCCATTTTTTATGGATTCAAATATTGGATTTACTATTTGCAGCGGATTCAGATATGAATCTTGGATATTTGACTATCTTTTATCTGAATTCACTTAGATTTTGGTTCGGATAGTATCAAATATTTGAATCCTCTTTATTTATACAAATAACGATTCGGATATCAAAATCTGATATTCGTTTACAAATTTAGTTCTTGTTTAATTTTATAATTTTATTTTTTTTTAAAATGACTTAATAAATTAAAATATTTAACGAATTCGAATATCCGACGGATATTACTTTTTAAATCGGATGAGGATTCGGATAATCATATTTGGATAATAAGCGGATAATAAACGAATTCAGATAAATTAAACGGATTTAAATTCAAATATTTAAAAAATTATAGATATCCGATCTTATATCATCTTTATTTTTAATACACTTTAATGAATTCCATGTGTTAAGCCCAAAATTATTTAGGCCCATTACAAGCCCAGTCATATGAAATGTCTCGGTTACCAAGTAAACCTTTAATATCTTGTAAAATATCCAAGAATGCCACTATTCCACCACCCACGAAACCCCAGTTGAACTTAGAAACCCGCCAACCCTTCCATTTTCATTACAACAGCAAACACTCCTAAAAATTGCTCTTTCTTCACTTATTAAAAAAACAAAATTGTAAAATAAAAAATTGCTATTTAAAAAAAAAAAAAATTCTTTTTGGGTGGTTTTAATAGCTAAAGGAGATGATGCAATGAGAAGAAAGAAAAACAAAGCACAAACAAAGAAGCTAAACAAGCGAGTAGATTCTTCAACATAACAAAAGTCAGCTGTGCTGACTTAGGGCGCCTTTTGATTTCATCCCGCCTATGGCACGATGGAATCTTTAGAGTTTTGTGGGGATTCCCCCATTGGTCGGCACCTCTATTTAGGGTGTATTTGGATGTATCCCAATGAAAGTTAAACTCTTACTGACCCCTCTAGTTGGACTAGACTAGAGGGGTAAAGGTTCAGTGGCTTCAGTGGACCCTTGATGGAGGGAGAAATTTTACCTCCCTCACTCCATTATTTATTTTTATTTAATTTAAGTTTTAAATTAATTAATTTAAATTATTATATTTTTATTTTATTAATTTATTTTTTAATATTAATATAAATATAAATATAAATTAATAATAATTATTATTATTTAATAGAAATATAATTTGCAATTATTTATTATATATATACATTTAATTTAATGTCTTTAATGGTCATTTTATCTTCTCACTACAATTAATCTCATCGCCACCGCTGCTTTTGAATCCAAACACATATCTCATCATTGATTTTAATCTCACTGCTACAGTACTCAATCTCACTGCTACAGTACTAAATCTCACTGCTACAGTAACTAATCTCATCTCCACCGCTATTTTTAATCTCACCGGAGCTAATCTCACCGTCCATCCAAATGGACCCTTAGTATACACGTCAGGGACGCAGTATAATTAGAAGGTTCTGTACCTGTAGATCTCTGCCACAATGAGTGATGTTGATGGTGTTTTAGATTACTAGACTATTGGTGGAAAGAGAGTTGGAAGGCTGTAGCAAGACTTGAAAGGGAGATAGAGGTTAGAATGGCATCGAAATTATGATTTTTGAAACACGCTCTGATACTTAATTAGCAAGAATTTTAAGAAATATAGATCAGAGTGTAAGAAAAAAATGAGCAAAGAAGAACGTAAGAGGTTTTTTGGCTTACCTCACATCTTTTTTACTTGAAGTCAGGGAGAATCTAGAGTTGCCTACCCACATGTATACTGTGTAACCAAGTTATTTAGGGACAAGTATCATTTTCTTTGGGGTATTGCTGGTAATCCCAAACTAATGGACCTCTTAGACTTTTTTTGTGTGCTAATTATGGACCTCTTAGACTTGACTTGGCATTGGGCCTTAATCCTATACACTATGGGTGTAACAAGTGCATAAAACACCAAATTAGTTTTGCATATCGTTAAAGAGTTTTAGGCCTCGTTTAGTATTGTTGTTGGCACAGTTTTAAAGGTCAAAAATTGCTTTTCACGACAAACGCAATGCTAAACGAGTTTAAAAAAAAATGGCTTTTGCGGTTGAAACCATGGTTTGACAATCCAAACCAAAAGGTAAAAAAATAGAGCCTTTGGGCTTTAAAAGCTAGCTTTTGGATAAAATGCCTTTATTATCCTCACATCTCTATTAAACATATATATTTTTTTGACATTTCAATTCCTCACAACATTTTTTCACAATAATGCTAAACACTTAAAAGTTTTTAAACCACAGATTTTCACCAAATTTGTTTCAACCCAAACTTTTTTTAACCCAAATTTTTTCAGCTGTAATGCTAAACTAGCCCTTAATCTATCTCATCACTATATTTGATAGTACTTCGCAATAACTTGAAAAGCTTTGAAAGGATAATAAAAACTGTAGACACCTAATTTTGTCCAGACCACTAAAACAGGTATGTTTTCTTCCTAAATTGATGTTTCAGAATGCAAAGAGGCTTTTCTCATCCTACAGGTGATACTCCGTGACTTAGTTTAAGAAGGCAAGCATAAAAAGTTAAACTTGAAAAGTCAACCCCAAAAAAGTCAACCCCAAAAAGTCAACTATTAAAAAAGTCAACCCACTTTCAAAATCAAGTTTTGAAGTTAAATTCAAAAGTGGTGAATGAATTTTGATAATACGAGGTCTACATTGAAAGATATAGAGCTCGAAAGTTGGGTTATGGAGATTCAGTAGAAAGGAAACCCTAGTTCAAAAAATTTGGGAAAAAGTACTTAAACGATCAAATTGGCCAAAATTGAAGGTTCCAAATGAAAGATAAGCACTGACTATGGGTAATGGAGAGGCTACTTGGAAGAAAAACTGAAGGAAAAGTCAATTCAGAAGAAAATCGAGAATTAGGGTTTTTGGTGGATTTTGGTGAAATTGGAAAAATTGCAGAAATGACCCGATTCGGTAAGACTAAAGCTCCTAATTGATGATGAGTGAGTAAACAAGGATAGACCAAGGCTCAGTTTGAAGTAATTATGAGAAAATAGCCGATTGGAGGAAAAACGAAAAAAGAGGAGATTCCCGATTCTAAAAAAGAGGAAAAATCAAAACGGAAGGGAATTTGATCGTAAAAATTGGGTGTTTTGGACCAACTACAATTCAATATATGAAAAAGATCCAGAAAAAGAAAATCTGAAAATCAGACTTGTTTTAAGCAAAACCGAGCTACGAAGACAAAAGAGCAAAATTGGAAAATTTGGGAAAAATAGCAAATGAGCTCCAAAAATTCTGAAAATTTGCAGATCTCATTCTTAAATCATTTCGGAGAGATTGGCAAAAGAAAATCTGGATTCGGAGTTCGTTTGTAAAATGGCCAAATCCCAGGCCCACTATGTAGAAATTCAAGCAGATAAATTTTGAAAAAATAGCAAATGAGTTCCAAAATTTTTGAAAATTAGCAGATCTCACTTTTAATTTATTTGGAATAGATTGGAAGAAAAATATGGATACGGAGCCCGTTTAAAAATGGTGAAAGTTCGGGTGCACAAAAGGGCAATTTTGGAAAAAAATCTAAATAAATAGCAAATGGGCTCGAAAAATTTTGAAAGCTTTCAGAATTTAGTTTTTTATTATTTTGGAAGTATTGAAAAAATAAAATTTTAATTTGGAGTCCGTTTGCTATTTATTTAGGTTCGGAGGTCAAAAAGCTCATTTTGCCCAAGAAACCTAAAAGGGCTTTTCTTGCTTTTAAAAAAAAATGAAGCATGGGCTGGAAGAGGAAGGGTCAGTCGGCCAAGGCCCAATGGAGGGCAGATATTTTCTGATTTTTCATCAAAGGGCCAAGGGTGAAGAAGAAGTTAGTTATTTTTTGTGATCAAGCCTTTGAATTTGCAACACATGGACCAATGGTTGGAGAGGGATCCTATTTATGACATCTTTATGATATTATAATTCAAGGGCTGATCATTCTAATCTAATGGTGGGTTTTTTACATAAAAGGCATCTTAAGTGATAGCCATTGGATGAAAAATAACTAACTTTCTTCTAAAAGCATGTGACTATTCATCCAAGGCTAAAAGGGGGGCTGATTTCATTTTTTTTGGAAGCTTTGGAGGCTGAAGAGAAGCAGTAGCTAAGGAGAAAAAGAGAGAAAAAATAAAGGAAAAAGGGAGGAGAAAAAAAGAGGAAGAAAAAAGGGGCTTTAGCATTTTTCTTCTTGATTTGGAAAGCTAGAGCAAGGTAGCTATGTTCTCTCATGGTTTTTTCATACTTTGTTGATATTATTTTGCTATTTTGATTGTTATTTTATTCTCTTTTATGAAATAGATTTGTTTCTGAAATAAGTTCTAAGGAGCTTCTATTTTGTTTTTAAAGAAAATTAAAAAAAACAACAAGTTTTCATCCTTGTTTCCACAATGGCCGAATGGTTTTCCTGTTTTTGAGATAGTCTTATTTTGAATTTTGTTCATGAGTTTTGTTGTGGTAGGTTAGCTTACTTGTGTTAGATTAGATTGTTTGTGGTATGTTAGCTTGATTGTGGTAGCTTAAGTTTTAAATCATGCTATGTGTTTGTGACAATGCCATGCTAGTTTAGGCTGTTCCATTCGGCCATGATAGATTTTCTTGAGCATGTTTGCATTTTTATCATGTTTGCTTGTTTAATATGTTTCCATTGATCTTCATGCATATATACCATGCTATACTCATTGTGTCTAATTCGGTCATGATAGATTTTTATACATATTTGCATTGTTTATCATGTTTGCTAGTTTATTGCTTCCATGTGTTTGTATTATTGTTTTGCTAGGATTATACTATATGATTTGGTTTTGTGTGTGTATTTTCATTTTGTCTAGTTGATAGGTTTGCATTTCATCCCATTACATTGTGAATTTTGATTGGGTTTGCCATGTGTTTGTGTTATTGGCTAAATAGGATTGCATTAGTCTATTTTAATGGCCATTCGGCTTCTTCATGTAATTATTGCATTGTGTGTGCATTTGCATTATGTTTAGGTGCCATCGCTTTGCATTATCATGCCATAAGATTGTGTATTAGTTGCGGTTTGTTCATGCATTAGATTTAGGTTTATTAGTTACTATATGTTTATGCCATTTTCATGCATTCTCATGACATTTAGAGTCTAGACTCATATTGGTATTGCCATGCATATTCCCATGCATATAAGGTCTAGAATCATATTGGTATTGCCATGCATTTGCTATGCTATTTAGGTCTTAGGTCACTTTGTATTGCCATGCATCTCATGTCACTTTAGGTCTAAGTCTCATTTGCATTATCATGCATTTCATGCATTCTTAGGTTAGGAGTACATTTATTGCCATACATTTGCTATGCTATTTAGGTCTTAGGTTATTTTGTATTGCCATGCATTTCTCACATCATTTACGATTTAAATTATGCATTTCATGCATCATATTTGCTGTATATTCATGCATCTCATGTCATACCACATGATTTATCACTTAGGCCAATCAATGGCTCAAAGTCATGCTCACTAGAGTATACTTGTGGAAAATTAAAGAGATGTCAAATTAATTGTTCTATCTTTGTGATTTTTTTTACTTAGCTAATTTTTGTCCAAGTTTTTAAAAGTCTTAGCTACTGTTTGGAAGTCCTTAAGAGAGTCTCCAACATTTTTACTTTGATTTTTAAATGATTTTATCAAAGGCAAACAAATGTGTTTTGGCAAAACAATTTTTCAGCCAATACTCGGACTTTCCCGATTTTTCTGGGAAGTCATTTTTAATCAAAAAATGAAGCCAATTTTTTCTCGTGTACTTTTACATGTTCTGAGTCTCCAGTATTTTTTTTTAGATTTTTTTGAAATTTTAAAAATAGGATAAAAAATCACGCTTTGAAACTGGACAGTAGAGTCAGATTTGAATTTAAAGGAAAATCATTTTTCTGTTTTGGCTAAGTTACTTAGAGGGGACTGATTAGGAAATTTAGCTACTGCCTTAGGGTGGTTTATAGGCCATTTTAAACTTTAAAAATGATTTTATAAACCTCGGGTTAAAGGTGGTCAAGTCCGGGATTTTAAACTTAGGAAATTAGAGCCATTTTTAAAAGGGAATTCGGTCATGAATTATTTTTCATCTAATATTTTCAAAATTGTTTGAAAACAATCACAAAGTTTTTTGGCTTTAGAAAATTTAATTTGATGTCTTTTCCTAAGGTAGCCGGATATCTTTTTAGATATATAGATTTCCTTAATTAAGGGAAAAAATACACTTTCATGCATTGCATTTTCCATGTCCATGCATCTTTTATAATATGTGATTCTTGTTATGATAATTTCTATGGTTTTGTTATTATTTTGATTTATATTTTTATTGGTGTTATGTTGTTTGTTATATGATTTTGAATATTCCATGTTATCCTATGCTTTTCATTTAGTCATTTATTTTTGTCACATCATTTAGCATTTACTATGTTCATGCATTATTATTTTTATTTTCATGCATATTCCATGATAACATTGTTCTATGTTACATATCATTCCATGTCATTTCATTTAGAATATGTTATGTTACTTAGGTTATTTCATTTAGGATATTTAATTTTATTTAGAATATGCTATGTCATTTAAATTAAATCAATTAGGTTGCATTATATTATCTAGACTTTGCTATGTCATTTTATTTATGTCACACATGTTCATATTCATTTTTTAAAATGTTTTTTTTTTTAAAAAAATAATGATTTTCAATAAAATAAAGATATTCCTGAGTTAAAATAATTCATGAGTTCTCTGCCAGGTTTGCTGGGGAGGATATCATCAATTATCATTAATAACGGAATATCTTCTTTAAAACAAGAATGATTCGGAAAATTTTCCAAAGTAATAAAATTTTTTATATTTTGCCACGTTTGTCGGGAAATATAGGAAAATTTTGAATTAATAACTTCCGAATCATTTTCAATTGAAAATGGAATTATTTTTCTTTAAATTGGGAATTAACTTGAAATACTAAATTTAAAACCGACTTTTACCGAAACTTGAGATAACACACGATTAATAAGGTACCGTTTTATACGGGCGTTGTGGGGGTGCTAATCCTTCCCCACACGTAACGAAGTCCCGAACCCGCTTCTTTGATTTCTCTGGTTTAAAACGCAGACTTGTAATTGGTTTTAAAAATGTTTTAATTAATTTTAAAATGTTTTACAAAACCGGTTTTAATAGGTGGCCGATCACACCTAGCTAAAAAAGATTGGTGGCGACTCTATGTCTTTTTCAAGGTCATTTTCAAAACCTTCATTTTTCAAAAGGAATTAAATCGACTTTTCCTCAGTTTTTTTTTAATGTCACGCTTAACGAATATAAATTCTTGCCATGAGACTTGTTATTTTTAGGTTACGATAGCTTGGCGACTCCACTGGGGACATTTAGAGAGTCAAGCTTAGAATTAGTTATGTGTTATCAAAGTCTCGATTTTGTTGGTTTTTATTTGGTATTTAATTTTAATTCCCATATTTTTCAATAATAAGGAGAGTTTTGAAAATAATAAAATGTTTTTAAATATGTCCATGTGCATACATATTAGTATTGTTCTCTGGTTATTTTGGTTGCGTACAGTTATTCTATGCTTAATTGATGCTTTACATTGTTTAATCTCGTTGGGGCATTTAGAACAAGGGGTGTAGAATAGGTGGTGAAAAGGTTTGTTATTTCTCCTCACACACTACACATGCATTTGCATATCATGAGCCCTATACCCGGGTTCCGTCCTTTTAGGTGGGAGCAAAGTAACTAAGCCTTCGTGATTAACAATCCGTATGGGCTAGGGAAATATACTCTAACGAATTGAACCTGCTTTTATTAGGGTACCTTACTAGCCTTCACCGACGACAGTGAGGAGCAATTCAGGGCCTTTAGAATCGAGTCACCCTCATACAGTGAACCTAGGCGAAGCCATGCCGAATTTCCGTTAGATGCACCGAAGTTAGAAACACTTGGAGGAATGCTTCTGATCTTTTACCATGTATCTCTACATTCTGAATAAGCATTGTAGATTGGGCAACGATGTACGTACATCGCCCATAATAAGAATAAATACCCCGCCCCCAAGGTCATGATGCCTAAATGGGTGGATACTGTTGGAGAAAATGTTCACTAACATTTTGAAATTGAAAATATAAAAAATTTTAAAACATTTTGCATTTTGCACATTTCATGCATATATGAAAAGAGCATGTATATTCATGGTTGTATTTTTGATCTCATTCTTTGCAATAAACAGTTGGTAATAATAATCTCATTTGATGATTTCATAAACATTCATTGGTTGAATAAGAATTGTAGACCAGTAGTGTTGAATGAACATTTGGACATTATACCATAGTAGGATCCACTACCCCGAAATTCTTTTGAAAATAATATGATTGGTCTCATAGATTAAATTTGGAGGAAAATCTTGCATAATGAGATTTTTGAGTAATAAAAATTTGGTCCAACCAATTTTCGTGTAATCATTGATTTCTTTGTATATACCTTTGTGTTAATCCATTCATTCTTTGCATGTATCATTTGACATCATGTTACAGTCCTAACATGCATAGTCACTCATTATAGAATACATTTGTGATATACATGACCATTCTTTGTATATACCCTTGTGTTAATTTATGAATTCTTTACATATATCATATGGACATCATGTTACAATCATAGCATGCATGCTCATCCATTATAGAATACATTTATGATATGCATGATCATTATTTTCATATACCTGTGTATCAATTTATTCATTCTTTAAATGCATCATGTTGGTATTAGATTGCATCAATGGCATACATAGTCATCATAATTTCTCTGTATATGCTCATGCATTAATCATTAGTATATTCATGCATATAGGAATAGAGCATGTACATTCATAATTGTATTCTTGATCTCATGGTAATAATGTCAATTTCATTTGCATGAAAGGGGTTCGAGATATGAGGAATAAATCGGAGGAACGATTGGGTGCTTTAGAATGCAATCAAGAGGAGTTTGGACGTGAAATCCAGGATGTGAAAGAACAACTCGCTAAATTGATGAAAATGGTTGAGGATATGGGTAAGAGTAAGGGGGAACTTTCTCAGGGCTCTGCATCACCTTCGGATCAACCAAAACCATTAGGTCCAGAACATAAAATCCTTGCTGGATCCTGCGCCCTGATGAAATTGTGGACAAAATCATAGAAATGATTAAACCCGAGAGCTTGATACCAAAGATAGAAACCTCGGATCTTGTACCATACCTGCAAACTGTTCTAGGTCCAAACCAGTATCCCCACCCTACTATGGTCCAATCTTCCACTGGGATGACCACTACGGGATTCCTGAATCCTATTCCATCACCACTGATTGGCAGTTCGTATTGCTTCCCTCATTAATCACCTTATCAAGCATCGGGATAAGAACCTTGAACTATGTACAACCTCCAAGGGTCCCATGTCCAAATCCATACCCTTACCATGTTGTTCCGCCACCTCTCCATGTAAACACTTCGGTATGAACCTTAGTGCCACCACCGAGTGCCCCAACTCCTAGGCCGTGTGTGACTAAGAAACAACCCAAGAACAAGACTCGAGAGCAGTATGATCCTATTCCAATCAACTACCAGGAGCTTCTCCCTATATTGGTACAAGATCACATGGTTGCCTATGTCCTGTTGAAACCCTTGTTACCACAGTATCCCAAGTGGTACAACCTAAGTGCAAGATGTGATTATCATTGCGGAATTGCTGGGCATAGCATTGAAGACTGTATAGCCTTCAAAAGGAAAGTGTAGTCTCTTATAGAGGTCAAGTGGATCGATCCAACGACACTAATTGATAGAAGGCTGGAAAAGGGTAATTAGGAGTGGAGATTTACGGTAATGATGTAGAAAGACTTCGATCTGATATGATGTAATAGGATTTCACTTTTTCAGTAGCTGGCTCTTATAGCCTTAGGATGCTAGAAAAAATAAAGTGCTTGTAAAGACAATGTTAACCACTACTCAGATTTTGTAAACATGGTTTATACCATTGTGAACGTTGATATATGAATGAATTGGTTGTGCTTCAAATTAATGAGATGTTGATGATTAAGTTCCTCCGATTCTTATTTTCTCCGTGATATCTTCCCTTTTGCATTTTGCATCCGATCAATTATTTGTCATACCATACATTCATACATGCATCTTGGTAGCATCAGGTCGTATTTATGACAAACACAGTCAGCATGATTTTTCTATATATGTTCATGCACTAATTTGCTTATTACATATATCATGCTAGCATTAGGTCGCATTCATAACACACATGGTTAGCATGAGTTTCTTTGTATATACTCTGTGTCAATCATTCATTGATTACATGCATCATATTTGACATCATGTTGCATTCATAGTGTATATGATCATCCATTGGGAAATACACTGAAATATACATAGTCATTCATTACATATATCCATATGTTGTTGTTTATTCTTTGCTTGTATCATGTTGGCATCGTGATTGCATTTATTACATACATGGTCAGCATGTCTCCACTGTTTATGTCCGTACATCACATTGTTTATGTTTCACGAGCATCAAATTGCATTCATGGCTCATTAATCACGATACGCATTTGAAGGGATAAAATGAAAGTTGGCTTGGCTTTAGGAGTCTTTGAAAGAATTTCCATTTCAAATCAGAGGTATAAGAAGTATTGAGTACCTTTTCAATACTGGCTAGTGCTATGGAGAATGAACAAGTTGCTCGAATGGAAAAAATGGAAAGGGAACAGAAAGAATTGCGAGAACAACTAGCAAAGTCTCAAGCAGAATCTAAAGATCAGATGACTAAATTGATGGAGCTAATGTCCACCGTAATCAAGGGATACACTGAAAATTTGGCCACCAAAGAAGGGTTAGAGGCACAAAAGATTCAGAATAAGGTCGTAATGATGGATGCCCATAACACAGTTAACCCCGTCAATATCTTAAATTTAGATGATCAACTGAAAAGGCAAAGTTGAAAATGGTTGCAGTAAATGAGGTAGAGTTGGCAGGTTCCCAAGGGAAATATCAGTTGCTAGATGAAAGGCTCCGGGCAGTAGAAAATACAGACGTATTCGAGAGTGTGGATGCAAAAGAACGATGCTTGGTCCTCGATTTAGTCATTTCTCCTAAATACAAGGTCCCTGACTTTGTGAAATATGACGGGACGACTGATCCGTCAGCCCACATCACTATGTTCTACCGAAAGATGACAAGTCATATAGATAATGATAAGTTTCTGATTCATTACTTTCAGGATAGCCTCAGCGGGTCCGCAATTAGGTGGTATAGTCAGTTGAGCAAGGATCAGATTCGCTCTTGGAATGATTTGGCCAGGGCTTCTCTAAACCAGTACAAGCATATGACCGACATGACACTTGATCATCTCACCTTGCAAAATATGGAGGAAAGAGCTACTGAGAGCTTCAAAAAGTATGCTCAGAGGTGAAGGAACATGTCCACCTAAGTACAACCACTTTTGACACAAAAAGAAATCACCGTCCTTTTTGTGAGTACACTAAGGGCCCCGTACTATGACAGACTCGTTGACAATGCCTCGAAAAATTTTGCGGATATGGTAATCTCAAGGGAGATGATTGAAAATGCTATCAAAAATGGGAAACTTGAAGGAGAAGGAACATCCAATGCCGAGAGAAATAAGGCACCTAGAAAGAAAGAGGAAGATGTCCAAGCTATAGGAGATTTCGTACCATATTCCCAATTTCCCTCATACCAATCATGTTACCCTACTAAGGTATCTCCAAGTCTTTATCCTTACCTACCAACCCAAGCACCTAATCCTATACCAGTTCTTGCAACAGGGCCTGCTTCCAGAAAACGACCGCGAGATAACCAAGAATGAATTCCAATCCCAATCCCTGACCTGCTGCCATTACTAATAAAGAATCAGTACCTTACCCCGATACCTTTGAAAATAGCTCTGAATCCATCAGCAAAGAGTTATGACCCTGATAGCAAGTGTGATTATCACCTAGGGGTAGTTGGGTATTCAACTGAAAAATGCAGACAACTGAAGGGAATGATTGAAAGTCTTATCCGTGATGGTATTTTGACACCGGAGCTTATCAATTAGTGGAAGGCCTCTTTGCCGTAAATCAGTTTCTTTCAAGGTTTTAGAAGGAGAATTACTACATTTGAAAGATGTCAATAGAAGCATTTTGATGCATGTAGTTTCAGACTTTAGGATGAAAACACTTGTCTCATGTCGACATTCATATGAATTAAATGAATTTTGAATTTTAAATAACAATAATTTGAATTTGCAAAAATAGGCATTTAATAATGGATAGTCTCGAGAATATTGATGATCATTGTTACAAATGACCCAATACCTTATTCCCTCTCTTTTGGGCTTTCCGATGCCTAAATGCCTTGAATTGAGACCATTTGGAAAACCTAATGCTTCAAGGAATATAAATGATTGAACTTCATAAAACCATTGTCATCACAGAATAAGCAAAAATGTAGATTTTAGTCTAGGCTATGAACAGAGGAACGAACTTTTTGAAAATTTTTCAAACTCCTTGAAATTCAAACAAATGAGACATTCTTTCAAGAATTTAGATCATGATAATTTGGTGTGTCAAGATTGTGCTAAAACCATTCATGCCTTTACCAATAACCACAAAAACTAATTGCCCAAATATCACTTCATGATTGACACCCTGGGGCACAATGATTAAACTAGATTATCCCATTTCCCAGAAAACCCGTTTTTGGGTCATGTTTTCCTTATCTCTTCAAAGAACTCAGATTTGAAACTCAGCCTTTTCAAAATAGACCTAGACTTGCTATGTTCCTCGTTGATACAATTTCCCAAAGTTGATCAAATTGGGGCATCATATGTGGAAATGATGGTTATATGGTGAAAAAAGATGGGACTAACGAATGAATCAGTGGGGCATGCGACAAATAAAAAAAGAAAAAAAAGAGAAAGAAAAATTGTGATATCATGCATATGAGAATTCAGATGATTTCAAAGTGCAAAATGAAATTCTGATTATCTATTTCCCCTGGAGATTGCTTTTCAATGAGAATATTCTTGCTTGATATGATAAATGACCATCTTTCATATCCCTCTCACAAAGAGAAAATTATCCTTAGTCACCCCTTTTGAGTCGAAAGAATTCTTTCTTCTTTAAACCCTGATCAAGGATCACCCTCTACACTAGAGGGCAAATGCGAGGAAGGATCGCTGAGAAATGAGTCCTAACTCAAAGGCAGATACAAAGCAAATTAAGCCCCAAATGAATATTGCGCTCACTCTGTCAAAATGAAAAGGAAAAAATGGCAAAATGGAAGCCAAGAACAAAACAAAAGAAAAACACACAAAAAAAGTGTGTGAAAAAGTATGGCAAATGAAATCCAAAAGCAAAGAAGAAAAAAAGCAAAAGTAAAAAGGAAAGAAATGTCCAAGAAGGGACAAATGCTTCAAAGGGAATCCTCAAGAAATGATCCCTGATCTGTGATGCACCCAAAAGAGTGTATCTTATTTAACCTTGCACTAAAAAGATCAATTGTAAGTATAATAATTAGCAAGGGTCGAGTCCTCAGGGATTGGGTTTTAATCTATGAGTTATTAGTTTATAACTTACGTTCAAAGAAAACAATAAAAGAAAAGGGGTTTTTGAAGCCAGATTTAAACTAAAGTAAATAATAAGAATAAGATGCAAGGCGGTAAAACCAGCCAATAAAAATATATATACTAAATTAGGCGGTATAACCAGCCAATAAAAATATATATACTAAACTAGGCGGTATAACCAGCCAATAAAAATAAAACAAAGTTAATATACAAATTAGGCGGTATAACCAGCCAATAAATATACTTTTAAAAATAAGCAAACTAGAAAAGTAAGAAAACAAGTAAGTAAGAAGAATCAAATATGAAAAATATGGTTAAGGTTTCATTCTCCACCACTAGACATCATTAAGAATCAATTTCAGATCTATCAATATCAACCAACTATCAAAGTTAACAACCGTAGATAACAACAAGCTCTGTTATCCCAATCTTTCCTTAGTTTGTCGTTAAATAGAACAAGCTCTCTATTTAATCTCTAACCATTAAACAACCTAGAATAAGCTCTCTAAATTCAATTTAATGGTAGCTTTATGATGAGAAAGATAGGTTGATCTAAGCAACAAACACATAAGCTCGGATTGTTCAACTTAGGTTATGTTCCACTTTGCAATTATTGAAAACTTGACCATAATCATTAATCACAAATTGCCACTTATGAATAGGAAATCAAGACAATTACACGGATCAAGACTCCTAAACTAGCAATAGATAATTATCAAGATCTATCTAGTTGTACACCTAAACAAATCAAGACAACATCATGAACAATTCTTGTAGAAGAACATAAGCAACTTTGATAGAAAATTAATGATAGATAGAATCTGAAAATCAATTATAAAACATGTCTAGGGCTTTGAAATCACCCTTAACCAAATAGAAGTTTAGCCTAGCATAGGCATTGTAAACATAAACATAAAATTAAAGAAAATCTAAGAAGAAAATAAAAGAAAGAAAGAAGAAGAGGAAGAATATTAATTATCCAACCTCTTGCTCTCTCTAAAGAAAAAGAAAACTAGAGAAAAGAAAGAAGAAGAAAACTTAGAGAATTTTATTAAAATGGCTAATATCCTACCTATGTACAATATGATCCTCTACAATCATCCAAGGCCCTCTATTTATACACATTTTGGAGGGCTAAATGACAAGAGACAAGCTTTACAAATTTCAAAGGTAGGTATAATAGGTGGGTGAATTTTTCTAACAATTTTCGTCATATTGTATGACAATTTTGATCAGCCAACTTGATGGTCGATTTCGTCAATGTTGGAGGCCTGATCTGATCACATGGTCTTCTAGAAAAAGGTTCCCCTATCAGTTACGGATCCATAGCCGTTGGAATCAGCTCATTTTCTGATGTGGATAAGCAGATATGGGCAAAATACGAAAACAGGTCAGCACAGACGTCATTGCACATCAGCCAACTTGATGGTGGATTTCGCTAGGGAAAACGACTCCGTTTCAAGAAGTGTAAAACATGAAAAAGATAGATATGCCTCTTAGCTTTGCACGGCTACAAATTTCAGCCTTATTGCTTCAGTGAAACTCCAGATATAGCTGATATGGAAAAAGGTGTCGGAATTGGAACTGAACTGGATTTGCCCTTAATTCTAGTAATCTGAAATCACTCAAAGAAACTTGTGAAAAACACCAAATTACATAAAAATATAAAAGATCATAAACACAATTAGACTAAACAATAATAACTCGTATTTGACACAAAACAATAATAAAACATAACTAAAAACTATATAATTATACGAGTTATCACACCCCCACACTTAGCTTTTTGCTAGTCCTCGAGCAAAATCAAATAAAAATAAAATAAGAAAATCTAATCTAATCCACTTTCGTAGGAAATCACGGTGGCACTTAGCATGTGACACAAGCCTTTAAACCCCTAGGTGTCCCTAGTGGACGAGTTTAGTCTCGTGAGGGTTTACTAGAACGATACCCACAAACATTGAAAAACTAAAATATAAATAAACTACATATACTAAAAATATTTATTCCTAATCCTTTCAATACAAATTAGAGACAATCTTTGAACAAGTCTTATAAACTAATCAATAGCTTAAAGAATTTCACAAAAAATCATGCTTGAATGTAAATTGTTTGAGTTAAGCCAATATTAACATAACATATTTCAATCAAAATAGTGCATATTCAAACTTAATCTCAACTACTCACATGGGATACCCTCATGATTTTCACTCTTTAAAGTAGTGGTGAAGTGTTTACACTCAATCAATCTCATGAAAACAGTTCTACCTTATTCTTGCTTGTCCACCTATTCTCCACTATTTAGATCATACAACTTCATGAATCAAGAGGTCTTTAATCAAGGTTGTAATGGGGCCAAGGGGTTTGTAATGTGGTTGAAGAACAAAAGGATAAAGATATCACAAAGGTTCCAAAGAGTTCATAAAGTTTAGAGACATAAAAAGATCATACAAATAAAACTTCTCAAAACTCTTATAAAGCACATAATAACATAGGCTAAATATTCATGTTGAGCCTTTGCATCATTCTAACCAACTTTGTAACATCTTTTTTTTTTTACTTTAACTAGAAGTTCAAGAGAAGTTTTTTTTTTTTTAATATGGGAATGTATTTGACAATGATCTCTTTCTTTTTCTCTTAACTTTTTTCTTTCTTTTCCCCCCACACTTATTTCTTGTTTCTAACCCAAATTTTCAATAAATCTTCCTTGTCTTTGCAACTTGTCTCAAAACATGCTAATTCATCTTTGGAACAAAGGTAAAGATATAAGTATATTTAGGTTAGGGACAAGTTATGGTTACCAAAGAGATAGCTTATTCAATGTAGGCTCAAATTGGTTCACTAAGGGTGTGTTCTCTTGGAATATTAATAATGGATGGCTGTTTGGCTCTGGTTATAATCCTAATGGCTCTATCATATTCATGTTGTCACATGTATCAATATAGTCTCAAACGGTTTAAAGCAAGTTCTAGAGAATCATGTAATCATAAGAGCACTCAAGAAAGAAATTAGATGATTTGTATAATGCATCAATCATTATAGGCTCAAAAACTCACAAGGATGATTATACAAGTCAGATTAAGTCTAAACATGCTTCTTTCTCAATCAACATATCATATTAACATTGGCTCATAAAAACGTTGACATCAAGCTCAATTCTCATGAAAATCTTCTCACTAATAAATCTGTTTTAGACTTATGCAATTCATATCTCATCATTGTATTAAAAAGGAACTAAAACTCAAAAAAAATAATAATAATAATAATAAAGACTCATAAAAAAAAATAGTAGACAAAATAAAAGAAATCCTAAATCATTCCCCCCACACTTAATTCTTACATTGTCCTCAATGTAAGTCTATTAACCCAAATGAAAGAATCATGTGTAAGAGAAAAGAACTAATAACATAAGAATAGGAAAAGGTAAGATTCAAAACAAAACAAACTCATGCAACCTGAATAATCTTAAAATACTAAACAAAAATTAACAAGTAAACATAAAAAGATTAAAATCAAACTGACAAGGTATGTCTCAAGTCTCCCTTACTCAGACCTTGTTCAGAATGAATACTTCTAAATTGCTTAAAACACAACAAACTTTTTTTTTTTTTTTTTGAAAAGAAGAAATCAAACTGACAAGGTATGTCTCAAGTCTCCCTTGAACAGAATGAATACTTCTAAATTGCTTAAAACACAACAAACTTTTTTTTTTTTTTTAAGATTAGCAAAATATGTCCCTTACCCCCTACTAAAATATGACGTTGTCCCCAATGTCAAATTTTAAAGGTAGAATTTAGGAGATATTACCTGCAGAGGTTGCTAACCACTTATTATAACTGAGACACAACAAGCAAAATGTTAGATAATGTCACAAAGACAAAGTGCAATCCACTCCTTGCTCGTCCATATCTCTTTTTCTTTTTCCGAGCTTTTGCGAAACAACCGTAGCAGATAAACACTCATAAGCTTGGAGCTTTTTGAGTAAATCTTCAATGGTTGTAGCAGAAATTATGGTTCTCCTTGCTTCTGAAAACATGAATCCATTATCCACAGCATTATCTAAATATGAAAGCAAATTACTAAAATAACCATTAATATTAAGCAAACCAATGGGTTTCTTATTTGTGACCAAAGATGACCAAGAAGCCACGCAAGCTATTTCTTCCAATGTACCCAGACCTCCTGGTAAAGCAATGAATGCATCAGCAGAATGGTACATGATTGTTATCCGTTCAGGGATACTCCAGACTTGTATTTCCTTACCCAAGGTAGGTCCACAAAAATCTGTGAATAGTTTTGGCACGATTCCTAGAACTGGACTTCCTCCGGCGTGTGCTGCTGTAGCGACTGCTCCCATTAAACCCGTACTACCACCTCCATAAATCAACTGGATCTTTTGTTGGGCAAGTATTACTCCAACTCTTATGGCTTCATCAGCAAATATGTTATTTTTCCCTGGATAAGCACCTCCAAAGACACAAATTTTTTTTATGCGCTGGGACGAAGTACCTTCCATTTTTTTTTTCGAGTGCCTGAAAGAGAATGAGTACATGGTGTAATATATAGAGGACTCAGTAGTGAATCAGACAAGAGTAATAATGTCGCCGAAAGTATATTTGACCTGTCAGAAGAAAATGTTAACCTAACAAAAGATTTTTGCGTGATTTCAAGAAGAAAATCAAAAAGAGAAGAAAAATCAACCGTAAAAGATCAATAAAAAAAACGAGAATAATTAAACAAATCGAACAACACGTAAATTAAACCAAAATAAAGTTATTGCAAATCAAACCAAAAGCTGAGAAATCATTTATTGTAGTTGTGATTGTGGCTCACATCTTCCTTTGGTTTTACGTCCAGAAACGGCTTAAACGCCTTCTATGAGTCGAGGATATGTTTCCCATCCAGTCTTCTTACAAGCTGGCAAACAGGGTCTTTTAACATCAGATTCCCAAGATGTTGCCATTCCCTTTGGAATTGCGGCCATAAATCAAGAATTTCTCTTTGTACGTCTCCACTAGGATGCGTCTCAAGAGAAAGTTGGATATTACCCAAATTCTCCTTACTCAGTCCATCCTTAATGAATTCAATTTTATCATCTCGATTAGAGGACGGAATCCCAATAGAACGACATTTACCGTTACACGTCCATCGTGCACATTTGTGGCAGTTTGAACTCATGCGCTTTGCTCGTCGCTTCTTTGCAAAAGTGCTTCTACCTGTACCTGGTAAATGCAAAACAGGAAGATATTCATCTTCACGTACCTTGGCTTCAATTATCCAACGTATGTCTTCAGGAATCCCTTTGTGCATAAGCATTCTTAATCTTTCAAATCGAACTTGGTAAAGCTTCAGTAAAATATTTCGAGGAAAAGGAGGAAATCGTTTCTGCAATCTTGTGAGAATATCATCCATCCTGAAAAAAAATGAAAAAAATTGAAAGAGAAATTGGAAGAGAAATTTATATACAATATCAGTTTTGTGGGTAGCTGATGGAACCGACTTAAATAATCACAGAGTACCGTTATCCGTCGTTTAACCGGGGTTAAAAAATTATATTTACATCTAGTTATTTTCAAAACAAGGATCAGAAAGAAAAACAACATAAAAAGACTCAAAAACAAAACACTCTAAATAAAATCCTAATTTCTTTCCCCCACACATAATTCTTACATTGTCATTAATGTAATGCTATTAATCCCAAATGAAAGAATCGTGTGTAAGTGAAAAGAACTAATAAACAAAATAAACTTATGCAGCCTAAATGAACTTAGAAACACTAAACACAATTAGCAAAGAAACATAAGAAAAAGATAAAGAAAAATAGAGCAAATCTGAGGATGGCAGTTTGGCAATGCTTTCACTAATTAGGCTGCCTCCCCCAATTAGCACTTGATTTAGTGTTTTGAACCTAACCAACACCCCTTCTTGGCATTTTAGGCTTGTCAGGCTCATACATGAAATTTCCCAAATTTATGCGTTTGAGAGGAAGCTTTCTTTGCACAACAGTGGATGCATTCTCCATTACAAGTATTATTCCATCATCCTTTGTGGTGCATATGTCATCGAGGAATGGAGCATATTTTGATACTTGTTGAATGACCTCCACAAACAAGTTGTTTAAGGTTTCCGGCATGTGTTGTTCATGTTCTTCCTCCTTGAACTTTGCAAATCTACTAGGAAAAGGTGGAGAAGAAACATTAGTAAAAAGTGAAACCTTAAACGTTACCTCAGGTGCCGAAATACTCTTATTTGGATCTTTGGCTTCATTATCCTCAAGAATAGAATCCATCTCTAATTTTGTTTCATCCTCATCTTGTTCCTCATTCTTCCAGGTCACAATAGTAGCATTCTCCTTTGGGTTAACCATCGTTTGGGCTGGGAGTTCTTCAGATCTTTGTGCTACCCATCCCACCATACTACTAGCCAATTGGCTCATTTGCTTTTCCAAACTCTGGATGTTTGCCCTTGTTTCCTGTTGAAATTGCAAAGAATCAGTAACAAGAGAATAGACAAGATCTTCTAAAGAAGTACCTGAGTTTTGAGTCATATGTGGTGGTTGAAAAAGATCTGGTTCTTGAGACCATGATTGATTGAAGCTAGATGGATGAGTGTAATTGGCATAAGGATCTACTTCTTGGTAATTTTTCGAGTAGCCATAATTAGTATGATCCCACCATCCCTCATGGTAAGTGTTTGAGTAATGATCATACAGTTGGTCTTGGAACAGTTGATGGCCTTGACATCCTCCCATGGCCAATTGTTGAACTGGGTAGGTGAGATTGGCTTGTTCATTTTCCATGTTCATGTATGCCACCAACTCTTCAAGTGTTAGATTGCTCAATTCCATCATTTTTTTTAATTTTTTAATTTTATTTTTTTTTCAAAATTTGATAAGAAAAACTCGTATGTACCAGAAAATAAAACTCATTAGAACTGAAAATAAGAATAAACCAAGTAACAAATAAACTAAAGAAAACAATCCCCGGCAACGGCGCCAAAAATTTGATGCACCCAAAAGAGTGTATCTTATTTAACCTTGCACTAAAAAGATCAATTGTAAGTATAATGATTAGCAAGGGTCGAGTCCTCAGGGATTGGGTTTTAATCTATGAGTTATTAGTTTATAACTTACGTTCAAAGAAAACAATAAAAGAAAAGGGGTTTTTGAAGCCAGATTTAAACTAAAGTAAATAATAAGAATAAGATGCAAGGCGGTAAAACCAGCCAATAAAAATATATATACTAAATTAGGCGGTATAACCAGCCAATAAAAATATATATACTAAACTAGGCGGTATAACCAGCCAATAAAAATAAAACAAAGTTAATATACAAATTAGGCGGTATAACCAGCCAATAAATATACTTTTAAAAATAAGCAAACTAGAAAAGTAAGAAAACAAGTAAGTAAGAAGAATCAAATATGAAAAATATGGTTAAGGTTTCATTCTCCACCACTAGACATCATTAAGAATCAATTTCAGATCTATCAATATCAACCAACTATCAAAGTTAACAACCGTAGATAACAACAAGCTCTGTTATCCCAATCTTTCCTTAGTTTCTCGTTAAATAGAACAAGCTCTCTATTTAATCTCTAACCATTAAACAACCTAGAATAAGCTCTCTAAATTCAATTTAATGGCAGCTTTATGATGAGAAAGATAGGTTGATCTAAGCAACAAACACATAAGCTCGGATTGTTCAACTTAGGTTATGTTCCACTTTGCAATTATTGAAAACTTGACCATAATCATTAATCACAAATTGCCACTTATGAATAGGAAATCAAGACAATTACACGGATCAAGACTCCTAAACTAGCAATAGATAATTATCAAGATCTATCTAGTTGTACACCTAAACAAATCAAGACAACATCATGAACAATTCTTGTAGAAGAACATAAGCAACTTTGATAGAAAATTAATGATAGATAGAATCTGAAAATCAATTATAAAACATGTCTAGGGCTTTGAAATCACCCTTAACCAAATAGAAGTTTAGCCTAGCATAGGCATTGTAAACATAAACATAAAATTAAAGAAAATCTAAGAAGAAAATAAAAGAAAGAAAGAAGAAGAGGAAGAATATTAATTATCCAACCTCTTGCTCTCTCTAAAGAAAAAGAAAACTAGAGAAAAGAAAGAAAACTAGAGAAAAGAAAGAAGAAGAAAACTTAGAGAATTTTATTAAAATGGCTAATATCCTACCTATGTACAATATGATCCTCTACAATCATCCAAGGCCCTATATTTATACACATTTTGGAGGGCTAAATGACAAGAGACAAGCTTTACAAATTTCAAAGGTAGGTATAATAGGTGGGTGAATTTTTCTAACAATTTTCGTCATATTGTATGACAATTTTGATCAGCCAACTTGATGGTCGATTTCATCAATGTTGGAGGCCTGATCTGATCACATGGTCTTCTAGAAAAAGGTTCCCCTTTCAGTTACGGATCCATAGCCGTTGGAATCAGCTCATTTGCTGATGTGGATAAGCAGATATGGGCAAAATACGAAAACAGGTCAGCACAGACGTCATTGCACATCAGCCAACTTGATGGTGGATTTCGCTAGGGAAAACGACTCCGTTTCAAGAAGTGTAAAACATGAAAAAGATAGATATGCCTCTTAGCTTTGCACGGCTACAAATTTCAGCCTTATTTCTTTAGTGAAACTCCAGATATAGCTGATATGGCAAAAGGTGTCGGAACTGGAACTGAACTGGATTTGCCCTTAATTCTAGTAATCTGAAATCACTCAAAGAAACTTGTGAAAAACACCAAATTACATAAAAATATAAAAGATCATAAACACAATTAGACTAAACAATAATAACTCGTATTTGACACAAAACAATAATAAAACATAACTAAAAACTATATAATTATACGAGTTATCAATCTGATTACCCTCAAACACAAATTTTGGGCTTATTTATCCTTTCTTTCTGAACCTCGAACCATGGCCTACATTACGTGCTCTCAAGCATGAATATTTAATTTGAAGGGTTTTTCCTCAGATTTTATCCCATCTCATCGAATTATCATTTCACTAAAGAATAGTTTAGAATTCTCAAGTGCATGGTAGAACAACACAAAAAAAGTGGGGGAGAAAGAAAAAATGGAAAGAATGGGACTCTAAGGCGAAAACCCAAAAATGGACGGTCTAGAGTAAAATGGAATTTTAGATGCCATCTATGTTAGTACCGATACCACAAAAGAGAAGGTCATTTAGAAGAAGTGGTCATCGAGGAACATCTACGAATTCTTGAACCTCCTAAATTGTCAGCTCTATTCGGAGGATTGACTTCAAAAACTGAGATTTTTTCCTCCAATATTAAACTTTCTAGTTTAAATATCCCAGCCAATCTTGACGCTTGTCAAAATGCCTTGATATGAAAACTAAAAGAATGTTGAATTTGTTTGATTCTCAATGAATTCATGATTTATAAAACCTGTTCCATTTGTGAGCCTAGAAGGGACATACATTTTTGCTATGAAATTTTCTTTGATCAACCAAAATCCTGTTATACCAAGCCTTGCCAATCCCAGTTGAAAAAAACCCAAATTGACACTTAGAGAAATTTTTAACAATGATCATCAATCTTCAAAAGATTTGTAGATCACACATTGTGGGGTTAATATTCTTGTTCAGAAGTTTTCAAAATGAGAAAATAAATAAAGATTTTTTTTTTGAAATACCCATTTTTGATGTTGACATGAGATAAGGGTTTTTTCTAACCCAAAGGTGTGGAACTACTAGGGTTAATCTTGGTTTCCAAATATGAGAAGAAGAAATAGAACCCGGCCAGCAGACTTCTATCAATAAGAGTTGGAAAACTGTTGGGGCAAAGGAAATAGCCAAAGATTGAAAAATAAATTGAAGTTATACTCTGATTTGAAGAGGAAAAATGATTTGGAAAGGCTAAGCTACAGTTTAGAAAAATGATCAGGGGCATTTGCATCTTTTCATGAAGCGTTTGCATCATTATCGATCTTTGCATTTGCATCATGTAGAAGCATTATGCACGTTGTCAAATCCTTGCATTTGCATCATTTAGAAGCATTTGCATAATGTCAATCTTTGCATCTGCACCATTCCATGAAGTAGTTGCGTTAACATCAATTTTCGCATTTGCATCATATAGAAGCATTTGCACATTGTTGACCTTTGCATTTGCATCCTTCTGTGAAGTAATTGCGTTATTTGAGGATCATTTGCATGTACACCATGAAACATCTGCATCTTATCCAACATTTGCATCAACATCAAGAAACATTTGCGTCAATTCAAAACATTTACATTTGCAATATGAGGTATATGCATCATTTGCACCAGCATCAAAAAGCATTCGCATCTGCTCAAAATTTTCAGGTTAATTTTCAACAATTCTTCAAAGATTATTTTTAAGACCTCCGAGCATCAATTTTTCAAATCATAGATAAGACCTCCGGGCATCATTTTTAAAGTTGCATACAGCGCAGTTTTTAAAACCATAGATCAGACCTTCGGGCACCATTTTTTAAAGACCTTCAGGCATCAATTTTTCAAATCATAGATAAGACCTCTGGGCATCATTTTTAAAGTTGCATACAGCGCATTTTCCAAATCACGGATAAGTCCTCCGGGCACCATTCTTAAAACCTCCGAGCATCATTTTTAAAGTCGCATACAGCGTATTTTTTTTTTCAAATCACGGGTAAGGCCTTCGGGCACCATTCTTAAGACCTCCGGGCATCATTTTTAAAGTTGCATACAGCGCATTTTTTTCTAAAACATGGGTAAGGCCTCCGGGCACCATTCTTAAGACCTATGAGCATCATTTTTAAAGTCGCATACAGCGTATTTTTCCAAATCACGGATAAGGCTTCCGGGCACCATTCTTAAGACCTCCGGGCATCATTTTTAAGGTCGCATACAGCGCATTTTTTCCAAATCACAGGTAAGGCCTCCGGGCACCATTCTTAAGACCTCCGGGCATAGTTTTTCCAAATCACGGGTATAAGGCCTCCGGGCACCATTCTTAAGACCTTCGGGCATCATTTTAAAGTCGCATACAGAGTATTTTTCCAAATCACGGGTAAGGCCTCCGGGCACCATTCTTAAGACCCTCGGGCATCATTTTAAATTTGCATACAACGCATTTTTTCAAATCACGGGTAAGGTCTCCTGGCACAATTTTTTACTTTTCAAATCGAACTCATTTCCTTAAAATGGGTAGAGCCTTGATTAGTCAGGGAACTCAACTTAAGGACAAAATCTTTAATTTACAACTTTTTCAACAAAAAAAAAATGATGATGAAAAAATGAAAAATGATGAATGAAAACCCCTTACTTTTTCTCTTCACATGTGATTTAACTAACCAGATAAAATTAGTGTTTGTTTATCTTTGCCTGATTCCTGATTCTCAGCAATAGTAAAAGAGGGGCAGCTATAGACACCTAATTTTGTCCGGACCACTAAAACAGGTATGTTTTCTTCCTCAATTGATGTTTAAGAATGCAAAGAGGCTTTTCTCATCCTGCAGGTGGTACTCCGTGACTTAGTCTAAGAAGGCAAGCATAAAAAGTCAAACTTGAAAAAGTCAAGTTCGAAAAAGTCAACCCCAAAAAGTCAACTACTAAAAAAGTCAACCCACTTTCACAATCAAGATTTGAAGTTCAATTGAAAAATGGTGAAATAATTTTGATAATCCGAGGTCTACATTGAAAGATATGGAGCTCAGAAGTTGGGTTATGGAGATTCAGTAAAAAGGAAACCCTAGTTCAAAAAATTTGGGGAAAAATGTTTAAACGATCAAATTGGCCAAAATTGAAGGTTTCAAATGAAAGATAAGCACTGACTACGGGTAATGGAGAGGCTACTTGGAAGAAAAACTTAAGGAAAAGTCAATTCGGAAGAAAACCGAGAATTAGGGTTTTTGTTGGATTTTGGTGAAATTAGAAAAATTACAGAAATGGCCCGATTCGGTAAAACTAAAGCCTCTAATTGATGAGGAGTGAGTAAACAAGGATAGCCCAAGGCTCAGTTTGAAGTAATTCTGAGAAAATAGCTGACTGGAGGAAAAACGGAAAAACGAGGAGATTCCCGATACTGAAAAGAGGAAAAATCAAAACGGAAGGGAATTCGATCATAAAAATTGGGCGTTTTCGGACCAACTACAATTCAATATATGAAAAAGGCCCAGAAAAAGAAAATATAAAAATCGGACTTGTTTTAAGCAAGACCGAGCTTCGGAGGCAAAAGGGCAAAATTAGAAATTTTGGGAAAAATAGCAAATGAGCTCCAAAAAATCTGAAAATTTGCAGATCTCATTCTTAAATCATTTCAGAGAGATTGGAGAAATAAAATCTGGATTCGGAGTTCGTTTACAAAATGGCCAAATCCCGGGCCCACTATATAGAAATTGAAAAAGATAAATCCCGAAAAAATAGCAAACGAGTTCCAAAAATTCTGAAAATTTGCATATCACATTATTAAATTATTTGGAGGATATCTGCAAAATAAAATCTGGATTCGGAGTTTGTTTGCAAAATGGCCAAATTCTGGGCCCATTATGTAGAAAATCAAGCAGATAAATCCCGAAAAAAATAGCAAATGAGTTTCAAAAATTCTGAAAATTTGTAGATCTCACTTTTAATTTATTTGGAAGATATTTGAAGAAAAATATGGATTCTGAACTCGTTTAAAAATGGTGAAAGTTCGGGTGCACAAAAAGACAATTTTGGAAGAAAAAATCCAAATATTAGCAAATGGGCTCGAAAAATTCTGAAAACTTCCAGAATTTAGTTTTTTATTATTTTGGAAGTATTGAAAAAAAAAAATTTGAATTTGGAGTCCATTTGCTATTTATTTAGGTTCGAGGGTCAAAAAGGTCATTTTACCCAAGAAACCGAAAAGGGCTTTTCTTGCTTTTAAAAAAATGAAGCATGGGCTGGAAGAGGAAAGGTCAGCCGGCCAAGGCCCAATGGAGGGCAAATATTTTCTGATTTTTCATCAAAGGGCCAAGGGTGAAGAGGAAGGTAGTTATTTTTTGTGATCAAGCCTTTGAATTTGCAACACATGGACCAACGGTTGGAAAGGGATCCTATTTATGACATCTTTATGACATCATAATTCAAGGGCTGATCATTCTAATTTAATGGTGGATTTTTTTCATAGAAGGCATCTTAAGTGATAGCCATTGGATGAAAAATAACTAACTTTATTCTAGAAGCATGTGACCATTCGGCCAAGGCTAAAAGGGGGGCTGATTTCATTTTTTTCGAAAGCTTTGGAGGCTGAAGAGAGGCAGTAGCTAAGGAGAAAAAGAGAGAAAGAAAAAGGAAAAGAGAGGAGAAAAAATGAGGAAGAAAAAAAGGGTTTTAGCATTTTTCTTCTTGATTTGTAAAGCTAGAGCAAGCTAGCTATTTCTCTCATAGTTTTTTCATACTTTGTTGACATGATTTTGCTATTTTGATTGTTATTTTATTCTCTTTTATGAAATAAATTGTTTTTGAAATAAGTTCTAAGGAACTTCTATTTTGTTTTTAAAATAAGTTCTAAGGAACTTCTATTTTGTTTTTAAAGAAAATAAAAAAAACAACAAGTTTTCATCCTTGTTTCCACAATGGCCGAATGGTTTTCCTATTTTTGAGATAGTTTTATTTTGGATTTTGTTCATGAGTTTTGTTGTGGTAGGTTAGCTTACTTGTGTTAGATTAGATTGTTTGTGGTAGCTTAGATTAGATTAGATTACTTTAATCAGAACATGTAGGTTAGATTACTTGTGTTAGACAGAGAACAAGTTTTCACAGAACATGTAGGTTAGATTACTTGTGTTATAGATTACTTGTGTTAGGTTAGCCAATTTTTTTCCGTGTAGTTTTACATGTTTTGTGTCTCCAGTATTTCTTTTAGATTTTTTTGAAATTTTAAAAATAGTATAAAAAATCACGCTTTTAAATTGGACAGTAGAGTCAGATTTGAATTTGAAGGAAAATCATTTTTCTGTTTTGGCTAAGATACTTAGAGGGGGCTGAATAGGAAATTTAGCTACTGTCTTAGGGTGTTTCTAGGCCATTTTAAACTTTAAAAATGATTTTATAAACCTCGGGTTAAGGATGGTCAAGTCCGGGATTTTAGACTTAAGAAATTAGAGCCATTTTTAAAAGGGAATTCGGTCATTAATTATTTTTCATCCAATATTTTCAAAATTGTTTTCAAACAATCACAAAGTTTTTTGGCTTTAGAAAATTTAATTTGTTGTCTTTTCCTAAGATAGCCGGATATCTTTTTAGATGTACGGATTTTCTTAATTAAAGGGAAAAAAATACACTTTCATGCATTGCATTTCCCATGTCTATGCATCTTTTATAATATGTGATTCTTGCTATGATAATTTCTATGGTATTGTTATTATTTTGATTTATATTTTTTTTTTGGTGTTATGTTGTTTGTTATATGATTTTGAATATTCCATGTTATCCTATGATTTTCATTTAGTCATTTATTTTTGTCACATCATTTAGCATTTACTATGTTCATGCATTATTATTTTTATTTTCATGCATATTCCATGATAACATTGTACTATGTTACATATCATTCCATGTCTTTTCATTTAGAATATGTTATGTTACTTAGGTTATTTCATTTCATTTAGGATATTTCAGTTCATTTAGAATATGCTATGTCATTTAAATTAAATCATTTAGGTTGCATTATATTATCTAGACTTTGCTATGTCATTTTATTTATATCACACATATTCATATTCATTTTTTAAAATGTTTTAAAAAAAAAAAGATAATGATTTTCAATAAAATAAAGATATTTTTGAGTTGAAATAATTCATGAGTTCTCTGCCGGGTTTGCTGGGGAGGATATCATTAATTATTATTAGTAACGAAATATCTTCTTTAAAACGAGAATGATTCGAAAAAATTTTCAAAGTAATAAAAATTTCTATATTTTGCCACGTTTGTCGAGAAATATAGGAAAATTTTAAATTAATAAATTCTGGATCATTTTCAATAAAAATGGAATAATTTTTCTTTAAATTGGGAATTAACTTGAAATACTAAATTAAAAATCGACTTTTACCGAGACTTGAGATAACACACGATTAATACGGTACCGTTTTATACGGACGTTGTGGGGGTGCTAATCCTTCCCCACACGTAACCGAGTCTCGACCCCGCTTCTTTGATTTCTCTGGTTTAAAATGCAGACTTGAAATTGGTTTTAAAAATGTTTTAATTAATTTTAAAATGTTTTACAAAATCGGTTTTAATAGGTGGCCGATCACACCTAAAAAAGATTGGTGGTGACTCCATGTCTTTTTCAAGGTCATTTTCAAAACCTTCATTTTTCAAGAGGAATTAAGTCGACTTTTCTTCGGTTTTTTTAATGTCACGCTTAACGAATATAAAGTATTGCGATAAGACTTGTTATTTTTTAGGTTGCGACAAAAACAATATTAAAGACAAGTAAGCAATTAAGAGTCACCATTGATAGGGAAAATAATGCAAATAACCAAGTGATGTATTATGATAAAGCAAAATGTCTACCTCAATGAAAACTTATGAAGAAAAGGCACAATGCTCTGTCCAGCTTAAGTCATTAGATTACAGGGCTGTTACTTTTTCAGAGAATTGAAACCTTGCCGACTCTCACACTAGAAACCACAAGCAAAGAACAATTTGATTCACAAATGAATTTTGTGCAGCAACAGTTTTTAGAAAGTAATCTAGATGATTTACAAAATCAATCATCTCAGGTAAAAAATTTTAAAAAGTTGTTTATTTTTATTTTATAACTTATTATCATATCATATTAATTACATATGTTAACTTTTTATAGAAGGGTTTAGAGCACGATAATGAATATGGTGGGAAAAACCATTCTTCTAACTTTCCTCCTCTTTTAGGATCATGAATTCCATATTTTTTGAACTTATGCAATTGCAATTGAACCGTTCAAAAACAGAATTGACGTATATGGATCAAAGTAGTCAGTACTGTGCTGGTAAACGTACCGTTTTTCTTTTTGTATTGGTATGTATCGATACCAGTGTATTTCAACGTACCGTTCTGGGTTTACCGGTATTTTTCAAATATTTTTTCATATCTATTACTTTACTAACATTAAAATCAATCCCCTAAAGCCATGCGAGGCAAGAATTAGAGATTTTGGAGCCATGATAACTAGCCAACTAAGCAATGACATTAATCAATGTTTTGAGGGTTAATTAGGTCATTTTAATAGCCAACTAAACAATGATTTAATCAATGCTTTTTACGGTTAATTAGGTCATTTTATTGAACTAATTTAGGCCTGATTTTTAAATGATTTTGGATTTATGTAGATTTTGACATGTTTGTTTCTTCGTATCGTGTTCATGCTATTTTTCGTATCGTGTTTATGTTCGTGTTATTTTTTCGTATGTTCAAAGTATTATAAATTTATATAAATTTTTACATGTTAATAATTCGTTTTATGTAGATTTTGACACGTTTGTGTATTTGTGCTGTGTTCATGTTATTTTTTGTGTCGTGTCGTATTTTATTATTTTTTTTCATGTGTTCGTGTCGTGTTTCAATTCATTCAAATATTTTGTATAGTTTGTCATGGTGACTCAATATAAAGAAAATTTTGCATGTTCGTGTCATGTCCCAATTCATCCCATATTTTACATAATTTGTCATAATGATTCAATTTAGAGAGAATTGTATGTTCGTATCATGTTCGTGTTATTTTATCGTGTGTTTAAAATATTATAAATTTATTACACGTCAATAATTCATTTATGTAAATTTTGACACTTTCGTGTATTTGTGTCATGCTCATGTTATTTTTCATTTCGTGTTTTGATTATTTTTTTTTCATGTTGTGTTCGTTTCGTATAATCATGTTGTGTCCGAAATTACCAAGTCTAATTGATACTATTCAAATAACTCTCAATTTTGTGTAGGGTGTCATCATGTTCGTGTTATTTTTCCTATCATAATGGTAATCAATATATTATATATTTATATAAATTTTGACACATTAATAATTCGTTTTATATAGATTTTGACACGTTTGTGTATTTGTATCGTGTTCATGTCATTTTCTGTGTCATGTCATGTTTTAATTATTTTTCCCATGTAATGTTCATATTGTATAATTATGTTGTGTCTGAAATTACAGGATATAATTGACCATATTCAAATAACTCTCATTTTATACCAGGTGTCATATAAGGATAGAGGTTATTATTTTTTTTGAATTATTTTTACTCCTCTTGCTTTTTTATCTTTCAAATTTATTATAAAATATCAATTCAAATTCGATAACATATCCGCAGCAAAGCGCGAGCAGTTATCTAATATATATTTATAAAGCTCATTTCCAAGTTTTCTAATAAAATATATGTTATATACAATATACATCTCAATTACACACAGAAACACATATATATATATATATGTGTGTGTGTTTATATGCAAATATAAAATTTTAAATATTTAATATATAAAATTTTTAATCATAAATAAATAAAATAAATATTATAAAATTATAAAATATAGAGTAAATTATTATTAATTATATTCAATAGTCTAATTTAATAAATATATTTTTTGAATGAAATCATTAAAAAATAAAAATTATTATCACTAAAAAAATTAAGAATTGGTAAAAAAATCAAGTGATTTTTTTTTTAAATAAAAAATTAAAATCTTGTACCAACTGATACAGGTCGACGCAAATCGATACAGGCTGGTACAGACCGATACGACCGATACAAAAATCAAACAGTACAATGTTGGTATCGAATCGTTTTTCTTCAAAACCGATACGTATCAGCTAGTATGACCGATATCGATGCAGTACCGACCCTGGTACGGCACCGACTACCATAATATGAATGCTTTATAATATTTATTTAATATTTTATCTATTTCTATAAGTTGTATTAATTGTTGAATGCAATTTTTAATACAAGTATAGTATTTACTAGGATTAATAATTTATAGTATTATTTTATTAAATATATTTTCTTGATAAAATATAAAAAAATTAAAATATGCTAAATAACGAGTTTGTAGAGGAAAACACCGCTAAATAGTTGATGTCTATTGGACAAAACACCGTTAAATAACGACCTTTAACTAATTAAACACCGATATATGACAGCGTTTATAAGACATAATACTGCTAATTTAGTAGCATTTGCCACATGTAATTGTCGCTGATTAATGGTGTTTTAAATTATAAACATCATTAATTAGCGACGTTTTTTCGTTTTGAAACGCTGCAAAAAAAATTCATTAAAACATCCTGTAAAAATTATAAGTCCATTATTGTTTTCGTAAAATACTGCTAATTTAACATATAATCAGTAAAAATTATATGTTTGGACAAAAATCAAATATGATGGGACTCGACAACCTAAAAATTTCAGGACTTTCATCTCAGTAGCACTGTTTTTGTTTTTTGTTGAACAAGGAAGTTGTGTTAAGAAATGATATGGGATTTTTTTTTTAAGGTGATCCTTTAAAAAAATATTTTTTGATGCACTATTTTCACCAAAATTAAGAGAGGATATGGCTTTTAAATAATTAAAATTTGTGTGTTTCACCCAAATTGTTAAATAAAAACTATAGAATTCCTCCTATAGCCATTATTGTGGTATTTAATTTATATTCTTAATTAATGTTAAAAACATAAAAAGAAAAAATGGTTAAAGATTGATGAATCATGTTGCTCTTTAATAAATCTAATGAATCAAAAATTAGCCCCTAGCAAAGTCTAGACTTGCTCAAGAATCGGGTAGCATGTCCGACTTGACAAGTCCGATCTAAATTAGATTGGGTCTGAGTAAAAAAATTTATAATTCGGCTCGACTCGACTCGATCCGACCCAACCCATCCCATCCCGAATTATTATTTATTAAATAAAAAATATTTTTTATTTAAATTTAATTATAAAATATATATTAATATTAATATAAAAATAAAAATAAAAATAAAAATAAAAATAAATTATTAATATTTTAATAATCTAAGACAAACAAAGACATCAAGTAATCAACAATGAGAGTCCATTTCAAAAAGTTAAAACTCAAAAAAGAATGATAAATATTGATGAGTTCTCATTATTTTAGAATTAAAACCAGAGGCATTGAATTTTGAGAAAAGATTGTTTGGTTTTAGACATAATTTAAAACATTTTGACCAACAATTTGCTGGTTTATATGTTTTGGGAGTTGTATTTGGTTGGTATGGTGTCGTTGGTTTAAACATTGAAAAAAAAAATGACATTTAAAAATGATGTTTTATCGGTTTTTTTATACTAATATAGCTAAAAAAAAAATTAAACCCCAAATTACCGTTACTTTTTTATTATTTCCCAAAATACGGACATTTTTTTTTCAGCTGGGAAATCGCCATCCCCCATGGCGATTTCCCAGCGTGTTTTTTTGCAAATTTGCAAAAAACACCAAGGGAAATCGCCATGGGGGATGGCGATTTCCCTTGGTCTTTTTTGCAAATTTGCAAAAAAATACCAAGGGAAATCGCCACCCCCCATGGCGATTTCCCTTGGTAATTTTAGCCAATTTTGCTAAAACCATGAAGGGAAATCGCCATGGGGGGTGGCGATTTCCCTTCATGTATATTTTTTTTTTTAATTAATAAAAAAAATTATATTAAAACAATATTTTATTTTAATTTGATAAATTTATTTTTAAAAATTATAAATTAAATTAAAATATTTTTTTTATAGGTTTGGTTATTTATTTTTTTAAAATATATATTAAAAATGTAATTTAATTTATTATTACAATTTTATAAAAAATAAAAATATATTTCTTATTAAAATTTAAAAAGAAGATTATATAAAAAATAAAATTTTTATATCAAAAATTTAATTTTTTATAATTTTGTAATATTATAAAAAAGAAAATTTAATTTATATCAAAAATAATTTAATGATGTAAAATGTAAATAAATTTTTTTTAAAAGAAATTTATCGAGTCATTTTTTTAAATAAAGAAGTTATTTTTAAGTTGGTATCGTAAAATATTTTTTTTAATTTGATTAGTTTTTTTGAGTTGGTATTCGATTAACTCGTGACATTAATTTAATCATTGTTTTTAATAATAATATAGATTGTTACAGTTTAAAACTGGATATTTGATAAAAAAAATTTAATTTAATTTCTGATTAATTTTTTTTTTCTTATTATAATTTAAAAAGAAAATTAAATTAAAATGAAAAAAAGAAAAGCAACTTATCATGTAATTTGGATTATTATATTAAAATTAAATAACAACATTAAGATATAAATTAAAATAAAATATAACAATTAATTTCCGAACAAATTACATGAAATGCAAAACATATAAATTTATATTAGAAATTTAAAACACATTACAATTATTCTAATTATTGCGTGGTGTAGAGCAACAGTGTCGAGTTCTTCTAGTGCGTGGTGGTTGCACCCGTCGTTCAACCTCGTCAGTGGCACGTATTCGCGGTCCACCACGACCTCTTGCTATAACCGCCACTGGTTCCGGTTGTATGTCATCAGTCGTTTCATCCGTATCAAAAATTTGAAACCCACTGCTGGATGAGCCAACACCTAGTTCACCCATAACGGGAACCTGACTACTAGATGCACCCATAAATGATGTAGCATCAAATGCTGACGAAGGGGTTCCAAACTGATACATGGATGTTAAATATGCTGAACTTGGACTTAGGACGGGGAGCTGGTCATCTAACCTCGTTCTTGGCGGTGATGGTCGGTAACACTCATCAACGTCATATCCGGGGTGACTTACGGAATAACGATGGCTGGATGGTACTCCATGATCCCGTTCAGGTTCAGGATGATCAAATGACATCCTCGGTGCTGTGAACTCCGATGAGGTCGGTTGACGCCTTCGCCCACGTTGTCGGCGAGGTCTAGGAGCATCCATATCCTGTGTAGGAGGGACTGGAGCTGAAGTTTGTCCGGTAAATGGCATACTCCTAACATCCTCGTGCATCGACGATGGACAAACGAAAGGCCGACCTTCATTTCTATACCATCTTATGTAATCAGCAGACGGGTTGAAATTATTACCAACAATCGGGTAACCTATCGGAATTCGTTCAAAACGTATGTTCCACCATTGGATCCAACGTTCATGCTTCGCAGGCCAGAATTCATCATTACGACCACGCATGTCGACCTTGTGAAGCTTATCAAGGTTCATCGGGGCTGCAGGAATTGGTTGTTGCATCCCAAATTGTCGCAACACCCGGTCAGTTTGGTGCCACTCTACATATGAAAAGCATATCAATGCTGTGTTTGCTTTCCATATATTGAAATTATTGTAGGCATCCGATGGGAGGCATGCCATAATTTCACTCGAGGAATATGGCATCCACAGAAACTGCGAATAATTATTACAAATTATTAGTTTCATAAGGATTAAATAAAAAAAAAACTTCAATGTAATAATCGAAATATTTACCTTATCATATCCTAGTCGATCTAGTCGTAGTCTTATACTTGCAAGATCGCTCGGAGTCTCTGTAAAATCTCTACCCGTACTCCTACTCCACCTATTAAAATGCATATAATATCTTAATGACCTATAAAAATACAATTTCGTACAAAATTAATAAAATAGTAAAGATTATTACCTGCTTGCAAGGGGGTATACAGCCGAAATATCCACGCGCGGAGCAAGAAATGGTAGCCGATACCAAGCCCATGATTGTAGAAGCACTAGACATCCACCTATGTCATGGTTTTTTGGAACTGTAGCTCGGCAAAGTTCTCTATACAAAACTGCCAAACACGCAGAACCCCAACTATAATTTGCTGCTTCCTCTAAATCACGTAGCAATGGAAGATACATTAAATGTACCCGACTGCTCGATTTGTCAGGCATCAGTAATCCTCCAATCAAACGTAAAATATATGCTCTAGCAGCATATTGTATTTGTTGTTCGGTTGCATGTAATGGCAGATTTTGAAACGTTTTCAACCAAGTCAGTCTCACCGTTGAGCCAGATACGACGTCTTCTGGAGGTACCTCACCCAATAGATCTTGACACAGTTCATTCCAATCTAGCAGGCTTCCGCCTGTAACTGCATCGCCATGGATCGGAAGTCCAAGTTGCAGCGCAACATCTTCGAGACTGACCGTGCATTCACCACATGGAAAATGAAAAGTGTGCGTCTCGGGTCTCCATCGTTCGACCAACGCAGAGATTAAATCGGGTTGTATCACAAGTCGTCGAATTTGACTTGCGTGATAAAATCCGGCTCTTCTTAAGTGGTCGATAATATAAGGATGCGGGTCCTCCAATGTAAATTTCCTCGAACGTAATACGCGACGAGTTTCCTGTTATAATAATAAAAATTAATATATTATAAAACTATAACAATTAAAAAGTAATAAATAAAACTATAAAATAACAAAATAATAATATAATATAATATAAACAATAATAATATAATATCATATAAAACAATAATAATATAATATAATATAATATAATATAATATAAACAATAATAATATAATATAATATAAAACAATAATAATATAATATAAAACAATAATTTCGTATAAAAAAACAATAATAATATAATATAAAAAAATAATAATATAATATAAAAAAACAATAATAATATAATATAATATAAAGAATAATAATATAATATAATATAAAAAACTATAATAATATAATATAAAACAATAATAATATAAAAAACAATAATAAAAGAATATAATACAATAATAATATAATATAAAACAATAATAATATAAAAAACAATAATAATATAATATAATATAAAACAATAATAATATAATATAATATAAAACAATAATAATATATAAAACAATAATAATATAATATAAAACAATAATAATATAAAAAACTATAATAATATAATATAAAACAATAATAATATAAAAAACAATAATAATATAATATAATACAATAATAATATAAAAAACAATAATAATATAATATAAAACAATAATAATATAATATAATATAATATAAAACAATAATAATATATAAAACAATAATAATATAAAAAACAATAATAATATAAAAAACAATAATAATATAATATAACACAATAATAATATAAAAAACAATAATAATATAAAAAACAATAATAATATAATAATATAAAAAACAATAATAATATAAAAAACAATAATAATATAAAAAACAATAATAATATAACAATTTACTTACCTCGTTAAATATAACCTCCGAGATGTGATTTTCTTGTAACCTCAATAGTGAAGCCATTTCAAAATATTGTTGTAGAAAAAAAAAATTTGTAGAAAGAAATTTTTTTTGGTAGAAAAATGAAAAAATTTTGAAAGAAAATGAAAATTTGAATAGAGGAATGAAAATTTGAAGAAGAGGAGGGGGGTATTTATAGAAGGTGGGGGTGTGGGGGGGAGGGGGGACGTGGGGGGTGGGGGGAGGGGGATGGGGGCAACGGTCATATGACCGTTGCCCCTTTCAATTTTTTTTTTTTTTTTTTTTTTAATTTTTTGTTTTCATTTGAAATTTAAAATTAAAAAAAAAATTCAAAATATTAAATTATAAAAAAACCTAAAATATATTTTACGAATTTTTAAATTTTTTTAAATTATAAAAAAAATATTTTAATTTAATTTATAATTTTTAAAAATAAATTTATCAAATTAAAATAAAATATTGTATTAATATAATTTTTTTTTATTAATTAAAAAAAAAAAATATACATGAAGGGAAATCGCCACCCCCATGGCGATTTCCCTTCATGGTTTTAGCAAATTTTGCTAAAATTACCAAGAGAAATCGCCATGGGGGGTGGCGATTTCCCTTGGTATTTTTTTGCAAATTTGTAAAAAACACCAAGGGAAATCGCCATCCCCCATGGCGATTTCCCTTGGTGTTTTTTGCAAATTTGCAAAAAAACACGCTGGGAAATCGCCATGGGGGATGGCGATTTCCCAGCTGAAAAAAAAAAGTCCGTATTTTGGGAAATAATCAAAAAGTAACGGTAATTTGGGGTTTAATTTTTTTTATAGCTATATTAGTATAAAAAAATCTGTTTTATCAGCCATGGTTCTTGGAAGATGTGTTGGATGTGATGCTTGGGAAGCTTCTGTCTGTTACTTAATTTATTTAATGATTTTCAATTACTTTTCTTTCTAAATATTCTTCTCTTAATTAAATATTTTCCTTGCTTTGAGTTAGACATTATAACTCACATTCCCATCTATTATAGAACACTCCTTTTAAAATTACTTCCCAAGGTTGACCAAATTTCAATCATATTTTATGTTTTTTCTGTCAGTCATATAAATATAATATAAATTATTAAATATGTTAAAATTTTAAATATAAATATGATATATGTATTAAAAATATCGTATTAATTATGTAAATCGTATTTAAATATATCATATCATATTGTATTTATTAATTATATTATATTTTCGTATCATGTTTAAAATTATTGAATCTAAATCCTACAATTACTTCTCTCTCTTTTAGCATTAATATTGAACTGTTCAATAAGTCAATTAGTCTATAACTAGGGCACCATATGGACAAATTCTTTCCATTAGCTAGTGGTCTTAGAAAAAACTCCATTTCTTTCAACTGTTTAAATAATTTATTATTAATAAAATAATCTCACGAGCCAAACAGAATTAGGTCTAGATCTAATAATTTAATAATTCCTGGTTGAAATCTAATTTGAGTTAGGTTAAACCGTATTTGTGTGTTTGATGTAGACCTGTTAAAAAATTAAGTAGTTTGTTTGGTCCGACAAGTTCGGCCTGTATTATTATTTATTAAATAAAAAATATATTTTATTTAAATTTAATTATAAAAAAATATATAAATAAAATATTTTAATATTTTAATAATTTATGAACAATAAAACGAGATTACGGATCGACCCGAATCCAACCCTAAATAGGTTTAGGCAAGGAAACAAATTCTAGACTTCAGTCCGACCCATGAACATGATCTAATTTGACGAGTAACCCGATTTTTTCCCTTAAATGAAAATTAACTTGCAACCACCAATTGAATATCAAGTTCTGCTATATAGATATTATTGGAATTTGATGATAATTTTTTTTTTTTTGGGTTCTTTTATAGTTTAATTTGTCACTTGATTAACTTAAAGTGTTTGTGTCAATAAGGGCCCTAATTAATGATTCTTTTGTTTTTAATTCATAGGAGTAGATAAATTTTCTCTTGGTCTAAGAACTCAATGCAATAATGGTTTCAAATTAAATCATTATTCTTAAATGACTAACCAACTTTTGGTTATTGGTGGTGTACCAAAGTGATTAGCATCCAATTCCATTCCGTTCGGCCATCAAAGGAAACCTTAGATTAGAATCTTGATTTTGTTGATAAGTTTTTTTTTTTTTTTTTTTTTTCTAATCTAAATCCTAACAACTTTTTTTTTTCTAAGAAAAAAAAAATAAAATAAAAGAATGACAGATATTTATTCTATAGTCAGTAGAGTTTTTAAATTTTATAAGCAAGATTAATAGGATGACAGATATTTGTTAGAGTATATTTAAGAAACAAAAAATTAATTTAAAAAAAAAAATTGAAACATGACATCCTCTTAATCTCTTGTAAAATTAAAAAATTTCACCACTAAAACTAATGTCTCAAAAACTAATCGATCTTTCGTAATTTGATTTTAATACAAAACGTATATGTCTCTATGCTATAAAACTCTTGTTTCGAATCTCGAATTTAACTAAAGTAATTCATTGATCTTCTGCAAAATTGAAATTTGATCCCAACATTTACAAATTCGTCCTTTCTAGATTCTCTCTTGAACTTCAATCTTCTTTATTAAAAGAAAAAGAAAAAAAAAAGAAAATTATTGTTTCATTCGCATAATAAAAATGTGGCGTTTCAAATTGGTGTTCTATTGTCGGTGTACCTGTGGGTTGTTGTGTATCAAAATTATTTAAAATTTCATGCTCTTTTTTGGCCACCTAAAATAATGTTTTTTTTTTTTCTCTCATTGAACATGCAATGTGACTTCTTTATTATTAAATAAACTAGAAAATGACTCCACTTTGTCGGGGTATTTTTAATTTTTTTAATTAATTAATAATAATAAATTAATTTTAAATTATATTTTATTAAATAATAAAATTTTATTTTAGGATTATAATAATATTAATATAATAATATTTTTTTAATTATAAAATTTAAATTTATGATAATTGTTTATTTATAAATTACGTAATATAAATGCATTTTCAAATGTTATTTATATATATATGTAAATATTTAGACTTTATTGTATGCTGTATATTTTTATTTATAAGAGGTAAAAAATAAGAAAATAAAATTGTGGTTTGTATTTTATTCTCTCGTAAGATCGATTTTCTCACATAGGTTAGCAGCAAGTTCGTTTTTTCCTTTTATTTTTACTTTTTTCCCGAGCATATCGGGTACGGATCCTAAACTGACCTGCGACTCAACTTGCAAACCTACCCTTTAAATACACCATTTAAAATAAAAATAAAAATAATTAATAAAATAAGCTTTTTTAACTTATTCCCCGAGCCGATCAAGTACGGATCCTAAACCGACCTACAAGTCAACGTGCGGATTAACCCCTTTAAATACATCATTTAAAAAAAATAAAAAAATATATTAATAAAATAGCTTTTTTTACTTTTTCGCCGAGCCGATCGGGTACGGATTCTAAATGGATCCGCGAGTCAACGTGCAAACTGACTCTTTTAAATACATTATTTAAAAATAAAATAAAAAACTAATTAATAAAATAAAATTATTTTTTAACTTTTTTCTGTGCTGATCGGGTATGGATCTTAAACCTATCCGCGAGTCAATGTGCAAATCAACCCCTTTAAATAAATCATTTAAAAAGAAAATAAAAAACTAAAAATAATTAGAAAAATAATTTTTTTCTAAGAGGGTCAATTACGGATCGTAAATCGACCCGTGAGTGAATGTATAGGCCAACCTTTTAAATACACCATTTAAAATTAAAATAAAAGTAATTAATAAAATAAATTTTTTATTTTAACTTTTTTTCTCGAGTGGGTCGGATATAGGTCCTAAATCGATTCGCGAGTCAGTGCGGAACAACACCTTTAAATACATATTTTAAAAAATAAAAAACTTAAAACTAATTAATAATTAATAAAATATTTTTTTCCCTATCGAATCGGATATGGATCCTAAATCGTCGTGCGAATCAACATGCGGATCAATCTCTTTAAATACATAATTTAAAAATTAAAAATAATAAATAGCTTTTTTTCCTTTTTTTTAACTTTTTTTTGTGTTGGTCGAGTACGAATCCTAAATCAATCTGCGAGTCAACATGCGAACCAACTACTTTAAATACATCATTTAAAAATAAATAAAAAATAATTAATAAAATAATTTTTTTTTAAAATTTTTTTCAGAGTGGGTCATTACAGATTCTAAATCTTTAAATACATGATCTAAAAATAAACTAAAAAAAATTAATAAAAAGACTTTTTTAACAAAAAAAATTCCGAAAGGGTCGGGTACAGATCTTAAATCGACCACAAGTGAATGTACGGATCAACCCCTTTAAATACATCATTTAAAATAAAATAAAAACTTTAAAAAAAATTGTATTTAAAGCAAGAAAAATTTGTCACTAACTTATTTAAAAATACCTCTTAAGTCCCTAAGAGTAAAAAATAAATAGGATTCATTTAATTCAAATTATCTTTTTACCCCATTACAAAATAAAACAACAAAAAAAAAAAAATTAAAAATATCAACCGAGTCCCTCAGGACTCAGTTTTAAATATAAGAGATGTGAGGACAGGAACTAAAGAAGGAATAAGGAATATCCTCTCCAATTTCCATACACTTTCCAAACCTTTGTATTTACAAAACTGGTTGTGCTTTCAATTTTGCTGTCAAAGAAAGAAAGAAAGAAAGAAAGAAAATGAGGCTTTTTTATACTAATATAGCCAAAAAAAAAATTAAACCCCAAATTACCTATACTTTTAGATTATTTCCCAAAATGCGCTTGTTTAAAATTAGCTGGGAAATCGCCACCCCCCATGGCGATTTCCCAGCATAAAAAAATTGATTTTGGCTAAAAATACCAAGGGAAATCGCCATGGGGGGTGGCGATTTCCCTTGGTATTTTTTTCAAAATTTGATAAAAATACCAAGGGAAATCGCCACCCCCCATGGCGATTTCCCTTGGTATTTTTAACCAAAATTGTAAAAAGAATGAAGGGAAATCGCCATGGGGGGTGGCGATTTCCCTTCAGTAATTTTTTTTTTTTTTTTAATAAATCAACAAATTTTAATTTTTTTTAATTTGTAAATTTTATTTTTTTAATTTAAAAATTATAAATTAAATTAAGTTTCTTATTAAATTTAAATATGGAAAATTTTATTTCTTATAAAAATGAAAAAAACAAAATAATATTTCTTCTTAAATTAAAAAAATCAAAAATAATATTTGTAAGTTTTGTTTAAATTTTAAAATTTTGTAAGTTTTAAAATTTTGTAAGTTTTGTTTTTTAATTTTAAATTTTATAAATTAAATTAAAATAATTTTTTATAATTAAAAAAAAAAATTCGTAAGGTAAATTTTATTATTTAAAATTTATGAACAAATTTTTTTAAATTTTGTTAATTGATTTGTATTAGATAAAAACAAAAAACAAACAAAAAAACTTGCATTACATTTTCATGTCCATCAAATGCTGGAGAAAATATTGGAACTTGATTCTTTCTGCAATGGATAAGACTGATGATATAGGTTTTTAGACAGGTTTCAGCTATTTTCCTGTCCATCAAATGCTGGATAAAATATTGGAACTTGATTTTTTCTGCAATGGATAAGACTGATGATATAGGTTTTTAGACAGGTTTCAGCTATTTTCCAGTCCATCAAATGCTGGAGAAAATATTGGAACTTGATTCTTTCTGCAATGGATAAGACTGATGATATAGGTTTTTAGACAGGTTTCAGCTATTTTCCAGTCCATCAAATGCTGGAGAAAATATTGGAACTTGATTTTTTCTGCAATGGATAAGACTGATGATATAGGTTTTTAGACAGGTTTCAGCTATTTTCCTGTCCATCAAATGCTGGATAAAATATTGGAACTTGATTCTTTCTGCAATGGATAAGACTGATGATATAGGTTTTTAGACAGGTTTCAGCTATTTTCCAGTCCATCAAATGCTGGAGAAAATATTGGAACTTGATTTTTTCTGCAATGGATAAGACTGATGATATAGGTTTTTAGACAGGTTTCAGCTATTTTCCTGTCCATCAAATGCTGGAGAAAATATTGGAACTTGATTCTTTCTGCAATGGATAAGACTGATGATATAGGTTTTTAGACAGGTTTCAGCTATTTTCCAGTCCATCAAATGCTGGAGAAAATATTGGAACTTGATTCTTTCTGCAATGGATAAGACTGATGATATAGGTTTTTAGACAGGTTTCAGCTATTTTCCAGTCCATCAAATGCTGGAGAAAATATTGGAACTTGATTCTTTCTGCAATGGATAAGACTGATGATATAGGTTTTTAGACAGGTTTCAGCTATTTTCCAGTCCATCAAATGCTGGAGAAAATATTGGAACTTGATTCTTTCTGCAATGGATGAGACAAATGATGGGATTTATCAATGACATTTTGCATTGAATAAGTTATAACTTTTTCAGTCAAATAGTCAAAGGATGGGATTTGTTATCTGGTACAACATAATGAACCATTATAAATTCATAATACTTATGAAGGTTTACAATACCCCCATACAACAGTTTTTCAATCAGATTTTTCCTGAGTGCTAAAACCTCCTCATTCTCATTCTCATCCTTCTATATTTCTTCTTTCTTTTGCTACACAACATGAGCAATAGAGCGATCGCATTGGTCTACTATAATGGCCAAATTCATAATACTGACGAAGGTGCTACCTTTGATTGTGAACGTCCAAAAAGTTTTCGTGTTGAAGACGACGTCACATTAGAGGAACTGAAGCTGCAAATTCATACAAAAATTAAAGCTGGAACTAGAAAAAGAGTTTCAGAGGTTAAGTACAGGCATCCTCTTTCTATTGGTGAAGGATGTGTCCGATATAGAACATTTCCACTTGAAGATGATGATGATGTCAGATGCATGTTTTATGCTCATGAGACATTTGCAAATGTTGGTGTCCTTGAGTTATATGCTGACATAGATGATGTTGACGATGATTGCGGCCCTTCAAATGTTCGCACAACAGAAAACTTTCCCATAGAAGATTATGATTCTGGGTCGTTCTATGTTGACACTACATACGACGTTCCCACAGAAGAAGTCGTGCCCTTATCTCAAGCTACAACTTTTCAGACTTCATTAGTCTCACAAACCCTAATTCCTACTACCCTCGAAGATGAGCCAGCTGGTGTTGATCCTGTTCGTCCACGTGGAGTCCATGGTGAAGATGTTGGTGAATTTAGTGAGCAAGAAGATGATGCTGAATTCGCAAGTGATGACAATACTGATTCTGACCCAGACGTCGTCCCTGCTGAGATCAACACTCATGGAGATATCAACACTCATCGAGATATTCCCCCATATCAGGCTGCATCCCATATGCATACACTGGATCTGGAGGCAATGCATGTGCCGGAATTTCCAGAGTATGTTCATACATTAGCTACGCCTCTGACATTTGATCCATCTGCACTTGATCTGTGTGTTGGGTTACAATTCCCAACGAAAGAGGCTGTGGTTTCAGCTATCAAGCACTATAACATCAAAAACTCTGTAGATTACAGAGTAATTGAATCTGAGCCGACGAAATATTATGCCAAGTGCTTAATGTATGGGAATGGGTGTAATTGGAGAATAAGGGCAACTTTTATGAAGAAGAAACATCTATGGGAGATTAGAAAATATGAAGGGCCTCATACTTGCACATCGGCGAGGATTTCACAAGATCATTGCAAGTTAGATTGTAACATGATCTGCTCATGCATTTTGTCATTGGTCCAAGCAAATCCGGAGATTTCCGTTTCAGTTTTGATCGCTGAGATGCGAATCCGGTATGGATACATGACCTCCTACAAGAAAACATGGCAAGCAAAGCAAAAGGCAATTGTTCGAGTATTTGGCGATTGGGAAAGATCGTACAATGAGCTACCTAAATGGTTAGGTGCAATGCAACATTTCGTGCCTGGTACAATTGTGGAATTGCAAACGATACCTGCATATCACGGTGATCGATTGGTCCAAGGTAAGAGAATATTCCATCGACTATTTTGGACATTTAAGTCGTGCATTGAAGGGTATCCGTATTGTAAACCAATTGTGCAAATAGACGGTACTTTCTTATATGGAAAATACAAAGGCACATTATTGTTAGCTATTGCACAAGATGGCAATCGAAACATACTGCCAATTGCCTTTGCCATTGTGGAGGGTGAGACAACAGAGGCTTGGTCATTCTTTCTCAGTAACTTGCGCAGACACGTGACAAAACAGCCTGGCATTTGCTTGCTGTCTGATCGACATGAAGCCATCAAAGCTGCGATTAGACGCGATGGTGGATGGAATCCTCCACATGCATATTCAGCGTACTGCATTCGACACATTGCAGCGAACTTTATGAAAAAGTTTAACAATAAGGAATTGCGTCGACAAATTGTTAACATGGGTATGGAATCAAATCATAGTTATTTTATCTCTTATATTTCGTTTAGCATATAAAATAATATTGAAATTCATAAGTTTTTTGTTTTTAAATTTATTAGGATACGAGTTGAGGCGACCGAATTTTCATTTCATGTATGACAATCTTCGTGGAGAAAATGCTGAGGCGGCTAACTGGCTTGATAGGATCCCCAAGGAGAAGTGGGCGCAGTCATATGATCAAGGAAGGCGTTATGGCCATATGACAACCAACCTAGCTGAATCTATCAATTCGGTGTTGAAGGGAACGCGTCATCTTCCCATTACTGCTTTAGTGCAATCAACATATTATAGGTTGGCTGCACTTTTTGTTAAGATGGGGAACAAACAAATTGCCATGATGGAGGGAGGGCACACATATTGTGAAACAGTCACACAAGCTATGCAAGAAAATCGCACGAAAGCTAACTCCCACATTGTTCGTAATTTTACGCGAGCAAATCAATCTTTTCTGGTTGAAGAGTTAGTTGCTCCACAAGAGGGTGTTTCTGCAATGAAGTACAAAGTCAACCTCAGTGACATGTGGTGTGATTGTGGAAAGTTTCAAGCACAAAGGTTCCCTTGTTCACATGTAGTTGCTGCCTGTGCACATGTCCATGTAGATTGCATGCAATATGTGGACAAAGTCTATAAACTGGAAAATATATTGAATGTTTATAGACATGAGTTCGAAGCTGTTGGAAATGAAGGTTACTGGCCTCAATATGATGGTCCAGAAGTGTGTCCCAATCAAGAAATGCGGAGAAATCCACATGGTCGGCCAAAATCAAGTCGTATTCGTAATGAAATGGACCTCAGGGAGAAAGGCCAACCAAAACGTTGTGGATTATGCAGAAACGGAGGTCATAACCGTCGAAATTGTCCGCAACGATTTGGCACATTGGGGGAGACTTCGCATCAACAATAAATGAATTACATGTTTTTCTCAACTTATCATGTACTTTGGATTATAAGGGAAAATGTAATGCAAGTTTTTTTTGTTTGTTTTTTGTTTTTATCTAATACAAATCAATTAACAAAATTTAAAAAAATTTGTTCATAAATTTTAAATAATAAAATTTACCTTACGAATTTTTTTTTTTAATTATAAAAAATTATTTTAATTTAATTTATAAAATTTAAAATTAAAAAACAAAACTTACAAAATTTTAAAACTTACAAAATTTTAAAATTTAAACAAAACTTACAAATATTATTTTTGATTTTTTTAATTTAAGAAGAAATATTATTTTGTTTTTTTCATTTTTATAAGAAATAAAATTTTCCATATTTAAATTTAATAAGAAACTTAATTTAATTTATAATTTTTAAATTAAAAAAATAAAATTTACAAATTAAAAAAAATTAAAATTTGTTGATTTATTAAAAAAAAAAAAAAAAATTACTGAAGGGAAATCGCCACCCCCCATGGCGATTTCCCTTCATTCTTTTTACAATTTTGGTTAAAAATACCAAGGGAAATCGCCATGGGGGGTGGCGATTTCCCTTGGTATTTTTATCAAATTTTGAAAAAAATACCAAGGGAAATCGCCACCCCCCCATGGCGATTTCCCTTGGTATTTTTAGCCAAAATCAATTTTTTCATGCTGGGAAATCGCCATGGGGGGTGGCGATTTCCCAGCTAATTTTAAAACAGGCGTATTTTGGGAAATAATCTAAAAGTATAGGTAATTTGGGGTTTAATTTTTTTTTTGGCTATATTAGTATAAAAAAGCCAAGAAAATGATTAGTAAATTATATTAAGTTGCTTTAGTTAATAGTTCTTCTTTTTTTCTATTTATGGGTATAATTTATATATCTATATTTTCACGCAAGTCAAATGAACATATGTTTTGTTTAATTCACACTAATTTTTATAATATATTAAGAAAAGAATATAAGAATATTATTAATTTAAAATAATTTAAAATTATAATAAAAATCTTGTGCCGCACGGGTTAAAAAAATAGTTATAGAATAAAATATGGTATTTTTTTTTTCCATTTTATAACTCTCAGAGAAATTATCATATTCATTAACAGTGAAATTATTAAATTTTATAAGTAAAATTAATAGAGTGATGCACACTCCATAGAATATAGTAAACAAATAAAAAATTAATTAAAAAAATAAGATATGTGATAATTTTTTAATTCGTTTATAAAATTAAAAAAAAAAATTATCGTCAATTTATCAAAAACGAACTCTAACACTTATCATTCCTATTTTTTAAGATTCAAATTTAAGTTTCAAAATCCAATTGAAATGTCCTTTAAAGACTTTGTATTAATTGCGAAATTCATTTTCACCCACTATATAAATTGTAAAAAGCGTTAGAAATACTAACTAAAAATTTGATTTGGACCCATATAGGTTGATTAGGGATGATTATAATTAGAACAAGTACATCGATTACTATAAAAAGGTTATTATTTCTTGAAACACCAAGAGAAAGTACATTTGTAATTAACTTAATTACTAAAATAATCACTTTGACATTCTTCCAATTCGAGTTTACTCATGAGTCGGATCTGATCAAACTTGAATAACAAAAAATTTGTTTGTTTATATCTGATCCATATTTAAATTTAATAAGAAATTTAATTTAATTTATAATTTTTAAATTTAAAAAATAAAATTTACAAATTAAAAAAAAATTAAAATTTGTTTATTAATTAAAAAAAAATTATACATGAAGGGAAATCGCCACCCCTCATGGCGATTTCCCTTCATTTTTTTTTGCAAATTTGGTTAAAAATACCAAGGGAAATCACCATGGGGTTGGCGATTTTCCTTGGTATTTTTAGCAAAATTTGCAAAAAAACACCAAGGGAAATCGCCACCCCCCATGGCGATTTCCCTTGGTATTTTTAGCCAAAATGAGTTTTTTGACGTTGGGAAATCGCCATGGGGGGTGGCGATTTCCCAGCTAGTATTAGAAACAGCGGATTTTGAGAAATAATCTAAAAGTAACGGTATTTTGGGAAATTTGTTTTTGACTATATTTAAATAAAAAAACCACAGATGTACTTCCAGTATTTCTCTAATCCTAGTTTTATATATTTTTTTGGGTAAATATGAAAAACATGCTTTCATTAAGCACATAATTGTTAAAAAGTCTAATGAATAAAAGTTATTTGAAAAAGAGAAATGAACAATTAGAAATTGTTATAAAAGATATTGTAAATACAAAATTACCCTTAATGAAAAAATCTACTTTTCCTTTCTCCTCCATTAAGGAAATATTATTTTTTAAAAATTTTAATTAAAAATAAATTTAAAAAATAAAATATTTAAATATATATTTTTTAAAATTTAAAAAAATAAAGAAATATTAATTGTATTTTTTAAAATTTTTTAATTAAAAAAGTAAATAAAAAATTTTAAAAATTGATTTTTTAAAATTAAAAAAAATTATTTTTTAATTAAAAAATAAATTAAAAAAAGAGAGAAAAAGATTTTTTTATCAAGGGTAATTTTATCTTTACAATTTTCTTATTAATAATTTTTTATTTTTTTATTTTTTTTATAAATAATTTTTACTTATTATATTGTATTTTTTCAAATTTACTCTATTTTTTTTAAAGGGATTTGGAGGGAAGTCACTCTCAATCACAATTACCAATCCCCAAAGACAGATCACAAGGGTTGGTACATCTCTCCGGTGGCCAAGGTATGATTGGTCATCATGATCATCTCTTTTGCCCAAATGTTATTCTTGTGTGGCTCCAATGAGGTGCCATGGAGTGGCCATAGGAGCAATCTTTCATAAAAATATAAGCATTGCCCTTGGCTTTTACATATTAGACTCTAATGGCTCACTTCATTTTCCAAATATTTGGAGGTGAAATTGCCCATTCATTGACTCAATTAAAACATTCTCAATGGCTTATATATATATATATATATATATATATATATATATATATATATATATATATTTATAATGGAGATTGCAGTTTGAGAATAATAAATACTGAGATTCGAACTCCAAATCTATTATATGTCACCTTTTAAAAATAACAGAATGAACCAATTGAATTAAAATTCGGATTCAATGACTCTATAATTACCACATTCACATCATTCTACCCAATCATATGGAGATTGCTAATGATAAATAAAACATAATATAATTTACTCGTTCAAGCTTGCGGGTCCAATTCAACTCAATTGAGTTTGGCATAGATTTTTAATTTCATGTATTAAAGATATTATTTTCGAAATATTCTTATAATTAAATCGAATCTGATTGATAAATAAGGAGAGGAAAAAAAGAAAAGGAAGACCTCATGCATGAAAGCCACCAACCTCAAGCCAAACAAAAGAACATACCATAATACCAATTCCAGCCACCATTTTCCTCACACCTTCTCTTTACAAAATAAATATAAAAAAAAAAAAAAGGAAATTAAAGGTGCAAAACGTTCTTAATTTTTCAACTTTTCCATATTTAATTTCAATGTTTACTGGGTTAATTGCAAATGCTTCATGAATGATTTAACAATTATTTAAGAGTAATTAAATATATAGGAAAAATTAATGAGCAAATTAATAAAACATATTTCAACCTAATCCTGCCAAAAAGCAGTCAACCTACTCGATTGACCCAGAAAATTACTTAGCACCCAAAATTAGAACCAGACCATCATCATTTCTTCCTTTAAATCTTCTCTCCATATCTAATTAACAAAATTTTACTAATTATTTCAAAAAAAAAAAAAAGGGCGATTCACACTAAATGGTATTTTTATTATTTGCTATTATGCAAGCCAGCTTTATTTAATTTAACCCAAAAAAAAATCTGATTAATTTTTTATTGCAACTAGAAACTTATTTATTAAATTAAATTTATATCAATTTTCCTAGGTTTTTCTTTCATCACTACTCAAGGTGATTGAAAATGATGTCTAAACTCGTTTTTTGGATAGTTACAGATTTAAAAATTAAAATTAGTTTGGAAGGGAAATTAAAAAAATGAAGTTCTAAATCAAAAGCTGCAGGAATTGGACTTTCTTTGCTGGTTTAAGATCCGCAATCCCTTTCCTTTTGAACAATTATTCTTTGTAATATTTTTTTTTGAGATTGCAGATATTAGAATTCGAAATCCAGATAAACTATGAGTTGCAGATTCTTTGTAATATTTTATTATATATATATACATAGGCCATATTCTTCCAGCATCAAGCTCTTAATTAGCGAGGCCTCTCTTCTTTAAACAATTTGCTAGGCAAAGAGGAGAGAATAGAGAGTAAAGAGAGTTCCCAAAACCAAGTTTTGTTTAGTCTCTAACTCTCTTTTCAGTAAGCATTTCATGCTTGTTTGATAGTTTCTTTTTTTGCTTCTTTTTCTTGGTTTATATAGCAAGATTTGAAACTGGGTTAAGCTTCAGATTAATTTTGTGATCATTCTGGAAGTGGGTCTGCAGCTGCAATGGAGTGCTTTTGATCTACTTACTGACAAAAAGTCCAGCCTGCTGTCTCTAAACATTGCCTAGTCGTAACTCACAAGCAATAATCACAGCCTCTTGAAACCAAATAAAGATTCGTGTTCTTTTCGCAAAGCCAAGTTGCTTCTTTATAACCAAAGCACATATAGTATACTTTCTCAGACAGGCTCCTTATCTGTCTATTCCATAGAGCTAAAGAAAATATCATGATGGAGCATATATCGGCGACGTCTAGGACCATAATTCCAGGCACATTTCAGGATAATATTACAGGCCAAATTGGGTTGATTTGGCAGCAAACAAAGGCGCCATTGATCGTGCCAGTTTTGAAAGTTTTAATGGTTTTGTGTCTGGCAATGTCTATAATGCTGTTTCTTGAAAGGGTTTATATGGGAATTGTGATAGTTTTTCTCAAGTTGTTTGGGAGAAAACCTGAGAAGAGGTACAAATGGGAGCCAATGAAGGATGATGTTGAGCTCGGTAATTCTTCTTATCCCATGGTTTTAGTACAAATCCCAATGTACAATGAAAAAGAGGTTCGTATTTTTGCTTAATTTTGATACTAGTCACCCACTCACCTTGGTTGCTTTAATATAAAACAAATTCTGAAATTTGCTTATGTTTACTGTTTTATTGGATGCAGGTTTATCAGTTGTCAATTGGAGCTGCATGTGGACTTTCATGGCCAGCTGATCGGATCATAATTCAAGTGCTTGATGATTCAACAGATCCTGCCATTAAGGTTCTGTCAATAAACCATCTCGTGCAATATTTTAAGTAACTATATCAGACAATTAAATCGCAGTCGCGTACACGATTTCGATCATATCGCGTTTATCGCTATTACAAACGTAATGAATGCTAACACGGTCAATTACGATAAATATCGACAAAAAATAAAGTCGGAACCACAAAATAACGGCAGTAACAGACTTAGAAAATGTTACTGTTTCATTAATGAGAAAATTTTAGCCTCCCACAAACGATATTACCAACACTTATACGATTTTTGATGTGGATTCTGAAATGCTACAGACACTGATGGAAGTAGAATGCCAAAGATGGGCAAGCAAAGGCATAAATATAAAGTACGAGATAAGGGACAACAGGAATGGATACAAAGCAGGTGCTCTGAAAGAAGGCATGAAACATAGCTATGTCAAACAATGTGATTATGTGGCCATTTTCGATGCTGATTTCCAGCCTGAGCCAGACTTCCTGTGGCGAACCATCCCATTTCTTGTCAACAACCCTGAAATTGGACTTGTTCAAGCACGTTGGAAATTTGGTAACCTTCATTAAACCCCTTTATTAGACTTGATTATCAGCTACTTTTTCTTTGGTTATTGCTTGAAACTTTTTTTTTTGTGTGTCGGTGGTCCTCCCTCTCTGGCACTTTTTTCCTGTTTTTTTGGCCAAGAGATGCATGGCCTATTGCCCTTTTTTTTTTTCCTTTTAAATTAAGGTTTAATTATATCATTCGACAGAAACAGCATGTTGCCAGGCCTAGAGAGGTTGGTGGGGAAAACTATTGTCATGTAACCAAAAAAAGTAAAAAAAAATGTCAAACCTTGCAATGCATGATCAATATTCAATGAGGATTTAAAAGTTTGTTTATTTCTGATGGATTAAATTTATAATTTAACTAGCATATCTAGCTATCCTTTTCTTTTATTGCAGTAGGGCCCAAATGGCCTACCCTGAAGGAGTGTGATGCTTTGTTTGATTTCTAATTGGAAGAGAAGGCATGATTGGCCTTAAGACTCTAAATCACCCATCTCACTTTGTATAAAATAAAAAATTCACTAGGCATAATAATATAAATAAGACATGATATTGATAGCCGCGATTTAAATTACGGTTGTGTACGTATTTTGATCTCATTGTATTTATTACGGTTGTAAACGTAATAAATATTATCGTGATCAATTGCAGTGAATGTCGAAAGCCATAAAAATCGAAACCGTAAAATAACGATCGCTATTTAAATCCCTAATTGATAAATTAACCCCGAATTAATTTGCTAGATATTGGACAGCTCATTCATTTTCAGATGATTAGACTGTTAATCAGTTTTATTGGAATAATTTTAGTTCAACTACTGGATTTTTGTTGTCCTGAACTTTAGATGAAGAAATTAACTCTAGAAATGAGAAAGTCATTTTGATTTTTAATCAATGAAATTGATTAACTCCTTAGAAAAGTGCTTTCTGGAAGGGGGATTGGATAAGTGATTCTTCCTTAGAAGTTATTTTGTGATAATTTGGTGCATTGATCATTATGACTTTTGGCTTGTAATTGCAGTCAACTCAGATGAATGCTTAATGACAAGGATGCAAGAGATGTCATTGGATTACCATTTCATAGTTGAGCAAGAAGTGGGGTCTTCAACATATGCTTTCTTTGGTTTCAATGGTAAACAACTTTCACATGGGCATCAACAGATTTTAACTATATTGCTCCGATTTTTTTTTTTTTTTAATATTCGTGTTCGATATTCGTATCCGACGTATATCTGGACATGAGTATGAGAATATGATTCTCCAAGAATCCTCCAAATACATAAAAATCTTGAAAAAAAATTGAACATATTGTATCGTACACATACCGATGTCCGACACTCACACCCGAATCCAAGTAACATAGGATTTTAAGTCCTCTAATAAAGAAAATTTTCTATGTTTATCAAACATGGTTATAAAGAAGCTAGATTATATGATGCAGGGACGGCTGGTGTCTGGAGAATTTCAGCAATCAATGAAGCCGGTGGATGGAAAGACAGAACAACAGTGGAAGACATGGATTTGGCTGTCCGAGCTAGTCTTAAAGGCTGGAAATTCGTTTATGTTGCTGATCTCAAGGTATTATTATGCTTTTAACATGATTACACTACTATTAGAAAATTATTACCAGTATCTGATAAAATGTTAGGCTATATATTAGAGACCTTATCATGAAAAAACATTGATTAAAAAATCGGACGGACTGGGCTGTTGAACTAAGAATTGGCAGGTTGTCCGGTATAGTATACTATAAAACCGGCTAATTAATGAACCGATATATATATATATATATATATATATATTTTTGTAATTGATGAGATTTAAATCTTTAACCTCTTAATTTATATTAAGATCATACCAATAAATCAAAATACATATTTTATAAATAATTTATTATATTTAATATTTGTTTAACATTAAAATTATTTAAAAATCTTTAATTAAATCGGCTGATCCAATCGATTGAACTGATTGGATCGAAAATCGAAAGACTTACCAGTTTGACCACCGATCTAGTTTTTTTTACTTTAATGAGAAAGAGAGCAAGAAGTGTTTCAATCTTGTGAAAGCTGTTTGCTTTGCATCTATAAGTGGGGTGGGGGGCTTTATTTTAATTTTTTTTTTACATATACCCGTATTTGACATTCACTCCAATTACGGATAATACAGACAGTAATTGTATGATATCAAAATGTTTTTCAGATTTCATGTTTACCAAATAGAATCTATTGGACCTTACCAATTCTTGATTTATTTTAGGTGAAAAATGAATTGCCAAGTACTTTCAAAGCCTACCGATATCAACAGCACAGATGGTCTTGTGGCCCTGCTAACCTCTTCAAAAAAATGGCAATGGAGATCTTAAAAAATAGGGTAAGATCCCAAATAATTAATCAACGTGGAATATAATTAACCAATTAGTTTTTTACATGGTAACCTAATACTCAATGGCCTGCTGATTATTGCAGAAAGTTACTCTCTGGAAGAAGCTTTATGTGATCTACAGTTTCTTCTTTGTCCGAAAGATTGTGGCTCACCTTGTCACATTTGTTTTCTACTGTGTTGTTTTGCCTGCAACTGTTTTTGTTCCTGAAGTTGAAGTTCCTAGGTGGGGGGCTGTCTACATTCCTTCTATTATCACTCTTCTCAATGCTGTTGGAACTCCTAGGTAAATTTCTATTCTCAACTTGTTTTCCCTCTGTTTGTCAGCAATGAAAATGATGTAAATAGCTGCCTTAATGCGACGTTACGAGCGTTATTTTACAATTTCGATTCTTTCCATCACTGATATTCCTCATAATTAGAGAGTGAACGATTTGCGATCCGTAGCGATTAAATTCATTGTGAATTACATATATATAGATTCAATTTACAAGTAAATATTTTTTCTTTTATAAATAAAAGATCATAATGTGCTATAACTATTTTAAAAATCATTAAAAAAGTTTTTTGTGATTATAATTATAATTATTATGTTTTACTGTGAGTTATAAAAAAAACCATTACGATCGCGATGATCGCAATAATCGTGATAGCATCCGTTACGTTCGCAATCGTGATAAAACGATTAAATCAAAAACATGTTCACGTAATTTAAATCCCTGTTCAAGATTTCTTCTTGGTTAATTTTAGCATTTTGCTGCAGGTCATTGCATCTAGTGATATTCTGGATTCTTTTTGAGAATGTCATGTCTCTACATCGGACAAAGGCAACATTTATTGGTCTGCTGGAGGCTGGAAGAGTGAATGAATGGGTTGTTACTGAGAAATTGGGAGATGCTTTCAAGACCAAATTAGGTGGAAAAGCTTCCAGGAAACCTCGTATCCGAATTGGAGAAAGGTAATTACTCTGAATGAATTGATTGTTACTATCTTCAATGGATTTAGCATCAAATTAATCCTATATGTTACCCGGATTCTTCAAATTTTTTTTTTTAAAAATATTCGTGTTAGACATTTGTGTCGTCTGACACTTGTTGGATCCGACACTCACCCCGGAATCCATATATCATAGATCCTAAGCACATTACAAGCTTAATATCTTCAATGGATTTAGCATCAAATTAATCCTAAGCTATGTTAACCGGACTCTTCATTGTTCTTAAAATATTCTTATCCGGCATCTGTATCCGACATATATTCGAATATAGATATGTAAATATGATCCTCCAAATATGAAAAAACGTAAAAATAAAAAATAAAAATTAAGCATATCTTTGTCGAATCCGACACTCACTCCAAAATCCAGATATCATAGATTCTAAGCACATTACAAGCTTAATACATTCCTAAATGATGAACATATTTTTTTAACATTTACTGCTTTCTGGTTGGATATAAACAGACTCCATTTACTAGAGCTTGCTGTCGGGGCATACCTCTTCTTCTGTGGCTGCTACGATCTTGCTTTCGGAAAGAATCGCTATTTCATTTTCCTCTTCCTGCAATCCATCGCTTTCTTCGTAGCTGGTGTTGGTTATGTTGGAACCATTGTTCCAACATCTTAGCAAAGTCATCAAAGAATCATCTCTAAAGCCTATATTTTCCCCTTTGTCTTCTCCAAATATATGATACTTCAATTTCTTTGATTGTTTTTTTTTTTTTTTTTTTCATTCAAATTGTTACAGTTTTTAGATTATTACAGAGGCTGGTCATTCTTGAGCAATAAAGTTGAATTATATATTTTTGTCTTGTACAAACATGTTTAAGAAAAATGAAAGAAATTAGAGGAAAAATATTGTTTGATATTAATTCTGCAGATTTCTTGGTTAATATATACATCTTAATATCAAGTAGTAGAGTCCAATTACTTTGCCTTCAACCAATACAGAGATCAGCTTTTTTCATCTTAAGGAGAATAATTTGCTCCTAGTATATGAAGCTAACCTTTTTCAGATTATATTGAAGGCTTAAAGCCAAATTATAAGCCCCAAGGCCATCCACAATTGTGCCAAAGTGTAAAACCTTCTACTACTATGTAACCAAAAAATCCTTGGGATAATGTCATCAATGGGCTTTGTAGTATGTATATATATATATATGTATATATATATATATATAATTTTTCAATATGGTACATGTATTTTAAAAATATATAATGTGATATATGTACTATCATTCTGTGTGTCAATTTAGTACATGGACTTAACACCATCAAATGGCATGTCGGACGTGACTGTCATTCAGTAATACGATGACATGTGACATTTTGATACCACGTTATCATCTAATATCTTATTTTTAAAATTAATTTATTTTTCTTTATAAAATTAAAATTTGGAAATTTAAAAAATTGAAAAAATAATTTTTTTAAATAAATTAAAATCTAGATTTAAAAAAAAGATAGAAAAATTAAATTTTTTAAAAAATTAAAATCAAGAAAATTTTTAAATAAAATTTATAAAAAATAAATTATTTAAAATCTAACACAAGAAAAAAAAAAGAAACTTTATTTTTTTTTAAAAAAAAAGAGAGAAGGGAATTAGAAGAGATGAGGAAAGGAGAAGAGGGGACAGATCGACCTCGGCCGTTCGACCCGACGCCACCCAATCCTTCTCCTTTTCCCTCTCTCCCCTCATTTCCCTCCTTCTCAATTCCCTTTTCCCCTTCTCTCCAGATTCCTTTCTCTTTCTTTTTTTTTTAATTTTTATTTTGTTACTTTTTAAGATATTAACTTTTTAAAAATAATATTACAAATTTTTTTAAATTTTTTAAAATTAATGCCACGTATGCATTTTTAATATGACAAGGCATGGTGACTTGGTAAAATTATACCACGCGTCATCACATGATTGGTTTTTCACCATGTCATCATCTTTGATTAACAGTGTTAAGTCCAAGTACCACATTGATACACAGTTTGATAGTACAAGTATCATATTAGACATTTTTAAAGTATAAGTACCACATTGAAAGAAATTGTATACTACAAGGATCATTTATGATATTATCCCAAAACTCTACTACCAATTTTTCCTTTTGTCCCTATTTATTTTTACAAAAATTAAAAAATTTGACTTTATTATATTTTACAAAAATTTTAATCTCTAAAAAAAATGTTTCATGATTCTTAATTTTAAAATAATAATAAAAATATTATAGTTGTTAAAAAAAAAGAATAAGGCATAATTTAAAGGACATCCAAAAAAATAAATAGATAAAGAAAAAGATTCTTTTAGCTAGAGATAGAACAAATTACTTGTTAAAACCATGACAGTGGAAGATAAAGAAAATAAGATGAAGGAAAGATTATTTTGAGGTTGCCTCATTTTTCAAAAAGCTATTTGTTAATGACATAAAAGACGAAAAAAAAAAAAGTCTGTTTATGTTATTTTTAATTATATGTATCAATAAAAATTATAATATGCAACCCCTACAAAATACTTATAAATAAGCTAAAAAATAAATAGTATAACTTGAACCTAGAACTTAGATCAAGTATAATTTTAAAAGAAGAGGGATTCGAACCAACTATTCGAACATCCATTATTGAACTAAACTAGAAAAATACTCATGCTTCACGGCGGATATATTTGTTGGAATATGATATGGCTCAAAGTCACTTTTGGTGGCTTAGCACCAATAATGGAGCTACCACTTGCACCACTTGCACCACCAATAATGGAAGCTACCACTTGCAAATGGATGGTGGCTATGGTGGCTACCACTTGCAATGTGTTCACACCAAGATAGGTGGTGGATGGTGGCTATGGTGGCTGCCACTTGATGTATGTTCACACCTTGATATTATGGCTATAAATAGCCATATAGAGTAAGAGAGAAAATGAGTAGAGTAGAGTAGAGTTGAGTATGTGTTAGAGCTAAATTGTTGAAGCAAATACTCTGTGTTTATAGAGTAATTCGGTATTGTGTTGAGTTGTGAGTTCAGTGCTTGTGTAGCACCTTGAATTCTGTATATGTTTGTACTCTAAACTCCATTAATACAAAGCTTCAAGCTCCTCCTCCCGTGGACGTAGGCACAGTTGCCGAACCACGTAAAATATCGGTGTTTTTTCAGTGTGTTTAAATCGGTTTTAGTAATATCAATTCGCTTCCGCACAACAAATTGGTATCAGAGCCAATTTTTACGTAAAACCGAGTTTGTTCGATTCTGTCCGTTTTTCAAAAGTGCTCCAATTTGTGTTTTGAAAATACCAGGTTGAAGAGGTCGTCGAGAGGAGTGCAGCAGAATCAACCGGAGCGCCAGAAGCCGCCGCACGCGCCGCCACGCGCCGCCAGAAGAGGAGCTCACGCGCCCCACGCGCCCATGCGCCGCACGCGCCTCTGGAGGTTGAAGACGCGTGAAACCCACGCGCCACACGCGCCGCACGCGCCAGCCAGAGGTTGAAGACGAGTGGGCCTCACGCGCTCACGCGCCCCACGCGCCGGTGAACCAGTAGCCTTCACACGCCCACGCGCCGCCGCACGCGCCCCACGCGCCGCCGTAGCTCCGACCAACTTTTTCGGGCTATTTTTTGAGCCGTTTCAGAACACTATTCCGAGACTTTTCCGAGCCGGTTGAGCTAAACCGGGTCCATTTCGAGCCACTTGTAGCAGAATATTCGCAGAATATTCACCGTGTGTCCAAAAGTTACACAGTTGGACCCGTTCCTGGCTATTTCGACTATTCCGGACTCAATCGCGGCATCCGTTTTTTCCATACAGGTACCGGAAAAACACTTTGTTGGTAATTTTGTTTTATTACCATGGCAGAATCATTAGAGACACATGAAACAACCAGCAGTGCACGATCAAGTTCTTATATCAGAAAGAACTCGATGACCACTGCAAAGTTCGAGGTGGAGAAATTTGATGGCACCACCATCTTTGGCATGTGGCAGTGCGAAGTACTGGACCTGTGAGTCCGCGAAGGACCAGGAGACAGTGGAGATCCCGTCCAGTTGGAGGTGAAGACCCCGTCCAGACCAGTAGACGGTGGAGATCCCGTCCAGTAGGAGGTGAAGATCTTGTCCAGTCCAGTCCAGTAGACGGTGAAGATCATGTCCAGATCCCGTCCAGTAGGCGGTGGATATCCTATCCAGGAGAAGAATCTTGTTAATCCGCGAAGGACCGATAGATGGATGAAGATCACGTCTAAGAAAAGTATCATCGATAATCTGCAAGGGACGAGTGTGCCCAGTGTTGGACACTGGAAGAAAGACTGTCCAGACAGAAAGGTCGATTGAGATCCCGCTCAAAGAGGGGATCATTGAGAACACGACTCTCAAGGGACGAGTATGCCTTTTGCCATGAGAAAGGGCACTGGAGGAGAAACTGTCCTAACATGGAGAGGTCGATTGTGAGTGTAGCTCAAGAATCTGAGGGAGAGGAAGACTCTGCATTTACGATTTCCACAACAACACACTCTTCAGATCAATGGATTCTGGATTCCGGATGTTCCTACCACATGTGTCCGAACCGGAAGTGGTTCTCAAACTTCAAAGAGTTTGATGGAGGGATTGTCCATATGGGCAATGACAATACTTGTCACACTAGAGGCATCGGAACAATCCGACTAAAAATGCATGACGGTACAATCAGACAACTTACAGATGTAAGGTATGTCCCTGATCTCAAGAAGAACCTCATATCACTGGGGGTCTTAGACTCAAATGGTTACAAGGTGACCATTCAGAATGGAGTCCTGAGAGTTGTACGTGGAGCATTCTTAGCAATGAAGGGTTATATGAAGGGAAATCTGTATCTCCTTGACAGAGAAACCGTGACAGGCAGAGCAGCAGCCTCTCACAGAATGATGGGATAATCCGACACTTCACTGTTCCTAGCACTCCCCAGCAGAATGGAGTTGCAGAAAGGATGAACCGAACTTTGGTTGATAAAGTTCGCTGCATGTTATCCCAGTCGAGCTTGAGCAAAGCATTTTAGGCGGAGGCTTTATTGTTCGCCTCCCACATTATCAACAGACTAACCTCCACCGCAATTGATGGGAAGACTCCCATAGAGGTGTAGTCCGGATATTCTGCCATTGAATATGATCGGCTTCGTAGTAACGGATGCAAAACTGGATCCTAGAGCCAAGAAAGCTGTCTTCATGGGCTTTAGTGAAGAAGTAAAAGCAGTCCGATTGTGGAACCTTGAGTCAAAGAAAGTCATCGTAAGCCGAGATGTTGCCTTTGACGAATCTGTAATTCTGAAACTGTCAACTCCAGAGAATGTGAACCATGATTCTCTAAAGCAGGTGGAGTTTGAATCAGAAGATGCTGGTCAAAATTCAGATGAATCTGAACCAGAATCTGATGACACCTTAATTGAAGTGGAGGAGTCATCACCGGAAATCTTTCAGCAACTTGAATCAGTTGTCACCAGTAGACCGAATAGACATATTCGGAAACCTGCTCGATACACAGACGTGGTGACATACGCCCTTCCAGTAATTGATGATGATGTTCTGATCAATTACAAAGAAGCTGTAAACAGCCCTGTGCATGCCCAGTGGAAGGAGGCGATCAGACTTGAAAGTTGGTTCCACTTCCAACACTCAAGATATCAATTGGGTGCAAATGGGTCTTTGCCAAAAAGGAGGGTGCTACCGGCAAAGACAACATCAGATACAAAGCCAGATTGGTAGCCAAAGGTTAGGCTCAAAAAGAAGGAATAGACTACAATGAGGTATTTTCACCTGTTGTTAAGCATGCATCTATTCGGATCTTATTGGCTTTAGTAGCACTGTATAACCTAGAGATAGTTCAACTTGATGTAAAAACTGCATTCCTCCATGGTTCCGTAGAGGAGGAAATTTGTATGACTCAACCAGATGGTTCTGGAGTCCCCGGTCGCAGAGATTACAAAAGCAAGTTGAACCGATCACTGTATGGTCTGAAACAATCCCGTGACAGCTGTACAAACGGTTGGACTGTTTCAAGACAGGATGAAAAGTATACACACAGTCAATTTGATCACTGTGTTTATTTCCGGAAACTTCAAGATGGATCATTTGTCTATCTGCTGAAAAAGGCAAGGTGGAGATCGACAGGCTGAAGGCTCAACTGAGCTCAGAGTTCGAGATGATCTTGGAGAAGCTAAGAAAATTCTTGGGAAGTAGACAGAAAAATTGACTCAGGCTCAGTGCATTGATGAATCATGCCAATGCAGTAGGTGCCCTGATATGTGAGTAATGATGTGTACATTTGAAGGAGAAAGGAGGAAGCTCTGATCTGTAAATTCTCTCTGTGGATTTTCGCCAAGGTGGAGATTGTTGGAATATGGTATGGCTCAAAGTCACCTTTGGTGGCTTAGCACCAATAATGGAGCTACCACTTGCACCACTTGCACCACCAATAATGGAAGCTACCACTTGCAAATGGATGGTGGCTATGGTGGCTACTGATAACTCGTATAATTATATAGTTTTTAGTTATGTTTTATTATTGTTTTGTGTCAAATACGAGTTATTATTGTTTAGTCTAATTGTGTTTATGATCTTTTATATTTTTATGTAATTTGGTGTTTTTCACAAGTTTCTTTGAGTGATTTCAGATTACTAGAATTAAGGGCAAATCCAGTTCAGTTCCAGTTCCGACACCTTTTGCCATATCAGCTATATCTCGTGTTTCACTGAAGCAATAAGGCTGAACTTTGTATCCCTGCAAAGCTAAGAGGCATATCTATCTTTTTCATGTTTTACACTTCTTGAAACGGAGTCGTTTTCCCTAGCGAAATCGACCATCAAGTTGGCTGATGTGCAATGACGTCTGTTCTGCACCGTTTTGGTATTTTGACCATATCTTCCGATCCACGTGCGCAAATGATCTGATTCCAACGGCTATGGATCCGTAACTAATAGGGGTATATTTTTCTAGAAGACCATTTTATCAGATCGAGCCTCCAACATTGACAAAATCGACCATCAAGCTGGCTGATCAGAATTGTCATACAATATGACGAAAATTGTTAGAAAAATGCACCCACCTATTATACCTACCTTTGAAATTTGTAAAGCTTGTCTCTTGTCATTTAGCCCTCCAAAATGTGTATAAATAGAGGGCCTTGGATGAGTATTGGGAGACATTATACATTGGTAGGATAGCCATTGTAATAAAATTCTCTAAGTTTTCTTTTTCTTTCCTTTCTCTAGTTTTCTTTTTCTTCTTACATTTCTTTTCATTTTATTCATATCTAGTATGTGTTTCTAATCATATTGTTGAGGTGATGAGGTGAAGCTCTTGGTAAATGCTAAGGTTAGTCTCTTAAACATGAGCTAAAATGAATCATCATTTATAAGCACTAGTATAGATAATATTTTCTTTTGGTTTAAAATCATACTTGCAAAGTAGAGATCTTGATTCATTATTGACAATGAAAATGGCACAGTAAATGCTTGGTTTCATAACCTTGATTTGTTGTAGACATATAACTTGGCATAAGGAATGCTTGGACTCTTTTTATGAGTTTTGAGGACACCAAATGAACATAATATCATATGCTATGGACGTTGGACAATTTGGACTGGATTGCTAAACCTTCCGATTGGAACCTCCCTTATGTGTGGATTTCAATTGTGTAATAAAACAAGATTAATCTTAGCATAACACCAAGAGTGGATTCTCTAACCTCAACATCTTTTCTTATTGTTTTTTATATCTTGTTTAATTTCTTTTATATTTTGTTTATTTTGTTCTCTAATATCTTGTTTATCTTATTTTGTTGTTGATCTCCTAATATATTGTTTACTTTCTTTTTCTTATATATATTTATAAACTTATACTTACTAGTACGCTTCCCTGTGGTTCGACCTCGGACACTGATCCACCCAAAAGAGTGTATCTTATTTAACCTTGCACTAAAAAGATAAATTGTAAGTATAGTAGTTAGCAAGGGTCGAGTCCTCAGGGATTGGGTTTTAGTTTATAAGTTAATAGTTTAAAACTTAAATTCGAGAACAATAAAAGAAAAAGGGTTTTTGAAGCCATATTTAAACTAAAATAAATAATAAGAATAAGATGCAAGGCGGTATAACCAGCCAATAAAAATATATATACTAAATTAGGCGGTATAACCAGCCAATAAAAATATATATACTAAATTAGGCGGTATAACCAGCCAATAAATATAAAACAAAGTTAATATACAAATTAGGCGGTATAACCAGCCAATAAAAATAAATATACTTTTAAAAATAAGCAAACTAGAAAAGTAAGAAAACAAATAAGTAAGAAAAATCAAATATGAAAAATATGGTTAAGGTTTCATTCTCCACCACTAGACATCATTAAGAATCAATTTCAGATCTATCAATATCAACCAACTATCAAAGTTAACAACCGTAGATAACAACAAGCTCTGTTACCCCAATCTTTCCTTAGTTTGTCGTTAAATAGAACAAGCTCTCTATTTAATCTCTAACCGTTAAACAACCTAGAATAAGCTCTCTAAATTCAATTTAATGGCAGCTTTATGATGAGAAAGATAGGTTGATCTAAGCAACAAACACATAAGCTCGGATTGTTCAACTTAGGTTATGTTCCACTTTGCAATTATTGAAAACTTGACCATAATCATTAATCACAAATTGCCACTTATGAATAGGAAATCAAGACAATTACACGGATCAAGACTCCTAAACTAGCAATAGATAATTATCAAGATCTATCTAGTTGTACACCTAAATAAATCAAGACAACATCATGAACAATTCTTGTAGAAGAACATAAGCAACTTTGATAGAAAATTAATGATAGATAGAATCTGAAAATCAATCACAAAACATGTCTAGGGCTTTGAAATCACCTTTAACCAAATAGAAGTTTAGCCTAGCATAGGCATTGTAAACATAAACATAAAATTAAAGAAAGTCTAAGAAGAAAATAAAAGAAAGAAAGAAGAAGAGGAAGAATATTAATTATCCAACCTCTTGCTCTCTCTAAAGAAAAAGAAAACTAGAGAAAAGAAAGAAGAAGAAAACTTAGAGAATTTTATTAAAATGGCTAATATCCTACCTATGTACAATATGATCCTCTACAATCATCCAAGGCCCTCTATTTATACACATTTTGGAAGGCTAAATGACAAGAGACAAGCTTTACAAATTTCAAAGGTAGGTATAATAGGTGGGTGAATTTTTCTAACAATTTTCGTCATATTGTATGACAATTTTGATCAGCCAACTTGATGGTCGATTCCGTCAATGTTGGAGGCCTGATCTGATCACATGGTCTTCTAGAAAAAGGTTCCCCTATCAGTTACGGATCCATAGCCGTTGGAATCAGCTCATTTGCTGATGTGGATAAGCAGATATGGGCAAAATACGAAAACATGTCATCACAGACGTCATTGCACATCAGCCAACTTGATGGTCGATTTCGTCAATATTAGAGGCCTGATCTGATCATATGGTCTTCTAGACAAAGGTTCCCGTATCAGTTACGGATCCATAGCCATTGGAATGAGCTCATTTGCTGATGTGGATAAGCAGATATGGGCAAAATACGAAAACAGGTTAGCACAGACGTCATTGCACATCAGCCAACTTGATGGTCGATTTCGCTAGGGAAAACGACTCCGTTTCAAGAAGTATAAAACATGAAAAAGATAGATATGCCTCTTAGCTTTGCACGGCTACAAATTTCAGCCTTATTGCTTCAGTGAAACTCCAGATATAGCTGATATGGCAAAATGTGTCGGAACTGGAACTGAACTGGATTTGCCCTTAATTCTAGTAATCTGAAATCACTCAAAGAAACTTGTGAAAAACACCAAATTACATAAAAATATAAAAGATCATAAACACAATTAGACTAAACAATAATAACTCGTATTTGACACAAAACAATAATAAAACATAACTAAAAACTATATAATTATACGAGTTATCACACCCCCACACTTAGATTGTTGCTAGTCCCTAGCAACGACTCAATAAAAATAAAATAAGAAAATCTAATCTAATCCACTTTCGTAGGAAATCACGGTGGCACTTAGCATGTGACACAAGCCTTTAAACCCCTAGGTGTCCCTAGTGGACGAGTTTAGTCTCGTGAGGGTTTACTAGAACGATACCCACAAACATTGAAAAATTAAAATATAAATAAACTTCATATAAATAAACTACATATACTAAAAATATTTACTCCTAATCCTTTCAATACAAATTAGAGACAATATTTGAACAAGTCTTATAAACTAATCAATAGCTTAAAAAATTTCACAAAAATTCATGCTTGAATGTAAATTGTTTGAGTTAAGCCAATATTAGCATAACATATCTCAATCAAAATAGTGCATGTTCAAATTTAATCTCAACTTCTCACATGGGATACTCTCTTGATTTTCACTCTTTAAAGTAGTGGTAAAGTGTTTACACTCAATCAATCTCATGAAAACACTTCTACCATATGCTTGCTTGTCCACCTATTCTCCACTAAAAGATCATGCAACTTCATAAATCAAGAGGTCTTTAATCAAGGTTGTAATGGGGCCAAGGGGTTTGTAATGTGGTTGAAGAACAAAAGGATAAAGATATCACAAAGGTTCCAAAGAGTTCATAAAGTTTAGAGACATAAAAAGATTATACAAAGAAACTTCTCAAAACTCTTTACAAGTACATAGTCACCTAGGCCGGATATTCATGTTGGGCTTTTTCTTCATTCTAAACAACTTTGTAACATCTTTTTCTTTTTCCACAAATTCAAGAGATAATTCATTTTTTTTTATATAGGAATGTATTTGCCAGTATTCCATTTCTTTTTCTCTTGACTTTTCTTTTCTTTTCCCCCCACACTTATTTCTTGTTTCTAACCAAAAAAATATCCCTTGTCTTTGCAACTTGTCTCAAATCATGCTAATTCATCTTTGGAACAAAGGTAAAGATATAAGTATATTTAGGTTAGGGACAAGTTATGGTTACCAAAGAGATAGCTTATTCAATGTAGGCTCAAATTGGTTCACTAAGGGTGTGTTCTCTTGAAACATCAATAAGGGATGGTTGTTTGGCCCTGGCTAAAAATCCTAATGCCTCTATCATATTCATGTTGTCACATGCATCAATATAGTCTCAAACGGTTTAAAGCAAGTTCTAGAGAATCATGTAATCATAAGAGCACTCAAGAAAGAAATTAGATTGATTTGTATAATGCATCAATCATTTTAGGCTCAAAAACTCACAAGAATGATTATACAAGTCAGATTAAGTCTAAACATGCTTCTTTCTCAATCAACATATCATATTAACATTGGCTCATAAAAAGGTTGACATCAAGCTCAATTCTCATGAAAATCTTCTCACTAATAAATCTGTTTTAGACTTATGCAATTCATATCTCATCATTGTATTAAAAAGGAACTAAAACACACTAAAATAATAATAATAATAATAAAGACTCAAAAAAAAAAAATAGTAGACAAAAATAAAAGAAATCCTAAATCATTCCCCCCACACTTAATTCTTACATTGTCCTCAATGTAAGTCTATTAACCCAAATGAAAGAATCATGTGTAAGAGAAAAGAACTAATAACATAAGAATAGGAACAACTAAGACTCAAAACAAAACAAACTCATGCAACCTAAATAATCCTAAAATACTAAACAAAAATTAACAAGTAAACGTAAAAAGATTAAAATCAAACTGACAAGGTATGTCTCAAGTCTCCCTTACTCAGACCTTGTTCAGAATGAATACTTCTAAATTGCTTAAAACACAACAAACTCTTTTTTTTTTTTTTTTTGAAAAGAAGAAATCAAACTGACAAGGTATGTCTCAAGTCTCCCTTACTCAGACCTTGTTCAGAATGAATACTTCTAAATTGCTTAAAACACAACAAACCTTTTTTTTTTTTTTAAGAAGGTAAAATTTAGGAGATATTACCTGTAGAGGTTGCTAACCACTTATTATAACTGAGACACAACAAACAAAATGTTAGATAATGTCACAAAGACAAAGTGCAATCCACTCCTTGCTCGTCCATATCTCTTTTTCTTTTTCCGAGCGTTTGCGAAACAACCGTAGCAGATAAATACTCATAAGCTTGGAGCTTTTTGAGTAAATCTTCAATGGTTGTAGCAGAAATTATGGTTCTCCTTGCCTCTGAAAACATGAATCCATTATTCACAGCATTATCTAAATATGAAAGCAAATTATTAAAATAACCATTAATATTAAGCAAACCAATGGGTTTCTTATTTGTGACCAAAGATGACCAAGAAGCCACGCAAGCTATTTCTTCCAATGTACCCAGACCTCCTGGTAAAGCAATGAATGCATCGGCAGAATGGTACATGATTGTCATCCGTTCAGGGATACTCCAGACTTGTATTTCCTTACCCACGGTAGGTCCACAAAAACTTGTGAATAGTTTTGGCACGATTCCTAGAACTGGACTTCCTCCGGCGTGTGCTGCTGTAGCGACTGCTCCCATTAAACCCGTACTACCGCCTCCATAAATCAAGTGGATCTTTTGTTGGGCAAGTATTACTCCAACTCTTATGGCTTCATCAGCGAATATGTTATTTTTCCCTGGATAAGCACCTCCAAAGACACAAATTTTTTTAATGCGCTGGGATGAAGTACTTTCCATTTTTTTTTCTTCGAGTGCCTGAAAGAGAATGAGTACATGGTGTAATATATAGAGGACTGAATAGTGAATCAGACAAGAGTAATAATGTCGCCGAAAGTGTATCTGACCTGTCAGAAGAAAATGTTAACCTAACAAAAGATTTTTGCGTGATTTCAGGAAGAAAATCAAAAAGAGAAGAAAAATCAACCGTAAAAGTCAAGAGTAATAATGTCGCCGAAAGTGTATTTGGCATCTTCCTCTGGTTTTACGTCCAGAAACGGCTTAAACGCCTTCTATGAGTCGAGGATATGCTTCCCATCCAGTTTTCTTACAAGCTGGCAAACAGGGTCTTTTAACATCAGATTCCCAAGATGTTGCCATTCCCTTTGGAATTGCGACCATAAATCAAGAATTTCTCTTTGTACGTCTCCACTAGGATGCGTCTCAAGAGAAAGTTGGATATTACCCAAATTCTCCTTACTCAGTCCATCCTTAATGAATTCAATTTTATCATCTCGATTAGAGGACGGAATCCCAATAGAACGACATTTACCGTTACACGTCCATCGTGCACATTTGTGGCAATTTGAACTCATGCGCTTTGCTCGTCGCTTCTTTGCAAAAGTGCTTCTACCTGTACCTGGTAAATGCAAAACAGGAAGATATTCATCTTCACGTACCTTGGCTTCAATTATCCAACGTATGTCTGCAGGAATCCCTTTGTGCATAAGCATTCTTAATCTTTCAAATCGAACTTGGTAAAGCTTCAGTAAAATATTTCGAGGAAAAGGAGGAAATCGTTTCTGCAATCTTGTGAGAATATCATCCATCCTGAAAAAAAATGAAAAAAAAAATGAAAGAGAAATTGAAAGAGAAATTTATATACAATATCAGTTTTGTGGGTAGCTGATGGAACCGATTTAAATAATCACGGAGTACCGTTATCCGCCATTTAACCGGGGTTAAAAAAAATTATATTTACATCTAGTGATTTTCAAAACAAGGATCAGAAAGAAAAACAACATAAAAAGACTCAAAAACAAAACACTCTAAATAAAATCCTAAATTCTTCCCCCCACACATAATTCTTACATTGTCATTAATGTAATGCTATTATCCCCCAATGCAAGAATTATATGTAAGAGAAAAGAACTATTAAACAAAAGAAACTTATGCAGCCTAAATGAACTTAAAAACAGTAAACACAATTAACAAAGAAACATAAGAAATAAAAATAAAAACAATAAAAATAATAAAAGAAAAAGGAAAAGAAAGAGAAAGCAAATCTGAATATGGAAGGTTGGCAATTTCATCTTTAATTGGGCTGCCTTCCCAATTAACACTTGAGTTAGTGTTTTGAATCTAACCAACACCCCTTCTTGGCATTTTAGGCTTGTCAGGCTCATGCATGAAATTTCCCAAATTTATGCGTTTGAGAGGAAGCTTTCTTTGCACAACAGTGGATGCATTCTCCATTACAAGTATTATTCCATCATCCTTGGTGGTGCATATCTCATCGAGGAATGGTGCATCTTTTGGTACTTGTTGAATGACATCCACAAACAAACTGTTTAAGGTTTCCAGCGTGTCTTGTTCATGTTCATCCTCCTTGAACTTTGCGAATCTACTAGGAAAAGGTGGAGAAGAAACATTAGTAAAAATTGGAATCTCAAACGTTACCTCAGGTGCCGAAATACTCTTATTTGGATCATTGGCTTCATTATCCTCAAGAATAGAATTCATCTCTAATTTTGTCTCATCCTCATCTTGTTCCTCATTCCTCAAGGTCACAATAGTAGTATTCTCCTTTGGGTTACTCATTGTTTGGGCAGGGAGTTCTTCAGATCTTTGTGCTACCCATCCCACCATACTACTAGTCAATTGGATCATTTGCTTTTCCAAACTCTGGATGCTTGCCCTTGTTTCCTGTTGAAATTGCAATGTATCAGTAACAAGAGAATAGACAAGATCTTCTAAAGAAGTACCTGAGTTTTGAGTCATATGTGGTGGTTGAAAAAGATCTGGTTCTTGGGACCATGATTGATTGAAGCTAGATGGATGAGTGTAATTGGCATAAGGATCTACTTCTTGGTAATTTTTCGAGTAGCCATAATTAGTATGATCCCACCATCCCTCATGGTAAGTGTTTGAGTAATGATCATACTGTTGGTCTTGGAACACTTGATGGCCTTGACATCCTTCCATGGCCAATTGTTGAACTGGGGAGGTGAGATTGGCTTGTTGATTTTCCATGTTCATGTATGCCACCAACTCTTCAAGTGTTAGATTGCTCAATTCCATTGTTTTTTTTTTTTTTTTTTTTAAATTTGAAAAGAAAAACTTGTATGTACAAGAAAATAAAACTAATTAGAACTGAAAATAAGAATAAACCAAGTAACAAATAAAATAAAGAAAGCAATCCCCGGCAACGGCGCCAAAAATTTGATCCACCCAAAAGAGTGTATCTTATTTAACCTTGCACTAAAAAGATAAATTGTAAGTATAGTAGTTAGCAAGGGTCGAGTCCTCAGGGATTGGGTTTTAGTTTATAAGTTAATAGTTTAAAACTTAAATTCGAGAACAATAAAAGAAAAGGGGTTTTTGAAGCCACATTTAAACTAAAATAAATAATAAGAATAAGATGCAAGGCGGTATAACCAGCCAATAAAAATATATATACTAAATTAGGCGGTATAACCAACCAATAAAAATATATATACTAAATTAGGCGGTATAACCAGCCAATAAATATAAAACAAAGTTAATATACAAATTAGGCGGTATAACCAGCCAATAAAAATAAATATACTTTTAAAAATAAGCAAACTAGAAAAGTAAGAAAACAAATAAGTAAGAAAAATCAAATATGAAAAATATGGTTAAGGTTTCATTCTCCACCACTAGACATCATTAAGAATCAATTTCAGATCTATCAATATCAACCAACTATCAAAGTTAACAACCGTAGATAACAACAAGCTCTGTTACCCCAATCTTTCCTTAGTTTGTCGTTAAATAGAACAAGCTCTCTATTTAATCTCTAACCGTTAAACAACCTAGAATAAGCTCTCTAAATTCAATTTAATGGCAGCTTTATGATGAGAAAGATAGGTTGATCTAAGCAACAAACACATAAGCTCGGATTGTTCAACTTAGGTTATGTTCCACTTTGCAATTATTGAAAACTTGACCATAATCATTAATCACAAATTGCCACTTATGAATAGGAAATCAAGACAATTACACGGATCAAGACTCCTAAACTAGCAATAGATAATTATCAAGATCTATCTAGTTGTACACCTAAATAAATCAAGACAACATCATGAACAATTCTTGTAGAAGAACATAAGCAACTTTGATAGAAAATTAATGATAGATAGAATCTGAAAATCAATCACAAAACATGTCTAGGGCTTTGAAATCACCTTTAACCAAATAGAAGTTTAGCCTAGCATAGGCATTGTAAACATAAACATAAAATTAAAGAAAGTCTAAGAAGAAAATAAAAGAAAGAAAGAAGAAGAGGAAGAATATTAATTATCCAACCTCTTGCTCTCTCTAAAGAAAAAGAAAACTAGAGAAAAGAAAGAAGAAGAAAACTTAGAGAATTTTATTAAAATGGCTAATATCCTACCTATGTACAATATGATCCTCTACAATCATCCAAGGCCCTCTATTTATACACATTTTGGAAGGCTAAATGACAAGAGACAAGCTTTACAAATTTCAAAGGTAGGTATAATAGGTGGGTGAATTTTTCTAACAATTTTCGTCATATTGTATGACAATTTTGATCAGCCAACTTGATGGTCGATTTCGTCAATGTTGGAGGCCTGATCTGATCACATGGTCTTCTAGAAAAAGGTTCCCCTATCAGTTACGGATCCATAGCCGTTGGAATCAGCTCATTTGCTGATGTGGATAAGCAGATATGGGCAAAATACGAAAACATGTCATCACAGACGTCATTGCACATCAGCCAACTTGATGGTCGATTTCGTCAATATTAGAGGCCTGATCTGATCATATGGTCTTCTAGACAAAGGTTCCCGTATCAGTTACGGATCCATAGCCATTGGAATGAGCTCATTTGCTGATGTGGATAAGCAGATATGGGCAAAATACGAAAACAGGTTAGCACAGACGTCATTGCACATCAGCCAACTTGATGGTCGATTTCGCTAGGGAAAACGACTCCGTTTCAAGAAGTATAAAACATGAAAAAGATAGATATGCCTCTTAGCTTTGCACGGCTACAAATTTCAGCCTTATTGCTTCAGTGAAACTCCAGATATAGCTGATATGGCAAAATGTGTCGGAACTGGAACTGAACTGGATTTGCCCTTAATTCTAGTAATCTGAAATCACTCAAAGAAACTTGTGAAAAACACCAAATTACATAAAAATATAAAAGATCATAAACACAATTAGACTAAACAATAATAACTCGTATTTGACACAAAACAATAATAAAACATAACTAAAAACTATATAATTATACGAGTTATCAGACACCCGAGAATTTATTACTTGAACATAACCTGCACTTGGGTTTACAACTCTTAATTGAGTCTCCATCAAGTTTTTGGCGCCGTTGCCGGGGAGGCAATACTAAGTATATAAGTTTATAAGTATATTTATTTTTATTGGCTGGTTATACCGCCTATATTTATTTTTATTGGCTGGTTGTACCGCCTAATTTTCTATATATTTATATTTATATTGTATATTAACTTTGTTTTATTTCTATTGGCTGGTTATACCGCCTAATCTGTATATTAACTTTGTTTTATGCTTGTTTGGCGACGTGATTTTAGATCTCGTCGTTTAGTTAGATTTTATTGTGAAACTTTTTCAGGTAATCTTTCTAATACAACTCCTACCATGGCTGACAATGAAAGTGTTCATACTGAAGATGAGAACAGACAAGTACGCACCATGCGTGACTACTTGCAACCAACTCGAAGCTCATCACCCTCTTGTTTTATTTTTCCTCTCAATGCAAACAACTTTCGTTTTAAACCAGGTATGATAGCTTTGCTTCCAAATTTCTATGGGTTGGAATCGGAAAGTGCTTACTCGTTTCTAAAAGACTTCGAAGATGTATGTGTCACCTTTAATGACCAACAATGTACAAATGAAATTGTCAAGCTAAAATTATTTCCTTTTTCTTTAAAAGATAAAGCAAAAATTTGGCTTCATAATTTAAAACCAAGGTCAATTGGCACATGGCAAGAATTACAAACTGAGTTTCTAAAGAAATTTTTCCCAGCACATAAAACTACTGCTTTGAAAAGACAGATTCAAAATTTCAATCAAAATCAAAATGAAGCATTTTTTCAGTGCTGGGAGCGTTTTAAAGATTTGTTAAGTTCTTGTCCACATCATGGTTTTGAAAAATGGCGTCTTATTAGTTTCTTTTATGAAAGTTTAACTCCCGAAACTAAACAATTTGTTGAAACAATGTGTAACGGTGAGTTTCTAGAAAAAGAACCTGAAGAAGCCTTTGACTACCTAGACCATTTGGCAGATAACTCTCAAGCCTGGCACACAGATAATTCCTCTGAAAGTTCCAATAGATCTAATTTTTTTTCTAACAGAGGTAAATATCATTTTAGTCAAGAAGATGAAATAAAAGCTAAAGTAGCTAATTTGGCTAGAAAGATTGAAGCCATGGAACTTAGAGAAGTAAAAGAAGTCAAAACGGTTAAAAATGAAGAAAGTTGTGGAATTTGTGAAATCATGGGACACCCCACTTCTGAATGTCCAAACATTCCCATTCTTAAAGAAGCGTTGCATGATCAAGTAAATTCCATAAACACATTTAAAAAGCCTTTTCCTTCTCCTTACTCTGAAACGTATAACCCTGAATGGAGAGATCATCCCAACTTCAGTTGGCGGAATAATAATCATGTTCAGGTACCACAATCTCAAAAGCCGGGCAACATTTTTTCCTATCAACCTTCACGTGTACAAACCTTGGAAGAGACATTGCAAGCATTCATGCAAACACAAGCAAATGTGAATAACCAAACTTCACAGGATATCAATGAGATCAAAAACACCTTGTCCACATTGACAGCTTCATTACGCACTCAAGAAAAAGGTAAGTTTCCTGCTCAACCTCAGCCTAACCCTTCTACTCAATGTCTTGTTTCTTGCTCCAATGAAACTCAACAGGAAAATGCCAGTTCTATCACAACTCTTCGAAGTGGAAAGGCAATTGACAAAAACATTCCATCAAAAGACCAAGATCCTCCTTCCCCTCCGAAAAGTAATGGTAAGGATGATGGTAAGTCTGAACTTCTTGAAAATTTGGACAAAGAAAAAGGTATGCATCCTGCTCCTTTTCCTCAAAGGTTGCAAACAATAAAGAATTTGAATCAAAATGCAGAAATTTATGAACTTTTCAAACAAGTTAAGATTAACATTCCTTTATTGGATGCAATCAAACAAGTTCCATCTTATGCTAAATTTTTGAAGGACATGTGCACAGTTAAAAGGAAACATAATGTACAAAAGAAAGCATTTCTGACGAAAAGTGTGAGCTCAATCATTCAGCACCTTACTCCACCAAAATTCAAAGATCCTGGATGTCCAACAATCTCATGCATCATTGGAAACACTAGAATAGAACGTGCATTGCTTGATCTTGGTGCTAGTGTTAATCTTTTGCCTTTTTCTGTTTATCAACAGTTAGGTTTAGGTGAACTCAAGGAAACACCTGTTACACTTCAACTAGCTGATCGTTCTGTAAAAATTCCTCGAGGGATAGTTGAAGATGTTGTGGTTCAAATTGATAATTTTTACTTCCCTGTTGATTTTATTGTTTTGGACACACATCCTGTTTCAAATCCAAATGCTCAAATTCCTGTTATATTAGGCCGTCCATTTCTTGCAACTTCTAATGCTCTGATAAATTGCAGGAATGGTATGTTGAACATTTCTTTTGGAAATATGACTTTAGAATTAAATGTGTTCAACACTTGCAAGCAACCTGGTGATGATTCAGAAGTACATGAAGTGGATTTCATTGAAGAACTTGTTCATGAACATCTCACCACTACCACATTCCATGATCCTTTAGAAGCTTATTTAATTGAATGTGAGTTTGATAATGCTTCAGAAATTTCACACACTGATTCTTTGTTAAATTCTTTTCAGGTTAAGCATTGTTGGAAACAAAAACTTGAGGAACTCAGAAATGATGCATATGAGAATCCTAAAATTCATAAAGAAAGAACTAAAGCCTTTCATGACAAGTTAATTTCAAGAAAAACATTTGATGTTAGGCAAAAAGTTATACTTTATAATTCTAGACTTCACATATTCCCTGGTAAGTTGAGATCAAGATGGACTGGCCCATTTGTGGTTAAGCATGTGTATCATTATAGAGCAGTTGACATTGAGAATCCTATATTAGGTAACGTATTCAAGGTAAATGGACAAAGACTCAAACTCTTTTTGGAAAATCATGTTACTCAAGAAGAGGTTGTTTTTCTTTCTGATCCTTGTTTTGAAAATAACTAGATGTAAATATAATTTTTACTAATCTTCAAAAAATATATATATATATATATACATTTTTTTTCCCGGTTAAATGGCGGATAACGGTACTCCGTGATTATTTAAGTCGGTTCCATCAGCTACCCACAAAACTGATATTGTATATTAATTTCTCTTTCAATTTCTCTTTCATTTTTTTTTATTTTTTTTTTAGGATGGATGATATTCTCACAAGATTGCAGAAACGATTTCCTCCTTTTCCTCGGAATATTTTACTGAAGCTTTACCAAGTTCGATTTGAAAGATTAAGAATGCTTATGCACAAAGGGATTCCTGAAGACATGCGTTGGATAATTGAAGCCAAGGTACGTGAAGATGAATATCTTCCTGTTTTGCATTTACCAGGTACAGGTAGAAGCACTTATGCAAAGAAGCGACGAGCAAAGCGCATGAGTTCAAATTGCCACAAGTGTGCACGATGGACGTGTAACGGTAAATGTCGTTCTATTGGGATTCCGTCCTCTAATCGAGATGATAAAATTGAATTCATTAAGGATGGACTGAGTAAGGAGAATTTGGGTAATATCCAACTTTCTCTTGAGACGCATCCTAGTGGAGACGTACAAAGAGAAATTCTTGATTTATGGCCGCAATTCCAAAGGGAATGGCAACATCTTGGGAATCTGATGTTAAAAGACCCTGTTTGCCAGCTTGTAAGAAAACTGGACGGGAAGCATATCCTCGACTCATAGAAGGCGTTTAAGCCGTTTCTGGACGTAAAACCAGAGGAAGATGCCAAATACACTTTCGGCGACATTATTACTTTTGACTTTTACGGTTGATTTTTCTTCTCTTTTTGATTTTCTTCCTGAAATCACGCAAAAATCTTTTGTTAGGTTAACATTTTCTTCTGACAGGTCAAATACACTTTCGGCGACATTATTACTCTTGTCTGATTCACTACTCAGTCCTCTATATATTACACCATGTACTCATTCTCTTTCAGGCACTCGAAAAAGAAAAAAAATGGAAAGCACTTCGTCCCAGCGCATTAAAAAAATTTTGTGTCTTTGGAGGTGCTTATCCAGGGAAAAATAACATATTCGCTGATGAAGCCATAAGAGTTGGAGTAATACTTGCCCAACAAAAGATCCAGTTGATTTATGGAGGCGGTAGTACGGGTTTAATGGGAGCAGTCGCTACAGCAGCACACGCCGGAGGAAGTCCAGTTCTAGGAATCGTGCCAAAACTATTCACAGATTTTTGTGGACCTACCGTGGGTAAAGAAATACAAGTCTGGAGTATCCCTGAACGGATGACAATCATGTACCATTCTGCCGATGCATTCATTGCTTTACCAGGAGGTCTGGGTACATTGGAAGAAATAGCTTGCGTGGCTTCTTGGTCATCTTTGGTCACAAATAAGAAACCCATTGGTTTGCTTAATATTAATGGTTATTTTAGTAATTTGCTTTCATATTTAGATAATGCTGTGGATAATGGATTCATGTTTTCAGAGGCAAGGAGAACCATAATTTCTGCTACAACCATTGAAGATTTACTCAAAAAGCTACAAGCTTATGAGTGTTTATCTGCTACGGTTGTTTCGCAAACGCTCGGAAAAAGAAAAAGAGATATGGACGAGCAAGGAGTGGATTGCACTTTGTCTTTGTGACATTATCTAACATTTTGCTTGTTGTGTCTCAGTTATAATAAGTGGTTAGCAACCTCTGCCGGTAATATCTCCTAAATTCTACCTTTAAAATTTGACATTGGGGACAATGTCATATTTTAGTAGGGGGTAAGGGACATATTTTGCTAAAAAAAAAAAAAATTGTTGTGTTTTAAGACATTTAGAAGTATTCATTCTGAACAAGGTCTGAGTAAGGGAGACTTGAGACATACCTTGTCAGTTTGATTTAATCTTCTTCAAAAAAAAAAAAAAAAAAAAAACATGTTTAGACTTAGTGTGTTTTTTTAGTTACTTTCAATACTATAATGAGATATGAATTGCATAAGTCTAAAACAGATTTATTAGTGAGAAGATTTTCATGAGAATTGAGCTTGATATCAACCTTTTTATGAGCCAATGTTAATATGATATGTTGATTGAGAAAGAAGCATGTTTAGACTTAATCTGACTTGTATAATCATCCTTGTGAGTTTTTGAGCCTATAATGATTGATGCATTATACAAATCAATCTAATTTTTTTCTTGAGTGCTCTTATGATTACATGATTCTCTAGAACTTGCTTTAAACCGTTTGAGACTATATTGATACATGTGACAACATGAATATGATAGAGGCATTAGGATTATAACCAGAGCCAAACAGCCATCCATTATTAATGTTCTACGAGAACATCCCCACTAGTGAGCCAATTTGAGCCTACATTAAATATGATGTTTTATTGGTAACCACAACTTACACCTAGCCTAAATATGCTTATATCCTTACCCTTGTTCTAAAGATGAATTTTATATTTTGAGACATATTGCAAAAAAACAAGGGATATTTTTATTTGAAAATTTGGGTTAGAAACAAAAGATAAGTGTGGGGGAAGAAAAGAAAAAGTCAAGAGAAAAAGAAAGGGATCATTGTCAAATACATTCCCATATTAAAAAAAAAAAAAAAAAAAAAATCTTCTCTTGAACTTCTAGAAAAAGATGTTACAAAGTTGGTTAGAATGATGCAAAGGCTCAACATGAATATTTAGCCTATGTTATTATGTGCTTTATAAGAGTTTTGAGAAGTTTTATTTGTATGATCTTATTATGTCTCTAAAATCTATGAACTCTTTGGAACCTTTGTGATATCTTTATCCTTTTGTTCTTTAACCACATTATAACCCTTTGGCCCCATTACAACCTTGAATAAAGACCTCTTGATTTATGAAGTTGTATGATCTAAATCGTGGAGAATAGGTGGACAAGCAAGCATATGGTAGAAGTGTTTTCATGAGATTGATTGAGTGTAAACACTTTACCACTACTTTAAAGAGTGAAAATCAAGAGAGTATCCCATGTGAGAAGTTGAGATTAAGTTTGAATATACACTATTTTGATTGAAATATGTTATGTTATTATTGGCTTAACTCAAACTATTTACATTCAAGCAAGATCTTTTGTGAATTTCTTTAAGCTATTGATTAGTTTTTAAGACTTGTCCAATGATTATCTCTAATTTATATTGGAAGGATTAGTTATAATTATTATTTTTAGTTTTTCTTATGTCTTCAATGTTTGTGGGTATCGTCCTAGTAAACCCTCACGAGACTAAACTCGTCCACTAGGGACACCTAGGGGTTTAAAGGCTTGTGTCACATGCTAAGTGCCACCGTGATTTCCTACGAAAATGGATTAGATTAGATTTTCTTATTTTATTTTTATTGAGTCGTTGCTAGGGACTAGCAACAATCTAAGTATGGGGGTGTGATAACTCGTATAATTATATAGTTTTTAGTTATGTTTTATTATTGTTTTGTGTCAAATACGAGTTATTATTGTTTAGTCTAATTGTGTTTATGATCTTTTATATTTTTATGTAATTTGGTGTTTTTCACAAGTTTCTTTGAGTGATTTCAGATTACTAGAATTAAGGGCAAATCCAGTTCAGTTCCAGTTCCGACACCTTTTGCCATATCAGCTATATCTCGTGTTTCACTGAAGCAATAAGGCTGAACTTTGTATCCCTGCAAAGCTAAGAGGCATATCTATCTTTTTCATGTTTTACACTTCTTGAAACGGAGTCGTTTTCCCTAGCGAAATCGACCATCAAGTTGGCTGATGTGCAATGACGTCTGTTCTGCACCGTTTTGGTATTTTGACCATATCTTCCGATCCACGTGCGCCAATGATCTGATTTCAACGGCTATGGATCCGTAACTGATAGGGGTATATTTTTCTAGAAGACCATTTTATCAGATCGAGCCTCCAACATTGACAAAATCGACCATCAAGCTGGCTGATCAGAATTGTCATACAATATGACGAAAATTGTTAGAAAAATGCACCCACCTATTATACCTACCTTTGAAATTTGTAAAGCTTGTCTCTTGTCATTTAGCCCTCCAAAATGTGTATAAATAGAGGGCCTTGGATGAGTATTGGGAGACATTATACATTGGTAGGATAGCCATTGTAATAAAATTCTCTAAGTTTTCTTTTTCTTTCCTTTCTCTAGTTTTCTTTTTCTTCTTACATTTCTTTTCATTTTATTCATATCTAGTATGTGTTTCTAATCATATTGTTGAGGTGATGAGGTGAAGCTCTTGGTAAATGCTAAGGTTAGTCTCTTAAACATGAGCTAAAATGAATCATCATTTATAAGCACTAGTATAGATAATATTTTCTTTTGGTTTAAAATCATACTTGCAAAGTAGAGATCTTGATTCATTATTGACAATGAAAATGGCACAGTAAATGCTTGGTTTCATAACCTTGATTTGTTGTAGACATATAACTTGGCATAAGGAATGCTTGGACTCTTTTTATGAGTTTTGAGGACACCAAATGAACATAATATCATATGCTATGGACGTTGGACAATTTGGACTGGATTGCTAAACCTTCCGATTGGAACCTCCCTTATGTGTGGATTTCAATTGTGTAATAAAACAAGATTAATCTTAGCATAACACCAAGAGTGGATTCTCTAACCTCAACATCTTTTCTTATTGTTTTTTATATCTTGTTTAATTTCTTTTATATTTTGTTTATTTTGTTCTCTAATATCTTGTTTATCTTATTTTGTTGTTGATCTCCTAATATATTGTTTACTTTCTTTTTCTTATATATTTATAAACTTATACTTACTAGTACGCTTCCCTGTGGTTCGACCTCGGACACCCGAGAATTTATTACTTGAACATAACCTGCACTTGGGTTTACAACTCTTAATTGAGTCTCCATCAGCTACCACTTGCAATGTGTTCACACCAAGATAGGTGGTGGATGGTGGCTATGGTGGCTGCCACTTGATGTATGTTCACACCTTGATATTATGGCTATAAATAGCCATATAGAGTAAGAGAGAAAATGAGTAGAGTAGAGTAGAGTTGAGTATGTGTTAGAGCTAAATTGTTGAAGCAAATACTCTGTGTTTATAGAGTAATTCGGTATTGTGTTGAGTTGTGAGTTCAGTGCTTGTGTAGCACCTTGAATTCTGTATATGTTTGTACTCTAAACTCCATTAATACAAAGCTTCAAGCTCCTCCTCCCGTGGACGTAGGCACAGTTGCCGAACCACGTAAAATATCGGTGTTTTTTCAGTGTGTTTAAATCGGTTTTAGTAATATCAATTCGCTTCCGCACACCAATATTAATGTTCGTTAATCATTTAGATGGTAAGCAAATTCAATATATATTTATCTAATATCTTAAGATAAGCAAGTCATATAATTGGGTTTTTTCCTTGATTAGTTGTCAGCCTTCTCTTAAAGGCACTTAATTGGGTTTTTCTTGATTAATTGTTGGGCTTGTCTTAAAGGCAATTTACTTATCTTAAATGCATTTAATTAAGTTTTTTTTATTTAATTAAATATGTGTTTATCTAATATTAAATTGTTGTAAAGAGAATGCAATTAAGCTTTGAAAAGGAGTACTTTTTGGCAAGCCAAGATACCAAGTCTATGCAACTGGAGTTGGAGAAAGCTTTTGCAGCTGCATGATGTAGCTAAAACTTTGATTGCTATAGTTGATTCAGGAAGAATTGTATGGAATGCCTATAAATCTGGAATTTTCATCACTGCTAGAACATGACAATGACTGAGGATAAAGCATAATCGAGTATCATGGCATAAGTTAGTCTGGTCTCCTTTAAATGTGTCTAAATTCTCTTTTGTTGCTTGGCTAGCTATCTTGGACAGACTGAGCACACTATCAAGGATGAAATCCTGGGGGCTGAGCTTATCATCTACTGCCTACTACTTATGTGGAAATGTGGAAGAATGCATTAATCACTTATTTTTTGAGTGTGAGTTTTCAAAGCAGGTTTGGCAAAAGGTTCTTGACACTGCCTCTATTACAAGGACTGTTCGAAGTTGGGATGATGATTTTTGCTGGGCAATGGCTGCTTTCAAAGGAAAATCACTTAGAGCTGCATTGATACGTGTGGGGTGGACTGCTACAATCTATTACATTTGGCAGGAGAGGGACTCTAGCAAGCATACACATATAGAAAGAACTCCAGAAGCAGTGTTTCATTTAGTTGTTGGTGCTGTACAAGCTAAGTTTTCTTTTATTAGTGTAAATGCTTTTATTGTAAATAGACATTTATTAGAAGGCTAGGTCATTTGCCAACATAGTTGAATTGTAATGGCTGCCTCTTGTGCATAGGTAGCAGATATACTCTGCTTCTTTTGGATGTTTGAATAAAAATTTCAATTATCCAAAAAAAAAAATATATCTAATATTAAATATGTATTCCTTGAACAATAATTACTTGAATTAATTTAATATATGTAAAGGCAAGTTGAAAGTCATTCCCTTATGCATCTACGCCAACATTTTCTTTTGTTCAAAGAGAGAAATTTATTTACCCCTTCCAAAGAGGTTGAGATTTGCAAAAAAGAAAAAAAAAAGAAATATAAAAGCCATATGCTAATAAAAGCTATGAAAATTTGAAAATAAAAAAGCGAACCAAGGAAAAATCAAAGGATAAAAACCATTTGCTAATAAATGCTATGAAAATTTATTATACCTCTTCTTTTCAAAATCTTTACCGTATCTCTTCTTTGAGAAAAAAGATTTTTTGAGAGAAAATTTATTTATCCTACCAAAGGTTGAGATTTGCAAAAAAAAAACCAAAGAATAAAAGTCAACAGCTAATAAGTACTATGAAAATTTGAAAATAAAAAAGCCAACAAAGGAAAAAAAACAAAAGATAAAAGCCATATGCTAATAAATGCTATAAAAATTTATTGTATATCTTCCTCTCAAAATCTATAACGTATCTCTTCTTTGAAGAAAAAAAAATTTGCTATACAATCACTTAAAGCACAAGTGAAGATCCTGGTGTTGTCATTTGGCAAAATTTAATTGGTTGTTGAAAATTTTTCCTACTATTTGACAAGATTTTCTTAGCTGTTGGCAAGATTTTATCGGTGCTTCCAATTTCCAAAAGCTTTCGACTAACCAAAAGCCTTCAACTCAAACTCATTTTAAGTCTTTTGGGATAATTTAGTTTCTTATAAATTTTTATCTCTTTGGGTTTTTGATTAGGTGTTTCAATGGTTTTCTTCAATTCTCTATCATGTATTGTAATAACAAACCGTCCTTTTAAGTCCATAATACTCCCATACAATGATAAATATTCTCAAAGTCAAAATAGTCCGAAGAGCATAATTAGGTCCCAAGCAAAGTTAAGAAATCCCAGTTCCTTAATCAGGTTTCCAATTTTTCCAATGAAATCCAAGTTTACAAAATAACATCTGCAAACCAGAACAATGTTGAAGAGCATTTGTAAAACATTAATTTCTCATCATAAACACACTTAAAGAAATAAGTTAAACCAATATATGAATAAAATTTAAAGAATCCCAAATTTAAAGTTTACTGGAACAATAAAAAAGTAAAAAATCTCCTGCCCCATTCAATTTTCCAAAACCCAATGCTAAGAACCCATGTAGAAGCATATCTAAAACTCGCGCGTGCAAGACGAACCACACTTGAACAAAACAACGTTTGGAAAATTCACTTATATTGCAGCTCATCAACAAAGCGAAAAATCAAGAAGCACAAATTATCCCACATCTAACAGATATAATCACTAACTAAATAATTAATTATTGAAACACCCAACGAAAAAAAAAAAGAGTACGAATGGATAAAAAAAAATTGAATAATTTACTCAAATTCGAAGGAAGTACAAATACAACACAATTTATTTATTAATTTAAAAAAATCTATTTTTAAAAAAATTTCTTTTTGAATTATTAATAATTTATTTATTATAAGTATTAAAATAAAAACAAATATATTTTAAAAACCATAAAATATAAATAATTAAAATTTAAAAGAGATAGAAATTATACCAAAAATGTCCAAAGTCTAAAAACCTAAGTTGTACGTCTGGCCGAGCTTCTAACAACAAATATGATTCTTTTTCTTCCCTTTTATTTTTTTTCCTTTTTCCCTTTCCTTTTTTTCTACTAAGGGTTAGGTGATAACTCTAGGAAATATAGTTATTTCACCACATTTTGTGCAAAGTTTTTATTTGGAATTGATTAGTTTTAATTGTTTTTAAATTAATTTTATTTATTTATTTCATGTTTAAATTAGTTATTAAGTTAGTATTTTTGTATTTTTATAGGTCCAAAGTGAGAAGGAGTTTCGAGGTGCGAAAAGACGAAAAAAAGTGCAAGGCATGGGCAGATTTGACCTTCGGAGCTTGTTGCTAGGAAAATATGATCTTAAAGTCTTTATTTAAGAAAACTTCATCTTGACTTTTGAAGCTGATTTTTATATATTCCCAACAATATATCATTTGCCCAAATCGGACAAGATTTGCCCACCCAAATCAGCCGAGGAAGTGTGAGAAGACGACATAAACGAAGTGCAGCCAACTCGAGGGGTTGGCACCGCGGTGCAATAGCAATCGAGAGCCAGCGCTGGGCTTTCCAGCACCAGACGTGAAAAAAAAAATTAAAAAATCTGTTTCCTTACCTGTTACTTGTACACGAAGTTTCTAACTTTAAGGGTCTAAAACTCTATAAATAGGACCTTTTAAGGCTTATATAAAGGGGAATCAAGTTCTATAAACCTAATTTATCTTAAGGAAAGTAGTCACCACAAGGTTGCAAGAAGAAAAGGAGATTTTGGAGGATTGAAGACTGAAGTCCCGGCAAAAACGTAGTTTTCTCTTTTCCTTTATTCTTTCATTACTTTCTTGTAACATTGATGATGGTGAAACTCCTTTGCTTTATATTTTCATTATTTATCATGAACTAATTTACTTTTTCTAGGATTTCATGGAACTCAACATGTAGTTTGGATTATTTTACTCTCTTTCTTGATTTAATGATATTTGATGTTGTTTATTCAATCTTGTGCTTAATGCTTCTTGTAGACACCTAATTTTGTCCGGACCACTAAAACAGGTATGTTTTCTTCCTAAATTGATTTTTCAGAATGTAAAAAGATTTTTTTCATCCTGCAGGTGGTACTCCGAGACTTAGTCTAAGAAGGCGAGCATAAAAAGTCAAACTTGAAAAAGTCAATCCCAGAAAGTCAACCCCAAAAAGTCAACTACTGAAAAAGTCAACCCACTTTCAAAATCAAGATTTGAAGTTCAATTGAAAAATGGAGAAATTTTTTTGATAATCCGAGGTCTACATCAAAAGATATTGAGTTCGGAAGTTGGGTTACGGAGATTCAGTAGAAAAGAAACCCTAATTCGGGAAATTTGGGGAAAAGTGCTTAAACGATCAAATTGGTCAAAATTGAAGGTTCCAAATGAAATATAAGCACTGACTACGGGTAATCGATAAGCTAATTGAAAGAAAAATTGAAAGAAAAGTCAATTCGGAAGAAAATCGAGAATTAGGGTTTTTGGTGGATTTCGGTGAAACTTGGAAGAATTACAAAAATGTCCCGATTCAGTAAGACTAAAGCCCCTAATTGATGAGAAGTGATTAAACAAGGATAGGCCAAGGCTCAGTTTGAAGAAAATATGAAAATCAGACTTGTTTTGAGCAAAACTGGATTTCGGAGCCAAAATTGGAAAATTGGAAAATTTGGGAAAATGAACTCCAAAAATTATGAAAATTTTCAGATCTAATTCTTAAATCATTTTGAAGAGATTGGGGAAAGAAAATCTGGATTCGGAGTTCGTTTGCAAAATGGCCAAATCCTGGGTCCCCTATGCAAAAATTCAAGAAGATAAATCCCGAAAAAATAGCAAATGAACTCCAAAAATTATGAAAATTTGTAGATCTCATTCTTAAATTATTTGGAAGATATTGGAAAAGGAAAATCTGGATTCGGAGTTCGTTTGCAAAATGACCAAATCCCGGGCCCATTATGTAGTAATTCAAGCAGATAAATCCCGAAAAAATACCAAATGAGTTCCAAAAATTATGAAAACTTTTAGATCATACTTTTAAATTATTTGGAAGATATTGGTGAAGAAAAATCTGGATTTGGAGCTCATTTAAAAAATGGTAAAGTTTGGGAGCACAAAAGGGCAATTTTGGAAGAAAAAATCCAAATAAATAGCAAATGGGCTCGAAAATTTTTGAAAACCTCCAGAATTCAATTTTTTATTATTTTGGAAGTATTGAAAAAGAAAAATTGAATTTGGAGTCCGTTTGCTATTTATTTACGTTCGGGGGGGGGGGCAAAAAGGTTATTTTACCCAAGAAATCGAAAAGGGCTTTTCTTGCCTTTTAAAAAAATGAAGCATGGGCTGGAAGATGAGGGGTCAGCCGACCAAGGCCCAATGGTGGGCAAATATTTTCTGATTTTTAATCAAAAGGCCAACAACGAAGAGGAAGGTAGTTATTTTTTTGATCAAGCCTTTGCAATTGAGCCACATGGACCAATGCATGAAGAGGGAGAATGTCAACATAATGACTTAAGATTCTTGAATAGATGTAATTGTGGATAGCTGATTACCTAATCTAAGGGTGATAATTTCACATTTTAAGTATCTTGGATTAATAGCCTTTGGATCAAAATTGGTTGGAAAAAAAATGACAACACCCTAGCATTTAGAAGGCCATTCGGCCACTACAAGGTGGAGGGGGTCTCTCTTTCATTTTCACTCTCTATTCACTCTTGTTTGGTTGATTTTCTCTCCATTGTTAAAGGGCAAAAAGAAAAGTTTAGAAAAGAAAAGAAAGTTAGAAGAGAAAAAGCTTGCAATATAGCTTCTAGAGGTTGCTTTAAGCACTATACTCTTGCACTTTCCTTGATTTTCTATTCTTGATTTGCTGTTTTGATTGCTATTTTAGTGAGTTTCTTTTAATTTTTCTTTTTAAAATAAGTGTTTTTAATATTCTTCTTCAAGTTCTTCTTTATACTTTCTTGGAAAAAGTTTTGAGAATTTTTTTTTCATGACTTAGAGGGGTGGCCGAATGGCTTTTTTTTTTAGTGTAGTTGTTGTTTGCATTTTTATTTCATGTTATTCATGATATTTAACAAGTTTTGATGCTTTAAATCTTTTTCAAATACATAAACATGAAGCTTGTTTTGATTTGGTTGCTTGCTTGTTTCTATTTTTGAGTTTATTATCTTATTATCATGTTTATTTTACTTGTCTTGCTTTTTTGATTTTCTGTTTTCAAAATGTTTAAGTTTGTATATGTTTTACATTTTGTTAATCCATGTGTTTGTGAAAATTCCTATTGGTTTTCATGCCTTTACTTTATATTTGCATGATTTGAGTATTATTCTTTAGCTATGCATGTTATTGTGTTAAGTGTTTGTGAAAATGCCATGTTCACTTAATCTTTCGACTATCCCTCTCTTATAAGCTTTGCGTGTGCATTTTCATCATGCTAGTTGATATAGGTTTGCATTTTTATGATATTTGGTTTTGTATTTTGTTTAAGCATGCCATATGTTTGTGTTATTGCCATGCATTCTTTAGATTTAGGTTTGCTTTGCTTTGCTTTGCTTTGCTTTGCCATGCATATTCATGCATTTAGACCTAGGTTGCATTAAATGCCATGCAAGTTCATTTAGGTCTAGGCCATTTTACTGATGCCATGCATTTTTCATGTCATTTAGGTTTTAAAACATGCATTTCATGCATCATATTTTCAGTATTTTCATGCATTTCATGTTGTTGTCGATTTTAATCACTCAACTGCACGTATCGCTGACAAGTAATATAGTGAAAAATAAAGTGTCGAACCTACGAGGAATTGCTATTAAATTTGCTTAGTACTAAAATTAAAACAACCTAATCTTATCTAAACAAATAATTAAAGATAGTAATTAACAGCTAAAATTAAAAGAAACGAATACTGAAAACAAGTAAATTAAAAAGGGATGAATTGAATTAATTATGAAAAGCCTAGGATTACAACTTCTCTCAGCACTTCGCTTGACTCTCTCTCTACCTCTTCACTTGATTAATGATCATGAGTTGTTAACCTAGAGTTCTATCTTATTTATAAAGATCTTTCGATGGTCTCATAAAAATATCCTTCTTAACCAATTAACTATATTCATATGATAATTCAATTAAAGAAGAACTCATTAAACTTAGGCTCTAACAATGGTTACACATGACAAGTAAGTGTATTCCTACCCTACCTGCAAATCAATTCATCCTAATAAATGAATATGAAACATGTGTCATTCAATCCATGTCTAACACTAAACTCCCTTTTCCAAGTTGTATTTAGGTTAACAAATCAATCTAATTGGTGGCCAATCAACTAGAAGCATTAAGAACAAGATTGAACAAACAACTCAACAAACCATTAAATCAAGCTAGAGAGAGAAAGTAAATTCAAACTATGTTTTGAGTACCATTGAAATCCTAGTAAAAGAAATTTAGTTCATGATAATTAATGAAAACAAATAATACAATAGTTTCACCATCATCAACAACACAAGAAAAATAAAGAAGATAAAAGAGAAAAGAAGAAACTAAGAGTTGTCAGTTCTTGAGTCTTCAATCTTCAAGCTTCCAATCTTCTTGAGAGAATTTGATGGTGGCTATATTCTTGAGAGAGTCTTTTCCTCAAATTACATTCTCTATTCTTTCTTTGAATACACTTCCTTTTTTCTTCACCAATTTATTCACTTTTTTTCTATTCTTCATTTTCGAAGAACCATAACTTTTTTTTTTTTAGAGAAATTTCACATCACCATTTCACCCAAATTCGACATGGCTCATAATTGTTTCCTGTAATATCATCACATGCCTATGTAGTGAAGGTTAATCATGGTTTTTCTTATTTGGCTAGGCTAAAACTTGTGGCAATCAAAGAAAAGATATATATATATATATATATCAATTAGGCACAAAAAGGTAGACTAAGGATAATCATATATAAAAGTAAGCTTGAAAGGCTCAAATGATCCAAAGATGGCCTAAATCACTTCCTTAACTTAGTGTTGTCTAGGATTTTGCCTTGAGAGAGAATCAAACAAATTCTAGGTTCTAGACATAATAGCAATTCACATTAACATAATCAGTCTTTAAATAAGCTATGCAATTCTAAGCAAGAGATCAAGTGCTCAATTTGTGAAAATCACATCCTAACATGAAACTAACAAAAGAATTTTACACAAATTCTTCTCATGCTTATTTTTTCGCAAAAATCAAGATAAATCAATAACTAAAATTCATCATTGGATAAGGATTCCATCATAATAAGTGCATCATATCTCAAGCAAAAAACAAAACAAAAAAAATTTAGACTCCTAATAAAAATTAGACAATCACACAAACTAAAATAATTCTAAAGACACACCCCCAAACTTAAAACAAACATTGTCCTCAATGTTTAGAAATAAAAAGAGTAAGAACAAGAAAATTCCCCTATCGATGCAAGCAAAGCAAGAGAAGCTTTAGTTTTTCTCTTAGACTTTATCATGCTTGTCCAAGTTGGGTGAGTCGTCACTACAAAAGAAAACAAAATAAAAAGAAATTAATAATAATAAAATACTCTAAAAATAAAAAAAATAAAAAGTTTAGAACTTGGGTTGACTCCCAAGAAGCGCTTGATTTATAGTCATTGGCTTGACTATCTTATGCCCATTATCCTGTATCCAACCACTTGATGATTTTCAATTCATGCCATTTGGCTGTTCTTTCTTTGAATAACTTCGCTTTCTTGCAGGCTTGAAAGCGAAATTCATCCCTTTCAATGGTAGAATTCAATAGTGCCGTACGCGGATCAATATGATAAATTTCTATGAATTCTTCTTTATTAGCACTATCTATCCCATTGATTAGCTTTGGCTGTTGAATGCATTGGGGAACAGGTTGTGGTGGTGGGTCACATTGAATCCATTCTTCTTGAGCTTTCTCAAATTTGTCTCCAATAAACTCGGTTGGCAATTCAGGCTCTATGCTATCCTCTTCTATCTCTTTTTCAATCCCAAGTGTGTTTGTGTTATAATGCTCTTGTTCTTCGCTCATAGGATTAAATTCAGTATCACTTGGAAGAGTTTCTTGAGATTGGTAGTTAATGGCAGTAACAAGCTGGCTTATATGTGTCTCAAGATTTCTAATTGATGCATCATTTTCTGCCATGTATTGCAACATCATCTCTTCTAATGATGGCTTCTTTTCTGGGACTGGAGCTTGACCTTGCAATGGAAGAGTTTCTTGAGGTTGGTTGTTAATGGCGGTAACAAGCTGGATTATTTGTGTCTCAAGATTTCTAATTGATGCATCGTTTTCCGCCATAAATTGCAACATCATCTCTTCCAAAGATAGCTTCTTTTCTGGAACATGAGCTTGAGCTTGTGATGAAAACCCAAGATGATATGCTTGATTTTCGGAATAATAGGACCATTGATTGTTGCTCCAAAAAAAAATTTGGTGATCTCCCTACCGTATTGTAGTCGTCGGAATACAAATTATTTTGATGCATATTGTAGTTTCCAACATATTGGCAACAATCACTATGATGTCTTTCCCCACAAAATTCACAAATCACAAGCGAACTTTGGACGGCATGTACACCCAAATTGTCAAGCTTCTTGTTAAGTGCAACCACCTGTGCAGATAAAGCATTTATTGCATCTCGTTTATAATCCGACATAGTGCATCCAAATCAACAAAACCTGAAAATAAAGAAAAATAAAGTTTAAATTAAGACTAAGGTTGCTTGGTATTAATATTAACAAAAATAATAAACAATTCTCCGGCAACGGTGCCAATACCTTGTTGTCAATTTTAATCACGCAAGTGCACGTATCGTTGACAAGTAATATAGTGAAAAATAAAGTGTCGAACCCACGAGGAATTGATATTAAATTTGCTAAGTACTAAAATTAAAACAACCTAATCTTATCTAAACAAATAATTAAAGATAGTAATTAACAACTAAAATTAAAAGAAACTAGTACTTAAAACAAGTAAATTAAAAAGGGATGAATTCAATTAATTATGAAAAGCCTAGGATTACAACTTCCCTCAACACTTCGCTTGAATCTCTCTCTACCTCTTCACTTGATTAATGACCATGAGTTGTTAACCTAGAGTTCTATCTTATTTATAAGGATCTTCCGATGGTCTCATAAAAATATCCTTCTTAACCAATTAACTATATTCCTAAGATAATTGAATTAAAGAAGAACTCATTAAGCTTAGGCTCTAACATTGGTTACACATGACAAGTAAGTGTATTCCTACCCTACCTGCAGATCAATTCATCATAATAAATGAATATGAAACATGTGTCATTCAATCCATGTCTAACACTAAACTCCCTTTTCCAAGTTGTATATAGGTTAACAAATCAATCTAATTGGTGGCCAATCAACTAGAAACATTAAGAACAAGATTGAACAAACAACTCAACAAACCATTAAATCAAGCTAGAGAGAGAAAGTAAATTCAAACTATGTGTTGAGTTCCACTGAAATCCTAGTAAACAAAATTTAGTTCATGATAATTAATGAAAACAAATAATAAAATAGTTTCACCATCATCAACAACACAAGAAAAATAAAGAAGATAAAAGAGAAAAGAAGAAACTAAGAGTTGTCAGTTCTTGAGTCTTCAATCTTCAAGCTTCCAATCTTCTTGAGAGAATTTGATGGTGGCTATCTTCTTGAGAGAGTTTTAGGTTTCTTGATCTCTAATCCGCTTTATTCTGACCTAAAAGAGTCATATTTAAAGTGTCCAAGGCCTCTTGGAGTCCGAAACTTCATTCCCAAGCAAAACAGGTAAGTTTTGCATTTTTTTTACGTTTTTGCGATACTATTCATGAGCCCCCAGTGCCGCGGCGTCACTGCTGCTGCCTCCTTGGTGTTTCTCCTCATTTTGTCTGAACTGGTTCCTGTCAGATTCTTGAAATTCATCAGCTATTTTGACTGGGAAAATCTTACCCGATTTTGACATGCCTTATACTGTTGGAAAGGTATGGAAGTCAGCTTCAAAAGTAAAGAAGAGAGTTTTCTTATTTGAAGTTTTAAGACCGAGTTTTGCTTGAAAGAATCTTCGGAGGTCGAATCTGCCTGCTTATTGGAATGCACCGATTTTTGTCGTTTTTCACCTCGAAGCTCCAGATCACCTTGGACCTATAAAAAACATAAATAACAACTAAATAACTATTTTTAAACATAGAATGGATAATTAAAATAAATATAAAAATATCTAAAACTAATCAAATCCTAATAAAATCCTCAAGGACTTAGCCGATTCAAAAGCATAAAAGGTGGCAAAATAACTATATTTCTTAGAGTTATCACATGTCATTGCCACATGATTTATGACTTAGACCAATCAGTGGTTCGAAGTCATGCTCATTTTGAGCATACTTGTGGAAAATTAAAGAGTTGTCAATTTGATTATTCTACCTTTGTGATTTTTTTTTTACTTAGCCAATTTTTGTCTAACTTTTCAAAAGTATTAGATACTGTTTGTGAGCCTTTAGGAGAGTCTCTAACATTTTACTTTGATTTTTAAACGATTTTATTAAGGGCAAAAAAATGTGTTTTGGCAAAACAGTTTTTTCGCTCAGTACTCGTACTTTCTCGATTTTTTTGGGCAGTCATCTTTAATAAAAAATTAAGCCGATTTTTTCCGTGTAGTTTTATATGTCCTGAGTCTTCAATATGTTTTTTTATATTTTTTTGAATTTTTAAAAATAGGGACAAAATTATGCTCTAAAACTGGACAGTAGAGGCAGAATTGAATTTGAAGGAAAATCATTTTTCTGTTTTGGTTAAGTTACTTAGAGGGGGCTGATTAGGAAGTTTAGCTACTGACTTTGGGTAGTTTCTAAGCCTTTTTAAACTCTAAAAATGATTTTTTAAATCTCGGGTTAAGGGTGGTCAAGTCCGGGATTTTAAACTTAGGAAATTAGAGTCCTTTAAAAATTGTTTAGCTAAGTTTTTATTTTTAATCTAAGCTTTTCAAAATTGTTTTCAAACAATCACAAAGTATTTCTCTTTTAGAATATTTAATTTGATATATTTTTCTAAGGTAGCCGGATATCTTTTTAGAATACGAATTTTCTTAATTAAAGGAAAAAATACATTCTCATGCATTGCATTTTCCATATTCATGCATACTATATAATATGTGATTTTTGCTATATTAATTTTCATGATAGTGTTATTATCTTGGATTTAAACTTTTAATGTTATATTAATTGTTATATGGTTTTGAATATTTCAAGATATCCTATGCTTTTTATTTAGTTATTTTTGTCATATTATTTAGCATATACTATGTTCATGCATTATTATTTTTATTTTTATGCATATTATATGTTAGCATTATTTTATGTTTTATGTCATTTCATATCATTTAGATTATATGCCATATCATTTCTATTTGCCATGTCATTTAAATAATTTTATTCCATTTAAAATATATCATGTGACTTAGGATATTTCATTCCATATAGAATATATTATGTTACTTAGGTCATTTCATTTCATGTAAAATATATTATGTTACCTAGGTCATTTCATTTCATTTCATGTAAAATATATTATGTTACCTAGGTCAATTCATTTCATTTCATTTAGAATATATTATGTTACTTAGGATATTTTATTTCATTTAGAATATATCATATTACCTAGGTCATTTCATTTCATTTAGAATATATCATATAACTTAGGATATTTCATTTCATTTAGAATATGCTAAGACATTTAAATTATATGATACCAATTAGTTTGCATTATATTATCTAGACTTTGCTATGTCATTTTATTTATGTCACACATATTCATATTCATATATTTTTTAAACATTTTGAAAAAGGTAATGATTTTCAATAAAATAAAGATAATCCCGATTTAAAATAATTCATGAGTTCTCTGATGGGTTTGCTGGGGAGGATATTATCAACTATCATTAATAACGGAATATCTTCTTTAAAACGAGAATGGTTCGGAAAATTTTCCAAAATAATAAATTTTTTTATATTTTGCCACGCTGTTGGGATATAGGAAAACTTTGAATTAATAAATTCATTTAGGTCTAGGCCATATTAGTATTGCCATGCATATTGGGTCTTAAATCATATTGGTATTGCCATGCATTTCTATGCTACTTAGGTCTTAGGTTACATTAGCGTTTTCATGCATATTCACAACATATTAGGTCCAAGTCATATTTGCGTTGTCAAGCATTGCATGCATATTAAGTTAGGATAGCATTTATTGCCATGCAAATTCATGCTAGGCATTTAGGTTATATTTGTCATGTATTTCCTTTACCATTTATGCTTTATACCATGCATTTCATACATTTCATTTGCTTTATGTTCATGTATTCCATGTCATTGCCAAATGATTTAGACTTAGGCCAATCAACAGCTCAAAGTCATGCTCTCTTGATCATACTTGTGGAAAATTAAAGAGTTGTCAAATTGATTATTCTACTTTTGTGATTTTTTTACTTAGCCAATTTTTATCCAAGGTTTTTAAATGTTTTAGCTACTTTCCTTAGGTCTTTAGCATGACCTCCAAAAATTTTTACTTTGATTTTTAAATGATTTTATCAAAGGCAAAAAAATGTGTTTTGACAAAACAGTTTTTTTTCACCCAGTACTTGAACTTCTCTGATTTTTCTGGGCAGTCATTTTTAATCAGAAAATTAATCCAATTTTTTCTCGTGTAGTTTTACATGTTCTGAGTCTCCAGTATTTGTTTTAGATTTTTTTGAATTTCTAAAAATAGGCTAAAAATTGTGTGCCAAAACCGGACAGTAGAGGCAGATTTGAAATCAAAAGATAAATAATGGTTGAATTTGGCTAAGGCATTTAGAGGGGGTTGGTTAGAAGTTTTATCTACTGTCTTAGGGTAGTTTATAGGCCTTTTTAAACTTTAAAAATGATTTTATAAATCTCGGGTTAAGGGTGGTCAAGTCCGGAATTTTAAACTTAGGAAATTAAAGCCACTTTAAAAGGGTTTGGTAGAGGTTTTAATCTTCATTCAAGTTTTTATTCAAAATTGTTTTCAAACAATTAAAAAGTTTTGTTTTTTTTAGAAATTCTAATTTGACATATTTTCCTAAGGTAGCCAGATATCTTTTTAGATATACGGATTTTTTATTTAGAGGAAAAAATACATTTTCATGCATTGCATTTTCCATGTTCAAGGATTTTATTTAATATGTGATTTTTGTTATTATATTTTCCATGGTATTATTATTACTTTTGATTTACATTTTATTATGTTATATTGTTTGCCATATTATTTTGAATATTTCATGCTATCCTATATTTTTTATTTAGTCATTTATTTTTGTCTCATTATTTAGCATATACTATGTTCATGCATTTTTATTTTACTTTCATGCATATTTTATGATAGCATTATTTTATGTTTCACGTCATTTCCTGTCACTTAGATCATATTCCATATCATTAAGGTTATATTATTTAGAATATGCCATGTCATTTGAAATATGCCATATCATTTAAAATTGCCATCTCATTTAAATCATTATATTTCATTTAGAATATACCATAATACTTAGGATTTTTTATTTCATCTAGAATATACTATGCCATTTAAATTATGTCATGTCATTTAGGTTGCATTATATTATCTAGACTTTTCTATGTCATTTTATTTATGTCATAAATGTTCATATTCATTTTTTTTATTTTTTATTTTAAAAAAAAGGGATAATAATTTTCAATAAAAAATAAAGATATTCTCGAGTTAAAATAATTCATGAGTTTTCTACCGGGTTTGCTGGAGGGAATATCATCAATTATCATTAATAAAGGAATATCTTTCTTTCAAAAAACGAGAATGATTCGGAAAGTTTTCCAAATAAATAAAAATTTCTATATTTTACCGATTTTGTCGGGGAATATAGGAAAATTTTGAATTAATAAATTCCGGATCATTTTCAATAAAATATGGAATTATTTTTCTTTAAATTGGGAATTAAATTGAAATACTAAATTAAAACTGACTTTTTTTTATCGAGACTTGAGATAACACATGATCAATAAGGTACCGTTTGAGACGGGCGTTGTGGGGGTGCTAATCCTTCCCCGCAAGTAACCGAGTCCCGAACCCGATTCTTCGATTTTCTCTGGTTTATAACGCATAATTGAAATTGGTTTTAAAATTTTTTTAATTAATTTTAAAAAGTTTTATAAAACCGATTTTAATAGGTTTTATAAAACAGATTTTAATAGGTGGCCGATCACACTTAGCTAAAAAAGATTGATGGTGACTCCATGTCTTTTTACGAGGCTGTTTTCATACCCTCGACCTTTTAATTCAATCTAAAGGAATTAAGTCGTATTTTCCTCTGCTTTTGTTTCCCCCTCACTCGAACGTGTCCCCACAACAGGGATCATGTATCGACAGCTTGGCAACTCCACTGGGGACATTTTAGAGAGTCAGGCCTAAAATTAGTCGTGTGATATCAAAGTCTCGGTTTTGTTGGTTTAATTGGTATTTAATTTTAATTCCCACATTTTCTTTTTAAAATAAGGAGAATTTTGAAAATTATAAAATGTTTTTGAATATGGTCATAATCATGTGCATGCATTTTATTGTTTTTCTCTAGTTATTTAATGTTGTATATTATAATTGCTTGTTGGTTAATGCGTTACACTATTTTTGATCGTTGTTTTAATAAATTGTTGGGGTATTTAGGATAAGGGGTGTAGAATAGGTGGTGAAAGGTTTGTTGTTCCTCCGCACACACTATATTTGCATTTGCATAACATGAACTAGCCTTCACCGGCGACAGTGAGGAGTAATTCGGGGCCATTAGAACTGATTCACCCTCATATAGTGAACCTAGGTGAAGCCATGCCGGATTTTCATTAGATACACCGAAGATAGGAACACATGGTGGGACAATTCTAAACCTTTTGCTACCTATTTTACACTTTGAATAAGGGTTGTAGATCGGGCAACAATGTATGTACATCGCCCATAATAAGTTTAATATCCCGCCCTAAAGGCATCGTGATGCCTAGATGAGTCAATAATATTGGGGCAAGTGTTCACTAGCTTTTTAAAATTGAAAATATCAAAACATTCTTTTTCAAACATTTTTGCATTTTGCACATTTCATGCATGTGTGAATAGAGCATGTACATTCATGGTTGTATTTTTTATCTCATTCTTTGCAATAAACAGATGGTAATAATCTCATTTGATGATTATGAACCGATAGTGTTACATGAACATTTGCATATTATACCATATTAGGATCCACTACCCCGAAATTATTTTGAAAATAATATGTTTGGCTTTTCATAGAGAAAACATGTCTCAAAAATCATTGATTAAATTTAGAGGCAAATTTTGCATAATGAGATTTTTGAATAATCAAAATTTGGTCCCACCAATTTCGTGAAATCATTGGTCATTGTATATACCTTTGTGTTAATTCATTTATTCTTTACATGTATCACTTTGACATCATGTTACAGTCATAGCATGCATGGTCATTCATTGTAAATACATTTATGACATGCATGGTCATTATTTGTATATACCTGTGTATCAATTTATTTATTCTTTAAATGTATCATGTTGGCATTAGATTACATCCATGGCATACATAGTTATCATAATATGCTTATGCATTAATCTGTCATATTGACATCATGATACATTTATTACATACATGGTCAGCATGATTTTCTTTGTATATACTCTGTGTCAATCATTCATTGTTTACATACATCATAATTGACATCGTGTTGCATTCATACTGTATATAATCATTCACTAGGAAATACACTAAAATATACATGGTCATTCATTCCATATATCCATGTGTTGATTTATTTATTCTTTGCTTGCAGCATATTGGCATCGTGATTGCATTTATTACATACAAGGTCAGCATGTTTCCACTATACATGTCCATACATCACAATGTTTATGTTTCACGGGCATCAAATTGCATTCATGGCTCCTTCATCATGACATACATTTGGGGGGAATAAAATAGAAGTTAGCTTGGCTTTAAAAGTCTTTGAAAGAATTTCCATTTCAAATCAGAGGTATAAGAAGTACTGAGTACCCTTTTAATACAGGCTAGAGCTGTGGAGAATGAACAAGCTGCCCGAATGGAAAGAATGGAAAAGGCACATGAAGAATTGCAAGAACAGCTGGCAAAAGTCTCAAGCAGAATCTAAAGATCAGATGACTAAATTGATGGAGCTGATGTCTGCCGTATTCAAGGGAAAGGGATACACTGAAAACTTGGCCTCCAGAGAAGGGTTAGAGGCACAAGAGGGTCAGAGTGAGGTCATGATGTCAAATGGCCAGTGTAGACACCTAATTTTTTTCGAACCACTAAAACAGGTATGTTTTCTTCCTAAATTGATGTTTAAGAATGTAAAATGACTTTTTTCATCCTGTAGGTGGTACTCCGAGATTTAGTTTAAGAGGGCAAGCATAAAAAATAAAACTCAAAAAAAGTCAACCTCAAAAAAAGTCAACCTCAGAAAGTCAACTACTGAAAAAGACAACCCACTTTCAAAATCAAGATTTGAAGTTCAATTGAAAAATGGCGAAAGAATTTTGATAATCCGAGGTCTACATTGAAAGGTATGGAGTTAGGAAGTTGAGTTATGTAGATCCAGTAGAAAGAAAATCCTAATCCGGGAAATTTGGGGAAAAATGCTTAAACGATTGAATTGGTCAAAATTGAAGGTTCCAAATGAAAGATAAGCACTGACTACGGGTAATGGAGAAGCCACTTGAAAGAAAAACTGAAAGAAAAGTCAATCCGGGAGAAAACCGAAAATTAGGGTTTTTGGTGGATTTCTTTGAAATTGGGCAAAATTACAGAAATGGCCCGACTTGGTAAGACAAAAGCCCTTAATAGATGAGGAGTGATTTAAAAAGTATAGCCCAAGGCTCGGTTCGAAGAAAATCTGAAAATCAGACTTGTTTTGAGTAAAACCGGGTTTCAGAAGCAAAATAGTAAAATTAGAAATTTGGGTAAAATAGTAAATGAACTCCAAATCTTCTAAAAATTTGCAAATCTCATTTTTAAATTATTTTAAAGAGATTGGAAAAATAAAATCTTGATTCGAGTTCGTTTGCAAAATGGCTAAATCCCAAGTCTCCTATGTAGTAATTCAAGAAGATAAATCTCAGAAAAATAGCAAATGAAGTCCAAATCATCTAAAAATTTGCAAATCTCATTTTTAAATTATTTGAAAGAGATTGGAAAAAAAAAATCTTGATTCACAGTTCGTTTGCAAAATAGCCAAATCCCGGGTCTCCTATGTAGTAATTCAAGAAGATAAATCCCGAAAAAATAGCAAATGAACTCCAATAATTCTGAAAACTTCCAAATCTCATTTTTAAATTATTTGGAAGAGATTGGGGAAATAAAATATTTATTTGGAGTTCGTTTGCAAAATGGCCAAATCTCGGGCCCCCTACGTAGTAATTCAAGCAGATAAATCCCGAAAAAATACCAAATGAGCTCCAAAAATTATGAAAACTTCCAGATCATACTTTTAAATTATTTGGAAGAGATTGGTGAATAAAAATCTTGATTTGGAGCTCGTTTAAAAAATGGTAAATTTTGGGGGCATGAAAGGACAATTTTGGAAGAAAAAAATCCAAATAAATAGCAAACGGACTCTGAAAATTTTGAAAACTTTTAGAATTCAATTTTTTATTATTTTGAAAGTATTGAAGAAATAAAATTTGAATTTGGAGTCCGTTTTCCATTTATTTGCATTCAGGGGGCAAAAAGGTCATTTACCCAAGCAACTGAAAAGGGCTTTTCTTGCCTTTCGAAAAAATCAATCTTGGGCTGGAAGAGGGAGTGGTGGCTGGCCAAGGCCCAAGGAAGGGAAGGAGGATTCTGATTTGTTAATCAAGAGGCCAAAAATGAAAAGTTAGTTAGTGATTTTTTGATCAAGCCTTTGCAAATAAGCCACATAGGCCAATGCATGAAGAGGGAGAGTGTCAACATAATTCTTGAACAGCTGTAATTATGGACACCATGCTCTTGCACTTTCTTTGATTTTCTCTTCTTGATTTGCTGTTTTGATTTTTTTTTTGGTGAGTTTCTTTTGATTTTTCTTTTTAGATAAATGTTTTTAATGTTCTTCATTAAGTTCTTTCTTCATCTTTTCTTAAAAAAAATTTGAAATATTTTTTTTCTTGTTTTTTGACATGGCCCAATGGCCTAGATTTTTTAGTTGCTGTTTTGCTTTGATTTTTCATGTTACTTTTTATATTAAATAAGTCTTAATGCTTTAAATTTTCTTCTACTACATATACTTGAAGCTTGTTTTAATTTGGTTGCTTGGTTATTTCCATTTATGAGTCTATTATCATGTTCTTGCATTTTTGATTTTTTGTTTTCAAAATGTTTAAGTTTGTTTATGTTTTATATTGTGAAATCAATGTGTTTGTGAAAATGCTTGTTAGTTTTCATACCTCTATTTTATATTTCCATGATTTGAGTGTTATATTTAGTTAAGTATGTTAATATATCAAGTGTTTGTGAAAATGCCATGCTTACTTTGGACATGAGGCCATTCGGCCATCTCACTCTTTTTGCTTTTTGTGTGCATTTTTGTTATGTTAGTTGATAGGTTTGCATTCTCATGACATTTGATTGAGTATTTGGTTTAAGCATGCCTTGTGTTTGTGTTATTGCCATGCATATTTTAGATGTTAGGTTTGGTTTGTTTTGCCATGCATATTCATGCATTTTAGACCTAGGTTGCATTAAATGCCATGTAAGTTCATTTAGGTCTAGGTCATTTTATTGATGCCATGCATTTTTGAAGACATTTAGGTTTAAAATCATGCATTTCATGCATCATATTTTCTGTATTTTCATGCATTTCATGTCCATGCGACTTGACTAATGACTTAGGCCAATTAATGGTTCAAAGTCATGCTCTCTTGAGCATACTTGTGGAAAATTAAAGAGTTGTCAAATTGATTATTCTACCTTTGTGATTTTTTTTACTTAGCACATTTTTGTCTAACTTTTTAAAAGTGTTACCTACTGTTTGTGAGTCATTTAGAGAGTCTTAAATATTTTTACTTTGATTTTTAAATGATTTTATCGAAGGCAAAAATGTGTTTTGGTAAAACAGTTTTTTTCACCCAGTACTCGTACTTGCTCGATTTTTCTGGGCAGTTATATTTAATCAGAAACTTAAGTCGATTTTTTTCCGTGTAGATTTACATGTCTTGAGTATTCAGCATGTTTTTTAGATTTTTTGGAATTTTTAAAAATAGGGTAAAAAATCATGGTTTAAAATTGGACAGTGGAGTCAGAATTGAATTTGAAGGAAAATCATTTTTCTGTTTTGGTTAAGTTACTTAGAGGGGGCTGATTAGGAAGTTTAGCTACTGACTTAGGGGTAGTTTCTAAGCCTTTTTAAACTCTAAAAATGAATTTTTAAGTCTCGGGTTAAGGGTGGTCAAGTCCGAGATTTTAAAAAAGGGTTTAGCTAAGTTTTTATTTTTAATCTAAGCTTTTCAAAATTGTTTTCAAAGAATCACAAAAGTATTTTGGTTTTAGAATATTTAATTTGATATATTTTCCTAAGGTAGCCGGATATCTTTTTAGATATACGGATTTCCTTAATTAAAAGAAAAAAATACATTTTCATGCATTGCATTTTCCATATTCATGCATTTTATATAATATGTGATTTTTGCTATGATAATTTCTATGATATTGTTATGATTTTGAGTTATGTTATATTGTTTATTATATGATTTTGAATATTTCATGATATCCTATGCTTTTTATTTAGTTATTTTTTATATTATTTAGCATATACTATGTTCATGCATTATTATCTTTATTTTTATTTCAATGCATATTATATGATAGCATTATTTTATATTTCATGTCATTTAAATTATATTCCATATCATTCATATTTACCATGTCATTTAAATTATTTCATTTCATTTCATATAGAATATAATATGTTACTTATGTCATATCATTTCATGTAGAATATATTATGTTGCCTAGGTCATTTCATTTCAGTTAGAATATATTATGTCATTTAGGATATTTTATTTCATTTAGAATATATCATATGACTTAGGATATTACATTTCATATAGAATATATTATGTTACCTAGGTCATTTCATTTCATTTAGAATATATCATATAACTTAGGATATTTCATTTTATTTAGAATATGCTAAGACTTTTAAATTATATCATATCATTTAGGTTGCATTATATTATTTAGACTTTGCTATGTCATTTTATTTATGTCATACGTATTCATATTCATATTTTTTAAATGTTTTCAAAAATGTAATGATTTTCAATAAAATAAAGATATTCCCGAGTTAAAATAATTCATGAGTTCTTTGTCGGGTTTGCTGGGGAGGATATCATCAATTATCATTAATAACGGAATATCTTCTTTAAAATAAGAATGATTCGGAAAGTTTTCCAAATTAATAAAAATTTCTATATTTTGCAACCTTTGTTGGGGAATGTAGGAAAATTTTGAATTTATAAATTCCGAATCATTTTCAATTAAAAATGGAATTATTTTTCTTTAAATTGGGAATTAACTTGAAATACTAAATTTAAAACCAACTTTTTACCGAGACTTGAGACTTTGATACCATTTTATACGGGCGTTGTGGGGGTGCTAATCCTTCTCCACACGTAACCGAGTTCCGAATCCGTTTCTTTGATTTCTCTGGTTTTAAAATGCAGACTTGAAATTGGTATTAAAAATGCTTTAATTAATTTTAAAATATTTTATAAAACCGATTTTAATAGGTGGCTGATCACACCTAGCTAAAAAAGATTGGTGCGCGACTCCATGTCTTTTTTAAGGTCATTTTCAAAACTTTCATTTTTCTAGAGGAATTAAGTTGATTTTTCCTCGTTTTTTTTTAATGTCATTCTTAACGAATAATAAAGTCTTGCGATGAGACTTGTTATTTTTTAGGTTGCGACAGCTTGGCGACTCCACTGGGGAAATTAGAAAGTCAGGCCTAGAATTAGTCGGGTGTTATCAAAGTCTCGATTTTGTTGGTATAATTGGTATTTAATTTTAATTCTCCCATTTTTTAAATAATAAGGAGAATTTTGAAAATAATAAAATATTTTAAATATGTCCATATTCATGTGCATACATTTTATTATTGTTCTCTAGTTATTTAATAATTGTATATTATAATTGCTTGTTTGTTAATGCGTTACACTATTCTTGAATGTTTTTTATAAATAGTTGGGGCATTTAGAATATGGGGTGTAGAATAGGTGCTGAAAGGTTTGTTGTTCCTCCTCACACACTACACGGTGCATTTGCATATAATGAGCTTTATACCCGGGTTCTGTCCTTTTAGGTGGGAGCAAAGTAACTAAGCCTTCGTGATTAAGAATCCGCATGGGCTAGTGATACACTTCCGGAGTACAAAATTACCTAAGCCTTCGTGATTAATAATCCGCATGGGCTAGGGAAATAGACTCTAATGAATTGAACCCGCTGTTATCGGGGTGCCATACTAGACTTCATCGGCGACAGTGAGGAGCAATTCGGGGCCTTTAGAACCGATTCACTCTCATATAGTGAACCTAGGCGAAGCCATGCCGGATTTTAGTTAGACATACCGAAGACAAGAACCCATGGAGGGACATTTCTAAACTTTTTGTTACCTATTTTACACTCTAAATAAGTGTGGTAGATCGGGCAACGATGTACGCACATCGCCCTTAATAAATGTGATACTCTACCTCGAAGGCATCGTGATGCCCAAATAAGCAGATACTGTTGGGGAAAATGTTCACTAATTTTTTGAAATTGAAAATAAAATTCATTTTTCAAGAATTTTTGCATTTTGCACATTTCATGTATGTGTGAATAAAGCATGTACATTTTGGTTGTATTATTGATCTCGTTTTTTGCAATAAATGGATGGTGATAGTAATCTCATTTGACGGTTTCATAAAACCGGTAGTGTTACATGAACATTTGCATATTGTACCATAGTAGGATCCACTACCCCGAAATTCTTTTGAAAATAATATGATTGGTTTTTCATAGAAAAAAACATGTTTCAAAAAATCATAAATTTGGAGGCAAATCTTGCATAATGAGATTTTTGAATAATTAAGATTTAGGTCCGACCAATTTCGTGTAATCATTGGTCATATCTTTGTGTTAATTCATTTTTCTTTACATGTATCATTTTGACATCATGTTACAGTCCTTACATGCATGGTTATTCATTGTAGAGTATGTTTATGACATGCATAGTCATTATTTGTATATACCTGTGGATCAATTTATTCATTTTTTTAATGCATCATGTAGGCATTAGAATTGCATCCATAGCATACATAGTCATCATAAGTTCTCTGTATATGTTCATGCATTAATCATCAGTATATTCATGCACATAGGAATAGAGCATGTACATTCATAATTGTATTCTTAATCTCATGACATTTTTCATTTGCATGAAAGGGGTTCGAGATATGAGGAAAGAATCGGAAGAACGATTGGGTGCTTTGGAATGAAATCAAGAGGAATTTGGACATGAACTCCGCGAGTTGAAGGAATAGCTGGTCAAATTGCTGGGAATGTTTGAAGATATGGGTAAGAGTAAAAGGGAACTTTCTGAGGGCTCTGTATCGCCTTCGGATCAACAAAAACCATTAGGACCAGAACATGCAATCCTTGCTGGATCCTGCACTTGTCAATGCCACAAAGGTTGCAATCCTGATGAAATTGTGGACAAAATCGTGAAAATGATTAAACCTGAGAGCCTGATACCAAAGATAGAAACCTCGGATCCTGTACCATAGCTACAAACTGTTCTAGGTCCAAACCAGTATCCCCACCCTACTATGGTCCAATCGTCCATTGGGATGATCACTGCGGGACCCATGAATCCCACTCCATTACCACCAATTGGCAGCTCATATTGCATCCCTCATCAATCACCTTATCCAGCATCTGGGATAGAAACCTCGAGCTATGTACAACAACCTCCAAAGGCCCCGTGTCCAAATCCATACCCTTACCATGCTGTTCCGCCACGTTTCCATGTAAACACTTTGGTTCGGACCTTAGTGCCACCACCAAGTGCCCCAACTCCTAGGCCATGTGTGACTAAGAAACGACCCCAAGATAAGACCCAAGGCATTTTGATCCCTCTCCAATCAGCTACCGAGAGCTTCTCCCTATACTGATCCAAAATCACATGGTTGCATGTGTCCCATTGAAATCCCTGTTACCACCATATCCAAAATGGTATAATCAAAATGCAAGATGTGATTATCACTGTGGAATTGTTGGCCATAGCATTGAAAACTGTATAGCATTCAAAAAGAAAGTGCAATCTCTTATAGATGCCAAGTGGTTAGATCCAACTACACTAATTGATAGAGGGCTGGGAAAGCGTCATTAGGATTGGGAGATTTACGACATTGAGGTGGAAAGACTTCAGTCTTATATGATGTAATAGGATTTCTCTTTTTCAGTAGTAGGCTCTTATAGCCTTAGGGTTCTAGGAAAAATAAAGTGCTTGTAAAAGACAGTTTTAACTATTGCTTAAATTTTGTAAAACATGGTTTATACCATTGTGAACATTGATATGGGAATGAATTGACTATGCTTCATGTCGCAACCTAAAAAATAACGAGTCTCATCGTAAGACTTTATTATTCGTTAAGCGTGACATAACAAAAACCGAGGAAAAGTCGACTTAATTCCTCTAGAAAAATGAAGGTTTTGAAAATGACCTTAAAAAAGACATGGAGTCGCCACCAATATTTTTTAGCTAGGTGTGATCGGCCACCTATTAAAACTGGTTTTATAAAATATTTTAAAAATTATTTAAAACATTTTAAAAACCAATTTCAAGTCTGCGTTTTAAACCAGAGAAATCAAAAAAGCGGGTTCGGGAGTCTGTTTTATGTGGGGAAGGATTAGCACCACCACAACGCCCGTATAAATCGGTACCTTATTAATCGTGTGTTATCTCAAGTCTCGGTAAAAATTGGTTTTAAATTTAGTATTTCAAGTTAATTCCCAATTTAAAGAAAAATAATTCCATTTTTTATTGAAAATGATCCGAAATTTATAAATTCAAAATTTTCCTATATTCCCCAACAAACGTGGCAAAATATAGAAATTTTTATTAATTCTGGAAAATTTTCCAAATCATTCTCTTTTTAAAGAAGATATTCCGTTATTAATAATAATTGATGATATCCTCCCCAGCAAACCCGGCAGAGAACTCATGAATTATTTTAACTCGGGAATATCTTTATTTTATTGAAAACCATTATCTTTTTTGAAAACATTTAAAAGAAATGAATATGTATATCGCAACCTAAAAAAAATAACGAGTCTCATCGCAAGAATTTATTATTCGTTAAGCGTGACATTAAAAAAACGAGGAAAAGTCGACTTAATTCCTCTAGAAAAATGAAGGTTTTGAAAATGACCTTGAAAAAGACATGGAGTCGCCACCAATCTTTTTTAGCTAGGTGTGACCGGCCACCTATTAAAACCGGTTTTATAAAATATTTTAAAAATTAATTAAAACATTTTAAAAACCAATTTCAAGTCTGCGTTTTAAACCAGAGAAATCAAAGAAGCGGGTTCAGGAGTCGGTTACGTGTGGGGAAGGATTAACACCCCCACAACGCCCGTATAAATCGGTACCTTATTAATCATGTGTTATCTCAAGTCTCAGTAAAAAACTTGGTTTTAAATTTAGTATTTCAAGTTAATTCCCAATTTAAAGAAAAATAATTCTATTTTGAATTGGAAATTATTCGGAATTTATAAATTCAAAATTTTCCTATATTCCCCAACAAACGTGGCAAAATATAGAAATTTTTATTAGTTTTGGAAAACTTTTCGAATCATTCTCTTTTTTAAGAAGATATTCCGTTATTAATAATAATTGATGATATCTTCCCCAGCAAACCCGGCAGAGAACTCATGAATTATTTTAACTCCGGAATATCTTTATTTCATTGAAAACCATTATCTTTTTTTGAAAACATTTAAAAGAAATGAATATGTATATGCATGACATAAATAAAATGACATAGCAAAATCTAAATAATATAATGCAATCTAAATGACATGACATGATTTGAATGCCTTAGCATATTCTAAATGAAATGAAATATCCTAAGTTATATGATATATTCTAAATGAAATTAAATGACCTATGTAACATAATACATTCTATATGAAATGCAATATCCTAAGTCATATGATATGATCTAAATGAAATAAAATATTCTAGATGACATAATATATCCTAAATGAAATGACCTAGGTAATATAATATATTCTACATGAAATGCAATATCCTAACTCATATGATATAATCTAAATGAAATAAAATATTCTAGATGACATAATATATCCTAAATGAAATGAAATAATTTAAATGACATGACAAATATGAATGATATGGCATATAATTTAAATAACATGGAATAAAATAATGCTATCATATAATATGCATGAAAATAAAAATAATAATGCATGAACATAGTATATGCTAAATAAAAGCATAGGATATCATGAAATATTCAAAACCATATAATAAACCATGTAACATCAAAAAATATAAATCAAAATAACAACAATATCATAGAAATTATTATAGAAAGAATCACATATTATATAACATGCATGAATATGAAAAATGCAATGCATGAAATGTATTGTTTCCTTTAATTAAGGAAATCCGTATATCTAAAAAGATATCCGGCTACCTTAGGAAAATATGTCAAATTAAATATTCTAAAAATAAATACTTTGTGATTGTTTAAAAACAATTTTGAAAAGCTTGAATTAAAAAATAAAAACTGGGCTAAATCTTTTTTTTAAATGGCTTTAATTCCCTAAGTTTAAAAATCCGGACTTGACTACCCTTAACCCGAGACTTGAAAAACCATTTTTATAGTTTAAAAAGGCTTAGAAACTAAGCTAAGTCAGTAGCTAACCCTCCTAATCAGCCCACTCTAAGTAACTTAACCAAAACAGAAAAATGATTTTTCTTTAAATTCAATTATGACTCCACTGTCCAGTTTTAAGCCACGATTGTTTACCCTATTTTTTAAAATTCAAAAAATTCTAAAAAAAGTACTGGAGACTAGGACATGCAAAACTACACGAAAAACAATCGGCTTAATTTTCTGATTAAAGATGAATTCCCAGAAAAATCAGAGATGTACGAGTTTTGGGTGAAAAAAAAACTGCTTTGCCAAAACAGATTCTTGCCTTCGATAAAATCATTTAAAAATCAAAGTAAAAATATTTGAAACTCATAAAATGACTCACAAACAGTAGCTAGGACTTTTTGAAAGTTAGATAAAAATTGGCTAAGTAAACAAAATCACTAAGGTAGAATAATCAATTTGACAAACTTAATTTTCCACAAGTGTGCTCAAGAGAGCATAACTTTGAACCATTAATTGGCTCAAGTCATTATTCAAGTGTCATGAACATGAAATGCGTGAAACAATACAGCAAACATAACGTATGAAATGCATGGATTTAAACCTAAATGTCATGAAAAAATGCATGGCATTCATAAAGGGACCTAGACCTAAATGAACTTGCATGGCATTTAATGTAACCTAGACCTAGAATGCATGAACATGCATGGCAAATAAACCTAACTTAATAACTAAAATATGCATGGCATTTTCACAAACACAAAGCATGCTTAAACCAAAAACTCAATCAAATATCATGCAAATGCTAACCTATCAACCAACATGGCAAGAATGCACAAAAAATGCAAAAATTCCAAGAGGGCCGAATAGCATAATGTAACTAGCAAACATGGCATTTTCACAAACACTTGGTATACTAGCATGCAAAACTAAATCAAATGACATGTAAATACAAAAACCTACCAACTAACATGGAAAAAAATGCAACACACAATGCAAAACACATGGAGTAGCCAAATGGCCTCAAGATCCAACAAGCATGGCATTTTGACAAACACTTGGTATACTAACATGCTCAACTAAAATATAACATTTAAATCATGCAAAAACCACACAAGCATTTTCACAAACACTTAATATACTAAATCTAAAACATGCTTAACTAATATATAAAACTCAAATCATGCAAAGACCACACAAGCATTTTCACAAACACTTGATATACTAAATCTAAAACATGCTCAAATTTAAACATCATGAAAACAGAAAATTAAAAATGCAAAAACATGATATTTAAAACATAAATGGAAACAAACAAAGCAACCAAATTAAAATATAACTCAAGAATATGAAGTAACATAACATTTAAAACATCAAAATCAAAGAAAATAACATAAACAATATGATAAAATAAACCAAAACAGCAACTTAAATAAATTTTTATTTTTTAATACTTCCAAAATAATAAAATATTGAGTTCTGGAAGTTTTCAAAATTATCCGAGTCCGTTGGCTATTTATTTGGATTTTTTCTTCCAAAAATGCCCTTTGATGCCCCTACATTTTACCATTTTTTGAACGAGCTCCAAATCAAGATTTTTCTTCACCAATCTCTTCAAAATAATTAAAAAGTGTGATCTTGAAATAATTTTTGGAGCTCATTTGGCATTTTTTCGGGATTTATCGGCTTGAATTACTACATAGGAGGCCCGGGATTTGGCACTTTTGCAAACGAACTCCGATTCAAGATTTTCTTTCGCCAATCTCTTCCAAATAATTTAAAAATGAGATTTGCAAAATTTCAAAATTTTTGGAGTTCATTTGCTATTTTTTCGGGATTTATCTTTTTGAATTATTGCATAGGAGGCCCGGGATTTGGCCATTTTGCAAACGAACTCCGAATCAAGATTTTCTTTCGCCAATCTCTTCCAAATAATTTAAAAATGAGATTTGAGAAAATTTTAGAAGATTTGGAGCTCATTTGCTATTTTTTTGGGATTTTCCTTTTTGAATTAGTACATAAAAAGCCCAGGATTTGGCCATTTTGCAAACGAACTCCGAATCAAGATTTTATTTCACCAATTTCTTCGAAATAATTTAAAAATGGGATTTGCAAAATTTCAAAAGATTTGGATCTCATTTGCTATTTTTCCGGGATTTTCCTTTTTGAATTACTACATATGAAGCCCGGGATTTGGCCATTTTGCAAACGAACTCCGAATCAAGATTTTATTTTACCAATCTCTTTCAAATGATTTAAGAATGAGATTGACAAATTTTTAGAATTTTCGGAGTCCATTTGCTATTTTTCCCAAATTTTCCAATTTTGCCCTTTTGCCTCCGAAACCCGGTTTTGCTCAAAACATGTCCGATTTTCAGATTTTCTTCAATCTGAGCCTTGGGCTATCCTTTTTAATCATTCTTCATCCATTGGGGGCTTTGTTCTTACCCAGTCGGGCCATTTCTATGATTCTTCCCGATTTCACCGAAATCCAACTAAAACCCTGATTCTCGGTTTTCTCCCGAATTGACTTTTCTTTCAATTTTTCTTGCAAGTGACTTCTCCATTACCCGTAGTCAGTGCTTATCTTTCATTTGGAACCTTCAATTTCGACCAATTTGATCGTTTAAGCACTTTTCCCTAAATTTCTCGAATTAGGGTTTTCTTTCTACAAAATCTCCAAATCCCAACTTTTGAACTCCATATCTTTCGATGTAGACCTCGGATTATCAAAATTCTTTCGCCATTTTTCAATTGAACTTAAAATCTTGATTTTGAAAGTGGGTTGACTTTTTTAGTAGTTGACTTTCTGGGGTTGACTTTTTTGGGGTTGACTTTTTTTGAGGTTGACTTTTTTCAAGTTTGACTTTTAATGCTCTCCCTCTTAAACTAAGACTCGGAGTACCACCTGCAGGATGAAAACAGTCTTTTTACACTCGAAAACATCAATATAGGAAGAAAACATACCTGTTTAGTGGTCCGGACAAAATTAGGTGTCTACAGCTGCCCCTCTTTGGCTATTGCTGAGAATCAGGAATCAGGCAAAGATAAACCAACACTAATTTTGTACAGTCAGTGAAATCACATGTGAAGGAAAAGGAAAGGGGTTTTCTTTTTCATTCTTCTATCATTTTTCATTTTCTATTTTTTCATTTTTTCTCTTTATTCTTTTTTCTTTTATTTCAGTTTTTTTTTTTCAATTTTTTTTTTAACAGTAAATTGAAGATTTTGTCCTTAAATTGAATTCCCTGACTAAACAAGGCTCGACCCGTCTTAAGGAAACGAATTCGATTTGCAAGAAAGGAAATGACCTCGACGATGGTCTCGGGGCCTTAACATGTCCTGTTCTCAGTTGTGTTTGAAATTCTGGATATCTCCTCCAGAAGCTTCGGCTATCACCACCAAAGTCTTGCTCATTTTTAAAACCATAAAAAATCTGGGTATCACCTCCAGAAGCTTCAGCTATCACCGTCGAAGACTTTCTACCTTTTCAAAGGATTTTAAAACTCTGGATATCTCCACCAGAGGCTTCAGCTATCACCACCGAAGACTTATTCATAATAAAAAAGAGTACCTCGACGATGATCTCGGGGCTCGACTCGTCTTAAAGAAACGAATTGGATTTGTAAGAAAAGAAATGACCTCGACGATGGTCTCGGGGCCTTAACCTGTCTTGTTCTCAGCTGTGTTTAAAATTCTGGATATCTCCTCCAGAAGCTTTGGCTATCACCACCAAAGTTTTGCTCATTTTTAAAACTGTAAAAAATTCTGGGTATCACCTCCCGAAGCTTTGGGAAATGATGCAGATGCACATGTCTTTTAACAAGGTGCTCATGCTTCATGGTGCAAATGTAAAATATTTCTTAGTGCAAATGCAAATGGCCTGGATTGATGCCCATGTTTCATGATACAGATGCCCCTAAAAATTGTGTTCATGTAACTGGTTTATGAATGGTGTAACTACAATTACCACACAATAATGAAAATGCAATGATTCTAAAAATGATGCAATTGCTTGAGATGACACAAATGCGAATTCCATGAAGAATGTAAATGTAAAGGTAAAATGCAGATGCTTATGGTATAATGCCAATGCAAATACCCATGAATGATGCAAATGCTTACCGACACTGTGCAGATGTAAAAGTTTGATAAAGAGATGAGTGCTCATGAGTGATGCAAATGCCCCCGATTGTTTTTCTAAACTTTGGCTTAGCCTTTCAAAATCATTTTTCCTCTTCAAATAAGAGTATATCTTCAATTCATTTTGGCTATTCTCTTTGCCCCCAACAGTTTTCAAACTTTCATCAATAGAGATTGAACCGGGTTCTATTTCTTTTTCTCATATCTGGAAGTCAGGACCTATCTTGGCAGTTCTACACCTTTCAGTTAGAAAAACCCTTGTTTCATGTCAACATCAAAATGGGTGTTTCAAAAAATGTCTTTATCTGTTTTTGCATCTTGAAAACTTCTGAACAAAAAATATTAACCCCACAATGTGTGATGTACAAATCTTTTGAAGACTGATGATCATTGTTAGAAATTTCTCTAAGTATCAATCTGGTTTTTTCAACTAGGATTAGCAAGGCTTGGTATAACAAGATTCTGGCTTTTCCAGGAAAGCTTCATGACAAAAATGTATCACTTCTAGGTTCACAAATGAAACAGGTTTTATAAATCATGAATTTATTGAGAACCAAAAAAATTCAACATTCTTTTAGTTTCCATATCAAGGTATTTTGACAAGCGTCAAGATTGGCTGGGATGTTCAAACCGAAAAGTTTAATCTTGGGGAAATTTTTTAGTTTTTTGAAAACAATCCTCTGAATGAGAATTGACAATTTGGGAGATTCAGGAATTCCTAGATGTTCCTTAATGACCATTCCTTTAATAAGATCTTTTCTTTTGTGGTATCGGCACTTTCATAGATAGCATCAAAAACTCCCATTCTACTCTAGACTACCCATTTTTGGGTTTTCGCCCTAGAGTCCCTTTTCTCTCCAATTTTTCTTTTTTCATTGTTTTACCATGCACTTGAGAATTCTAAATTCTTCCTTAGTGAAATGAGAATTTGATGAGATGGGATAAAATATAAGGAAAAACCCTTCAAATTAAATATTCATGCTTGATCAAAATGGACTTTTAAAGCACGTAATGTAGGTCATGGCTCAGGGTTCAGAAAGAAAGGAGAAATAGGCCCAAAATATGTGTTTGAGGGTAATCAGATCAAGGATCCTTTCTTTGAGGAGGATTCTCTTTGAAGCATTTGTCCCTTCTTGGACATTTCTTTCCTTTTGACTTTGCTCTTTTTCTTCCTTGCTTTTGGCTTTCAATTTGCCATGTCTTTCACACACTTTGTTTTCCTTTTTCATTGTGTTTTTCTTTTGTTTTTCTTGGCTTTCATTTCGCCATCTTTTTCTCTTCTTTTTATTTGACAGAGTGAGCCCGTTTTTATTCGGGGCTCCATTTGCTTTGTGTCTGTCCATGAGCTGTCACTCATTTCCCAATGATCTTTAAAAATATCTTTCCTCGTATTTGCCTCCCGGTGTAGAGGGTAATCCTTGATTAGGGTTTAAAGAAAAAAAAATTCTTTCGGCTCAAAAGGGGTGACTATGGATAATTTCTTTTTGTACGAAAGGGATATGAAAGATGGCCATTTCTCATGTCAAGCACAAATATTCATATTGAAAAGCAATCCCTAGGGGAAATAGATATTCAGAATTTCATTTTGCACTTTGGAATCTTCCGAATTCTCATATGCATAATATCACAAATTTTTTCATTTTCTTTTTTCCATCGCATGTCCCAATGATTCATGCGTTTAGTCCATCCTTATTCACCATGTATCCATTTTTTCCACATATGATGCCCCAATTTGATTAACCAATGAAAATTTGTATCAACGAGGAACATAGCAAGTCTAGGTCTATTTTGAAAAGGTTGAGTTTCCAATCTGAGTTCTTTGAAGAGACAAGGAAAATATGACCCAAAATGGGTTTTCTCTGGGACAAGGGATAATCTAGTTTAATCATTGTGCCCCAGGGTGTCAATCATGAAGTGATGTTTGGGCAATTAGTGTTTTGTGGTCATTGGGAAAGGTCATGAATGGTTTTAGCACAATCTTGACTCACACCAAATTATCAAAATCTAGATTCTTGAAAGAATGTCTCATTTGTTTGAATTTTAAGGAATTCGAAAAAATTTCAAAAAGTTCGTTCCTTTGTTCATAGCCTAGACGAAGATCTACGTCTTTGCTTATTCTGTGATGACAATGGTTTTATGAAGTCAAATCATTCATATTCTTTGAAGCATTAGGTCTTTCAAGTGTTCTTGGTTTAAGAAATTTATGCTTAGGAAAACCTAAAGAGAAGGGCGAAAGTATAGGGTCATTTGTAACACTGATCATCAATCTTCTTGAGACTATCCATTATTAAAAATTCCTTAATGCTTGTTTTTGCAAATTATTGTTAAAACACAACAAACACAAAGCATTTAAAATTCAAAATTCATTTAATTCATGTAGATGTTAACATGAGACAAATGCTTTCATCATCATAGTGCATAGAACTACATGCGTCAAAAACCTAATATAATCATGCACAATGTTTCTTATGACACTTGGCTTCCCCCTCTTCAAAACTTATCGAACCAGCCTTGATGAGATCTCTGACCTTGTACTTCAAAGCGAGGCAGTTCTCTGTTGAATGACCTTGATTGCCAGAATGATAACCACAACACTCATTAGTATCATACCAGCTCGGATAAGGGGGATTCAAAGGCTCTAATTGCATGGGTGTTACAAGGTGATTCTGGATGAGTTGAGGTAATAGCTCACTGTATGTCACAGGAATCGGGTCAACCTGATTTCTTTTTCGCTTTTTATGCCCCATTCGATTATTCCCAAGGGTGTTCGATTGATAAACAGATGTAAATTTTGGTGTAGTTGCAGTCATTGGTTGGTAGAGATAAAAACCTTGGGAGACATTGTTCAGGGTAGAGTAAAATGGCTGATATGAGGAGAATTGGGGAGGTGGGGCAAAGTCTTCCACGACCTGGGTATCTTCCTTTTTATTTTCAGATGCCCTTTTTTCCTTGGTATTGGATGTTCTTTCTCCTTCAATTTTCCCATCCTTGAGAGCATTCTCAATCATGTCCCCTGAAATCACCATGTTCGAAAAATTCTTCGTGGTGTTGCCGACAAGTATATCATAGTACGGGGTCTGAAGTGTATTCACAAACATGACAGTGGTTTCCTTTTGAGTTAAGGGTGGTTGTACTTGGACGGCCAGGCTCATCCACCGTTGCGCATATTCTTTGAAGCTCTCAGTAGCTCTTTTCTTCATATTTTGCAAGGTGAGACGATCAGGCACCATGTCGGTCATATGCTTGTACTGGTTTAGAAAAACCCTAGCCAGGTCATTCCAAGAGCGAATCTGATCCTTGCTCAACTGACTATACCACCTAATTGCGGATCCGCTGAGGCTATCCTGAAAGCAGTGAATCAAAAGCTTATCATTATCTATATGACTTGTCATCTTCCGACAGAACACAGTGATGTGGGCTGATGGCTCAGTCGTCCCGTCATATTTCACAAAGTCAGGAATCTTGAATTTAGGAGGAATGACTAAATCAAAGACCAAACATCGTTCTTTCACATCTAAACTCCCAAATACATATGTATTTTCTACTACCCGAAGCCTTTCATCTAGCAGCTGATATTTCCCTAGGGAATCTGCAAACTCAACCTCATTTACTGCAACCCTTTTCAACTTTGCCTGTTCAGCTGGATCATCTGAGTTTAGGACATTGACTGTGTTCTGGGCATCAATCATTACGACCTCATTCTGACCTTTTTGTGCCTCTAACCCTTTCCTGGCAACAAAGTTTTCAGTGTATCATTTTCCTTTGATTACGACGGACATCAGCTCCATCAATTTATTCATCTGATCCTTAGATTCTGTTTGAGACTTTGCTAACTGTTCTCGCAATTCTTTCTGTTCCCTTTCCATTTTTTCCATTCAGGCAACTTGTTCATTCTCCATAGTACTAGCCTGTATTAAAAGGGTACTCAGTACTTCTTCTGATTTGAAATGGAAATCCTTTCAAAGACTCCTAAAGCCAAGCCAACTTCTGTTTTATTTGCCCCAAATGTATGTCATGATGAATGAGCCATGAATGCAATTTGATGCATGTAAAGCCTAAACAATATGATGTATGGACATGTACAATGGAAACATGCTGACCATGTATGTAATAAATGCAATCACGATGCCAACATGTTGCAAACAAAGAATAAACAAATCAACACATGGATATATGCAATGACTGATCATGTGCATTTTAGCATATTTCCCAATGAATGATCTTATATCCTATGAATGCAACACAGTGTCATTTATGATACATGCAAACAATGAATGATTGATACATAGTATATACAAAGAAAATCATGCTAACCATGTGTCATGAATGCGACCTAATGCCAACATGATGTATGTAATAAGCAAATTAATGCATGAACATATACAAAGAAATCATGCTGACTATGTTTGTTATGAATGCAACCCAAAGTCAACATGATGCATGTAAAGAATAAGCAAATTAATGCATGGATATATACAACATGATGCAACCTGACAAATAATTGATCGGATGCAAAATGCAAAGGGGAAGATATCATGGAGGAAATAAGAATCGGAGGAACTTAATCATCAAAATCTCATAAATTTGAAGCATAGTCAATTCATTCCCATATCAATGTTCACAATGGTAGAAACCATGTTTTACAAAATCTGAGCAGTAGTTAAAACTGTCCTTTACAAGCATTTTATTCTTTCTAGCATCCTAAGGCTATAAGAGCCGGCTACTGAAAAACTGAAATCCTATTACATCATTTAAGACCAAAGTCTTTCCATCTTAATGCTGTAAATCTCCCAATCCTAATGACGCTTTCCCAGTCCTCTATCAATTAGTGTCGTTGGATCCAACCACTTGGCATCGATAAGAGTTTGCACTTTCTTTTTGAATGCTATACAGTCTTCAATGTTATGGCCAACAATTCCACAGTGATAATCACATCTTGCATTTGGATTATACCCATTTGGATATGGTGGTAATAGGGGTTTCAATGGGATATAGGCAACCATATGATTTTGGATCAGTATAGGGAGAAGCTCTCGGTAGCTAATTGGAAGGGGATCAAAAGGCCTTTGGGTCTTATCCTGGGGTCGTTTCTTAGTCACACTGAACGTAGGAGTTGGGGCCTTTGATGGTGGCACTAAGGTCCGAATCGGAGTGCTTACATGGAGATGTGACGGAACAACATGGTAAGGGTGTGGATTTGGACACGGGGCCTTTGTAGGTTGTACAGAAGTCGAGGTTCCTATCCCAGATACTGGATAAGGTGATTGATGAGGGAAATAGTATGAACTGGGAGCTGTTGGCGATGGAGTGGGATTCAGGAATCCCGCAGTGGTCATCCCAATGGACGATTGGACCATAGTAGGGTGGGGATACTGGTTTGGACCTAGAACAGCTTGTAGGTATGGTACAGGATCCGAGGTTTCTATCTTTGGTATCGGGCTCTCAGGTCTAATCATTTTCAAGATTTTGTCCATAATTTCATCAGGATTGCAACCTTTGTGGCATTGACAAGTGCAGGATCCAGCAAGGATTGTATGTTCGGGACCTAATGGTTTTGGTTGATCCGAAGACAATACAGAGCCCTGAGAAAGTTCCTTTTTACTCTTACCCATATCCTCAACCATTTTCAGCAATTTGGCGAGTTTTTCTTTCATTTCTTGGATTTCCTGTCCACATTCCTCTTGGTTGCGTTCCAAAGCACCCAATCGTTCCTCCGATTCATTCCTCATATCTCGAACCCCTTTCATGCAAATGAAAATGTCATGAGATTAAGAATACAATTATGAATGTACATACTCTATTCCTATATGCATGAATATACTGATGATTAATGCATGAACATATACAAAGAAATTATGGTGACTATGTATGCTATGGATGCAATCTAATGCCAACATGATGCATAAAAAATGAATAAATTGATGCACATGTATATACAAATAATGACTATGTATGTCATAAATGTATTCTACAATCAATGACCATGCATGCTATGATGTCAAAATGATACATGCTAAGAATAAATGAATTAATACAAAGGTAAGTACAAAGAATGACCATGTATATCACAAATGTATTCTACAATGAAGAACCATGCATGTTAGGACTGTGACATGCTGTCAAAATGATACAAATAAAGAATAAATGAATTAACACCAAGGTATATACAAAGAAATCAATGATTACATGAAAGAAATTCGGGGTAGTGGATCCTACTATAGTGCAATATCCAAATGTTCATGTGAGACTATTAGTTTTATGAAATCATCAAATGAAATTACCAACTGTTTATTGCAAAGAATGAGATCAATAATACAACCAAAAATGTACATGCTCTATTCACACATGCATGAAATGTGCAAAATGCAAAAATGCTTGAAAAAAGATTTTTTTTTTTAAACAGCTAATGAACATCTGCCCCAACAATATCTGCTTATTTAGGCATCACGATGCCTTTGGGATGGATTAACACATTTATTACGGGCAATGTACGTACATTGTTGCCCGATCTACAAAACTTATTCAGAGTGTAAAATAGGTAACAAAAGGTTTAGAAATGTCCCTCCATGTGTTCCTATTTTCGGTATATCTAACAGAAATTTGGCATGGCTTCGCCTAGGTTCACTATATGAGGGTGAATCGGATCTAAAAGCCCCGAATTGCTCCTCACTGTCACCGGTGAAGGCTAGTAAGACACCCCGATAAAAGCGGGTTCAATTCGTTATAGTCTATTTCCCTAGCCCATGCGGATTGTTAATCATGAAGGCTTAGGTAATTTAGTACTCCGGAAGTGTTTCACTAGCCCATGCGGATTGTTAATCACGAAGGCTTAGTTACTTTGCTCCCACTGAAAAGGACAGAACCCGGGTATAGGATTCATGATATGCAAAGGCATGTGTAGTGTGTGAGGAGGAACAACAAACCTTTCACCACCTATTCTACAAACCTTATTCTAAATGCCATAGCAATTAAAACATTCAAGAATAGTGTAACGCATTAACCAACAAGCAATTATAATAAACAACCTTAAATAACTAGAGAACAATAATAAAATGCATGCACATGAGAATGAACATATTTAAAAACATTTTATTATTTTCAAAATTCTCCTTATTAAAAAAATGTGGGAATTAAAATTAAATACCAATTAAACCAACAAAACCGAGACTTTGATAACACCCGAGTAATTCTAGGCCTGACTCTCTAATTGCCCCCAGTGGAGTCGCCAAGCTGTCGCAACCTAAAAAATAACGAGTCTCATCGCAAGACTTTATTATTCGTTAAGCGTGACATAAAAAAAATCGAGGAAAAGTCGACTTAATTCCTCTAGAAAAATGAAGGTTTTGAAAATGACCTTAAAAAAGACATGGAGTCGCCACCAATCTTTTTTAACTAGGTGTGATCGGCCACCTATTAAAACCGGTTATATAAAATATTTTAAAAATTAATTAAAACATTTTAAAAACCAATTTCAAGTCTACGTTTTAAACCAGAGAAATCAAAGAAACGGGTTCGGGAGTCGGTTACGTGTGGAGAATGATTAGCACCCCCATAACGCCCGTATAAATCGGTACCTTATTAATCGTGTGTTATCTCAAGTCTCGGTAAAAATTGGTTTTAAATTTAGTATTTCAAGTTAATTCCCAATTTAAAGAAAAATAATTCCATTTTTATTGAAAATGATCTGGAATTTATAAATTCAAAATTTTCCTATATTCCCCAACAAACGTGGCAAAATATAGAAATTTTTATTAATTTTGGAAAATTTTCCGAATCATTCTCTTTTTAAAGAAGATATTCTGTTATTAATAATAATTGATGATATCCTCCCCAGCAAACCCGGCAGAGAACTCATGAATTATTTTAACTCGGGAATATCTTTATTTTATTGAAAACCATTATCTTTTTCGAAAACATTTAAAAGAAATGAATATGTATATCGCAACCCAAAAAAATAACGACTCTCATCACAAGATTTTATTATTCATTAAGCGTGACATTAAAAAAACGAGGAAAAGTCGACTTAATTCCTCTAGAAAAATGAAGGTTTTGAAAATGACCTTGAAAAAGACATGGAGTCGCCACCAATCTTTTTTAGCTAGGTGTGATCGACCACCTATTAAAACCGGTTTTATAAAATATTTTAAAAATTAATTAAAACATTTTAAAAATCAATTTCAAGTCTGCGTTTTAAACCAGACAAATCAAAGAAGCGGGTTCGGGAGTCGGTTACGTGTGGGGAAGGATTAGCACCCCCACAACGCCCGTATAAATTGGTACCTTATTAATCGTGTGTTATCTCAAGTCTCGGTAAAAAAGTTGGTTTTAAATTTAGTATTTCAAGTTAATTCCCAATTTAAAGAAAAATAATTCTATTTTTAATTGGAAATGATTCGAAATTTATAAATTCAAAATTTTCCTATATTCCCCAACAAACATGGTAAAATATAGAAATTTTTATTAGTTTTGGAAAACTTTCCGAATCATTCTCTTTTTAAAGAAGATATTCCGTTATTAATAATAATTGATGATATCGTCCCCAGCAAACCCGGCAGAGAACTCATGAATTGTTTTAACTCGAGAATATCTTTATTTTTTTGAAAACCATTATCTTTTTTTGAAAACATTTAAAAGAAATGAATATGTATATGCATGACATAGCAAAATCCAAATAATATAATGCAACCTAAATGACATGACATGATTTGAATGCCTTAGCATATTCTAAGTGAAATGAAATATCCTAAGTTATATGATATATTCTAAATGAAATTAAATGACCTATGTAACATAATACATTCTATATGAAATGCAATATCCTAAGTCATATGATATGATCTAAATGAAATAAAATATTCTAGATGACATAATATATCCTAAATGAAATGAAATGACCTAGGTAATATAATATATTCTACATGAAATGCAATATCCTAAGTCATATGATATAATCTAAATGAAATAAAATATTCTAGATGAAATAATATATCCTAAATGAAATAAAATAATTTAAATGACATGACAAATATGAATGATATGGCATATAATTTAAATGACATGGAATAAAATAATGCTATCATATAATATGCATGAAAATAAAAATAATAATGCATGAACATAGTATATACTAAATAAAAATAACTAAATAAAAGCGTAGGACATCATGAAATATTCAAAACCATATAATAAACCATGTAACATCAAAAAATATAAATCAAAATAACAACAATATCATAGAAATTATTATAGCAAGAATCACATATTATATAACATGCATGAATATGAAAAATGCAATGCATGAAATGTATTTTTTCCTTTAATTAAGGAAATCCATATATCGAAAAAGATATCCGGCTACCTTAGGAAAATATGTCAAATTAAATATTCTAAAACCAAAATACTTTGTGATTGTTTGAAAACAATTTTGAAAAGCTTGAATTAAAAAATAAAAACTGGGCTAAATCTTTTTTTAAATGGCTCTAATTCCCTAAGTTTAAAAATCCGAAGTTGACTACCATTAACCTGAGACTTGAAAAACCATTTTTAGAGTTTAAAAAGGCTTAGAAACTACCCTAAGTCAGTAGCTAACCCTCCTAATCAGCCCACTCTAAGTAATTTAACCAAAACAGAAAAATGATTTTTCTTTAAATTCAATTATGACTCCACTATCCAGTTTTAAGACACGATTTTTTACCTATTTTTTAAAATTCAAAAAATTATGAAACAAATACTGAAGACTCAGGACATGTAAAAATACACGAAAACAAATCGGCTTAATTTTCTGATTAAAGATGAATTCCCAAAAAAATCAGAGATGTACAAGTTTTGTGTAAAAAAAAAAAAAAACTGCTTTGCCAAAACACATTTTTGCCTTTGATAAAATCATTTAAAAATCAAAGTAAAAATATTTGAAACTCATAAAATGACTCACAAACAGTAGCTAGGACTTTTTGAAAGTTAGATAAAAATTGGGTAAGTAAAAAAAAATCACAAAGGTAGAATAATCAATTTGACAAACTTAATTTTCCACAAGTGTGCTCAAGAGAGCATGACTTTGAACCATTAATTGGCTCAAGTCATTATTCAAGTGGCATGAACATGAAATGCATGAAACAATACAGCAAACATAATGTATGAAATGCATGGATTTAAACCTAAATGTCATGAAAAAATGCATGGCATTCATAAAGGGACCTAGACCTAAATGAACTTGCATGGCATTTAATGTAACCTAGACCTAGAATGCATGAACATGCATGGCAAATAAACCTAACTTAATAACTAAAATATGCATGGCATTTTCAAAAACACAAAGCATGCTTAAACCAAAAACTCAACCAAATATCATGCAAATGCTAACCTATCGACTAACATGGCAAGAATGCACAAAAAATGCAAAAATTCCAAGAGGGCCGAATAGCGTAATGTAACTAGCAAACATGGCATTTTCACAAACACTTGGTATACTAGCATGCAAAACTAAATCAAATGACATGTAAATGCAAAAACCTACCAACTAACATGGCAAAAATTGCAACACACAATGCAAAACACATGGAGTAGCCAATGGCCTCAAGCTCTAACAAGCATGGCATTTTCACAAACACTTGGTATACTAACATGCTCAACTAAAATATAACATTTAAATCATGCAAAAACCACACAAGCATTTTCACAAACACTTAATATACTAAATCTAAAACATGCTCAACTAAGATATAAAACTCAAATCATGCAAAGACCACACAAGCATTTTCACAAACACTTGATATACTAAATCTAAAACATGCTCAAATTTAAACATCATGAAAACAGAAAATTAAAAATGCAAAAACATGATATTTAAAACATAAATGGCAACAAACAAAGCAACCAAATTAAAATGTAACTCAAGAATATGAAGTATTATAACATTTAAAACATCAAAATCAAAGAAAATAACATAACATAAACAATATGATAAAATAAACCAAAACAGCAACTTAAATAAATAATGTAGGCCATTTGGCCATGGTGAGTTTATTGTAAAAATAAAATGTAAAAAATATACTTAAGAAGGAGATGAAGAAAGAACTTGAAAAGAACAATAAAAAACATTCATTTAAAATGGAAACTCACCAAATAGAAACCAAAATAGCAAAAACAAGAATAGAAAATCAAGAAAGTGCAAGAGTTGGTGCTCAAGAGCAACCTCAAGAAGCTATCTTTCAAGCTTTATCTCTTCAAACTTTCCTTTTTTTTCTAAACTTTTCTTTTTACTCTCAACCAAGAAGAGAAAAATAAGTAAAAACTCTAAGAACTCAGCAAAATGAAGATGAAAAAATGAAATTCTGACCTGCCAACAAGGGCTGGCCGAATGGGATCATATTGGCTCCAAGATGTTGTCATTTTTTGTGTAACCAATTCTCCATCAAATGGCTAATAATTCAAGGTGAAAAATCATGAAATTACTACCTTTAGATTAGCATCTCAGCTCTCTCAAATCATAGCTGTTCAAGAATAATGTTGACATCTCTCCTGGCCTATGTGGCTTAATCACCATGGCTTGATCAAAGAGAATCTCTAACTAACTATTGATTCTTAGCCATTTGATTGAAAAATCAGAAGCTTCCTCCTTCCTTTGGACTTGGGCAGGCCAGCACTTCTCTTTTCCAGCCCAACTCTGATTCTTTGAGAGGCCCAAAGAAGCCCTCCGGATGCAAATAAATATCAAACGGACTGCAAATTCAATTTTTCTTTTTTTAATACTTCCAAAATAATAAAATATTGAGTTCTGGAAGTTTTCAAAATTATCCGAGTCCGTTTGCTATTTATTTGGATTTTTTCTTCCAAAAATGCCCTTTTACGCCCCTACATTTTACCATTTTTTGAACGAGCTCCAAATCAAGATTTTTCTTCACCAATCTCTTCAAAATAATCAAAAAGTGTGATCTGGAAGTTTTCATAATTTTTGGAGCTCATTTGGTATTTTTTGGGGATTTATCGGCTTGAATTACTGCATAGAAGGCCCGGGATTTGGCCATTTGGAAACGAACTCCGATTCAAGATTTTATTTCGCCAATATCTTCCAAATAATTTAAAAATGAGATTTGCAAAATTTCATAATTTTTGGAGTCCATTTGCTATTTTTTCGGGATTTATCTTTTTCAATTATTGCATAGGAGGCCCGAGATTTGGCCATTTTGCAAACGAACTCCGAATCAAGATTTTCTTTTTCCAATCTCTTCCAAATAATTTTAAAATGAGATTTGTAAAATTTCAGAAGATTTGGAGCTGATTTGCTATTTTTCCGGGATTTTCCTTTTTGAATTGCTACATAAGAAGCCCGGGATTTGGCCATTTTGTAAACGAACTCCGAATCGAGATTTTATTTTTCCAATATCTTCCAAATAATTTAAAAATGATATTTGAAAATTTTCAAAAGATTTGGAGCTCATTTGCTATTTTTTCGGGATTTTCTTTTTTGAATTACTTCATAAGAAGCCAGGGATTTGGCCATTTTGCAAACGAACTCCGAATCAAGATTTTCTTTTACCAGCATCTTTCAAATGATTTAAGAATGAGATTGACAAATTTTCAGAATTTTCGGAGTCCATTTGCTATTTTTCCCAAATTTTCCAATTTTGCCCTTTTGCCTCCGAAACCCGGTTTTGCTCAAAACAAGTTCGATTTTCAAATTTTCTTCAATCTGAGCCTTGGGATATCCTTTTTAATCATTCTTCATCCATTGGGGGCTTTGGTCTTACCCATTCGGGCTATTTCTGTGATTCTTCACGATTTCACCGAAATACACTAAAAACCCTAATTCTCGGTTTTCTCCCAGATTGACTTTTCTTTCGATTTTTCTTGCAAGTGACTTCTCCATTACCCGTAGTCAGTGCTTATCTTTCATTTGGAACCTTCAATTTTGACCAATTTGATCGTTTAAGCACTTTTCCCCAAATTTCTCGGATTAGGGTTTCCTTTCTACTGAATCTCCAAATCCCAACTTCCGAACTCCATATCTTTCGATGTAGACCTCAGATTATCAAAATTCTTTCGCCATTTTTCAATTGAACTTAAAATCTTGATTTTGAAAGTGGGTTGACTTTTTCAGTAGTTGAGTTTCTAGGGTTGACTTTTTCGGGGTTGACTTTTTTGAGGTTGACTTTTTTCAAGTTTGACTTTTTATGCTTGCCCTCTTAAACTAAGTCTCGGAGTACCACCTGCAGGATGAAAACAGTCTTTTTACACTCGAAAACATCAATATAGGAAGAAAACATACCTGTTTAGTGGTCCGGACAAAATTAGGTGTCTACACTTCAAATTTATGAGATGTTGATGATTAAATTCCTCTGATTCCTATTTCCTCCGTGACATCTTCCCCTTTCCATTTTGCATCCGATCAATTATTTAAAATACCATACATTCATACATGTATCATGTTAGCATCAGGTTGCATTCATGCTTTCATAATCAGCATGATTTTTCTATATATATCCATGCATTAATTTGTTTATTCTTTACATGCATCATGTTGACTTTGGGTTGCATTCATGACAAACATAGTTAGTATGATTTTTCTGTATATGCTCATGTATTAATCTGTCATATTAATATTAGGATGCATTCATGACACACATGGTCAGCATGATTTTCTTTTTATATACTCTGTATCAATTATTCATTGTTCACATGTATCATAATTGACATCGTGTTGCATTCATAGTGTATAGGATCATTCATTGGGAAATACGCTGAAATGTACATGATCATGATAACTCGTATAATTATATAGTTTTTAGTTATGTTTTATTATTGTTTTGTGTCAAATACGAGTTATTATTGTTTAGTCTAATTGTGTTTATGATCTTTTATATTTTTATGTAATTTGGTGTTTTTCACAAGTTTCTTTGAGTGATTTCAGATTACTAGTATTAAGGGCAAATCCAGTTCAGTTCCAGTTCCGACACCTTTTTCCATATCAGCTATATCTTGAGTTTCACTGAAGCAATAAGGCTGAACTTTGTATCCCTGTAAAGCTAAGAGGCATATCTATCTTTTTCATGTTTTACACTTCTTGAAACGGAGTCGTTTTCCCTAGCGAAATCGACCATCAAGTTGGCTGATGTGCAATGACGTCTGTTCTGCACCGTTTTGGTATTTTGACCATATCTTCCGATCCACGTGCGCAAATGATCTGATTCCAACGGCTATGGATCCGTAACTGATAGGGTTATATTTTTCTAGAAGACCATTTTATCAGATCGAGCCTCCAACATTGACAAAATCGACCATCAAGCTGGCTGATCAGAATTGTCATACAATATGACGAAAATTGTTAGAAAAATGCACCCACCTATTATACCTACCTTTGAAATTTGTAAAGCTTGTCTCTTGTCATTTAGCCCTCCAAAATGTGTATAAATAGAGGGCCTTGGATGAGTATTGGGATACATTATACATTGGTAGGATATTAGCCTTTGTAGTAAAATTCTCTAAGTTTTCTTCTTCTTTCCTTTCTCTAGTTTTCTTTTTTTATTTACTTATGCTTCTTACATTTCTTTTCATTTTATTCATATCTAGTATGTGTTGCTAATCATATTGTTGAGGTGATGAGGTGAAGCTCTTGGTAAATGCTAAGGTTAGTCTCTTAAACATGAGCTAAAATGAATCATCATTTATAAACACTAGTATAGATAATATTTTCTTTTGGTTTAAAATCATACTTGCAAAGTAGAGATCTTGATTCATTATTGACAATGAAAATGGCACAGTAAATGCTTGGTTTCATAACCTTGATTTGTTGTAGACATATACCTTGGCATAAGGAATGCTTGGACTCTTTTTGTGAGTTTTGAGGACACCAAATGAACATAATATCATATGCTATGGACGTTGGACAATTTGGACTGAATTGCTAAACCTTCCGGTTGGAACCTCCCTTATGTGTGGATTTCAATTGTGTAATAAAACAAGATTAATCTTAGCATAACACCAAGAGTGGATTCTCTAACCTCAACATCTTTTCTTATTGTTTTTTTTTTATATCTTGTTTAATTGCTTTTATGTTATTTTGTTTATTTTGTTCTCTAATATCTTGTTTACTTTCTTTGTTATTGATTCCCTAATATCTTGTTTATTTTCTTTTTCTTATATATTTATAAACTTATACTTACTAATACGCTTCCCTGTGGTTCGACCTCGGACACCCGAGAATTTATTACTTGAACATAACCTGCACTTGGGTTTACAACTCTTAATTGAGTTTCTATCAAGTTTTTGGCGCCGTTGTCGGGGAGGCAATACTAAGTATATAAGTTTATAAGTATATTTATTTTTATTGGCTGGTTATACCGCCTATATTTATTTTTATTGGTTGGTTATACCGCCTAATTTTCTATATATTTATATTTATATTGTATATTAACTTTGTTTTATTTTTATTGGCTGGTTATACCGCCTAATTTTGTATATTAACTTTGTTTTATGCTTGTTTGGCGACGTGATTTTAGATCTCGTCGTTTAGTTAGATTTTATTGTGAAACTTTTTCAGGTAATCTTTCTAATACAACTCCTACCATGGCTGACAATGAAAGTGTTCATGCTGAAGATGAGAACAGACAAGTACGCACCATGCGTGACTACTTGCAACCAACTCGAAGCTCATCACCCTCTTGTTTTATTTTTCCTCTCAATGCAAACAACTTTCGTTTTAAACCAGGTATGATAGCTTTGCTTCCAAATTTCTATGGGTTGGAATCGGAAAGTGCTTACTCGTTTCTAAAAGACTTCGAAGATGTATGTGTCACCTTTAATGACCAACAATGTACAAATGAAATTGTCAAGCTAAAATTATTTCCTTTTTCTTTAAAAGATAAAGCAAAAATTTGGCTTCATAATTTAAAACCAAGGTCAATTGGCACATGGCAAGAATTACAAACTGAGTTTCTAAAGAAATTTTTCCCAGCACATAAAACTACTGCTTTGAAAAGACAGATTCAAAATTTCAATCAAAATCAAAATGAAGCATTTTTTCAGTGCTGGGATCGTTTTAAAGATTTGTTAAGTTCTTGTCCACATCATGGTTTTGAAAAATGGCGTCTTATTAGTTTCTTTTATGAAAGTTTAACTCCCGAAACTAAACAATTTGTTGAAACAATGTGTAACGGTGAGTTTCTAGAAAAAGAACCTGAAGAAGCCTTTGACTACTTAGACCATTTGGCAGATAACTCTCAAGCCTGGCACACAGATAATTCCTCTGAAAGTTCCAACAGATCTAATGTTGTTTCTAACAGAGGAAAATATCATTTTAGTCAAGAAGATGAGATAAAAGCTAAAGTAGCTAATTTGGCTAGAAAGATTGAAGCCATGGAACTTAGAGAAGTAAAAGAAGTCAAAACGGTTAAAAATGAAGAAAGTTGTGGAATTTGTGAAATCATGGGACACCCCACTTCTGAATGTCCAAACATTCCCATTCTTAAAGAAGCGTTGCATGATCAAGTAAATTCCATAAACACATTTAAAAAGCCTTTTCCTTCTCCTTACTCTGAAACGTATAACCCTGAATGGAGAAATCATCCCAACTTCAGTTGGCGGAATAATAATCATGTTCAGGTACCACAATCTCAAAAGCCGGGCAACACTTTTTCCTATCAACCTTCACGTGTACAAACCTTGGAAGAGACATTGCAAGCATTCATGCAAACACAAGCAAATGTGAATAGCCGGACTTCACAGGACATCAATGAGATCAAAAACACCTTGTCCACATTGACAGCTTCATTACGCACTCAAGAAAAAGGTAAGTTTCCTGCTCAACCTCAGCCTAACCCTTCTACTCAATGTCTTGTTTCTTGCTCCAATGAAACTCAACAGGAAAATGCCAGTTCTATCACAACTCTTCGAAGTGGAAAGGCAATTGACAAAAACATTCCATCAAAAGACCAAGATCCTCTTTCCCCTCCGAAAAGTAATGGTAAGGATGATGGTAAGTCTGAACTTCTTGAAAATTTGGACAAAGAAAAAGGTATGCATCCTGCTCCTTTTCCTCAAAGGTTGCAAACAATAAAGAATTTGAATCAAAATGCAGAAATTTATGAACTTTTCAAACAAGTTAAGATTAACATTCCTTTATTGGATGCAATCAAACAAGTTCCATCTTATGCTAAATTTTTGAAGGACATGTGCACAGTTAAAAGGAAACATAATGTACAAAAGAAAGCATTTTTGACGGAAAGTGTGAGCTCAATCATTCAGCACCTTACTCCACCAAAATTCAAAGATCCTGGATGTCCAACAATCTCATGCATCATTGGAAACACTAGAATAGAACGTGCATTGCTTGATCTTGGTGCTAGTGTTAATCTTTTGCCTTTTTCTGTTTATCAACAGTTAGGTTTAGGTGAACTCAAGGAAACACCTGTTACACTTCAACTAGCTGATCGTTCTGTAAAAATTCCTCGAGGGATAGTTGAAGATGTTTTGGTTCAAATTGATAATTTTTACTTCCCTGTTGATTTTATTGTTTTGGACACACATCCTGTTTCAAATCCAAATGTTCAAATTCCTGTTATATTAGGCCGTCCATTTCTTGCAACTTCTAATGCTCTGATAAATTGCAGGAATGGTATGTTGAACATTTCTTTTGGAAATATGACTTTAGAATTAAATGTGTTCAACATTTGCAAGCAACCTGGTGATAATTCAGAAGTACATGAAGTGGATTTCATTGAAGAACTTGTTCATGAACATCTCACCACTACCACATTCCATGATCCTTTAGAAGCTTATTTAATTGAATATGAGTTTGATAATGCTTCAGAAATTTCACACACTGATTCTTTGTTAAAATCTTTTCAGGATAAGCATTGTTGGAAACAAAAGTTTGAGGAACTTCCATCACTTACAAATGTCACTGTACCATCAACTATTGAACCACCCAAGCTGGAGTTAAAACCATTGCCATCCGAGCTAAAATATTCCTTTTTGGGTGAGAGTGAAACTTTTCCAGTCATAATTTCTTCACATCTTGATGAACTACAAGAAGGTAAGTTGTTACAACTTTTGAAGATGCACAAAAATGCATTAGGATGGACCTTAGCTGACATAAAGGGAATAAGCCCATTAATCTGCACACATAATATTTATTTAGAGGAAAATGCTAAACCCTCTAGACAAATGCAACGAAGGCTTAATCCTAATATGAAAGAAGTAGTGAGAAATGAAGTCATTAAACTTCTAGATAATGGAATCATTTATCCTATCTCTGATAGCAAATGGGTAAGTCCTAATCAAGTCGTACCTAAGAAATCTGGAGTTACTGTAGTTAAAAATGAAAACAATGAATTAATTCCAGCTAGGACTGTTACTGGTTGGCGCATGTGCATTGACTATAGGAAACTTAACTCAGTGACGAGGAAAGATCATTTCCCTTTGCCTTTCATGGATCAAATCTTAGAAAGAGTTGCAGGGCATGAGTTTTATTGTTTTCTAGATGGATATTCTGGGTATAATCAAATTGCCATTGCACTTGAGGACCAAGAGAAAACCACTTTTACATGTCCTTTTGGTACTTTTGCATATCGTAGAATGCCATTTGGATTATGTAACGCCCCTGCCACATTTCAAAGATGCATGCTTAGCATTTTTAGTGACATGATTGAACGTAATCTTGAGATTTTCATGGATGATTTTTCTGTTTCTGGTGATTCATTTGATGATTGCTTAGCCAATTTGAAAAATGTATTGATTAGGTGTGAAGAAAAAAATCTTGTTCTTAATTGGGAAAAATGTCATTTCATGGTCACTAAAGGTATTGTACTAGGTCACATTGTTTCTGCAAAAGGGATTGAGGTAGACAAGTCAAAACTTGAATTGATTGCTAATCTACCCACACCAAAGACAGTAAAGGACATTAGGTCATTCTTGGGACATGCAGGTTTTTATAGAAGATTCATAAAAGATTTTAGCACGATATCTAAACCTCTATGTAATCTTTTAATGAAAGACACTGCATTTGAATGGACTAAAGATTGTGAAGATGCTTTTGAAAAACTCAAAAATATGCTCACTACTGCTCCTATTATGAGATCTCCTGATTGGTCTTTACCATTTGAAATAATGTGTGATGCTAGTGACTATGCTGTTGGTGCTGTGTTAGGACAAAGGAAAGATAATAAACCACATGTAATTTACTATGCAAGTAAAACTTTAAATAGAGCCCAAATGAATTATTCCACTACAGAAAAGGAATTACTTGCAGTTGTTTTTGCATTGGATAAATTCAGATCTTACCTTGTTGGATCATCAATTGTTGTCTTTAGTGATCATGCAGCTTTAAAATATCTTCTCTCTAAGAAGGATGCAAAACCTAGGTTGCTGAGGTGGATCCTTTTGCTGCAAGAATTTGACATCACCATTCGAGATAAAAAAGGAGTAGAAAATGTGGTGGCTGATCATTTATCAAGACTTGTTTGTGATGAATCTTTTAGAACCTCACCAATAAATGATACTTTTCCTGATGAACAACTTCTAATTGTCTCCACGACACCTTGGTTTGCTGACATTGCTAATTTTCTTGCTACAGGAAAAATTCCTTCTCAATGGAGCACCCAAGATAAAAGGAAGTTTCTGAATGAGGTAAAGAAGTTCTATTGGGATGACCCTTACTTGTTCAAATATTGTCCTGATCAGATTTTTCGAAGATGCATTCCCGACAATGAGGTAAGCAGTGTAATTAAGTTTTGTCATTCCGAGAAATGTGGTGGTCATTTTTCATCAAAGAAAACTGCTGCAAAAATTTTACAGTGTGGATTTTACTGGCCAACTTTGTTCAAAGATGCACATAATTTTTGCAAGTCATGTGAAAGTTGTCAAAAATTAGGTTCCATTTCGAAAAGAAACATGATGCCTTTGAACCCAATTCTTGTAATTGAAATTTTTGACTGTTGGGGTATTGATTTCATGGGACCATTTCCACCATCTTTTGGTTTCTTATACATTTTAGTAGCAATAGATTATGTTTCAAAGTGGATAGAGGCAATTCCATGTCGAAATAATGATCACAAAACAGTGATTAAATTTTTAAAAGAAAATATTTTGAGTCGATTTGGAATTCCTCGATCTATCATAAGCGATGGGGGAACATATTTTTGCAACAAGGTTTTTGAAACATTAATGAAGATATATGCCATTACACACAAAGTTGCAACCCCTTATCACCCGCAGACAAATGGACAGGTAGAATTAGCAAATAGGGAGATTAAACAAATTTTGGAAAAGACAGTTAATCCAAATCGCAAAGATTGGTCTCTTAGACTTAACGATGCATTATGGGCCTATCGAACAGCTTTTAAAACAGCATTGGGCATGTCTCCTTATAGGCTAGTTTATGGAAAACCTTGTCATTTACCTGTGGAACTTGAGCATAAAGCATATTGGGCCATTAAAATGTTCAACTCAAACCTTGATGACGCTTCTAATTTACGAAAATTACAAATAAATGAACTTGAGGAACTCAGAAATGATGCATATGAGAATTCTAAAATTCATAAAGAAAGAACTAAAGCCTTTCATGACAAGTTAATTTCAAGAAAAACATTTAATGTTGGGCAAAAAGTTCTACTTTATAATTCTAGACTTCACATATTTCCTGGTAAGTTGAGATCAAGATGGACTGGCCCATTTGTGGTTAAGCATGTGTATCATTATGGAGTAGTTGACATTGAGAATCCTCAAAATGGTAACGTATTCAAGGTAAATGGACAAAGACTCAAACTCTTTTTGGAAAATCATGTTACTCAAGAAGATGTTGTTTTTCTTTCTGATCCTTGTTTTGAAAATAACTAGATGTAAATATAATTTTTTTTTTAACCCCGGTTAAATGGCGGATAACGGTACTCCGTGATTATTTAAGTCGGTTCCATCAGCTACCCACAAAACTGATATTGTATATAAATTTCTCTTTCATTTTTTTTTATTTCATTTTTTTTTTCAGGATGGATGATATTCTCAAAAGATTGCAGAAACGATTTCCTCCTTTTCCTCGGAATATTTTACTGAAGCTTTACCAAGTTCGATTAGAAAGATTAAGAATGCTTATGAACAAAGGGATTCCTGAAGACATACGTTGGATAATTGAAGCCAAGGTACGTGAAGATGAATATCTTCCTGTTTTGCATTTACCAGGTACAGGTAGAAGCACTTATGCAAAGAAGCGACGAGCAAAGCGCATGAGTTCAAATTGCCACAAGTGTGCACGATGGACGTGTAACGGTAAATGTCGTTCTATTGGGATTCCGTCCTCTAATCGAGATGATAAAATTGAATTCATTAAGGATGGACTGAGTAAGGAGAATTTGGGTAATATCCAACTTTCTCTTGAGACGCATCCTAGTGGAGATGTACAAAGAGAAATTCTTGATTTATGGCCGCAATTCCAAAGGGAATGGCAACATCTTGGGAATCTGATGATAAAAGACCCTGTTTGCCAGCTTGTAAGAAAACTGGATGGGAAGCATATCCTCGACTCATAGAAGGCGTTTAAGCCGTTTCTGGACGTAAAACCAGAGGAAGATGCCAAATACACTTTCGGCGACATTATTACTTTTGACTTTTACGGTTGATTTTTCTTCTCTTTTTGATTTTCTTCCTGAAATCATGCAAAAATCTTTTGTTAGGTTAACATTTTCTTCTGACAGGTCAAATACACTTTCGGCGACATTATTACTCTTGTCTGATTCACTACTCAGTCCTCTATATATTACACCATGTACTCATTCTCTTTCAGGCACTCGAAAAAGAAAAAAAAAATGGAAAGCACTTCGTCCCAGCGCATTAAAAAAATTTGTGTCTTTGGAGGTGCTTATCCAGGGAAAAATAACATATTCGCTGATGAAGCCATAAGAGTTGGAGTAATACTTGCCCAACAAAAGATCCACTTGATTTATGGAGGCGGTAGTACGGGTTTAATGGGAGCAGTCGCTACAGCAGCACACGCCGGAGGAAGTCCAGTTCTAGGAATCGTGCCAAAACTATTCACAGATTTTTGTGGACCTACCGTGGGTAAGGAAATACAAGTCTGGAGTATCCCTGAACGGATAACAATCATGTACCATTCTGCCGATGCATTCATTGCTTTACCAGGAGGTCTGGGTACATTGGAAGAAATAGCTTGCGTGGCTTCTTGGTCATCTTTGGTCACAAATAAGAAACCCATTGGTTTGCTTAATATTAATGGTTATTTTAGTAATTTACTTTCATATTTAGATAATGCTGTGGATAATGGATTCATGTTTTCAGAGGCAAGGAGAACCATAATTTCTGCTACAACCATTGAAGATTTACTCAAAAAGCTACAAGCTTATGAGTGTTTATCTGCTACGGTTGTTTCGCAAACGCTCGGAAAAAGAAAAAGAGATATGGACGAGCAAGGAGTGGATTGCACTTTGTCTTTGTGACATTATCTAACATTTTGCTTGTTGTGTCTCAGTTATAATAAGTGGTTAGCAACCTCTGCAGGTAATATCTCCTAAATTCTACCTTTAAAATTTGACATTGGGGACAATGTCATATTTTAGTAGGGGGTAAGGGACATATTTTGCTTAAAAAAAAAAAAATTTGTTGTGTTTTAAGACATTTAGAAGTATTCATTCTGAACAAGGTCTGAGTAAGGGAGACTTGAGACATACCTTGTCAGTTTGATTTAATCTTCTTCTTCAAAAAAAAAAAAAAAAAAAAAAAAAAAAAAAAACAAAAACAAAAAAAAAGCATGTTTAGACTTAGTGTGTTTTTTTTAGTTACTTTCAATACAATGATGAGATATGAATTGCATAAGTCTAAAACAGATTTATTAGTGAGAAGATTTTCATGAGAATTGAGCTTGATGTCAACCTTTTTATGAGCCAATGTTAATATGATATGTTGATTGAGAAAGAAGCATGTTTAGACTTAATCTGACTTGTATAATCATCTTTGTGAGTTTTTGAGCCTATAATGATTGATGCATTATACAAATAAATCTAATTTCTTTCTTGAGTGCTCTTATGATTACATGATTCTCTAGAACTTGCTTTAAACCGTTTGAGACTATATTGATACATGTGACAACATGAATATGATAGAGGCATTAGGATTATAACCAGAGCCAAACAGCCATCCATTATTAATGTTCTACGAGAACATCCCCACTAGTGAGCCAATTTGAGCCTACATTAAATATGATGTTTTATTGGTAACCACAACTTACACCTAGCCTAAATATACTTATATCCTTACCCTTGTTCTAAAGATGAATTTTATATTTTGAGACATATTGCAAAAAAACAAGGGATATTTTTATTTGAAAATTTGGGTTAGAAACAAAAGATAAGTGTGGGGGAAGAAAAGAAAAGAAAAAGTCAAGAGAAAAAGAAAGGGATCATTGTCAAATACATTCCCATATTAAAAAAAAAAAAAAAAAAAAATCTTCTCTTGAACTTCTAGAAAAAGATGTTACAAAGTTGGTTAGAATGATGCAAAGGCTCAACATGAATATTTAGCCTATGTTATTATGTGCTTTATAAGAGTTTTGAGAAGTTTTATTTGTATGATCTTATTATGTCTCTAAAATCTATGAACTCTTTGGAACCTTTGTGATATCTTTATCCTTTTGTTCTTTAACCACATTATAACCCTTTGGCCCCATTACAACCTTGAATAAAGACCTCTTGATTTATGAAGTTGTATGATCTAAATAGTGGAGAATAGGTGGACAAGCAAGCATATGGTAGAAGTGTTTTCATGAGATTGATTGAGTGTAAACACTTTACCACTACTTTAAAGAGTGAAAATCAAGAGAGTATCCCATGTGAGAAGTTGAGATTAAGTTTGAATATACACTATTTTGATTGAAATATGTTATGTTATTATTGGCTTAACTCAAACTATTTACATTCAAGCAAGATTTTTTGTGAATTTCTTTAAGCTATTGATTAGTTTTTAAGACTTGTCCAATGATTATCTCTAATTTATATTGGAAGGATTAGTTATAATTATTATTTTTAGTTTTTCTTATTTCTTCAATGTTTGTGGGTATCGTCCTAGTAAACCCTCACGAGACTAAACTCGTCCACTAGGGACACCTAGGGGTTTAAAGGCTTGTGTCACATGCTAAGTGCCACCGTGATTTCCTACGAAAATGGATTAGATTAGATTTTCTTATTTTATTTTTATTGAGTCGTTGCTAGGGACTAGCAACAATCTAAGTATGGGGGTGTGATAACTCGTATAATTATATAGTTTTTAGTTATGTTTTATTATTGTTTTGTGTCAAATACGAGTTATTATTGTTTAGTCTAATTGTGTTTATGATCTTTTATATTTTTATGTAATTTGGTGTTTTTCACAAGTTTCTTTGAGTGATTTCAGATTACTAGTATTAAGGGCAAATCCAGTTCAGTTCCAGTTCCGACACCTTTTGCCATATCAGCTATATCTTGAGTTTCACTGAAGCAATAAGGCTGAACTTTGTATCCCTGTAAAGCTAAGAGGCATATCTATCTTTTTCATGTTTTACACTTCTTGAAACGGAGTCGTTTTCCCTAGCGAAATCGACCATCAAGTTGGCTGATGTGCAATGACGTCTGTTCTGCACCGTTTTGGTATTTTGACCATATCTTCCGATCCACGTGCGCAAATGATCTGATTCCAACGGCTATGGATCCGAAACTGATAGGGGTATATTTTTCTAGAAGACCATTTTATCAGATCGAGCCTCCAACATTGACAAAATCGACCATCAAGCTGGATGATCAGAATTGTCATACAATATGACGAAAATTGTTAGAAAAATGCACCCACCTATTATACCTACCTTTGAAATTTGTAAAGCTTGTCTCTTGTCATTTAGCCCTCCAAAATGTGTATAAATAGAGGGCCTTGGATGAGTATTGGGATACATTATACATTGGTAGGATATTAGCCTTTGTAGTAAAATTCTCTAAGTTTTCTTCTTCTTTCCTTTCTCTAGTTTTCTTTTTTTATTTACTTATGCTTCTTACATTTCTTTTCATTTTATTCATATCTAGTATGTGTTGCTAATCATATTGTTGAGGTGATGAGGTGAAGCTCTTGGTAAATGCTAAGGTTAGTCTCTTAAACATGAGCTAAAATGAATCATCATTTATAAACACTAGTATAGATAATATTTTCTTTTGGTTTAAAATCATACTTGCAAAGTAGAGATCTTGATTCATTATTGACAATGAAAATGGCACAGTAAATGCTTGGTTTCATAACCTTGATTTGTTGTAGACATATACCTTGGCATAAGGAATGCTTGGACTCTTTTTGTGAGTTTTGAGGACACCAAATGAACATAATATCATATGCTATGGACGTTGGACAATTTGGACTGAATTGCTAAACCTTCCGATTGGAACCTCCCTTATGTGTGGATTTCAATTGTGTAATAAAACAAGATTAATCTTAGCATAACACCAAGAGTGGATTCTCTAACCTCAACATCTTTTCTTATTGTTTTTTTTTATATCTTGTTTAATTGCTTTTATGTTAATTTGTTTATTTTGTTCTCTAATATCTTGTTTACTTTCTTTGTTATTGATTCCCTAATATCTTGTTTATTTTCTTTTTCTTATATATTTATAAACTTATACTTACTAATACGCTTCCCTGTGGTTCGACCTCGGACACCCGAGAATTTATTACTTGAACATAACCTGCACTTGGGTTTACAACTCTTAATTGAGTTTCTATCAGATCATTCATTGCATATATCCATGCGTTGATTTGTTTATTATTTGCTTGCAACATGTTGGCAACGTGATTGCATTTATTACATTATAGTCAGCATGTTTCCGCTGTACATGTCTATACATCATATTGTTTAGGCTTCACGTGCATCAAATTGCACTCATGGCTCCTTCATCATGACACACACTTTGAGGGAATAAAACAGAAGTTGGGTTGGCCTTAAGAGTCTTTGAAAGAATTTCCATTTCAAATAAGAGGTGTAAGAAGTACTGAGTACCCTTTTAATACACGCTAGTGCTATGGAGAATGAACAAGTTGCCTAAATGGAAAGAATGGAAAGGGTACAGGAGGAATTGCGAGAACAGCTAGCAAAGTCTCAAGCAGAATCTAAAGATCAGATGACTAAATTGATGGAGCTAATGTCCACTGTAATCAAAGGATACACTGAAAACCTGGCCGCCAAAGAAGGGTTAGAAGCACGAAAGGGTCAGAATGAGGTCGTAATGATGGATACCCAGAACACAGTTAACCTTTTCAATGTCTTAAATTTAGGTGATCTAGTTGAACTGGCAAAGTTGAAATTAGTTAATGGGGTAGAGTTGGCAGATTCTCATGGGAAATATCAGTTGCTAGATGAAAGGCTCCGGGCAGTAGAAAATATAGACGTATTCGGGAGTGTGGAGGCGAAAGAACGATGCTTGGTCTTCGATTTAGTCATCCCTCCTGAATTCAAGGTCCCTGACTTTGTGAAATATGACGGGACGATTGATCCACATCACTATGTTCTGCCAAAAGATGACAAGTCATATAGATAATGATAAGCTTCTGATTCACTACTTTCAGGATAGCCTCAGCGGGTCCGCAATTAGGTGATATAGTTAGTTGAGCAAGGATTAGATTCGCTCTTGGAATGATTTGGCTAGGGCTTTTATAAACCAGTACAAGCATATGACCGACAGGACACCTGATCGTCTCACTTTGCAAAATATGGAGAAAAGAGCTACTGAGAGCTTCAAATAGTATGCTCAAAGGTGGAGGAACATGTCTACCTTAGTACAACCACCTTTGATACAAAAAGAAATCATCGTCCTTTTTGTGAATACACTGCAGGCCCCATACTATGATAGACTCGTCGGCAATGCCTCAATGAATTTTGCGGATATAGTAATCTCAGGGGAGATGATTGAGAATGCTATCAAGAATGGGAAACTTGAAAGAGAAGGAACATCCAATGCCGAGAGAAATAAGACACCTAGAAAGAAAGAGGAAGATGTCCAAGCTTGGGAGATTTTGTCCCATATTCCCAATTTCCCTTAAATCGGTCGTGTTACCCTACTAAGGTATCTCCAAGCCTTTATCCTTACCTACCAACCCAAGCACCTAATCCTATACCAGCCCTTGCAACAAAGCCTACTTCCAAAAAACGACAGCGGGAAAACCAAGAAAGAGTTCCAATCCCCATCACTGACCTGCTGCCATTACTAATAAAGAATCAGTACCTTACCCCGATACCTTTGAAAATAGCTCCAAATCCATCAGCGATGAGTTATGACCCTGATAGCAAGTGTGATTATCATTTGGGTGTAGTTGGGCATTCAACTGAAAAATACAGACAACTAAAGGAAAGGATTGAAAGTCTTATCCGTGACGGTATTCTGACACCGGAGCTTATCAATCAATGGAAGGCCGCTTTGCCTTAAATCAGTTTCTTTCAGGTTTTAGGGGGAGAATTACTACCTTTGAAGGATGTCAATATGAGCATTTTGATGCATGTAGTTTCAGACTTTATGATGAAAACACTTGTCTCATGTCAACATTCATTAAATGAATTTTGATTTTTAAACACTATGTGTTTGTTGTGTTTTAACAATAATTTGAATTTGCAAAAACAAGCATTAAGGAAGTTTTAGTAATGAATAGTCTCAAGAATAATGACGATCATTGTTACAAATGACCCAATACCTTCTCCCCTCTCTTTTAACGCTTTCCCAGGCCTAAACCCATTGAATCAAGAACACTTGAAAGACCTAATGCTTCAACAAATATTAATGATTGAACTTCATAAAACCATCGTCATCATAGAATAAGCAAAGATGTAGATCCTAGTCTAGGTTATGAACAAAGGAACGAACTTTTTGAAATTTTTTTGAACTCCTTGAAATTCAAACAAATGAGACTTTCTTTCAAGAATTTAGATCATGGTAATTTGGTGTGTGTCAAGGTTGTGCCAAAACCATTCAAGTCATTTTCAACAACCACAAAACACTAATTGCCCAAACATCACTTCATGATTGACACCCTCGTGCACAATGATTAAACTAGATTATCCCATGTCCCAGAGAAAACCCGTTTTTGGGTCATATTTTCCTGGTCTCTTCAAAGAACTCAGATTTGAAACTCAGACTTTTCAAAATAGACCTAGACTTGCTATGTTCCTTGTTGATACAAACTCTCATGGTTAATCAAATTGGGGCATCATATGTGGAAATGATGGATACATGGTGAATAAGGATGGACTAACACATGAATCATTGGGGCATGCGATAAAAAAAAAAACAGCAATAAAAGAAGAAAAATTGTGATATCATGCATATGAAAATTCAGATGATTTCAAAGTGCAAAATGAAATTTTGATTATCTATTTCCCCTGGGGATTGCTTTTCAATGAGAATATTTGTGCTTGATATGAGAAATGGCCATCTTTCATATTCCTTTTAAAAAAAGAAATTATCCATAGTCACCCATCTTGAGCCAAAAGAATTCTTTCTTCTTTGAACCCTGATCAAGGATCACCCTCTACACTGGGGGCAAATGGGAGGAAAGATCTTTTTTAAAGATCATGGAGGAATGAGTCCTGGCTCAAAGACAGATACAAAGCAAATGGAGCACCGAATTAATATGGGTTCACTCTATCAAAAACAAAAGGAAAAGATGGCGAAATGGAAGCCAAGAACAAAAAAAGCGTGTGAAAAAGTATGGCAAATGAAAGCCAAAAGCGAAGAAGAAAAAGAGCAAAAGGAAAAAGGAAAAAAATCCAAAAGGGACAAATACTTCAAAGGAAATGATCCTTGATCTGATTACTCTCAACACAGATTTTGGGCCTATTTATCCTTTCTTTTTGAAGCCCGAGCCAAGGCCTACATTACGTGCCATAAAAGCCCATTTTGATCAAGCATGAATATTTAATTTGAAGGGTTTTTCCTCAGGTTTTATCCCATCTCGTCGAATTATCATTTCACTAAGGAATAATTTAGAATTCTCAAGTGCATGGTAAAACAATGAAAAAATGAAAAAAGAGAAAAATGGAAAGAATAGGACTCTAGGGCGAAAACCCAAAAATGGGAGATCTAGAGTAAAATGGGAATTTTCGATGCCATCTATGATAGTGTCGATACCACAAAAGAGAAAATCATATTGAAGAAGTGGCATCAAGGAACATCTAGGAATTCTTGAACTTCTCAAAGTGTCAACTCTCATTCGGATGATTGATTTCAAAAACTGAAACTCTTTTTCTCCAAAATCAACTTTCCAGTTTAAACATACCAGCCAATCTTGATGAAAACTAAAAGAATGTAGAATTTGTTTGATTTTCAATGAATTCTTAATTTATAAAACCTGTTCCATTTGTGAGCCTAGAAAGGACATACATTTTTGTTATGAAATTTCCTTTGATCAACCAAAATCTTGTTATACCAAGCATTGCCAATTCAAATTGAAAAACCCAGATTGACACTTAGAGAAGTTCTTAACAATGAGAAAACAAATAAATATATATATATATAATTTTTGTGGGGTTAATATTTTTGTTCAGAAGTTTTCAAAATGAGAAAACAAATAAAAATATATATATATATAATTTTTAAGCACCCATTCTTGATGTTGACATGAGACAAGGGTTTTTCTAACCCAAAGGTATAGAACTGCTGGGATAGGTCTTGACTTCCAGATATGATAAGAAGAAATAAAACCCATTTCAGACCTCTGTTGATGAAAGATTGAAAACTATTGAGTCAAAGAGAATAGCCAAAATGAATTGAAGACATACTCTGATTTGAAAAGGAAAAATGAATTGGAAAGGCTAAGCCAAAGTCTAGAAAAATGATCAGGGGCATTTGCATCTTTTCATGAAGCGTTTGCATCATTATCGATCATTACATTTGCATCATGTAGAAGCATTCTGCACGTTATCAAATCCTTGTATTTGCATCATTTAAAAACATTTGCATAATGCCAATCTTTGCATCTGCATCATTTCATAACGTAGTTGCGTTAACACCAATTTTCGCATTTGCATCATAAAGAAGCATTTGCACATTATTGACCTTTGCATCCTTCTGAGAAGTAATTGCGCTATTTAAGAATCATTTGCATTTATATATTTTAGAAGCATCTGCATCTTATTCAACATCTGCATCTGCATCAATAAGCATCTGCATCAATCTAAGCCATTTGCATATACACCACGAAGCATTTGCATTTTACCAACATCTGCATCAAGAAGCATTTGCATCAATTCAAAACATTTACATTTACATTTGCAATATGAAGTATGTGTATCCTATTAATCATTTGCACCAGCATCAAAAAGCATTCGCATCTTCTCAAAATCTTTAGGTTAATTTTCAACAATTCTTCAAAAACCATTTTTAAGACCTTCGGGCATCATTTTTAAAGTAGCATATAGCGTATTTTTTCCAACTCACGGGTAAGGCCTACGGGCACCATTTTTAAGACCTCCGGACACCATTCTTAAGACCTCCGGGCATAATTTTTTCAAATTACGGGTAAGGCCTACGGGCACCATTTTTAAGACCTCCGGGCACCATTCTTAAGACCTCTGGGCATATTCTTTTTTCAAATCACGGGTAAGGCCTACGGACACCATTTTTAAGACCTCCGGGCACCATTCTTAATACCTCCGGGCATAATTTTTTCAAATCATGGGTAAGGCCTACGGGTACCATTTTTAAGACCTCCGGGCACCATTCTAAAGACCTCCGGGCATAATTTTTTCAAATCACGGGTAAGGCCTACGGGCACCATTTTTAAGACCTCCGGGCACCATTCTTAAGACCTCCTGGCATAATTTTTTTTCAAATCACGGGTAAGGCATATGGGCACCATTTTTAAGACCTTCGGGCACCATTCTTAAGACCTTCGGGCATAATTTTTTCAAATCACGGGTAAGGCTTATAGGCACCATTTTTAAGACCTTCGGGCACCATTCTTAAGACCTCCAGGCATAGTTTTTTTTTTTTTCAAATCACCGGTAAGGCCTACGGGCACCATTTTTAAGACCTCCGGGCATAATTTTTTCAAATCACAGGTAAGAACTACGGGCACCATTTTTAAGACCTATGGGCACCATTCTTAAGACCTCCGAGCATAATTTTTTCATAACACGGGTAAGGCCTATGGCACCATTTTTAAGACCTCTGGGCACCATTCTTAATACCTCCAGGCATAATTTTTCAAATCATGGGTAAGGCCTACTGGCACCATTTTTAAGACCTCCGGGCACCATTCTTAAGACCTTCGGGCATAATTTTTCAAATCACGGGTAAGGCCTCCGGGCACCATTTTTAAGACCCGAGCTTTATTCTTAAGACCTTCGGGCACAATTTTTTCTCTCTTGAAATCGAACCCGTTTCCTTAAGACGGGTCGAGCCTTGATTAGTCAGGGAATTCAATTTAAGGACAAAATCTTCAATTTACAGGTTTTTCAAAAAAAAAAAAAAAAAAAAAAATTTGATTATGATTGAAAACCCCTTCCCTTCTCTTCACATGTGATTTCACTAACTGGACAAAATTAGTGTTTATTTATCTTTGCCTGAGTCCTGATTGTCAGCAATAGCCAAAGAGGGGCAGCTGTAGACACCTAATTTTGTCCGGACCACTAAAACAGGTATGTTTTCTTCCTAAATTGATGTTTCAGAATGTAAAAAGACTTTTTTCATCCTGCAGGTGGTACTCTGAGATTTAGTTTAAGAGGGCGAGCATAAAAAGTCAAACTCAAAAAAAGTCAACCTTAAAAAAGTCAACCCCAAAAATTTAACTACTGAAAAAGTCAACCCACTTTCAAAATCAAGATTTGAAGTTCAATTGAAAAAATGGCAAAAGAATTTTGATAATCCAAGGTCTACATCGAAAGATATGGAGTTCGGAAGTTGGGTTATGGAGATTCAGTAGACAGGAAACCCTAATCCGAGAAATTTGTAGAAAAGTGCTTAAACGATTGAATTGGTCAAAATTGAAGGTTCCAAATGAAAGATAAGCACTGACTACGGGTAATGGAGAAGCCACATGAAAGAAAAACTGAAAGAAAAGTCAATCCGGGAAAAAATCGAGAATTAGGGTTTTTGGTTGATTTCGGTGAAATTGGGCAGAATTACAGAAATGGCCTGACTTGGTAAGACAAAAGCCCTTAATGGATGAAGAGTGATTTAAAAGGATAGCCCAAGGCTCGGTTAGAAGAAAATCTTGAAACCGGACTTGTTTTGAGCAAAACCGGGTTTCAGAGACAAAAGGGTAAAATTGGAAATTTGGGAAAAATAGCAAATGAACTCCAAATCTTCTTAAAATTTGCAAATCTCATTTTTAAATTATTTGAAAGAGATTGGTGAAAGAAAATCTTGATTCGGAGTTCGTTTGCAAAATGGCCAAATCTCGGGTCTCCTATGCAGTAATTAATGAACATAAATCCCGAAAAATAGCAAATGAACTCCAGATCTTCTGAAAATTTGCAAATCTCATTTTAAATTATTTGAAAGAGATTGGCGAAATAAAAAATTGATTTGGAGTTCGTTTGCAAAATGGCCAAATCCCGGGCCCCCTGTGTAGCAATTCAAGCAGATAAATCCCGAAAAAATACCAAATGAGTTCCAAAAATTATGAAAACTTTCAGATCAGAATTTTAAATTATTTGGAAGAGATTGGTGAAGAAAAATATTGATATTGAGCTCGTTTAAAAAATTTTAAATTTTGGGGGCATAAAAAGGCAATTTTGGAAGAAAATATCCAAATAAATAGCAAACGGACTCGGAAAATTTTGAGAAATTCCATAATTCAATTTTTTATTATTTTGAAAGTATTGAAAAAAGAAAATTTGAATTTGGAGTCCTTTTTCCATTTATTTGCATTCGGGGGCAAAAAGGTTATTTTACCCAAGCAACCGAAAAGGGCTTTTATTGCCTTTCAAAAAAATCAATCTTTGGTTGGAAGAAGGAGTGCTGGCCGGCCAAGGCCCAAGGAAGGGAAGGAGGATTCTGATTTTTCAATCAAGAGGCCAAAAATGAAGAGTTAGTTAGTGATTTTTTGATTAAGCCTTTGCAAATAAGCCACATAGGCCAATGCATGAAGAGGGAGAGTGTCTAATCTGAGGGTGATAATTTCATGTTTTAAACATCTTGGATCATTAGCCATTGGATGAAAATTTTTTGGAGGAAAAATGACAACATCCTAGTCTAGGAGAGAGAAATTTCGGCCACTACAAGGAATATATTTTCTTTCATTTTTGGCACTCTCATTTTAGCTATTCTCTCTTGATTTTGGCTGATTTTCTCTCCATTGTTGAAAAGCAAAAAGAAAAGTCTAGAAAATAAAAGAAAGTTTGAAGAGAAAAAGCTTGAACATAGCTTCTAGAGGTTGTTTTTAGGACCATACTCTTGCACTTTCTTTGATTTTCTCTTCTTGATTTGCTATTTTGATTATTATTTTGGTGAGTTTCTTTTGATTTTTCTTTTTAAATAAATGTTTTTAATGTTCTTCTTTAAGTTCTTTCTTCATCTTTTCTTAAAAAAGTTTTGAAATATTTTTTTTCTTGTTCTTTGACATGGCCGAATGGCCCAAATTTTTTAGTTGATGTTTTGCTTTGATTTTTCATGTTATTTTTTATATTAAAGAAGTCTTGATGCTTTAAATTTTCTTCTACTACATATACTTGAAGCTTGTTTTAATTCGGTTGCTTGGTTATTTCCATTTATGAGTCTATTATCATGTTCTTGCATTTTTGATTTTCTGTTTTCAAAATGTTCAAGTTTGTTTATGTTTTATATTGTGAAATCCATGTGTTTGTGAAAATGCTTGTTAGTTTTCATATCTCTATTTTATATTTGCATGATTTGAGTGTTATGTTTTAGTTAAGTATGTTAGTATATCAAGTGTTTGTGAAAATGCCATGCTTACTTTGGACATGAGGCCATTCGGCCATCTCACTCTTTTTGCTTTGTGTGTGCATTTTTGTTATGTTAGTTGATAGGTTTGCATTCTCATGACATTTGATTGAGTATTTGGTTTAAGCATGCTTTGTGTTTGTGTTATTGCCATGCATATTTTAGATGTTAGGTTTGGTTTGTTCTGCCATGCATATCCATGCATTTTAGACCTAGGTTGTATTAAATGCCATGCAAGTTCATTTAGGTCTAGATCATTTTATTGATGCCATGCATTTTTCATGACATTTAGGTTTAAAATCATGCATTTCATGCATCATATTTGCTATATTTTTCATGCATTTCATGTCCATGCCACTTGACTAATGACTTAGGCCAATTAATGGTTCAAAGTCATGCTCTCTTGAGCATACATGTGGAAAATTAAAGAGTTGTCAAATTGATTATTCTACCTTTGTGATTTTTTTTTACTTAGCACATTTTTGTCTAACTTTTGAAAGGTGTTAGCTACTGTTTGTGAGTCATTTAAAGAGTCTTAAATATTTTTACTTTGATTTTTAAATGATTTTATCAAAGGGAAAAATGTGTTTTGGTAAAACAGTTTTTTTCACCCAGTACTCATACTTTCCAGATTTTTTTGGGCAGTCATATTTAATCATAAATTAAGCCAATTTTTCACGTGTAGTTTTACATGTCCTGAGCCTCCAGCATTTGTTTTAGAGTTTTTGGAAGTTTTAAAAATAGGGTTGTCGCAACCTAAAAAATAACGAGTCTCATCGGAAGACTTTATTATTCGTTAAGCGTGACATTAAAAAAAACTGAGGAAAAGTTGACTTAATTCCTCTAGAAAAATGAAAGTTCTAATAATGACCTTAAAAAAAATGGAGTCGCCACCAATCTTTTTTAGCTAGGTGTGATCGGCCACCTATTAAAACCGGTTTTATAAAAATATTTTAATTAAAATATTTTAAAAACCAATTTCAAGTCTGCGTTTTAAACCAGAGAAATCAAAGAAGCGGGTTCGGGAGTCGGTTACGTGTGGGGAAGGATTAGCACCCCCACAACGCCCGTATAAATCGGTACCTTATTAATCGTGTGTTATCTCAAGTTTCTGAAAAAATTTGTTTTAAATTTAGTATTTCAAATTAATTCCCAATTTAAAGAAAAATAATTCCATTTTTTATTGAAAATGATCCGAAATTTATAAATTCAAAATTTTCCTATATTCCCCAACAAACGTGGCAAAATATAGAAATTTTTATTAGTTTTGGAAAATTTTCCGAACCATTCTCTTTTTAAAGAAGATATTCCGTTATTAATAATAATTGATGATATCCTCCCCAGCAAACCCGATAGAGAACTCATGAATTATTTTAACTCGGGAATATCTTTATTTTATTGAAAGCCATTATCTTTTTTTGAAAACATTTAAAATAAATGAATATGTATATGCATGACATAAATAAAATGACATAGCAAAGTCTAAATAATATAATGCAACCTAAATGACATGACATGATTTGAATGCCTTAGCATATTCTAAATGAAATGGAATATCCTAAGTTATATAATATATTCTAAATAAAATGAAATGACCTAGGTAACATAGTATATTCTATATGAGATGCAATATTCTAAGTCATATGATATAATCTAAATGAAATAGAATAACCACGCTATACTCACTATGCTTTATAAATTTCAAGAACTCACAGGCTTCCTTCTCACATACTGGTTCTTTCATTCTGTTAACTGGGGCTGATCCCCTCTCTGTTTTTTTTTTTTGGCAAATCCATCTCAATATGGATTGGCTCGACTACCTTCTTCCCTTTATCAGTCCCTCGGTCTTTCTCTGCTAACCCTTGTTCAACGGTCTCCGAAGCATAACACCTCCCGTTTCGGGTTAAATGCCCCACACCTGTAATATCCTGCTGGCTTGAAGACCCAGGCATAACCATGCTACAATCATATTTCCATGGTCTAGCCTTGTTTTCCTTGTATAGAAAGGAAATAGGTAGATCAATGATTAATTTGGGCGCATTTTCTTCAATGACTGGCATAACTTTTTCCTTCGGTTCATCATAATAGATGACCAGGGGTCTTCCTATCCCATAGCCACCTATATTTTCAATGACTTCTATTTCCCCCTCTATCTCCTCGTAGAGTTGGGCTTCTCTACTATCCATCATCCTTTGGACTTTAACCTGAAAGTCCCCGCAGTTCTGTATGTCATGGCCTCCACCCTTAAGGAACGGGCACCAATTATGCACCCTTTTCGCAACCATTTTCAAACTATCTGTATCTTCCACCAATCCTGCCTTGACCATTTCAACCCATACTATCAGCATTGGAGTCTTAACCTCCCCAATATCCCTTTTTAATCTTCTGCCCTCTTCGGTCAATATTGCATTTACCTGATTCCCAGCATGATTGGGCAATGGGTTTCCAGCTACGTTTGGCCCATTTTTTGATCCAAACTTCACAACCCCAGCATTAATCAGGCTTTGGACTTTTTTTTTTAAGGCCAGGCAATCTTCAATTGAATGTCCTTGGATTCCTGCATGGTATGCACAGTTAGTGTTTGCATTGTACCATCTTGGATATGGAGGTGTCAAAGGTTTTAGGTACACGGGTGCAACAAGCTGACCATGCAATAGTTTTGGATATAGCTCACCGTAGGTAGTAGGAATCGGATCAAATTGGGCTTTTTGATCGTTCCTTGGTGAACGTTGGTCATTGCGCGTAGGCCCTTATGTGTTTGGAATAGTATTTCTTGGAAAGGTGATTTGAGGGGATATGCCAGTTGGGAATGGTTGTTGGGGGATATTGGTGTAGGGGAACGGGTTTTGGGTAAGGTGGTTGACATTGGGGTAGTATGGATTATACCCCGGTATGGTGTGTAAGGTGTCGGAGGTGCATAAGGTGTGGTAGGAGTATAGGGCCTTGGTGGTGTGTATGGTGTAGGAGGTGTATAAGGGTATTGGTTGAATCTTACCGCATGGGTTTCCTCCTTCTTCTTTGAAGGAAAAGCTCTCTTTGGGGTAGCAGACTCACCCTCTTCCATCTTTCCATTCTTAATAGCTGACTCAATCATTTCCCCAGATATTACCATATCCGCAAAATCCTTGGTAGCGCTTCCCACCGATCTGTCATAATAGGGTGCTTTCAATGTGTTGATGAAAAGCACCGTGGTTTCTTTGTTGGTTTAAGGGGGTTGCACTTGTGTGGCCATATCCCTCCACCTCTACGAATACTCTTTGAAGGTCTCATTGGACCTCTTCTCCATATTCAATTATGACAACCTATCCAGCACCATGTCGAAAACATGCTTATAATATTCCATAAAAGCCTTGGCCAAATATGTCCATGAACGAATTTTGGTACGACTGAGTTGATTGTACCATCGGGTGGCTGACCCTGTTATGCTGTCTTGGAAGCAATGAATAAGCAATTTCTCATTATCTTCATGCCCTGTCATCCTTCTACAGTACATGGTCAGATGAGCTGATGGGTTAGTGGTCCCATTATACTTTTCAAAGTCTTGTACTTTGAACTTCGATGGAATTACTAGATCATGTGCCAAGCTCATCTCTTTGGCATCTAGACTGCCAAACAACTCTGCTCCTTCCACTGATCTTAGCCTTTCTTCCAACAACTGATATTTCTTCTGAAATTCAGCGGTTTTGACCCTTTTCAGTTCAGTCATTTTGGCCCTTTCCTTTTCTGCCATTTCTTCGAATTCTGGAACCTCAACCTCAATTGGATCAACTCGGATGTTACCCCTTTTTGGACCGAAATTCTGTGCTTCGGTCGCCGACTGGATGTAAATGTAGGAAGCTGCCCCAGTTGGGAGTTCATTTCCCACAGGTTGGGATGTCTGTCCATTTCTCTGTACCACTTCTGGTCAATCCTCCTGATTCACTGCCCCCATTCCAGTAACTGAATTCTCTTCAGGCCACTTCTGCTTCATCATAGTGCTCATCATCTCTATGAGCTTTGTCATCTGTTCTCGTGTCTCCTCTTGAGACTTAGTCAACTGTTCTTGTAGTTCTTTTTGGATTCTTTCCATTCTCTCAATTCTGGCAAGCTGATCATTTTCCATGGCTTTTGTTTGAGATCGAGTATTGTAAGGGTGTTGGAAGTCTGGTTTTTTCTGAGTGCGACCAATTGTACCTTTATTTTTAAAAACCATGGATTAGAAATTATTGACACATTTCTGATTTTTATTTTATAAAAATGAATAAATGAATGAATGAATGTTAGAATGAATCAGTGTTAATGAATGAATAACTAAGTAAATGACTAAGTGTATGAACCTATAATGAATAGATGAATGGACCAATAAATGACTAAGTGTATGAACAATTTATAAAGAATAAATGAATGAATGATTATGAACAAATAAAATATATAAAAGAAAGAACTAGTGAATAATGAATGCATTTAAAGTATTGGCCCCGGGATAATTCCAACCAAACGGTCTTTCATCGATTTCCTGGAACTAAATACATCAAAGAAAAGATCCCTGCTTTAAACAACATGATAACCTATCTCTCCTAAAAACTATTACAAAACACTGGTAACTCCCTTGGATTCTGGACCTTCTTCACTGTCCTCTTTTGATTGCCTTGCTCTTCCATCTGATCCCTACTTGTTTACGACCCTTTGACGTGTCAGCAGAAGCATCGCCGTTACATGTCCTAATTTTTCATATAGAATAATAAACAGGTATTTAATTTTTTAATTTGGAAAACTTTCTGAATCATTCTCGTTTTTTGAAAGAAAGATATTCCTTTATTAATGATAATTGATGATATTCCCTCCAGCAAACCCGGTAGAGAACTCATGAATTATTTTAACTCGAGAATATCTTTATTTTTTATTGAAAAATCATTATCCTTTTGAAAACATTTTAAAAGATATGAATATGTATATGCATGACATAAATAAAATGACATAGCAAAATCTAAATAATATAATGCATCCTAAATGATATAATATAATTTAAATGCCTTAGCATATTCTAAATGAAATGAAATGTCCTAAGTTATATGACATATTCTAAATGAAATGAAATGACCTAGGAAACATAATATATTCTATATGAAATGTAATAATTTGAATGACATGGCAAACATGAATGATATGGCATATAATTTAAATGACATGGAATTATAAAATAATGCTATCATATAATGCATGGGAATAAAAATGCAAATAATAATACATGAACATAGTATATGCTAAATAATATAACAAAAAATAATTAAATACAAAGCATAGGATATCATGAAATATTTCAAATCATATAATAAACAATATAACATAACTTAAAATCATAACAATATCATAGAAGCAAAAATCACATATTATATAAAATGCATGAATATGGAAAATGCAATGCATGAAAATGTATTTTTTTTCTTTAATTAAGGAAATCCGTATATCTAAAAAGATATCCGGCTACCTTAGGAAAATATGTCAAATTAAATATTCTAAAACCAAAATACTTTGTGATTGTTTGAAAACAATTTTGAAAAGCTTGAATTACAAATAAAAACTGGGCTAAATCTTTTTTTAAATGGCTCTAATTTCCTAAGTTTAAAATCCCGGACTTGACCACCCTTAACCCGAGATTTAAAATATCATTTTTAGAGTTTAAAAAGGCTTAGAAACTACCCTATGTTAGTAGCTAACCTTCCTAATCAGCCCCCTCTAATTAACTTAACAAAAACAGAAAAATGATTTTCCTCTAAATTCAATTCTGACTCTACTGTCCAGTTTTAAGCCACTATTTTTTACCATATTTTTTAAAATTCAAAAAATTATGAAAACAATAATGGAGATTCAAGACATATAAAAATACACGGGAAAAAATCATCTTAATTTTCTAATTAAAGATGAATGCCCAAAAAACTCGGGAAAGTACGAGTACTGGGTGAAAAACTGTTTTGCCAAAATACATTTTTGCCTTTGATAAAATCATTTAAAAATCAAAGTAAAAATATTTAAGACTCACAAAATGACTCACAAACAGTAGCTAGGACTTTTTGAAAGTTAGATAAAAATTGGCTAAGTAGAAAAAATCACAAAAGTAGAATAATCAATTTGACAAACTTTAATTTTCCACAAGTGTGCTCAAGAGAGCATGACTTTGAACCATTAATTGGCTTAAGTCATTAGTCAAGTGGCATGAACATGAAATTCATGAAAAATTAAGCAAATATGATGCATGAAATGCATGAGTTTAAACCTAAATGTCATGAAAAAATGCATGGCATCCATATAGTGACCTAGACCTAAACGAACTTGCATGACATCTAATGCAACCTAGACCTAAAATGCATGAACATGCATGGAAAATAAACAAACTTAATAGCTAAAATATGCATGGCATTTTCCCAAACACAAAGCATGCTTAAACCAAAAACTCAAACAAATATCATGCAAATGCTAACCTATCAACTAACATGGCAAGAATGCACATACAATGCAAAAATTCAAGGAGTGGCCGAATGGCCTATGTAACTAGCAAACATGACATTTTCACAAACACTTGGTATACTAACATGCAAAACTAAATCAAATGTCATGCAAATGCAAAACCTACCAACTAACATGGCAAAAATGCAACACACAATGCAAAACACATGGAGTAGCCGAATGGCCTCAAGCTCCAACAATCACGGTATTTTCACAAACACTTGATATACTAACATGCTCAACTAAAATATAACACTCAAAACATGCAAACACAAAGTAGAAATACTAAAACCAAACAAGCATTTTCACAAACACTTGATATACTAACATGCTCAACTAAAATATAAAACTCAAATCATGTAAAAACCACACAAGCATTTTCACAAACACTTGATATACTAAATTTAAAACACCAACAAATTTAAACATTATGAAAACAGAAAATTAAAAATGCAAAAACATGATATTTAAATCATAAATGGCAACAAACAAAGCAACCAAATTAAAATATGATTCAAGTATATGAAGTAGAATAACACTTAAAACATCAAGATCAGAGAAAATAACATAAACAACATGATAAAATAAACAAAACAGAAACTTAAATAAAGAATGTAGGCCATTCGGCCATGGTGAGAAATTGTAAAAAAAATTGTAAAAAATATATTTAAGAAAGAGATGAAGAAAGAACTTAAGAAGAACAATAAAAAAACATTTATTTAAAAAGGAAACTCACCAAATAGTAATCAAAATAGCAAAAACAAGAATGGAAAATCAAGAAAGTCCAAGAGTTGGTGCTCAAGAGCAACCTCAAGAAGCTATATTTCAAGCTTTATCTCTTCAAACTTTCCTTTCTTTTCTAAAATTTTTCTTTTTGCTTTCAACCAAACAGAGAAAAACCAAGTAAAAACCAAGAGAAATCAGCCAAAATGAAGTGTGAAAAATGAAATTCTGGTTCCCCTATTAGAGCTGGCCGAACCCCCTCTCTCTTCTCAAGGATGTTGTCATTTTTTTTAAACCAATTTTCCATCAAATGGCTAATAATTCAAGGTGAAAAAATCATGAAATTATCACCCTTAGATTAGCATATCAGCTGTCCCAAATTACAGCTGTTCAAGAATAATGTTGACACTCTCTCTTAGCCTATGTGGCTTAATCACCATGGCTTGATCAAAGAGAATCACTAACTAACTCTTAATTTTTGGCCATTTGATTGAAAAATCGGCAGCTTCCTCCTTCCTTTGGGCCTTGGCAGGCCAACACTTCTCTTTTTCAGCCCAAGGCTGATTTTTTGAAAGGCCCAAAGAAGCCCTTTCGATTGCTTAGGTGAAATGACCGTTTTGCCCCCCGAATGCAAATAAATATCAAACGGACTCCAAATGCAATTTTCTTTTTTTTAATACTTCCAAAATAATAAAACATTGAGTTCTGGAAGTTCTCAAAATTGTTCGAGTCTGTTTGCTATTTATTTGGATTTTTTCTTCCAAAAATGCCCTTTCATGCCCCCATATTTTACCATTTCTTAAACGAGCTCCAAATCAAGATTTTTCTTCACCAATCTCTTCCAAATAATTTAAAAGCGTGATCTGGAAATTTTCATAATTTTTGGAGCTCATTTGGTATTTTTTCGGGATTTATCGGCTTGAATTACTACATAGGAGCTCGGGATTTGGCCATTTTGTAAACGAACTCCGAATCAAGATTTTCTTTTTCCAATATTTTCCAAATAATTTAAAAAAGGTATTTGCAAAATTTCAGAATTTTTGGAGTCCATTTGCTATTTCTCCGGGATTTATCTTATTGAATTATTGCAAAAGAAGCCCGAGATTTGGCCATTTTGAAATGAACTCCGAATCAAGATTTTATTTTGCCAATCTCTTCCAAATAATTTAAAAATGAGATTTGCAAAATTTCAGAAGATTTGGAGCTCATTTGCTATTTTTGGGATTTTCCTTTTTGAATTACTACATAAGAAACCCGAGATTTGGCCATTTTGTAAACGAACTCCGAATAAAGATTTTCTTTCGCCAATCTCTTCAAAATAATTTAAAAATGAGATTCGCAAAATTTCAGAAGATTTGGAGTTCATTTGCTATTTTTCGGGATTTTCCTTTTTGAATTATTGCATAAGAGACCCGGGATTTGGCCATTTTGCAAACGAACTCCGAATCAAGACTTTCTTTTGCCAATCTCTTTCAAATGATTTAAGAATGAGATTTTCAAATTTTCAGAATTTTCGGAGTTCATTTGCTATTTTTCCCAAATTTTCCAATTTTGCCTTTTTGCCTCCGAAACCCGGTTTTGCTCAAAACAAGTTCGATTTTCAGATTTCTTCAAGCTGAGCCTTGGGATATCGCTTTTTTATCATTCCTCATCCATTGGGGGCTTTGGTCTTACCAGTAGTGTAACAACCGAGGTTACATATAATCATGTAAAGTTAAATCCCAAAAATTTTTAAGGACAAACTTGGAAATTTGTAAGAAGTTATAAGTGAAGGAAATAAAAGAAGAAATGATCAAAATGAACATATTAAAAAAGTTTAGGGGCTTAATGGTTATTTATAAAAGTTGAGGGACTAATATGCAATTATCCCAAAAACAAGAAAAATATCTCTTATCTTCTTTTTATCCCCTCTCAAATTTCTTCATCTCCTCCATTTCTCTTCAATAACTCCACCAAAATCTCAACAACAATTACATCCAAGGTTAGTTTCTTGATAAATTCTTCATTTTCTTTAGATATTCTACTTGAGCATGCTAAGATCTTTGCTCCATAAACATGTTAAGGTCTGAAATCCATCTATTAAGTATGAATTTTACTCATTTTTGGTATGTATTAAAAGGATTTGAAAGCATGAACAAGAAAATGGAAAGAAAAAGCAAAACAGGGGAATCTGAGCATGCTTGCTGTTCGGATTTTCTGGGTTCGGAACAGTTGGGTTTATATTTTTTTGATATTTGTCCTAGACACTAGACTTCAATACGAGAATTTCGGTTTTTGAATCACCCAAAACCGATAAGCGGTTAAAAAGATAAAATTCGGTGAAGTTGGCTGTTCAGTGTGACACCTGTTTCAGCATAGTTTCGGGTTTTATCAACTTTGATCAAGATTTTGTTCTAATTGTCTAAGTTAGTTATTTTCTTCATAAATTAGACTTATTGGTACCAAACTCAAGTTATGATTTTCTAATCTAACTTGATATTAAGGAATTTATTGCTTAAGAGAAATATAGTACTATTGATGGTTATGGATTCTGAAAATCTCTAAGGCATGGAATACTAGAAAGGAATTTGATAAGGACATGAATATGGAGTTGAATATTTGGAGAAAATGATTATGGAAATGATATTAAAAATTTGGGATATGTTGTTTTGAGTATGAGGAATTAGTATTGACCTTGAGGGAAGATTATGAGACTTAAGTTGCATTCAAAATTGTGTAATGCTTTGAGCATGTATAGATACTAATTATTGTTAATCTCTAGGCCACGTAGATCCGACGTCACCTATGGATCCCGAAGTTTCAGGTCGAGGTGTACAGTGAGATCATCTCAAGGATTGTGAGTAGACGACAACTATAGTTATTTGAAATTTGTTTAATTATAATTATATATATATATATTTAGCATATATATTTATTTTACGTATTAAAGGTATATACGATATTTAATCATATGAATTGATTTGTTATTAAAGTAGTTTTATTTCAAGAAATATTATATCGAGTAAGTTGGTTGATTTTATGAAATATGATTTTTACATAGAATTTGACGTACATGGTTTTGGCTCCACCTGACTTAATGTATGAGATTATTTCCTTGACCGGAATACGGGAGCTGCGTGCTACGCCTTTGTAGCGGGAGCCACCTCCAGAGTCCCTATTCCGTGATATTAGACCGGAATACGGGAGCTGCGTGCTACGCCTTTGTGGCGGGAGCCACCTCCAAAGTCCCTATTCCGTGATATTATACTGGGGTATGGGAGCTGCGTGCTACGCCTTTGTGGTGGGAGCCACCTCCAGAGTCCCTATCCCATTATATTTGCCTTTTGGGGGCACATCATAGTGACACATATGCCTTTGGGGCGTCCTATGGTGGTATTGGCCTTTGGGGCCGGCTACTAGTATGCCTACATGGATATTGCTTGGTTATTTCATGGATGTACTCTTATGCAGGACAGAAAGTTGGAGCCCAATTATACGGAACTTGATTTACTTTACAAATTTTATTCATTGATTTAATATTATAATATTGTTATACATTTGAAAACTTTGCTACGTCTTTGAATTACTCATTATGATTTTATTATTATTTATTTTGAAAATGTCTATTATGTTTTAATGGATTATAATCATAGTTTTCAAATGTTTTAAAAGTTGTTTACTCACTGAGATATTCATATATCTCACCATTTCATATTCTCATTTTCAGGTGATAGTTAGGTGTTGGGATTGCAACCTTCCTCTATTCTCTGCTTCAAATAGTATTGTGACGTGGTGGGCATCATAGTAAAAATTTATTGAAGTCTTGATCTTTTGATGTTTTTATCTAGTAAACCTTGCTGAGATAGGTTTACTTTTGGATATATTGTATATATTTAAAGATATGAGACAATAGATCAATATGTTTTGATTTGAGCATAAATTGATCATGGAAATTTTTTTGAATATATATGGATATATATGATAATAGTATTGAGGAATATTGCTGGTTGAGGATATGAATTGAGTGTTATTTGCAGGAGGATTATCGTTGAGATAGAAAGGAAACTCTGCCGGATTTTAGGTAGATTATCCGGACAGGGTGTTACAATTTGGTATCAGAGCAAGGTTATAGGTCCTGTAGACTTAGAAACTATTTGTGGAAGTATTAAAATATTGTCACTTGCGTAGGAAATTAGACACGATGCCACCACGTCTAAGAGGAAGGCTTAGAATCAATCCCCTAGCCCAAAATAGGAATAGGAATAGAAATGTGGATATTGATGAGCAAATTGGAGAACAAGCTTCAGCTGCTGGTTCATCTTCAGTTGCTGCACCCTCAGCAGCACCTCCAGCAGCTGATCGTAACTTAGCTGAGGCAGTTGCGGCCTTGGCAAGAGTAATTCCCGCTTTGACTGCCCCTGCTGAAAAGGGGATAGTTGATTACTGTAAGGATTTGAAGAATATGGGTTGCAAGATTTTCACGGGGTCTTTGGAATCAGATTTAGCCTGGTCATGGCTACAAAAATTTGAGACTACTTCCATTACTCTTCAGATTCCCGAGCCTATGAGGTTACCATGTGCGGTGCAATTTTTGGAGGATCATGCACACACATAGTGGAAAACTACAGTGCAAAGGTATGCTGGACGTCCTGCCATAACCTGGGCAGATTTTCGAAGAGAGTTTGAAGAAAAATACTATTCTTGGGCCTTGCGGGAAAAGAAATGGACTGAGTTTATGAATTTAAAACAGGGTGGTATGTCAGTAGTAGAGTATGAGCAAAAATTCAGTGAACTATCAGAATTTGCTCCATCGATAGTAGCAAACAATGCAGTAATAGATTGTTTTTCTTTTCAAAACTGTGACTTTAAGAAATCGGGAGACTTAGAGTTTACCTTTCAAGGAGAAATGAAAGTTTTACCTTTCTTGCGTTATCTCCAAGATGGCAGCCAATAGATACTTGCAGAAAGGGTATTCAGATACCTTGCTTATGTGATTAACCAGGATATACATGAGGCAAAGTTGGAAACTATACCTGTGGTCAAAGAGTTTCCTGAGATCTTTAAAAAAAAAAAAAATTGGTTGGTTTACCCCCTGACAGGGAATTGGAGTTTACTGTCGACTTAATCCCTGGCAGTGCTCCTATTTCTTAGGCACCCTAAAGAATGGCACCTTCGGAGCTAAAGGAATTGAAAGTGTAGTTGCAAGACCTAGTTGACAGAGGTTTCATTCGGCCTATTACTTCACGATGGGGAGCACCGGTTTTATTTGTAAAGAAAAAGGATGGATCTTTACAATTATGTATCGACTACCGGCAACTGAACAAGGTCACCATTAAGAATAAGTATCCTTTGCCAAGGATTGATGACTTGTTTGATCAGTTGCAAGGTGCAAGTTTGTTCTCCAAAATAGACCTAAGATCGGGTTATCATCAATTGAAGATTAAAGAATCTGATATTCCAAAGACTGCTTTTAGAACTCGATATGGTCATTATGAATTCTTAGTTATGCCTTTTCGGCTAACTAATGCACCTGCAGTCTTTATGGATTTGATGAATAGGGTGTTTCGGCCCTACTTAGATAAGTTTGTTATTGTTTTCATCAATGACATCCTAGTTTATTCCAGGAATAAGGATGATCATGTAAGCCATTTGAGAACGGTGTTGCAGACTATGCGTGAAAAGCAACTTTATGCTAAATTTTCCAAGTGTGAAATCTAAGAAAGGGATTTTTGTGGATCCACAAAAGATAGAAACTGTAGTTGCTTGGGAAAGACCCACTAATGTCACAGAAATTAGGAGCTTTCTCGGATTGGCAGGGTACTATCGAAGATTCGTGGAAGGATTTTCCATGATTGCCTCTCATTTGTCAAAACTAACAAGGAAGTATGCTAAGTTTGAGTGGACTGACGAATGTGAGTAAGCTTTCCAAGAGCTCAAGCGTAGATTGGCCACAGCACCAATTCTTACACTACCATCAGGGACTGGAAGCTTTGTGGTATACAGTGATGCCTCGAGGCGAGGTTTGGGTTGCATTTTGATGCAACATGGGAAGGTGATAGCTTATACTTCTCGAAAACTGAAACAGCATGAGCAAAACTATCCCACTCATGATTTGGAGTTGGCAGCAGTGGTGTTTGCATTAAAAATTTGGAGGCATTATTTATTTGGAGAAAAATGTACAATCTACACTGATCATAAGAGTCTGAAATATCTGATGGATCAGAAAGAATTAAATTTGAGGCAAAGGAGATGGTTGGAATTGATAAAAGATTATGACTGTGTAATTGACTACCACCCAGGAAAGGCCAATGTAGTGGCCGATGCTCTTAGTAGAAAGTCTTCTAGTTCTCTTGCTCATATCCGAGCAATTCAAAAACCCTTACAAAATGAGTTGAAGTCTTTACCTTTAGAATTGATGATTAATGAGAATAATCTCCTGATAGCCCACTTGAAGGTTAAACCGATTCATATTGATTGGATACGTGAAGCACAAAATAATGACCCTATGTTGGTAAAGTTAAAGCAAGAAGTAAATGATAGTGTGAGGACTGACTTTCAAATAAAAGATGAGGATGTATTGATAATGAAAAATAGGCTTTGTGTGCCTCAGGATGAAGAACTCCGGAAGGTGATTTTGGAGGAAGCTCATAATGCACCATACGCGTTACATCCTGGTAGTGTGAAGATGTATCGAACCTTAAGAGAACATTATTGGTGGCAAGATATGAAACAGGACATAGCTGAGTTTGTTTCTAGATGCTTGGTATGCCAACAAATTAAAGTCGAGCATCAAAAACCTTCTGGGAAATTGAACCCTCTACCTATTCCTCAATGGAAGTGGGAAGATATTGCTATGGATTTCGTTTCGGGATTACCAAGAACACAGTCTGGTTATGATAGCATTTGGGTGATTGTTGATCGTTTGACAAAATTAGCTCACTTTTTGCCAGTCAAGAAGACTTTTTCCATGGAAAGATTGGCTAAACTTTATGTGAACGAAATTGTTAGGTTACATGGTGCCCCAGTATCGATTGTATTTGATCGAGACCCCCGAATCACATCTCAATTTTGGCCAAGTTTGCAGAATGCTATGGGCACTAAACTCAAGTTCAGTACTGCTTTTCATCCTCAGACGGATGGACAATCTGAACGGACAATTTAAAATTTTGAAGATATGCTCAGATCTTGTATTATGGAATTCAAAGGAAACTGGGATGAACACTTGCCTCTAGCAGAATTTGCGTATAACAATAGTTATCAGTCCAGCATCGACATGGCTCCGTTTGAAGCTTTGTATGGAAGGAAGTGCAGAACTCCAGTGTGTTGGGATGATACAGATGAAAGGAAATTACTAGGTCCAAAAATTGTTATGATGACTGCAGACAAAGTTAAGGTAATTCGGGAAAAGATAAAAATAGCTCAAGATCGACAAAAGAGCTATGCAGATAATCGAAGAAAAGATTTAGAGTTTGAAGTTGGTGATATGGTGTTTTTTGAAAGTGACTCATTGGAAGGGAGTAATCCGATTTGGAAGACGAGGAAAGTTGGGTCTTCGATATATAGGGCCGTATGAGATCATTGAACGGATTGGCCCAGTTGCTTATAGATGGGCCTTACCAGAAGAATTGTCACGAATTCATAATGTGTTCCATGTTTCCATGCTCCGAAAGTACATTTTCGATTCTTCACATATATTGAAGGATTTGCCTATGGAAATTGAGAAAAATTTAACTTATGAAGAGCAGCCGGTTGAGATTTTTGATAGAAAGGAATAAGTTCTAAAGACTAAGACTATTCCATTAGTGAAAGTTCTTTGGAGGAATCATTCATATGAAGAAGCTATATGGGAAAGGGACGAAGATATGCGGACTCAATATTCTCACTTGTTCAATCAAGTTGGTAAGTAAATTTCGAGGACGGAATTTTTCTAAGGGGGGTAAGTTGTAACAACCGAGGTTACATATAATCATGTAAAGTTAAATCCCGAAAATTTTTAAGGACAAACTTGGAAATTTGTAAGAAGTTATAAGTGAAGGAAATAAAAGAAGAAAGGATCAAAATGAACATATTAAAAAAGTTTAGGGGCTTAATGGTTATTTATAAGAGTTGAGGGACTAATATGCAATTATCCCAAAAACAAGAAAAATATCTCTTATCTTCTTTTTATCTCCCGAAAAGTCTAGACATCTTCATTTGCTAAATGAGCAGCCGGCAGCCTCCCCTCTCAAATTTCTTCATCTCCTCCATTTCTCTTCAAGAACTCCACCAAAATCTCAACAACAATTACATCCAAGGTTAGTTTCTTGATAAATTCTTAATTTTCTTTAGATATTCTACTTGAGCATGCTAAGATATTTGCTCCATAAACATGTTAAGGTCTGAAATCCATCTATTAAGTATGAATTTTACTCATTTTTGGTATGTATTAAAAGGATTTGAAAGCATGAACAAGAAAATGGAAAGAAAAAGCAAAACAGGGGAATCTGAGCATGCTTGCTGTTCGGATTTTCTGGGTTCGGCACAGTTGCGTTTATATTTTTTTGATATTTTTCCTAGACACTAGACTTCAATACGAGAATTTTGGTTTTTGAATCACCCAAAACCGATAAGCGGTTAAAAAGATAAAATTCAGTGAAGTTGGCTGTTCAGTGTGACCCCTGTTTCAGCATAGTTTCGGGTTTTATCAACTTTGATCAAGATTTTGTTCTAATTGTCTAAGTTAGTTATTTTCTTCATAAATTAGACTTATTGGTACCAAACTCAAGTTATGATTTTCTAATCTAACTTGATATTAAGGAATTTATTGCTTAAGAGAAATATAGTACTATTGATGGTTATGGATTATGAAAATCTCTAAGGCATGGAATACTAGAAAGGAATTTGATAAGGACATGAATATGGAGTTGAATATTTGGAGAAAATGATTATGGAAATGATATTAAAAATTTGGGATATGTTGTTTTGAGTATGAGGAATTAGTATTGACCTTGAGGGAAGATTATGAGACTTAAGTTGCATTCAAAATTGTGTAATGCTTTGAGCATGTATAGATACTAATTATTGTTAATCTCTAGGCCACGTAGATCCGACGTCACCTATGGATCCCGAAGTTTCAGGTCGAGGTGTACAGTGAGATCATCTCAAGGATTGTGAGTAGACGACAACTATAGTTATTTGAAATTTGTTGAATTATAATTATATATATATATATATTTTTAGCATATATATTTATTTTACGTATTAAAGGTATATACGATATTTAATCATATGAATTGATTTGTTATTAAAGTAGTTTTATTTCAAGAAATATTATATCGAGTAAGTTGGTTGATTTTATGAAATATGATTTTTACATAGAATTTGACGTACATGGTTTTGGCTCCACCTGACTTAATGTATGAGATTATTTCCTTGACCGGAATACGGGAGCTGCGTGCTACGCCTTTTTGGCGGGAGCCACCTCCAGAGTCCCCATTCCGTGATATTAGACCGGAATACGGGAGCTGCGTGCTACGCCTTTGTGGCGGGAGCCACCTCCAGAGTCCCTATTCCGTGATATTATATTGGGGTATGGGAGCTGCGTGCTACGCCTTTGTGGTGGGAGCCACCTCCAGAGTCCCTATCCCATTATATTTGCCTTTTGGGGGCACATCATAGTGACACATATGCCTTTGGGGCGTCCTATGGTGGTATTGGCCTTTGGGGCCGGCTACTAGTATGCCTACATGGATATTGCTTGGTTATTTCATGGATGTACTCTTATGCAGGCCAGAAAGTTGGAGCCCAATTATACGGAACTTGATTTACTTTACAGATTTTATTCATTGATTTAATATTTTAATATTGTTATACATTTGAAAACTTTGCTACGTCTTTGAATTACTCATTATGATTTTATTATTATTTATTTTGAAAATGTCTATTATGTTTTAAAGGATTATAATCATAGTTTTCAAATGTTTTAAAAGTTGTTTACTCACTGAGATATTCATATATCTCACCATTTCATATTCTCATTTTCAGGTGATAGTTAGGTGTTGGGATTGCAACCTTCCTCTATTCTCTGCTTCAAATAGTATTGTGACGTGGTGGGCATCATAGTAAAAATTTATTGAAGTCTTGATCTTTTGATGTTTTTATCTAGTAAACCTTGCTGAGATAGGTTTACTTTTGGATATATTGTATATATTTGAAGATATGAGACAATAGATCAATATGTTTTGATTTGAGCATAAATTGATCATGGAAATTTTTTTGAATATATATGGATATATATGCTAATAGTATTGAGGAATATTGCTGGTTGAGGATATGAATTGAGTGTTATTTGCAGGAGGATTATCGTTGAGATAGAAAGGAAACTCTGCCGGATTTTAGGTAGATTATCCGGACAGGGTGTTACAAGTAGGGCCATTTCTGTGATTCTTCCCGATTTCACCGAAATCTACTAAAAACCCTAATTCTCGGTTTTCTCCCGGATTGACTTTTCTTTCGATTTTTCTTGTAAGTGGTTGCTCCATTACCCGTAGTCAGTGCTTATCTTTCATTTGGAACCTTCAATTTTGACCAATTTGATCATTTAAGCACTTTTCCCCAAATTTCTCGGATTAGGGTTTTTTTCTACTGAATCTCCAAATCATTCCCAACTTCCGAACTCCATATCTTTCAATGTAGACCTTGGATTATCAAAATTCTTTCACCATTTTTCAATTGAACTTAAAATCTTGATTTTGAAAGTGTGTTGACTTTTTTAGTAGTTGACTTTTTGGGGTTGACTTTTTTCGGGGTTGATTTTTTTTTGAGTTTGACTTTTTATGCTCGCCCTCTTAAACTAAGTCTCAGGGTACCACCTGCAGGATAAAAAAAATCTTTTTACATTCTGAAACCTCAATTTAGGAAGAAAATATACATGTATTATTAGTCCGGACAAAATTAGGTGTCTACAGCCCAAAAATCGCCTCATAGGCTTCGTGGTGATCCAGTTTTAGGAAATGCTGTTTGTTTCAATTTGTATATTTTGGTCTTCCATCTGACTTGTAATGTGTTTTATGGATGCTCTATGGCCTTCTGACTTCTTTTCAATAAAATTACCTTCTGATTGTGAAAAAAAAAAATACAATTTGTACTTTGATTAGTTAGAAGTGAAGATTCTAACACCGCCGCATGTGAAGTTAAGAAATAATATATATATATATATATATATATATATATTAATAGAATTTGAAGTTTGATTAGTTAGAACTTAGAAGTGAAGATTCTGACACCGCATGTGAAGTTAAGCAAATATATATATATTAATGTAATTTGTTCTTTGATTATATATATGAATAATATAATTTGTACACAACTAATTCCATGCACATAATTTTGCATGTGCATGGATTTGCCATGCATTTTCCTAAACACAAAAACTAATAATAAAGAAAATGTTGTACCTACCGACTTGTCATCTTATGGGCAGTGCATGCTGTAAACTAGTATATAAGTAGGTGTATACTGCAACATCGAAGCACAACACAACACAACCAAACCAAAACACAAAGTAAAGCAAAGCAAAGCTACTATGGCTGCCGTTTCTCCAAAATACACAGTGGGCAAGATTCGGAACTCTTCCAAGGAAACTATGTCCCTGCTTGGCAGGAAGATTTGGCAAGGGTCTCAAACTGCGGATTTCCCAGATATAATCGATAATGAAGATGTGGGTGAGTTTACGCACAATGCATACGCTGGAGAAGATGAAACTCTAGGTTCAGTTGTTGCTGTTGCGTACAAAAGGGCTGATGGGATTAAGTGGATTGTTGCCTGGAGCAACCCTGAAGGTGTAGACAGCAAGGTATTGCATTCAATTCTTAACCAACTCACTCACACCATTGAAATGTATATATATATATATATATATATATATATATATATATATATATATAATCAATTAATGTATCTATCAACTGCATGCAGGTCTATACTGCTATCCTCAAACAATCAGCAGCTATTCATTGGGAGCAAATCAAAACCGATCTTGAAGCAAGAGGGAGACCAAAATTTTCAACTACTAATTTTGGACACACTTCAGAAATTGAAATTGATCCAAAGAGCCGTTCGCCAACAATGAAGGCAAAAATTGAACCTTCGGTTGTTTAAGATAAATAAAAGTAGGCATAACCGGTCAGAGGCATAGATAGTACTGGATTTTGCTTGCTGATCAAACTGTGCTGGTGAGGCTGTCAAAATAATAATAATAATAATAATAATGTGCTGTCTGGCTGCACTGCTACAACTACAATAAATTTGATAGCCACTAGAAAAAGAAGAGTGTCTTAATTACTTTGTCTTTGTTATATGTAAAATTTCAGAGGGAGTATCCTCAAATTAAGGCCTTCAAAATTATATATGTCATTGCCAGCCATGTATATACATGGCTGGCTATTTGTGTAATCTTATGGAAACAATAATAAAAAGGCCTTTATTAGCTTATCTGATCCTGCAATATATGCTTGACAATAATGAGTTTAAGTTTTTATTCGTATTTAAAATTATTCTCACATTTTAGATTTTACAAGAGCGATGGATTTGACTTGCTATTTGAATTTATTATGCATAATTTTATAGCTTGTAAATCAATTTTTATTATAAGCAAATACTAAAATTTATAATATATTCTTTATAGCTATTCATTGCACAAAAATATTATTTAAAAAAAAATAATAATTTAACTTACCCAAGTGAGCTTTATTGAATTTTTTTTTCTCACTATTATCCACATTTTGGTGAATCATGTTACGTGTATATCAAGTTACGTGAATTGACAAGTGGAGCTTACGTGAACATTGTAATTAAATTTTTTTACCTTTGACTAACAGAAGGATGAATGGTGAAATCTTTTAAAATATTATTGGATGATAAAAATAATTTTTTAAGGTTGTGGATGAAAATGAAACTTTAATAAAAAGTGATGTACTATAGATGAATTTTACTCTAAAGAATATGATAATGATCAAAAATATCCACGTAATCACTAGCTAATTTCTACGACACCAATTTAAATGCGATATTTTATGTTTTTTTGTTTGATAAATGCTTTTATTTTTTGGCTTTTGTTTTTGCAAGAAAAATGAATCGAAAAGAAAAGAAGAAATTAAAATTAAAATTTGAATAACATCAAATGAAACTTTTAATCAATCCTTTGCTTTTACAATATAAATATACACATTTAGATAGCCATCAGTTAAGAAAATTACTTTATTGCTAGTTGTGCTACGTTCTAGTAAGTGATTTATTGAAAATGTTTGCTTTAATTAGAAATCATTATAAGCTTTTCACTATATATCACATTAAATTTTTTATATAGAGTAAAGATATTATTTTCAATTTATTTATTTTTCGCATATATCATAAATCTACTCAATTAAACTAACATGCATGAATAAGTTATCTTATCTATCAACATTTACAGTTAGAAAGAGATATCATTTATCTACTCAATTAGGGTAACATGCATGAATAAGTTATCAATCAACTCAATTAAGCTAACAACATGTTTGGTTCGCTGGAATGAAATAAAGGGGGAATGAAATAAAGAGAAAATGGAATAGAGTAGGAATAAGTATTACATAGTTTGGTTGGTTGAATGAAATAAAGGAGCAATACTATTACATTGTTTGGTTGGTTAAAATAATGTTAAAGAATAGGTAAGGAATAGATACAAAATGACAATTTTTTTCTTAAATTAAACAAATAATATTTTATTTATATTATTAATTTATATTACAAAAATTTAAATAAATTAAATTTAATAATAAATTATAAAATTAAAGTGATAAATTATTTTAAAAATTCATTTTAATAAAAATGAATATATAAAAAAATTTAATAAATTATATTTTAAAATAATATTTAAAAAATATGATTTACAAATAATATGTATAAATATTATATATATAATATTTAATATTACAAGTAATATTTAAATATAAAAATGTTTACATATTATATTTATTTTATATTTTTTGAAAATATTATTTATAAATAATATTTTATATTTAAAAATATATTATAAATATTATTTTTTATTATTTTCACTTATAATAAATACCTAAATTTTTCTCTCTCTTCTCATTTTTTTCCCACTCACTTTGTCTCTACATCACTAAATCTCTGTCCACATTCATCTTCTTCATCCAAGCTTCTTTAAATTTTCCAGCAACCACTTCAATTTCCAGATTTCGGCAGTCGCCGACGGTGGCCTCCTCCGCCCTAGCCATCGGCTTCTGTCGTCTACTAACCCAGAAATAGCCCAAAATTCACCCAAACATTTCTTTGACCTCCTCTTTCATATTCCCTACTCCGATTTCCTTAAAAATCATCGAAAAAGCCTAGATCTAAAAAAAAATCCCATAATAAAAAATTCTTATTTTCGCAGCCTTCTACCTCTCCAAAGGCCATCATTTTTTGATATGTTCTTCTCCTTTGTACCCTCTTCCTACTCCTTAAATTTTAAGTTCCAAAACTCAATATAACTACCTTAACTCGAAACTTCTCTCTCTCTCTCTCTCTCTCTCTCTCTCTCCTCTCTCTCTCTCTCTCTCTCTCTCTCTCTCTCTCTCTCTCTCTCTCTCTCTCTCTCTCTCTCTCTCTCTCTCTCTCTCTCTCTCTCTCTCTCTCTCTCTCTCTCTCTCTCTCTCTCTCTCTCTCTCTCTCTCTCTCTCTCTCTCTCTCTCTCTCTCTCTCTCTCTCTCTCTCTCTCTCTCTCTCTCTCTCTCTCGTTGTGTTGGTTCCTCAAAAATCTTTGAGGATGTGGCTAGATTTTTCTTTTTTGGAATTTTTAGGTTTTTTTGGTTTTTTTACTAGGATGGTAAAATGGGGATAAAAATCTGGGTGCTATTACTGATGAAATCAATAGCCATTCAGTGGGAGGGGATTGAATTGCTATTCAGGTCATTCCTGTAATAAGGTCTGGGTGTTGAATAACTGATTTAGCCAAATTTTTAAACCAAACAAAAGAACCAGGAGACCCGCCGAATATGACCTGCATTGAATCAGCCATTACATTGAACCAAACATGGGGTTAAGATTTATGTACCAAAAAAGTCAACACTTAAAATTATAAAAAAAGACAAAATTTGTTACTGTTATCTATTTATCCATTGTATTGTAAAATTACATTTTTTTTTGTTATTTCAAATCAATAATACAATTAAATGTTTACATTTATCCTTATATGTCATAAACTTACCCAATTTACATCTTTGTGTAATTAAAATAATATTATTTTTACTATTTTTATAAAATAAAACCTTTTTTATCAATGTTATCTTTTACAATTATTTTTATTATCTTTCACGCTAACATAAGATAATATGTAATATCTTACAATTAGATTTGTCCAAGGATCGAGCTCTTCGCCTGGATCAATGGGCTCGGTCTGAGTGGACAAGGATTTTAAAACTCGAACCTAGCTCAAAATATTATTTAATTAATAAAATTGTTTTTATTTAATTTTAATTTTAAAAGATCAAAAAATATTAAAATAGTAATATTTTACTTTTCTTTTTCTCTTTTTAGGCTTGATAGTTCGAATCCGGTTGGGCGTTGGACAGAGAATTCACAATGCTAGCCGGACTTGGTTCAATCCATGGGCAGATCTACCTACAATCCAAAATTAGCATTACCAAATTATTTTACATAATAAAAAATAGTAGTATAAAATTTTAGTTTTTATCTACATTTTATTACTTACATTTATATGTTTTCTGATTACTTATTTCCTTACATATATAACAAAAACTAATAATATAACATATAATAGTTGTTATTTTAGACTAACAACATTATACAGATTAAGAATTAGAGTTTGTAATGTATGCTTACTAAAAATAGTACTTTAAGTCTTCCATTTTTTTAATTAAAATGTATGTAATATCATGTCCTGGCCATTTATAAAGTTTACATTTTTTTTTACAATCAATTAGATTTTATTGTTTTTTCTATTAAATTACTTAGAGGTTGTTATGACTTTATTAAATATATTATAATAGGTGACAAGAAAATGATGTATTTTTCATTTTACATCCTTTTTGTATTGAATTACATATTATTGTTATTAGATTACTAAATTTCTTAAACGAATTGATAATATATGTTATAATTTCATTTACCTTTTAAGTTTAAAGTTTTACTACTTTTTCTATTAAACTACTTAATTTTGTTATGATTTTGCTAAATATATTATAATAGGTAATAAGAAAATTATGTAATTTTGATTTTACATTCTTTTTTTATTATTTTTAAAATACATATTACTCTTACCATATTACTAAATTTCTTAAATGCTTCGATACTAATCTGGTATCATAACGATCTCGCGATCCCTAAATGAAGTTGGGGGTGGAAAAGATAATTGGTCCTCATAAATAATATTGAGGCTTTGGAAAACCTCGAAGAAAAGGAGTCGTCACCGATCTTTTTTGGCTAGGTGTGATCGGTCACCTATTTAAAACCGACTTTAGTTAAAAGTTTAAAATTAATTAAAATATTTTGAAAAACCAATTTTGAAGTCAGCGCTTTAAACTAGAGAAAAACAATTACGGGTTCTGGAGTCGTTTACGTGTAGGGAAGGTATTAGCACCCCCACAATGTTAGTATTAAATGATACTTTATTAATAATGTGTTATCTTAAGTCTCGATGAAAGTTGATTTTGGATTCGGTATTTAAAAATAATTCTCTTTAAAAAAACGATCATATTATTTAAGAATAATCCAGAATTTATTATCACAAAATTTTCTATACTCCTCAGCAAACTCGGGAAAATATAGAATTTTTCTTCATTTTGAAATCACCCGGATCATTCTCCTTTTTTTTTTTTTTTAAATGTTCCATAGTTAATGATAATTGATGAAATCCTCTCTGGCAAACCCAGGAAAGAACTCATTAACTATTTTAAGTTGGGACCATTACCTCATTTTATTACTAAAAGCATTCATTTTCATGCATTAAAACTCATTTATTGAAAACATGAATATGCAAAGCATTATTAATATGCAAATATAAGAAAAGTAATATGACACTAATCATCAAATGACATAATTATAAAAATCAATAATTAAAAAACATAAATAAGGACATAATATAAGCAATAATTATTAAATAACATAAACAAGAATATACGTACAATCATAATTTGAAAATCTCTTTTTTCATATATTTATTTATTTAAAATCACATAAATGGCATTTATAGGAAAAATTTAACGAACTCCCCCGAAAAAGCTCGAAAAATAATTCTTTCGCCTATTACTTAGGTAATTTCGAGTAAAATGAAAATCATTTTCATAATTTCATAAACATGTGCATTGGAGAATTTCCTAACCTCCCCGACAAACCTGGCAAAGACTAAGAAATCATCCTCACCAAATATTTATGTAACCGAGAAAGCACGTTTTATAAAAGATTTTATAACATTTTTAGAAAACATGAAATGCATTAAAAATGGACCATTATCGGGAATGTGTTTCTCCCTTGAGGAGAGGGCATTCGAATACCTTTGAAGAAACTTAGATCGGACTTAGAAAATGTGGATTTTTGGGCATGAAATTTTTGCCTAAAGGATATCCGAATACCATGGGAAAGATATCCGAATGCCCCAACGCGAGTTTAGGCTAGATGGCTCGAAAAAAGAAGAATATTCGAATGCTATTATTTAGACATCCGAACACCCCTCGATTAGCCTTCATGCAACATTTTGAAAACCGAAGAAAACAAAAGAATGCAATTTTTTTCTAAGGAAAATGCATTTGGCCGAATACCCTTAGTGCAAAAAGACCCAGACTTAGCTCGTATTTTAAACTTGTTTTAGCTACCCAAGTTCATTTTCTCAAAACCTTGCTTCTAAACCATGAAAAACCAAAAGAAAACCAACATTGAACCCTCCCATATGGCTTGGCCGAGGCATTAAAAAATGGTCTCAAAACAGTTTTTTATTTTATGAAAAAATGCATGGACTCATGTTGCTCATAGTCTTCATATCCAACCTTCAAACTTTAATTTTCCCAACCTTAGTGAAAAACAAGAGCTCGGTCATGAACTATTGATTAATCCAAGCCAAAATCTATTGAGAATATTTTATAAAACATGTTTTAATGCAATTATATGATTGTTATGAGTTTTAATCCATGATTTCGCTGAGGTTAACGAATCTTCTCAACTCCACTGTTTAATCTATTTGATGAGCTCTTTTTAGCATTGGGGATTGTCACAAGTTTTCTCTAGATATTTTGACTCGGTGGTGAGGTCTTTAACCTATCCATGATCTTGCTCTACTTGATGAGCTATTCTCTGTGGTTTCAACGTGGTCCACAGGTTTTGACTCTGCGACAATATTTTCAATCCTATCTCTAATTTGCTTTTCTTGATGAGTTCTTCAGTATCTTGGGTCGATATGTTTAGCTTACCCAAAATTTGTCCCACTTGATGAGTTTTTTAGCATTATGGATTGTTGCGAGTTTTCTCCAAATTCAAGTGGTTTTCGAATCCCCTTTAAAATTTAAATCTACTCCATAGTAATACAAGGAAATCCTTTTACTTAAAAGATTTTTACGTTTAATAAATCATAATTCAATTTGATAACATTCAAAATGCATCACAACATGTATGAAAGATGGTATGGAACAGCCAAATACCATGAAAGGGCCAACAAGAGTTTATTTCAAAAAGGTTTAGATAACAAAGATGAATATCAAGGTTTAAAAGAAAAATACAAAGAAAAAGGTATAGATGCCTCAGATGCGGAATATCCTAGACCCCTCCTGCTTTAATTCCTCTGAAATGTTTTTTGAGCAAACCATTTGCTCGGGTGACTTCTCAACTTTTGCTGCTGCTTCAGATTGAGGTTTACCCTTTTCTTTGAATTCCTGATACCTTCTCCCCCTTTACATGGAGCATTGATTCAGTACTTGGGCCGTCCGTTGAGGGTTTTCAACCTAAGTGTCCCGCATTCGATTTTAAGTCATCTTTTTCGGGTTTTCGGCTTAAACCTCTGCTTTTACATTCTTTTTTCATTTTTGTGTGTGTTCTACCATACATCTGAGAATTCTAAATACTTCCATGGCAAAAATGACAATTCCAAAAGACAGGATGAAATCTGAGAAAAACCCTTCAAATTAAATACCTGAGCTTGATCAAAATGGACTTTAAAAGCACGTACTATAGACCAAGGTTTGGGTTTAGAAAGAAAGGATAAATAGGCTCAAAATGTGTTTAAGGCTGATTGGATCAAGGATCATTTCATGAGGAGGTTTCATTTTCAAAACATTCATCCTTTTTGGATTTTTTCTCCTTTGAATATTGATTCTTGTTTCTTTCCATTCTTGGCTTTCATTTGCCATTTTTTGATTTCACACATTTTCCGTGTGTGTTTTTTCTTCTTCTTTTTTTCTTTTTTTGATGGCTCTTTTAGCCACGATTTTTTTTAAGGAGATTTTTCCTCGCATTTGTCCCCAGTGTACAGGGTGATCCTTGATCAGGGTTCAAAGAAAGAAAGAATTCCTAAGGCTCAAAGGGGTGACTAGGGATGATTTCTTCTTAGTGACAGGAATATGAAAAATGGTCATTAATCATATCAAGCACGAATATTCTCATTGAAAAGCAATCCTCAGGGAAAATAGATATATAGAATTCTCAATCATTCGAATTCTCATATGCACAGTATCACAATTTTCTTTTTCTTTTCTTCTTCAAGCATAGCATTTGTTCAATTCGTCGGCATTCACGGGATTTCTCAAGTCATCACCGTCCATTCGAGTTAAGATCAATGCTCCTCCAGAAAAAGCTCTTTTCACCACATAAGGTTCACCACGGGATTTTTCGCGAGGATCTTTCATGATAGGGAGAACTTTTCTCTTTACCAACTCTCCCCTTCGAAACTGCCTGGGGTGAACCTCTTTGTTGTGGGCTCGAATCATCCTTCTTTGATACATCTTCCCATGACAAATTGCTTTCAGCCTTTTCTCCTTGATGAGGTTCAATTGTTCATAGCGAGCTCTAACCCATTCTGCCTCTTCTAGGCCCATTTCCATCAAAACACAAAGTTAAGGGATTTCAACCTCAATAGGTAGCACTGTTTCCATCCCGTATACTAGAGAAAATGGCGTGGCCCCTGTAGATGTACGAACCGAAGTACGATATGCGTGGAGTGCAAAAGGCAAGATCTAATGCCAATCTTTGTACATATCAATCATCTTTTCCACAGTCTTCTTCATGTTCTTATTAGCTGCTTCTACTGCCCTATTCATTTTCGGACGATAGAGCATCGAATTATGATGCTGGATCTTGAACTGGGTACAAATTTCCCTCATCATTTTGTTGTTCAGATTGAGAGCATTGTCTAAAATTATTCTTTCCAGAAGTCCATATCGGTATATAATCTCTTTCTTTTCAAATCTGCAGACCACTGACTTTGTTACATTGGCATAATAAGTTGCTTCCACCCACTTTGTGAAGTAATCTATGGCCACTAGGATGAAGCGGTGTGCGTTTGAAGCTTTCGAGGTAATGGGCCCTATCATATCTTTCCCCCACATTGAAATGGCTAGGGAGTGATCATGACATGCAGTGACGATGGCGACACATTAACCTTGTCTGCTTATATCTGGCATTTATGGCATTTTCATGAATAATTAATGCAATCCCCTTCCATGGTCAACCATTAGTATCCTGCCTTCATAATTTGTTTAACCAGTATGTGGCCATTGGTGTGAGTGCCGCATATCCCTTGATGGACCTATTCGAGGATTCTCTGAGCTTCAGTGGAAACAACAGATCTCAACAGAACCTGGTCTTTCCCTTTCTTGTAAAGGATTTCATCATCCAAGACAAAACCCATCGCCATTCTTCTCATGGTTCTCTTATCATTTTCTGTTGCTTGCTCAGGGTACTTTTGACTCTTGATGTATTGCAAGATGACAAATCCCATTGCCATTCTTCTCATGGTTCTCTTATCATTTTCTGTTGCTTGCTCAGGGTAGTTTTGGCTCTTGATGTATTGCAAGATGTCGTAATACCAAGGGTGACCATCTGCTTCTTCTTCGATACTCAAGCAGTGGGCAGGAGACTCATATATGCTCATCATGAATGGAACCACTTCGGCCCCTTCATTTACTTTAAACATTGATGATAAAGTGGCTATAGCATCTGTCATTCTCTTATCTTCTCAGGGCAAGTAATTGAAAACCACCTAATCAAACTCCTCAATCAAACTTAGTATAAGCTCTCTGTCGCAACCTAAAAAACAACAAGTCTCATCGCGAGACTTTATTCGTTAAGTGTGACATTGAGGAAAATAGAGGAAAAGATGACTTAATTCCTCTTGAAATAAAATGAGAGTTTGAAAATGACTTCAAAAAAGAAATGGAGTCGCCACCAATCTTTTTTTGGCTAGGTGTGATCGGCCACCTATTAAAACCAATTTTGTAAAACATTTTAAAATTAATTAAAACATTTTTAAAACCAATTTCAAAGACTGCGTTTTTAAACCAGAGAAATCAAAAAAGCGGGTTCGAGAATCGATTACGTGCGGGGAAGGATTAGCACCCCCACAACGCCCGTATAAAATGGTACCTTATTAATCGTGTGTTATCTCAAGTCTCGATAAAAACTCAGTTTTAAATTTGGCATTTCAAATTAATTCCCAATTTTAAGAAAAATATTTTCATTTTTATTTTAAAATGATCCGAAATCTATTAATTCAAAATTTTCCTATATTCTCTGACAAACTCGGCAAAATATAGAAATTTTTATTTATTTGGAAAACTTTCTGAATCATTCTCGTTTTTTGAAAGAAAGATACTCCTTTATTAATGATAATTGATGATATCCTCCCCAGCAAACCCGGCAGAGAACTCATGAATTATTTTAACTCGAGAATATATTTATTTTTATTGAAAATCATTATCTTTTTTTAAAAACATTTAAAAAAATATGAATATGAACATGTATGACATAGTAAAGATGACATAGCAAAAATCTAGATGACATAGTATAATCTAAATAACATGGCAAACTCTAAATGACATAGTATATTCTAAATGACATGATATAATATAAATGACATAGCAGTATAATTGATAACATGAAATGATAAAAAAAAAAACTTATAATAAAATATACATGTAAATGAAAAAACAATGCATGAACATAGTAAACCCTAAATGATATGACAAAATAAGTAATGACTAAGCAAGGAGTATAGAATAACATAAAATATTCACAACCATATAACAATTAATATAACATCATAAAATATAAATCAAAACAACAACATTACCATAGAATTATTCATAGCAAAAATCATATATCATATAATATTCATGAACATGGAAAATGCAATGCATGAGAATGTATTTTTCCTCTAAATAAGAAAATCCGTATATCTAAAAAGATATCCGACTACCTTAGGAAAAGACATGAAATCAGATTGTTCTAAATCAAAATTACTTTGTGATTGAATTGAAAACAATTTTGAAACTTTTGGATGAAAATGGCACTATGGCCGAAAACCCCCCTTGAAAAGGCTCTATTTTTCTAACTTTGAAAACCTGGGTTGACCTCCCTTGACCCAACCTTTATAAAATCATTTTTTAGTATTAAAATGACTTAGAAATCAACCTAGGACAGTAGCTATTGTTCTAAATCAGCCCCCTCATAATTCCTTAGCCAAAATAAAAAATTACTTTCTTCTTGAAATCAAATCTGACTTTTCTATCCAGTTTTAAAGCGTGCTTTTATTTACCTATTTTAAAATTTTCAAAAAAATATGAAAAATTAGATCCCCTTAAAAGACAAAACAGAAAGGCTTTGTTGCGCTCTGGCCTGAACTGCCCAAAGGCTCAGACAGTACATGTTGTATCACACAACGTGGCTGATGGCAAAGTTAGATCCCCTCAAATATGTTTTCAAGGCAACTTGTTTGTTAGGAAGAACAGCGAGATGGCAAGTATTGCTTCTCGAATATGGTATTGTGTATGTGAGCCAAAAAGCTATAAAAGGTAGCGTAGTAGCCAAATTCCTAGCAAGTCGGGCGATGGAGGATTACGAGCCTTTAGACTTTGATTTTCTTGACGAAGACCTAATGTGCGTTTCACAAGAACAAAGGACTTCCTCTGAGAAGAAAACTTGGAAAACGTATTTTGATGGCATCTAATGCCATGGGGCAGGGAATCGGTGCAGTACTCATATCCCCTGAAGAAGATCATTATCCTTTCACTGCAAGATTGGATTTTGATTGTACAAATAATACCGCCGAGTATGAAGCATATACTATGGGTCTTCGTGCTGCCATAGAAAGAAAGATCAAAACACTAGAGGTCTTCAGAGATTCAGCCCTGGTAATATATCAACTGCGGGGAGAATGGGAAACTCGAGATGTAAAGTTAATTCGATATCATGATCTTATACTTAGATTAATTGGGGAATTCGAAGAAGTGGTTTTCAATTAATTTCCCCGAGAAGAAAATCGAATGGTAGATGCTTTAGCCACTTTGTCATCAATGTTTAAAGTGAATAAAGGGGCCGAAGTTGTGCTGATCAAGATGAGCATATACGAGTCTCCTGCCCACTGCTTGAGTATCGAAGAAGAAGCGGATGGTCACCCTTGGTATTATGTCATTTCGCAATACATCAAGAGTCAAAAGTACCCTGAACAAGCAACGAAAAATGATAAGAGAACCCTAAGAAGAATGGCAATAGATTTTGTCTTGGATGGTGAAATCCTTTATAAGAAAGGGAAAGACCAGATTCTATTGAGGTGTGTTGTTTCTAGGGAAGCTCAGAGAATCCTCGAAGAGGTCCACGAAGGGATATGTGGCACCCACGTGAATGGCCACATGCTGGCTAAGCAAATTATGAGGGTCAGATACTATTGGCTAACCATGGAAAGGGATTACATCTATTATTCCTGGAAGTGCCATAAATGCCAGATATACACCGACAAGATTCACGTGCCGTCATCGTCGTTGCATGTCATGATGGCTCCATGGCCATTTTCAATGTGGGGGATGGATATGATCGGGCCCATTACCCCGAAAGCTTCGAACTGACATCGCTTTATCCTAGTGCCCATAGACTACTTCACAAAATGGGTAGAAGCAGCTTCTTATGCTAATGTAACAAAGTTAGTGGTGCGTCAATTCGTCAAGATAGAGACTGTGTGCATATATGGACTTTCGAAGAGAATATTCTCGGACAATGCTCCTAATCTGAACAAAAAGATGATAAGGGAAATATGTACCCAGTTCAAGATCAAGCACCATAATTCGGCACCTTATCGTCCGAAAATAAATGGGGCGGTAGAAGCAGCCAATAAAAATATCAATAACATTGTTGAAAAGATGACTGATGTGTACAAAGATTGGCATGAGATCTTACCTTTTGCTCTCCATGCATACCGTACTTCGGTTTGCACATCTACGGAGGCCACGCCCTTTTCTCTGGTATACTGGATGGAAGTAGTGCTGCCTATTGAGGTTGAAATCCCTTCACTTCATGTCTTGATAGAAGTAGGCCTGGAAGAGGCAGAATGGGTTAGAGCTCGCTATGAATAGTTGAATCTCATCGAGAAGAAGACGTTGAAGGCAATTTACCATGGGCAAATGTATCAAAAAAGGATGATCCAAGCCCACAACAAAAAAGTTCACCCTAGGTAGTTTCGAGAGGGAGAGTTGGTACTCAGGAAGGTTCTCCCCATTGTGAAAGATCCTCGCGAAAAATGGGCTCCGAATTGGAAGGACCCTATGTGGTGAAAAGAGCTTTTTCTGGAGGAGCATTGATCTTAACTCGGATGGATGGTGATGACTTGAGAAATCCTGTGAACGCTGACGAATTGAAAAATACTATGCTTGAAGAAAAGAAAAAAAAAGAAAAGAAAAAAAAAGTGTGATACTGTGCATATGTGAATTTGAATGATTGTAAATGTAAAAGTGAAAACTCCACGTATCTATTTCCCCTGAAGATTGCTTTTCAATGAGAATATCCGTGCTTGATATGAGAAACAATTTGGCCTCTTCATGCATCCCTTTCCTTGTCATGCATTTGCATTTTGTTTAGGTAACATGCTTTGCATTATCATATCTTGAAATTGTGTATTAGTTGCTATTGTTCCAGCATTGACATTAGTTTCATGAGTCATTGTATGTTCATATTATTGCTATGCATGTTCATTACATTGTAGGTCTAGGCCATATTGGTATTGCCATGCATATTGAGTGTTAAATCACATTGGTATTGTCATGCATTACTATGCTATTTAGGTCTTAGGTCACATTAGCATTTTCATGCATATTCATAACATATTAGGTCCAAGACATATTTGCATTATCAAGGATTGCATGCATATTGAGTTAGGATAGCATTTATTGCCATGCAAATTCATGCTAGGCATTTAGGTTGTCTTGAATTGTCATGCATTTCCTTTACCATTTAGACCTTTAGACCATGCATTTCATACATTTCATTTGCTGTATGTTCATGCATCCCATGTCATTGCCACTTGATTTGTGACTTAGGCCAATTAATGGCTCATAGTCATGCTCCCTTGAGCATACTTGTGGAAAATTAAGGAATTGTCAAATTGGTTGTTCTACCTTTGTGATTTTGTTTTTACTTAGCCAATTTTTGTCCAAGGTTTTTAAATGTTTAGCTACTATCCTTAGGTATTTAGGATGATCTCCAACAATTTTTACTTTGATTTTTGAATGAATTTATCAAAGGCAAAAAATGTGTTTTGACAAAACAGTTTTTTTTTTCACCCAGTACTCGATCATCTCTGATTTTTCTGGGCAGTCATCTTTAATCAAAAAATTAAGCCAATTTTTTTGTCATGTATTTTCACATGTTCTAAGTCTCCAGTACTTTTTTTATATTTTTTTTTTGAATTTTTAAAAATAGGGTAAAAAATTGTGTGGCAAAACCAGATAGTAGAGGCAGATTTGAAATTACAAGAGGAATAATGGTTGAATTTGGCTAAGGCATTTAGAGGGAGTTGGTTAGGAGATTTAGATACTGTCTTAGGGTAGTTTCTAAGCCTTTTTAAACATTATAAATGATTATATAAATATCGGGTTAAGGGTGGTTAAGCCCGGGATTTTAAACTTAGGAAATTAGAGCCATTTTTAAAAGGGTTTGGTAAGGGTTTTAATTTTTATTCAAGTTTTCCTCAAAATTGTTTTTTAAACAATCACAAAGTTTTATTTTTTTAGAAAATATAATTTGACATATTTTCCTAAGGTAGCCGGATATCTTTTTAGATATACGGATTTCTTTATTTAGAGGAAAAAATACATTTTCATGCATTGCATTTTCCATGTTCATGCATTTTATTTAAATATGTGATTTTTTCTATGATATTTTCCATGGTATTATTATTATTTTAATTCACATTTTATGATCTTATATTTGTTTGCCATATGATTTTGAATGTTTCATGATATCCTATGCTTTTTATTTAGTTATTTTTGTTATATTGTTTAGCATATACTATGTCCATGCATTATTATTATTATTATTTTTATTTTCATGCATATTATATGTTAGCATTATTATAATTTCATGTCATTTAAATCACATTCCATGTCATTTAGGTTATTTTATTTATAACATTCCATGTCATTTAAAATATGCCATATCAAATAAAATTGCCATGTCATTTAAATCATTTTATCTCATTTAGAATATACCATGATACTTAGAATTTTTTATTTTCACCTAGAATATACTATGCCATTTAAATTATGTCATATCATTTAAGTTGCATTATATTATCTAGACTTTGCCATGTCATTTTATTTAGGTCATACATGTTCATTTTTTTAAATGTTTTGAAAAAGATAATGATTTTCAATAAAAATAAAGATATTCCCGAGTTAAAATAATTCATGAGTTCTCTACCGGGTTTGCTGGAGGGGATATCATCAATTATCATTAAAAAAGGAATATCTTTCTTTCAAAAAATTAGAATGATTCCAAAAGTTTTCCAAATGAATAAAAATTTCTATATTCCGCCGATTTTGTCGGGGAATATAGGAAAATTTTGAATTAATAAATTCCGGATCATTTTCAATTAAAAATGGAATTACTTTTCTTTAAATTGGGAATTAACAGAAATACTAAATAAAAAACCGACTTTTTACCGAGACTTGAGATAACACACGATTAATAAGGTACCGATTTATATGGGCGTTGTGGGGGTGCTAATCCTTCCCCTCACGAAACCGACTCCCGAACCCGCTTCTTTGATTTCTCTGGTTTATAACGCAGACTTGAAATTGGTTTTAAAAATGTTTTAATTAATTTTAAAATGTTTTATAAAATCGGTTTTAATAGGTGGCCGATCACACCTAGCTAAAAAAGATTGGTGGCGACTCCATGTCTTTTTACGAGGCCGTTTTCATATCCTCGACCTTTTATTATTTCTAGAGGAATTAAGTCAACTTTTCCTCATTTTTTTAATGTCACGCCTAATGAATAATAAAGTCTCGCGATGAGACGTTGTTATTGTTATTTTTTTAAGGTTGCAACAGCAGGGATGCCCTTTATCTCTTTTTCTCTTTAATATGGTTGCTGAGAGTCTCAGTGTACTACTGTGTAAAGAAAATGATCTAAATCTGTTCAGAGGACCTGTGATTGGTAGTCAAGGTATTGAAGTCACATATCTTCAATTTTTTGATGATACTATGATTTTCTGTGAGGCGGTTGGTTCTTCGTTGAGGAATGTCAAACGCACTCTTCGATGTTTTGAGTTGATGTCGGGGCTTCCAATAAATTTTAAGAAAAGTTGCATGGCTGGTGGGAGACTTAAAAGAGTGGGGAAATCTGTTGGCATGTCGAATTGTGGATTGGCCTTTGAAATATCTTGGTTTACTGTTAGGGATTGACAACAAGAACACTTCTATGTGGGAGCAAGTGATTAAAAAAGTTGAGACAAGACTGGGACATTGGAAGAAAAGATATTTATCATCTGTAGGTATATTAACCTTGATTAAGTCAGTAATGGCTAGCAAGCCTTTGTATTTTCTTTCGTTATTTAAAGCTCCAATAGCAGTTGTTAAAAGGATTGAGCAAATTCAGAGAGACATTTTAGAGGACGGGAACAAGGAAAAGCATAAACTGCATTTAGTAAGTTGGCCAACAGTTTGTCGCAGTGTCACAAGTGGTGGGCTAGGTATAATACCCATTGAAGTACAAAACAGGGCATTACTCAATAAGTGGACTTTTAAATTTGCGGAGGAACAAGAGAGCAATTGGAAAAGGGTGATATGTGCTAAATACAAAATGGAAGTTAGTCAACTCATTCCTAAATACCAGCCTCGGATCAATATTTCCACCACGTGGAAAGGAATCATTGACCCGATTAGAGAAGGGGGAAATATCAGAGTGTTTTCAATGACAATATAGGATTAGTGCACGGGAATGGTGGCTCAATCTTATTTTGGGAGGATAGATGGTTAAATGGGGAGCTATTAAAAGATAAGTACCAGAGAATTTATGCCTTATCAAAGGAAAAGAATGCAGTGATTAATAGATTTGCTGGTGGGATGGAGATATTTGGAGATGGAGGATTCAATTGCGAAGGGTCATTTTTGATTAGGAAGTTGCACAATGGGAACTTTTATTTGGATCTATTAAAAATATTCAGTTGGATGCTAATAGCCAAGACAGGTTGATTTGGAAGTCGGCTTTGGATGGTCGTTACAAAACAAAGTTGTTCAGAAAAGCAGTTGAAGGAAATGTCTCGGATGAAGGTATTGTTGACTTTCTTAAATGGCGGGGGTTAGTCCCTCCTAAGATAGAAATTTTCTTATGCACTTTATTTCGAAATGGACTCCCTGTTTCTATGTATTTGTTTAAATGCAAAATTTTAACTGAAGGTCTTATTAAATGCCCTTTGTGTAAGGAAGGTGTAGAAATAGTAGACCATCTATTTTTATGGTGCAGATGTGTTTCGATACTATGGTTGCTTGTCTGTGCATGGTGGAGGATGACTGTGGTTCAACCGAAATCAGTTACTGATTGGTTTTCTCAGTGGATGGGATTATTGCCTAGTTCAGCAAATGAAAAGGTATGATTTATGTTATTTGCCGATGTTGTGTGGACTATATGGTTGTGGAGAAATGGGATGATATTCAAAGATAAAGCACTTGAAGTCAATTCTTTGATATTTATGATTAAGAGCAGGTTAGCAAGGTGCTGTTGGGCAAAATGGCCCACTTATTTTTTATCCGTGGAGGAGTTTATTCATAATCCAGTTTCTTCTGTTATCAATAAGAAAGCCAAAGTTAAATGTTCTCTTCAGTGGATTGCACAAGGAAAAAATTGGTGAAAGTTTAATGTGGATGCTTCTGTTGTTGGAAAACCAAGGCCAGCTGGTATCGGGTGGGTTCTAAGGAATGACAGAGGTATAGTATTTGTAACAACCAAGGTTACGTACAATCGCGTAAATTTAAATCCCGAAATTTTTTAAGGGCAAACTTGGAAGTTGGTAAGAAGTTATAAGTGAAGGAAATAAAAGAAGAAAGGATCAAATTGAACAAACTAAAAAGTTTAGGGGCTTAATGGTTATTTATGAAAAGTTGAGGGAACAATGTGCAATTATACCAAAAATTGAAAAACATCTTTATAATTATCTTTATATCTTGAAAGTTCTAGAAATTCTTCCTTATTTCTTATGTGCTAGCCGGCCACCCCTCCCCTCTCATTCTCTCAAATTCTCTTCATCCTCTCCAACAATTCTCTTCAAGTATTCCATAAAAATCTCATCAACAATCACATCCAAGGTTAGTTTCTTGATATTCTACTTGATATTGTTCCTTTTCTTTAGATATTCTACTTGAGCATTGTCGTAACCTAAAAAATAACGAGTCTCATCGCAAGACTGATATTATTTGTTAAGCGTGACATTAAAAAAACCGAGGAAAAGTCGACTTAATTCCTCTAGAAAAATGAAGGTTTTGAAAATGACCTTACAAAAGACATGGAGTCGCCACCAATCTTTTTTAGCTAGGTGTGATCGGCCACCTATTAAAACCGGTTTTATAAAATATTTTAAAAATTGATTAAAACATTTTAAAAAACCAATTTCAAGTTTGCGTTTTAAAACCAGAGAAATCAAAGAAACGGGTTCGGGAGTCGGTTACATGCGGGGAAGGATTAGCACCCCCACAACGCCCGTATAAAATGGTACCTAATTAATCGTGTGGTATCTCAAATCTCGGAAAAAGTTGTTTTAAATTTATATTTCAAGTTAATTCCCAATTTAAAGAAAAATAATTCCATTTTTAATTGAAAATGATCCGGAATTTATAAATTCAAAATTTTCCTATATTCCGCAACAAACGTGGCAAAATATAGAAATTTTTATTAGTTTTGGAAAACTTTCCGAATCATTCTCTTTTTTTGAAAGAAAAATATTCATTTATTAATGATAATTGATGATATTCCCTCCAACAAACCCGGTAGAGAACTCATGAATTATTTTAACTCGGGAATATCTTTATTTTTTATTGAAAAATCATTATCCTTTTGAAAACATTTTAAAAGATATGAATATGTATATGCATGACATAAATAAAATGACATAGCAAAATCTAAATAATATAATGCTTCCTAAATGATATAATATAATGTAAATGCCTTAGCATATTCTAAATGAAATGAAACAAATGCCTTAGCATATTCTAAATGAAATAAAATATCCTAAGTTATATGACATATTATAAATAAAATGAAATGACATAGGTAACATAGTATATTCAATATGAGATGCAATATCTTAAGTCATATGATATATACTAAATGAAATAAAATAACCTAAGTAACATAACATATTCTATATGAAATGAAATAACCTAAGTAACATGATATTTTCTAAATGAAATAAAATAACCTAAGTAACATAACATATTCTATATGAAATGAAATAATTTAAATGACATGGCAAACATGAATAATATGGCATATAAATTAAATGAGAGGGAATATGAAATAATGCTATCATATAATATGCATGAAAATAATAATGAAAATAATAATGCATGAACATAGTATATGCTAAATAATATGACCAAAAAAATAACTAAATAAAAGCATAGGATAATATGGAATATGCATGAACATAGTATATGGCATATAAATTAAATTTACTCTAGACACTTGAGAATTCTAAATTCTTCCTTAGTGAAATGATAATTCGATGAAATGGGATAAAATCTGAGGAAAAACCTTTCAAATTAAATATTCATGCTTGATCAAAATGGACTTTTAAGGCACGTAATGTAGGCCATGGCTCAGGGTTCAGAAAGAAAGGATAAATAGGCCCAAAATATGTGTTTGAGGGTAATCAGATCAAGGATCATTTCTTGAGGAGGATTCTCTTTGAAGCATTTGTCCCTTCTTGGACATTTCTTTCCTTTTGACTTTTGTGTCTTTCTTTCCTTGCTTTTGGCTTTCAATTTGCCATGTCTTTCACACATTTTTTTTTTGCTTTCATTTTGCCCCCTTCTTTTTCAATGGAGCGAGCCCGTCTTTATTCGGGGCTCCAATTGCTTTGCATCTGTCTTTGAGCTAGGACTAATTTCTCAATGATCTTTAAAAAGATCTTTCCTTGCATTTCTCCTTAGTGTAGAGGGTGATCCTTGATCAGGGTTCAAAGAAGAAAGAATTCTTTTGGCTCAAAAGGGGTGACTATGGATAATTTCTTTTTTATGCGAAAGGGATATGAAAGATGGCCATTTCTCATGTCAAGCACAAATATTCATATTGAAAAGCAATCCCAGGGGAAATAGATAATCAAAATTTCATTTTGCACTTTGGAATAATCCGAATTCTCATATGCATGATATTACAAATTTTCATTTTTCATTTTTCATCGCATGCCCCAATGATTTCATGTGTTAGCCCATCGTTCTTCAGTATGTATCCATCATTTCCACATATGATTCCCCAATTTGATTAACCATGAGAATTTGTATCAACGAGGAACATAGCAAGTCTAGGTCTATTTTGAAAAGGCTGAGTTTCCAATCTGAGTTTTTTTGAAGAGACAAGGAAAATATGACCCAAAAACAAGTTTTCTGTAGGACAAGGAATAATCTAGTTTAATCATTGTGCCCCAGGGTGTCAATCATGAAGTGATGTTTGGGTATTTGAAGTTTTATGATCATTGGGAAAGGTCATGAATGGTTTTAGCACAATCTTGACACACACCAAATTATCAAAATCTTGATTCTTGAAAGAACGTCTCATTTGTTTGAATTTCAAGGAATTTGAAAAAAATTTCGAAAAGTTCGTTCCTTTGTTCATAGCCTAGACTAAGATCTATGTCTTCGCTTATTCTGTGATGACAATGGTTTTATGAAGTCAAATCGTTCATATTCCTTGAAGCAATAGGTCTTTCAAGTGTTCTTGGTTTAAGAGATTTAGGCTTAGGAAAACCTAAAGAGAGGGGAAAAGGTATTGGGTCATTTGTAACACTGATCATCAATCTTCTTGAGACTATCCATTATTAAAAATTCCTTAATGCTTGTTTTTGCAAATTCAATTAATTGTTAAAACACAACAAACACAAAGCATTCAAAATTCAAAATTCATTTAATTGATGTAGATGTTAACATGAGACAAGTGCTTTCATCATCACAGTGTATAGAACTACATGCGTCAAAAACCTAATATGATCATGCACAATGTTTCTTATGACACTTGGCTTTCCCATCTTCAAAACTTATCGAACCAGCCTTGATGAGATCCCTGACCTTGTACTTCAAAGCGGGGAAGTTCTCTGTTGAGTGACCTTGATTGCCAGAATGATAACCACAACACTCATTAACATCATACCAGCTCGGATAAGGGGGCTTCAGAGGTTCTATTTGCATGGGTGTCACAAGGTGATTCTGGATGAGTTGAGGTAGTACCTCACTGTATGTCATAGGAATCGGGTCAACCTGATTTCTTTTTCTCTTTTTATGCCCCCTTCGATTATTCCCAAGGGTGTTCGATTGATAGACAGATGTAAATTCTGGTGTAGTTGCAGTCATTGGTTGGTAGGGATAAAAACCTTGAGAGACATTGTTCAGGGTAGAGTAAAATGGCTGATACGAGGAGAATTGGGGAGGTGGGGCAAAGTCTTCCACGACTTGGGTATCTTTCTTTTTCTTTTCAGATGCCCCCTTGTTCTTGGTATTGGATGTTCTTTCTCCTTCAATGTTCCCATCCTTGATAGCATTCTCAATCATCTCCCCTAAAATTACCATGTCCGAAAAATTCTTCGTAGTGTTGCCGACAAGTATATCATAGTACGGGGCCTGCAGTGTATCCATAAAAATGACAGTGGTTTCCTTCTGAGTTAAGGGCGGTTGTACTTGGACGGCCAGGCTCATCCATCGTTGCGCATATTCTTTGAAGCTCTCAGTAGCTCTTTTCTTCATATTTTGCAAGGTGAGACGGTCAGGCGCCATGTCGGTCATATGCTTGTACTGGTTTAGAAAAGCCCTAGCCAAATCATTCCAAGAGCGAATCTGGTCCTTGCTCAACTGACTATACCACCTAATTGCGGACCCGCTGAGGCTATCCTGAAAACAGTGAATCAAAAGCTTATTGTCGTAACCTAAAAAATAACGAGTCTCATCGCAAGACTGATATTATTTGTTAAGCGTGACATTAAAAAAACGAGAAAAAGTCGACTTAATTCCTCTAGAAAAATGAAGGTTTTGAAAATGACCTTAAAAAAGACATGGAGTCGCCACCAATATTTTTTAGCTAGGTGTGATCGGCCACCTATTAAAATCGGTTTTATAAAATATTTTAAAAATTAATTAAAACATTTTAAGAAACCAATTTCAAGTCTGCGTTTTAAAACCAGAGAAATCAAAGAAACGGGTTCGGGAGTCGGTTACATGCGGGGAAGGATTAGCACCCCCACAACGCCCGTATAAAATGGTACCTTATTAATCGTGTGTTATCTCAAATCTCGGTAAAAAGCTGGTTTTTAATTTAGTATTTCAAGTTAATTCCCAATTTAAAGAAAAATAATTCCATTTTTAATTGAAAATGATCCGGAATTTATAAATTCAAAATTTTCCTATATTCCCCAACAAACGTGGCAAAATATAGAAATTTTTATTAGTTTTGGAAAACTTTCCGAATCATTCTCTTTTTTTTTGAAAGAAAGATATTCCTTTATTAATGATAATTGATGATATTCCCTCCAGCAAACCCGGTAGAGAACTCATGAATTATTTTAACTCGGGAATATCTTTATTTTTTATTGAAAAATCATTATCCTTTTGAAAACATTTTAAAAGATATGAATATGTATATGCATGACATAAATAAAATGACATAGCAAAATCTAAATAATATAATGCTTCCTAAATGATATAATATAATGTAAATGCCTTAGCATATTCTAAATGAAATGAAATAAATGCCTTAGCATATTCTAAATGAAATAAAATATCCTAAGTTATATGACATATTATAAATAAAATGAAATGACCTAGGTAACATAGTATATTCAATATGAGATACAATATCTTAAGTCATATGATATATTCTAAATGAAATAAAATAACCTAAGTAACATAACATATTTTATATGAAATGAAATAACCTAAGTAATATGATATTTTCTAAATGAAATAAAATAACCTAAGTAACATAACATATTCTATATGAAATGAAATAATTTAAATGACATGGCAAACATGAATGATATGGCATATAAATTAAATGAGAGGGAATATTAAATAATGCTATCATATAATATGCATGAAAATAAAAATGAAAATAATAATGCATGAACATAGTATATGCTAAATAATATGACCAAAAAAATAACTAAATAAAAGCATAGGATATCATGGAATATTCAAAACCATATAATAAACCATATAACATCAAAAAATATAAATCAAAATAATAACAATATCATAGAAATTATTATAACAAGAATCACATATTATATAAAATGCATGAACATAAAAAATGCAATGCATGAAATGTGTTTTTTCCTTTTATTAATGAAATCCGTATATCTAAAAAGATATCCGTCTACCTTAGGAAAATATGTCAAATTAAATATTCTAAAACCAAAATACTTTGTGATTGTTTGAAAACAATTTTGAAAAGCTTGAATTAAAAATAAAAGCTGGGCTAAATCTTTTTTAAATGGCTCTAACTTCCTAAGTTTAAAAATCCGGACTTGACTACCCTTAACCCGAGACTTGAAAAACGATTTTTAAAGTTTAAAAAGGCTTAGAAATTACCCTAAGTCAGTAGCTAACTCTCCTAATCAGCCCACTCTAAGTAACTTAACCAAAACAGAAAAATGATTTTTCTTTAAATTCAATTCTGACTGCACTGTCCAGTTTTAAGCCACAAATTTTTATCCTATTTTTAAAAATTCAAAAACTTCTGAAACAAATACTGGAGACTCAGGACATGTGAAACTACACGGAAACAAATCGACTTAATTTCCTGATCAAAGATGAATTCCCAGAAAAATCAGAGATATACGAGTTTTGGGTGGAAAAAAAACTGCTTTGCCAAAACACATTTTTGCCTTTGATAAAATCATTTAAAAATCAAAGTAAAAATATTTGAAACTCATAAAATGACTTACAAACAGGAGCTAGGACTTTTTGAAAGTTTGATAAAAATTGGCTAAGTAAAAAAATCACAAAGGTAAAATAATCAATTTGACAAACTTAATTTTCCACAAGTGTGCTCAATAGAGCATATGACTTTGAACCATTAATTGGCACAAGTTATTATTCAAGTGGCATGAACATGAAATGCATGAAACAATACAGCAACATAATGCATGAAATGCATGGATTTAAACCTAAATGTCATGAAAAAATGCATGGCATTCATAAAGTGACCTAGACCTAAATTGCATGGCATTTAATGCAACCTAGACCTAAAATGCATGAACATGCATGGCAAATAAACCTAACTTAATAACTAAAATAAGCATGGCATTTTCACAAACAAAAAGCATGCTTAAACCAAAAACTCAATCAAATATCATGCAAATGCTAACCTATCAACTAACATGGCAAGAATGCACATAAAATGGAAAAATTCCTAGGATGGCCGAATAGCATAATGTAACTAACAAGCATGGCATTTTCACAAACACTTGGTATACTAGCATGCAAAACTAAATGAAATGTCATGAAAATGCAAAAACCTACCAACTAACATGACAAAAATGCAATCACACAATGCAAAACATATGGAGTAGCCAAATGGCCTTAAGCTCCAACAAGCATGGCATTTTCACAAACACTTGGTATACTAACATGCTCAACTAAAATATAACACTTAATTCATGCAAAAACCACACAAGCATTTTCACAAACACTTAATATACTAAATCTAAAACATGCTCAACTAAGATATAAAACTCAAATCATGCAAAAACCACACAAGCATTTTCACAAACACTTGATATACTAAATCTAAAACATGCTCAAATTTAAATAACATGAAAACAGAAAATTAAAAATGCAAAAACATGATATTTAAAACATAAATGGCAACAAACAAAGCAACCAAATTAAAATATAACTCAAGAATATGAAGTAACATAACATTTAAAACATCAAAATCAAAGAAAATAACATAAACAATATGGTAAAATAAATCGAAACAGCAACTAAAAATAAATAATGTAGGCCATTTGGCCATGGTGAGTTTATTGTAAAAATAAAATGTAAAAAATATACTTAAGAAGGAGATGAAGGAAGAACTTGAAAAGAACAATAAAAAACATTTATCTAAAATGGAAACTCACCAAATAGAAATCAAAATAGCAAAAACAAGAATAGAAAATCAAGAAAGTGCAAGAGTTGGTGCTCAAGAGCAACCTCAAGAAGCTATCTTTGAAGCTTTATCTCTTCAAACTTTCCTTTTTTTTCTAAACTTTTCTTTTTTGCTCTCAGCCAAGAAGAGAAAAACTAAGTAAAAACTCTAAGAACTCAGCAAAATGAAGATCAAAAAATGAAATTCTGACCTCCCCCAAACATGCTGGCCGAATGGCCCTCTATATTCTCCAAGATGTTGTCATTTTTTGTAACCAATTTTCCATCAAATGGCTAATAATTCAAGGTGAAAAATCATGAAATTACCACCTTTAAATGATTAGCATATCAACTCTCTCAATTTACAGCTGTTAAAGAATAATGTTGACATTTCTCTTGGCCTATGTGGCTTAATCACCATGGCTTGATCAAAGAGAATCTCTAACTAACTCTTGATTTTTAGCCATTTGATTGAAAAATCAGAAGCTTCCTCCTTCCTTTGGGCTTGGGCAGGCCAGCACTTCTCTTTTCCAGCCCAACTCTGATTTTTTGAAAGGCCCAAAGTAGCCCTTTTTGGTTGCTTGGGTGAAATGACCATTTTGCCCCCCGGATGCAAATAAATATCAAATGGACTCCAAATTCATTTTTTCTTTTTTTAATACTTCCAAAATAATAAAACATTGAGTTCTAGAAAATTTCAAAATTATCCGAGTTCGTTTGTTATTTATTTGGATTTTTTCTTCCAAAAATGCCCTTTTATGCCCCTACATTTTACTATTTTTTAAATGAGCTCCAAATCAAGATTTTTCTTCACCAATCTCTTCAAAATAATTAAAAAGTGTTCTCTGGAAGTTGTCATAATTTTTGGAGCTCATTTGGTATTTTTTTCAAGATTTATCGGCTTGAATTACTACATAGGAGACCCGGGATTTGGCCATTTTGCAAACGAACTCCGAATCAATATTTTCTTCTGCCAATCTCTTCAAAATAATTTAAAAATGAGATTTGCAAAATTTCATAATTTTTGGAGTCCATTTTCTATTTTTTCGGGATTTATCTTTTTGAATTATTGCATAGGAGGCCCGGGATTTGGCCATTTTGCAAACGAACTTCGAATCAAGATTTTCTTTCGCCAATCTCTTTCAAATAATTTAAAAATGATATTTGCAAAATTTCAGAAGATTTGGAGCTCATTTGCTAGTTTTCCGGGATTTTTCTTTTTGAATTACTACATATGAAGCCCGGGATTTGGCCATTTTGCAAACGAACTCTGAATCAAGATTTTCTTTCGCCAATCTCTTTCAAATGATTTAAGAATGAGATTGACAAATTTTTAGAATTTTTTGGAGTCCATTTGCTATTTTTCCCAAATTTTCCAATTTTGCCCTTTTGCCTCCGAAACCCGGTTTTGCTCAAAACAAGTCTGATTTTCAGATTTTCTTTAAGCTGAGCCTTGGGCTATCCTTTTTTAATCATTCCTCATCCATTGGGGGCTTTGTTCTTACCAGGTTGGGCCATTTCTGTGATTCTTCCCGATTTCACCGAAATCCACTAAAAACCCTAATTCTCGGTTTTCTCTCGGATTGACTTTTCTTTCGATTTTTCTTGCAAGTGACTTCTCCATTACCCCTAGTCAGTGCTTATATTTCCTTTGGAACCTTCAATTTCGACCAATTTGATCGTTTAAGCACTTTTCTCCAATTTCTCGGATTAGGGTTTTCTTTCTACTGAATCTCAAAATCCCAACTTCCGAACTCCATATCTTTCTCGGATTAGGGTTGACTTTTTCGGGTTTGACTTTTCTGGGGTTGACTTTTTTCAAGTTTGACTTTTTATGCTCGCCCTCTTAAACTAAGGCTCAGAGTACCACCTGCAGGATGAAAAAAGTCTTTTTACAGGCGGAAACATCAATATAGGAAGAAATTAGGTGTCTACAGTTGCCACTCTTTGGCTATTGCTGAGAATCAGGAATCAGGCAAAGATAAACCGACACTAATTTTGTACTGTCAGTGACATCACATGTGAAGGAAAGGGAAAGGGGTTTCTTTTTCATTCTTCTATCATTTTTTCATTTTTCATTTTTTTCCATTTTCTATTTTTTCATTTTTCCTCTTTTTTCTTTTTTCTTTTTTTTTTAAATAGTAAATTGAAGATTTTATCCTTTAAGTGAATTCCCTAACTAAACAAGGCTCGACCCGTCTTAAGGAAACGAATTCGCTTTGCAAGAAAGGAAATGACCTCGACGATGGTCCCGAGCCTCAACCTGTCTTGTTCTCAGCTGTGTTTAAAATTCTGGATATCTCCTCCAGAAGCTTCGGCTATCACCACTAAAGTCTTGCTCATTTTTAGAGGATTTTAAAACTCTAGATATCTCCACCAGAGGCTTCAGCTATCAGCACGGAAGACATGTTCATAATAAAAAAAAGGTACCTCGACGATGATCTCGGGGCTCGACTCGTCTTATGGAAACGAATTCGATTTGCAAGAAAGGAAATGACCTCGACAATTGTCTCGGGGCCTTAACCTGTCTTGTTCTCAGCTGTGTTTAAAATTCTGGGTATCTCCTCCAGAAGCTTCGGCTATCACCAACGAAGACTTTCTACCTTTTCAAAGGATTTTAAAACTCTGGATATCTCCACCAGAGGCTTCAGCTATCACCATCGAAGACTTGTTCATAATAATTAAAAAAAAAAAGTACCTCGACGATGATCTCGGGGCTCGACTCGTCTTAAGGAAACGAATTCGATTTGCAAGAAAGGAAATGACCTCGACGATGGTCTCGGGGCCTTAACCTGTCTTGTTCTCAGCTGTGTTTAAAATTCTGGGTATCTCCTCCAGAAGCTTCAGCTATCACCACCGAAGACTTTTCAAAGGATTTTAAAACTCTGGATATCTCCACCAGAGGCTTCAGCTATCACCACCGAAGACTTGTTCATAATAAAAGAAAGTACCTCGACGATGATCTCGGGGCTCGACTCATTTGAGAAGCAAAACTAGTTCGATTATACCTGAAAGCTTTAAAAGATGATGCAAATGCTTCATGATGCAAATGCAAATGTCTTTTGTTGATACAAACGCTTCTTGATGTAGATGCAAATGACTTATATTGGTGCAAATGTCTTTGATGCAAATGTAAATGACTTGATTTGATGCAAATTTTCTTAATGCTGATTCAACTAACTTCGATTGATGCAAATGCTTCTTGATGTAGATGCACATGTTGAATAAAATTCTGGGTAACTCCTCCAAAAGAAGATTTCTCATTTTTCAAAATTATAAAACCCTGGATATCTCCACCAGAGGCTTCAGCTATCACCACCGAAGACTTGTTCACTTTTAAAACTGTAAAATTCTGGATTTCCCCACCAGAAGCTTTGGCTATCACCACCAAAGACTTGCTTATTGTAAAATTCTGGGTAACTCCTCTAGAAGCTTTGGCTATCACCACCAAAGACTTGCTCATTGTAAAATTCTGGGTAACTCCTCCAGAAGAAGATTTCTCATTTTTCAAAATTATAAAACACTGGATATCTCCAACAGAGGCTTCAGATATCACCAACGAAGACTTGTTCACTTTTAAAATTGTAAAATTCTGGATATCCCGACCAGAAGCTTTGGCTATCACCACCAAAGACTTGCTTATTGTAAAAACTGTAAAATTCTAGATATCCCCACCAGAAGCTTTGAGAAATGATGCAGATGCACATGTCCTTTAACAAAGTGCTCATGCTTCATGGTGCAAATGTAAATGCTTGGATTGATGTGAATGTTTCTTAGTGCAAATGCAAATGGCCTGGATTTATGCCTATGTTTCATGATGCGGATGCCCCTACTAATTGTGTTTATGCAACTGGTTTATGAATGATGTAACTGCAATTACCACACAATAATGAAAATGCCATGATTCAGGAAATGATGCAATTGCTGGAGATGACACAAATGCGAATTCCATGAGAAATGTAAATGTAAAGATAAAATGCAGATGCTTATGGAATAATGCCAATGCAAATATCCATAAATGATGCAAATGCTTACCGACACTATGCAGATGTAAAAGCTTGATAAAGAGATGAGTGCTCATGAGTGATGCAAATGCCCCCGGTTGTTTTTCTAGACTTTGGCTTAGCCTTTCAAATACATTTTTCCTCTTCAAATCAGAGTATATCTTCAATTCATTTTGGCTATTCTCTTTGCCCCAACAGTTTTCAAACTTTCATCAACAGAGATCTGAATCGGGTTCTATTTCTTCTTCTCATATCTGGAAGTCAAGACCTATCCTGGCAGCTCTATACCTTTGGGTCAGAAAAATCCTTGTCTTATGTCAACATCAGAATGGGTATTTAAAAAAATATCTTTATTTGTTTTCTCATTTTGAAAACTTCTGAAAAAAATATTAACCCCACAATGTGTGATGTACAAATCTTTTGAAGACTGATGATCATTGTTAGAAATTTCTCTAAGTATCAATCTGGTTTTTCAACTGGGATTGGCAAGGCTTGGTATAACAAGATTCTGCCTTTTTCCGGAAAACTTCATGACAAAAATGTATATCCCTTCTAGGCTCACAAACGGAACAGGTTTTATAAATCATGAATTTATTGAGAACCAAGCAAATTCAACATTCTTTTAGTTTCCATATCAAGGCATTTTGACAAGCGTCAAGATTGGCCGGGATGTTCAAACCGAAAAATTTAATCTTGGAGAAAAAGTTTCAGTTTTTTGAAGACAATCCTCTGAATGAGAGCTGTCAATTTAAGAGGTTTAGGAATTCTTAAATGTTCCTCGATGATCACTCCTTTAATAAGATCTTTTCTTTTGTGGTATCGACACTATCATCGATGGCATCAAAAAATTTCAAATTTACTCTAGACCGCCTATTTTTGGGTTTTCGCCCTAGAGTCCCATTCTTTCCAATTGTTTTTTTTTTCTTTTTTTTTTCTACCATACACTTGAGAATTCTAAATTCTTCCTTAGTGAAATGATAATTCGATGAAATGGGATAAAATCTGAGGAAAAACCTTTCAAATTAAATATTCATGCTTGATCAAAATGGACTTTTAAAGCACGTAATTTAGGCCACGGCTCAGAGTTCAGAAAGAAAGGATAAATAGGCCCAAAATATGTGTTTGAGGGTAATCAGATCAAGGATCATTTCTTGAGGAGGATTCTCTTTGAAGCGTTTTTCCCTTCTTGGACATTTCTTTCCTTTTGACTTTGCTATTTTCTTTCTTGCTTTTGTCTTTCAATTTGCCATGTCTTTTCACATACTTCTTTTTTGTTTTTTTTTGTTTGTTTTTTTCTTGGCTTTCATTTCACCATATTTTCCTCTTCTTTTTTCTTTGACAGAGTGAGCGCGTATTTATTCGGGGTTCCATTTGCTTTGTATCTATCTTTGAGCTAGGACTCATTTCTCAATGATCTTTAAAAAGATCTTTCCTCGCATTTTCCCCCAGTGTAGAGGGTGATCCTTGATCAGGGTTCAAAGAAGAAAAAATTCTTTTCGCTCAAAAGGGGTGACTATGGATAATTTCTTTTTGTGCGAAAGGGATATGAAAGATGGCCATTCCTCATGTCAAGCACGAATATTCACTTTGAAAAGCAATCCCCAGGGGAAATAGATATTCAGAATTTCATTTTGCACTTTGGAATCATCCGAATTCTCATATGCATGATACCACAAATTTTTTCATTTTTCATTTTCATCGCATGCCACAATGATTCATGCGTTAGTCCATCCTTATTCACCATGTATCCATCATTTCCACATATAATGCCCCAATTTGATTAACCATGAGAATTTGTATCAACGAGGAACATAGCAAGTCTAGGTCTGTACTGAAAAGACTGAATTTCAAATCTGAGTTCCTTGAAGAGACAAGGAAAATATGATCCAAAAACGAGTTTTCTCTGGGACAAGGGATAATCTAGTTTGGTCATTGTGCTCCAAGGTATTAATCATGAAGTGATGTTTGGGTATTTGAAGTTTTATGGTCATTGGAAAAGGTCATGAATGGTTTTAGCACAATCTTGATACACACCAAATTATCAAAATCTAGATTCTTGAAAGAATGTCTCATTTGTTTGAATTTCAAGGAATTTGAAAATTTTCAAAAAGTTCGTTCCTTTGTTCATAGCCTAGACTAAGATCTACGTCTTTGCTTATTCTGTGATGACAATGGTTTTATGAAGTCAAATCATTCATATTCCTTGAAGCATTAAGTCTTTCAAGTGTTCTTGGTTTAAGATATTTAGGCTTAGGAAAACCTAAAGAGAGGGGAAAAGGTATTGGGTCATTTGTAACACTGATCATCAATCTTCTTGAGATTATCCGGTATTAAAAATTCCTTAATGCTTGTTTTTGCAAATTCAAATTATTGTTAAAATACAACAAACACAAAGAATTTAAAATTCAAAATTCATTTAATTCATGTAGATGTTAACATGAGACAAGTGCTTTCATCATCACAGTGTATAGAACTACATGCGTCAAAAACCTAATATGATCATGCACAATGTTTCTTATGACACTTGGCTTCCCCATCTTCAAAACTTATCGAACCAGCCTTGATGAGATCTCTGACCTTGTACTTCAAAGCAGGGCAGTTCTCTGTTGAGTGACCTTGATTGCCAGAATGATACCCACAACACTCATTAGCATCATACCAGCTCGAATAAGGGGGCTTCAGAGGCTCTATTTTCATGGGTGTCACAAGGTGATTCTGGATGAGTTGAGGTAGTAGCTCACTGTATGTCACAGGAATCTGGTCAACTTGATTTCTTTTTCGCTTTTTATGCCCCCTTCGATTATTCCCAAGGGTGTTCGATTGATAGACAGATGTAAATTCTGGTGTAGTTGCAGTCATTGGTTGGTAAGGGTAAAAACCTTGAGAGACATTGTTCAGGGTAGAGTAAAATGGCTGATACGAGGAGAATTGGGGAGGTGGGACAAAGTCTTCCACGACTTGGGTATCTTTCTTTTTCTTTTCAGATGCCCCCTTTTTCTTGGTATTGAATGTTCTTTCTCCTTCAATTTTCCCATCTTTGATAGCATTCTCAATCATCTCCCCTGAAATTACCATGTCTGAAAAATTCATCGTGGTGTTGCCGACAAGTATATCATAGTATGGGGCCTGCAGTGTATCCATAAAAATGACAGTGGTTTCCTTCTGAGTTAAGGGCGGTTGTACTTGGACGGCCAGGCTCATCCACCGTTGCGCATATTCTTTGAAGCTCTCAGTAGCTTTTTTCTTCATATTTTGCAAGGTGAGACGGTCAGGCGCCATGTCGGTCATATACTTGTACTGGTTTAGAAAAACCCTAGCCAGGTCATTCCAAGAGCGAATCTGATCCTTGCTCAACTGACTATACCACCTAATTGCAGATCCGCTGAGGCTATCCTGAAAGCAGTGAATCAAAAGCTTATCATTATCTATATGACTTGTCATCTTCCGGTAGAACATAGTGATATGGGCTGATGGATCAGTCGTCCCGTCATATTTCACAAAGTCAGGAATCTTGAACTTAGGAGGAATGACTAAATCGAAGACCAAACATCGTTCTTTCGCATCTAAACTCCAAAATACATCTGTATTTTCTACTACCCGGAGCCTTTCATCTAGCAACTGATATTTCCCTTGGGAATCTGCCAACTCAACCTCATTTACTGCAACCCTTTTCAACTCTGCCTGTTCAGCTGGATCATCTGAGTTTAGGACATTGACTGTGTTCTGGGCATCAATCATTATGACCTTATTCTGACCTTTTTGTGCCTCTAACCCTTTCCTGGCGACAAAGTTTTCAGTGTATCATTTTCCCTTGATTACGGCGGACATCAGCTCTATCAATTTAGTCATCTGATTCTTAGATTCTGCTTGAGACTTTGCTAGCTGTTCTCGCAATTCTCTCTGTTCCCTTTCCATTTTTTCCATTCGGGCCACTTGTTCATCCTCCATTGCACCAGCCTGTATTAAAAGGATACTCAGTACTTCTTATACCTCTGATTTGAAATGGAAATTATTTCAAAGACTCTTAAAGCCAAGCCAATTTCTGTTTTATTCCCCCAAATGTATGTCATGATGAGTGAGCCATGATTGCAATTTGATGCATGTGAAGCCTAAACAATATGATGTATGGACATGTACAATGGAAACAAGCTGACCATATACGTAATAAATGCAATCACGATGCCAACATGTTGCAAGAAAAGAAAAACAAATCAACGCATGGATATATGCAATGAATAATCATGTACATTTTAGCATATGATCATATACACTATGAATGCAACACGACGTCAATTAAAACAATGAACGATTGATACAGAGTATATACAAAGAAAATCATGCTAACCATGTGTGTCATGAATGTGACCTAATGCTAATCATGATGTATGTAATAAGCAAATTAATGCATGGATATATACAGAAAAAATCATGCTGATTATGAATGCATAAATGCAACCTGATGCTAACATGATACATGTATGAATGTATGGTATGACCAATAATTAATCGGATGCAAAATGCAAAAGGGGAAGATATCACGGAGGAAATAAGAATCGAAGGAACTTAATCATCAACCTCTCATAAATTTGAAACATAATCAATTCATTCCCATATCAACACTCACAACGGTATAAACCATGTTTTACAAAATTGAATAGTGGTTAAAACTGTCTTTTCAAGCACTTTATTCTTCCTAGCATCCTAAGGCTATAAGAGCCACCTAGTGAAAAAGTGAAATCCTATTACATCATATAAGATCGAAGTCTTTCCACCTCAATGCTGTAAATCTCCCAATCCTAATGGCGCTTTCCCAGTCCTTTATCAATCAGTGTCGTTGGATCCAACCATTTGGCATTTATAAGAGTTTGCACTTTCTTTTTGAATGCTATACAGTCTTCAATGTTATGGCCAACAATTCCACAGTGATAATCACATCTTGCATTTGGATTATACCCATTTGGATATGGTGGTAGCAGGGGTTTCAATGGGATACAGGCAACCATGTGATTTTGGATCAGTATAGGGAGAAGCTCTCGATAGCTAATTGGAAGGGGATCAAAAGGCCTTTGTCGTTTCTTAGTCACACTGAACCTCGGAGTTGGGGCACTAAGGTCCGAACCGAAGTGTTTACATGGAGATGTGGCGGAACAGCATGGTAAGGGTATGGATTTGGACACGGGGCCTTTAGAGGTTGTACATAGCTCGAGGTTCCTATCCCAGATGCTGGATAAGGTGATTGATGAGGGAAATAGTATGAACTGGCAGTTGGTGGTGATGGAGTGGGATTCAGGAATCCCGTAGTGGTTATCCCAATGGACGATTGGATCATAGTAGGGTGGGGATACTGGTCTGGACCTAGAACTATTTGTAGGTATGGTACAGGATCCGAGGTTTCTATCTTTGGTATCGGGCTTTCAGGTTTAATAATTTTCATGATTTTGTCCATATTTTCATCAGGATTACAACCTTTGTGGCATTGACAAGTGCAGGATCCAGCAAGGATTGTATGTTCTGGACCTAATGGTTTTGGTTGATCCGAAGGCGATGCAGAGCCCTGAGAAAGTTTCTTTTTACTTTTACCCATATCCTCAACCATTTTCAGCAATTTGGTCAGTTGTTCTTTCATTTCCTGGATTTCATGTCCACATTCCTCTTGATTGCGTTCTAAAGCACCCAATCGTTCCTCAGATTCATTCCTCATATCTCGAACCCCTTTCATGCAAATGAAAATGTCATGAGATTAAGAATACAATTATGAATGTACATGCTCTATTCCTATGTCCATGAATATACTGATGATTAATGCATGAACATATACAGAGAAATTATGATGACTATGTATGCTATGGATGCAATCTAATGCCAACATGATGGATTTAAAAAATGAATAAATTGATGCATAGGTATATACAAGTAATGACTATATATGTATTCTACAACGAATGACCATGCATGGTATGATGTCAAAATAATGCATGCGGAGAATAAATGAATTAATACAAAGGTAGATATAAAGAAAGACCATGTAATCACAAATGTATTCTACAATGAATAACCATGCATGTTAGGACTGTAACACAATGTCAAAATGATACAAATAAAGCATAAATGAATTAACACCAAGGTATATACAAAGAAATCAATGATTACATGAAATTTGTGGGACCTAAATCTTAATTATTGAACAATCTCATTATACAAGATTTGCCTCCAAACTTATGATTTTTTTTTTTGAAACATGTTTTTTCTCTATGAAAAACCAATCATATTATTTTCAAAAGAAATTCGGGGTAGTGGATCCTACTATGGTACAATATCAAAATGTTCATGCAACACTACTGGTTTATAGAAACCATCAAATAAAATTACCAACTGTTTATTGCAAAGAATGAGATCAATAATACAACAAAAAATGTACATGCTCTATTCACACATGCATGAAATGTGAAACATGCAAAAATGCTTTGAAAAAGGATTTTTTTATTTAAAAATAGCTAATGAACATCTGCCCCAACAATATCTGCTTATTTAGGCATCACGACGCCTTCGAGGTGGAGTATCACATTTATTACGGGCGATGTAAGTACATCGTTGCCCGATCTACCACACTTATTCAAAGTGTAAAATACGTAACAAAAGGTTTAGAAATGTCCCTCCATGTGTTCCTATTTTCGGTATATCTAACAGAAATCCGGCATGGGTTCGCCTAGGTTCACTATATGAGGGTGAATCGGTTCTAAGGCCCCGAATTGTTCCTCACTGTCGCTGGTGAAGGCTAGTAAGGCACCCCGATAAAAGCGGGTTCAATTCGTTAGAGTATATTTTCCTAAGCCTATACGGAGGATCATCACGAAGGCTTTAGGTACTTTATACTCCGGAAGTGTTTCACAAGCCCATACGGAGGATCATCACGAAGGCGTAGTTACTTTACTCCCACTTAAAAGGAAGGAACCCGGGTATAGGATTCATGATATGCAAATGCACGTGTAGTGTGTGTGGAGGAATTTTCACCACCTATTCTACAAACCTTATTCTAAATGCCCTAGCAATTAAAACATTCAACAATAGTGTAACGCATTAACCAACAAGCAATTATAATATACAACCATAAATAACTAGAGAACAATAATAAAATGCATGCACATTAGAATGAACATATTTAAAAACATTTTATTATTTTCAAAATTCTCCTTATTAGAAAAATGTGAGAATTAAAATTAAATACCAACCAAACCAACAAAATCGAGACTTTGATAACACACGACAATTCTAGGCCTGACTCTCTAATAGTCCCCAGTGGAGTCGCCAAGCTGTCGTAACCTAAAAAATAACGAGTCTCATCGCAAGACTGATATTATTTGTTAAGCGTGACATTAAAAAAACCGAGGAAAAGTCGACTTAATTCCTCTAGAAAAATGAAGGTTTTGAAAATGACCTTAAAAAAGACATGGAGTCGCCACCAATCTTTTTTCGCTAGGTGTGATCGGCCACCTATTAAAACTGGTTTTATAAAATATTTTAAAAATTAATTAAAACATTTTAAAAAACCAATTTCAAGTCTGCGTTTTAAAACTAGAGAAATCAAAGAAGCGGGTTCGGGAGTCGGTTACATGCGGGGAAGGATTAGCACCCCCACAATGCCCATATAAAACGGTACCTTATTAATCGTGTGTTATCTCAAATCTCGGTAAAAAGTTGGTTTTAAATTTAGTATTTCAAGTTAATTCCCAATTTAAAGAAAAATAATTCCATTTTTAATTGAAAATGATCCGGAATTTATAAATTCAAAATTTTCCTATATTCCCCAACAAACGTGGCAAAATATATAAATTTTTATTAGTTTTGGAAAACTTTCCGAATCATTCTCTTTTTTTTTTTGAAAGAAAGATATTCCTTTATTAATGATAATTGATGATATTCCCTCCAGCAAACCTGTTAGAGAACTCATGAATTATTTTAACTGGGAATATCTTTATTTATTATTGAAAAATCATTATCCTTTTGAAAACATTTTAAAAGATATGAATATGTATATGCATGACATAAATAAAATGACATAGCAAAATCTAAATAATATAATGCTTCCTAAACGATATAATATAATGTAAATGCCTTAGCATATTCTAAATGAAATGAAATAAATGCCTTAGCATATTCTAAATGAAATAAAATATCCTAAGTTATATGACATATTATAAATAAAATGAAATGACTTAGGTAACATAGTATATTCAATATGAGATGCAATATCTTAAGTCATATGATATATTCTAAATGAAATAAAATAACCTAAGTAACATAACATATTCTATATGAAATGAAATAACCTAAGTAACATGATATTTTCTAAATGAAATAAAATAACCTAAGTAACATAACATATTCTATATGAAATGAAATAATTTAAATGATATGGCAAACATGAATGATATGGCATATAAATTAAATGAGAGGGAATATGGAATAATGCTATCATATAATATGCATGAAAATAATAATGCATGAACATAGTATATGCTAAATAATATGACCAAAACAATAACTAAATAAAAGCATAGGATATCATGGAATATTCAAAACCATATAATCAACCATACAACAGCAAAAAATATAAATCAAAATAATAACAATATCATAGAAATTATTATAACAAGAATCACATATTATATAAAATGCATGAATATGAAAAATGCAATGCATGAAATGTATTTTTTCCTTTTATTAATGAAATCCGTATATCTAAAAGGATATTCGGCTACCTTAGGAAAATATGTCAAATTAAATATTCTAAAACCAAAATACTTTGTGATTGTTTGAAAACAATTTTGAAAAGCTTGAATTAAAAATAAAAACTGGGCTAAATCTTTTTTAAATGGCTCTAACTTCCTATGTTTAAAAATCCGGACTTGACTACCCTTAACCCGAGACTTGAAAAACCATTTTTAGAGTTTAAAAAGGCTTTAGAAATTACCCTAAGTCAGTAGCTAACTCTCCTAAATAGCCCACTCTAAGTAACTTAACCAAAACAGAAAAATGATTTTTCTTTAAATTAATTCTGACTCCAGTGTCCAGTTTTAAGCCACGATTTTTTATACTATTTTTAAAAATTCAAAAAATTATGAAACAAATACTGGAGACTCAAGACATGTAAAACTACACGGGAAACAATCGGCTTAATGTTTTGATCAAAGATGAATTCCCATAAAAATCGGAGATGTACGAGTTTTGGGTGAAAAAAAACTGCTTTGCCAAAACACATTTTTGCCTTTGATAAAATCATTTAAAAATCAAAGTAAAAATATTTGAAACTCATAAAATGACTAACAAACATTAGCTAGGACTTTTTGAAAGTTAGATAAAAATTGGCTAAGCAAAAAAATCACAAAGGTAGAATAATCAATTTGACAAACTTAATTTTCCACAAGTGTGCTCAAGAGAGCATGACTTTGAACCATTAATTGGCTCAAGTCATTATTCAAGTGGCATGAACATGAAATGCATGAAACAATACAGCAACATAATGCATGAAATGCATGGATTTAAACCTAAATGTCATGAAAAAATGCATGGCATTCATAAAGTGACCTAGACCTAAATGAACTTGCATGGCATTTAATGCAACCTAGACCTAAAATGCATGAACATGCATGGCAAATAAACCTAACTTAATAACTAAAATATGCATGGCATTTTCACAAACACAAAGCATGCTTAAACCAAAAACTCAATCAAATATCATGCGAATGCTAACCTATCAACTAACATGGCAAGAATGCACATAAAATGCAAAAATTCTAGGATGGCCGAATAGCATAATGTAACTAACAAGCATGGCATTTTCACAAGCACTTGGTATACTAGCATGCAAAACTAAATCAAATGTCATGCAAATGCAAAAACCTACCAACTAACATGACAAAAATGCAATCACACAATGCAAAACACATGGAGTAGCCAAATGGCCTCAAGCTCCAACAAGCATGGCATTTTCACAAACACTTGGTATACTAACATGCTCAACTAAAATATAACACTTAAATCATGCAAAAACCACACAAGCATTTTCACAAACACTTAATATACTAAATCTAAAACATGCTCAACTAAGATATAAAACTCAAATCATGCAAAGACCACACAAGCATTTTCACAAACACTTGATATACTAAATCTAAAACATGCTCAAATTTAAACAACATGAAAACAGAAAATTAAAAATGCAAAAACATGATATTTAAAACATAAATGGCAACAAACAAAGCAACCAAATTAAAATATTACTCAAGAATATGAAGTAACATAACATTTAAAACATCAAAATCAAAGAAAATAACATAAACAATATGGTAAAATAAATCAAAACAGCAACTTAAAATAAATAATGTAGGCCATTTGGCCATGGTGAGTTTATTGTAAAAATAAAATGTAAAAAATATACTTAAGAAGGAGATGAAGGAAGAACTTGAAAAGAACAATAAAAATATTTATTGAAAATGGAAACTCACCAAATAGAAATCAAAATAGCAAAAACAAGAATAGAAAATCAAGAAAGTGCAAGAGTTGGTGCTCACGAGCAACCTCAAGAAGCTATCTTTCAAGCTTTATCTCTTCAAACTTTCCTTTTTTTTTCTAAACTTTTCTTTTTTGTTCTCAACCAAGAAGAGAAAAACTAAGTAAAATCTCTAAGAACTCAGCAAAATGAAGATCAAAAAATGAAATTCTGACCTCCCCCAAACATGCTGGCCGAATGGCCCTCTATATTTTCCAAGATGTTGTCATTTTTGTAATCAATTTTCCATCAAATGGCTAATAATTCAAGGTGAAAAAATCATGAAATTACCACCTTTAGATTAGCATATCAGCTCTCTCAGTTTACAGCTGTTAAAGAATAATGTTGACATCTCTCTTGGCCTATGTGGCTTAATCACCATGGCTTGATCAAAGAGAATCTCTAACTAACTCTTGATTTTTAGCCATTTGATTGAAAAATCAGAAGCTTCCTCCTTCCTTTGGGCTTGGGCAGGCCAGCACTTCTCTTTTCCAGCCAACTCTGATTTTTTGAAAGGCCCAAAGTAGCCCTTTTCGGTAGCTTGGGTGAAATGACCATTTTGCCCCCCGGATGCAAATAAATATCAAATAGACTCCAAATTCAATTTTCATTTTTTTAATACTTCCAAAATAATAAAACATTGAGTTCTGGAAGTTTTCAAAATTATCCGAGTCCGTTTGCTATTTATTTGGATTTTTTCTTCCAAAAATGCCCTTTTATGCCCCTACATTTTACTAGTTTTTTAAATGAGCTCCAAATCAAGATTTTTCTTCACCAAATCAAGATTTTCTTTTTCCAATATCTTCCAAATAATTTTAAAATGAGATTTGCAAAATTTCAGAATTTGTGGAGTCCATTTGCTATTTTTTTGGGATTTATCTTTTTGAATTATTGCATAGGAGGACGGGGATTTGGCCATTTTGCAAACGAACTCCGAATCAATATTTTCTTTCCCAATCTCTTTAAAATAATTGAAAAATGAGATTTGCAAAATTTTAGAAGATTTGGAGCTCATTTGCTAGTTTTCCGGGATTTTTCTTTTTGAATTACTACATAAGAAGCCCGGGATTTGGCCATTTTGCAAACGAACTCCGAATCAAGATTTTCTTTCGCCAATCTCTTTCAAATGATTTAAGAATGATATTTACAAATTTTTAGAATTTTTTGGAGTCCATTTGCTATTTTTCCCAAATTTTCCAATTTTGCCCTTTTGCCTCCGAAACCCGGTTTTGCTCAAAACAAGTTCGATTTTCATATTTTCTTCATGCTAAGCCTTGGGATATCCTTTTTTAATCATTCCTCATCTATTGGGGGCTTTGTTCTTACCAAGTCGGGCCATTTCTGTGATTCTTCCCGATTTCACCGAAATCCACTAAAAACCCTAATTCTCGGTTTTCTCTTGGATTGACTTTTCTTTCGATTTTTCTTCCAAGTGACTTCTCCATTACCCGTAGTTAGTGCTTATCTTTCATTTGGAACCTTCAATTTCGACCAATTTGATCATTTAAGCACTTTTCGCCAAATTTATCGGATTAGGGTTTTCTTTCTACTGAATCTCAAAATCCCAACTTCCAAACTCCATATCTTTCAATGTAGACCTCGGATCATCAAAATTCTTTTGCCATTTTTCAATTGAACTTAAAATCTTGATTTTGAAAGTGGGTTGACTTTTTTAGTAGTTGACTTTTTGGGGTTGACTTTTTCGAGTTTGACTTTTCTGGGGTTGACTTTTTTGAAGTTTGACTTTTTATGCTCGCCCTCTTGAACTAAGTCTCGGAGTACCACCTGCAGGATGAAAGAAGTCTTTTTACACTTGGAAACATCAATATAGGAAGAAAACATACCAGTTTAGTGGTCCGGACAAAATTAGGTGTCTACAAGCATGCTAAGATCTTAGCTCCATAAACATGTTAAGGTATGAATTCCATCTATTAAGTATGATTTTTACTCACCTTTGGTAAGAATTAAAAGGATTTGAAAGCATGAACAAGAAAATGGGAAGAAAAAGCAAATCAAGGGAAGTTGAGCATGCTTGCTATTCGGATTTTTTGGGTTCGGCACAGTTCGGTTTGTATTTTTTTTATATATTTTTCCTAGAAACTAGACTTCAATACGAGAATTTTGGTTTTTGAATCACCCAAAACCGATAAGCGGTTAAAAAGATAAAATTTAGTGAAGTAGGTTGTTCTGTGTTGACCCCTGTTTCGGCATAGTTTCGGGATTTATCAAATTTGATCAAGATTTTGTTCTGATTTTCTAAGTTAGTTATTTTCTTCATAAAGTAGACTTATTGATTGAAATAAACCAATTGGAATCACTTCAAAATTCCTTATCTAACTCAAGTTATGATTTTCAAATTTAGCTTGACAGTAAGGAATTTATTGCTTAAGAGAAATATAGTACTAAATGATGGTTATGGATTATGAAAATCTCTAAGGCATGGAGTACTAGAAAGGAATTTTCATAAGGACATGAATATGGAGTTGAATTTTTGAAGAAAATGATTATGGAAATGAAATTAAAAATTTAGGATATGTTGTTTTGAGTATGAGAAATTAGTATTGACCTTGGGGGAAGATTATGAGATTTAAGTTGCATTCCTAATTGTGTAATGCATAGAGTATGTATAGATACTAATTATCATTAATCTCTAGGCCAAGTAGATCCGACGTCACCTGTGGATCCCGAAGCTTCAGATCGAGGTGTACAGTGAGACCATCTCAAGGATTGTGAGTAGACGATAACTATAGTTATTTGAAATTTCTTTAATTATAATTGTCGCAACCTAAAAAAATAACGAGTCTCATCGCAAGACTTTATTATTCGTTAAGCGTGACATTAAAAAAAAAACCGAGGAAAAGTCGACTTAATTCCTCTAGAAAAATGAAGGTTTTGAAAATGACCTTAAAAAAAGACATGGAGTTGCCACCAATCTTTTTTAGCTAGGTGTGATAGGCCACCTATTAAAACCGGTTTTATAAAATATTTTAAAAATTAATTAAAACATTTTTAAAACCAATTTCAAGTCTGCGTTTAAACCAGAGAAATCAAAGAAGCGGGTTCGGGAGTCGGTTACGTGCGGGGAAGGATTAGCACCCCCACAACGCCCGTATAAATCGGTACCTTATTAATCGTGTGTTATCTCAAGTCTCGGTAAAAGTTGGTTTTAAATTTAGTATTTCAAATTAATTCCCAATTTAAAGAAAAATAATTCCATTTTTAATTGAAAATGATCCGAAATTTATAAATTCAAAACTTTCCTATATTCCCCAACAAACGTGGCAAAATATAGAAATTTTTATTAATTTTGGAAAATTTTCCGAATCATTCTCTTTTTAAAGAAGATATTCCGTTATTAATAATAATTGATGATATCCTCCCCAGCAAACCCGGCAGAGAACTCATAAATTATTTTAACTCGGGAATATCTTTATTTTATTGAAAACTATTATCTTTTTTTTTTTTTGAAAACATTTAAAAGAAATGAATATGGATATGCATGACATAAATAAAATGACATAGCAAAATCTAAATAATATAATGCAACCTAAATGACATGACATGATTTGAATGCCTTAGCATATTCTAAACGAAATGGAATATCCTAAGTTATATAATATATTCTAAATAAAATGAAATGACCTAGGTAACATAGTATATTCTATATGAGATGCAATATTCTAGGTCATATGATATAATCTAAATGAAATAGAATAACCTAAGTAACATAACATATTCTATATGAAATGAAATAACCTAAGTAACATGATATTTTCTAAATGAAATAAAATATTCTAGATGACATAATATATCCTAAATGAAATGACCTTGGTAATATAATATATTCTACATGAAATGCAATATTCTAAGTCATATGATATAATCTAAATGAAATAAAATATTCTAGATGACATAATATATCCTAAATGAAATGAAATGATTTAAATGACATGACAAATATGAATGGTATGGCATATAACTTAAATGACATGGAATAAAATAATTCTATCATATAATATGTATGAAAATAAAAATGAAAATAATAATGCATGAACATAGTATATGCTAAATAATATGACAAAAAGAATAACTAAATAAAAAGCATAAGATATCATGAAATATTCCAAATCATATAATAAACAATATAATATCAAAAAAAATATAAATCAAAATAATAACAATATCATAGAAATTATTATAACAAGAATCACATATTATATAAAATGCATGAATATGAAAAATGCAATGCATGAAATGTATTTTTTCCTTTTATTAAGGAAATCCGTATATCTAAAAAGATATCCGGCTACCTTAGGAAAATATGTCAAACTAAATATCCTAAAACCAAAATACTTTGTGATTGTTTGAAAACAATTTTGAAAAGCTTGAATTAAAAATAAAAACTGGCTAAATCTTTTTTTAAATGGCTCTAACTTCCTAAGTTTAAAAATCGGGACTTGACTACCCTTAAACCGAGACTTGAAAAAACATTTTTAGAGTTTAAAAAGGCTTAGAAACTACCCTAAGTCAGTAGCTAACCCTCCTAATCAGCTCACTCTAAGTAAATTAACCAAAACAGAAAAATGGTTTTTCTTTAAATTCAATTCTGACTCCACTGTCCAGTTTTAATCCACGATTTTTTACCCTATTTTTACAAATTCCAAAAATTCTGAAAAAAATACTGGAGACTCAGGACATGTAAAAATACACGATAAAAAATCAGCCTAATTTTCGGATCAAAGATGGATTCCCAGAAAAATCAGAGATGTACGAGTTTTTGGAGGAGAAAAAACTGCTTTGCCAACACATTTTTGCCTTTGATAAAATCATTTAAAAACCAAAGTAAAAATATTTGAAACTCATAAAATGATTTGCAAACAGTAGCTAGGACTTTGAATCATTAATTGGCTCAAGTCATTATTCAAGTGGCATAATCAATTTGACAAACTTAATTTTCCACAAGTGTGCTCAAGAGAGTATGACTTTGAATCATTAATTGGCTCAAGTCATTATTCAAGTGGCATGAACATGAAATGCATGAAACAATGCAGCAAACATAATGCATGAAATGCATGGATTTAAACCTAAATATCATGAAAAAATATATGGCATTCATAAAGTAACCTAGACCTAAATGAACTTGCATGGCATTTAATGTAACCTAGACCTAAAATATGCATGGCATTTTCACAAACACAAGGCATGCTTAATTCAAAAATCCAACCAAACATCATGCAAATGCAAAAACCTAACAACTAGCATGACAAAAAATGCAACACACAATGTAAAACACATGGAGTAGCTAAATGGCCTCAAGCTCCAACAAGCATGGCATTTTCACAAACACTTGGCATACTAGCATGGAAAACTAAGTCATAACACTTAAATCATGCAAAAATCACACAAGCATTTTCACAAACACTTAATATACTAAATCTAAAACATTCTCAACTAAGATATAAAACAAAAATCATGCAAAGAATCACACAAGTATTTTCACAAACACTTAATATGCTAAATGTAAAACATGCTCAAATTTAAACAACATGAAAACAGAAAATTAAAAATGCAAAAACATGATATCTAAGACATAAATGGCAACAAACAAAGGAACCAAATTAAAATATAACTCAAGAACATGAAGTAACATAACATTTAAAACATAAAAAAAAAATAGCATAAACAATATGGTAAAATGAACCCAAAACAGCAACTCAAAATAAATAATGTAGGCCATTTGGCCATGGTGAGTTTATTGTAAAAATAAAATGTAAAAAAAATATACTTAAGAAAGGAGATGAAGGAAGAACAAAAACATTATTTTAAAATGAAAACTCACCAAGTAGAGATTAAAATAGAAAAAACTAAGTAAAAAACTCTAAGAACTCAGCAAAATGGAAATGAAAAAATGAAAATCTGACCTCCAAACAAGGGCTGGCCGAATGGATATATATTGGCTCAAGATGTTGTCATTTTTGTGTAACCAATTTTCCATCAAATGGCCAATAATTCAAGATGAAAAATCATGAAATTACCACCTTTAGATTAGCATCTCAGCCCTCTCAAATTACAGATGTCCAAGAATAATGTTGACATCTTTCTTAGCCTATGTGGCTTAATCACCATGGCTTGATCAAAGAGAATGTCTAACTAACTCTTGATTTTTAGCCACTTGATTGAAAAATCAGAAGCTTCCTCCTTCCTTTGGGCTTGGGTAGGCCAGCACTTCCCTTTTCCAGCCCAACTCTGATTTTTTGAAAGGCCCAAAGAAGCCCTTTTCGGTTGCTTGGGTGAAATGACCATTTTGCCCCCTGGATGCAAATAAATATCAAACGGACTCCAAATTCAATTTTTATTTTTTTAATACTTCCAAAATAATAAAATATTGAGTTCCGGAAGTTTTCAAAATTATCCGAGTCCGTTTGCTATTTATTTGGAATTTGTTTTCCCAAAATGCCCTTTTACGCCCCTACATTTTACCATTTTTTAAACGAGCTCCAAATCAAGATTTTTCTTCACCAATCTCTTCAAAATAATTAAAAAGAATGATCTGGAAGTTTTAATAATTTTTGGAGCTCATTTGGTATTTTTTCGAGATTTATCGGCTTGAATTACTGCATAGGAGGCCCGGGATTTGGCCATTTTGCAAACGAACTCCGAATCAAGATTTTATTTCGCCAATCTCTTCCAAATAATTTAAAAATGAGATTTTCCAAATTTCATAATTTTTGGAGTGCATTTGCTATTTTTCCGGGATTTATCTTTTTGAATTATTGCATAGGAGGCCCGGGATTTGGCCATTTTGTAAACGAACTCGGAATCAAGATTTTATTTCGTCAATCTCTTCCAAATAATTTAAAAATGAGATCTGCAAAATTTCAAAAGATTTGGAGCTCATTTGCTATTTTTCCGGGATTTTCCTTTTTGAATTACTGCATTAGAAGCCCGTGATTTGGCCATTTTGCAAACGAACTCCGAATCAAGATTTTTTTTTACCAATCTCTTTCAAATGATTTAAGAATGAGATTGACAAATGTTTCAGAATTTACGGAGTGCATTTGCTATTTTTGCCAAATTTTCCAATTTTGCCCTTTTACCTCCGAAACTCGGTTTTGCTCAAAACAAGTCCGATTTTCAGATTTTCTTCAATATGAGCCTTGGGCCATCCTTTTTAATCATTCTTCATCCATTGGGGGCTTTGGTCTTACCAAGTCGGGCCATTTCTGTGATTCTTCCCGATTTCACCGAAATCCACTAAAAACCCTAATTCTCGGTTTCCTCCCGGATTGACTTTTCTTTCGATTTTTCTTGCAAGTGACTTCTCCATTACCCGTAGTAAGTGCTTATATTTCATTTGGAACCTTCAATTTTGATCAATTTGATCGTTTAAGCACTTTTCCCCGAATTTCTCGGATTATGGTTTTCTTTCTACTGAATCTCTAAATCCCAACTTCCGAACTCCATATCTTTCAATGTAGACCTCGGATTATCAAAATTCTTTCGCCATTTTTCAATTGAACTTAAAATCTTGATTTTGAAAGCGGGTTGACTTTTTTAGTAGTTGACTTTTTGGGGTTGACTTTTTTGGGGTTGACTTTTTTTCAAGTTCGACTTTTTGTAATTGCCCTCTTAAACTAAGTCTCGGAGTACCACCTGCAGGATGAAAAAAGTCTTTTTACACTCGGAAACATCAATATAGGAAGAAAACATAGCTGTTTAGTGGTCCAGACAAAATTAGGTGTCTACAATAATTATAATTTTTTTTAGCATGACATTTATTTTAGGTATTAAAGGTATATGCGATATATAATCATATGAATTGATTTGTTATTAAAGTACATTTATTTCAAGAAATATTATATCGAGCAAGTTGGTTGATTTATGAAATATGATTATACATAGAATTTGACGTACATGGTTTTGGCTCCACCTGACTTAATGTACGAGATTATTCCCTTGATCGGAATACGGGAGCTGCGTGCTACGCCTTTGTGGCGGGAGCCACCTCCAGATTCCTAATTTCGTGATATTAGATTAGGGTATAGGAGCTGCGTCCTACGCCTTTGTGGTGGGAGCCACCTCCAGAGTCCCTATCCCATTATATTAGCCTTTTGGGGGCACATCATAGTGACACATATGCCTTTGGGGCATCCTATGGTGGTATTGGCCTTTGGGGTCGGCAACTATTATGCCTACATGGATATTACCTGGTTATTTCATGGATGTATGGATAAATCTTATGCATGACAGTAAGTTGGAGCCCAATTATATAAAATTTGATTTACTTTAAAGATTTTATACATTGATTTGTTATTATGAAGCTGTTATACATTTGCAAACTTCTCTATATCTTCGAATTAATCATTATAGTTTTGCAATTATTTATTTTGAAAATGTCTATTATTCTTTAAAGGTTACCATTATAGTTTTCAAACGTTTTAAAAGTTTTCTACTCACTTAGATATTCACATATTTCACCTATTTCATGTTTCTAAATTTTCAGGTTACAATTAGGTGTTGGGATTGCTACCTTCCTCTACCCTTCGCTTCAAAGAGTATATTGACGTGGTGGGCATCATACCTAAATTTCTAGAAGTTTTGATCTCTTGATGTTTTATCTAGTAAACCTTGCTGAGATAGGCTTACTTTTGGATATATTGTATATATATATGAAGTTATGAGACAATAGATCAATATGTACTGACTTGAGTATAAATTGATCATGGAAAATTTTTGAGCATGCATGTATAAATGTGATAATGGTATTGAGAGATATTGCTTGTTGGGGATATGAACTGAGTGTATTTGCAGGAGGGTTATAGTTAAAATAGAAAGGAATAGAAAGGAAACTCTGCCGGATTCTAGGTAGATTATCTGGACAGGGTGTTACAGTATTGGCCTTGTTCTCCAAGATTATGGGGTAGATGGATTCTAATGCAGCGAAAGTGAGAGCTATTAAGAAAGCTTTTGAGATAGTACAATCAAAAGAGCTGGCATCCATCAATTTGGAAATTGAAAGTGTTTCCATGACAGCAGTTGCTTGGTGTAATTCTAGCAACATAAGACCTTGCCATCTTAACTCTTTGTTTATAGTGATTGACAGGATTATGAGAAACTTAAAGGAGTGCAGAGTGGTACATAAGGAGTGGTCGGAAAATTCTTTCGTGGACACTTCAGTTCGACAAGGTGTTAGAAGAAATGAGGATTTTTTGGCTTGGATTAATGAGTAACAATTCTGAGGGGAGATTCGAAAGGGTGAGTTATGATGTAGTAAGGGAGAAGGTTTTTACTAATGTTTTTGTTTCTTTATGCATATAAATGTGAATTTTTTTTCCATGTGGTAGTTTTCTGATTATTGCCAAGTTCTATTTTGGGGAAACAAGGGTTCTTGTATGTTCTATACAAGATGGGTAGCAAACTCTTTAGGTTTCATTTTGAATATTTGCAATTTGGGGATGGATGGGTTACTATTTTGGGTAAAAATCAATAGGTATTTTAATATTTATACTTGGCCATCTCATAGATGCATAGGTTTTCATTAGGGACATAAGGTCGTTTTTTCGACTACATGTATAGCAAATGCTTTGTGTTGCTATTTTCTTCATTCTTGTGTTTTTTTTCTTTCTTTGGTTAGACAGGGTTTGATCAACAACATTTCAGTCAGATTATCGTTTACAGAATTAATCCAGCAGTTTTGACAATAACAGGTTCGAAATATGGTCGGATTACAGAATACAGTCAATTTCTTGGTATCGGTGTTATAATTGAATGTGTTGGTAATGCTTTATTTCAGTCTTCTTTATGACCAAGCGTATTTTTAGGGGAGAATGGGAATCTTGCATGTTTCGCAAGAAAGATAGTTTCATCATAGGCATCTTTCATCATTGAAACTGTTTTGGGGAAGGTTGGTTCTAAGCATGTTTTATGCTTGAAGGGTAGAATCCTAGTAGGTTTTATTCCATCTTGGTCTTTGTCACATTTGTGTTTTGTTAAGGAATCTGGGGCATCAAGTCTGCTTTTGGCTTGAAGGGTAGAATATGTTTTAGGCGTATTTTGTTTTAAGTGCAGTGTTTTCTTCTAGAACTGTTTCTCTTGATAACACAGGATAAATAATATCAACAGATTGGTGTTACTACAACTTCTTACAGTTCTGGTTTCATGTAGCAAATGGCGTAATCAAAACCTGGAGATAAGGGTTGGTACGGATAAGAAAGAATAGGGTTCATTTTGGTTGTAATGCTAACACATGATAGTGTTTTTGTATAGCTATCTTTTAGCAAGTTTGATTGTGGCTCATGCATCAGTATGTGATGCAGTATTACTATTGAAAAATCACAATTACAGTGGTTGTTTTAATTTGTAACACAGGGTTCAATCAGGGTGTCGAGCAAAACAGTGCTTGAAGGGTAGTCTCTTTAGGATAATTACCGGCGTTAATTTCATTGCATTTCGAGGGTTTAATTGGGTTCAGGTATAATGCTTGAAGGGTAGTTTTTTTTTAGGTGCGTTTGGGCATCGATGTACTGCTTTGATTCATAAATAAATACATTGCTGTTCAAAAAAAAAAATAGATATAAAAAGATAATAAAATGTAGTAATAACATTTTTATTAAAAAGAATAGGAAATTAAGTAATTTGATAACTAATATATATAAATTTAATAAAATGCAGTAATATTACTTTCATTAAAAAGAGTAAGAAATTAAGTAATTTGATAATTAACAGTTGGAAAGACGATAAAATGTAGTAATATTGTTTTTATTATTAAAAAGAGTTTAAATTTAAGTAATTTGAAATCCAATAAATTTAAGATAATAAAATAGAGTAATGTTTTTTTTAGTTACATGGAGAAGCAAATTGGGTAAGTTTATGACATATAAGGATAAATGTAGACATTTAATTGTACTAATCACTGTGTTACACATGTTACATGTATGTTACACGTTAATTATTTTGTTTTGTTAAATAATTTATGTTTAATAATAAAAAATCATGAAAACAATTATCACATTACCTATCCTAATTATCCTAATTTCTTTTTTAAGAGATGTAAGTAATTTTAACTGTCTGTAAGCCAAACATCTAACAATTATATAAAAAAATCTTTAGTAAAAGATAACATGATAAGAAAATATATTTTGTAGCAAGCTATTTGACATGCTTGTTGGATGGTAAAATGTCCATTTATTCAAAAAAATAAAATAAAAAATATAATTAATAAGGACCACAATTTTTATAAATTGATAAAATTATGTGAAAATGAAAGATTCTCCAAGATATTATAAAATCAGGTAATTTCACCTCTATACTTTAATATATATTTAATTTCATATATTTCATTACCTTAGGTCCATTGACAAATAAGACTAAATATATTTTAAAATAAAATCACTAGATTGATAATATTAATCAATCAACCAACAAAATAACCGATGCAAACCAAACCAAAACCAAAATAAATAGAGAAATTGACAAACACTTTATCTTAAAACATATTGTAATATTTTCCTATATGATTACACTACTATTTTGAAAATTTTAATTTATTTCTAAAGTATAAAGTTTTTAATCTAAACCGAACACTACTTTTGTAGGATAAAAGTAAAAACTATATTAAGCCATATTAAGTTTAACAATTTCAAATTTCCAAAAAATTAAAGAAATTTTTAGTAGAAGTAGATTTAAAATTATAGTAGGGTTATAAGCCGATCATGATAGATAATAAATACTTTAAAAATAATCCATCATTCATTAATTGACACTAATTTAAGAAAATTATAAGATTGGTAAAATAAAATAAAGAATAATTAATAATAAAATGATAGAAGTTCATAAATTTCTATGACTAAAATAAAATAAAATATTATTTTATTGTATTTAATTGTTAAAAAAATTATCTTAAATGTTTTAATAATTGTTTTTTCTTAAAAAATTCTATCATGATATTAAAATTTTCAATGATAAATTTTATTAATATTTATAATATAAAATTATAAATAAGAACGAATAATCTTCTCACTATTTATAGTAAAAAAAATTATACATTGAGTGTAAAGTTACATATTATATAAATAAACAAAATTTTCATTATGATTTAAAATAGATTAATATAATATTTTTTTTTTACTTTTTAAGGTTAATAATGAAAAATTATAACTTTAAAAATAAAACAATTCAATGTAAATTTTAACTGTTTTTTATTTATTATCAAATAAATCCATTTAACTAAATTCTACCAATAGAATTAGAATTCTTATTTATAAATTGGATAAATTTTATTAATAAAAATATTTAAAATGGCAAATTAGCAATATAAAAAATAACAATAAATATGTTCGTCAATTCAAAAAAATATTCATATTCGTGCTTATATATATATATATATATTATTATAGATTACAGATTTCAAATAACAAAAAATATATATGTAATTTTATAATACAATGGATAAATAGATAACAATAATTATTTTTATCCTTTCCTACTTGGGTAAGTTAAATTTGTTTTTTTTTTTTAAATAATATTTTTGTGCAATATATATACTCCATAGGCCACACATACATAAAGAATGATATTATTAATTTTAGTATTTGCTTATAATAAAAACTTATTTATAAGCTATAAAATTAATTTTAAGAATGTTTGGGTGATTTTTGGGCTATTATGGGTTAGTAGACGGCGGAGGCCGACGACTAGCGTCTGCCAAAATTTGGAAATTGAAGTGGTTGCCGGAAAATTTAAAGAAGCTTGGATGAAGAAGATGAATGTGGAAAGAGAAATAGTGATGTAGAGACAGAGTGAATGAGAAGAAAATGAGAAGAGAGAAAAAAGTTTAGGTATTTATTATAAGTGAAAAATAATAAAAAATATATTTTTAAATATAAAATATTATTTATAAATATATTTTCAGAAAATATAAAAAAATTATAATAAATATAATACGTAAATATTTTTATATTACTTTGATATTAAATATATATATATATTATATTTATACATATTATTTTGTAAATCATATTTTTTAAATATTATTTTCAATATAATTTTAAATATTATTTATTAAATTTGTTTATATATTCATTTTTTTAAAAATGAATTTATTATTTTAATTTTATAATTTATTATTTAATTTAATTTAATTTATTTAATTTTTTGTAATATAAATTAATAATAATATAAAAAAATATTATTAATTTAATTTAAGAGTAAAATTGTCATTTTATATCTATTCCTTACTTATTCTTTAACATTATTTTATCAACCAAACAATGTAATAGTATTTCTCCTTTATTCCATTCAACCAACCAACTATGTAATACTTATTCCCACTCTATTCCATTCCCTCTTTATTTATTCTATTCCAGCAAACCAAACGTGCTATAAGTGTTGATTGATAACTTCTTCATGCATGTTACCCTAATTGAGTAGATAAATTATATCTCTTTCTAATTTTAAGTGTTGATAGATAAGATAACTTATTCATGCATGTTAGCTTAATTGAGTAGATAAATGATATATGCGAAAAATTAAATAAAAATAATATCTTTACTCTATTGTCGCAACCTAAAAAATAACAAGTCTCATCGCGAGACTTTATATTCGTTAAGCATGACATTGAGGTAAACAGAGAAAAGTCGACTTAATTCCTTTTGAAAAATGAAGGTTTTGAAAATGACCTTAAAAAGGACATGGAGTCGCCACCAATCTTTTTTAGCTAGGTGCGATCGGCCACCTATTAAAACCGGTTTTATAAAATATTTTAAAATTAATTAAAACATTTTTAAAACCAATTTCAAGTCTGCGTTTTTAAACCAGAGAAAATCAAAGAAACGGTTCCGGGACTCGGTTACGTGCAGGGAAGGATTAGCACCCCACAACGCCCGTATAAAATGGTACCTTATTAATCGTGTGTTATCTCAAATCTCTGTAAAAGTTGATTTTAAATTTATTATTTCAAGTTAATTCTCAATTTTAAGAAAAATATTCCATTTTTAATTGAAAATGATTCGAAATTTATTAATTCAAAATTTTTCTATATTCCCCGACAAAATCAGCAAAATATAGAAATTTTTATTTATTTGGAAAATTTTCCGAATCATTCCCATTTTCTGAAAGAAAGATATTCCTTTATTAATGATAATTGATGATATCCTCTCCAGTAAACCCGGTAGAGAACTCATGAATTATTTTAACTAGGGAGTATCTTTATTTTATTGAAAATCATTATCTTTTTCAAAAACATTAAAAAAAAAATATGAATATGAGTGACATAGTAAAGATGGTATAACAAAGTCTATATAATATAATGCAACCTAAATGAATGATATAATTTAAATGGCATAGCATACTCTAAATGAAATGATATAACTCAAGTGACATGATATATTCTATATGAAATGGAATAATCTAAGTGACATAATATATTCTAAATGAAATGAAATATCCTAAGTGACATAATATATTCTAAATGAAATGAAACAACCTAAGTAATATAAGATATTCTAAATGAAATGAAATATCCTAAGTGACATGATATATTCTAAATGAAATGAAATAACCTAAGTAATATAAGATATTCTAAATGAAATGAAATATCCTAACTGACATAATATATTCTAAATGAAATAAAATGTCACATCCCAACTCCGGGAGTGTGACCGGCCAGAGACAAGTACATACCCTTGCCTCTGAAGCCTTAACCATTCATCTATCTAACAAAATTTCGACATGACCTCGCCCGATAAGGGGGGTTTACCGAACCTGCATAACATGCAACACAATAATAATAACACATGACATCCCGATTAGGACACCTTCAACTAGGGAGTAACTGAGATGCCCCACAGCAGAAGTACAAAGTGAACCATAATGTACATATATATATATATATACAATGCCAAAAATGTACTCAAAAAATCTCGGTCTCCGACCGGATAACTGCATGACACATAATACAACATACTTAGACAAAATAACATATGACATCCCTAGGTGACTGTGCACGGCTCCTCCATCAAGCTATGGATCATCTCGTCAAAACGGTATGTCATGCTCACCGGCTATCGGTCACGAGCAAGCTGGCGGGGCGGATGAGGGACTGGGTCGATCATTATCTGAAAAAGGAAAATAACTAAAGGGTGAGTCATAAGGACCTAGTGAGCAAACGCAGTAAAGTATATGAAAAAGACTCACAAATTATATTAACTAATATCACCTGGATGTTTCTATCCAACATCACAAATAACTATAAACATCTGGTTGGGTCCGTAGACTCCTACAAACTGGTAGGGCTCGAAAGCTCCTACAAAATCGGTAGGGCACGAAGGCTCTTACAAAACCGGTATGGCATGAAGGCTCTTACAAAATCCGTAGGGCACGAAGGCACCTACAAAACCGGTAGGGCACAATGGCAACCTACAAGTCCGATAGGGCACAATGTAGCCTACAAATCCGGTAGGGCACAATGGCAGCCTATAAATCCGATAGCTTAACATTACAATAAACATGCATCACGTAGCATTTAAATAAGCATACTAGCAAGGAACAATGTGGCGCCATATGGTCGACCACTCATACGACAATCCTGGATTATTACATAATCATCAATTGGAACAATGTGGCGCTATACGGTCGACCACTCATACGATAATCCCGGATTATTACATAATCATCACTTGTCCATTCCTTAGACCTTTTTCTCACGTCTTTACAAGAACTCGATATCATAAGGTAATTCTACGTCATACATTCATACAATCACAGTCAGCATGTTATAATATAATCTAACGATCCTACATCTATCGCTACACGATTACTCACAGTGCGCTAAGCGAAAGAAATTGGATCCTCGTGCTCCGGAGCTCTTCCAACCACAAACTCAGCTAATCCACACTCCTAGTACATAAAGAATAATTTCATAAATATTTTATGAATTTGAAAACATTTACAATATCCAAATTGTGGCTAATTCGCTACTATCCGAATATCTACAGCTTAGCTATATAAACTTTATAATTTTACACCTAGCTCGGGTGGAAATCTGGAGCAACGATCAACAGGAAAGTTGCTCCCCCGAGCCTAACAAAGCTAACGGTGGCCTCAGATGGTGGTGGAAGTGGCGGCTCAAGTGGTTGGCCAACATGGTGAATTCAGCCAAGCTTAGATTTCCGACTCCAAACCACTTTTTCACTCAACCAACCCCAAATAATAGATGTAGAGGTTGATTTAGGACTACCTATGGTGGTGGTTTAAAGTGGTGACTATGTTGGAAACCACCTAAGGAAAAATGGCCATAAAGAGAAACACATAGTTTCTCATGATTTATTGAAAAACTAACACCAAATAAGTAATCCTTACCTTTTAGATAGTAGAAATATGTGTTTTGTTGGCTTGGTGATGAGTAGAAATCAAGAGATCAAGCTTACAAGCTTTTGGTTATGGAGTTTTCTTCACTTTGGTTAGGTTTTCTCAAGGTTGAAGAAGAAACAACCCTTAAGGCTTATAAAAATGAAAGTCATGACTGGTCATGGGGTTTCTTGATAGATTTTTATGGCCATTTACCAAGCCAAATGACAAAAATACCCCTTTAGCCCATTTTTTGTCTTTTAGTGCATAAATAGGGCCCACATGAAAGTTTTACATTTGGAAGCTTGTTTTTCACTTGTCTCAGCACGGATATGTTTAAAATATCATTTTACACTAGTACGCAAATTTTTGTAATTTTTTTATATCCCGAACATGAAATCCGGGCCCCGGACCGTTTACGGGTCAACATTAAGACTTTTTCGATTTTAGCTCTGATTCTCATTTTGATTTCACTAACAGCTTTCTAACATCATTTTATGTCCATATGAATCCATTTATTTACTTAAAACCTTTTTCGGACCTTCCTGCGGGCAGTTCCGGATTTTCACTCCTTTAAGTTAACTAAAGGCGTATTCGTTTTCCACTTAACTTTTGAGAAAAAAAAATGTCAAATTTTCAATCTAACCATCATATTGTGATCCCCTATGATCCCAGAGTTTATTAGTACCATATACGAACCAAAAATAAAATTTTGGATAAAATGACCAAAATATCCCTAGTTCATATTTTACCGATTTTGTGTCGATTAGATTTTTCCAATAATCCTAATCAGTAATATATCACATTTTAGCACTACGTGAAGTTAAAATACCAAATTTTATGGGCTTTTCATTGTCTCGGTTGCGATTCTTGACTCGTGGTTACTTTAGGGCTAAATCTTTCAAATAGCCGATTAAATCCCTTACTCTAAAAATTATTAATATAACAATAAGACCAGATGGTAGTGTGCTTTGTCTACAAGAATACATAAACTTGATCCACCGTCTATGAATCATGTAAAGAGACCCGAGTCGATCTCTGTCTTACGAGGGTTTTACATAAAATAACCTAGGTAACATGACATATTCTAAATGAAATGATTTAAATGACATGGCAAATTTAAATGACATGGCATATTTTAAATGACATAATTTAGATGACATGGAATATAATCTAAGTGACATGAAATGACATGAAACATAAAATAATGCTATCATGAAGTATGCATGAAAATAAAAATAAAACTAATAATGCATGAACATAGTATATGCTAAATAATGTGACAAAAATAAATGACTAAATAAAAAGCAAAGGATAGCATAAAATATTCAAAACCATATAACAAACAACATAACACTATAAAATATAAATCAAAATAATAACAATACCATAGAAATTATCATAGCAAAAAATCATATATTATACAATATGCATGAATATGGAAAATGCAATGCATGAAAGTGTATTTTTTCCATTAAATAAGGAAATCTGTATATCTAAAAAGATATCCGGCTACCTTAGGGAAATATATCAAATTAAATTTTCTAAAATCAAAATACTTTGTGATTGGTTAAATTTTTTTTTTTTAAATCTTGGATGAAACCTAAACCCTAGCCGAATTCCCCTTTAAAATAGCTCTATTTTCTTAAGTTTGAAATCCCGGACTTGACCACCCTTGACCCGACCTTTATAAAATCATTTTTAAAAATTAAAATGGCCTAGAAACCACTATAAGATAGTAGCTAAAGTTCCTAATCAATCCCCTCTAAGTAACTTAGCCAAAACAGAAAATTAATTATCCCTCAAATTCAAATCTGACTCTACTATCTAGCTTCAAAGCGTGATTTTTTAACCTATTTTTAAAATTTCAAAAAAATCTAAAAAAGTACTGGAGACTCATAACATGTAAAACTACATGGGAAGAAATGGGCTTAATTTTATGATTAAATATAACTACCCAGAAAAATCCGGAAAGTCAGAACACTAGGTGAAAAACTATTTTGCCAAAACACATTTTTTTTAATAAAATCATTTAAAAATCAATGTAAAAAATATTAGAGACTCTCCTAAGGACCTACAAACAGTAGCTAAAACTTCTATAAAATTTGGAGAAAAATTGGCTAAGTAAAAAAAAAATTCACAAAGGTAGAATAATCAATTTGACAACTCTTTAATTTTCCACAAGTATGCTCAAGTGAGCATGACTTTGAGCCATTGATTGGACTAAGTCAAAAATCAAGTGGTATGACATGAGGTACATGAACATACAGCAAATCGAATGCATGAAATGCATGATTTAAAACCTAAATGACATGGAAAATGCATGGAATAAAGAATATGGCCTAGACCTAACATGAACTTGCATGGCAATAAATGCAACCTAGGTCTAAACATGCATGAAATGCATGGAAATGCTAATGAGACCTAAACCTAAAAAATGCATGGCAATAACACAAACACATAGCATGCTAAATCAAGATACACAAACTCATGGCATGGAAATGCAAACCTATCAACAAACAAGATGAAAATGCACATAGAAAGAACAAAATAGAAGGGGTAACCGAATGGTTGCATGGTCTAAATGGTGAAACCCTAGCATGGCATTTTCACAACACATGGCATACTAAATCAAGATACACAAACTCGTGGCATGGAAATGCAAACCTATCAACAAGCAAGATGAAAATGCACATAGAAGACACAAAATGGAAGGGGTAGCCGAATGGACACATGCATCAATGATGATATCCTAGCATGGCATTTTCACAAACACATGACATACTAAATGCAAGGCTAAAGAAGAAACATGCTAAAACATGCAAATATGAAGTAAAGGCATGAACACAACTAGACATTTTCACAAGCGCATAGTCTAGTAAAATGCAAATCATGAACAACTCAAACACGTTGAAAACAGAAAATTAAAAAATGGAAAACAAGGAAAGTAAACATGAATACAAGATGAAATAATAAAAAATAGAGGTAAGTAAGTAAAAAGATCAAAACAAACTCCATGTTTTTGTTATTTTTAGAAAAATATAGAACATCAAAACATGCTAGACCTCACAAACAACATGAAATACAAATCAAACACCAACCATGAAAAAAAAATGACCATTCGGCTCCCTCCAAGAAAGTAAAAAAAAAATTGCTTTTTTCAAAGTTTTTCAAGAACACACAAAAGAAGAACTTCAAGAGAAAGCTTAAAGAAACTTATTTCAAAATTAAAATCAATAGAAATTCACCAAAATATTAAATGAAAACATCAAATTAAGAATGAAAATGCAAAAAAAGTGCAAGAGAAAAGTGCTTTTAGCTATCTCTAAAAGTTATATTGCAAGCTTTTTTCTCTTCTTACTTTCTTTACTTTTCTAAACTTTCTATTTGCTTTCAACAATGGAGAGTATTCAGCCAAGCAAGAGTGTGAAAATGAAAGAGAGCCCTCCCTCCCTTAAGGTGGCCGAATGGCCTAGGAATAGTGTAGGAGGTTCTAGAATTTGTTTTAACCAATTTGATCATATGGTCTTTAATCCAAGATGCTTTCTATGTAGAATTCTCACCCTTAGACTGGAATAATCAGCTCCTAAATATGATGTCATGAATATGATGTCATAAATATGACATCATCCCTCTCCATCCATTGGTCCATGTGTCACAATTTCAAAGGCTTGATCAAGAAAAATGACTACCTTCCTCTTCACTCTTGGCCCTTTGATCTAAAATTTCAGCAACATCATTCTCCATTATGGGCTTGGCTGATTGCCCTTTTAAAATCCAGCCCAATCTCCAATTTTTTAAAGGCTTTCTTTAGTTTCTTCAGTGAAATGACCTTTTTGACCCCCAAACCAAATTAAATAGCAAACGGACTCCAAATCCAAATTTTCTTTCTTCAATACTTCCTAAATAATAAAAAACTGAATTCTGGAACTTCTCATAATTTTTGGAGCCCATTTGCTATTTTTTCGGATTTATTTTCGAAATTACCCCTTAATGCACCCGAACTTTTGCCATTTTGTAAATGAGCTCCAAATAAATATTTTTCTTCACCAATCTCTTCCAAATAATTTAAAATTGTGATCTAGAAGTTTTCATAATTTTTGGAGCTCATTTTCTATTTTTTTGGGATTTATCTACTTGAATTTCTATAGAGTGGGAACGGGATTTGCCATTTTGCAAACGAACTCCAAATCCAGATTTTATTTCGCCAATATCTTCCAAATAATTTAAGAATGAGATCTGAAAATTTTCAGAATTTTTGGAACTCATTTGCTATTTGTTCGGGATTTATCTTCTTGAATTTCAACATAGTGGGCCCGAGATTTTCCATTTTGCAAAGAAGCTCCGAATCCAAATTTTTCTTTGCCAATCTCTTCCAAATGATTTAAGAATTAGATATACAAATTTTCAGAATTTTTGGAGCTCATTTGCTATTTTTCCTGAATTTTCCAATTTTGCCCTTTTGCCTTCAAAGCCCGATTTTGCTCAAAACAAGTCCGATTTTCAGATTTTCTTTTTCTGGGCTTTTTTCTTATATTGAATTGGAGTTGGTTCGAATGCCCAATTTTTACGATCAAATTCTATTCCGATTTGATTTTTCCTTCTTTCACTATTTGAAAATTTCTCGTTTTTATGTTTTTCCTCTAATCGGCTCTTTTCTTAGAATTTCTTAAAACTGAGCCTTGAGCTATCCTTGTTTACTCACTCCTTATCAATTAGGGGCTTTAGTTTTACCCAATCGAGCCATTTCTGCAATTTTCTCTAATTTCACCAAAATCCACTAAAAACCCTAATTCTCGATTTTCTTTCGAATTGACTTTTCTTTCAGTTTTTCTTTCGAGTAGCTTATCCATTACCCATAGTCAGTTCTTATATTTTATTTGGAACCTTCAATTTTGACCAATTTGATCGTTTAAGCACTTTTCTCTAAATTTTCCAAACTAGGGTTTCCTTTATACTGAATCTTCGTAACCCAACTTCCAAACTCCATATCTTTCAATGTAGACCTCGAATTATCAAAATTATTTCACCATTTTTCAATTGAACTTTGAACCTTGATTTTGAAAGTGGGTTGACTATTTCAGTAGTTGACTTTTTCGAGGTTGACTTTTTCAAGATTGACTTTTTCTTTCTACTTTCTTAGACTATGTCTCGGAGTACCACCTACAGGATGAGAAAAGTCTTTTTGCATTCTGAAACATTACTTTAAGAAGAAAACATATCTGATTTAGTGGTCCGGAAAAAATTAGGTGTCTACATGTATATACAAAATTTAATCAATATATATAGTGAAAAGCTTATAATAATTTCTAATTAAAGCAAACTTTTCAATAAATCAGGTACTAGAACGTAGCACAACTAGCAAGAAAGTAATTTTATTGACTGATGGCTATCTAAATGTGTATATTTATATTGTAAATGCCAAGGGTTGATTAAAAGTTTCGCTTGATGAATACTTTTTTTTTCTTTCTATTTGTCTATGTTTTTTTTATTCAAATTTTAATTTTAATTTTAATTTCTTCTTTTCTTTTTGATTAATTTTTCTTGCAAAAACAAAAACCAAAAAATAAAAGCATTTACCAAACAAAACCACAAAATTTCACACTTAAGGTGCTGTCGTAGAAATTAGCTAGTGATCACGTGGATATTTTGATCATAATCATATTCTTTAGAGTAAAATTCATTTATAGTACATCACTTTTTATTAAAGTTTCATTTTCATTCACAACCTTACAAAATTGTTTATCATCCAGTAACATTTAAAAGATTTCACCATCCACCCTTCCGTTAGTCAAAGGTAAAAAGTTTTAATTACAATGTTCACATAAGCGTCACTTGTCAATTCACATAACTTGATATACACGTAACATGATCGATCGAAATGTGGATAATAGTTGTCGCAACCTAAAAAATAACAAGTCTCATCGCAAGACTTTATTATTCGTTAAGCGTGACATTAAAAAAAATCGAGGAAAAATCGACTTAATTCCTCTAAAAAAATGAAGGTTTTGAAAATGACCTTGAAAAAGAGATGGAGTCGCCACCAATCTTTTTTAGCTAGGTGTAATTGGCCACCTATTAAAACCGATTTTATAAAATATTTTAAAAATTAATTAAAACATTTTTAAAACTAATTTCAAGTCCGCGTTTTAAACCAGAGAAATCAAAGAAATGGGTTCGGCACTCAGTTACGTGCGGGGAAGGATTAGCACCCCCACAACGCCCGTTTAAAATGGTACCTTATTAATCATGTGTTATCTGAAGTCTTAGTAAAAATTTGGATTTAAATTTAGCATTTCAAGTTAATTCCCAATTCAAAGAAAAATAATTCCATTTTTAATTGAAAATGATCCGGAATTTATAAATTCAAAATTTTTCTATATTCCCCAACAAACGTGGCAAAATATAGAAATTTTTATTATTTTTGGAAAACTTTCCGAATCATTCTCATTTTGAAGAAGATATTCCGTTATTAATGATAATTGATGATAACCTCCCCAGCAAACCCTGCAGAGAACTCATGAATTATTTTAACTCGGGAATATCTTTATTTTATTGAAAATCATTACCTTTTTTGAAAACATTTAAAAGAAATGAATATGTATATGCATGACATAAATAAAATGACATAGCAAATTCTAAATAATATAATGCAACCTAAATGATATGATATAATTTAAATGCCTTAGCATATTCTAAATGAAATGAAATATCCTAAGTTATATAATATATTCTATATGAAATGAAATGTCCTAAATCATATGATATATTCTAAATGAAATAAAATATTCTAAATGGCATATTATATCCTAAGTGAAATGAAATAACCTAGATAACATAATATGCTACATGAAATGAAATATCCTAGGTAACATAACATATTCTATATGAAATGAAATAATTTAAATGACATGGCAAATATGAATGATATAGCTTATAATTTAAATGACATGGAACATAAAATAATGCTATCATATAATATGCATGAAAATAAAAATGAAAATAAGAATGCATGAACATAGTATATACTAAATAATATGACAAAAAATAACTAAATAAAAAACATTGGATATCATGAAATATTCAAAACCATATAATAAACAACATAACATATAAATCAAAATACTAACAATACCATAGGAATTATCATAGCAAAAATCATATATTATATAAAATGCATGAATATAGAAAATGCAATGCATGAAAATGTATTTTTTTCCTTTAATTACGTAAATTCGTATATCTAAAAAGATATCCGACTACCTTAGGAAAATATGTCAAATTAAATATTCTAAAACCAAAATACTTTGTGATTGTTTGAAAACAATTTCCAAAAGCTTAGATTAAAAATAAAAACTGGGCTAAACCTTTTTTAAATGGCTCTAATTTCCTAAGTTTAAATCCCGTACTTGACCACCCTTAACCCGAGACTTAAAAAATAATTTTTAGAGTTTAAAAAGGCTTAGAAACTACCCCAAGTCAGTAGCTAAGCTTCCTAATCATCTTCCTCTAAGTAACTTAACCAAAACAGAAAAATGATTTTTCTTTAAATTCAATTCTGACTCCACTGTCCAGTTTTAAGCCACGATTTTTTACCTTATTTTAAAAAATTCAAAAAAATATAAAAAAAATATTTGAGACTCAGGACATGTAAAACTATAAGGGGAAAATCAGCTTAATTTTATGATTAAAGATGAATGCCCAGAAAAATCTGGAAAGTACGAGTACTGGGTGAAAAAAACTGTTTTGCCAAAATACATTTTTGCTTTTGATAAAATCATTTAAAAATCAAAGTAAAAATATTTAAGACTCATAAAATGACTCAAAAACAGTAGCTAGGACTTTTTAAAAGTTAGATAAAAATTGTCCAAGTAAAAAAAATCACAAAGGTAGAATAATCAATTTGACAAACCTTAATTTTCCACAAGTGTGCTCAAGAGAGCATGACTTTGAACAATTAATTGGCCTAAGTCATTAGTCAAGTGGCAATGACATAGAATGCATGAAAAATACAGCAAATGTGATGCATGAAATGCATGGTTTTAAACCTAAATGTCATGAAAAAATGCATGGCATCAATATAGTGACCTAGACCTAAATGAACTTGCATGGAATTTAATGCAACCTAAGTCTAAAATGCATGGACATGCATGGCAAAATAAACCAAACCTAACAACTAAAATATGCATGGAAATAACACAAACACAAGGCATGCTTAAACTAGAAACTCAACCAAATATCATGCAAATGCAAACCTATCATCTAACATAACAAAAATGCAAACACAAGGCAAAATAATGAGGTAGCCGAATGACCTCAAGCTCCAAGCAAACATGGCATTTTCACAAACACTTGGTATACTTAAACTAAATACTCAATCAAATGTCATGCAAATACAAACCTATCAACTAATATAGCAAAAATGCACACACAATGCTAGCTACATGAAGTGGCCGAATGGCCTAAGGTTCCAACAAGCATGGCATTTTCACAAACACTTGATATACTAACATGCTCAACTAAAACATGAATCATGCAAACACAAAGTAGAGATATTAAAACTAACAAGCATTTTCACAAACACTTGATATACTAACATGCTCAAATAAAACATAACACTCAAATCATGAAAACACAAAGTAGAGGTATTAAAACTAACATGCATTTTCACAAACACTTGATATACTAAATATAAAACATCAACAAAATTAAACATTATGAAAACAGAAAATTGAAAATGCAAGAATATGATAATAAACTCATAAATGGCAACAAACAAGCATCCAAATTAAAGCAAACTTCAAGTATATGTAGTAGATGAAGATTTAAAGCATCAAGACTAAAAAGATAACCAAAATAACATGATAAATCAAGGCAAAATAGCAGCTATATAAAAAAAAATATGGGCTATTCTGCCATGGTAAAAAAACAAAAAGAAAAAAAAATGTAAGAACTTGTTTAAGAAAATATTGAAGAAAGAACTTAAAAAGAACATAAAAAAACATTTATTTAAAAAGAAAACTCACCAAATAATAATTAAAAACAGGAAATACAAGAATGAAAAATCAAGAAAGTGCAAGAGTTTGTGCTAAAAGCAACCTCAAGAAGCTATCTTTCAAGCTTTTTTTCTTCAAACTTTCCTTTCTTTTCTAAACTTTTCTTTTTTGCTTTCAACCAAGGAGAGAAAACTAAGCAAAAACCAAGAAGAAATCTGAAAATGAAGTGCTGAAAAAAAAATCAGAATCCCCCCCATAGTGCTGGTAGAATTTTACCTCCCTCCTCTCTAGGATGTTGTCATTTTTACTCCAACCAATTTCCATCCAAGGGCTAGTGATTCAAGGTCAAAAATCATGAAATTATCACCCTTAGATTAGGCCATCAGCTGTCCATAATTATAGCTGTTCAAGAATAATGTTGACACTCTCCCTCTTCATGCATTGGCCCATGTAGCTTATTTGCAATGGCTTGATCAAAAAATTTACTAACTCTTAGTTCTTGGACTTTTGATTGAAAAATCAGAAGCTTGTTCCCTCTTTTGGGCCTTGGCTGGCCAGCACTCCCTTTTCCAGCCCAAGTATGATTTTTTTGAAAGGCAAGAAAAGCCCTTTTCGGTTGCTTGGGTAAAATGATCGTTTTGCCCCCGGATGCAAATAAATGGCAAACGGACTCCAAATTCAAATTTTATTTTTTTAATAATTTCAAAATAATAAAATATTGAATTCTGGAAGTTTTCAAACTTCGAGTCCGTTTGCTATTTATTCAGATTTTTTCTTCCAAATATGACCTTTTATGCCCCCACATTTTACCATTTTTTAAACGAGGTCCAAATCAAGATTTTTATTCACCAATCTCTTCCAAATAATTTAAAAGTGTGATCTGAAAGTTTTCATAATTTTTGGAACTCATTTGGTATTTTTTCGGGATTTATCTGCTTGAATTACTATATAGGAGGCCTGGGATTTGGCCATTTTGCAAATAAACTCCGAATCAAGATTTTCTTTCGCCAATATCTTCCAAATAATTTAAAAATGAGATTTATCATTTAATAATGCAAATTTTTAGAATTTTTGGAGTCCATTTACTATTTTCCCGGGATTTATCATTTTGACTATTTTCTTTCGCCAATAATAGACCCGGGATTTGACTATTTTGCAAACGAACTCCGAATCAAGATTTTATTTTGCTAATCTCTTTAAAACAATTTTAAAATGAGATTTACAAATTTTCAGAATTTTTGGAATCCATTTGCTATTTTCTCGGGATTTATCTTTTTGAATTACTACATAGGAGACCTAGGATTTGGCCATTTTGTAAACGAACTCCGAATCAAGATTTTATTTCGCCAATCTCTTTCAAATAATTTAAAATTGATATTTGCAAATTTTCAGAAGATTTGGAGTTCATTTGCTATTTTTCCGGGATTTATCTTCTTGAATTACAACATTAGAGACCCGGGATTTGGCCATTTTGCAAACAAACTCCGAATCAAGATTTTCTTTTGCCAATCTCTTTAAAATAATTTAAAAATGAGATTTGCAAATTTTTAAAAGATTTGGAGTTCATTTGCTATTTTTTCGGGATTTATCTTCTTGAATTACTACAAAAGAGACCCGGGATTTGGCCATTTTGCAAACGAACTCCGAATCAAGATTTTCTTTCGCCAATCTCTTCCAAATGATTTAAGAATGATATTTGCAAATTTTCAGAATTTTTGGAGTCTATTTGCTATTTTTCCCAAATTTTCTAATTTTTCCCTTTTGCCTCCAAAACTCGGTTTTGATCAAAACAAGTCCGATTTTTAAATTTTCTTCAAACTGAGCCTTGGGATATCCCTTTTTAATCATTCCTCATCCATTGGGGGCTTTAGTCTTACCAAGTCGGGCCAATTCTGTAATTCTTCCCGATTTCACTGAAATCCACCAAAAACCCTAATTCTCGGTTTTCTCCTGGATTAACTTTTCTTTCAGTTTTTCTTTCAAATGGCTTCTCCATTACACGTATTCAGTGCTTATCTTTCATTTGGAACCTTCAATTTCGACCAATTCAATCGTTTAAGCACTTTTCCCCAAATTTCCCGGATTAGGGCTTCTTTTCTACTGAATCTCCATAACCCAACTTCCGAACTCCATATCTTTCGATGTAGACCTCGGATTATCAAAATTATTTCTCCAATTTTCAATTGAACTTCAAATCATGATTGTGAAAGTGGGTTGACTTTTTTAGTAGTCTTTTTGAGTTTGACTTTTTTGAGGTTGACTTTTTTCGAGTTTGACTTTTTTTGAATTTGACTTTTTATGCTCGCCCTCTTAAACTGAGTCTCGGGGTACCACTTACAGGATGAAAAAAGTCTTTTTACATTATGAAATATCAATTTAGGAAGAAAACATACCTGTTTTAGTGGTCCGAACAAAATTAGGTGTCTACAATAGTAAGAAAGAAAAAATTCTATCAAACTCACTTGGGTAAATTAAATTATGTTTTTTTTTTCTTTTTTTAAATAATATTTTTGTGCAGTATATATACTCCACAGTCCACACATATATAAAGAATGATATTATTAATTTTAGTATTTGCTTATAGTACAAATTTATTTATAAGCTATAAAATTCTGCATAATAAATTCAAGTAGCAAGTCAAATCCATCGCTCTTGTAAAATCTAAAATGTGAGAATAATTTTATATACGAATAAAAACTTAAACTCATTATTATCAACCATATATTGCATGATGAGATAGGCTAATAAAGGCCTTTTTATTATTGTTTCGATAAAATTACACAAATAGCCAGCCATGTATATATACATGTATATATACATGGGTGGCAATGACATAATTTTGAAGGCCTTAATTTGAGGATACTCCCTCTAAAATTTTACATATAACAAAAACAAAGTAATTAAGACACTCTTCTTTCTCTAGTGGCTATCAAATTTATTGTAGTAGTAGTAGTGCACCCAGACAGCACATATTTTTTATTTATATTTTATTTTTGACAGCCTCACCAGCACAGTTTGATCAGCAAGCAAAACCCAGTACTATCTATTCCTCTGACCGGGATGTTGGCTTATGTCTACTTTTATTTATCTTAAACAACCGAAGGTTCAATTTTTAAAAAACGACGCCCGAAAGTCTTAAAAAAAGGTATCCGAAGATCTTGAAAAATGGTGCTCAAAGGTATTAAGAAAAAATGATAACCCGAAGGTTTTAAAAAGGGTGTCCGAAAGTATTAAAAAAAGTTATTTTTGAACTTAAAAACATTTTCGGGAAAACAAAGAGTGGTTAGGAAACTTGAGTCTGTAATCACGTAATCCGACCTAAAAGAGTTTGATATGCCTAGGTATATCATGAGAATAAAAATGGACTTGGTTACGGACTATTACTTAATCCGAACCAAGAATTCCCGAGGGAATTTTGAAAAAAACAAATGTTTTTGGGTGACAACAGAGCGAAGAGGAAAATTTGGCCTGTAATATTATTATCTAACACAAAAATGAATTTAATATATCCGGTATATCATAAGAACACAAAAGAATCTTGGTTACAGACCATTGCTTAATCCGAACCAAGAATTACCGGGAGCATTTTTGAAAAAACTGTTTTCGGGTGACAACAGCGCTAAGTGGAAAATTTAGCCCGTAATCACATTATCCAACTCAAGAGTAAGTTTAATATATCCGATACAACATAAGAACACAAAATAATCTTGGTTACGGGCTATTGCTTAATCCAAACCCAGAATTACCAGGAGCGTTTTTGGAAAAATTATTTTTTGGTAACAAAGTAGTTGGCTCAAAGTTTGCCTCATGGATTGTTAATCCGACTCCACCATCATCTAAAATCGAAATGGTCAAAGATCTTCAAGCTCATAACCATCTTTGTTTTCAAGAAACGATAACATAGACATCAAGCATGCACCACAATAGACCATAGCCAAAGCAAGCAACATTAGGCATATAAGAGGAAAGTCATTAAACACCAAATATGCACCATAATGTACCATATTTAAAGGCAAGCAACATTAGGCATATGAGAGAAAAAACATCAAACACCAATTATGCACCATAATATGCTATATCCAAAGCAAGTAAAACTAGACATATGAGAAGAAAATCATCAAATACCAAATATGCACCAGAATATATCATATATAAAATAAACAACATTAGACATAACAAAATGAAAAAATAAAAATACCTCCTGAGACTCCTGAATTGCTCCTTTTTAGAAAAATGCCTTTTGTTTTGGTGCTCCCCTCTAAAAAATCCCCCCGGCATGCTTCCTTTTAAAACCCAAAAAAAAAATCCTTAAAAACTTCTAAAAAATAAAACAAAACTCTCACGCCGTCACATCACACTCCTTTTTCTTTCTTTCTTTTTCAATTTTGTTAAACCCCTTGTAGCTTCCCCTTATTTTTTTCTTTTTAACTTCTCCCCCCGGTAGACCCTTAAGCTTTCCTTTTTTTTTTTTTTTTTTTTTTTTTTACTTTTTTTAAAACCTAGATGTGGACCTTTCATGGTCCAAGGGTCCTCATTTATCCCCATAAATACCCTTTAAAATATCTTTTTTAATTTTATTTTTTATGAATCCATAGATTTAAGGATTAAATGGTCTAGATTAAAATAAAGAAAAAAATGACGGGTAATGTTTAAGTTACCCTTCCATCTTTCATCTTTTCAAGTCTTTTATTATTATTATTATTATTATTATTATCCATTTTTTCAAATATCTTTAACTAAGATTTTTATTTTAAAAATTTAAAAGGGATCAATTTCAAAGCTCAAGATTAAACTTTTTCACCTCGGGTTTAAATTGAATTTGAAAATTGATAATTTTATGAAATTCATGTCTAACACTAAAGTCCTTTTTTCAAGTTGTATTTAGGTTAACAAATCAATATAATTGGTGATCAAGCAATTAAAAGCATTAAGCACCAGAGTGAATAAACAACGTCAAGTATCATTAAATCAAGAAAGAAAGTAAAATAATTCAAACTACATGTTGAGTTCCATTGTAATTCTAGAAAAATAAATTTAGTTCATGCTAATTAATAAAAATATAAAACAAAAAAGTTTTACCATCATAAATATTACAAGAAAGATAACAAAGATTAAGGGAAAGAGAAAACTAAGGTTTGTCAGATCTTCAGTCTTCAATCCTCCAAAATAACTCTTGGCTCCTTGCAACTTTTTGGTGGTTGCTCTTCTCCTAAGAAAACTAGGTTATTTACAAGCTAAGAAGGTAAAAGCTAAGAAGAAGTTTTTTATAAAGTCTTAAAGGGTTCCTATTTATAAAACTCTGAAAGCCTAAAGAAGGAAAACTTTGTGGCCATGTAACAGCTTCTAGCTTGACTTTCCATATATGAACTCATTCTTTCCTTCTTGCTTTAAGACTCTACAAAAATACAAAAGATATTAAATTAATAACTATATTAATCATAAAATAAATAAATAAAAATAATGTAAAAACAACTAAAAATAATTAATTAATAGTTTAAACGACAAGGGCTTAGCTAATTTAAATATATAAAATATGGTAAAATAACTCTATTTCATAGAGTTATCATATTGTAAATAGATCTTCCCATGGATTGAGCCAGTCCGACTAGCGTTATGAATTCTCTGTCCAATGCCTAACCAGATTCGGCCTGTCAAGCCTAAAAAGATAAAAAATACAAAATACAAAATAAGTAAAATATTACTATTCTAATATTTTAGATCTTTTTCAAATTAAAATTAAATAAAAACAATTTTTTTAATTAAATAATATCTTGAGCCAGGTTTGAACTTTAAAATCCTTGTGCACTCGGACTGAGCCCATCGATCCAGGCGAAGAGCTCGGTCCTGGGATAGATCTAGTTGTAAGATATTACATATTATCTTAAGTTTAAGTGGAAGATAATAAAAACAATTGTAAAAGATAACATTGATAAAAAAGGTTTTATTTTATAAAAATAATATTATTTTTAATTACATAGAGAAGCAAATCGGGTAAGTTTGTGACATATAAGGATAAATGTAAACATTTAATTGTATTATTGATTTGAAATAACAAAAAATGTAATTTTATAATACAATGGATAAATAGATAACAGTAGTAGATTTTGTCCTTTTTTTTTTCTAGTTTTAAGTGTTGACATTTTTGGTACATTACCCTAATTGAGTAGATAATCTCTTTCTAATTTTAAGTGTTGATTGATAAGATAACTTATTCATGCATGTTAGCTTAATTGAGTATATAAATGATATATATGTGAAAAAATAATTGAAAATAATATCCTTATTCTGAATACAAAATTTAATCAATATATATAGTGAAAAGTTTATAATAATTTTTAATTAAAGCAAACATTTCAATAAATCAGGTACTAGAATGTAGCATAACTAGCAACAAAGCAATTTTCTTGACTGATGGCTATCTGAACGTGTATATTTACATTGTAAATGCCAAGGGTTGATTAAAAGTTTCAATCGTTTGATGAATACTTTACTTCTTTTTTTTTCCTATTTGTCTATGCTTTTTTATTCAAATTTTAATTTTTTTTTTCGATTCATTTTTCTTGCAAAAAAAAAAAAAAAAAAAAAAACCACAACTTGCAAAAAAAAAATAATAATAAAAACATTTACTAAACGAAACCACAAAATTTCACACTTAAGGTGCTGTCGTAGAAATTAGCTAGTGATCACGTGGATGTTTTGATCGTAGAAAATAGAGTAAAATTCATTTAGAGTTCATTACTTTTTACTAAAGTTTAATTTTCATCCACAATCTTAAAAAATTATGTTTATCATCTACAATATATTTAAAAAGATTTCACCATCCATCCTTCCGTTAGTCAAAGATAAAAAATTTAAGTACAATGTTCACGTAAGCATCGTTTGTCAATTCACATAACTTGATATACACGTAACATGATCCATTGAAATGTGGATAATAGTAAGAAAGAAAAAATTCAATCAAGCAAGCTCATCACTTAGGTAAGTTATTAAATCATGTTTTTTTTTTTTTTTTAAATAGTATTTTTGTGCAATATATATACTCCACAGTCCACACAAAGAATGATATTATTAACTTTAGTATTTGCTTACAATTAAAATTCATTTATAAGCTATAAAATTATGCATAATATAAATTAAAATAGCATGTCAAATCCATCGCTCTTGTAAAATCTAAAATATGAGAATAATTTTAAATAAGAATAAAAACTTAAACTCATTATTGTCAACCATATATTGCATGACCAGATAAGCTAATAAAGGCCTTTTTATTATTTTTTCCATAATATTACAGAAACAGCCAACCATGTGCAATGACATAATTTTGAAGGCCTTTAATTTGAGGATACTCCCTCTGAAATTTTACATATAACAAACACAAAGTAATTAAGACACTCTTCTTCTCTATTGGCTATCAAATTTATTGTAGTAGTAGTAGTGCTAGCCAGACAGTACTTTATTTTTATTTATTTTTTGACAGCGTCACCACCATAGTTTGATCAGCAAGCAAAACCCAGTACTATCTATGCCTCTGACCGGGATGTTGGCTTAAGCCTACTTTTATTTATCTTAAACAACCGAAGGTTCAATTTTTGCCTTCATTGTTGGACAACGGTACTGTGCATCAATTTCAATTTCGGAAGTGTATCCAAACATAGTAGTTGAAAATTTTGGTCTCCCTCTTGCTTCAAGATCGGTTTTGATTTGCTCCCAATGAATAGCTGCTGATTGTTTGAGGATAGCAGTATAGACCTGCATGCATGCAGTTGATAGATTAATTGATTATATATACATTTCAATAGTGTGAGTGAGTTGGTTAAGAATTGAATGCAATACCTTGTTGTCTACAACACCTACATGGTTGCTCCAGGCAACAATCCACTTAATCCCATCAGCCCTTTTGTACGCAAGAGCAACAACTGAACCTAGAGTTTCATCTTCTCCAGCGTATGCATTGTGCGAAAACTCACCCACATCTTCATTATCGATTATATCTGGGAAATCCGCAGTTTGAGACCCTTGCCAAATCTTCCTGCCAAGCAGGGACATAGTTTCCTTGGAAGAGTTCCGAATCTTGCCCACTGTGTATTTTGGAGAAACGGCAGCCATGGTAGCTTTGCTTTGCTTTGCTTTGTGTTTTGGTTTGGTTTGTGTTGTGTTGTGTTGTGCTTCGAACGTTGCAGTATACACCTACTTATATACTAGTTTACAGCATGCATTGCCCATAAGATGACAACAAGCCGGTAGGTACAACATTTTCTTTATTATTAGTTTTGTGTTTAGGAAAATGCATGGCAAACCCATGCACATGCAAAATTATGTCCATGGAATTAGTTGTGTACAAATTATTTTATTCATATATATAATCAAAGAACAAATTACATTAATATATATATATATATATTTGCTTAACTTCACATGCGGTGTCAGAATCTTCACTTCTATGTTCTAAGTAATCAAACTTCAAATTCTATTAATATATATATTTTATTGCTTAACTTCACATGCCGCGGTGTTAGAATCTTCACTTCTAACTAATCAAAGTACAAATTATATTTTTTTTTTCTCAATCAGAATGGAATTTTATTGAAAAGAAGTCAGAAGGCCATAGAGCATCCATAAAACACATTACAAGTCAGATGGAAGACCAAAATATACAAATTCAAACAAACAGCATTTCCTAAAACTGGATCACCACGAAGCCATCAGTAAATTGGCTCTGTCCGCTCCTGCTTTTGCTAATGAATCTGCCAATTCGTTGACTTCTCGGAAAATATTAACTTCACATGATCTACCATGCATTTTTCTAAATACAAATATGAAAATGTTTTACCTACCGACTTGTTGTCATCTTATGGCTAGTGAAAATATATTCTGGCACTCAATATACATATATATATATATATATATGAGGAGAGATCCACTTATACTAATGTAAAACTAAATTAGTTTTTCACACTTCCATAATTTTTTATACGATTTATTTTTGTTTAATCCGACCGTAGTATATCATGTTCTATTCACATAGATCATGCACGTCGCGTTTTGAATAAATTAAAAATGTCTAACTATTTGTTCGATACAAAAAATTTTCAATCGTTAATATATATTGAAAAAGATAATATTTTTGATCAATATGATAGAGATATCGGATCGATTCGAAATTTTACGTGCATGACGAGTATAATTATATTGTTAAATCCGACGGTCGATCTGTTAAAATATAAATCGTATAAAAAGTTATGGAAGTATGTAAAACTAATTTAGTTTTACACTAATGTAAGTGGATCCTTCCTCTCTCTTTCTCTCTCTCTCTCTCTCTCTCTCTCTCTCTCTATATATATATATATATATATATATATATATATATATATATATATATATATATATATGAAATTATATTTAATGCACTGACAGTGTATAAATTGTACACTGTTAGTGAATCACATGATACCAATTCATTAAAAGTCTTTAAAAATAAATACAGATAACTTTATTTTCAATGAGGTGACATCGTTTGAAGGACAAAATCTATTAGCTTGAAGGACAAAATCATATATCGTTATATGTTTCGTTAAACTTTTATATATCAATAAGCTTGTTTATCATATGGAGTGTGTAGACACCTAATTTTGTCCGAATCACTAAAACAAGTATGTTTTCTTCCTAAATTGATATTTCAAAATGCAAAAAGACTTTTCTTATCTTGCAGGTGGCACTTCGTGATTTAGTTTAAGAAAGCAGACATAGAAAGTAAAATTTGCAAAAGTCAACCGCGAAAAGTCAACTACTAAAAAAGTCAACCCACTTTCAAAATCAAGATTTGAAGTTCAATTGAACGATGGTGAAATTTTTTTGATAATCCGAGGTCTACATTGAAAGATATGGAGTTCGGAAGTTGGGTTACGGAATTTCAGTAGAAAAGAAACCCTAGTTCAGGAAATTTGGGGAAAAAGTGCTTGAACGATCAAATTGGTCGGAATTGAAGGTTCCAAATCAAAGATAAGCACTGAATACGGGTAATGGAGAGGCTACTTGGAAGAAAAACTGAAGGAAAAGTCAATTCAAAAGAAAACCGAGAATTAGGGTTTTTGGTGGATTTTGGTGAAATTTGGGAAATTGCAGCAATGGCCCGATTCGGTAAAACTAAAGCCCCTAATGGATGAGGAATGGTGAAACAAGGATAGCCCAAGGCTCAGTTTGAAGTAATTCCGAGAAAAGAGTCGATTGGAGGAAAAACGGAAAAACGAGGAAATTCCCGATATTGAAAAGAGGAAAAATCAAAACGAAAGGGAATTTGATCGTAAAAATTGGGCATTTTCAGACGAACTCCAATTCAATATATGAAAAAAGCCCAGAAAAAGAAAATCTAAAAATCAGACTTGTTTTGGGCAAAACTGGGTTTTAGAGGCAAAAAGGCAAAATTGAAAATTTTGAAAATAATGGAAAATGAGCTCCAAAAATTACCAAAATTTGCAGATCTCATTCTTAAATCATTTTAGAGAGATTGGCAAAAGAAAATATGGATTCGGAGTTCGTTTGCAAAAGTGGCCAAATCCCGGGCCCACTATGTAGAAATTCAAAAGGAAAAATCCCGAAAAAATAGCAAATGAGTTCCAAAATTTTTGAAAATTTGCAGATCTCATTCTTAAATTACTTGGAAGAGATTGGCGAAAGAAAATCTAGATTTGGAGTTCGTTTGCAAAATGGCCAAATCCCGGGTCCACTATGTAGAAATTCAAGCAGATAAATCCCGAAAAACTAGCAAATGAGCTCCAAAAATTATGAAAACTTCCAGATCACACTTTTAAATTATTTGGAAGAGAATGGTGAAGAAAAATCTGGATTCGGAGCTTGTTTAAAAATGGTGAAAGTTCGAGTGCACAAAAGGGCAATTTTGGAAGAAAAACTCCAAAACAATAGCAAATGGGCTCGAAAATTTTTGAAAGCTTCCAGAATTCAATTTTTTTATTATTTTGGAAGTGCAAAAAAAAAAAATTTATTTTTGAGTTCGTTTGCTATTTATTTAGGTTTGGCGGTCAAAAAGGTCATTTTACCGAAAAAATCGAAAGGGCCAATTTGTAATTAAGAAAAATATGAAATATGAAAGATTTGCTGAGATAATTCCTCCCTTGGTCAGCCAGCATAGAGGAGAAGAAGGAAGCTTGATCAATTTAATTCCTTAGTCACTATCAAGCTCAAAATGCTTCCACTAGTACCTTGGAAATAGTCCCCCCTGCATCCAATGGCTTAGATGCCTTGTAGAAAAGTTGAATGCACCATTCAATGGCCAAGGTTAATTGCCAAGATGACATTTTTATTTGTCATGAAAGAATCCTCATCCAATGGCGAAGAATGGAAGAAGAAAGATGAGCACAACTCACCCAAGGGTTGGCATTCATTCGGCCAAGCAAGGAAGTACATGGGATTGGTCCTTTTCATCCAATGGCTTAGGCCATTTACAAGGGCTGAGTACACATTTTAAGGTCTAGGATTAAATGCCAAGATGACATTTTTATGTTGTCATGAAAGAATCCTCATCCAATGGCCAAGAAAGAAAGAAGAAAGATGAGCACAACTCATCCAAGGGTAGAGGTTCATTCGGCCAAGCGAGGGAGTGCATGGGATTGTTTCCTTATTTCATCTAAGGGCTGAGGTTATTAGAAGGGCTGAGTACACATCTTAAGGGCTACTATCAATTGGAGAGAAGGTATTTTTATTGTATCATCAAAAGATCTTAATCTAAGGGCCAAAATTGGAGGAGAAAAAGTGCACAATCTATCCTATGGTTGAGAGGCCAACCGGCCAAGGAAGGAATGGGAGGGGAATGTTTTGTTTTTTCCATATAGGCTATGTCATTTGATGGAGGATGGCAGTAGCTAATTTAGCAAAATAAGAGGTTTTCATTTCTACCTAGCTCTAGCATGGTTTTCTTCTTGTTTTCCATGTTGATTTCTTGATTTTTTATTTTTTTCCTACTACATTTCTCATAAAAATCAAAGTTTTAAAATGTTTACTTAAGTTTTCATCTTTTCTTCTTCATCAAAAAATGGTTGAAAGCAATTTTTTTTACAAGGGTTTTGTTTGGCCGAATTTGACATGAAAGCTTGCCTTGATTTCTCTTTCTTTTTTCTTCTTTGCATGTTGTTGTGGGGAACATGATTTTTGAAGGTTTATTTAAGTATTTAATATTCTGATTTTTTACAAAAAATGAAGCAAAAGAGGTTGAAATGGCTACATGATCTTGATACACATCAAGTGACCATGGTTAGGGGAGAGGCTATGCCCATTTTTACCAACCATGAAGGTCACATCTATTTTATTCATTAGCATGGTTTATTTTCTGATTTTTTGAAATGGAAAGGCTTCATGATCTTGGCAAGACCAAGTGATTATGGTTAGGGGAGAGGCTATGCCCATTTTGTACCAACCATGGAGCTTAACTTTCCTTGTTTTGTTTACTAGCTTTTCTTGTTATTTTCTTTGCATGTCTATGTTTATTTTGATCATGTTCTTTACATTATTTTTATGCTATATTTGCTGTTATATTCCTTTTATGAAATTATATTACCTTGTAGGTATTTTGGCCCTTATGTTCTTGAATATATTTTGCATTTTTTCATGTATCATACCTTGCATGTTTCCATGTTTGCATCTTATATTTTTACCATATGAACATTCGGCTACTTCCATTTTGTTTGCCTTGTATGTGTATTTTCATCTTGCTTGTTGATTTGTTTGCATCTCCATGTTTGGTTTTGTGTATTTTGGTTTAAAATGCTATGTGTTTGTGTTATTTGCAAGCTAGGATTATGCCATGATTTTTGAGGACCATTCGGCCAACATGACCCCTTTTGCTTTGTGTTTGTGTTTGCATTTCCCATTGGTTTAGTTGATAGTTTAGCATTTCATGCCATGACATTATGTATTTTGAATTGGTTTGCCATGTGTTTGTGTTATTTGCTAGATAGGATTGCCCTAGGTTATCTAGTGGCCATTCGGCCTCTTCATGCATTCCTTACCTTGTGTGTGCATTTGCATTTTGTTTAGGTACCATGCTTTGCATTATTATGCCTTGAGATTGTGTATTAGTTGCTGTTTGTTCATGCATTAGTATTAGGTTTATTGGTCATTATATGTTCATGACATTCTCATGCATTCTCATCACATTTTAGGTCTAGGCCATCTTTGTATTGCCATGCATATTAGGTCTTAGATCATATTGGTGTTGCCATGCATTGCTATGCTATTTAGGTCTTAGGTCACATTAGTATTGTCATGCACATTCATAACACATTAGGTCTAAGTCACATTTGCATTATCAAGCATTTCATGCATATTAAGTTAGGATAGCATTTATTGCCATACAAATTCATGCTAGGCATTTAGGTCATTAGTATTGCCATGCATTTTCCATATCACTTAGGCTTTAAACCATGCATTTCATGCATTCACTTTGCTGTATTTTCATGCATTTCATGTCATGCCACATAATTTATGACTTAGGCCAATCAATGGCTCAAAGTCATGCTCACTTGAGCATACTTGTGGAAAATTAAAGGGTTATCAAATTGATTATTCAACCTTTGTGATTTCTTTTACTTAGCCAATTTTGTCTAACTCTTTTAAAGGTTTTAACTACTGTTTGTAGGTCCTTAGGAGAGTCTCCAGCATTTTTACTTTGATTAAATGATTTTACCAAAGGCAAAAAATAAAAATGTGTTTTAGCAAAAGAGTTTTTCACCCAGTACTCGAACTTTTTCGATTTTTCTAGGAAGTCATCTTTAATCAGAAAATTAAGCCAATTTTTCTCGTGTAGTTTTACATGTTCTGAGTCTCCAGTATTTGTTCTAGATTTTTTTGAATTTTTGAAAATAGGTTAAAAATCTTGTTTTAAAACTGGATAGTAGAGTCATATTTGAATTTGAGGGAAAATTCAAATCATTTTTATGTTTCGACTAAGTTACTTAGAGGGGGCTGCTTAGGAAATTTAGCTATTGTCTTAGGATGGTTTTTAGGCCATTTTAAACTTAAAAAATGATTTTATAGAGTTCGGGTCAAGAGTGGTCAAGTCCGGGATTTTTAAACCTAGAAAATTAGAGCCATTTTTAAAGGGTTTGGCTAGGGTTTTAATCCTCATTCAAATTGCTTTCAAATTTGTTTTCAAACAAATGACAAAGTATTCTAATTTTAGAAATTTTAATTTGATATATTTTTCTAAGGTAGCGACATATCTTTTTAGATATATGGACTTCCTTAATTAAAGAAAAAAAAATACATTTTCATGCATTGCATTTTTCATGTTCATGCATACTATATAACATTTGATTTTTGCTATGATAATTTCTATGATATTGTTGTTATTTTGATTTATTTTATGGTGTTATGTTGTTGGTTATATAGTTTTGAATATTACATGCTATCCTATGTTTTTTATTTAGTTATTTACTTTTGTTACATTATTTAGCATATACTATGTTCATGCATTATTATTTTTATTTTCATGCATATTTCATGATAGCATTATTTTATGTTTCATGTCATTTCATGTCACTTAGATTACATTCCATGTCATTTAGATTATATTATTTTAGAATATGCCATGTCATTTAAAATATGCCATATTGTAGACACCTTATTTTGTCCGGACCACTAAACAAGTATGTTTTTCTTCCTATATTGATGTTTTCGAGTGTAAAAAGACTGTTTTCATCCTGCAGGTAGTACTCCGAGACTTAGTTTAAGAGGGCGAGCACAAAAAGTCAAACTTGAAAAAAGTCAACCCCGAAAAAGTCAACCCCAGAAAGTCAACTATTGAAAAAGTCAACCCACTTTCAAAATCAAGATTTTAAGTTCAATTGAACAATGGAGAAATAATTTTCATAATCCGAGGTCTACATTGAAAGATATGGAGTTCGGAAGTTGGGATTTGGAGATTTAGTAGAAAAGAAACCCGAATCCAAGAAATTTGGGGAAAAGTGCTTAAACGATCAAACTGGTCGAAATTGAAGGTTCCAAATGAAAGATAAGCACTGAATACGGGTAATGGAGAGGTCACTTGCAAGAAAAACCGAAAGAAAGGTCAATCCGGGAGAAAACCGAGAATTAGGGTTTTTAGTGGATTTTGGTGAAATCGGGAAGAATCACAGAAATGGCCCGACTTGGTAAGACCAAAGCCCCCAATGGATGAAGAATGGTTAAAAAGGATGGCCCAAGGCTCAGATTGAAGAAATTCTGAAAATCGGATTTGTTTTGAGCAAAACCGGGTTTCAGAGGTAAAAGGGCAAAATTGGAAAAATTTGGGAAAAATAGCAAATGAACTCCGAAAATTATGGAAAATTTGTCAATCTCATTCTTAAATCATTTGAAGGAGATTGGCGAAAGAAAATCTTGATTCCGAGTTCGTTTGCAAAATGGCCAAATCCCGGGCTTCTTTTGTAGTAATTCAAAAAGGAAAATCCCGGAAAAATAGCAAATGGACTCCAAAAATTCTGAAATTTGGCAAATCTCATTTTTAAATTATTCGGAATAGATTGGCGAAAGAAAATCTTGATTCCGAGTTCGTTTGCAAAATGGCCAAATCCCGGGCCTCCTATGCAGTAATTCAAGCCGATAAATCCCGAAAAAATACCAAATGAGCTCCAAAAATTATGAAAACTTCCAGATCACACTTTTTAATTATTTTGAAGAGATTGGTGAAGAAAAATCTTGATTTGGAGCTCGTTTAAAAATGGTAAAAAGTAGGGGCATAAAAGGACATTTTGGGAAGAAAAAATCCAAATAAATAGCAAACGGACTCGGATAATTTTGAAACCTTCCAGAACTCAATATTTTATTACTTTGGAAGTATAAAAAAAATAAAAATTGAATTTGGAGTCCGTTTGATATTTACTTGCATCCGAGGGGCAAAATGGTCATTTCACCCAAGCAACCGAAAAGGGCTTTTTTTGGCCTTTCAAAAAATCAGAGATGGGCTGGAAAAGAGAAGTGCTGGCCTGCCCAAAGGAAGGAGGAAGCTTATGATCTTTTTCAATCAAGTGGTTAAAAATCAAGAGTTAGTTAACCATTCTCTTTGATCAAACCATGGTGATTAAACCACATAGGTTAAGAAAGATGTCAACATAATTCTTGCATAGCTGTAATTTGAGAGGGCTGAGATGCTAATCTAAAGGTGGTAATTTCATGACTTTTCATCTTGAATTATTGGCCATTTGATGGAAATTAGGTTACACAAAAATGACAACATCTTGGAGTCCATATAAGCATCATTTTCCCATTTCATAGAGGCAATTTCGGCCAGCCCTAGGGGGGGAGGCAGATTTTGTTTTTTCTTTTCCATTTTGGCTGATTTCTCTTAGTTTTTCTTAGTTTTTATCTTCTTGGTTGAGAGCAAAAAAAGAAAAGTTTAGAAAAAAAGGAAAGTTTGAAGAGAAAAGCTTGAAATATTAGCTTCTTGAGGTTGCTCTTGAGCACCAACTCTTGCACTTTCATTTTCTATTCTTATTTTTTGCTATTTTAATCTCTACTTGGTGAGTTTTCATTTTAAAATAATGTTTCTTGTTCTTCCTTCATTTCCTTTCTTAAGTATATTTTTCTTACATTTTGTTTTTACAATAAACTCACCATGGCCAAATGGCCTACATTATTTATTTTAAGTTGTTGTTTTTGATTCATTTTACCATATTGTTTATGCTATTTTCTTTATTTTTGATGTTTTAAATATTATGTTATTTCATGTTCTTAAGTTATATTTAATTTGGTTGCTTTGTTTGTTGCCATTTATGTCTTAGATATCATGTTTTTGCATTTTTAATTTTCTGTTTTCATGTTGTTTAAATTTGAGCATGTTTTAGAGTTAGCATATTAAGTGTTTGTGAAAATGCTTGTGTGATTCTTTGCATGATTCTTGTTTTATATCTTAGTGAGCATGTTTTAGATTTGGTATATTAGGTGTTTGTGAAAATGCTTGTGTGATTTTTGTGTTATCACTTAGTTTTTCATGCTAGTATGCCAAGTGTTTGAGAAAAATGCCATGCTTGTTGGAGCTTGAGGCCATTTGGCTACTCCATGTGTTTTGCATTGTGTGTTGATTTTTTTGTCATGCTAGTTGTTAGGTTTTTGCATTTGCATGATATTTGGTTGGATTTTTGAATTAAGCATGCCTTGTGTTTGTAAAAATGCCATGCATGTTTTAGGTCTAAGTTACATTAAATGTCATGCAAGTTCATGTTAGGTCTAGGCCATATTATTTATGTCATGCATTTTCTTACATTTAGGTTTAGATCCATGAATATCATGCATTATGTTTGCTGCATTGTTTCATGCATTTCATGTTCATGCCACTTGAATAATGACTTGAGCCAATTAATGGTTCAAAGTCATGCTCTCTTGAGCACACTTGTGGAAAATTAAGTTTGTCAAATTGATTATTCTACCTTTGTGATTTTTTTTACTTAGCCAATTTTTATCTAACTTTCAAAAAGTCCTAGCTACTACTTTCAAGTCATTTTCTGAGTTTCAAATATTTTTACTTTGGTTTTTAAATGATTTTATCAAAGAGAAAAAAAAATGTGTTGGCAAAGCAGTTTTTTTTTTCTCTTTCAAAAAAACTCGTACATATCTGATTTTTTTGGGAATTCATCTTTGATCAGAAATTTAAGCCAATTTGTTTCCGTATATTTTTACATGTCCTGAGTCTCCAGTAATTGTTTCAGAATTTTTGGAATTTTTATAAATAGGGTAAAAAATCGTGGATTAAAACTGGACAGTGGAGTCAGAATTGAATTTAAAGAAAAACAAAGCAGTTTTTTCTCCTCCAAAAACTCGTACATCTCTGGTTTTTCTGGGAATTCATCTTTGATCAGAAAATTAATCCAATTTTTTCTCGTGTAGTTTTATATGTCCTGAGTCTCCAGTATGTTTTTCAGAATTTTTGGAATTTTTAAAAATAGGGTAAAAAATCGTGGATTAAAACTGGACAGTGGAGTCAGGATTGAATTTAAAGAAAAACAAAGCAGTTTTTTCTCCTCCAAAAACTCGTACATCTCTGGTTTTTCTGGGAATTCATCTTTGATCAAAAAATTAAGACGATTTTTTCTCGTGTAGTTTTACGTGTCCTGAGTCTTCAGTATTTTGTTTAGAATTTTTGGAATTTTTAAAAATAGGATAAAAAATCGTGGATTAAAACTGGACAGTGGAGTCAGAATTGAATTTAAAAAAAAACCGTTTTTCTGTTTTGGTTAATTTACTTAGAGTGGGCTGATTAGGAGAGTTAGCTACTGACTTAGGGTGGTTTCTAAGCCTTTTCAAACTCTAAAAATGGTTTTTCAAGTCCCGGGTTAAGGGTAGCCAAGTCCGGATTTTTTAAACTTAGGAAATTAGAGCCATTTAAAAAAATTTTAGCCCAGTTTTTATTTTTAATTCAAGCTTTTCAAAATTGTTTTCAAACAATCACAAAGTATTTTGGTTTTAGAATATTTAATTTGACATATTTTCCTAAGGTAGCCGGATATCTTTTTAGATATAAGGATTTCCTTAATTAAAGGAAAAAAATACATTTCATGCATTGCATTTTTATATTCATGCATTTTATATGTGATTCTTGCCATAATAATTTCTATGATATTGTTGTTATTTTGATTTATATTTTTTGATGTTACATAGTTTATTATATGGTTTTGAATATTTCATGATATCCTATGCTTTTATTTAGTTATTTTTATTTGGTATATACTATGTCATGCATATACATATTCATTTATTTTAAATGTTTTCAAAAAGATAATGGTTTTCATTAAAAAATATAAAGATATTCCCGAGTTAAAATAATTCATGAGTTATCTACCGGGTTTGCTGGAGGGAATATCATCAATTATCATTAATAAAGGAATATCTTTCTTTCAAAAAAGAGAATGATTCGGAAAGTGTTCCAAAACTAATAAAAATTTCTATATTTTGCCACGTTTGTTGGGGAATATAGGAAAATTTTGAATTTATAAATTTCGGATCATTTTCAATAAAAAATGGAATTATTTTTAAATTGGGAATTAAATTGAATACTAAGTTTAAAACCAACTTTTTACCGAGACTTGAGATAACACACGATTAATAAGGTACCGATTTATACGGGCGTTGTGGGGGTGCTAATCCTTCCCCACACGTAACCGACTCCCGAACCCGCTTCTTTGATTTCTCTGGTTTAAAACGCAGACTTGAAATTGGTTTTTAAAATGTTTTAATTAATTTTTAAAATATTTTATAAAACCGGTTTTAATAGGTGGCCGATCACACCTAGCTAAAAAAGATTGGTGGCGACTCCATGTCTTTTTTTAAGGTCATTTTTAAAACCTTAATTTTTCTAGAGGAATTAAGTCGACTTTTCCTCGATTTTTTTTAAATGTCACGCCTAACGAATAATAAAGTCTTGCGATGAGACTTCGTTATTTTTTTTTAGGTTGCGACAGCTTGGCGACTCCGCTGGGGATAATTAGAGAGTCAGGCCTAGAATTAGTCGTGTGTTATCAAAGTCTCGGTTTTGTTGGTTTAATCGATATTTAATTTTAATTCCAGTATGTTTTTTAATAAGGAGAATTTTGAAAATAATAAAATGTTTTTAAATATGTTCATTCTCATGTGCATGCATTTTATTATTGTTCTGTAGTTATTTAGGTTGTATATTATAATTGCTTGTTGGTTAATGCGTTACACTATTCTTGAATGTTTTAATTGCTAGGGCATTTAGAATAAGGTTTGTAGAATAGGTAGGGAAAGGGGCATCTACATCATGAAACGTGGGCATCAATCCAGGCCATTTGCATTTGCACTAAGAAATATTTTACATTTGCACCATGAAGCATGAGCACCTTGTTAAAAGACATGTGCATTTGCATCATTTCTCAAAGCTTCTGGTGGGGATATCCAGAATTTTACAGTTTTAAAAGTGAACAAGTCTTCGGTGGTGATAGCTGAAGCCTCTGGCAGAGATATCCAGGGTTTTATATTTTTGAAACATGAGAAATCTTCTTCTTAAGGAGTTACTCAAAATTTTACAATGAGCAAGTCTTTGGTGGTGATAGCCAAAGCTTCTGGTGGGGATATCCAGAATTTTACAATTTTTAAAAGTGAACAAGTCTTCGGTGGTGATAGCTGAAGCCTCTGGCAGAGATATCCAGGGTTTTATAATTTTGAAACATGAGAAATCTTCTTCTTAAGGAGTTACTCAAAATTTTACAATGAGCAAGTCTTTGGTGGTGATAGCCAAAGCTTCTGGTGGGGATATCCAGAATTTTACAATTTTTAAAAGTGAACAAGTCTTCGGTGGTGATAGCTGAAGCCTCTGGCAGAGATATCCAGGGTTTTATAATTTTGAAACATGAGAAATCTTCTTCTTAAGGAGTTACTCAAAATTTTACAATGAGCAAGTCTCTGGTGGTGATAGCCAAAGCTTCTGGTGGGGATATCCAGAATTTTACAGTGAACAAGTCTTCGGTGGTGATAGATGAAGCCTCTGGTAGAGATATCCAGGGTTTTATAATTTTGAAACATGAGAAATCTTCTTCTGAAGGAGTTACTCAAAATTTTACAATGAGCAAGTCTTTGGTGGTGATAGCCAAAGCTTCTGGTGGGGATATCCAGAATTTTACAATTTTTAAAAGTGAACAAGTCTTCGGTGGTGATAGCTGAAGCCTCTGGCAGAGATATCCAGGGTTTTATAATTTTGAAACATGAGAAATCTTCTTCTGAAGGAGTTACCCAGAATTTTATAGTGAGCAAGTCTTTGGTGGTGATAGCCAAAGCTTCTGGTGGGGATATCCAGAATTTTACAGTGAACAAGTCTTCGGTGGTGATAGCTGAAGCCTCTGGTGGAGATATCCAGGGTTTTATAATTTTGAAAAATGAGAAATCTTCTTTTGAAGGAATTATCCAGAATTTTATTCAACATGTGCATCTACATCAAGAAGCATTTGCATCAATCTAAGTTAGTTGAATCTGCATCAAGAAAGTTTGCAACAAATCAAGTCATTTACATTTGCATCAAAGACGTTTGCACCAATCTAAGTCATTTGCATCTACATCAAGAAGCGCTTGCATCAACTAAAGACATTTGTATTTGCATCATGAAGCATTTGCATCATCTCTTAAAGCTGTCATGTAGAATCGAACTCGTTTGCTTCTCAAACGAGTCGAGCCCCGAGATCATCGTCGAGGTACTTTTTTTTTATTATGAACAAGTCTTCGGTGGTGATAGCTGAAGCCTCTGGTGGAGATATCCAGAGTTTTAAAATCTTTTGAAAAGGTTAAAAGTCTTTGGTGGTGATAGCTGAAGCTTCTGGAGGTGATACCCAGAATTTTTACATTTTAAAAAAATGAGCAAGACTTTGGTGGTGATAGCCGAAGCTTTTGGAGGAGATATCCATAATTTTAAACACAGCTGAGAACAAGAAAGGTTAAGGCCCCGAGAACATCGTCGAGGTCGTTTCCTTACTTGCAAATCGATTTCGTTTCCTTAAGACGAATCGAGCCTTGATTAGGTAGGGAATTCAATTTAAAGACAAATCTTCAATTTACTGTTTTTTAAAAAAAAAATTGAAAAAACAAAAAACAAAAAAAAATGAAAAAAGGAAAAATGAAAAAAATGAAAAAAAAATGAAATATGAAAATGAAAAAGAAACCCCTTTCCTTTTCCTTCACATGTGATGTCACTAACCGTACAAAATTAGTGTCGGTTTATCTTTGCCTGATTCCTGATTCTCAGCAATAGCCAAAGAGGGGCAGCTGTAGACACCTAATTTTGTCCGGACCACTAAACAGGTATTTTTTATTCCTATATTGATGTTTCCGAGTGTAAAAAGACTGTTTTCATCCTTCAGGTAGTACTCCGAGACTTAGTTTAAGAGGGCGAGCACAAAAAGTCAAACTTGAAAAAAAGTCAACCCCGAAAAAGTCAACCCCAGAAAGTCAACTATTGAAAAAGTCAACCCACTTTCAAAATCAAGATTTTAAGTTCAATTGAAAAATGGAGAAAGAATTTTGATAATCCGAGGTCTACATTGAAAGATATGGAGTTCGGAAGTTGGGATTTGGAGATTCAGTAGAAAAGAAACCCGAATCCAAGAAATTTGGGGAAAAGTGCTTAAACGATCAAACTGGTCGAAATTGAAGGTTCCAAATGAAAGATAAGCACTGACTACGGGTAATGGAGAGGTCACTTGCAAGAAAAACCGAAAGAAAAGTCAATCCGAGAGAAAACCGAGAATTAGGGTTTTTAGTGGATTTCGGTGAAATCGGGAAGAATCACAGAAATGGCCCGACTTGGTAAGACCAAAGCCGCCAATGGATGAAGAAAGGTTAAAAAGGATGGCCCAAGGCTCAGATTGAAGAAATTCTGAAAATCGGATTTGTTTTGAGCAAAACCGGGTTTCGGAGGTAAAAGGGCAAAATTGGAAAAATTTGGGAAAAATAGCAAATGAACTCCGAAAATTATGGAAATTTTGTCAATCTCATTCTTAAATCATTTGAAGGAGATTGGCAAAAGAAAATCTTGATTCCGAGTTCGTTTGCAAAATGGCCAAATCCCGGGCTTTTTATGCAGTAATTCAAAAAGGAAAATCCCGGAAAAATAGCAAATGGACTCCAAAAATTCTGAAATTTGGCAAATCTCATTTTTAAATTATTTGGAAGAGATTGGCCAAAGAAAATCTTGATTCCGAGTTCGTTTGAAAAATGGCCAAATCCCGGGCCTCCTATGTAGTAATTCAAGCCGATAAATCCCGAAAAAATACCAAATGAGCTCCAAAAATTATGAAAACTTCCAGATCACACTTTTTAATTATTTGGAAGAGATTGTTGAAGAAAAATCTTGATTTGGAGCTCGTTTAAAAAATGGTAAAAAGTAGGGGCATAAAAGGACATTTTGGGAAGAAAAAATCCAAATAAATAGCAAACGGACTCGGATAATTTTGAAACCTTCCAGAACTCAATATTTTATTATTTTGGAAGTATTAAAAAAATAAAAATTGAATTTGGAGTCCGTTTGATATTTACTTGCATCCGAGGGGCAAAATGGTCATTTCACCCAAGCAACCGAAAAGGGCTTTTTTTGGCCTTTCAAAAAATCAGAGATGGGCTGGAAAAGAGAAGTGCTGGCCTGCCCAAAGGAAGGAGGAAGCTTATGATCTTTTTCAATCAAGTGGTTAAAAATCAAGAGTTAGTTAACCATTCTCTTTGATCAAACCATGGTGATTAAACCACATAGGTTAAGAAAGATGTCAACATAATTCTTGCATAGCTGTAATTTGAGAGGGCTGAGATGCTAATCTAAAGGTGGTAATTTCATGACTTTTCATCTTGAATTATTGGCCATTTGATGGAAATTAGGTTACACAAAAATGACAACATCTTGGAGTCCATATAAGCATCATTTTCCCATTTCATAGAGGCAATTTCGGCCAGCCCTAGGGAGGGAGGCAGATTTTGTTTTTTCTTTTCCATTTTGGCTGATTTCTCTTAGTTTTTCTTAGTTTTTATCTTCTTGGTTGAGAGCAAAAAAAGAAAAGTTTAGAAAAAAAAGGAAAGTTTGAAGAGAAAAGCTTGAAATATTAGCTTCTTGAGGTTGCTCTTGAGCACCAACTCTTGCACTTTCATTTTCTATTCTTATTTTTTGCTATTTTAATCTCTACTTGGTGAGTTTTCATTTTAAAATAATGTTTCTTGTTCTTCCTTCATTTCCTTTCTTAAGTATATTTTTCTTACATTTTATTTTTACAATAGACTCACCATGGCCAAATGGCCTACATTATTTATTTTAAGTTGTTGTTTTTGATTCATTTTACCATATTGTTTATGCTATTTTCTTTATTTTTGATGTTTTAAATATTATGTTATTTCATGTTCTTAAGTTATATTTAATTTGGTTGCTTTGTTTGTTGCCATTTATGTCTTAGATATCATGTTTTTGCATTTTTAATTTTCTGTTTTCATGTTGTTTAAATTTGAGCATGTTTTAGAGTTAGCATATTAAGTGTTTGTGAAAATGCTTGTGTGATTCTTTGCATGATTCTTGTTTTATATCTTAGTGAGCATGTTTTAGATTTGGTATATTAGGTGTTTGTCAAAATGCTTGTGTGATTTTTGTGTTATGACTTAGTTTTTCATGCTAGTATGCCAAGTGTTTGAGAAAAATGCCATGCTTGTTGGAGCTTGAGGCCATTTGGCTACTCCATGTGTTTTGCATTGTGTGTTGTATTTTTTTGTCATGCTAGTTGTTAGGTTTTTGCATTTGCGTGATATTTGGTTGGATTTTTGAATTAAGCATGCCTTGTGTTTGTAAAAATGCCATGCATGTTTTAGGTCTAAGTTACATTAAATGTCATGCAAGTTCATGTTAGGTCTAGGCCATATTATTTATGTCATGCATTTTCCTTACATTTAGGTTTAGATCCATGCATTTCATGCATTATGTTTGCTGCATTGTTTCATGCATTTCATGTTCATGCCACTTGAATAATGACTTGAGCCAATTAATGGTTCAAAGTCATGCTCTCTTGAGCACACTTGTGGAAAATTAAGTTTGTCAAATTGATTATTCTACCTTTGTGATTTTTTTTACTTAGCCAATTTTTATCTAACTTTCAAAAAGTCCTAGCTACTACTTTCAAGTCATTTTATGAGTTTCAAATATTTTTACTTTGGTTTTTAAATGATTTTATCAAAGACAAAAAAAAAAAAGTGTTGGCAAAGCAGTTTTTTTCTCTCTTTCAAAAAAACTCGTACATATCTGATTTTTTTGGGAATTCATCTTTGATCAGAAAATTAAGCCAATTTGTTTCCGTATATTTTTACATGTCCTGAGTCTCCAGTAATGTTTTCAGAATTTCTGGAATTTTTAAAAATAGGGTAAAAAATCATGGATTAAAACTGGACAGTGGAGTCAGAATTGAATTTAAAGAAAAACAAAGTAGTTTTTTCTCCTCCAAAAACTCGTACGTCTCTTGTTTTTCTGGGAATTCATCTTTGATCAGAAAATTAATCCGATTTTTTCTCGTGTAGTTTTATACGTCCTGAGTCTCCAGTATTTTTTTCAGAATTTTTGGAATTTTTAAAAATAGGGTAACAAATCGTGGATTAAAACTGGACAGTGGAGTTAGGATTGAATTTAAAGAAAAACAAAGCAGTTTTTTCTCCTCCAAAAACTCGTACATCTCTGGTTTTTCTGGGAATTCATCTTTGATCAAAAAATTAAGACGATTTTTTCTCGTGTAGTTTTACGTGTCCTGAGTCTTCAGTATTTTGTTTAGAATTTTTGGAATTTTTAAAAATAGGATAAAAAATCGTGGATTAAAACTGGACAGTGGAGTCAGAATTGAATTTAAAAAAAAAACCGTTTTTCTGTTTTGGTTAATTTACTTAGAGTGGGCTGATTAGGAGAGTTAGCTACTGACTTAGGGTGGTTTCTAAGCCTTTTCAAACTCTAAAAATGGTTTTTCAAGTCCCGGGTTAAGGGTAGCCAAGTCCGGATTTTTTAAACTTAGGAAATTAGAGCCATTTAAAAAAATTTTAGCCCAGTTTTTATTTTTAATTCAAGCTTTTCAAAATTGTTTTCAAACAATCACAAAGTATTTTGGTTTTAGAATATTTAATTTGACATATTTTCCTAAGGTAGCCGGATATCTTTTTAGATATACGGATTTCCTTAATTAAAGGAAAAAAATACATTTCATGCATTGCATTTTTATATTCATGCATTTTATATGTGATTCTTGCCATAATAATTTCTATGATATTGTTGTTATTTTGATTTATATTTTTTGATGTTACATAGTTTATTATATGGTTTTGAATATTTCATGATATCCTATGCTTTTATTTAGTTATTTTTATTTGGTATATACTATGTCATGCATATACATATTCATTTATTTTAAATGTTTTCAAAAAGATAATGGTTTTCAATAAAAAATATAAAGATATTCCCGAGTTAAAATAATTCATGAGTTCTCTACCAGGTTTGCTGGAGGGAATATCATCAATTATCATTAATAAAGGAATATCTTTCTTTCAAAAAAGAGAATGATTCGGAAAGTGTTCCAAAACTAATAAAAATTTCTATATTTTGCCACGTTTGTTGGGGAATATAGGAAAATTTTGAATTTATAAATTTCGGATCATTTTCAATAAAAAATGGAATTATTTTTAAATTGGGAATTAACTTGAAATACTAAGTTTAAAACCAACTTTTTACCGAGACTTGAGATAACACGATTAATAAGGTACCGATTTATACAGGCGTTGTGGGGGTGTTAATCCTTCCCCACACGTAACCGACTCCCGAACCCGTTTCTTTGATTTCTCTGGTTTAAAACGCAGACTTGAAATTGGTTTTTAAAATGTTTTAAATAATTTTTAAAATATTTTATAAAACCGGTTTTAATAGGTGGCCGATCATACCTAGCTAAAAAAGATTGGTGGCGACTCCATGTCTTTTTTTAAGGTCATTTTTAAAACCTTAATTTTTCTAGAGGAATTAAGTCGAATTTTCCTCGATTTTTTTTAAATGTCACGCCTAACGAATAATAAAGTCTTGCGATGAGACTTCGTTATTTTTTTTAGTTTGCGACACATATCATTTAAATCTGCCATGTCATTTAAGACATTTCATTTCATTTAGAATATATCATGTTACTTTAAGATATTTCATTTCATTTAGAACATGCCATGCCATTTAAATTATATCATTTCATTTAGGTTGCATTATATTATCTTGATTTTGTTATATCTTTACTATGTCACACATATTCATGTTCATATATTTTCTTAATGTTTTGAAAAAGATAATGATTTTAGTAAAGATATTCCCGAGTTAAAATAATTCATGAGTTCTTTGTCGGGTTTGCTGGGGAGGATGTCATCAATTATCATTAATAACAGAATATCTTCTTTAAAACGAGAATTATTCGAAAATTATTCCAAAATAATGAAAACTTCTATATTTTGCCACGTTTGTTGGGAAATATAGGAAAATTTTGAATTAATAAATTTCGGATCATTTTCAATTAAAAATGGAATTATTTTTCTTTAAATTGAGAATTTATTTAAAATACCAAATTTAAAATCGACTTTTTACCAAGACTCGAGATAACACATGATTAATAAGGTACCATTCTATACAGGCATTATGGGGGTGCTAATCCTTCCCCATACGTAATCGAGTCCCGAACCCGCTTCTTTGATTTCTCTGGTTTAAAACGTGGACTTGAAATTGGTTTTAAAAATATTTTAATTAATTTTAAAATGTTTTTACAAAATCGGTTTTAATAGGTGGCCGATCACACCTAGCAAAAAAAGATTGGTGTCGACTCCATGTCTTTTTCGAGGTCATTTTCAAAACCTTCAGTTTTCATGAGTAATTAAGTCGACTTTTCCTTGGTTTTCTTTTAATGATACGCTAAATGAATAATAAAGTCTCGTGATGAGACTTGTTATTTTTTAGGTTGCGACAGCTTGGCGACTCCACTGGGGAAATTTAGAGAGTCAGGCCTGGAATTAGTCGTGTGTTATCGAAGTCTCGGTTTTGTCGGGTTTAATTGGAATTTAGTTTTAATTCCCACATTTTTTAAATAATAAGGAGAATTTTGAGAGTAATAAAATATTTTTAAAAAATATGTCCATATTCATGTGCATACATATTATTATTGTTCTCTGGTTATTTTGGTGCATATATTTATTTATTGCTTAATTAATGATTTATGTTGTTTAGTCTTATCGGGGTATTTAGAATCAGGGTTGTAGAATAGGTGGTGAAAGGTTTGTTGTTCCTCCTCACACACATTGCACTTGCATTTGCATAACATGAGCCCTATACCCGGGTTCCGTCCCTTTAAGTGGAAGTAAAATAGCTACACTCCGTGATTAACAATCCGAATGGGTTAGCAAAATACTTTTGGAGTATAAATTACCTAAGCTCCCGTGATTAACAATCCGCATGGGCTAGGGAAATATACTCTAACGAATTGAACCCACTTTTATCGGGGTGCTTTACTAGCCTTCACAGGCAACAGTGAGGAACAATTCGAGGCCTTTTAGAACTTCATTCACCCACATATAGTGAACCATAGAGCCAACATGGGCGAAGCTCTGCCGAATTTTGATAGAATTATCGAAGGTAGGAACACATGGAGGGACACTTCTAACCTTTTATTACCTATTTACATCCCGAATAAATTTTACAAATCAGGCAGTAATGAACGCACATCATTTTGCCTACAATAGATTCAAAATTTCATCCCAAAGGCGTCATAACGCCAAATCTTCATTGGGACATTCGTTATATTATTCTGTCATTATTTGATTTCTTCACATTTACTCACTTGTTTCTTTTTCATGCATTTTTTGTGTCATCATGATGCATAGGGAATGTTATTGGCCTCGTGATAATCTTCAATCAAAAGGGTTTTCATGAAGGGTCAGGCTAGTTCAATAGCGGAAGAGCATGCAGGGGTATGGCAGTGGTCAGAGTCAGAGCAGCGAAGAGATGGGGATTGTTTAAAAGAGGGATATATATCAGTATTGCCAGAATGGGTAGATTTAGTTTACTGGCAAAATGATCTCCGAGGGTTGATGGATATTTGGAGTCAATGGGGTATGTCAGAAAAGAGGATTTTCACTCAGATATATGGAGACATAGCATTGTTGATTTCGGTTAGGATTAATAGTGAGTTGATTCGGGCTATGGTACATTTCTGGAATCCTGCTTACCGATGCTTTACCTTCAACAAGGAAGACATGACACCGGCCATAGAGGAATATTGGCTTTGTTATGTATTGAGGATGCTATCCCTGATCGGATTTATTAAAGGATTCGAAGACACTACGGTTTAAGAAGAAATTAGCTAGGATTATGGGAATGGATAGCAAATGGGTCGATGCTCATGTGGTTAAGAAAGGGAAAAGTGAGTGTATTCCTTGGGATGCTCTCCAATCTTTGATCTGAAGTCACCCAAATAGAGAGATTGCTAGGGATATTTTTGCCTTATCCATATATGGTTTGGTTATCTTCCCGGGGACACTAGGACGTCTCGAGTTGGCCAAGTTGACCTTTTTGAGAAGTTAAGACATAAGATACATCATTCTCCAGCCATCATAGCAGAAACTATTCAATCTTTGAACTTTTGCAAAAGGGAAGGAAAAGGAAGATTCAGGGGGTGTATGCAGCTTTTCTACGTTTGGATTGAGAGCCATTTTTGGAGAAGGGAGGATGTCTCTTTCTAACCATACTTGAAAACCCTAGTACCGATCAGTGAATTCCTTAAAATAGATTGGCCCGAAGAAAGAAATGAAGAGCAATAGATCAACCTGTTTCAAAATCTTAAAGGTGAAATAATAACTTGGAGAGCTCCATGGATGATTCCAATATCGATATTGTACAAATGGGGAGACAAGTCAGGGGTTCCACTACTGGGGATTTGGGGAGTCGTGAGCTACGCACCTCTGTTGGTGTAAAGACAGGTTGAATCTAAACAGTTTACACCCACGACTCATGGACTGGGTCTATTAGAGTTCATCTATGGAGAATAGGGTTACTCAGGAAAGGTGCGGGGAATAATTAAAGAATGGAAAAAGACCTGTCGGATAAAGATAGCCAGATATGCCGATATCGTCATACTTGACTACCTGGTATGAAGAGAAAGGAGGATTACTGATAGATTATTGGCATCTGATGAGGAAGAGGTCCAGTTCATGAATTCACCACCAAAGGGAGTGCCATCAGAGTTAGAAATTGCAAGGGAAAAATTCGAAAAAGAAAAGGCCCAAATGAGCAAAGAAATTGCCCGATTGCAAGAAGAGCTTGAGGACATGAAAAATAGAGAATCAGCTCGGGAAAGAGAAAAGGAAAAGATCAAGAGAGAAAGGGACACTATCAAGGGAGATCTTCAGGAATTACATTTGGAGAACAAAAGGTATCATTTCGAGCTCAGATTTGAAAGAACCCTCAAAACTTTCGGGGAATGGGAGCAAGAGGTCAAAAATCTCAAGAAGGAGAGTAACTACTAGAAAGAGAGAGCGAAGCATGAAGAAGCCCAAGCCAATCAACTTGAGAAGCAAGCTAAGGAAAGTTTACACAGTGATGTTTCTGCTGACATGTCAAGGGGCCATAAACAATAGGGGTCAGATTGAAGAGCAAGGCAATCAAAAGGAGACTGTGAAAAAAAGTCCAAGATCCGAGGGAGTTACTATAGGACTAATTTTTTGTAATAGCACTTTGAAAGGAAAATTATGGACCTGTCTTAGGCAGTGATCTTTTTTTTATCTTTGATATATTTAGTTCCAGGAAATCAATGAAAGACCGTTCGGTTGGAATTATCCCAGGTTCAATACTTTCAAATGCATTATATTTTCATATATTTTGTTTGTTCATTCGTACATTTATTCATATTTATAATCATTCATTTTTTTATGATTATTCATTCATATTCATATACTTAACCACTTATTTATTCATTTTACTTGTTCATAATTCATTCATATTCATATACTTATCCCCTTATTTATTCATTTCACTTGTTCATTCATTTATTCTTTCATATTTATATACTTAGTCATATATTTATTCATTTTATTTGTTCATTCATTCATATTTAGTCACTCATTCATTTTTAATAAAATATAAATGTAGACACTTAATTTCGTCCGGACCACTAAAACAGGTATGTTTTCTTCCTAAATTGATGTTTCAGAATGCTGAAAGGCTTTTTTCATCCTGCAGGTGGTACTCCGAGACTTAGCCTAAGAAAGCAGATAGAAAAAGTGAAACTTGAAAAAAGTCAACCCTAAAAAAGTCAACCCCAAAAATGTCAACTACTAAAAAAGTCAACCCACTTTCCAAATCAAGATTTGAAGTTCAATTGAAACATGGTGAAATAATTTTGATAATCCGAGGTCTATATTGAAAGATATGGAGTTCAGAAGTTAGGTTACAAAAATTTAGTAGAAAGAAAACCCTAGTTCGAGAAAATTTGGGGAAAAGTGCTCGAACGGTCAAAATGGTCGAAATTGAAGGTTCCAAATGAAAGATAAGTACTGACTACAGGTAATGGAGAAGCTACTTGGAAGAAAAACTGATAGAAAAATCAATTCAGAAGAAAACCGACAATTAGGGTTTTTGGTGGATTTTAGTGAAATTTGGAAGAATTACGAAAATGGCTTGATTCGGTAAGACTAAAGCCCCTAATTGATGAGGGGTGATTAAACAAGGATAGCCCAAAGCTCAGTTTGAAGAAAATCTAAAAATCGGACTTGTTTTGAGCAAAACCGGTTTCAGAGGCAAAAGGGCAATATTGGAAAATTTGGGAAAAATTACAAATGAACTTCAAAAATTCTGAAAATTTGGAAATATCATTCTTAAATTATTTGGAAGAGATTGCCGAAATAAAATCTTGATTCAGAGTTCGTTTGAAAAATGGCCAAATCCTGGGTCCTCTATGTAGTAATTCAAGCAGATAAATCCCGAAAAAATAGCAAATGAGCTCCAAAAATTATGAAAACTTCCAGATCATATTTTTAAATTATTTGGGAGATATTGATGAATAAAAATATGGATTCAGAGCTCGTTTAAAAAATGGTAAAGTTCGGGTGCATAAAAGGGGCAATTTTGGAAATAAATCCAAAATAAATAGCAAATTGACTCGAATATTTTTGAAAACTTCCAGAATTAAATTTTTTATTATTTTGGAAGTATTGAAAAAAGAAAATTTGAATTTGGAATCCGTTTGCTATTTATTTAGGTTTGGGGGGCAAAAAGGTATTTCAGCGAAGAAACCAAAAAAGGCAAATTTGTAATTGAGAAAAATATGAAAGTAGAAGGAATTGCTGGGATTTTTATTCCTTTGATCAGCCAGCATAGAGGAGAATAAGGAAGCTTGAACAATTTAATTCCTTAGTCACTATCAAGCCACATGCTACCACTAACACCTTGCAAATGGTCCCCCCTTCATCCAATGGCTTAGGTGCCTTGTAGGAAAGTTGAATGCACCATCCAATGCTCAAGTTTAATTTCCAAGATGACATTTTTATTTGTCATGAAAGAACCCTCATCCAATGGCCATGAATGGAAGAAAAAAGATGAGCACAATTCATCCAAAGGTGAGCATTCATTCTGCCAAGCAAGGGAGTGCATGGGATTGTCTCTTTTCATCCAATGGCTTAGGCCATCTACTAGGGTTGAGTACACATGTTGAGGGCTGGATTTAATCTACAAGATGTCATTTTTATGTTGTTTTCATCTAATGACCAAGAATGGAAGAGCAGAACTCATCCAAGAGTAGGCACTCAAAGGGGCAAGCAATATAATGCATGGGATTGGTCCTCTTTCATCTAAGGGATGAGGTTATTACAAGGGTTTAGTACACGTCTTAAGGGCTGCTATCAATTGGAAAGATGACATTTTTATGTTGTCATCAAAATATCTTAATCTAAGGGCCAAGATTGGAGGAGAAAAAGTGTAAATTCCATCCAATGGTGGAGAGGCCATTCGGCCAAGGCTATGGGAGAGGGGCTGATTTCATTTTTTCACAAGTTTGGAGGCTGGAAACAATAGCCAATTTAGAAAATAAAAAGGTTTTGAAAGAAAGAAAAGAAAAGGTTTTCAATAGAGAGCTTGAAGGTAGTCATCTCTACCAAGCTCTAGCATAGCTTTCTTTTTGTTTTCCATGGTGATTTCTTGATTTTCTATCTTGTTTTCCTACTACATTTTTCATAGAAATAAAGTTTTTTAAATGTTTACTTAGGTTTTCATCTCTTCTTCTTCATCAAAAGGGTTGAAATCATTTTTTTTTTTTACATAGCTCTTGCTTTGGCCAAATGTGGTATGTTGTTTGCCTTGGTCTTTTTTTTTTTCCTTGCATGCTGTTGTGAAAAAAATGATTTTTAGAAGGTTTGTTTAAGTATTTTATATTCTGATTTTTACAAAAAGATGAAGCAAAAAAAGGTTGAAATGGCTTCATGATCTTGGCAAGACCAAGTGACCATGGTTAGGGGAGAGGCTATGCCCATTTTTACCTACCATGAAGCTCACCTTAATTTTCCTATTTAGCATGGTTTATTTTCTGATTTTTGAAATGGAAAGCCTTCAAAATCTTGGCAAGACCAGGTGATTATGGTTATGAGAGGCTATGCCCATTTTATACCAACCATGGAGCTTAACTTTCCTTGTTTTATTTACTAGTTTTGCTTGTTATTTGCTTTGCTTTGAATGTCTATGTTTAATTTTTTATATGTTCTTTACATTATTTTCTATGCTATATTTGTTTCTATATTTCATTTCCATGCTTGATATTTTTTCCTTGTAGATTCGGCCCTTGTGTTCATTTGAGTCATATTGTGCATTTTTTTTCCATATATCATGTCTTATATTATAAACATGTTTGCATCTTTATATTTTGTCATATGGCCATTCGGCTACTCCATGTTGCTATGCCTTACATGTGTATATTCCTCTTGCTTCTTGACTTGTTTGCATTTCCATGCAATGAGTTAGCATGTCTTCAATTTTACTATGCCATATGCTTGTGAAAATGCTATGATAAAATGCCATCATTTGGAGTATATGACCATTCGGCTATTCCATTTAGTATGCCTTGCATATGCATGTGCATTTTCATCTTGCTTCTTGACTTGTTTGCATCTCCATGCCATTAGCTTGTGCATTTTGATTTTAGTATGTCATATACTTGTGAAAATGTCATGACATTATGCATCTTGATATGATTTGTCATATATTTTTGTCATTCACTAGATAGGATTGCATTAGAGTACCATATGACCATTCGGCCTCTTCATGCATTCCTTACCTTATTATGCATTTGCATTTTGTTTAGGTAACATGCTTTGCATTATCATATCTTGAAATTGTGTATTAGTTGCTGTTTGTTCTAGCATTAGCATTAGGTTCATTGGTCATTGTATGCTCATAGTAGTGCTATGCATTTTCATTGCATTTTAGGTCTAGGCCATATTAGTATTGCCATGCATATTGGGTCTTAAATCATATTGGTATTGCCATGCATTTCTATGCTACTTAGGTCTTAGGTTACATTAGCGTTTTCATGCATATTCACAACATATTAGGTCCAAGTCATATTTGCATTGTCAAGCATTGCATGCATATTAAGTTAGGATAGCATTTATTGCCATGCAAATTCATGCTAGGCATTTAGGTTATATTTGTCATGTATTTCCTTTACCATTTATTCTTTATACCATGCATTTCATACATTTCATTTGCTTTATGTTCATGTATTCCATGTCATTGCCACATGATTTAGACTTAGGCCAATCAACAGCTCAAAGTCATGCTCTCTTGATCATACTTGTGGAAAATTAAAGAGTTGTCAAATTGATTATTCTACCTTTGTGATTTTTTTACTTAGCCAATTTTTATCCAAGGTTTTTAAATGTTTTAGATACTTTCCTTAGGTCTTTAGCATGATCTCCAACAATTTTTACTTTGATTTTTAAATGATTTTATCAAAGGCAAAAAAATGTGTTTTGACAAAACAGTTTTTTTTCACCGAGTACTTGAACTTCTCTGATTTTTCTGGGCAGTCATTTTTAATTAGAAAATTAAGCCAATTGTTTCTCGTGTAGTTTTACATGTTCTGAGTCTCCAGTATTTGTTTTAGATTTTTTTGAATTTTTAAAAATAGGCTAAAAAATTGTGTGCGAAAACCGGACAGTAGAGGCAGATTTGAAATCAAAAGAGAAATAATGGTTGAATTTGGCTAAGGCATTTAGAGGGGGTTTGTTAGAAGTTTTATCTACTGTCTTAGGGTATTTCCTAGGCCTTTTTAAACTTTAAAAATGATTTTATAAATCTCAGGTTAAGGGTGGTCAAGTCCGGAATTTTAAACTTAGGAAATTAAAGCCACTTTAAAAGGGTTTGGTAGAGGTTTTAATCTTCATTCAAGTTTTTATTCAAAATTGTTTTCAAACAATTAAAAAGTTTTGTTTTTTTTTAGAAATTCTAATTTGACATATTTTCCTAAGGTAGCCAGATATCTTTTTAGATATACGGATTTTTTTATTTAGAGGAAAAAATACATTTTCATGCATTGCATTTTCCATGTTCATGGATTTTATTTAATATGTGATTTTTGTTATTATATTTTCCATGGTATTATTATTACTTTTGATTTACATTTTATTATGTTATATTGTTTGCCATATTATTTTGAATATTTCATGCTATCCTATATTTTTTATTTAGTCATTTATTTTTGTCTCATTATTTAGCATATACTATGTTCATGCATTTTTATTTTACTTTCATGCATATTTTATGATAGCATTATTTTATTTTTCACGTCATTTCTTGTCACTTAGATCATATTCCATATCATTTAGGTTATATTATTTAGAATATGCCATGTCATTTAAAATATGCCATATCATTTAAAATTGCCATCTCATTTAAATCATTTTATTTCATTTAGAATATACCATAATACTTAGGATTTTTTATTTCATCTAGAATATACTATGCCATTTAAATTATGTCATGTCATTTAGGTTGCATTATATTATCTAGACTTTGCTATGTCATTTTATTTATGTCATACATGTTCATATTCATTTTATTTTTATTTATTTTTTTAAAAAAAGGGATAATGATTTTCAACAAAAAATAAAGATATTCTCAAGTTAAAATAATACATGAGTTCTCTACCGGGTTTGCTGGAGGGAATATCATCAATTATCATTAATAAAAGAATATCTTTCTTTCAAAAAACGAGAATGATTCGGAAAGTTTTCCAAATAAATAAAAATTTCTATATTTTACCGATTTTGTCGGGGAATATAGGAAAATTTTGAATTAATAAATTCCGGATCATTTTCAATAAAAAATGGAATTATTTTTCTTTAAATTGGGAATTAAATTGAAATACTAAATTAAAACTGACTTTTTTTTTTACCGAGACTTGAGATAACACATGATCAATAAGGTACCGTTTGAGACGGGCGTTGTGGGGGTGCTAATCCTTCCCCGCAAGTAACCGAGTCCCGAACCCGATTCTTTGATTTTCTCTGGTTTATAACGCAGAATTGAAATTGGTTTTAAAATTTTTTTAATTAATTTTAAAATGTTTTATAAAACCGATTTTAATAGGTTTTATAAAACCGATTTTAATAGGTGGCCGATCACACTTAGCTAAAAAAGATTGATGGTGACTCCATGTCTTTTTACGAGACCGTTTTCATACCCTCGACCTTTTAATTCAATCTAAAGGAATTAAGTCGTCTTTTCCTCTGCTTCTGTTTCCCCCTCACTCGAACGTGTCCCCACGACAGGGATCATGTATCGACAGCTTGGCAACTCCACTGGGGACATTTTAGAGACTCCGGCCTAAAATTAGTCGTGTGATATCAAAGTCTCGGTTTTGTTGGTTTAATTGGTATTTAATTTTAATTCCCACATTTTCTTTTTAAAATAAGGAGAATTTTGAAAATTATAAAATGTTTTTGAATATGGTCATAATCATGTGCATGCATTTTATTGTTTTTCTCTAGTTATTTAATGTTGTATATTATAATTGCTTGTTGGTTAATGCGTTACACTATTTTTGATCGTTGTTTTAATTAATTGTTGGGGTATTTAGGATAAGGGGTGTAGAATAGGTGGTGAAAGGTTTGTTGTTCCTCCGCACACACTATATTTGCATTTGCATAACATTAACTAGCTTTCACCGGCAACAGTGAGGAGTAATTCGGGGCCTTTAGAACTAATTCACCCTCATATAGTGAACCTAGGTGAAGCCATGCTGGATTTTCATTAGATACACCGAAGATAGGAACACATGGAGGGACAATTCTAAACCTTTTGCTACCTATTTTACACTTTGAATAAGGGTTGTAGATCGGGCAACGATGTATGTACATCGCCCATAATAAGTTTAATATCCCGCCCTGAAGGCATCGTGATGCCTAGATGAGTCAATAATATTGGGGCAAGTGTTCACTAGCTTTTTAAAATTGAAAATATCAAAACATTCTTTTTCAAACATTTTTGCATTTTGCACATTTCATGCATGTGTGAATAGAGCATGTACATTCATGGTTGTATTTTTTATCTCATTCTTTGCAATAAACAGATGGTAATAATCTCATTTGATGATTATGAACCGATAGTGTTACATGAACATTTGATATTATACCATATTAGGATCCACTACCCCGAAATTATTTTGAAAATAATATGTTTGGCTTTTCATAGAGAAAACATGTTTCAAAAATCATAGATTAAATTTAAAGGCAAATTTTGCATAGTGAGATTTTTGAATAATCAAAATTTGGTCCCACCAATTTCGTGAAATCATTGGTCATTGTATATACCTTTGTGTTAATTCATTTATTCTTTACATGTATCACTTTGACATCATGTTACAGTCATAGCATGCATGGTCATTCATTGTAAATACATTTATGACATGCATGGTCATTATTTGTATATACCTGTGTATCAATTTATTTATTCTTTAAATGTATCATGATGGCATTAGATTACATCCATGGCATACATAGTTATCATAATATGCTTATGCATTAATCTGTCATATTGACATCATGATACATTTATTACATACATGGTCAGCATGATTTTCTTTGTATATACTCTGTGTCAATCATTCATTGTTTACATACATCATAATTGACATCGTGTTGCATTCATAGTGTATATAATCATTCATTGGGAAATACACTAAAATATACATGGTCATTCATTCCATATATCCATGCGTTGATTTATTTATTCTTTGCTTGCAGCATATTGGCATCGTGATTGCATTTATTACATACAAGGTCAGCATGTTTCCACTATACATGTCCATACATCACAATGTTTATGTTTCACGGGCATCAAATTGCATTCATGGCTCCTTCATCATGACATACATTTGGGGGGAATAAAATAGAGGTTAGCTTGGCTTTAAAAGTCTTTGAAAGAATTTCCATTTCAAATCAGAGGTATAAGAAGTATTGAGTACCCTTTTAATACAGGCTAGAGCTGTGGAGAATGAACAAGCTGCCCGAATGGAAAGAATGGAAAAGGCACATGAAGAATTGCGAGAACAACTGGCAAAGTCTCAAGCAGAATCTAAAGATCAGATGACTAAATTGATGGAGCTGATGTCCGCCGTAATCAAGGGAAAGGGATACACTGAAAACTTGGCCTCCAGAGAAGGGTTAGAGGCACAAGAGGGTCAGAGTGAGGTCATGATGTCGAATGGCCAGTGTAGACACCTAATTTTTTTTTGAACCACTAAAACAGGTATGTTTTCTTCCTAAATTGATGTTTAAGAATGTAAAACGAATTTTTTCATCCTGTAGGTGGTACTCCTAGATTTAGTTTAAGAGGGCAAGCATAAAAAATAAAACTCAAAAAAAGTCAACCTCAAAAAAAGTCAACCCCAAAAAATCAACCTCAAAAAGTCAACTACTGAAAAAGACAACCCACTTTCAAAATCAAGATTTGAAGTTCAATTGAAAAATGGCGAAAGAATTTTGATAATCCGAGGTCTACATTGAAAGATATGGAGTTAGGAAGTTGAGTTATGTAGATTCAGTAGAAAGAAAATCGTAATCCAGGAAATTTGGGGAAAAATGCTTAAACGATTGAATTGGTCAAAATTGAAGGTTCCAAATGAAAGATAAGCACTGACTACGGGTAATGGAGAAGCCACTTGAAAGAAAAACTGAAAGAAAAGTCAATCCGGGAGAAAACTGAAAATTAGGGTTTTTGGTGGATTTCGCTGAAATTGGGCAGAATTACAGAAATGGCCCGACTTGGTAAGACAAAAGCCCTTAATAGATGATGAGTGATTTAAAAAGTATAGCCCAAGGCTCGGCTCGAAAAAAATCTGAAAATCAGACTTGTTTTGAGCAAAACCGGGTTTCGAAGGCAAAATAGTAAAATTAGAAATTTGGGTAAAACAGCAAATGAACTCCAAATCTTCTAAAAATGTGCAAATCTCATTTTTAAATTATTTTAAAGAGATTGGAAAAATAAAATCTTGATTCGAGTTCGTTTGCAAAATGGCTAAATCCCAGGTCTCTTATTTAGTAATTCAAGAAGATAAATCTCGAAAAAATAGCAAATGAAGTCCAAATCTTCTAAAAATTTGCAAATATCATTTTTAAATTATTTGAAAGAGATTGGCAAAAGAAAATCTTGATTCACAGTTCGTTTGCAAAATAGCCAAATCCCGGGTCTCCTATGTAGTAATTCAAGAAGATAAATCCTGAAAAAATAGCAAATGAACTCCAATAATTCTGAAAATTTACAAATCTCATTTTTAAATTATTTGGAAGAGATTGGCAAAATAAAATATTTATTTGGAGTTCGTTTGCAAAATGGCCAAATCTCGGGCCCCTTATGTAGTAATTCAAGTAGATAAATCCCGAAAAAATAGCAAATGAGCTCCAAAAATTATGAAAACTTCCAGATCATACTTTTAAATTATGTGGAAGAGATTGGTGAATAAAAATCTTGATTTGGAGCTCGTTTAAAAAATGGTAAATTTTGGGGGCATAAAAGGGCAATTTTGGAAGAAAAAAATCCAAATAAATAGCAAACGGACTCTGAAAATTTTGAAAACTTTCAGAATTCAATTTTTTATTATTTTGAAAGTATTGAAAAAATAAAATTTGAATTTGGAGTCCGTTTGCCATTTATTTGCATTCGGGGGGGCAAAAAGGTTATTTTACCCAAGCAAACGAAAAGGGCTTTTCTTGCCTTTCGAAAAAATCAATCTTGGGCTGGAAGAAGGAGTGCTGGCCGGCCAAGGCCCAAGGAAGGGAAGGAGGATTCTGATTTGTTATTCAAGGGGCCAAAAATGAAAAGTTAGTGATTTTTTGATCAAGCCTTTGCAAATAAGCCACATAGGCCAATGCATGAAGAGGGAGAGTGTCAACATAATTCTTGAACAGCTGTAATTATGGACAGCTGATGGCCTAATCTAAGGGTGATAATTTCATGTTTTAAACATCTTGGATCATTAGCCATTGGATGAAAATTGGTTTAAGGAAAAATGAAAACATCCTAGTCTAGGAGGGAGGAATTTCGGCCACTACAAGGAAGATATTTTTCTTTCATTTTCGGCACTCTATTTTTAGCTATTCTCTCTTGAATTTGGCTGATTTTCTCTCCATTTTCGAAAAGCAAAATGAAAAGTTTAGAAAAGAAAGTTTGAAGAGAAAAAGCTTGAAAGATAGCTTATAGATGTTTTTAGCACCATGTTCTTGCACTTTCTTTGATTTTCTCTTCTTGATTTGCTGTTTTGATTATTTTTTAGTGAGTTTCTTTTGATTTTTCTTTTTAGATAAATGTTTTTAATGTTCTTCCTTAAGTTCTTTCTTCATCTTTTCTTAAAAAAAAATTTGAAATATTTTTTTTCTTGTTTTTTGACATGGCCGAATGGCCCAGATTTTTTAGTTGTTGTTTTGCTTTGATTTTTCATGTTACTTTTTATATTTAATAAGTCTTGATGCTTTAAATTTTCTTCTACTACATATACTTGAAGCTTGTTTTAATTTGGTTGCTTGGTTATTTCCATTTATGAGTCTATTATCATGTTCTTGCATTTTTGATTTTTTGTTTTCAAAATGTTTAAGTTTGTTTATGTTTTATATTGTGAAATCCATGTGTTTGTGAAAATGCTTGTTAGTTTTCATACCTCTATTTTATATTTCCATGATTTGAGTGTTATATTTAGTTAAGTATGTTAGTATATCAAGTGTTTGTGAAAATGCCATGCTTACTTTGGACATGAGGCCATTCGGCCATCTCACTCTTTTTGCTTTTTGTGTGCATTTTTGTTATGTTAGTTGATAGGTTTGCATTCTCATGACATTTGATTGAGTATTTGGTTTAAGCATGCCTTGTTTTTGTGTTATTGCCATGCATATTTTAGATGTTAGGTTTGGTTTGTTTTGCCATGCATATTCATGCATTTTAGACCTAGGTTGCATTAAATGCCATGTAAGTTCATTTAGGTCTAGGTCATTTTATTGATTCCATGCATTTTTCATGACATTTAGGTTTAAAATCATGCATTTCATGCATCATATTTGCTGTATTTTTCATGCATTTCATGTCCATGCGACTTGACTAATGACTTAGGCCAATTAATGGTTCAAAGTCATGCTCTCTTGAGCATACTTGTGGAAAATTAAAGAGTTGTCAAATTGATTATTCTACCTTTGTGATTTTTTTTACTTAGCACATTTTTTTCTAACTTTTTAAAAGTGTTAGCTACTGTTTGTGAGTCATTTAGAGAGTCTTAAATATTTTTACTTTGATTTTTAAATGATTTTATCGAAGAAAAAATTGTGTTTTGGCAAAACAGTTTTTTTCACCCAGTACTCGTACTTGCTCGATTTTTCTGGGCAGTTATATTTAATCAGAAAATTAAGTCGATTTTTTTCGTGTAGATTTACATGTCCTGAGTCTCCAGTATGTTTTTTAGATTTTTTGGAATTTTTAAAAATAGGGTAAAAAATCATGGTTTAAAACTGGACAGTGGAGTCAGAATTGAATTTGAAGGAAAATCATTTTTCTGTTTTGGTTAAGTTACTTAGAGGGGGCTGATTAGGAAGTTTAGCTACTGACTTAGGGTAGTTTCTAAGCCTTTTTAAACTCTAAAAATGATTTTTTAAGTCTCGGGTTAAGGGTGGTCAAGTCCGAGATTTTAAACTTAGGAAATTAGAGCCATTTAAAAAAGGGTTTAGCTAAGTTTTTATTTTTAATCTAAGCTTTTCAAAATTGTTTTCAAACAATCACAAAAGTATTTTGGTTTTAGAATATATAATTTGATATATTTTCCTAAGGTAGCCGGATATCTTTTTAGATATACGGATTTCCTTAATTAAAAGAAAAAAAAATACAATTTCATGCATTGCATTTTCCATATTCATGCATTTTATATAATATGTGATTTTTGCTATGATAATTTCTATGATATTGTTATGATTTTGAGTTATGTTATATTGTTTATTATATGATTTTGAATATTTCATGATATCCTATGCTTTTTATTTAGTTATGTTTTTATATTATTTAGCATATACTATGTTCATGCATTATTATTTTTATTTTTATTTCAATGCATATTATAAGATAGCATTATTTTATATTTCATGTCATTTAAATTATATTCCATATCATTCATATTTACCATGTCATTTAAATTATTTCATTTCATTTCATATAGAATATAATATGTTACTTATGTCATTTCATTTCATGTAGAATATATTATGTTACCTAGGTCATTTCATTTCAGTTAGAATATATTATGTCATTTAGGATATTTTATTTCATTTAGAATATATCATATGACTTAGGATATTACATTTCATATAGAATATATTATGTTACCTAGGTCATTTAATTTCATTTAGAATATATCATATAACTTAGGATATTTCGTTTCATTTAGAATATGCTAAGACATTTAAATTATATCATATCATTTAGGTTGCATTATATTATTTAAACTTTGATATCATTTTATTTATGTCATACATATTCATATTTTTTAAAATGTTTTCAAAAAGGTAATGATTGTCAATAAAATAAAGATATTCCCGAGTTAAAATAATTCATGAATTCTCTGTCGGGTTTGCTGGGGAGGATATCATCAATTATCATTAATAACGGAATATCTTTTTTAAAATAAGAATGATTCGGAAAGTTTTCCAAATTAATAAAAATTTCTATATTTTGCAACCTTTGTTGGGGAATATAGGAAAATTTTGAATTTATAAATTCCGAATCATTTTCAATTAAAAATGGAATTATTTTTCTTTAAATTGGGAATTAACTTGAAATACTAAATTTAAAACCAACTTTTTACCGAGACTTGAGATAACACATGATTAATAAGGTACCATTTTATACGGGCGTTGTGGGGGTGCTAATCCTTCTTCACACGTAACCGAGTTCCGAATCCGTTTCTTTGATTTCTCTGGTTTTAAAACGCAGACTTGAAATTGGTATTAAAAATGTTTTAATTAATTTTATGACTTCGAACCATTAATTGGCTCAAGTCATTATTCAAGTGTCATGAACATGAAATGCATGAAACAATACAGCAAACATAATGTATGAAATGCATGGATTTAAACCTAAATGTCATGAAAAAATGCATGGCATTCATAAAGGGACCTAGACCTAAATGAACTTGCATGGCATTTAATGTAACCTAGACCTAGAATGCATGAACATGCATGGCAAATAAACCTAACTTAATAACTGAAATATGCATGGCATTTTCACAAACACAAAGCATGCTTAAACAAAAAACTCAACCAAATATCATGCAAATGCTAACCTATCAACTAACATGGCAAGAATGCACAAAAAATGCAAAAATTCCATGAGGGCCGAATAGCATAATGTAACTAGCAAACATGGCATTTTCACAAACACTTGGTATACTAGCATGCAAAACTAAATCAAATGACATGTAAATGCAAAAACCTACCAACTAACATGGCAAAAAATGCAACACACAATGCAAAACACATGGAGTAGCCAAATGGCCTCAAGATCCAACAAGCATGGCATTTTCACAAACACTTGGTATACTAACATGCTCAACTAAAATATAACATTTAAATCATGCAAAAATCACACAAGCATTTTAACAAACACTTAATATACTAAATCTAAAACATGCTCAACTAAGATATAAAACTCAAATCATGCAAAGACCACACAAGCATTTTCACAAACACTTGATATACTAAATCTAAAACATGCTCAAATTTGAACATCATGAAAACAGAAAATTAAAAATGCAAAAACATGATATTTAAAACATAAATGGCAACAAAAAAGGCAACCAAATTAAAATGTAACTCAAGAATATGAAGTAACATAACATTTAAAACATCAAAATCAAAGAAAATAACATAAACAATATGATAAAATAAACCAAAACAACAACTTAAATAAATAATGTAGGTCATTTGGCCATGGTGAGTTTATTGTAAAAATAAAATGTAAAAAATATACTTAAGAAGGAGATAAAGGAAGAACTTGAAAAGAACAATAAAAAACATTTATTTAAAATGGAAACTCACCAAATAAAAATCAAAATAGCAAAAACAAGAATAGAAAATGAAGAAAGTGCAAGAGTTGGTGCTCAAGAGCAACCTCAAGAAGCTATCTTTCAAGCTTTATCTCTTCAAACTTTCATTTTTTTTCTAAACTTTTCTTTTTTGCCCTTAGCCAAGAAGAGAAAAACTAAGTAAAAACTCTAAGAAATCAGCAAAATGAAGATGAAAAAATGAAATTCTGACCTCCCAACAAGGGCTGGCCGAATGGGATCATATTGGATCCAAGATGTTGTTATTTTTTGTGTAACCAATTTTCCATCAAATGGCTAATAATTCAAGGTGAAAAATCATGAAATTACCATCTTTAGATTAGCATCTCAGCTCTCTCAAATTACAGTTGTTCAAGAATAATGTTGACATCTCTTTTGGCCTATGTGGCTTAATCACCATGGCTTGATCAAAGAGAATCTCTAACTAACTCTTGATTCTTAGCTATTTGATTGAAAAATCAGAAGCTTCCTCCTTCTTTTGGGCTTGGGCAGGCCAGCACTTCTCTTTTCCAGCCCAACTCTGATTTTTTGAAAGGCCCAAAGAAGCCCTTTTCGGTTGCTTGGGTGAAATGACCGTTTTGCCCCCCGGATGCAAATAAACATCAAACGGACTCCAAATTAAATTTTTATTTTTTAATACTTCCAAAATAATAAAATATTGAGTTCTGGAAGTTTTCAAAATTATCCGAGTCCGTTGGCTATTTATTTGGATTTTTTCTTCCAAAAATGCCCTTTATGCCCCTATATTTTACCATTTTTTGAACGAGCTCCAAATCAAGATTTTTCTTCACCAATCTCTTCAAAATAATAAAAAAGTGTGATCTGGAAGTTTTAATAATTTTTGGAGCTCATTTGGTATTTTTTCGAGATTTATCGGCTTGAATTACTACATAGGAGGCCCGGGATTTGGCCATTTTGCAAACGAACTCCGATTCAAGATTTTCTTTCGCCAATCTCTTCCAAATAATTTAAAAATGATATTTACAAAATTTCAGAATTTTTGGAGTCCATTTGCTATTTTTCCGGGATTTATCTTTTTGAATTATTGTAGAGGAGGCTCGGGATTTGGCCATTTTGCAAACGAACTCCGAATCAAGATTTTCTTTCGCCAATCTCTTCCAAATAATTTAAAAATGAGATTTGAAAAATTTTTAGAAGATTTGGAGCTCATTTGCTATTTTTTTGGGATTTTCCTTTTTGAATTACTACATAAGAAGCCCGGGATTTGGCCATTTTGCAAATGAACTCCGAATCAAGATTTTATTTCACCAATTTCTTCAAAATAATTTAAAAATGAGATTTGCAAAATTTCAAAAGATTTGGAGCTCATTTGCTATTTTTTCGGGATTTTCCTTTTTGAATTACTACATATGAAGCCCGGGATTTGGCCATTTTGCAAACGAACTCCGAATTAAGATTTTCTTTTACCAATCTCTTTCAAGTGATTTAAGAATGAGATTGACAAATTTTATAATTTTCGGAGTCCATTTGCTATTTTTCCCAAATTTTCCAATTTTGCCCTTTTGCCTCCGAAACCCGGTTTTGCTCAAAACAAGTTCGATTTTCAGATTTTCTTCAATCTGAGCCTTGGGCTATCCTTTTTAATCATTCTTCATCCATTGGGGGCTTTGTTCTTACCCAGTCGGGCCATTTCTGTGATTCTTCCCGATTTCACCGAAATCCACTAAAAACCCTAATTCTTGGTTTTCTCCCAGATTGACTTTTCTTTCGATTTTTCTTGCAAGTGACTTCTCCATTACCCGTAGTCAGTGCTTATCTTTCATTTGGAACCTTCAATTTCGACCAATTTGATCGTTTAAGCACTTTTTCCCAAATTTCTCGAATTAGGGTTTCTTTTCTACAGAATCTCCAAATCCCAACTTCCGAACTCCATATCTTTCGATGTAGACCTCGGATTATCAAAATTCTTTCGCCATTTTTCAATTGAACTTAAAATCTTGATTTTGAAAATGGGTTGACTTTTTTAGTAGTTGACTTTTTGGGGTTGACTTTTTTAGAGGTTGACTTTTTTCAAGTTTGACTTTTTATGCTCGCCCTCTTAAACTAAGTCTCGGAGTACCACCTGCAGGATGAAAACAGTCTTTTTACACTCGAAAACATCAATATAGGGAGAAAACATACCTGTTTAGTGGTCCGGACAAAATTAGGTGTCTAGAGCTGCCCCTCTTTGGCTATTGCTGAGAATCAGGAATCAGGCAAAGATAAACCAACACTAATTTTGTACGGTCAGTGAAATCACATGTGAAGGAAAGGGAAAGGGGTTTTCTTTTTCATTTTTCTATCATTTTTCATTTTCTATTTTTTCATTTTTTTCTCTTTCTTCTTTCTTCTTTTTTCTTTTATTTCTTTTTTTTTCAAATTTTTTTTAACAGTAAATTGAAGATTTTGTCCTTAAATTGAATTCCCTGACTAAGCAAGGCTCGACCCGTCTTAAGGAAACGAATTCCATTTGCAAGAAAGGAAATGACCTCGACGATGGTCTCGGGGCCTTAACCTGTCCTGTTCTCAGTTGTGTTTAAAATTCTGGATATCTCCTCCAGAAGCTTCGGCTATCACCACCAAAGTATTGCTCATTTTAAAACTATAAAAATTCTGGGTATCACCTTCAGAAGCTTCATCTATCACCATCGAAGACTTTCTACATTTTCAAAGGATTTTAAAACTCTGGATATCTCCACCAAAGGCTTCAGCTATCACCACCGAAGACTTATTCATAATAAAAAAGAGTACCTCGATGATGATCTCGGGGCTCTACTCGTCTTAAGGAAACGAATTCGATTTGAAAGAAAAGAAATGACCTCGACGATGGTCTCGGGGCCTTAACCTGTCTTGTTCTCAGCTGTTTTTAAAATTCTGGATATCTCCTCCAGAAGCTTTCGCTATCACCACCAAAGTTTTGCTCATTTTTAAAACTGTAAAAAATTCTGGGTATCACCTCCCGAAGCTTTGGGAAATGATGCAGATGCACATGTCTTTTAACAAGGTGCTCATGCTTCATGGTGCAAATGTAAAATATTTCTTAGTGCAAATGCAAATGTCCTGGATTGATGCCCATGTTTCATGATACAGATGCCCCTACTAATTGTGTTCATGTAACTGGTTTATGAATGGTGTAACTACAATTACCACACAATAATGAAAATGCAATGATTCTAGAAATGATGCAATTGCTTGAGATGACACAAATGCGAATTCCATGAAGAATGTAAATGTAAAGGTAAAATGCAAATGCTTATGGAATAATGCCAATGCAAATACCCATGAATGATGCAAATGCTTACCGACACTGTGCAGATGTAAAAGTTTGATAAAGAGATGAGTGCTCATGAGTGATGCAAATGCCCCCGATTGTTTTTCTAAACTTTGGCTTAGCCTTTCAAAATCATTTTCCTCTTCAAATAAGAGTATATCTTCAAGTCATTTTGGCTATTCTCTTTGCCCCCAACAGTTTTCAAACTTTCATCAATAGAGATTGAACCGGGTTCTATTTCTTCTTCTCATATCTGGAAGTCAGGACCTATCTTGGCAGTTCTACACCTTTTAGTTAGAAAAACCCTTGTCTCATGTCAACATCAAAATGGGTGTTTCAAAAAATCTCTTTATCTGTTTTTGCATCTTGAAAACTTCTGAACAAAAAATATTAACCCCACAATGTGTGATGTACAAATATTTTGAAGACTGATGATCATTGTTAGAAATTTCTCTAAGTATCAATCTGGTTTTTTCAACTGGGATTAGCAAGGCTTGGTATAACAAGATTCTGGCTTTTCCAGTATAACTTCATGACAAAAATGTATATCCCTTCTAGGTTCACAAATGAAACAGGTTTTATAAATCATGAATTTATTGAGAACCAAACAAATTCAACATTCTTTTAGTTTCCATATCAAGGTATTTTGACAAGCGTCAAGATTGGCCGGGATGTTCAAACCGAAAAGTTTAATCTTGGGGAAAATTTTCAGTTTTTTAAAAACAATCCTCTGAATGAGAATTGACAATTTGGGAGATTCAGGAATTCCTAGATGTTCCTTAATGACCATTCCTTTAATAAGATCTTTTCTTTTGCGGTATCGGCACTTTCATAGATGGCATCAAAAACTCCCATTCTACTCTAGACCGCCCATTTTTGGGTTTTCTCCCTAGAGTCCCTTTTCTCTCCAATTTTTCTTTTTTCATTGTTTTACCATGCACTTGAGAATTCTAAATTCTTCCTTAGTGAAATGAGAATTTGATGAGATGGGATAAAATATGAGGAAAAAACCCTTCAAATTAAATATTCATGCTTGATCAAAATGGACTTTTAAAGCACGTAATGTAGGTCATGGCTCAGGGTTCAGAAAGAAAGGAGAAATAGGCCCAAAATATCTGTTTGAGGGTAATCAGATCAAGGATCCTTTCTTTGAGGAGGATTCTCTTTGAAGCATTTGTCCCTTCTTGGACATTTCTTTCCTTTTGACTTTGCTCTTTTTCTTCCTTGCTTTTGGCTTTCAATTTGCCATGTCTTTCACACACTTTGTTTTCCTTTTTCATTGTGTTTTTCTTTTGTTTTTCTTGGCTTTCATTTCGCCATCTTTTTCTCTTCTTTTTATTTGACAGAGTGAGCCCGTATTTATTCGGGGCTCCATTTGCTTTGTGTCTGTCCATGAGATGTCACTCATTTCCCAATGATCTTTAAAAATATCTTTCCTCGTATTTGCCCCCCGGTGTAGAGGGTAATCCTTGATTAGGGTTTAAAGAAAAAATAATTCTTTCGGCTCAAAAGGGGTGACTATGGATAATTTCTTTTTGTGCGAAAGGGATATGAAAGATGGCCATTTCTCATGTCAAGCACAAATATTCATATTGAAAAGCAATCCCCAAGGGAAATAGATATTCAGAATTTCATTTTGCACTTTGGAATCGTCCGAATTCTCATATGCATAATATCACAAATTTTTTCATTATCTTTTTTCCATCGCATGTCCCAATGATTCATGCGTTTAGTCCATCCTTATTCACCATGTATCCATCATTTCCACATATGATGCCCCAATTTGATTAACCAATGAAAATTTGTATCAACGAGGAACATAGCAAGTCTAGGTCTATTTTGAAAAGGTTGAGTTTCCAATCTGAGTTCTTTGAAGAGACAAGGAAAATATAACCCAAAAACGGGTTTTCTCTGGGACAAGGGATAATCTAGTTTAATCATTGTGCCCCAGGGTGTCAATCATGAAGTTATGTTTGGGCAATTAGTGTTTTGTGGTCATTGGGAAAGGTCATCAATGGTTTTAGCACAATCTTGACTCACACCAAATTATCAAATCTAGATTCTTGAAAGAATGTCTTATTTGTTTGAATTTCAAGGAATTCGAAAAAATTTCAAAAAGTTCGTTCCTTTGTTCATAGCCTAGACGAAGATCTACGTCTTTGCTTATTCTGTGATGACAATGGTTTTATGAAGTCAAATCATTCATATTCTTTGAAGCATTAGGTCTTTCAAGTGTTCTTGGTTTAAGAAATTTATGCTTAGGAAAACCTAAAGAGAAGGGAGAAAGTATAGGGTCATTTGTAACACTGATCATTAATCTTCTTGAGACTATCCATTATTAAAAATTCCTTAATGCTTGTTTTTGCAAATTATTGTTAAAACACACCAAACACAAAGCATTTAAAATTCAAAATTCATTTAATTCATGTAGATGTTAACATGAGACAAGTGCTTTCATCATCACAGTGTATAAAACTACATGCGTCAAAAATCTAATATAATCATGCATAATGTTTCTTATGACACTTGGCTTCCCCCTCTTCAAAACTTATCGAACCAGCCTTGATGAGATCTCTGACCTTGTACTTCAAAGCGAGGCAGTTCCCTGTTGAATGACCTTGATTGCCAGAATGATAACCACAACACTCATCAGCATCATACCAGCTCGGATAAGGGGGATTCAAAGGCTCTAATTGCATGGGTGTTACAAGGTCATTCTGGATGAGTTGAGGTAATAGCTCACTGTATGTCATAGGAATCGGGTCAACCTGATTTCTTTCTCGCTTTTTATGCACCCTTCGATTATTCCCAAGGGTGTTCGATTGATAGACAGATGTAAATTCTGGTGTAGTTGCAGTCATTGGTTTGTAGGGATAAAAACCTTGGGAGACATTGTTCAGGGTAGAGTAAAATGGCTGATACGAGGAGAATTGGGGAGGTGGGGCAAAGTCTTCCACGACTTGGGTATCTTCCTTTTTATTTTCAGATGCCCCTTTTTCCTTGGTATTGGATGTTCTTTCTCCTTCAATTTTTCCCATCCTTGATAGCATTCTCAATCATCTCCCCTGAAATCACCATGTCCGAAAAATTCTTCGTGGGGTTGCCGACAAGTACAACATAGTACGGGGTCTGAAGTGTATTCACAAACATGACAGTGGTTTCCTTTTGAGTTAAGGGTGGTTGTACTTGGACAGCCAGGCTCATCCACCGTTGCGCATATTCTTTGAAGCTCTCATTAGCTCTTTTCTTCATATTTTGCAAGGTGAGACGATCAGGCACCATGTCGGTCATATGCTTGTACTGGTTTAGAAAAACCCTAGCCAGGTCATTCCAAGAGCGAATATGATCCTTGCTCAACTGACTATACCACCTAATTGCCGATCCGCTGAGGCTATCCTGAAAGCAGTGAATCAAAAGCTTATCAATATCTATATGACTTGTCATCTTCCGACAGAACACAGTGATGTGGGCTGATGGATCAGCCGTCCCGTCATATTTCACAAAGTCAGGAATCTTGAACTTAGGAGGAATGACTAAATCGAAGACCAAACATCGTTCTTTCGCATCTAAACTCCCAAATACATCTGTATTTTCTACTACCCGGAGCCTTTCATCTAGCAGCTGATATTTCCCTAGGGAATCTACAAACTCAACCTTATTTACTGCAACCCTTTTCAACTTTGCCTGTTCAGCTGGATCATCTGAGTTTAGGACATTGACTGTGTTCTGGGCATCAATCATTACGACCTCATTCTGACCTTTTTGTGCCTCTAACCCTTTCCTGGCAAAAAAGTTTTCAGTGTATGCTTTTCCTTTGATTACGGCGGACATCAGCTCCTTCAATTTAGTCATCTGATCCTTACATTCTGTTTGAGACTTTGCTAACTGTTCTCGCAATTCTTTCTGTTCCCTTTCCATTTTTTCCATTCGGCCAACTTGTTCATTCTCCATAGTACTAGCCTGTATTAAAAGGGTACTCAGTACTTCTTCTGATTTGAAATGGAAATTCTTTCAAAGACTCCTAAAGCCAAGCCAACTTCTGTTTTATTTGCCCCAAATGTACGTCATGATGAATAAGCCATGAATGCAATTTGATGCATGTGAAGCCTAAACAATATGATGTATGGACATGTACAATGGAAACATGCTGACCATGTATGTAATAAATGCAATCACGATGCCAACATGTTGCAAACAAAGAATAAACAAATCAACACATGGATATATGCAATGACTGATCATGTGCATTTTAGCATATTTCCCAATGAATGATCTTATATCCTATGAATACAACACGGTGTCAATTATGATAAATGCAAACAATGAATGATTGATACATAGTATATACAAAGAAAATCATGCTAACCATGTGTCATGAATGCGACCTAATGCTAACATGATGTATGTAATAAGCAAATTAATGCATGAACATATACAAAGAAATCATGCTGACTATGTTTGTTATGAATGCAACCCAAAGTCAACATGATGCATGTAAAGAATAAGCAAATTAATGCATGGATATATACAGAAAAATCATGCTGATTATGAATGCATGATGCAACCTGACAAATAATTGATCGGATGCAAAATGCAAAGGGGAAGATATCACGGAGGAAATAAGAATCGGAGGAACTTAATCATCAAAATCTCATAAATTTGAAGCATAGTCAATTCATTCCCATATCAATGTTCACAATGGTAGAAACCATGTTTTACAAAATCTGAGCAGTAGTTAAAACTGTCCTTTACAAGCACTTTATTCTTCCTAGCATCCTAAGGCTATAAGAGTCGGCTACTGAAAAACTGAAATCCTATTACATCATTTAAGACCGAAGTCTTTCCATCTTAATGTTGTAAATCTCCCAATCCTAATTACGCTTTCCCAGTCCTCTATCAATCAGTGTCGTTGGATCCAACCAATTGGCATCGATAAAAGTTTGCACTTTCTTTTCGAATGCTATACAGTCTTCAATGTTATGGCCAACAATTCCACAGTGATAATCACATCTTGCATTTGGATTATACCCATTTGGATATGGTGGTAACAGGGGTTTCAATGGGATATAGGCAACCATATGATTTTGGATCAGTATAGGGAGAAGCTCTCGGTAGCTAATTGGAAAGGGATCAAAAGACCTTTGGGTCTTATCCTAGGGTCGTTTCCTAGTCACACTGAACCTAGGAGTTGGGGCACTTGATGGTGGCACTAAGGTCCGAACCGAGTGTTTACATGGAGATGTGACGGAACAACATGGTAAGGGTGTGGATTTGGACATGGGCCTTTGTAGGTTGTACAGAAGTCGAGGTTGCTATCCCAGATACTGGATAAGGTGATTGATGAAGGAAATAGTATGAACTGGGAGTTGTTGGCGATGGAGTGGGATTCAGGAATCCCGTAGTGGTCATCCCAATGGACGATTGGACCATAGTAGGGTGGGGATACTGGTTTGGACCTATAACAGCTTGTAGGTATGGTACAGGATCTGAGGTTTCTATCTTTGGTATCGGGCTCTCAGGTCTAATCATTTTCAAGATTTTGTCCATAATTTCATCAGGATTGAAACCTTTGTGGCATTGACAAGTGCAGGATCCAGCAAGGATTGTATGTTCGGGACCTAATGGTTTTGGTTGATCCGAAGACAATACAGAGCCCTGAGAAAGTTCCTTTTTACTCTTACCCATATCCTCAACCATTTTCAGCAATTTGGCGAGTTGTTCTTTCATTTCTCGGATTTCCTATCCACATTCCTCTTGGTTGCGTTCCAAAGCACCCAATCGTTCCTCCGATTCATTCCTCATATCTGGAACCCCTTTCATGCAAATGAAAATGTCATGAGATTAAGAATACAATTATGAATGTACATACTCTATTCCTATGTGCATGAATATACTGATGATTAATGCATGAACATATACAAAGAAATTATGGTGACTATGTATGCTATGGATGCAATCTAATGCCAACATGATGCATAAAAAATGAATAAATTGATGCACATGTATATACAAATAATGACTATGTATGTCATAAACGTATTCTACAATGAATGACCATGCATGCTATGATGTCAAAATGATACATGCTAAGACTAAATGAATTGATACAAAGGTAAGTACAAAGAATGACCATGTATATCACAAATGTATTCTACAGTGAAGAACCATGCATGTTAGGACTGTGACATGCTGTCAAAATGATACAAATAAAGAATAAATGAATTAACACCAAGGTATATACAAAGAAATCAATGATTACATGAAATTGGTAGGACCTAAATCTTGATTATTCAATAATCTCATTATGCAAGATTTGCCTCCAAATTGATGATATTTTTTTTTGAAACATGTTTTTTTTTTATTTTATGAAAAACCAATCATATTATTTTCAAAAGAAATTCGGGGTGGTGGATCCTACTATGGTGCAATATCCAAATGTTCATGTGAGACTATCAGTTTATGAAATCATCAAATGAAATTACCAACTGTTTATTGCAAAGAATGAGATCAATAATACAACCAAAAATGTACATGCTCTATTCACACATGCATGAAATGTGCAAAATGCAAAAATGCTTGAAAAAATACTTTTTTTTTTTAAACAGCTAATGAACATCTGCCCCAACAATATCTGCTTATTTAGGCATCAAGATGCCTTTGGGACAGATTAACATATTTATTACGGGCGATGTACGTACATTGTTGTCCGATCTACAAAACTTATTCAGAGTGTAAAATAGGTAACAAAAGGTTTAGAAATGTCCCTCCATGTGTTCCTATTTTCGGTATATCTAACGGAAATCTGGCGTGGCTTCGCCTAGGTTCACTATATGAGGGTGAATCGGATCTAAAGGCCCTGAATTGCTCCTCACTGTCACCGGTGAAGGCTAGTAAGGCACCCCGATAAAAGCGGGTTCAATTCGTTAGAGTCTATTTTCCTAGCCCATGCGGATTGTTAATCATGAAGGCTTAGGTACTTTAGTACTCCGGAAGTGTTTCACTAGCCCATGCGGATTGTTAATCATGAAGGCTTAGTTACTTTGCTCCCACTGAAAAGGACGGAACCCGAGTATAGGATTCATGATATGCAAATGCACGTGTAGTGTGTGAGGAGGAACAGCAAACCTTTCACCACCTATTCTACAAACCTTATTCTAAATGCCCTAGCAATTAAAACATTCAAGAATAGTGTAACGCATTAACCAACAAGCAATTATAATATACAACCTTAAATAACTAGAGAACAATAATAAAATGCATGCACATGAGAATGAACATATTTAAAAACATTTTATTATTTTCAAAATTCTCCTTATTAAAAAAATATGGGAATTAAACTTAAATACCAATTAAACCAACAAAACCGAGACTTTGATAACACCCGACTAATTCTAGGCCTGACTCTCTAATTGTCCCCAGTGGAGTCGCCAAGCTGTCGCAACCTAAAAAATAACGAGTGTCATCGCAAGACTTTATTATTCGTTAAGCGTGACATAAAAAAAACCGAGGAAAAGTCGACTTAATTCCTCTAGAAAAATGAAGGTTTTGAAAATGACCTTAAAAAAGACATGGAGTCGCCACCAATCTTTTTTAGCTAGGTGTGATCGGCCACCTATTAAAATTGGTTTTATAAAATATTTTAAAAATTAATTAAAATATTTTAAAAACCAATTTCAAGTCTGCGTTTTAAACCAGAGAAATCAAAGAAGCGGGTTCGGGAGTCGGTTACGTGTGGGGAAGGATTAGCACCCCCACAACGCCCGTATAAATCGGTACCTTATTAATCATGTGTTATCTCAAGTCTCGGTAAAAATTGGTTTTAAATTTAGTATTTCAAGTTAATTCCTAATTTAAAGAAAAATAATTCCATTTTTTATTGAAAATGATCCGGAATTTATAAATTCAAAATTTTCCTATATTCCCCAACAAACGTGGCAAAATATAGAAATTTTTATTAATTTTGGAAAATTTTCCGAATCATTCTCTTTTTAAAGAAGATATTCTGTTATTAATAATAATTTATGATATCCTCCCCAGCAAACCCGGCAGAGAACTCATGAATTATTTTAACTCGGGAATATCTTTATTTTATTGAAAACCACTATATTTTTTGAAAACATTTAAAAGAAATGAATATGTATATCGGAACCTAAAAAAATAACGACTCTCATCACAAGACTTTATTATTCATTAAGCGTGACATTAAAAAAACGAGGAAAAGTCGACTTAATTCCTCTAGAAAAATGAAGGTTTTGAAAATGACCTTGAAAAAGACATGGAGTTGCCACCAATCTTTTTTAGCTAGGTGTGATCGGCCACCTATTAAAACCGGTTTTATAAAATATTTTAAAAATTAATTAAAACATTTTAAAAACCAATTTCAAGTCTGCGTTTTAAACCAGACAAATCAAAGAAGCGGGTTCGAGAGTCGGTTACCTGTGGGAAGGATTAGCACCCCCACAACGCCCGTATAAATCGGTACCTTATTAATGGTGTGTTATCTCAAGTCTCGGTAAAAAAGTTGGTTTTAAATTTAGTATTTCAAGTTAATTCCCAATTTAAAGAAAAATAATTCTATTTTTAATTGGAAATGATTCGAAATTTATAAATTCAAAATTTTCCTATATTCCCCAACAAACGTGGCAAAATATAGAAATTTTTATTAGTTTTGGAAAACTTTCCGAATCATTCTCTTTTTAAAGAAGATATTCCGTTATTAATAATAATTGATGATATCGTCCCCAGCAAACCCGGCAGAGAACTCAAGAATTATTTTAACTCGAGAATATCTTTATTTTATTGAAAACCATTATATTTTTTTGAAAACATTTAAAAGAAATGAATATGTATATGCATGACATAAATAAAATGACATAGCAAAATCCAAATAATATAATGCAACCTAAATGACATGACATGATTTGAATGCCTTAGCATATTCTAACTGAAATGAAATATCCTAAGTTATATGATATATTCTAAATGAAATTAAATGACCTATGTAACATAATACATTCTATATGAAATGCAATATCCTAAGTCATATGATATGATCTAAATGAAATAAAATATTCTAGATGACATAATATATCCTAAATGAAATGAAGTGACCTAGGTAATATAATATATTCTACATGAAATGCAATATCCTAAGTCATATGATATAATCTAAATGAAATAAAATATTCTAGATGACATAATATATCCTAAATGAAATGAAATAATTTAAATGACATGACAAATATGAATGATATGGCATATAATTTAAATGACATGGAATAAAATAATGCTATCATATAATATGCATGAAAATAAAAATAATAATGCATGAACATAGTATATGCTAAATAAAAATAACTAAATAAAAGCGTAGGATATCATGAAATTTTCAAAACCATATAATAAACCATGTAACATCAAAAAATATAAATCAAAATAACAACAATATTATAGAAATTATTATTGCAAGAATCACATATTATATAACATGCATGAATATGAAAAATGCAATGCATGAAATGTATTTTTTCCTTTAATTAAGGAAATCCATATATCTAAAAAGATATCCGGTTACCTTAGGAAAATATGTCAAATTAAATATTCTAAAACCAAAATACTTTGTGATTGTTTGAAAACAATTTTGAAAAGCTTGAATTAAAAAATAAAAATTGGGCTAAATCTTTTTTTAAATGGCTCTAATTCCCTAAGTTTAAAAATCCGAAGTTGACTACCCTTAACCCGAGACTTGAAAAACCATTTTTAGAGTTTAAAAAGGCTTATAAACTACCCTAATTCAGTAGCTAACCCTCCTAATCAGCCCACTCTAAGTAACTTAACCAAAACAGAAAAATGAATTTTCTTTAAATTCAATTATGACTGCACTGTCCAATTTTAAGCCACGATTTTTTACCCAATTTTTTAAAATTCAAAAAATTCTGAAAACAATAATGGAGACTCAGGACATGTAAAAATACCTGGAAAAAAATTAGCTTAATTTTCTGATTAAAGATGAATTCCCAGAAAAATCAGAGATGTACAAGTTTTGGGTGAAAAAAAAAAAAACTGCTTTGCCAAAACATATTTTTCCCTTTGATAAAATCATTTAAAAATCAAAGTAAAAATATTTGAAACTCATAAAATGACTCACAAACAGTAGCTAGGACTTTTTGAAAGTTAGATAAAAATTGGCTAAGTAAAAAAAATCACAAAGGTAGAATAATCAATTTGACAAACTTAATTTTCCACAAGTGTGCTCAAGAGAGCATGACTTTGAACCATTAATTGGCTCAAGACATTATTCAAGTGGCATGAACATGAAATGCATGAAACAATACAGCAAACATAATGTATGGAATGCATGGATTTAAACCTAAATGTCATGAAAAAATGCATGGCATTCATAAAGGGACCTAGACCTAAATGAACTTGCATGGCATTTAATGTAACCTAGACCTAGAATGCATGAACATGCATGGCAAATAAACCTAACTTAATAACTAAAATATGCATGGCATTTTGAAAAACACAAAGCATGCTTAAACCAAAAACTCAACCAAATATCATGCAAATGCTAACCTATCGACTAACATGGCAAGAATGCACAAAAAATGCAAAAATTCCAAGAGGGCCGAATAGCATAATATAACTAGCAAACATGGCATTTTCACAAACACTTGGTATACTAGCATGCAAAACTAAATCAAATGACATGTAAATGCAAAAACCTACCAACTAACATGGCAAAAAATGCAAAACACATGGAGTAGCCAAATGACCTCAAGCTCCAAAAAGCATGGCATTTTCACAAACACTTGGTATACTAACATGCTCAACTAAAATATAACATTTAAATCATGCAAAAACCACACAAGCATTTTCACAAACACTTAATATAGTAAATCTAAAACATGCTCAACTAAGATATAAAACTCAAATCATGCAAAGACCACACAAGCATTTTCACAAACACTTGATATTTAAATCTAAAACATGCTCAAATTTAAACATCATGAAAACAAAAAATTAAAAATGCAAAAACATGATATTTAAAACATAAATGGCAACAAACAAAGCAACCAAATTAAAATGTAACTCAAGAATATGAAGTAACATAACATTTAAAACATCAAAATCAAAGAAAATAACATAAACAATATGATAAAATAAACCAAAACAACAACTTAAATAAATAATGTAGGCCATTTGGCCATGGTGAGTTTATTGTAAAAATAAAATGTAAAAAATATACTTAAGAAGGAGATGAAGGAAGAAGTTGAAAAGAACAATAAAAAACATTCATTTAAAATGGAAACTCACCAAATAGAAATCAAAATAGCAAAAACAAGAATAGAAAATCAAGAAAGTGCAAGAGTTGGTGCTCAAGAGCAACCTCAAGAAGCTATCTTTCAAGCTTTATCTCTTCAAACTTTCCTTTTTTTTCTAAACTTTTCTTTTTGCTCTCAAACAAGAAGAGAAAAACTACGTAAAATCTCTAAGAACTCAGCAAAATGAAGATGAAAAAATGAAATTCTGACCTCCCAACAAGGGCTGGCCTAATGGGATCATATTGGCTCCAAGATGTTGTCATTTTTTGTGTAACCAATTTTCCATCAAATGGGTAATAATTCAAGGTGAAAAATCATGAAATTACCACCTTTAGATTAGCATCTCAGCTCTCTCAAATCATAGCTGTTCAAGAATAATGTTGACATCTCTCTTGGCCTATGTGGCTTAATCACCATGGCTTGATCAAAGAGAATCTCTAACTAACTCTTGATTCTTAGCCATTTGATTGAAAAATTAGAACCTTCCTCCTTCCTTTGGACTTGGGCAGGCCAGCACTTCTCTTTTCCAGCCCAACTCTGATTTTTTGAAAGGCCCAAAGAAGCCCTTTTCGGTTGCTTGGGTGAAATGACCGTTTTGCCCCCCGGATGCAAATAAATATCAAACGGACTCAAAATTCAATTTTTATTTTTAATACTTCCAAAATAATAAAATATTGAGTTCTGGAAGTTTTCAAAATTATCCGAGTCCGTTTGCTATTTATTTGGATTCTTTCTTCCAAAAATGCCCTTTTACTCCCCTACATTTTACCATTTTTTGAACGAGCTCCAAATCTAGATTTTTCTTCACCAATCTCTTCAAAATAATTAAAAAGTATGATTTGGAAGTTTTCATAATTTTTGGAGCTCATTTGGTATTTTTTCGGGATTTATCGGCTTGAATTACTACATAGGAGGCCCGGGATTTGGCTATTTTGAAAAAGAACTCCGATTCAAGATTTTATTTTTCCAATCTCTTCCAAATAATTTAAAAATGAGATTTGCAAAATTTCAGAATTTTTGGAGTCCATTTGCTATTTTTTCGGGATTTATCTTTTTGAATTATTGCATAGGAGGCCCGGGATTTGGCCATTTTGCAAACAAACTCCGAATCAAGATTTTATTTTGCCAATCTCTTACAAATAATTTTAAAATGAGATTCGTAAAATTTCAGAAGATTTGGAGCTGATTTGCTATTTTTTCGGGATTTTCCTTTTTGAATTACTACATGAGAAGCCCGAGATTTGGCCATTTTGCAAACGAACTCCGAATCGAGATTTTATTTTTCCAATATCTTCCAAATAATTTAAAAATGAGATTTGAAAAATTTCAAAAAGATTTGGAGCTCATTTGCTACTTTTCCGGGATTTTCCTTTTTTAATTACTACATAAGAAGCCCGAGATTTGGCCATTTTGCAAACAAACTCTGAATCAAGATTTTCTTTTACCAATATCTTTCAAATGATTTAATAATGAGATTGACAAATTTTCAGAATTTTCGGAGTCCATTTGATATTTTTCCCAAATTTTCCAATTTTGCCCTTTTGCCTTCGAAACCCGGTTTTGCTCAAAACAAGTCCGATTTTTAGATTTTCTTCAATCTGAGCCTTGGGCTATCCTTTTTAATCATTCTTCATCCATTGGGGGCTTTGGTCTTACCCAGTCGGGCCATTTCTGTGATTCTTCCCGATTTCACCGAAATACACTAAAAACTCTAATTCTCGGTTTTCTCCCGGATTGACTGTTCTTTCGATTTATTTTGCAAGTGACTTCTCCATTACCCGTAGTCAGTGCTTATCTTTCATTTGGAACCTTCAATTTCGACCAATTTGATCGTTTAAGCACTTTTCCCCAAATTTCTCGGATTAGGGTTTCTTTTCTACTGAATCTCCAAATCCCAACTTCCGAACTCCATATCTTTCGATGTAGACCTCGGATTATCAAAATTCTTTCACCATTTTTCAATTGAACTTAAAATCTTGATTTTGAAAGTGGGTTGACTTTTTCAATAGTTGACTTTCTGGGGTTGACTTTTTCGGGGTTGATTTTTTTCGAGGTTGACTTTTTTCAAGTTTGACTTTTTATGCTCGCCCTCTTAAACTAAGTCTCGAAGTACAACCTGCAGGATGAAAACAGTCTTTTTACACTCGGAAACCTAAATGACATGACATGATTTGAATGCCTTAGCATATTCTAAATGAAATGGAATATCCTAAGTTATATAATATATTCTAAATAAAATGAAATGACCTAGGTAACATAGTATATTCTATATGAGATGCAATATTCTAAGTCATATGATATAATCTAAATGAAATAGAATAACCACGCTATACTCACTATGCTTTATAAATTTCAAGAACTCACATGCATCCTTCTCACATACTGGTTCTTTCATTCTGTTAACTGGGGCTGATCCCCTCTCTGTTTTTTTTGGCAAATCCATCTCAATATGGATTGGCTCGACTACCTTCTTCCCTTTATCAGTCCCTCTGTCTTTCTCTGCTAACCCTTGTTCAACGGTCTCCGGAGTATAACACCTCCCGTTTCGGGTTAAATGCCCCACACCTGTAATATCCTGCTGGCTTGAAGACCCAGGCACAACCATGCTACAATCATATTTCCATGGTCTAGCCTTGTTTTCCTTGTATAGAAAGGAAACAGGTAGATCAATGATTAATTTGGGCGCATTTTCTTCAATGACTGGCATAACTTTTTCCTTCGGTTCATCATAATAGATGACCAGGGGTCTTCCTATCCCATAGCCACCTATATTTTCAATGACTTCTATTTCCCCCTCTATCTCCTCGTGGAGTTGGGCTTCCCTACTATCCATCATCCTTTGGACTTTAACCTGAAAGTCCCCGCAGTTCTGTATGTCATGGCCTCCACCCTTAAGGAACGGGCACCAATTATGCACCTTTTTCGCAACCATTTTCAAACTATCTGTATCTTCCACCAATCCTGCCTTGACCATTTCAACCCATACTATCAGCATTGGAGTCTTAACCTCCCCAATATCCCTTTTTAATCTTCCGCCCTCTTCGATCAATATTGCATTTACCTGATTCCTAGTATGATTGGGCAATGGGTTTCCAGCTACGTTTGGCCCATTTTTTGATCCAAACTTCACAACCCCAGCATTAATCAGGCTTTGGACTTTTTTTTTTGAAGGCCATGCAATCTTCAATTGAATGTCCTTGGATTCCTGCATGGTATGCACAGTTAGTGTTTGCATTGTACCCTCTTGGATATGGAGGTGTCAAAGGTTTTAGGTACATGGGTGCAACAAGCTGACCCTGCAATAGTTTTGGATATAGCTCACCGTAGGTAGTAGGAATCGGATCAAATTGGGCTTTTTGATCGTTCCTTGGTGAACGTTGGTCATTGCGCGCAGGCCCTTGTGTGTTTGGAACAGTATTTCTTGGAAAGGTGATTTGAGGGGATATGCCAGTTGGGAATGGTTGTTGGGGGATATTGGTGTAGGGGAACGGGTTTTGGGTAAGGTGGTTGACATTGGGGTAGTATGGATTATACCCCGGGTATGGTGTGTAAGGTGTCGGAGGTGCATAAGGTGTGGTAGGAGTATAGGGCCTTGGTGGTGTGTATGGTGTAGGAGGTGTATAAGGGTATTGGTTGAAGCTTACTGCATGGGTTTCCTCCTTCTTCTTTGAAGGAAAAGCTCTCTTTGGGGTAGCAGACTCACCCCCTTCCATCTTTCCATTCTTAATAGCTGACTCAATCATTTCCCCAAATATTACCATATCCGCAAAATCCTTGGTAGCGCTTCCCACCAATCTGTCATAATAGGGTGCTTTCAATGTGTTGATGAAAAGCACCGTGGTTTCTTTGTTGGTTAAAGGGGGTTGCACTTGTGTGGCCATATCCCTCCACCTCTACGAATACTCTTTGAAGGTCTCATTGGACCTCTTCTCCATATTCTGTAATGACAACCTATTTGGTACCATGTCGAAAACATGCTTATAATATTCCATAAAAGCCTTGGCCAAATCTGTCCATGAACGAATTTTGGTACGACTGAGTTGATTGTACCATCGGGTGGCGACCCTGTTATGCTTTCTTGGAAGTAATGAATAAGCAATTTCTCATTATCTTCATGCCCTGTCATCCTTCTACAGTACATGGTGAGATGAGCTGATGGGTTAGTGGTCCCATTATACTTTTCAAAGTCTGGTACTTTGAACTTCGATGGAATTACTAGATCATGTACCAAGCTCATCTCTTTGGCATCTAGACTGCCAAACAACTCTGCTCCTTCCACTGATCTTAGCCTTTCTTCCAACAACTGATATTTCTTCTGAGATTCAGCGGTTTTGACCCTTTTCAGTTCAGTCATTTTGGCCCTTTCCTTTTCTACCATTTCTTCAAATTCTGGAACCTCAACCTCAATTGGATCAACTCCGATGTTACCCTTTTTTGGACCGAAATTTTGTGCTTCGGTCGCCAGCTGGATGTAAATGTAGGAAGCTGCCCCAGTTGGGAGTTCATTTCCCACAGGTTGGGATGTCTGTCCATTTCTCTGTACCACTTCTGGTCAATCCTCCTGATTCACTGCCCCCATTCCAGTAACTGAATTCTTTTCGGGCCACTTCTGCTTCATCATAGTGCTCATCATCTCTATGAGCTTTGTCATCTGTTCTCGTGTCTCCTCTTGAGACTTAGTCAACTGTTCTTATAGTTCTTTCTGGATTCTTTCCATTCTCTTAATTCTGGAAAGCTGATCATTTTCCATGGCTTTTGTTTGAGATCGAGTATTGTAAGGGAGTTGGAAGTCTGGTTCTTTCTGAGTGCGACCAATTGTACCTTTATTTTTAAAAACCATGGATTAGAAATTATTGACACATTTCTGATTTTTATTTTATAAAAATGAATAAATGAATGAATGAATGTTAGAATGAATCAGTGTTAATGAATGAATAACTAAGTAAATGACTAAGTGTATGAACCTATAATGAATAGATGAATGGACCAATAAATGACTAAGTGTATGAACAATTTATAAAGAATAAATGAATGAATGATTATGAACAAATAAAATATATAAAAGAAAGAACTAGTGAATAATGAATGCATTTAAAGTATTGGCCCCGGGATAATTCCAACCAAACGGTCTTTCATCGATTTCCTGGAACTAAATACATCAAAGAAAAGATCCCTGCTTTAAACAACATGATAACCTATCTCTCCTAAAAACTATCACAAAACACTGGTAACTCCCTTGGATTCTGGACCTTCTTCACTGTCCTCTTTTGATTGCCTTGCTCTTCCATCTGATCCCTACTTGTTTACGACCCTTTGACGTGTCAGCAGAAGCATCGCCGTTACATGTCCTAATTTTTCATATAGAATAATAAACAGGTATTTAATTTTTTAATTTGGAAAACTTTCTGAATCATTCTCGTTTTTTGAAAGAAAGATATTCCTTTATTAATGATAATTGATGATATTCCCTCCAGCAAACCCGGTAGAGGACTCATGAATTATTTTAACTCGGGAATATCTTTATTTTTTATTGAAAAATCATTATCCTTTTGAAAACATTTTAAAAGATATGAATATGTATATGCATGACATAAATAAAATGACATAGCAAAATCTAAATAATATAATGCATCCTAAATGATATAATATAATTTAAATGCCTTAGCATATTCTAAATGAAATGAAATGTCCTAAGTTATATGAAATATTCTAAATGAAATGAAATGAACTAGGTAACATAATATATTATATATGAAATGTAATAATTTGAATGACATGGCAAACATGAATGATATGGCATATAATTTAAATGACATGGAATTATAAAATAATGCTATCATATAATGCATGTGAATAAAAATGCAAATAATAATACATGAACATAGTATATGCTAAATAATATAACAAAAAATAATAAAATAAAAAGCATAGGATATCATGAAATATTTCAAATCATATAATAAACAATATAACATAACTCAAAATCATAACAATATCATAGAAGCAAAAATCACATATTATATAAAATGCATGAATATGGAAAATGCAATGCAGGAAAATGTATTTTTTTCTTTAATTAAGGAAATCCGTATATCTAAAAAGATATCCGGCTACCTTAGGAAAATATGTCAAATTAAATATTCGAAAACCAAAATACTTTGTGATTGTTTGAAAACAATTTTGAAAAGCTTGAATTACAAATAAAAACTGGGCTAAATATTTTTTTAAATGGCTCTAATTTCCTAAGTTTAAAATCCCGGACTTGACCACCCTTAACCCGAGATTTAAAATATCATTTTTAGAGTTTAAAAAGGCTTAGAAACTACCCTAAGTTAGTAGCTAACCTTCCTAATCAGCCCCCTCTAAGTAACTTAACAAAAACAGAAAAATGATTTTCCTCCAAAGTCAATTCTGACTCTACTGTCAAGTTTTAAGCCACTATTTTTTACCATATTTTAAAAAATTCAAAAAATTATGAAAACAATAATGAAGATTCAAGACATATAAAACTACACGGGAAAAAATCATCTTAATTTTCTAATTAAAGATGAATGCCCAAAAAAATCGGGAAAGTACGAGTACTGGGTGAAAAACTGTTTTGCCAAAATACATTTTTGCCTTTGATAAAATCATTTAAAAATCAAAGTAAAAATATTTAAGACTCACAAAATGACTCACAAACAGTAGCTAGGACTTTTTGAAAGTTAGATAAAAATTGGCTAAGTAGAAAAGATCAGAAAGGTAGAATAATCAATTTGACAAACTTTAATTTTCCACAAGTGTGCTCAAGAGAGCATGACTTTGAACCATTAATTGGCTTAAGTCATTAGTCAAGTGGCATGAACATGAAATGCATGAAAAATTAAGAAAATATGATGCATGAAATGCATGAGTTTAAACCTAAATGTCATGAAAAAATGCATGGCATCTATATAATGACCTAGACCTAAACGAACTTGCATGACATTTAATGCAACCTAGACCTAAAATGCATGAACATGCATGGAAAATAAACAAACTTAATAGCTAAAATATGCATGGCATTTTCACAAACACAAAGCATGCTTAAACCAAAAACTCAAACAAATATCATGCAAATGCTAACCTATCAACTAACATGGCAAGAATGCATATACAATGCAAAAATTCAAGGAGTGGCCGAATGGCATATGTAACTAGCAAACATGACATTTTCACAAACACTTGGTATACTAACATGCAAAACTAAATCAAATGTCATGCAAATGCAAAACCTACCAACTAACATGGCAAAAATGCAACACACAATGCAAAACACATGGAGTAGCCGAATGGCCTCAAGCTCCAATAATCACAGCATTTTCACAAACACTTGATATACTAACATGCTCAACTAAAATATAACACTCAAAACATGAAAATACAAAGTAGAAATACTAAAACCAAACAAGCATTTTCACAAACACTTGATATACTAACATGCTCAACTAAAATATAAAACCCAAATCATGCAAAAACCACACAAGCATTTTCACAAACACTTTATATACTAAATTTAAAACACCAACAAATTTAAACATTATGAAAACAGAAAATTAAAGTTGCAAAAACATGATATTTAAATCATAAATGGCAACAAACAAAGCAACCAAATTAAAATATGATTCAAGTATATGAAGTAGAATAACACTTAAAACACCAAGATCAAAGAAAATAACATAAACAACATGATAAAATAAACAAAACAGCAACTTAAATAAAGAATGTAGGCCATTCGGCCATGGTGAGAAATTGTAAAAAAATTGTAAAAAAATATATTTAAGAAAGAGATGAAGAAAGAACTTAAGAAGAACAATAAAAAAAACATTTATTTAAAAAGGAAACTCACCAAATAGTAATCAAAATAGCAAAAACAAGAATGGAAAATCAAGAAAGTGCAAGAGTTGGTGCTCAAGAGCAACCTCAAGAAGCTATATTTCAAGCTTTATCTCTTCAAACTTTCCTTTCTTTTCTAAACTTTTTCTTTTTGCTTTCAACCAAAGAGAGAAAAACCAAGTAAAAACCAAGAGAAATCAGCCAAAATGAAGTGTGAAAAATGAAATTCTGGTTCCCCTATTAGAGCTGGCCGAACCCCCTCTCTCTTCTCAAGGATGTTGTTATTTTTTTTTAAAAACCAATTTTCCATCAAATGGCTAATAATTCAAGGTGAAAAAATCATGAAATTATCACCCTTAGATTAGCATATCAGCTATCCCAAATTACAGCTGTTCAAGAATAATGTTGACACTCTCTCTTAGCCTATGTGGCTTAATCACCATGGCTTGATCAAAGAGAATCTCTAACTAACTCTTAATTTTTGGCCATTTGATTGAAAAATCAGAAGCTTCCTCCTTCCTTTGGGCCTTGGCAGGCCAGCACTTCTCTTTCCCAGCCCAAGGCTGATTTTTTGAAAGGCCCAAAGAAGCCTTTCGGTTGCTTAGGTGAAATGACCGTTTTGCCCCCCGGATGCAAAAAAATATCAAACGGACTCCAAATTCAATTTTTCTTTTTTTAATACTTCCAAAATAATAAAACATTGAGTTCTGGAAAGTTTTCAAAATTTTCCGAGTCCGTTTGCTATTTATTTGGATTTTTTCTTCCAAAAATGCCCTTTCATGCCCCCACATTTTACCATTTTTTAAAAGAGCTCCAAATCAAGATTTTTCTTCACCAATCTCTTCCAAATAATTTAAAAGTGTGATCTGGAAATTTTCATAATTTTTGGAGCTCATTTGGTATTTTTTCGGAATTTATCGGCTTGAATTACTACATAGGAGCTCGGGATTTGGCCATTTTGCAAACGAACTCTGAATCAAGATTTTCTTTTGCCAATCTCTTCCAAATAATTTAAAAATGGTATTTGCAAAATTTCAGAATTTTTGAAGTCAATTTGCTATTTCTCCGGGATTTATCTTATTGAATTATTGCATAGGAAGACCGAGATTTGGCCATTTTGCAAACGAACTCCAAATCAAGATTTTATTTTGCCAATCTCTTCCAAATAATTTAAAAATGAGATTTGCAAAATTTCAGAAGATTTGGAGCTCATTTGCTATTTTTGGGATTTTCCATTTTGAATTACTACATAAGAAACCCGAGATTTGGCCATTTTGCAAACGAACTCCGAATAAAGATTTTCTTTCGCCAATCTTTTCAAAATAATTTAAAAATGAGATTCGCAAAATTTCAGAAGATTTGGAGTTCATTTGCTATTTTTTCGGGATTTTCCTTTTTGAATTATTGCATAAGAGACCCGGGATTTGGCCATTTTGCAAACGAACTCCGAATCAAGACTTTCTTTTGCCAATCTCTTTCAAATGATTTAAGAATGAGATTTTCAAATTTTCAGAATTTTCGGAGTTCATTTGCTATTTTTCCCAAATTTTTCAATTTTGCCTTTTTGGCTCCGAAACCCAGTTTTGCTCAAAACAAGTTAGATTTTCAGATTTTCTTCAAGCTGAGCCTTGGGATATCGCTTTTTTATCATTCCTCATCCATTGGGGGCTTTCTTCTTACCAAATAGGACTATTTCTGTGATTCTTCCCGATTTCACCGAAATCCACTAAAAACCCTAATTCTCGGTTTTCTCCCGGATTGACTTTTCTTTCGATTTTTCTTGCAAGTGGCTGCTCCATTACCCGTAGTCAGTGCTTATCTTTCATTTGGAACCTTCAATTTTGACCAATTTGATCATTTAAGCACTTTTCCCCAAATTTCTCGGATTAGGGTTTTTTTTCTACTGAATCTCCAAATCAATTCCAACTTTCGAACTCCATATCTTTCAATGTAGACCTCGGATTATCAAAATTCTTTCACCATTTTTCAATTGAACTTAAAATCTTGATTTTGAAAGTGGGATGACTTTTTTAGTAGTTGACTTTTTGGGGGTTGACTTTTTCGGGGTTGATTTTTTTTGAGTTTGACTTTTTATGCTCGCCCTCTTAAACTAAGTCTCGGGGTACTACCTGCAGGATGAAAAAAAATCTTTTTACATTCTGAAACCTCAATTTAGGAAGAAAATATACATGTATTAGTGGTCCGGACAAAATTAGGTGTCTACAGCCCAAAAATCGCCTCATAGGCTTCGTGGTGATCCAGTTTTAGGAAATGCTGTTTGTTTCAATTTGTATATTTTGGTCTTCCATCTGACTTGTAATGTGTTTTATGGATGCTCTATGGCCTTCTGACTTCTTTTCAATAAAATTACTTTCTGATTGTGAAAAAAAAAAAAATACAATTTGTACTTTGATTAGTTAGAAGTGAAGATTCTAACACCGCCGCATGTGAAGTTAAGAAATAATATATATATATATATATATATATATATATATTAATAGAATTTGAAGTTTGATTAGTTAGAACTTAGAAGTGATGATTCTGACACCGCATGTGAAGTTAAGCAAATATATATATATATATATTAATGTAATTTGTTCTTTGATTATATATATGAATAATATAATTTGTACACAACTAATTCCATGCACATAATTTTGCATGTGCATGGATTTGCCATGCATTTTCCTAAACACAAAAACTAATAATAAAGAAAATGTTGTACCTACCGACTTGTTGTCATCTTATGGGCAGTGCATGCTGTAAACTAGTATATAAGTAGGTGTATACTGCAACATCGAAGCACAACACAACACAACCAAACCAAAACACAAAGTAAAGCAAAGCAAAGCTACTATGGCTGCCGTTTCTCCAAAATACACAGTGGGCAAGATTCGGAACTCTTCCAAGGAAACTATGTCCCTGCTTGGCAGGAAGATTTGGCAAGGGTCTCAAACTGCGGATTTCCCAGATATAATCGATAATGAAGATGTGGGTGAGTTTACGCACAATGCATACGCTGGAGAAGATGAAACTCTAGGTTCAGTTGTTGCTGTTGCGTACAAAAGGGCTGATGGGATTAAGTGGATTGTTGCCTGGAGCAACCCTGAAGGTGTAGACAGCAAGGTATTGCATTCAATTCTTAACCAACTCACTCACACCATTGAAATGTATATATATATATATATATATATAAAATCAATTAATGTATCTATCAACTGCATGCAGGTCTATACTGCTATCCTCAAACAATCAGCAGCTATTCATTGGGAGCAAATCAAAACCGATCTTGAACCAAGAGGGAGACCAAAATTTTCAACTACTAATTTTGGACACACTTCAGAAATTGAAATTGATCCAAAGAGCCGTTCGCCTACAATGAAGGCAAAAATTGAACCTTCGGTTGTTTAAGATAAATAAAAGTAGGCATAACCGGTCAGAGGCATAGATAGTACTGGATTTTGCTTGCTGATCAAACTGTGCTGGTGAGGCTGTCAAAATAATAATAATAATAATAATAATGTGCTGTCTGGCTGCACTGCTACAACTACAATAAATTTGATAGCCACTAGAAAAAGAAGAGTGTCTTAATTACTTTGTCTTTGTTATATGTAAAATTTCAGAGGGAGTATCCTCAAATTAAGGCCTTCAAAATTATATATGTCATTGCCAGCCATGTATATACATGGCTGGCTATTTGTGTAATCTTATGGAAACAATAATAAAAAGGCCTTTATTAGCTTATCTGATCCTGCAATATATGCTTGACAATAATGAGTTTAAGTTTTTATTCGTATTTAAAATTATTCTCACATTTTAGATTTTACAAGAGCGATGGATTTGACTTGCTATTTGAATTTATTATGCATAATTTTATAGCTTGTAAATCAATTTTTATTATAATCAAATACTAAAATTAATAATATATTCTTTATAGCTATTCATTGCACAAAAATATTATTTTAGAAAAAAAAAAGAACATAATTTAACTTACCCAAGTGAGCTTTATTGAATTTTTTTTTCTCACTATTATCCACATTTCGGTGAATCATGTTACGTGTATATCAAGTTACGTGAATTGACAAGTGGAGCTTACGTGAACATTGTAATTAAATTTTTTTACCTTTGACTAACAGAAGGATGGATGGTGAAATCTTTTAAAATATTATTGGATGATAAAAATAATTTTTTAAGGTTGTGGATGAAAATGAAACTTTAATAAAAAGTGATGTACTATAGATGAATTTTACTCTAAAGAATATGATAATGATCAAAATATCCACGTAATCACTAGCTAATTTCTACGACACCACTTTAAATGTGATATTTTATGTTTTTGTTTGATAAATGCTTTTATTTTTTGGCTTTTGTTTTTGCAAGAAAAATGAATCGAAAAGAAAAGAAGAAATTAAAATTAAAATTTGAATAACATCAAATGAAACTTTTAATCAATCCTTTGCATTTACAATATAAATATACACATTTAGATAGCCATCAGTTAAGAAAATTACTTTATTGCTAGTTGTGCTACGTTCTAGTTACTGATTTATTGAAAATGTTTGCTTTAATTAGAAATCATTATAAGCTTTTCACTATATATATTGATTAAATTTTTTATATAGAGTAAAGATATTATTTTCAATTTATTTTTCGCATATATCATAAATCTACTCAATTAAACTAACATGCATGAATAAGTTATCTTATCTATCAACATTTACAGTTAGAAAGAGATATCATTTATCTACTCAATTAGGGTAACATGCATGAATAAGTTATCAATCAACTCAATTAAGCTAACAACATGTTTGATTCGCTGGAATGAAATAAAGGGGGAATGAAATAAAGAGAAAATGGAATAGAGTAGGTGATAACTCGTATAATTATATAGTTTTTAGTTATGTTTTATTATTGTTTTGTGTCAAATACGAGTTATTATTGTTTAGTCTAATTGTGTTTATGATCTTTTATATTTTTATGTATTTTGGTGTTTTTCACAAGTTTCTTTGAGTGATTTCAGATTACTAGAATTAAGGGCAAATCCAGTTCAGTTCCAGTTCCGACACCTTTTTCCATATCAGCTATATCTCGAGTTTCACTGAAGCAATAAGGCTGAAATTTGTAGCCATGCAAAGCTAAGAGGCATATCTATCTTTTTCATGTTTTACACTTCTTGAAACGGAGTCGTTTTCCCTAGCGAAATCGACCATCAAGTTGGCTGATGTGCAATGACGTCTGTGCTGACCTGTTTTCGTATTATGCCCATATCTTCTTCTCCACATCAGCAAATGAGCTGATTCCAACGGCTATGAATCAGTAACTCATAGGGGAACATTTTTCTAGAAGACCATGTGATCAGATCAGGCCTCCAAGATTGACAAAATCGACCATCAAGTTGGATGATCAAAATAGTCATACAATATGACGAAAATTGTTAGAAAAATGCACCCACCTATTATACCTACCTTTGAAATTTGTAAAGCTTGTCTCTTGTCATTTAGCCCTCCAAAATGTGTATAAATAGAGGGCCTTGGATGATTGTAGAGAATCATATTGTACATAGGTAGGATATTAGCCATTTTAATAAAATTCTCTAAGTTTTCTTCTTCTTTCTTTTCTCTAGTTTTCTTTCTTTTCTCTAGTTTTCTTTTTATTTAGAGAGAGCAAGAGGTTGGATAATTAATATTCTTCCTCTTCTTCTTTCTTTCTTTTATTTTCTTCTTAGATTTTCTTTAATTTTATGTTTATGTTTACAATGCCTATGCTAGGCTAAACTTCTATTTGGTTAAGGGTGATTTCAAAGCCCTAGACATGTTTTGTGATTGATTTTCAGATTCTATCTATCATTAATTTTCTATCAAAGTTGCTTATGTTCTTCTACAAGAATTGTTCATGATGTTGTCTTGATTTATTTAGGTGTACAACTAGATAGATCTTGATAATTATCTATTGCTAGTTTAGGAGTCTTGATCCGTGTAATTGTCTTGATTTCCTATTCATAAGTGGCAATTTGTGATTAATGATTATGGTCAAGTTTTCAATAATTGCAAAGTGGAACATAACCTAAGTTGAACAATCCGAGCTTATGTGTTTGTTGCTTAGATCAACCTATCTTTCTCATCATAAAGCTGCCATTAAATTGAATTTAGAGAGCTTATTCTAGGTTGTTTAATGGTTAGAGATTAAATAGAGAGCTTGTTCTATTTAACGACAAACTAAGGAAAGATTGGGGTAACAGAGCTTGTTGTTATCTACGGTTGTTAACTTTGATAGTTGGTTGATATTGATAGATCTGAAATTGATTCTTAATGATGTCTAGTGGTGGAGAATGAAACCTTAACCATATTTTTCATATTTGATTCTTCTTACTTACTTATTTTCTTACTTTTCTAGTTTGCTTATTTTTAAAAGTATATTTATTTTTATTGGCTGGTTATACCGCCTAATTTGTATATTAACTTTGCTTTATTTTTATTGGCTGGTTATACCGCCTAGTTTAGTATATATATTTTTATTGGCTGGTTATACCGCCTAATTTAGTATATATATTTTTATTGGCTGGTTATACCGCCTTGCATCTTCTTCTTATTATTTACTTTAGTTTAAATCTGGCTTCAAAAACCCCTTTTCTTTTATTGTTCTTGAATTTAAGTTTTAAACTATTAACTTATAAACTAAAACCCAATCCCTGAGGACTCGACCCTTGCTAACTACTATACTTACAATTTATCTTTTTAGTGCAAGGTTAAATAAGATACACTCTTTTGGGTGTATCAAATTTTTGGCGCCGTTGTCGGGGATTGTTTTCTTTAGTTTATTTGTTACTTGGTTTATTCTTATTTTCAGTTCTAATTAGTTTTATTTTCTTGTACATACAAGTTTTTCTTATCAAATTTTGAAAAAAAAAAAAAAAACGATGGAATTGAGCAATCTAACACTTGAAGAGTTGGTGGCATACATGAACATGGAGAATCAACAAGCCAATCTCACCTCCCCAGTTCAACAATTGGCCATGGGAGGATGTCAAGGCCATCAAGGGTTCCAAGACCAACAGTATGATCATTACTCAAAAACTTACCATGAGGGATGGTGGGATCATACTAATTATGGCTACTCAAAAAATTACCAAGAAGTAGATCCTTATGCCAATTACACTCATCCATCTAGCTTCAATCAATCATGGTCTCAAGAACCAAATCTTTTTCAACCACCACATATGACTCAAAACTCAGGTACTTCTTTAGAAGATCTTGTCTATTCTCTTGTTACTGATACTTTGCAATTTCAACAGGAAACAAGGGCAAGCATCCAGAGTTTGGAAAAGCAAATGATCCAATTGACTAGTAGTATGGTGGGATGGGTAGCACAAAGATCTGAAGAACTCTCTGCCCAAACAATGATTAACCCAAAGGAGAATACTACTATTGTGACCTTGAGGAATGAGGAAGAAGATGAGGATGAGACAAAATTAGAGATGGATTCTATTCTTGAGGATAAAGAAGCCACAAATCCAAATAAGAGTATTTCGGCACCTGAGGTAACGTTTGAGATTCCAATTTTTACTAATGTTTCTTCTCCACCTTTTCCTAGTAGATTCGCAAAGTTCAAGGAGGATGAACATGAACAAGACACGCTGGAAACCTTAAACAGTTTGTTTGTGGATGTCATTCAACAAGTACCAAAAGATGCACCATTCCTCGATGAGATATGCACCACCAAGGATGATGGAATAATACTTGTAATGGAGAATGCATCCACTGTTGTGCAAAGAAAGCTACCTCTCAAACGCATAAATTTGGGAAATTTCATGTATGAGCCTGACAAGCCTAAAAAGCCAAGAAGGGGTGTTGGTTAGGTTCAAAACACTAACTCAAGTGTTAATTGGGAAGGCAACCCAATTAAAGAAGAAATTGCCAACCTTCCATATTCAGATTTGCTTTCTCTTTCTCTTTCTTTTCCTTTTTCTTTTATTATTTTTATTTTTATTGTTTTTATTTTTATTTTTTATGTTTACTTGTTAATTTTTGTTTAGTATTTTAGGATTATTTAGGTTGCATGAGTTTGTTTTGTTTTGAGTCTTAGTTGTTCCTATTCTTATGTTATTAGTTCTTTTCTCTTACACATGATTCTTTCATTTGGGTTAATAGACTTACATTGAGGACAATGTAAGAATTAAGTGTGGGGGGAATGATTTAGGATTTCTTTTATTTTTGGAATGATTTAGGATTTCTTTTATTTTTGTCTACTATTTTTTTTATGAGTCTTTATTATTATTATTATTATTTTTTTAGTGTGTTTTAGTTCCTTTTTAATACAATGATGAGATATGAATTGCATAAGTCTAAAACAGATTTATTAGTGAGAATATTTTCATGAGAATTAAGCTTGATGTCAACCTTTTTATGAGCCAATGTTAATATGATATGTTGATTGAGAAAGAAGCATGTTTAGACTTAATCCGACTTGTATAATCATCCTTGTGAGTTTTTGAGCCTATAATGATTGATGCATTATACAAATCAATCTAATTTCTTTCTTGAGTGCTCTTATGATTACATGATTCTCTAGAACTTGCTTTAAACCGTTTGAGACTATATTGATACATGTGACAACATGAATATGATAGAGGCATTAGGATTATAACCAGAGCCAAACAGCCATCCATTATTAATGTTCCAAGAGAACACACCCTTAGTGAACCAATTTGAGCCTACATTGAATAAGCTATCTCTTTGGTAACCATAACTTGTCCCTAACCTAAATATACTTATATCTTTACCTTTGTTCCAAAGATGAATTAGCATGTTTTGAGACAAGTTGCAAAGACAAAGAAGATTTAGTTAAAAATTTGGGTTAGAAACAAGAAATAAGTGTGGGGGGAAAGAAAAGAAAAGTCAAGAGAAAAAGAAATGAAATACTGGCAAATACATTCCTATGTAAAAAAAAATATATATATGAATCATCTCTTGAATTTGTGGAAAAAGAAAAAGATGTTACAAAGTCGTTTAGAATGAAGAAAAGGCCCAACATGAATATCCGGCCTAGGTGACTATGTACTTGTAAAGAGTTTTGAGAAGTTTCTTTGTATAATCTTTTTATGTCTCTAAACTTTATGAACTCTTTGGAACCTTTGTGATATCTTTATCCTTTTGTTCTTCAACCACATTACAAACCCCTTGGCCCCATTACAACCTTGATTAAAGACCTCTTGATTCATGAAGTTGTATGATCTAAATAGTGGAGAATAGGTGGACAAGCAAGAATATGGTAGAACTGTTTTCATGAGATTGATTGAGTGTAAACACTTCACCACTACTTTAAAAGAGTGAAAATCATGAGGGTATCCCATGTGAGTAGTTGAGATTAAGTTTGAATATGCACTATTTTGATTGAAATATGTTATGTTAATATTGGCTTAACTCAAACAATTTACATTCAAGTATGATTTTTTGTGAAATTCTTTAAGCTATTGATTAGTTTATAAGACTTGTTCAAATATTGTCTCTAATTTGTATTGAAAGGATTAGGAGTAAATATTTTTAGTATATGCAGTTTATTTATATTTTAGTTTTTCAATGTTTGTGGGTATCGTTCTAGTAAACCCTCACGAGACTAAACTCGTCCACTAGGGACACCTAGGGGTTTAAAGGCTTGTGTCACATGCTAAGTGCCACCGTGATTTCCTACGAAAATGGATTAGATTAGATTTTCTTATTTTATTTTTATTGAGTCGTTGCTAGGGACTAGCAACAATCTAAGTGTGGGGGTGTGATAACTCGTATAATTATATAGTTTTTAGTTATGTTTTATTATTGTTTTGTGTCAAATACGAGTTATTATTGTTTAGTCTAATTGTGTTTATGATCTTTTATATTTTTATGTATTTTGGTGTTTTTCACAAGTTTCTTTGAGTGATTTCAGATTACTAGAATTAAGGGCAAATCCAGTTCAGTTCCAGTTCCGACACCTTTTTCCATATCAGCTATATCTCGAGTTTCACTGAAGCAATAAGGCTGAAATTTGTAGCCATGCAAAGCTAAGAGGCATATCTATCTTTTTCATGTTTTACACTTCTTGAAACGGAGTCGTTTTCCCTAGCGAAATCGACCATCAAGTTGGCTGATGTGCAATGACGTCTGTGCTGACCTGTTTTCGTATTATGCCCATATCTTCTTCTCCACATCAGCAAATGAGCTGATTCCAACGGCTATGAATCAGTAACTCATAGGGGAACATTTTTCTAGAAGACCATGTGATCAGATCAGGCCTCCAAGATTGACAAAATCGACCATCAAGTTGGATGATCAAAATAGTCATACAATATGACGAAAATTGTTAGAAAAATGCACCCACCTATTATACCTACCTTTGAAATTTGTAAAGCTTGTCTCTTGTCATTTAGCCCTCCAAAATGTGTATAAATAGAGGGCCTTGGATGATTGTAGAGAATCATATTGTACATAGGTAGGATATTAGCCATTTTAATAAAATTCTCTAAGTTTTCTTCTTCTTTCTTTTCTCTAGTTTTCTTTCTTTTCTCTAGTTTTCTTTTTATTTAGAGAGAGCAAGAGGTTGGATAATTAATATTCTTCCTCTTCTTCTTTCTTTCTTTTATTTTCTTCTTAGATTTTCTTTAATTTTATGTTTATGTTTACAATGCCTATGCTAGGCTAAACTTCTATTTGGTTAAGGGTGATTTCAAAGCCCTAGACATGTTTTGTGATTGATTTTCAGATTCTATCTATCATTAATTTTCTATCAAAGTTGCTTATGTTCTTCTACAAGAATTGTTCATGATGTTGTCTTGATTTATTTAGGTGTACAACTAGATAGATCTTGATAATTATCTATTGCTAGTTTAGGAGTCTTGATCCGTGTAATTGTCTTGATTTCCTATTCATAAGTGGCAATTTGTGATTAATGATTATGGTCAAGTTTTCAATAATTGCAAAGTGGAACATAACCTAAGTTGAACAATCCGAGCTTATGTGTTTGTTGCTTAGATCAACCTATCTTTCTCATCATAAAGCTGCCATTAAATTGAATTTAGAGAGCTTATTCTAGGTTGTTTAATGGTTAGAGATTAAATAGAGAGCTTGTTCTATTTAACGACAAACTAAGGAAAGATTGGGGTAACAGAGCTTGTTGTTATCTACGGTTGTTAACTTTGATAGTTGGTTGATATTGATAGATCTGAAATTGATTCTTAATGATGTCTAGTGGTGGAGAATGAAACCTTAACCATATTTTTCATATTTGATTCTTCTTACTTACTTATTTTCTTACTTTTCTAGTTTGCTTATTTTTAAAAGTATATTTATTTTTATTGGCTGGTTATACCGCCTAATTTGTATATTAACTTTGCTTTATTTTTATTGGCTGGTTATACCGCCTAGTTTAGTATATATATTTTTATTGGCTGGTTATACCGCCTAATTTAGTATATATATTTTTATTGGCTGGTTATACCGCCTTGCATCTTCTTCTTATTATTTACTTTAGTTTAAATCTGGCTTCAAAAACCCCTTTTCTTTTATTGTTCTTGAATTTAAGTTTTAAACTATTAACTTATAAACTAAAACCCAATCCCTGAGGACTCGACCCTTGCTAACTACTATACTTACAATTTATCTTTTTAGTGCAAGGTTAAATAAGATACACTCTTTTGGGTGTATCAGTAGGAATAAGTATTACATAGTTTGGTTGGTTGAATGAAATAAAGGAGCAATACTATTACATTGGTTGGTTGGTTAAAATAATGTTAAAGAATAGGTAAGGAATAGATACAAAATGACAAATTTTTTCTTAAATTAAACAAATAATATTTTATTTATATTATTAATTTATATTACAAAAATTTAAATAAATTAAATTTAATAATAAATTATAAAATTAAAGTGATAAATTATTTTAAAAATTCATTTTAATAAAAATGAATACATAAAAAAATTTAATAAATTATATTTTAAAATAATATTTAAAAAATAGGATTTACAAATAATATGTATAAATATTATATATATATATATAATATTTAATATTACAAGTAATATTTAAATATAAAAATGTTTACATATTATATTTATTTTATATTTTTTGAAAATATTATTTATAAATAATATTTTATATTTAAAACATATATTATAAATATTATTTTTTATTATTTTCACTTATAATAAATACCTAAATTTTTCTCTCTCTTCTCATTTTTTTCCCACTCACTTTGTCTCTACATCACTAAATCTCTATCCACATTCATCTTCTTCATCCAAGCTTCTTTAAATTTTCCAGCAACCACTTCAATTTCCAGATTTCGGCAGTCGTCGACGGTGGCCTCCTCCGCCCCAGCCATCGGCTTCTGTCGTCTACTAACCCAGAAATAGCCCAAAATTCACCCCAAACATTTCTTTGACCTCCTCTTTCATATTCCCTACTCCGTTTTCCTTAAAAATCATCGAAAAAGCCTAGATCTAAAAAAAAAATCCCACAATAAAAAATTCTTATTTTCGCAGCCTTCTACCTCTCCAAAGGCCATCATTTTTTGATATGTTCTTCTCCTTTGTACCCTCTTCCTACTCCCTAAATTTTAAGTTCCAAAACTCAATATAACTACCTTAACTCTCTCTCTCTCTCTCTCTCTCTATCTCTCTCTCTCTCTCTCTCTATCTCTCTCTCTCTCTCTCTCTCTCTCTCTCTCTCGAATTGCTATTCAGGTCATTCCTGTAATAAGGTCTGGGTGTTGAATAACTGATTTAGCCAAATTTTTAAACCAAACAAAAGAACCAGGGGACCCGCCGAATATGACCTACATTGAATCAGTCATTACATTGAACCAAACATGGGGTTAAGATTTATGTACCAAAAAAGTCAACACTTAAAATTATAAAAAAAGACAAAATTTGTTACTGTTATCTATTTATCCATTGTATTGTAAAATTACATTTTTTTTGTTATTTCAAATCAATAATACAATTAAATGTTTACATTTATCCTTATATGTCATAAACTTACCCAATTTACATCTTTGTGTAATTAAAAATAATATTATTTTTACTATTTTTATAAAATAAAACCTTTTTTTATCAATGTTATCTTTTACAATTATTTTTATTATCTTTCACTCTAACATAAGATAATATGTAATATCTTACAATTAGATTTGTCCAAGGATCGAGCTCTTCGCCTGGATCAATGGGCTCGGTCTGAGTGGACAAGGATTTTAAAACTCGAACCTAGCTCAAAATATTATTTAATTAATAAAATTGTTTTTATTTAATTTTAATTTTAAAAGATCTAAAAATATTAAAATAGTAATATTTGACTTTTCTTTTTCTCTTTTTAGGCTTGATAGTTCGAATCTGGTTGGGCGTTGGACAGAGAATTCACAATGCTAGCCGGACTTGGTTCAATCCATGGGCAGAGTTTGTAATGTATGCTTACTAAAAATAGTACTTTAAGTCTTCCATTTTTTTAATTAAGATGTATGTAATATCATGTCCTGGTCATTTATAAAGTTTACATTTTTTTATACAATCAATTAGGATTTTATTGTTTTTTCTATTAAATTACTTAGAGGTTGTTATGACTTTATTAAATATATTATAATAGGTGACAAGAAAATGATGTATTTTTCATTTTACATCCTTTTTGTATTGAATTACATATTATTGTTATTAGATTCCTAAATTTCTTAAACGAATTGATAATATATGTTATAATTTCATTTACCTTTTAAGTTTACAATCAATTGGGATTTTATTGTTTTTTCTATTAAATTACTTAGAGGTTGTTATGACTTTATTAAATATATTATAATAGGTGACAAGAAAATGATGTATTTTTCATTTTACATCCTTTTTGTATTGAATTACATATTATTGTTATTAGATTCCTAAATTTCTTAAACGAATTGATAATATATGTTATAATTTCATTTACCTTTTAAGTTTAAAGTTTTACTACTTTTTCTATTAAACTACTTAATTTTGTTATGATTTTGCTAAATATATTATAATAGGTAATAAGAAAATTATGTAATTTTGATTTTACATTCTTTTTTATTGTTTTTAAAATACATATTACTCTTACCATATTACTAAATTTCTTAAATGCTTCGATACTATATCTGGTATCATAACGATCTCGCGATCGCTAAATGAAGTTGGGGGTGGAAAAGATAATTGGTCCTCGTAAATAATATTGAGGCTTTGGAAAACCTCGAAGAAAAGGAGTCGTCACCGATCTTTTTTGGCTAGGTGTGATCGGTCACCTATTTAAAACCGACTTTAGTTAAGAAGTTTAAAATTAATTAAAATATTTTGAAAAACCAATTTTGAAGTCAGCGCTTTAAACTAGAGAAAAACAATTACGGGTTCGGGAGTCGTTTACGTGTAGGGAAGGTATTAGCACCCCCACAATGCCTGTATTAAATGATACTTTATTAATAATGTGTTATCTTAAGTCTCGATGAAAGTTGATTTTGGATTCGGTATTTAAAATAATTCTCTTTAAAAAAAACAATCATATTATTTAAGAATAATCCAGAATTTATTATCACAAAATTTTCTATACTCCTCAGCAAACTGGGGAAAATAAAGAATTTTTCTTCATTTTGAAATCACCCGGATCATTCTCCTTTTTTTTAAAAAAAAAAAAAGTTCCGTAGTTAATGATAATTGATGAAATCCTCTCTGGCAAACCCAGGAAAGAACTCATTAACTATTTTAAGTTGGGACCATTACCTCATTTTATTACTAAAAGCATTCATTTTCATGCATTAAAACTCATTTATTGAAAACATGAATATGCAAAGCATTATTAGTATGCAAATATAAGAAAAGTAATATGACACTAATCATCAAATGACATAATTATAAAAATCAATAATTAAAAAACATAAATAAGGACATAATATAAGCAATAATTATTAAATAACATAAACAAGAATATACGTACAATCATAATTTGAAAATCTCTTTTTTCATATATTTATTTATTTAAAATCACATAAAGGGCATGTGCAGGAAAAATTTAACGAACTCCCCCGGAAAAGCTCAAAAAATAATTCTTTCGCCTAGCACTTAGGTAATTTCGAGTAAAATGAAAATCATTTTCATAATTTCATAAATATGTGCATTGGAGAATTTCCTAACCTCCCCGACAAACCTGGCAAAGACTAAGAAATCATCCTCACCAAATATTTATGTAACCGAGAAAGCACGTTTTATAAAAGATTTTATAACATTTTTAGAAAACATGAAGTGCATTAAAAATGGACCGTTATCGGGAATGTGTTTCTCCCTTGAGGAGAGGGCATCCGAATACCTTTGAAGAAACTTAGATCGGACTTAGAAAATGTGGATTTTTGGGCATGAAATTTTTGCCTAAAGGATATCCGAATACCATGGGAAAGATATCCGGATGCCCCAACGCGAGTTTAGGCTAGATGACTCGAAAAAAGAAGAATATTCGAATGCTATTATTTAGACATCCGAACACCTCTCGATTAGCCTTGATGCAACATTTTGAAAACCGAAGAAAACAAAAGAATGCAATTCTTTTCTAAGGAAAATGCATTTGGCCGAATACCCTTAGTGCAAAAAGACCAAGACTTGGCTCGTATTTTAAACTTGTTTTAGCTACCCAAGTTCATTTTCTCAAAACCTTGCTTCTAAACCTTGAAAAACCAAAAGAAAAGAATGCATGGACTCATGTTGCTCATAGTCTCCATATCCAACCTTCAAACTTTAATTTTCCCAACCTTAGTGAAAAACAAGAGCTCGGTCATGAACTATTGATTAATCCAAGCCAAAATCTATTGAGAATATTTTATAAAACATGTTTTTGCAATTATATGATTGTTATGAGTTTTAATCCATGATTTCGCTGACGTTAACGAATCTTCTCAACTCTACTGTTTAATCTATTTGATGAGCTCTTTTTAGCATTGGGGATTGTCACAAGTTTTCTCTAGATATTTTGACTCAGTGGCGAGGTCTTTAACCTATCCATGATCTTGCTCTACTTGATGAGCTCTTCTTTGTGGTTTCAACGTGGTCCACAGGTTTTGACTCTGCGACAATATTTTCAATCCTATCTCTAATTTGCTTTTCTTGATGAGCTCTTCAGTATCTCAGGTCGATATGTTTAGCTTACCCAAAATTTGTCCCACTTGATGAGTTTTTCAGCATTATGGATTGTTGCGAGTTTTCTCCAAATTCTAGTGGTTTTCGAATCCCCTTTAAAATTTAAATCTACTCCATAGTAATACAAGGAAATCCTTTTACTTAAAAGATTTTTACGTTTAATAAATCATAATTCAATTTGATAACATTCAAAATGCATCACAACATGTATGAAAGATGGTATGGAACAGCCAAATGCCATGAAAGGGCCAACAAGAGTTTATTTCAAAAAGGTTTAGATAACAAAGATGAATATCAAGGTTTAAAAGAAAAATACAAAGAAAAAGGTATAGATGCCTCAGATGCGGAATATCCTGGACTCCTCCTGCTTTAATTCCTCTGAAATGTTTTTTGAGCAAACCATTTGCTTGGGTGACTTCTCAACTTTTGCTGCTGCTTCAGATTGAGGTTTACCCTTTTCTTTGAATTCCTGATACCTTCTCCCCGTTTACACGGAGCATTGATTCAGTACTTGGGCCGTCCGTTGAGGGTTTTCAACCTAAGTGTCCCGCATTCGATTTTAAGTCATCTTTTTGGGGTTTTCGGCTTAAACCTCGGCTTTTACATTCTTTTTTCATTTTTGTGTGTGTTCCACCACACATCTGAGAATTCTAAATACTTCCATGGCAAAAATGAAAATTCCAAAAGACAGGATGAAATCTGAGAAAAACCCTTCAAATTAAATACCTGAGCTTGATCAAAAATGGACTTTAAAAGCACGTACTATAGACCAAGGTTTGGGTTTAGAAAGAAAGGATAAATAGGCTCAAAATGTGTTTAAGGCTGATTGGATCAAGGATCATTTCATGAGGAGGTTTCATTTTCAAAACATTCACCCTTTTTGGATTTTTCTCCTTTGAATATTGATTCTTGTTTCTTTCCATTCTTGGCTTTCATTTGCCATTTTTTGATTTCACACATTTTCCGTGTGTGTTTTTTCTTCTTCTTTTTTTTCTTTTTTTGATGGCTCTTTTAGCCACGATTTTTTTTTGAAGGAGATTTTTCCTCGCATTTGTCCCCCAGTGTACAGGGTGATCCTTGATTAGGGTTCAAAGAAAGAAAGAATTCCTAAGGCTCAAAGGGGTGACTAGGGATGATTACTTCTTAGTGACAGGAATATGAAAAATGGTCATTAATCATATCAAGCACGAATATTCTCATTGAAAAGCAATCCTCAGGAAAAATAGATATATAGAATTCTCATGTTTACATTTGGAATTATTCGAATTCTCATATGCACAGTATCACAATTTTCTTTTTCTTTTCTTCTTCAAGCATAGCATTTGTTCAATTCGTCGGCGTTCACGGGATTTCTCAAGTCATCACCGTCCATTCGAGTTAAGATCAATGCTCCTCCAGAAAAAGCTCTTTTCACCACATAAGGTTCTTCCCAATTCGGAGCCCAATTTTCGCAAGGATCTTTCATGATAGGGAGAACTTTTCTCAGTACCAACTCTCCCCTTCGAAACTGCCTGGGGTGAACCTCTTTGTTGTGGGCTCGAATCATCCTTCTTTGGTACATTTGCCCATGACAAATTGCTTTCAGCCTTTTCTCCTTGATGAGGTTCAATTGTTCATAGCGAGCTCTAACCCATTCTGCCTCTTCTAGGCCCATTTCCATCAAAACACAAAGTTAAGGGATTTCAACCTCAATAGGTAGCACTGTTTCCATCCCGTATACTAGAGAAAATGCCGTGGCCCCTGTAGATGTGCGAACCGAAGTACGGTATGCGTGGAGAGCAAAAGGCAAGATCTAATGCCAATCTTTGTACATATTAGTCATCTTTTCCACAGTCTTCTTCATGTTCTTATTGGCTGCTTCTACTGCCCTATTCATTTCGGACGATAAGGCATCAAATTATGATGCTGGATCTTGAACTGGGTACAAATTTCCCTCATCATTTTGTTGTTCAGATTGAGAGCATTGTCTGAAATTATTCTTTCCAGAAGTCCATATCGGCATATAATCTCTTTCTTTACAAATCTGCAGACCACTGACTTTGTTACATTGGCATAATAAGCTGCTTCCACCCACTTTGTGAAGTAATCTATGGCCACTAGGATGAAGCGGTGTCCGTTCGAAACTTTCGAGGTAATGGGCCCTATCATATCTTTCCCCCACATTGAAAATGGCCAGGGAGCGGTCATGACATGCAGTGGCGTTGGCGGCACATTAACCTTGTCTGCATATATCTGGCATTTATGGCATTTTCATGAATAATTAATGCAATCCCTTTCCATGGTCAACCAATAGTATCCTGCCTTCATAATTTGTTTAACCAGTATGTGGCCATTGGCATGAGTGCCGCATATCCCTTGATGGACCTATTCGAGGATTCCCTGAGCTTCAGTGAAAACAACACATCTCAACAGAACCTGGTCTTTCCCTTTCTTGTAAAGGATTTCATCATCCAAGACAAAACCCATCGCCATTCTTCTCATGGTTCTCTTATCATTTTCTGTTGCTTGCTCAGGGTACTTTTGACTCTTGATGTATTGCAAGATGACAAATCGCATCGCCATTCTTCTCATGGTTCTCTTATCATTTTCTGTTGCTTGCTCAGGGTACTTTTGACTCTTGATGTATTGCAAGATGTCGTAATACCAAGGGTGACCATCTGCTTCTTCTTCGATGCTCAAGCAGTGGGCAGGAGACTCATATATGCTCATCATGAATGGAACCACTTCGGCCCCTTCATTTACTTTAAACATTGATGATAAAGTGGCTATAGCATCTGTCATTCTCTTATCTTCTCAGGGCAAGTAATTGAAAACCACCTAATCAAACTCCTCAATCAAACTTAGTATAAGCTCTCTGTCGCAACCTCAAAAACAACAAGTCTCATTGCGAGACTTTATTCGTTAAGTGTGACATTGAGGAAAACAGAGGAAAAGATGACTTAATTCCTCTTTGAAAATGACCTCAAAAAAGAAATGGAGTCGCCACCAATCTTTTTTTGGCTAGGTGTCATCGGCCACCTATTAAAACCAATTTTGTAAAACATTTTAAAATTAATTAAAACATTTTTAAAACCAATTTCAAAGACTGCGTTTTTAAACCAGAGAAATCAAAAAAGCGGGTTCGAGAGTCGATTACGTGCGGGGAAGGATTAGCACCCCCACAACGCCCGTATAAAATGGTACCTTATTAATCGTGTGTTATCTCAAGTCTCGATAAAAAGTCAATTTTAAATTTGGCATTTCAAATTAATTCCCAATTTTAAGAAAAATAATTTCATTTTTAATTTAAAATGATCCTAAATCTATTAATTCAAAATTTTCCTATATTCTCTGACAAACTCGGCAAAATATAAAATTTTTTATTTATTTGGAAAACTTTCTGAATCATTCTCGTTTTTTGAAAGAAAGATACTCCTTTATTAATGATAATTGATGATATCCTCCCCAGCAAACCCGGCAGAGAACTCATGAATTATTTTAACTCGAGAATATATTTATTTTTATTGAAAATCATTATCTTTTTTTAAAACATTTTAAAAATATATGAATATGAACATGTATGACATAGTAAAGATGACATAGCAAAAATCTAGATGACATAGTATAATCTAAATAACATGGTAAACTCTAAATGACATAGTATATTCTAAATGACATGATATAATATAAATGACATAGCAGTATAATTGATAACATGAAATGATAAAAAAAAAACCTTATAATAAAATATACATGTAAATGAAAAAACAATGCATGAACATAGTAAACCCTAAATGATATGACAAAATAAATAATGACTAAGCAAGGAGTATAGAATAACATAAAATATTCACAACCATATAACAATTAATATAACATCATAAAATATAAATCAAAACAACAACATTACCATAGAATTATTCATAGCAAAAATCATATATCATTTAATATTCATGAACATGGAAAATGCAATGCATGAGAATGTATTTTTCCTCTAAATAAGAAAATCCGTATATCTAAAAAGATATCCGACTACCTTAGGAAAAGACATGAAATCAGATTGTTCTAAATCAAAATTACTTTGTGATTGAATTGAAAACAATTTTGAAACTTTTGGATGAAAATGGCACTATGGCCGAAAACCCCTAATGAAAAGGCTCTATTTTTCTAACTTTGAAAACCTGGGTTGACCTCCCTTGACCCAACCTTTATAAAATAATTTTTTAGTATTAAAATGACTTAGAAATCAACCTAGGACAGTAGCTATTGTTCTAAATCAGCCCCCTCATAATGCCTTAGCCAAAATAGAAAATTACTTTCTTCTTGAAATCAAATCTGACTTTTCTATCCAGTTTTAAAGCGTGATTTTTTTTACCTATTTTAAAATTTTCAAAAAAATCTGAAAAAATTAGATCCCTTTAAAAGACAAAACAGAAAGGCTTTGTTGCGCTCTGGCCTGAACTGCCCAAAGGCTCAGACAGTACATGTTGTATCACACAACTTGGCTGATCGCAAAGTTAGATCCCCTCAAATATGTATTCAAGGCAACTTGTTTGTCAGGAAGAACAGCGAGATGGCAAGTGTTGCTTCTCGAATATGATATTGTGTATGTGAGCCAAAGAGTTATAAAAGGTAGCGCAGTAGCCAAATTCCTAGCAAGTCGGGCGATAGAGGATTACGAGCCTTTAGACTTTGATTTTCTTGACGAAGACCTAATGTGCGTTTCACAAGAACAAAGGACTTCCTCTGAGAAGAAAACTTGGAAAACGTATTTTGATGGCATCTAATGCCATGGGGCAGGGAATCGGTGCAATACTCATATCCCTGAAGAAGATCATTATCCTTTCACTGCAAGATTGGATTTTGATTGTACAAATAATACCGCCGAGTATGAAGCATGTACTATGGGTCTTCGTGCTGCCATAGAAAGAAAGATTAAAACACTAGAGGTCTTCAGAGATTCAACCCTGGTAATATATCAACTACGGGGAGAATGGGAAACTCGAGATGTAAAGTTAATTCGATATTATGATCTTATACTGAGATTAATTGGGGAATTCGAAGAAGTGGTTTTCAATTAATTTCACCGAGAAGAAAATCGAATGGTAGATGCTTTATCCACTTTGTCATTGATAACTCGTATAATTATATAGTTTTTAGTTATGTTTTATTATTGTTTTGTGTCAAATACGAGTTATTATTGTTTAGTTTAATTGTGTTTATGATCTTTTATATTTTTATGTAATTTGGTGTTTTTCACAAGTTTCTTTGAGTGATTTCAGATTACTAGAATTAAGGGCGAATCCAGTTCAGTTCCAGTTCCGACATCGTTCACCATATCAGCTATATCTCGAGTTTCACTAAAGCAATAAGGCTGAAATTTGTAGCCGTGCAAAGCTAAGAGGCATATCTATCTTTTTCATGTTTTACACTTCTTGAAACGGAGTCGTTTTCCCTAGCGAAATCGACCATCAAGTTGGCTGATGTGCAATGACGTCTGTGCTGACCTGTTTTCGTATTTTGCCCATATCTTCTTATCCACATCAGAAAATGAGCTGATTCCAACGGCTATGGATCCGTAACTGATAGGGGTAAATTTTTCTAGAAGACACTTTTATCAGATCGAGCCTCCAACATTGCAAAATCGACCATCAAGCTGGCTGATCAGAATTGTCATACAATATGACGAAAATTGTTAGAAAAATGCACCCACCTATTATACCTACCTTTGAAATTTGTAAAGCTTGTCTCTTGTCATTTAGCCCTCCAAAATGTGTATAAATAGAGGGCCTTGGATGAGTATTGGGATACATTGATACATTGGTAGGATATTAGCCATTGTAATAAAATTCTCTAAGTTTTCTTCTTCTTTCCTTTCTCTAGTTTTCTTTTTCTTTACTTATGTTTCTTACATTCCTTTTCATTTTATTCATATCTAGTATGTGTTGCTAATCATATTGTTGAGGTGATGAGGTGAAGCTTTTGGTAAATGCTAAGGTTAGTCTCTTAAACTTGAGCTAAAATGAATGATCATTTATAAACATTAGTATAGATAATATTTTCTTTTGGTTTAAAATCATACTTGCAAAGTAGAGATCTTGATTCGTTATTGACAAGGAAAATGGCACAGTAAATGCTTGGTTTCATAACCTTGATTTGTTGTAGACATATACCTTGGCATAAGGAATGCTTGGACTCTTTTTATGAGTTTTGAGGACACCAAATGAACATAATATCATATGCTATGGACGTTGGACAATTTGGACTGAATTGCTAAACCTTCCGATTGGAACCTCCCTTATGTGTGGATTTCGATTGTGTAATAAAACAAGATTAATCTTAGCATAACACCAAGAGTGGATTCTCTAACCTCAACATCTTTTCTTATTGTTTTTTATATCTTGTTTAATTTCTTTTATATTTTGTTTATTTTGTTCTCTAATATCTTGTTTATCTTATTTTGTTGTTGATCTCCTAATATATTGTTTACTTTCTTTTTCTTATATATTTATAAACTTATACTTACTAATACGCTTCCCTGTGGTTCGACCTCGGACACCCGAGAATTTATTACTTGAACATAACCTGCACTTGGGTTTACGACTCTTAATTGAGTCTCCATCAAGATTTTGGCGCCGTTGCCGGGGAAGCAATACTAAGTATATAAGTTTATAAGTATATTTATTTTGTTTGGCTGGTTATACCGCCTAATTTTGTTTATATTTATTTTTATTGGCTGGTTATACCGCCTAATTTTGTATATATTTATTTTTATTGGCTGGTTATACCGCCTAATTTAGTATATTTATTTTGTTTGGCTGGTTATACCGCCTAATTTGTATATTAACTTTGTTTTATGCTTGTTTGGCGACGTGATTTTAGATCTCGTCGTTTAGTTAGATTTTATTGTGAAACTTTTTCAGGTAATCTTTCTAATACAACTCCTACCATGGCTGACAATGAAAGTGTTCATGCTGAAGATGAGAACAGACAAGTACGCACCATGCGTGACTACTTGCAACCAACTCGAAGCTCATCACCCTCTTGTTTTATTTTTCCTCTCAATGCAAACAACTTTCGTTTTAAACCAGGTATGATAGCTTTGCTTCCAAATTTCCATGGGTTAGAATCGGAAAGTGCTTACTCGTTTCTAAAAGACTTCGAAGATGTATGTGTCACCTTTAATGACCAACAATGTACAAATGAAATTGTCAAGCTAAAATTATTTCCTTTTTCTTTAAAAGATAAAGCAAAAATTTGGCTTCATAATTTAAAACCAAGGTCAATTGGCACATGGCAAGAATTACAAACTGAGTTTCTAAAGAAATTTTTCCTAGCACATAAAACTACTGCTTTGAAAAGACAGATTCAAAATTTCAATCAAAATCAAAATGAAGCATTTTTTCAGTGCTGGGAGCGTTTTAAAGATTTGTTAAGTTCTTGTCCACATCATGGTTTTGAAAAATGGCGTCTTATTAGTTTCTTTTATGAAAGTTTAACTCCCGAAACTAAACAATTTGTTGAAACAATGTGTAACGGTGAGTTTCTAGAAAAAGAACCTGAAGAAGCCTTTGACTACCTAGACCATTTGGCAGATAACTCTCAAGCCTGGCACACAGATAATTCCTCTGAAAGTTCCAATAGATCTAATCTTGTTTCTAACAGAGGTAAATATCATTTTAGTCAAGAAGATGAGATAAAAGCTAAAGTAGCTAATTTGGCTAGAAAGATTGAAGCCATGGAACTTAGAGAAGTAAAAGAAGTCAAAACGGTTAAAAATGAAGAAAGTTGTGGAATTTGTGAAATCATGGGACACCCCACTTCTGAATGTCCAAACATTCCCATTCTTAAAGAAGCGTTGCATGATCAAGTAAATTCCATAAACACATTTAAAAAGCCTTTTCCTTCTCCTTACTCTGAAACGTATAACCCCGAATGGAGAAATCATCCCAACTTTAGTTGGCGGAATAATAATCATGTTCAGGTACCACAATCTGAAAAGCCGGGCAACACTTTTTCCTATCAACCTTCACGTGTACAAACCTTGGAAGAGACATTGCAAGCATTCATGCAAACACAAGCAAATGTGAATAACCAAACTTCACAGGACATCAATGAGATCAAAAACACCTTGTCCACATTGACAGCTTCATTACGCACTCAAGAAAAAGGTAAGTTTCCTGCTCAACCTCAGCCTAACCCTTCTACTCAATGTTTTGTTTCTTGCTCCAATGAAACTCAACAGGAAAATGCCAGTTCTATCACAACTCTTCGAAGTGGAAAGGCAATTGACAAAAACATTCCATCAAAAGACCAAGATCCTCCTTCCCCTCCGAAAAGTAATGGTAAGGATGATGGTAAGTCTGAACTTCTTGAAAATTTGGACAAAGAAAAAGGTATGCATCCTGCTCCTTTTCCTCAAAGGTTGCAAACAATAAAGAATTTGAATCAAAATGCAGAAATTTATGAACTTTTCAAACAAGTTAAGATTAACATTCCTTTATTGGATGCAATCAAACAAGTTCCATCTTATGCTAAATTTTTGAAGGACATGTGCACAGTTAAAAGGAAACATAATGTACAAAAGAAAGCATTTTTGACGGAAAGTGTGAGCTCAATCATTCAGCACCTTACTCCACCAAAATTCAAAGATCCTGGATGTCCAACAATCTCATGCATCATTGGAAACACTAGAATAGAACGTGCATTGCTTGATCTTGGTGCTAGTGTTAATCTTTTGCCTTTTTCTGTTTATCAACAGTTAGGTTTAGGTGAACTCAAGGAAACACCTGTTACACTTCAACTAGCTGATCGTTCTGTAAAAATTCCTCGAGGGATAGTTGAAGATGTTTTGGTTCAAATTGATAATTTTTACTTCCCTGTTGATTTTATTGTTTTGGACACACATCCTGTTTCAAATCCAAATGTTCAAATTCCTGTTATATTAGGCCGTCCATTTCTTGCAACTTCTAATGCTCTGATAAATTGCAGGAATGGTATTTTGAACATTTCTTTTGGAAATATGACTTTAGAATTAAATGTGTTCAACATTTGCAAGCAACCTGGTGATGATTCAGAAGTACATGAAGTGGATTTCATTGAAGAACTTGTTCATGAACATCTCACCACTACCACATTCCATGATCCTTTAGAAGCTTATTTAATTGAATGTGAGTTTGATAATGCTTCAGAAATTTCACACACTGATTCTTTGTTAAATTCTTTTCAGGTTAAGCATTGTTGGAAACAAAAGTTTGAGGAACTTCCATCACTCACAAATGTCACTGTACCATCAACTATTGAACCACCCAAGCTGGATTTAAAACCATTGCCATCCGAGCTAAAATATTCCTTTTTGGGTGAGAATGAAACTTTTCCAGTCATAAATGAGCTTGAGGAACTCAGAAATGATGCATATGAGAATTCTAAAATTCATAAAGAAAGAACTAAAGCCTTTCATGACAAGTTAATTTCAAGAAAAACATTTGATGTTGGGCAAAAAAGTTCTACTTTATAATTCTAGACTTCACATATTTCCTGGTAAGTTGAGATCAAGATGGACTGGCTCATTTGTGGTTAAGCATGTGTATCATTATGGAGCAGTTGACATTGAGAATCCTCAAAATGGTAACGTATTCAAGGTAAATGGACAAAGACTCAAACTCTTTTTGGAAAATCATGTTACTCAAGAAGAGGTTGTTATTCTTTCTGATCCTTGTTTTGAAAATAACTAGATGTAAATATAATTTTTTTTTAACCCCGGTTAAATGGCGGATAACGGTACTCCGTGATTATTTAAGTCGGTTCCATCAGCTACCCACAAAATTGATATTGTATATAAATTTCTCTTTCAATTTCTCTTTCATTTTATTTTATTTCATTTTTTTTTCAGGATGGATGATATTCTCAAAAGATTGCAGAAACGATTTCCTCCTTTTCCTCGGAATATTTTACTGAAGCTTTACCAAGTTCGATTTGAAAGATTAAGAATGCTTATGCACAAAGGGATTCCTGAAGACATGCGTTGGATAATTGAAGCCAAGGTACGTGAAGATGAATATCTTCCTGTTTTGCATTTACCAGGTACAGGTAGAAGCACTTATGCAAAGAAGCGACGAGCAAAGCGCATGAGTTCAAATTGCCACAAGTGTGCACGATGGACGTGTAACGGTAAATGTCGTTCTATTGGGATTCCGTCCTCTAATCGAGATGATAAAATTGAATTCATTAAGGATGGACTGAGTAAGGAGAATTTGGGTAATATCCAACTTTCTCTTGAGACGCATCCTAGTGGAGACGTACAAAGAGAAATTCTTGATTTATGGCTGCTGATAACTCGTATAATTATATAGTTTTTAGTTATGTTTTATTATTTTTTTGTGTCAAATACGAGTTATTATTGTTTAGTCTAATTGTGTTTATGATATTTTATATTTTTATGTAATTTGGTGTTTTTCACAAGTTTCTTTGAGTGATTTCAGATTACTAGTATTAAGGGCAAATCCAGTTCAGTTCCAGTTCCGACACCTTTTGCCATATCAGCTATATCTTGAGTTTCACTGAAGCAATAAGGCTGAACTTTGTATCCCTGCAAAGCTAAGAGGCATATCTATCTTTTTCATGTTTTACACTTCTTGAAACGGAGTCGTTTTCCCTAGCGAAATCGACCATCAAGTTGGCTGATGTGCAATGACGTCTGTTCTGCACCGTTTTGGTATTTTGACCATATCTTCCGATCCACGTGCGCAAATGATCTGATTCCAACGGCTATGGATCCGTAACTGATAGGGGTATATTTTTCTAGAAGACCATTTTATCAGATCGAGCCTCCAACATTGTCAAAATCGACCATCAAGCTGGCTGATCAGAATTGTCATACAATATGACGAAAATTGTTAGAAAAATGCACCCACCTATTATACCTACCTTTGAAATTTGTAAAGCTTGTCTCTTGTCATTTAGCCCTCCAAAATGTGTATAAATAGAGGGCCTTGGATGAGTATTGGGATACATTATACATTGGTAGGATATTAGCCTTTGTAGTAAAATTCTCTAAGTTTTCTTCTTCTTTCCTTTCTCTAGTTTTCTTTTTTATTTACTTATGCTTCTTACATTTCTTTTCATTTTATTCATATCTAGTATGTGTTGCTAATCATATTGTTGAGGTGATGAGGTGAAGCTCTTGGTAAATGCTAAGGTTAGTCTCTTAAACATGAGCTAAAATGAATCATCATTTATAAACACTAGTATAGATAATATTTTCTTTTGGTTTAAAATCATACTTGCAAAGTAGAGATCTTGATTCATTATTGACAATGAAAATGGCACAGTAAATGCTTGGTTTCATAACCTTGATTTGTTGTAGACATATACCTTGGCATAAGGAATGCTTGGACTCTTTTTATGAGTTTTGAGGACACCAAATGAACATAATATCATATGCTATGGACGTTGGACTGAATTGCTAAACCTTCCGATTGGAACCTCCCTTATGTGTGGATTTCAATTGTGTAATAAAACAAGATTAATCTTAGCATAACACCAAGAGTGGAGTCTCTAACCTCAACATCCTTTCTTATTGTTTTTTATATCTTGTTTAATTGTTTTTATGTTATTTTGTTTATTTTGTTCTCTAATATCTTGTTTATCTTATTTTGTTGTTGATTCCCTAATATCTTGTTTACTTTCTTTGTCTTATATATTTATAAACTTATACTTATTAATACGCTTCCCTGTGGTTCGACCTCGGACACCCGAGAATTTATTACTTGAACATAACCTGCACTTGGGTTTACAACTCTTAATTGAGTTACCATCAAGTTTTTGGCGCCGTTGCCGGGGAAGCAATACTAAGTATATAAGTTTATAAGTATATTTATTTTTTTTTGGCTGGTTATACCGCCTAATTTGTTTATATTTATTTTTATTGGCTGGTTATACCGCCTAATTTGTTTATATTTATTTTTATTGGCTGGTTATACCGCCTAATTTTGTATATTAACTTTGTTTTATGCTTGTTTGGCGACGTGATTTTAGATCTCGTCGTTTAGTTAGATTTTATTGTGAAACTTTTTCAGGTAATCTTTCTAATACAACTCCTACCATGGCTGACAATGAAAGTGTTCATGCTGAAGATGAGAACAGACAAGTACGCACCATGCGTGACTACTTGCAACCAACTCGAAGCTCATCACCCTCTTGTTTTATTTTTCCTCTCAATGCAAACAACTTTCGTTTTAAACCAGGTATGATAGCTTTGCTTCCAAATTTCTATGGGTTGGAATCGGAAAGTGCTTACTCGTTTCTAAAAGACTTCGAAGATGTATGTGTCACCTTTAATGACCAACAATGTACAAATGAAATTGTCAAGCTAAAATTATTTCCTTTTTCTTTAAAAGATAAAGCAAAAATTTGGCTTCATAATTTAAAACCAAGGTCAATTGGCACATGGCAAGAATTACAAACTGAGTTTCTAAAGAAATTTTTCCCAGCACATAAAACTACTGCTTTGAAAAGACAGATTCAAAATTTCAATCAAAATCAAAATGAAGCATTTTTTCAGTGCTGGGAGCGTTTTAAAGATTTGTTAAGTTCTTGTCCACATCATGGTTTTGAAAAATGGCGTCCTATTAGTTTCTTTTATGAAAGTTTAACTCCCGAAACTAAACAATTTGTTGAAACAATGTGTAACGGTGAGTTTCTAGAAAAAGAACCTGAAGAAGCCTTTGACTACCTAGACCATTTGGCAGATAACTCTCAAGCCTGGCACACAGATAATTCCTCTGAAAGTTCCAATAGATCTAATCTTGTTTCTAACAGAGGAAAATATCATTTTAGTCAAGAAGATGAGATAAAAGCTAAAGTAGCTAATTTGGCTAGAAAGATTGAAGCCATGGAACTTAGAGAAGTAAAAGAAGTCAAAACGGTTAAAAATGAAGAAAGTTGTGGAATTTGTGAAATCATGGGACACCCCACTTCTGAATGTCCAAACATTCCCATTCTTAAAGAAGCGTTGCATGATCAAGTAAATTCCATAAACACATTTAAAAAACCTTTTCCTTCTCCTTACTCTGAAACGTATAACCCTGAATGGAGAAATCATCCCAACTTCAGTTGGCGGAATAATAATCATGTTCAGGTACCACAATCTCAAAAGCCGGGCAACACTTTTTCCTATCAACCTTCACGTGTACAAACCTTGGAAGAGACATTGCAAGCATTCATGCAAACACAAGCAAATGTGAATAGCCGGACTTCACAGGACATCAATGAGATCAAAAACACCTTGTCCACATTGACAGCTTCATTACGCACTCAAGAAAAAGGTAAGTTTCCTGCTCAACCTCAGCCTAACCCTTCTACTCAATGTTTTGTTTCTTGCTCCAATGAAACTCAACAGGAAAATGCCAGTTCTATCACAACTCTTCGAAGTGGAAAGGCAATTGACAAAAACATTCCATCAAAAGACCAAGATCCTCCTTCCCCTCCGAAAAGTAATGGTAAGGATGATGGTAAGTCTGAACTTCTTGAAAATTTGGACAAAGAAAAAGGTATGCATCCTGCTCCTTTTCCTCAAAGGTTGCAAACAATAAAGAATTTGAATCAAAATGCAGAAATTTATGAACTTTTCAAACAAGTTAAGATTAACATTCCTTTATTGGATGCAATCAAACAAGTTCCATCTTATGCTAAATTTTTGAAGGACATGTGCACAGTTAAAAGGAAACATAATGTACAAAAGAAAGCATTTTTGACGGAAAGTGTGAGCTCAATCATTCAGCACCTTACTCCACCAAAATTCAAAGATCCTGGATGTCCAACAATCTCATGCATCATTGGAAACACTAGAATAGAACGTGCATTGCTTGATCTTGGTGCTAGTGTTAATCTTTTGCCTTTTTCTGTTTATCAACAGTTAGGTTTAGGTGAACTCAAGGAAACACCTGTTACACTTCAACTAGCTGATCGTTCTGTAAAAATTCCTCGAGGGATAGTTGAAGATGTTTTGGTTCAAATTGATAATTTTTACTTCCCTGTTGATTTTATTGTTTTGGACACACATCCTGTTTCAAATCCAAATGTTCAAATTCCTGTTATATTAGGCCGTCCATTTCTTGCAACTTCTAATGCTCTGATAAATTGCAGGAATGGTATGTTGAACATTTCTTTTGGAAATATGACTTTAGAATTAAATGTGTTCAACACTTGCAAGCAACCTGGTGATGATTCAGAAGTACATGAAGTGGATTTCATTGAAGAACTTGTTCATGAACATCTCACCACTACCACATTCCATGATCCTTTAGAAGCTTATTTAATTGAATGTGAGTTTGATAATGCTTCAGAAATTTCACACACTAATTCTTTGTTAAATTCTTTTCAGGTTAAGCATTGTTGGAAACAAAAACTTGAGGAACTCAGAAAAGATGCATATGAGAATTCTAAAATTCATAAAGAAAGAACTAAAGCCTTTCATGACAAGTTAATTTCAAGAAAAATATTTAATGTTGGGCAAAAAGTTCTACTTTATAATTCTAGACTTCACATATTTCCTGGTAAGTTGAGATCAAGATGGACTGGCCCATTTGTGGTTAAGCATGTGTATCATTATGGAGCAGTTGACATTGAGAATCCTCAAAATGGTAACGTATTCAAGGTAAATGGACAAAGACTCAAACTCTTTTTGGAAAATCATGTTACTCAAGAAGAGGTTGTTTTTCTTTCTGATCCTTGTTTTGAAAATAACTAGATGTAAATATAATTTTTTTTTACCCCGGTTAAATGGCGGATAACGGTACTCCGTGATTATTTAAGTCGGTTCCATCAGCTACCCACAAAACTGATATTGTATATAAATTTCTCTTTCATTTTATTTTATTTCATTTTTTTTCAGGATGGATGATATTCTCAAAAGATTGCAGAAACGATTTCCTCCTTTTCCTCGGAATATTTTACTGAAGCTTTACCAAGTTCGATTAGAAAGATTAAGAATGCTTATGAACAAAGGGATTCCTGAAGACATACGTTGGATAATTGAAGCCAAGGTACGTGAAGATGAATATCTTCCTGTTTTGCATTTACCAGGTACAGGTAGAAGCACTTATGCAAAGAAGCGACGAGCAAAGCGCATGAGTTCAAATTGCCACAAGTGTGCACGATGGACGTGTAACGGTAAATGTCGTTCTATTGGGATTCCGTCCTCTAATCGAGATGATAAAATTGAATTCATTAAGGATGGACTGAGTAAGGAGAATTTGGGTAATATCCAACTTTCTCTTGAGACGCATCCTAGTGGAGACGTACAAAGAGAAATTCTTGATTTATGGCCGCAATTCCAAAGGGAATGGCAACATCTTGGGAATCTGATGTTAAAAGACCCTGTTTGCCAGCTTGTAAGAAAACTGGATGGGAAGCATATCCTCGACTCATAGAAGGCGTTTAAGCCGTTTCTGGACGTAAAACCAGAGGAAGATGTGAGCCACAATCACAACTACAATAAATGACTTCTCAGCTTTTGGTTTGATTTGCAATAATTTTATTTCGGTTTAGTTTACGTGTTGTTCGATTTGTGTAATTATTCTCTTTTTTTTGCATTGGTCTTTTACGGTTGATTTTTCTTCTCTTTTTGATTTTCTTCCTGAAATCATGCAAAAATCTTTTGTTAGGTTAACATTTTCTTCTGACAGGTCAAATACACTTTCGGCGACATTATTACTCTTGTCTGATTCACTACTCAGTCCTCTATATATTACACCATGTACTCATTCTCTTTCAGGCACTCGAAAAAGAAAAAAAACGGAAAGCACTTCGTCCCAGCGCATTAAAAAAATTTGTGTCTTTGGAGGTGCTTATCCAGGGAAAAATAACATATTCGCTGATGAAGCCATAAGAGTTGGAGTAATACTTGCCCAACAAAAGATCCACTTGATTTATGGAGGCGGTAGTACGGGTTTAATGGGAGCAGTCGCTACAGCAGCACACGCCGGAGGAAGTCCAGTTCTAGGAATCGTGCCAAAACTATTCACAGATTTTTATGGACCTACCGTGGGTAAGGAAATACAAGTCTGGAGTATCCCTGAACGGATGACAATCATGTACCATTCTGCCGATGCATTCATTGCTTTACCAGGAGGTCTGGGTACATTGGAAGAAATAGCTTGCGTGGCTTCTTGGTCATCTTTGGTCACAAATAAGAAACCCATTGGTTTGCTTAATATTAATGGTTATTTTAGTAATTTGCTTTCATATTTAGATAATGCTGTGGATAATGGATTCATGTTTTCAGAGGCAAGGAGAACCATAATTTCTGCTACAACCATTGAAGATTTACTCAAAAAGCTACAAGCTTATGAGTGTTTATCTGCTACGGTTGTTTCGCAAACGCTCGGAAAAAGAAAAAGAGATATGGACGAGCAAGGAGTGGATTGCACTTTGTCTTGTTGTGTCTCAGTTATATGTGATCATTATCTAATATTTTGCTTGTTGTGTCTCAGTTATAATAAGTGGTTAGCAACCTCTGCAGGTAATATCTCCTAAATTCTACCTTTAAAATTTGACATTGGGGACAATGTCATATTTTAGTAGGGGGTAAGGGACATATTTTGCTAAAAAAAAAAAAAAAAAAAAAATTTTGTGTTTTAAGACATTTAGAAGTATTCATTCTGAACAAGGTCTGAGTAAGGGAGACTTGAGACATACCTTGTCAGTTTGATTTAATCTTCTTCTTTAAAAAAAACAAAAAAAAAAAACAAAAAAAAAAAACAAAAAAAACAAAGAAAAAAGCATGTTTAGACTTAGTGTGTTTTTTTTTAGTTACTTTCAATACAATGATGAGATATGAATTGCATAAGTCTAAAACAGATTTATTAGTGAGAAGATTTTCATGAGAATTGAGCTTGATGTCAACCTTTTTATGAGCCAATGTTAATATGATATGTTGATTGAGAAAGAAGCATGTTTAGACTTAATCTCACTTGTATAATCATCTTTGTGAGTTTTTGAGCCTATAATGATTGATGCATTATACAAATCAATCTAATTTCTTTCTTGAGTGCTCTTATGATTACATGATTCTCTAGAACTTGCTTTAAACCGTTTGAGACTATATTGATACATGTGACAACATGAATATGATAGAGGCATTAGGATTATAACCAGAGCCAAACAGCCATCCATTATTAATGTTCTACGAGAACATCCCCACTAGTGAGCCAATTTGAGCCTACATTAAATATGATGTTTTATTGGTAACCACAACTTACACCTAGCCTAAATATACTTATATCCTTACCCTTGTTCTAAAGATGAATTTTATATTTTGAGACATATTGCAAAAAAACAAGGGATATTTTTATTTGAAAATTTGGGTTAGAAACAAAAGATAAGTGTGGGGGAAGAAAAGAAAAGAAAAAGTCAAGAGAAAAAGAAAGGGATCATTGTCAAATACATTCCCATATTAAAAAAAAAAAAAAAAAAAAAAAAAAAAAAAAAAAAAATCTTCTCTTGAACTTCTAGAAAAAGATGTTACAAAGTTGGTTAGAATGATGCAAAGGCTCAACATGAATATTTAGCCTATGTTATTATGTGCTTTATAAGAGTTTTGAGAAGTTTTATTTGTATGATCTTATTATGTCTCTAAAATCTATGAACTCTTTGGAACCTTTGTGATATCTTTATCCTTTTGTTCTTTAACCACATTATAACCCTTTGGCCCCATTACAACCTTGAATAAAGACCTCTTGATTTATGAAGTTGTATGATCTAAATAGTGGAGAATAGGTGGACAAGCAAGCATATGGTAGAAGTGTTTTCATGAGATTGATTGAGTGTAAACACTTTACCACTACTTTAAAGAGTGAAAATCAAGAGAGTATCCCATGTGAGAAGTTGAGATTAAGTTTGAATATACACTATTTTGATTGAAATATGTTATGTTATTATTGGCTTAACTCATTTATTTACATTCAAGCATGAATTTTTGTGAAATTCTTTAAGCTATTGATTAGTTTTTAAGACTTGTCCAATGATTATCTCTAATTTATATTGGAAGGATTAGTTATAATTATTATCTTTAGTTTTTCTTATGTCTTCAATGTTTGTGGGTATCGTCCTAGTAAACCCTCACGAGACTAAACTCGTCCACTAGGGACACCTAGGGGTTTAAAGGCTTGTGTCACATGCTAAGTGCCACCGTGATTTCCTACGAAAATGGATTAGATTAGATTTTCTTATTTTATTTTTATTGAGTCGTTGCTAGGGACTAGCAACAATCTAAGTATGGGGGTGTGATAACTCGTATAATTATATAGTTTTTAGTTATGTTTTATTATTTTTTTGTGTCAAATACGAGTTATTATTGTTTAGTCTAATTGTGTTTATGATATTTTATATTTTTATGTAATTTGGTGTTTTTCACAAGTTTCTTTGAGTGATTTCAGATTACTAGTATTAAGGGCAAATCCAGTTCAGTTCCAGTTCCGACACCTTTTGCCATATCAGCTATATCTTGAGTTTCACTGAAGCAATAAGGCTGAACTTTGTATCCCTGCAAAGCTAAGAGGCATATCTATCTGTTTCATGTTTTACACTTCTTGAAACGGAGTCGTTTTCCCTAGCGAAATCGACCATCAAGTTGGCTGATGTGCAATGACGTCTGTTCTGCACCGTTTTGGTATTTTGACCATATCTTCCGATCCACGTGCGCAAATGATCTGATTCCAACGGCTATGGATCCGTAACTGATAGGGGTATATTTTTCTAGAAGACCATTTTATCAGATCGAGCCTCCAACATTGACAAAATCGACCATCAAGCTGGCTGATCAGAATTGTCATACAATATGACGAAAATTGTTAGAAAAATGCACCCACCTATTATACCTACCTTTGAAATTTGTAAAGCTTGTCTCTTGTCATTTAGCCCTCCAAAATGTGTATAAATAGAGGGCCTTGGATGAGTATTGGGATACATTATACATTGGTAGGATATTAGCCTTTGTAGTAAAATTCTCTAAGTTTTCTTCTTCTTTCCTTTCTCTAGTTTTCTTTTTTATTTACTTATGCTTCTTACATTTCTTTTCATTTTATTCATATCTAGTATGTGTTGCTAATCATATTGTTGAGGTGATGAGGTGAAGCTCTTGGTAAATGCTAAGGTTAGTCTCTTAAACATGAGCTAAAATGAATCATCATTTATAAACACTAGTATAGATAATATTTTCTTTTGGTTTAAAATCATACTTGCAAAGTAGAGATCTTGATTCATTATTGACAATGAAAATGGCACAGTAAATGCTTGGTTTCATAACCTTGATTTGTTGTAGACATATACCTTGGCATAAGGAATGCTTGGACTCTTTTTATGAGTTTTGAGGACACCAAATGAACATAATATCATATGCTATGGACGTTGGACTGAATTGCTAAACCTTCCGATTGGAACCTCCCTTATGTGTGGATTTCAATTGTGTAATAAAACAAGATTAATCTTAGCATAACACCAAGAGTGGAGTCTCTAACCTCAACATCCTTTCTTATTGTTTTTTATATCTTGTTTAATTGTTTTTATGTTATTTTGTTTATTTTGTTCTCTAATATCTTGTTTATCTTATTTTGTTGTTGATTCCCTAATATCTTGTTTACTTTCTTTGTCTTATATATTTATAAACTTATACTTATTAATACGCTTCCCTGTGGTTCGACCTCGGACACCCGAGAATTTATTACTTGAACATAACCTGCACTTGGGTTTACAACTCTTAATTGAGTTACCATCAGCTGCAATTCCAAAGGGAATGGCAACATCTTGGGAATCTTATGTTAAAAGACCCTGTTTGCCAGCTTGTAAGAAAACTGGATGGGAAGCATATCCTCGACTCATAGAAGGCGTTTAAGCCGTTTCTGGACGTAAAACCAGAGGAAGATGCCAAATACACTTTCGGCGACATTATTACTTTTGACTTTTACGGTTGATTTTTCTTCTCTTTTTGATTTTCTTCCTGAAATCACGCAAAAATCTTTTGTTAGGTTAACATTTTCTTCTGACAGGTAAAATACACTTTCGGCGACATTATTACTCTTGTCTGATTCACTACTCAGTCCTCTATATATTACACCATGTACTCATTCTCTTTCAGGCACTCGAAAAAGAAAAAAAATGGAAAGCACTTCGTCCCAGCGCAAAAAAAAAATTTGTGTCTTTGGAGGTGCTTATCCAGGGAAAAATAACATATTCGCTGATGAAGCCATAAGAGTTGGAGTAATACTTGCCCAACAAAAGATCCAGTTGATTTATGGAGGCGGTAGTACGGGTTTAATGGGAGTAGTCGCTACAGCAGCACACGCCGGAGGAAGTCCAGTTCTAGGAATCGTGCCAAAACTATTCACAGATTTTTGTGGACCTACCGTGGGTAAGGAAATACAAGTCTGGAGTATCCCTGAACGGATGACAATCATGTACCATTCTGCCGATGCATTCATTGCTTTACCAGGAGGTCTGGTACATTGGAAGAAATAGCTTGCATGGCTTCTTGGTCATCTTTGGTCACAAATAAGAAACCCATTGGTTTGCTTAATATTAATGGTTATTTTAGTAATTTGCTTTCATATTTAGATAATGCTGTGGATAATGGATTCATGTTTTCAGAGGCAAGGAGAACCATAATTTCTGCTACAACCATTGAAGATTTACTCAAAAAGCTACAAGCTTATGAGTGTTTATCTGCTACGGTTGTTTCGCAAACGCTCGGAAAAAGAAAAAGAGATATGGACGAGCAAGGAGTGGATTGCACTTTGTCTTGTTGTGTCTCAGTTATATGTGATCATTATCTAATATTTTGCTTGTTGTGTCTCAGTTATAATAAGTGGTTAGCAACCTCTGCAGGTAATATCTCCTAAATTCTACCTTTAAAATTTGACATTGGGGACAATGTCATATTTTAGTAGGGGGTAAGGGACATATTTTGCTAAAAAAAAAATTGTTGTGTTTTAAGCAATTTAGAAGTATTCATTCTGAACAAGGTCTGAGTAAGGGAGACTTGAGACATACCTTGTCAGTTTGATTTAATCTTCTTCTTCAAAAAAAAAAAAAACAAAAAAACAAAAAAACATGTTTAGGCTTAGTGTGTTTTTAGTGTGTTTTAGTTACTTTCAATACTATAATGAGATATGAATTGCCTAAGTCTAAAACAGATTTATTAGTGAGAAGATTTTCATGAGAATTGAGCTTGATATCAACCTTTTTATGAGCCAATGTTAATATGATATGTTGATTGAGAAAGAAGCATGTTTAGACTTAATCTGACTTGTATAATCATCCTTGTGAGTTTTTGAGCCTATAATGATTGATGCATTATACAAATCGATCTAATTTCTTTCTTGAGTGCTCTTATGATTACATGATTCTCTAGAACTTGCTTTAAACCATTTGATACTATATTGATACATGTGACAACATGAATATGATAGAGGCATTAGGATTATAACCAGAGCCAAACAGCCATCCCTTATTAATGTTCTAAGAGAACATCCCCACTAGTGAGCCAATTTGAGCCTACATTAAATATGTTGTTTTATTGGTAACCACAACTTACACCTAGCCTAAATATACTTATATCCTTACCCTTGTTCTAAAGATGGATTTTATATTTTGAGACATATTGCAAAAAAAACAAGGGATATTTTTAGTTGAAAATTTGGGTTAGAAACAAAAGATAAGTGTGGGGGAAGAAAAGAAAAGAAAAAGTCAAGAGAAAAAGAAAGGGATCATTGTCAAATACATTCCCATATTAAAAAAAAAAAAAAATCTTCTCTTGAACTTCTAGAAAAAGATGTTACAAAGTTGGTTAGAATGATGCAAAGGCTCAACATGAATATTTAGCCTATGTTATTATGTGCTTTATAAGAGTTTTGAGAAGTTTTATTTGTATGATCTTATTATGTCTCTAAACTCTATGAACTCTTTGGAACCTTTGTGATATCTTTATCCTTTTGTTCTTTAACCATATTATAACCCTTTGGCCCCATTACAACCTTGAATAAAGACCTCTTGATTTATGAAGTTGTATGATCTAAATAGTGGAGAATAGGTGGACAAGCAAGCATATGGTAGAATTATTTTCATGAGATTGATTGAGTGTAAACACTTTACCACTACTTTAAAGAGTGAAAATCAAGAGAGTATCCCATGTGAGAAGTTGAGATTAAGTTTGAATATACACTATTTTGATTGAAATATGTTATGTTAATATTGGCTTAACTCAAACTGTTTACATTCAAGCAAGATTTTTTGTGAATTTCTTTAAGCTATTGATTAGTTTTTAAGACTTGTCCAATGATTATCTCTAATTTATATTGGAAGGATTAGTTATAATTATTATTTTTAGTTTTTCTTATGTCTTCTATGTTTGTGGGTATCGTCCTAGTAAACCCTCACGAGACTAAACTCGTCCACTAGGGACACCTAGGGGTTTAAAGGCTTGTGTCACATGCTAAGTGCCACCGTGATTTCCTACGAAAATGGATTAGATTAGATTTTCTTATTTTATTTTTATTGAGTCATTGCTAGGGACTAGCAACAATCTAAGTGTGGGGGTGTGATAACTCGTATAATTAAATAGTTTTTAGTTATGTTTTATTATTGTTTTGTGTCAAATACGAGTTATTATTGTTTAGTTTAATTGTGTTTATGATCTTTTATATTTTTATGTAATTTGGTGTTTTTCACAAGTTTCTTTGAGTGATTTCAGATTACTAGAATTAAGGGCAAATCCAGTTCAGTTCCAGTTCCGACATCGTTCACCATATCAGCTATATCTCGAGTTTCATTGAAGCAATAAGGCTGAAATTTGTAGCCGTGCAAAGCTAAGAGGCATATCTATCTTTTTCATGTTTTACACTTCTTGAAACGGAGTCGTTTTCCCTAGCGAAATCGACCATCAAGTTGGCTGATGTGCAATGACGTCTGTGCTGACCTGTTTTCATATTTTGCCCATATCTTCTTATCCACATCAAAATATGAGCTGATTCCAACGGCTATGGATCCGTAACTGATAGGGGTATATTTTTCTAGAAGACACTTTTATCAGATCGAGCCTCCAACATTGACAAAATCGACCATCAAGCTGGCTGATCAGAATTGTCATACAATATGACGAAAATTGTTAGAAAAATGCACCCACCTATTATACCTACCTTTGAAATTTGTAAAGCTTGTCTCTTGTCATTTAGCCCTCCAAAATGTGTATAAATAGAGGGCCTTGGATGAGTATTGGGATACATTGATACATTGGTAGGATATTAGCCATTGTAATAAAATTCTCTAAGTTTTCTTCTTCTTTCCTTTCTCTAGTTTTCTTTTTCTTTACTTATGTTTCTTACATTCCTTTTCATTTTATTCATATCTAGTATGTGTTGCTAATCATATTGTTGAGGTGATGAGGTGAAGCTTTTGGTAAATGCTAAGGTTAGTCTCTTAAACTTGAGCTAAAATGAATGATCATTTATAAACATTAGTATAGATAATATTTTCTTTTGGTTTAAAATCATACTTGCAAAGTAGAGATCTTGATTCGTTATTGACAAGGAAAATGGCACAGTAAATGCTTGGTTTCATAACCTTGATTTGTTGTAGACATATACCTTGGCATAAGGAATGCTTGGACTCTTTTTATGAGTTTTGAGGACACCAAATGAACATAATATCATATGCTATGGACGTTGGACAATTTGGACTGAATTGCTAAACCTTCCGATTGGAACCTCCCTTATGTGTGGATTTCAATTGTGTAATAAAACAAGATTAATCTTAGCATAACACCAAGAGTGGATTCTCTAACCTCAACATCTTTTCTTATTGTTTTTTATATCTTGTTTAATTTCTTTTATATTTTGTTTATTTTGTTCTCTAATATCTTGTTTATCTTATTTTGTTGTTGATCTCCTAATATATTGTTTACTTTCTTTTTCTTATATATTTATAAACTTATACTTACTAGTACGCTTCCCTGTGGTTCGACCTCGGACACCCGAGAATTTATTACTTGAACATAACCTGCACTTGGGTTTACAACTCTTAATTGAGTTACCATCAGTCATCAATGTTTAAAGTGAACAAAGGGGCCGAAGTTATGCTGATCAAGATGAGCATATACGAGTCTCCTGCCCACTGCTTGAGTATCGAAGAAGAAGCGGATGGTCACCCTTGGTATTATGACATTTTGCAATACATCAAGAGTCAAAAGTACCTTGAACAAGCAACCAAAAATGATAAGAGAACCCTAAGAAGAATGGCAATAGATTTTGTCTTGGATGGTGAAATCCATTATAAGAAAGGGAAAGACCAGATTCTGTTGGGGTGTGTTGTTTCTTGGGAAGCTCAGAGAATCCTCGAAGAGGTCCACGAAGGGATATGTGGCACCCACGTGAATGGCCATATGCTGGCTAAGCAAATTATGAGGGTCAGATACTATTGGCTAACCATGGAAAGGGATTACATCTATTATTCCTGGAAGTGCCATAAATGCCAGATATACACCGACAAGATTCACGTGCCGTCATCGTCGCTGCATGTCATGACGACTCCATGGCCATTTTCAATGTGGGGGATGGATATGATTGGGCCCATTACCCAGAAAGCTTCGAACTCAAACCGCTTTATCCTAGTGCCCATAGACTACTTCACAAAATGGGTAGAAGCAACTTCTTATGCTAATGTAACAAAGTCAGTGGGGCGTCAATTCGTCAAGATAGAGACTGTATGCGTATATGGACTTTCGAAGAGAATATTCTCGGACAATGCTCCCAATCTGAACAAAAAGATGATAAGGGAAATATGTACCCAGTTCAAGATCAAGCACCATAATTCGGCACCTTATCGTCCGAAAATAAATGGGGCGGTAGAAGCAGCCAATAAAAATATCAATAACATTGTTGAAAAGATGACTGATGTGTACAAAGATTGGCATGAGATCTTACCTTTTGCTCTCCACGCATACCGTACTTCGGTTTGCACATCTACGGGGGCCACGCCCTTTTCTCTGGTATACTGGATGGAAGTAGTGCTGCCTATTGAGGTTGAAATCCCTTCACTTCATGTCTTGATAGAAGTAGGCCTGGAAGAGGCAGAATGGGTTAGAGCTCGCTATGAATAGTTGAATCTCATCGAGAAGAAGACGTTGAAGGCAATTTACCATGGGCAAATGTATCAAAAAAGGATGATCCAAGCCCACAACAAAAAAGTTCACCCTAGGTAGTTTCGAGAGGGAGAGTTGGTACTCAGGAAGGTTCTCCCCATTGTGAAAGATCCTCGCGAAAAATGGGCTCCGAATTGGAAGGACCCTATGTGGTGAAAAGAGCTTTTTCTGGAGGAGCATTGATCTTAACTCGGATGGATGGTGATGACTTGAGAAATCCCGTGAACGCTGACGAATTGAAAAAATACTATGCTTGAAGAAAAGAAAAAAAAAAGAAAAGAAAAAAGAAAAAAAGTGTGATACTGTGCATATGTGAATTTGAATGATTGTAAATGTAAAAGTGAAAAATCCACGTATCTATTTCCCCTGAAGATTTCTTTTCAATGAGAATATCCGTGCTTGATATGAGAAACAATTTGGCCTCTTCATGCATCCCTTTCCTTGTCATGCATTTGCATTTTGTTTAGGTAACATGCTTTGCATTATCATATCTTGAAATTGTGTATTAGTTGCTATTGTTCCAGCATTGACATTAGTTTCATGAGTCATTGTATGTTCATATTATTGCTATGCATGTTCATTACATTATAGGTCTAGGCCATATTGGTATTGCCATGCATATTGAGTCTTAAATCACATTGGTATTGTCATGCATTACTATGCTATTTAGGTCTTAGGTCACATTAGCATTTTCATGCATATTCATAACATATTAGGTCCAAGACATATTTGCATTATCAAGGATTGCATGCATATTGAGTTAGGATAGCATTTATTGCCATGCAAATTCATGCTAGGCATTTAGGTTGTCTTGAATTGTCATGCATTTCCTTTACCATTTAGACCTTTAGACCATGCATTTCATACATTTCATTTGCTGTATGTTCATGCATCCCATGTCATTGCCACTTGATTTGTGACTTAGGCCAATTAATGGCTCATAGTCATGCTCCCTTGAGCATACTTGTGGAAAATTAAGGAATTGTCAAATTGGTTGTTCTACCTTTGTGATTTTTTTTTTACTTAGCCAATTTTTGTCCAAGGTTTTTAAATGTTTAGCTACTATCCTTAGGTATTTAGGATGATCTCCAACAATTTTTACTTTGATTTTTGAATGAATTTATCAAAGGCAAAAAATGTGTTTTGACAAAACAGTTTTTTTTTTCACCCAGTACTCGATCATCTCTGATTTTTCTGGGCAGTCATCTTTAATCAAAACCAGATAGTAGAGGCAGATTTGAAATTACAAGAGAAATAATGGTTGAATTTGGCTAAGGCATTTAGAGGGAGTTCGTTAGGAGATTTAGATACTGTCTTAGGGTAGTTTCTAAGCCTTTTTAAACTTTAAAAATGATTATATAAATATCGGGTTAAGGGTGGTTAAGCCTGGGATTTTAAACTTAGGAAATTAGAGCCATTTTTAAAAGGGTTTGGTAAGGGTTTTAATTTTTATTCAAGTTTTCCTCAAAATTGTTTTTTAAACAATCACAAAGTTTTATTTTTTTAGAAAATCTAATTTGACATATTTTCCTAAGGTAGCCGGATATCTTTTTAGATATACGGATTTCCTTATTTAGAGGAAAAAATACATTTTCATGCATTGCATTTTCCATGTTCATGCATTTTATTTAAATATGTGATTTTTTCTATGATATTTTCCATGGTATTATTATTATTTTAATTCACATTTTATGATCTTATATTTGTTTGCCATATGATTTTGAATGTTTCATGATATCCTATGCTTTTTATTTAGTTATTTTTGTTATATTGTTTAGCATATACTATGTCCATGCATTATTATTATTATTTTTATTTTCATGCATATTATATGTTAGCATTATTATAATTTCATGTCATTTAAATCACATTCCATGTCATTTAGGTTATTTTATTTATAACATTCCATGTCATTTAAAATATGCCATATCAAATAAAATTGCCATGTCATTTAAATCATTTTATCTCATTTAGAATATACCATGATACTTAGAATTTTTTATTTTCACCTAGAATATACTATGCCATTTAAATTATGTCATATCATTTAAGTTGCATTATATTATCTAGACTTTGCCATGTCATTTTATTTAGGTCATACATGTTCATTTTCTTAAATGTTTTGAAAAAGATATTGATTTTCAATAAAAATAAAGATATTCCCGAGTTAAAATAATTCATGAGTTCTCTACCGGGTCTGCTGGAGGGAATATCATCAATTATCATTAATAAAGGAATATATTTCTTTCCAAAAATGAGAATGATTCGGAAAGTTTTCCAAATGAATAAAAATTTCTATATTCCGCCGATTTTGTCGGGGAATATAGGAAAATTTTGAATTAATAAATTCCGGATGATTTTCAATTAAAAATGGAATTACTTTTCTTTAAATTGGGAATTAACTAGAAATACTAAATTAAAAACTGACTTTTTACCGAGACTTGAGATAACACACGATTAATAAGGTACCGATTTATATGGGCGTTGTGGGGGTGCTAATCCTTCCCCTCACGAAACCGACTCCCGAACCCGCTTATTTGATTTCTCTGGTTTATAACGCAGACTTGAAATTGGTTTTAAAAATGTTTTAATTAATTTTAAAATGTTTTATAAAATCGGTTTTAATAGGTGGCCGATCACACCTAGCTAAAAAAGATTGGTGGCGACTCCATGTCTTTTTACGAGGCCGTTTTCATATCCTCGACCTTTTATTATTTCTAGAGGAATTAAGTCAACTTTTCCTCATTTTTTTAATGTCACGCCTAATGAATAATAAAGTCTCGCGATGAGACGTTGTTATTGTTATTTTTTTAAGGTTGCAACAGCAGGGATGCCCTTTATCTCTTTTTCTCTTTAATATGGTTGCTGAGAGTCTCAGTGTACTACTGTGTAAAGCAAATGATCTAAATCTGTTCAAAGGACCTGTGATTGGTAGTCAAGGTATTGAAGTCACATATCTTCAATTTTTTTTATGATACTATGATTTTCTATGAGGCGGTTGGTTCTTCATTGAGGAATGTCAAACGCACTCTTCGTTGTTTTGAGTTAATGTTGGGGCTTTCAATAAATTTTAAGAAAAGGTGCATGGCTGGTGGGAGACTTAAAAGAGTGGGGAGATCTGTTGGCATGTCGAATTGTGGATTGGCCTTTGAAATATCTTGGTTTACTGTTAGGGATTGACAACAGGAACACTTCTATGTGGGAGCAAGTGATTAAAAAAGTTGAGACAAGACTGGGACATTGGAAGAAAAGATATTTATCATTTGTAGGTAGATTAACCTTGATTAAGTCAGTAATGGCTAGCAAGCCTTTGTATTTTCTTTCGTTATTTAAAGCTCCAATAGCAGTTGTTAAAAGGATTGAGCAGATTCGGAGAGACTTTTTAGGGGACGGGAACAAGGAAAAGCATAAACTGCATTTAGTAAGTTGGCCAACAGTTTGTCGCAGTGTCACAAGTGGTGGGCTAGGTATAATACCCATTGAAGTACAAAACAGGGCATTACTCAATAAGTGGACTTTTAAATTTGCGGAGGAACAAGAGAGCAATTGGAAAAGGGTGATATGTGCTAAATACAAAATGGAAGTTAGTCAACTCATTCCTAAATACCAGCCTCGGATCAATATTTCCACCACGTGGAAAGGAATCATTGACCCGATTAGAGAAGGGGGAAATATCAAAGTGTTTTCAATGACAATACAGGATTAGTGCACGAGAATGGTGGCTCAATCTTATTTTGTGAGGATAGATGGTTAAATGGGGAGCTGTTAAAAGATAAGTACCAGAGAATTTATGCCTTATCAAAGGAAAAGAATGCAGTGATTAATAGATTTGGCTGGTGGGATGGAGATATTTGGAGATGGAGGATTCAATTGCGAAGGGTCATTTTTGATTAGGAAGTTGCACAATGGGAACTTTTATTTGGATCTATTAAAAATATTCAGTTGGATGCTAATAGCCAAGACAGGTTGATTTGGAAGCCGGCTTTGGATGGTTGTTACAAAACAAAGTTGTTCAGAGAAGCAGTTGAAGGAAATGTCTCGGATGAAGGTATTGTTGACTTTCTTAAATGGCGGGGGTTAGTCCCTCCTAAGATGGAAATTTTCTTATGGACTTTATTTCGAAATGGACTGCTTGTTTCTATGTATTTGTTTAAATGCAAAATTTTAACTGAAGGTCTTATTAAATGCCCTTTGTGTAAGAAAGGTGTAGAAATAGTAGACCATCTATTTTTATGGTGTAGATGTGTTTCGATACTATGGTCGCTTGTCTGTGCATGGTGGAGGATGACTGTGGTTCACCCGAAATCAGTTACTGATTGGTTTTCTCAGTGGATGGGATTATTGCCTAGTTCAGCAAATGAAAAGGTATGATTTATGTTATTTGCCGATGTTGTGTGGACTATATGGTTGTGGAGAAATGGGATGATATTCAAAGATAAAGCACTTGAAGTCAATTCTTTGATATTTATGATTAAGAGCAGGTTAGCAAGGTGATGTTGGGCAAAATGGCCCACTTATTTTTTATCTGTGGAGGAGTTTATTCATAATCCAGTTTCTTCTGTTATCAATAAGAAAGCCAAAGTTAAATGTTCTCTTCAGTGGATTGCACCAGGAAAAAATTGGTGAAAGTTTAATGTGGATGCTTCTGTTGTTGGAAAACCAAGGCCAGCTGGTATCGGGTGGGTTCTAAGGAATGACAGAGGTATAGTATTTGTAACAACCAAGGTTACGTACAATCGCGTAAATTTAAATCCCGAAAATTTTGAAGGGCAAACTTGGAAGTTGGTAAGAAGTTATAAGTGAAGGAAATAAAAGAAGAAAGGATCAAATTGAACAAACTAAAAAGTTTAGGGGCTTAATGGTTATTTATGAAAAGTTGAGGGAACAATGTGCAATTATACCAAAAATTGAAAAATATCTTTATAATTATCTTTATATCTTGAAAGTTCTAGAAATTCTTCCTTATTTCTTATGTGCTAGCCGGCCACCCCTCCCCTCTCATTCTCTCAAATTCTCTTCATCCTCTCCAACAATTCTCTTCAAGTATTCCACAAAAATCTCATCAACAATCACATCCAATGTTAGTTTCTTGATATTCTACTTGATATTCTTCCTTTTCTTTAGATATTCTACTTGAGCATTTTCGTAACCTAAAAAATAACGAGTCTCATCGCAAGACTGATATTATTTGTTAAGCGTGACATTAAAAAAACCGAGGAAAAGTCGACTTAATTCCTCTAGAAAAATGAAGGTTTTGAAAATGACCTTAAAAAAGACATGGAGTCGCCACCAATCTTTTTTAGCTAGGTGTGATCGGCCACCTATTAAAACCGGTTTTATAAAATATTTTAAAAATTAATTAAAACATTTTAAAAAACCAATTTCAAGTCTGCGTTTTAAAACCAGAGAAATCAAAGAAACGGGTTCGGGAGTCGGTTACATGCGGGGAAGGATTAGCACCCCCACAACGCCCGTATAAAATGGTACCTTATTAATCGTGTGCTATCTCAAATCTCGGTAAAAAGTTGGTTTTAAATTTATATTTCAAGTTAATTCCCAATTTAAAGAAAAATAATTCCATTTTTAATTGAAAATGATCCGGAATTTATAAATTCAAAATTTTCCTATATTCCCCAACAAACGTGGCAAAATATAGAAATTTTTATTAGTTTTGGAAAACTTTCCGAATCATTCTCTTTTTTTTGAAAGAAAAATATTCCTTTATCAATGATAATTGATGATATTCCCTCCAGCAAACCCGGTAGAGAACTCATGAATTATTTTAACTCGGGAATATCTTTATTTTTTATTGAAAAATCATTATCCTTTTGAAAACATTTTAAAAGATATGAATATGTATATGCATGACATAAATAAAATGACATAGCAAAATCTAAATAATATAATGCTTCCTAAATGATATAATATAATGTAAATGCCTTAGCATATTCTAAATGAAATGAAACAAATGCCATAGCATATTCTAAATGAAATAAAATATCCTAAGTTTTATGACATATTATAAATAAAATGAAATGAACTAGGCAACATAGTATATTCAACATGAGATGCAATATCTTAAGTCATATGATATATACTAAATGAAATAAAATAACCTAAGTAACATAACATATTCTATATGAAATGAAATAACCTAAGTAACATGATATTTTCTAAATGAAATAAAATAACCTAAGTAACATAACATATTCTATATGAAATGAAATAATTTAAATGACATGGCAAACATGAATGATATGGCATATAAATTAAATGAGAGGGAATATGAAATAATGCTATCATATAATATGCATGAAAATAAAAATGAAAATAATAATGCATGAACATAGTATATGCTAAATAATATGACCAAAAAAATAACTAAATAAAAGCATAGGATATCATGGAATATTCAAAACCATATAATAAACCATATAACATCAAAAAATATAAATCAAAATAATAACAATATCATAGAAATTATTATAACAAGAATCACATATTATATAAAATGCATGAATATGAAAAATGCAATGCATGAAATGTATTTTTTCCATTTATTAATGAAATCCGTATATCTAAAAAGATATCCGGCTACCTTAGGAAAATATGTCAAATTAAATATTCTAAAACCAAAATACTTTGTGATTGTTTGAAAACAATTTTGAAAAGCTTGAATTAAAAATAAAAACTGGGCTAAATCTTTTTTAAATGGCTCTAACTTCCTAAGTTTAAAAATTCGGACTTGACTACCTTTAACCCGAGACTTGAAAAACCATTTTTAGAGTTTAAAAAGGCTTAGAAACTACCCTAAGTCAGTAGCTAACTCTCATAATCAGCCCATTCTAAGTAACTTAACCAAAACAGAAAAATGATTTTTCTTTAAATTCAATTCTGACTCCACTGTCTAGTTTTAAGCCACGATTTTTTATCCTATTTTTTAAAAATTCAAAAAATTCTGAAAAAAAATACTGGAGACTCAGGACATGTAAAACTACACGGGAAAAATCGGCTTAATTTTCTGATCAAAGATGAATTCCCAGAAAAATCAGAGATGTACGAGTTTTGGGTGAAAAAAAACTGCTTTGCCAAAACACATTTTTGCCTTTGATAAAATCATTTAAAAATCAAAGTAAAAATATTTGAAACTCATAAAATGACTTACAAACAGTACCTAGGACTTTTTGAAAGTTAGATAAAAATTGGCTAAGTAAAAAAATCACAAAGGTAGAATAATCAATTTGACAAACTTAATTTTCCACAAGTGTGCTTAAGAGAGCATATGACTTTGAACCATTAATTGGCTCAAGTCATTATTCAAGTTGCATGAACATGAAATGCATGAAACAATACAGCAACATAATGCATGAAATGCATGGATTTAAACCTAAATGTCATGAAAAAATGCATGCCATTCATTAAGTGACCTAGACCTAAATGAACTTGCATGGCATTTAAAGCAACCTAGACCTAAAATGCATGAACATGCATGGCAAATAAACCTAACTTAATAACTAAAATATGCATGGCATTTTCACAAACACAAAGCATGCTTAAACCAAAAACTCAATCAAATATCATGCAAATGCTAACCTATCAACTAACATGGCAAGAATGCACATAAAATGCAAAAATTCCTAGGATGGCCGAATAGCATAATGTAACTAACAAGCATGGCATTTTCACAAACACTTGGTATACTAGCATGCAAAACTAAATCAAATGTCATGCAAATGCAAAAACCTACCAACTAACATGACAAAAATGCAATCACACAATGCAAAACACATGGAGTAGCCAAATGGCCTCAAGCTCCAACAAGCATGGCATTTTCACAAACACTTGGTATACTAACATGCTCAACTAAAATATAACACTTAAATCATGCAAAAACCACACAAGCATTTTCACAAACACTTAATATACTAAATCTAAAATATGCTCAACTAAGATATAAAACTCAAATCATGCAAAGACCACACAAGCATTTTCACAAACACTTAATATACTATATCTAAAACATGCTCAAATTTAAACAACATGAAAACAGGAAATTAAAAATGCAAAAACATGATATTTAAAACATAAATGGCAACAAACAAAGCAACCAAATTAAAATATAACTCAAGAATATGAAGTAACATAACATTTAAAACATCAAAATCAAAGAGAATAACATAAACAATATGGTAAAATAAATCAAAACAGCAACATAAAATAAATAATGTAGGCCATTTGGCCATGGTGAGTTTATTGTTAAAATAAAATGTAAAAAATATACTTAAGAAGGAAATGAAGGAAGAACTTGAAAAGAACAGTAAAAAACATTTATTTAAAATGAAAACTCACCAAATAGAAATCAAAATAGCAAAAGCAAGAATAGAAAATCAAGAAAGTGCAAGAGTTGGTGCTCAAGAGCAACCTCAAGAAGCTATCTTTCAAGCTTTATCTCTTCAAACTTTCCTTTTTTTTCTAAACTTTTCTTTTTTGCTCTCAACCAAGAAGAGAAAAACTAAGTAAAAACTCTAAGAACTCAGCAAAATGAAGATCAAAAAATGAAATTCTGACCTCCCCCAAACATGCTGGCCGAATGGCCCTCTATATTCTCCAAGATGTTGTCATTTTTTGTAACCAATTTTCCATCAAATGGCTAATAATTCAAGGTGAAAAATCATGAAATTACCACCTTTAGATTAGCATCTCAGCTCTCTCAAATTACAGCTGTTAAAGAATAATGTTGACATCTCTCTTGGCCTATGTGGCTTAATCACCATGGCTTGATCAAAGAGAATCTCTAACTAACTCTTGATTTCTAGCCATTTGATTGAAAAATCAGAAGCTTCCTCCTTCCTTTGGGCTTGGGCAGGCCAGCATTTCTCTTTTCCAGCCCAACTCAGATTTTTTGAAAGGCCCAAAGAAGCCCTTTTCGGTTGCTTGGGTTAAATGACCATTTTGCCACCCGGATGCAAATAAATATCAAACGGACTCCAAATTCAATTTTTTATTTTTTTAATACTTCCAAAATAATAAAATATTGAGTTCTGGAAGTTTTCAAAATTATCCGAGTCCGTTTGCTATTTATTTGGATTTTTTCTTCCAAAAATGCCCTTTTATGCCCCTACATTTTACCATTTTTTAAACGAGCTCCAAATCAAGATTTTTCTTCACCAATCTCTTCAAAATAATTAAAAAGTGTGATCTGGAATTTTTCATAATTTTTGGAGCTCATTTGGTATTTTTTGGGGATTTATCGGCTTGAATTACTACATAGGAGGCCCGGGATTTGGCAATTTTGCAAACGAACTCCGAATCAAGATTTTCTTTCGCCAATCTCTTAAAAATAATTTAAAAATGATATTTGCAGAATTTCAGAATTTTTGGAGCTCATTTTCTATTTGTCCGGGATTTATCTTCTTGATTTATTGCATAGGAGGCCCAGGATTTGGCCGTTTTGCAAACGAACTCCGAATCAAATTTTATTTCGCCAATCTCTTCCAAATAATTTAAAAATGAGATTTGAAAATTTTCAAAAGATTTGGAGCTCATTCGCTATTTTTTCGGGATTTTCCTTTTTGAATTACTACATGAGAAGCCCGAGATTTGGCCATTTTGCAAACGAACTCTGAATCAAGATTTTCTTTCGCCAATCTCTTTCAAATGATCTAAGAATGAGATTGAAAAATTTTCAGAATTTTCGGAGTCCATTTGCTATTTTTCCCAAATTTTCCAATTTTGCCTTTTTGCCTTCGAAACCCGATTTTGCTCAGAACAAGTCCGATTTTTAGATTTTCTTCAATCAGAGCCTTGGGCTATCCTTTTTAATCATTCTTCATCCATTGGGGCTTTGGGCTTACCAAGTCGGTCCATTTCTGTGATTCTTTCCGATTTCATCAAAATCCACTAAAAACCCTAATTCTCGGTTTTCTCCCGGATTGACTTTTCTTTTGGTTTTTCTTGCAAGTGACTTCTCCATTACCCGTAGTCAGTACTTATCTTTCATTTGGAACCTTCAATTTCGACCAATTTGATTGTTTAAGCACTTTTCTCCAAATTTCTCAGATTAGGGTTTCCTTTCTACTGAATCTCCAAATCTCAACTTCCGAACTCCATATCTTTCAATGTAGACCTCGGATTATCAAAATTCTTTCACCATTTTTCAATTGAACTTAAAATCGTGATTTTGAAAGTGGGTTGACTTTTTCAGTTGTTTGACTTTTTGGGGTTGACTTTTTTGGGGTTGACTTTTTTCGAGGTTGACTTTTTCAAGTTTGACTTTTTGTGCTCGCCCTCTTAAACTAAGTCTCGGAGTACCACCTGCAGGATGAAAACAGTCTTTTTACACTCGAAAACATCAATATAGGAAGAAAACATACCTGTTTAGTGGTCCGGACAAAATTAGGTGTCTACAGCTGCCCCTCTTTGGCTATTGCTGAGAATCAGGAATCAGGCAAAGATAAACCGACACTACTTTTGTACGGTCAGTGACATCACATGTGAAGGAAAGGGAAAGGGGTTTTATTTTCATTCTTCTATCATTTTTTCATTTTTCGTTTTTTCCATTTTCTATTTTTTCTATTTTTTTCTATTTTTTTCTATTTTTTTCATTTTTCCTTTTTTCCAATTTTTTCAATTTTTTATTTTTCAAATTTTTTATTGAATTTGTCTTTAAATTGAAGATTTGTCTTTAAATTGAATTCCCTACCTAATCAAGGCTCGATTCATCTTAAGGAAACGAATTCGATTTGCAAGAAAGGAAATCACCTCGACGATGGTCTCGGGGCCTCAACCTGTCTTGTTCTCAACTGTGTTTAAAATTTTGGATATCTCCTCCAGAAGCTTCGGCTATCACCACCAAAGTCTTGCTCATTTTTAAAACTGTAAAAGTTCTAGGTATCACCTCCAGAAGCTTCGGCTATCACCACCAAAGACTTTTTACCTTTTCAAAGGATTTTAAAACTCTGGATATCTCCACGAGAAGCTTCAGCTATCACCACCGAAGACTTGTTCATAATAAAAAAAAGTACCTCGACGATGATCTCGGGGCTCGACTCGTTTTAAGGAAACGAATTCGATTTGTAAGAAAAAAAATGACCTCGACGATGGTCTCGGGGCCTTAACCTGTCTTGTTCTCGGCTGTGTTTAAAATTTTGGATATCTCCTCCAGAAGCTTCGGCTATCACCACCAAAGTCTTGCTCATTTTTAAAACTGTAAAAATTCTGGGTATCACCTCCAGAAGCTTCAGCTATCACCACCGAAGACTTTTTACCTTTTCAAAGGATTTTAAAACTCTGGATATCTCCACCAGAAGCTTCAGCTATCACCAACGAAGACTTGTTCATAATAATAATAAAAAGTACCTCGACGATGATCTCGGGGCTTGACTCATTTTAGAAGCAAAACGAGTTCGATTCTACCTGAGAGCTTTAAGAGATGATGCAAATGCTTCATGATGCAGATGCAAATGTCTTTAGTTGATGCAAATGCTTCTTGATGTAGATGCAAATGACTTAGATTGGTGCAAATGTCTTTGATGCAAATGTAAATGACTTGATTTGATGCAAACTTTCTTGATGTAGATTCAACTAACTTAGATTGATGCAAATGCTTCTTGATGTAGATGCACATGTTGAATAAAATTATGGATAACTCCTCCAAAAGAAGATTTCTCATTTTTGAAAATTATAAAACCCTGGATATCTCCACCAGAGGCTTCAGCTATCACCACCAAAGACTTCTTCACTTTTAAAACTGTAAAATTCTGGATATCCCCACCAGAAGCTTTGGCTATCACCACCAAAGACTTGCTCATTGTAAAATTCTGGGTAATTCCTTTAGAAGAAGATTTCTCATGTTTCAAAATTATAAAACCCTGGATATCTCCACTAGAGGCTTCAACTATCACCACCAAAGTCTTGCTCATTTTTAAAACTATAAAATTCTAGATATCCCCACCAGAAGCTTTGGCTATCACCATCAAAGACATGCTCATTGTAAAATTATGGGTAATTCCTTCAGAAGAAGATTTCTCATGTTTCAAAATTATAAAACCCTGGATATCTCCACCAGAGGCTTCAGCTATCACCACCAAAGTCTTGTTCTTTCAAAACTATAGAATTCTGGATATCCCCACCAGAAGCTTTGAGAAATGATGCAGATGCACATGTCTTTTAACAAGGTGCTCATGCTTCATGGTGCAAATGTAAAATATTTCTAGCAAATGCAAATGGCCTGGATTGATGCCCATGTTTCATGATGCAGATGCCCCTACTAATTGTGTTCATGTAACTGGTTTATGAATGGTATAACTACAATTACCACACAATAATGAAAATGCAATGATTCTAGAAATGATGCAATTTCTTGAGATGACACAAATGCAAATTCCATGAAGAATGTAAATGTAAAATGCAGATGCTTATGGACTAATGCCAATGCAAATACCCATGAATGATGCAAATGCTTGCCGACACTATGCAAATGCAAAAGCTTGATAAAGAGATGAGTGCTCATGAGTGATGCAAATTCCCCCGGTTGTTTTTCTAGACTTTGTCTTAGCCTTTCAAATTCATTTTTCCTCTTCAAATCAGAGTATAACTTCAATTCATTTTGGCTATTCTCTTTGCCCCAACAGTTTTCAAACTTTCATCAACAGAGATTTGCACTGGGTTCGATTTCTTTTTCTCATATCTGGAAGTCAGGACCTATCTTGGCAGTTCTACACCTTTGAGTTAGAACAAATCCTTGTCTCATGTCAACATCAAATTGGGTATTTCAAAAAAAATCTCTTTATTTGTTTTCGTATTTTGAAAACTTCTGAACAAAAAATATTAACCCCACAATGTGTGATATATAAATCTTTTGAAGACTGATGATCATTGTTAGAAATTTCTCTAAGTATCAATCTGGGTTTTTTCCAACTGGGATTGGCAAGGCTTGGTATAACAAGATTCTGGCTTTTCCAGGAAAACTTCATGACAAAAATGTATATCCATTCTAGGCTCACAAATGGAATAGGTTTTATAAATCATGAATTCATTGAGAACCAAACAAATTCAACATTCTTTTAGTTTCCATATCAAGGCATTTTGACAAGCGTCAAGATTGGCAGGGATGTTTAAATCGGAAAGTTTAATCTTGGAGGAAAAAATATTCAGTTTTTGAAGACAATCCTCCGAATGAGAGCTGACAATTTGGGAGGTTCAGGAATTCCTAGATGTTCCTCGATGATCACTCCTTTAATAAGATCTTTTCTTTTGGGGTATCGGCACTATCATAGATGGCATCTAAAATTTCCAAATTTACGCTAGACCGCCCATTTTTGGGTTTTCGCCCTAGAGTCCCATTCTTCCATTTTTTTCCTACCATACACTTGAGAATTCTAAATTCTTCCTTAGTGAAATGATAATTCGATGAAATGGGATAAAATCTGAGGAAAAACCTTTCAAATTAAATATTCATGCTTGATCAAAATGGATTTTTAAGGCACATAATGTAGGCCATGGCTCAGGGTTCAGAAAGAAAGGATAAATAGGCCCAAAATATGTGTTTGAGGGTAATCAGATCAAGGATCATTTCTTGAGGAGGATTCTCTTTGAAGCATTTGTCCCTTCTTGGACATTTCTTTCCTTTTGACTTTTGTGTCTTTCTTTCCTTGCTTTTGGCTTTCAATTTGCCATGTATTTCACACATTTTTTTTTGCTTTCATTTTACCCCCTTCTTTTTCAACGGAGTGAGCCCGTCTTTATTCGGGGCTCCAATTGCTTTGCATCTGTCTTTGAGCTAGGACTCATTTCTCAATGATCTTTAAAAAGATCTTTCTTTGCATTTGCCCCTTAGTGTAGAGGGTGATCCTTGATCAGGGTTCAAAGAAGAAAGAATTCTTTTGGCTCAAAAGGGGTGACTATGGATAATTTCTTTTTTATGCGAAAGGGATATGAAAGATGGCCATTTCTCATGTCAAGCACAAATATTCATATTGAAAAGCAATTCCAGGGGAAATAGATAATCAAAATTTCATTTTGCACTTTGGAATAATCCGAATTCTCATATGCATGATATTACAAATTTTCATTTTTCATTTTTCATCGCATGCCCCAATCATTTCATGTGTTAGCCCATCCATCTTCAGCATGTATCCATCATTTCCACATATGATGCCCCAATTTGATTAACCATGAGAATTTGTATCAACGAGGAACATAGCAAGTCTAGGTCTATTTTGAAAAGGCTGAGTTTCCAATCTGAGTTTTTTTGAAGAGACAAGGAAAATATGACCCAAAAACAAGTTTTCTCTAGGACAAGGAATAATCTAGTTTAATCATTGTGCCCCAGGGTGTCAATCATGAAGTGATGTTTGGGTATTTGAAGTTTTATGATCATTGGGAAAGGTCATGAATGGTTTTAGCACAATCTTGACACACACCAAATTATCAAAATCTAGATTCTTGAAAGAATGTCTCATTTGTTTGAATTTCAAGGAATTCGACAAAAATTTCGAAAAGTTCATTCCTTTGTTCATAGCCTAGACTAAGATCTATGTCTTTGCTTATTCTGTGATGACAATGGTTTTATGAAGTCAAATCATTCATATTCCTTGAAGCATTAGGTCTTTCAAGTGTTCTTGGTTTAAGAGATTTAGGCTTAGGAAAACCTAAAGAGAGGGGAGAAGGTATTGGGTCATTTGTAACACTGATCATCAATCTTCTTGAGACTATCCATTATTCAAAATTCCTTAATGCTTGTTTTTGCAAATTCAATTAATTGTTAAAACACAACAAACACAAAACATTTAAAATTCAAAATTCATTTAATTCATGTAGATGTTAACATGAGACAAGTGCTTTCATCATCACAGTGTATAGAACTACATGCGTCAAAAACCTAATATGATCATGCACAATGTTTCTTATGACACTTGGCTTTCCCATCTTCAAAACTTATCGAACCAGCCTTGATGAGATCCCTGACCTTGTACTTCAAAGTGGGGCAGTTCTCTGTTGAGTGACCTTGATTTCCAGAATGATAACCACAACACTCATTAACATCATACCAGCTCAGATAAGGGGGCTTCAGAGGCTCTATTTGCATGGATGTCACAAGGTGATTCTGGATGAGTTGAGGTAGTAGCTCACTGTATGTCACAGGAATCGGGTCAACCTGATTTCTTTTTCTCTTTTTATGCCCCTTTCGATTATTCCCAAGGGTGTTCGATTGATAGACAGATGTAAATTCTGGTGTAGTTGCAGTCATTGGTTGGTAGGGATAAAAACCTTGAGAGACATTATTCAGGGTAGAGTAAAATGGCTGATACAAGGAGAATTGGGGAGGTGGGGCAAAGTCTTCCACGACTTGGGTATCTTCCTTTTTCTTTTCAGATGCCCCCTTGTTCTTGGTATTGGATGTTCTTTCTCCTTCAATTTTCCCATCCTTGATAGCATTCTCAATCATCTCCCCTGAAATTACCATGTCCAAAAAATTCTTCGTGGTGTTGCCGACAAGTATATCATAGTACGGGGCCTGCAGTGTATCCATAAAAATGACAGTGGTTTCCTTCTGAGTTAAGGGCGGTTGTACTTGGACAGCGAGGCTCATCCATCGTTGCGCATATTCTTTGAAGCTCTCAGTAGCTCTTTTCTTCATATTTTGCAAGGTGAGACGGTCAGGCGCCATGTCGGTCATATGCTTGTACTGGTTTAGAAAAGCCCTAGCCAAATCATTCCAAGAGCGAATCTGGTCCTTGCTCAACTGACTATACCACATAATTACGGACCCGCTGAGGCTATCCTGAAAACAGTGAATCAAAAGCTTATTGTCGTAACCTAAAAAATAACGAGTCTCATCGCAAGACTGATATTATTTGTTAAGCGTGACATTAAAAAAACGAGAAAAAAGTCGACTTAATTCCTCTAGAAAAATGAAGGTTTTGAAAATGACCTTAAAAAAGACATGGAGTCGCCACCAATCTTTTTTAGCTAGGTGTGATCGGCCACCTATTAAAATCGGTTTTATAAAATATTTTAAAAATTAATTAAAACATTTTAAAAAACCAATTTCAAGTCTGCGTTTTAAAACCAGAGAAATCAAAGAAACGGGTTCGGGAGTCGGTTACATGCAGGGAAGGATTAGCACCCCCACAACGCCCGTATAAAACGGTACCTTATTAATCGTGTGTTATCTCAAATCTCGGTAAAAAGTTGGTTTTCAATTTAGTATTTCAAGTTAATTCCCAATTTAAAGAAAAATAATTCCATTTTTAATTGAAAATGATCCGGAATTTATAAATTCAAAATTTTCCTATATTCCCCAACAAACGTGGCAAAATATAGAAATTTTTATTAGTTTTGGAAAACTTTCCGAATCATTCTCTTTTTTTTGAAAGAAAGATATTCCTTTATTAATGATAATTGATGATATTCCCTCCAGCAAACCCGGTAGAGAACTCATGAATTATTTTAACTCGGGAATATCTTTATTTTTTATTGAAAAATCATTATTCTTTTGAAAACATTTTAAAAGATATGAATATGTATATGCATGACATAAATAAAATGACATAGCAATATCTAAATAATATAATGCTTCCTAAATGATATAATATAATGTAAATGCCTTAGCATATTCTAAATGAAATGAAATAAATGCCTTAGCATATTCTAAATGAAATAAAATATCCTAAGTTATATGACATATTATAAATAAAATGAAATTACCTAGGTAACATAGTATATTCAATATGAGATGCAATATCTTAAGTCATATGATATATTCTAAATGAAATAAAATAACCTAAGTAACATAACATATTCTATATGAAATGAAATAACCTAAGTAACATGATATTTTCTAAATGAAATAAAATAACCGAAGTAACATAACATATTCTATATGAAATGAAATAATTTAAATGACATGGCAAACATGAATGATATGGCATATAAATTAAATGAGAGGGAATATGAAATAATGCTATCATATAATATGCATGAAAATAGTAATGCATGAACATAGTATATGCTAAATAATATGACCAAAAAAATAACTAAATAAAAGCATAGGATATCATGGAATATTCAAAACCATATAATAAACCATATAACATCAAAAAATATAAATCAAAATAATAACAATATCATAGAAATTATTATAACAAGAATCACATATTATATAAAATGCATGAACATGAAAAATGCAATGCATGAAATGTATTTTTTCCTTTTATTAATGAAATCCGTATATCTAAAAAGATATCCGGCTACCTTAGGAAAATATGTCAATTAAATATTCTAAAACCAAAATACTTTGTGATTGTTTGAAAACAATTTTGAAAAGCTTGAATTAAAAATAAAAACTGGGTAAATCTTTTTTAAATGGCTCTAATTTCCTATGTTTAAAAATCCGGACTTGACTACCCTTAACCCGAGACTTGAAAAACCATTTTTAAAGTTTAAAAAGGCTTAGAAACTACCCTAAGTCAGTATCTAACTCTCCTAATCAACCCACTCTAAGTAACTTAACCAAAACAGAAAAATGATTTTTCTTTAAATTCAATTATGACTCCACTGTCCAGTTTTAAGCCACAATTTTTTATCCTATTTTTAAAAATTCAAAAACTTCTGAAAAAAATACTGGAGACTTAGGACATGTAAACTACTCGGAAAAAAATCGTCTTAATTTTCTGATCAAAGATGAATTCCCAAAAAAATCAGAGATATACGAGTTTTGGGTGGGAAAAAAGCTGCTTTGCCAAAACACAATTTTTGCCTTTGATAAAATCATTTAAAAATCAAAGTAAAAATATTTGAAACTCATAAAATAAGTTACAAACAGTAGCTAGGACTTTTTGAAAGTTAGATAAAAATTTGCTAAGTAAAAAAATCACAAAGGTAGAATAATCAATTTGACAAACTTAATTTTCCACAAGTGTGCTCAAGAGAGCATGACTTTGAATCATTAATTGGCTCAAGTTATTATTCAAGTGGCATGAACATGAAATGCATGAAACAATACAGCAACATAATGCATGAAATGCATGGATTTAAACCTAAATGTCATGAAAAAATGCATGGCATTCATAAAGTGACCTAGACCTAAATGAACTTGCATGGCATTTAATGCAACCTAGACCTAAAATGCATGAACATGCATGGCAAATAAACCTAACTTAATAACTAAAATATGCATGGCATTTTCACAAACAAAAAGCATGCTTAAACCAAAAACTCAATCAAATATCATGCAAATGCTAACCTATCAACTAACATGACAAGAATGCACATAAAATGCAAAAATTCCTAGGATGGCCGAATAGCATAATGTAACTAACAAGCATGGCATTTTCACAAACACTTGGTATACTAGCATGCAAAACTAAATCAAATGTCATGAAAATGCAAAAACCTGCCAACTAACATGACAAAAATGCAATCACACAATGCAAAACACATGGAGTAGCCAAATGTCCTCAAGCTCCAACAAGCATGGCATTTTCACAAACACTTGGTATACTAACATGCTCAACTAAAATATAACACTTAAATCATGCAAAAACCACACAGGCATTTTCACAAACACTTAATATACTAAATCTAAAACATGCTCAACTAAGATATAAAACTCAAATCATGCAAAGACCACACAAGCATTTTCACAAACACTTGATATACTAAATCTAGAACATGCTCAAATTTAAACAACATGAAAACAGAAAATTAAAAATGCAAAAACATGATATTTAAAACATAAATGGCAACAAACAAAGCAACCAAATTAAAATATAACTCAAGAATATGAAGTAACATAACATTTAAAACATCAAAATCAAAGAAAATAACATAAACAATATGGTAAAATAAATCAAAATAGCAACTTAAAATAAATAATGTAGGCCATTTGGCCATGGTGAGTTTATTGTAAAAATAAAATGTAAAAAATATACTTAAGAAGGAGATGAAGGAAGAACTTGAAAAGAACAATAAAAAACATTTATCTAAAATGGAAACTCACCAAATAGAAATCAAAATAGCAAAAACAAGAATAGAAAATCAAGAAAGTGCAAGAGTTGGTGCTCAAGAGCAACCTCAAGAAGCTATCTTTCAAGCTTTATGTCTTCAAAGTTTCCTTTTTTTTCTAAACTTTTCTTTTTTGCTCTCAACCAAGAAGAGAAAATCTAAGTAAAAACTCTAAGAACTCAGTAAAATGAAGATAAAAAAATGAAATTCTGACCTCCCCCAAACATGCTGGCCGAATGGCCCTCTATATTCTCCAAGATGTTGTCATTTTTTGTAACCAATTTTCCATCAAATGGCTAATAATTCAAGGTGAAAAATTCATGAAATTACCACCTTTAAATGATTAGCATATCAGCTCTCTCAATTTACAGCTGTTAAAGAATAATGTAGACATTTCTCTTGGCCTATGTGGCTTAATCACCATGGCTTGATCAAAGAGAATCTCTAACTAACTCTTGATTTTTAGCCATTTGATTGAAAAATCAGAAGCTTCCTCCTTCCTTTGGGCTTGGACAGGCCAGCACTTCTCTTTTCCAGCCCAACTCTGATTTTTTGAAAGGCCCAAAGTAGCCCTTTTCGGTTGCTTGGGTGAAATGACCATTTTGCCCCCCAGATCCAAATAAATATCAAATGGACTCCAAATTCAGTTTTTCTTTTTTTAATATTTCCAAAATAATAAAACATTGAGTTCAGGAAATTTTCAAAATTATCCGAGTTCGAATGCTATTTATTTGGATTTTTTCTTCCAAAAATGCCCTTTTATGCCCCTACATTTTACTATTTTTTAAATAAGCTCCAAATCAAGATTTTTCTTCACCAATCTCTTCAAAATAATTAAAAAGTGTTATCTGGAAGTTGTCATAATTTTTGGAGCTCATTTGGTATTTTTTTCAAGATTTATCGGCTTGAATTACTGCATAGGAGGCCCGGGATTTGGCCATTTTGCAAACAAACTCCGAATCAATATTTTCTTTTGCAAATCTCTTCAAAATAATTTAATAATGAGATTTGCAAAATTTCAGAATTTTTGGAGTCCATTTGCTATTTTTTCGGGATTTATCTTTTTGAATTATTGCATAGGAGGCCCGGGATTTGGCCATTTTGCAAACGAACTTCGAATCAAGATTTTCATTCGCCAATCTCTTTCAAATAATTTAAAAATGAGATTTGCAAAATTTCAAAAGATTTGGAGCTCATTTGCTAGTTTTTCGAGATTTTTCTTTTTGAATTACTACATATGAAGCCCGGGATTTGGCCATTTTGCAAACGAACTCCGAATCAAGATTTTCTTTCGCCAATCTCTTTCAAATGATTTAAGAATGAGATTGACAAATTTTTAGAATTTTTTGGAGTCCATTTGCTATTTTTCCCAAATTTTCCAATTTTGCCCTTTTGCCTCCGAAACCTGGTTTTGCTCAAAACAAGTCCGATTTTCAGATTTTCTTCAAGCTGAGCCTTGGGCTATCCTTTTTTAATCATTCCTCATCCATTGGGGGCTTTGTTCTTACCAGGTCGGGCCATTTCTGTGATTCTTCCCGATTTCACCGAAATCCACTAAAAACCCTAATTCTCGGTTTTCTCTCGGATTGACTTTTCTTTCGATTTTTCTTGCAAGTGACTTCTCCATTACCCGTAGTCGGTGCTTATCTTTCATTTGGAACCTTCAATCTCGACCAATTTGATCGTTTAAGCACTTTTCTCCAAATTTCTCGGATTAGGGTTTTCTTTCTACTGAATCTCAAAATCCCAACTTCCGAACTCCATATCTTTCAATGTAGACCTCGGATTATCAAAATTATTTCACCATTTTTCAATTGAACTTAAAATCTTGATTTTGAAAGTGGGTTGACTTTTCCAGTAGTTGACTTTTTGGGGTTGACTTTTTTGAGTTTGACTTTTCTGAGGTTGACTTTTTTCAAGTTTGACTGTTTATGCTCGCCCTCTTAAACTAAGTCTCAGAGTACCACCTGTAGGATGAAAAAAGTCTTTTTACACTCGGAAACATCAATATAGGAAGAAAACATACCTATTTAGTGGCCCGGACAAAATTTGGTGTCTACAGCTGCCCCTCTTTGGCTATTGCTGAGAATCAGGAATCAGGCAAAGATAAACCGACACTAATTTTGTACGGTCAGTGACATCACATGTGTAGGAAAGGGAAAGGGGTTTCTTTTTCATTCTTCTATCATTTTTTCATTTTTCATTTTTTTTCCATTTTCTATTTTTTCATTTTTCCTCTTTTTTCATTTTTCCTTTTTTTCCTTTTTTTTAAACAGTAAATTGAAGATTTTATCCTTAAAGTGAATTCCCTGACTAAACAAGGCTCGACCCGTCTTAAGGAAACGAATTCGATTTACATGAAAGGAAATGACCTCGACGATGGTCTAGGGGCCTTAACCTGTCTTGTTCTCAGCTGTGTTTAAAATTCTGGATATCTCCTCTAGAAGCTTCGGCTATCACCACCAAAGTCTTGCTCATTTTTAGAGGATTTTAAAACTCTGGATATCTCCACCAGAGGCTTCATCTATCTCCATGGAAGACTTGTTCATAATAAAAAAAAGGTACCTCGATGATGATCTCGGGGCTCGACTCGTCTTATGGAAACGAATTCGATTTGCAAGAAAGGAAATGACCTCGACGATGGTCTCGGGGCCTTAACCTGTCTTGTTCTCAGCTGTGTTTAAAATTTTGGGTATCTCCTCCAGAAGCTTCGGCTATCACCACCGAAGACTTTCTACCTTTTCAAAGGATTTGAAAACTCTGGAAATCTCCACCAGAGGCTTCAGCTATCACCACCGAATACTTGTTCATAATAAATAAATAAAAAGTACCTCGACGATGATCTCGGGACTCGACTCGTCTTAAGGAAATGAATTTAATTTGCAAGAAAGGAAATGACCTCGACGATGGTCTCGGGGCCTTAACTTGTCTTATTCTCAGCTGTGTTTAAAATTTTGGGTATCTCCTCCAGAAGCTTCAGGTATCACCACCGAAGACTTTTCAAAGGATTTTAAAACTCTGGATATCTCCACCAGAGGCTTCAGCTATCACCACCGAAGACTTGTTCATAATAAAAGAAAGCACCTCGACGATGATCTCGGGGCTCGACTCATTTGAGAAGCAAAACTAGTTCGATTATACCTGAAAGCTTTATGATGCAAATGCTTCATGATGCAAATGCAAATGTCTTTTGTTGATGCAAACGCTTCTTGATGTAGATGCAAATGACTTAGATTGGTGCAAATGTCTTTGATGCAAATGTAAATGACTTGATTTGATGCAAATTTTCTTAATGCAGATTCAACTAACTTAGATTGATGCAAATGCTTCTTGATGTAGATGCACATGTTGAATAAAATTCTGGGTAACTCCTCCAAAAGAAGATTTCTCATTTTTCAAAATTATAAAACCCTGGATATCTCCACCAGAGGCTTCAGCTATCACCACCGAAGACTTGTTCACTTTTAAAACTGTAAAATTCTGGATTTCCCTACCAGAAGCTTTGGCTATCACCACCAAAGACTTGCTTATTGTAAAATTCTGGGTAACTCCTCCAGAAGCTTTGGCTATCACCACCAAAGACTTGCTCATTGTAAAATTCTGGGTAACTCCTCCAGAAGAAGATTTCTCATTTTTCAAAATTATAAAACCCTGGATATCTCCACCAGAGGCTTCAGATATCACCAACGAAGACTTGTTCACTTTTAAAATTGTAAAATTCTGGATATCCCCACCAGAAGCTTTGGCTATCACCACCAAAGACTTGCTTATTGTAAAAACTGTAAAATTCTAGATATCCCCACCAGAAGCTTTGACAAATGATGCAGATGCACATGTCCTTTAACAAGGTGCTCATGCTTCATGGTGCAAATGTAAATGCTTGGATTGATGTGAATGTTTCTTAGTGCAAATGCAAATGGCCTGGATTTATGCCTATGTTTCATGATGCGGATGCCCCTACTAATTGTGTTTATGCAACTGGTTTATGAATGATGTAACTGCAATTACCACACAATAATGAAAATGCCATGATTCTAGAAATGATGCAATTGCTGGAGATGACACAAATGCGAATTCCATGAGAAATGTAAATGTAAAGATAAAGTACAAATGCTTATAGAATAATGCCAATGCAAATATCCATAAATGATGCAAATCCTTACCGATACTATGCAGATGTAAAAGCTTGATAAAGAGATAAGTGCTCATGAGTGATGCAAATGCCCCCGGTTTTTTTTCTAGACTTTGGCTTAGCCTTTCAAATTCATTTTTCCTCTTCAAATCAGAGTATATCTTCAATTCATTTTGGCTATTCACTTTGCCCCAACAGTTTTCAAACTTTCATCAACAGAGATCTGAATCGGGTTCTATTTCTTCTTCTCATATCTGGAAGTCAAGACCTATCCTGGCAGCTCTATACCTTTGGGTCAGAAAAATCCTTGTCTTATGTCAACATCAGAATGAGTATTTCAAAAAATATCTTTATTTGTTTTCTCATTTTGAAAACTTCTGAAAAAAATATTAACCCCACAATGTGTGATGTACAAATCTTTTGAAGACTGATGATCATTGTTAGAAATTTCTCTAAGTATCAATCTAGTTTTTCAACTGGGATTGGCAAGGCTTGGTATAACAAGATTCTGGCTTTTTTCGGAAAACTTCATGACAAAAATGTATATCCCTTCTAGGCTCACAAACGGAACAGGTTTTATAAATCATGAATTTATTGAGAACCAAGAAAATTCAACATTCTTTTAGTTTCCATATCAAGGCATTTTGACAAGCGTCAAGATTGGCCGGGATGTTCAATCCGAAAAATTTAATCTTGGAAAAAAAGTTTCAGTTTTTTGAAGACAATCCTCTGAATGAGAGCTGTCAATTTAAGAGGTTCAGGAATTCTTAAATGTTCCTCGATGATCACTCCTTTAATAAGATCTTTTCTTTTGTGGTATCGACACTATCATCCATGGCATCAAAAAATTTCAAATTTACTCTAGACCGCCCATTTTTGGGTTTTCGCCCTAGAGTCCCATTCTTTCCAATTTTTTTTTTTGTTCTTTTTTTTTCTACCATACACTTGAGAATTCTAAATTCTTCCTTAGTGAAATGATAATTCGATGAAATGGGATAAAATCTGAGGAAAAACCTTTCAAATTAAATATTCATGCTTGATCAAAATGGACTTTTAAAGCACGTAATTTAGGCCATGGCTCAGAGTTCAGAAAGAAAGGATAAATAGGCCCAAAATATGTGTTTGAGGGTAATCAGATCAAGGATCATTTCTTGAGGAGGATTCTCTTTGAAGCGTTTTTCCCTTCTTGGACATTTCTTTCCTTTTGACTTTGCTATTTTCTTTCTTGCTTTTGTCTTTCAATTTTCCATGTCTTTTCACATACTTCTTTTTTTTTGTCTATTTTTTCTTGGCTTTCATTTCGCCATCTTTTCCTCTTCTTTTTTCTTTGACAGAGTGAGCGCGTATTTATTCGGGGTTCCATTTGCTTTTTATCTGTCTTTGAGATAGGACTCATTTCTCAATGATCTTTAAAAAGATCTTTCCTCGCATTTGCCCCCCAGTGTAGAGGGTGATCCTTGATCAAGGTTCAAAGAAGAAAAAATTCTTTTGGCTCAAAAGGGGTGACTATGGATAATTTCTTTTTGTGCGAAAGGGATATGAAAGATAGCCATTCCTCATGTCAAGCACGAATATTCACTTTGAAAAGCAATCCCCAGGGGAAATAGATATTCATAATTTCATTTTGCACTTTGGAATCATCCGAATTCTCATAGGCATGATACGACAAATTTTTTCATTTTTCATTTTCATCGCATGCCACAATGATTCATGCGTTAGTCCATCCTTATTCACCATGTATCCATCATTTCCACATATGATGCCCCAATTTGATTAACCATGAGAATTTGTATCAACGAGGAACATAGCAAGTCTAGGTCTGTACTGAAAAGACTGAATTTCAAATCTGAGTTCCTTGAAGAGACAAGGAAAATATGATCCAAAAACGAGTTTTCTCTGGGACAAAGGATAATCTAGTTTGGTCATTGTGCTCCAAGGTATTAATCATGAAGTGATGTTTGGGTATTTGAAGTTTTATGGTCATTGGAAAAGGTCATGAATGGTTTTAGCACAATCTTGACACACACCAAATTATCAAAATCTAGATTCTTGAAAGAATGTCTCATTTGTTTGAATTTCAAGGAATTTGAAAATTTTCAAAAAGTTCGTTCCTTTGTTCATAGCCTAGACTAAGATCTACGTCTTTCCTTATTCTGTGATGACAATGGTTTTATGAAGTCAAATCATTCATATTCCTTGAAGCATTAAGTCTTTCAAGTGTTCTTGGTTTAAAAGATTTAGGCTTAGGAAAACCTAAAGAGAGGGGAAAAGGTATTGGGTCATTTGTAACACTGATCATCAATCTTCTTGAGACTATCCGTTATTAAAAATTCCTTAATGCTCGTTTTTGCAAATTCAAATTATTGTTAAAACACAACAAACACAAAGAATTTAAAATTCAAAATTCATTTAATTCATGTAGATGTTAACATGAGACAAGTGCTTTCATCATCACAGTGTATAGAACTACATGCGTCAAAAACCTAATATGATCATGCACAATGTTTCTTATGACACTTGGCTTCCCCATCTTCAAAACTTATCGAACCAGCCTTGATGAGATCTCTGACCTTGTACTTCAAAGCGGGGCAGTTCTCTGTTGAGTGACCTTGATTACCAGAATGATACCCACAACACTCATTAGCATCATACCAGCTCGGATAAGGGGGCTTCAAAGGCTCTATTTGCATGGGTGTCACAAGGTGATTCTGGATGAGTTGAGGTAGTAGCTCACTATATGTCACAGGAATCGGGTCAACTTGATTTCTTTTTCGCTTTTTATGCCCCCTTCGATTATTCCCAAGGGTGTTCGATTGATAGACAGATGTAAATTATGGTGTAGTTGTAGTCATTGGTTGGTAGGGATAAAAACCTTGAGAGACATTGTTCAGGGTAGGGTAAAATGGCTGATACGAGGAGAATTGGGGAGGTGGGACAAAGTCTTCCACGACTTGGGTATCTTTCTTTTTCTTTTCAGATGCCCCCTTTTTCTTGGTATTGAATGTTCTTTCTCCTTCAATTTTCCTATCTTTGATAGCATTCTCAATCATCTCCCCTGAAATTACCATGTCTAAAAAATTCATCGTGGTGTTGCCGACAAGTATATCATAGTACGGGGCCTGCAGTGTATCCATAAAAATGACAGTGGTTTCCTTCTGAGTTAAGGGCGGTTGTACTTGGACGGCTAGGCTCATCCACCATTGCGCATATTCTTTGAAGCTCTCAGTAGCTCTTTTCTTCATATTTTGCAAGGTGAGACGGTCAGGCGCCATGTCGGTCATATACTTGTACTGGTTTAGAAAAACCCTAACCAGGTCATTCCAAGAGCAAATCTAATCCTTGCTCAACTGACTATACCACCTAATTGCGGATCCGCTGAGGCTATCCTAAAAGCAGTGAATCAAAAGCTTATCATTATCTATATGACTTGTCATCTTTCGGCAGAACATAGTGATATGGGCTGATGGATCAGTCGTCCCGTCATATTTCACAAAGTCAGGAATCTTGAACTTAGGAGGAATGACTAAATCGAAGACCAAACATCGTTCTTTCGCATCTAAACTCCCAAATACATCTGTATTTTCTACTACCCGGAGCCTTTCATCTAGCAACTGATATTTCCCTTGGGAATCTGCCAACTCAACCTCATTTACTGCAACCCTTTTCAACTCTGCCTGTTCAGCTGGATCATCTGAGTTTAGGACATTGACTGTGTTCTGGGCGTCAATCATTATGACCTCATTCTGACCTTCTTGTGCCTCTAACCCTTTCCTGGCGACAAAGTTTTCAGTGTATCATTTTCCCTTGATTACGGCGGACATCAGCTCCATCAATTTAGTCATCTGATCCTTAGATTCTGCTTGAGACTTTGCTAGCTGTTCTCGCAATTCTCTCTGTTCCCTTTCCATTTTTTCCATTCGGGCCACTTGTTCATCCTCCATAGCACCAGCCTGTATTAAAAGGATACTCAGTACTTCTTATACCTCTGATTTGAAATGGAAATTATTTCAAAGACTCTTAAAGCCAAGCCAATTTCTGTTTTATTCCCCCAAATGTATGTCATGATGAATGAGCCATGATTGCAATTTGATGCATGTGAAGCCTAAACAATATGATGTATGGACATGTACAATGGAATCATGCTGACCATATACGTAATAAATGCAATCACGATGCCAACATGTTGCAAGAAAAGAAAAACAAATCAACGCATGGATATATGCAATGAATAATCATGTACATTTTAGCATATGATCATATACACTATGAATGCAACACGACGTCAATTAAAACAATGAACGATTGATACAGAGTATATACAAAGAAAATCATGCTAACCATGTGTGTCATGAATGTGACCTAATGCTAATCATGATGTATGTAATAAGCAAATTAATGCATGGATATATACAGAAAAAATCATGCTGATTATGAATGCATAAATGCAACCTGATGCTAACATGATACATGTATGAATGTATGGTATGACCAATAATTAATCAGATGCAAAATGCAAAAGGGGAAGATATCACGGAGGAAATAAGAATCGGAGGAACTTAATCATCAACCTCTCATAAATTTGAAACATAATCAATTCATTCCCATATCAACATTCACAACGGTATAAACCATGTTTTACAAAATTGAACAGTGGTTAAAACTGTCTTTACAAGCACTTTATTCTTCCTAGCATCCTAAGGCTATAAGAGCCGCCTACTGAAAAAATGAAATCCTATTACATCATATAAGACCGAAGTCTTTCCACCTCAATGCTGTAAATCTCCCAATCCTAATGGCGCTTTCCCAGTCCTTTATCAATCAGTGTCGTTGTATCAAACCATTTGGCATTTATAAGAGTTTGCACTTTCTTTTTGAATGCTATACAGTCTTCAATGTTATGGCCAACAATTCCACAGTGATAATCACATCTTGCATTTGGATTATACCCATTTGGATATGGTGGTAACAGGGGTTTCAATGGGATACAGGCAACCATGTGATTTTGGATCAGTATAGGGAGAAACTCTCGGTAGCTAATTGGAAGGGGATCAAAAGGCCTTTGTCGTTTCTTAGTCACACTGAACCTCGGAGTTGGAGCACTAAGGTCCGAACCGGAGTGTTTACATGGAGATGTGGTGGAACAGCATGGTAAGGGTATGGATTTGGACACGGGGCCTTTAGAGGTTGTACATAGCTCGAGGTTCCTATCCCAGATGCTGGATAAGGTGATTGATGAGGGAAATAGTATGAACTGGCAGTTGGTGGTGATGGAGTGGGATTCAGGAATCCCGTAGTGGTCATCCCAATGGACGATTGGATCATAGTAGGGTGGGGATACTGGTTTGGACCTAGAACAATTTGTAGGTATGGTACAGGATCCGAGGTTTCTATCTTTGGTATCGGGCTTTCAGGTTTAATAATTTTCATGATTTTGTCCACAATTTCATCAGGATTACAACCTTTATGGCATTGACAAGTGCAGGATCCAGCAAGGATTGTATGTTCTGGACCTAATGGTTTTTGTTGATCCGAAGGCGATGCAGAGCCCTGAGAAAGTTCCTTTTTACTTTTACCCATATCCTCAACCATTTCAGCAATTTGGTCAGTTGTTCTTTCATTTCCTGGATTTCATGTCCACATTCCTCTTGATTGCGTTCTAAAGCACCCAATCGTTCCTCATATTCATTCCTCATATCTCGAACCCCTTTCAAGCAAATGAAAATGTCATGAGATTAAGAATACAATTATGAATGTACATGCTCTATTCCTATGTGCATGAATATACTGATGATTAATGCATGAACATATACAGAGAAATTATGATGACTATGTATGCTATGGATGCAATCTAATGCCAACATGATGGATTTAAAAAATGAATAAATTGATGCATAGGAATATACAAGTAATGACTATGTATGAATTCTACAACGAATGACCATGCATGCTATGATGTCAAAATAATGCATGCGGAGAATAAATGAATTAATACAAAGGTAGATACAAAGAAAGACAATGTAATCACAAATGTATTCTACAATGAAAAACCATGCATGTTAGGACTGTAACACAATGTCAAAATGATACAAATAAAGCATAAATGAATTAACACCAAGGTATATACAAAGAAATCAATGATTACATGAAATTTGTGCGACCTAAATCTTGATTATTGAACAATCTCATTATACAAGATTTGCCTCCAAACTTATGAATTTTTTTTTTTTGAAACATGTTTTTTCTCTATGAAAAACCAATCATATTATTTTCAAAAGAAATTCGGGGTAGTGGATCCTACTATGGTACAAAATCCAAATGTTCATGCAACACTACTGGTTTATAGAAACCATCAAATAAAATTACCAACTGTTTATTGCAAAGAATGAGATCAATAATACAACCAAAAATGTACATGCTCTATTCACACATGCATGAAATGTGAAACATGCAAAAATGCTTTGAAAAAGGATTTTTTTTATTTAAAAATAGCTAATGAACATCTGTCCCAACAATATCTGCTTATTTAGGCATCACGACGCCTTCGAGGCAGAGTATCACATTTATTACGGGCGATGTACGTACATCGTTGCCCGATCTACCACACTTATTCAAAGTGTAAAATAGGTAACAAAAGGTTTAGAAATGTCCCTCCATGTGTTCCTATTTTTGGTATATCTAACGAAAATCTGGCATGGGTTCGCCTAGGTTCACTATATGAGGGTGAATCGGTTCTAAGGCCCCGAATTGTTCCTCACTGTCGCCGGTGAAGGCTAGTAAGGCACCCCGATAAAAACGGGTTCAATTCGTTAGAGTATATTTTCCTAAGCCCATATGGAGGATCATCACGAAGGCTTTAGGTACTTTATACTCCGGAAGTGTTTCACTAGCCCATACGGAGGATCATCACGAAGGCGTAGTTACTTTACTCCCACTTAAAAGGACGGAACCCGGGTATAGGATTCATGATATGCAAATGCACGTGTAGTGTGTGTGGAGGAATTTTCACCACCTATTCTACAAACCTTATTCTAAATGCCCTAGCAATTAAAACATTCAAGAATAGTGTAACGCATTAACCAACAAGCAATTATAATATACAACCTTAAATAACTAGAGAACAATAATAAAATGCATGCACATTAGAATGAACATATTTAAAAACATTTTATTATTTTCAAAATTCTCCTTATTAGAAAAATGTGTGAATTAAAATTAAATACCAATCAAACCAACAAAACCGAGACTTTGATAACACACGACTAATTCTAGGCCTGACTCTCTAATAGTCCCCAGTGGAGTCGCCAAGCTGTTGTAACCTAAAAAATAACGAGTCTCATCTCAAGACTGATATTATTTGTTAAGCGTGACATTAAAAAAACCGAGGAAAAGTCTACTTAATTCCTCTAGAAAAATGAAGGTTTTGAAAATGACCTTAAAAAAGACATGGAGTCGCCACCAATCTTTTTTCGCTAGGTGTGATCGGCCACCTATTAAAACCGGTTTTATAAAATATTTTAAAAATTAATTAAAACATTTTAAAAAACCAATTTCAAGTCTGCGTTTTAAAACTAGAGAAATCAAAGAAGCGGGTTCGGGAGTCGGTTACATGCGGGGAAGAATTAGCACCCCCACGACGCCCGTATAAAATGGTACCTTATTAATCGTGTGTTATCTCAAATCTCGGTAAAAAGTTGGTTTTAAATTTAGTATTTCAAGTTAATTCCCAATTTAAAGAAAAATAATTCCATTTTAATTGAAAATGATCCGGAATTTATAAATTCATAATTTTCCTATATTCCCCAACAAACGTGGCAAAATATAGAAATTTTTATTAGTTTTGGAAAACTTTCCGAATCATTCTCTTTTTTTTGAAACAAAGATATTCCTTTATTAATGATAATTGATGATATTCCCTTCAGCAAACCCGTTAGAGAACTCATGAATTATTTTAACTCGGGAATATCTTTATTTTTTATTGAAAAATCGTTATCCTTTTGAAAATATTTTAAAAGATATGAATATGTATATGCATGACATAAATAAAATGACATAGCAAAATCTAAATAATATAATGCTTCCTAAATGATAGAATATAATGTAAATGCCTTAGCATATTCTAAATGAAATGAAATAAATGCCTTAGCATATTCTAAATGAAATAAAATATCCTAAGTTATATGACATATTATAAATAAAATGAAATGACCTAGGTAACATAGTATATTCAATATGAGATGCAATATCTTAAGTCATATGATATATTCTAAATGAAATAAAATAACCTAAGTAACATAACATATTCTATATGAAATGAAATAACCTAATTAACATGATATTTTCTAAATGAAATAAAATAACCTAAGTAACATAACATATTCTATATGAAATGAAATAATTTAAATGACATGGCAAACATGAATGATATGGCATATAAATTAAATGAGAGGGAATATGGAATAATGCTATCATATAATATGCATGAAAATAATAATGAAAATAATAATGCATGAACATAGTATATGCTAAATAATATGACCAAAACAATAACTAAATAAAAGCATAGGATATCATGGAATATTCAAAACCATATAATAAACCTTACAACATCAAAAAATATAAATCAAAATAATAACAATATCATAGAAATTATTATAACAAGAATCACATATTATATAAAATGCATGAATATGAAAAATGCAATGCATGAAATGTATTTTTTCCTTTTATTAATGAAATCCGTATATCTAAAAAGGTATCCGGCTACCTTAGGAAAATATGTCAAATTAAATATTCTAAAACCAAAATACTTTGTGATTGTTTGAAAACAATTTTGAAAAGCTTGAATTAAAAATAAAAACTGGGCTAAATTTTTTTTAAATGGCTCTAACTTCCTAAGTTTAAAAATCCAGACTTGACTACCCTTAACCCGAGACTTGAAAAACCATTTTTAGAGTTTAAAAAGGCTTTAGAAATTACGCTAAGTCAGTAGCTAACTCTCCTAATCAGCCCACTCTAAGTAACTTAACGATAACAGAAAAATAATTTTTCTTTAAATTCAATTCTGACTCCAATGTCCAGTTTTAAGCCACGATTTTTTATCCTATTTTTAAAAATTCAAAAAATTATAAAAAAAATACTGGAGACTCAAGACATGTAAAAATACACGGGAAACAATCGGCTTAATTTTCTGATCAAAGATGAATTCCCATAAAAATCGGAGATGTACGAGTTTTGGGTGAAAAAAACTGCTTTGCCAAAACACATTTTTGCCTTTGATAAAATCATTTAAAAATCAAAGTAAAAATATTTGAAACTCATAAAATGACTTACAAACAGTAGCTAGGACTTTTTGAAAGTTAGATAAAAATTGGCTAAGTAAAAAAATCACAAAGGTAGAATAATCAATTTGACAAACTTAATTTTCCACAAGTGTGCTCAACAGAGCATGACTTTGAACCATTAATTGGCTCAAGTCATTATTCAAGTGGCATGAACATGAAATGCATGAAACAATACAGCAACATAATGCATGAAATGCATGGATTTAAACCTAAATGTCATGAAAAAATGCATGGCATTCATAAAGTGACCTAGACCTAAATGAACTTGCATGGCATTTAATGCAACCTAGACCTAAAATGCATGAACATGCATGGCAAATAAACCTAACTTAATAACTAAAATATGCATGGCATTTTCACAAACACAAAGTATGCTTAAACCAAAAACTCAATCAAATATCATGTGAATGCTAACCTATCAACTAACATGGCAAGAATGCACATAAAATGCAAAAATTCCTAGGATGGCCGAATAGCATAATGTAACTAACAAGCATGGCATTTTCACAAACACTTGGTATACTAGCATGCAAAACTAAATCAAATGTCATGCAAATGCAAAAACCTACCAACTAACATGACAAAAATGCAATCACACAATGCAAAACACATGGAGTAGCCAAATGGCCTCAAGCTCGAACAAGCATGGCATTTTCACAAACACTTGGTATATTAACATGCTCAACTAAAATATAACACTTAAATCATGCAAAAACCACACAAGCATTTTCACAAACACTTAATATACTAATTCTAAAACATGCTCAACTAAGATATAAAACTCAAATCATGCAAAGACCACACAAGCATTTTCACAAACACTTGATATACTAAATCTAAAACATGCTCAAATTTAAACAACATGAGAACAGAAAATTAAAAATGCAAAAACATGATATTTAAAACATAAATGGCAACAAACAAAGCAACCAAATTAAAATATTTCTCAAGAACATGACGTAACATAACATTTAAAACATCAAAATCAAAGAAAATAACATAAACAATATGGTAAAATAAATCAAAACAACAACTTAAAATAAATAATGTAGGCCATTTGGCCATGGTGAGTTTATTGTAAAAATAAAATGTAAAAAATATACTTAAGAAGGAGATGAAGGAAGAACTTGAAAAGAACAATAAAAAACATTTATTTAAAATGGAAACTCACCAAATAGAAATCAAAATAGCAAAAACAAGAATAGAAAATCAAGAAAGTGCAAGAGTTGGTGCTCAAGAGCAACCTCAAGAAGCTATCTTTCAAGCTTTATCTCTTCAAACTTTTCTTTTTTTTCTAAACTTTTCTTTTTTCTCTCAACCAACAAGAGAAAAACTAAGTAAAAACTCTAAGAACTCAACAAAATTGTAACACCCTGTCCGGATAATCTACCTAAAATCCGGCAGAGTTTCCTTTCTATCTCAACTATAACCCTCCTGCAAATAACACTCAATTTTATATCCTCAACCAACAGTATTTCTCAATACTATTACCACATATATCCATGCATATTCAAAAATTATTCATGATCAATTTATTCTCAAATCAAACATATTGATCTATTGTCTCATATCTTCAAATATATACAATATATCCAGAAATAAACCTATTTCAGCAAGGTTTACTAGATAAAAACATCAAAAGATCAAATCTTCTAGAAATTTAGATATGATGCCCACCACGTCAATATACTCTTGAAGCGGAGAGTAGAGGAAGGCAGCAATCCCGACACCTAAGTGTGTCCTAAAAATGAGAAATAAAAGGAGGTGAGATATATGAATATCTCAATGAGTAGACAACATTTAAAGCGTGTGAAAACCATAATGGAAATCTGTAAAGTATAATTGACATTTTCAAAATAAATAATAATAAAACCATAATAAGTAATTCAAAGACGTAGCAAGCTTTTCAAATGTATAACAATATTAAATCAATGAATAAAATCCGTAAAGTAATTCAAGTTTCGTATAATTGGGCTCCATCTTTCTGTCATGCACAAGAATACATCCATGAAATAACCAGGCAACATCCATGTAGGCATACTAGTAGCCGGCCCCAAAGGCCAATACCACCATAGGACGCCCCAAAGGCATATGTGTCGCTATGATGTGCCCCCAAAAGGCAAATATAACGGGATAGGGACTCTGGAGGTGGCTCCCACCACAAAGGCGTAGCACGCAGCTCCCATACCCCAGTCTAATATCACGGAATTGGGACTCTGGAGGTGGCTCCCGCCACAAAGGCGTAGCACGCAGCTCCCGTATTCCGGTCTAATATCACGGAATGGGGACTCTGGAGATGGCTCCCGCAACAAAGGCGTAGCACGCAGCTCCCGTATTCCGGTCAAGGAAATAATCTCATACATTAAGTCAGGTGGAGCCAAAACCATGTACGTCAAATTCTATGTAAAATCATATTTCATAAAATCAACCAACTTACTCGATATAATATTTCTTGAAATAAAAGTACTTTAATAACAAATCAATTCATATGATTAAATATCGTATATACCTTTAATACGTAAAAAAAATATTATGTAAAAAAAATATATATATAATTATAATTAAAAATATTTCAAATAACTATAGTTGTTGTCTACTCACAATCCTTTGGATGATCTCACTGTACACCTCGACCTGAAACTTCGGGATCCACAGGTGACGTCGGATCTACGTGGCCTAGAGATTAACAATAATTAGTATCTATACATGCTCAAAGCATTACACAATTTTTGAATGTAACTTAAGTCCCATAAATCTACCCCATATACTAATTTCTCATTCTCAAAACAACATATCCTTAATTTTTAATATCATTTCCATAATCATTTTCTCCATAATTCAACTCCATAATCATGTCCTTATCAAATTCGTTTCTAGTATTCCATGCCTTAGAGATTTTCATAATCCATAACCATCATTTGATACTATATTTCTCTTAGGCAATAAATTCCTTAATATCAAGTTAGATTAGAAAATCATAACTTGAGTTTGGTAAGGAATTTGGAAGTGATCCCAATTGTTTTATTTCAACCAATATATCTAATTTATGAATAAAATAACTAACTTATACAACTAGAACAAAATTTTGATCAAATTTGATAAATCCCGAAACCATGCTGAAACAGAGATCAACACAGAACAGTAAACTTCACCGAATTTTATCTTTTTAACCGCTTATCGGTTTTGGGTGATTCAAAAACCAAAATTCTCATATTGAAGTCTAGTTTCTAGGAAAAATATCAAAAAAATACAAACCCTAATTTACCGAACCCAGAAAATCCGAACAGCAAGCATGCTCAGTTTCCCCTGTTTTGCTTTTTCTTCCCATTTTCTTGTTCATGCTTTCAAATCCTTTTAATTCTTACCAAGAATGAGTAAAATTCATACTTAATAGATGGATTTCAGACCTTAACATGTTTATGGAGCTATGATCTTAGCATGCCCAAGTAGATATCTAAAGAAAATGAAGAATTTATCAAGAAACTAACCTTGGATGTAATTGTTGTTGAGATTTTGGTGGAATTGTTTGAAGAGAATTTTTTTTTTTGAGAGAGAGAGATGATGGAGCCGGCTGCACTTGAAGAAGAGAATGAAAAAATGTGTAGAATTTTCGGGAGAAAGGATGAAGAAAAGAGATATTTTTCTTGTTTTTGGGATAATTGCATATTAGTCCCTCAACTTTTTATAAATAACCATTAAGTCCCTAAACTTTTTTAATATGTTCATTTTGATCCTTTCTTCTTTTATTTCCTTCACTTATAACTTCTTACCAATTTTCAAGTTCGTCCTTAAAATTTTCGGGATTTAACTTTACATGATTATACGTAACCTCGGTTGTTACAACTTACCCCCCATAGAAAAATTTCGTCCTCGAAATTTACTTACCAACTTGGTTGAATAAGTGAGGATATTGAGTCCGCATATCTTCCTCCCTTTCCCATGTAGCTTCTTCGTATAAATGATTCCTCCAAAGAACTTTCACTAATGGAATAGTCTTAGTCCTTAGAACTTGGTCCCTTCTATCCAAAATCTCAACCGGCTGCTCTTCATAAGTTAAGTTTTCCTCAATTTCCATAGGCAAATCCTTCAATATATGTGAAGAATCGAAAATGTACTTTCGAAGCATGGAAACATGGAACACATTATGAATTCGTGACAACTCTTCTGGTAAGGCCAATCTATAAGCAACTGGGCCAATCCGTTCAATGATCTCATACGGCCCTATATATCGAGGGCCCAACTTTCCTCGTCTTCCAAACCGGATTACTCCTTTCCAAGGAGTCACTTTTAAAAACACCATATCACCAACTTCAAACTCTAAATCTTTTCTCCGATTATCTGCATAGCTCTTTTGTCGATCTTGAGCTATTTTTATCTTTTCCCGAATTACCTTAACTTTGTCTGCAGTCATCATAACAATTTCTGGACCTAGTAATTTCCTTTCATCTGTATCATCCCAACACACCGGAGTTCTGCACTTCCTTCCATATAAAGCTTCAAACGGAGCCATGTCTATGCTGGACTGATAACTATTGTTATACGCAAATTCTGCTAGAGGCAAGTGTTCATCCCAGTTTCCTTTGAATTCCATAATACAAGATCTGAGCATATCTTCCAAAATTCGAATTGTCCGTTCAGATTGCCCATCTGTCTGAGGATGAAAAGCAGTACTGAACTTGAGTTTAGTGCCCATAGCATTCTGCAAACTTGGCCAAAATCGAGATGTGAATCGGGGGTCTCGATCAGATACAATCGATACTGGGGCACCATGTAACCTAACAATTTCATTCACATAAAGTTTAGCCAATCTTTCCATGGAAAAAGTCTTCTTGACTGGCAAAAAGTGAGCTGATTTTGTCAGACGATCAACAATCACCCAAATGCTGTCATAACCAGACTGTGTTCTTGGCAATCCCGAAACGAAATCCATAGCAATATCTTCCCACTTCCATTGAGGAATAGGTAGGGGGTTCAATTTCCCAGAAGGTTTTTGATGCTCGGCTTTAATTTGTTGGCATACCAAGCATCTAGAAACAAACTCAGCTATGTCTCGTTTCATACCTTGCCACCAATAATGTTCTCTTAAGGTTCGATACATCTTCACGCTACCGGGATGTAACGCATATGGTGCATTATGAGCTTCCTCCAAAATCACCTTCCGGAGTTCTTCATCCTGAGGCACACAAAGCCTATTTCTCATTATCAGTACATCATCATCCTTTAATTGATAGTCAGTCCTCACACCATCCCTTACTTCTTGCTTTAACTTTACCAACATAGGGTCATTATTTTGTGCTTCACGTATCCAATCAATATGAATCGGTTTAACCTTCAAGTGGGCTATCAGGAGATTATTCTCATCAATCATCAATTCTAAAGGTAAAGACTTCAACTCATTTTGTAAGGGTTTCTGAATTGCTCGGATATGAGCAAGAGAACTAGAAGACTTTCTACTAAGAGCATCGGCCACTACATTGGCCTTTCCTGGGTGATAGTCAATTACACAGTCATAATCTTTTATCAATTCCAACCATCTCCTTTGCCTCAAATTTAATTCTTTCTGATCCATCAGATATTTCAGACTCTTATGATCAGTGTAGATTGTACATTTTTCTCCAAATAAATAATGCCTCCAAATTTTCAGTGCAAACACCACTGCCGCTAACTCTAAATCATGAGTGGGATAGTTTTGCTCATGCTGTTTCAGTTGTCGAGAAGCATAAGCTATCACCTTCCCATGTTGCATCAAAACGCAACCGAAACCTCGCCTCGAGGCATCACTGTATACCACAAAGCTTCCATTCCCTGATGGTAGTGTAAGAACTGGTGCTGTGGTCAATCTATGCTTGAGCTCTTCGAAAGCTTGCTCACATTCATCAGTCCACTCAAACTTAGCATGCTTCCTTGTTAATTTTGACAAAGGAGAGGCAATCATGGAAAATCCTTCCACGAATCTTCGATAGTACCCTGCCAATCCGAGAAAGCTCCTAACTTCTGTGACATTAGTGGGTCTTTCCCAAGCAACTACAGCTTCTATCTTTTGTGGATCCACAAAAATCCCTTCCTTAGATACTACATGACCAAGGAATGCTACTTTTTCTAGCCAGAATTCACACTTGGAAAATTTAGCATAAAGTTGCTTTTCACGCATAGTCTGCAACACCGTTCTCAAATGGCTTACATGATCATTCTTATTCCTGGAATAAACTAGGATGTCATCGATGAAAACAATAACAAACTTATCTAAGTAGGGTCGAAACACCCTATTCATCAAATCCATAAAGACTGCAGGTGCATTAGTTAGCCCAAAAGGCATAACTAAGAATTCATAATGACCATATCGAGTTCTAAAAGCAGTCTTTGGAATATCAGATTCTTTAATCTTCAATTGATGATAACCCGATCTTAGGTCTATTTTGGAGAACACACTTGCACCTTGCAACTGATCAAACAAGTCATCAATCCTTGGCAAAGGATACTTATTCTTAATGGTGACCTTGTTCAGTTGCCGGTAGTCGATACACAATCGTAAAGATCCATCCTTTTTCTTTACAAATAAAACCGGTGCTCCCCAAGGTGAAGTACTAGGCCGAATGAAACCTCTGTCAACTAGGTCTTGTAACTGCACTTTCAATTCCTTTAGCTCCGAAGGTGCCATTCTATAGGGTGCCTGAGAAATAGGAGCACTGCCAGGGATTAAGTCAATAGTAAACTCCAATTCCCTGTCAGGAGGTAAACCGACCAATTCTTCAAGAAAGATCTCAGGAAACTCTTTGACCACAGGTATAGTTTCCAACTTTGCCTCATGTATGTCCTTGTTAATCACATAAGCAAGGTAAGCAGAATACCCTTTTTGCAAGTATCTATTGGCTGCCATCTTGGAGATAAGGCAAGAAGGTAAAACTTTCCTTTCTCCTTGAAAAGTAAACTCCAAATCTCCTGACTTCTTAAAAGTCACAATTTTGGAAAAACAATCTATCACTGCATTGTTTTTAGACAACCAATCCATTCCCAAAATCACATCGAAATCATACATTCCTAATGGAAACAAATTAACTGGTAATTCATGCTCCTGAACCATAACGGTACAATCCGGATAAACCACATCAATTTTCAAAGTTTCTCCCATTGGGGTACTAACGACCATAGGGATGTCTAACCTCCTAGACTCTCTACCCAAATGCATGACATATGAATTAGCAACAAAAGAATGAGTTGCACCTGGATCTATTAAGATCCTAGCATTTGCCTTAGAAATTGGGAGAGTACCTGTAACCACTTCAGGAGTAGCCTGAGCCTGTTGTTGGGTCATAGCATAAATTCTGGCTGTAGTTCGAGGTCTACCAGGCTGTCCACTCTGTCGAGGGCCAGTAGATGAACCAACTTGAGATTGTACCCCAATTCTATCTCTAACTGCTGTCGGCTGATGTGCAGCAGTAGGTTGGGTCCTTTCTTTTTGACCCACTGGCAACTAACTAGTAACTCCCTTGTTCTCCAGCTTGGGACAATCCCGTTTCATGTGTCCCGGTTCTTTGCAGTAAAAACACACACCCTGTAGTCTCCAACATTCACCAGGGTGATTCTTCCCACAATGGGGACACTGAGGATAAGTCAATGTACGAGATCCTCCTGACCTCCCAGGTGGCAATCTAGTCTGCTGTTGAGGTCCAATGATAAATCTACTAGAAGAACCACTAATAGGTTTTCTGTCTAATCCCTCCTGAAATCTCAAGGGTTTGGAACCACTGACACTGCTTTCTACATAACTTTTCTTAGGCCTCATGTCCTCACTGGAGGAGTGCCATTTTCTTTTTCTGAACATCTCTTCTCTATCTTTCATTTCTTTCAGATTCTGTTCAGCTTTGATTGCCATGTTGACCCATTTATTAAAGTCATCTGTATCCAGGGTCGTCAACCTATCTCGAATACTAACATGTAGCCCATCTTGGAATTTCTTGCATCTATCAGCATCGTTGGCTACTATTGATGGAGCAAATTCTGATAGTTCACTGAATTTTTGCTCGTACTCTGCTACTGACATACCACCCTGTTTTAAATTCATAAACTCAGTCCATTTCTTTTCCCGCAAGGCCCGAGAATAGTATTTTTCTTCAAACTCTCTTCGAAAATCTGCCCAGGTTATGGCAGGACGTCCAACATACCTTTGCACTGTAGTTTTCCACCATGTGTGTGCATGATCCTCCAAAAATTGCACCGCACATGGTAACCTCATAGTCTCGGGAATCTGAAGAGTAATGGAAGTAGTCTCAAATTTTTGTAGCCATGACCAGGCTAAATCTGATTCCAAAGACCCTGTGAAAATCTTGCAACCCATATTCTTCAAATCTTTACAGTAATCAACTATCCCCTTCTCAGCAGGGGCAGTCAAAGCGGGAATTACTCTTGCCAAGGCCGCAACTGCCTCAGCTAAATTACGATCAGCTGCTGGAGGTGTTGTTGAGGGTGCAGCAACAGAAGATGAACCAGCAGCTGAAGCTTGTTCTCCAATTTGCTCATCGACATTCACATTTCTATTCCTATCCCTATTTTGGGGTAGGGGATTGATTCTAGGCCTTCCTCTTCGACGTGGTGGCATCGTGTCTGATTTTCTGCACAGGTGACAATATTTTAATACTTCAACAAACAGTTCCTAAGTCTACAGGACCTATAACCTTGCTCTGATACCAAATTGTAACACCCTGTCCGGATAATCTACCTAAAATCCGGCAGAGTTTCCTTTCTATCTCAACTATAACCCTCCTGCAAATAACACTCAATTTTATATCCTCAACCAACAGTATTTCTCAATACTATTACCACATATATCCATGCATATTCAAAAATTATTCATGATCAATTTATTCTCAAATCAAACATATTGATCTATTGTCTCATATCTTCAAATATATACAATATATCCATAAATAAACCTATTTCAGCAAGGTTTACTAGATAAAAACATCAAAAGACCAAATCTTCTAGAAATTTAGATATGATGCCCACCACGTCAATATACTCTTGAAGCGGAGAGTAGAGGAAGGCAGCAATCCCGACACCTAAGTGTGTCCTAAAAATGAGAAATAAGAGGAGGTGAGATATATGAATATCTCAATGAGTAGACAACATTTAAAGCGTGTGAAAACCATAATGGAAATCTGTAAAGTATAATTGACATTTTCAAAATAAATAATAATAAAACCATAATAAGTAATTCAAAGACGTAGCAAGCTTTTCAAATGTATAACAATATTAAATCAATGAATAAAATCCGTAAAGTAATTCAAGTTTCGTATAATTGGGCTCCATCTTTCTGTCATGCACAAGAATACATCCATGAAATAACCAGGCAATATCCATGTAGGCATACTAGTAGCCGGCCCTAAAGGCCAATACCACCATAGGACGCCCCAAAGGCATATGTGTCGCTATGATGTGCCCCCAAAAGGCAAATATAACGGGATAGGGACTCTGGAGGTGGCTCCCACCACAAAGGCGTAGCACGCAGCTCCCATACCCCAGTCTAATATCACGGAATTGGGACTCTGGAGGTGGCTCCCGCCACAAAGGCGTAGCACGCAGCTCCCGTATTCCGGTCTAATATCACGGAATGGGGACTCTGGAGGTGGCTCCCGCCACAAAGGCGTAGCACGCAGCTCCCGTATTCCGGTCAAGGAAATAATCTCATACATTAAGTCAGGTGGAGCCAAAACCATGTACGTCAAATTCTATGTAAAATCATATTTCATAAAATCAACCAACTTACTCGATATAATATTTCTTGAAATAAAAGTACTTTAATAACAAATCAATTCATATGATTAAATATCGTATATACCTTTAATACGTAAAATAAATATTATGTAAAAAAAATATATATATAATTATAATTAAAAATATTTCAAATAACTATAGTTGTTGTCTACTCACAATCCTTTGGATGATCTCACTGTACACCTCGACCTGAAACTTCGGGATCCACAGGTGACGTCGGATCTACGTGGCCTAGAGATTAACAATAATTAGTATCTATACATGCTCAAAGCATTACACAATTTTTGAATGTAACTTAAGTCCCATAAATCTACCCCATATACTAATTTCTCATTCTCAAAACAACATATCCTTAATTTTTAATATCATTTCCATAATCATTTTCTCCATAATTCAACTCCATAATCATGTCCTTATCAAATTCGTTTCTAGTATTCCATGCCTTAGAGATTTTCATAATCCATAACCATCATTTGATACTATATTTCTCTTAGGCAATAAATTCCTTAATATCAAGTTAGATTAGAAAATCATAACTTGAGTTTGGTAAGGAATTTGGAAGTGATCCCAATTGTTTTATTTCAACCAATATATCTAATTTATGAATAAAATAACTAACTTATACAACTAGAACAAAATTTTGATCAAATTTGATAAATCCCGAAACCATGCTGAAACAGAGATCAACACAGAACAGTAAACTTCACCGAATTTTATCTTTTTAACCGCTTATCGGTTTTGGGTGATTCAAAAACCAAAATTCTCATATTGAAGTCTAGTTTCTAGGAAAAATATCAAAAAAATACAAACCCTAATTTACCGAACCCAGAAAATCCGAACAGCAAGCATGCTCAGTTTCCCCTGTTTTGCTTTTTCTTCCCATTTTCTTGTTCATGCTTTCAAATCCTTTTAATTCTTACCAAGAATGAGTAAAATTCATACTTAATAGATGGATTTCAGACCTTAACATGTTTATGGAGCTATGATCTTAGCATGCCCAAGTAGATATCTAAAGAAAATGAAGAATTTATCAAGAAACTAACCTTGGATGTAATTGTTGTTGAGATTTTGGTGGAATTGTTTGAAGAGAATTTTTTTTTTTTGAGAGAGAGAGATGATGGAGCCGGCTGCACTTGAAGAAGAGAATGAAAAAATGTGTAGAATTTTCGGGAGAAAGGATGAAGAAAAGAGATATTTTTCTTGTTTTTGGGATAATTGCATATTAGTCCCTCAACTTTTTATAAATAACCATTAAGTCCCTAAACTTTTTTAATATGTTCATTTTGATCCTTTCTTCTTTTATTTCCTTCACTTATAACTTCTTACCAATTTTCAAGTTCGTCCTTAAAATTTTCGGGATTTAACTTTACATGATTATACGTAACCTCGGTTGTTACAAAAATGAAGATCAAAAAATGAAATTCTGACCTCCCCCAAACATGCTGGCTGAATGGCCCTCTATATTTTCCAAGATGTTGTCATTTTTTGTAATCAATTTTCCATCAAATGGCTAATAATTCAAGGTGAAAAAATCATGAAATTACCACCTTTAGATTAGCATATCAGCTCTCTCAGTTTATAGCTGTTAAAGAATAATGTTGACATCTCTCTTGGCCTATGTGGCTTAATCACCATGGCTTGATCAAAGAGAATCTCTAACTAACTCTTGATTTTTAGCCATTTGATTGAAAAATCAGAAGCTTCCTCCTTCCTTTGGGCTTGGGCAGGCCAGCACTTCTCTTTTCCAGCCAACTCTGATTTTTTGAAAGGCCCAAAGTAGGCCTTTTCGGTAGCTTGGGTGAAATGACCATTTTGCCCCCCGGATGCAAATAAATATCAAATGGACTCCAAATTAAATTTTACTTTTTTTAATACTTCCAAAATAATAAAACATTGAGTTCTGGAAGTTTTCAAAATTATCCGAGTCCTTTTGCTATTTATTTGGATTTTTTCTTCCAAAAATGCCCTTTTATGCCCCTACATTTTACTATTTTTTAAATGAGCTCCAAATCAAGATTTTTCTTCACCAAACTCTTCAAAATAATTAAAAAGTGTTATCTGGAAGTTTTCATAATTTTTGGAGCTATTTGGTATTTTTTCGGGATTTATCGGCTTGAATTACTGCATAGGAGGCCCAATCTTTGGCCATTTTGCAAACGAACTCCAAATCAAGATTTTCCTTTGCCAATATCTTCCAAATAATTTAAAAATGAGATTTGCAAAATTTCAGAATTTGTGGAGTCCATTTGCTATTTTTTCGGGATTTAGCTTTTTGAATTATTGCATAGGAGGCCAGGGATTTGGCCATTTTGCAAACGAACTCCGAATCAAGATTTTCTTTCCCCAATCTCTTTCAAATAATTGAAAAATAAGATTTGCAAAATTTCAGAAGATTTGGAGCTCATTTGCTAGTTTTCCGAGATTTTTCTTTTTGAATTACTACACAAGAAGCCCGGGATTTGGCCATTTTGCAAACGAACTCCGAATCAAGATTTTCTTTCGCCAATCTCTTTCAAATGATTTAAGAATGATATTGAAAAATTTTTAGAATTTTTTGGAGTCCATTTGCTATTTTTCCCAAATTTTCCAATTTTGCCCTTTTACCTTCGAAACCCGGTTTTGCTCAAAACAAGTTCGATTTTCATATTTTCTACAAGCTAAGCCTTGGGCTATCCTTTTTTAATCATTCCTCATCCATTGGGGGCTTTGTTCTTACCAAGTCGGGCAATTTCTGTGATTCTTCCCAATTTTACCGAAATCCACTAAAAACCCTAATTCTCGGTTTTCTCCTGGATTGACTTTTCTTTCGATTTTTCTTCCAAGTGACTTCTCCATTACGCGTAGTCAGTGCTTATCTTTCATTTGGAACCTTCAATTTCGACCAATTTGATCGTTTAAGCACTTTTTCCCAAATTTCTCGGAATAGGGTTTTTTTTCTATTGAATCTCAAAATCCCAACTTCCGAACTCCATATCTTTCAATGTAGACCTCGGATCATCAAAATTCTTTCGCCATTTTTCAATTGAACTTAAAATTTTGATTTTGAAAGTTGGTTGACTTTTTTAGTAGTTGACTTTTTGGGGTTGACTTTTTCGAGTTTGACTTTTCTAGGGTTGACTTTTTTCAAGTTTGACTTTTTATGCACGCCCTCTTAAACTAAGTCTCGGAGTACCACCTGCAGGATGAAAAAAGTCTTTTTACACTTGGAAACATCAATATAGGAAGAAAACATACCTGTTTAGTGGTCCGGACAAAATTAGGTGTCTACAAGCATGCTAAGATCTTAGCTCCATAAACATGTTAAGGTATGAAATCCATCTATTAAGTATGATTTTTACTCACCTTTGGTAAGAATTAAAAGGATTTGAAAGCATGAACAAGAAAATGGGAAGAAAAAGCAAAACAAGGGAAGTTGAGCCTGCTTGTTGTTCGGATTTTTTGGGTTCGGCACAGTTCGGTTTGTATTTTTTTTTATATATATTTCCTAGAAACTAGACTTCAATACGAGAATTTTGGTTTTTGAATCACCCAAAACCGATAAGCGGTTAAAAAGATAAAATTTAGTGAAGTAGGCTATTCTGTGTTGACCCCTATTTCGGCATAGTTTTGGGATTTATCAAATTTGATCAAGATTTTGTTCTGATTTTCTAAGTTAGTTATTTTCTTCATAAAGTAGACTTATTGATTGAAATAAACCAATTGGAATCACTTCAAAATTCCTTATCTAACTCAAGTTATGATTTTCAAATTTAGCTTGACAGTAAGGAATTTATTGCTTAAGAGAAATATAGTACTAAATGATGGTTATGGATTATGAAAATCTCTAAGGCATGGAGTACTAGAAAGGAATTTCATAAGGACATGAATATGGAGTTGAATTTTTGAACAAAATGATTATGGAAATGATATTAAAAATCTGGGATATGTTGTTTTGAGTATGAGAAATTAGTATTGACCTTGGGGGAAGATTATGAGATTTAAGTTGCATTCGTAATTGTGTAATGCATAGAGTATGTATAAATACTAATTATCATTAATCTCTAGGCCACGTAGATCCGACGTCACCTGTGGATCCCGAAGCTTCAGATCGAGGTGTACAGTGATACCATCTCAAGGATTGTGAGTAGACGATAACTATAGTTATTTGAAATTTCTTTAATTATAATTATAAATTTTTTTAGCATGATATTATTTTACGTATTAAAGGTATATGCGATATATAATCATATGAATTGATTTGTTATTAAAGTACATTTATTTCAAGAAATATTATATCGAGCAAGTTGGTTGATTTATGAAATATGATTATACATAGAATTTGACGTACAAGGTTTTGGCTCCACCTGACTTAATGTACGAGATTATTCCCTTGATCGGAATACAGGAGCTGCGTGCTATGCCTTTGTGGCGGGAGCCACCTGCAGATTCCCAATTTCGTGATATTAGATTAGGGTATAGGAGCTGCGTCCTACGCCTTTGTGGTGGGAGCCACCTCCAGAGTCCCTATCCCATTATATTAGCCATTTGGGGGCACATCATAGTGACTCATATGCCTTTGGGGCATCCTATGGTGGTATTGGCCTTTGGGGTTGGCAACTATTATGCCTACATGGATATTACCTGGTTATTTCATGGATGTATGGATAAATCTTATGCATGACAGTAAGTTGGAGCCCAATTATATAAAATTTGATTTACTTTAAAGATTTTATACATTGATTTGTTATTATGAAGCTGTTATACATTTGCAAACTTCTCTATATCTTCGAATTAATCATTATAGTTTTGCTATTATTTATTTTGAAAATGTCTATTATTCTTTAAAGGTTACCATTATAGTTTTCAAACGTTTTAAAAGTTTTCTACTCACTTAGATATTCACATATTTCACCTATTTCATGTTTCTAAATTTTCAGGTTACAATTAGGTGTTGGGATTGCTACCTTCCTCTACCCTTCGCTTCAAAGAGTATATTGACGTGGTGGGCATCATACCTAAATTTCTAGAAGTTTTGATCTTTTGATGTTTTATCTAGTAAACCTTGCTGAGATAGGTTTACTTTTGGATATATTGTATATATATTTGAAGTTATGAGACAATAGATCAATATGTACTGACTTGAGTATAAATTGATCATGGAAAATTTTTAAGCATGCATGTATAAATGTGATAATGGTATTGAGAGATATTGCTTGTTGGGGATATGAACTGAGTGTATTTGCAGGAGGGTTATAGTTAAAATAGAAAGGAAACTCTACTGGATTCTAGGTAGATTATCTGGACAGGGTGTTACAGTATTGACCTTGTTCTCCAAGATTATGGGGGAGATGGATTCTAATGCAGCGAAAATGAGAGCTATTAAGAAAGCTTTTGAGATAGTACAATCAAAAGAGCTGGCATCCATCAATTTGGAAATTGAAAGTGTTTCCACGACAGCAGTTGCTTGGTGTAATTCTAGCAACATAAGACCTTGCCATCTTAACTCTTTGTTTATAGTGATTGACAGGATTATGAGAAACTTAAAGGAGTGCAGAGTGGTACATAAGGATTGGTCGGAAAATTCTTTCGTGGACACTTTAGCTCGACAAGGTGTTAGAAGAAATGAGGATTTTTTGGCTTGGATTAATGAGTAACAATTCTGAGGGGAGATTCGATAAGGGTGAGTTATGATGTAGTAAGGGAGAACGTTTTTACTAATGTTTTTGTTTCTTTATGCATATAAATGTGAATTTTTTTTCCATGTGGTAGTTTTCTGATTATGGCCAAGTTCTATTTTGGGGAAACAAGGGTTCTTGTATGTTCTATACAAGATGGGTAGCAAACTCTTTAGGTTTCATTTTGAATATTTGCAATTTGGGGATGGATGGGTTACTATTTTGGGTAAAAATCAATAGGTATTTTAATATTTATACTTGGCCATCTCATAGATGCATAGGTTTTCATTAAGGACATAAGGTCGTTTTTTCGACTACATGTATAGCAAATGCTTTGTGTTGCTATTTTCTTCATTCTTGTGTTTTTTTTCTTTTTTTGGTTAGACAGGGTTTGATCAACAACATTTCAGTCAGATTATCGTTTACAGAATTTATCCAGCAGTTTTGACAATAACAGGTTCGAAATATGGTCGGATTACAGAATACAGTCAATTTCTTGGTATCGATGTTATAATTGAATGTGTTGGTAATGCTTTATTTCAGTCTTCTTTATGACCAAGCGTATTTTTAGGGGAGAATGGAAATCTTGCATGTTTCGCAAGAAAGGTAGTTTCATCATTGGCATCTTTCATCATTGAAACTGTTTTGGGGAAGGTTTGTTCTAAGCATGTTTTATGCTTGAAGGGTAGAATCCTAGTAGGTTTTATTCCATCTTGGTCTTGGTCACATTTGTGTTTTGTTAGGGAATCTGGGGCATCAAGTCTGCTTTTGGCTTGAAGGGTAGAATATGTTTTAGGCGTATTTTGTTTTAAGTGCAGTGTTTTCTTCTAGAATTGTTTCTCTTGATAACACAGGATAAATAATATCAACAGATTGGTGTTACTACAGCTTCTTACAGTTCTGGTTTCATGTAGCAAATGGCGTAATCAAAACCTGGAGATAAGGGTTGGTACGGATAAGATAGAATAGGGTTCATTTTGGTTGTAATGCTAACACATGATAGTGTTTTTGTATAGCTATCTTTTAGAAAGTTTGATTGTGGCTCATGCATCAGTATGTGATGCAGTATTACTATTGAAAAATCACAATTATAGTGGTTGTTTTAATTTGTAACACAGGGTTCAATCAGGGTGTCGAGCAAAACAGTGCTTGAAAGGTAGTCTCTTTAGGATAATTACCGGTGTTAATTTCATTGCATTTCGAGGGTTTAATTGGGTTCAGGTATAATGCTTGAAGGGTAGTTTTTTTTAGGTGCGTTTGGGCATCGATGTACTGCTTTGATTCATAAATAAATACATTGCTGTTCAAAAAAAAAAAATAGATATAAAAAGATAATAAAATGTAGTAATAACATTTTTATTAAAAAGAATAGGAAATTAAGTAATTTGATAACTAATATATATAAATTTAATAAAATGCAGTAATATTACTTTCATTAAAAAGAGTAAGAAATTAAGTAATTTGATAATTAACAGTTGGAAAGATGATAAAATGTAGTAATATTGTTTTTATTATTAAAAAGAGTTTAAATTTAAATAATTTGAAATCCAATAAATTTAAGATAATAAAATACAGTAATGTTTTTTTTAGTTACATGGAGAAGCAAATTGGGTAAGTTTATGACATATAAGGATAAATGTAAACATTTAATTGTACTAATCACTGTGTTACACACGTTACATGTATGTTACACGTTAATTATTTTGTTTTGTTAAATAATTTATGTTTAATAATAAAAAATCATGGAAACAATTATCACATTACCTATCCTAATTATCCTAATTTCTTTTCTAAGAGATGTAAGTAATTTTAATTGTCTGTAAGCCATACATCTAACAATTATATAAAAAAATCTTTAGTAAAAGATAACATGATAAGAAAATATATTTTGTAGCAAGCTATTTGACATGCTTGTTGGATGGTAAAATGTCCATTTATTCAAAAAAATAAAATAAAAAATATAATTAATAATGACCACAATTTTTATAAATTGATAAAATTATGTGAAAATGAAAGATTCTCCAAGATATTATAAGATCACGTAATTTCACCTCTATACTTTAATATATATTTAATTTCATATATTCGTTTCATTACCTTAGGTCCATTAACAAATAAGACTAAATATATTTTAAAATAAAATCACTAGATTGATAATATTAATCAATCAACCAACAAAATAACTGATGCAAACCAAACCAAAACCAAAATAAATAGAGAAATTGACAAACACTTTATCTTAAAACATATTGTAATATTTTCCTATATGATTACACTACTATTTTGAAAATTTTAATTTATTTCTAAAGTATAAAGTTTTTAATCTAAACCGAACACTACTTTTGTAGGATAAAAGTAAAAACTATATTAAGCCATATTAAGTTTAACAATTTCAAATTTCCAAAAAATTAAAGAAATTTTTAGTAGAAGTAGATTTAAAATTATAGTAGGGTTATAAGCCGATCATGATAGATAATAAATACTTTAAAAATAATCCATCATTCATTAATTGACACTAATTTAAGAAAATTATAAGATTGGTAAAATAAAATAAAGAATAATTAATAATAAAATGATAGAAGTTCATAAATTTCTATGACTAAAATAAAATATTATTTTATTGTATTTAATTGTTAAAAAAATTATCTTAAATGTTTTAATAATTGTTTTTTCTTAAAAAATTCTATCATGATATTAAAATTTTCAATGATAAATTTTATTAATATTTATAATATAAAATTATAAATAAGAACGAATAATCTTCTCACTATTTATAGTAAAAAAAATTATACATGGAGTGTAAAGTTACATATTATATAAATAAACAAAATTTTCATTATGATTTAAAATAGATTAATATATATATATATATATATATATTTTTTACTTTTTAAGGTTAATAATGAAAAATTATAACTTTAAAAATAAAACAATTCAATGTAAATTTTAACTGTTTTTTATTTATTATCAAATAAATCCATTTAACTAAATTCTACCAATAGAATTAGAATTCTTATTTATAAATTGGATAAATTTTATAAATAAAAATATTTAAAATGGCAAATTAGCAATATAAGAAATAACAATAAATATTTTCGTCAATTCAAAAAAATATTCATATTCGTGCTTATATATATATATTATTATAGATTACAGATTTCAAATAACAAAAAATATATATGTAATTTTATAATACAATGGATAAATAGATAACAATAATTATTTTTATCCTTTCCTACTTGGGTAAGTTAATTTTTTTTTTAAAATAATATTTTTGTGCAATATATATACTCCATAGGCCACACATACATAAAGAATGATATTATAAATTTTAGTATTTGCTTATAATAAAAAATTATTTATAAGCTATAAAATTAATTTTAAGAATGTTTGGGTGATTTTTGGGCTATTTATGGGTTAGTAGACGGCGGAGGCCGACGACTAGCGTCTGCCAAAATTTGGAAATTGAAGTGGTTGCCGGAAAATTTAAAGAAGCTTGGATGAAGAAGATGAATGTGGAAAGAGAAATAGTGATGTAGAGACAGAGTGAATGAGAAGAAAATGAGAAGAGAGAAAAAAGTTTAGGTATTTATTATAAGTGAAAAATAATAAAAAATAATATTTTTAATATATTTTTAAATATAAAATATTATTTATAAATATATTTTCAAAAAATATAAAAAAATTATAATAAATATAATATGTAAATAGTTTTATATTACTTTGACATTAAATATATATATATTATATTTATACATATTATTTTTCAAATCATATTTTTTAAATATTATTTTCAATATAATTTTAAAGATTATTTATTAAATTTTTTTATATATTCATTTTTTAAAAAATGAATTTATTATTTTAATTTTATAATTTATTATTTAATTTAATTTATTTAATTTTTTGTAATATAAATTAATAATAATATAAAAAAATATTATTAATTTAATTTAAGAGTAAAATTGTCATTTTATATCTATTCCTTACTTAATCTTTAACATTATTTTATCAACCAAACAATGTAATAGTATTTCTCATTTATTCCATTCAACCAACCAACTATGTAATACTTATTCTCACTCTATTCCATTCCCTCTTTATTTATTCTATTCCAGCAAACCAAACGTGCTATAAGTGTTGATTGATAACTTCTTCATGCATGTTACCCTAATTGAGTAGATAAATTATATCTCTTTCTAATTTTAAGTGTTGATAGATAAGATAACTTATTCATGCATGTTAGCTTAATTGAGTAGATAAATGATATATGCGAAAAATTAAATGAAAATAATATCTTTACTCTATTGTCGCAACCTAAAAAATAACAAGTCTCATCGCGAGACTTTATATTCGTTAAGCGTGACATTGAGGTAAACAGAGAAAAAGTCGACTTAATTCCTTTTGAAAAATGAAGGTTTTGAAAATGACCTTAAAAAGGACATGGAGTCGCCACCAATCTTTTTTAGCTAGGTGCGATCGGCCACCCATTAAAACCGGTTTTATAAAATATTTTAAAATTAATTACAACATTTTTAAAACCAATTTCAAGTCTGCGTTTTTAAATCAGAGAAAATCAAAGAAACGGTTCCGGGACTCGGTTACGTGCAGGGAAGGATTAGCACCCCACAACGCCCGTATAAAATGGTACCTTATTAATCGTGTGTTATCTCAAATCTCGGTAAAAGTTGATTTTAAATTTATTATTTCAAGTTAATTCTCAATTTTAAGAAAAATATTCCATTTTTAATTGAAAATGATTCAAAATTTATTAATTCAAAATTTTTCTATATTCCCCGACAAAATCAGCAGAATATAGAAATTTTTATTTATTTGGAAAATTTTCCGAATCATTCCCATTTTTTGAAAGAAAGATATTCCTTTATTAATGATAATTGATGATATCCTCTCCAGCAAACCCCGTAGAGAACTCATGAATTATTTTAACTAGGGAGTATCTTTATTTTATTGAAAATCATTATCTTTTTCAAAAACATAAAAAAAAATATATGAATATGAGTGACATAGTAAAGATGGTATAACAAAGTCTAGATAATATAATGCAACCTAAATGAATGATATAATTTAAATGGCATAGCATATTCTAAATGAAATGATATAACTCAAGTGACATGATATATTCTAAATGAAATGGAATAATCTAAGTGACATAATATATTCTAAATGAAATGAAATATCCTAAGTGACATAATATATTCTAAATGAAATGAAACAACCTAAGTAATATAAGATATTCTAAATGAAATGAAATATCCTAAGTGACATGATATATTCTAAATGAAATGAAATAACCTAAGTAATATAAGATATTCTAAATGAAATGAAATATCCTAAATGACATAATATATTCTAAATGAAATAAAATGTCACATCCCAACTCCGGGAGTGTGACCGGCCAGAGACAAGTATGTACCCTTGCCTCCGAAGCCTTAACCATTCATCTATCTAAAAAAATTTCGGCATGACCTCGCCCGATAAGGGGGGTTTACCGAACCTGCATAACATGCAACACAATAATAATAACACATGACATCCCGATTAGGACACCTTCAACTGGGGAGTAACTGAGATGCCCCACAGCAGACGTACAAAGTGAACCATAATGTACATATATATATATATACAATGCCAAAAATATACTCAACAAATCTCGGTCTCCGACCGGATAACTGCATGACACATAATACAACATACTTAGACAAAATAACATATGACATCCCTAGGTGACTGTGCACGGCTCCTCCATCAAGCTATGGATCATCTCGTCAAAACTGTATGTCATGCTCACCGGCTATAGGTCACGAGCAAGCTGGTGGGGCGGATGAGGGACTGGGTCGATCAGTATCTGAAAAAGAAAAATAACTAAAGGGTGAGTCATAAGGACCCAATGAGCAAACGCAGTAAAGTATATGAAAAAGACTCACAAATTATATTAACTAATATCACCTGGATGTTTCTATCCAACATCACAAATAACTATAAACATCTGGTAGGGTCCGTAGACTCCTACAAACTGGTAGGGCTCGAAAGCTCCTACAAAATCGGTAGGGCACGAAGGCTCTTACAAAACCGGTAGGGCATGAAGGCTCCTACAAAATCGGTAGGGCACGAAGGCACCTACAAAACCGGTAGGGCACAATGGCAACCTACAAGTCCGATAGGGCACAATGATAGCCTACAAATCCGATAGGGCACATTGGCAGCCTATAAATCCGATAGCTTAACATTACAATAAACATGCATCACGTAGCATTTAAATAAGCATACTAGCAAGGAACAATGTGGCGCCATACGGTCGACCACTCATACGACAATCCTGGATTATTACATAATCATCAATTGGAACAATGTGGCGCCATACGGTCGACCACTCATACGATAATCCTGGATTATTACATAATCATCACTTGTCCATTCCTTGGACCTTTTTCTCACGTCTTTACAAGAACTCGATATCATAAGGTAATTCTACGTCATACATTCATACAATCACAGTCAGCATGTTATAATATAATCTAACGATCCTACATCTATCGCTACACGATTACTCACAGTGCGCTAAGCGAAAAAAATTGGATCCTCGTGCTCCGGAGCTCTTCCAACCACAAACTCAGCTAATCCACACTCCTAGTACATAAAGAATAATTTCATAAATATTTTATGAATTTGAAAACATTTACAATATCCAAATTGTGGCTAATTCGCTACTATCCGAATATCTACAGCTTAGCTATATAAACTTTATAATTTTACACCTAGCTCGGGTGGAAATCCGGAGCAACGATCAACAGGAAAGTTGCTCCCCCGAGCCTAACAAAGCTAACGGTGGCCTCAGATGGTGGTGGAAGTGGCGGCTCAAGTGGTTGGCCAAGATGGTGAATTCAGCCAAGCTTAGATTTCCAACTCCAAACCACTTTTTCACTCAACCAACCCCAAATAATAGATGTAGAGGTTGATTTAGGACTACCTATAGTGGTGGTTTAAAGTGGTGACTATGTTGGAAACCACCTAAGGAAAAATGGCCATAAAGAGAAACACATAGTTTCTCATGATTTATTGAAAAACTAACACCAAATAAGTAATCCTTACCTTTTAGATAGTAGAAATATGTGTTTTGTTGGCTTGGTGATCAGTAGAAATCAAGAGATCAAGCTTACAAGCTTTTGGTTATGGAGTTTTCTTCACTTTGGTTAGGTTTTCTCAAGGTTGAAGAAGAAACAACCCTTAAGGCTTATAAAAATGAAAGTCATGACTGGTCATGGGGTTTTTTGGTAGATTTTTATGGCCATTTACCAAGCCAAATGACAAAAATACCCCTTTAGCCCAGTTTTTGTCTTTTAGTGCATAAATAGGGCCCACATGAAATTTTTACATTTGGAAGCTTGTTTTTAACTTGTCTCAGCACGGATATGTTTAAAATATCATTTTACACTAATACGCAAATTTTCGTAATTTTTTTATATCCCGAACATGAAATCCGGGCCCCGGACCGTTTACGGGTCAACATTAAGACTTTTTCGATTTTAGCTCTGATTCTCATTTTGATTTCACTAACAGCTTTCTAACATCATTTTATGTCCATATGAATCCATTTATTTACTTAAAACCTTTTTCGGACCTTCCTACGGCCAGTTTCGGATTTTCACTCCTTTAAGTTAACTAAGGCCAATTCCGGATTTCCACTTAACTTTTGAGTAAAAAAAATGTCAAATTTTCAATCTAAGCATCATATTGTGATCCTCTATGATCCCAGAGTTTATTAGTACCATATACAAACAAAAAATAAAATTTTGGATAAAATGACCAAAATACCCCTAGTTCATATTTTATCGATTTTGTGTCGATTAGATTTTTCCAATAATCCTAATCAGTAATATATCACATTTTAACACTACGTGAAGTTAAAATACCAAATTTTATGGGCTTTTCATTGTCTCGGTTGCGATTCTTGACTTGTGGTTACTTTAGGGCTAAATCTCTCAAATAGCCGATTAAACCCCTTACTCTAAAAATTATTAATATAACAATAAGACCAGATGGTAGTGTGCTTTGTCTACAAGAATACATAAACTTGATCCACCGTCTATGAATCATTTAAAGAGACCCGAGTCGATCTCTGTCTTACGAGGGTTTTACATAAAATAACCTAGGTAACATGACATATTCTAAATGAAATGAAATGATTTAAATGATATGGCAAATTTAAATGACATGGCATATTTTAAATGACATAATTTAGATGACATGGAATATAATCTAAGTGACATGAAATGACATGAAACATAAAATAATGCTATCATGAAGTATGCATGAAAATAAAAATAAAACTAATAATGCATGAACATAGTATATGCTAAATAATGTGACAAAAATAAATGACTAAATAAAAAGCAAAGGATAGCATAAAATATTCAAAACCATATAACAAACAACATAACACTATAAAATATAAATCAAAATAATAACAATACCATAGAAATTATCATAGCAAAAAATCATATATTATACAATATGCATGAATATGGAAAATGCAATGCATGAAAGTGTATTTTTTCCATTAAATAAGGAAATCTGTATATCTAAAAAGATATCCGGCTACCTTAGGGAAATATATCAAATTAAATTTTCTAAAATCAAAATACTTTGTGATTGGTTGAAATTTTTTTTTTTTTTAAATCTTGGATGAAACCTAAACCCTAGACCACCCTTTAAAATAGCTCTATTTTCTTAAGTTTGAAATCCCGGACTAGACCACCCTTGACCCGACCTTTATAAAATCATTTTTAAAAATTAAAATGGCCTAGAAATCACTATAAGATAGTAGCTAAAGTTCCTAATCAATCCCCTCTAAGTAACTTAGCCAAAACAGAAAATTAATTTTTCCTCAAATTCAAATCTGACTCTACTATCTAGCTTCAAAGCGTGATTTTTTAACCTATTTTTAAAATTTCAAAAAAATATAAAAAAGTACTGGAGACTCATAACATGTAAAACTACATGGGAAAAAATGGGCTTAATTTTATGATTAAAGATAACTACCTTGAAAAATCCGGAAAGTCAGAACACTCGGTGAAAAACTATTTTGCCAAAACACATTTTTTTTAATAAAATCATTTAAAAATCAATGTAAAAAATATTAGAGACTCTCCTAAGGACCTACAAATAGTAGCTAAAACTTCTATAAAATTTGGACAAAAATTGGCTAAGTAAAAAAAAAAAATTCACAAAGGTAGAATAATCAATTTGACAACTCTTTAATTTTCCACAAGTATGCTCAAGTGAGCATGACTTTGAGCCATTGATTGGACTAAGTCAAAAATCAAGTGGTATGACATGAGGTACATGAACATACAGCAAATCGAATGCATGAAATGCATGATTTAAAACCTAAATGACATGGAAAATGCATGGAATAAAGAATATGGCCTAGACCTAACATGAACTTGCATGGCAATAAATGCAACCTAGGTCTAAACATGCATGAAATGCATGGAAATGCTAATGAGACCTAAACCTAAAAAATGCATGGCAATAACACAAACACATAGCATGCTAAATCAAGATACACAAACTCATGGCATGGAAATGCAAACCTATCAACAAACAAGATGAAAATGTACATAGAAAGAACAAAATAGAAGGGGTAACCAAATGGTTGCATGGTCTAAATGGTGAAACCCTAGCATGGCACTTTCACAACACATGGCATACTAAATCAAGATACACAAACTCGTGGCATGGAAATGCAAACCTATCAACAAGCAAGATGAAAATGCACATAGAAGACACAAAATGGAAGGGGTAGCCGAATGGACACATGCATCAATGATGATATCCTAGCATGGCATTTTCACAAACACATGACATACTAAATGCAAGGCTAAAGAAGAAACATGCTAAAACATGCAAATATGAAGTAAAGGCTTGAACACAACTAGACATTTTCACAAGCACATAGTCTAGTAAAATGCAAATCATGAACAACTCAAACACGTTGAAAACAGAAAATTAAAAAATTGAAAACAAGGAAAGTAAACATGAATACAAGATGAAATAATAAAAAATAGAGGTAAGTAAGTAAAAAGATCAAAACAAACTCCATGTTTTTGTTATTTTTAGAAAAATATAGAACATCAAAACATGCTAGACCTCACAAACAACATGAAATACAAATCAAACACCAACCATGAAAAACAAAATGACCATTCGGCTCCCTCCAAAAATGTAAAAAAAAAAAAATGCTTTTTTCAAAGTTTTTCAAGAAAACACAAAAGAAGAACTTGAAGAGAAAGCTTAAAGAAACTTATTTCAAAATTAAAATCAATAGAAATTCACCAAAATATTAAATGAAAAATCAAATTAAGAATGAAAATGCAAAAAAAGTGCAAGAGAAAAGTGCTTTTAGCTATCTCTAAAAGTTATATTGCAAGCTTTTTTCTCTTCGTACTTTCTTTACTTTTCTGAACTATCTATTTGCTTTCAACAATGGAGAGTATTCAGCCAAGCAAGAGTTTGAAAATGAAAGAGAGCCCTCCCTCCCTTAAGGTGGCCGAATGGCCTAGGAATAGTGTAGGAGGTTCTAGAATTTGTTTTAACCAATTTGATCATATGGTCTTTAATCCAAGATGCTTTCTATGTAGAATTCTCACCCTTAGACTGGAATAATCAGTTCCTAAATATGATGTCATGAATATGATGTCATAAATATGACATCATCCCTCTCCATCCATTGGTCCATGTGTCACAATTTCAAAGGCTTGATCAAGAAAAATGACTACCTTCCTCTTCACTCTTGGCCCTTTGATCTAAAATCTCAGCAACATCATTCTCCATTATGGGCTTGGCTGATTGCCCTTTTAAAATCCAGCCCAATCTCCAATTTTTTAAAGGCTTTCTTTAGTTTCTTAAGTGAAATAACTTTTTAACCCTCAAACCAAATTAAATAGCAAACGGACTCCAAATCCAAATTTTCTTTCTTCAATACTTCCTAAAAAATAAAAAACTGAATTCTGGAACTTCTCATAATTTTTGGAGCCCATTTGCTATTTTTTCGGATTTATTTTTGAAATTACCCCTTAATGCACCTGAACTTTTGCCATTTTGTAAATGAGCTCCAAATAAAGATTTTTCTTCACCAATCTCTTCCAAATAATTTAAAATTGTGATCTAGAAGTTTTCATAATTTTTGGAGCTCATTTGCTATTTTTTTGGGATTTATCTACTTGAATTTCTGTAGAGTGGGAACGAGATTTGCCATTTTGCAAACGAACTCCAAATCCAGATTTTATTTATCCAATCTCTTCCAAATAATTTAAGAATGAGATCTGAAAATTTTCAGAATTTTTGGAACTCATTTGCTATTTGTTCGGGATTTATCTTCTTGAATTTCAACATAGTGGGCCCGAGATTTGCCATTTTGCAAACAAGCTCCGAATCCAGATTTTTCTTTGCCAATCTCTTCCAAATGATTTAAGAATTAGATATACAAATTTTCAGAATTTTTGGAGCTCATTTGCTATTTTTCCTGAATTTTCCAATTTTGCCCTTTTGCCTTCAAAGCCCGATTTTGCTCAAAACAAGTCCGATTTTTAGATTTTCTTTTTTTGGGCTTTTATCTTATATTGAATTGGAGTTGGTTCGAATGCCCAATTTTTACGATCAAATTCCATTCCGATTTGATTTTTCCTTCTTTCACTATTTGAAAATTTCTCGTTTTTCCTCTAATCGACTCTTTTCTTGGAATTTCTTAAAACTAAGCCTTGAGCTATCCTTGTTTACTCACTCCTTATCAATTAGGGGCTTTAGTTTTACCCAATCGAGCCATTTCTGCAATTTTCTCCAATTTCACCAAAATCCACTAAAAACCCTAATTCTCGATTTTCTTTCGAATTGACTTTTCTCTCAGTTTTTCTTCCGAGTAGCTTATCCATTACCCATAGTCAGTGCTTATCTTTCATTTGGAACCTTCAATTTTGACCAATTTGATCGTTTAAGCACTTTTCTCTAAATTTTCCAAACTAGGGTTTCCTTTATACTGAATCTTCGTAACCCAACTTCCAAACTCCATATCTTTCAATGTAGACCTCGAATTATCAAAATTATTTCACCATTTTTCAATTGAACTTTGAACCTTGATTTTGAAAGTGGGTTGACTATTTCAGTAGTTGACTTTTTTGAGGTTGACTTTTTCAATATTGACTTTTTCTTTCTACTTTCTTAGACTATGTCTCGGAGTACCACCTGCAGGATGAGAAAACTCTTTTTGCATTCTGAAACATTACTTTAAGAAGAAAACATATCTGATTTAGTGGCCCGGAAAAAATTAGGTGTCTACATCTATATACAAAATGTAATCAATATATATAGTGAAAAGCTTATAATAATTTCTAATTAAAGCAAACATTTCAATAAATCAGGTACTAGAATGTAGCACAACTAGCAAGAAAGTAATTTTCTTGACTGATGGCTATCTAAATGTGTATATTTATATTGTAAATGCCAAGGGTTGATTAAAAGTTTCGCTTGATGAATACTTTTTTTTTCTTTCTATTTGTCTATGTTTTTTTATTCAAATTTTAATTTTAATTTCTTCTTTTCTTTTCGATTCATTTGCTTGCAAAAACAAAAACAAAAACCAAAAATTAAAAGCATTTACCAAACAAAACCACAAAATTTCACACTTAAGGTGCTGTCGTAGACATTAGCTAGTGATCACGTGGATATTTTGATCATAATCATATTCCTTAGAGTAAAATTCATTTATAGTACATCACTTTTTATTAAAGTTTCATTTTCATTCACAACCTTACAAAATTGTTTATCATCCAGTAACATTTAAAAGATTTCACCATCCACCCTTCCGTTAGTCAAAGGTAAAAAGTTTTAATTACAATGTTCATATAAGCGTCAATTGTCAATTCACATAACTTGATATACACGTAACATGATCTATCGAAATGTGGATAATAGTTGTCGCAACCTAAAAAATAACAAGTCTCATCGCAAGACTTTATTATTCGTTAAGCGTGACATTAAAAAAAATCGAGGAAAAATCGACTTAATTCCTCTAAAAAAAATGAAGGTTTTGAAAATGACCTTGAAAAAGAGATGGAGTCGCCACCAATCTTTTTTAGCTAGGTGTAATTGGCCACCTATTAAAACCGATTTTATAAAATATTTTAAAAATTAATTAAAACATTTTTAAAACCAATTTCAAGTCCGCGTTTTAAACCAGAGAAATAAAAGAAATGGGTTCAGGACTCGGTTACGTGCGGGGAAGGATTAGCACCCCCACAACGCCCGTTTAAAACGGTACCTTATTAATCATGTGTTATCTGAAGTCTTAGTAAAAATTTGGATTTAAATTTAGCATTTCAAGTTAATTCCCAATTTAAAGAAAAATAATTCCATTTTTAATTGAAAAGGATCCGGAATTTATAAATTCAAAATTTTCCTATATTCCCCAACAAACGTGGCAAAATATAGAAATTTTTATTATTTTTGGAAAACTTTCCGAATCATTCTCATTTTGAAGAAGATATTCCGTTATTAATGATAATTGATGATAACCTTCCCAGCAAACCCTGCAGAGAACTCATGAATTATTTTAACTCGGTAATATCTTTATTTTATTGAAAATCATTACCTTTTTTTAAAACATTTAAAAGAAATGAATATGTATATGCATGACATAAATAAAATGACATAGCAAATTCTAAATAATATAATGCAACCTAAATGATATGATATAATTTAAATGCCTTAGCATATTCTAAATGAAATGAAATATCCTAAGTTATATAATATATTCTATATGAAATGAAATGTCCTAAATCATATGATATATTCTAAATGAAATAAAATATTCTAAATGGCATATTATATCCTAAGTGAAATGAAATAACCTAGATAACATAATATTCTACATGAAATGAAATATCCTAGGTAACATAACATATTCTATATGAAATGAAATAATTTAAATGACATGGCAAATTTGAATGATATAGCATATAATATAAATGACATGGAACATAAAATAATGCTATCATATAATATGCATGAAAATAAAAATGAAAATAAGAATGCATGAACATAGTATATGCTAAATAATATGACAAAAAATAACTAAATAAAAAACATTGGATATCATGAAATATTCAAAACCATATAATAAACAATATAACATATAAATCAAAATACTAACAATACCATAGGAATTATCATAGCAAAAATCATATATTATATAAAATGCATGAATATAGAAAATGCAATGCATGAAAATGTATTTTTTTCCTTTAATTAAGTAAATTCGTATATCTAAAAAGATATCTGGCTACCTTAGCAAAATATGTCAAATTAAATATTCTAAAAGCAAAATACTTTGTGATTGTTTGAAAACAATTTCGAAAAGCTTAGATTAAAAATAAAAACTGGGCTAAACCTTTTTTAAATGGCTCTAATTTCCTAAGTTTAAATCCCGTACTTGACCACCCTTAACCCGAGACTTAAAAAATAATTTTTTGAGTTTAAAAAGGCTTAGAAACTACCCCAAGTCAGTAGCTAAACTTCCTAATCATCTTCCTCTAAGTAACTTAACCAAAACAGAAAAATGATTTTTCTTTAAATTCAATTCTGACTCCACTGTCCAGTTTTAAGCCACGATTTTTTACCTTATTTTAAAAAATTCAAAAACATCTAAAAAAAATATTTGAGACTCAAGACATGTAAAAATACAAGGGAAAAAATCAGCTTAATTTTATGATTAAAGGTGAATGCCCAGAAAAATCGGGAAAGTACGAGTACTGGGTGAAAAAAACTGTTTTGCCAAAATACATTTTTGCTTTTGATAAAATCATTTAAAAATCAAAGTAAAAATATTTAAAACTCATAAAATGACTCACAAACAGTAGCTATGACTTTTTAAAAGTTAGATAAAAATTGTCCAAGTAAAAAAAATCACAAAGGTAGAATAATCAATTTGACAAACCTTAATTTTCCACAATTGTGCTCAAGAGAGCATGACTTTGAACAATTAATTGGCCTAAGTCATTAGTCAAGTGGCAATGACATAGAATGCATGAAAAATACAGCAAATGTAACGCATGAAATGCATGGTTTTAAACCTAAATGTCATGAAAAAATGCATGGCATCAATATAGTGACCTAGACCTAAATGAACTTGCATGGAATTTAATGCAACCTAGGTCTAAAATGCATGGATATGCATGGCAAAATAAACCAAACCTAACAACTAAAATATGCATGGCAATAACACAAACACAAGGCATGCTTAAGCTAGAAACTCAACCAAATGTCATGCAAATGCAAACCTATCATCTAATATAACAAAAATGCAAACACAAGGCAAAATAATGAGGTAGCCGAATGGCCTCAAGCTCCAAGCAAACATGGCATTTTCACAAACACTTGGTATACTTAAACTAAATACTCAATCAAATGTCATGCAAATACAAACCTATCAACTAATATAGCAAAAATGCACACACAATGCTAGCTACATGAAGTGGCCGAATGGCCTAAGGTTCCAAACAAGCATGGCATTTTCACAAACACTTGATATACTAACATGCTCAACTAAAACATGAATCATGCAAACACAAAGTAGAGATATTAAAACTAACAAGCATTTTCACAAACACTTGATATACTAACATGCTCAACTAAAACATAACACTCAAATCATGAAAACACAAAGTAGAGGTATTAAAACTAACATGCATTTTCACAAACACTTGATATACTAAATATAAAACATCAATAAAATTAAACATTATGAAAACAGAAAATTGAAAATGCAAGAATATGATAATAAATTCATAAATGGCAACAAACAAGCATCCAAATTAAAGCAAACTTCAAGTATATGTAGTAGATGAAGATTTAAAGCATCAAGACTAAAAAGAACATAAAAATAGCAGCTATATAAAAAAAATATGGGCCATTCTGCCATTGTAAAAAAAAAATGTAAGAACTTGTTTAAGAAAAAGTTGAAGAAAGAACTTAAAATGAACATAAAAAAACATTTATTTAAAAAGAAAACTCACCAAATAATAATTAAAAACAGCAAATACAAGAATGAAAAATCAAGAAAGTGCAAGAGTTTGTGCTAAAAGCAACCTCAAGAAGCTATCTTTCAAGCTTTTTTTCTTCAAACTTTCCTTTCTTTTCTAAACTTTTCTTTTTTGCTTTCAACCAAGGAGAGAAAACTAAGCAAAAACCAAGAAGAAATCTGAAAATGAAGTGCTGAAAATAAATATCAGAATCCCCCCCATAGTGCTGGTAGAATTTTACCTCCCTCCTCCCTAGGATGTTGTCATTTTTACTCCAACCAATTTCCATCCAAGGGCTAGTGATTCAAGGTGAAAAATCATGAAATTATCACCCTTAGATTAGGCTATCAGCTGTCCATAATTATAGCTGTTCAAGAATAATGTTGACACTCTCCTTCTTCATGCATTGGCCCATGTAGCTTATTTGCAATAGCTTGATCAAAAAATTCACTAACTCTTAGTTCTTGGACTTTTGATTGAAAAATCAGAAGCTTGTTCCCTCTTTTGGGCCTTGGCTGGCCAACACTCCCTTTTCCAGCCCAAGTATGATTTTTTTGAAAGGCAAGAAAAGCCCTTTTCGGTTGCTTGGGTAAAATGATCGTTTTGCCCCCGGATGCAAATAAATGGCAAACGGACTCCAAATTCAAATTTTATTTTTTTAATAATGTCAAAATAATAAAATATTGAATTCTGGAAGTTTTCAAAATTTTTCGAGTCCGTTTGCTATTTATTTAGATTTTTTCTTCCAAATATGACCTTTTATGCCCCCACATTTTACCATTTTTTAAACGAGCACCAATCTCTTCCAAATAAATAAAAGTGTGATCTGAAAGTTTTCATAATTTTTGGAACTCATTTGGTATTTTTTCGGGATTTATCTGCTTGAATTACTATATAGGAGGCTTGGGATTTGGCCATTTTGCAAATAAACTCCGAATCAAGATTTTCTTTCGCCAATATCTTCCAAATAATTTAAAAATGAGATTTGCAAATTTTTAGAATTTTTGGAGTCCATTTGCTATTTTCCCGGGATTTATCATTTCGAATTACTACATAGAAGACCCGGGATTTGGCCATTTTGCAAACGAACTCCGAATCAAGATTTTCTTTTGCCAATCTCTTTCAAATAATTTTAAAATGAGATTTACAAATTTTTAGAATTTTTGGAGTCCATTTGCTATTTTCTTGGGATTTATCTTTTTGAATTACTACATAGGAGACCCGAGATTTGGCCATTTTGCAAACGAACTCCGAATCAAGATTTTCTTTCGCCAATCTCTTTCAAATAATTTAAAAATGATATTTGCAAATTTTCAGAAGATTTGGAGTTCATTTGCTATTTTTCCGAGATTTATCTTCTTGCATTACAACATTAGAGACCCGGGATTTGGCCATTTTGCAAACAAACTCCGAATCAAGATTTTCTTTTGCCAATCTCTTTCAAATAATTTAAAAATGAGATTTGCAAATTTTTAAAAGATTTGGAGTTCATTTGCTATTTTTTCGGGATTTATCTTCTTGAATTACTACATAAGAGACCCGGGATATGGCCATTTTGCAAATGAACTCCGAATCAAGATTTTCTTTCGCCAATCTCTTCCAAATGATTTAAGAATGATATTTACAAATTTTCAGAATTTTTGGAGTCCATTTTCTATTTTTTCCAAATTTTCTAATTTTTCCCTTTTGCCTCCAAAACCCGGTTTTGCTCAAAAGAAGTCCGATTTTTAGATTTTCTTCAAAATGAGCCTTGGGATATCCCTTTTTAATCATTCCTCATCCATTGGGGGCTTTAGTCTTACCAAGTCGGGCCATTTCTGTAATTCTTCCCGATTTCACCGAAATCCACCAAAAACCCTAATTCTCGGTTTTCTCCTGGATTGACTTTTCTTTCAGTTTTTCTTTCAAATGGCTTCTCCATTACCCGTATTCAGTGCTTATCTTTCATTTGGAACCTTCAATTTCGACCAATTCAATGGTTTAAGCACTTTTCGCCAAATTTCCCGGATTAGGGCTTCCTTTCTACTGAATCTCCATAACCCAACTTCCGAACTCCATATCTTTCGATGTAGACCTCGGATTATCAAAATTATTTCTCCAATTTTCAATTGAACTTCAAATCTTGATTGTGAAAGTGGGTTGACCTTTTTAGTAGTCTTTTCGAGTTTGACTTTTTCGAGGTTGACTTTTTTTCGAGGTTGACTTTTTTTGAGTTTGACTTTTTATGCTCGCCCTCTTAAACTTAGTCTCGGGGTACCACCTACAGGATGAAAAAATTCTTTTTACATTATGAAATATCAATTTAGGAAGAAAACATACCTGTTTTAGTGGTTCGGACAAAATTAGGTGTCTACAATAGTAAGAAAGAAAAAATTCTGTCAAACTCACCTGGGTAAGTTAAATTATGTTTTTTTTTCTTTTTTTAAATAATATTTTTGTGCAGTATATATACTCCACAGTCCACACATACATAAAGAATGATATTATTAATTTTAGTATTTGCTTATAGTACAAATTTATTTATAAGCTATAAAATTCTGCATAATAAATTCAAGTAGCAAGTCAAATCCATCGCTCTTGTAAAATCTAAAATGTGAGAATAATTTTATATACGAATAAAAACTTAAACTCATTATTATCAACCATATATTGCATGATCAGATAGGCTAATAAAGGCCTTTTTATTATTGTTTCGATAAAATTACACAAATAGCCAGCCATGTATATATACATGGCTGGCAATGACATAATTTTGAAGGCCTTAATTTGAGGATACTCCCTCTAAAATTTTACATATAACAAATACAAAGTAATTAAGACACTCTTCTTTCTCTAGTGGCTATTAGTGCACCCAGACAGCACATATTTTTTATTTATATTTTATTTTTGACAGCCTCACCAGCACAGTTTGATCAGCAAGCAAAACCCAGTACTATCTATGCCTCTGACCGGGATGTTGGCTTATGCCTACTTTTATTTATCTTAAACAATCGAAGGTTCAATTTTTAAAAAACGACGCCCGAAAGTCTTAAAAAAAGGTATCCGAAGATCTTGAAAAATGGTGCTCGAAGGTATTAAGAAAAAATGATAACCCGAAGGTTTTAAAAACGGTGTCCGAAAGTATTAAAAAAAGTTATTTTTGAACTTAAAAACATTTACAAAAGGTGGTTAGGAAACTTGAGTCTGTAATCACGTAATCCGACCTAAAAGAGTTTGATATGCCCAGGTATATCATGATAATAAAAATGGACTGGGTTACGGACTATTACTTAATCTGAACCAAGAATTCCCGAGGGAATATTGAAAAAAACAAATGTTTTTGGGTGACAACAGAGCGAAGAGGAAAATTTGGCCTGTAATTGTATTATCTAACCCAAAAATGAATTTAATATATCCGGTATATCATAAGAACACAAAAGAATCTTGGTTACAAACCATTGCTTAATCCGAACCAAGAATTACCGGGAGCATTTTTGAAAAAACTGTTTTCGAGTGACAACAGGGCTAAGTGGAAAATTTAGCCCGTAATCGCATTATCCAACTCAAGAGTAAGTTTAATATATCCGGTACAACATAAGAACACAAAATAATCTTGGTTACGGGCTATTGCTTAATCCGAACCCAGAATTACCAGGAGCGTTTTTGGAAAAATTATTTTTTGGTAACAAAGTAGTTGGCTCAAAGTTTGCCTCATGGATTTTTAATCCGACTCCACCATCATCTAAAATCAAAATGGTCAAAGATCTTCAAGCTCATAACCATCTTTGTTTTCAAGAAACGATAACATAGACATCAAGCATGCACCACAATAGACCATAGCCAAAGCAAGCAACATTAGGCATATAAGAGGAAAGTCATTAAACACCAAATATGCACCATAATGTACCATATTTAAAGGCAAGCAACATTAGGCATATGAGAGAAAAAACATCAAACACCAACTATGCACCATAATATGCTATATCCAAAGCAAGTAAAACTAGACATATGAGAAGAAAATCATCAAATACCAAATATGCACCAGAATATATCATATATAAAATAAACAACATTAGACATAACAAAATGAAAAAATAAAAATACCTCCTGAGACTCCTGAACTGCTCCTTTTTAGAAAAATGCCTTTTGTTTTGGTGCTCCCCTCTAAAAAATCCCCCCGGCATGCTTCCTTTTAAAACCCAAAAAAAAAATCCTTAAAAACTTCTAAAAAATAAAATAAAACTCTCACGCCGTCACATCACACTCTTTTTTCTTTCTTTCTTTTTCAGTTTTGTTAAACCCCTTGTAGCTTCCCCTTATTTTTTCTTTTTAACTTCTCCCCCCGGTAGACCCTTAAGCTTTTTTTCTTTTTTTTTTTTTTTTTACTTTTTTTAAAACCTAGATGTGGACCTTTCATGGTCCAAGGGTCCTCCTTTATCCCCATAAATACCCTTTAAAATATATTTTTTAATTTTATTTTTTATGAATCCATAGATTTAAGGATTAAATGGTCTAGATTAAAATAAAGAAAAAAATGACGGGTAATGTTTAAGTTACCCTTCCAACTTTCATCTTTTCAAGTCTTTTATTATTATTATTATTATTATCCATTTTTTCAAATATCTTTAACTAAGATTTTTATTTTAAAAATTTAAAAGGGATCAATTTCAAAGCTCAAGATTAAACTTTTTCACCTCGGGTTTAAATTGAATTTGAAAATTGATAATTTTATGGTTTAAATTGAAAAGAAAAGAGAAAGAAGAAAGAATTTTTTTTTTCCTTCAGAAAATGGACACTTCATCCATTCATTCAGAAAATGGAAAAGCCATCACAAGAAGGTGGAGTCCAAACACAAAAACTCTCGCCTCCAATAAGTGATGAAATGAAGATGTTCAAATTCACTATGGCAACAAAGACCTCGGACAGAAAGGATGACGACAACAATGCTCTTGAAAGACAGAATTTAGCCTCGGGATGACAAACCATATTCACTTTCGGATGAGCAAAGGCTAGCTACGCCTGACACACTAAAGAAAGAAATAAACTTGTAGAGGCTGCCGCGATCACTTCTATTTACACAAAGATTAGCCACGACCTAGCAAATGAGAAAGAGATGCGAGATCCACAATGACAACCCACAAAAGAGTTGGTCATTCGGACATACGCACTTAAAGAAGGCGTGGATACAACAAAAGAAGATGTAATTAAAATTTTATTTGAATAATTAAAGCTAAAAAGGATATATTAATTTGAAACAATTTAAAAATCTAAAATCGTGACCGTGACTTCTACAAAAATATTAAACCCGAGTGCATATGTTATACTATTAGTTTTTGTTATATATGTAAGGAAATAAGTAATCATAAAACATATAAATGCAAGTAATAAAATGTAGATAAATACTAAAATTTTATACTACTACTTTTTATTATGTAAAATAATAACTTGGTAATGCTAATTTAGGATTGTGTTGTCGGTTTTAATCACGCAAGTGCACGTTATCGCAAACAAGTAATAAAGTGAAAGTAGAGTGTCGATCCCACGAGGAATTGCTACTAGATTTGTTAAATACTAAAATTAAAATAGCTTAATCTTATCCAAACAATTAATTAAAGAATGTAAAATAAGAACTAATAAAAGAAAGCAAATTAAAATTGGGATTTAAATCATAGGAGAAAAGCCTAGGATTACAATTTCCTTCAACACTTCGTATGAACCTCTCTTACCCTCTTAACTTGATTAATGACAATGAGTTGTTAACCTAAAGTTCTAACCTATTAATAAGTATCTTCCGATGGTCTTATAAAAATTTTCCTCTTAACCAATTAACTACATTCCTAAAATTGAATTAAAGAGGAACTCATTAAGCTTAGACTCTAAAATTGGTTATACATGACACGTAAATGTATTCCTACCCTACATGCAACTCAACTCATCCAAATAAATGAATATGAAACATGTGTTATGAAATTCATGTCTAACACTAAAGTCCTTTTTTCAAGTTGTATTTAGGTTAACAAATCAATATAATTGGTGATCAAGCAATTAAAAGCATTAAGCACCAGAGTGAATAAACAACGTCAAGTATCATTAAATCAAGAAAGAAAGTAAAATAATTCAAACTACATGTTGAGTTCCATTGTAATTCTAGAAAAATAAATTTAGTTCATGCTAATTAATAAAAATATAAAACAAAAAAGTTTTACCATCATAAATATTACAAGAAAGATAACAAAGATTAAGGGAAAGAGAAAACTAAGGTTTGTCAGATCTTCAGTCTTCAATCCTCCAAAATAACTCTTGGCTCCTTGCAACTTTTTGGTGGTTGCACTTCTCCTAAGAAAACTAGGTTATTTACAAGCTAAGAAGGTAAAGCTAAGAAGAAGTTTTTTATAAAGTCTTAAAGGGTTCCTATTTATAAAACTCTGAAAGCCTAAAGAAGGAAAATTTTGTGGCCATGTAACAGCTTCTAGCTTGACTTTCCATATATGAACTCATTCTTTCCTTCTTGCTTTAAGACTCTACAAAAATACAAAAGATATTAAATTAATAACTATATTAATCATAAAATAAATAAATAAAAATAATGTAAAAACAACTAAAAATAATTAATTAATAGTTTAAATGACAAGGGCTTAGCTAATTTAAATATATAAAATATGGTAAAATAACTCTATTTCATAGAGTTATCAGATTGTAAATAGATCTTCCCATGGATTGAGCCAGTCCGGCTAGCGTTATGAATTCTCTGTCCAATGCCTAACCAGATTCGGCCTGTCAAGCCTAAAAAGATAAAAAAAAAATTACAAAATAAGTAAAATATTACTATTCTAATATTCTAGATCTTTTTCAAATTAAAATTAAATAAAAACAATTTTTTTAATTAAATAATATCTTGAGCCAGGTTTGAACTTTAAAATCCTTGTGCACTCAGACTGAGCCCATCGATCCAGCCGAAGAGCTCGATCCTGGGATAGATCTAGTTGTAAGATATTACATATTATCTTAAGTTTAAGTGGAAGATAATAAAAACAATTGTAAAAGATAACATTGATAACAAAGGTTTTATTTTATAAAAATAATATTATTTTTAATTACATAGAGAAGCAAATCGGGTAAGTTTGTGACATATAAGGATAAATGTAAACATTTAATTGTATTATTGATTTGAAATAACAAAAAATGTAATTTTATAATACAATGGATAAATAGATAACAGTAGTAGATTTTGTCCTTTTTTTTTCTAATTTTAAGTGTTGACATTTTTGGTACATAAATCTTAAGTGTTGATTGATAACTTATGCATGTTACCCTAATTGAGTAGATAATCTCTTTCTAATTTTAAGTGTTGATTGATAAGATAACTTATTCATGCATGTTAGCTTAATTGAGTATATAAATGATATATATGTGAAAAAATAATTGAAAATAATATCTTTATTCTGAATACAAAATTTAATCAATATATATAGTGAAAAGTTTATAATAATTTTTAATTAAAGCAAACATTTCAATAAATCAGGTACTAGAATGTAGCATAACTAGCAACAAAACAATTTTCTTGACTGATGGCTATCTGAACGTGTATATTTACATTGTAAATGCCAAGGGTTGATTAAAAGTTTCAATCGTTTGATGAATACTTTACTTCTTTTTTTTTCCTATTTGTCTATGCTTTTTTATTCAAATTTTATTTTATTTTTTCGATTCATTTTTCTTGCAAAAAAAAAAAAAAAAACCACAACTTGCAAAAAAAAAAAATTAAAAACATTTACTAAACGAAACCACAAAATTTAACACTTAATGTGCTGTCGTGGAAATTAGCTAGTGATCACGTGGATATTTTGATCGTAGAAATTAGAGTAAAATTCATTTAGAGTTCATCACTTTTTACTAAAGTTTAATTTTCATCCACAATCTTAAAAAATTATGTTTATCATCTGCAATATATTTAAAAAGATTTCACCATCCATCCTTCCGTTAGTCAAAGATAAAAAATTTAACTACAATGTTCACGTAAGCATCGTTTGTCAATTCACATAACTTGATATACACGTAACATGATCCATTGAAATGTGGATAATAGTAAGAAAGAAAAAATTCAATCAAGCAAGCTCATCACTTAGGTAAGTTATTAAATCATGTTTTTTTTTTCTTTTTTTTTTTAAATAGTATTTTTGTGCAATATATATACTCCACAGTCCACACATAAAGAATGATATTATTAACTTTAGTATTTGCTTACAATTAAAATTCATTTATAAGCTATAAAATTATGCATAATATAAATTAAAATAGCATGTCAAATCCATCGCTCTTGTAAAATCTAAAATGTGAGAATAATTTTAAATAAGAATAAAAACTTAAACTCATTATTGTCAACCAGATAAGCTAATAAAGGCCTTTTTATTATTTTTTCCATAATATTACCGAAACAGCCAACCATGTGCAATGACATAATTTTGAAGGCCTTTAATTTGAGGATACTCTGAAATTTTACATATAACAAACACAAAGTAATTAAGACACTCTACTTCTCTATTGGCTATCAAATTTATTGTAGTAGTAGTAGTGCTAGCCAGACAGTACATTATTTTTATTTATTTTTTGACAGCGTCACCACCATAGTTTGATCAGCAAGCAAAACCCAGTACTATCTATGCCTCTGACCGGGATGTTGGCTTAAGCCTACTTTTATTTATCTTAAACAACCGAAGGTTCAATTTTTGCCTTCATTGTTGGACAACGGTACTGTGGATCAATTTCAATTTCGGAAGTGTATCCAAACATAGTAGTTGAAAATTTTGGTCTCCCTCTTGCTTCAAGATCGGTTTTGATTTGCTCCCAATGAATAGCTGCTGATTGTTTGAGGATAGCAGTATAGACCTGCATGCATGCAGTTGATAGATTAATTGATTATATATACATTTCAATAGTGTGAGTGAGTTGGTTAAGAATTGAATGCAATACCTTGTTGTCTACAACACCTACATGGTTGCTCCAGGCAACAATCCACTTAATCCCATCAGCCCTTTTGTACACAAGAGCAACAACTGAACCTAGAGTTTCATCTTCTCCAGCGTATGCATTGTGCGAAAACTCACCCACATTTTCATTATCGATTATATCTGGGAAATCCGCAGTTTGAGACCCTTGCCAAATCTTCCTGCCAAGCAGGGACATAGTTTCCTTGGAAGAGTTCCGAATCTAGTTTACCGCCAAATCTTCCTGCCAAGCAGGGATTATATCTGTGTATTTTGGAGAAACGGCAGCCATGGTAGCTTTATTTTGCTTTGCTTTGTGTTTTGGTTTGGTTTGTGTTGTGTTGTGTTGTGCTTCGAACGTTGCAGTATACACCTACTTATATACTACTTTACAGCATGCATTGCCCATAAGATGACAACAAGTCGGTAGGTACAACATTTTCTTTATTATTAGTTTTGTGTTCAGGAAAATGCATGGCAAACCCATGCACATGCAAAATTATGTGCATGGAATTAGTTGTGTACAAATTATATTATTCATATATATAATCAAAGAACAAATTACATTAATATATATATATATATTTGCTTAACTTCACATGCGGTGTCAGAATCTTCACTTCTAAGTTCTAACTAATCAAACTTCAAATTCTATTAATATATATATATATATATATTATTGCTTAACTTCACATGCGGCGGTGTTAGAATCTTCACTTCTAACTAATCAAAGTACAAATTATATATTTTTTTTCTCAATCAGAATGGAATTTTATTGAAAAGAAGTCAGAAGGCCATAGAGCATCCATAAAACACATTACAAGTCAGATGGAAGACCAAAATATACAAATTCAAACAAACAGCATTTCCTAAAACTGGATCACCACGAAGCCATCAGTAAATTGGCTCTGTCCGCTCCTGCTTTTGCTAATGAATCTGCCAATTCGTTGACTTCTCGGAAAATATTAACTTCACATGATCTACCATGCATTTTTCTAAATACAAATATGAAAATGTTTTACCTACCGACTTGTTGTCATCTTATGGCTAGTGAAAATATATTCTGGCACTCAATATACATATATATATATATATATATATGAGGAGAGATCCACTTATACTAATGTAAAACTAAATTAGTTTTGCACACTTCCATAATTTTTTATACGATTTATTTTTGTTTAATCCGACCGTTGTATATCATGTTCTATTCACATAGATCATGCACGTCGCGTTTTGAATAAATTAAAAATGTCTAACTATTTGTTCGATTCAAAAAACTTTCAATCGTTAATATATATTGAAAAAGATAATATTTTTGATCAATATGATAGAGATATCGGATCGATTCGAAATTTTACGTGCATGACGAGTACAATTATATTGTTAAATCCGACGGTCGATCTGTTAAAATATAAATCGTATAAAAAGCTATGGAAGTATGTAAAACTAATTTAGTTTTACACTAATGTAAGTGGATCCTTCCTCTCTCTCTCTCTCTCTCTCTCTCTATATATATATATATATATATATATATATATATATATATATATATATGAAATTATATTTAATGCACTGACAGTGTATAAATTGTACACTGTTAGTGAATCACATGATACCAATTCATTAAAAGTCTTTAAAAATAAATACAGATAACTTTATTTTCAATGAGGTGACATCGTTTGAAGGACAAAATCTATTAGCTTGAAGGACAAAATCATATATCGTTATATGTTTCGTTAAACTTTTATATATCAATAACCTTGTTTATCATATGGAGTGTGTAGACACCTAATTTTGTCCGAATCACTAAAACAGGTATGTTTTCTTCATAAATTGATGTTTCAAAATGCAAAAAGGCTTTTCTTATCTTGCAGGTGGCACTTCGTGACTTAGTTTAAGAAAGCAGACATAAAAAGTCAAATTTGCAAAAGTCAACCGTGAAAAGTCAACTACTAAAAAAGTCAACCCACTTTCAAAATCAAGATTTGAAGTTCAATTGAAAGATGGTGAAAAAATTTTGATAATCCGAGGTCTACATTGAAAGATATGGAGTTCGAAAGTTGGGTTACGGAATTTCAGTAGAAAGGAAACCCTAGTTCAGGAAATTTGGGGAAAAAGTGCTTAAATGATCAAATTGGTCGGAATTGAAGGTTCCAAATCAAAGATAAGCACTGAATACGGGTAATGGAGAGGCTACTTGGAAGAAAAACTGAAGGAAAAGTCAATTCAAAAGAAAACCGAGAATTAGGGTTTTTGGTGGATTTTGGTGAAATTTGAGAAATTGCAGCAATGGCCCGATTCGGTAAAACTATAGCCCCTAATGGATGAGGAATGGTGAAACAAGGATAGCCCAAGGCTCAGTTTGAAGTAATTCCGAGAAAAGAGCCGATTGGAGGAAAAACAAAAAAACGAGGAAATTCCCGATATTGAAAAGAGGAAAAATCAAAACGGAAGGGAATTTGATCGTAAAAATTGGGCATTTTCAGACGAACTCCAATTCAATATATGAAAAAAGCCCAGAAAAAGAAAATCTAAAAATCGGACTTGTTTTGAGCAAAACTGGGTTTTAGAGGCAAAAAGGCAAAATTGAAAATTTTGAAAAAAATGGAAAATGAGCTCCAACAATTACCAAAATTTGCAGATCTCATTCTTAAATCATTTTAGAGAGATTGGCGAAAGAAAATATGGATACAGAGTTCGTTTGCAAAAGTGGCCAAATCCCGCGCCCACTATGTAGAAATTCAAAAGGATAAATCCCGAAAAAATAGCAAATGAGTTTCAAAAATTTTGAAAATTTGAAGATCTCTTTCTTAAATTACTTGGAAGAGATTGGAGAAAGAAAATCTAGATTTGGAGTTCGTTTGCAAAATGGCCAAATCCCGGGTCCACTATGTAGAAATTCAAGCAGATAAATCCCGAAAAAATAGTAAATGAGCTCCAAAAGTTATGAAAACTTCCATATCACACTTTCAAATTATTTGGAAGAGATTGGTGAAGAAAAATCTGGATTCGGAGCTTGTTTAAAAATGGTGAAAGTTCGAGTGCACAAAAGGGCAATTTTGGAAGAAAAACTCCAAAACAATAGCAAATGGGCTCGAAAAATTTTGAAAGCTTCCAGAATTCAATTTTTTATTATTTTGGAAGTGCAAAAAAAAAAGAAAATTTATTTTTGAGTTCGTTTGCTATTTATTTAAGTTTGGGGGTCAAAAAGGTTATTTTACCGAAAAAATCAAAAGGGGCCAATTTGTAATTAAGAAAAATATGAAAGATGAAAGATTTGCTGAGATAATTCCTCCCTTGGTCAGCCAACATAGAGGAGAAGAAGGAAGCTTGATCAATTTAATTCCTTAGTCACTATCAAGCTCAAAATGCTTCCACTAGTACCTTGGAAATAGTCCCCCCTGCATCCAATGGCTTAGATGCCTTGTAGAAAAGCTGAATGCACCATTCAATGGCCAAGATTAATTGCCAAGATGATATTTTTATTTGTCATGAAAGAATCCTCATCCAATGGCGAAGAATGGAAGAAGAAATATGAGCACAACTCATCCAAGGGTTGGCATTCATTCGGCCATGCAAGGAAGTACATGGGATTGGTCCTTTTCATCCAATGGCTTAGGCCATTTACAAGGGCTGAGTACACATTTTAAGGTCTAGGATTAAATGCCAAGATGACATTTTTATGTTGTCATGAAAGAATCCTCATCCAATGGCCAAGAATGAAAGAAGAAAGATGAGCACAACTCATCCAAGGGTAGAGGTTCATTCGGCCAAGCGAGGGAGTGCATGGGATTGTTTCCTTATTTCATCTAAGGGCTGAGTACACATCTTAAGGGCTACTATCAATTGGAGAGAAGGTATTTTTATTGTATCATCAAAAGATCTTAATCTAAGGGCCAAAATTGGAGGAGAAAAAGTGCACAATCTATCCTATGGTTGAGAGGCCAACCGGCCAAGGAAGGAATGGAAGGGGAATGTTTTGTTTTTCCATATAGGCTATGTCATTTGATGGAGGATGGCAGTAGCTAATTTAGCAAAGAAGAGGTTTTCATTTCTACCTAGCTCTAGCATGGTTTTCTTCTTGTTTTCCATGTTGATTTCTTGATTTTTCATTTTTTTCCTACTACATTTCTCATAGAAATCAAAGTTTTAAAATGTTTACTTAAGTTTTCATCTTTTCTTCTTCATCAAAAAATGGTTGAAAGCAATTTTTTTTACAAGGGTTTTGTTTGGCCGAATTTGACATGAATGCTTGCCTTGATTTCTCTTTCTTTTTTCTTCTTTGCATGTTGTTGTGGGGAACATGATTTTTGAAGGTTTATTTAAGTATTTAATATTCTGATTTTTTACAAAAAATGAAGCAAAAGAGGTTGAAATGGCTACATGATCTTGATACACATCAAGTGACCATGGTTACGGGAGAGGCTATGCCCATTTTTACCAACCATGAAGGTCACCTCTATTTTATTCATTAGCATGGTTTATTTTCTGATTTTTTGAAATGGAAAGGCTTCATGATCTTGGCAAGACCAAGTGATTATGGTTAGGGGAGAGGCTATGCCCATTTTGTACCAACCATGGAGCTTAACTTTCCTTGTTTTGTTTACTAGCTTTTCTTGTTATTTTCTTTGCATGTCTATGTTTATTTTGATCATGTTCTTTACATTATTTTTATGCTATATTTGCTTTTATATTTGCTTTTATGAAATTATATTACCTTGTAGGTATTTTGGCCCTCATGTTCTTGAATATATTTTGCATTTTTTCATGTATCATACCTTGCATGTTGCCATGTTTGCATCTTATATTTTTACCATATGACCATTTGGCTACTTCCATTTTGTTTGCCTTGTATGTGTATTTTCATCTTGCTTGTTGATTTGTTTGCATCTCCATGTTTGGTTTTGTGTATTTTGGTTTAAAATGCTATATGTTTGTGTTATTTGCAAGCTAGGATTACGCCATGATTTTTGAGGACCATTCGGCCAACATGACCCCTTTTGCTTTGTGTTTGTGTTTGCATTTCCCATTGGTTTAGTTGATAGGTTAGCATTTCATGCCATGACATTATGTATTTTGAATTGGTTTGCCATGTGTTTGTGTTATTTGCTAGATAGGATTGCCCTAGGTTATCTAGTGGCCATTCGGCCTCTTCATGCATTCCTTACCTTGTGTGTGCATTTGCATTTTGTTTAGGTACCATGCTTTGCATTATTATGCCTTGAGATTGTGTATTAGTTGCTGTTTGTTCATGCATTAGTATTAGGTTTATTGGTCATTATATGTTCATGACATTCTCATGCATTCTCATCACATTTTAGGTCTAGGCCATCTTTGTATTGCCATGCATATTAGGTCTTAGATCATATTGGTGTTGCCATGCATTGCTATGCTATTTAGGTCTTAGGTCACATTAGTATTGTCATGCACATTCATAACACATTAGGTCTAAGTCACATTTGCATTATCAAGCATTTCATGCATATTAAGTTAGGATAGCATTTATTGCCATACAAACTCATGCTAGGCATTTAGGTCATTAGTATTGCCATGCATTTTCCATATCACTTAGGCTTTAAACCATGCATTTCATGCATTCACTTTGCTGTATTTTCATGGATTTCATGTCATGCCACATATTTTATGACTTAGGCCAATCAATGGCTCAAAGTCATGCTCACTTGAGCATACTTGTGGAAAATTAAAGGGTTATCAAATTGATTATTCAACCTTTGTGATTTCTTTTACTTAGCCAATTTTTGTCTAACTCTTTTAAAGGTTTTAACTACTGTTTGTAGGTCCTTAGGAGAGTCTCCATCATTTTTACTTTGAATAAATGATTTTACCAAAGGCAAAAAAAAAAATGTGTTTTAGCAAAACAGTTTTTCACCCAGTACTCGAACTTTTTCGATTTTTCTAGGAAGTCATCTTTAATCAGAAAATTAAGCCAATTTTTCTCGTGTAGTTTTACATGTTCTGAGTCTCCAGTATTTGTTCTAGATTTTTTTGAATTTTTAAAAATAGGTTAAAAAATCCTGTTTTAAAACTGGATAGTAGAGTCATATTTGAATTTGAGGGAAAATTCAAATCATTTTTATGTTTCGACTAAGTTACTTAGAGGGGGCTGCTTAGGAAATTTAGCTATTGTCTTAGGATGGTTTCTAGGCCATTTTAAACTTAAAAAATGATTTTATAGAGTTCGGGTCAAGAGTGGTCAAGTCCGGGATTTTTAAACCTAGAAAATTAGTGCCATTTTTAAAGGGTTTGGCTAGGGTTTTAATCCTCATTCAAATTGCTTTCAATTTTGTTTTCAAACAAATCACAAAGTATTCTAATTTTAGAAAATTTAATTTGATATATTTTTCTAAGGTAGCCACATATCTTTTTAGATATATGGATTTCCTTAATTAAAGAAAAAAAAATACATTTTCATGCATTGCATTTTTCATGTTCATGCATACTATATAACATTTGATTTTTGCTATGATAATTTCTATGATATTGTTGTTATTTTGATTTATTTTATGGTGTTATGTTGTTGGTTATATAGTTTTGAATATTACATGCTATCCTATGTTTTTTATTTAGTTATTTACTTTTGTTACATTATTTAGCATATACTATGTTCATGCATTATTATTTTTATTTTCATGCATATTTCATGATAGCATTATTTTATGTTTCATGCCATTTCATGTCACTTAGATTATATTCCATGTCATTTAGATTATATTATTTTAGAATATGCCATGTCATTTAAAATATGCCATATCATTTAAATCTGCCATGTCATTTAAGACATTTCATTTCATTTAGAATATATCATGTTACTTTAAGATATTTCATTTCATTTAGAACATGCCATGCCATTTAAATTATATCATTTCATTTAGGTTGCATTATATTATCTTGATTTTGTTATATCTTTACTATGTCACACATATTCATGTTCATATATTTTCTTAATGTTTTGAAAAAGATAATGATTTTAGTAAAGATATTCCCGAGTTAAAATAATTCATGAGTTCTTTGTCGGGTTTGCTGGGGAGGATGTCATCAATTATCATTAATAACGGAATATCTTCTTTAAAACGAGAATGATTCGAAAATTATTCCAAAATAATGAAAACTTCTATATTTTGCCACGTTTGTTGGGAAATATAGGAAAATTTGGAATTAATAAATTTCGGATCATTTTCAATTAAAAATGGAATTATTTTTTTTTAAATTGAGAATTTATTTAAAATACCAAATTTAAAATCGACTTTTTACCAAGACTCGAGATAACACATGATTAATAAGGTACCATTCTATACGGGCATTGTGGGGGTGCTAATCCTTCCCCATACGTAATCAAGTCCCGAACCCGCTTCTTTGATTTCTCTGGTTTAAAACGTGGACTTGAAATTGGTTTTAAAAATGTTTTAATTAATTTTAAAATGTTTTTACAAAATCGGTTTTAATAGGTGGCCGATCACACCTAGCAAAAAAAGATTGGTGTCGACTCCATGTCTTTTTCGAGGTCATTTTCAAAACCTTCAGTTTTCATGAGGAATTAAGTCGACTTTTCCTTGGTTTTCTTTTAATGATACGCTAAATGAATAATAAAGTCTTGTGATGAGACTTGTTATTTTTTAGGTTGCGACAGCTTGGCGACTCCACTGGGAAATTTAGAGAGTCAGGCCTGGAATTAGTCGTGTGTTATCGAAGTCTCGGTTTTGTCGGGTTTAATTGGAATTTAGTTTTAATTCCCACATTTTTTAAATAATAAGGAGAATTTTGAGAATAATAAAATATTTTTTAAAAATATGTCCATATTCATGTGCATACATATTATTATTGTTCTCTGGTTATTTTGGTGCATATATTTATTTATTGCTTAATTGATGATTTATGTTGTTTAGTCTTATCGGGGTATTTAGAATCAGGGTTGTAGAATAGGTGGTGAAAGGTTTGTTGTTCCTCCTCACACACATTGCACTTGCATTTGCATAACATGAGCCCTATACCCGGGTTCCGTCCCTTTAAGTGGAAGTAAAGTAGCTACACTCCGTGATTAACAATCCGAATGGGTTAGCAAAATACTTTTGGAGTATAAATTACCTAAGCTCCCGTGATTAACAATCCTCATGGGCTAGGGAAATATACTCTAACGAATTGAACCCGCTTTTATCGGGGTGCTTTACTAGCCTTCACAGGCAACAGTGAGGAACAATTCGAGGCCTTTTAGAACTTCATTTACCCACATATAGTGAACCATAGAGCCAACATGGGCGAAGCTCTGCCGAATTTTGATAGAATTATCGAAGGTAGGAACACATGGAGGGACACTTCTAACCTTTTATTACCTATTTACATCCCGAATAAATTTTACAAATCAGGCAGTGATGAACGCACATCGTTTTGCCCACAATAGATTCAAAATTTCATCCCAAAGGCATCATAATGCCAAATCTTCATTGGGACATTTGTTATATTATTCTGTCATTATTTGATTTCTTCACATTTACTGACTTGTTTCTTTTTCATGCATTTTTTGTGTCATCATGATGCATAGGGAAAGTTATTGGCCTCGTGATAATCTTCAATCAAAAGGGTTTTCATGAAGGGTCAGGCTAGTTCAATAGCGAAAGAGCATGCAGGGGTATGGCAGTGGTCAGAGTCAGAGCAGCGAAGAGATGGGGATTGTTTAAAAGAGGGATATATATCAGTATTGCCAGAACGGGTAGATTTAGTTTACTGGCAAAATGATCTTCGAGGGTTGATGGATATTTGGAGTCAATGGGATATGTCAGAAAAGAGGATTTTCACTCAGATATATGGAGACATAGCATTGTTGATTTCGGTTAGGATTAATAGTGAGTTGATTCGTGCTATGGTACATTTCTGGAATCCTGCTTACCGATGCTTTATCTTCAACAAGGAAGACATGACACCGACCATAGAGGAATATTGGCTTTGTTATGTATTGAGGATGCTATCCCTGATCGGATTTATTAAAGGATTCGAAGACACTAGGGTTTAAGAAGAAATTAGCTAGGATTATGGGAATGGATAGCAAATGGGTCGATGCTCATGTGGTTAAGAAAGGGAAAAGTGAGTGTATTCCTTGGGATGCTCTCCAATCTTTGATCTGAAGTCACCCAAATAGAGAGATTGCTAGGGATATTTTTGCCTTATCCATATATGGTTTGGTTATCTTCCCGGGGACACTAGGACGTCTCGAGTTGGCCAAGTTGACCTTTTTGAGAAGTTAAGACATAAGATACATCCTTGTCCAGCCATCATAGCAGAAACTATTCAATCTTTGAACTTTTGCAAAAGGGAAGGAAAAGGAAGATTCAGGGGGTGTATGCAGCTTTTCTACGTTTGGATTGAGAGCCATTTTTGGAGAAGGGAGGATGTCTCTTTCTAACCATACTTGAAAACCCTAGTACCGATCAATGAATTCCTTAAAATAGATTGGCCCGAAGAAAGAAATGAAGAGCAATAGATCAACCTGTTTTAAAATCTTAAAGGTGAAATAATAACTTGGAGAGCTCCATGGATGATTCCAATATCGATATTGTACAAATAGGGAGACAAGTCAAGCGTTCCACTACTGGGGATTTGGGGAGTCGTGAGCTATGCACCTCTGTTGGTGTAAAGACATGTTGAATCTCAACAGTTCACACCCGCGACTCATGGACTGGGTCTATTAGAGTTCACCTATGGAGAATAGGGTTACTCAGGAAAGGTGCGGGGAATAATTAAAGCATGGAAAAAGACCCGTCGGATAAAGGTAGCCAGATATGCCGATATCGTCATACTTGACTACCTGGTATGAAGAGAAAGGAGGGTTAATGATAGATTATTGGCATCTGATGAGGAAGAGGTCCAGTTCATGAATTCACCACCAAAATGAGTGCCATCAGAGTTAGAAATTTCAAGGGCAAAATTCGAAAAAGAAAAGGCCCAAATGAGAAAAGAAATTGCCCAATTGCAAGAAGAGCTTGAGGACATGAAAAACAGGGAATCAGCTCGGGAAAGAGAAAAGGAAAAGATCAAGAGAGAAAGGGACACTGTCAAGGGAGATCTTAAGGAATTACATTTGGAGAACAAAAGGTATCATTTCGAGCTCAGATTTGAAAGAACCCTCAATACTTTCGGGGAATGGGAGCAAGAGGTCAAAAATCTCAAGAAGGAGAGTAACTACTAGAAAGAGAGAGCGAAACATGAAGAAGCCCAAGCCAATCAACTTGAGAAGCAAGCTAAGGAAAGTTTACATAGTGATGTTTCTGCTGACATGTCAAGGGGCCATAAACAATAGGGGTCAGATTGAAGAGCAAGGCAATCAAAAGGAGACTGTGAAAAAAAGTCCAAGATCCGAGGGAGTTACTATAGGACTAATTTTTTGTAATAGCACTTTGAAAGGAAAATTATGGACTTGTCTTAGGCAGTGATATTTTTTTTTTTATCTTTGATATATTTAGTTCCAGGAAATCAATGAAAGACCGTTCAGTTGGAATTATCCCAGGTTCAATACTTTCAAATGCATTATATTTTCATATATTTTGTTTGTTCATTCGTACATTTATTCATATTTATAATCATTCATTTTTTTATGATTATTCATTCATATTCATATACTTAACCACTTATTTATTCATTTTACTTGTTCATAATTCATTCATATTCATATACTTATCCCCTTATTTATTCATTTCACTTGTTCATTCATTTATTCTTTCATATTTATATACTTAGTCATATATTTATTCATTTTATTTGTTCATTCATTCATATTTAGTCATTCATTCATTTTTAATAAAATATAAATGTAGACACTTAATTTTGTCCGGACCACTAAAACAGGTATGTTTTCTTCCTAAGTTGATGTTTCAGAATGCTGAAAGGCTTTTTTCATCCTGCAGGTGGTACTCCGAGACTTAGCCTAAGAAAGCAGATAGAAAAAGTAAAACTTGAAAAACGTCAACCCTAAAAAAGTCAACCCCAAAAATGTCAACTACTAAAAAAGTCAACCCACTTTCCAAATCAAGATTTGAAGTTCAATTGAAAGATGGTGAAATAATTTTGATAATCCGAGGTCTATATTGAAAGATATGGAGTTCAGAAGTTAGGTTACAAAAATTTAGTAGAAAGAAAACCCTAGTTCGAGAAATTTGGGGAAAAGTGCTCGAACGGTCAAAATGGTCGAAATTGAAGGTTCCAAATGAAAGGTAAGTACTGACTACAGGTAATGGAGAAGCTACTTGGAAGAAAAACTGATAGAAAAATCAATTCAGAAGAAAACCGATAATTAGGGTTTTTGGTGGATTTTAGTGAAATTTGGAAGAATTACGAAAATGGCTCGATTCGGTAAGACTAAAGCCCCTAATTGATGAGGGGTGATTAAACAAGGATAGCCCAAAGCTCAGTTTGAAGAAAATCTAAAAATCGGACTTGTTTTGAGCAAAACTGGGTTTCAGAGGCAAAAAGGCAATATTGGAAAATTTGAGAAAAATTGCAAATGAACTTCAAAAATTCTGAAAATTTGCAAATATCATTCTTAAATTATTTGAAAGAGATTGGAGAAATAAAATCTTCATTCAGAGTTCGTTTGCAAAATGGCTAAATCCCGGGTCCTCTATGTAGTAATTCAAGCAGATAAATCCCGAAAAAATAGCAAATGAGCTCCAAAAATTATGAAAATTTCCAGATCATATTTTTAAATTATTTGGAGAGATTGATGAATAAAAATATGGATTCAGAGCTCGTTTAAAAAATGGTAAAGTTCGGGTGCATAAAAGGGCCAATTTTGGAAATAAATCCAAAATAAATAGTAAATTGACTCGAAAATTTTTGAAAACTTCCAGAATTCAATTTTTTATTATTTTAGAAGTATTGAAAATATAAAAATTGAATTTAGAACCCGTTTGCTATTTATTTAGGTTTGGGGGGCAAAAAGGTATTTCATCGAAGAAACCAAAAAAGGCAAATTTGTAATTGAGAAAAATATGAAAGAAGAAGGAATTGCTGGGATTTTTATTCCTTTGATCAGCCAGCATAGAGGAGAAGAAGGAAGCTTGAACAATTTAATTCCTTAGTCACTATCAAGCCACATGCTACCACTAACACCTTGCAAATGGTCCCCCCTTCATCCAATGGCTTAGGTGCCTTGTAGGAAAGTTGAATGCACCATCCAATGGTCAAGTTTAAATTCCAAGATGACATTTTTATTTGTCATGAAAGAACCCTCATCCAATGGCCAAGAATGGAAGAAAAAAGATGAGCACAATTCATCCAAAGGTGAGCATTCATTCGGCCAAGCAAGGGAGTGCATGGGATTGTCTCTTTTCATCCAATGGCTTAGGCCATCTACTAGGGTTGAGTACACATGTTGAGGGCTGGATTTAATCTACAAGATGTCATTTTTATGTTGTTTTCATCCAATGACCAAGAATGGAAAAGCACAACTCATCCAAGAGTAGGCACTCAAAGGGGCAAGCAATAGAATGCATGGGATTGGTCCTCTTTCATCTAAGGGATGAGGTTATTACAAGGGTTTAGTACACGTCTTAAGGGCTGCTATCAATTGGAAAGATGACATTTTTATGTTGTCATCAAAATATCTTAATCTAAGGGCCAAGATTGGAGGAGAAAAAGTGTAAATTCCATCCAATGGTGGAGAGGCCATTCGGCCAAGGCTATGGGAGAGGGGCTGATTTCATTTTTTCACAAGTTTGGATGCTGGAAACAATAGCCAATTTAGAAAAGGAAAAGGTTTTGAAAGAAATAAAAGAAAAGGTTTTCAATAGAGAGCTTGAAGATAGTCATCTCTACCAAGCTCTAGCATAGCTTTCTTCTTGTTTTCCATGGTGATTTCTTGATTTTCTATCTTGTTTTCCTACTACATTTTTCATAGAAATAAAGTTTTTTAAATGTTTACTTAGGTTTTCATCTCTTCTTCTTCATCAAAAGGGTTGAAATCAATTTTTTTTTTTACATAGCTATTGCTTTGGCCGAATGTGGTATGTTGTTTGCCTTGGTCTTTTTTTTTCCTTGCATGCTGTTGTGAAAAAAATGATTTTTAGAAGGTTTGTTTAAGTATTTTATATTCTGATTTTTACAAAAAGATGAAGCAAAAAAAGGTTGAAATGGCTTCATGATCTTGGCAAGACCAAGTGACCATGGTTAGGGGAGAGGCTATGCCCATTTTTACCTACCATGAAGCTCACCTTAATTTTGCTATTTAGCATGGTTTATTTTCTGATTTTTGAAATGGAAAGCCTTCGAAATCTTGGCAAGACCAGGCGATTATGGTTAGGTGAGAGGCTTTGCCCATTTTATACCAACCATGGAGCTTAACTTTCCTTTTTTATTTACTAGTTTTGCTTGTTATTTGCTTGTTATTTGCTTTGCATGTCTATGTTTAATTTTTTATATGTTCTTTACATTATTTTCTATGCTATATTTGTTTCTATATTTCATTTCCATGCTTGATATTTTTTCCTTGTAGATTCGGCCCTTGTGTTCATTTGAGTCATATTGTGCATTTTTGTTTTTCCATATATCATGTCTTATATTATAAACATGTTTGCATCTTTAAATTTTGTCATATGGCCATTCGGCTACTCCATGTTGCTATGCATTACATGTGTATTTTCATCTTGCTTCTTGACTTGTTTGCATTTCCATGCAATGAGTTAGCATGTCTTCAATTTTACTATGCCATATGCTTGTGAAAATGCTATGATAAAATGCCATCATTTGGAGTATATGACCATTCGGCTATTCCATTTAGTATGCCTTGCATATGCATGTGCATTTTCATCTTGCTTCTTGACTTGTTTGCATCTCCATGCCATTAGCTTGTGCATTTTGATTTTAGTATGTCATATACTTGTGAAAATGTCATGACATTATGCATCTTGATATGATTTGTCATATATTTGTGTCATTCACTAGATAGGATTGCATTAGAGTACCATATGACCATTCGGCCTCTTCATGCATTCCTTACCTTATTATGCATTTGCATTTTGTTTAGGTAACATGCTTTGCATTATCATATCTTGAAATTGTGTATTAGTTGCTGTTTGTTCTAGCATTAGCATTAGGTTCATTGGTCATTGTATGTTCATAGTAGTGCTATGCATTTTCATTGCATTTTAGGTCTAGGCCATATTAGTATTGCCATGCATATTGGGTCTTAAATCATATTGGTATTGCGATGCATTTCTATGCTACTTAGGTCTTAGGTTACATTAGCGTTTTCATGCATATTCACAACCTATTAGGTCCAAGTCATATTTGGATTGTCAAGCATTGCATGCATATTAAGTTAGGATAGCATTTATTGCCTTGCAAATTCATGCTAGGCATTTAGGTTATATTTGTCATGTATTTCCTTTACCATTTATTCTTTATACCATGCATTTCATACATTTCATTTGCTTTATGTTCATGTATTCCATGTCATTTCCACATGATTTAGACTTAGGCCAATCAACAACTTAAAGTCATGCTCTCTTGATCATACTTGTGGAAAATTAAAGAGTTGTCAAATTGATTATTCTACCTTTGTGATTTTTTTACTTAGCCAATTTTTATCCAAGGCTTTTAAATGTTTTAGATACTTTCCTTAGGTCTTTAGCATGATCTCCAACAATTTTTACTTTGATTTTTAAATGATTTATCAAAGGCAAAAAAATGTGTTTTGACCAAACAGTTTTTTTTCACCCAGTACTTGAACTTCTCTGATTTTTCTGGGCAGTCATTTTTAATCAGAAAATTAAGACAATTTTTTCTCGTGTAGTTTTACATGTTCTGAGTCTCCAGTATTTGTTTTAGATTTTTTTTGAATTTTTAAAAATAGGCTAAAAAATTGTGTACCAAAACCGGACATTAGAGGCAGATTTGAAATCAAAAGAGAAATAATGGTTGAATTTGGCTAAGGCATTTAGAGGGGGTTGGTTAGAAGTTTTATCTACTATCTTAGGGTAGTTTCTAGGCCTTTTTAAACTTTAAAAATGATTTTATAAATCTCGGGTTAAGGGTGGTCAAGTCCGGAATCTTAAACTTAGGAAATTAAAGCCACTTTAAAAGGGTTTGGTAGAGGTTTAAATCTTCATTCTAGTTTTTATTCAAAATTGTTTTCAAACAATTAAAAAGTTTTGTTTTTTTTAGAAATTCTAATTTGACATATTTTCCTAAGGTAGCCAGATATCTTTTTAGATATACGGATTTTTTTATTTAGAGGAAAAAATACATTTTCATGCATTGCATTTTCCATGTTCATGGATTTTATTTAATATGTGATTTTTGTTATTATATTTTCCATGGTATTATTATTACTTTTGATTTACATTTTATTATGTTATATTGTTTGCCATATTATTTTGAATATTTCATGCTATCCTATATTTTTTATTTAGTCATTTATTTTTGTCTCATTATTTAGCATATACTATGTTCATGCATTTTTATTTTACTTTCATGCATATTTTATGATAGCATTATTTTATGTTTCACGTCATTTCTTGTCACTTAGATCATATTCCATATCATTTAGGTTATATTATTTAGAATATGCCATGTCATTTTAAATATGCCATATCATTTAAAATTGCCATCTCATTTAAATCATTTTATTTCATTTAGAATATACCATAATACTTAGGATTTTTTATTTCATCTATAATATACTATGCCATTTAAATTATGTCATGTCATTTAGGTTGCATTATATTATCTAGACTTTGCTATGTCATTTTATTTATGTCATACATGTTCATATTCATTTTATTTTATTTTTTTTTTTAAAAAGGATAATGATTTTCAATAAAAAAATAAAGATATTCTCGAGTTAAAATAATTCATGAGTTCTCTACCGGGTTTGCTAGAGGGAATATCATCAATTATCATTAATAAAGGAATATCTTTCTTTCAAAAAATGAAAATGATTCGGAAAGTTTTCCAAATAGATAAAAATTTCTATATTTTACCGATTTTGTCGGGGAATATAGGAAAATTTTGAATTAATAAATTCCGGATCATTTTCAATAAAAAATGGAATTATTTTTCTTTAAATTTGGAATTAAATTGAAATACTAAATTAAAACTGACTTTTTTTTACCGAGACTTGAGATAACACATGATCAATAAGGTACCGTTTGAGACGGGCGTTGTGGGGGTGCTAATCCTTCCCCTCAAGTAACCGAGTCCCGAACCCGATTCTTCGATTTTCTCTGGTTTATAACGCAGAATTGAAATTGGTTTTAAAATTTTTTTAATTAATTTTAAAATGTTTTATAAAACCGATTTTAGTAGGTTTTATAAAACCGATTTTAATAGGTGGCCGATCACACTTAGCTAAAAAAGATTGATGGTGACTCCATGTCTTTTTACGAGGCCGTTTTCATACCCTCGACCTTTTAATTCAATCTAGAGGAATTAAGTCGTCTTTTCCTCTGCTTCTGTTTCCCCCTCACTCAAACGTGTCCCCACGACAGGGATCATGTATCGACAGCTTGGCAACTCCACTAGGGACATTTTAGAGAGTCAGGCCTAAAATTAGTCGTGTGATATCAAAGTCTCGGTTTTGTTGGTTTAATTGGTATTTAATTTTAATTCCCACATTTTCTTTTTAAAATAAGGAGAATTTTGAAAATTATAAAATCTTTCTGAATATGGTCATAATCATGTGCATGCATTTTATTGTTTTTCTCTAGTTATTTAATGTTGTATATTATAATTGCTTGTTGGTTAATGCGTTACACTATTTTTGATCGTTGTTTTAATAAATTGTTGGGGTATTTAGGATAAGGGGTGTAGAATAGGTGGTGAAAGGTTTGTTGTTCCTCCGCACACACTATATTTGCATTTGCATAACATGAATTAGCCTTCACCGGCGACAGTGAGGAGTAATTCAGGGCCTTTAGAACTGATTCACCCTCATATAGTGAACCTAGGTGAAGCCATGCCGGATTTTCATTAGATACACCGAAGATAGGAACACATGGAGGGACAATTCTAAACCTTTTGCTACCTATTTTACACTTTGAATATGGGTTGTAGATCGAGCAACGATGTATGTACATCACCCATAATAAGTTTAATATCCCGCCCTGAAGGCATCGTGATGCCTAGATAAGTCAATAATATTGGGGCAAGTGTTCAATAGCTTTTTAAAATTGAAAATATTAAAACATTCTTTTTCAAACATTTTTGCATTTTGCACATTTCATGCATGTGTGAATACAGCATGTACATTCATGGTTGTATTTTTTTATCTCATTCCTTGCAATAAACAGATGGTAATAATCTTATTTAATGATTATGAACCGATAGTGTTACATGAACATTTGCATATTATACCATATTAGGATCCACTACCCCAAAATTATTTTGAAAATAATATGTTTGGCTTTTCATAGAGAAAACATGTTTCAAAAATCATAGATTAAATTTAGAGGCAAATTTTGCATAGTGAGATTTTTGAATAATCAAAATTTGGTCCCACCAATTTCGTGAAATCATTGGTCATTGTATATACCTTTGTGTTAATTCATTTATTCTTTACATGTATCACTTTGACATCATGTTACAGTCATAGCATGCATGGTCATTCATTGTAAATACATTTATGACATGCATGGTCATTATTTGTATATACCTGTGTATCAATTTATTTATTCTTTAAATGTATCATGTTGGCATTAGATTACATCCATGGCATACATAGTTATCATAATATGCTTATGCATTAATCTGTCATATTGACATCATGATACATTTATTACATACATGGTCAGCATGATTTTCTTTGTATATACTATGTGTCAATCATTCATTGTTTACATACATCATAATTGACATCGTGTTGCATTCATAGTGTATATAATCATTCATTGGGAAATACACTAAAATATACATGGTCATTCATTCCATATATCCATGCGTTGATTTATTTATTCTTTGCTTGCAGCATATTGGCATCGTGATTGCATTTATTACATACAAGGTCAGCATGTTTCCACTATATATGTCCATACATCACAATGTTTATGTTTCACGGGCATCAAATTGCATTCATGGCTCCTTCATCATGACATACATTTGGGGGGAATAAAATAGAAGTTAGCTTGGCTTTAAAAGTCTTTGAAAGAATTTCCATTTCAAATCAGAGGTATAAGAAGTATTGAGTACCCTTTTAATACAGGCTAGAGCTGTGGAGAATGAACAAGCTGCCCGAATGGAAAGAATGGAAAAGGTACATGAAGAATTGCGAGAACAGCTGGCAAAGTCTCAAGCAGAATCTAAAGATCAGATGACTAAATTGATGGAGCTGATGTCCGCCGTAATCAAGGGAAAGGGATACACTGAAAACTTGGCCTCCAGAGAAGGGTTAGAGGCACAAGAGGGTCAGAGTGAGGTCATGATGTCAAATGGCCAGTGTAGACACCTACTTTTTTTCGAACCACTAAAACAGGTATGTTTTCTTCCTAAATTGATGTTTAAGAATGTAAAACGACTTTTTTCATCCTGTAGATGGTACTCCGAGATTTAGTTTAAGAGGGCAAGCATAAAAAATAAAACTCAAAAAAAGTCAACCTCAAAAAAAGTCAACCCCAAAAAGTCAACCTCGAAAAGTCAACAACTGAAAAAGGCAACCCACTTTCAAAATCAAGATTTGAAGTTCAATTGAAAAATGGTGAAAGAATTTTGATAATTCGAGGTTTACATTGAAAGATATGGAGTTAGGAAGTTGAGTTATGTAGATTCAGTAGAAAAAAAATCCTAATCCGGGAAATTTGGGGAAAAATGCTTAAACGATTGAATTAGTCAAAATTGAAGGTTCCAAATGAAAGATAAGAACTGACTACGGGTAATGGAGAAGCCACTTGAAAGAAAAACTGAAAGAAAAGTCAATCCGGGAGAAAACTGAAAATTAGGGTTTTTGGTGGATTTCGGTGAAATTGGGCAGAATTACAGAAATGGCCCGACTTGGTAAGACAAAAGCCCTTAATAGATGAGGAGTGATTTAAAAAGTATAGCCCAAGGCTCAGTTCGAAAAAAATCTGAAAATCAGACTTGTTTTGAGCAAAACCGGGTTTCGAAGGCAAAATAGTAAAATTAGAAATTTGGGTAAAACAGCAAATGAACTCCAAACCTTCTAAAAATTTGCAAATCTCATTTTTAAATTATTTTAAAGAGATTGGAAAAATAAAATCTTGATTCGAATTCGTTTGCAAAATGGCTAAATCCCAGGTCTCCTTTGTAGTAATTCAAGAAGATAAATCTCGAAAAAATAGCAAATGAAGTCCAAATCTTCAAAAATTTGCAAATCTCATTTTTAAATTATTTGAAAGAGATTGGAAAAAGAAAATATTGATTCACAGTTCGTTTGCAAAATGGCCAAATCCTCGGTCTCCTATGTAGTAATTCAAGAAGATAAATCCCGAAAAAATAGCAAATGAACTCCAATAATTCTGAAAATTTCCAAATCTCTTTTTTAAATTATTTGGAAGAGATTGGCAAAATAAAATATTTATTTGGAGTTCGTTTGCAAAATGGCCAAATCTCGGGCCCCCTATGTATTAATTCAAGCAGATAAATCCCGAAAAAAATACCAAATGAGCTCCAACAATTATGAAAACTTCCAGATCATACTTTTAAATTATTTGGAAGAGATTGGTGAATAAAAATCTTGATTTGGATCTCGTTTAAAAATTGGTAAATTTTGGGGGCATAAAAGGGCAATTTTGGAAGAAAAAAATCCAAATAAATAGCAAACGGACTCTGAAAATTTTGAAAACTTTCAGAATTCAATTTTTTATTATTTTGAAAGTATTGAAAAAATAAAATTTGAATTTGGAGTCCTTTTGCCATTTATTTGCATTCGGGGGGCAAAAAGGTCATTTTACCCAAGCAACCGAAAAGGGCTTTTCTTGCATTTCGAAAAAATCAATCTTGGGCTGGAAGAAGGAGTACTGGCTGGCCAAGGCCCAAGGAAGGGAAGGAGGATTCTGATTTGTTAATCAAGAGGCCAAAAATGAAAAGTTAGTTAGTGATTTTTTGATCAAGCCTTTGCAAATAAGCCACATAGGCCAATGCATGAAGAGGGAGAGTGTCAACATAATTCTTGAACAACTGTAATTATGGACAGCTGATGGCCTAATCTAAGGGTGATAATTTCATGTTTTAAACATCTTGGATCATTAGCCATTGGATGAAAATTGGTTTGAGGTAAAATGAAAACATCCTAGTCTAGGAGGGAGGAATTTCGGCCACTACAAGGAAGATATTTTTCTTTCATTTTCGGCACTCTATTTTTAGCTATTCTCTCTTGACTTTGGCTGATTTTCTCTCCATTTTTGAAAAGCAAAATGAAAAGTTTAGAAAAGAAAAGAAAGTTTGAAGAGAAAAAGCTTGAAAGATAGCTTATAGAGGTTGTTTTTAGCACCATGCTCTTGCACTTTCTTTGATTTTCTCTTCTTGATTTGCTGTTTTGATTTTTTTTTGGTGAGTTTCTTTTGATTTTTCTTTTTAGATAAATGTTTTTAATGTTCTTCCTTAAGTTCTTTCTTCATCTTTTCTTAAAAAAAATTTGAAATATTTTTTTTCTTGTTTTTTGACATGGCCGAACGGCCCAGATTTTTTAGTTGCTGTTTTGCTTTGATTTTTCATGTTACATTTTATATTAAATAAGTCTTGATGCTTTAAATTTTCTTCTACTACATATACTTGAAGCTTTTTTTAATTTGGTTGCTTGGTTATTTCCATTTATGAGTCTATTATCATGTTCTTGCATTTTTGATTTTTTGTTTTCAAAATGTTTAAGTTTGTTTATGTTTTATATTGTGAAATCCATGTGTTTGTGAAAATGCTTGTTAGTTTTCATACCTCTATTTTATATTTCCATGATTTGAGTGTTATATTTAGTTAAGTATGTTAGTATATCAAGTGTTTGTGAAAATGCCATGCTTACTTTGGACATGAGGCCATTCGGCCATCTCACTCTTTTTGCTTTTTTGTGTGCATTTTTGTTATGTTAGTTGATAGGTTTGCATTCTCATGACATTTGATTGAGTATTTGGTTTAAGCATGCCTTGTGTTTGTGTTATTGCCATGCATATTTTAGATGTTAGGTTTGGTTTGTTTTGCCATGCATATTCATGCATTTTAGACCTAGGTTGCATTAAATGCCATGTAAGTTCATTTAGGTCTAGGTCATTTTATTGATGCCATGCATTTTTCATGACATTTAGGTTTAAAAGCATGCATTTCATGCATCATATTTGCTGTATTTTTCATGCATTTCATGTCCATGCGACTTGACTAATGAGTTAGGCCAATTAATGGTTCAAAGTCATGCTCTCTTGAGCATACTTGTAGAAAATTAAAGAATTGTCAAATTGATTATTCTACCTTTGTGATTTTTTTTACTTAGCACATTTTTGTCTAACTTTTTAAAAGTGTTAGCTACTATTTCTGAGTCATTTAGAGAGTCTTAAATATTTTTACTTTGATTTTTAAATGATTTTATCGAAGGCAAAAATGTGTTTTGGCAAAACAGTTTTTTTCACCCAGTACTCGTACTTGCTCGATTTTTTTGGGCAGTTATATTTAATCAGAAAATTAAGTCGATTTTTTTCCGTGTAGGTTTACATGTCCTGAGTCTCCAGTATGTTTTTTAGATATTTTGGAATTTTTAAAAATAGGGTAAAAAATCATGGTTTAAAACTGGACAGTGGAGTCAGAATTGAATTTGAAGGAAAATCATTTTTCTGTTTTGGTTAAGTTACTTAGAGGGGGCTGATTAGGAAGTTTAGCTACTGACTTAGGGTAGTTTCTAAGCCTTTTTAAACTCTAAAAATGATTTTTTAAGTCTCGGGTTAAGGGTGGTCAAGTCCGAGATTTTAAACTTAGGAAATTAGAGCCATTTAAAAAAGGGTTTAGCTAAGTTTTTATTTTTAATCTAAGCTTTTCAAAATCGTTTTCAAACAATCACAAAAGTATTTTGGTTTTAGAATATTTAATTTGATATATTTTCCTAAGGTAGCCGGATATCTTTTTAGATATACGGATTTCCTAATTAAAAGAAAAAAATACATTTTCATGCATTGCATTTTCCATATTCATGCATTTTATATAATATGTGATTTTTGCTATGATAATTTCTATGATATTGTTATGATTTTGAGTTATGTTATATTGTTTATTATATGATTTTGAATATTTCATGATATCCTATGCTTTTTATTTAGTTATTTTTTTTATATTATTTAGCATATACTATGTTCATGCATTATTATTTTTATTTTTATTTCAATGCATATTATATGATAGCATTATTTTATATTTCATGTCATTTAAATTATATTCCATATCATTCATATTTACCATGTCATTTAAATTATTTCATTTCATATAGAATATAATATGTTACTTATGTCATTTCATTTCATGTAGAATATATTATGTTACCTAGGTCATTTCATTTCAGTTAGAATATATTATGTCATTTAGGATATTTTATTTCATTTAGAATATATCATAAGACTTAGGATATTACATTTCATATAGAATATATTATGTTACCTAGGTCATTTAATTTCATTTAGAATATATCATATAACTTAGGATATTTCGTTTCATTTAGAATATGCTAAGACATTTAAATTATATCATATCATTTAGGTTGCATTATATTATTTAAACTTTGATATGTCATTTTATTTATGTCATACATATTCATATTTTTTAAAATGTTTTCAAAAAGGTAATGATTGTCAATAAAATAAAGATATTCCCGAGTTAAAATAATTCATGAATTCTCTGCCGGGTTTGCTGGGGAGGATATCATCAATTATCATTAATAACAGAATATCTTCTTTAAAATAAGAATGATTCGGAAAGTTTTCCAAATTAATAAAAATTTCTATATTTTGCAACCTTTGTTGGGGAATATAGGAAAATTTTGAATTTATAAATTCCGAATCATTTTCAATTAAAAATGGAATTATTTTTCTTTAAATTGGGAATTAACTTGAAATACTAAATTTAAAACCAACTTTTTACCGAGACTTGAGATAACACAAGATTAATAAGGTACCATTTTATACGGGCGTTGTGGGGGTGCTAATCCTTCTCCACACGTAACCGAGTTCCGAATCCGTTTCTTTGATTTCTCTGGTTTTAAAACGCAGACTTGAAATTGGTATTAAAAATGTTTTAATTAATTTTAAAATATTTTATAAAACCGATTTTAATAGGTGGCTGATCACACCTAGCTAAAAAAGATTGGTGCGCGACTCCATATCTTTTTTAAGGTCATTTTCAAAACTTTCATTTTTCTAGAGGAATTAAGTCGATTTTTCTTCGATTTTTTTTAATGTCATGCTTAACGAATAATAAAGTCTTGCGATGAGACTTGTTATTTTTTAGGTTGCGACAGCTTGGCGACTCCACTGGGGAAATTAGAAAGTCAGGCCTAGAATTAGTCGGGTGTTATCAAAGTCTCGATTTTTTTGGTATAATTGGTATTTAATTTTAATTCTCCCATTTTTTAAATAATAAGGAGAATTTTGAAAATAATAAAATATTTTAAATATGTCCATATTCATGTGCATACATTTTATTATTGTTCTCTAGTTATTTAATAATTGTATATTATAATTGCTTGTTTGTTAATGCGTTACACTATTTTTGAATGTTTTTTATAAATAGTTGGGGCATTTAGAATATGGGGTGTAGAATAGGTGCTGAAAGGTTTGTTGTTCCTCCTCACACACTACACGGTGCATTTGCATATCATGAGCTCTATACCCGGGTTCTGTCCTTTTAGGTGGGAGCAAAGTAACTAAGCCTTCGTGATTAACAATCCGCATGGGCTAGTGATACACTTCCGGAGTACAAAATTACCTAAGCCTTCGTGATTAATAATCCGCATGGGCTAGGGAAATAGACTCTAACGAATTGAACCCGCTTTTATCGGGGTGCCTTACTAGACTTCATCGACGACAGTGAGGAGCAATTCCGGGCCTTTAGAACCGATTCACTCTCATATAGTGAACCTAGGCAAAGCCATGCCGAATTTTCGTTAGACATACCGAAGACAAGAACCCATGGAGGGACATTTCTAAACTTTTTGTTACCTATTTTACACTCTAAATAAGTGTGGTAGATCGGGCAACGATGTACGCACATCACCCTTAATAAATGTGATACTCTGAGCAGATACTGTTGGGGCAAATGTTCACTAATTTTTTGAAATTGAAAATAAAAATCAGTTTTCAAGCATTTTTGCATTTTGCACATTTCATGTATGTGTGAATAAAGCATGTACATTTTGGTTGTATTATTGATCTCGTTTTTTACAATAAAGGGATGGTGATAGTAATCTCATTTGATGATTTCATAAAACCGGTAGTGTTACATGAACATCTACATATTGTACCATAGTAGGATCCACTACCCCGAAATTCTTTTGAAAATAATATGATTGGTTTTTCATAGAAAAAAACATGTTTCAAAAAATCATAAATTTGGAGGCAAATCTTGCATAATGAGATTTTTGAATAATTAAGATTTAGGTCCCACCAATTTCGTGTAATCATTAGTCATATCTTTGTGTTAATTCATTTTTCTTTACATGTATCATTTTGACATCATTTTACAGTCCTTACATGCATGGTTATTCATTGTAGAGTATGTTTATGACATGCATAGTCATTATTTGTATATACCTGTGGATCAATTTATTCATTTTTTTTAATGCATCATGTTGGCATTAGAATTGCATCCATAGCATACATAGTCATCATAATTTCTCTGTATATGTTCATGCATTAATCATCAGTATATTCATGCACATAGGAATAGAGCATGTACATTCATAATTGTATTCTTAATCTCATGACATTTTTCATTTGCATGAAAGGGGTTCGAGATATGAGGAAAGAATCGGAAGAACGATTGGGTGCTTTGGAATGAAATCAAGAGGAATTTGGACATGAACTCCGCGAGTTGAAGGAATAGCTGGTCAAATTGCTGGGAATGTTTGAGGATATGGGTAAGAGTAAAAGGGAACTTTCTCAGGGCTCTGTATCGCCTTCAGATCAACCAAAACCATTAGGACCAGAACATGCAATCCTTGCTGGATCCTGCACTTGTCAATGCCACAAAGGTTGCAATCCTGATGAAATTGTGGACAAAATCGTGAAAATGATTAAACCTGAGAGCCTGATACCAAAGATAGAAACCTCGGATCCTGTACCATAGCTACAAACTGTTCTAGGTCCAAACCAGTATCCCCACCCTACTATGGTCCAATCGTCCATTGGGATGATCACTGCGGGACCCATGAATCCCACTCCATTACAACCAATTGGCAGCTCATATTGCATCCCTCATCAATCACCTTATCCAGCATCTGGGATAGAAACCTCGAGCTATGTACAACAACCTCCAAAGGCCCCGTGTCCAAATCCATACCCTTACCATGCTGTTCCGCCACGTCTCCATGTAAACACTTTGGTTCGGACCTTAGTGCCACCACCAAGTGCCCCAACTCCTAGGCCATGTGTGACTAAGAAACGACCCCAGGATAAGACCCAAAGGCATTTTGATCCCTTTCCAATCAGCTACCGAGAGCTTCTCTCTATACTGATCCAAAATCACATGGTTGCATGTGTCCCATTGAAATCCCTATTACCACCATATCCAAAATGGTATAATACAAATGCAAGATGTGATTATCACTGTGGAATTGTTGGGCATAGCATTGAAAACTTTATAGCATTCAAAAAGAAAGTGCAATCTCTTATAGATGCCAAGTGGTTAGATCCAACTACACAAATTGATAGAGGGCTGGGAAAGCGTCATTAGGATTGGGAGATTTACGACATTGAGGTGGAAAGACTTCAGTCTTATATGATGTAATAGGATATCTCTTTTTCAGTAGTCGGCTCTTATAGCCTTAGGGTGCTACGAAAAATAAAGTGCTTGTAAAAGACAGTTTTAACTATTGCTCAGATTTTGTAAAACATGGTTTATACCATTGTGAACATTGATATGGGAATGAATTGACTATGCTTCATGTCGCAACCTAAAAAATAACGAGTCTCATCGTAAGACTTTATTATTCGTTAAACGTGACATAAAAAAAACCGAGGAAAAGTCGACTTAATTCCTCTAGAAAAATGAAGGTTTTGAAAATGACCTTAAAAAAGACATGGAGTCGCCACCAATATTTTTTAGCTAGGTATGATCGGCCACCTATTAAAACTGGTTTTATAAAATATTTTAAAAATTAATTAAAACATTTTAAAAACCAATTTCAAGTCTGCGTTTTAAACCAGAGAAATCAAAGAGCGGGTTCGGGAGTCGGTTATGTGTGGGGAAGGATTAGCACCCCCACAACGCCCGTATAAATCGGTACCTTATTAATCGTGTGTTATCTCAAGTCTCGGTAAAAATTGGTTTTAAATTTAGTATTTCAAGTTAATTACCAATTTAAAGAAAAATAATTCCATTTTTTATTGAAAATGATCCGGAATTTATAAATTTAAAATTTTCCTATATTCCCCAACAAACGTGGCAAAATATAGAAATTTTTATTAATTTTGGAAAATTTTCCAAATCATTCTCTTTTTAAAGAAGATATTCCGTTATTAATAATAATTGATGATATCCTCCCCAACAAACCCGGCAGAGAACTCAAGAATTATTTTAACTCGGGAATATCTTTATTTTATTGAAAACCATTATCTTTTTTTGAAAACATTTAAAAGAAATGAATATGTATATCGCAACCTAAAAAAATAACGAGTCTCATCGCAAGAATTTATTATTCGTTAAGTGTGACATTAAAAAAACAAGGAAAAGTCGACTTAATTCCTCTAGAAAAATGAAGGTTTTGAAAATGACCTTGAAAAAGACATGGAGTCGCCACCAATCTTTTTTAGCTAGGTGTGATCGGCCACCTATTAAAACCGGTTTTATAAAATATTTTAAAAATTAATTAAAACATTTTAAAAACCAATTTCAAGTCTGCGTTTTAAACCAGAGAAATCAAAGAAGCGGGTTCGGGAGTCGGTTACGTGTGGGGAAGGATTAACACACCCACAACGCCCGTATAAATCGGTACCTTATTAATCGTGTGTTATCTCAAGTCTCAGTAAAAAAGTTGGTTTTAAATTTAGTATTTCAAGTTAATTCCCAATTTAAAGAAAAATAATTCTATTTTGAATTGGAAATGATTCGGAATTTATAAATTCAAAATTTTCCTATATTCCCCAACAAACGTGGCAAAATATAGAAATTTTTATTAGTTTTGGAAAACTTTTCGAATCATTCTCTTTTTTAAGAAGATATTCCGTTATTAATAATAATTGATGATATCGTCTCCAGCAAACCCGGTAGAGAACTCATGAATTATTTTAACTCCAGAATATCTTTATTTCATTGAAAACCATTATCGTTTTTTGAAAACATTTAAAAGAAATGAATATGTATATGCATGACATAAATAAAATGACATAGCAAAATCTAAACAATATAATGCAACCTAAATGACATGACATGATTTGAATGCCTTAGCATATTCTAAATGAAATGAAATATCCTAAGTTATATGATATATTCTAAATGAAATTAAATGACCTATGTAACATAATACATTCTATATGAAATGCAATATCCTAAGTCATATGATATGATCTAAATGAAATAAAATATTCTAGATGACATAATATATCCTAACTGAAATGAAATCACCTAGGTAATATAATATATTCTACATGAAATGCAATATCCTAAGTCATATGATATAATCTAAATGAAATAAAATATTCTAGATGACATAATATATCCTAAATGAAATGAAATAATTTAAATGACATGACAAATATGAATGATATGGCATATAATTTAAATGACATGGAATAAAATAATGCTATCATATAATATGCATGAAAATAAAAATAATAATGCATGAACATAGTATATGCTAAATAAAAATAACTAAATAAAAGCGTAGGATATCATGAAATATTCAAAACCGTAAAATAAACCATGTAACATCAAAAAATATAAATCAAAATAACAACAATATCATAGAAATTATTATAGCAAGAATCACATATTATATAACATGCATGAATATGAAAAATGCAATGCATGAAATGTATTTTTTCCTTTAATTAAGGAAATCCGTATATCTAAAAAGATATCCGACTACCTTAGGAAAATATGTCAAATTAAATATTCTAAAACCAAAATACTTTGTGATTGTTTAAAAACAATTTTGAAAAGCTTGAATTAAAAAATAAAAACTGGGCTAAATCTTTTTTTAAATGGCTCTAATTCCCTAAGTTTAAAAATCTGGACTTGACTACCCTTAACCCGAGACTTGAAAAAACACTGTTAGAGTTTAAAAAGGCTTAGAAACTACCCTAGGTCAGTACCTAACCCTCCTAATCAGCCCAATCCAAGGAACTTAACCAAAACAGAAAAATGATTTTTCTTTAAATTCAATTCTGACTCCACTGTCCAGTTTTAAGCCACGATTTTTTACCCTATTTTTTAAAATTCAAAAAATTCTGAATAAAATACGGGAGACTCAGGACATGCAAAACTACACGGAAAACAATCGGCTTAATTTTCTAATTAAAGATGAATTCCCAAAAAAATCAGAGATGTACGAGTTTTGGGTGAAAAAAAAAATTGCTTTGCCAAAACAGATTTTTTCCTTTGATAAAATCATTTAAAAATCAAAGTAAAAATATTTGAAACTCATAAAATGACTCACAAACAGTAGCTAGGACTTTTTTAAAGTTAGATAAAAATTGGCTAAGTAAAAAAAATCACTAAGGTAGAATAATCAATTTGACAAACTTAATTTTCCACAAGTGTGCTCAAGAGAGCATGACTTTGAACCATTAATTGGCTCAAGTCATTATTCAAGTGTCATGAACATGAAATGCATGAAACAATACAGCAAACATAATGTATGAAATGCATGGATTTAAACCTAAATGTCATGAAAAAATGCATGGCATTCATAAAGGGACCTAGACCTAAATGAACTTGCATGGCATTTAATGTAACCTAGACCTAGAATGCATGAACATGCATGGCAAATAAACCTAACTTAATAACTAAAATATGCATGGCATTTTCACAAAAACAAAGCATGCTTAAACCAAAAACTCAACCAAATATCATGCAAATGCTAACCTATCAACTAACATGGCAAGAATGCACAAAAAATGCAAAAATTCCAAGAGGGCCGAATAGCATAATGTAACTAGCAAACATGGCATTTTCACAAACACTTGGTATACTAGCATGCAAAACTAAATCAAATGACATGTAAATGCAAAAACCTACCAACTAACATGGCAAAAAATGCAACACACAATGCAAAACACATGGAGTAGCCAAATGGCCTCAAGATCCAACAAGCATGGCATTTTCACAAACACTTGGTATACTAACATGCTCAACTAAAATATAACATTTAAATCATGCAAAAACCACACAAGCATTTTAACAAACACTTAATATACTAAATCTAAAACATGCTCAACTAAGATATAAAACTCAAATCATGCAAAGACCACACAAGCATTTTCACAAACACTTGATATACTAAATCTAAAACATGCTCAAATTTGAACATCATGAAAACAGAAAATTAAAAATGCAAAAACATGATATTTAAAACATAAATGGCAACAAACAAAGCAACCAAATTAAAATGTAACTCAAGAATATGAAGTAACATAACATTTAAAACATCAAAATCAAAGAAAATAACATAAACAATATGATAAAATAAACCAAAACAGCAACTTAAATAAATAATGTAGGCCATTTGGCCATGGTGAGTTTATTGTAAAAATAAAATGTAAAAAATATACTTAAGAAGGAGATGAAGGAAGAACTTGAAAAGAACAATGAAAAACATTTATTTAAAATGGAAACTCACCAAATAAAAATCAAAATAGCAAAAACAAGAATAGAAAATCAAGAAAGTGCAAGAGTTGGTGCTCAAGAGCAACCTCAAGAAGCTATCTTTCAAGCTTTGTCTCTTCAAACTTTCCTTTTTTTCTAAACTTTCCTTTTTTGCTCTTAACCAAGAAGAGAAAAACTAAGTAAAAACTCTAAGAAATCAGCAAAATGAAGATGAAAAAATGAAATTCTGACCTCCCAACAAGGGCTGGCCGAATGGGATCATATTGGCTACAAGATGTTGTAATTTTTTGTGTAACCAATTTTCCATCAAATGGCTAATAATTCAAGGTGAAAAATCATGAAATTACCACCTTTAGATTAGTATCTCAGCTCTCTCAAATTATAGTTCGAGAATAATGTTGACATCTCTTTTGGCCTATGTGGCTTAATCACCATGGCTTGATCAAAGAGAATCTCTAACTAACTCTTGATTCTTAGCTATTTGATTGAAAAATCAGAAGCTTCCTCCTTCCTTTGGGCTTGGGCAGGCCAGCACTTCTCTTTTCCAGCCCAACTCTGATTTTTTGAAAGGCCCAAAGAAGCCCTTTTCGGTTGCTTGGGTGAAATGACCGTTTTGCCCCCCGGATGCAAATAAACATCAAACTGACTCCAAATTAAATTTTTATTTTTTAATAATTCCAAAATAATAAAATATTGAGTTCCGCAAGTTTTCAAAATTATCCGAGTCCGTTGGCTATTTATTTGGATTTTTTCTTCCAAAAATGCCTTTTTATGCCCCTACATTTTACCATTTTTTGAACGAGCTCCAAATCAAGATTTTTCTTCACCAATCTCTTCAAAATAATTAAAAAGTGTGATCTGGAAGTTTTCATAATTTTTGGAGCTCATTTGGTATTTTTTCGGGATTTATCGGCTTGAATTACTACATAGGAGGCCCGGGATTTGGCCATTTTGCAAACGAACTCCGATTCAAGATTTTCTTTCGCCGATCTCTTCCAAATAATTTAAAATTGATATTTGCAAAATTTCAGAAATTTTGGAGTCCATTTGCTATTTTTCCGGGATTTATCTTTTTCAATTATTGCATAGGAGGCTCGGGATTTGGCCATTTTGCAAACGAACTCTGAATCAAGATTTCCTTTCGCCAATCTCTTCCAAATAATTTAAAAATGAGATTTGAAATTTTTTTAGAAGATTTGGAGCTCATTTGCTATTTTTCTAGGATTTTCCTTTTTGAATTACTACATTAGAAGCCCGGGATTTGGCCATTTTGCAAACGAACTCCGAATCAAGATTTTATTTCACCAATTTCTTCCAAATAATTTAAAAATGAGATTTACAAAATTTCAAAAGTTTTGGAGCTCATTTGCTATTTTTCCGGGATTTTCCTTTTTGAATTACTACATATGAAGCTCGGGATTTGGCCATTTTGCAAACGAACTCCGAATCAAGATCTTATTTTACCAATCTCTTTCAAGTGATTTAGGAATGAGATTGACAAATTTTTAGAATTTTCAGAGTCCATTTGCTATTTTTCCCAAATTTTCCAATTTTGCCATTTTGCCTCCGAAACCCGGTTTTGCTCAAAACAAGTTCGATTTTCAGATTTTCTTCAATCTGAGCATTGGGCTATCCTTTTTAATCATTCTTCATCCATTGGGGGCTTTGTTCTTACCCAGTCGGGCCATTTCTGTGATTCTTCCCGATTTCACCGAAATCCACTAAAAACCCTAATTCTCGGTTTTTCTCCCGGATTGACTTTTCTTTCGATTTTTCTTGCAAGTGACTTCTCCATTACCCGTAGTCAGTGCTTATCTTTCATTTGGAACCTTCAATTTCTCGAATTAGGGTTTCCTTTCTACAAAATCTCCAAATCCCAACTTTCGAACTCCATATCTTTCGATGTAGACCTCGGATTATCAAAATTCTTTCGCCATTTTTCAATTGAACTTAAAATCTTGATTTTGAAAGTGGGTTGACTTTTTCAGTAGTTGACTTTTTGGGGTTGACTTTTTTGGTGTTGACTTTTTTCAAGTTTGACTTTTTATGCTCGCCCTCTTAAACTAAGTATCGGAGTACCACCTGCAGGATGAAAACAGTCTTTTTACACTCGAAAACATCAATATAGGGAGAAAACATACCTGTTTAATGGTCCGAACAAAATTATGTGTCTACAGCTGCCCCTCTTTGGCTATTGCTGAGAATCAGGAATCAGGGAAAGATAAACCAACACTAATTTTGTACGGTCAGTGAAATCACATGTGAAGGAAAGGGAAAGGGGTTTTCTTTTCCATTCTTCTATCATTTTTCATTTTCTATTTTTTCATTTTTTCTCTTTCTTCTTTTTTCTTTTATTTCTTTTTTTTTTCAATTATTTTTTTAACAGTAAATTGAAGATTTTGTCCTTAAATTGAATTCCCTGACTAAGCAAGGCTCGACCCGTCTTAAGGAAACGAATTCGATTTGCAAGAAAGGAAATGACCTCGATGATGGTCTCGGGGCCTTAACCTGTCCTGTTCTCAGTTGTGTTTAAAATTCTGGATATCTCCTCCAGAAGCTTCGGCTATCACCACCAAAGTCTTACTCATTTTTAAAACTATAAAAATTCTGGGTATCACCTCCAGAAGCTTCAGCTATCACCGTGAAGACTTTCTACCTTTTCAAAGGATTTTAAAACTCTGGATATCTCCACCAGAGGCTTCAGCTATCACCACCGAAGACTTATTCATAATAAAAAAGAGTACCTCGACGATGATCTCGGGGCTCGACTCGTCTTAAGGAAACGAATTGGATTTGTAAGAAAAGAAATGACCTCGACGATGGTCTCGGGGCCTTAACCTGTCTTGTTCTCAGCTGTGTTTAAAATTCTGGATATCTCCTCCAGAAGCTTTGGCTATCACCACCAAAGTTTTGCTCATTTTTAAAACTGTAAAAAATTCTGAGTATCACCTCCCGAAGCTTTCGGAAATGATGCAGCTGCACATGTCTTTTAACAAGGTGCTCATGCTTCATGGTGCAAATGTAAAATATTTCTTAGTGCAAATGCAAATGGCCTGGATTGATGCCCATGTTTCATGATACAGATACCCCTACTAATTGTGTTCATGTAACTGGTTTATGAATGGTGTAACTACAATTACCATACAATAATCAAAATGCAATGATTCTAGAAATGATGCAATTGCTTGAGATGACACAAAAGCGAATTCCATGAAGAATGTAAATGTAAAGGTAAAATGCAGATGCTTATGGAATAATGCCAATGCAAATACCCATGAATGATGCAAATGCTTACCGACACTGTGCAGATGTAAAAGTTTGATAAAGAGATGAGTGCTCATGAGTGATGCAAATACCCCCGATTGTTTTTCTAAACTTTGGCTTAGCCTTTCAAAATCATTTTTCCTCTTCAAATAGGAGTATATCTTCAATTCATTTTGGCTAAACTCTTTGCCCCCAACAGTTTTCAAACTTTCATCAATAGAGATTGAACCAGGTTCTATTTCTTCTTCTCATATCTGGAAGTCAGGACCTATCTTGGCAGTTCTACACCTTTCAGTTAGAAAAACCCTTGTCTCATGTCAACATCAAAATGGGTGTTTCAAAAAATCTCTTTATCTGTTTTTGCATCTTGAAAACTTCTGAACAAAAAATATTAACCCCACAATGTGTGATGTACAAATCTTTTGAAGACTGATGATCATTGTTAGAAATTTCTCTAAGTATCAATCTGGTTTTTTAAACTGGGATTAGCAAGGCTTGGTATAACAAGATTCTGGCTTTTCCAGTAAAACTTCATGACAAAAATGTATATCCCTTCTAGGTTCACAAATGAAATAGGTTTTATAAATCATGAATTTATTGAGAACCAAACAAATTCAACATTCTTTTAGTTTCCATATCAAGGTATTTTGACAAGCGTCAAGATTGGCGGGATGTTCAAAACGAAAAGTTTAATCTTGGGGAAAATTTTCAGTTTTTTGAAAACAATCCTCTGAATGAGAATTGACAATTTAGGAGATTCAGGAATTCCTAGATGTTCCTTAATGACCATTCCTTTAATAAGATCTTTTCTTTTGTGGTATCGGCACTTTCATAGATGGCATCAAAAACTCCCATTCTACTCTAGACCGCCCATTTTTGGGTTTTCACCCTAGAGTCCCTTTTCTCTCCAATTTTTCTTTTTTTATTGTTTTACCATGCACTTGAGAATTCTAAATTCTTCCTTAGTGAAATGAGAATTTGATGAGATGGGATAAAATATGAGGAAAAAACCCTTCAAATTAAATATTCATGCTTGATCAAAATGGACTTTTAAAGCATGTAATGTAGGTCATGGCTCAGGGTTCAGAAAGAAAGGAGAAATAGGCCCAAAATATGTGTTTGAGGGTAATCAGATCAAGGATCCTTTCTTTGAGGAGGATTCTCTTTGAAGCATTTGTCCCTTCTTGGACATTTCTTTCCTTTTGACTTTGCTCTTTTTCTTCCTTGCTTTTGGCTTTCAATTTGCCATGTCTTTCACACGCTTTGTTTTCCTTTTTCATTGTGTTTTTCTTTTGTTTTTCTTGGCTTTCATTTCGCCATCTTTTTCTCTTCTTTTTATTTGACAGAGTGAGCCCATATTTATTCGGGGCTCCATTTGCTTTGTGTCTGTCCATGAGATGTCACTCATTTTCCAATGATCTTTAAAAATATCTTTCCTCGTATTTGCCCCCCGGTGTAGAGGGTAATCCTTGATTAGGGTTTAAAGAAAAAAGAATTCTTTCGGCTCAAAAGGGGTGACTATGGATAATTTCTTTTTGTGCGAAAGGGATATGAAAGATGGCCATTTCTCATGTCAAGCACAAATATTCATATTGAAAAGCAATCCCCAAGGGAAATAGATATTCAGAATTTCATTTTGCACTTTGGAATCGTCCGAATTCTCATATGCATAATATCACAAATTTTTTCATTTTCTTTTTTCCATCGCATGTCCCAATGATTCATGCGTTTAGTCCATCCTTATTCACCATGTATCCATCATTTCCACATATGATGCCCCAATTTGATTAACCAATGAAAATTTGTATCAACGAGGAACATAGCAAGTCTAGGTCTATTTTGAAAATGTTGAGTTTCCAATCCAAGTTCTTTGAAGAGACAAGGAAAATATAACCCAAAAATGAGTTTTCTCTGGGACAAGGGATAATCTAGTTTAATCATTTTGCCCCAGGGTGTCAATCATGAAGTGATGTTTGGGCAATTAGTGTTTTGTGGTCATTGGGAAAGGTCATGAATGGTTTTAGCACAATCTTGACTCACACCAAATTATAAAAATCTAGATTCTTGAAAGAATGTTTCATTTGTTTGAATTTCATGGAATTCGAAAAAATTTCAAAAAGTTCGTTCCTTTGTTCATAGCCTAGACGAAGATCTACGTCTTTGCTTATTCTGTGATGACAATGGTTTTATGAAGTCAAATCATTCATATTCTTTGAAGCATTAGGTCTTTCAAGTGTTCTTGGTTTAAGAAATTTATGCTTAGGAAAACCTAAAGAGAAGGGAGAAAGTATAGGGTCATTTGTAACACTGATCATCAATCTTCTTGAGACTATCCATTATTAAAAATTCCTTAATGCTTGTTTTTGCAAATTATTGTTAAAACACAACAAACACAAAGCATTTAAAATTCAAAATTCATTTAATTCATGTAGATGTTAACATGAGACAAGTGCTTTCATCATCACAGTGTATAGAACTACATGCGTCAAAAACCTAATATAATCATGCACAATGTTTCTTATGACACTTGGCTTCCCCCTCTTCAAAACTTATCGAACCAGCCTTGATGACATCTCTGACCTTGTACTTCAAAGCGAGGTAGTTCTTTGTTGAATGACCTTGATTGCCAGAATGATAACCACAACACTCATCAGCATCATACCAGCTCGGATAAGGGGGATTCAAAGGCTCTAATTGCATGGGTGTTACAAGGTGATTCTGGATGAGTTGAGGTAATAGCTCACTGTATGTCACAGGAATCGGGTCAACCTAATTTCTTTTTCGCTTTTTATGCCCCCTTTGATTATTCCCAAGGGTGTTCGATTGATAGACAGATGTAAATTCTGGTGTAGTTGCAGTCATTGGTTGGTAGGGATAAAAACCTTGGGAGACATTGTTCAGGGTAGAGTAAAATGGCTGATACGAGGAGAATTGGGGAGGTGGGGCAAAGTCTTCCACGACTTGGGTATCTTCCTTTTTATTTTCAGATGCCCCTTTTTCCTTGGTATTGGATGTTCTTTCTCCTTCAATTTTCCCATCCTTGATAGCATTCTCAATCATCTCCCCTGAAATCACCATGTCCAAAAAAATTTTCGTGGTGTTGCCGACAAGTATATCATAGTACGGGGTCTGAAGTGTATTCAAAAACATGACAGTGGTTTCCTTTTGAGTTAAGGGTGGTTGTACTTGGACAGCCAGGCTCATCCACCGTTGCGCATATTCTTTGAAGCTCTCAGTAGCTCTTTTCTTCATATTTTGCAAGGTGAGACGATCAGGTGCAATGTCAGTCATATGCTTGTACTGGTTTAGAAAAACCCTAGCCAGGTCATTCCAAGAGCGAATCTGATCCTTGCTCAACTGACTATACCACCTAATTGCAGATCCACTGAGGCTATCCTGAAAGCAGTGAATCAAAAGCTTATCATTATCTATATGACTTGTCATCTTTCGACAGAACATAGTGATGTGGGCTGATGTATCAGTCGTCCCGTCATATTTCACAAAGTCAGGAATCTTGAACTTAGGAGGAATTACTAAATCGAAGACCAAACATCATTCTTTCGCATCTAAACTCCCAAATACATCTGTATTTTCTACTACCCGGAGCCTTTCATCTAGCAGCTGATATTTCCCTAGGGAATCTATAAAACTCAACCTCATTTACTGCAACCCTTTTCAACTTTGCCTGTTCAGCTGGATCATCTGAGTTTAGGACATTGACTGTGTTCTGGGCATCAATCATTACGACCTCATTCTGACCTTTTTGTGCCTCTAACCCTTTCCTGGCAACAAAGTTTTCAGTGTATCCTTTTCCTTTGATTACGGCGGACATCAGCTCCATCAATTTAGTCATCTGATCCTTAGATTCTGTTTGAGACTTTGCTAACTGTTCCCGCAATTCTTTCTGTTCCGTTTCCATTTTTTCCATTCGGGCAACTTGTTCATTCTCCATAGTACTAGCCTGTATTAAAAGGGTACTCAGTACTTCTTATGATTTGAAATGGAAATTCTTTCAAAGACTCTTAAAGCCAAGCCAACTTCTATTTTATTTGCCCCAAATGTATGTCTTGATGAATGAGCCATGAATGCAAGTTGATGCATGTGAAGCCTAAACAATATGATGTATGGACATGTACAATGGAAACATGCTGACCATGTATGTAATAAATGCAATCACGATGCCAACATGTTGCAAACAAAGAATAAACAAATCAACACATGGATATATGCAATGACTGATCATGTGCATTTTAGCATATTTCCCAATGAATGATATTATATCCTATGAATGCAACACGGTGTCAATTATGATACATGCAAACAATGAATGATTGATACATAGTATATACAAAGAAAATCATGCTAACCATGTGTCATGAATGCGACCTAATGCTAACATGATGTATGTAATAAGCAAATTAATACATGAACATATACAAAGAAATCATGCTGACTATGTTTGTTATGAATGCAACCCAAAGTCAACATGATGCATGTAAAGAATAAGCAAATTAATGCATGGATATATACAGAACAATCATGCTGATTATGAATGCATGATGCAACCTGACAAATAATTGATCTGATGCAAAATGCAAAGGGGAAGATATCACGGAGGAAATAAGAATCGGAGGAACTTAATCATCAAAATCTCATAAATTTGAAGCATAGTCAATTCATTCCCATATCAATGTTCACAATGGTAGAAACCATGTTTTACAAAATTTGAGCAGTAGTTAAAACTGTCCTTTACATGCACTTTATTCTTCCTAGCATCCTAAGGCTATAAGAGCCGGCTACTGAAAAACTGAAATCCTATTACATCATTTAAGACCGAAGTCTTTCCATCTTAATGCTGTAAATCTCCCAATCCTAATGACGCTTTCGCAGTCCTCTATCAATCAGTGTCGTTGGATCCAACCACTTGGCATCGATAAGAGTTTGCACTTTCTTTTTGAATGCTATACAGTCTTCAATGTTATGGCCAACAATTCCACAGTGATAATCACATCTTGCATTTGGATTATACCCATTTGGATATGGTGGTAACAGGGGTTTCAATGGGATATAGGCAACCATATGATTTTAAATCAGTATAGGGAGAAGCTCTCGGTAGCTAATTGGAAGGGGATCAAAAGGCCTTTGGGTCTTATCCTGGGGTCGTTTCTTAGTCACACTGAACCTAGGAGTTGGAGCACTTGATGGTGGCACTAAGGTCCGAACCGGAGTGTTTACATGGAGATGTGACGGAACAACATGGTAAGGGTGTGGATTTGGACACGGGGCCTTTGTAGGTTGTACAGAAGGCGAGGTTCCTATCCCAGATACTGGATAAGGTGATTGATGAGGGAAATAGTATGAACTGGGAGCTGTTGGCGATGGAGTGGGATTCAGGAATCCCGCAGTGGTCATCCCAATGGACGATTGGACCATAGTAGGGTGGGGATACTGGTTTGGACCTAGAACAGCTTGTAGGTATGGTACAGGATCCGAGGTTTCTATCTTTGGTATCGGGCTCTCAGGTCTAATCATTTTCAAGATTTTGTCCATAATTTCATCAGGATTGCAACCTTTGTGGCATTGACAAGTGCAGGATCCAGCAAGGATTGTATGTTCGGGACCTAATGGTTTTGGTTGATCCGAAGACAATACAGAGCCCTGAGAAAGTTCCTTTTTACTCTTACCCATATCCTCAACCATTTTCAGCAATTTGGCGAGTTGTTCTTTCATTTCTCGGATTTCCTATCCACATTCCTCTTGGTTGCGTTCCAAAGCACCCAATCGTTCCTCCGATTCATTCCTCATATCTCGAACCCCTTTCATGCAAATGAAAATGTCATGAGATTAAGAATACAATTATGAATGTACATACTCTATTCCTATGTGCATGAATATACTGATGATTAATGCATGAACATATACAAAGAAATTATGGTGACTATGTATGCTATGGATGCAATCTAATGCCAACATGATGCATAAAAAAATGAATAAATTGATGCACATATATATACAAATAATGACTATGTATGTCATAAACGTATTCTACAATGAATGACCATGCATGCTATGATGTCAAAATGATACATGCTAAGACTAAATGAATTAATACAAAGGTAAGTACAAAGAATGACCATGTATATCACAAATGTATTCTACAGTGAAGAACCATGCATGTTAGGACTGTGACATGCTGTCAAAATGATACAAATAAAGAATAAATGAATTAACACCAAGGTATATACAAAGAAATCAATGATTACATGAAATTGGTAGGATCTAAATCTTGATTATTCAACAATCTCATTATGCAAGATTTGCCTCCAAATTGATGATATTTTTTTTGAAACATGTTTTTTTTTTTTTAATGAAAAACCAATCATATTATTTTCAAAAGAAATTCGGGGTAGTGGATCCTACTATGGTGCAATATCCAAATGTTCATGTGAGACTATCAGTTTTATGAAATCATCAAATGAAATTACCAACTGTTTATTGCAAAGAATGAAATCAATAATACAACCAAAAATGTACATGCTCTATTCACACATGCATGAAATGTGCAAAATGCAAAAATGCTTGAAAAAAAGATTTTTTTTTTAAACTGCTAATAAACATCTGCCCCAACAATATCTGCTTATTTAGGCATCACGATGCCTTTGGGACAGATTAACACATTTATTACGGGCGATGTACGTACATTGTTGCCCGATCTACAAAACTTATTCAGAGTGCAAAATAGGTAACAAAAGGTTTAGAAATGTCCCTCCATGTGTTCCTATTTTCGGTATATCTAACGGAAATCTGGCATGGCTTCGCCTAGGTTCGCTATATGAGGGTGAATCGGATCTAAAGGCCCCGAATTGCTCCTCACTGTCACCGGTGAAGGCTAGTAAGGCACCCCGATAAAAGCGGGTTCAATTCGTTGGAGTCTATTTCGCTAGCCCATGCGGATTGTTAATCATGAAGGCTTAGGTAATTTAGTACTCCGGAAGTGTTTCACTAGCCCATGCGGATTGTTAATCACGAAGGCTTAGTTACTTTGCTCCCACTGAAAAGGACGGAACACGGGTATAGGATTCATGATATGCAAATGCACGTGTAGTGTGTGAGGAGGAACAAAAAACCTTTCACCACCTATTCTACAAACCTTATTCTAAATGCACTAGCAATTAAAACATTCAAGAATAGTGTAACGCATTAACCAACAAGCAATTATAATATACAACCTTAAATAACTAGAGAACAATAATAAAATGCATGCACATGAGAATGAACATATTTAAAAACATTTTATTATTTTCAAAATTCTCCTTATTAAAAAAATGTGGGAATTAAAATTAAATACCAATTAAACCAACAAAACCGAGACTTTGATAACACCCGACTAATTCTAGGCCTGACTCTCTAATTGTCCCCAGTGGAGTCGCCAAGCTGTCGCAACCTAAAAAATAACGAGTCTCATCGCAAGACTTTATTATTCGTTAAGCGTGACATAAAAAAAACCGAGGAAAAGTCGACTTAATTCCTCTAGAAAAATGAAGGTTTTGAAAATGACCTTAAAAAAGACATGGAGTCGCCACCAATCTTTTTTAGCTAGGTGTGATCGGCCACCTATTAAAACCGGTTTTATAAAATATTTTAAAAATTAATTAAAAAATTTTAAAAACCAATTTCAATTATGCGTTTTAAACCAGAGAAATCAAAGAAGCGGGTTCGGGAGTCGGTTACGTGTGGGGAAGGATTAGCACCCCCACAACGCCCGTATAAATCGGTACCTTATTAATCGTGTGTTATCTCAAGTCTCGGTAAAAATTGGTTTTAAATTTAGTATTTCAAGTTAATTCCCAATTTAAAGAAAAATAATTCCATTTTTTATTGAAAATGAACCGGAATTTATAAATTCAAAATTTTCCTATATTCCCCAACAAACGTGGCAAAATATAGAAATTTTTATTAATTTTGGAAAATTTTCCGAATCATTCTCTTTTTAAAGAAGATATTCTGTTATTAATAATAATTGATGATATCCTCCCCAACAAACCCGGCAGAGAACTCATGAATTATTTTAACTCGGGAATATCTTTATTTTATTGAAAACCATTATCTTTTTTGAAAACATTTAAAAGAAATGAATATATATATCGCAACCTAAAAAAATAACGACTCTCATCACAAGACTTTATTATTCATTAGGCGTGACATTAAAAAAAGGAGGAAAAATTGACTTAATTCCTCTAGAAAAATGAAGGTTTTGAAAATGACCTTGAAAAAGACATGGAGTCGCCACCAATCTTTTTTAGCTAGGTTTGATCGGCCACCTATTAAAACCAGTTTTATAAAATATTTTAAAAATTAATTAAAACATTCAAAAACCAATTTCAAGTCTGCGTTTTAAACCAGACAAATCAAAGAAGCAGGTTTGGGAGTCGGTTACGTGTGGGGAAGGATTAGCACCCCCACAATGCCCGTATAAATCGGTACCTTATTAATCGTGTGTTATCTCAAGTCTCGGTAAAAAAGTTGGTTTTAAATTTAGTATTTCAAGTTAATTCCCAATTTAAAGAAAAATAATTCTATTTTTAATTGGAAATGATTCGAAATTTATAAATTCAAAATTTTCCTATATTCCCCAACAAACGGGACAAAATATAGAAATTTTTATTAGTTTTGGAAAACTTTCCGAATCATTCTCTTTTTAAAGAAGATATTCCGTTATTAATAATAATTGATGATATCGTCCCCAGCAAACCCGACAGAGAACTCATGAATTATTTTAACTCGAGAATATCTTTATTTTATTGAAAACCATTATCTTTTTTTGAAAACATTTAAAAGAAATGAATATGTATATGCATGACATAAATAAAATGACATAGCAAAATCAAAATAATATAATGCAACCAAAATGACATGACATGATTTGAATGCCTTAGTATATTCTAAGTGAAATGAAATATCCTAAGTTATATGATATATTCTAAATGAAATTAAATGACCTATGTAACATAATACATTCTATATGAAATGCAATATCCTAAGTCATATGATATGATCTAAATGAAATAAAATATTCTAGATGACATAATATATCCTAAATGAAATGAAATGACCTAGGTAATATAATATATTCTACATGAAATGCAATATCCTAAGTCATATGATATAATCTAAATGAAATAAAATATTCTAGATGACATAATATATCCTAAATGAAATGAAATAATTTAAATGACATGACAAATATGAATGATATGGCATATAATTTAAATGACATGGAATAAAATAATGCTATCATATAATATGCATGAAAATAAAAATAATAATGCATGAACATAGTATATGCTAAATAAAAATAACTAAATAAAAGCGTAGGATATCATGAAATATTCAAAACCATATAATAAACCATGTAACATCAAAAAATATAAATCAAAATAACAACAATATCATAGAAATTATTATAGCAAGAATCACATATTATATAACATGCATGAATATGAAAAATACAATGCATGAAATGTATTTTTTCCTTTAATTAAGGAAATCCATATATCTAAAAAGATATCCGGCTACCTTAGGAAAATATGTCAAATTAAATATTCTAAAACCAAAATACTTTGTGATTGTTTGAAAACAATTTTGAAAAGCTTGAATTAAAAAATAAAAACTGGGCTAAATTTTTTTTTAAATGGCTCTAATTCCCTAAGTTTAAAAATCCGAAGTTGACTACCCTTAACCCGAGACTTGAAAAACCATTTTTAGAGTTTAAAAAGGCTTATAAACTACCCTAAGTCAGTAGCTAACCCTCCTAATCAGCCCACTCTAAGTAACTTAAGCAAAACAGAAAAATGATTTTTCTTTAAATTCAATTATGACTCCACTGTCCAATTTTAAGCAACGATTTTTTGCCCAACGTTTTAAAATTAAAAAATTTCTAAAAACAATACTGGAGACTCAGGACATGTAAAAATACACGGAAACAAATCGGCTTAATTGATGGAGACTCAATTAAGAGTTATAAACCCAAGTGCAGGTTATGTTCAAGTAATAAATTCTCGGGTGTCCGAGGTCGAACCACAGGGAAGCGTATTAGTAAGTATAAGTTTATAAATATATAAGAAAAAGAAAGTAAACAAGATATTAGGGAATCAACAACAAAACAAAATAAACAAGATATTAGAGAACAAAATAAATAAAATAACATAAAAGAAATTAAACAAAATATAAAGAACAATAAGAAAATATGTTGAGGTTAGAGAATCCACTCTTGGTGTTATGCTAAGATTAATCTTGCTTTATTACACAATTGAAATCCACACATAATGGAGGTTCCAATCGGAAGGTTTAGCAATTCAGTCCAAATTGTCCAACGTCCATAGCATATGATATTATGTTCATTTGGTGTCCTCAAAACTCATAAAAAGAGTCCAAGCATTCCTTATGCCAAGGTATATGTCTACAACAAATCAAGGTTATGAAACCAAGCATTTATTGTGCCATTTTCATTGTCAATAATGAATCAAGATCCCTACTTTGCAAGTATGATTTTAAACCAAAAGAAAATATTATCTATACTAGTGTTTATAAATGATGATTCATTTTAGCTCATGTTTAAGAGACTAACCTTAGCATTTACCAAGAGCTTCACCTCATCACCTCAACAATATGATTAGCAACACATACTAGATATGAATAAAATGAAAAGAAATGTAAGAAGCATAAGTAAATAAAGAAAAAGAAAACTAGAGAAAGGAAAAAAGAAGAAAACTTAGAGAATTTTATTACAATGGCTAATATCCTACCAATGTATAATGTATCCCAATACTCATCCAAGGCCCTCTATTTATACACATTTTGGAGGGCTAAATGACAAGAGACAAGCTTTACAAATTTCAAAGGTAGGTATAATAGGTGGGTGCATTTTTCTAACAATTTTCGTCATATTGTATGACAATTCTGATCAGCCAGCTTGATGGTCGATTTTGTCAATGTTGGAGGCTCGATCTGATAAAATTGTCTTCTATAAAAATATACCCCTATCCGTTACGGATCCATAGCCGTTGGAATCCGCTCATTTGCTGATGTGGATAAGAAGATATGGGCAAAATACGAAAACAGGTCAGCACAGACGTCATTGCACATCAGCCAACTTTATGGTCGATTTCGCTAGGGAAAACGACTCCGTTTCAAGAAGTGTAAAACATGAAAAAGATAGATATGCCTCTTAGCTTTGCAGGGCTACAAATTTCAGCCTTATTGCTTCAGTGAAACTCGAGATATAGCTGATATGGCAAACGGTGTCGGAACTGAAACTGAACTGGATTTGCCCTTAATTCTAGTAATCTGAAATCACTCAAATAAACTTGTGAAAAACACCAAATTACATAAAAATATAAAAGATCATAAACACAATTAGACTAAACAATAATAACTCGTATTTGACACAAAACAATAATAAAACATAACTAAAAACTATATAATTATACGAGTTATCACACCCCCATACTTAGATTGTTGCTAGTCCCTAGCAACGACACAATAAAAATAAAATAAGAAAATCTAATCTAATCCATTTTCGTAGGAAATCACGGTGGCACTTAGCATGTGACACAAGCCTTTAAACCCCTAGGTGTCCCTAGTGGACGAGTTTAGTCTCGTGAGGGTTTACTAGGACGATACCCACAAACATTGAAGACATAAGAAAAACTAAAAATAATAATTATAACTAATCCTTCCAATATAAATTAGAGATAATCATTGGACAAGTCTTAAAAACTAATCAATAGCTTAAAGAAATTCACAAAAAATCTTGCTTGAATGTAAATAAATGAGTTAAGCCAATATTAACATAACATATTTCAATCAAAATAGTGCATATTCAACTTAATCTCAACCTCTCACATGGGATACTCTCATGATTTTCACTCTTTAAAGTAGTGGTAAAGTGTTTACACTCAATCAATCTCATGAAAACACTTCTACCATATGCTTGCTTGTCCACCTATTCTCCACTATTTAGATCATACAACTTCATAAATCAAGAGGTCTTTATTCAAGGTTGTAATGGGGCCAAAGGGTTATAATGTGGTTAAAGAACAAAAGGATAAAGATATCACAAAGGTTCCAAAGAGTTCATAGATTTTAGAGACATAATAAGATCATACAAATAAAACTTCTCAAAACTCTTATAAAGCACATAATAACATAGGCTAAATATTCATGTTGAGCCTTTGCATCATTCTAACCAACTTTGTAACATCTTTTTCTAGAAGTTCAAGAGAAGTTTTTTTTTTTTTTTTTTAATATGGGAATGTATTTGACAATGATCCCTTTCTTTTTCTCTTGAATTTTTCTTTTCTTTTCTTCCCCCACACTTATCTTTTGTTTCTAACCCAAATTTTCAACTAAAAATATCCCTTGTTTTTTTTTTTTTTTTTGCAATATGTCTCAAAATATAAAATCCATCTTTAGAACAAGGGTAAGGATATAAGTATATTTAGGCTAGGTGTAAGTTGTGGTTACCAATAAAACAGTATATTTAATGTAGGCTCAAATTGGCTCACTAGTGGGGATGTTCTCTTAGAACATTAATAAGGGATGGCTGTTTGGCTCTGGTTATAATCCTAATGCCTCTATCATATTCATGTTGTCACATGTATCAATATAGTATCAAACGGTTTAAAGCAAGTTCTAGAGAATCATGTAATCATAAGAGCACTCAAGAAAGAAATTAGATTGATTTGTATAATGCATCAATCATTATAGGCTCAAAAACTCACAAGGATGATTATACAAGTCAGATTAGGTCTAAACATGCTTCTTTCTCAATCAACATATCATATTAACATTGGCTCATAAAAAGGTTGATATCAAGCTCAATTCTCATGAAAATCTTCTCACTAATAAATCTGTTTTAGACTTATGCAATTCATATCTCATTATAGTATTGAAAGTAACTAAAAAAACACACTAAGTCTAAACATGCTTTTTTTTTTTTTTGAAGAAGAAGAAGATTAAATCAAACTGACAAGGTATGTCTCAAGTCTCCCTTACTCAGACCTTGTTCAGAATAAATACTTCTAAATGTCTTAAAACACAACAATTTTTTTTTTTTAGCAAAATATGTCCCTTACCCCCTACCCCCTACTAAAATATGACATTGTCCCCAATGTCAAATTTTAAAGGTAGAATTTAGGAGATATTACCTGCAGAGGTTGCTAACCACTTATTATAACTGAGACACAACAAGCAAAATGTTAGATAATGTCACAAAGACAAAGTGCAATCCACTCCTTGCTCGTCCATATCTCTTTTTCTTTTTCCGAGCGTTTGCGAAACAACCGTAGCAGATAAACACTCATAAGCTTGTAGCTTTTTGAGTAAATCTTCAATGGTTGTAGCAGAAATTATGGTTCTCCTTGCCTCTGAAAACATGAATCCATTATCCACAGCATTATCTAAATATGAAAGCAAATTACTAAAATAACCATTAATATTAAGCAAACCAATGGGTTTCTTATTTGTGACCAAAGATGACCAAGAAGCCACGCAAGCTATTTCTTCCAATGTACCCAGACCTCCTGGTAAAGCAATGAATGCATCGGCAGAATGGTACATGATTGTTATCCGTTCAGGGATACTCCAGACTTGTATTTCCTTACCCACGGTAGGTCCACAAAAACCTGTGAATAGTTTTGGCACGATTCCTAGAACTGGACTTCCTCCGGCGTGTGCTGCTGTAGCGACTGCTCCCATTAAACCCGTACTACCGCCTCCATAAATCAACTGGATCTTTTGTTGGGCAAGTATTACTCCAACTCTTATGGCTTCATCAGCGAATATGTTATTTTCCTTGGATAAGCACCTCCAAAGACACAAATTTTTTTAATGCGCTGGGACGAAGTACTTTCCATTTTTTTTTCTTTTTCGAGTGCCTGAAAGAGAATGAGTACATGGTGTAATATATAGAGGACTGAGTAATGAATCAGACAAGAGTAATAATGTCGCCGAAAGTGTATTTGACCTGTCAGAAGAAAATGTTAACCTAACAAAAGATTTTTGCGTGATTTCAGGAAGAAAATCAAAAAGAGAAGAAAAATCAACCGTAAAAGACCAATGAAAAAAAAATGAGAATAATTACACAAATCGTAAATTAAACCGAAATGAAGTTATTGTAAATCAAACCAAAAGCTGAGAAGTCATTTATTGTAGTTGTGATTGTGGCTCACATCTTCCTCTGGTTTTACGTCCAGAAACGGCTTAAACGCCTTCTATGAGTCGAGGATGTGCTTCCCATCCAGTTTTCTTACAAGCTGGCAAACAGGGTCTTTTAACATCAGATTCCCAAGATGTTGCCATTCCCTTTGGAATTGCGGCCATAAATCAAGAATTTCTCTTTGTACGTCTCCACTAGGATGCGTCTCAAGAGAAAGTTGGATATTACCCAAATTCTCCTTACTCAGTCCATCCTTAATGAATTCAATTTTATCATCTCGATTAGAGGACGGAATCCCAATAGAACGACATTTACCGTTACACGTCCATCGTGCACATTTGTGGCAATTTGAACTCATGCGCTTTGCTCGTCGCTTCTTTGCAAAAGTGCTTCTACCTGTACCTGGTAAATGCAAAACAGGAAGATATTCATCTTCACGTACCTTGGCTTCAATTATCCAACGTATGTCTTCAGGAATCCCTTTGTGCATAAGCATTCTTAATCTTTCAAATCGAACTTGGTAAAGCTTCAGTAAAATATTCCGAGGAAAAGGAGGAAATCGTTTCTGCAATCTTGTGAAAATATCATCCATCTTGAAAAAAAATGAAAAAGAAATTGAAAGAGAAATTTATATACAATATCAGTTTTGTGGGTAGCTGATGGAACCGACTTAAATAATCACGGAGTACCGTTATCCGCCATTTAACCGGGGTAAAAAAAATGTATTTTTTTTTTGAAGATTAGTTAAAATTATATTTACATCTAGTTAATTTCAAAACAAGGATCAGAAAGAAAAACAACCTCTTCTTGAGTAACATGATTTTCCAAAAAGAGTTTGAGTCTTTGTCCATTTACCTTGAATACCTACCATTTTGAGGATTCTCAATGTCAACTGCTCCATAATGATACACATGCTTAACCACAAATGGGCCAGTCCATCTTGATCTCAACTTACCAGGAAATATGTGAAGTCTAGAATTATAAAGTAGAATTTTTTGCCCAACATCAAATGTTTTTCTTGAAATTAACTTGTCATGAAAGGCTTTAGTTCTTTCTTTATGAATTTTTGAATTCTCATATGCATCTTTGAATAAAGTTGGCCAGTAAAATCCACACTGTAAAATTTTTGCAGCAGTTTTCTTTGATGAAAAATGACCACCACATGCCTCGGAATGACAAAACTTAATTACACTACTTACCTCATTGTCGGGAATGCATCTTCGAAAAATCTGATCAGGACAATATTTGAACAAGTAAGGGTCATCCCAGTAGAATTTCTTTACCTCATTCAGAAACTTCCTTTTATCTTGGGGGCTCCATTGAGAAGGAATTTTTCCCAAAAAGGAATATTTTAGCTCGGATGGCAATGGTTTTAAATCCAGCTTGGGCGGTTCAATAGTTGATGGTACAGTGACATTTGTGAGTGATGGGAGTTCCTCAAACTTTTGTTTCCAACGATGCTTATCCTGAAAAGAATTTAACAAAGAATCAGTGTGTGAAATTTCTGAAGCATTATCAAACTCACATTCAATTAAATAAGCTTCTAAAGGATCATGGAATGTGGTAGTGGTGAGATGTTCATGAACAAGTTCTTCAATGAAATCCACTTCATGTACTTCTGAATCGTCACCAGGTTGCTTGCAAGTGTTGAACACATTTAATTCTAAAGTCATATTTCCAAAAGAAATGTTCAAATTACCATTCCTGCAATTTATCAGAGCATTAGAAGTTGCAAGAAATGGACGGCCTAATATAACAGGAATTTGAACATTTGGATTTGAAACAGGATGTGTGTCCAAAACAATAAAATCAACAGGGAAGTAAAAATTATCAATTTGAACCAAAACATCTTCAACTATCCCTCGAGGAATTTTTACAGAACGATCAGCTAGTTGAAGTGTAACAGGTGTTTCCTTGAGTTCACCTAAACCTAACTGTTGATAAACAGAAAAAGGCAAAAGATTAACACTAGCACCAAGATCAAGTAATGCACGTTCTATTCTAGTGTTTCCAATGATGCATGAGATTGTTGGACATCCAGGATCTTTGAATTTTGGTGGAGTAAGGTGCTGAATGATTGAGCTCACACTTTCCGTCAGAAATGCTTTCTTTTGTACATTATGTTTCCTTTTAACTGTGCACATGTCCTTCAAAAATTTAGCATAAGATGGAACTTGTTTGATTGCATCCAATAAAGGAATGTTAATCTTAACTTGTTTGAAAAGTTCATAAATTTCTGCATTTTGATTCAAATTCTTTATTGTTTGCAACCTTTGAGGAAAAGGAGCAGGATGCATACCTTTTTCTTTGTCCAAATATTCAAGAAGTTCAGACTTACCATCATCCTTACCATTACTTTTCGGAGGGGAAGGAGGATCTTGGTCTTTTGATGGAATGTTTTTGTCAATTTCCTTTCCACTTCGAAGAGTTGTGATAGAACTGACGTTTTCCTGTTGAGTTTCATTGGAGCAAGAAACAAGACATTGAGTAGAAGGGTTAGGCTGAGGTTGAGCAGGAAACTTACCTTTTTCTTGAGTGCGTAATGAAGCTGTCAATGTGGACAAGGTGTTTTTGATCTCATTGATGTCCTGTGAAGTTTGGTTATTCACATTTGCTTGTGTTTGCATGAATGCTTGCAATGTCTCTTCCAAGGTTTGTACACGTGAAGGTTGATAGGAAAAAGTGTTGCCCGGTTTTTGAGATTGTGGTACCTGAACATGATTATTATTCCGCCAACTGAAGTTGGGATGATTTCTCCATTCAGGGTTATACGTTTCAGAGTAAGGAGAAGGAAAAGGCTTTTTAAATGTGTTTATGGAATTTACTTGATCATGCAACGCTTCTTTAAGAATGGGAATGTTTGGACATTCAGAAGTGGGGTGTCCCATGATTTCACAAATTCCACAACTTTCTTCATTTTTAACCATTTTGACTTCTTTTACTTCTCTAAGTTCCATGGCTTCAATCTTTCTAGCCAAATTAGCTACTTTAGCTTTTATCTCATCTTCTTGACTAAAATGATATTTACCTCTGTTAGAAACAAGATTAGATCTATTGGAACTTTCAGAGGAATTATCTGTGTGCCAGGCTTGAGAGTTATCTGCCAAATGGTCTAGGTAGTCAAAGGCTTCTTCAGGTTCTTTTTCTAGAAACTCACCGTTACACATTGTTTCAACAAATTGTTTAGTTTCGGGAGTTAAACTTTCATAAAATAAACTAATAAGACGCCATTTTTCAAAACCATGATGTGGACAAGAACTTAACAAATCTTTAAAACGCTCCCAGCACTGAAAAAATGCTTCATTTTGATTTTGATTGAAATTTTGAATCTGTCTTTTCAAAGCAGTAGTTTTATGTGCTGGGAAAAATTTCTTTAGCAACTCAGTTTGTAATTCTTGCCATGTGCCAATTGACCTTGGTTTTAAATTATGAAGCCAAATTTTTGCTTTATCTTTTAAAGAAAAAGGAAATAATTTTAGCTTGACAATTTCATTTGTACATTGTTGGTCATTAAAGGTGACACATACATCTTCAAAGTCTTTTAGAAACGAGTAAGCACTTTCCGATTCTAACCCATGGAAATTTGGAAGCAAAGCTATCATACCTGGTTTAAAACGAAAGTTGTTTGCAATGAGAGGAAAAATAAAACAAGAGGGTGATGAGCTTCGAGTTGGTTGCAAGTAGTCACGCATGGTGCGTACTTGTCTGTTCTCATCTTCAGCATGAACACTTTCATTGTCAGCCATGGTAGGAGTTGTATTAGAAAGATTACCTGAAAAAGTTTCACAATAAAATCTAACTAAACGACGAGATCTAAAATCACGTCGCCAAACAAGCATAAAACAAAGTTAATATACAAATTAGGCGGTATAACCAGCCAAACAAAATAAATATACTAAATTAGGCGGTATAACCAGCCAAACAAAATAAATATATAAAAAATTAGGCGGTATAACCAGCCAATAAAAATAAATATATACAAAATTAGGCGGTATAACCAGCCAATAAAAATAAATATACTTATAAACTTATATACTTAGTATTGCTTCCCCGGCAACGGCGCCAAAAACTTGATGGAGACTCAATTAAGAGTTATAAACCCAAGTGCAGGTTATGTTCAAGTAATAAATTCTCGGGTGTCCGAGGTCGAACCACAGGGAAGCGTATTAGTAAGTATAAGTTTATAAATATATAAGAAAAAGAAAGTAAACAAGATATTAGGGAATCAACAACAAAACAAAATAAACAAGATATTAGAGAACAAAATAAATAAAATAACATAAAAGAAATTAAACAAAATATAAAGAACAATAAGAAAATATGTTGAGGTTAGAGAATCCACTCTTGGTGTTATGCTAAGATTAATCTTGCTTTATTACACAATTGAAATCCACACATAATGGAGGTTCCAATCGGAAGGTTTAGCAATTCAGTCCAAATTGTCCAACGTCCATAGCATATGATATTATGTTCATTTGGTGTCCTCAAAACTCATAAAAAGAGTCCAAGCATTCCTTATGCCAAGGTATATGTCTACAACAAATCAAGGTTATGAAACCAAGCATTTATTGTGCCATTTTCATTGTCAATAATGAATCAAGATCCCTACTTTGCAAGTATGATTTTAAACCAAAAGAAAATATTATCTATACTAGTGTTTATAAATGATGATTCATTTTAGCTCATGTTTAAGAGACTAACCTTAGCATTTACCAAGAGCTTCACCTCATCACCTCAACAATATGATTAGCAACACATACTAGATATGAATAAAATGAAAAGAAATGTAAGAAGCATAAGTAAATAAAGAAAAAGAAAACTAGAGAAAGGAAAAAAGAAGAAAACTTAGAGAATTTTATTACAATGGCTAATATCCTACCAATGTATAATGTATCCCAATACTCATCCAAGGCCCTCTATTTATACACATTTTGGAGGGCTAAATGACAAGAGACAAGCTTTACAAATTTCAAAGGTAGGTATAATAGGTGGGTGCATTTTTCTAACAATTTTCGTCATATTGTATGACAATTCTGATCAGCCAGCTTGATGGTCGATTTGTCAATGTTGGAAGCTCGATCTGATAAAATTGTCTTCTAGAAAAATATACCCCTATCAGTTACGGATCCATAGCCGTTGGAATCAGCTCATTTTCTGATGTGGATAAGAAGATATGGGCAAAATACGAAAACAGGTCAGCACAGACGTCATTGCACATCAGCCAACTTGATGGTCGATTTCGCTAGGAAAAACGACTCCGTTTCAAGAAGTGTAAAACATGAAAAAGATAGATATGCCTCTTAGCTTTGCAGGGCTACAAATTTCAGCCTTATTGCTTCAGTGAAACTCGAGATATAGCTGATATGGCAAACGGTGTCGGAACTGAAACTGAACTGGATTTGCCCTTAATTCTAGTAATCTGAAATCACTCAAATAAACTTGTGAAAAACACCAAATTACATAAAAATATAAAAGATCATAAACACAATTAGACTAAACAATAATAACTCGTATTTGACACAAAACAATAATAAAACATAACTAAAAACTATATAATTATACGAGTTATCATTAATTTTCTGATTAAAGATAAATTCCCAGAAAAATCAGAGATGTACAAGTTTTGGGTGAAAAAAAAAACTGCTTTGCCAAAACACATTTTTGCCTTTGATAAAATCATTTAAAAATCAATGTAAAAATATTTGAAACTCATAAAATGAGTCACAAACAGTAGCTAGGACTTTTTGAAAGTTAGATAAAAATTGGCTAAGTAAAAAAAATCACAAAGGTAGAATAATCAATTTGACAAACTTAATTTTCCACAAGTGTGCTCAAGAGAGCATGACTTTGAACCATTAATTGGCTCAAGTCATTATTCAAGTGGCATGAACATGAAATGCATGAAGCAATACAGCAAACATAATGTAAGAAATGCATGGATTTAAACCTAAATGTCATGAAAAAATGCATGGCATTCATAAAGGGACCTAGACCTAAATGAACTTGCATGGCATTTAATGTAACCTAGACCTAGAATGCATGAACATGCATGGCAAATAAACCTAACTTAATAACTAAAATATGCATGGCATTTTCAAAAACACAAAGCATGCTTAAATCAAAAACTCAACCAAATATCATGCAAATGCTAACCTATCGACTAACATGGCAAGAATGCACAAAAAATGCAAAAATTCCAAGAGGGCCGAATAGCATAATGTAACTAGCAAACATGGCATTTTCACAAACACTTGGTATACTAGCATGCAAAACTAAATCAAATGACATGTAAATGTAAAAACCTACCAACTAACATGGCAAAAAATGCAACACACAATGCAAAACACATGGAGTAGCCAAATGACCTCAAGCTCCAACAAGCATGGCATTTTCACAAACACTTGGTATACTAACATGCTCAACTAAAATATAACATTTAAATCATGCAAAAACCACACAAGCATTTTCACAAACACTTAATATACTAAATCTAAAACATGCTCAACTAAGATATAAAACTCAAATCATGCAAAGACCACACAAGCATTTTCACAAACACTTGATATTTAAATCTAAAACATGCTCAAATTTAAACATCATGAAAACAGAAAATTAAAAATGCAAAAACATGATATTTAAAACATAAATGGCAACAAACAAAGCAACCAAATTAAAATGTAACTCAAGAATATGAAGTAACATAACATTTAAAACATCAAAATCAAAGAAAATAACATAAACAATATGATAAAATAAACCAAAACATCAACTTAAATAAATAATGTAGGCCATTTGGCCATGGTGAGTTTATTGTAAAAATAAAATGTAAAAAATATACTTAAGAAGGAGATGAAGGAAGAACTTGAAAAGAACAATAAAAAACATTCATTTAAAATGGAAACTCACCAAATAGAAATCAAAATAGCAAAAACAAGAATAGAAAATCAAGAAAGTGCAAGAGTTGGTGCTCAAGAGCAACCTCAAGAAGCTATCTTTCAAGCTTTATCTCTTCAAACTTTCCTTTTTTTTTCTAAACTTTTCTTTTTCGCTCTCAACCAAGAAGAGAAAAACTAAGTAAAAACCCTAAGAAATCAGCAAAATGAAGATGAAAAAATGAAATTCTGACCTGCAACAAGGGTTGGCCGAATGGGATCAGAAGCTTCCTCCTTCCTTTGGACTTGGGCAGGCCAACACTTCTCTTTTCCAGCCCAACTCTGATTTTTTGAAAGGCCCAAAGAAGCCCTTTTAGGTTGCTTGGGTGAAATGACCGTTTTGCCCCCTGGATGCAAATAAATATCAAACGGACTCCAAATTCAATTTTTATTTTTTTAATACTTCCAAAATAATAAAATATTGAGTTCTGGAATTTATCAAAATTATCCGAGTCCGTTTTCTATTTATTTGGATTTTTTCTTCCAAAACTGCCTTTTTAAGCCCCTACATTTTACCATTTTTTGAACGAGCTCCAAATCAAGATTTTTCTTCACCAATCTCTTCAAAATAATTAAAAAGTGTGATCTGGAAGTTTTCATAATTTTTGGAGCTCATTTGGTATTTTTTCAGGATTTATCGGCTTGAATTACTGCATAGGAGGCCCGGGATTTGGCTATTTTGAAAAATAACTCCGATTCAAGATTTTATTTCGCCAATCTCTTCCAAATAATTTAAAACTGATATTTGCAAAATTTCAAAATTTTTGGAGTCCATTTGCTATTTTTTTGGGATTTATCTTTTTGAATTATTGCATAGGAGGCTCGGGATTTGGCCATTTTGCAAACAAACTCCGAATCAAGATTTGCTTTTGCCAATATATTCCAAATAATTTTAAAATGAGATTTGTAAAATTTCAGAAGATTTGGAGCTGATTTGCTATTTTTTCGGGATTTTCTTTTTTGAATTACTACACAAGAAGCTCGGGATTTGGCCATTTTGCAAACGAACTCTGAATCGAGATTTTCTTTTTCCAATATCTTCCAAATAAATGAAAAATAAGATTTGAAAATTTTCAAAAGATTTGGAGCTCATTTGCTATTTTTTCGGGATTTTCCTTTTTGAATTACTACATAAGAAGCCCGGGATTTGGCCATTTTGCAAACGAACTCCGAATCAAGATTTTCTTTTACCAATATCTTTCAAATGATTTAAGAATGAGATTGACAAATTTTCAGAATTTTCGGAGTCCATTTGCTATTTTTCCCAAATTTTCCAATTTTGCCCTTTTGCGTCCGAAACCCGGTTTTGCTAAAAACAAGTCCGATTTTCAGATTTTCTTCAATCTGAGCCTTGGGCTATCCTTTTTAATCATTCTTCATCCATTGGGGGCTTTGGTCTTATCCAGTCGGGCCATTTCTGTGATTCTTCCCGATTTCACCGAAATACACTAAAAACTCTAATTCTCGGTTTTCTCACGGATTGACTTTTCTTTCAATTTTTCTTGCAAGTGACTTCTCCATTACCCGTATTCAGTGCTTATCTTTCATTTGGAACCTTCAATTTCGACCAATTTGATCGTTTAAGCACTTTTCCCCAAATTTCTCGGATTAGGGTTTCTTTTCTACTGAATCTCCAAATCCCAACTTCCGAACTCCATATCTTTCGATGTAGACCTCGAATTATCAAAATTATTTCACCATTTTTCAATTGAACTTAGAATCTTGATTTTGAAAGTGGGTTGACTTTTTCAGTAGTTGACTTTCTGGGGTTGACTTTTTTCGAGGTTGACTTTTTTCAAGTTTGACTTTTTATGCTCGCCCTCTTAAACTAAGTCTCGGAGTACAACCTGCAGGATGAAAACAGTCTTTTTACACTCGGAAACATCAATATAGGAAGAAAACATACCTGTTTAGTGGTCCGGACAAAATTAGGTGTCTACACTTCAAATTTATGAGATGTTGATGATTAAATTCCTCTGATTCCTATTTCCTCCATGACATCTTCCCCTTTCCATTTTGCATCCGATCAATTATTTAAAATACCATACATTCATACATGTATCATGTTAGCATCAGGTTGCATTCATGCTTTCATAATCAGCATGATTTTTCTATATATATCCATGTATTAATTTGTTTATTCTTTACATGCATCATGTTGACTTTGGGTTGCATTCATGACAAACATAGTCAGTATGATTTCTCTGTATATGCTCATGCATTAATCTGTCAGATTAATATTAGGATGCATTCATGACACACATGGTCAGCATGATTTTTTTTTTATATACTCTGTATCAATTATTCATTGTTCACATGTATCATAATTGACATCATGTTGCATTCATAGTGTATAGGATCATTCATTGGGAAATACGCTGAAATGTACATGATCATTCATTGCATATATCTATGCGTTGATTTGTTTATTATTTGCTTGCAACATGTTGGCATCGTGATTGCATTTATTACATTATAGTCAGCATGTTTCCGCTGTACATGTCTATACATCATATTGTTTAGGCTTCACGTGCATCAAATTGCATTCATGGCTCTTTCATCATGACACACACTTTGAGGGAATAAAACAGAAGTTGGCTTGGCCTTAAGAGTCTTTGAAAGAATTTCCATTTCAAATAAGAGGTGTAAGAAGTACTGAGTACCCTTTTAATACACGCTAGTGCTATGGAGAATGAACAAGTTCCCCGAATGGAAAGAATGGAAAGGGTATAGGAGGAATTGCGAGAATAGCTAGCAAAGTCTCAAGCAGAATCTAAAGATCAGATGACTAAATTGATGGAGCTAATGTCCACTATAATCAAAGGATACACTGAAAACTTGGCCGCCAAAGAAGGGTTAGAGGCACGAAAGGGTCAGAATGAGGTCGTAATGATGGATGCCCAGAACACAGTTAACCTCTTCAATTTCTTAAATTTAGGTGATCTAGTTGAACTGGCAAAGTTGAAATTAGTTAATGGGGTAGACTTGGCAGATTCCCAGGGGAAATATCAGTTGCTAGATGAAAGGCTCCGGGCAGTAGAAAATATAGACGTATTCGGGAGTGTGGAGGCGAAAGAACGATGCTTGGTCTTCGATTTAGTCATCCCTCCTGAATTCAAGGTCCCTGACTTTGTCAAATATGACGGGACGATTGATCCACATCACTATGTTCTGCTGAAAGATGACAAGTCATATAGATAATGATAAGCTTCTGATTCAGTACTTTCAGGATAGCCTCAGCGGGTCCGCAATTAGGTGGTATAGTTAGTTGAGCAAGGATTAGATTCGCTCTTGGAATGATTTGGCTAGGGCTTTTCTAAACCAGTACAAGCATATGATCGACAGGACACCTGATCGTCTCACTTTGTAAAATATGGAGAAAAAAGCTACTCAGAGCTTCAAATAGTATGCTCAAAGGTGGAGGAACATGTCTACCTTAGTACAACCACCTTTGATACAAAAAAAAAAATCATCGTCCTTTTTGTGAATACACTGCAGGCCCCATACTATGATAGACTCGTCGGCAATGCCTCAAAGAATTTTGCGGATATAGTAATCTCAGGGGAGATGATTGAGAATGCTATCAAGAATGGAAACTTGAAAGAGAAGGAACATCCAATGCCGAGAGAAATAAGACACCTAGAAAGAAAGACGAAGATTCCAAGCTTGGGAGATTTTGTCCCATTTTCCCAATTTCCCTTATATCGATCGTGTTACCCTACTAAGGTATCTCCAAGCCTTTATCCTTACCTACCAACCCAAGCACCTAATCCTATACCAGCCCTTGCAACAAAGCCTACTTCTAGAAAACGACAGCGGGAAAACTAAGAAAGAATTCCAATCCCCATCACTGACCTGCTGCCATTACTAATAAAGAATCAGTACCTTACCCTGATACCTTTGAAAATAGCTCCAAATCCATCAGCGAGGAGTTATGACCCTGATAGCAAGTGTGATTATCATTTGGGTGTAGTTGGGCATTCAATTGAAAAATGCAGACAACTAAAGGAAAGGATTGAAAGTCTTATCCGTGACGGTATTTTGACACCGGAGCTTATCAATCAATGGAAGGTCGCTTTGCCTTAAATCAGTTTCTTTCAGGTTTTAGGGGGAGAATTACTACCTTTGAAGGATGTCAATATGAGCATTTTGATGCATGTAGTTTCAGACTTTATATGAAAACACTTGTCTCATGTCAACATTCATTAAATGAATTTTGATTTTTAAACTCCATGTGTTTGTTGTGTTTTAACAATAATTTGAATTTGCAAAAACAAGCATTAAGGAAGTTTTAGTAATGAATAGTCTCAAGAATATTGACGATCATTGTTACAAATGACCCATACCTTCTCCCCTCTCTTTTAAGGCTTTCCCAGGCCTAAACCCATTGAATCAAGAACACTTGAAAGACCTAATGCTTCAACAAATATTAATGATTGAACTTCATAAAACCATCGTCATCATAGAATAAGCAAAGATGTAGATCCTAGTCTAGGTTATGAACAAAGGAACGAACTTTTTGAAATTTTTTCGAACTCCTTGAAATTCGAACAAATGAGACTTTCTTTCAAGAATTTAGATCATGGTAATTTGGTGTGTGTCAAGGTTGTGCCAAAACCATTCTACTTATTTTCAACAACCACAAAACACTAATTGCCCAAACATCACTTCATGATTGACACCCTGGTGCACAATGATTAAACTAGATTATCCCATGTCCCAGGGAAAACCCGTTTTTGGGTCATATTTTCTTGGTCTCTTCAAAGAACTCAGATTTGAAACTCAGACTTTTCAAAATAGACCTAGACTTGCTATATTCCTTGTTGATACAAACTCTCATGGTTAATGAAATTGGGGCATCATATGTGGAAATGATGGATACATGGTGAATAAGGATGGACTAACGCATGAATCATTGGGGCATGCGATGAAAAAAAAAACAGCAATAAAAGAAGGAAAATTGTGATATCATGCATATGAAAATTCAGATGATTTCAAAGTGCAAAATGAAATTTTGATTATCTATTTCCCCTGGGGATTGCTTTTCAATGAGAATATTTGTGCTTCATATGAGAAATGGCCATCTTTCATATTCCTTTTAAAAAAAGAAATTATCCATAGTCACCCATCTTGAGCAAAAGAATTCTTTCTTCTTTGAACCCTGATCAAGGATCACCCTCTACACTGGGGGGCAAATGCGAGGAAAGATCTTTTTTAAAGATCATGGAGGAATGAGTCCTGGCTCAAAGACAGATACAAAGCAAATGGAGCGCTGAATTAATATGGGTTCACTCTGTCAAAAACAAAAGGAAAAGATGGCGAAATGGAAGCCAAGAACAAAAAAAACGTGTGAAAAAGTATGGCAAATGAAAGCCAAAAGCAAAGAAGAAAAAGAGCAAAAGAAAAAAGGAAAAAAGTCCAAAAGGGACAAATACTTCAAAGGAAATGACCCTTGATCTGATTACTCTCAACATAGATTTTGGGACTATTTATCCTTTCTTTTTGAACCCCGAGCCAAGGCCTACATTACGTGCTTTAAAAGCCCATTTTGATCAAGCATGAATATTTAATTTGAAGGGTTTTTCCTCAGGTTTTATCCCATCTAGTCGAATTATCATTTCACTAAGGAATAATTTAGAATTCTCAAGTGCATGGTAAAACAATGAAAAAATGAAAAAAGAGAAAAATAGAAAGAATAGGACTATAGGGCGAAAACCCAGAAATGGGCGATCTAGAGTAAAATGGGAATTTTCGATGCCATCTATGATAGTGTCGATACCACAAAAGAGAAAATCATCTTGAAGAAGTGGCATCAAGGAACATCTAGGAATTCTTGAACTTCTCAAAGTGTCAACTCTCATTCGGATGATTGATTTCAAAAACTGAAACTCTTTTTCTCCAAAATCAACTTTCCAGTTTAAACATACCATCCAATCTTGATGAAAACTAAAAGAATGTTGAATTTGTTTGATTTTCAATGAATTCTTAATTTATAAAACCTGTTCCATTTGTGAGCCTAGAAAGGACATACATTTTTGTTATGAAATTTCCTTTGATCAACCAAAATCTTGTTATACCAAGCATTGCGAATTCAAATTGAAAAACCCAGATTGACACTTAGAGAAGTTCTTAACAATGATCATCAATCTTCAAAAGATTTGTACATCAGACATTGTGGGGTTAATATTTTTGTTCAGAAGTTTTCAAAATAAGAAAACAAATAAAAATATATATATATATTTTTTTTTTAAGCACCCATTCTTGATGTTGACATGAGACAAGGGTTTTTCTAACCCAAAGGTATAGAACTGTTGGGATAGGTCTTGACTTCCATATATGATAAGAAGAAATAAAACCCATTTCAGACCTCTGTTGATGAAAGTTTGAAAACTATTGAGTGAAAGAGAATTGCCAAAATGAATTGAAGACATACTCTGATTTGAAAAGGAAAAAATGAATTGGAAAGGCTAAGCCAAAGTCTAGAAAAATGATCAGGGGCATTTGCATCTTTTCATGAAGCGTTTGCATCATTATCGATCTTTACATTTGCATCATGTAGAAGCATTCTGCACGTTATCAAATCCTTGTATTTGCATCATTTAAAAGCATCTACATAATGCCAATCTTTGCATCTGCATCATTTCATGACGTAGTTGCGTTAACACCAATTTTCGCATTTGCATCATAAAGAAGCATTTGCACATTATTGACCTTTGCATCCTTCTGAGAAGTAATTGCGCTATTTAAGAATCATTTGCATTTGCATCATTTAGAAGCATCTGCATCTTATTCAACATCTGCATCTGCATCAATAAGCATCTGCATCAATCTAAGCCATTTGCATATACACCACGAAGCATTTGCATTTTACCAACATCTGCATCAAGAAGCATTTGCATCAATTCAAAACATTTACATTTACATTTGCAATATGAAGTATGTAATATCCTATTAATCATTTGCACCAGCATCAAAAAGCATTCGCATCTTCTCAAAATCTTCAGGTTAATTTTCAACAATTCTTCAAAAACCATTTTTAAGACCTTCGGGCATCATTTTTAAAGTAGCATATAGCGTATTTTTTCCAAATCACGGGTAAGGCCTACGGGCACCATTTTTAAGACCTCCGAACACCATTCTTAAGACCTCCGGGCATAATTTTTTCAAATTACGGGTAAGGCCTACGGGCACCATTTTTAACACCTCCGGGCACCATTCTTAAGACCTCTGGGCATATTCTTTTTTCAAATCACGGGTAAGGCCTACGAGCACCATTTTTAAGACCTCCGGGCACCATTCTTAATACCTCCGGGCATAATTTTTTCAAATCATGGGTAAGGCCTACGGGTACCATTTTTAAGACCTCCGGGCACCATTCTAAAGACCTCCGGGCATAATTTTTTCAAATCACGGGTAAGGCCTACGGGCACCATTCTTAAGACCTCCTGGCATAATTTTTTTCAAATCACGGGTAAGGCCTATAGGCACCATTTTTAAGACCTTCGGGCACAATTCTTAAGACCTTCGGGCATAATTTTTTCAAATCACGGGTAAGGCCTATAGGCACCATTTTTAAGACCTTCGGGCACCATTCTTAAGACCTCTGGGCATAATTTTTTTTTTCAAATCACGGGTAAGGCCTACGGGCACCATTTTTAAGACCTACGGGCACCATTCTTAAGACCTCCGAGCATAATTTTTTCATAACAAGGGTAAGGCCTATGGCACCATTTTTAAGACCTCCGGGCACCATTCTTAAGACCTCCAGGCATAATTTTTTAAATCATGGGTAAGGCCTACTGGCACCATTTTTAAGACCTCTGGGCACCATTCTTAAGACCTCCGGGCATAATTTTTCAAATCACGGGTAAGGCCTCCGGGCACCATTTTTAAGACCTCCGGGCTTCATTCTTAAGACCTTCGGGCACAATTTTTTCTCTCTTGAAATCGAACCCGTTTCCTTAAGACGGGTCGAGCCTTGATTAGTCAGGGAATTCAATTTAAGGACAAAATCTTCAATTTACAGGTTTTTCAAAAAAAAAAAAACAAAAGAAAAATTGATGATGATTGAAAACCCCTTCCCTTCTCTTCACATGTGATTTCACTAACTGGACAAAATTAGTGTTTATTTATCTTTGCCTGAGTCCTGATTGTCAGCAATAGCCAAAAAGGGGTAGCTATAGACACCTAATTTTGTCCGGACCACTAAAACATGTATGTTTTCTTCCTAAATTGATGTTTTAGAATGTAAAAAGACTTTTTTCATCTTGCAAGTGGTACTCTGAGATTTAGTTTAAGAGGGCGAGCATAAAAAGTCAAACTCGAAAAAAGTCAACCTTAAAAAAGTCAACCCCAGAAAGTTAACTACTGAAAAAGTCAACCCACTTTCAAAATCAAGATTTGAAGTTCAATTGAAAAAATGGCAAAAGAATTTTGATAATCCAAGGTCTACATCGAAAGATATGGAGTTCGGAAGTTGGGTTATGGAGATTCAGTAGACAGGAAACCCTAATCCGAGAAATTTGTAGAAAAGTGCTTAAACGATTGAATTGGTCAAAATTGAAGGTTCCAAATGAAAGATTAGCACTGACTACGGGTAATGGAGAAGCCACATGAAAGAAAAAACTGAAAAAAAGTCAATCCGGGAAAAAATCGAGAATTAGGGTTTTTGGTTGATTTCGGTGAAATTGGGCAGAATTACAGAAATGGCCTGACTTGGTAAGACAAAAGCCCTTAATTGATGGAGAGTGATTTAAAAAGGATAGCCCAAGGCTCGGTTAGAAGAAAATCGTAAAACCGGACTTGTTTTGAGCAAAACTGGGTTTGAGGCAAAAGGGTAAAATTGGAAATTTGGGAAAAATAGCAAATGAACTCCAAATCTTCTAAAAATTTGCAAATCTCATTTTTAAATTATTTGAAAGAGATTGGCGAAAGAAAATCTTGATTCGGAGTTCATTTGCAAAATGGCCAAATCTCGAGTCTCTTATGCAGTAATTCAAGAACATAAATCCCGGAAAAATAGCAAATGAACTCCAAATCTTCTAAAATTTTGCAAATCTCATTTTAAATTATTTGAAAGAGATTGGCGAAATAAAAAATTGATTCGGAGTTCGTTTGCAAAATGGCCAAATCCCGGGCCCCCTATGTAGTAATTCAAACAGATAAATCCCGAAAAAATACCAAATGAGTTCCAAAAATTATGAAAACTTCCAGATCGGAATTTTAAATTATTTGGAAGATATTGGTGAAGAAAAATATTGATATTGAGCTCGTTTAAAAAATTTTAAATTTTGGGGGCATAAAAAGGCAATTTTGGAAGAAAAAATCCAAATAAATAGCAAACGGACTCGGAAAATTTTGAGAAATTCAGAATTCAATTTTTTATTATTTTGAAAGTATTGAAAAAAGAAAAATTGAATTTGGAGTCCTTTTTCCATTTATTTGCATTCGAGGGGCAAAAAGGTTATTTTACCCAAGCAACCGAAAAGGGCTTTTCTTGCCTTTCAAAAAAATCAATCTTTGGTTGGAAGAAAGAGTGCTGGCCGGCCAAGGCCCAAGGAAGGGAAGGAGGATTCTGATTTTTCAATCAGGAGGCCAAAAATGAAGAGTTAGTGATTTTTTTATTAAGCCTTTGCAAATAAGCCACATAGGCCAATGCATGAAGAGGGAGAGTGTCTAATCTAAGGGTGATAATTTCATGTTTTAAATATCTTGGATCATTAGCCATTGGATGAAAATTGGTTGGAGGAAAAATGACAACATCCTAGTCTAGGAGAGAGAAATTTCGGCCACTACAAGGAAGATATTTTTCTTTCATTTTTGGCACTCTCATTTTAGCTATTCTCTCTTTATTTTGGCTGATTTTTTCTCCATTGTTGAAAAGCAAAAAGAAAAGTCTAGAAAAGAAAAGAAAGTTTGAAGAGAAAAAGCTTGAACATAGCTTCTAGAGGTTGTTTTTAGGACCATACTCTTGCACTTTCTTTGATTTTCTCTTCTTGATTTGCTATTTTGATTATTATTTTTGTGAGTTTTTTTTTTTTTTTCTTTTTAAATAAATGTTTTTAATGTTCTTCTTTAAGCTCTTTCTTCATCTTTTCTTAAAAAAGTTTTGAAATATTTTTGTTCTTGTTCTTTGACATGGCCGAATGGCCCAAATTTTTTAGTTGATGTTTTGCTTTGATTTTTCATGTTATATTTTATATTAAATAAGTATTGATGCTTTAAATTTTCTTCTACTACATATACTTGAAGCTTGTTTTAATTTGGTTGCTTGGTTATTTCCATTTATGAGTCTATTATCATGTTCTTGCATTTTTGATTTTCTGTTTTCAAAATGTTTAAGTTTGTTTATGTTTTATATTGTGAAATCCATGTGTTTGTGAAAATGCATGTTAGTTTTCATATCTCTATTTTATATTTGCATGATTTGAGTGTTATGTTTTAGTTAAGTATGTTAGTATATCAAGTGTTTGTGGAAATGCCATGCTTACTTTGGACATGAGGCCATTCGGCCATCTCACTCTTTTTGCTTTGTGTGTGCATTTTTGTTATGTTAGTTGATAGGTTTGCATTCTCATGACATTTGATTGAGTATTTGGTTTAAGCATGCTTTGTGTTTGTGTTATTGCCATGCATATTTTAGATGTTAGGTTTGGTTTGTTCTGCCATGCATATCCATGCATTTTAGACCTAGGTTGTATTAAATGCCATGCAAGTTCATTTAGGTCTAGATCATTTTATTGATGCCATGCATTTTTCATGACATTTAGGTTTAAAATCATGCATTGCATGCATCATATTTGCTGTATTTTTCATGCATTTCATGTCCATGCCACTTGACTAATGACTTAGGCCAATTAATGGTTCAAAGTCATGCTCTCTTGAGCATACATATGGAAAATTAAAGAGTTGTCAAATTGATTATTCTACCTTTGTTATTTTTTTTTACTTAGCACATTTTTGTCTAACTTTTGAAAAGTGTTAGCTACTGTTTGTGAGTCATTTAAAGAGTCTTAAATATTTTTACTTTGATTTTTAAATGATTTTATCAAAGGCAAAAATGTGTTTTGGCAAAACAGTTTTTTTCACCCAGTACTCATACTTTCCAGATTTTTTTGGGCAGTCATATTTAATCATAAATTAAGCCGATTTTTCCCGTGTAGTGTTACATGTCCTGAGCCTCCAGTATTTGTTTTAGAGTTTTTGGAAGTTTTAAAAATAGGGTTGTCGCAACCTAAAAAATAACGAGTCTAATCGCAAGACTTTATTATTCGTTAAGCGTGACATTAAAAAAAACTGAGGAAAAATCGACTTAATTCCTCTAGAAAAATGAAAGTTCTGAAAATGACCTTAAAAAAAACATGGAGTCGCCACCAATCTTTTTTAGCTAGGTGTGATCGGCCACCTATTAAAACCGGTTTTATAAAAATATTTTAAAAATTAATTAAAACATTTTAAAAACCAATTTCAAGTCTGCGTTTTAAACCAGAGAAATCAAAGAAGCGGGTTCGGGAGTCGGTTACGTGTGGGGAAGGATTAGCACCCCCACAACGCCCGTATAAATCGGTACCTTATTAATCGTGTGTTATTTCAAGTTTCTGAAAAAATTTGTTTTAAATTTAGTATTTCAAATTAATTCCCAATTTAAAGAAAAATAATTCCATTTTTTATTGAAAATGATCCGAAATTTATAAATTGAAAATTTTCCTATATCCCCCAACAAACGTGGCAAAATATAGAAATTTTTATTAGTTTTGGAAAATTTTCCGAACCATTCTCTTTTTAAAGAAGATATTCCGTTATTAATAATAATTGATGATATCCTCCCCAGCAAACCCGGCAGAGAACTCATGAATTATTTTAACTCGGGAATATCTTTATTTTTATTGAAAGCCATTATCCTTTTTTGAAAACATTTAAAATAAATGAATATGTATATGCATGACATAAATAAAATGACATAGCAAAGTCTAAATAATATAATGCAACCTAAATGACATGACATGATTTGAATGCCTTAGCATATTCTAAATGAAATGGAATATCCTAAGTTATATAATATATTCTAAATAAAATGAAATGACCTAGGTAACATAGTATATTCTATATGAGATGCAATATTCTAAGTCATATGATATAATCTAAATGAAATAGAATAACCACGCTATACTCACTATGCTTTATAAATTTCAAGAACTCACAGGCTTCCTTCTCACATACTAGTTCTTTCATTTTGTTAACTGGGGCTGATCCCTTCTCTGTTTTTTTTTTGGCAAATCCATCTCAATATGGATTGGCTCGACTACCTTCTTCCCTTTATCAGTCCCTCTGTCTTTCTCTGCTAACCCTTGTTCAACGGTCTCCGGAGCATAACACCTCCCGTTTCGGGTTAAATGCCCCACACCTATAATATCCTACTGGCTTGAAGACCCAGGCATAACCATGCTACAATCATATTTCCATGGTCTAGCCTTGCTTTCCTTGTATAGAAAGGAAACAGGTAGATCAATGATTAATTTGGGCGCATTTTCTTCAATGACTGGCATAACTTTTTCCTTCGGTTCATCATAATAGATGACCAGGGGTCTTCGTATCCCATAGCCACCTATATTTTCAATGACTTCTATTTCCCCCTCTATCTCCTCATAGAGTTGGGCTTCCCTACTATCCATCATCCTTTGGACTTTAACCTGAAAGTCCCCGCAGTTCTGTATGTCATGGCCTCCACCCTTAAGGAACGGGCACCAATTATGCACCCTTTTCGCAACCATTTTCAAACTATCTGTATCTTCCACCAATCCTAACTTGACCATTTCAACCCATACTATCAGCATTGGAGTCTTAACCTCCCCAATATCCCTTTTTAATCTTCTGCCCTCTTCGGTCAATATTGCATTTACCTGATTCCCAGCATGATTGGGCAATGGGTTTCCAGCTACGTTTGGCCCATTTTTTGATCCAAACTTCACAACCCCAGCATTAATCAGGCTTTGGACTTTTTTTTTTTAAGGCCAGGCAATCTTCAATTGAATGTCCTTGGATTCCTGCATGGTATGCACAGTTAGTGTTTGCATTGTACCATCTTGGATATGGAGGTGTCAAAGGTTATAGGTACACGGGTGCAACAAGCTGACCCTGTAATAGTTTTGGATATAGCTCATGATAACTCGTATAATTATATAGTTTTTAGTTATGTTTTATTATTGTTTTGCGTCAAATACGAGTTATTATTGCTTAGTCTAATTGTGTTTATGATCTTTTATATTTTTATGTAATTTGGTGTTTTTTCACGAGTTTCTTTGAGTGATTTCAGATTACTAGGTTAAATCAACAATTAAGGGCAAATCCAGTTCAGTTCCAGTTCCGACACCTTTTCCCATATCAGCTATATCTGGAGTTTCACTGAAGTAATAAGGCTGAAATTTTAACCGTGCAAAGTTAAGAGGCATATCTATCTTTTTCATGTTTTACACTTCTTGAAACGGAGTCGTTTTCCCTAGCGAAATCGACCATCAAGTTGGCTGATGTGCAATGACGTCTGTGCTGACCTGTTTTGGTATTTTGACCATATCTTCCGGTCCACAAGAGAAAATGATCTGATTCCAACGGCTATGGATCCATAACTGATAGGGGTATATTTTTCTAGAAGACCATTTTATCAGATCGAGCCTCCAACATTGACAAAATCGACCATCAAGCTGGCTGATCAGAATTGTCATACAATATGACGAAAATTGTTAGAAAAATGCACCCACCTATTATACCTACCTTTGAAATTTGTAAAGCTTGTCTCTTGTCATTTAGCCCTCCAAAATGTGTATAAATAGAGGGCTTTGGATGAGTATTGGGATACATTATACATTGGTAGGATATTAGCCATTGTAATAAAATTCTCTAAGTTTTCTTCTTCTTTCCTTTCTCTAGTTTTCTTTTTCTTTATTTTTCTTTTCATTTTCTTCATATCTAGTATGTGTTGCTAATCATATTGTTGAGGTGATGAGGTGAAGCTCTTGGTAAATTCTAAGGTTAGTCTCTTAAACATGAGCTAAAATGAATCATCATTTATAAACACTAGTATAGATAATATTTTCTTTTGGTTTAAAATCATACTTGCAAAGTAGGGATCTTGATTCATTATTGACAATGAAAATGGCACAGTAAATGCTTGGTTTCATAACCTTGATTTGTTGTAGACGTATACCTTGGCATAATGAATGCTTGGACTCTTTTTGTGAGTTTTGAGGACACCAAATGAACATAATATCATATGCTATGGACGTTGGAAAATTTGGACTGAATTGCTAAACCTTCCGATTGGAATCTCCCTTATGTGTGAATTTCAATTGTGTAATAAAACAAGATTAATCTTAGCATAACACCAAGAGTGGATTCTCTAACCTCAACATCTTTTCTTATTGTTTTTTTGTTTAATTTCTTTTATGTTATTTTATTTATTTTGTTCTCTATTATCTTGTTTATTTTGTTTTGTTGTTGATTCCCTAATATCTTGTTTACTTTCTTTTTCTTATATATTTATAAACTTATACTTACACATACGCTTCCCTGTGGTTCGACCTCGGACACCCGAGAATTTATTACTTGAACATAACCTGCACTTGGGTTTACGACTCTTAATTGAGTTTCCATCAAGTTTTTGGCGCCGTTGCCGGGGAAGCAATACTAAGTATATAAGTTTATAAGTATATTTATTTTTATTGGCTGGTTATACCGCCTATATTTATTTTTATTGGCTGGTTATACCGCCTAATTTTATATATATTTATATTTATATTGTATATTAACTTTGTTTTATTTTTATTGGCTGGTTATACCACCTAATCCGTATATTAACTTTGTTTTATGCTTGTTTGGCGACGTGATTTTAGATCTCGTCGTTTAGTTAGATTTTATTGTGAAACTTTTTCAGGTAATCTTTCTAATACAACTCCTACCATGGCTGACAATGAAAGTGTTCATGCTGAAGATGAGAACAGACAAGTACGCACCATGCGTGACTACTAGCAACCAACTCGAAGCTCATCACCCTCTTGTTTTATTTTTCCTCTCAATGCAAACAACTTTCGTTTTAAACCAGGTATGATAGCTTTGCTTCCAAATTTTCATGGGTTAGAATCGGAAAGTGCTTACTCGTTTCTAAAAGACTTCGAAGATGTATGTGTCACCTTTAATGACCAACAATGTACAAATGAAATTGTCAAGCTAAAATTATTTCCTTTTTCTTTAAAAGATAAAGCAAAAATTTGGCTTCATAATTTAAAACCAAGGTCAATTGGCACATGGCAAGAATTACAAACTGAGTTTCTAAAGAAATTTTTCCCAGCACATAAAACTACTGCTTTGAAAAGACAGATTCAAAATTTCAATCAAAATAAAAATGAAGCATCTTTTCAGTGCTGGGAGCGTTTTAAAGATTTGTTAAGTTCTTGTCCACATCATGGTTTTGAAAAATGGCGTCTTATTAGTTTCTTTTATGAAAGTTTAACTCCCGAAACTAAACAATTTGTTGAAACAATGTGTAACGGTGAGTTTCTAGAAAAAGAACCTGAAGAAGCCTTTGACTACCTAGACCATTTGGCAGATTACTCTCAAGCCTGGCACACAGATAATTCCTCTGAAAGTTCCAATAGATCTAATCTTGTTTCTAACAGAGGTAAATATCATTTTAGTCAAGAAGATGAGATAAAAGCTAAAGTAGCTAATTTGGCTAGAAAGATTGAAGCCATGGAACTTAGAGAAGTAAAAGAAGTCAAAACGGTTAAAAATGAAGAAAGTTGTGGAATTTGTGAAATCATGGGACACCCCACTTCTGAATGTCCAAACATTCCCATTCTTAAAGAAGCGTTGCATGATCAAGTAAATTCCATAAACACATTTAAAAAGCCTTTTCCTTCTCCTTACTCTGAAACGTATAACCCTGAATGGAGAAATCATCCCAACTTCAGTTGGCGGAATAATAATCATGTTCAGGTACCACAATCTCAAAAGCCGGGCAACACTTTTTCCTATCAACCTTCACGTGTACAAACCTTGGAAGAGACATTGCAAGCATTCATGCAAACACAAGCAAATGTGAATAACCAAACTTCACAGGACATCAATGAGATCAAAAACACCTTGTCCACATTGACAGCTTCATTACGCACTCAAGAAAAAGGTAAGTTTCCTGCTCAACCTCAGCCTAACCCTTCTACTCAATTCTTGTTTCTTGCTCCAATGAAACTCAACAGGAAAATGCCAGTTCTATCACAACTCTTCGAAGTGGAAAGGCAATTGACAAAAACATTCCATCAAAAGACCAAGATCCTCCTTCCCCTCCGAAAAGTAATGGTAAGGATGATGGTAAGTCTGAACTTCTTGAAAATTTGGACAAAGAAAAAGGTATGCATCCTGCTCCTTTTCCTTAAAGGTTGCAAACAATAAAGAATTTGAATCAAAATGCAGAAATTTATGAACTTTTCAAACAAGTTAAGATTAACATTCCTTTATTGGATGCAATCAAACAAGTTCCATCTTATGCTAAATTTTTGAAGGACATGTGCACAGTTAAAAGGAAACATAATGTACAAAAGAAAGCATTTCTGACGGAAAGTGTGAGCTCAATCATTCAGCACCTTACTCCACCAAAATTCAAAGATCCTGGATGTCCAACAATCTCATGCATCATTGGAAACACTAGAATAGAACGTGCATTGATTGATCTTGGTGCTAGTGTTAATCTTTTGGCCTTTTCTGTTTATCAACAGTTAGGTTTAGGTGAACTCAAGGAAACACCTGTTACACTTCAACTAGCTGATCGTTCTGTAAAAATTCCTCGAGGGATAGTTGAAGATGTTTTGGTTCAAATTGATAAATTTTACTTCCCTGTTGATTTTATTGTTTTGGACACACATCCTGTTTCAAATCCAAATGTTCAAATTCCTGTTATATTAGGCCGTCCATTTCTTGCAACTTCTAATGCTCTGATAAATTGCAGGAATGGTATGTTGAACATTTCTTTTGGAAATATGACTTTAGAATTAAATGTGTTCAACATTTGCAAGCAACCTGGTGATGATTCAGAAGTACATGAAGTGGATTTCATTGAAGAACTTGTTCATGAACATCTCACCACTACCACGTTTCATGATCCTTTAGAAGCTTATTTAATTGAATGTGAGTTTGATAATGCTTCAGAAATTTCACACACTGATTCTTTGTTAAATTGTTTTCAGGTTAAGCATTGTTGGAAACAAAAGTTTGAGGAACTTCCATCACTCACAAATGTCACTGTACCATCAACTATTGAACCACCCAAGCTGGATTTAAAACCATTGCCATCCGAGCTAAAATATTCCTTTTTGGGTAGAAGCACTTTTGCAAAGAAGCGACGAGCAAAGCGCATGAGTTCAAATTGCCACAAATGTGCACGATGGACGTGTAACGGTAAATGTCGTTCTATTGGGATTCCGTCCTCTAATCGAGATGATAAAATTGAATTAATTAAGGATGGACTGAGTAAGGAGAATTTGGGTAATATCCAACTTTCTCTTGAGACGCATCCTAGTGGAGACGTACAAAGAGAAATTCTTGATTTATGGCTGCAATTCCAAAGGGAATGGCAACATCTTGGGAATCTGATGTTAAAAGACCCTGTTTGCCAGCTTGTAAGAAAACTGGATGGGAAGCATATCCTCGACTCATAGAAGACGTTTAAGCCGTTTCTGGATGTAAAACCAGAGGAAGATGTGAGCCACAATCACAACTACAATAAATGACTTCTCAGCTTTTGGTTTGATTTGCAATAACTTTATTTCGGTTTAATTTACGTATTGTTCGATTTGTGTAATTATTCTCATTTTTTTTTTGCATTGGTCTTTTACGGTTGATTTTTCTTCTCTTTTTGATTTTCTTCCTGAAATCACGCAAAAATCTTTTGTTAGGTTAACATTTTCTTCTGACAGGTCAAATACACTTTCGGCGACATTATCTAACATTTTGTTTGTTGTGTCTCAGTTATAATAAGTGGTTAGCAACTCTGCAGGTAATATCTCCTAAATTCTACCTTTAAAATTTGACATTGGGGACAATGTCATATTTTAGTAGGGGTAAAGGGACATATTTTGCTAATTTGTAAAAAAAAAATAAATAAATAAAATAAAAAATTTGTTGTGTTTTAAGCAATTTAGAAGTATTCATTCTGAACAAGGTCTGAGTAAGGGAGACTTGAGACATACCTTGTCAGTTTGATTTTAATCTTTTTATGTTTACTTGTTAATTTTTGTTTAGCATTTTAGGATTATTTAGGTTGCATGAGTTTGTTTTGTTTGGAGTCTTAGTTATTCCTATTCTTATGTTATTAGTTCTTTTCTCTTACACATGATTCTTTCATTTGGGTTAATAGACTTACATTGAGGACAATGTAAGAATTAAGTGTGGGGGGAATGATTTAGGATTTCTTTTATTTTTGTCTACTATTTTTTTTATGAGTCTTTATTATTATTATTATTATTATTTTTTTAGTGTGTTTTAGTTCCTTTTTAATACTATAATGAGATATGAATTGCATAAGTCTAAAACAGATTTATTAGTGAGAAGATTTTCATGAGAATTGAGCTTGATATCAACCTTTTTATAAGCCAATGTTAATATGATATGTTGATTGAGAAAGAAGCATGTTTAGACTTAATCTGACTTGTATAATCATCCTTGTGAGTTTTTGAGCCTATAATGATTGATGCATTATACAAATCAATCTAATTTCTTTCTTGAGTGCTCTTATGATTACATGATTCTCTAGAACTTGCTTTAAACCATTTGAGACTATATTGATACATGTGACAACATGAATATGATAGAGGCATTAGGATTATAACCAGAGCCAAATAGCCATCCATTATTAATGTTCTACGAGAACATCCCCACTAGTGAGCCAATTTGAGCATACATTAAATATGCTGTTTTATTGGTAACCACAACTTACACCTAGCCTAAATATACTTATATCCTTACCCTTGTTCTAAAGATGGATTTTATATTTTGAGACATATTGCAAAAAAACAAGGGATATTTTTAGTTGAAAATTTGGGTTAGAAACAAAAGATAAGTGTGGGGGAAGAAAAGAAAAGAAAAAGTCAAGAGAAAAAGAAAGGGATCATTGTCAAATACATTTTCATATTAAAAAAAAAAAAAATCTTCTCTTGAACTTCTAGAAAAAGATGTTACAAAGTTGGTTAGAATGATGCAAAGGCTCAACATAAATATTTAGCCTATGTTATTATGTGCTTTATAAGAGTTTTGAGAAGTTTTATTTGTATGATCTTATTATGTCTCTAAACTCTATGAACTCTTTGGAACCTTTGTGATATCTTTATCCTTTTGTTCTTTAACCACATTATAACCCTTTGGCCCCATTACAACCTTGAATAAAGACCTCTTGATTTATGAAGTTGTATGATCTAAATAGTGGAGAATAGGTGGACAAGCAAGCATATGGTAGAAGTGTTTTCATGAGATTGATTGAGTGTAAACACTTTACCACTACTTTAAAGAGTGAAAATCAATAGAGTATCCCATGTGAGAAGTTGAGATTAAGTTTGAATATACACAATTTTGATTGAAATATGTTATGTTAATATTGGCTTAACTCAAACTATTTACATTCAAGCAAGATTTTTTTGTGAATTTCTTTAAGCTATTGATTAGTTTTTAAGACTTGTCCAATGATTATCTCTAATTTATATTGGAAGGATTAGTTATAATTATTATTTTTAGTTTTTCTTATGTCTTCAATGTTTGTGGGTATCGTCCTAGTAAACCCTCACGAGACTAAACTCGTCCACTAGGGACACCTAGGGGTTTAAAGGCTTGTGTCACATGCTAAGTGCCACCGTGATTTCCTACGAAAATGGATTAGATTAGATTTTCTTATTTTATTTTTATTGAGTCGTTGCTAGGGACTAGCAACAATCTAAGTGTGGGGATGTGATAACTCGTATAATTATATAGTTTTTAGTTATGTTTTATTATTGTTTTGCGTCAAATACGAGTTATTATTGCTTAGTCTAATTGTGTTTATGATCTTTTATATTTTTATGTAATTTGGTGTTTTTTCACGAGTTTTTTTGAGTGATTTCAGATTACTAGGTTAAATCAACAATTAAGGGCAAATCCAGTTTAGTTCCAGTTCCGACACCTTTTTCCATATCAGCTATATCTGGAGTTTCATTGAAGAAATAAGGCTGAAAATTTAACCGTGCAAAGTTAAGAGGCATATCTATCTTTTTCATGTTTTACACTTCTTGAAACGGAGTCGTTTTCCCTAGCGAAATCGACCATCAAGTTGGCTGATGTGCAATGACGTCTGTGCTGACCCGTTTTGGTATTTTGACCATATCTTCCGATCCACATGAGCAAATGATCTGATGCCAACGGCTATGGATCCATAACGGATTGGGGTATATTTTTCTAGAAGACCATTTTATCAGATCGAGCCTCCAACATTGACAAAATCGACCATCAAGCTGGCTGATCAGAATTGTCATAGAATATGACGAAAATTGTTAGAAAAATGCACCCACCTATTATACCTACCTTTGAAATTTGTAAAGCTTGTCTCTTGTCATTTAGCCCTCCAAAATGTGTATAAATAGAGGGCCTTGGATGAGTATTGGGATACATTATACATTGGTAGGATATTAGCCATTGTAATAAAATTCTCTAAGTTTTCTTCTTCTTTCCTTTCTCTAGTTTTCTTTTTCTTTATTTTTCTTTTCATTTTCTTCATATCTAGTATGTGTTGCTAATCATATTGTTGAGGTGATGAGGTGAAGCTCTTGGTAAATGCTAAGGTTAGTCTCTTAAACATGAGCTAAAATGAATCATCATTTATAAACACTAGTATAGATAATATTTTCTTTTGGTTTAAAATCATACTTGCAAAGTAGGGATCTTGATTCATTGTTGACAATGAAAATGGCACAGTAAATGCTTGGTTTCATAACCTTGATTTGTTGTAGACATATACCTTGGCATAAGGAATGCTTGGACTCTTTTTGTGAGTTTTGAGGACACCAAATGAACATACTATCATATGCTATGGACGTTGGACAATTTGGACTGAATTGCTAAACCTTCCGATTGGAATCTCCCTTATGTGTGAATTTCAATTGTGTAATAAAACAAGATTAATCTTAGCATAACACCAAGAGTGGATTCTCTAACCTCAACATCTTTTCTTATTGTTTCTTTGTTTAATTTCTTTTATGTTATTTTATTTATTTTGTTCTCTAATATCTTGTTTATTTTGTTTTGTTGTTGATTCCCTAATATCTTGTTTACTTTCTTTTTCTTATATATTTATAAACTTATACTTACTAATACGCTTCCCTGTGGTTCGACCTCGGACACCCGAGAATTTATTACTTGAACATAACCTGCACTTGGGTTTACGACTCTTAATTGAGTTTCCATCAAGTTTTTGGCGCCGTTGCCGGGGAAGCAATACTAAGTATATAAGTTTATAAGTATATTTATTTTTATTAGCTGGTTATACCGCCTATATTTATTTTTATTGGCTGGTTATACCGCCTAATTTTCTATATATTTATATTTATATTGTATATTAACTTTGTTTTATTTTTATTGGCTGGTTATACCACCTAAGTATATAAGTTGGGAATGGTTGTTGGGGGATATTGGTGTAGGGGAACGGGTTTTGGGTAAGGTGGTTGACATTGGGGTAGTATGGATTATACCTCGGGTATGGTGTGTAAGGTGTCGGAGGTGCATAAGGTGTGGTAGGAGTATAGGGCCTTGGTGGTGTGTATGGTGTAGGAGGTGTATAAGGGTATTGGTTGAAGCTTACTGCATGGGTTTCCTCTTTCTTCTTTGAAGGAAAAGCTCTCTTTGGGGTAGCAGACTCACCCCCTTCCATCTTTCCATTCTTAATAGCTGACTCAATCATTTCCCCAGATATTACCATATTCGTAAAATCCTTGGTAGCGCTTCCCACCAATCTGTCATAATAGGGTGCTTTCAATGTGTTGATGAAAAGCACCGTGGTTTCTTTGTTGGTTAAAGGGGGTTGCACTTGTGTAGCCATATCCCTCCACCTCTACGAATACTCTTTGAAGGTCTCATTGGACCTCTTCTCCATTATCTGTAATGACAACGGTACCATGTCGAAAACATGCTTATAATATTCCATAAAAGCCTTGGCCAAATCTGTCCATGAACGAATTTTGGTATGAATGAGTTGATTGTACCATCGGGTGGCTGACCCTGTTATGCTGTCTTGGAAGCAATGAATAAGCAATTTCTCATTATCTTCATGCCCTGTCATCCTTCTACAGTACATGGTCAGATGAGCTGATGGGTTAGTGGACCCATTATACTTTTCAAAGTCTGGTACTTTGAACTTCGATGGAATTACTAGATCATGTACCAAGCTCATCTCTTTGGCATCTAGACTGCCAAACAACTCTGCTCCTTCCACTGATCTTAGCTTTTCTTCCAACAACTGATATTTCTTCTGAGATTCAGCGGTTTTGACCCTTTTCAGTTCAGTCATTTTGGCCCTTTCCTTTTCTGCCATTTCTTCGAATTCTGGAACCTCAACCTCAATTGGATCAACTCCGATGTTACCCCTTTTTGGACCAAAATTCTGTGCTTCGGTCGTCGGCTGGATGTAAATGTAGGAAGCTGCCCCAGTTGGGAGTTCATTTCCCACAGGTTGGGATGTCTGTCCATTTCTCTGTACCACTTCTGGTCAATCCTCCTGATTCACTGCCCCCATTCCAGTAACTGAGTTCTCTTCGGGCCACTTCTGCTTCATCATAGTGCTCATCATCTCTATGAGCTTTGTCATCTGTTCTCGTGTCTCCTCTTGAGACTTAGTCAACTGTTCTTGTAGTTCTTTCTGGATTCTTTCCATTCTCTCAATTCTGGCAAGCTGATCATTTTCCATGGCTTTTGTTTGAGATCGAGTATTGTAAGGGTGTTGGAAGTCTGGTTCTTTCTGAGTGCGACCAATTGTACCTTTATTTTTAAAAACCATGGATTAGAAATTATTGACACATTTTTTATTTTTATTTTATAAAAATGAATAAATGAATGAATGAATGTTAGAATGAATCAGTGTTAATGAATGAATAACTAAGTAAATGACTAAGTGTATGAACCTATAATGAATAGATGAATGGACCAATAAATGACTAAGTGTATGAACAATTTATAAAGAATAAATGAATGAATGATTGTGAACAAATAAAATATATAAAAGAAAGAACTAGTGAATAATGAATGCATTTAAAGTATTGGCCCCGGGATAATTCCAACCAAACGGTCTTTCATCGATTTCCTGGAACTAAAAACATCAAAGAAAAGATCCCTGCTTTAAACAACATGATAACCTATCTCTCCTAAAAACTATTACAAAACACTGGTAACTCCCTTGGATTCTGGACCTTCTTCACTGTCCTCTTTTGATTGCCTTGCTCTTCCATCTGATCCCTACTTGTTTACGACCCTTTGATGTGTCAGCAGAAGCATCGCCGTTACATGTCCTAATTTTTCATATAGAATAATAAACAGGTATTTAATTTTTTAATTTGGAAAACTTTCTGAATCATTCTCGTTTTTTGAAAGAAAGATATTCCTTTATTAATGATAATTGATGATATTCCCTCCAGCAAACCCGGTAGAGAACTCATGAATTATTTTAACTCGGGAATATCTTTATTTTTTATTGAAAAATCATTATCCTTTTGAAAACATTTTAAAAGATATGAATATGTATATGCATGACATAAATAAAATGACATAGCAAAATCTAAATAATATAATGCATCCTAAATGATATAATATAATTTAAATGCCTTAGCATATTCTAAATGAAATGAAATGTCCTAAGTTATATGACATATTCTAAATGAAATGAAATGACCTAGGTAATATAATATATTCTATATGAAATGTAATAATTTGAATGACATGGCAAACATGAATGATATGGCATATAATTTAAATGACATGGAATTATAAAATAATGCTATCATATAATGCATGGGAATAAAAATGCAAATAATAATACATGAACATAGTATATGCTAAATAATATAACAAAAAATAATTAAATAAAAAGCATAGGATATCATGAAATATTTCAAATCATATAATAAACAATATAACATAACTCAAAATCATAACAATATCATAGAAGCAAAAATCACATATTATATAAAATGCATGAATATGGAAAATGCAATGCATGAAAATGTATTTTTTTTTCTTTAATTAAGGAAATCTGTATATCTAAAAAGATATCCGGCTACCTTAGGAAAATATGTCAAATTAAATATTCTAAAACCAAAATACTTTGTGATTGTTTGAAAACAATTTTGAAAAGCTTGAATTACAAATAAAAACTGGGCTAAATCTTTTTTTAAATGGCTCTAATTTCCTAAGTTTAAAATCCCGGACTTGACCACCCTTAACCCGAGATTTAAAATATCATTTTTAGAGTTTAAAAAGGCTTAGAAACTACCCTAAGTTAGTAGCTAACCTTCCTAATCAGCCCCCTCTAAGTAACTTAACAAAAATAGAAAAATGATTTTCCTCCAAATTCAATTCTAACTCTACTATCAAGTTTTAAGCCACTATTTTTTACCATATTTTTAAAAATTCAAATAATTCTGAAAACAATAATGGAGATTCAAGTCATATAAAACTACACGGGAAAAAATCATCTTAAGTTTCTAATTAAAGATGAATTCCCAAAAAAATCGGGAAAGTACGAGTACTGGGTGAAAAACTGTTTTGCCAAAATACATTTTTGCCTTTGATAAAATCATTTAAAAATCAAAGTAAAAATATTTAAGACTCACAAAATGACTCACAAACAGTAGCTAGGACTTTTTGAAAGTTAGATAAAAATTGGCTAAGTAGAAAAAATCACAAAGGTAGAATAATCAATTTGACAAACTTTAATTTTCCACAAGTGTGCTCAAGAGAGCATGACTTTGAACCATTAATTGGCTTAAGTCATTAGTCAAGTGGCATGAACATGAAATGCATGAAAAATTAAGCAAATATGATGCATGAAATGCATGAGTTTAAACCTAAATGTCATGAAAAAATGCATGGCATCCATATAGTGACCTAGACCTAAACGAACTTGCATGACATTTAATGCAACCTAGACCTAAAATGCATGAACATGCATGGAAAATAAACAAACTTAATAGCTAAAATATGCATGGCATTTTCACAAACACAAAGCATGCTTAAACCAAAAACTCAAAAAAATATCATGCAAATGCTAACCTATCAACTAACATGGCAAGAATGCACATACAATGCAAAAATTCAAGGAGTGGCCGAATGGCCTATGTAACTAGCAAACATGACATTTTCACAAACACTTGGTATACTAACATGCAAAACTAAATCAAATGTCATGCAAATGCAAAACCTACCAACTAACATGGCAAAAATGAAACACACAATGCAAAACACATGGAGTAGCCGAATGGCCTCAAGCTCCAACAATCACGACATTTTCACAAACACTTGATATACTAACATGCTCAACTAAAATATAACACTCAAAACATGCAAACACAAAGTAGAAATACTAAAACCAAACAAGCATTTTCACAAACAATTGATATACTAACATGCGCAACTAAAATATAAAACTCAAATCATGCAAAAACCACACAAGCATTTTCACAAACACTTGATATACTAAATTTAAAACACCAACAAATTTAAACATTATGAAAACAGAAAATTAAAAATGCAAAAACATGATATTTAAATCATAAATGGCAACAAACAAAGCAACCAAATTAAAATATGATTCAAGTATATGAAGTAGAATAACACTTAAAACATCAAGATCAAAGAAAATAACATAAACAACATGATAAAATAAACAAAACAGCAACTTAAATAAAGAATGTAGGCCATTCGGCCATGGTGAGAAATTGTAAAAAAAATTGTAAAAAATATATTTAAGAAAGAGATGAAGAAAGAACTTAAGAAGAACAATAAAAAAAACATTTATTTAAAAAGGAAACTTACCAAATAGTAATCAAAATAGCAAAAACAAGAATGGAAAATCAAGAAAGTGCAAGAGTTGGTGCTCAAGAGCAACCTCAAGAAGCTATATTTCAAGCTTTATCTCTTCAAACTTTCCTTTCTTTTCTAAACTTTTTCTTTTTGCTTTCAACCAAAGAGAGAAAAGCCAAGTAAAAACCAAGAGAAATCAGCCAAAATGAAGTGTGAAAAATGAAATTCTGGTTTCCCTATTAGAGCTGGCCGAACCCCCTCTCTCTTCTCAAGGATGTTGTCATTTTTTTTAAACCAATTTTCCATCAAATGGCTAATAATTCAAGGTGAAAAAATCATGAAATTATCACCCTTAGATTAGCATATCAGCTGTCCCAAATTACAGCTGTTCAAGAATAATGTTGACACTCTCTCTTAGCCTATGTGGCTTAATCACCATGGCTTGATCAAAGATAATCTCTAACTAACTCTTAATTTTTGGCCATTTGATTGAAAAATCAGAAGCTTCCTCCTTCCTTTGGGCCTTGGCATGCCAGCACTTCTCTTTTCCAGCCCAAGGCTGATTTTTTGAAAGGCCCAAAGAAGCCCTTTCGGTTGCTTAGGTGAAATGACTGTTTTGCCCCCCGGATGCAAATAAATATCAAACGCACTCCAAATTCAATTTTTCTTTTTTTTAATACTTCCAAAATAATAAAACATTGAGTTCTGGAAGTTTTCAAAATTTTCCGAGTCCGTTTGCTATTTATTTGGATTTTTTCTTCCAAAAATGCCTTTTCATGCCCCCACATTTTACCATTTTTTAAATGAGCTCCAAATCAAGATTTTTCTTCACCAATATCTTCCAAATAATTTAAAAGTGTGATCTGGAAATTTTCATAATTTTTGGAGCTCAGTTGGTATTTTTTCAGGATTTATCGGCTTGAATTACTACATAGGAGCTCGGGATTTGGCCATTTTGCAAACGAACTCCGAATCAAGATTTTCTTTTGCCAATATCTTCCAAATAATTTAAAAATGGTATTTGCAAAATTTCAGAATTTGTGGAGTCCATTTGCTATTTCTCCGGGATTTATCTTATTGAATTATTGCATAGGAAGCCCGAGATTTGGCCATTTTGCAAACGAACTCCGAATGAAGATTTTCTTTTGCCAATCTCTTCCAAATAATTAAAAAATGATATTTGCAAAATTTCAGAAGATTTGGAGCTAATTTGCTATTTTTGGGATTTTCCATTTTGAATTACTACATTAGAAATCCGAGATTTGGCCATTTTGCAAACGAACTCCGAATAAAGATTTTCTTTCGCCAATCTCTTCAAAATAATTTAAAAATGAGATTCGCAAAATTTCAGAAGATTTGGAGTTCATTTGCTATTTTTTCGGGATTTTCCTTTTTGAATTATTGCATAAGATACCCGGGATTCGGCCATTTTGCAAACGAACTCCGAATCAAGACTTTATTTTGCCAATCTCTTTCAAATGATTTAAGAATGAGATTTTCAAATTTTCGGAGCTCATTTGCTATTTTTCCCAAATTTTCCAATTTTGCCTTTTTGCCTCCGAAACCCGGTTTTGCTCAAAACAAGTTCGATTTTCAGATTTTCTTCAAGCTGAGCCTTGGGATATCACTTTTTTATCATTCCTCATCCATTGGGGGCTTTGGTCTTACCAAGTAGGGCCATTTCTGTGATTCTTTCCAATTTCACCGAAATCCACTAAAAACCCTAATTCTCGGTTTTCTCCCGGATTGACTTTTCTTTCGATTTTTCTTGCAAGTGGCTGCTCCATTACCCGTAGTCAGTGCTTATCTTTCATTTGGAACCTTTAATTTTGACCAATTTGATCATTTAAGCACTTTTCCCCAAATTTCTCGGATTAGGGTTTTTTTCCTACTAAATCTCCAAATCAATCCCAACTTCCGAACTCCATATCTTTCAATGTAGACCTCGGATTATCAAAATTCTTTCACCATTTTTCAATTGAACTTAAAATCTTGATTTTGAAAGTGGGTTGACTTTTTTAGTAGTTGACTTTTTGGGGGTTGACCTTTTTCGGGGTTGATTTTTTTTGAGTTTGGCTTTTTATGCTCGCCCTCTTAAACTAAGTCTCGGGGTACCACCTGCAGGTAGGGATGGCAATGGAGCGGGGCGGGGGCGGATATTGCCTTATCCACCTCCACCCCACTCTTGCATGGATGTTGGAAACATCCACATCCATGGATGTCGGTTACATCCATAACCGCTCCACGGTGCTCCACTCCATTACACCCCAATTTATATTAATTATTTTTAACTTAATATTGTAAAAAAATTATATTATAATTTATTCATGAACATAATTTTAGTATATAAAAATATTTAATATAATATATATAATACATATATGCTAAAAGTATAGATATAAAATATTAGTATATATATGATTTTAGTATATATATCTAATATATATTAAAAATATAAGGAAAAATATAAAATATTTTAAAGGATAAAATAGTAATTTCAAAAGTCGGGGCGGGGCGGAGTGGAGCAAGCATTTACCAAAACCACTCCGCTCCATCCCGCTCCAAAAAAAAAACCTCTCCATTCGGAGCGGATCGGTGCGAAATCCATCGGTCGGATCGGGTTTTGCCATCCCTACCTGCAGGATGAAAAAAAATCTTTTTACATTCTGAAACCTCAATTTAGGAAGAAAATATACATGTATTAGTGGTCCGGACAAAATTAGGTGTCTACAGCCCAAAAATCGCCTCATAGGCTTCGTGGTGATCCAGTTTTAGGAAATGCTGTTTGTTTCAATTTGTATATTTTGGTCTTCCATCTGACTTGTAATGTGTTTTATGGATGCTCTATGGCCTTCTGACTTCTTTTCAATAAAATTACATTCTGATTGTGAAAAAAAAAAAAAATACAATTTGTACTTTGATTAGTTAGAAGTGAAGATTCTAACACCGCCGCATGTGAAGTTAAGAAATAATATATATATATATATATATATTAATAGAATTTGAAGTTTGATTAGTTAGAACTTAGAAGTGAAGATTCTGACACCGCATGTGAAGTTAAGCAAATATATATATATATTAATGTAATTTGTTCTTTGATTATATATATGAATAATATAATTTGTACACAACTAATTCCATGCACATAATTTTGCATGTGCATGGATTTGCCATGCATTTTCCTAAACACAAAAACTAATAATAAAGAAAATGTTGTACCTACCGACTTGTTGTCATCTTATGGGCAGTGCATGCTGTAAACTAGTATATAAGTAGGTGTATACTGCAACATCGAAGCACAACACAACCAAACCAAAACACAAAGTAAAGCAAAGCAAAGCTACTATGGCTGCCGTTTCTCCAAAATACACAGTGGGCAAGATTCGGAACTCTTCCAAGGAAACTATGTCCCTGCTTGGCAGGAAGATTTGGCAAGGGTCTCAAACTGCGGATTTCCCAGATATAATCGATAATGAAGATGTGGGTGAGTTTACGCACAATGCATACGCTGGAGAAGATGAAACTCTAGGTTCAGTTGTTGCTGTTGCGTACAAAAGGGCTGATGGGATTAAGTGGATTGTTGCCTGGAGCAACCCTGAAGGTGTAGACAGCAAGGTATTGCATTCAATTCTTAACCAACTCACTCACACCATTGAAATGTATATATATATATATATATATATATATAATCAATTAATGTATCTATCAACTGCATGCAGGTCTATACTGCTATCCTCAAACAATCAGCAGCTATTCATTGGGAGCAAATCAAAACCGATCTTGAAGCAAGAGGGAGACCAAAATTTTCAACTACTAATTTTGGACACACTTCAGAAATTGAAATTGATCCAAAGAGCCGTTCGCCAACAATGAAGGCAAAAATTGAACCTTCGGTTGTTTAAGATAAATAAAAGTAGGCATAACCGGTCAGAGGCATAGATAGTACTGGATTTTGCTTGCTGATCAAACTGTGCTGGTGAGGCTGTCAAAATAATAATAATAATAATAATAATAATAATAATAATGTGCTGTCTGGCTGCACTGCTACAACTACAATAAATTTGATAGCCACTAGAGAAAGAAGAGTGTCTTAATTACTTTGTCTTTGTTATATGTAAAATTTCAGAGGGAGTATCCTCAAATTAAGGCCTTCAAAATTATATGTCATTGCCAGCCATGTATATACATGGCTGGCTATTTGTGTAATCTTATGGAAACAATAATAAAAAGGCCTTTATTAGCTTATCTGATCCTGCAATATATGCTTGACAATAATGAGTTTAAGTTTTTATTCGTATTTAAAATTATTCTCACATTTTAGATTTTACAAGAGCGATGGATTTGACTTGCTATTTGAATTTATTATGCATAATTTTATAGCTTGTAAATCAATTTTTATTATAAGCAAATACTAAAATTAATAATATATTCTTTATAGCTATTTATTGCACAAAAATATTATTTAAAAAAAAAGAACATAATTTAACTTACTCAAGTGAGCTTTATTGAATTTTTTTTCTCACAATTATCCACATTTCGGTGAATCATGTTACGTGTATATCAAGTTACGTGAATTGACAAGTGGAGCTTACGTGAACATTGTAATTAAATTTTTTTACCTTTGACTAACAGAAGGATGGATGGTGAAATCTTTTAAAATATTATTGGATGATAAAAATAATTTTTTAAGGTTGTGGATGAAAATGAAACTTTAATAAAAAGTGATGTACTATAGATGAATTTTACTCTAAAGAATATGATAATGATCAAAATATCCACGTAATCACTAGCTAATTTCTACGACACCACTTTAAATGTGATATTTTATGTTTTTGTTTGATAAATGCTTTTATTTTTTGGCTTTTGTTTTTGCAAGAAAAATGAATCGAAAAGAAAAGAAGAAATTAAAATTAAAATTTGAATAACATCAAATGAAACTTTTAATCAATCCTTTGCATTTACAATATAAATATACACATTTAGATAGCCATCAGTTAAGAAAATTACTTTATTGCTAGTTGTGCTACGTTCTAGTAACTGATTTATTGAAAATGTTTGCTTTAATTACAAATCATTATAAGCTTTTCACTATATATATTGATTAAATTTTTTATATAGAGTAAAGATATTATTTTCAATTTATTTTTCGCATATATCATAAATCTACTCAATTAAACTAACATGCATGAATAAGTTATCTTATCTATCAACATTTACAGTTAGAAAGAGATATCATTTATCTACTCAATTAGGGTAACAAGCATGAATAAGTTATCAATCAACTCAATTAAGCTAACAACATGTTTGGTTCGCTGGAATGAAATAAAGGGGGAATGAAATAAAGAGAAAATGGAATAGAGTAGGAATAAGTATTACATAGTTTGGTTGGTTGAATAAAATAAAGGAGCAATACTATTACATTGTTTGGTTGGTTAAAATAATGTTAAAGAATAGGTAAGGAATAGATACAAAATGATAATTTTTTTCTTAAATTAAACAAATAATATTTTATTTATATTACAAAAATTTAAATAAATTAAATTTAATAATAAATTATAAAATTAAAGTGATAAATTATTTTAAAAATTCATTTTAATAAAAATGAATATATAAAAAAATTTAATAAATTATATTTTAAAATAATATTTAAAAAATATGATTTACAAATAATATGTATAAATATTATATATATAATATTTAATATTACAAGTAATATTTAAATATAAAAATGTTTACATATTATATTTATTTTATATTTTTTTGAAAATATTATTTATAAATAATATTTTATATTTAAAAATATATTATAAATATTATTTTTTATTATTTTTACTTATAATAAATACCTAAATTTTTCTCTCTCTTCTCATTTTTTTCCCACTCACTTTGTCTCTATATCACTAAATCTCTGTCCACATTCATCTTCTTCATCCAAGCTTCTTTAAATTTTCCAGCAACCACTTCAATTTCCAGATTTCGGCAGTCGCCGACGGTGGCCTCCTCCGCCCCAGCCATCGGCTTCTGTCGTCTACTAACCCAAAAATAGCCCAAAATTCACCCAAACATTTCTTTGACCTCCTCTTTCATATTCCCTACTCCGTTTTCCTTAAAAATCATCGAAAAAGCCTAGATCTAAAAAAAAAAATCCCACAATAAAACTTCTTATTTTCGCAGCCTTCTACCTCTCCAAAGGCCATCATCTTTTGATATGTTCTTCTCCTTTGTACCCTCTTCCTACTCCCTAAATTTTAAGTTCCAAAACTCAATATAACTACCTTAACTCGAAACTTCTCTCTCTCTCTCTCTCTCCCTCTCTCTCTCTCTCATTGTGTTGGTTCCTCAAAAATCTTTGAGGATGTGGCTGGATTTTTCTTTTATGGAATTTTTAGGTTTTTTTGGTTTTTTTACTAGGATGGTAAAATGGGGATAAAAATTTGGGTACTATTACTGATGAAATCAATAGCCATTCAGTGGGGAGGGGATTGAATTGCTATTCAGGTTATTCCTGTAATAAGGTCTGGGTGTTGAATAACTGATTTAGCCAAATTTTTAAACCAAACAAAAGAACCAAGGGACTCGCCGAATATGACCTGCATTGAATCAGCCATTACATTGAACCAAACATGGGGTTAAGATTTATGTACCAAAAAAGTCAACACTTAAAATTATAAAAAAAGACAAAATTTGTTACTGTTATCTATTTATCCATTGTATTGTAAAATTACATTTTTTTTGTTATTTCAAATCAATAATACAATTAAATGTTTACATTTATCCTTATATGTCATAAACTTACCCAATTTACATCTTTGTGTAATTAAAAATAATATTATTTTTACTATTTTTATAAAATAAAACCTTTTTTTTATCAATGTTATCTTTTACAATTATTTTTATTATCTTTCACTCTAACATAAGATAATATGTAATATCTTACAATTAGATTTGTCCAAGGATCGAGCTCTTCGCCTGGATCAATGGGCTCGGTCTGCGTGGACAAGGATTTTAAAACTCGAACCTAGCTCAAAATATTATTTAATTAATAAAATTGTTTTTATTTAATTTTAATTTTAAAAGATCTAAAAATATTAAAATAGTAATATTTTACTTTTCTTTTTCTCTTTTTAGGCTTGATAGTTCGAATTCGGTTGGGCGTTGGACAGAGAATTCACAATGCTTGCCGGACTTGGTTGAATCCATGGGCAGATCTACCTACCATCCAAAATTAGCATTACCAAATTATTTTACATAATAAAAAATAGTAGTATAAAATTTTAGTTTTTATCTACATTTTATTACTTACATTTATATGTTTTCTGATTACTTATTTCCTTACATAAATAACAAAAACTAATAATATAACATATAATAGTTGTTATTTTAGACTAACAACATTATACAGATTAAGAATTAGAGTTTGTAATGTATGCTTACTAAAAATAGTACTTTAAGTCTTCCATTTTTTTAATTAAGATGTATGTAATATCATGTCCTGGTCATTTATAAAGTTTACATTTTTTTTACAATCAATTAGGATTTTATTGTTTTTTCTATTAAATTACTTAGAGGTTGTTATGACTTTATTAAATATGTTATAATAGGTGACAAGAAAATGATGTATTTTACATTTTACATCCTTTTTGTATTGAATTACATATTATTGTTATTAGATTACTAAATTTCTTAAACGAATTGATAATATATGTTATAATTTCATTTACCTTTTAAGTTTAAAGTTTTACTACTTTTTCTATTAAACTACTTAATTTTGTTATGATTTTGCTAAATATATTATAATAGGTAATAAGAAAATTATGTAATTTTGATTTTACATTCTTTTTTTATTATTTTTAAAATACATATTACTCTTACCATATTACTAAATTTCTTAAATGCTTCAATACTATATCTGGTATCATAACGATCTCGCGATCGCTAAATGAAGTTGGGGGTGAAAAAGATAATTGGTCCTCGTAAATAATATTGAGGCTTTGGAAAACCTCGAAGAAAAGGAGTCGTCACCGATCTTTTTTGGCTAGGTGTGATCGGTCACCTATTTAAAACCGACTTTAGTTAAGAAGTTTAAAATTAATTAAAATATTTTGAAAAACCAATTTTGAAATCAGCGCTTTAAACTAGAGAAAAACAATTACGGGTTCGGGAGTCGTTTACGTGTAGGGAAGGTATTAGCACCCCCACAATGCCTGTATTAAATGATACTTTATTAATAATGTGTTATCTTAAGTCTCGATGAAAGTTGATTTTGGATTCGGTATTTAAAAATAATTCTCTTTAAAAAAAACAATCATATTATTTAAGAATAATCCAGAATTTATTATCACAAAATTTTCTATACTCCTCAGCAAACTCGGGAAAATATAGAATTTTCTTCATTTTGAAATCACCCGGATCATTCTCCTTTTTTTAAAAAAAAAAAAGTTCCGTAGTTAATGATAATTGATGAAATCCTCTCTAGCAAACCCAGGAAAGAACTCATTAACTATTTTAAGTTGGGACCATTACCTCATTTTATTACTAAAAGCATTCATTTTCATGCATTAAAACTCATTTATTGAAAACATGAATATGCAAAGCATTATTAATATGCAAATATAAGAAAAGTAATATGACACTAATCATCAAATGACATAATTATAAAAATCAATAATTAAAAAACATAAATAAGGACATAATATAAGCAATAATTATTAAATAACATAAACAAGAATATACGTACAATCATAATTTGAAAATCTCTTTTTTCATATATTTATTTATTTAAAATCACATAAATGGCATGTGCAGGAAAAATTTAACGAACTCCCCCGGAAAAGCTCGAAAAATAATTCTTTCGCCTAGCACTTAGGTAATTTCGAGTTAATTTCATAAACATGTGCATTGGAGAATTTCCTAACCTCCCTGACAAACCTGGCAAAGACTAAGAAATCATCCTCACCAAATATTTATGTAACCGAGAAAGCACGTTTTATAAAAGATTTTATAACATTTTTAGAAAACATGAAATGCATTAAAAATGGACCATTATCGGGAATGTGTTTCTCCCTTGAAGAGAGGGCATCCGAATACCTTTGAAGAAACTTAGATCGGACTTAGAAAATGTGGATTTTTGGGCATGAAATTTTTGCCTAAAGGATATCCGAATACCATGGGAAAGATATCCGGATGCCCCAACGCGAGTTTAGGCTAGATGACTCGAAAAAAGAAGAATATTCGAATGCTATTATTTAGACATCCGAACACCCCTCGATTAGCCTTGATGCAACATTTTGAAAACCGAAGAAAACAAAAGAATGCAATTTTTTTCTAAGGAAAATGCATTTGGCCGAATACCCTTAGTGCAAAAAGACCAAGACTTGGCTCGTATTTTAAACTTGTTTTAGCTACCCAAGTTCATTTTCTCAAAACCTTGCTTCTAAACCTTGAAAAACCAAAAGAAAACCAACATTGAACCCTCCCATATGGCTTGGCCAAGGCATTAAAAAATGGTCTCAAAACAGTTTTTTATTTTATGAAAAAATGCATGGACTCATGTTGCTCATAGTCTCCATATCCAACCTTCAAACTTTAATTTTCCCAACCTTAGTGAAAAACAAGAGCTCGGTCATGAACTATTGGTTAATCCAAGCCAAAATCTATTGAGAATATATTATAAAACATGTTTTAATGCAATTATATGATTGTTATGAGTTTTAATCCATGATTTCGCTGAGGTTAACGAATCTTCTCAACTCCACTGTTTAATCTATTTGATGAGCTCTTTTTAGCATTGGGGATTGTCACAAGTTTTCTCTAGATATTTTGACTCAGTGGCGAGGTCTTTAACCTATCCATGATCTTGCTCTACTTGATGAGCTCTTCTCTGTGGTTTCAACGTGGTCCACAGGTTTTGACTCTGCGGCAATATTTTCAATCCTATCTCTAATTTTTTTTTCTTGATGAGCTCTTCAGTATCTTGGGTCGATATGTTTAGCTTACCCAAAATTTGTCCCACTTGATGAGTTTTTCAGCATTATGGATTGTTGCGAGTTTTCTCCAAATTCTAGTGGTTTTCGAATCCCCTTTAAAATTTAAATCTACTCCATAGTAATACAAGGAAATCCTTTTACTTAAAAGATTTTTACATTTAATAAATCATAATTCAATTTGATAACATTCAAAATGCATCACAACATGTATGAAAGATGGTATGGAATAGCCAAATGCCATGAAATGGACAACAAAAGTTTATTTCAAAAAGGTTTAGATAACAAAGATGAATATCAAGGTTTAAAAGAAAAATACAAAGAAAAAGGTATAGATGCCTCAGATGCGGAATATCCTGGACCCCTCCTCCTTTAATTCCTCTGAAATGTTTTTTGAGCAAACCATTTGCTTGGGTGACTTCTCAGCTTTTGCTGCTGCTTCAGATTGAGGTTTACCCTTTTCTTTGAATTCCTGATACCTTCTCCCCTTTTACACGGAGCATTGATTCAGTACTTGGGCCGTCCGTTGAGGGTTTTCAACCTAAGTGTCCCGCATTCCATTTTAAGTCATCTTTTTCGGGTTTTTGGCTTAAACCTCGGCTTTTACATTCTTTTTTCATTTTTGTGTGTGTTCCACCATACATCTGAGAATTCTAAATACTTCAATGGCAAAAATGACAATTCCAAAAGACAGGATGAAATCTAAGAAAAACCCTTCAAATTAAATACCTGATCTTGATCAAAATGGACTTTAAAAGCACGTACTATAGACCAAGGTTTGGGTTTAGAAAGAAAGGATAAATAGGCTCAAAATGTGTTTAAGGCTGATTGGATCAAGGATCATTTAATGAGGAGGTTTCATTTTCAAAACATTCGTACTTTTTGGATTTTTCTCCTTTGAATATTGATTCTTGTTTCTTTCCATTCTTCGCTTTCATTTGCCATTTTTTGATTTCACACGTTGTCCGTGTGTGTTTTTTCTTCTTCTTTTTTTCTTTTTTTGATGGCTCTTTTAGCCACGAATTTTTTTTTGAAGGAGATTTTTCCTCGCATTTGTCCCCTAGTGTACAGGGTGATCCTTGATCAGGGTTCAAAGAAAGAAAGAATTCCTAAGGCTCAAAGGGGTGACTAGGGATGATTTCTTCTTAGTGACAAGAATATGAAAAATGGTCATTAATCATATCAAGCACGAATATTCTCATTGAAAAGCAATCCTCAAGAAAAATAGATATATAGAATTCTCATGTTTACATTTGGAATCATTCGAATTCTCATATGCACAGTATCACAATTTTCTTTTTCTTTTCTTTTCTTCTTCAAGCATAGCATTTGTTCAATTCGTCGGCGTTCACGGGATTTCTCAAGTCATCACCGTCCATTCGAGTTAAGATCAATGCTCCTCCAAAAAAAGCTCTTTTCACCACATAAGGTTCTTCCCAATTCGGAGCCCATTTTTCGCGAGGATCTTTCATGATAGGGAGAACTTTTCTCAGTACCAACTCTCCCCTTCGAAACTGCCTGGGGTGAACCTCTTTGTTGTGGGCTCGAATCATCCTTCTTTGATACATCTGCCCATGACAAATTGCTTTCAGCCTTTTCTCCTTGATGAGGTTCAATTGTTCATAGCGAGCTCTAACCCATTTTGCCTCTTCTAGGCCCATTTCCATCAAAACACAAAGTTAAGGGATTTCAACCTCAATAGGTAGCGCTGTTTCCATCTCGTATACTAGAGAAAATGGCGTGGCCCCTGTAGATGTGCGAACCGAAGTACGGTATGCATGGAGAGCAAAAGGCAAGATCTAATGCCAATCTTTGTACATATCAGTCATATTTTCCACAGTCTTCTTCATGTTCTTATTGGCTACTTCTACTGCCCTATTCATTTTCGGACGATAAGGCATCGAATTATGATACTGGATCTTGAACTGGGTACAAATTTCCCTCATCATTTTGTTGTTCTGATTGAGAGCATTGTCTGAAATTATTCTTTCCAGAAGTCCATATCGGCATATAATCTCTTTCTTTACAAATCTGCAGACCACTGACTTTGTTACATTGGCATAATAAGCTGCTTCCACCCACTTTGTGAAGTAATCTATGGCCACTAGGATGAAGCGGTGTCTGTTCGAAGCTTTCGAGGTAATGGGCCCTATCATATCTTTCCCCCACATTGAAAATGGCCAGGGAGCGGTCATGACATGCAGTGGCGATGGCGGCACATTAACCTTGTCTGCATATATCTGGCATTTATGGCATTTTCATGAATAATTAATGCAATCCCCTTCCATGGTCAACCAATAGTATCCTGCCTTCATAATTTGTTTAACCAGTATGTGGCCATTGGCGTGAGTGTCGTATATCCCTTGATGGACCTATTCGAGGATTCTCTGAGCTTCAGTTGAAACAACACATCTCAACAGAACCTGGTCTTTCCCTTTCTTGTAAAGGATTTCATCATCCAAGACAAAACCCATCGCCATTCTTCTCATGGTTCTCTTATCATTTTCTGTTGCTTGCTCAGGGTACTTTTGACTCTTGATGTATTGCAAGATGACAAATCCCATAGCCATTCTTCTCATGGTTCTCTTATCATTTTCTGTTGCTTGCTCAGGGTACTTTTGACTCTTGATGTATTGCAAGATGTCGTAATACCAAGGGTGACCATCTGCTTCTTCTTCGATACTCAAGCAGTGGGCAGAAGACTCATATATGCTCATCATGAATGGAACCACTTCGGCCCCTTCATTTACTTTAAACATTAATGATAAAGTGACTATAGCATCTGTCAATCTCTTACCTTCTCAGGGCAAGTAATTGAAAACCACCTAATCAAACTCCTCAATCAAACTTAGTATAAGCTCTCTGTCGCAACCTAAAAAACAACAAGTCTCATCGCGAGACTTTATTCGTTAAGTGTGATATTGAGGAAAACAGAGGAAAAGATGACTTAATTCCTTTGAAATAAAATGAGAGTTTGAAAACGACCTCAAAAAAAAAATGGAGTCGCCACCAATCTTTTTTTTGGCTAGGTGTGATCGGCCATCTATTAAAACCAATTTTGTAAAACATTTTAAAATTAATTAAAATATTTTTAAAACCAATTTCAAAGACTGCGTTTTTAAACCAGAGAAATCAAAAAAGCGGGTTCGAGAGTCAATTACGTGCGGGGAAGGATTAGCACCCCCACAACGCCCGTATAAAATGGTACCTTATTAATCGTGTGTTATCTCAAGTCTCGATAAAAAGTCAGTTTTAAATTTGGCATTTCAAATTAATTCCCAATTTTAAGAAAAATAATTTCATTTTTAATTTAAAATGATCCGAAATCTATTAATTCAAAATTTTCCTATATTCTCTGACAAACTCGGCAAAATATAGAAATTTTTATTTATTTGGAAAACTTTCTGAATCATTCTCGTTTTTTGAAAGAAAGATACTCATTTATTAATGATAATTGATGATATCCTCCCCAGCAAACCCGGCAGAGAACTCATGAATTATTTTAACTTGAGAATATATTTATTTTTATTGAAAATCATTATCTTTTTTTAAAACATTTTAAAAAAATATGAATATGAACATGTATGACATAGTAAAGATGACATAGCAAAAATCTAGATGACATAGTATAATCTAAATAACATGGCAAACTCTAAATGACATAGTATATTCTAAATGACATGATATAATATAAATGACATAGCAGTATAATTGATAACATGAAATGATAAAAAAAAAAAACCTTATAATAAAATATACATGTAAATGAAAAAACAATGCATGAACATAGTAAACCCTAAATGATATGACAAAATAAATAATGACTAAGCAAGGAGTATAGAATAACATAAAATATTCACAACCATATAACAATTAATATAACATCATAAAATATAAATCAAAACAACAACATTACCATAGAATTATTCATAGCAAAAATCATATATCATATAATATTCATGAACATGGAAAATGCAATGCATGAGAATGTATTTTTCCTCTAAATAAGAAAATCCGTATATCTAAAAAGATATCCGACTACCTTAGGAAAAGACATGAAATCAGATTGTTCTAAATCAAAATTACTTTGTGATTGAATTGAAAACAATTTTGAAACTTTTGGATGAAAATGGCACTATGGCCGAAAACCCCCCTTGAAAAGGCTCTATTTTTCTAACTTTGAAAATCTGGGTTGACCTCCCTTGACCCAACCTTTATAAAATCATTTTTTAGTATTAAAATGACTTAGAAATCAACCTAGGACAGTAGCTATTGTTCTAAATCAGCCCCCTCATAATGCCTTAGCCAAAATAGAAAATTACTTTCTTCTTGAAATCAAATCTGACTTTTCTATCCAGTTTTAAAGCGTGATTTTTTTTACCTATTTTACAATTTTCAAAAAAATTTGAAAAAATTAGATCCCCTTAAAAGACAAAACAGAAAGGCTTTGTTGCGCTCTGGCCTGAACTGCCCAAAGGCTCAGACAGTACATGTTGTATCACACAACGTGGCTGATCGCAAAGTTAGATCCCCTTAAATATGTATTCAAGGCAACTTGTTTGTCAGGAAGAACAGCGAGATGGCAAGTGTTGCTTCTCGAATATGATATTGTGTATGTGAGCCAAAAAGCTATAAAAGGTAGCGCAGTAGCCAAATTCCTAGCAAGTCGGGCGATGGAGGATTACGAGCCTTTAGACTTTGATTTTCTTGACGAAGACCTAATGTGCGTTTCACAACAACAAAGGACTTCCTCTGAGAAGAAAACTTGGAAAACGTATTTTGATGGCATCTAATGCCATGGGGCAGGGAATCAGTGCAGTACTCATATCCCCTGAAGAAGATCATTATTCTTTCACTGCAAGATTGGATTTTGATTGTACAAATAATACCGCCGAGTATGAAGCATGTACTATGGGTCTTCGTGCTGCCATAGAAAGAAAGATCAAAACACTAGAGGTCTTCAGAGATTCAGCCCTGGTAATATATCAACTGCGAGGAGAATGGGAAACTCGAGATGTAAAGTTAATTCGATATCATGATCTTATACTAAGATTCATTAGGGAATTCGAAGAAGTGGTTTTCAATTAATTTCCCCGAGAAGAAAATCGAACGGTAGATGCTTTAGCCACTTTGTCATCAATGTTTAAAGTGAATAAAGGGGCCGAAGTTGTGCTGATCAAGATGAGCATATACGAGTCTCCTGCCCACTGCTTGAGTATCGAAGAAGAAGCGGATGGTCACCCTTGGTATTATGACATTTTGCAATACATCAAGAGTCAAAAGTACCCTGAACAACCAACGAAAAATGATAAGAGAACCCTAAGAAGAATGGCAATAGATTTTGTCTTGGATGGTGAAATCCTTTATAAGAAAGGGAAAGACCAGATTCTGTTGAGGTGTGTTGTTTCTAGGGAAGCTCAGAGAATCCTCGAAGAGGTCCACGAAGGGATATGTGGCACCCACGTGAATGGCCACATGCTGGCTAAGCAAATTATGAGGGTCAGATACTATTGGCTAACCATGGAAAGGGATTACATCTATTATTCCTGGAAGTGCCATAAATGCCAGATATACACCGACAAGATTCACGTGCCGTCATCGTCGTTGCATGTCATGACTGCTCCATGGCCATTTTCAATGTGGGGGATGGATATGATCGGGCCCATTACCCCGAAAGCTTCGAACTGACACCGCTTTATCCTAGTGCCCATAGACTACTTCACAAAATGGGTAGAAGCAGCTTCTTATGCTAATGTAACAAAGTCAGTGGTGCGTCAATTCGTCAAGATAGAGACTGTGTGCGTATATGGACTTTCGAAGAGAATATTCTCGGACAATGCTCCCAATCTGAACAAAAAGATGATAAGGGAAATATGTACCCAGTTCAAGAGCAAGCACCATAATTCGGCACCTTATCGTCCGAAAATAAATGGGGCGATAGAAGCAGCCAACAAAAATATCAATAACATTGTTGAAAAGATGACTAATGTGTACAAAGATTGGCATGAGATCTTACCTTTTGCTCTCCACGCATACCGTACTTCGGTTTGCACATCTACGGGGGCCACGCCCTTTTCTCTGGTATACTGGATGGAAGTAGTGCTGCCTATTGAGGTTGAAATCCCTTCACTTCATGTCTTGATAGAAGTAGGCCTGGAAGAGGCAGAATGGGTTAGAGCTCGCTATGAATAGTTGAATCTCATCGAGAAGAAGACGTTGAAGGCAATTTACCATGGGCAAATGTATCAAAAAAAGGATGATCCAAGCCCACAACAAAAAAGTTCACCCTAGGTAGTTTCGAGAGGGAGAGTTGGTACTCAGGAAGGTTCTCCCCATTGTGAAAGATCCTCGTGAAAAATGGGCACCGAATTGGAAGGACCCTATGTGGTGAAAAGAGCTTTTTTTGGAGGAGCATTGATCTTAACTCGGATGGATGGTGATGACTTGAGAAATCCCGTGAACGCTGACAAATTGAAGAAATACTATGCTTGAAGAAAAGAAAAAAAAAGAAAAAAGAAGAAAAGTGTGATACTGTGCATATGTGAATTTGAATGATTGTAAATGTAAAAGTCAAAAATCCACGTATCTATTTCCCCTGAAGATTTCTTTTCAATGAGAATATCCGTGCTTGATATGAGAAACAATTTGGCCTCTTCATGCATCCCTTTCCTTGTCATGCATTTGCATTTTGTTTAGGTAACATGCTTTGCATTATCATATCTTGAAATTGTGTATTAGTTGCTATTGTTCCAGCATTGACATTAGTTTCATGAGTCATTGTATGTTCATATTATTGCTATGCATGTTCATTACATTGTAGGTCTAGGCCATATTGGTATTGCCATGCATATTGAGTCTTAAATCACATTGGTATTGTCATGCATTACTATGCTATTTAGGTCTTAGGTCACATTAGCATTTTCATGCATATTCATAACATATTAGGTCCAAGACATATTTGCATTATCAAGGATTGCATGCATATTGAGTTAGGATAGCATTTATTGCCATGCAAATTCATGCTAGGCATTTAGGTTGTCTTGAATTGTCATGCATTTCCTTTACCATTTAGACCTTTAGACCATGCATTTCATACATTTCATTTGCTGTATGTTCATGCATCCCATGTCATTGCCACTTGATTTGTGACTTAGGCCAATTAATGGCTCATAGTCATGCTCCCTTGAGCATACTTGTGGAAAATTAAGGAATTGTCAAATTGGTTGTTCTACCTTTGTGATTTTTTTTTTACTTAGCCAATTTTTGTCCAAGGTTTTTAAATATTTAGCTACTGTCCTTAGGTATTTAGGATTATCTCCAACAATTTTTACTTTGATTTTTGAATGAATTTATCAAAGGCAAAAAATGTGTTTTGACAAAACAGTTTTTTTTTTCACCTAGTACTCGACCATCTCTGATTTTTCTGGGCAGTCATCTTTAATCAGAAAATTAAGCCAATTTTTTTGTCATGTATTTTCACATGTTCTAAGTCTCCAGTACTTTTTTTAGATTTTTTTTTAATTTTTAAAAATAAGGTAAAAAATCGTGTGGCAAAACCAGATAGTAGAGGCAGATTTGAAATTACAAAAGGAATAATGGTTGAATTTGGCTAAGGCATTTAGAGGGGGTTGGTTAGGAGATTTAGATACTATCTTAGGGTAGTTTCTAAGCCTTTTTAAACTTTAAAAATGATTATATAAATATCGGGTTAAGGGTGGTTAAGCCCGGGATTTTAAACTTAGGAAATTAGAGCCATTTTTAAAAGGGTTTGGTAAGGGTTTTAATTTTTATTCAAGTTTTCCTCAAAATTGTTTTTAAACAATCACAAAGTTTTATTTTTTTAGAAAATCTAATTTGACATATTTTCCTAAGGTAGCCGGATATCTTTTTAGATATACGGATTTCTTTATTTAGAGGAAAAAATACATTTTCATGCATTGCATTTTTCATGTTCATGCATTTTATTTAAATATGTGATTTTTTCTATGATATTTTCCATGATATTATTATTATTTTAATTCACATTTTATGATCTTATATTTGTTTTCCATATGGTTTTGAATGTTTCATGATATCCTATGCTTTTTATTTAGTTATTTTTGTTATATTGTTTAGCATATACTATGTCCATGCATTATTATTTTTATTTTTATTTTCATGTATATTATATGTTAGCATTATTATAATTTCATGTCATTTAGGTTATTTTATTTATAACATTCCATGTCATTTAAAATATGCCATATCAAATAAAATTGCCATGTCATTTAAATCATTTTATCTCATTTAGAATATACCATGATACTTAGAATTTTTTATTTTCACCTAGAATATACTATGCCATTTAAATTATGCCATATCATTTAAGTTGCATTATATTATCTAGACTTTGCCATGTCATTTTATTTAGGTCATACATGTTCATTTTTTAAAATGTTTTGAAAAAGATAATGATTTTCAATAAAAATAAAGATATTCTCGAGTTAAAATAATTCATGAGTTCTCTATCGGGTTTGCTGGAGGGAATATCATCAATTATCATTAATAAAGGAATATCTTTCTTTCAAAAAATGAGAATGATTCGGAAAGTTTTCCAAATGAATAAAAATTTCTATATTCCGCCGATTTTGTCGGGGAATATAGGAAAATTTTGAATTAATAAATTCCGGATGATTTTCAATTAAAAATGGAATTACTTTTCTTTAAATTGAGAATTAACTAGAAATACTAAATTAAAAACCGACTTTTTATCGAGACTTGAGATAACACACGATTAATAAGGTACCGATTTATATGGGCGTTGTGGGGGTGCTAATCCTTCCCCTCACGAAACCGACTCCCGAACCAGCTTCTTTGATTTCTCTGGTTTATAACGCAGACTTGAAATTGGTTTTAAAAATGTTTTAATTAATTTTAAAATGTTTTATAAAATCGGTTTTAATAGGTGGCCGATCACACCTAGCTAAAAAAGATTGGTGGCAACTCCATGTCTTTTTACGAGGCCGTTTTCATATCCTCGACCTTTTATTATTTCTAGAGGAATTAAGTAAACTTTTCCTCAGTTTTTTAATGTCACGCCTAATGAATAATAAAATCTCGCGATGAGACGTTGTTATTGTTATTTTTTTAAGGTTGCAACAGCAGGGATGCCCTTTATCTCTTTTTCTCTTTAATATGGTTGCTGAGAGTCTCAGTGTACTACTGTGTAAAGCAAATGATCTAAATCTGTTCAGAGGACCTGTGATTGGTAGTCAAGGTATTGAAGTCACATATCTTCAATTTTTTTATGATACTATGATTTTCTATGAGGCGGTTGGTTCTTCGTTGAGGAACGTCAAACGCACTCTTCGATGTTTTGAGTTAATGTCAGGGCTTTCAATAAATTTTAAGAAAAGTTGCATCACTGGTGGGAGACTTAAAAGAGTGGGGAGATCTGTTGGCATGTCGAATTGTGGATTGGCCTTTGAAATATCTTGGTTTACTGTTAGGGATTGACAACAGGAACACTTCTATGTGGGAGCAAGTGATTAAAAAAGTTGAGACAAGACTGGGACATTGGAAGAAAAGATATTTATCATCTGTAGGTAGATTAACCTTGATTAAGTCAGTAATGGCTAGCAAGCCTTTGTATCTTCTTTTCTTATTTAAAGCTCCAATAGCAGTTGTTAAAAGGATTGAGCAGATTCAGAGAGACTTTTTAGGGGACGGGAACAAGTAAAAGCATAAACTGCTTTTAGTAAGTTGGCCAACAGTTTGTCGCAGTGTCACAAGTGGTGGGCTAGGTATAATACCCATTGAAGTACAAAACAGGGCATTACTCAATAAGTGGACTTTTAAATTTGCGGAGGAACAAGAGAGCAATTGGAAAAGGGTGATATGTGCTAAATACAAAATGGAAGTTAGTCAACTCATTCCTAAATACCAGCCTCGGATCAATATTTCCACCACGTGGAAAGGAATCATTGACCCGATTAGAGAAGGGGGAAATATCAGAGTGTTTTCAATGACAATACAGGATTAGTGCACGGGAATGGTGGCTCAATCTTATTTTGGGAGGATAAATGGTTAAATGGGGAGCTGTTAAAAGATAAGTACCAGAGAATTTATGCCTTATCAAAGGAAAAGAATGCAATGATTAATAGATTTGGCTGGTGGGATGGAGATATTTGGAGATAGAGGATTCAATTGCGAAGGGTCATTTTTGATTAGGAAGTTGAACAATGGGAACTTTTATTTGGATCTATTAAAAATATTCAGTTGGATGCTAATAGCCAAGACAGGTTGATTTGGAAGCCGGCTTTGGATGGTCGTTACAAAACAAAGTTGTTCAGAAAAGCAGTTGAAGGAAATATCTCGGATGAAGGTATTGTTGACTTTCTTAAATGGCGGGGGTTAGTCCCTCCTAAGATGGAAATTTTCTTATGGACTTTATTTCGAAATGGACTGCATGTTTCTATGTATTTGATTAAATGCAAAATTTTAACTGAAGGTCTTATTAAATGCCCTTTGTGTAAGGAAGGTGTAGAAATAGTAGACCATCTATTTTTATGGTGTAGATGTGTTTCGATACTATGGTCGCTTGTCTGTGCATGGTGGAGGATGACTGTGGTTCAACCGAAATCAGTTACTGATTGGTTTTCTCAGTGGATGGGATTATTGCCTAGTTCAGCAAATGAAAAGGTCTGATTTATGTTATTTGCCGATGTTGTGTGGACTATATGGTTGTGGAGAAATGGGATAATATTCAAAGATAAAGCACTTTAAGTCAATTCTTTGATATTTATGATTAAGAGCAGGTTAGCAAGGTGTTGTTGGGCAAAATGGCCCACTTATTTTTTATCCGTGGAGGAGTTTATTCATAATCCAGTTTCTTCTGTTATCAATAAGAAAGCCAAAGTTAAATGTTCTCTTCAGTGGATTGCACCAGGAAAAAATTGGTGAAAGTTTAATGTGGATGCTTCTGTTGTTGGAAAACCAAGGCCAGCTGGTATCGGGTGGGTTCTAAGGAATGACAGAGGTATAGTATTTGTAACAACCAAGGTTACGTACAATCGCGTAAATTTAAATCCCAAAAATTTTTAAGGGCAAACTTGGAAGTTGGTAAGAAGTTATAAGTGAAGGAAATAAAAGTAGAAAGGATCAAATTGAACAAACTAAAAAGTTTAGGGGCTTAATGGTTATTTATGAAAAGTTGAGGGAACAATGTACAATTATACCAAAATTTGAAAATTATCTTTATAATTATCTTTATATCTTGAAAGTTCTAGAAATTCTTCCTTATTTCTTATGTGCTAGCCGGCCACCCCTCCCCTCTCATTCTCTCAAATTCTCTTCATCCTCTCCAACAATTCTCTTCAAGTATTCCACAAAAATCTCATCAACAATCACATCCAAGGTTAGTTTTTTGATATTCTACTTGATATTCTTTCTTTTCTCTAGATATTCTACTTGAGCATTGTCGTAACCTAAAAAATAACGAGTCTCATCGCAAGACTGATATTATTTGTTAAGCGTGAAATTAAAAAAACCGAGGAAAAGTAGACTTAATTCCTCTAGAAAAATGAAGGTTTTGAAAATGACCTTAAAAAAGACATGGAGTCGCCACCAATCTTTTTTAGCTAGGTGTGAACGGCCACCTATTAAAACTGGTTTTATAAAATATTTTAAAAATTAATTAAAACATTTTAAAAAATCAATTTCAAGTCTGCGTTTTAAAACCAGAGAAATCAAAGAAACGGGTTCGGGAGTCGGTTACATGCGGGGAAGGATTAGCACCCCCACAATGCCCGTATAAAATGGTACCTTATTAATCGTGTGTTATCTCAAATCTCGGTAAAAAGTTGGTTTTAAATTTATATTTCAAGTTAATTCCCAATTTAAAGAAAAATAACTCCATTTTTAATTGAAAATGATCCGGAATTTATAAATTCAAAATTTTCCTATATTCCCCAACAAACGTGGCAAAATATAGAAATTTTTATTAGTTTTGGAAAACTCTCCGAATCATTCTCTTTTTTTTGAAAGAAAAATATTCCTTTATTAATGATAATTGATGATATTCCCTCTAGCAAACCCGGTAGAGAACTCATGAATTATTTTAACTCGGGAATATCTTCTTTTTTTATTGAAAAATCATTATCCTTTTGAAAACATTTTAAAAGATATGAATATATATATGCACGACATAAATAAAATGACATAGCAACATCTAAATAATATAATGCTTCCTAAATGATATAATATAATGTAAATGCCTTAGCATATTCTAAATGAAATGAAACAAATGCCTTAGCATATTCTAAATGAAATAAAATATCCCAAGTTATATGACATATTATAAATAAAATGAAATGACCTAGGTAACATAGTATATTCAATATGAGATGCAATATCTTAAGTCATATGATATATACTAAATGAAATAAAATAACCCAAGTAACATAACATATTCTATATGAAATGAAATAACCTAAGTAACATGATATTTTCTAAATGAAATAAAATAACCTAAGTAACATAACATATTCTATATGAAATGAAATAATTTAAATGACATGGCAAACATGAATGATATGGCATATAAATTAAATGAGAGGGAATATGAAATAATGCTATCATATAATATGCATGAAAATAAAAATGAAAATAATAATGCACGAACATAGTATATGCTAAATAATATGACCAAAAAAATAACTAAATAAAAGCATAGGATATCATGGAATATTCAAAACCATATAATAAACCATATAACATCAAAAAATATAAATCAAAATAATAACAATATCATAGAAATTATTATAACAAGAATCACATATTATATAAAATGCATGAACATGAAAAATGCAATGCATGAAATGTATTTTTTTCCTTTTATTAATGAAATCCGTATATCTAAAAAGATATCCGGCTACCTTAGGAAAATATGTCAAATTAAATATTCTAAAACCAAAATACTTTGTGATTGTTTGAAAACAATTTTGAAAAGCTTGAATTAAAATTAAAAACTGGGCTAAATCTTTTTTAAATGGCTCTAACTTCCTAAGTTAAAAATCCGGACTTGACTACCCTTAACCCGAGACTTGAAAAATGATTTTTAAAGTTTAAAAAGGCTTAGAAACTACCCTAAGTCAGTAGCTAACTCTCCTAATCAGCCCACTCTAAGTAACTTAACCAAAACAGAAAAATGATTTTTCTTTAAATTAAATTCTGACTCCACTGTCCAGTTTTAAGCCACAATTTTTTATCCTATTTTTAAAAATTAAAAAACTTCTGAAAAAAATACTGGAGACTCAAGACATGTAAAACTACACGAAAAACAATCTGCTTAATTTTCTGATCAAAAGATGAATTCCCAGAAAAATTAGAGATATACGAGTTTTGGGTGGAAAAAAAACTGATTTGCCAAAACCCATTTTTGCCTTTGATAAAATCATTTAAAAATCAAAGTAAAAATATTTGAAACTCATAAAATGACTTACAAACAGTAGCTAGGACTTTTTGAAAGTTAGATAAAAATTGGCTAAGTAAAAAAATCACAAAGGTAGAATAATCAATTTGACAAACTTAATTTTCCACAAGTGTGCTCAAGAGAGCCTATGACTTTGAATCATTAATTGGCTCAAGTTATTATTCAAGTGGCATGAACATGAAATGCATGAAACAATACAGCAACATAATGCATGAAATGCATGGATTTAAACCTAAATGTCATGAAAAAATGCATGGCATTCATAAAGTTACCTAGACCTAAATGAACTTGCATGGCATTTAATGCAACCTAGACCTAAAATGCATGAACATGCATGGCAAATAAACCTAACTTAATAACTAAAATATGCATGGCATTTTCACAAACAAAAAGCATGCTTAAACCAAAAACTCAATCAAATATCATGCAAATGCTAACCTATCAACTAACATGGCAAGAATGCACATAAAATGCAAAAATTCCTAGGATGGCCGAATAGCATAATGTAACTAACAAGCATGGCATTTTCACAAACACTTGGTATACTAGCATGCAAAACTGAATCAAATGTCATGAAAATGCAAAAACCTACCAACTAACATGACAAAAATGCAATCACACAATGCAAAACACATGGAGTAGCCAAATGGCCTGAAGCTCCAAAAAGCATGGCATTTTCACAAACACTTGGTATACTAACATGCTCAACTAAAATATAACACTTAAATCATGCAAAAACCACACAAGCATTTTCACAAACACTTAATATACGAAATCTAAAACATGCTCAACTAAGATATAAAACTCAAATCATGCAAAGACCACACAAGCATTTTCACAAACACTTGATATACTAAATCTAAAACATGCTCAAATTTAAACAACATGAAAACAGAAAATTAAAAATGCAAAAACATGATATTTAAAACATAAATGGCAACAAACAAAGCAACCAAATTAAAATATAACTCAAGAATATGAAGTAACATAACATTTAAAACATCAAAATCAAAGAAAATAACATAAACAATATGGTAAAATAAATCAAAACAGCAACTTAAAATAAATAATGTAGGCCATTTGGCCATGGTGAGTTTATTGTAAAAATAAAATGTAAAAAATATACTTATGAAGGAGATGAAGGAAGAACTTGAAAAGAACAATAAAAAACATTTATCTAAAATGGAAACTCACCAAATAGAAATCAAAATAGCAAAAGCAAGAATAGAAAATCAAGAAAGTTCAAGAGTTGGTGCTCAAGAGCAACCTCAAGAAGTTATCTTTCAAGCTTTATCTCTTCAAACTTTCCTTTTTTTTCTAAACTTTTATTTTTTGCTCTCAACCAAGAAGAGAAAAACTAAGTAAAAACTCTAAGAACTCAGCAAAATGAAGATCAAAAAATGAAATTCTGACATCCCCTAAACATGCTGGCCGAATGGCCCTCTATATTCTCCAAGATGTTGTCATTTTTTGTAACCAATTTTCCATTAAATGGCTAATAATTCATGGTGAAAAAATCATGAAATTACCACCTTTAAATGATTAGCATATCAGCTCTCTCAATTTACAGCTGTTAAAGAATAATGTTGACATTTCTCTTGGCCTATGTGGCTTAATCACCATGGCTTGATCAAAGAGAATCTCTAACTAACTCTTGATTTTTAGCCATTTGATTGAAAAATCAGAAGCTTCCTCCTTCTTTTGGGCTTGGGCAGGCCAGCACTTCTCTTTTCCAGCACAACTCTGATTTTTTGAAAGGCCCAAAGTAGCCCTTTTCGGTTGCTTGGGTGAAATGACCATTTTGCCCCCCGGATGCAAATAAATATCAAATGGACTCCAAATTCAGTTTTTCTTTTTTTAATACTTCCAAAATAATAAAACATTGAGTTCTGGAAATTTTCAAAATTATCCGAGTTCGTTTGCTATTTATTTGGATTTTTTCTTCCAAAAATGCCCTTTTATGCCCCTACATTTTACTATTTTTAAATGAGCTCCAAATCAAGATTTTTCTTCACCAATCTCTTCAAAATAATTAAAAAGCGTTATCTGGAAGTTGTCATAATTTTTGGAGCTCATTTGGTATTTTTTCAAGATTTATCGGCTTGAATTACTGCATAGGAGGCCGGGGATTTAGCCATTTTGCAAACGGACTCCCAATCAATATTTTCATTTTCCAATCTCTTCAAAATAATTTAAAAATGAGATTTGCAAAATTTCAGGATTTTTTGAGTCCATTTGCTATTTGTTTGGGATTTATCTTTTTGAATTATTGCATAGGAGGCCCGGGATTTGGCCATTTTGCAAACGAACTTCGAATCAAGATTTTCTTTCGCCAATCTCTTTCAAATAATTTAAAAATGAGATTTGCAAAATTTCAGAAGATTTGGAGCTCATTTGCTAGTTTTCCGGGATTTTTCTTTTTGAATTACTATATATGAAGCCCGGGATTTGGCCATTTTGCAAACGAACTCCGAATCAAGATTTTCTTTCACCAATCTCTTTCAAATGATTTAAGAATGAGATTGACAAATTTTTAGAATTTTTTGGAGTCCATTTGCTATTTTTCCAAATTTTCCAATTTTGCCCTTTTGCCTCCGAAACCCGATTTTGCTCAGAACAAGTCTGATTTTCAGATTTTCTTCAAGCTGAGCCTTGGGCTATCCTTTTTTAATCATTCCTCTTCCATTGGGGGCTTTTTTCTTACCAGGTCGGGCCATTTCTGTGATTCTTCCCGATTTCACCGAAATCCACTAAAAACCCTAATTCTCGGTTTTCTCTCGGATTGATTTTTCTTTCGATTTTTCTTGCAAGTGACTTCTCCATTACCCGTAGTCAGTGCTTATCTTTCATTTGGAGCCTTCAATTTCGACCAATTTGATCGTTTAAGCACTTTTCTCCAAATTTCTCGGATTAGGGTTTTCTTTCTACTGAATCTCAAAATCCCAACTTCCGAACTCCATATCTTTCAATGTAGACCTCGGATTATCAAAATTATTTCACCATTTTTCAATTGAACTTAAAATCTTGATTTTGAAAGTGGGTTGACTTTTCCAGTAGTTGACTTTTTGGGGTTGACTTTTTTCGAGTTTGACTTTTCTGGGGTTGACTTTTTTCAAGTTTGACTTTTTATGCTCACCCTCTTAAACTAAGTCTCAGAGTACCACCTGCAGGATGAAAAAAGTCTTTTTACACTCGAAAACATCAATATAGGAAGAAAACATACCTGTTTAGTGGTCCGAATAAAATTAGGTGTCTATAGCTGCCCCTCTTTGGCTATTGCTGAGAATCAGGAATCAGGCAAAGACAAACCGACACTAATTTTGTACGGTCAGTGACATCACATGTGAAGAAAAGGGAAAGGGTTTTCTTTTTCATTCTTCTATCATTTTTTCATTTTTCATTTTTTTTCCATTTTCTATTTTTTCATTTTTCCTCTTTTTTCATTTTTCCTTTTTTTCCTTTTTTTTTTAAACAGTAAATTGAAGATTTTATCCTTAAAGTGAATTCCCTGACTAAACAAGGCTCGACCCGTCTTAAGGAAACGAATTCGATTTGCAAGAAAGGAAATGACCTCGACGATGGTCTCGCGGCCTTAACCTGTCTTGTTCTCAGCTGTGTTTAAAATTCTGGATATCTCCTCCAGAAGCTTCGGCTATCACCACCAAAGACTTTCTACATTTTCAAAGGATTTTAAAACTCTGGATATCTCCACCAGAGGCTTCAGCTATCACCACCGAAGACTTGTTCATAATAAAAAAAAAAGTACCTCGACGATGATCTCGGGGCTCGACTCGTCTTATGGAAACGAATTCGATTTGCAAGAAAGGAAATGACCTCGACGATGGTCTCGGGGCCTTTACCTGTCTTGTTCTCAGCTGTGTTTAAAATTCTGGGTATCTCCTCCAGAAGCTTCGGCTATCACCACCAAAGACTTTCTACCTTTTCAAAGGATTTTAAAACTCTGGATATCTCCACCAGAGGCTTCAGCTATCACCACCGAAGACTTGTTCATAATAAAAAAAAAAGTACCTCGACGATGATCTCGGGGCTCGACTCGTCTTAAGGAAACGAATTTGATTTGCAAGAAAGGAAATGACCTCGACAATGGTCTCGGAGCCTTAACCTGTCTTGTTCTCAGCTGTGTTTAAAATTCTGGGTATCTCCTCCAGAAGCTTCAGCTATCACCACCGAAGACTTTTCAAAGGATTTTAAAACTCTAGATATCTCCACCAGAGGCTTCAGCTATCACCACCGAAGACTTGTTCATAATAAAAGAAAGTACCTCGACGATGATCTCGGGGCTCGACTCATTTGAGAAGCAAAACTAGTTCGATTATACCTGAAAGCTTTAAAAGATGATGCAAATGCTTCATGATGCAAATGCAAATGTCTTTTGTTGATGCAAACGCTTCTTGATGTAGATGCAAATGACTTAGATTGGTGCAAATATCTTTGATGCAAATGTAAATGACTTGATTTGATGCAAATTTTCTTAATGCAGATTCAACTAACTTAGATTGATGCAAATGCTTCTTGATGTAGATGCACATGTTGAATAAAATTATGGGTAACTCCTCCAAAAGATGATTTCTCATTTTTCAAAATTATAAAACCCTGGATATCTCCACCAGAGGCTTCAGCTATCACCACCGAAGACTTGTTCACTTTTAAAACTATAAAATTCTGGATTTCCCCACCAGAAGCTTTGGCTATCACCACCAAAGACTTGCTTATTGTAAAATTCTGGGTAACACCTCCAGAAGCTTTGGCTTTCACCACCAAAGATTTGCTCATTGTAAAATTCTGGGTAACTCCTCCAGAAGAAGATTTCTCATTTTTCAAAATTATAAAACCCTGGATATCTCCACCAGAGGCTTCAGATATCACCAACGAAGACTTGTTCACTTTTAAAATTGTAAAATTCTGGATATCCCCACCAGAAGCTTTGGCTATCACCACCAAAGACTTGCTTATTGTAAAAACTGTAAAATTCTAGATATCTCCACCAGAAGCTTTGAGAAAATGATGCAGATGCACATGTCCTGTAACAAGGTGCTCATGCTTCATGGTGCAAATGCAAATGCTTGGATTGATGTGAATGTTTCTTAGTGCAAATGCAAATGGCCTGGATTTATGCCTATGTTTCATGATGCGGATGCCCCTACTAATTGTGTTTATGCAACTGGTTTATGAATGATTGATAACTCGTATAATTATATAGTTTTTAGTTATGTTTTATTATTGTTTTGTGTCAAATACGAGTTATTATTGTTTAGTCTAATTGTGTTTATGATCTTTTATATTTTTATGTAATTTGGTGTTTTTCACAAGTTTCTTTGAGTGATTTCAGATTACTAGAATTAAGGGCAAATCCAGTTCAGTTCCAGTTCCGACACATTTTGCCATATCAGCTATATCTGGAGTTTCAATGAAGCAATAAGGCTGAAATTTTTAGCCGTGCAAAGCTAAGAGGCATATCTATCTTTTTCATGTTTTATACTTCTTGAAACGGAGTCGTTTTCCCTAGCGAAATCGACCATCAAGTTGGCTGATGTGCAATGACGTCTGTGCTGACATGTTTTCGTATTTTGCCCATATCTGCTTATCCACATCAGCAAATGAGCTGATTCCAACGGCTATGGATCCGTAACTGATAGGGGAACCTTTTTCTAGAAGACCATGTGATCAGATCAGGCCTCCAACATTGACGAAATCGACCATCAAGCTGGCTGATCAAAATTGTCATACAATATGACGAAAATTGTTAGAAAAATGCACCCACCTATTATACCTACCTTTGAAATTTGTAAAGCTTGTCTCTTGTCATTTAGCCCTCCAAAATGTGTATAAATAGAGGGCCTTGGATGATTGTAGAGGATCATATTGTACATTGGTAGGATATTAGCCATTGTAATAAAATTCTCTAAGTTTTCTTCTTCTTTCTTTTCTCTAGTTTTCTTTCTTTTCTCTAGTTTTCTTTTTCTTTAGAAAGAGCAAGAGGTTGGATAATTAATATTCTTCTTCTTCTTCTTTCTTTCTTTTATTTTCTTCTTAGATTCTATTTAATTTTATGTTTATAATGCCTATGCTAGGCTAAACTTCTATTTGGTTAAGGGTGATTTCAAAGCCCTATACATGTTTTGTGATTGATTTTCAGATTCTATCTATCATTAATTCTCTATCAAAGTTGCTTATGTTCTTCTACAAGAATTGTTCATGATGTTGTCTTGATTTGTTTAGGTGTACAACTAGATAGATCTTGATAATTATCTATTGCTAGTTTAGGAGTCTTGATCCGTGTAATTGTCTTGATTTCCTATTCATAAGTGGCAATTTGTGATTAATGATTATGGTCAAGTTTTCAATAATTGCAAAGTGGAACATAACCTAAGTTGAACAATCCGAGCTTATGTGTTTGTTGCTTAGATCAACCTATCTTTCTCATCATAAAGCTGCCATTAAATTGAATTTAGAGAGCTTATTCTAGGTTGTTTAATGGTTAGAGATTAAATAGAGAGCTTGTTCTATTTAACGAAAAACTAAGGAAAGATTGGGATAACAGAGCTTGTTGTTATCTACGGTTGTTAACTTTGATAGTTGGTTGATATTGATAGATCTGAAATTGATTCTTAATGATGTCTAGTGGTGGAGAATGAAACCTTAACCATATTTTTCATATTTGATTCTTCTTACTTACTTGTTTTCTTACTTTTCTAGTTTGCTTATTTTTAAAAGTATATTTATTTTTATTGGCTGGTTATACCGCCTAATTTGTATATTAACTTTGTTTTATTTTTATTGGCTGGTTATACCGCCTAATTTAGTATATATATTTTTATTGGCTGGTTATACCGCCTAATTTAGTATATATATTTTTATTGGCTGGTTATACCGCCTTGCATCTTATTCTTATTATTTACTTTAGTTTAAATCTGGCTTCAAAAACCGCTTTTCTTTTATTGTTCTTGAATTTAAGTTTTAAACTATTAACTTATAAACTAAAACCCAATCCCTGAGGACTCGACCCTTGCTAACTACTATACTTACAATTTATCTTTTTAGTGCAAGGTTAAATAAGATACACTCTTTTGGGTGCATCAATGATGTAACTGCAATTACCACACAATAATGAAAATGCCATGATTCTAGAAATGATGCAATTGCTGGAGATGACACAAATGCGAATTCCATGAGAAATGTAAATGTAAAGATAAAATGCAGATGCTTATGGAATAATGCCAATGCAAATATCCATAAATGATGCAAATGCTTACCGACACTATGCAGATGTAAAAGCTTGATAAAGAGATGAGTGCTCATGAGTGATGCAAATGCCCCCGGTTGTTTTTCTAGACTTTGGCTTAGCCTTTCAAATTCATTTTTCCTCTTCAAATCAGAGTATATCTTCAATTCATTTTGGCTATTCTCTTTGCCCCAACAGTTTTCAAACTTTCATCAACAGAGATCTGAATCGGGTTCTATTTCTTCTTCTCATATCTGGAAGTCAAGACCTATCCTGGCAGCTCTATACCTTTGGGTCAGAAAAATCCTTGTCTTATGTCAACATCAGAATGGGTATTTCAAAAAATATCTTTATTTGTTTTCTCATTTTGAAAACTTCTGAAAAAAATATTAACCCCATAATGTGTGATGTACAAATCTTTTGAAGACTGATGATCATTGCTAGAAATTTCTCTAAGTATCAATCTGGTTTTTCAACTGGGATTGGCAAGGCTTGGTATAACAAGATTCTGGCTTTTTCCGAAAAACTTCATGACAAAAATGTATATCCCTTCTAGGCTCACAAACGGAACAAGTTTTATAAATCATGAATTTATTGAGAACCAAGCAAATTCAACATTCTTTTAGTTTCCATATCAAGGCATTTTGACAAGCGTCAAGATTGGCCGGGATGTTCAAACCGAAAAATTTAATCTTGGAGAAAAAGTTTCAGTTTTTTGAAGACAATCCTTTGAATGAGAGCTGTCAATTTAAGAGGTTCAGGAATTCTTAAATGTTCCTCGATGATCACTCCTTTAATAAGATCTTTTCTTTTGTGGTATCGACACTATCATCGATGGCATCAAAAAATTTCAAATTTACTCTAGACCGCCCATTTTTGGGTTTTCGCCCTAGAGTCCCATTCTTTCCAATTTTTTTTTTTTTTTGTTCTTTTTTTTTTCTACCATACACTTGAGAATTCTAAATTCTTCCTTAGTGAAATGATAATTCGATGAAATGGGATAAAATCTGAGGAAAAACCTTTCAAATTAAATATTCATGCTTGATCAAAATGGACTTTTAAAGCACGTAATTTAGGTCATGGCTCAGGGTTCAGAAAGAAAGGATAAATAGGCCCAAAATATGTGTTTGAGGGTAATCAGATCAAGGATCATTTCTTGAGGAGGATTCTCTTTGAAGCGTTTTTCCCTTCTTGGACATTTCTTTCCTTTTGACTTTGCTATTTTCTTTCTTGCTTTTGGCTTTCAATTTGCCATGTCTTTTCACATACTTTTTTTTTTGTCTGTTTTTTTCTTGGCTTTCATTTCGCCATCTTTTCCTCTTGTTTTTTCTTTGACAGAGTGAGCGCGTATTTATTAGGGGTTCCATTTTCTTTGTTTCTGTCTTTGAGTTAGGACTCATTTCTCAATGATCTTTAAAAAGATCTTTCCTCGCATTTGCCCCCCAATGTAGAGGGTGATCCTTGATCAGGGTTCAAAGAAGAAAAAATTCTTTTGGCTCAAAAGGGGTGACTATGGATAATTTCTTTTTGTGCGAAAGGGATATGAAAGATGGCCATTCCTCATGTCAAGCACGAATATTCACTTTGAAAAGCAATCCCCAGGGGAAATAGATATTCAGAATTTCATTTTGCACTTTGGAATCATCCGAATTCTCATATGCATGATACCACAAATTTTTTCATTTTTCATTTTCATCGCATGCCACAATGATTCATGCGTTAGTCCATCCTTATTCACCATGTATCCATCATTTCCACATATGATGCCCCAATTTGATTAACCATGAGAATTTATATCAACGAGGAACATAACAAGTCTAGGTCTGTACTGAAAAGACTGAATTTCAAATCTGAGTTCCTTGAAGAGACAAGGAAAATATGATCCAAAAACGAGTTTTCTCTAGGACAAGGGATAATCTAGTTTGGTCATTGTGCTCCAAGGCATTAATCATGAAGTGATGTTTGGGTATTTGAAGTTTTATGGTCATTGGAAAAGGTCATGAATGGTTTTAGCACAATCTTGACATACACCAAATTATCAAAATCTAGATTCTTGAAAGAATGTCTCATTTGTTTGAATTTCAAGGAATTTGAAAATTTTCAAAAAGTCCGTTCCTTTGTTCATAGCCTAGACTAAGATCTACGTCTTTGCTTATTCTGTGATGACAATGGTTTTATGAAGTCAAATCATTCATATTCCTTGAAGCATTAAGTCTTTCAAGTGTTCTTGGTTTAAGAGATTTAGGCTTAGGAAAACCTAAAGAGAGGGGAAAAGGTATTGGGTCATTTGTAACACTGATCATCAATCTTCTTGAGACTATCCGTTATTAAAAATTCCTTAATGCTTGTTTTTGCAAATTCAAATTATTGTTAAAACACAACAAACACAAAGAATTTAAAATTCAAAATTCATTTAATTCATGTAGATGTTAACATGAGACAAGTGCTTTCATCATCACAGTGTATAGAACTACATGCGTCAAAAACCTAATATGATCATGCACAATGTTTCTTATGACACTTGGCTTCCCCATCTTGAAAACTTATCGAACCAGCCTTGATGAGATCTCTGACCTTGTACTTCAAAGCGGGGTAGTTCTCTGTTGAGTGACCTTGATTGCCAGAATGATACCCACAACACTCATTAGCATCATACCAGCTCGGATAAGGGGGCTTCAGAGGCTCTATTTGCATGGGTGTCACAAGGTGATTCTGGATGAGTTGAGGTAGTAGCTCACTGTATGTCACAGGAATCAGGTCAACCTGATTTATTTTTCGCTTTTTATGCCCCCTTCGATTATTCCCAAGGGTGTTCGATTGATAGACAGATGTAAATTCTGGTGTAGTTGCAGTCATTGGTTGGTAGGGATAAAAACCTTGAGAGATATTGTTCAGGGTAGAGTAAAATGGCTGATACGAGGAGAATTGGGGAGGTGGGACAAAGTCTTCCACGACTTGGGTATCTTTCTTTTTCTTTTCAGATGCCCCCTTTTTCTTGGTATTGAATGTTCTTTCTCCTTCAATTTTCCCATCTTTGATAGCATTCTCAATCATCTCCCCTGAAATTACCATGTCTGAAAAATTCATCGTGGTGTTGCCGACAAGTATATCATAGTACGGGGCCTGCAGTGTATCCATAAAAATGACAGTGGTTTCCTTCTGAGTTAAGGGCGGTTGTACTTGGACGGCCAGGCTCATCCACCGTTGCGCATATTCTTTGAAGCTCTCAGTAGCTCTTTTCTTCATATTTTGCAAGGTGAGACGGCCAGGCGCCATGTCGGTCATATACTTGTACTGGTTTAGAAAAACACTAGCCATCTCATTCCAAGAGCGAATCTGATCCTTGCTCAACTGACTATACCACCTAATTGCGGATCCGCTGAGGCTATCCTGAAAGCAGTGAATCAAAAGCTTATCATTATCTATATGACTTGTCATCTTCCGGCAGAACATAGTGATATGGGCTGATGGATCAGTCGTCCCATCATATTTCACAAAGTCAGGAATCTTGAACTTAGGAGGAATGACTAAATCGAAGACCAAACATCGTTCTTTCGCATCTAAACTCCCAAATACATCTGTATTTTCTACTACCCGGAGTCTTTCATCTAGCAACTGATATTTCCCTTGGGAATCTGCCAACTCAACCTCATTTACTGCAACCCTTTTCAACTCTTCCTGTTCAGCTGGATCATCTGAGTTTAGGACATTGACTGTGTTCTGGGCATCAATCATTATGACCTCATTCTGACTTTTTTGTGCCTCTAACCCTTTCCTGGCGACAAAGTTTTCAATGTATCATTTTCCCTTGATTACGGCGGACATCAGCTCCATCAATTTAGTCATCTGATCCTTAGATTCTGCTTGAGCCTTTGATAGCTGTTCTCCCAATTCTCTCTGTTCCCTTTCCATTTTTTCCATTCGGGCCACTTGTTCATCCTCCATAGCACCAGCCTGTATTAAAAGGATACTTAGTACTTCTTATACCTCTGATTTGAAATGGAAATTATTTCAAAGACTCTTAAAGCCAAGCCAATTTCTGTTTTATTCCCCCAAATGTATGTCATGATGAATGAGCCATGATTGCAATTTGATGCATGTGAAGCCTAAACAATATGATGTATGGACATGTACAATGGAAACATGCTGACCATATACGTAATAAATGCAATAACGATGCTGATAACTCGTATAATTATATAGTTTTTAGTTATGTTTTATTATTGTTTTGTGTCAAATACGAGTTATTATTGTTTAGTCTAATTGTGTTTATGATCTTTTATATTTTTATGTAATTTGGTGTTTTTCACAAGTTTCTTTGAGTGATTTCAGATTACTAGTATTAAGGGCAAATCCAGTTCAGTTCCAGTTCCGACACCTTTTGCCATATCAGCTATATCTTGAGTTTCACTGAAGCAATAAGGCTGAACTTTGTATCCCTGCAAAGCTAAGAGGCATATCTATCTTTTTCATGTTTTACACTTCTTGAAACGGAGTCGTTTTCCCTAGCGAAATCGACCATCAAGTTGGCTGATGTGCAATGACGTCTGTTCTGCACCGTTTTGGTATTTTGACCATATCTTCCGATCCACGTGCGCAAATGATCTGATTCCAACGGCTATGGATCCGTAACTGATAGGGGTATATTTTTCTAGAAGACCATTTTATCAGATCGAGCCTCCAACATTGACAAAATCGACCATCAAGCTGGCTGATCAGAATTGTCATACAATATGACGAAAATTGTTAGAAAAATGCACCCACCTATTATACCTACCTTTGAAATTTGTAAAGCTTGTCTCTTGTCATTTAGCCCTCCAAAATGTGTATAAATAGAGGGCCTTGGATGAGTATTGGGATACATTATACATTGGGAGGATATTAGCCTTTGTAGTAAAATTCTCTAAGTTTTCTTCTTCTTTCCTTTCTCTAGTTTTCTTTTTTTATTTACTTATGCTTCTTACATTTCTTTTCATTTTATTCATATCTAGTATGTGTTGCTAATCATATTGTTGAGGTGATGAGGTGAAGCTCTTGGTAAATGCTAAGGTTAGTCTCTTAAACATGAGCTAAAATGAATCATCATTTATAAACACTAGTATAGATAATATTTTCTTTTGGTTTAAAATCATACTTGCAAAGTAGAGATCTTGATTCATTATTGACAATGAAAATGGCACAGTAAATGCTTGGTTTCATAACCTTGATTTGTTGTAGACATATACCTTGGCATAAGGAATGCTTGGACTCTTTTTGTGAGTTTTGAGGACACCAAATGAACATAATATCATATGCTATGGACGTTGGACAATTTGGACTGAATTGCTAAACCTTCCGGTTGGAACCTCCCTTATGTGTGGATTTCAATTGTGTAATAAAACAAGATTAATCTTAGCATAACACCAAGAGTGGATTCTCTAACCTCAACATCTTTTCTTATTGTTTTTTTTTTATATCTTGTTTAATTGCTTTTATGTTATTTTGTTTATTTTGTTCTCTAATATCTTGTTTACTTTCTTTGTTATTGATTCCCTAATATCTTGTTTATTTTCTTTTTCTTATATATTTATAAACTTATACTTACTAATACGCTTCCCTGTGGTTCGACCTCGGACACCCGAGAATTTATTACTTGAACATAACCTGCACTTGGGTTTACAACTCTTAATTGAGTTACCATCAAGTTTTTGGCGCCGTTGCCGGGGAAGCAATACTAAGTATATAAGTTTATAAGTATATTTATTTTTATTGGCTGGTTATACCGCCTATATTTATTTTTATTGGCTGGTTATACCGCCTAATTTTCTATATATTTATATTTATATTGTATATTAACTTTGTTTTATTTTTGTTTGGCGACGTGATTTTAGATCTCGTCGTTTAGTTAGATTTTATTGTGAAACTTTTTCAGGTAATCTTTCTAATACAACTCCTACCATGGCTGACAATGAAAGTGTTCATGCTGAAGATGAGAACAGACAAGTACGCACCATGCGTGACTACTTGCAACCAACTCGAAGCTCATCACCCTCTTGTTTTATTTTTCCTCTCAATGCAAACAACTTTTGTTTTAAACCAGGTATGATAGCTTTGCTTCCAAATTTCCATGGGTTAGAATCGGAAAGTGCTTACTCGTTTCTAAAAGACTTCGAAGATGTATGTGTCACCTTTAATGACCAACAATGTACAAATGAAATTGTCAAGCTAAAATTATTTCCTTTTTCTTTAAAAGATAAGGCAAAAATTTGGCTTCATAATTTAAAACCAAGGTCAATTGGCACATGGCAAGAATTACAAACTGAGTTTCTAAAGAAATTTTTCCCAGCACATAAAACTACTGCTTTGAAAAGACAGATTCAAAATTTCAATCAAAATCAAAATGAAGCATTTTTTCAGTGCTGGGAGCGTTTTAAAGATTTGTTAAGTTCTTGTCCACATCATGGTTTTGAAAAATGGCGTCTTATTAGTTTCTTTTATGAAAGTTTAACTCCCGAAACTAAACAATTTGTTGAAACAATGTGTAACGGTGAGTTTCTAGAAAAAGAACCTGAAGAAGCCTTTGACTACTTAGACCATTTGGCAGATAACTCTCAAGCCTGGCACACAGATAATTCCTCTGAAAGTTCCAATAGATCTAATGTTGTTTCTAACAGAGGAAAATATCATTTTAGTCAAGAAGATGAGATAAAAGCTAAAGTAGCTAATTTGGCTAGAAAGATTGAAGCCATGGAACTTAGAGAAGTAAAAGAAGTCAAAACGGTTAAAAATGAAAAAAGTTGTGGAATTTGTGAAATCATGGGACACCCCACTTCTGAATGTCCAAACATTCCCATTCTTAAAGAAGCGTTGCATGATCAAGTAAATTCCATAAACACATTTAAAAAGCCTTTTCCTTCTCCTTACTCTGAAACGTATAACCCTGAATGGAGAAATCATCCCAACTTCAGTTGGCTGAATAATAATCATGTTCAGGTACCACAATCTCAAAAGCCGGGCAACACTTTTTCCTATCAACCTTCACGTGTACAAACCTTGGAAGAGACATTGCAAGCATTCATGCAAACACAAGCAAATGTGAATAGCCGGACTTCACAGGACATCAATGAGATCAAAAACACCTTGTCCACATTGACAGCTTCATTACGCACTCAAGAAAAAGGTAAGTTTCCTGCTCAACCTCAGCCTAACCCTTCTACTCAATGTCTTGTTTCTTGCTCCAATGAAACTCAACAGGAAAATGCCAGTTCTATCACAACTCTTCGAAGTGGAAAGGCAATTGACAAAAACATTCCATCAAAAGACCAAGATCCTCTTTCCCCTCCGAAAAGTAATGGTAAGGATGATGGTAAGTCTGAACTTCTTGAAAATTTGGACAAAGAAAAAGGTATGCATCCTGCTCCTTTTCCTCAAAGGTTGCAAACAATAAAGAATTTGAATCAAAATGCAGAAATTTATGAACTTTTCAAACAAGTTAAGATTAACATTCCTTTATTGGATGCAATCAAACAAGTTCCATCTTATGCTAAATTTTTGAAGGACATGTGCACAGTTAAAAGGAAACATAATGTACAAAAGAAAGCATTTTTGACGGAAAGTGTGAGCTCAATCATTCAGCACCTTACTCCACCAAAATTCAAAGATCCTGGATGTCCAACAATCTCATGCATCATTGGAAACACTAGAATAGAACGTGCATTGCTTGATCTTGGTGCTAGTGTTAATCTTTTGCCTTTTTCTGTTTATCAACAGTTAGGTTTAGGTGAACTCAAGGAAACACCTGTTACACTTCAACTAGCTGATCGTTCTGTAAAAATTCCTCGAGGGATAGTTGAAGATGTTTTGGTTCAAATTGATAATTTTTACTTCCCTGTTGATTTTATTGTTTTGGACACACATCCTGTTTCAAATACAAATGTTCAAATTCCTGTTATATTAGGCCGTCCATTTCTTGCAACTTCTAATGCTCTGATAAATTGCAGGAATGGTATGTTGAACATTTCTTTTGGAAATATGACTTTAGAATTAAATGTGTTCAACATTTGCAAGCAACCTGGTGATAATTCAGAAGTACATGAAGTGGATTTCATTGAAGAACTTGTTCATGAACATCTCACCACTACCACATTCCATGATCCTTTTGAAGCTTATTTAATTGAATATGAGTTTGATAATGCTTCAGAAATTTCACACACTGATTCTTTGTTAAAATCTTTTCAGGATAAGCATTGTTGGAAACAAAAGTTTGAGGAACTTCCATCACTTACAAATGTCACTGTACCATCAACTATTGAACCACCCAAGCTGGAGTTAAAACCATTGCCATCCGAGCTAAAATATTCCTTTTTGGGTGAGAGTGAAACTTTTCCAGTCATAATTTCTTCACATCTTGACGAACTACAAGAAGGTAAGTTGTTACAACTTTTGAAGATGCACAAAAATGCATTAGGATGGACCTTAGCTGACATAAAGGGAATAAGCCCATTAATCTGCACACATAATATTTATTTAGAGGAAAATGCTAAACCCTCTAGACAAATGCAACGAAGGCTTAATCCTAATATGAAAGAAGTAGTGAGAAATGAAGTCATTAAACTTCTAGATAATGGAATCATTTATCCTATCTCTGATAGCAAATGGGTAAGTCCTACTCAAGTCGTACCTAAGAAATCTGGAGTTACTGTAGTTAAAAATGAAAACAATGAATTAATTCCAGCTAGGACTGTTACTGGTTGGCGCATGTGCATTGACTATAGGAAACTTAACTCAGTGACGAGGAAAGATCATTTCCCTTTGCCTTTCATGGATCAAATCTTAGAAAGAGTTGCAGGGCATGAGTTTTATTGTTTTCTAGATGGATATTCTGGGTATAATCAAATTGCCATTGCACTTGAGGACCAAGAGAAAACCACTTTTACATGTCCTTTTGGTACTTTTGCATATCGTAGAATGCCATTTGGATTATGTAACGCCCCTGCCACATTTCAAAGATGCATGCTTAGCATTTTTAGTGACATGATTGAACGTAATCTTGAGATTTTCATGGATGATTTTTCTGTTTCTGGTGATTCATTTGATGATTGCTTAGCCAATTTGAAAAATGTATTGATTAGGTGTGAAGAAAAAAATCTTGTTCTTAATTGGGAAAAATGTCATTTCATGGTCACTAAAGGTATTGTACTAGGTCACATTGTTTCTGCAAAAGGGATTGAGGTAGACAAGTCAAAACTTGAATTGATTGCTAATCTACCCACACCAAAGACAGTAAAGGACATTAGGTCATTCTTGGGACATGCAGGTTTTTATAGAAGATTCATAAAAGATTTTAGCACGATATCTAAACCTCTATGTAATCTTTTAATGAAAGACACTGCATTTGAATGGACTAAAGATTGTGAAGATGCTTTTGAAAAACTCAAAAATATGCTCACTACTGCTCCTATTATGAGATCTCCTGATTGGTCTTTACCATTTGAAATAATGTGTGATGCTAGTGACTATGCTGTTGGTGCTGTGTTAGGACAAAGGAAAGATAATAAACCACATGTAATTTACTATGCAAGTAAAACTTTAAATAGAGCCCAAATGAATTATTCCACTACAGAAAAGGAATTACTTGCAGTTGTTTTTGCATTGGATAAATTCAGATCTTACCTTGTTGGATCATCAATTGTTGTCTTTAGTGATCATGCAGCTTTAAAATATCTTCTCTCTAAGAAGGATGCAAAACCTAGGTTGCTGAGGTGGATCCTTTTGCTGCAAGAATTTGACATCACCATTCGAGATAAAAAAGGAGTAGAAAATGTGGTGGCTGATCATTTATCAAGACTTGTTTGTGATGAATCTTTTGGAACCTCACCAATAAATGATACTTTTCCTGATGAACAACTTCTAATTGTCTCCACGACACCTTGGTTTGCTGACATTGCTAATTTTCTTGCTACATGAAAAATTCCTTCTCAATGGAGCACCCAAGATAAAAGGAAGTTTCTGAATGAGGTAAAGAAGTTCTATTGGGATGACCCTTACTTGTTCAAATATTGTCCTGATCAGATTTTTCGAAGATGCATTCCCGACAATGAGGTAAGTAGTGTAATTAAGTTTTGTCATTCCGAGGCATGTGGTGGTCATTTTTCATCAAAGAAAACTGCTGCAAAAATTTTACAGTGTGGATTTTACTGGCCAACTTTGTTCAAAGATGCACATAATTTTTGCAAGTCATGTGAAAGTTGTCAAAAATTAGGTTCCATTTCGAAAAGAAACATGATGCCTTTGAACCCAATTCTTGTAATTGAAATTTTTGACTGTTGGGGTATTGATTTCATGGGACCATTTCCACCATCTTTTGGTTTCTTATACATTTTAGTAGCAATAGATTATGTTTCAAAGTGGATAGAGGCAATTCCATGTCGAAATAATGATCACAAAACAGTGATTAAATTTTTAAAAGAAAATATTTTGAGTCGATTTGGAATTCCTCGATCTATCATAAGCGATGGGGGAACACATTTTTGCAACAAGGTTTTTGAAACATTAATGAAGAAATATGCCATTACACACAAAGTTGCAACCCCTTATCACCCGCAGACAAATGGACAGGTAGAATTAGCAAATAGGGAGATTAAACAAATTTTGGAAAAGACAGTTAATCCAAATCGCAAAGATTGGTCTCTTAGACTTAACGATGCATTATGGGCCTATCGAACAGCTTTTAAAACAGCATTGGGCATGTCTCCTTATAGGCTAGTTTATGGAAAACCTTGTCATTTACCTGTGGAACTTGAGCATAAAGCATATTGGGCCATTAAAATGTTCAACTCAAACCTTGATGACGCTTCTAATTTACGAAAATTACAAATAAATGAACTTGAGGAACTCAGAAATGATGCATATGAGAATTCTAAAATTCATAAAGAAAGAACTAAAGCCTTTCATGACAAGTTAATTTCAAGAAAAGCATTTAATGTTGGGCAAAAAGTTCTACTTTATAATTCTAGACTTCACATATTTCCTGGTAAGTTGAGATCAAGATGGACTGGCCCATTTGTGGTTAAGCATGTGTATCATTATGGAGCAGTTGACATTGAGAATCCTCAAAATGGTAACGTATTCAAGGTAAATGGACAAAGACTCAAACTCTTTTTGGAAAATCATGTTACTCAAGAAGAGGTTGTTTTTCTTTCTGATCCTTGTTTTGAAAATAACTAGATGTAAATATAAATTTTTTTTTTTAACCCCGGTTAAATGGCGGATAACGGTACTCCGTGATTATTTAAGTCGGTTCCATCAGCTACCCACAAAACTGATATTGTATATAAATTTCTCTTTCATTTTATTTTATTTCATTTTTTTTTTCAGGATGGATGATATTCTCAAAAGATTGCAGAAACGATTTCCTCCTTTTCCTCGGAATATTTTACTGAAGCTTTACCAAGTTCGATTAGAAAGATTAAGAATGCTTATGAACAAAGGGATTCCTGAAGACATACGTTGGATAATTGAAGCCAAGGTACGTGAAGATGAATATCTTCCTGTTTTGCATTTACCAGGTACAGGTAGAAGCACTTATGCAAAGAAGCGACGAGCAAAGCGCATGAGTTCAAATTGCCACAAGTGTGCACGATGGACGTGTAACGGTAAATGTCGTTCTATTGGGATTCCGTCCTCTAATCGAGATGATAAAATTGAATTCATTAAGGATGGACTGAGTAAGGAGAATTTGGGTAATATCCAACTTTCTCTTGAGACGCATCCTAGTGGAGATGTACAAAGAGAAATTCTTGATTTATGGCCGCAATTCCAAAGGGAATGGCAACATCTTGGGAATCTGATGATAAAAGACCCTGTTTGCCAGCTTGTAAGAAAACTGGATGGGAAGCATATCCTCGACTCATAGAAGGCGTTTAAGCCGTTTCTGGACGTAAAACCAGAGGAAGATGCCAAATACACTTTCGGCGACATTATTACTTTTGACTTTTACGGTTGATTTTTCTTCTCTTTTTGATTTTCTTCCTGAAATCATGCAAAAATCTTTTGTTAGGTTAACATTTTCTTCTGATAGGTCAAATACACTTTCGGCGACATTATTACTCTTGTCTGATTCATTACTCAGTCCTCTATATATTACACCATGTACTCATTCTCTTTCAGGCACTCGAAAAAGAAAAAAAAATGGAAAGCACTTCGTCCCAGCGCATTAAAAAAATTTGTGTCTTTGGAGGTGCTTATCCAGGGAAAAATAACATATTCGCTGATGAAGCCATAAGAGTTGGAGTAATACTTGCCCAACAAAAGATCCACTTGATTTATGGAGGCGGTAGTACGGGTTTAATGGGAGCAGTCGCTACAGCAGCACACGCCGGAGGAAGTCCAGTTCTAGGAATCGTGCCAAAACTATTCACAGATTTTTGTGGACCTACCGTGGGTAAGGAAATACAAGTCTGGAGTATCCCTGAACGGATAACAATCATGTACCATTCTGCCGATGCATTCATTGCTTTACCAGGAGGTCTGGGTACATTGGAAGAAATAGCTTGCGTGGCTTCTTGGTCATCTTTGGTCACAAATAAGAAACCCATTGGTTTGCTTAATATTAATGGTTATTTTAGTAATTTACTTTCATATTTAGATAATGCTGTGGATAATGGATTCATGTTTTCAGAGGCAAGGAGAACCATAATTTCTGCTACAACCATTGAAGATTTACTCAAAAAGCTACAAGCTTATGAGTGTTTATCTGCTACGGTTGTTTCGCAAACGCTCGGAAAAAGAAAAAGAGATATGGACGAGCAAGGAGTGGATTGCACTTTGTCTTTATGACATTATCTAACATTTTGCTTGTTGTGTCTCAGTTATAATAAGTGGTTAGCAACCTCTGCAGGTAATATCTCCTAAATTCTACCTTTAAAATTTGACATTGGGGACAATGTCATATTTTAGTAGGGGGTAAGGGACATATTTTGTTTAAAAAAAAAAAAATTGTTGTGTTTTAAGACATTTAGAAGTATTCATTCTGAACAAGGTCTGAGTAAGGGAGACTTGAGACATACCTTGTCAGTTTGATTTAATCTTCTTCTTCAAAAAAACCAAAAAAAAAAACAAAAAAACAAAAAAACAAAAAAACAAAAAAACAAAAAAAAAGCATGTTTAGACTTAGTGTGTTTTTTTTAGTTACTTTCAATACAATGATGAGATATGAATTGCATAAGTCTAAAACAGATTTATTAGTGAGAAGATTTTCATGAGAATTGAGCTTGATGTCAACCTTTTTATGAGCCAATGTTAATATGATATGTTGATTGAGAAAGAAGCATGTTTAGACTTAATCTGACTTGTATAATCATCTTTGTGAGTTTTTGAGCCTATAATGATTGATGCATTATACAAATCAATCTAATTTCTTTCTTGAGTGCTCTTATGATTACATGATTCTCTAGAACTTGCTTTAAACCGTTTGAGACTATATTGATACATGTGACAACATGAATATGATAGAGGCATTAGGATTATAACCAGAGCCAAACAGCCATCCATTATTAATGTTCTACGAGAACATCCCCACTAGTGAGCCAATTTGAGCCTACATTAAATATGATGTTTTATTGGTAACCACAACTTACACCTAGCCTAAATATACTTATATCCTTACCCTTGTTCTAAAGATGAATTTTATATTTTGAGACATATTGCAAAAAAACAAGGGATATTTTTATTTGAAAATTTGGGTTAGAAACAAAAGATAAGTGTGGGGGAAGAAAAGAAAAGAAAAAGTCAAGAGAAAAAGAAAGGGATCATTGTCAAATACATTCCCATATTAAAAAAAAAAAAAAAAAAAAAAAAAAAAAATCTTCTCTTGAACTTCTAGAAAAAGATGTTACAAAGTTGGTTAGAATGATGCAAAGGCTCAACATGAATATTTAGCCTATGTTATTATGTGCTTTATAAGAGTTTTGAGAAGTTTTATTTGTATGATCTTATTATGTCTCTAAAATCTATGAACTCTTTGGAACCTTTGTGATATCTTTATCCTTTTGTTCTTTAACCACATTATAACCCTTTGGCCCCATTACAACCTTGAATAAAGACCTCTTGATTTATGAAGTTGTATGATCTAAATAGTGGAGAATAGGTGGACAAGCAAGCATATGGTAGAAGTGTTTTCATGAGATTGATTGAGTGTAAACACTTTACCACTACTTTAAAGAGTGAAAATCAAGAGAGTATCCCATGTGAGAAGTTGAGATTAAGTTTGAATATACACTATTTTGATTGAAATATGTTATGTTATTATTGGCTTAACTCAAACTATTTACATTCAAGCAAGATTTTTTGTGAATTTCTTTAAGCTATTGATTAGTTTTTAAGACTTGTCCAATGATTATCTCTAATTTATATTGGAAGGATTAGTTATAATTATTATTTTTAGTTTTTCTTATTTCTTCAATGTTTGTGGGTATCGTCCTAGTAAACCCTCACGAGACTAAACTCGTCCACTAGGGACACCTAGGGGTTTAAAGGCTTGTGTCACATGCTAAGTGCCACCGTGATTTCCTACGAAAATGGATTAGATTAGATTTTCTTATTTTATTTTTATTGAGTCGTTGCTAGGGACTAGCAACAATCTAAGTCTGGGGGTGTGATAACTCGTATAATTATATAGTTTTTAGTTATGTTTTATTATTGTTTTGTGTCAAATACGAGTTATTATTGTTTAGTCTAATTGTGTTTATGATCTTTTATATTTTTATGTAATTTGGTGTTTTTCACAAGTTTCTTTGAGTGATTTCAGATTACTAGTATTAAGGGCAAATCCAGTTCAGTTCCAGTTCCGACACCTTTTGCCATATCAGCTATATCTTGAGTTTCACTGATGCAATAAGGCTGAACTTTGTATCCCTGCAAAGCTAAGAGGCATATCTATCTTTTTCATGTTTTACACTTCTTGAAACGGAGTCGTTTTCCCTAGCGAAATCGACCATCAAGTTGGCTGATGTGCAATGACGTCTGTTCTGCACCGTTTTGGTATTTTGACCATATCTTCCGATCCACGTGCGCAAATGATCTGATTCCAACGGCTATGGATCCGTAACTGATAGGGGTATATTTTTCTAGAAGACCATTTTATCAGATCGAGCCTCCAACATTGACAAAATCGACCATTAAGATGGCTGATCAGAATTGTCATACAATATGACGAAAATTGTTAGAAAAATGCACCCACCTATTATACCTACCTTTGAAATTTGTAAAGCTTGTCTCTTGTCATTTAGCCCTCCAAAATGTGTATAAATAGAGGGCCTTGGATGAGTATTGGGATACATTATACATTGGGAGGATATTAGCCTTTGTAGTAAAATTCTCTAAGTTTTCTTCTTCTTTCCTTTCTCTAGTTTTCTTTTTTTATTTACTTATGCTTCTTACATTTCTTTTCATTTTATTCATATCTAGTATGTGTTGCTAATCATATTGTTGAGGTGATGAGGTGAAGCTCTTGGTAAATGCTAAGGTTAGTCTCTTAAACATGAGCTAAAATGAATCATCATTTATAAACACTAGTATAGATAATATTTTCTTTTGGTTTAAAATCATACTTGCAAAGTAGAGATCTTGATTCATTATTGACAATGAAAATGGCACAGTAAATGCTTGGTTTCATAACCTTGATTTGTTGTAGACATATACCTTGGCATAAGGAATGCTTGGACTCTTTTTGTGAGTTTTGAGGACACCAAATGAACATAATGCTATGGACGTTGGACAATTTGGACTGAATTGCTAAACCTTCCGGTTGGAACCTCCCTTATGTGTGGATTTCAATTGTGTAATAAAACAAGATTAATCTTAGCATAACACCAAGAGTGGATTCTCTAACCTCAACATCTTTTCTTATTGTTTTTTTTATATCTTGTTTAATTGCTTTTATGTTATTTTGTTTATTTTGTTCTCTAATATCTTGTTTACTTTCTTTGTTATTGATTCCCTAATATCTTGTTTATTTTCTTTTTCTTATATATTTATAAACTTATACTTACTAATACGCTTCCCTGTGGTTCGACCTCGGACACCCGAGAATTTATTACTTGAACATAACCTGCACTTGGGTTTACAACTCTTAATTGAGTTACCATCAGATGCCAACATGTTGCAAGAAAAGAAAAACAAATCAACGCATGGATATATGCAATGAATAATCATGTACATTTTAGCATATGATCATATACACTATGAATTTAACACGACGTCAATTAAAACAATGAACGATTGATACAGAGGATATACAAAGAAAATCATGCTAACCATGTGTGTCATGAATGTGACCTAATGCTAATCATGATGTATGTAATAAGCAAATTAATGCATGGATATATACAGAAAAAATCATTCTGATTATGAATGCATAAATGCATCCTGATGCTAACATGATACATGTATGAATGTATGGTATGACCAATAATTAATCGGATGCAAAATGCAAAAGGGGAAGATATCATGGTGGAAATAAGAATCAGAGGAACTTAATCATCAACCTCTCATAAATTTGAAACATAATCAATTCATTCCCATATCAACATTCACAACGGTATAAACCATGTTTTACAAAATTGAACAGTGGTTAAAACTGTCTTTACAAGCACTTTATTCTTCCTAGCATCCTAAGGCTATAAGAGCCGCCTACTGAAAAAGTGAAATCCTATTACATCATATAAGACCGAAGTCTTTCCACCTCAATGCTGTAAATCTCCCAATCCTAATGGCGCTTTCCCAGTCCTTTATCAATCAGCGTCATTGGATCCAACCATTTTGGCATTTATAAGAGTTTGCACTTTCTTTTTGAATGCTATACAGTCTTCAATGTTATGGCCAACAATTCCACAGTGATAATCACATCTTGCATTTGGATTATACCCATTTGGATATGGTGGTAACAGGGGTTTCAATGGGATACACGCAACCATGTGATTTTGGATCAGTATAAGGAGAAGCTCTCGGTAGCTAATTGGAAGGGGATCAAAAGGCCTTTGTCGTTTCTTAGTCACACTGAACCTCGGAGTTAGGGCACTAAGGTCCGAACCGGAGTGTTTACATGGAGATGTGGCGGAAGAGCATGGTAAGGGTATGGATTTGGACACGGGGCCTTTAGAGGTTGTACATAGCTCGACGTTCCTATCCTAGATGCTGGATAAGGTGATTGATGAGGAAAATAGTATGAACTGGCAGTTGGTGGTGATGGAGTGGGATTCAGGAATCTCGTAGTGGTCATCCCAATGGACGATTGGATCATAGTAGGGTAGGGATACTGGTTTGGACCTAGAACAATTTGTAGGTATGGTACAGGATCCGAGGTTTCTATCTTTGGTATCGGGCTTTCAGGTTTAATAATTTTCATGATTTTGTCCATAATTTCATCAGGATTACAACCTTTGTGGCATTGACAAGTGCAGGATCCAGCAAGGATTGTATGTTCTGGACCTAATGGTTTTGGTTGATCCGAAGGCGATGCAGAGCCCTGAGAAAGTTCCTTTTTACTTTTACCCATATCCTCAACCATTTTCAGCAATTTGGTCAGTTGTTCTTTCATTTCCTGGATTTCATGTCCACATTCCTCTTGATTGCGTTCTAAAGCACCCAATCGTTCCTCAGATTCATTCCTCATATCTCGAACCCCTTTCATGCAAATGAAAATGTCATGAGATTAAGAATACAATTATGAATGTACATGCTCTATTCCTATGTCCATGAATATACTGATGATTAATGCATGAACATATACAGAGAAATTATGATGACTATGTATGCTATGGATGCAATATAATGCCAACATGATGGATTTAAAAAATGAATAAATTGATGCATAGGTATATACAAGTAATGACTATGTATGTATTCTACAACGAATGACCATGCATGCTATGATGTCAAAATAATGCATGCGGAGAATAAATGAATTAATACAAAGGTAGATACAAAGAAAGACCATGTAATCACAAATGTATTCGACAATGAATAACCATGCATGTTAGGACTGTAACACAATGTCAAAATGATACAAATAAAGCATAAATGAATTAACACCAAGGTATATACAAAGAAATCAATGATTACATGAAATTTGTGGGACCTAAATCTTGATTATTGAACAATCTCATTATGCAAGATTTGCCTCCAAACTTATGATTTTTTTTTTTTTGAAACATGTTTTTTCTCTATGAAAAACCAATCATATTATTTTCAAAAGAAATTCGGGGTAGTGGATCCTACTATGGTACAATATCCAAATGTTCATGCAACACTACTGGTTTATAGAAACCATCAAATAAAATTACCAACTGTTTATTGCAAAGAATGAGATCAATAATACAACCAAAAATGTACATGCTCTATTCACACATGCATGAAATGTGAAACATGCAAAAATGCTTTGAAAAAGGATTTTTTTTTTATTTAAAAATAGCTAATGAACATCTGCCCCAACAATATCTATTTATTTAGGCATCACGACGCCTTCGAGGCGAAGTATCACATTTATTACGGGCGATGTACGTACATCGTTGCCCGATCTACCACACTTATTCAAAGTGTAAAATAGGTAACAAAAGGTTTAGAAATGTCCCTCCATGTGTTCCTATTTTTGGTATATTTAACGGAAATCCGGCATGGGTTCGCCTAGGTTCACTATATGAGGGTGAATCCGTTCTAAGGCCCCGAATTGTTCCTCACTGTCGCCGGTGAAGGCTAGTAAGGCACCCCGATAAAAGCGGGTTCAATTCATTAGAGTATATTTTCCTAAGCCCATACGGAGGATCATCACGAAGGCTTTAGGTACTTTATACTCCGGAAGTGTTTCACTAGCCCATACGGAGGATCATCACGAAGGCGTAGTTACTTTACTCCCACTTAAAAGGACGGAACCCGGGTATAGGATTCATGATATGCAAATGCACGTGTAGTGTGTGTGGAGGAATTTTCACCACCTATCCTACAAACCTTATTCTAAATGCCCTAGCAATTAAAACATTCAAGAATAGTGTAACGCATTAACCAACAAGCAATTATAATATACAACCTTAAATAACTAGAGAACAATAATAAAATGCATGCACATTAGAATGAACATATTTAAAAACATTTTATTATTTTCAAAATTCTCCTTATTAGAAAAATGTGAGAATTAAAATTAAATACCAATCAAACCAACAAAACTGAGACTTTGATAACACACGACTAATTCTAGGCCTGACTCTCTAATAGTCCCCAGTGGAGTCGCCAAGCTGTCGTAACCTAAAAAATAACGAGTCTCATCGCAAGACTGATATTATTTGTTAAGCGTGACATTAAAAAAACCGAGGAAAAGTCGACTTAATTCCTCTAAAAAAATGAAGGTTTTGAAAATGACCTTAAAAAAGACATGGAGTCGCCACCAATTTCTTTTCGCTAGGTGTGATCGGCCACCTATTAAAACCGGTTTTATAAAATATTTTAAAAATTAATTAAAACATTTTAAAAAACCAATTTCAAGTCTGCGTTTTAAAACTAGAGAAATCAAAAAAGCGGGTTCGGGAGTCGGTTACATGCGGGGAAGGATTAGCACCCCCACAACGCCCGTATAAAACGGTACCTTATTAATCGTGTGTTATCTCAAATCTCGGTAAAAAGTTGATTTTAAATTTAGTATTTCAAGTTAATTCCCAATTTAAAGAAAAATAATTCCATTTTTAATTGAAAATGATCCGGAATTTATAAATTCAAAATTTTCCTATATTCCCCAACAAACATGGCAAAATATAGAAATTTTTATTAGTTTTGGAAAACTTTACGAATGGTTCTCTTTTTTTTTGAAAGAAAGATATTCCTTTATTAATGATAATTGATGATATTCCCTCCAGCAAACCCGTTAGAGAACTCATGAATTATTTTAACTCGGGAATATCTTTATTTTTGATTGAAAAATCATTATCCTTTTGAAAACATTTTAAAAGATATGAATATGTATATGCATGATATAAATAAAATGACATAGCAAAATCTAAATAATATAATGCTTCCTAAATGATATAATATAATGTAAATGCCTTAGCATATTCTAAATGAAATGAAATAAATGCCTTAGCATATTCTAAATGAAATAAAATATCCTAAGTTATATGACATATTATAAATAAAATGAAATGACCTAGGTAACATAGTATATTCAATATGAGATGCAATATCTTAAGTCATATGATATATTCTAAATGAAATAAAATAACCTAAGTAACATAACATATTCTATATGAAATGAAATAACCTAAGTAACATGATATTTTCTAAATGAAATAAAATAACCTAAGTAACATAACATATTCTATATGAAATGAAATAATTTAAATGACATGGCAAACATGAATGATATGGCATATAAATTAAATGAGAGGGAATATGGAATAATGCTATCATATAATATGCATGAAAATAAAAATGAAAATAATAATGCATGAACATAGTATATGCTAAATAATATGACCAAAACAATAACTAAATAAAAGCATAGGATATCATGGAATATTCAAAACCATATAATAAACCATACAACATCAAAAAATATAAATCAAAATAATAACAATATCATAGAAATTATTATAACAAGAATCACATATTATATAAAATGCATGAATATGAAAAATGAAATGCATGAAATGTATTTTTTCCTTTTATTAATGAAATCCGTATATCTAAAAAGATATCCGGCTACCTTACGAAAATATGTCAAATTAAATATTCTAAAACCAAAATACTTTGTGATTGTTTGAAAACAATTTTGAAAAGCTTGAATTAAAAATAAAAACTGGGCTAAATCTTTTTTAAATGGCTCTAACTTCCTAAGTTTAAAAATCCGGACTTGACTACCCTTAACCCGAGACTTGAAAAACCATTTTTAGAGTTTAAAAAGGCTTTAGAAATTACCCTAAGTCAGTAGCTAACTCTCCTAATCAGCCCACTCTAAGTAACTTAACCAAAACAGAAAAATTATTTTTCTTTAAATTCAATTCTGACTCCAGTGTCCAGTTTTAAGCCACGATTTTTTATCCTATTTTTAAAAATTCAAAAAATTATGAAAAAAATGCTGGAGACTCAAGACATGTAAAACTACACGGGAAACAATCGGCTTAATTTTCTGATCAAAGATGAATTCCCATAAAAATCGGAGATGTACGAGTTTTGGGTGAAACCAAACTGCTTTGCCAAAACACATTTTTGCCTTTGATAAAATCATTTAAAAATCAAAGTAAAAATATTTGAAACTCATAAAATGACTTACAAACAGTAGCTAGGACTTTTTGAAAGTTAGATAAAAATTGGCTAAGTAAAAAAAATCACAAAGGTAGAATAATCAATTTGACAAACTTAATTTTCCACAAGTGTGCTCAAGAGAGCATGACTTTGAACCATTAATTGGCTCAAGTCATTATTCAAGTGGCATGAACATGAAATGCATGAAACAGTACAGCAACATAATGCATGAAATGCATGGATTTAAACATAAATGTCATGAAAAAATGCATGGCATTCATAAAGTGACCTAGACCTAAATGAACTTGCATGGCATTTAATGCAACTTAGACCTAAAATGCATGAACATGCATGGCAAATAAACCTAACTTAATAACTAAAATATGCATGGCATTTTCACAAACACAAAGCATGCTTAAACCAAAAACTCAATCAAATATCATGCGAATGCTAACCTATCAACTAACATGGCAAGAATGCACATAAAATGCAAAAATTCCTAGGATGGCCGAATAGCATAATGTAACTAACAAGCATGGCATTTTCACAAACACTTGGTATACTAGCATGCAAAACTAAATCAAATGTCATGCAAATGCAAAAACCTACCAACTAACATGACAAAAATGCAATCACACAATGCAAAACACATGGAGTAGCCAAATGGCCCCAAGCTCCAACAAGCATGGCATTTTCACAAACACTTGGTATACTAACATGCTCAACTAAAATATAACACTTAAATCATGCAAAAACCACACAAGCATTTTCACAAACACTTAATATACTAAATCTAAAACATGCTCAACTAAGATATAAAACTCAAATCATGCAAAGACCACACAAGCATTTTCACAAACACTTGATATACTAAATCTAAAACATGCTCAAATTTAAACAACATGAAAACAGAAAATTAAAAATGCAAAAACATGATATTTAAAACATAAATGGCAACAAACAAAGCAACCAAATTAAAATATTACTCAAGAATATGAAGTAACATAACATTTAAAACATCAAAATCAAAGAAAATAACATAAACAATATGGTAAAATAAATCAAAATAGCAACTTAAAATAAATAATGTAGGCCATTTGGCCATGGTGAGTTTATTGTAAAAATAAAATGTAAAAAATATACTTAAGAAGGAGATGAAGGAAGAACTTGGAAAGAACAATAAAAAACATTTATTTAAAATAGAAACTCACCAAATAGAAATCAAAATAGCAAAAACAAGAATAGAAAATCAAGAAAGTGCAAGAGTTGGTGCTCAAGAGCAACCTCAAGAAGCTATCTTTCAAGCTTTATCTCTTCAAACTTTCCTTTTTTTTCTAAACTTTTCTTTTTTGCTCTCAACCAAGAAGAGAAAAACTAAGTAAAAACTCTAAGAACTCAGCAAAATGAAGATCAAAAAATGAATTTCTGACCTCCCCCAAACATGCTGGCCGAATGGCCCTCTATATTTTCCAAGATGTTGTCATTTTTTGTAATCAATTTTCCATCAAATGGCTAATAATTCAAGGTGAAAAAAATCATGAAATTACCACCTTTAGATTAGCATATCAGCTCTCTCAGTTTACAGCTGTTAAAGAATAATGTTGACATCTCTCTTGGCCTATGTGGCTTAATCGCCATGGCTTGATCAAAGAGAATCTCTAACTAACTCTTGATTTTTAGCCATTTGATTGAAAAATCAGAAGCTTCCTCCTTCCTTTGGGCTTGGGCAGGCCAGCACTTCTCTTTCCCAGCCAACTCTGATTTTTTGAAAGGCCCAAAGTAGCCCTTTTCGGTAGCTTGGGTGAAATGACCATTTTGCCCCCCGGATGCAAATAAATATCAAATGGACTCTAAATTCAGTTTTTCTTTTTTTAATACTTCCAAAATAATAAAACATTGAGTTCTGGAAGTTTTCAAAATTATCCGAGTCCGTTTGCTATTTATTTGGATTTTTTCTTCCAAAAATGCCCTTTTATGCCCCTACATTTTACTATTTTTTAAATGAGCTCCAAATCAAGATTTTTCTTCACCAATCTCTTCAAAATAATTAAAAAGTATTATCTGGAAGTTTTCATAATTTTTGGAGCACATTTGGTATTTTTTCCGGATTTATCGGCTTGAATTACTACATAGGAGGCCCAGGATTTGGCCATTTTGCAAACGAACTCCAAATAAAGATTTTCTTTTGCCAATCTCTTCCAAATAATTTAAAAATGAGATTTGCAAAATTTCAGAATTTGTGGAGTCCATTTGCTATTTTTTTGGGATTTATCTTTTTGAATTATTGCATAGGAGGCTAGGGATTTAGCCATTTTGCAAACGAACTCCGAATCAAGATTTTATTCCCCCAATCTCTTTAAAATAATCGAAAAATGAGATTTGCAAAATTTCAGAAGATTTGGAGCTCATTTGCTAGTTTTGCGGGATTTTTCTTTTTGAATTACTACATAAGAAGCCCGGGATTTGGCCATTTTGCAAACGAACTCCGAATCAAGATTTTCTTTCGCCAATCTCTTTCAAATGATTTAAGAATGATATTGACAAATTTTTAGAATTTTTTGGAGTCCATTTGCTATTTTTCCCAAATTTTCCAATTTTGCCCTTTTGCCTCTGATACCCGGTTTTGCTCAAAACAAGTTCGATTTTCATATTTTCTTCAAGCTAAGCCTTGGGCTATCCTTTTTTAATCATTCCTCATCCATTGGGGGCTTTGTTCTTACCAAGTCGGGCCATTTCTGTGATTCTTCCCGATTTCACCGAAATCCACTAAAAACCCTAATTCTCGGTTTTCTCCTGGATTGACTTTTCTTTCGATTTTTCTTCCAAGTGACTTCTCCATTACCCGTAGTCAGTGCTTATCTTTCATTTGGAACCTTCAATTTTGACCAATTTGATCGTTTAAGCACTTTTCCCCAAATTTCTCGGATTAGGGTTTTCTTTCTACTGAATCTCAAAATCCCAACTTCCGAACTCCATATCTTTCAATGTGTCTCTCAGATCATCAAAATTCTTTCTCCATTTTTCAATTGAACTTAAAATCTTGATTTTGAAAGTGGGTTGCCTTTTTTAGTAGTTGACTTTTTGGGGTTGACTTTTTTAGATTTGACTTTTCTGGGGTTGACTTTTTTCAAGTTTGACTTTTTATGCTCGCCCTCTTAAACTAAGTCTCGGAGTACCACCTGCAGGATGAGAAAAGTCTTTTTACACTTGGAAACATCAATATAGGAAGAAAACATACCTGTTTAGTGGTCCGTACAAAATTAGGTGTCTACAAGCATGCTAAGATCTTAGCTCCATAAACATGTTAAGGTATGAAATACATCTACTAAGTATGATTTTTACTCACCTTTGGTAAGAATTGAAAGGATTCGAAAGCATGAACAAGAAAATAGGAAGAAAAGCAAAACAAGGGAAGTTGAGCATGCTTGCTGTTCGGATTTTTTGGGTTCGGCATAGTTCGGTTTGTATTTTTTTTTATATGTATTTTTCCTAGAAACTAGACTTCAATACGAGAATTTTGGTTTTTGAATCACCCAAAACCGATAAGCGGTTAAAAAGATAAAATTTAGTGAAGTAGGCTGTTCTGTGTTGACCCCTATTTCGGCATAGTTTCTGGATTTATCAAATTTGATCAAGATTTTGTTCTGATTTTCTAGGTTGGTTATTTTCTTCATAAAGTAGACTTATTTATTGAAATAAACCAATTAGAATCACTTCAAAATTCCTTATCTAACTCAAGTTATGATTTTCAAATTTAGCTTGATAGTAAGGAATTTATTGCATGAATATGGAGAGAAATGTAGTACTACATGATGGTTATGGATTATGAAAATCTCTAAGGCATGGAGTACTAGAAAGGAATTTCATAAGGACATGAATATGGAGTTGAATTTTTGAAGAAAATGATATTAAAAATTTGGGATATGTTGTTTTGAGTATGAGAAATTAGTATTGACCTTGGGGGAAGATTATGAGATTTAAGTTGCATTCGTAATTGTGTAATGCATAGAGTATGTATAGATACTAATTATCATTAATCTCTAGGCCACGTAGATCCGACGTCACCTGTGGATCCCGAAGCTTCAGATCGAGGTGTACAGTGAGACCATCTCAAGGATTGTGAGTAGACGATAACTATAGTTATTTGAAATTTCTTTAATTATAATTATAATTTTTTTAGCATGATATTTATTTTACGTATTAAAGGTATATGCGATATATAATCATATGAATTGATTTGTTATTAAAGTACATTTATTTCAAGAAATATTATATCGAGCAAGTTGGTTGATTTATGAAATATGATTATACATAGAATTTGACGTACAGGGTTTTGGCTCCACCTGACTTAATGTACGAGATTATTCCCTTGATCGGAATACGGGAGCTGCGTGCTACGCCTTTGTGGCGGGAGCCACCTCCAGATTCCCAATTTCGTGATATTAGATTAGGGTATAGGAGCTGCGTCCTACGCCTTTGTGGTGGGAGCCACCTCCAGAGTCCCTATCCCATTATATTAGCGTTTTGGGGGCACATCATAGTGACACATATGCCTTTGGAGCATCCTATAGTGGTATTGGCCTTTGGGGTCGGCAACTATTATGCCTACATGGATATTACCTGGTTATTTCATGGATGTATGGATAAATCTTATGCATGACAGTAAGTTGGAGTCCAATTATATAAAATTTGATTTACTTTAAAGATTTTATACATTGATTTGTTATTATGAAGCTGTTATACATTTGCAAACTTCTCTATATCTTCGAATTAATCATTATAGTTTTGCTATTATTTATTTTGAAAATGTCTATTATTCTTTAAAGGTTACCATTATAGTTTTCAAACGTTTTAAAAGTTTTCTACTCACTTAGATATTCACATATTTCACCTATTTCATGTTTCTAAATTTTCAGGTTACAATTAGGTGTTGGGATTGCTACCTTCCTCTACCCTTCACTTCAAAGAGTATATTGACGTGGTGGGCATCATACCTAAATTTCGAGAAGTTTTGATCTCTTGATGTTTTATCTAGTAAACCTTGCTGAGATAGGTTTACTTTTGGATATATTGTATATATATTTGAAGTTATGAGACAATATATCAATATATACTGACTTGAGTATAAATTGATCATGGAAAATTTTTGAGCATGCATGTATAAATGTGATAATGGTATTGAGAGATATTGCTTGTTGGGGATATGAACTGAGTGTATTTGCAGGAGGGTTATAGTTAAAATAGAAAGGAAACTCTGCCGAATTCTAGGTAGATTATCTGGATAGGGTGTTACAGTATTGGCCTTGTTCTCCAAGATTATGGGGGAGATGGATTCTAATGCAGCGAAAATGAGAGCTATTAAGAAAGCTTTTGAGATAGTACAATCAAAAGAGCTGGCATCCATCAATTTGGAAATTGAAAGTGTTTCCACGACAGCAGTTGCTTGGTGTAATTCTAGCAACATAAGACCTTGCCATCTTAACTCTTTGTTTATAGTGATTGACAGGATTATGAGAAACTTAAAGGAGTGCAGAGTGGTACATAAGGAGTGGTCAGAAAATTCTTTCGTGGACACTTTAGCTCGACAAGGTGTTAGAAGAAATGAGGATTTTTTGGCTTGGATTAATGAGTAACAATTCTGAGGGGAGATTCGAAAGGGTGAGTTATGATGCAGTAAGGGAGAAGGTTTTTACTAATGTTTTTGTTTCTTTATGCATATAAATGTGATTTTTTTTTCCATGTGGTAGTTTTCTGATTATGGCCAAGTTTTATTTTGGGGAAACAAGGGTTCTTGTATGTTCTATACAAGATGGGTAGCCAACTCTTTAGGTTTCATTTTGAATATTTGCAATTTGGGGATGGATGGGTTACTATTTTAGGTAAAAATCAATAGGTATTTTAATATTTATACTTGGTCATCTCATAGATGCATAGGTTTTCATTAGGGACATAAGGTCGTTTTTTCGACTACATGTATAAAAAATGCTTTGTGTTGCTATTTTCTTCATTCTTGTGTTTTTTATCTTTTTTTGGTTAGACAGGGTTTAATCAACAACATTTCAGTCAGATTATCGTTTACAGAATTAATCCAGCAGTTTTGACAATAACAGGTTCGAAATATGGTCGGATTACAAAATATAATCAATTTATTGGTATCGGTGTTATAATTGAATGCGTTGGTAATGCTTTATTTCAGTCTTCTTTATGACCAAGCGTATTTTTAGGGGAGAATGGGAATCTTGCATGTTTCGCAAGAAAGGTAGTTTCATCATAGGCATCTTTCATCATTGAAATTGTTTTGGGGAAGGTTGGTTCTAAGCATGTTTTATGCTTGAAGGGTAGAATCCTAGTAGGTTTTATTCCATCTTGGTCTTGGTCACATTTGTGTTTTGTTAGGGAATCTGGGGCATCAAGTCTGCTTTTGGCTTGAAGGGTAGAATATGTTTTAGACGTATTTTGTTTTAAGTGCAGTGTTTTCTTCTAGAACTGTTTCTCTTGATAACACAGGATAAATAATATCAACAGATTGGTGTTACTACAGCTTCTTACAGTTCTGGTTTCATGTAGCAAATGGCGTAATCAAAACCTGGAGATAAGGGTTGGTACGGATAAGATAGAATAGGGTTCATTTTGGTTGTAATGCTAACACATGATAGTGTTTTTATATAGGTATCTTTTAGCAAGTTTGATTGTGGCTCATGCATCAATATGTGATGCAGTATTACTATTGAAAAATCACAATTACAGTGGTTGTTTTAATTTGTAACACAGGGTTCAATCAGGGTGTCGAGCAAAACAGTGCTTGAAGGGTAGTCTCTTTAGGATAATTACCGGCGTTAATTTCATTGCATTTCGAGGGTTTAATTGGGTTCAGGTATAATGCTTGAAGGGTAGTTTTTTTTTTAGGTGCGTTTGGGCATCGATGTACTGCTTTGATTCATAAATAAATACATTGCTGTTCAAAAAAAAATAGATATAAAAATATAATAAAATGTAGTAATAACATTTTTATTAAAAAGAATAGGAAATTAAGTAATTTGATAACTAATATATATAAATTTAATAAAATGCAGTAATATTACTTTCATTAAAAAGAGTAAGAAATTAAGTAATTTGATAATTAACAGTTGAAAGACGATAAAATGTAGTAATATTGTTTTTATTATTAAAATGAGTTTAAATTTAAGTAATTTGAAATCCAATAAATTTAAGATAATAAAATACAGTAATGTTTTTTTTAGTTACATGGAGAAGCAAATTGGGTAAGTTTATGACATATAAGGATAAATGTAAACATTTAATTGTACTAATCACTGTGTTACACACGTTACATGTATGTTACACGTTAATTATTTTGTTTTGTTAAATAATTTTTGTTTAATAATAAAAAATCATGGAAACAATTATCACATTACCTATCCTAATTATCCTAATTTCTTTTTTAAGAGATGTAAGTAATTTTAACTGTCTGTAAGCCAAACATCTAACAATTATATAAAAAAATCTTTAGTAAAAGATAACATGATAAGAAAATATATTTTGTAGCAAGCTATTTGACATGCTTGTTGGATGGTAAAATGTCCATTTATTCAAAAAAATAAAATAAAAAATATAATTAATAAGGACCACAATTTTTATAAATTGATAAAATTATGTGAAAATGAAAGATTCTCCAAGATATTATAAGATCACGTAATTTCACCTCTATACTTTAATATATATTTAATTTCATATATTCGTTTCATTACCTTAGGTCCATTGACAAATAAGACTAAATATATTTTAAAATAAAATCACTAGATTGATAATATTAATCAATCAACCAACAAAATAACTGATGCAAACCAAACCAAAACCAAAATAAATAGAAAAATTGACAAACACTTTATCTTAAAACATATTGTAATATTTTCCTATATGATTACACTACTATTTTGAAAATTTTAATTTATTTCTAAAGTATAAAGTTTTTAATCTAAACCGAACACTACTTTTGTAGGATAAAAGTAAAAACTATATTAAGCCATATTAAGTTTAACAATTTCAATTTTCCAAAAAATTAAAGAAATTTTTAGTAGAAGTAGATTAAAAATTATAGTAGGGTTATAAGCCGATCATGATAGATAATAAATACTTTAAAAATAATCCATCATTCATTAATTGACACTAATTTAAGAAAATTATAAGATTGGTAAAGTAAAGTAAAATAAAATAAAAAATAATTAATAATAAAATGATAGAAGTTCATAAATTTCTATGACTAAAATAAAATATTATTTTATTGTATTTAATTGTTAAAAAAATTATCTTAAATGTTTTAATAATTGTTTTTTCTTAAAAAATTCTATCATGATATTAAAATTTTCAATGATAAATTTTATTAATACTTATAATATAAAATTACAAATAACAACGAATAATCTTCTCACTATTTATAGTAAAACAAATTATACATTGAGTGTAAAGTTACATATTATATAAATAAACAAAAATTTTCATTATGATTTAAAATAGATTAATATAATTTTTTTTTTTATACTTTTTAAGGTTAATAATGAAAAATTATAACTTTAAAAATAAAACAATTCAATGTAAATTTTAACTGTTTTTTATTTATTATCAAATAAATCCATTTAACTAAATTCTACCAATAGAATTAGAATTCTTATTTATAAATTGGATAAATTTTATTAATAAAAATATTTAAAATGGCAAATTAGCAATATAATAAATAACAATAAATATTTTCGTCAATTCAAAAAAATATTCATATTCGTGCTTATATATATATTATTATAGATTACAGATTTCAAATAACAAAAAATATATATGTAATTTTATAATACAATGGATAAATAGATAACAATAATTATTTTTATCCTTTCCTACTTGGGTAAGTTAAATTTGTTTTTTTTTTTAAATAATATTTTTGTGCAATATATATACTCCATAGGCCACACATACATAAAGAATGATATTATTAATTTTAGTATTTGCTTATAATAAAAAATTATTTATAAGCTATAAAATTAATTTTAAGAATGTTTGGGTGATTTTTGGGCTATTTATGGTTAGTAGACGACGGAGGCCGACGACTAGTGTCTGCCAAAATTTGGAAATTGAAGTGGTTGCCGGAAAATTTAAAGAAGCTTGGATGAAGAAGATGAATGTGGAAAGAGAAATAGTGATGTAGAGACAGAGTGAATGAGAAGAAAATGAGAAGAGAGAAAAAAGTTTAGGTATTTATTATAAGTGAAAAATAATAAAAAATAATATTTTTAATATATTTTTAAATATAAAATATTATTTATAGTTATATTTTCAGAAAATATAAAAAAATTATAATAAATATAATATGTAAATATTTTTATATTACTTTGATATTAAATATATATATATATATTATATTTATACATATTATTTTGTAAATCATATTTTTTAAATATTATTTTCAATATAATTTTAAATATTATTTATTAAATTTTTTTATATATTCATTTTTTAAAAAATGAATTTATTATTTTAATTTTATAATTTATTATTTAATTTAATTTTTTTAATTTTTTGTAATATAAATTAATAATAATATAAAAAAATTATTATTAATTTAATTTAAGAGTAAAATTGTCATTTTATATCTATTCCTTACTTATTCTTTAACATTATTTTATCAACCAAACAATGTAATAATACTTCTCCTTTATTCCATTCAACCAACCAACTATGTAATACTTATTCCTACTCTATTCCATTCCCTCTTTATTTATTCTATTCCAGCAAACCAAACATGCTATAAGTGTTGATTGATAACTTCTTCATGCATGTTACCCTAATTGAGTAGATAAATTATATCTCTTTCTAATTTTAAGTGTTGATAGATAAGATAACTTATTCATGCATGTTAGCTTAATTGAGTAGATAAACGATATATGCGAAAAATTAAATGAAAATAATATCTTTACTCTATTGTCGCAACCTAAAAAATAACAAGTCTCATCGCGAGACTTTATATTCGTTAAGCGTGACATTGAGGTAAACAGAGAAAAAGTCGACTTAATTTCTTTTGAAAAATGAAGGTTTTGAAAATGACCTTAAAAAGGACATGGAGTCGCCACCAATCTTTTTTAGCTAGGTGCGATCGGCCACCTATTAAAATCGGTTTTATAAAATATTTTAAAATTAATTAAAACATTTTTAAAACCAATTTCAAGTCTGCGTTTTTAAACCAGAGAAAATCAAAGAAACGGTTCCAGGACTCAGTTACGTGCATGGAAGGATTACCACCCCACAACGCCCGTATAAAATGGTACCTTATTAATCATTTGTTATCTCAAATCTCTGTAAAAGTTGATTTTAAATTTATTATTTCAAGTTAATTCCCAATTTTAAGAAAAATATTCCATTTTTAATTGAAAATGATTCGAAATTTATTAATTCAAAATTTTTCTATATTCCCCGACAAAATCAGCAAAATATAGAAATTTTTATTTATTTGGAAAATTTTCCGAATCATTCCCATTTTTTGAAAGAAAGATATTCCTTTATTAATGATAATTGATGATATCCTCTCCAGCAAACCCGGTAGAAAACTCATGAATTATTTTAACTAGGGAGTATCTTTATTTTATTGAAAATCATTATCTTTTTCAAAAACATTAAAAAAAATATGAATTTGAGTGACATAGTAAAGATGGTATAACAAAGTCTAGGTAATATAATGCAACCTAAATGAATGATATAATTTAAATTGCATAGCATATTCTAAATTAAATGATATAACTCAAGTGACATGATATATTCTAAATGAAATGGAATAATCTAAGTGACATAATATATTCTAAATAAAATGAAATATCTTAAGTGACATAATATATTCTAAATGAAATGAAACAACCTAAGTAATATAAGATATTCTAAATGAAATGAAATATCCTAAGTGACATGATATATTCTAAATGAAATGAAATAACCTAAGTAATATAAGATATTCTAAATGAAATGAAATATCCTAAATGACATAATATATTCTAAATGAAATAAAATGTCACATCCCAACTCCGGGAGTGTGACCGGCCATAGACAAGTATGTACCCTTGCCTCCGAAGCCTTAACCATTCATCTATCTAACAAAATTTCAGCATGACCTCGCCCGATAAGGGGGGTTTACCGAACCTGCATAACATGCAACACAATAATAATAACACATGACATCCCGATTAGGACACCTTCAACTAGGGAGTAACTGAGATGCCCCACAGCAGACGTACAAAGTGAACCATAATGTACATATATATATATATACAATGCCAAAAATGTACTCAACAAATCTCGGTCTCCGACCGGATAACTGCATGACACATAATACAACATACTTAGACAAAATAACATATGACATCCCTAGGTGACTGTGCACGGCTCATCCATCAAGCTATGGATAATCTCGTCAAAACGGTATGTCATGCTCATCGGCTATCGGTCACGAGCAAGCTGGCGGGGCGGATGAGGGACTGGGTCGATCAGTATCTGAAAAAAAAATATCTAAAGGGTGAGTCATAAGGACCCAGTGAGCAAACGCAATAAAGTATATGAAAAAGACTCACAAATTATATTAACTAATATCACCTGGATGTTTCTATCCAACATCACAAATAACTATAAACATCTGGTAGGGTCCGTAGACTCCTACAAACTGGTAGGGCTCGAAAGCTCCTACATAATCGGTAGGGCACGAAGGCTCTTACAAAACCTGTAGGGCATGAAGGCTTCTACAAAATCGGTAGGGCACGAAGGCACCTACAAAACCGGTAGGGCACAATGGCAACCTACAAGTCCGATAGGGCACAATGATAGCCTACAAATCCGGTAGGGCACAATGGCAGCCTATAAATCCGATAGCTTAACATTACAATAAACATGCATCACGTAGCATTTAAATAAGCATACTAGCAAGGAACAATGTGGCGCCATACGGTCGACCACTCAGACGACAATCCTGGATTATTACATAATCATCAACTGGAACAATGTGGCGCTATACGGTCGACCACTCATACGATAATCCCGGATTATTACATAATCATCACTTGTCCATTCCTTGGACCTTTTTCTCACGTCTTTACAAGAACTCGATATCATAAGGTAATTCTACGTCATACATTAATACAATCACAGTCAGCATGTTATAATATAATCTAACGATCCTACATCTATCGCTACACGATTACTCACAGTGCGCTAAGCGAAAGAAATTTGATCCTCGTGCTCCGGAGCTCTTCCAACCACAAACTCAGCTAATCCATACTCCTAGTACATAAAGAATAATTTCATAAATATTTTATGAATTTGAAAACATTTACAATATCCAAATTGTGGCTAATTCGCTACTATCCGAATATCTACAGCTTAGTTATATAAACTTTATAATTTTACACCTAGCTCGGGTGGAAATTCGGAGCAACGATCAACAGGAAAGTTGCTCCCCCGAGCCTAACAAAGCTAACGGTGGCCTCAGATGGTGGTGGAAGTGGCGGCTCAAGTGGTTGGCCAACATGGTGAATTCAGCCTAGCTTAGATTTCCAACTCCAAACCACTTTTTCACTCAACCAACCCCAAATAATAGATGTAGAGGTTGATTTAGGACTACCTATGGTGGTGGTTTAAAGTGGTGACTATGTTGGAAACCACCTAAGGAAAAATGGCCATAAAGAGAAACACATAGTTTCTCATGATTTATTGAAAAAACTAACACCAAATAAGTAATCCTTACCTTTTAGATAGTAGAAATATGTGTTTTGTTGGCTTGGTGATGAGTAGAAATCAAGAGATCAAGCTTACAAGCTTTTGGTTATGGAGTTTTCTTCACTTTGGTTAGGTTTTCTCAAGGTTGAAGAAGAAACAACCCTTAAGGCTTATAAAAATGAAAGTCATGACTGGTCATGGGGTTTCTTAGTAGATTTTTATGGCCATTTACAAGCCAAATGACAAAAATACCCCTTTAGCCCACTTTTTGTCTTTTAGTGCCTAAATAGGGCCCACATGAAATTTTTACATTTGGAAGCTTGTTTTTCACTTGTCTCAACACGGATATGTTTAAAATATCATTTTACACTAGTACGCCAATTTTCATAATTTTTTTATATCCCGAACATGAAATCCGGGACCCGGACCGTTTACGGGACAACATTAAGACTTTTTCGATTTTAGCTCTGATTCTCATTTTTTTATATCCATTTATTTACTTAAAACCTTTTTCGGACCTTCCTGAGGCCAGTTCCGGATTTTCACTCCTTTAAGTTAACTAAAGGCGTATTCGTTTTCCACTTAACTTTTGAGTAAAAAAAATGTCAAATTTTTGAATCTAAGCATCATATTGTGATCCTCTATGATCCCAGAGTTTATTAGTACCATTTACGAACCAAAAATAAAATTTTGGATAAAATGACCAAAATACCCTTAGTTCATATTTTACCGATTTTGTGTCGATTAGATTTTTCCAATAATCCTAATATATCACATTTTAACACTACGTGAAGTTAAAATACCAAATTTTATGGGCTTTTCATTGTCTCGGTTGCGATTCTTGACTCGTGGTTACTTTAGGGCTAAATCTCTCAAATAGCCGATTAAACCCCTTACTCTAAAAATTATTAATATAACAATAAGACCAGATGGTAGTGTGCTTTGTATACAAGAATACATAAACTTGATCCACCGTCTATGAATCATTTAAAGCGACCCGAGTCGATCTCTGTCTTACGAGGGTTTTACATAAATTAACCTAGGTAACATGACATATTCTAAATGAAATGAAATGATTTAAATGACATGGCAAATTTAAATGACATGGCATATTTTAAATGACATAATTTAGATGACATGGAATATAATCTAAGTGACATGAAATGACATGAAACATAAAATAATGCTATCATGAAGTATGCATGAAAATAAAAATAAAACTAATAATGCATGAACATAGTATATGCTAAATAATGTGACAAAAATAAATGACTAAATAAAAAAGCAAAGGATAGCATAAAATATTCAAAACCATATAACAAACAACATAACACTATAAAATATAAATCAAAATAATAACAATACCATAGAAATTATCATAGCAAAAAATCATATATTATACAATATGCATGAATATGGAAAATGCAATGCATGAAAGTGTATTTTTTCCATTAAATAAGGAAATCTGTATATCTAAAAGATATCCGGCTACCTTAGGGAAATATATCAAATTAAATTTTCTAAAATCAAAATACTTTGTGATTGGTTGAAATTTTTTTTTTTCAATCTTGGATGAAACCTAAACCCTAGCCGAATTCCCCTTTAAAATAGCTTTATTTTCTTCAGTTCGAAATCCCGGACTTGACCACCCTTGACCCAACCTTTATAAAATCATTTTTAAAATTAAAATGGCCTAAAAACCACTATAAGATAGTAGCTAAAGTTCCTAATCAATCCCTTCTAAGTAACTTAGCCAAAACAGAAAATTAATTTTCCCTCAAATTCAAATCTGACTCTACTATCCAGCTTCAAAGCGTGATTTTTTAACCTATTTTTTAAATTTCAAAAAAATATAAAAAAAGTACTGGAGACTCATAACATGTAAAACTACATGGGAAAAAATGGGCTTAATTTTATGATTAAAGATAACTACCCAGAAAAATCCGGAAAGTCAGAACACCTGGTGAAAAACTATTTTACCAAAACACATTTTTTTTTTAATAAAATCATTTAAAAATCAAGGTAAAAAATATTAGAGACTCTCCTAAGGACCTACAAACAGTAGCTAAAACTTCTATAAAATTTGGACAAAAATTGGCTAAGTAAAAAAAAAAAATCACAAAGGTAGAATAATCAATTTGACAACTCTTTAATTTTCCACAAGTATGCTCAAGTGAGCATGACTTTGAGCCATTGATTGGACTAAGTCAAAAATCAAGTGGTATGACATGAGGTACATGAACATACAGCAAATCGAATGCATGAAATGCATGATTTAAAACCTAAATGACATGGAAAATGCATGGAATAAAGAATATGGCCTAGACCTAACATGAACTTGCATGGCAATAAATGCAACCTAGGTCTAAACATGCATGAAATGCATGGAAATGCTAATGAGACCTAAACCTAAAAAATGCATGGCAATAATACAAACACATAGCATGCTAAATCAAGATACACAAACTCATGGCATGGAAATGCAAACCTGTCAACAAACAAGATGAAAATGCACATAGAAAGAACAAAATAGAAGGGGTAACCGAATGGTTGCATGGTTCAAATGGTGAAACCCTAGCATGGCATTTTCACAACACATGGCATACTAAATCAAGATACAAAAACTCGTGGCATGGAAATGCAAACCTATCAACAAGCAAGATGAAAATGCACATAGAAGACACAAAATGGAAGGGGTAGCCGAATGGACACATGCATCAATGATGATATCCTAGCATGGCATTTTCACAAACACATGACATACTAAATGCAAGGCTAAAGAAGAAACATGCTAAAACATGCAAATTTGAAGTAAAACATGCAAATATGCTAAAAGTTATATTGCAAGCTTTTTTCTATTCTTACTTTCTTTACTTTTCTAAACTTTCTATTTGCTTTCAACAATGGAGAGTATTCAGCCAAGCAAGAGTGTGAAAATGAAAGAGAGCCCTCCCTCCCTTAAGGTGGCCGAATGGCCTAGGAATAGTGTAGGAGGTTCTAGAATTTGTTTTAACCAATTTGATCATATGGTCTTTAATCCAAGATGTTTTCTATGTAGAATTCTCACCCTTAGACTGGAATAATCAGCTCCTAAATATGATGTCATGAATATGATGTCATAAATATGACATCATCCCTCTCCATCCATTGGTTCATGTGTCACAATTTCAAAGGCTTGATCAAGAAAAATGACTACCTTCCTCTTCACTCTTGGCCCTTTGATCTAAAATCTCAGCAACATCATTCTCCATTATGGGCTTGGCTGATTGCCCTTTTAAAATCCAGCCCAATCTCCAATTTTTTAAAGGCTTTCTTTAGTTTCTTTAGTGAAATGACCTTTTTGACCCTCAAACCAAATTAAATAGCAAACGGACTCCAAATCCAAATTTTCTTTCTTCAATACTTCCTAAATAAAAAAAAACTGAATTCTAGAACTTCTCATAATTTTTGGAGCCCATTTGCTATTTTTTCGGATTTATTTTCGAAATTACCCCTTAATGCACCCGAACTTTTTCCATTTTGTAAATGAGCTCCAAATAAAGATTTTTCTTCACCAATCTCTTCCAAATAATTTAAAATTGTGATCTAGAAGTTTTCATAATTTTTGGAGCTCATTTGCTATTTTTTTGGGATTTATCTACTTGAATTTCTATAGAGTGGGAACGGGATTTGCCATTTTGCAAACGAACTCCAAATCCAGACTTTATTTCGCCAATCTCTTCCAAATAATTTAAGAATGAGATCTGAAAATTTTCAGAATTTTTGGAACTCATTTGCTATTTGTTCGGGATTTATCTTCTTGAATTTCAACATAGTGGGCCCGAGATTTGCCATTTTGCAAACAAGCTCCGAAAACAATTAGGTGTCTACATCTATATACAAAATTTAATCAATATATATAGTAAAAAGCTTATAATAATTTCTAATTAAAGCAAACATTTCAATAAATCAGGTACTAGAACGTAGCACAACTAGCAAGAAAGTAATTTTCTTGACTGATGGCTATCTAAATGTGTATATTTATATTGTAAATGCCAAGGGTTGATTAAAAGTTTCGCTTGATGAATACTTTGTTTTTTTCTTTCTATTTGTCTATGTTTTTTTTATTCAAATTTTAATTTTAATTTCTTCTTTTCTTTTCGATTCATTTTTCTTGCAAAAACAAAAACAAAAACCAAAAAATAAAAGCATTTACCAAACAAAACCACAAAATTTCACACGTAAGGTGCTGTCGTAGAAATTAGCTAGTGATCACGTGGGTATTTTGATCATAATCATATTCTTTAGAGTAAAATTCATTTATAGTACATCACTTTTTATTAAAGTTTCATTTTCATTCACAACCTTACAAAATTGTTTATCATCCAGTAACATTTAAAAGATTTCACCATCCACCCTTCCGTTAGTCAAAGGTAAAAAGTTTTAATTACAATGTTCACATAAGCGTCACTTGTCAATTCACATAACTTGATATACACGTAACATGATCTATCGAAATGTGGATAATAGTTGTCGCAACCTAAAAAATAACAAGTCTCATCGCAAGACTTTATTATTCGTTAAGCGTGACATTAAAAAAAATCGAGGAAAAATCGACTTAATTCCTCTAAAAAATGAAGGTTTTGAAAATGACCTTGAAAAAGAGATGGAGTCGCCACCAATCTTTTTTAGCTAGGTGTAATTGGCAACCTATTAAAACCGATTTTATAAAATATTTTAAAAATTAATTAAAACATTTTTAAAACCAATTTCAAGTCCGCGTTTTAAACCAGAGAAATCAAAGAAATGTGTTCGGGACTCGGTTACGTGCGGGGAAGGATTAGCACCCCCACAACGCCCGTTTAAAACGGTACCTTATTAATCATGTGTTATCTGAAGTCTTAGTGAAAATTTGGATTTAAATTTAGCATTTCAAGTTAATTCCCAATTTAAAGAAAAATAATTCCATTTTTAATTGAAAATGATCCGGAATTTATAAATTCAAAATTTTCCTATATTCCCCAACAAACGTGGCAAAATATAGAAATTTTTATTATTTTTTGAAAACTTTCCGAATCATTCTCATTTTGAAGAAGATATTCCGATATTAATGATAATTGATGATAACCTCCCCAGCAAACCCTGCAGAGAACTCATGAATTATTTTAACTCGGGAATATCTTTATTTTATTGAAAATCATTACCTTTTTTGAAAACATTTAAAAGAAATGAATATGTATATGCATGACATAAATAAAATGACATAGCAAATTCTAAATAATATAATGCAACCTAAATGATATGATATAATTTAAATGCCTTAGCATATTCTAAATGAAATGGAATATCCTAAGTTATATAATATATTCTATATGAAATGAAATGTCCTAAATCATATGATATGTTCTAAATGAAATAAAATATTCTAAATGGCATATTATATCCTAAGTGAAATGAAATAACCTAGATAACATAGTATTCTACATGAAATGAAATATCCTAGGTAACATAACATATTCTATATGAAATGAAATAATTTAAATGACATGGCAAATATGAATGATATAGCATATAGTTTAAATGACATGGAACATAAAATAATGCTATCATATAATATGCATGAAAATAAAAATGAAAATAAGAATGCATGAACATAGTATATGCTAAATAATATGACAAAAAATAACTAAATAAAAAACATTGGATATCATGAAATATTCAAAACCATATAATAAACAATATAACATATAAATCAAAATACTAACAATACCATAGGAATTATCATAGCAAAAATCATATATTATATAAAATGCATGAATATGGAAAATGCAATGCATGAAAATGTATTTTTTTCCTTTAATTAAGTAAATTCGTATATCTAAAAAGATATCCGGCTACCTTAGGAAAATATGTCAAATTAAATATTCTAAAACCAAAATACTTTGTGATTGTTTGAAAACAATTTCGAAAAGCTTAGATTAAAAATAAAAACTGGGCTAAACCTTTTTTAAATGACTCTAATTTCCTAAGTTTAAATCTCGTACTTGACCACCCTTAACCCGAGACTTAAAAAATAATTTTTAGAGTTTAAAAAGGCTTAGAAACTACCCCAAGTCAGTAGCTAAACTTCCTAATCATCTTCCTCTAAGTAACTTAACCAAAACAGAAAAATGATTTTTCTTTAAATTCAATTCTTACTCCACTGTCTAGTTTTAAGCCACGATTTTTTACCTTATTTTAAAAAATTCAAAAAAATCTAAAAAACATATTTGAGACTCAGGACATTTAAAAATACAAGGGAAAAAATCAGCTTAATTTTATGATTAAAGATGAATGCCCAGAAAAATCGGGAAAGTACGAGTACTGGGTGAAAAAAACTGTTTTGCCAAAATACATTTTTGCTTTTGATAAAATCATTTAAAAATCAAAGTAAAAATATTTAAGACTCATAAAATGACTCACAAACAGTATCTAGGACTTTTTAAAAGTTAGATAAAAATTGTCCAAGTAAATAAAATCACAAAGGTAGAATAATCAATTTGACAAACCTTAACTTTCCACAAGTGTGCTCAAGAGAGCATGACTTTGAACAATTAATTGGCCTAAGTCATTAGTCAAGTGGCAATAACATAGAATGCATGAAAAATACAGCAAATGTGATGCATAAAATGCATGGTTTTAAACCTAAATGTCATGAAAAAATGCATGGCATCAATATAGTGACCTAGACCTAAATGAACTTGCATGGAATTTAATGCAACCTAGGTCTAAAATGCATGGACATGCATGGCAAAATAAACCAAACCTAACAACCAAAATATGCATGGCAATAACACAAACACAAGGCATGCTTAAACTAGAAACTCAACCAAATGTCATGCAAATGCAAACCTATCATCTAACATAACAAAAATGCAAACACAAGGCAAAATAATGAGGTAGCCGAATGGCCTCAAGCTCCAAGCAAACATGGCATTTTCACAAACACTTGGTATACTTAAACTAAATACTCAATCAAATGTCATGCAAATACAAACCTATCAACTAATATAGCAAAAATGCACACACAATGCTAGCTACATGAAGTGGCCGAATGGCCTAAGGTTCCAAACAAGCATGGCATTTTCACAAACACTTGATATACTAACATGCTCAACTAAAACATGAATCATGCAAACACAAAGTAGAGATATTCAAACTAACAAGCATTTTCACAAACACTTGATATACTAACATGCTCAACTAAAACATAACACTCAAATCATGAAAACACAAAGTAGAGGTATTAAAACTAACATGCATTTTCACAAACACTTGATATACTAAATATAAAACATCAACAAAATTAAACATTATGAAAACAGAAAATTGAAAATGCAAGAATATGATAATAAACTCATAAATGGTAACAAACAAGCATCCAAATTAAAGCAAACTTCAAGTATATGTAGTAGATGAAGATTTAAAGCATCAAGACTAAAAAGATAACCAAAATAACATGATAAATCAAGGCAAAATAGCAGCTATATAAAAAAAATATGGGCCATTCTGCCATGGTAAAAAAAAAAAAATTGTAAGAACTTTTTTAAGAAAAAGTTGAAGAAATAACTTAAAAAGAACATAAAAAAACATTTATTTAAAAAGAAAACTCACCAAATAATAATTAAAAACAGCAAATACAAGAATGAAAAATCAAGAAAGTGCAAGAGTTTGTGCTAAAAGCAACCTCAAGAAGCTATCTTTCAAGCTTTTTTTCTTCAAACTTTCCTTTCTTTTCTAAACTTTTCTTTTTTGCTTTCAACCAAGGAGAGAAAACTAAGCAAAAACCAAGAAGAAATCTGAAAATGAAGTGCTGAAAATAAAAAATCAGAATCCCCCCCATAGTGCTGGTAGAATTTTACCTCCCTCCTCCCTAGGATGTTGTCATTTTTACTCCAACCAATTTCCATCCAAGGGCTAGTGATTCAAGGTGAAAAATCATGAAATTATCACCCTTAGATTAGGCCATCAGCTGTCCATAATTATAGCTGTTCAAGAATAATGTTGACACTCTCCCTCTTCATGCATTGGGCCATGTAGCTTATTTGCAATGGCTTGATCAAAAAATTCACTAACTCTTAATTCTTGGACTTTTGATTGAAAAATAAGAAGCTTCTTCCCTCTTTTGGGCCTTGGCTGGCCAGCACTCCCTTTTCCAGCCCAAGTCTGATTTTTTTTTAGAGGTAAGAAAAGCCCTTTTCGGTTGCTTGGGTAAAATGATCGTTTTGCCCCCGGATGCAAATAAATGGCAAACGGACTCTAAATTCAAATTTTATTTTTTTAATAATTTCAAAATAATAAAATATTGAATTCTGGAAGTTTTCAAAATTTTTCGAGTCTGTTTGCTATTTATTCAGATTTTTTCTTCCAAATATGACCTTTTATGCCCCCATATTTTGCCATTTTTTAAACGAGCTCCAAATCAAGATTTTTATTCACCAATCTCTTCCAAATAATTTAAAAGTGTGATCTGAAAGTTTTCATAATTTTTGGAACTCATTTGGTATTTTTTCGGGATTTATCTACTTGAATTACTACATAAGAGGCCTTGGATTTGGCCATTTTGCAAATAAACTCCGAATCAAGATTTTCTTTCACCAATCTCTTCCAAATAGTTTAAAAATGAGATTTGCAAGTTTTTAGAATTTTTGGAGTTCATTTGCTATTTTCCCGGGATTTATCATTTTGAATTACTACATAGGAGACCCAGGATTTGGCCATTTTGCAAACGAACTCCGAATCAAGATTTTCTTTTGCCAATCTCTTTCAAATAATTTTAAAATGAGATTTACAAATTTTCAGAATTTTTGGAGTCCATTTGCTATTTTCTCGGGATTTATCTTTTTGAATTACTACATAGGAGACCCGGGATTTGGCCATTTTGCAAACGAACTTCGAATCAAGATTTTCTTTCGCCAATATCTTTCAAATAATTTAAAAATGATATTTGCAAATTTTCAGAATATTTGGAGTTCATTTGCTATTTTCCAGGATTTATCTTCTTGAATTACAACATAAGAGACCCAGGATTTGGCCATTTTGCAAACAAACTCCGAATCAAGATTTTCTTTCACCAATCTCTTTAAAATAGTTTAAAAATGAGATTTGCAAATTTTTAAAAGATTTGGAGTTCATTTGCTATTTTTTCGGGATTTATCTTCTTGAATTACTACATAAGAGACCCGGGATTTGGCCATTTTGTAAACGAACTCCGAATCAAGATTTTCTTTCGCCAATATATTCCAAATGATTTAAGAATGATATTTGCAAATTTTCAGAATTTTTGGAGTCCATTTGCTATTTTTCCCAAATTTTCTAATTTTTCCCTTTTGCCTCCAAAACCCGATTTTGCTCAAAACAAGTACGATTTTTAGATTTTCTTCAAACTGAACCTTGGGATATCCCTTTTTAATCATTCCTAATCCAATGGGGGCTTTAGTCTTACCAATTCGGGCCATTTCTGTAATTCTTCCCGATTTTACCGAAATCCACCAAAAACTCTAATTCTCGATTTTCTCCTGGATTGAGTTTTCTTTCAGTTTTTCTTTCAAATGGCTTCTCCATTACCCGTATTCAGTGCTTATCTTTCATTTGGAACCTTCAATTTCGACCAATTCAATCGTTTAAGCACTTTTCCCCAAATTTCCCGGATTAGGGCTTCCTTTCTACTGAATCTCCATAACCCAACTTCCGAACTCCATATCTTTCGATGTAGACCTCGGATTATCAAAATTATTTCTCCAATTTTCAATTGAACTTCAAATCTTGATTGTGAAAGTGGGTTGACTTTTTTAGTAGTCTTTTCGAGTTTGACTTTTTTCGAGGTTGACTTTTTTTGAGTTTGACTTTTTATGCTCCCCCTCTTAAACTGAGTCTCGGGGTACCACCTACAGGATGAAAAAGTCTTTTTACATTATGAAATATCAATTTAGGAAGAAAACATACTTGTTTTAGTGGTCCGGACAAAATTAGGTGTCTACAATAGTAAGAAAGAAAAAATTCTATCAAACTCACCTGGGTAAGTTAAATTATGTTTTTTTTTTCTTTTTTTAAATAATATTTTTGTGCAGTATATATACTCCCAGTCCACACATACATAAAGAATGATATTATTAAGTTTAGTATTTGCTTATAGTACAAATTTATTTATAAGCTATAAAATTCTGCATAATAAATTCAAGTAGCAAGTCAAATCCATCGCTCTTGTAAAATCTAAAATGTGAGAATAATTTTATATACGAATAAAAACTTAAACTCATTATTATCAACCATATATTGCATGATCAGATAGGCTAATAAAGGCCTTTTTATTATTGTTTCGATAAAATTACACAAATAGCCAGCCATGTATATATACATGGCTGGCAATGACATAATTTTGAAGGCCTTAATTTGAGGATACTCCCTCTAAAATTTTACATATAACAAATACAAAGTAATTAAGACACTCTTCTTTCTCTAGTGGCTATCAAATTTATTGTAGTAGTAGTAGTGCACCCAGACAGCACATATTTTTTATTTATATTCTATTTTTGACAGCCTCACCAGCACAGTTTGATCAGCAAGCAAAACCTAGTACTATCTATGCCTCTGACCTGGATGTTGGCTTATGCCTACTTTTATTTATCTTAAACAATCGAAGGTTCAATTTTTAAAAAACAACGCCCGAAAGTCTTAAAAAAAGGTATCCGAAGATCTTGAAAAATGGTGCTCGAAGGTATTAAGAAAAAATGATAACCCGAAGGTTTTAAAAACGGTGTCCGAAAGTATTAAAAAAAGTTATTTTTGAACTTAAAAACATTTTCGGGAAAACAAAGGGTGGTTAGGAAACTTGAGTCTGTAATCACGTAATCCGACCTAAAAGAGTTTGATATGCCCAGGTATATCATGAGAATAAAAATGGACTTGGTTACGGACTATTACTTAATCCGAACCAAGAATTCCCGAGGGAATTTTGAAAAAAACAAATGTTTTTGGGTAACAACAGGGCGAAGAGGAAAATTTGGCCTGTAATCGTATTATCTAACCCAAAAATGAATTTAATATATCGGGTATATCATAAGAACACAAAAGAATCTTGGTTACAGACCATTGCTTAATCCGAACCAAGAATTACCGGGAGCATTTTTGAAAAAACTGTTTTCGGGTGACAACAGGGCTAAGTGGAAAATTTAGCCCGTAATCGCATTATCCAACTCAAGAGTAAGTTTAATATATCCGGTACAACATAAGAACACAAAATAATTTTGGTTACGGGCTATTGTTTAATCCGAACCCAGAATTACCAGGAGCGTTTTTGGAAAATTTATTTTTTGGTAACAAAGTAGTTGGCTCAAAGTTTGCCTCATGGATTGTTAATCCGACTCCACCATCATCTAAAATCGAAATGGTCAAAGATCTTCAAGCTCATAACCATCTTTGTTTTCAAGAAACGATAACATAGACATCAAGCATGCACCACAATAGACAATAGCCAAAGCAAGCAACATTTGGCATATAAGAGGAAAGTCATTAAACACCAAATATGCACCATAATGTACCATATTTAAAGGCAAGCAACATTAGGCATATGAGAGAAAAAACATCAAACACCAATTATGCACCATAATATGCTATATCCAAAGCAGTAAAACTAGACATATGAGAAGAAAATCATCAAATACCAAATATGCACCAGAATATATCATATATAAAATAAACAACATTAGACATAACAAAATGAAAAAATAAAAATACCTCCTGAGACTCCTGAACTGCTCCTTTTTAGAAAAACGCCTTTTGTTTTGGTGCTCCCCTCTAAAAAATCCCCCCGGCATGCTTCCTTTTAAAACCCAAAAAAAAAAATCCTTAAAAACTTCTAAAAAATAAAACAAAACTCTCACGCCGTCACATCACACTCCTTTTTCTTTCTTTCTTTTTCAGTTTTGTTAAACCCCTTGTAGCTTCCCCTTATTTTTTTCTTTTTAACTTCTCCCCCCGATAGACCCCTTAAGCTTTCCTTTTTTTTTTTTTACTTTTTATAAAACCTAGATGTGGACCTTTCATGGTCCAAGGGTCCTCCTTTATCCCCATAAATACCCTTTAAAATATCTTTTTTAATTTTATTTTTTATGAATCCATAGATTTAAGGATTAAATGGTCTAGATTAAAATAAAGAAAAAAATGACGGGTAATGTTTAAGTTACCCTTCCATCTTTCATCTTTTCAAGTCTTTTATTATTATTATTATTATTATTATTATTATCCATTTTTTCAAATATCTTTGACTAAGATTTTTATTTTAAAAATTTAAAAGGGATCAATTTCAAAGCTCAAGATTAAACTTTTTCACCTCGGGTTTAAATTGAATTTGAAAATTGATAATTTTATGGTTTAAATTGAAAAGAAAAGAGAAAGAAAAAAGAATTTTTTTTTTCCTTCAGAAAATGGACACTTCATCCATTCATTGAGAAAATGGAAAAGCCATCACAAGAAGGTGGAGTCCAAACACAAAAACTCTCGCCTCCAATAAGTGATGAAATGAAGATGTTCAAATTCACTATGGCAACAAAGACCTCGGACAGAAAGGATGACGACAACAATGCTCTTGAAAGACAGAATTTAGCCTCGGGATGACAAACCATATTCACTTTCGGATGAGCAAAGGCTAGCTACGCCTGACACACTAAAGAAAGAAATAAACTTGTAGAGGCTACCGCGATCACTTCCATTTACACAAAGATTAGCCACGACCTAGCAAATGAGAAGGAGATGCGAGATCCACAATGACAACCCACAAAAGAGTTGGTCATTCAGACATACGCACTTAAGGAGGCGTGGATACAACAAAAGAAGATGTAATTAAAATTTTATTTGAATAATTAAAGCTAAAAAGGATATATTAATTTGAAATAATTTAAAAATCTAAAATCGTGACCGTGACTTCTACAAAAATATTAAACCCGAGTACATATGTTATACTATTAGTTTTTGTTATATATGTAAGGAAATAAGTAATCATAAAACATATAAATGCAAGTAAAAAAATGTAGATAAAAACTAAAATTTTATACTACTACTTTTTATTATTTAAAATAATAACTTGGTAATGCTAATTTAGGATTGTGTTGTCGGTTTTAATCACGCAAGTGCACGTTATCGCAAACAAGTAATAAAGTGAAAGTAGAGTGTCGATCCCACGAGGATTTGCTACTAGATTTGTTAAATACTAAAATTAAAATAGCTTAATCTTATCCAAACAATTAATTAAAGAGTGTAAAATAAGAACTAATAAAAGAAATTAATAAAAGAAAGCAAATTAAAATTGGGATTTAAATCATAGTAGAAAAGCCTAGGATTACAATTTCCTTCAACACTTCGTATGAACCTCTCTTACCCTCTTAACTTGATTAATGACAATGAGTTGTTAACCTAAAGTTCTAACCTATTAATAAGTATCTTCCGATGGTCTTATAAAAAATTTTCTCTTAACCAATTAACTACATTCCTAAAATTGAATTAAAGAGGAACTCATTAAGCTTAGACTCTAAAATTGGTTATACATGACACGTAAATGTATTCCTACCCTACATGCAACTCAACTCATCCAAATAAATGAATATGAAACATGTGTTATGAAATTCATGTCTAACACTAAAGTCATTTTTTCAAGTTGTATTTAGGTTAACAAATCAATATAATTGGTGATCAAGCAATTAAAAGCATTAAGCACCAGAGTAAATAAACAACGTCAATTATCATTAAATCAAGAAAGAAAGTAAAATAATTCAAACTACATGTTGAGTTCCATTGTAATTCTAGAAAAATAAATTTAGTTCATGCTAATTAATAAAAATATAAAACAAAAAAGTTTTACCATCATAAATATTACAAGAAAGATAACAAAGATTAAGGGAAAGAGAAAAGTAAGGTTTGTCAGATCTTCAGTCTTCAATCCTCCAAAATAACTCTTGGATCCTTGCAACTTTTTGGTGGTTGCTCTTCTCCTAAGAAAACTAGGTTATTTACAAGCTAAGAAGGTAAAAGCTAAGAAGAAGTTTTTTATAAATTCTTAAAGGGTTCCTATTTATAAAACTCTGAAAGCCTAAAGAAGGAAAACTTTGTGGCCATGTAACAGCTTCTAGCTTGACTTTCCATATATGAACTCATTCTTTCCTTCTTGCTTTAAGACTCTACAAAAATACAAAAGATATTAAATTAATAACTATATTAATCATAAAATAAATAAATAAAAATAATGTAAAAACAACTAAAAATAATTAATTAATAGTTTAAACGACAAGGGCTTAGCTAATTTAAATATATAAAATATGGTAAAATAACTCTATTTCATAGAGTTATCAGATTGTAAATAGATCTTCCCATGGATTGAGCCAGTCCGGCTAGCGTTATGAATTCTCTGTCCAATGCCTAACCAGATTCGGCCTGTCAAGCCTAAAAAGATAAAAAATACAAAATAAGTAAAATATTACTATTCTAATATTTTAGATCTTTTTCAAATTAAAACTAAATAAAAACAATTTTTTTAATTAAATAATATCTTGAGCCAGGTTTGAACTTTAAAATCCTTGTGCACTCGGACTGAGCCCATCGATCCAACCGAAGAGCTCGGTCCTGGGATAGATCTAGTTGTAAGATATTACATATTATCTTAAGTTTAAGTGGAAGATAATAAAAACAATTGTAAAAGATAACATTGATAAAAAAGGTTTTATTTTATAAAAATAATATTATTTTTAATTATATAGAGAAGCAAATCGGGTAAGTTTGTGACATATAAGGATAAATGTAAACATTTAATTGTATTATTGATTTGAAATAACAAAAAATGTAATTTTATAATACAATGGATAAATAGATAACAATAGTAGATTTTGTCCTTTTTTTCTAATTTTAAGTGTTGACATTTTTGGTACATAAATCTTAAGTGTTGACTGATAACTTATGCATGTTACCCTAATTGAGTAGATAATCTCTTTCTAATTTTAAGTGTTGATTGATAAGATAACTTATTCATGCATGTTAGCTTAATTGAGTATATAAATGATATATATGTGAAAAAATAATTGAAAATAATATCTTTATTCTAAATAAAAAATTTAATCAATATATATAGTGAAAAGTTTATAATAATTTTTAATTAAAGCAAACATTTCAATAAATCAGGTACTAGAATGTAGCATAACTAGCAACAAAGCAATTTTCTTGACTGATGGCTATCTGAACGTGTATATTTACATTGTAAATGCCAAGGGTTGATTAAAAGTTTCAATCGTTTGATGAATACTTTACTTCTTTTTTTTTTCCTATTTGTCTATGCTTTTTTATTCAAATTTTAATTTTTTTTTTTTTGATTCATTTTTCTTGCAAAAAAAAAAAAAAAAAAAAAACCACAACTTGCAAAAAAAAAAAATTAAAAACATTTCCTAAACGAAACCACAAAATTTCACACTTAAGGTGCTGTCGTAGAAATTAGCTAGTGATCACGTGGATATTTTGATCGTAGAAATTAGAGTAAAATTCATTTAGAGTTCATCACTTTTTACTAAAGTTTAATTTTCATCCACAATCTTAAAAAATTATGTTTATCATCTGCAATATATTTAAAAAGATTTCACCATCCATCCTTCCGTTAGTCAAAGATAAAAAATTTAAGTACAATGTTCACGTAAGCATCGTTTGTCAATTCACATAACTTGATATACACGTAACATGATCCATTGAAATGTGGATAATAGTAAGAAAGAAAAAATTCAATCAAGCAAGCTCATCACTTAGGTAAGTTATTAAATCATGTTTTTTTTTTCTTTTTTTTTTAAATAGTATTTTTGTGCAATATATATACTCCACAGTCCACACATAAAGAATGATATTATTAACTTTAGTATTTGCTTACAATTAAAATTCATTTATAAGCTATAAAATTATGCATAATATAAATTAAAATAGCATGTCAAATCCATCGCTCTTGTAAAATCTAAAATGTGAGAATAATTTTAAATAAGAATAAAAACTTAAACTCATTATTGTCAACCATATATTGCATGACCAGATAAGCTAATAAGGGCCTTTTTATTATTTTTTCCATACTATTACAGAAACAGCCAACCATGTGCAATGACATAATTTTGAAGGCCTTTAATTTGAGGATACTCCCTCTGAAATTTTACATATAACAAACACAAAGTAATTAAGACACTCTTCTTCTCTATTGGCTATCAAATTTATTGTAGTAGTAGTAGTGCTAGCCAGACAGTACATTATTTTTATTATTTTTATTTATTTTTTGACAGCGTCACCACCATAGTTTTGATCAGCAAGCAAAACCCAGTACTATCTATGCCTCTGACCGGGATGTTGGCTTAAGCCTACTTTTATTTATCTTAAACAACCGAAGGTTCAATTTTTGCCTTCATTGTTGGACAACGGTACTGTGGATCAATTTCAATTTCGGAAGTGTATCCAAACATAGTAGTTGAAAATTTTGGTCTCCCTCTTGCTTCAAGATCGGTTTTGATTTGCTCCCAATGAATAGCTGCTGATTGTTTGAGGATAGCAGTATAGACCTGCATGCATGCAGTTGATAGATTAATTGATTATATATACATTTCAATAGTGTGAGTGAGTTGGTTAAGAATTGAGTGCAATACCTTGTTGTCTACAACACCTACATGGTTGCTCCAGGCAACAATCCACTTAATCCCATCAGCCCTTTTGTACGCAAGAGCAACAACTGAACCTAGAGTTTCATCTTCTCCAGCGTATGCATTGTGCGAAAACTCACCCACATCTTCATTATCGATTATATCTGGGAAATCCGCAGTTTGAGACCCTTGCCAAATCTTCCTGCCAAGCAGGGACATAGTTTCCTTGGAAGAGTTCCGAATCTTGCCCACTGTGTATTTTGGAGAAACGGCAGCCATGGTAGCTTTTCTTTTCTTTGCTTTGTGTTTTGGTTTGGTTGTGTTGTGTTGTGCTTCGAACGTTGCAGTATACACCTACTTATATACTAGTTTACAGCATGCATCGCCCATAAGATGACAACAAGTCGGTAGGTACAACATTTTCTTTATTATTAGTTTTGTGTTTAGGAAAATGCATGGCAAACCCATGCACATGCAAAATTATGTGCATGGAATTAGTTGTGTACAAATTATATTATTCATATATATAATCAAAGAACAAATTACATTAATATATATATATATATATATATATTTGCTTAACTTCACATGCGGTGTCAGAATCTTCACTTCTAAGTTCTAACTAATCAAACTTCAAATTCTATTAATATATATATATATATATATATATTATTGCTTAACTTCACATGCGGCGGTGTTAGAATCTTCACTTCTAACTAATCAAAGTACAAATTATATATATATATATATATATATATTTTTTTTTCTCAATCAGAATGGAATTTTATTGAAAAGAAGTCAGAAGGCCATAGAGCATCCATAAAACACATTACAAGTCAGATGGAAGACCAAAATATACAAATTCAAACAAACAGCATTTCCTAAAACTGGATCACCACGAAGCCATCAGTAAATTGTCTCTGTCCGCTCCTGCATTTGCTAATGAATCTGCCAATTCGTTGACTTCTCGGAAAATATTAACTTCACATGATCTACCATGCATTTTTCTAAATACAAATATGAAAATGTTTTACCTACCGACTTGTTGTCATCTTATGGCTAATGAAAATATATTCTGGCACTCAATATACATATATATATATATATATATATATGAGGAGAGATCCACTTATACTAATGTAAAACTAAATTAGTTTTTCACACTTCCATAATTTTTTATACGATTTATTTTTGTTTAATCCGACCGTTGTATATCATGTTCTATTCACATAGATCATGCACGTCGCGTTTTGAATAAATTAAAAATGTCTTACTATTTGTTCGATACAAAAAACTTTCAATCGTTAATATATATTGAAAAAGATAATATTTTTGATCAATATGATAGAGATATCGGATCGATTCGAAATTTTACGTGCATGACGAGTACAATTATATTGTTAAATCTGACGGTCGATCTGTTAAAATTTAAATCGTATAAAAAGTTACGGAAGTATGTAAAACTAATTTAGTTTTACACTAATGTAAGTGGATTCTTCCTCTCTCTCTCTCTATATATATATATATATATATATGAAATTATATTTAATGCACTGACAGTGTATAAATTGTACACTGTTAGTGAATCACATGATACCAATTCATTAAAAGTCTTTAAAAATAAATACAGATAACTTTATTTTCAATGAGGTGACACGTTTGAAGGACAAAATCTATTAGCTTGAAGGACAAAATCATATATCGTTATATGTTTCGTTAAACTTTTATATATCAATAACCTTGTTTATCATATGGAGTGTGTAGACACCTAATTTTGTCCGGATCATTAAAACAGGTATGTTTTCTTCCTATATTGATGTTTCAGAATGCAAAAAGATTTTTCTTGTCTTGCAGGTGGCACTTCGTGACTTAGTTTAAGAAAACAGACATAAAAAGTCAAATTTGCAAAAGTCAACCGCAAAAAGTCAACTACTAAAAAAGTCAACCCACTTTCAAAATCAAGATTTGAAGTTCAATTAAAAGATGGTGAAAACATTTTGATAATCTGAGGTCTACATTGAAAGATATGGAGTTCGGAAGTGGGTTACGAAATTTTAGTAGAAAGGAAACCCTAGTTCAGGAAATTTGGGGAAAAAGTGCTTAAACGATCAAATTGGTCGGAATTGAAGGTTCCAAATGAAAGATAAGCACTGAATACGGGTAATGGAGAGGCTACTTGGAAGAAAAACTGAAGAAAAAGTCAATTCAAAAGAAAACCGAGAATTAGGGTTTTTGGTGGATTTTGGTGAAATTTGGGAAATTGCAACAATGGCCCGATTCGGTATAACTAAAGCCCCTAATGGATGAGGAATGGTGAAACAAGGATAGCCCAACGCTCAGTTTGAAGTAATTCCGAGAAAAGAGCCGATTGGAGGAAAAACGGAAAAACGAGGAAATTCCCGATACTGAAAAGAGGAAAAATCAAAACGGAAGGGAATTTGATCGTAAAAATTGGGCATTTCAGACGAACTCCAATTCAGTATATGAAAAAAGCCTAGAAAAACAAAATCTAAAAATCGGACTTGTTTTGAGCAAAACTGGGTTTTAGAGGCAAAAAGGCAAAATTGAAAAATTTGAAAAAAATGGAAAATGAGCTCCAACAATTACCAAAATTTGCAGATCTCATTCTTAAATCATTTTAGAGAGATTGGCGAAAGAAAATATGGATTCGGAGTTCGTTTACAAAAATGGCCAAATCCCGGGCCCACTATGTAGAAATTCAAAAGGATAAATCCCGAAAAAATAACAAATGAGTTCCAAAAATTTTGAAAATTTGCAGATCTCATTCTTAAATTACTTGGAAGAGATTGGTGAAATAAAATCTAGATTTGGAGTTCGTTTGCAAAATGGCCAAATCCCGGGTCCACTATGTAGAAATTCAAGCAGATAAATCCCGAAAAAATAGCAAATGAGCTCCAAAAATTATGAAAACTTCCAGATCATACTTTTAAATTATTTGGAAGAGATTTTTGAAGAAAAATCTGGATTCGGAGCTTGTTTAAAAATGTGAAAGTTCGGGTGCACAAAAGGGCAATTTTGGAAGACAAACTCCAAAAAAATAGCAAATGGGCTCGAAAAATTTTGAAAGCTTCCAGAATTCAATTTTTTATTATTTTGGAAGTGAAAAAAGAAAAGAAAATTTGTTTTTGAGTTCGTTTGCTATTTATTTAGGTTCGGGGGTCAAAAAGGTCATTTTACCCAAAAATGGAAAGGGGCCAATTTGTAATTAAGAAAAATATGAAAGATGAAAGATTTGCTGAGATAATTCCTCCCTTGGTCAGCCAGAATAGAGGAAAAGAAGGAAGCTTGATCAATTTAATTCCTTAGTCAATATCAAGCTCAAAATGCTTCCACTAGTACCTTGGAAATAGTCCCCCCTGCATCCAATGGCTTAGATGCCTGGTAGAATAGTTGAATGCACTATTCAATGGCCAAGATTAATTGCCAAGATGAAATTTTTATTTGTCATGAAAGAATCCTCATCCAATGGCGAAAAATGGAAGAAGAAAGATGAGCACAACTCATCCAAGGGTTGGCATGCATTCGGCCAAGCAAGGAAGTACATGGGATTGGTCCTTTTCATCCAATGGCTTAGGCCATTTACAAGGGCTGAGTACACATTTTAAGGTCTAGGATTAAATGCCAAGATGACATTTTTATGTTGTCATGAAAGAATCCTCATCCAATGGCCAAGAATGAAAGAAGAAAGATGAGCACAACTCATCCAAGGGTAGAGGTTCATTCGGCCAAGCGAGGGAGTGCATGGGATTGTATCCTTATTTCATCTAAGGGCTGAGGTTATTAGAAGGGCTGAGTACACATCTTAAGGGCTACTATCAATTGGAGAGAAGGTATTTTTATTGTATCATCAAAAGATCTTAATCTAAGGGCCAAAATTGGAGGAGAAAAAGTGCACAATCTATCCTATGGTTGAGAGGCCAACCGGCCAAGGAAGGAATGGGAGGGGAATGTTTTGTTTTTTCCATATAGGCTATGTCATTTGATGGAGGATGGCAGTAGCTAATTTAGCAAAGAAGAAGTTTTCATTTCTACCTAGCTCTAGCATGGTTTTCTTCTTGTTTTCCATGTTGATTTCTTGATTTTTCATTTTTTTCCTACTACATTTCTCATAGAAATCAAAGTTTTAAAATGTTTACTTAAGTTTTCATCTTTTCTTCTTCATCAAAAAAATGGTTGAAAGCAATTTTTTTTACAAGGGTTTTGTTTGGCCGAATTTGACATGAATGCTTGCCTTGATTTCTCTTTCTTTTTTCTTCTTTGCCTGTTGTTGTGGGAATCATGATTTTTGAAGGTTTATTTAAGTATTTAATATTCTGATTTTTTACAAAAAAATGAAGCAAAAGAGGTTGAAATGGCTACATGATCTTGATACACATCAAGTGACCATGGTTAGGGGAGAGGCTATGCCCATTTTTACCAACCATGAAGGTCACCTCTATTTTATTGATTAGCATGGTTTATTTTCTGATTTTTTGAAATGGAAAGGCTTCATTATCTTGGCAAGACCAAGTGGTTATGGTTAGGGGAGAGGCTATGCCCCTTTTGTACCAACCATGGAGCTTAACTTTCCTTGTTTTGTTTACTAGCTTTTCTTGTTATTTTCTTTGCATGTCTATGTTTATTTTGATCATGTTCTTTACATTATTTTTATGCTATATTTGCTTTTATATTCCTTTTATGAAATTATATTACCTTGTAGGTATTTTGGCTCTTATGTTCTTGAATATATTTTGCATTTTTTCATGTATCATACCTTGCATGTTGCCATGTTTGCATCTTATATTTTTACCATATGACCATTCGGCTACTTCCATTTTGTTTGCCTTGTATGTGTATTTTCATCTTGCTTGTTGATTTGTTTGCATCTCCATGTTTGGTTTTGTGTATTTTGGTTTAAAATGCTATGTGTTTGTGTTATTTGCAAGCTAGGATTATGCCATGATTTTTGAGGACCATTCGGCCAACATGACCCCTTTTGCTTTGTGTTTGTGTTTGCATTTCCCATTGGTTTAGTTGATAGGTTAGCATTTCATGCCATGATATTATGTATTTTGAATTGGTTTGCCATGTGTTTGTGTTATTTGCTAGATAGGATTGCCCTAGGTTATCTAGTGGCCATTCGGCCTCTTCATGCATTCCTTACCTTGTGTGTGCATTTGCATTTTGTTTAGGTACCATGCTTTGCATTATTATGCCTTGAGATTGTGTATTAGTTGCTGTTTGTTCATGCATTAGTATTAGGTTTATTGGTCATTATATGTTCATGACATTCTCATGCATTCCCATCACATTTTAGGTCTAGGCCATCTTTGTATTGCCATGCATATTACGTCTTAGATCATATTGGTGTTGCCATGCATTGCTATGCTATTTAGGTCTTAGGTCACATTAGTATTGTCATGCACATTCATAACACATTAGGTCTAAGTCACATTTGCATTATCAAGCATTTCATGCATATTAAGTTAGGATAGCATTTATTGCCATACAAACTCATGCTAGGCATTTAGGTCATTAGTATTGCCATGCATTTTCCATATCACTTAGGCTTTAAACCATGCATTTCATGCATTCACTTTGCTGTATTTTCATGCATTTCATGTCATCCACATAATTTATGACTTAGGCCAATCAATGGCTCAAAGTCATGCTCACTTGAACATACTTGTGGAAAATTAAAGGGTTATCAAATTGACTATTCAACCTTTGTGATTTCTTTGACTTAGCCAATTTTTGTCTAACTCTTTTAAAGGTTTTAACTACTATTTGTAGGTCCTTAGGAGAGTCTCCAGCATTTTTACTTTGATTAAATGATTTTACCAAAGGCAAAAAAAAAAAAAAAATGTGTTTTAGCAAAACAGTTTTTCACCGAGTACTCGAACTTTTTCGATTTTTCTAGGAAGTCATCTTTAATCAGAAAATTAAGCCAATTTTTCTCGTGTAGTTTTACATGTTCTGAGTCTCCAGTATTTGTTCTAGATTTTTTTTTGAATTTTTAAAAATAGGTTAAAGAATCTTGTTTTAAAACTGGACAGTAGAGTCATATTTGAATTTGAGGGAAAATTCAAATCATTTTTATGTTTTGGCTAAGTTACTTAGAGGGGGCTGCTTAGGAAATTTAGCTATTGTCTTAGGATGGTTTCTAGGCCATTTTAAACTTAAAAAATGATTTTATAGAGTTCGGGTCAAGAGTGGTCAAGTCCGGGATTTTAAACTTAGAAAATTAGAGCCATTTTTAAAGGGTTTGGCTAGGGTTTTAATCCTCATTCAAATTGCTTTCAAATTTGTTTTCAAACAAATCACAAAGTATTCTGATTTTAGAAAATTTAATTTGATATATTTTTCTAAGGTAGCCACATATCTTTTTAGATATATGGACTTCCTTAATTAAAGAAAAAAAATACATTTTCATGCATTGCATTTTTCATGTTCATGCATACTATATAACATTTTATTTTTGCTATGATAATTTCTATGATATTGTTGTTATTTTGATTTATTTTATGGTGTTATGTTGTTGGTTATATAGTTTTGAATATTACATGCTATCCTATGTTTTTTATTTAGTTATTTACTTTTGTTACATTATTTAGCATATACTATGTTCATGCATTATTATTTTTATTTTCATGCATATTTCATGATAGCATTATTTTATGTTTCATGTCATTTCATGTCACTTAGATTATATTCCATGTCATTTAGATTATATTATTTTAGAATATGCCATGTCATTTAAAATATGCCATATCATTTAAATCTGCCATGTCATTTAAGACATTTCATTTCATTTAGAATATATCATGTTACTTTAAGATATTTCATTTCATTTAGAACATGCCATGCCATTTAAATTATATCATTTCATTTAGGTTGCATTATATTATCTTGATTTTGTTATATCTTTACTATGTCACACATATTCATGTTCATATATTTTCTTAATGTTTTGAAAAAGATAATGATTTTAGTAAAGATATTCCCGAGTTAAAATAATTCATCAGTTCTTTGTCGGGTTTGCTGGGGAGGATGTCATCAATTATCATTAATAACGGAATATCTTCTTTAAAACGAGAATGATTCGAAAATTATTCCAAAATAATGAAAACTTCTATATTTTGCCACATTTGTTGGGGAATATAGGAAATTTTGAATTAATAAATTTCGGATCATTTTCAATTAAAAATGGAATTATTTTTCTTTAAATTGAGAATTTATTTAAAATACCAAATTTAAAATCGACTTTTTACCAAGACTCGAGATAACACATGATTAATAAGGTACCATTCTATACGGGCATTGTGGGGGTGCTAATCCTTCCCCATACGTAATCGAGTCCCGAACCCGCTTCTTTGATTTCCCTGGTTTAAAACGTGGACTTGAAATTGGTTTTAAAAATGTTTTAATTAATTTTAAAATGTTTTTACAAAACCAGTTTTAATAGGCCGATCACACCTAGCAGAAAAAGATTGGTGTCGACTCCATGTCTTTTTCGAGGTCATTTTCAAAACCTTCAGTTTTCATGAGGAATTAAGTCGACTTTTCCTTGGTTTTCTTTTAATGATACGCTAAATGAATAATAAAGTCTCGTTATGAGACTTGTTATTTTTTAGGTTGCGACAGCTTGGCGACTCCACTGGGGAAATTTAGAGAGTCAGGCCTGGAATTAATCGTGTGTTATCGAAGTCTCGGTTTTGTCAGGTTTAATTGGAATTTAGTTTTAATTCCAATATTTTTTAAGTAATAAGGAGAATTTTGAGAATAATAAAATATTTTTAAAAAAATATGTCCATATTCATGTGCATACATATTATTATTGTTCTCTGGTTATTTTGGTGCATATATTTATTTATTACTTAATTGATGATTTATGTTGTTTAGTCTTATCGGGGTATTTAGAATCAGGGTTGTAGAATAGGTGGTGAAAGGTTTGTTATTCCTCCTCACACACATTGCACTTGCATTTGCATAACATGAGCCCTATACCCGAGTTCCGTCCCTTTAAGTGGAAGTAAAGTAGCTACACTCCGTGATTAACAATCCGCATGGGTTAGCAAAATACTTTTGGAGTATAAATTACCTAAGCTCTCGTGATTAACAATCCGCATGGGCTAGGGAAATATACTCTAACGAATTGAACCCGCTTTTATCGGGGTGCTTTACTAGCCTTCACAGGCGACAGTGAGGAACAATTCGAGGCCTTTTAGAACTTCATTCACCCATATATAGTGAACCATAGAGCCAACATGGGCGAAGCTCTGCCGAATTTTGATAGAATTATCGAAGGTAGGAACACATGGAGGGACACTTCTAACCTTTTATTACCTGTTTTACATCCCGAATAAATTTTACAAATCAGGCAGTGATGAACGTACATCGTTTTGCCCACAATAGATTCAAAATTTCATCCCAAAGGCGTCATAATGCGAAATCTTCATTGGGACATTTGTTATATTATTCTGTCATTATTTGATTTCTTCACATTTACTGACTTGTTTCTTTTTCATGCATTTTTTGTGTCATCATGATGCATAGGGAAAGTTATTGGCCTCGTGATAATCTTCAATCAAAAGGGTTTTCATGGAGGGTCAGGCTAGTTCAATAGCGGAAGAGCATGCAAGGGTATGGCAGTGGTCAGAGTCAGAGCAGCAAAGAGATGGGGATTGTTTAAAAGTGGGATATATATCAGTATTGCCAGAACGGGTAGATTTAGTTTACAGGCAAAATGATCTCCGAGGGTTGATGGATATTTGGAGTCAATGGGATATGTCAGAAAAGAGGATTTTCACTCAGATATATGGAGACATAGCATTGTTGATTTCGGTTAGGATTAATAGTGAGTTGATTCGGGCTATGGTACATTTCTGGAATCCTGCTTACTGTTGCTTTACCTTCAACAAGGAAGACATGACACCGACCATAGAGGAATATTGGCTTTGTTATATATTGAGGATGCTATCCCTGATCGGATTTATTAAAGGATTCGAAGACACTAGGGTTTAAGAAGAAATTAGATAGGATTATGGGAATGGATAGCAAATGGGTCGATGCTCATATGGTTAAGAAAGGGAAAAGTGAGTGTATTCCTTGGGATGCTCTCCAATCTTTGATCTGAAGTCACCCAAATAGAGAGATTGCTAGGGATATTTTTGCTTTACCCATATATGGTTTGGTTATCTTCCCGGGGACAGTAGGACGTCTCGAGTTGGCCAAGTTGACCTTTTTGAGAAGTTAAGACATAAGATAGATCCTTCGCAGCCATCATAGCAGAAACTATTCAATCTTTGAACTTTTGCAAAAGGGAAGGAAAAGGAAGGTTCAGGGGGTGTATGTAGTACGTTTGGATTGAGAGCCATTTTTGGAGAAGGGAGGATGTCTCTTTCTAACCATACTTGAAAACCCTAGTACCGATCAGTGAATTCCTTAAAATAGATTGGCCCGAAGAAAGAAATGAAGAGCAATAGATCAACCTGTTTCAAAATCTTAAAGGTGAAATAATAACTTGGAGAGCTCCATGGATGATTCCAATATCGATATTGTACAAATGGGGAGACAACTCAGGGGTTCCACTACTGAGGATTTGGGGAGTCGTGAGCTACGCACCTCTGTTGGTGTAAAGACAGGTTGAATCTCAATAGTTCACACCCGCGACTCATGGACTGGGTCTATTAGATTTCACCTATGGAAAATAGGGTTACTTAGGAAAGGTGCGGGGAATAATTAAAGCATGGAAAAAGACCCGTCGGATAAAGGTAGCCAGATATGCCGATATCGTCATACTTGACTACCTAGTATGAAGAGAAAGGAGGGTTAATGATAGATTATTGGCATCTGATGAGGAAGAGGTCCAGTTCATGAATTCACCACCAAAGGGAGTGCCATCAGAGTTAGAAACTGCAAGGGCAAAATTCGAAAAAGAAAAGGCACAAATGAGCAAAGAAATTGCCCGATTGCAAGAAGAGCTTGAGGACATGAAAAACAGGGAATCAGCTCGGGAAAGAGAAAAGGAAAAGATCAAGAGAGAAAGGGACACTGTCAAGGGAGATCTTCAGGAATTACATTTGGAGAACAAAAGGTATCATTTCGAGCTCAGATTTGAAAGAACCCTCAAAACTTTCGGGGAATGGAAGCAAGAGGTCAAAAATCTCAAGAAGGAGAGTAACTACTAGAAAGAGAGAGCGAAGCATGAAGAAGCCCAAGCCAATCAACTTGAGAAGCAAGCTAAGGAAAGTTTACACAGTGATGTTTTTGCTGACATGTCAAGGGGCCATAAACAATAGGGGTCAGATTGAAGAGCAAGGCAATCAAAAGGAGACTGTGAAAGAAAGTCCAAGATCCGAGGGAGTTACTATAGGAATAATTTTTTGTAATAGCACTTTTAAAGGAAAATTATGGACTTGTCTTAGGCAGTGATCTTTTTTTTATCTTTGATATATTTAGTTCCAGGAAAACAATGAAAGACCGTTCGGTTGGAATTATCCCGGGTTTAATACTTTCAAATGCATTATATTTTCATATATTTTGTTTGTTCTTTCGTACATTTATTCATATTTATAATCATTCATTTTTTTATGATTATTCATTCATATTCATATACTTAACCACTTATTTATTCATTTTACTTGTTCATAATTCATTCATATTTATATACTTATCCGCTTATTTATTCATTTCACTTGTTCATTCATTTATTCTTTCATATTCATATACTTAGTCATATATTTATTCATTTTATTTGTTCATTCATTCATATTTAGTCATTCATTCATTTTTAATAAAATATAAATGTAGACACCTAATTTTATCCGGGCCACTAAAAGAGGTATGTTTTCTTCCTAAATTGATGTTTCAGAATGCTGAAAGGCTTTTTTCATCTTGCAGGTGGTACTCCGAGACTTAGTCTAAGAAAGCAGATAGAAAAAGTCAAACTTGAAAAAAGTCAACCCAAAAAAAGTCAACTACTAAAAAAGTCAACCCACTTTCAAAATCAAGTTTTGAAGTTCAATTGAAAGATGGTGAAATAATTTTGATAATCCGAGGTCTATATTGAAAGATATGGAGTTCAGAAGTTAGGTTACAAAAATTTAGTAGAAAGAAAACCCTAGTTCGAGAAATTTGGGGAAAAGTGCTCGAACGGTCAAAATGGTCGAAATTTAAGGTCCCAAATGAAAGATAAGTACTGACTACAGGTAATGGAGAAGCTACTTGGAAGAAAAACTGATAGAAAAATCAATTCAGAAGAAAACCGACAATTAGGGTTTTTGGTGGGTTTTAGTGAAATTTGGAAGAATTACGAAAATGGCTCGATTCGGTAAGACTAAAGCCCCTAATTGATGAGGGGTGATTAAACAAGGATAGCCCAAAGCTCAGTTTGAAGAAAATCTAAAAATCGGACTTGTTTTGAGCAAAATCGGGTTTCAGAGGCAAAAGGGCAATATTGGAAAATTTGGGAAAAATTGCAAATGAACTTCAAAAATTCTGAAAATTTGCAAATCTCATTCTTAAATTATTTGGAAGAGATTGGCGAAATAAAATCATGATTCAGAGTTCGTTTGCAAAATGGTCCCGGGTCCTCTATGTAGTAATTCAAGCAGATAAATCCCGAAAAAATAGCAAATGAGCTCCAAAAATTATGAAAACTTCCAGATCACATTTTAAAATTATTTGGGAGAGATTGATGAATAAAAATACGGATTCAGAGCTCGTTCAAAAAATGGTAAAGTTCGGGTGCATAAAAGGGGCAATTTTGGAAATAAATCCAAAATAAATAGCAAATTGACTCGAAATTTTTTGAAAACTTCCAGAATTCAATTTTTTATTATTTTGGAAGTATTGAAAAAATAAAATTTGGAATTTGGAATCCGTTTGCTATTTATTTAGGTTTGGGGGGCAAAAAGGTATTTCATCGAAGAAACCAAAAAAGGCAAATTTGTAATTGAGAAAAATATGGAAGAAGAATGAATTGCTGGGATTTTTCTTCCTTTGATCAGCCAGCATAGAGGAGAAGAAGGAAGCTTGAACAATTTAATTCCTTAGTCACTATCAAGCCACATGCTACCACTAACACCTTGCAAATGGTCCCCCCTTCATCCAATGGCTTAGGTGCCTTGTAGGAAAGTTGAATGCACCATCCAATGGTCAAGTTTAAATTCCAAGATGACATTTTTATTTGTCATGAAAGAACCCTCATCCAATGGCCAAGAATGGAAGAAAAAAGATGAGCACAATTCATCCAAAGGTGAGCATTCATTCGGCTAAGCAAGGGAGTGCATGGGATTGTCTCTTTTCATCCAATGGCTTAGGCCATCTACTAGGGTTGAGTACACATGTTGAGGGCTGGGTTTAATCTACAAGATGTCATTTTTATGTTGTTTTCATCCAATGACCAAGAATGGAAGAGCACAACTCATCCAAGAATAGGCACTCAAAGGGGCAAGCAAGGGAGTGCATGGGATTGGTCCTCTTTCATCTAAGGGATGAGGTTATTACAAGGGTTTAGTACACGTCTTAAGGGCTGTTATCAATTGGAAAGATGACATTTTTATGTTGTAATCAAAATATCTTAATCTAAGGGCCAAGATTGGAGGAGAAAAAGTGTAAATTCCATCCAATGGTGGAGAGGCCATTTGGCCAAGGCTATGGGAGAGGGACTGATTTCATTTTTTCACAAGTTTGGAGGCTTGAAACAATAGCCAATTTAGAAAAGAAAAAGGTTTTGAAAGAAAGAAAAGAAAAGGTTTTCAATAGAGAGCTTGAAGGTAGTCATCTCTACCAAGCTCTAGCATAGCTTTCTTCTTGCTTTCCATGGTGATTTCTTGATTTTCTATCTTGTTTTCCTACTATATTTTTCATAGAAATAAAGTTTTTTAAATGTTTACTTAGGTTTTCATCTCTTCTTCTTCATCAAAAGGGTTGAAAACAATTTTTTTTTTTTTACATAGCTCTTGGTTTGGCCGAATGTGGTATGTTGTTTGCCTTGGTCCTTTTTTTTTTTTCCTTGCATGCTGTTGTGAAAAAATGATTTTTAGAAGGTTTGTTTAAGTATTTTATATTATGATTTTTACAAAAAGATGAAGCAAAAAAAGGTTGAAATGGCTTCATGATCTTGGCAAGACCAAGTGACCATGGTTAGGGGAGAGGCTATGCCCATTTTTACCTACCATGAAGCTCACCTTAATTTTTCTATTTAGCATGGTTTATTTTCTGATTTTTGAAATGGAAAGCCTTCAAAATCTTGGCAAGACCAAGTGATTATGGTTAGGTGAGAGGCTATGCCCATTTTATACCAACCATGGAGCTTAACTTTCCTTGTTTTATTTACTAGTTTTGCTTGTTATTTGCTTTGCATGTCTATTTTTAATTTTTTATATGTTCTTTACATTATTTTCTATGCTATATTTGTTTCTATATTTCATTTTCATGCTTGATATTTTTTCCTTGTAGATTCGACCCTTGTGTTCATTTGAGTCATATTGTGCATTTTTTTCTTCCATATATCATGTCTTATATTATAAACATGTTTGCATCTTTATATTTTGTCATATGGCCATTCGGCTACTCCATGTTGCTATGCCTTACATGTGTATTTTCATCTTGCTTCTTGACTTGTTTGCATTTCCATGCAATGAGTTAGCATGTCTTCAATTTTACTATGCCATATGCTTGTGAAAATGCTATGATAAAATGCCATCATTTGGAGTATATGACCATTCGGCTATTCCATTTAGTATGCCTTGCATGTGCATTTTCATCTTGCTTCTTGACTTGTTTGCATCTCCATGCCATTAGCTTGTGTATTTTGATTTTAGTATGTCATATACTTGTGAAAATGTCATGACATTATGCATCTTGATATGATTTGTCATATATTTGTGTCATTCACTAGATAGGATTGCATTAGAGTACCATATGACCATTCAGCCTCTTCATGCATTCCTTACCTTATTATGCATTTACATTTTGTTTAGGTAACATGCTTTGCATTATCATATCTTGAAATTGTGCATTAGTTGCTGTTTGTTCCAGCATTAGCATTAGGTTCATTGGTCATTGTATGTTCATAGTAGTGCTATGCATTTTCATTGCATTTTAGGTCTAGGCCATATTAGTATTGCCATGCATATTGGGTCTTAAATCATATTGGTATTGCCATGCATTTCTATGATACTTAGGTCTTAGGTTACATTAGCGTTTTCATGCATATTCACAACATATTAGGTCCAAGTCATATTTGCATTGTCAAGCATTGCATGCATATTAAGTTAGGATAGCATTTATTGCCATGCAAATTCATGCTAGGCATTTAGGTTATATTTATCATGCATTTCCTTTACCATTTATGCTTTAGACCATGAATTTCATACATTTCATTTGCTGTATGTTCATGTATTCCATGTCATTGCCACATGATTTAGACTTAGGCCAATCAACGGCTCAAAGTCATGCTCTCTTGAGCATACTTGTGGAAAATTAAAGAGTTGTCAAATTGATTATTCTACCTTTGTGATTTTTTTACTTAGCCAATTTTTTATCCAAGGTTTTTAAATGTTTTAGCTACTTTCCTTAGGTCTTTAGCATGATCTCCAACAATTTTTACTTTGATTTTTAAATGATTTTATCAAAGGCAAAAAAATGTGTTTTGACAAAACTGTTTTTTTTTTCACCCAGTACTTGAACTTCTGTGATTTTTTTGGGCTGTCATTTTTAATCAGAAAATTAAGACAATTTGTTCTCGTGTAGTTTTACATGTTCTGAGTCTCCAGTATTTGTTTTAGATTTTTTTGAATTTTTAAAAATAGGCTAAAAAATTGTGTGCAAAAACTGGACAGTAGAGGCAGATTTGGAATCAAAAGAGAAATAATGGTTGAATTTGGCTAAGGCATTTAGAGGGGGTTGGTTAGAAGATTTATCTACTGTCTTAGGGTAGTTTCTAGGCCTTTTTAAACTTTAAAAATGATTTTATAAATCTCGGGTTAAGGGTGGTCAAGTCTGGAATTTTAAACTTAGGAAATTAAAGCCATTTTAAAAGGGTTTGGTAGAGGTTTTAATCTTCATTCAAGTTTTTATTCAAAATTGTTTTCAAACAATCAAAAAGTTTTGTTTTTTTTTAGAAATTCTAATTTGACATATTTTCCTAAGGTAGCCGGATATCTTTTTAGATATACGGATTTTTTTATTTAGAGGAAAAAATACATTTTCATGCATTGCATTTTCCATGTTCATAGATTTTATTTAATATGTGATTTTTGTTATTATATTTTCCATGGTATTATTATTACTTTTGATTTACATTTTATTATGTTATATTGTTTGTCATATGATTTTGAATATTTCATGCTATCCTATATTTTTTATTTAGTCATTTATTTTTGTCTCATTATTTAGCATATACTATGTTCATGCATTTTTATTTTACTTTCATGCATATTTTATGATAGCATTATTTTATGTTTCATGTCATTTCATGTCACTTAGATCATATTCCATATCATTTAGGTTATATTATTTAGAATATGCCATGTCATTTGAAATATGCCATATCATTTAAAATTGCCATCTCATTTAAATCATTTTATTTCATTTAGAATATACCATAATACTTAGGATTTTTTATTTCATCTAGAATATACTATGCCATTTAAATTATGTCATGTCATTTAGGTTGCATTATATTATCTAGACTTTGCTATGTCATTTTATTTATGTCATACATGTTCATATTCATTTTAATTTTTTTTATTTAAAAAAAAAGGGATAATGATTTTCAATAAAAAATAAAGATATTCTCGAGTTAAAATAATTCATGAGTTCTCTACCGGGTTTGCTGGAGGGAATATCATCAATTATCATTAATAAAGGAATATCTTTCTTTCAAAAAACGAGAATGATTCGGAAAGTTTTCCAAATAAATAAAAATTTCTATATTTTACCGATTTTGTCGAGGAATATAGGAAAATTTTGAATTAATAAATTCCAGATCATTTTCAATAAAAAATGGGATTATTTTTCTTTAAATTGGGAATTAAATTGAAATACTAAATTAAAACTGACTTTTTTTACCGAGACTTGAGATAACACATGATTAATAAGGTACCGTTTGAGACGGGCGTTGTGGGGGTGCTAATCCTTCCCCGCAAGTAACCGAGTCCCGAACCCGATTCTTCGATTTTCTCTGGTTTATAACGCAAAATTGAAATTGGTTTTAAAATTTTTTTAATTAATTTTAAAATATTTTATAAACCGATTTTAATAGGTTTTACAAAATCGATTTTAATAGGTGGCCGATCACACCTAGCTAAAAAAGATTGATGGTGACTCCATGTCTTTTTACGAGGCCGTTTTCATACCCTCGACCTTTTAATTCAATCTAAAGGAATTAAGTCGTCTTTTCCTCTGCTTCTGTTTCCCCCTCACTCGAACGTGTCCCCACGAAAGGGATCATGTATCGACAGCTTGGCAACTCCACTGGGGACATTTTAGAGAGTAGGCCTAAAATTAGTCGTGTGATATCAAAGTCTCGGTTTTGTTGGTTTAATTGGTATTTAATTTTAATTCCCACATTTTCTTTTTAAAATAAGGAGAATTTTGAAAATTATAAAATGTTTTTGAATATGGTCATAATCATGTGCATGCATTTTATTGTTTTTCTCTAGTTATTTAATGTTGTATATTATAATTGCTTGTTGGTTAATGCGTTACACTATTTTTGATCGTTGTTTTAATAAATTGTTGGGGTATTTAGGATAAGGGGTGTATAATAGGTGGTGAAAGGTTTGTTGTTCCTCCGCACACACTATATTTGCATTTGCATAACATGAACTAGCCTTCACCGGCGACAATGAGGAGTAATTCGGGGCCTTTAGAACTGATTCACCCTCATATAGTGAGCCTAGGTGAAGCCATGCCGGATTTTCATTAGATACACCGAAGATAGGAATACATGGAGGGACAATTCTAAACCTTTTGCTACCTATTTTACACTTTGAATAAGGCTTGTAGATCGGGCAACGATGTATGTACATCACCCATAATAAGTTTAATATCCCGCCCTGAAGGCATCGTGATGCCTAGATGAGTCAATAATATTGGGGCAAGTGTTCACTAGCTTTTTAAAATTGAAAATATCAAAACATTCTTTTTCAAACATTTTTGCATTTTGCACATTTCATGCATGTGTGAATAGAGCATGTACATTCATGGTTGTATTTTTTTATCTCATTCTTTGCAATAAACAGATGGTAATAATCTCATTTGATGATTATGAACCGGTAGTGTTACATGAACATTTGCATATTATACCATATTAGGATCCACTACCCCGAAATTATTTTGAAAATAATATGTTTGGCTTTTCATAGAGAAAACATGTTTCAAAAATCATAGATTAAATTTAGAGGCAAATTTTGCATAGTGAGATTTTTGAATAATCAAAATTTGGTCCCACCAATTTCGTGAAATCATTGGTCATTGTATAAACCTTTGTGTTAATTCATTTATTCTTTACATGTATCACTTTGACATCATGTTACAGTCATAGCATGCATGGTCATTCATTGTAAATACATTTATGACATGCATGGTCACTATTTGTATGTACCTGTGTATCAATTTATTTATTCTTTAAATGCATCATGTTGGCATTAGATTACATCCATGGCATACATAGTTATCATGATATGCTCATGCATTAATCTGTCATATTGACATCATGATACATTTATTACATACATGGTCAGCATGATTTTCTTTGTATATACTCTGTGTCAATCATTCATTGTTTACATACATCATAATTGACATCGTGTTGCATTCATAGTGTATATAATCATTCATTGGGAAATACACTGAAATATACATGGTCATTCATTCCATATATCCATGCGTTGATTTATTTATTCTTTGCTTGCAGCATATTGGCATCGTGATTGCATTTATTACATACAAGGTCAGCATGTTTCCACTATACATGTCCATACATCACAATGTTTATGTTTCACGGGCATCAAATTGCATTCATGGCTCCTTCATCATGACATACATTTGGGGGGAATAAAATAGAAGTTATCTTGGCTTTAAAAGTCTTTGAAAGAATTTCCATTTCAAATCAGAGGTATAAGAAGTACTGAGTACCCTTTTAATACAGGCTAGAGCTGTGGAGAATGAACAAGCTGCCCGAATGGCAAGAATGGAAAAGGCACATGAAGAATTGCGAGAACAGCTGGCAAAGTCTAAAGTAGAATCTAAAGATCAGATGACTAAATTGATGGAGCTGATGTCCGCCGTAATCAAGGGAAAGGGATACACTGAAAACTTGGCCTCCAGAGAAGGGTTAGAGGCACAAGAGGGTCAGAGTGAGGTCATGATGTTAAATGGCCAGTGTAGACACCTAATTTTTTTCGAACCACTGAAACAGGTATGTTTTCTTCCTAAATTGATGTTTCAGAATGTAAAACGACTTTTTTCATCCTGTAGGTGGTACTCCGAGATTTAGTTTAAGAGGGAAGCATAAAAAATAAAACTCAAAAAAAGTCAACCTCAAAAAAGTCAACCCTAAAAAGTCAACCTCGGAAAGTCAACTACTGAAAAAGACAAACCACTTTCAAAATCAAGATTTGAAGTTCAATTGAAAAATGGCGAAAGAATTTTGATAATCCGAGAAAGATATGGAGTTAGGAAGTTGAGTTATGTAGATTCATTAGAAAAAAATCCTAATCCGGGAAATTTGGGGAAAAATGCTTACACGATTGAATTGGTCAAAATTGAAGGTTCCAAATGAAAGATAAGCACTGACTACGGGTAATGGAGAAACCACTTGAAAGAAAAACTGAAAGAAAAGTCAATCCGTGAGAAAACCGAAAATTAGGGTTTTTGGTAGATTTCGGTGAAATTGGGCAGAATTACAGAAATGGCCCGACTTGGTAAGACAAATGCCCTTAATAGATGAGGAGTGATTTAAAAAGTATAGCCCAAGGCTCGGTTCGAAGAAAATCTGAAAATCATACTTGTTTTGAGCAAAACCGGGTTTCGGAGGCAAAATAGTAAAATTAGAAATTTGGGTAAAATAGCAAATGAACTCCAAATCTTCTAAAAATTTGCAAATCTCATTTTTAAATTATTTTAAAGAGATTGGAAAAATAAAATCTTGATTCGAGTTCGTTTGCAAAATGGCCAAATTCCGAGTCTCCTATGCAGTAATTCAAGAAGATAAATCTGGAAAAATAGCAAATGAAGTCCCAATCTTCTAAAAATTTGTAAATCTCATTTTTAAATTATTTTAAAGAGATTGGCAAAAGAAAATCTTGATTCACAGTTCGTTTGCAAAATGGCCAAATCCCGGGTCTCCTATGCAGTAATTAAAGAAGATAAATCCTGGAAAAATAGCAAATGAACTCCAATAATTTTGAAAATTTCCAAATCTCATTTTTAAATTATTTGGAAGAGATTGGAGAAATAAAATATTGATTTGGAGTTCGTTTGCAAAATGGCCAAATCTTGAGCCACCTATGTAGTAATTCAAGCAGATAAATCCCGAAAAAATACCAAATGAGCTCCAAAAATTATGAAAACTTCCAGATCATACTTTTAAATTATTTAGAAGAGATTGGTGAATAAAAATCTTGATTTGGAGCTCGTTTAAAAAATGTTAAATTTTGGGGGCATAAAAGGGAAATTTTGGAAGAAAAAATCCAAATAAATAGCAAACGGACTCTGAAAAATTTTGAAAACTTTCAGAATTCAATTTTTTATTATTTTTAAAGTATTGAAAAAATAAAATTTGAATTTGGAGTCCGTTTGCCATTTTTTCGCATTCGGGGGGCAAAAATGTCATTTTACCCAAGCAACCGAAAAGGGCTTTTCTTGCCTTTCGAAAAAATCAATCTTGGGCTGGAAGAAGGAGTGCTGGCCGGCCAAGGCCCAAGGAAGGGAAGGAGGATTCTGATTTGTTAATCAAGAGGCCAAAAATGAAAAGTTAGTTAGTGATTTTTTGATCAAGGCTTTGCAAATAAACCACATAGGCCAATGCATGAAGAGGGAGAGTGTCAACATAATTCTTGAACAACTGTAATTATGAACAGCTGATGGCCTAATCTAAGGGTGATAATTTCATGTTTTAAACATCTTGGATCATTAGCCATTGGATGAAAATTGGTTTAAGGAAAAATGAAAACATCCTAGTCTAGGAGGGAGGAATTTCGGCCACTACAAGGACGATATTTTTCTTTCATTTTTGGCACTCTCTTTTTAGCTATTCTCTCTTGCTTTTGGCTGATTTTCTCTCCATTTTTGAAAAGCAAAAAGAAAAGTTTAGAAAAGAAAAGAAAGTTTGAAGAGACAAAGCTTGAAAGATAGCTTATAGAGGTTGTTTTTAGCACCATGCTCTTGCACTTTCTTTGATTTTCTCTTCTTGATTTGCTGTTTTGATTTTTTTTTGGTGAGTTTCTTTTGATTTTTCTTTTTAGATAAATGTTTTTAATGTTCTTCCTTAAGTTCTTTCTTCATCTTTTCTTAAAAAAAAGTTGAAATATTTTTTTTTCTTGTTCTTTGACATGGCCGAATGGCCCAGATTTTTTAGTTGCTGTTTTGCTTTGATTTTTCATGTTACTTTTTATATTAAATAAGTCTCGATGCTTTAAATTTTCTTCTACTACATATACTTGAAACTTGTTTTAATTTGGTTGCTTGGTTATTTCCATTTATGAGTCTATTATCATGTTCTTGCATTTTTGATTTTTTGTTTTCAAAATGTTTAAGTTTGTTTATGTTTTATATTGTAAAATCCATGTGTTTGTGAAAATGCTTGTTAGTTTTCATACCTCTATTTTATATTTCCATGATTTGAGTGTTATATTTAGTTAAGTATGTTAGTATATCAAGTGTTTGTGAAAATGCCATGCTTACTTTGGACATGAGGCCATTCGGCCATCTCACTCTTTTTGCTTTTTGTGTGCATTTTTGTTATGTTAGTTGATAGGTTTGCATTCTCATGACATTTGATTGAGTATTTGGTTTAAGCATGCCTTGTGTTTGTGTTATTGCCATGCATATTTTAGATGTTAGGTTTGGTTTGTTTTGCCATGCATATTCATGCATTTTAGACCTAGGTTGCATTAAATGCCATGCAAGTTCATTTAGGTCTAGGTCATTTTATTGATGCCATGCTGATGGAGACTCAATTAAGAGTTGTAAACCCAAGTGCAGGTTATGTTCAAGTAATAAATTCTCGGGTGTCCGAGGTCGAACCACAGGGAAGCGTATTAGTAAGTATAAGTTTATAAATATATAAGAAAAAGAAAGTAAACAAGATATTAGGGAATCAACAACAAAACAAGATAAACAAGATATTAGAGAACAAAATAAACAAAATAACATAAAAGAAATTAAAAAAGATATAAAAAACAATAAGAAAAGATGTTGAGGTTAGAGAATCCACTCTTGGTGTTATGCTAAGATTAATCTTGTTTTATTACACAATTGAAATTCACACATAAGGGAGATTCCAATCGGAAGGTTTAGCAATTTAGTCCAAATTGTCCAACGTCCATAGCATATGATATTATGTTCATTTGGTGTCCTCAAAACTCACAAAAAGAGTCCAAGCATTCCCTATGCCAAGGTATATGTCTACAACAAATCAAGGTTATGAAACCAAGCATTTACTGTGCCATTTTCATTGTCAATAATGAATCAAGATCCCTACTTTGCAAGTATGATTTTAAACCAAAAGAAAATATTATCTATACTAAATGATGATTTATTTTAGCTCATGTTTAAGAGACTAACCTTAGCATTTACCAAAAGCTTCACCTCATCACCTCAACAATATGATTAGCAACACATACTAGATATGAAGAAAATGAAAAGAAAAATAAAGAAAAAGAAAACTAGAGAAAGGAAAGAAGAAGAAAACTTAGAGAATTACATTGCAATGGCTAATATCCTACCAATGTATCTTCTCCCTTACAATCATCCAAGGCCCTCTATTTATACACATTTTGGAGAGCTAAATGACAAGAGACAAGCTTTATAAATTTCAAAGGTAGGTATAATAGGTGGGTGCATTTTTCTAACAATTTTCGTCATATTGTATGACAATTCTGATCAGCCAGCTTGATGGTCGATTTTGTCAATATTGGAGGCTTGATCTGATCAAATGGTCTTCTAGAAAAATGTTCCCCTATCAGTCGGTGATCCATAGCCGTTAGAATCAGCTCATTTTCTGATGTGGATCAGAAGATATCGTCAAAATACCAAAACTTGTCAGCACAGACATCATTGCACATCAGCCAACTTGATGGTTGATTTCGCTAGGGAAAACGACTCCGTTTCAAGAAGTGTAAAGCATGAAAAAGATAGATATGCCTATTAACTTTGCACTGTTAAAATTTCAGCCTTATTGCTTCTGTGAAACTCCAGATATAGCTGATATGGCAAAAGGTGTCGGAACTGGAACTGAACTGGATTTGCCCTTAATTCTTGATTTAACCTAGTAATCTGAAATCACTCAAAGAAACTCGTGAAAAACACCAAATTACATAAAAATATAAAAAATCATAAACACAATTAGACTAAGCAGTAATAACTCGTATTTGACACAAAACAATAATAAAACATAACTAAAAACTATATGATTATACGAGTTATCACACCCCCACACTTAGATTGTTGCTAGTCCCTAGCAACGACTCAATAAAAATAAAATCAGAAAATTTAATCTAATCCATTTTCGTAGGAAATCACGGTGGCACTTAGCATGTGACACAAGCCTTTAAACCCCTAGGTGTCCCTAGTGGACGAGTTTAGTCTCGTGAGGGTTTACTAGGACGATACCCACAAATATTGAAAACATAAGAAAAACTAAAAATAATAATTATAACTAATCCTTCCAATATAAATTAGAGATAATCATTGGACAAGTCTTAGAAACTAATCAATAGCTTAAAGAATTCACAAAAAAATCTTGCTTGAATGTAAATAGTTTGAGTTAAGCCAATATTAACATAACATATTTCAATCAACATAGTGCATATTCAAACTTAATCTCAACTTCTCACATGGGATACTCTCTTGATTTTCACTCTTTAAAGTAGTGGTAAAGTGTTTACACTCAATCAATCTCATGAAAACACTTCTACCATATGCTTGCTTGTCCACCTATTCTCCACTATTTAGATCATACAACTTCATAAATCAAGAGGTCTTTATTCAAGGTTGTAATGGGGCCAAAGGGTTATAATGTGGTTAAAGAACAAAAGGATAAAGATATCACAAAGCTTCCAAAGAGTTCATAGAGTTTAGAGACATAATAAGATCATACAAATAAAACTTCTCAAAACTCTTATAAAGCACATAATAACATAGGCTAAATATTCATGTTGAGCCTTTGCATCATTCTAACCAACTTTGTAACATCTTTTTCTTTACTTTAACTAGAAGTTCAAGAGAAGATTTTTTTTTTTTTTAATATGGGAATGTATTTGACAATGATCCCTTTCTTTTTCTATTGACTTTTTCTTTTCTTTTCTTCCCCCACACTTATCTTTTGTTTACAACCCAAATTTTCAACTAAAAATATCCCTTGTTTTTTTTTTTTTTTTGCAATATGTCTCAAAATATATAATCCATCTTTAGAACAAGGGTTATATTTAGGCTAGGTGTAAGTTGTGGTTACCAAATAAATAGCTTATTCAATGTAGGCTCAAATTGGCTTACTAGGGGTGTGTTCTCTTGGAACATCAATAAGGGATGGCTGTTTGGCCCCGGCTAAAAATCCTAATGCCTCTATCATATTCATGTTGTCACATGCATCAATATAGTCTCAACAAGGTCTAAAGCAAGTTCTAGAGAATCATGTAATCATAAGAGCACTCAAGAAAGAAATTAGATTGATTTGTATAATGCGTCAATCATTATAGGCTCAAAAACTCACAAGGATGATTATACAAGTCAGATTAAGTCTAAACATGCTTCTTTCTCAATCAACATATCATATTAACATTGGCTCATAAAAAGATTGATATCAAGTTCAATTCTCATGAAAATCTTCTCACTAATAAATCTGTTTTAGACTTATGCAATTCATATCTCATCATAGTATTGAAAAGGAACTAAAACACACTAAAAATAATAATAAAGACTGATGCACCCAAAATAGTGTATCTTATTTAACCTTGCACTAAAAAGATAAATTGTAAGTATAGTAGTTAGCAAGGGTCGAGTCCTCAGGGATTGGGTTTTAGTTTATAAGTTAATAGTTTAAAACTTAAATTCAAGAACAATAAAAGAAAAGGAGTTTTTTAAGCCAGATTTAAACTAAAGTAAATAATAAGAATAAGATGCAAGGCGGTATAACCAGCCAATAAAAATATATATACTAAATTAGGCGGTATAACCAGCCAATAAAAGTATATATGCTAAATTAGGCGGTATAACCAGCGAATAAAAATAAATATACTTTTAAAAATAAGCAAACTAGAAAAGTAAGAAAACAAGTAAGTAAGAAGAATCAAATATGAAAAATATGGTTAAGGTTTCATTCTCCACCACTAGACATCATTCAGAATCAATTTCAGATCTATCAATATCAACCAACTATCAAAGTTAACAACCGTAGATAACAACAAGCTCTGTTATCCCAATCTTTCCTTAGTTTGTCGTTAAATAGAACAAGCTCTCTATTTAATCTCTAACCATTAAACAACCTAGAATAAGCTCTCTAAATTCAATTTAATGGCAGCTTTATGATGAGAAAGATAGGTTGATCTAAGCAACAAACACATAAGCTCGGATTGTTCAACTTAGGTTATGTTCCACTTTGCAATTATTGAAAACTTGACCATAATCATTAATCACAAATTGCCACTTATGAATAGGAAATCAAGACAATTACACGGATCAAGACTCCTAAACTAGCAATAGATAATTATCAAGATCTATCTAGTTGTACACCTAAATAAATCAAGACAACATCATGAACAATTCTTGTAAAAGAACATAAGCAACTTTGATAGAAAATTAATGATAGATAGAATCTGAAAATCAATCACAAAACATGTCTAGGGCTTTGAAATCACCCTTAACCAAATAGAAGTTTAGCCTAGCATAGGCATTATAAACATAAAATTAAATAGAATCTAAGAAGAAAATAAAAGAAAGAAAGAAGAAGAAGAAAATAAAGAAAAAGAAAACTAGAGAAAAGAAAGAAGAAGAAAACTTAGAGAATTTTATTACAAAGGCTAATATCCTACCAATGTACAATGTTGCTTATAATCATCCAAGGCCCTCTATTTATACACATTTTGGAGGGCTAAATGACAAGAGACAAGCTTTACAAATTTCAAAGGTAGGTATAATAGGTGGGTGCATTTTTCTAACAATTTTCGTCATATTGTATGACAATTTTGATCAGCCAGCTTGATGGTCGATTTTGTCAATATTGGAGGCCTGATCGGATCACATGGTCTGCTAGAAAAATGTTCCCCTATCAGTTAGTGATCCATAGCCGTTGGAATCAGCTCATTTGCTGATGTGGATCAGAAGATATGAGCAAAATACCAAAACTGGTCAGCACAGACGTCATTGCACATCAGCCAACTTGATGGTTGATTTCGCTAGGGAAAACGACTCCGTTTCAAGAAGTGTAAAACATGAAAAAGATAGATATGCCTCTTAACTTTGCACGGTTAACATTTCAGCCTTATTGCTTCAGTGAAACTACAGATATAGCTGATATGGAAAAAGGTGTCGGAACTGGAACTAAACTGGATTTGCCCTTAATTGTTGATTTAACCTAGTAATCTGAAATCACTCAAAGAAACTCGTGAAAAACACCAAATTACATAAAAATCATAAACACAATTAGACTAAGCAATAATAACTCGTATTTGACACAAAACAATAATAAAACATAACTAAAAACTATATAATTATACGAGTTATCACACCCCACACTTAGATTGTTGCTAGTCCCTAGCAACGACTAAATAAAAATAAAATAAGAAAATCTAATCTAATCCATTTTCGTAGGAAATCACGGTGGCACTTAGCATGTGACACAAGCCTTTAAACCCCTAGGTGTCCCTAGTGGACGAGTTTAGTCTCGTGAGGGTTTACTAGGACGGTACCCACAAACATTGAAGACATAAGAAAAACTAAAAATAATAATTATAACTAATCCTTCCAATATAAATTAGAGATAATCATTGGACAAGTCTTAAAAACTAATCAATAGCTTAAAGAAATTCACAAAAAATCTTGCTTGAATGTAAATTGTTTGAGTTAAGCCAATATTAACATAACATATTTCAATCAAAATAGTGCATATTCAAACTTAATCTCAACTTCTCACATGGGATACTCTCTTGATTTTCACTCTTTAAAGTAGTGGTGAAGTGTTTACACTCAATCAATCTCATGAAAACAGTTCTACCATATTCTTGCTTGTCCACCTATTCTCCACTATTTAGATCATACAAATTCATGAATCAAGAGGTCTTTAATCAAGGTTGTAATGGGGCCAAGGGGTTTGTAATGTGGTTGAAGAACAAAAGGATAAAGATATCACAATGGTTCCAAAGAGTTCATAAAGTTTAGAGACATAATAAGATCATACAAAGAAACTTCTCAAAACTCTTTACAAGTACATAGTCACCTAGGCCGAATATTCATGTTGGTCCTTTTCTTCATTCTAAACAAATTTGTAATATCTTTTTCTTTTTCCACAAATTCAAGAGATGATTCATATTTTTTTTACATAGGAATGTATTTGCCAGTATTCCATTTCTTTTTCTCTTGACTTTTCTTTTCTTTTCCCCCTACACTTATTTCTTGTTTCTAACCCAAATTTTCAATAGATCTTCCTTGTCTTTGCAACTTGTCTCAAAACATGCTAATTCATCTTTGGAACAAAGGTAAAGATATAAGTATATTTAGGTTAGGGACAAGTTATGGTTACCAAAGAGATAGCTTATTCAATGTAGGCTCAAATTGGTTCACTAAGGGTGTGTTCTCTTGGAACATTAATAATGGATGGCTGTTTGGCTCTGGTTATAATCCTAATGCCTCTATCATATTCATGTTGTTACATGCATCAATATAGTCTCAAATGGTTTAAAGCAAGTTCTAGAGAATCATGTAATCATAAGAGCACTCAAGAAAGAAATTAGATTGATTTGTATAATGCATCAATCATTATAGGCTCAAAAACTCACAAGGATGATTATACAAGTCAGATTAAGTCTAAACATGCTTCTTTCTCAATCAACATATCATATTAACATTGGCTCATAAAAAGGTTGACATCAAGCTCAATTCTCATGAAAATCTTCTCACTAATAAATCTGTTTTAGACTTATACAATTCATATCTCATCATTGTATTAAAAGTAACTAAAACACACTAAAAACACACTAAGTCTAAACATGCTTTTTTTTTTTTTGAAGAAGAAGAAGATTAAATCAAACTGACAAGGTATGTCTCAAGTCTCTCTTACTCAGACCTTGTTCAGAATGAATACTTCTAAATGTCTTAAAACACACATTTTTTTTTTTAAATTAGCAAAATATGTCCCTTACCCCCTACTAAAATATGACATTGTCCCCAATGTCAAATTTTAAAGGTAGAATTTAGGAGATATTACCTGCAGAGGTTGCTAACCACTTATTATAACTGAGACACAACAAGCAAAATGTTAGATAATGTCACAAAGACAAAGTGCAATCCACTCCTTGCTCGTCCATATCTCTTTTTCTTTTTCCGAGCCTTTGCGAAACAACCGTAGCAGATAAACACTCATAAGCTTGGAGCTTTTTGAGTAAATCTTCAATGGTTGTAGCAGAAATTATGGTTCTCCTTGCTTCTGAAAACATTAATCCATTATCCACAGCATTATCTAAATATGAAAGCAAATTACTAAAATAACCATTAATATTAAGCAAACAAATGGGTTTCTTTTTTGTGACCAAAGATGACCAAGAAGCCACGCAAGCTATTTCTTCCAATGTACCCAGACCTCCTGGTAAAGCAATGAATGCATCGGCAGAATGGTACATGATTGTTATCCGTTCAGGGATACTCCAGACTTGTATTTCCTTACCCACGGTAGGTCCACAAAAACCTGTGAATAGTTTTGGCACGATTCCTAGAACTGGACTTCCTCCGTCGTGTGCTGCTGTAGCGACTGCTTCCATTAAACCCGTACTACCGCCTCCATAAATCAACTGGATCTTTTGTTGGGCAAGTATTACTCCAACTCTTATGGCTTCATCAGCGAATATGTTATTTTTCCCTGGATAAGAACCTCCAAAGACACAAATTTTTTTAATGCGTTGGGACGAAGTACTTTCCATTTTTTTTCTTTTTCGAGTGCCTGAAAGAGAATGAGTACATGGTGTAATATATAGAGGACTGAGTAGTGAATCAGACAAGAGTAATAATGTAGCTGAAAGTGTATCTGACCTGTCAGAAGAAAATGTTAACCTAACAAAAGATTTTTGCGTGATTTCAGGAAGAAAATCAAAAAGGGAAGAAAAATCAACCGTAAAAGACCTATGCAACCAAAAAAACGAGAATAATTACACAAATCGAACAACACATAAATTAAACCAAAATAAAGTTATTGCAAATCAAACCAAAAGTTGAGAAGTCATTTATTGTAGTTGTGATTGTGGCTCACATCTTCCTCTGGTTTTACGTCCAGAAACGGCTTAAACGCCTTCTATGAGTCGAGGATATGCTTCCCATCCAGTTTTCTTACAAGCTGGCAAACAGGGTCTTTTAACATCAGATTCCCAAGATGTTGCCATTCCCTTTGGAATTGCGGCCATAAATCAAGAATTTCTCTTTGTACGTCTCCACTAGGATGCGTCTCAAGAGAAAGTTGGATATTACCCAAATTCTCCTTACTCAGTCCATCCTTAATGAATTCTATTTTATCATCTCGATTAGAGGACGAAATCCCAATAGAACGACATTTACCGTTACACGTCCATCGTGCACATTTGTGGCAATTTGAACTCATGCACTTTGCTCGTCGCTTCTTTGCAAAAGTGCTTCTACCTGTACCTGGTAAATGCAAAACAGGAAGATATTCATCTTCACGTACCTTGGCTTCAATTATCCAACGTATGTCTCCAGGAATCCCTTTGTGCATAAGCATTCTTAATCTTTCAAATCGAACTTGGTAAAGCTTCAGTAAAATATTTCGAGGAAAAGGAGGAAATCGTTTCTGCAATCTTGTGAGAATATCATCCATCCTGAAAAAAGAAAAAAAATGAAAGAGAAATTGAAAGAGAAATTTATATACAATATCAGTTTTGTGGGTAGCTGATGGAACCGACTTAAATAATCACGGAGTACCGTTATCCGCCATTTAACCGGGGTTAAAAAAATAAAAATAAAAATTATATTTACATCTAGTTATTTTAAAAACAAGGATCTTTAAGAAAAACAACCTAAAAAGACTCAAAAACAAAAAACTCTAAATAAAATCCTAAATTCTTCCCCCCACACATAATTCTTACATTGTCATTAATGTAATGCTATTATCCCCCAATGCAAGAATTATATGTAAGAGAAAAGAAATATTAAACAAAATAAACTTATGTAGCCTAAATGAACTTAGAAACACTAAACACAATTAGCAAAGAAACATAAGAAAAAGATAAAGAAAAAGAGAGCAAATATGAGGATGGCAGTTTGGCAATGCTTTCACTAATTAGGCTGCCTCCCCCAATTAGCACTTGATTGATTGTTTTCAGCCTATCCAATTCCCCTTCTTGGCTTTTTAGGATTTTTTTGGCTTAGACATGAAACTTCTCGGATTTTTGCGTTTTGGAGGAAGTTTTCTTTGCAAAACAGCCAATGCCTTCTCCCCCACACGTATTATTTCATCATTCTTGGTGGGGTATAGCTCTTTGAGGAATTGTGCATATCTTGGTACTTGTCTAATGGCATCCACAAGCAAGCTGTTTAAGGTTTCCAAAAATTGTTGTTCATGTTCCTCCTTCTTGGACTTTGCAAATCTGCTAGGAAAAAGTGGAGAAGGAACATTAGTAGAAATAAGAACCTTAAAAGCTACCTGAGGTGTCAAAGTACTCTCAATTTGAATGGTGGCTTCATTATCCTCAATAAGTGAATCCATCTTTGGTTTTGTCTCATCCTCATCTTGTTCCTCATTTCTCAAGGTCACAATAGTAGCATTCTCCTTTGGGTTAATCACCGTTTGGGAAGGGAGTGCTAGAGATCTTTTTGCTACTAATTCCACCGTACTACTAGCCAATAGGCTCAATTGCCTTTCCAAACTCTGGATGCTTGCCCTTGTTTCCTGTTGAAATTGCAAAGTATCAGTAACAAGAGAATGTACAAGATCTTCTAAAGAAGTACCTGAGTTTTGAGTCATATGTGGTGGTTGAAAAAGATCTGGTTCTTGATACCATGATTGATTGAAGCTAGATGGATGAGTGTAATTGGCATAAGGATATACTTCTTGGTAATTTTTCGAGTAGCCATAATTAGTATGATCACACCATCCCTCATGGTAAGTGTTTGAGTAATGATCATACTGTTGGTCTTGGAACCATTGATGGACTTGACATCCTCCCATGGCCAATTGTTGAACTGGGGAGGTGAGCTTGGCTTGTTGATTCTCCATGTTCATGTATGCCACCAACTCTTCAAGTGTTAGATTGCTCAATTCCATCGTTTTTTTATTTTTTTATTTTATTTTATTTTTTTTCAAAATTTGATAAGAAAAACTTGTATGTACAAGAAAATAAAACTAATTAGAACTGAAAATAAGAATAAAGCAAGTAACAAATAAACTAAAGAAAACAATCCCCGGCAACGGCGCCAAAAACTTGATGCACCCAAAAGAGTGTATCTTATTTAACCTTGCACTAAAAAGATAAATTGTAAGTATAGTAGTTAGCAAGGGTCGAGTCCTCAGGGATTGGGTTTTAGTTTATAAGTTAATAGTTTAAAACTTAAATTCAAGAACAATAAAAGAAAAGGGGTTTTTGAAACCAGATTTAAACTAAAGTAAATAATAAGAATAAGATGCAAGGCGGTATAACCAGCCAATAAAAATATATATACTAAATTAGGCGGTATAACCAGCCAATAAAAATATATATGCTAAATTAGGCGGTATAACCAGCCAATAAAAATAAAAATACTTTTAAAAATAAGCAAACTAGAAAAGTAAGAAAACAAGTAAGTAAGAAGAATCAAATATGAAAAATATGGTTAAGGTTTCATTCTCCACCACTAGACATCATTAAGAATCAATTTCAGATCTATCAATATCAACCAACTATCAAAGTTAACAACCGTAGATAACAACAAGCTCTGTTATCCCAATCTTTCCTTAGTTTGTCGTTAAATAGAACAAGCTCTCTATTTAATCTCTAACCATTAAACAACCTAGAATAAACTCTCTAAATTCAATTTAATGGCAGCTTTATGATGAGAAAGATAGGTTGATCTAAGCAACAAACACATAAGCTCGGATTGTTCAACTTAGGTTATGTTCCACTTTGCAATTATTGAAAACTTGACCATAATCATTAATCACAAATTACCACTTATGAATAGGAAATCAAGACAATTACACGGATCAAGACTCCTAAACTAGCAATAGATAATTATCAAGATCTATCTAGTTGTACACCTAAATAAATCAAGACAACATCATGAACAATTCTTGTAGAAGAACATAAGCAACTTTGATAGAAAATTAATGATAGATAGAATCTGAAAATCAATCACAAAACATGTCTAGGGCTTTGAAATCACCCTTAACCAAATAGAAGTTTAGCCTAGCATAGGCATTATAAACATAAAATTAAATAGAATCTAAGAAGAAAATAAAAGAAAGAAAGAAGAAGAAGAAAATAAAGAAAAAGAAAACTAGAGAAAAGAAAGAAGAAGAAAACTTAGAGAATTTTATTACAATGGCTAATATCCTACCAATGTACAATGTTGCTTATAATCATCCAAGGCCCTCTATTTATACACATTTTGGAGGGCTAAATGACAAGAGACAAGCTTTACAAATTTTAAAGGTAGGTATAATAGGTGGGTGCATTTTTCTAACAATTTTCGTCATATTGTATGACAATTTTGATCAGCCAGCTTGATGGTCAATTTTGTCAATATTGGAGGCCTGATCTGATCACATGGTCTTCTAGAAAAATGTTCCCCTATCAGTTAGTGATCCATAGCCGTTGGAATCAGCTCATTTGCTGATGTGGATCAGAAGATATGGGCAAAATACCAAAACTGGTCAGCACAGACGTCATTGCACATCAGCCAACTTGATGGTTGATTTCGCTAGGGAAAACGACTCCGTTTCAAGAAGTGTAAAACACGAAAAAGTTAGATATTCCTCTTAACTTTGCACGGTTAAAATTTCAGCCTTATTGCTTCAGTGAAACTCCAGATATCGCTGATATGGCAAAAGGTGTTGGAACTGGAACTGAACTGGATTTGCCCTTAATTGTTGATTTAACCTAGTAATCTGAAATCACTCAAAGAAACTCGTGAAAAACACCAAATTACATAAAAATCATAAACACAATTAGACTAAGCAATAATAACTCGTATTTGACACAAAACAATAATAAAACATAACTAAAAACTATATAATTATACGAGTTATCAAAGACTCATAAAAAAAAAATAGTAGACAAAAATAAAAGAAATCCTAAATCATTCCCCCCACACTTAATTCTTACATTGTCCTCAATGTAAGTCTATTAACCCAAATGAAAGAATCATGTGTAAGAGAAAAGAACTAATAACATAAGAATAGGAACAACTAAGACTCAAAACAAGACAAACTCATGCAACCTAAATAATCCTAAAATACTAAACAAAAATTAACAAGTAAACATAAAAAGATTAAAATCAAACTGACAAGGTATGTCTCAAGTCTCCCTTACTCAGACCTTGTTCAGAATGAATACTTCTAAATTGCTTAAAACACAACAAACTCTTTTTTGTTATTTTTTTTTTAAATTAGCAAAATATGTCCCTTACCCCCTACTAAAATATGACATTGTCCCCAATGTCAAATTTTAAAGGTAGAATTTAGGAGATATTACCTGCAGAGGTTGCTAACCACTTATTATAACTGAGACACAACAAACAAAATGTTAGATAATGTCACAAAGACAAAGTGCAATCCACTCCTTGCTCGTCCATATCTCTTTTTCTTTTTCCGAGCGTTTACGAAACAACCGTAGCAGATAAATAGTCATAAGCTTGGAGCTTTTTGAGTAAATCTTCAATGGTTGTAGCAGAAATTATGGTTCTCCTTGCCTCTGAAAACATGAATCCATTATCCACAGCATTATCTAAATATGAAAGCAAATTACTAAAATAACCATTAATATTAAGCAAACCAATGGGTTTCTTTTTTGTGACCAAAGATGACCAAGAAGCCACGCAAGCTATTTCTTCCAATGTACGCAGACCTCCTGGTAAAGCAATGAATGCATCGGCAGAATGGTACATGATTGTCATCCGTTCAGGGATACTCCAGACTTGTATTTCCTTACCCACGGTAGGTCCACAAAAATCTGTGAATAGTTTTGGCACGATTCCTAGAACTGGACTTCCTCCGACGTGTGCTGCTGTAGCGACTACTTCCATTAAACCCGTACTACCGCCTCCATAAATCAACTGGATCTTTTGTTGGGCAAGTATTACTCCAACTCTTATGGCTTCATCAGCGAATATGTTATTTTTCCCTGGATAAGCACCTCCAAAGACACAAATGTTTTTAATGCGTTGGGACGAAGTACTTTCCATTTTTTTTCTTTTTCGAGTGCCTGAAAGAGAATGAGTACATGGTGTAATATATAGAGGACTGAGTAGTGAATCATACAAGAGTAATAATGTCGCCGAAAGTGTATCTGACCTGTCAGAAGAAAATGTTAACCTAACAAAAGATTTTGCGTGATTTCAGGAAGAAAATCAAAAAGAGAAGAAAAATCAACCGTAAAAGACCAATGCAAAAAAAAATCGAGAATAATTACACAAATCGAACAACACATAAATTAAACCGAAATGAAGTTATTGCAAATCAAACCAAAAGCTGAGAAGTCATTTATTGTAATTGTGACTGTGGCTCACATCTTCCTCTGGTTTTACGTCCAGAAACGGCTTAAACGCCTTCTATGAGTTAGGATATGCTTCCCATCCAGTTTTCTTACAAGCTGGCTAACAGGGTCTTTTAACATCAGATTCCCAAGATGTTGTCATTCCCTTTGGAATTGCGGCCATAAATCAAGAATTTCTCTTTGTACGTCTCCACTAGGATGCGTCTCAAGAGAAAGTTGGATATTACCCAAATTCTCCTTACTCAGTCCATCCTTAATGAATTCAATTTTTATCATCTCGATTAGAGGACGGAATCCCAATAGAACGACATTTACCGTTACACGTCCATCATGCACATGGTAGGAGTTGTATTAGAAAGATTACCTGAAAAAGTTTCACAATAAAATCTAACTAAACGACGAGATCTAAAATCACGTCGCCAAACAAGCATAAAACAAAGTTAATATACAGATTAGGCGGTATAACCAGCCAATAAAAATAAAACAAAGTTAATATACAATATAAATATAAATATATAGAAAATTAGGCGGTATAACCAGCCAAAATAAATCAAAGTTAATATGCAAATTAGGCGGTATAACCAGCCAATAAAAATAAATATACTTATAAACTTATATACTTAGTATTGCCTCCCCGGCAACGGCGCCAAAAACTTGATGGAGACTCAATTAAGAGTTGTAAACCCAAGTGCAGGTTATGTTCAAGTAATAAATTCTCGGGTGTCCGAGGTCGAACCACAGGGAAGCGTATTAGTAAGTATAAGTTTATAAATATATAAGAAAAAGAAAGTAAACAAGATATTAGGGAATCAACAACAAAACAAGATAAACAAGATATTAGAGAACAAAATAAACAAAGTAACATAAAAGAAATTAAACAAGATATAAAAAACAATAAGAAAAGATGTTGAGGTTAGAGAATCCACTCTTGGTGTTATGCTAAGATTAATCTTGTTTTATTACACAATTGAAATTCACACATAAGGGAGATTCCAATCGGAAGGTTTAGCAATTTAGTCCAAATTGTCCAACGTCCATAGCATATGATATTATGTTCATTTGGTGTCCTCAAAACTCACAAAAAGAGTCCAAGCATTCCCTATGCCAAGGTATATGTCTACAACAAATCAAGGTTATGAAACCAAGCATTTACTGTGCCATTTTCATTGTCAATAATGAATCAAGATCCCTACTTTGCAAGTATGATTTTAAACCAAAAGAAAATATTATCAATACTAAATGATGATTTATTTTAGCTCATGTTTAAGAGACTAACCTTAGCATTTACCAAAAGCTTCACCTCATCACCTCAACAATATGATTAGCAACACATACTAGATATGAAGAAAATGAAAAGAAAAATAAAGAAAAAGAAAACTAGAGAAAGGAAAGAAGAAGAAAACTTAGAGAATTACATTGCAATGGCTAATATCCTACCAATGTATCTTCTCCCTTACAATCATCCAAGGCCCTCTATTTATACACATTTTGGAGAGCTAAATGACAATAGACAAGCTTTATAAATTTCAAAGGTAGGTATAATAGGTGGGTGCATTTTTCTAACAATTTTCGTCATATTGTATGACAATTCTGATCAGCCAGCTTGATGGTCGCTTTTGTCAATATTGGAGGCTTGATATGATCAAATGGTCTTCTAGAAAAATGTTCCCCTATCAGTCGGTGATCCATAGCAGTTGGAATCAGCTCATTTGCTGATGTGGATCAGAGGATATGGTCAAAATACCAAAACTTGTCAGCACAGACGTCATTGCACATCAGCCAACTTGATGGTTGATTTCGCTAGGGAAAACGACTCCGTTTGAAGAAGTGTAAAGCATGAAAAAGATAGATATGCCTCTTAACTTTGCACTGTTAAAATGTCAGCCTTATTGCTTTAGTGAAACTCCAGATATAGCTGATATGGCAAAAGGTGTCGGAACTGGAACTGAACTTTATTTGCCCTTAATTCTTGATTTAACCTAGTAATCTGAAATCACTCAAAGAAACCCGTGAAAAACACCAAATTACATAAAAATATAAAAAATCACAAACACAATTAGACTAAGCAATAATAACTCGTATTTGACACAAAACAATGATAAAACATAACTAAAAACTATATAATTATACGAGTTATCACATGCATTTTTCATGACATTTAGGTTTAAAATCATGCATTTCATGCATCATATTTGCTGTATTTTTCATGCATTTCATGTCCATGCGACTTGACTAATGACTTAGGCCAATTAATGGTTCAAAGTCATGCTCTCTTGAGCATACTTGTGGAAAATTAAAGAGTTGTCAAATTGATTATTCTACCTTTGTGATTTTTTTTCCTTAGCACATTTTTGTCTAACTTTTTAAAAGTGTTAGCTACTGTTTGTGAGTCATTTAGAGAGTCTTAAATATTTTTACTTTGATTTTTAAATGATTTTATCGAAGGCAAAAATGTGTTTTGGCAAAACAGTTTTTTTCACCCAGTACTCGTAATTGCTCGATTTTTCTGGGCAATGTTATTTAATCAGAAAATTAAGTCGATTTTTTTCCGTGTAGATTTACATGTCTTGAGTCTCCAGTATGTTTTTTAGATTTTTTGGAATTTTTAAAAATAGGGTAAAAAATCATGGTTTAGAACTGGACAGTGGAGTCAAAATTGAATTTGAAGGAAAATCATATTTCTGTTTTGGTTAAGTTACTTAGAGGGGGCTGATTAGGAAGTTTATCTACTGAATTAGGGTAGTTTCTAAGCCTCTTTAAGCTCTAAAAATGATTTTTTAAGTCTCGGGTTAAAGGTGGTCAAGTCCGGGATTTTAAACTTAGGAAATTAGAGCCATTTAAAAAAGGGTTTAGCTAAGTTTTTATTTTTAATCTAAGCTTTTCAAAATTGTTTTCAAACAATCACAAAAGTATTTTGATTTTACAATATTTAATTTGATATATTTTCCTAAGGTAGCCGGATATCTTTTTAGATATACGAATTTCCTTAATTAAAAGAAAAAAAATACATTTTGATGCATTGCATTTTCCATATTCATGCATTTTATATAATATGTGATTTTTGCTATGATAATTTCTATGATATTGTTATGATTTTGAGTTATGTTATATTGTTTATTATATGATTTTGAATATTTCATGATATCCTATGCTTTTTATTTAGTTATTTTTTTTATATTATTTAGCATATACTATGTTCATGCATTATTATTTTTATTTTTATTTTTATTTCAATGCATATTATATGATAGCATTATTTTATATTTCATGTCATTTAAATTATATTCCATATCATTCATATTTGCCATGTCATTTAAATTATTTCATTTCATATAGAATATAATATGTTACTTATGTCATTTCATTTCATGTAGAATATATTATGTCATTTAGGATATTTTATATAATTTAGAATATATTACGTCATTTAGGATATTTTATATCATTTAGAATATATCATATGACTTAAGATATTACATTTCATATAGAATATATTATGTTACCTAGGTCATTTCATTTCATTTAGAATACATCATTTAACTTAGGATATTTCATTTTATTTAGAATATGCTAAGACATTTAAATTATATCATATCATTTAGGTTGCATTATATTATTTAGACTTTGCTATGTCATTTTATTTATGTCATACGTATTCATAATCATATTTTTTTAAATGTTTTCAAAAATGTAATGATTTTCAATAAAATAAAGATATTCCTGAGTTAAAATAATTCATGAGTTCTCTGCCGGGTTTGCTGGGGAGGATATCATCAATTATCATTAATAACGGAATATCTTCTTTAAAATAAGAATGATTCGGAAAGTTTTCCAAATTAATAAAAATTTCTATATTTTGCAACCTTTGTTGGGGAACATATGAAAATTTTGAATTTATAAATTCCGAATCATTTTCAATTAAAAATGGAATTATTTTTCTTTAAATTGGGAATTAACTTGAAATACTAAATTTAAAACCAACTTTTTACCGAGACTTGAGATAACACATGATTAATAAGGTACCATTTTATACGGGCTTTGTGGGGGTGCTAATCCTTCCCCACACGTAACCAAGTTCCGAATTCGTTTCTTTGATTTCTCTGGTTTTGAAACGTAGACTTGAAATTGGTTTTAAAAATGTTTTAATTAATTTTAAAATATTTTATAAAATCGATTTTAATAGGTGGCTGATCACACCTAGCTAAAAAAGATTGGTGCGCGACTCCATGTCTTTTTTAAGGTCATTTTCAAAACTTTCATTTTTCTAGAGGAATTAAGTCGATTTTTCCTCGGTTTTTTTTAATGTCATGCTTAACGAATAATAAAGTCTTGCGATGAGACTTGTTATTTTTTAGGTTGCGACAGCTTGGCGACTCCACTGGGGAAATTAGAAAGTCAGGCCTAGAATTAGTCGGGTGTTATCAAAGTCTCGATTTTGTTGGTATAATTGGTATTTAATTTTAATTCTCCCATTTTTTTAAATAATAAGGAGAATTTTGAAAATAATAAAATATTTTAAATATGTCCATATTCATGTGCATACATTTTATTATTGTTCTCTAGTTATTTAATAATTGTATATTATAATTGCTTGTTTGTTAATGCGTTACACTATTCTTGAATGTTTTTTATAAATAGTTGGGGCATTTAGAATATTGGGTGTAGAATAGGTGCTGAAAGGTTTGTTGTTCCTCCTCACACACTACACGGTGCATTTGCATATCATGAGCTCTATACCCGAGTTCTGTCCTTTTAGATGGGAGCAAAGTAACTAAGCCTTCGTGATTAACAATCCGCATGGGCTAGTGAAACACTTCCGGAGTACAAAATTACCTAAGCCTTTGTGATTAATAATCCGCATGGGCTAGGGAAATAGACTCTAACGAATTGAACCCGCTTTTATCGGGGTGCCTTACTAGACTTCATCGGCGAAAATGAGGAGCAATTTCGGGCCTTTAGAACCGATTCACTCTCATATAGTAAACCTAGGCGAAGCCATGCTGGATTTTCGTTAGACATACCGAAGACAAGAACCCATGGAGGGACATTTCTAAACTTTTTGTTACCTATTTTACACTCTAAATAAGTGTGGTAGATCAGGCAACGATGTACGCACATCGCCCTTAATAAATGTGATAGTCTGCCTTGAAGGCATAGTGATGCCTAAATAAGCAGATACTATTGGGGCAAATGTTCACTAATTTTTTGAAATTGAAAATAAAAATCATTTTTCAAGCATTTTTGCATTTTGAACATTTCATGTATGTTTGAATAAAGCATGTACATTTTGGTTGTATTATTGATCTCGTTTTTTGCAATAAATGGATGGTGATAGTAATCTCATTTGATGATTTCATAAAATCGGTAGTGTTACATGAACATTTGCATATTGTACCATAGTAGGATCCACTACCCCGAAATTCTTTTGAAAATAATATGATTGGTTTTTCATAGAAAAAAAATATGTTTCAAAAAATCATAAATTTGGAGGTAAATATTGCATAATGAGATTTTTGAATAATTAAGATTTAGGTCCCACCAATTTCGTGTAATCATTGGTCATACCTTTGTGTTAATTCATTTTTCTTTACATGTATCATTTTGACATCATTTTACAGTCCTTACATGCATGGTTATTCATTGTAGAGTATGTTTATGACATGCATAGTTATTATTTGTATATACCTGTGGATCAATTTATTCATTTTTTTAATGCATCATGTTGGCATTAGAATTGCATCCATAGCATACATAGTCATCATAATTTCTCTGTATATGTTCATGCATTAATCATCAGTATATTCATGCACATAGGAATAGAGCATGTACATTCATAATTGTATTCTTAATCTCATGACATTTTTCATTTGCATGAAAGGGGTTCGAGATATGAGGAAATAATCGGAAGAACGATTGGGTGCTTTGGAATGAAATCAAGAGGAATTTGGACATGAACTCTGCGAGTTGAAGGAATAGCTGGTCAAATTGCTGGGAATGTTTGAGGATATGGGTAAGAGTAAAAGGGAACTTTCTCAGGGCTCTGTATCGCCTTCGGATCAACCAAAACCATTAGGACCAGAACATACAATCCTTGCTGGATCCTGCACTTGTCAATGCCACAAAGGTTGCAATCCTGATGAAATTGTGGACAAAATCGTGAAAATGATTAAACCTGAGAGCCTGATACCAAAGATAGAAACCTCGGATCCTATACCATAGCTACAAACTGTTCTAGGTCCAAACCAGTATCCCCACCCTACTATGGTCCAATCGTCCATTGGGATGATCACTACGGGACCCATGAATCCCACTCCATTACCACCAATTGGCAGCTCATATTGCATCCCTCATCAATCACCTTATCCAGCATCTGGTATAGAAACCTCGAGCTATGTACAATAACCTCCAAAGGCCCCGTGTCCAAATCCATACCCTTACCATGCTGTTCCGCCACGTCTCCATGTAAACACTCTGGTTCGGACCTTAGTGCCACCACCAAGTGCCCCAACTCCTAGGCCATGTGTGACTAAGAAACATATGCATCAAATGACAATCATGGCTCATTCATCATGACATACATTTGGGGGAAATAAAACAGAAGTTGGCTTGGCTTTAGGAGTCTTTGAAAGAATTTCCATTTCAAATCAGAAGAAGTACTGAGTACACTTTTAATACAGGCTGGTGCTATGGAGGATGAACAAGTTGCCCGAATGGAAAAAATGGAAAGGGAACAGAGAGAATTGCGAGAACAGCTAGCAAAGTCTCAAGCAGAATCTAAGGATTAGATGACTAAATTAATGGAGCTGATGTCCGCCGTAATCAAGGGAAAAGGATACACCGAAAACTTTGTCGCCAGAGAAGGGTTAGAGGCACAAAAAGGTCAGAATGAGGTCGTAATGGTTGATGCCCAGAACACAGTTAACCCCGTCAATGTTCTAAACTCAAATGATCCAGCTGAACGGGCAAAGTTGAAAATGGTTCCAGTAAATGAGGTTGAGTTGGCAGATTCCCAAGGGAAATATCAGTTGTTAGATGAAAGACTCCGGGCAGTAGAAAGAACAGATGTATTTGGGAGTTTAGATGCGAAAGAACGATGTTTGGTCTTCGATTTAGTCATTCCTCGTAAGTTCAAGATCCCTGACTTTGTAAAATATGACGGGACGACTGATCCATCAGCCCACATCACTATGTTCTGCTGGAAGATGACAAGTCATATAGATAATGATAAGCTTTTGATTCACTGCTTTCAGGATAGCCTCAGCGGATCCGCAATTAGGTGGTATAGTCAGTTGAGCAAGGATCAAATTCGCTCTTTGAATGACCTGGCTAGGGTTTTTCTAAACCAGTACAAGCATATGACCGGCACGGTGCCTAACCGTCCCACCTTGCAAAATATGAAGAAAAGAGCTACTAAGAGCTTCAAAGAATATGCGCAACAGTGGATGAGCCTGGCCGTCCAAGTACAACCGCCTTTAACTTAGAAGGAAACCACTGTCCTTTTTGTGAATACACTACAGGCCCCATACTACGATAGACTTGTCGGCAACACCACAAAGAATTTTTCGAACATGGTAATTTCAGGGGATATGATTGAGAATGCTATTAAAGATGGGAAAATTAAAGGAGAAAGAACATTCAATACCAAGAAAAATGGGGCATCTGAAAAGAAAAAGGAAGATACCCAAGTCGTGGAAGACTTTGCCCCACCTCCCCAATTCTCCTTGTATCAGCCATTTTACTCTACCCTGAACAATGTCTCTCAAGGTTTTTATCCTTACCAACTAATGATTGCAAATACACCAGAATTTACATCTGTCTATCAATCAAACACCTTGGGAATAATCGAAAGGGGCATAAAAAGCAAAAAAGAAATCAGGTTGACCCGATTCCTGTGACATATAGTGAGCTACTACTTCAAATCATCCAGAATCACCTTGTAACACCCATGCAATTAGAGCCTCTGAAGCCCCCTTATCCGAGTTGGTATGATGTTAATGAGTGTTGTGGTTATCATTCTGGCAATCAAGGTCACTCAACAGAGAACTGCCCCGCTTTGAAGTACAAGGTCAGGGATCTCATCAAGGCTGGTTCGATAAGTTTTGAAGATGGGAAAGCCAAGTGTCATAAGAAACATTGTGCATGATCATATTAGGTTTTTGACGCATGTAGTTCTATACACTGTGATGATGAAAGTACTTGTCTCATGTTAACATCTACATGAATTAAATGAATTTTGAATTTTAAATGCTTTGTGTTTGTTGTGTTTTAACAATAACTTGAATTTGCAAAAACAAGCATTAAGGAATTTTTAATAATGGATAATCTCAAGAAGAATGATGATCAATGTTACAAATGACCCAATACATTCTCCCCTCTCTTTAGGTTTTCCTAAGCCTAAATCTCTTAAACCAAGAACACTTGAAAGACCTAATGCTTCAAGGAATATGAATGATTTGACTTCATAAAACCATTGTCATCACAGAATAAGCAAAGATGTAGATCTTAGTCTAGGCTATGAAAAAAGGAACGAACTTTTTGAAAATTTTCAAATTCCTTGAAATTATAACAAATGAGACATCCTTTCAAGAATCTAGATTTTGGTAATTTGGTGTGTGTCAAGATTGTGCTAAAACCATTCATGACCTTTTTGAATGACCATAAAACTTCAATTACCCAAACATCACTTCATGATTAATACCTTGGAGCACAATGTCCAAACTAGATTATCCCTTGTCCCAGAGAAACCCGTTTTTGGGTCATATTTTCCTTGTCTCTTCAAAGAAATCAGATTGGAAATTTAGTCTTTTCGGTATAGACCTAGACTTGCTATGTTCCTTGTTGATACAAATTCTCATGGTTAATCAAATTGGGGCATCATATGTGGAAATGATGGATACATGGTGAATAAGGATAGACTAACGCATGAATCATTGGGGCATGCAATGAAAATGAAAAATGAAAAAATTGTGGTATCATGCATATGAGAATTCAGATGATTCCAACGTGCAAAATGAAATTCTGAATATCTATTTCCCTTGGGATTGCTTTTCAATGTTAATATTTGTGCTTGACATGAGGAATGGCCATCTTTCATATCCCTTTCACACAAAAAGAAATTATCCATAGTCACCCCTTTTGAGCCAAAAGAATTCTTTCTTCTTTGAACCCTGATCAAGGATCACCCTCTACACTGGGGGACAAATGCGAGGAAAGATCTTTTTAAAGATCATTGAGAAATTAGTCCTAGCTCAAACACAGATACAAAGCAAATGGAACCCTGAATAAATACGGGCGCACTCTCTGTCAAAGAAAAAAAGAGGAAAAGATGGCGAAATGAAAGCCAAGAAAAACACAATGAAAAAAGAAAAAATGTGTGTGAAAGACATGTCAAATTGAAAGTCAAAAGCATGAGCAAAGTCAAAAGGAAAGAAATATCCAAGAAGAGACAAATGCTTCAAAGAGAATCCTCCTGAAGAAATGATCCTTGATCTGATTACCCTCAAACACATATTTTGGGCCTATTTATCCTTTCTTTCTGAACCCTAAGTCATGGCCTACATTACGTGCTTTAAAAGCCCATTTTGACCAAGCATGAATATTTAATTTGAAAGGTTTTTTCCTCAGATTTTATCCCATTCCGTCGAATTATCATTTCACTAAGGAAGAATTTAGAATTCTCAAGTGTATGGTAGAATAAAAAAAGAACAAAAAAAAAATTGGAAAGATTGGGACTCTAGGGTGAAAATCCAAAAATGGGCGGTATAGAGTAAATTTGGAAATTTTTGATGCCATCGATGATAGTGTCGTTAACACAAAAAGAGAAGGTCATCTTAAAAAAGTGGTCATTGAGGAACATTTAAGAATTCCTCAACCTCCCAAATTGTCAACTCTCATTCAGAGGATTGTCTTCAAAAAACTAAAAAACATTTCTCCAAGATTAAACTTTCCGGTTTAAACATCCTGGCCAATCTTGACGCTTGTCAAAATGCCTTGATATGAAAACTAAAAGAATGTTGAATTTGCTTGGTTCTCAATGAATTCATGATTTATAAAACCTGTTCCATTTGTGAGCCTAGAAAGGATATACATTTTTGTCATGAAGTTTTCCTGGAAAAGCCACAATCTTGTTATACCAAGCCTTGCCAATCCCAGTTGAAAAAACCCAGATTGATACTTAGAGAAATTTCTAACAATGATCATCAGTCTTCAAAAGATTTGTACATCACACATTGTGGGGTTAATATTTTTTGTTCAGAAGTTTTCAAAATAAGAAAACAAATAAAGATATTTTCTGAAATACCCATTTTGATGTTGACATGAGACAAGGATTTTTTTCAAACCCAAAGGTATAGAACTGCCAGGATAGGTCCTGACTTCCAGATATGTGAAGAAGAAATCGAACCCGGTTCAGATCTCTGTTGATGAAAGTTTGAAAACTGTTGGGGCAAAGAGAATAGCCAAAATGAATTGAAGATATACTCTAATTTGAAGAGGAAAAAAGAATTTGAAAGGCTAAGCCAAAGCTTCTGGTGGGGATATCCAGAATTTTACAGTTTTAAAAGTGAACAAGTCTTCGGTGGTGATAGATGAAGCCTCTGATGGAGATATCCAGGGTTTTATAATTTTGAAAAATGAGAAATCTTCTTCTAGGAGGAGTTACCAAGAATTTTACAATGAGCAAGTCTTTGGTGGTGATAGCCAAACCTTCTGGTGGGGATATCCAGAATTTTACAGTTTTAAAAGTGAACAAATCTTCGGTGGTGAGAGCTGAACCCTCTGGTGGAGATATCCAGGGTTTTATAATTTTGAAAAATGAGAAATCTTCTTTTGGAGGAGTTATCCAGAATTTTATTTAACATGTGCATCTACATCAAGAAGCATTTGCATCAATCTAAGTTAGTTGAATCTGCATCAAGAAAGTTTGCATCAAATCAAGTCATTTACATTTGCATCAAAGACATTTGCACCAATCTAAGTCATTTGCATCTACTTCAAGAAGCGTTTGCATCAACTAAAGACATTTGCGTTTGCATCATGAAGCATTTGCATCATCTCTTAAAGCTTTCAGGTATAATCGAACTCGTTTTGCTTCTCAAATGAGTCGAGCCCCGAGATCATCGTCGAGGTACATTTTATTATTATTATGAACAAGTCTTCGGTGGTGATAGCTGAAGCCTCTGGTGGAGATATCCAAAGTTTTAAAATCCTTTGAAAAGGTAGAAAGTATTCGGTGGTGATAGCTGAAGCTTCTGGAGGTGATACCTAGAATTTTTTACAGTTTTAAAAATGAGCAAGACTTTGGTGGTGATAGCCGAAACTTCTGGAGGAGATATCCAGAATTTTAAACACAGCTGAGAACAAGACAGGTTAAGGCCCCGAGACCATCGTCGAGGTCATTTCCTTTCTTGCAAATCGAATTCGTTTCCTTAAGACGGGTCAAGCCTTGATTAGTCAGGGAATTCAATTTAAGGACAAAATCTTCAATTTACTGTTAAAAAAATGAAAAAAAGAAAAAAATAGAAAAAAATGAATAATGAAAAAATGATAGAACAATGAAAAAGAAACCCCTTACCCTTTCTTTCACATATGATGTCACTGACTGTACAAAATTAGTGTCGGTTTATCTTTGCCTGATTCCTGATTCTCAGCAATAGCCAAAGAGGGGCAACTGTAGACACCTAATTTTGTCCGGACCAATAAAACAGGTATGTTTTCTTCCTAAATTGATGTGTTCGAGTGTAAAAAGACTTTTTTTATCCTGTAGGTGATACTCCGAGACTTAGTTTAAAGGGGCGAGCATAAAAAGTCAAACTTGAAAAAGTCAACCACGAAAAAATCAACCCCGAAAAAGTCAACCCTAAAAAGTCAACTACTAAAAAAGTCAACCCACTTTCAAAATCAATATTTTAAGTTTAATTGAAAAATGGCGAAATAATTTTGACAATCCGAGGTCTACATTGAAAGATATGGAGTTCGGAAGTTGGGATTTGGAGATTCAGTAGAAAGAAAACCCTAATCCGAGAAATTTGGGGAAAAGTGCTTAAACGATCAAATTTGTGGAAATTGAAGGTTCCAAATAAAAGATAAGCACTGACTATGGGTAATGGAGAAGTCACTTGCAAAAAAAACCGAAGGAAAAGTCAATCCGGGAGAAAACTGAGAATTAGGGTTTTTAGTGGATTTCGATGAAATCGGGAAGAATCACAGAAATGGCCCGAATGGGTAAGACCAAAGCCCCCAATGGATGTGGAATGATTAAAAAAGGATAGCCTAAGGCTCAGCTTGAAGAAAATCTCAAAAACGGACTTGTTTTGAGCAAAACCGGGTTTCGGAGGTAAAAGGGCAAAATTGGAAAATTTGGGAAAAATAGCAAATAGACTCCGAAAATTCTAAAAAATTTTCAATCTCACTCTTAAATCATTTTAAAGAGATTGGTAAAATAAAATCTTGATTCGGAGTTCGTTTGCAAAATGGCCAAATCTCGGGCTTCATATGTAGTAATTCAAAAAGGAAAATCCCAGAAAAATAGCAAATGAGCTCCAAATCTTTTGAAATTTTGCAAATCTCATTTTTAAATTATTTGTAAGAGATTGGCGAAAGAAAATCTTGATTCGGAGTTCGTTTGCAAAATGGCCAAATCCCAGGCCTCCTATGCAATAATTCAAAAAGATAAATCCCGAAAAAATAGCAAATGGACTCCAAAAATTCTTAAATTTTGTAAACCTCATTTTTATTATTTGGAAGAGATTGGCGAAAGAAAATCTTGATTCGAAGTTCGTTTGCAAAATGGCCAAATCCCGGGCCTCCTATACAGTAATTCAAGCCGATAAATCCCAAAAAAAATACCAAATGAGCTCCAAAAATTATGAAAACTTCCAGATCACACTTTTTAATTATTTTGAAGAGATTGGTGAAGAAAATTCTTGATTTGGAGCTCGTTTAAAAAATGGTAAAATGTAGGGGCATAAAAGGGCATTTTTGGAAGAAAAAATCCAAATAAATAGAAAACGGACTCGGATAATTTTGAAAACATCTAGAACTCAATATTTTATTATTTTAGAAGTATTACAAAAAGAAAATTTGAATTTGGAGTACGTTTGATATTTATTTGCATCCGGGGGGCAAAACGGTCATTTCACCCAAGCAACCGAAAAGGGCTTCTTTGGGCCTTTTAAAAAAATGAGAGTTGGGATGGAAAAGAGAAGTGCTGGCCTGCCCAAGCCCAAAGGAAGGAGGAAGCTTCTGATTTTTCAATCAAATGGCTAAAAATCAAGAGTTAGTTAGAGATTCTCTTTGATCAAGCCATGGTGATTAAGCCACATAGGCCAAGAGAGATGTCAGCATTATTCTTTAACATCTATAATTTGAGAGAGCTGAGATACTAATCTAAAGGTGGTAATTTCATGATTTTTCACCTTGAATTATTAGCCATTTGATGGGAAATTGGTTACAAAAAAATGACAACACCTTGAAGAATTGAAGGGCCATTCTGCCAGCACTTGGGGGGAGGTCAGAATTTTCATTTTTCATCTTCATTTTGCTGAGTTCTTGGATTTTTTAACTAGTTTTTCTCTTCATTGGCAAAAAAGAAAAGTTTAGAAAAGAAAGGAAAGGAAAGTTTGAAGAGATAAAGCTTGAAATATAGTTTCTTGAGGTTGCTCTTGAGCACCAACTCTTGCACTTTCTTGATTTTCCATTCTTATTTTTGCTATTTTGATTATTATTTGGTGAGTTTCTATTTTCAATAAATGTTTTTTATTGTTCTTTTAAGTTCTTCCTTCATCTCTTTCTTAAAGATATTTTTTACAATTTTTTTTTACAATAAACTCACCATGGCCAAATGGCCTACATTATTTATTTAAGTTGCTATTTTGGTTTATTTTACCATATTGTTTATGTTATTTTCTTCAATCTTGGTGTTTTAAATGTTATTTTACTTCATGTTCTTGAGTTATATTTTAATTTGGTTGCTTTGTTTGTTGCCATTTATGTTTTAAATATCATGTTTTTGCATTTTTAAATTTCTGTTTTCATGATGTTTAAATTTGAGCATGTTTTAGATTTAGTATATCAAGTGTTTGTGAAAATGCTTGTGTGGTCTTTGCATGATTTGAGTTTTATATCTTAGTTGAGCATGTTTTAGATTTAGTATATTAAGTGTTTGTGAAAATGCTTGTGTGGTTTTTGCATGATTTAAGTGTTATATTTTAGGTGAGCATGTTAGTATACCAAGTGTTTGTGAAAATGCCATGCTTGTTGGAGCTTGAGGCCATTTGGTTACTCCATGTGTTTTGCATTGTGTGTTGCACTTTTTGCCATGTTAGTTGGTAGGTTTTTGCATTTGCATGACATTTGATTTAGTTTTGCATGCTAGTATACCAAGTGTTTGTGAAAATGCCATGCTTGCTAGTTACATTATGCTATTTGGCCATCCTTGGAATTTTTGCATTTTATGTGCATTCTTGCCATGTTAGTTGATAGGTTAGCATTTGCATGATATTTAATTGAGTTTTTGGTTTAAGCATGCTTTGTGTTTGTGAAAATGCCATGCATATTTTAGTTATTAAGTTAGGTTTATTTGCCATGCATGTTCATGCATTTTAGGTCTAGGTTGCATTAAATGCCATGAAAGTTCATTTAGGTCTAGGTCACTTTATGAATGCCATGCATTTTTTCATGACATTTAGGTTGAAATCCATGCATTTCATGCATTATGTTTGCTGTAATGTTTCATGCATTTCATGTTCATGCCACTTGAATAATGACTTGAGCCAATTAATGGTTCAAAGTCATGCTCTCTTGAGCACACTTGTGGAAAATTAAGTTTGTCAAATTGATTATTCTACCTTTGTGATTTTTTTACTTAGCCAATTTTTATCTAACTTTCAAAAAGTCCTAGCCACTGTTTGTAAGTCATTTTGGGAGTTTCAAATATTTTTACTTTGATTTTTAAATGATTTTATCAAAGGCAAAAATGTGTTTTGGCAAAGCAGTTTTTTTTTTTCACCCAAAACTCGTACATCTCTGATTTTTCTGGGAATTCATCTTTAATCAGAAAATTAAGCCGATATTTTCCCTTGTATTTTTACATGTCTTGAGTCTCCAGTATTTGTTTTAGAATGTTTTGAATTTTTAAAAATAGGATAAAAAAGCGTGGCTTAAAACTGGACAGTGGAGTCAGAATTGAATTTAAAGAAAAATCATTTATCTGTTTTGGTTAAGTTACTTAGAGTGGGCTGATTAGAAGGGTTAGCTACTGACTTAGGGTAGTTTCTAAGCCTTTTTAAACTCTAAAAATGGTTTTTCAAGTCTCGGGTTAAGGGTAGTCAAGTCCGAATTTTTAAACTTGGAAAATTAGAGCCATTTTAAAGAAATTAGCCCACTTTTTTATTTTTAATTCAAGCTTTTCAAAATTGTTTTCAAACAATCACAAAGTATTTTGGTTTTAGAATATTTAATTTGACATATTTTCCTAACGTAGCTGGATATCTTTTTAGATATACGGATTTCCTTAATTAAAGGAAAAAATACATTTCATGCATTGCATTTTCCATATTCATGCCTTTTATATAATATGTGATTCTTGCTATGATAATTTCTATGATATTGTTATGATTTTGAATTATGTTATATTGTTTATTATATGATTTGGAATATTTCATGATATCCTATGCTTTTTATTTAGTTATTTTTTCTGGTCATATTATGTAGCATATACTATGTTCATGCATTATTATTTTCATTTTTATTTTCATGCATAATATATGATAGCATTATTTCATATTCCATCTCATTTAATTTATATGCCATATCATTCATGTTTGCCATGTCATTTAGGTTATTTCATTTCATATGGAATATGTTATGTTACTTAGGTTATTTTATTTCATTTGGAATATATCATATGACTTAGGATATTGCATCTCATATAGAATACATTATGCTACCTAGGTTATTTCATTTATTTTATAATATGTCATATAACTTAGGATATTTCATTTCATTTAGAATATGCTAAGGCATTTATTTCATTTCATTTAAAATATGCTAAGGCATATACATTATATCATATCATTTAGGAAGCATTATATTATTTAGATTTTGCTATGTCATTGTATTTATGTCATGCATATACATATTCATATCTTTTAAAATGTTTTCAAAAGGATAATGATTTTTCAATAAAAAATAAAGATATTCCCGAGTTAAAATAATCCATGAGTTCTCTACCGGGTTTGCTGGAGGGAATATCATCAATTATCATTAATAAAGGAATATCTTTCTTTCAAAAAAGAGAATGATTAGGAAAGTTTTCCAAAACTAATAAAAATGTCTATATTTTGCCATGTTTGTTGGGGAATATAGGAAATTTTGAATTTTTAAATTCCGGATCATTTTCAATAAAAAAATGGAATTATTTTTCTTTAAATTGGGAATTAACTTGAAATTGGTTTTTAAAATGTTTTAATTAATTTTTAAAATATTTTATAAAACCGGTTTTAATAGATGGCCGATCATACATAGCTAAAAAATATTGGTGGAGACTCCATGTTTTTTTTAAGGTAATTTTCAAAACCTTCATTTTTTTAGAGGAATTAAGTCAACTTTTCCTCGATTTTTTAATGTCACGCTTAACGAATAATAAAGTTTTGCGATGAGACTGGTTATTTTTTAGGTTGCGACAGCTTGGCGACTCCACTTGGGACTATTAGAGAGTCAGGCTTAGAATTAGTCGTGTGTTATCAAAGTCTCAGTTTTGTTGGTTTAATTGGTATTTAATTTTAATTACCACAATTTTTTTTAAATAAGGAGAATTTTGAAAATAATAAAATGTTTTTAAATATGTTCATACTCATGTACATGCATTTTATTTTTGTTCTCTAGTTATTAAGGTTGTATATTATAATTGCTTGTTGGTTAATGCATTACACTATTCTTGAATGTTTTTTATAAATAGTTGGGGCATTTAGAATAAGAGAGGTAGAATAGGTGGTGACAGGTTTGTTTTGTTCCTCCGCACACACTATATTTGCATTTGCATAACATGAATCCTCTACCCGAGTTTCGTCCTTTTAAGTGGGAGTAAAGTAACTAAGCCTTCGTGATTGATCCTCCGTATGGGCTAGTGAAACACTTTCGGAGTATAAAGTACCTAATGCCTTCGTGATAATCCTCCGCATGGGCGTAGGAAAATATACTCTAACGAATTGAACCCGCTTTTATCGGGGTGCCTTACTAGCCTTCACTGACGACAGTGAGGAACAATTCGAGGCCTTAGAACTGATTCACCCTCATATAGTGAACCTAGGCGAAGCCATGCCGGATTTCCATTAGATATACCGAAAATAGGAACACATGGAGGGACATTTCTAAACCTTTTGTTACCTATTTTACACTCCGAATAAGTGTGGTAGATCGGGCAACGATGTACGTACATTGATAACTCGTATAATTATATAGTTCTTAGTTATGTTTTATTATTGTTTTGTGTCAAATACGAGTTATTATTGCTTAGTCTAATTGTGTTTATGATATTTTATATTTTTATGTAATTTGGTGTTTTTCACGAGTTTCTTTGAGTGATTTCAGATTACTAGGTTAAATCAACAATTAAGGGCAAATCCAGTTCAGTTCTAGTTCCGACACCTTTTGCCATATCCGCTATATCTGGAGTTTCACTGAAGCAATAAGGCTGAAATTTTTACAGTGCATAGTTAAGAGGCATATCTATCTTTTTCATGTTTTACACTTCTTGAAACGGAGTCGTTTTCCCTACCGAAATCAACCATCAAGTTGGCTGATGTGCAATGACGTCTGTTCTGCACCGTTTTGGTATTTTGACCATATCTTCCGATCCACATGAGCAAATGAGCTGATTCCAACGGCTATGGATCCGTAACTAATAGGGGTATATTTTTCTAGAAGACAATTTTATCAGAGCGAGCCTCCAACATTGAAAAAATCAACCATCAAGCTGGCTGATCAGAATTGTCATACAATATGACGAAAATTGTTAGAAAAATGCACCCACCTATTATACCTACCTTTGAAATTTGTAAAGCTTGTCTCTTGTCATTTAGCCCTCCAAAATGTGTATAAATAGAGGGCCTTGGATGAGTATTGAAAAACATTGATACATTGGTAGGATATTAACCATTGCAATGTAATTCTCTAAGTTTTCTTCTTCTTTCCTTTCTCTAGTTTTCTTTATCTTTATTTTTCTTTTCATTTTCTTCATATCTAGTATGTGTTGCTAATCATATTGTTGAGGTGATGACGTGAAGCTTTTGGTAAATGCTAAGGTTAGTCTCTTAAACATGAACTAAAATAAATCATCATTTAGTATAGATAATATTTTCTTTTGGTTTAAAATCATACTTGCAAAGTAGGGATCTTGATTCATTATTGACAATGAAAATGGCACAGTAATTGCTTGGTTTCATAACCTTGATTTGTTGTAGACATATACCTTGGCATAGGGAATGCTTTGACTCTTTTTGTGAGTTTTGAGGACACCAAATGAACGTAATATCATATGCTATGGATGTTGGACAATTTGGACTAAATTGCTAAACCTTCCGATTGGAATCTCCCTTATGTGTGAATTTCAATTGTGTAATAAAACAAGATTAATCTTAGCATAACACCAAGAGTGGATTCTCTAACCTCAACATCTTTTCTTATTGTTTTTTATATCTTGTTTAATTTCTTTTATGTTATTTTGTTTATTTTGTTCTCTAATATCTTGTTTATCTTGTTTTGTTGTTGATTCCCTAATATCTTGTTTACTTTCTTTTTCTTATATATTTATAAACTTATACTTACTAATACGCTTCCCTGTGGTTCGACCTCGGACACTCGAGAATTTATTACTTGAACATAACCTGCACTTTGGTTTACAACTCTTAATTGAGTCTCCATCAAGTTTTTGGCGCCGTTGCCGGGGAGGCAATACTAAGTATATAAGTTTATAAGTATATTTATTTTTATTGGCTGGTTATACCGCCTAATTTGTATATTAACTTTGTTTTATTGGCTGGTTATACCGCCTAATTTTGTATATATATATTTTTGGCTGGTTATACCGCCTAATTTTCTATATATTTATATTTATATTGTAAAGTTTATATTTATATATTATCTATTTATTAACTTTGTTTTATGCTTGTTTGGCGACGTGATTTTAGATCTCGTCGTTTAGTTAGATTTTATTGTGAAACTTTTTCAGGTAATCTTTCTAATACAACTCCTACCATGGCTGACAATGAAAGTGTTCATGCTGAAGATGAGAACAGACAAGTACGCACCATGCGTGACTACTTGCAACCAACTCGAAGCTCATCACCCTCTTGTTTTATTTTTCCTCTCAATGCAAACAACTTTCGTTTTAAACCAGGTATGATAGCTTTGCTTCCAAATTTCCATGGGTTAGAATCGGAAAGTGCTTACTCGTTTCTAAAAGAGTTCGAAGATGTATGTGTCACCTTTAATGACCAACAATGCACAAATGAAATTGTCAAGCTAAAATTATTTCCTTTTTCTTTAAAAGATAAAGCAAAAATTTGGCTTCATAATTTAAAACCAAGGTCAATTGGCACATGGCAAGAATTACAAACTGAGTTTCTAAATAAATTTTTCCCAGCACATAAAACTACTGCTTTGAAAAGACAGATTCAAAATTTCAATCAAAATCAAAATGAAGCATTTTTTCAGTGCTGGGAGCGTTTTAAAGATTTGTTAAGTTCTTGTCCACATCATGGTTTTGAAAAATGGCGTCTTATTAGTTTTTTTTATGAAAGTTTAACTCCCGAAAATAAACAATTTGTTGAAACAATGTGTAACGGTGAGTTTCTAGAAAAAGAACCTGAAGAAGCCTTTGACTACCTAGACCATTTGGCAGATAACTCTCAAGCCTGGCACACAGATAATTCCTCTGAAAGTTGCAATATATCTAATCTTGTTTCTAACAGAGGTAAATATCATTTTAGTCAAGAAGATGAGATAAAAGCTAAAATAGCTAATTTGGCTAGAAAGATTGAAGCCATGGAACTTAGAGAAGTAAAAGAAGTCAAAACGGTTAAAAATGAAAAAAGTTGTGGAATTTGTGAAATCATGGGACACCCCACTTCTGAATGTCCAAACATTCCCATTCTTAAAGAAGTGTTGCATGATCAAGTAAATTCCATAAACACATTTAAAAAGCCTTTTCCTTCTCCTTACTCTAAAACGTATAACCCTGAATGGAGAAATCATCCCAACTTCAGTTGGCGGAATAATAATCATGTTCAGGTACCACAATCTCAAAAGCCGGGCAACACTTTTTCCTATCAACCTTCACGTGTACAAACCTTGGAAAAGACATTGCAAGCATTCATGCAAACACAAGCAAATGTGAATAACCAAACTTCACAGGACATCAATGAGATCAAAAACACCTTGTCCACATTGACAGCTTCATTACGCACTCAAGAAAATGGTAAGTTTCCTGCTCAACCTCAGCCTAACCCTTCTACTCAATGTCTTGTTTCTTGCTCCAATGAAACTCAACAGGAAAATGCCAGTTCTATCACAACTCTTCGAAGTGGAAAGGCAATTGACAAAAACATTCCATCAAAAGACCAAGATCCTCCTTCCCCTCCGAAAAGTAATGGTAAGGATGATGGTAAGTCTGAACTTCTTGAAAATTTGGACAAAGAAAAAGGTATGCATCCTGCTCCTTTTCCTCAAAGGTTGCAAACAATAAAGAATTTGAATCAAAATGCAGAAATTTATGAACTTTTCAAACAAGTTAAGATTAACATTCCTTTATTGGATGCAATCAAACAAGTTCCATCTTATGCTAAATTTTTGAAGGACATGTGCACAGTTAAAAGGAAACATAATGTACAAAAGAAAGCATTTCTGACGGAAAGTGTGAGCTCAATCATTCAGCACCTTACTCCACCAAAATTCAAAGAGCCTGGATGTCCAACAATCTCATGCATCATTGGAAACTCTAGAATAGAACGTGCATTGCTTGATCTTGGTGCTAGTGTTAATCTTTTGCCTTTTTCTGTTTATCAACAGTTAGGTTTAGGTGAACTCAAGGAAACACCTGTTACACTTCAACTAGCTGATCGTTCTGTAAAAATTCCTCGAGGGATAGTTGAAGATGTTTTGGTTCAAATTGATAATTTTTACTTCCCTGTTGATTTTATTGTTTTGGACACACATCCTGTTTCAAATCCAAATGTTCAAATTCCTGTTATATTAGGCCGTCCATTTCTTGCAACTTCTAATGCTCTGATAAATTGCAGGAATGGTATGTTGAACATTTCTTTTGGAAATATGACTTTAGAATTAAATGTGTTCAACACTTGCAAGCAACCTGGTGATGATTCAGAAGTACATGAAGTGGATTTCATTGAAGAACTTGTTCATGAACATCTCACCACTACCACATTCCATGATCCTTTAGAAGCTTATTTAATTGAATGTGAGTTTGATAATGCTTCAGAAATTTCACACACTGATTCTTTGTTAAATTCTTTTCAGGTTAAGCATTGTTGGAAAAAAAAGTTTGAGGAACTTCCATCACTCACAAATGTCACTGTACCATCAACTATTGAACCACCCAAGCTGGATTTAAAACCATTGCCATCCGAGCTAAAATATTCCTTTTTGGGTGAGAATGAAACTTTTCCAGTCATAAATGAACTTGAGGAACTCAGAAATGATGCATATGAGAATTCTAAAATTCATAAAGAAAGAACTAAAGCCTTTCATGACAAGTTAATTTCAAGAAAAACATTTGATGTTGGGCAAAAAGTTCTACTTTATAATTCTAGACTTCACATATTTCCTGGTAAGTTGAGATCAAGATGGACTGGCCCATTTGTGGTTAAGCATGTGTATCATTATGGAGCAGTTGACATTGAGAATCCTCAAAATGGTAACGTATTCAAGGTAAATGGACAAAGACTCAAACTCTTTTTGGAAAATCCTGTTACTCAAGAAGAGGTTGTTTTTCTTTCTGATCCTTGTTTTGAAAATAACTAGATGTAAATATAATTTTTACTAATTTCCAAAAACAAAAAAATAATAATAATAATAATACATTTTTTTAACCCCGGTTAAATGGTGGATAACGGTACTCCGTGATTATTTAAGTCGGTTCCATCAGCTACCCACGAAATTGATATTGTATATAAATTTTTCTTTCTCTTTCAATTTCTCTTTCATTTTATTTTATTTCATTTTTTTTAGGATGGATGATATTCTCACAAGATTGCAGAAACGATTTCCTCCTTTTCCTCGAAATATTTTACTGAAGCTTTACCAAGTTCGATTTGAAAGATTAAGAATGCTTATGCACAAAGGGATTCCTGAAGATATACGTTGGATAATTGAAGCCAAGGTACGTGAAGATGAATATCTTCCTGTTTTGCATTTACCAGGTACAGGTAGAAGCACTTATGCAAAGAAGCGACGAGCAAAGCGCATGAGTTCAAATTGCCACAAATGTGCACGATGGACGTGTAACGGTAAATGTCGTTCTATTGGGATTCCATCCTCTAATCGAGATGATAAAATTGAATTCATTAATGATGGACTGAGTAAGGAGAATTTGGATAGTATCCAACTTTCTCTTGAGACGCATCCTAGTGGAGACGTACAAAGAGAAATTCTTGATTTATGGCCGCAATATCAAAGGGAATGGCAACATCTTGGGAATCTGATGTTAAAAGACCCTGTTTGCCAGCTTGTAAGAAAACTGGATGGGAAGCATATCCTCGACTCATAGAAGGCGTTTAAGCCGTTTCTGGACGTAAAACCAGAGGAAGATGTGAGCCACAATCACAACTACAATAAATGACTTCTCAGCTTTTGGTCTGATTTGCAATAACTTCATGTCGGTTTAATTTACGTGTTGTTAGATTTGTGTAATTATTCTCGTTTTTTTTTTGCATTGGTCTTTTACGGTTGATTTTTCTTCTCTTTTTGATTTTCTTCCTGAAATCACGCAAAAATCTTTTGTTAGGTTAACATTTTCTTCTGACAGGTCAAATACACTTTCGGCGACATTATTACTCTTGTCTGATTCACTACTCAGTCCTCTATATATTACACCATGTACTCATTCTCTTTCAGGCACTCGAAAAAGAAAAAAAATGGAAGGTACTTCGTCCCAACGCATTAAAAAAATTTTCTGTCTTTGGAGGTGCTTATCCAGGGAAAAATAACATATTCGCTGATGAAGCCATAAGAGTTGGAGTAATACTTGCCCAACAAAAGATCCACTTGATTTATGGAGGCGGTAGTACGGGTTTAATGGGAGCAGTCGCTACAGCAGCACACGTCGGAGGAAGTCCAGTTCTAGGAATCGTGCCAAAACTATTCACAGGTTTTTGTGGACCTACCGTGGGTAAGGAAATACAAGTCTGGAGTATCCCTGAACAGATAACAATCATGTACCATTCTGCCGATGCATTCATTGCTTTACCAGGAGGTCTGGGTACATTGGAAGAAATAGCTTGCGTGGCTTCTTGGTCATCTTTGGTCACAAATAAGAAACCCATTGGTTTGCTTAACATTAATGGTTATTTTAGTAATTTGCTTTCATATTTAGATAATGCTGTGGATAATGGATTCATGTTTTCAGAGGCAAGGAGAACCATAATTTCTGCTACAACCATTGAAGATTTACTCAAAAAACTCCAAGCTTATGAGTATTTATCTGCTACGGTTGTTTCGCAAATGCTCGGAAAAAGAAAAAGAGATATGGACGAGCAAGGAGTGGATTGCACTTTGTCTTTGTGACATTATCTAACATTTTGTTTGTTGTGTCTCAGTTATAATAAGTGGTTAGCAACCTCTGCAGGTAATATCTCCTAAATTCTACCTTTAGTAGGGGGTAAGGGACATATTTCGCTAATTTTTTTTAAAAAAAAAAAAAAAAAGTTTGTTGTGTTTTAAGCAATTTAGAAGTATTCGTTCTGAACAAGGTCTGAGTAAGGGAGACTTGAGACATACCTTGTCAGTTTGATTTTAATCTTTTTATTTTTACTTGTTAATTTTTGTTTAGTATTTTAGGATTATTTAGGTTGCATGAGTTTGTTTTGTTTTGAGTCTTAGTTATTCCTATTCTTATGTTATTAGTTCTTTTCTCTTACACATGATTCTTTCATTTGGGTTAATAGACTTACATTGAGGACAATGTAAGAATCAAGTGTGGGGGGAACGATTTAGGATTTCTTTTATTTTTGTCTACTATTTTTTTTATGAGTCTTTATTATTATTATTATTTTTTTAATGTGTTCTAGTTCCTTTTTAATACAATGATGAGATATGAATTGCATAAGTCTAAAACAGATTTATTAGTGAGAAGATTTTCATGAGAATTGAGCTTGATGCCAACCTTTTTATGAGCCAATGTTAATATGATATGTTGATTGAGAAAGAAGCATGTTTAGACTTAATCTGACTTGTATAATCATCCTTGTGAGTTTTTGAGCCTATAATGATTGATGCATTATACAAATCAATCTAATTTCTTTCTTGAGTGCTCTTATGATTACATGATTCTCTAGAACTTGCTTTAAACCGTTTGAGACTATATTGATACATGTGACAACATGAATATGATAGAGGCATTAGGATTATAACCAGAGCCAAACAGCCATCCATTATTAATGTTCTAAGAGAACATCCCCACTAGTGAGCCAATTTGAGCCTACATTAAATATGCTGTTTTATTGGTAACCACAACTTACACCTAGCCTAAATATACTTATATCCTTACCCTTGTTCTAAAGATGGATTATATATTTTGAGACATATTGAAAAAAACAAGGGATATTTTTAGTTGAAAATTTGGGTTAGAAACAAAAGATAAGTGTGGGGGAAGAAAAGAAAAGAAAACGTCAAGAGAAAAAGAAAGGGATCATTGTTAAATACATTCCCATATTCAAAAAAAAAAAAAATTCTTCTCTTGAACTTCTAGTTAAAGTAAAGAAAAAGATGTTACAAAGTTGGTTAGAATGAAGCAAAGGCTCAACATGAATATTTAGCCTATGTGACTATGTACTTGTAAAGAGTTTTGAGAAATTTATTTGTATGATCTTATTATGTCTCTAAACTCTATGAACTCTTTGGAACCTTTGTGATATCTTTATCCTTCTGTTCTTTAACCACATTATAACCCTTTGGCCCCATTACAACCTTGAATAAAGACCTCTTGATTTATGAAGTTGTATGATCTAAATAGTGGAGAATAGGTGGACAAGCAAGCATATGGTAGAAGTGTTTTCATGAGATTGATTGAGTGTAAACACTTTACCACTACTTTAAAGAGTGAAAATCATGAGAGTATCCCATGTGAGAGGTTGAGATTAAGTTGAATATGCACTATTTTGATTGAAATATGTTATGTTAATATTGGCTTAACTCATTTATTTACATTCAAGCATGAATTTTTGTGAAATTCTTTGAGCTATTGATTAGTTTATAAGACTTGTTCAAAGATTGTCTCTAATTTATATTGAAAGGATTAGGAGTAAATATTTTTAGTGTATGTAGTTTACTTATATTTTAGTTCTTCAATGTTTGTGGGTATCGTCCTAGTAAACCCTCACGAGACTAAACTCGTCCACTAGGGACACCTAGGGGTTTGAAGGCTTGTGTCACATGCTAAGTGCCACCGTGATTTCCTACGAAAATGGATTAGATTAGATTTTCTTATTTTATTTTTATTGAGTCGTTGCTAGGGACTAGCAACAATCTAAGTGTGGGGGTGTGATAACTCGTATAATTATATAGTTCTTAGTTATGTTTTATTATTGTTTTGTGTCAAATACGAGTTATTATTGCTTAGTCTAATTGTGTTTATGATATTTTATATTTTTATGTAATTTGGTGTTTTTCACGAGTTTCTTTAAGTGATTTCAGATTACTAGGTTAAATCAACAATTAAGGGCAAATCCAGTTCAGTTCCAGTTCCGACACCTTTTGCCATATCCGCTATATCTGGAGTTTCACTGAGGCAATAAGGCTGAAATTTTTACAGTGCATATTTAAGAGGCATATCTATCTTTTTCATGTTTTACACTTCTTGAAACGGAGTCGTTTTCCCTACCGAAATCAACCGTCAAGTTGGCTGATGTGCAATGACGTCTGTTCTGCACCGTTTTGGTATTTTGACCATATCTTCCGATCCACATGAGCAAATGAGCTGATTCCAACGGCTATGGATCCGTAACTGATAGGGGTATATTTTTCTAGAAGACAATGTTATCAGATCGAGCTTCCAACATTGACAAAAGCGACCATCAAGCTGGCTGATCAGAATTGTCATACAATATGACCAAAATTGTTAGAAAAATGCACCCACCTATTATACCTACCTTTGAAATTTGTAAAGCTTGTCTCTTGTCATTTAGCCCTCCAAAATGTGTATAAATAGAGGGCCTTGGATGAGTATTGAAAAACATTGATACATTGGTAGGATATTAACCATTGCAATGTAATTCTCTAAGTTTTCTTCTTCTTTCCTTTCTCTAGTTTTCTTTTTCTTTATTTTTCTTTTCATTTTCTTCATATCTAGTATGTGTTGCTAATCATATTGTTGAGGTGATGAGGTGAAGCTTTTGGTAAATGCTAAGGTTAGTCTCTTAAACATGAGCTAAAATAAATCATCATTTAGTATAGATAATATTTTCTTTTGGTTTAAAATCATACTTGCAAAGTAGGGATCTTGATTCATTATTGACAATGAAAATGGCACAGTAAATGCTTGGTTTCATAACCTTGATTTGTTGTAGACATATACCTTGGCATAGGGAATGCTTGGACTCTTTTTGTGAGTTTTGAGGACACCAAATGAACATAATATCATATGCTATGGATGTTGGACAATTTGGACTAAATTGCTAAACCTTCCGATTGGAATCTCCCTTATGTGTGAATTTCAATTGTGTAATAAAACAAGATTAATCTTAGCATAACACCAAGAGTGGATTCTCTAACCTCAACATCTTTTCTTATTGTTTTTTATATCTTGTTTAATTTCTTTTATGTTATTTTGTTTATTTTGTTCTCTAATATCTTGTTTATCTTGTTTTGTTGTTGATTCCCTAATATCTTGTTTACTTTCTTTTTCTTATATATTTATAAACTTATACTTACTAATACGCTTCCCTGTGGTTCGACCTCGGACACCCGAGAATTTATTACTTGAACATAACCTGCACTTGGGTTTACAACTCTTAATTGAGTCTCCATCATACATCGCCCGTAATAAATGTGATACTCCGCCTCGAAGGCATCGTGATGCCTAAATAAGCAGATATTGTTGGAGCAGATGTTCATTAGCTGTTTTTAAAAAAAAAAAAAAAAATCCTTTTTCAAGCATTTTTGCATGTTGCACATTTCATGCATGTGTGAATAGAGCATGTACATTTTTGGTTGTATTATTGATCTCATTCTTTGCAATAAACAGTTGCTAATTTCATTTGATGATTTCATAAAACCGGTAGTGTCCCATGAACATTTGAATATTGTACCATAGTAGGATCCACTACCCCGAAATTCTTTTGAAAATAATATGAATGGTTTTTCATAGAAAAAAACATGTTTCAAAAAATCATAAATTTGGAGGCAAATCTTGCATAATGAGATTTTTGAATAATCAAGGTTTAGGTCCCACCAATTTTGTGTAATCATTGGTTAATTTATTTGTATCATTTTGACATCATGTCACAGTCCTAACATGCATGGTTATTCATTGTAGAATACATTTGTGATATACATGGTCATTCTTTGTACCTACCTTTGTATTAATTCATTTATTCTCCGCATGTATCATTTTGACATCATAGCATGCATGGTCATTCATTGTAGAATACGTTTATGACATGCATAGTCATTATTTGTATATACTTATGCATCAATTTATTCATTTTTTTTAATCCATCATGTTGGCATTAGATTGCATCCATATCATACATAGTCACCATAATTTCTCTGTATATGTTCATGAATTAATCATCAATATATACATGCACATAGGAATAGAGCATGTACATTTACAATTGCATTCTTAATCTCATGACATTTTCATTTGCATGAAAGGGGTTCGAGATATGAGGAATGAATCGGAGGAACGATTGGGTGTTTTGGAACGCAACCAAGAGGAATATGGACATGAAATCCGGGAAGTGAAAGAACAACTTGCCAAATTGCTGAAAATGGTTGAGGATATGGGTAAAAGTAAAAAGGAACTTTCTCAGGGCTCTGCATCGCCTTCGGATCAACCAAAACCATTAGGTCCAGAATATACAATCCTTGCTGGATCCTGCACTTGTCAATGCCACAAAGGTTGCAATCCTAATGAAATTATGGATAAAATCATGAAAATGATTAAACCTGAAAGCCTGATACCAAAGATAGAAACCTCGGATCCTGTACCATACCTGCAAACTGTTCTAGGTCCAAACCAGTATCCCCACCCTACTATGGTCCAATCGTCCATTGGGATGACCACTACGGGATTCCTGAATCCCACTCCATCACCAATAACTGCCAGTTCATAATATTTCTCTCATCAATCACCTTATCCAGCATCTGGGATAGGAACCTCGAGCTATGTACAACCTCCAAAGGCCCCGTGTCCAAATCCATACCCTTACCATGCTGTTCCGCCATATCTCCATGTAAACACTCCGGTTCGGACCTTAGTGCCACCACCAAGTGCCCCAACTCGTAGGTTCAGTGTGACTAAGAAATGACAAAGGCCTTTTGATCCCCTTCCAATTAGCTACCGAGAGCTTCTCCCTATACTGATCAAAAATCACATGGTTGCATGTATTCCATTGAAACCCCTGTTACCACCATATCCAAATAGGTATAATCCAAATGCAAGATGTGATTATCACTGTGGAATTGTTGGCCATAACATTGAAGACTGTATAACATTCAAAAAGAAAGTGCAAACTCTTATAAATGCCAAGTGGTTGGATCCAACGACACTGATTGATACAGGACTGGGAAAACGCCATTAGGATTGGGAGATTTACAGCATTGAGGTGGAAAGACTTCGGTCTTATATGATGTAATAGGATTTCAATTTTTCAATAGCCGGCTCTTATAGTCTTAGGATGCTAGGAAGAATAAAGTGCTTGTAAAGACAGTTTTAACCACTGTTCAAACTTTGTAAAACATGGTTTATACCATTGTGAATGTTGATATGGGATTGAATTGATTATGTTTCAAATTTATGAGAGGTTGATGATTAAGTTCCTCCGATTCTTATTTCCTCCGTGATATCTTCCCCTTTTGCATTTTGCATCCGATCAATTAGTGGTCATACCATACATTCATACATGTATCATGTTAGCATCAAGTTGCATTTATGCATTCATAATCAGCATGATTTTTTCTGTATATATCCATGCATTAATTTGCTTATTATATACTTCATGATTAGCATTAGGTCACATTCATGACACACATGGTTAGCATGATTTTCTTTGTATATATTCTGTATCAATCATTCATTGTTTGCATGTATCAGACACCGTGTTGCATTCATAGTGTATATGATCATTCATTGGGAAATATGCTAAAATGTACATGATCATTCATTGCATATATCCATGTGTTGATTTGTTTATTCTTTGTTTGCAACATGTTGGCATTGTGATTGCATTTATTCCATTTATGGTCAGCATGTTTCCATTGTACATGTCCATACATCATATTGTTTAGGCTTCATATGCATCAAATGACAATCATGGCTCATTCAGCATGACATACATTTGGGGGAAATAAAACAGAAGTTGGCTTGGCTTTAGGAGTCTTTGAAAGAATTTCCATTTCAAATCAGAAGAAGTACTGAGTACACTTTTAATACATGTTGCTCCTATAGAGGATGAACAAGTTGCTCGAATGGAAAAAATGGAAAGGGAACAGAGAGAATTGCGAGAACAGCTAGCAAAGTCTCAAGCAGAATCTAAGGATTAGATGACTAAATTAATGGAGCTGATGTCCGCCGTAATCAAGGGTAAAGGATACCCCAAAAACTTTGTCGCCAGAGAAGGGTTAGAGGCACAAAAAGGTCAGAATGAGGTCATAATGGTTGATGCCCAGAACACAGTTAACCTCGTCAATCTTCTAAACTCAGATGATCCAGCTGAACAGGCAAAGTTGAAAATGGTTGCAGTAAATGAGGTTGAGTTGGCAGATTCCCAAGGGAAATATCAGTTGTTAGATGAAAGGCTCCGGGCAGTAGAAAGAACAGATGTATTTGGGAGTTTAGATGCGAAAAAATGATGTTTGGTCTTCGATTTAGTCATTCCTCCTAAGTTCAAGATCCCTAACTTTGTGAAATATGACGGGACGACTGATCCTTCAGCCCATATCACTATGTTCTGCCGGAAGAGGACAAGTCATATAGATAATGATAAGCTTTTGATTCACTGCTTTCAGGATAGCCGCAGCGGATCCGCAATTAGGTGGTATAGTCAGTTGAGCAAGGATCAAATTCGCTCTTGGAATGACCTGGCTAGGGTTTTTCTAAACCAGTACAAGCATATGAATGACACGGAGCCTAACCGTCTCACCTTACAAAATATGAAGAAAAGAGCTACTGAGAGCTTCAAAGAATATGCGCAACGGTGGATGAGCCTGGCCGTCCAAGTACAACCGCCTTTAACTCAGAAGGAAACCACTGTCCTTTTTGTGAATACACTACAGGCCCAATACTATAATAGACTTGTGGGCAGCACCACGAAGAATTGTTCGGACATGGTAATTTCAGGGGAGATGATTGAGAATGCTATTAAGGATGGGAAAATTAAAGGAGAAAGAACATTCATTACCAAGAAAAAGGGGGCATCTGAAAAGAAAAAGGAAGATACCCAAGTCGTGGAAGACTTTGCCCCACCTCCCCAATTCTCCTCGTATCAGCCATTTTACTCTACCCTGAACAATGTCTCTCAAGGTTTTTATCTTTACCAACCAATGATTGCAACTACACCAGAATTTACATCTGTCTATCAATCAAACACCCTTGGGAATAATCGAAGGGGGCATAAAAAGAGAAAAAGAAATCAGGTTGACCTGATTCCTGTGACATACAGTGAGCTACTACTTCAAATCATCCAGAATCACCTTGTGACACCCATGCAATTAGAGCCTCTGAAGCCCCTTTATCCGAGTTGGTATGATGTTGATGAGTGTTGTAGTTATCATTCTGGCAATCAAGGTCACTCAATAGAGAACTGCCCCACTTTGAAGTACAAGGTCAGGGATCTCATCAGGGCTGGTTCGATAAGTTTTGAAGATGGGAAAGCCAAGTGTCATAAGAATCATTGTGCATGATCATATTAGGTTTTTGACGCATGTAGTTCTATACACTGTGATGATGAAAGTACTTGTCTCATGTTAACATCTACATGAATTAAATGAATTTTGAATTTTAAATGCTTTGTGTTTGTTGTGTTTTAACAATAACTTGAATTTGCAAAAACAAGCATTAAGGAATTTTTAATAATGGATAATCTCAAGAAGATTGATGATCAGTGTTACAAATGCCCCAATACCTTCTCCCCTCTCTTTAGGTTTTCCTAAGCCTAAATCTCTTAAACCAAGAACACTTGAAAGACCTAATACTTCAAGGAATATGAATGATTTGACTTCATAAAACCATTGTCATCACAGAATAAGCAAAGACGTAGATCTTTGTCTAGGCTACGAAAAAAGGAACCGAACTTTTTGAAAATTTTCAAATTCCTTGAAATTCAAACAAATGAGACATCCTTTCAAGAATCTAGATTTTGGTAATTTGGTGTTTGTCAAGATTGTGCTAAAACCATTCATAACCTTTTTGAATGACCATAAAACTTCAATTACCCAAACATCACTTCATGATTAATACCTTAGAGCACAATGACCAAACTAGATTATCCCTTGTCCCAGAGAAAACCGGTTTTTGGGTCATATTTTCCTTGTCTCTTCAAAGAACTCAGATTGAAAATTCAGTCTTTTCGGTATAGACCTAGACTTGCTATGTTCCTCGTTGATACAAATTCTCATGGTTAATCAAATTGGGGCATCATATGTGGAAATGATGGATACATGGTGAATAAGGATAGACTAACACATGAATCATTGGGGCATGCGATGAAAATGAAAAATGAAAAAATTGTGGTATCATGCATATGAGAATTCGGATGATTCCAACGTGCAAAATGAAATTCTGAATATCTATTTCCCCTGGGATTGCTTTTCAATGTGAATATTCGTGCTTGACATGAAGAATGACCATCTTTCATATCCCTATCACACAAAAAGAAATTATCCATAGTCACCCCTTTTGAGCCAAAAGAATTCTTTCTTCTTTGAACCTTGATCAAGGATCACCTTATACACTGGGGGGCAAATGCAAGGAAAGATCTTTTTAAAGATCAATGAGAAATGAGTCCTAGCTCAAACACAGATACAAAGCAAATGGAACCCCGAATAAATATGGGCGCACTCTCTGTCAAAGAAAAAAAGAGGAAAAGATGGCGAAATGAAAGCCAAGAAAAACAAAAGAAAAACACAATGAAAAAAGAAAAAATGTGTGTGAAAGACAAGGCAAATTGAAAGTCAAAAGCAAGAGCAAAGTCAAAAGGAATGAAATATCCAAGAAGAGACAAATACTTCAAAGAGAATCCTCCTCAAGAAATGATCCTTGATCTGATTACCCTCAAACACATATTTTGGGCCTATTTATCCTTTCTTTCTGAACCCTAAGCCATTGCCTACATTACGTGCTTTAAAAGCCCATTTTGACCAAGCATGAATATTTAATTTGAAAGATTTTTTCCTCAGATTTTATCCCATTTCATCGAATTATCATTTCACTAAGGAAGAATTTAGAATTCTCAAGTGTATGGTAGAGTAAAAAAAGAACAAAAAAAATAAAATTTGAAAGATTGGGACTTTAGGGTGAAAACCCAAAAATGGGCGGTCTAGAGTAAATTTGGAAATTTTTGATGCCATCGATGATAGTGTCGATACCACAAAAAGAGAAGGCATCTTAAAAAAGTGGTCATTGAGGAACATTTAAGAATTCCTGAACCTCCCAAATTGTCAACTCTCATTCAGAGGATTGTCTTCAAAAAACTAAAAAAAAATTCTCCAAGATTAAACTTTCCGGTTTAAGAATCCCGGCCAATCTTGAAGCTTGTCAAAATGCCTTGATATGAAAACTAATAGAATGTTGAATTTGCTTGGTTCTCAATGAATTCATGATTTATAAAACCTGTTCCATTTGTGAGCCTAGAAAAGATATACATTTTTGCCATGAAGTTTTCCTGGAAAAGCCATAATCTTGTTATACCAAGCCTTGCCAATCCCAGTTGAAAAAACCCAGATTGATACTTAGAGAAATTTCTAACAATGATCATCAGTCTTCAAAAGATTTGTACATCACACATTGTGGGGTTAATATTTTTTGTTCAGAAGTTTTCAAAATAAGAAAACAAATAAAGATATTTTTTGAAATACCCATTTTGATGTTGACATGAGACAAGGATTTTTTTCTAACCCAAAGGTATAGAACTACCAGGATAGGTCCTGACTTCCAGATATGAGAAGAAGAAACGAACCCGATTCAGATCTCTGTTGATGAAAGTTTGAAAACTGTTGTGGCAAAGAGAATAGCCAAAATGAATTGAAGATATACTCTGATTTGAAGAGGAAAAATGAATTTGAAAGGCTAAGCCAAAGTCTAGAAAAACAACCGGGGGCATTTGCATCACTCATGAGCACTCATCTCTTTATCGAGCTTTTGCATCTGCACAGTGTCAGCAAGCATTTGCATCATTCATAGGTATTTGCATTGGCATTATTCCATAAGCATCTGCATTTTACATTTACATTTGCATTCTTCATGGAATTCGCATTTGTGTCATCTCAAACAATTGCATCATTTCTAGAATCATTGCATTATTGTGTGGTAATTGTAGTTACATCATTTATAAACCAGTTACATGAATACAATTAGTAGGGGCATCTGCATCATGAAACATGGGCATCAATCCAGGCCATTTCCATTTGCACTAAGAAACATTTACATCAATCCAAGCATTTACATTTGCACCATGAAGCATGAACACCTTGTTAAAAAGTCATGTGCATCTGCATCATTTCTCAAAGCTTCTGGTGGGGATATCCAGAATTTTACAGTTTTAAAAGTGAACAAGTCTTCGATGGTGATAGCTGAAGCCTCTGGTGGAGATATCCAGGGTTTTATAAATTTGAAAAATGAGAAATCTTCTTCTAGGAGGAGTTACCCAGAATTTTACAATGAGCAAGTCTTTTGTGGTGATAGCCAAACCTTTTGGTGGGGATATTTATAACTCGTATAATTATATAGTTTTTAGTTATGTTTTATTATTGTTTTGCGTCAAATACGAGTTATTATTGCTTAGTCTAATTGTGTTTATGATCTTTTATATTTTTATGTAATTTGGTGTTTTTTCACGAGTTTCTTTGAGTGATTTCAGATTACTAGGTTAAATCAACAATTAAGGGCAAATCCAGTTCAGTTCCAGTTCCGACACCTTTTGCCATATCAGCTATATCTGGAGTTTCACTGAAGCAATAAGGCTGAAATTTTAACCGTGCAAAGTTTATGGATCCGATCCACATGAGCAAATGATCTGATTCCAACGTCTATGGATCCGTAACTGATAGGGGTATATTTTTCTAGAAGACCATTTTATCAGATCGAGCATCCAACATTGACAAAATCGACCATCAAGCTGGCTGATCAGAATTGTCATACAATATGACGAAAATTGTTAGAAAAATGCACCCACCTATTATACCTACCTTTGAAATTTGTAAAGCTTGTCTCTTGTCATTTAGCCCTCCAAAATGTGTATAAATAGAGGGCCTTGGATGAGTATTGGGATACAATATACATTGGTAGGATATTAGCCATTGTAATAAAATTCTCTAAGTTTTCTTCTTCTTTCCTTTCTCTAGTTTTCTTTTTCTTTACTTATGCTTTTTACATTTCTTTTCATTTTATTCATATCTAGTATGTGTTGCTAATCATATTGTTGAGGTGATGAGGTGAAGCTTTTGGTAAATGCTAAGGTTAGTCTCTTAAACATGAGCTAAAATGAATCATCATTTATAAACACTAGTATATATAATATTTTCTTTTGGTTTAAAATCATACTTGCAAAGTAGGGATCTTGCTTGGTTTCATAACCTTGATTTGTTGTAGACATATACCTTGGCATAAGGAATGCTTTGACTCTTTTTGTGAGTTTTGAGGACACCAAATGAACATAATATCATATGCTATGGACGTTGGACAATTTGGACTGAATTGCTAAACCTTCCGATTGGAATCTCTCTTATGTGTGAATTTCAATTGTGTAATAAAACAAGATTAACCTTAGCATAACACCAAGAGTGGATTCTCTAACCTCAACATCTTTTCTTATTGTTTTTTATATCTTGTTTAATTTCTTTTATGTTATTTTGTTTATTTTGTTCTCTAATATCTTGTTTATCTTGTTTTGTTGTTGATTCCCTAATATCTTGTTTACTTTCTTTTTCTTATATATTTATAAACTTATACTTACTAATACGCTTCCCTGTGGTTCGACCTCGGACACCCGAGAATTTATTACTTGAACATAACTTGCGCTTGGGTTTACAACTCTTAATTGAGTCTCCATCAAGTTTTTGGCGCCGTTGCCGGGGAAGCAATACTAAGTATATAAGTTTATAAGTATATTTATTTTTATTGGCTGGTTATACCGTCTAATTTTTATATTAACTTTGTTTTATTTTTATTGGCTGGTTATACCGCCTAATTTAGTATATTTATTTTTATTGGCTGGTTATACCGCCTAATCTGTATATTAACTTTGTTTTATGCTTGTTTGGTGACGTGATTTTAGATCTCGTCGTTTAGTTAGATTTTATTGTGAAACTTTTTCAGGTAATCTTTCTAATACAACTCCTACCATGGCTGACAATGAAAGTGTTCATGCTGAAGATGAGAACAGACAAGTACGCACCATGCGTGACTACTTGCAACCAACTCGAAGCTCATCACCCTCTTGTTTTATTTTTCCTCTCAATGCAAACAACTTTCGTTTTAAACCAGGTATGATAGCTTTGCTTCCAAATTTCCATGGGTTAGAATCGGAAAGTGCTTACTCGTTTCTAAAAGACTTCGAAGATGTATGTGTCACCTTTAATGACCAACAATGTACAAATGAAATTGTCAAGCTAAAATTATTTCCTTTTTCTTTAAAAGATAAAGCAAAAATTTGGCTTCATAATTTAAAACCAAGGTCAATTGGCACATGGCAAGAATTACAAACTGAGTTTCTAAAGAAATTTTTCCCAGCACATAAAACTACTGCTTTGAAAAGACAGATTCAAAATTTCAATCAAAATCAAAATGAAGCATTTTGTCAGTGATGGGAGCGTTTTAAAGATTTGTTAAGTTCTTGTCCACATCATGGTTTTGAAAAATGGTGTCTTATTAGTTTCTTTTATGAAAGTTTAACTCCCGAAACTAAACAATTTGTTGAAACAATGTGTAACGGTGAGTTTCTAGAAAAAGAACCTGAAGAAGCCTTTGACTACCTAGACCATTTGGCAGATAACTCTCAAGCCTGGCACACAGATAATTCCTCTGAAAGTTCCAATAGATCTAATCTTGTTTCTAACAGAGATAAATATCATTTTTGTCAAGAAGATGAGATAAAAGCTAAAGTAGCTAATTTGGCTAGAAAGATTGAAGCCATGGAACTTATAGAAGTAAAAGAAGTCAAAACGGTTAAAAATGAAGAAAGTTGTGGAATTTGTGAAATCATGGGACACCCCACTTCTGAATGTCCAAACATTCCCATTCTTAAAGAAGCGTTGCATGATCAAGTAAATTCCATAAACACATTTAAAAAGCCTTTTCCTTCTTCTTACTCTGAAACGTATAACCCTGAATGGAGGAATCATCCCAACTTCAGTTGGCGGAATAATAATCATGTTCAGGTACCACAATCTCAAAAGCCGGGCAACACTTTTTCCTATCAACCTTCACGTGTACAAACCTTGGAAGAGACATTGCAAGCATTCATGCAAACACAAGCAAATATGAATAACCAAACTTCACAGGACATCAATGAGATCAAAAACACCTTGTCCACATTGACAGCTTCATTACGCACTCAAGAAAAAGGTAAGTTTCCTGCTCAACCTCAGCCTAACCCTTCTACTCAGTGTCTTGTTTCTTGCTCCAATGAAACTCAACAGGAAAATGCCAGTTCTATCACAACTCTTCGAAGTGGAAAGGCAATTGACAAAAACATTCCATCAAAAGACCAAGATCCTCCTTCCCCTCCGAAAAGTAATGGTAAGGATAATGGTAAGTCTAAACTTCTTGAAAATTTGGACAAAGAAAAAGGTATGCATCGTGCTCCTTTTCCTCAAAGATTGCAAACAATAAAGAATTTGAATCAAAATGCAGAAATTTATGAACTTTTCAAGCAAGTTAAGATTAACATTCCTTTATTGGATGCAATCAAACAAGTTCCATCTTATGCTAAATTTTTGAAGGACATGTCCACAGTTAAAAGGAAACATAATGTACAAAAGAAAGCATTTCTGACGGAAAGTGTGAGCTCAATCATTCAGCACCTTACTCCACCAAAATTCAAAGATCCTGGATGTCCAACAATCTCATGCATCATTGGGAACACTAGAATAGAACGTGCATTGCTTGATCTTGGTGCTAGTGTTAATCTTTTGCCTTTTTCTGTTTATCAACAGTTAGGTTTAGGTGAACTCAAGGAAACACCCGTTACACTTCAACTAGCTGATCGTTTTGTAAAAATTCCTCGAGGGATAGTTGAAGATGTTTTGGTTCAAATTGATAATTTTTACTTCCCTGTTGATTTTATTGTTTTGGACACACATCCAGTTTCAAATCCAAATGTTCAAATTCCTGTTATATTAGGCCGTCCATTTCTTGCAACTTCTAATGCTCTGATAAATTGCAGGAATGGTATGTTGAACATTTCTTTTGGAAATATGACTTTAGAATTAAATGTGTTCAACACTTGCAAGCAACCTGGTGATGATTCAGAAGTACATGAAGTGGATTTCATTGAAGAACTTGTTCATGAACATCTCACCATTACCACATTCCATGATCCTTTAGAAGCTTATTTAATTGAATGTGAGTTTGATAATGCTTCAGAAATTTCACACACTAATTCTTTGTTAAATTCTTTTCAGGTTAAGCATTGTTGGAAACAAAAGTTTGAGGAACTTCCATCACTCACAAATGTCACTGTACCATCAACTATTGAACCATCCAAGCTGGATTTAAAACCATTGCCATCCGAGCTAAAATATTCCTTTTTGGGTGAGAATGAAACTTTTCCAGTCATAAATAAACTTGAGGAACTCAGAAATGATGCATATGAGAATTCTAAAATTCATAAAGAAAGAACTAAAGCCTTTCATGACAAGTTAATTTCAAGAAAAACATTTGATGTTGGGCAAAAAGATCTACTCTATAATTCTAGACTTCACATATTTCCTGGTAAGTTGAGATCAAGATGGACTGGCCCATTTGTGGTTAAGCATGTGTATCATTATGGAGCAGTTGACATTGAGAATCCTCAAAATGGTAACGTATTCAAGGTAAATGGACAAAGACTCAAACTCTTTTTGAAAAATCATGTTACTCTAGAAGAGGTTGTTTTTCTTTCTGATCCTTGTTTTGAAAATAACTAGATGTAAATATAATTTTTACTAATCTTCAAAAAAAAAATACATTTTTTTTAAACCCCGGTTAAATGGCGGATAATGGTACTCCGTGATTATTTAAGTCGGTTCCATCAGCTACCCACAAAACTGATATTGTATATAAATTGCTCTTTCAATTTCTTTTTCATTTTTTTTAAGATGGATGATATTCTCACAAGATTGCAGAAATGATTTCCTCCTTTTCCTCGGAATATTTTACTGAAACTTTACCAAGTTCGATTTGAAAGATTAAGAATGCTTATGCACAAAGGGATTCCTGAAGACATACGTTGGATAATTGAAGCCAAGGTACGTGAAGATGAATATCTTCCTGTTTTGCATTTACCAGGTACAGGTAGAAGCACTTTTGCAAAGAAGCGACGAGCAAAGCGCATGAGTTCAAATTGCCACAAATGTGCACGATGGACGTGTAACGGTAAATGTCGTTCTATTGGGATTCCATCCTCTAATCGAGATGATAAAATTGAATTCATTAAGGATGGACTGAGTAAGGAGAATTTGGGTAATATCCAACTTTCTCTTGAGACGCATCCTAGTGGAGACGTACAAAGAGAAATTCTTGATTTATGGCCGCAATTCCAAAGGGAATGGCAACATCTTGGGAATCTGATGTTAAAAGACCCTGTTTGCCAGCTTGTAAGAAAACTGGATGGGAAGCATATCCTCGACTCATAGAAGGCGTTTAAGTCGTTTCTGGACGTAAAACCAGAGGAAGATGCCAAATACACTTTCGGCGACATTATTACTCTTGGCTTTTAAGGTTGATTTTTCTTCTCTTTTTGATTTTCTTCCTGAAATCACGCAAAAATCTTTTGTTAGGTTAACATTTTCTTCTGACAGGTCAGATACACTTTCGGCGACATTATTACTCTTGTCTGATTCACTACTCAGTCCTCTATATATTACACCATGTACTCATTCTCTTTCAGGCACTCGAAAAAAAAATGGAAAGTACTTCGTCCCAACGCATTAAAAAAATTTGTGTTTTTGGAGGTGCTTATCTAGGGAAAAATAACATATTCGCTGATGAAGCCATAAGAGTTGGAGTAATACTTGCCCAACAAAAGATCCAGTTGATTTATGGAGGCGGTAGTACGGGTTTAATGGGAGCAATCGCTACAGCAGCACACGCCGGAGGAAGTCCAGTTCTAGGAATCGTGCCAAAACTATTCACAGATTTTTGTGGACCTACCGTGGGTAAGGAAATACAAGTCTGGAGTATCCCTGAACGGATAACAATCATGTACCATTATGCCGATGCATTTATTGCTTTACCAGGAGGTCTGGGTACATTGGAAGAAATAGCTTGCGTGGCTTCTTGGTCATCTTTGGTCACAAATAAGAAACCGATTGGTTTGCTTAATATTAATGGTTATTTTAGTAATTTGCTTTCATATTTAGATAATGCTGTGGATAATGGATTCATGTATTCAGAGGCAAGGAGAACCATAATTTCTGCTACAACCATTGAAGATTTACTCAAAAAGCTCCAAGCTTTATGAGTGTTTATCTGCTACGGTTGTTTCGCAAACGCTCGGAAAAAGAAAAAGAGATATGGACGAGCAAGGAGTGGATTGCACTTTGTCTTTGTGACATTATCTAACATTTTGCTTGTTGTGTCTCAGTTATAATAAGTGGTTAGCAACCTCTGCAGGTAATATCTCCTAAATTCTACCTTTAAAATTTGACATTGGGGACAATGTCATATTTTAGTAGGGGGTAAGGGACATATTTTGCTAATTTAAAAAAAAAAATTTGTTGTGTTTTAAGACATTTAGAAGTATTCATTCTGAACAAAGTCTGAGTAAGGGAGACTTGAGACATACCTTGTCAGTTTGATTTAATCTTCTTCTTCTTCAAAAAAAAAAACATGTTTAGACTTAGTGTGTTTTTAGTGTGTTTTAGTTACTTTCAATACTATAATGAGATGTGAATTGCATAAGTCTAAAACAGATTTATTAGTGAGAAGATTTTCATGAGAATTGAGCTTGATATCAACCTTTTTATGAGCCAATGTTAATATGATATGTTGATTGAGAAAGAAGCATGTTTAGACTTAATCTGACTTGTATAATCATCCTTGTGAGTTTTTGAGGCTATAATGATTGATGCATTATACAAATCAATCTAATTTCTTTCTTGAGTGCTCTTATGATTACATGATTCTCTAGAACTTGCTTTAAACCGTTTGAGACTATATTGATACATGTGACAACATGAATATGATAGAGGCATTAGGATTATAACCAGAGCCAAACAACCATCCCTTATTAATGTTCTAAGAGAACATCCCCACTAGTGAGCCAATTTGAGCCTACATTAAATATGCTGTTTTATTGGTAACCACAACTTACACCTAGCCTAAATATACTTATATCCTTACCCTTGTTCTAAAGATGGATTTTATATTTTGAGACATATTGCAAAAAAACAAGGGATATTTTTAGTTGAAAATTTGGGTTAGAAACAAAAGATAAGTGTGGGGGAAGAAAAGAAAAAGTCAAGAGAAAAAGAAAGGGATCATTGTCAAATACATTCCCATATTAAAAAAAAAAATATAATCTTCTCTTGAACTTCTAGAAAAAGATGTTACAAAGTTGGTTAGAATGATGCAAAGGCTCAACATGAATATTTAGCCTATGTTATTATGTGCTTTATAAGAGTTTTGAGAAGTTTTATTTGTATCATCTTATTATGTCTCTAAACTCTATGAATTCTTTGGAACCTTTGTGATATCTTTATCCTTTTGTTCTTTAACCACATTATAACCCTTTGGCCCCATTACAACCTTGAATAAAGACCTCTTGATTTATGAAGTTGTATGATCTAAATAGTGGAGAATAGGTGGACAAGCAAGCATATGGTAGAAGTGTTTTAATGAGATTGATTGAGTGTAAACACTTTACCACTACTTTAAAGAGTGAAAATCAAGAGAGTATCCCATGTGAGAAGTTGAGATTAAGTTTGAATATGCACTATGTTGATTGAAATATGTTATGTTAATATTGGCTTAACTCAAACTATTTACATTCAAGCAAATTTTTTTGTGAATTTCTTTAAGCTATTGATTAGTTTTTAAGACTTGTCCAATGATTATCTCTAATTTATATCGGAAGGATTAGTTATAATTATTATTTTTAGTTTTTCTTATGGCTTCAATGTTTGTGGGTATAGTCCTAGTAAACCCTCACGAGACTAAACTCGTCCACTAGGGACACCTAGGGGTTTAAAGGCTTGTGTCACATGCTAAGTGCCACCGTGATTTCCTACGAAAATGGATTAGATTAGATTTTCTTATTTTATTTTTATTGAGTCGTTGCTAGGGACTAGCAACAATCTAAGTGTGGGGGTGTGATAACTCGTATAATTATATAGTTTTTAGTTATGTTTTATTATTGTTTTGCGTCAAATACGAGTTATTATTGCTTAGTCTAATTGTGTTTATGATCTTTTATATTTTTATGTAATTTGGTGTTTTTTCACGAGTTTCTTTGAGTGATTTCAGATTACTAGGTTAAATCAACAATTAAGGGCAAATCCAGTTCAGTTCCAGTTCCGACACCTTTTGCCATATCAGCTATATCTGGAGTTTCACTGAAGCAATAAGGCTGAAATTTTAACCGTGCAAAGCTAAGAGGCATATCTATCGTTTTCATGTTTTACACTTCTTGAAACGGAGTCGTTTTCCCTAGCGAAATCGACCATCAAGTTGGCTGATGTGCAATGACGTCTGTGCTGACCTGTTTTGGTAATTTAACCATATCTTCCGATCCACATGAGCAAATGATCTGATTCCAACGGCTATGGATCCGTAACTGATAGGTGTATATGTTTCTAGAAGACCATTTTATCAGATCGAGCATCCAACATTGACAAAATCGACCATCAAGCTGGCTGATCAGAATTGTCATACAATATGACGAAAATTGTTAGAAAAATGCACCCACCTATTATACCTACCTTTGAAATTTGTAAAGCTTGTCTCTTGTCATTTAGCCCTCCAAAATGTGTATAAATAGAGGGCCTTGGATGAGTATTGGGATACAATATACATTGGTAGGATATTAGCCATTGTAATAAAATTCTCTAAGTTTTCTTCTTCTTTCCTTTCTCTAGTTTTCTTTTTCTTTACTTATGCTTTTTACATTTCTTTTCATTTTATTCATATCTAGTATGTGTTGCTAATCATATTGTTGAGGTGATGAGGTGAAGCTTTTGGTAAATGCTAAGGTTAGTCTCTTAAACATGAGCTAAAATGAATCATCATTTATAAACACTAGTATATATAATATTTTGTTTTGGTTTAAAATCATACTTGCAAAGTAGGGATCTTGATTCATTATTGACAAAGAAAATGGCACAGTAAATGCTTAGTTTCATAACCTTGATTTGTTGTAGACATATACCTTGGCATAAGGAATGCTTGGACTCTTTTTGTGAGTTTTGAGGACACCAAATGAACATAATATCATATGCTATGGACGTTGGACAATTTGGACTGAATTGCTAAACCTTCCGATTGGAATCTCCCTTATGTGTGAATTTCAATTGTGTAATAAAACAAGATTAACCTTAGCATAACACCAAGAGTGGATTCTCTAACCTCAACATCTTTTCTTATTGTTTTTTTATATCTTGTTTAATTTCTTTTATGTTATTTTGTTTATTTTGTTCTCTAATATCTTGTTTATCTTGTTTTGTTGTTGATTCCCTAATATCTTGTTTACTTTCTTTTTCTTATATATTTATAAACTTATACTTACTAATACGCTTCCCTGTGGTTCGACCTCGGACACCCGAGAATTTATTACTTGAACATAACCTGCACTTGGGTTTACAACTCTTAATCGAGTCTCCATCAGATATCCAAAATTTTACTGTTTTAAAAGTGAACAAGTCTTCGGTGGTGATAGCTGAAGCCTCTGGTGGAGATATCCAGGGTTTTATAATTTTGAAAAATGAGAAATCTTCTTTTGGAGGAGTTATCCAGAATTTTATTCAACATGTGCATCTACATCAAGAAGCATTTGCATCAATCTAAGTTAGTTGAATCTGCATCAAGAAAGTTTGCATCAAATCAAGTCATTTACATTTGCATCAAAGACATTTGCACCAATCTAAGTCATTTGCATCTACTTCAAGAAGCGTTTGCATCAACTAAAGACATTTGCGTTTGCATCATGAAGCATTTGCATCATCTCTTAAAGCTTTCAGGTATAATCGAACTCGTTTTGCTTCTCAAATGAGTCGAGCCCCGAGATTATCGTCGAGGTTCTTTTTTTTATTATTATGAACAAGTCTTTGATGGTGATAGCTGAAGCCTCTGGTAGAGATGTCTAGAGTTTTAAAATCCTTTGAAAAGGTAGAAAGTCTTCGGTGGTGATAGCTGAAGCTTCTGGAGGTGATACCCAGAATTTTTTATAGTTTTAAAAATGAGCAAAACTTTGGTGGTGATAGCCGAAGCTTCTGGAAGAGATGTCCAGAATTTTAAACACAGCTGAGAACAAGACAGGTTAAGGCCCCGAGACCATCATCGAGGTCATTTCCTTTCTTGCAAATCGAAATCGTTTCCTTAAGACGAGTCGAGCCCCGAGATCATCGCCGAGGTACTTTTTTTTATTATTATGAACAAGTCTTCGGTGGTGATAGCTGAAGCCTCTGGTAGAGATATCCAGAGTTCTTAAAATCCTTTGAACAGGTAAAAAGTCTTCGGTTGTGATAGCTGAAGCTTCTGGAGGTGATGCCCAGAATTTTACAGTTTTAATAACGAGCAAGACTTTGGTGGTGATAGCCGAAGGTTCTGGAGGAGATATCCAGAATTTTAAACACAGCTGAGAATAAGACAGGTTAAGGCCCCGAGACCATCGTCGAGATCATTTCCTTTCTTGCAAATCGAATTCGTTTCCTTAAGACGGGTCGAGCCTTGATTAGTCAGGGAATTCAATTTAAGGACAAAACCTTCAATTTACTGTTAAAAAAAATGAAAAAAAAGAAAAAAATAGAAAAAAATGAAAAATGAAAAAATGATAGAACAATGAAAAAGAAACCCCTTACCCTTTCTTTCACATGTGATGTCACTGACTGTACAAAATTAGTGTCAGTTTATCTTTGCCTGATTCCTGATTCTCAGCAATAGCCAAAGAGGGGGGCAGCAGTAGACACCTAATTTTGTCCGGACCACTAAAACAGGTATGTTTTCTTTCTAAATTTATGTTTCCGAGTGTAAAAAAACTTTTTTCATCCTGTAGGTGATACTCCGAGACTTAGTTTAAAGGGGCGAGCATAAAAAGTCAAACTTGAAAAAGTCAACCCCCAGAAAAAGTCAACCCTAAAAAGTCAACTACTAAAAAAGTCAACCCACTTTCAAAATCAAGATTTTAAGTTCAATTGAAAAATGGCGAAAGAATTTTGACAATCCGAGGTCTACATTGAAAGATATGGAGTTCGAAAGTTGGGATTTGGAGATTCAGTAGAAAGGAAACCCTAATCCGAGAAATTTGGGGAAAAAATGCTTAAACGATCAAATTGGTCGAAATTGAAGGTTCCAAATGAAAGATAAGCACTGACTACGGGTAATGGAGAAGTTACTTGCAAGAAAAACCGAAAGAAAAGTCAATCCGGGAGAAAACCGAGAATTAGGGTTTTTAGTGAATTTCGGTGAAATCGGGAAGAATCACAGAAATGGCCCGAATGGGTAAGACCAAAGCCCCCAATGGATGAGGAATGATTAAAAAAGGATAGCCTAAGGCTTAGCTTGAAGAAAATCTAAAAATCGGACTTGTTTTGAGCAAAATCGGGTTTCGGAGGCAAAAGGACAAAATTGGAAAATTTGGGAAAAATAGCAAATGGACTCCGAAAATTCTGAAAATTTGTCAATCTTATTCTTAAATCATTTTAAAGAGATTGGTAAAAGAAAATCTTGATTCAGAGTTCGTTTGCAAAATGGCAAAATCTCGGGCTTCATATGCAGTAATTCAAAAAGGAAAATCCCAAAAAAATAGCAAATGAGCTCCAAATCTTCTGAAATTTTGCAAATCTTATTTTTAAATTATTTGGAAGAGATTGGCGAAAGAAAATCTTGATTCGGAGTTCGTTTGCAAAATGGCCAAATCCCGGGCCTCCTATGTAATAATTCAAAAAGATAAATCCCGAAAAAATAGAAAATGGACTCCAAAAATTCTGAAATTTTATAAATCTCATTTTTATTATTTGGAAGAGATTGGTGAAAGAAAATCTTGATTCGGAGTTCGTTTGCAAAATGGCCAAATCCCGGGCCTCCTATGTAGTAATTCAAGCCGATAAATCCTGAAAAAATACCAAATGAGCTCCAAAAATTATGAAAACTTCCAGATCACACTTTTTAATTATTTTGAAGAGATTGGTGAAGAAAAATCTTGATTTGGAGCTCGTTTAAAAAATGGTAAAATGTAGGGGCATAAAAGGGCATTTTTGGAACAAAAAATCCAAATAAATAGAAAACGGACTCGGATAATTTTGGAAACATCCAGAACTCAATATTTTATTATTTTAGAAGTATTACAAAAAGAAAAATTGAATTTGGAGTCCGTTTGATATTTATTTGCATCCGGGGGGTAAAACGATCATTTCACCCAAGCAACTGAAAAGGGCTTCTTTGGGCCTTTTAAAAAAATCAGAGTTGGGCTGGAAAAGAGAAGTGCTGGCCTGCCCAAGCCCAAAGGAAGGAGGAAGCTTCTGATTTTTCAATCAAATGGCTAAAAATCAAGAGTTAGTTAGAGATTCTCTTTGATCAAGCCATGGTGATTAAGCCACATAGGCCAAGAAAGATGTCAACATTATTCTTTAACATCTGTAATTTGAGAGAGCTGAGATGCTAATCTAAAGGTGGTAATTTCATGATCTTTCACCTTGAATTATTAGCCATTTGATGGGAAATTGGTTACAAAAAAATGACAATACCTTGAGGAATTAAAGGGCCATTCGGCCAGCACTTGGGGGGAGGTCAGAATTTTCATTTTTCATCTTCATTTTGCTGAGTTCTTGGCGTTTTTACCTAGTTTTTCTCTTCTTGGTTGAGGGTAAAAAAGAAAAGTTTAGAAAAGAAAGGAAAGTTTGAAGAAATAAAGCTTGAAATATAGTTTCTTGAGGTTGCTCTTGAGCGCCAACTCTTGCACTTTCTTGATTTTCCATTCTTATTTTTGCTATTTTGATTATTATTTGGTGAGTTTCTATTTTCAATAAATGTTTTTTTATTGTTCTTTTAAGTTCTTCCTTCATCTCTTTCTTAAAGATATTTTTTACAATTTTCTTTTTACAATAAACTCACCATGGCCAAATGGCCTACATTATTTATTTAAGTTGTTGTTTTGGTTTATTTTACCATATTGTTTATGTTATTTTCTTCGATCTTGGTGTTTTAAATGTTATTTTACTTCATGTTCTTGAATTATATTTTAATTTGGTTGCTTTGTTTGTTGCCATTTATGTTTTAAATATCATGTTTTTGCATTTTTAATTTTCTGTTTTCATGATGTTTAAATTTGAGCATGTTTTAGATTTAGTATATCAAGTGTTTGTGAAAATGCTTGTGTGGTCTTTGCATGATTTGAGTTCTATATCTTAGTTGAGCATGTTTTAGATTTAGTATATTAAGTGTTTGGTGAAAATGCTTGTGTGGTTTTTGCATGATTTAAGTGTTATATGTTAGTTGAGCATGTTAGTTTACCAAGTGTTTGTGAAAATGCTATGCTTGTTGGAGCTTGAGGCCATTTGGCTACTCCATGTATTTTGCATTGTGTGTTGCACTTTTTGCCATGTTAGTTGGTAGGTTTTTGCATTTGCATGACATTTGATTTAGTTTTGCATGCTAGTATACCAAGTGTTTGTGAAAATGCCATGCTTGCTAGTTACATTATGCTATTCAGCCATCCTTGGAATTTTTGCATTTTATGTGTATTCTTGCCATGTTAGTTGATAGGTTAGCATTTGCATGATATTTTATTGAGTTTTTGGTTTAAGCATGCTTTATGTTTGTGAAAATGCCATGCATATTTTAGTTATTAAGTTAGGTTTATTTGCCATGCATGTTCATGCATTTTAGGTCTAGGTTGCATTAAATGCCATGCAAGTTCATTTAGGTCTAGGTCACTTTATGAATGCCATGCATTTTTTCATGACATTTAGGTTTAAATCCATGCATTTCATGCATTATGTTTGATGTATTGTTTCATGCATTTCATGTTCATGCCACTTGAATAATGACTTGAGCCAATTAATGGTTCAAAGTCATGCTCTCTTGAGCACACTTGTGGAAAATTAAGTTTTGTCAAATTGATTATTCTACCTTTGTGATTTTTTTTACTTTGCCAATTTTTATCTAACTTTCAAAAAGTCCTAGCTACTGTTTGTAAGTCATTTTAGGAGTTTCAAATATTTTTACTTTGATTTTTAAATGATTTTATCAAAGGCAAAAATATGTTTTGGCAAAGCAGTTTTTTTTCACCCAAAACTCGTATATCTCCGATTTTTCTGGGAATTCATCTTTAATTAGAAAATTAACTCGATTTTTTCCCGTGTAGTTTTCCATGTCTTGAGTCTCCAGTATTGTTTTCAGAATTTTTTGTATTTTCAAAAATAGGATAAAAAATCGTGGCTTAAAACTGGACAGTGGAGTCATAATTGAATTTAAAGAAAAATCATTTTTCTGTTTTGGTTAAGTTACTTAGAGTGGGCTGATTAAGAGGGTTAGCTAATGACTTAGGGTAGTTTCTAAGCCTTTTTAAACTCTAAAAATGGTTTTTCAATTCTTGGGTTAAGGGTATTCAAGTCCGGATTTTTAAACTTGGAAAATTAGAGCCATTTTAAAGAAATTAGCCCAGTTTTTATTTTTAATTCAAGCTTTCAAAATTGTTTTCAAACAATCACAAAGTATTTTGGTTTTAGAATATTTAATTTGACATATTTTCCTAAGGTAGCCGGATATCTTTTTAGATATACGGATTTCCTTAATTAAAGGAAAAAATACATTTCATGCATTGCATTTTCCATATTCATGCATTTTATATAATATGTGATTCTTGCTATGATAATTTTTATGATATTGTTATGATTTTGAATTATGTTATATTGTTTATTATATGATTTGGAATATTTCATGATATCCTATGCTTTTTATTTAGTTATTTTTTTTGGTCATATTATTTAGCATATACTATGTTCATGCATTATTATTTTCATTTTTATTTTCATGCATATTATATGATAGCATTATTTCATATTCCATCTCATTTAATTTATATGCCATATCATTCATGTTTGCCATGTCATTTAGGTTATTTCATTTCATATGGAATATGTTATGTTACTTAGGTTATTTTATTTCATTTAGAATATATCATATGACTTAGCATATTGCATATGATATAAAATATATTATGCTACCTAGGTTATTTCATTTTATTTATAATATGTCATATAACTTAGGATATTTCATTTCATTTAGAATATGCTAAGGCATTTATTTCATTTCATTTAAAATATGCTAAGGCATTTACATTATATCATATCATTTAGGAAGCATTATATTATTTAGATTTTGCTATGTCATTTTATTTATGTCATGCATATACATATTCATATCTTTTAAAATGTTTTCAAAAAGATAATGATTTTTCAATAAAGAATAAAGATATTCCCGAGTTAAAATAATCCATGAGTTCTCTACCGGGTTTGCTGGTGGAAATATCATCAATTATCATTAATAAAGGAATATCTTTCTTTCAAAAAAGAGAATGATTCGGAAAATTTCCCAAAACTAATAAAAATTTCTATATTTTGCCATGTTTGTTGGGGAATATAGGAAATTTTGAATTTATAAATTCCGGAACATTTTCAATAAAAAAAATGGAATTATTTTTCGTTAAATTGGGAATTAACTTGAAATACTAAATTTAAAACCAATTTTTACCGAGACTTGAGATAACACACGATTAATAAGGTATCGATTTATACGGGCGTTGTGGGGGTGCTAATCCTTCCTCGCACGTAACCGACTCCCGAACCCGCTTCTTTGATTTCTCTGGTTTTAAAACGCAGACTTGAAATTGGTTTTTAAAGATTTTAATTAATTTTTAAAATATTTTATAAAACCGGTTTTAATAGGTGGCCGATCACACCTAGCTAAAAAAGATTGGTGGCGACTCCATGTTTTTTTTAAGGTCATTTTCAAAACCTTCATTTTTTTAGAGGAATTAAGTCGACTTTTCCTCGGTTTTTTAATGTCACGCTTAACGAATAATAAAGTCTTGCGATGAGAGTCGTTATTTTTTAGGTTGCGACAGCAGTAAAGTCTATGAAAAAGACTTGTAGACACCTAATTTTGTCCAGACCACTAAACAGGTATGTTTTCTTCCCATATTGATGTTTCCGAGTATAAAAAGACTGTTTTCATCCTACAGGTGGTACTCCGAGACTTAGTTTAAGAGGGCGAGCACAAAAAGTCAAACTTGAAAAAAAGTCAACCCCGAAAATGTCAGCCCCGAAAAAGTCAACCCCAGAAAGTCAACTATTGAAAAAGTCAACCCACTTTCAAAATCAAGATTTTAAGTTCAATTGAAAAATGGAGAAAGAATTTTGATAATCCGAGGTCTACATTGAAAGATATGGAGTTCAGAAGTTGGGATTTGGAGATTCAGTAGAAAAGAAACCCTAATCCGAGAAATTTGGGGAAAAGTGCTTAAACGATCAAACTGGTCAAAATTGAAGGTTCCAAATGAAAGATAAGCACTGACTACGGGTAATGGAGAAGTCACTTGCAAGAAAAACCGAAAGAAAAGTCAATCCGGGAGAAAACCGAGAATTAGGGTTTTTAGTGGATTTCGGTGAAATCGGGAAGAATCACAGAAATGGCCCGACTTGGTAAGACCAAAGCCCCCAATGGATGAAGAATGATTAAAAAGGATGGCCCAAGACTCAGATTGAAGAAAATCTGAAAAATCGGACTTGTTTTGAGCAAAACCGGGTTTCGAAGGTTAAAGGGGCAAAATTGGAAAAATTTGGGAAAAATAGCAAATATACTCCGAAAATTCTGAAAAATTTGTCAATCTCATTCTTAAATCATTTGAAAGAGATTGGTAAAAGAAAATCTTGATTCGGAGTTCGTTTGCAAAATGGCCAAATCCCGGGCTTCTTATGCAGTAATTCAAAAAGGAAAATCTCGGAAAAATAGCGAATGAGCTCCAAATCTTTTGAAATTTTGCAGATATCATTTTTAAATTATTTGGAAGAGATTGGCGAAAGAAAATCTTGATTCGGAGTTCGTTTGCAAAATGGCCAAATCCCGGGCTTCTTATGTAGTAATTCAAAAAGATAAATCCCGGAAAAATACCAAATGAGCTCCAAAAATTATGAAAACTTCCAGATCACACTTTTTAATTATTTTGAAGAGTTTGGTGAAGAAAAATCTTGATTTGGAGCTCGTTAAAAAATGGTAAAATGTAGGGGCATAAAAGGGCATTTTTGGGAAGAAAAAATCCTAATAAATAGCAAACAGACTCGGATAATTTTGAAAACTTCCAGAACTCAATATTTTATTATTTTGGAAGTATTAAAAAAAGAAAAATTGAATTTGGAGTTCGTTTGATATTTACTTGCATCCGGGGGGCAAAATGGTCATTTCACCCAAGCAACCGAAAAAGGCTTTTTTGGACCCTTCAAAAAATCAGAGTTGGGCTGGAAAAGAGAAGTGCTGGCATGCCCAAGCCCAAAGAAAGGAGGAAGCTTCTAATTTTTTCAATCAAGTGGTTAAAAATCAAGAGTTAGTTAACCATTTTCTTTGATCAAGCCATGGTGATTAAATCACATAGGTTAAGAAAGATGTCAACATTATTTTTGCATAGCTGTAATTTGAGAGGGCTGAGATGCTAATCTAAGGGTGGTAATTTCATGACTTTTCATCTTGAATTATTGGCCATTTGATGGAAATTAGGTTACACAAAAATGACAACATCTTGGAGTCCATATAAGCATCATTTTTGGCTAGCCCTAAGGGGAGGAGGCAGATTTTGTTTTTTCTTTTCCATTTTGGCTGATTTCTCTTAGTTTTTCTTAGTTTTTATCTTATTGGTTGAGAGCAAAAAAAGAAAGTTTAGAAAAAAAGGAAAGTTTGAAGAGAAAAGCTTGAAATATTAGCTTCTTGAGGTTGCTCTTGAGCACCAACTCTTGCACTTTCATTTTCTATTCTTATTTTTTGCTATTTTGATCTCAACTTGGTGAGTTTTCATTTTAAAATAATGTTTTTTGGTTCTTCCTTCATTTCCTTTCTTAAGTATATTTTTTACATTTTGTTTTTGCAATAAACTCACCATGGCCAAATGGCCTACATTATTTATTTTAAGTTGCTGTTTTTGATTCATTTTACCATATTATTTATGCAATTTTCTTTGTTTTTGATGTTTTAAATGTTATGTTATTTCATGTTCTTAAGTTATATTTAATTTGGTTGCTTTGTTTGTTGCCATTTATGTCTTAGATATCATGTTTTTGCATTTTTAATTTTCTGTTTTCATGTTGTTTAAATTTGAGCATGTTTTAGAGTTAGCATATTAAGTGTTTGTGAAAATGCTTGTGTGATTCTTTGCATGATTCTTGTTTTATATCTTAGTGAGCATGTTTTAGATTTAGTATATTAGGTGTTTGTGAAAATGCTTGTGTGATTTTTGTGTTATGACTTAGTTTTTCATGCTAGTATGCCAGGTGTTTGAGAAAAATGCCATGCTTGTTGGAGCTTGAGGCCATTTGGCTACTCCATGTGTTTTGCATTGTGTGTTGCATTTTTTTGTCATGCTAGTTGTTAGGTTTTTGCATTTGCATGATATTTGGTTGGATTTTTGAATTAAGCATGCCTTGTGTTTGTAAAATGCCATGCATGTTTTAGGTCTAAGTTACATTAAATGTCATGCAAGTTCATGTTAGGTCTAGGCCATATTATTTATGTCATGCATTTTCCTTACATTTAGGTTTAGATCCATGCATTTCATGCATTATGTTTGCTGCATTGTTTGATGCATTTCATGTTCATGCCACTTGAATAATGACTTGAGCCAATTAATGGTTCAAAGTCATGCTCTCTTGAGCACACTTGTGGAAAATTAAGTTTGTCAAATTGATTATTCTACCTTTGTGATTTTTTTTACTTAGCCAATTTTTATCTAACTTTCAAAAAGTCCTAGCTACTACTTTCAAGTCATTTTATGAGTTTCAAATATTTTTACTTTGGTTTTTAAATGATTTTATCAAAGACAAAAAAAAATGTGTTGGCAAAGCAGTTTTTTTCTCTCTTTCAAAAAAACTCGTACATATCTGATTTTTTTGGGAATTCATCTTTGATCAGAAAATTAAGCCAATTTGTTTCCGTATATTTTTACATGTCCTGAGTCTCCAGTAATGTTTTCAGAATTTTTGGAATTTTTAAAAATAGGGTAAAAAATCGTGGATTAAAACTGGATAGTGGAGTCAGAATTGAATTTAAAGAAAAACAAAGCAGTTTTTTCTCCTCCAAAAACTCATACATCTCTGGTTTTTCTGGGAATTCATCTTTGATCAGAAAATTAATCTGATTTTTTCTCATCTAGTTTTATATGTCCTGAGTCTCCAGTATTTTTTGCAGAAGTTTTGGAATTTTTAAAAATAGGGTAACAAATCGTGGAATAAAACTGGACAGTGGAGTCAGGATTGAATTTAAAGAAAAACAAAGCAGTTTTTTCTCCTCCAAAAACTCGTACATCTCTGGTTTTTCTGAGAATTCATCTTTGATCAAAAAATTAAGCCGATTTTTTATCGTGCAGTTTTATGTGTCCTGAGTCTTCAGTATTTGTTTTAGAATTTTTGGAATTTTTAAAAATAGGATAAAAAATCGTGGATTAAAAGTGGACAGTGGAGTCAGAATTGAATTTTAAAAAAAAAAAAACCTTTTTTCTGTTTTGGTTAATTTACTTAGAGTGGGCTGATTAGGAGAGTTAGCTACTGACTTAGGGTGGTTTCTAAGCCTTTTCAAACTCTAAAAATGGTTTTTCAAGTCTCGGGTTAAGGGTAGCCAAGTCCGAATTTTTTAAACTTAGGAAAGTAGAGCCATTTAAAAAATTTTAGCCCAGTTTTTATTTTTAATTCAAGCTTTTCAAAATTGTTTTCAAACAATCATAAAGTATTTTGGTTTTAGAATATTTAATTTGACATATTTTCCTAAGGTAGCCGGATATCTTTTTAAATATACGGATTTCCTTAATTAAAGGAAAAAAATACATTTCATGCATTGCATTTTTATATTCATGCATTTTATATGTGATTCTTGCCATAATAATTTCTATGATATTGTTGTTATTTTGATTTATATTTTTTGATGTTACATAGTTTATTATATGGTTTTGAATATTTCATGATATCCTATGCTTTTATTTAGTTCTTTTTATTTGGTATATACTATGTCATACATATACATATTCATTTATTTTAAATGTTTTCAAAAAGATAATGGTTTTCAATAAAAAAATATAAAGATATTCCCGAGTTAAAATAATTCATGAGTTCTCTACCGGGTTTTCTGGAGGGAATATCATCAATTATCATTAATAAAGGAATATCTTTCTTTCAAAAAAGAGAATGATTCGGAAAGTGTTCCAAAACTAATAAAAATTTCTATATTTTGCCACGTTTGTTGGGGAATATAGGAAAATTTTGAATTTATAAATTTCGGATCATTTTCAATAAAAAATGGAATTATTTTTAAATTGGGAATTAACTTGAAATACTAAGTTTAAAACCAACTTTTTACCGAGACTTGAGATAACACACGATTAATAAGGTACCGATTTATACGGGCGTTGTGGGGGTGCTAATCCTTCCCCACACGTAACCGACTCCCGAACCCGCTTCTTTGATTTCTCTGGTTTAAAACGCAGACTTGAAATTGGTTTTTAAAATGTTTTAATTAATTTTTAAAATATTTTATAAAACCGGTTTTAATAGGTGGCCGATCACACCTAGCTAAAAAAGATTGGTGGCGACTCCATGTCTTTTTTTAAGGTCATTTTTAAAACCTTCATTTTTCTAGAGGAATTAAGTCGACTTTTCCTCGATTTTTTTTAAATGTCACGCCTAACGAATAATAAAGTCTTGCGATGAGACATCGTCGTTATTTTTTTTTAGGTTGCGACAGCTTGGCCACTCCGCTGGGGATAATTAGAGAGTCAGGCCTAAAATTAGTCGTGTGTTATCAAAGTCTCGGTTTTGTTGGTTTAATTGGTATTTAATTTTAATTCCCACATTTTTTTTATAAGGAGATTTTTGAAAATAATAAAATGTTTTTAAATATGTTCATACTCATGTGCATGCATTTTATTTTTGTTCTCTAGTTATTTAAGGTTGTATATTATAATTGCTTGTCGGTTAATGCGTTACACTATTCTTGAATGTTTTAATTGCTAGGGCATTTAGAATAAGGTTTGTAGAATAGGTAGTGAAAGGTTTGATATTCCTCCACACACACTACATGTGCATTTGCATAACATGAATCCTCTACCCGGATTCCATCCTTTTAAGTGGAAGTAAAGTAACTACGCCTTCGTGATTGATCCTCCGTATGGGCTAGTGAAACACTTCCGGAGTATAAAGTACCTAATGCCTTCGTGATAATCCTCCGTACGGGCATAGGAAAATATACTCTAACGAATTGAACCCGCATTTATCGGGGTGCCTTACTAGCCTTCACCGGCGACAGTGAGGAAGAATTCGGGGCCTTAGAACCAATTCACCCTTATATAGTGAACCTAGGCAAAGCCATCCCGAATTTCCGTTAGATATACCGAAAATAGGAACAAATGGAGGGACATTTCTAAACCTTTTGTTACCTATTTTACACTCCGAATAAGTGTGGTAGATCGGGCAATGATGTACGTACATCGCCCGTAATAAATGTGATACTCCGCCTCGAAGGCATCGTGATGCCTAAATAAGCAGATATTGCTGGGGCAGATGTTCATTAGCTGTTTTTTTTATAAAAAAAAATAAATAAATCCTTTTTCAAGCATTTTTGCATGTTGCACATTTCATGCATGTGTGAATGGAGCATGTACATTTTTGGTTGTATTATTGATCTCATTCTTTGCAAAAAACAGTTGGTAATTTCATTTGATGATTTCATAAAACCGGTAGTGTCACATGAACATTTGCATATGGTACCATAGTGGGATCCACCCTGAAATTCTTTTGAAAATAATGTGATTGGTTTTTCATAAATAAATAAAAAAACACAAAAAAAAAAACATGTTAAAAAAAAATCATAAATTTGGAGGCAAATCGTGCATAATGAGATTTTTGAATAATCAAGATTTAGGTCCCACCAATTTCGTGTAATCATTGATTTCTTTGTATATACCTTTGTGTTAATTCATTTTTTTTTTGCATGTATCGTTTTGACATCATGTTATAGTCATAGCATGCATGGTCATTCATTGTAAGATACGTTTATGACATGCATGGTCATTATTTGTATATACTTATGTATCAATTTATTCTTTCTTTACATGCATCATGGTAGCATCAAGTTGCATTCATGCATTCATAGTCAGCATGATTTTTTCTGTATATATCCATATATCAATTTATTCTTTCTTTACATACATCATGTTAGCGTCAAGTTGCATTCATGCATTCATAGTCAGCATGATTTTTCTGTATATATCCATATATCAATTTATTCTTTCTCTATATGCATCATGGTAGCATCAAGTTGCATCCATGCATTCATAGTCAGAAATGATTTTCCTATATATATCCATGCATTAATTTGCTTATTCTTTACATGCATCATGTTGGCATCAGGTTGCATTCATGGCATACACAGTCATCATGAGTTCTCCGTATATGCTCATGCATTAATTTGTCATATTGGCATCAGGTTGCATTTGTGACATACACGGTCAGCATGATTTTCTTTGTATATACTCTGTGTCAGTCATTTATTCTTCACATGCATCATAATTGACATTGTGTGGCATTCATAGTGTATATGATCATTCATTGGGAAATACATTTGGAACATACATGGTCATTCATTGTATATATCCATGCATTGATCTGCTTATTCTTTACATGCATCATGTTGACTTTGGGTTGCATTCATAACAAACATAGTCAGCATAATTTATTTGTATATGTTCATGCATTAATTTTCTTATTACATACATCATGTTAGCATTAGGTCGCATTCATGACACACATGGTTAGCATGATTTTCTTTGTATATACTCTATATCAATCATTCATTGTTTGCATGTATCATAATTGACACCATGTTGCATTCATAGGATATATGAACATTCATTGGGAAATATGCTAAAATGCACATGATCAGTCATTACATATATCCATGTGTTGATTTGTTTATTCTTTGTTTGCAACATGTTGGCATTGTGATTGCATTTATTACATATATGGTCAGCATGATTCCATTTTACATGTCCATACATCATATTGTTTAGGCTTCATATGCGTCAAATTGCATTCATGGCTCAAGCATCATGACACACATTTGGGGGAAAATAGAATAGAAGTTGGCTTGGCTGTAGGAGTCTTTGAAAAAAATGGAAAGGGAACAGAAAGAATTGCGAGAACAGCTGGCAAAGTCTCAAGCAGAATCTAAGGATCAGATGACTAAATTGATGGAGCTGATGTCCGCCGTAATCAAGGGAAAAGGATACACCGAAAACTTTGTCGTCGGAGAAGGGTTAGAGGTACAAAAGGGCCAAGATGAGGTCGCAATAAGTGATGCCCAGAACACTGTTAACCCCGTCAATGTCCTAAACTCAGATGATCCAGCTGAACAGGCCAAGTTGAAAAGGGTTGCAGTAAATGAGGTTGAGTTGACAGATTCCCAAGGGAAATATCACTTGCTAGATGAAAGGCTCCGGGCAGTAGAAAATGCAGACGTTTTAGAGGGTGTGGAGGCGAAAGAACGATGCTTGGTCTTCGATTTAGTCATTCCTCCTAAGTTCAAGATCCCTGACTTTGTGAAATATGACGGGACGACTGATCCATCAGCCCACATCACTATGTTCTGCCGGAAGATGACAAGTCATATAGATAATGATAAGCTTTTGATTCACTGCTTTCAAGATAGCCTTAGCGGATCCGCAATTAGGTGGTATAGTCAGTTGAGCAAGGATCAGATTCACTCTTGGAATGACCTGGCTAGGGTTTTTCTAAACCAGTACAAGCATATGACTGACACGGCGCCTGACCGTCTCACCTTGCAAAATATGAAGAAAAGAGCTACTGAGAGCTTCAAAGAATATATGCAACGGTGGATGAGCCTGGCCGTCCAAGTACAACCGCCCTTAACTCAGAAGGAAACCACTGTCCTTTTTGTGAATACACTGCAGGCCCCGTACTATGATATACTTGTTGGCAACATCACAAATAATTTTTCAGACATGGTAATTTCAGGGGAGATGATTGAGAATGCTATCAATGGGGCATCTAAAAAGAAAAAGGAAGATACACAAGTCGTGGAAGACTTTGCCCCACCTCCCCAATTCTCCTCATATCAGCCATTTTACTCTACCCTGAATAATGTCTCTCATGGTTTTTATCCCTACCAACCAATGACTGCAACTACACCAGAATTTACATCTGTCTATCAATCGAACACCCTTGGGGATAATCGAAAGGGGCATAAAAAGCGAAAAAGAAATCCGGTTGATCCGATTCCTATGACATACAGTGAGATACTACCTCAACTCATCCAGAATCACCTTGTGACACCCATGCAAATAGCGCCTCTGAAACCCCCTTATCTGAGCTGGTATGATGCTAATGAGTGTTGTGGGTACCATTCTGGCAATCAAGGTCACTCAACAGAGAACTGCCTCGCTTTGAAGTATAAGGTCAGAGATTTCATCAAGGCTGGTTCGATAAGTTTTGAAGATGGGGAAGTCAAGTGTCATAAGAAACATTGTGCATGATCATATTAGGTTTTTGACACATGTAGTTCTATACACTGTGATGAGGAAAGCACTTGTCTCATGTTAATTAAATGAATTTTGTATTTTAAATGCTTTGTGTTTGTTGTGTTTCAACAATAACTTGAATTTGCAAAAAACAAGCATTAAGGAATTTTTAGTAATGGATAGTCTCAAGAAGATTGATGATCATTGTTAGAAATGACCCAATACCTTCAGCCCTTTCTTTTAGGCTTTCCTAAGCCTAAATCTTTTGAACCGAGACCACTTGAAAGACCTAATGCTTCAAGGAATATGAATGATTTGACTTCATAAAACCATTGTCATCACAGAATAAGCAAAGACGTAGATCTTAGTCTAGGCTATGAACAAAGGAACGAACTCTTTGAAAATTTTCAAATTCTTTGAAAATCAAACAAATGAGACATTCTATCAAGAATCCAGATTTTGGTAATTTGATGTGTGTCAAGATTGTGCTAAAACCATTCATGACCTTTCCCAATAACCACAAAACACTAATTGCCCAAACATCATGACTGACATCCTGGGGCACAATGATTAAACTAGATTATCCCTTGTCCTAGAGAAAACCCGTTTTTGAGTCATATTTTCCTTGTCTCTTCAAAGAACTTAGATTGGAAACTCAGCCTTTTCAAAATAGACCTAGACTTGCTATGTTCCTCGTTGATACAAATTCTCATGGTTAATCAAATTGGGGCATCATATGTGGAAATGATGGATACATGGTGAATAAGGATGGATTAAACGCATAAATCGTTGGGGCATGTGATGAAAAATGAAAAATGAAAAAATTTGTGATATCATGCATATGAGAATTCGGATGATTCCAAAGTGCAAAATGAAATTCTGAATATCTATTTCCCCTGGGGATTGCTTTTCAAAGTGAATATTCGTGCTTGACATGAGGAATGGCCATCTTTCATATCCCTTCACACAAAAAGAAATCATCCATAGTCACCCCTTTTGAGCCAAAAGAATTCTTTCTTGTTTGAACCTTGATCAAGGATCACCCTCTACACTAGGGGGCAAATGCAAGGAAAGATTTTTTTAAAGATCATTGAGAAATGTGTCCTAGCTCAAAGACAGATGCAAAGCAAATGGAGCCCCGAATAAAGACGGGCTCACTTCGTTGAAAAAGAAGGGGGGCAAAATGAAAAAAGAAAAAAAGGAAAATTGTGTGAAAGATATGGCAAATTGAAAGCCAAAAGCAAAGAAGAAAAAAGCAAAGTCAAAAGGAAAGAAATGTCCAAGAAGGAACAAATGCTTCAAAGAGAATCCTCCTAAAAAAAAAAATATAGATCCTTGATCTGATTACCCTCAAACACATATTTTGGGCCTATTTATCCTTTCTTTCTGAACCCTAAGCCATGGCCTACATTATGTGCTTTAAAAGTCCATTTTGATCAAGCATGAATATTTAATTTGAAAGGTTTTTCCTCAGATTTTATCACATTTCATTGAATTATCATTTCACTAAGGAAGAATTTAGAATTCTCAAGTGTACGGTAGAATGAAAAAAAGAGAAAAAAAATGGAAAGAATGGGACTCTACGACGAAAACCCAAAAATGGGCGGTCTAGAGTAAATTTGGAAATTTTCGATGCCATCTGTGCCGATCCCAAAAAAAAAAAAAAGGGTCATCTTAAAAAAAAGTGGTCATCAAGGAACATCTAGGAATTCCTGAACCCCCCAAATTGTCAGCTCTCATTCGGAGGATTGTCTTCAAAAATTGAATCTTGTTTTCCTCCAAGATCAAACTTTCCGATTTAATCATCCCGGCCAATCTTGACGCTTGTCAAAAAGCCTTGATATGGAAACTAAAAGAATGTTGAATTTGCTTGGTTCTCAATGAATTCATGATTTATAAAACCTGTTCCATTTGTGAGCCTAGAAAGGACATACATTTTTGTTGTGAAGTTTTCCTGAAAAAACCAAAATCTTGTTGTATCAAGCCTTGTCAATTCAAATTGAAAAACCCAAATTAATACTTAGGGAATTTTCTAACAGTGATCATCAGTCATCAAAAGATTTGTACATCATACACTGTGGAGTTAAAATTTTTGGCTTAGAAGTTTTCCTTAAATAAGCAAAATTGTTTTTCAAAAAAGGGAAAATAAAAATATTTTTGAAATACCCATTTTTGATGTTGACATGAGACAAGGGTTTTTCTAACCCAAAGGTATAGAACTGCCAGGATAGGTCCTGACTTCCAGATATGAGAAGAAGATATCGAACCTAGTTCAGATCTCTATTGATGAAAGTTTGAAAACTGTTGGGGCAAAGAGAATAGCCGAAATGAATTGAAGATATACTCTGATTTGAAGAGGAAAAATGAATTTGAAAGGCTAAGCCAAAGTCTAGAAAAATAACCGGGGGCATTTGCATCACTCATGAGCACTCATCTCTTTATCGAGCTTTTGTATCTGCACAGTGTCAGCAAGCATTTGCATCATTCATGGGTATTTGCATTGGCATTATTCCATAAGCATCTGCATTTTTTACCTTTACATTTACATTCTTCATAGAATTCGCCTTTGTGTTATCTCAAGCAATTGCATCATTTCTAGAATCATTGCATTTTCATTAATGTGTGGTAATTCATAAACCAGTTACATGAACACAATTAGTAGGGGCATCTGCATCATGAAACATGGGCATCAATCCAGGCCATTTGCATTTGCACTAAGAAATATTTTACATTTGCACCATGAAGCATGGGCACCTTGTTAAAAGACATGTGCATCTGCATCATTTCTCAAAGCTTCTGGTGGGGATATCCAGAATTTTACAGTTTTAAAAGTGAACAAGTCTTCGGTGGTGATAGCTGAAGCCTCTGGTAGAGATATCCAGGGTTTTATAATTTTGAAACATGAGAAATCTTCTTCTGAAGGAGTTACTCAAAATTTTACAATGAGCAAGTCTTTGGTGGTGATAGCCAAAGCTTCTGGTGGGGATATCCAGAATTTTACAGTTTTAAAAGTGAACAAGTCTTCGGTGGTGATAGCTGAAGCCTCTGGTAGAGATATCCAGGGTTTTATAATTTTGAAACACGAAAAATCTTCTTCTCAAGGAGTCACCCAGAATTTTACAATGAGCAAGTCTTTGGTGGTGATAGCCAAAGCTTCTGGTGGGGATATCCAGAATTTTACAGTTTTAAAAATGAAGAAGTCTTCGGTGGTGATAGCTGAAGCCTCTGGTGGAGATATCCAGAGTTTTATAATTTTGAAAATGAGAAATCTCCTTTTGGAGGAGTTATCCAGAATTTTATTCAACATGTGCATCTACATCAAGAAGCATTTGCATCAATCTAAGTTAGCTGAATCTGCATCAAGAAAGTCATTTACATTTGCATCAAAGACATTTGCACCAATCTAAGTCATTTGCATCTACATCAAGAAATGTTTGCATCAACTAAAGACATTTGCATTTGCATCATGAAGCATTTGCATCATCTCTTAAAGCTGTCAGGTATAATCGAACTCGTTTTGCTTCTCAAATGAGTCGAGCCCCGAGATCATCGTCGAGGTACCTTATTTTTATTATTATGAACAAGTCTTCAGTGGTGATAGCTGAAGCCTCTGGTGGAGATATCCAGAGTTTTCAAAACCTTTGAAAAGGTAGAAAGTCTTCGGTGGTGATAGCTGAAGCTTCTGGAGGTGATACCCAGAATTTTATAATTTTGAAAATGAGAAATCTCCATTTGGAGGAGTTATCCAGAATTTTAAGCACAACTGAGAACAAGACAGGTTAAGGCCCCGAGACCATCGTCGAGGTCATTTCCTTTCTTGCTAATCGAATTCGTTTTCTTAAAACGAGTCGAGCCCCGAGATCATCGTCGAGGTAATTTTTTTTATTATGAACAAGTCTTTGGTGGTGATAGCTGAAGCTTCTGGAGGTGATACCCAGAATTTTTACATTTTAAAAATGAGCAAAACTTTGGTGGTGATAGCCGAAGCTTCTGGAGGAGATATCCAGAATTTTAAACACAGCTGAGAACAAGACAGGTTAAGGCCCCGAGACCATCGTCGAGGTCGTTTCCTTTCTTGCAAATCGAATTCGTTTCCTTAAGACGAATCGAGCCTTGATTAGGTAGGGAATTCAATTTAAAGACAAATCTTCAATTGACTTTTTTTTTTTTTAAATTAAAAAATTTGAAAAAAATAGAAAAAAGAGGAAAAATGAAAAATAGAAAAAAAATGAAAAATGAAAATGAAAAAGAAACCTCTTTCCCTTTCCTTCACATGTGATGTCACTGACCGTACAAAATTAGTGTCGGTTTATCTTTGCCTGATTCCTGATTCTCAGCAATAGCCAAAGAGGGGCAGCTGTAGACACCTAATTTTGTCCAGACCACTAAACAGGTATGTTTTCTTCCCATATTGATGTTTCCGAGTATAAAAAGACTGTTTTCATCCTGCAGGTGGTACTCCGAGACTTAGTTTAAGAGGGCGAGCACAAAAAGTCAAACATGAAAAAAAGTCAACCCCGAAAAAGTCAACCCCGAAAAAGTCAACCCCAGAAAGTCAACTATTGAAAAAGTCAACCCACTTTCAAAATCAAGATTTTAAGTTCAATTGAAAAATGGAGAAAGAATTTTGATAATCCGAGGTCTACATTGAAAGATATGGAGTTCGGAAGTTGGGATTTGGAGATTCAGTAGAAAAGAAACCCTAATCCGAGAAATTTGGGGAAAAGTGCTTAAACGATCAAACTGGTCTAAATTGAAGGTTCCAAATGAAAGATAAGCACTGACTACGGGTAATGGAGAAGTCACTTGCAAGAAAAACCGAAAGAAAAGTCAATCCGAGAGAAAACCGAGAATTAGGGTTTTTAGTGGATTTCGGTGAAATCGGGAAGAATCACAGAAATGGCCCGACTTGGTAAGACCAAAGCCCCCAATGGATGAGGAATGATTAAAAAGGATGACCCAAGACTCAGATTGAAGAAAATCTGAAAATCGGATTGAAGCAAAACCGGGTTTCGGAGGTTAAAGGTGCAAAATTGGAAAAATTTGGGAAAAATAGCAAATGGACTCCGAAAATTCTGAAAAATTTGTCAATCTCATTCTTAAATCATTTGAAAGATATTGGTAAAAGAAAATCTTGATTCGGAGTTCGTTTGCAAAATGGCCAAATCCCGGGCTTCTCAAGTAGTAATTCAAAAAGGAAAATCCCGGAAAAATAGCAAATGAGCTCCAAATCTTTTGAAATTTTGCAGATCTCATTTTTAAATTATTTGGAAGATATTGGCGAAAGAAAATCTTGATTCGGAGTTCGTTTGCAAAATGGCCAAATCCGGGGCTTCTTATGTAGTAATTCAAAAAGATAAATCCCGGAAAAATACCAAATGAGCTCCAAAAATTATGAAAACTTCCAGATCACACTTTTTAATTATTTTGAAGAGTTTGGTGAAGAAAAATCTTGATTTGGAGCTCGTTTAAAAAATGGTAAAATGTAGGGGCATAAAAGGGCATTTTTGGGAAGCAAAAATCCTAATAAATAGCAAACGGACTCGGATAATTTTGAAAACTTCCAGAACTCAATATTTTATTATTTTGGAAGTATTAAAAAAAGAAAAATTGAATTTGGAGTCCGTTTGATATTTACTTGCATCCGGGGGGCAAAATGGTCATTTCACCCAAGCAACCGAAAAGGGCTTTTTTGGGCCCTTCAAAAAATCAGAGTTGGGCTGGAAAAGAGAAGTGCTGGCATGCCCAAGCCCAAAGAAAGGAGGAAGCTTCTAATTTTTTCAATCAAGTGGTTAAAAATCAAGAGTTAGTTAACCATTCTCTTTGATCAAGCCATGGTGATTAAACCACATAGGTTAAGAAAGATGTCAACATTATTTTTGCATAGCTGTAATTTGAGAGGGCTGAGATGCTAATCTAAGGGTGGTAATTTCATGACTTTTTATCTTGAATTATTGGCCATTTGATGGAAATTAGGTTACACAAAAATGACAACATCTTGGAGTCCATATAAGCATCATTTTTGGCTAGCCCTAAGGGGAGGAGGCAGATTTTGTTTTTTCTTTTCCATTTTGGCTGATTTCTCTTAGTTTTTCTTAGTTTTTATCTTCTTGGTTGAGAGCAAAAAAAGAAAAGTTTAGAAAAAAAGGAAAGTTTGAAGAGAAAAGCTTGAAATATTAGCTTCTTGAGGTTGCTCTTGAGCACCAACTCTTGCACTTTCGTTTTCTATTCTTATTTTTTGCTATTTTGATCTCTACTTGGTGAGTTTCATTTTAAAATAATGTTTTTTTGTTCTTCCTTCATTTCCTTTCTTAAGTATATTTTTTACATTTTGTTTTTGCAATAAACTCACCATGGCCAAATGGCCTACATTATTTATTTTAAGTTGCTGTTTTTGATTCATTTTACCATATTGTTTATGATATTTTCTTTGTTTTTGATGTTTTAAATGTTATGTTATTTCATGTTCTTAAGTTATATTTAATTTGGTTGCTTTGTTTGTTGCCATTTATGTCTTAGATATCATGTTTTTGCATTTTTAATTTTCTGTTTTCATGTTGTTTAAATTTGAGCATGTTTTAGAGTTAGCATATTAAGTGTTTGTGAAAATCCTTGTGTGATTCTTTGCATGATTCTTGTTTTATATCTTAGTGAGCATGTTTTAGATTTAGTATATTAGGTGTTTGTGAAAATGCTTGTGTGATTTTTGTGTTATGACTTAGTTTTTCATGCTAGTATGCCAAGTGTTTGAGAAAAATGCCATGCTTGTTGGAGCTTGAGGCCATTTGGCTACTCCATGTGTTTTGCATTGTGTGTTGCATTTTTTTGCCATGCTAGTTGTTAGGTTTTTGCATTTGCATGATATTTGGTTGGATTTTTGAATTAAGCATGCCTTGTGTTTGTAAAAATGCCATGCATGTTTTAGGTCTAAGTTACATTAAATGTCTGCAAGTTCATGTTAGGTCTAGGCCATATTATTTATGTCATGCATTTTCCTTACATTTAGGTTTAGATCCATGCATTTCATGCATTATGTTTGCTGCATTGTTTCATGCATTTCATGTTCATGCCACTTGAATAATGACTTGAGCCAATTAATGGTTCAAAGTCATGCTCTCTTGAGCACACTTGTGGAAAATTAAGTTTGTCAAATTGATTATTCTACCTTTGTGATTTTTTTTACTTAGCCAATTTTTATCTAACTTTCAAAAAGTCCTAGCTACTACTTTCAAGTCATTTTATGAGTTTCAAATATTTTTACTTTGGTTTTTAAATGATTTTATCAAAGACAAAAAAAATGTGTTGGCAAAGCAGTTTTTTTCTCTCTTTCAAAAAAACTCGTACATATCTGATTTTTTTGGGAATTCATCTTTGATCAGAAAATTAATCCAATTTGTTTCCGTATATTTTTACATGTCCTGAGTCTCCAGTAATGTTTTCAGAATTTTTGGAATTTTTAAAAATAGGGTAAAAAATCGTGGATTAAAACTGGATAGTGGAGTCAGAATTGAATTTAAAGAAATACAAAGCAGTTTTTTCTCCTCCAAAAACTCCTACATCTCTGGTTTTTCAGGGAATTCATCTTTGATCAGAAAATTAATCCGATTTTTTCTCGTGTATTTTTATATGTCCTGAGTCTCCAGTATTTTTGTAAGAATTTTTGGAAGTTTTAAAAATAAGGCAAAAAATCGTGGAATAAAACTGGACAGTGGAGTCAGGATTGAATTTAAAGAAAAACAAAGCAGTTTTTTCTCCTCCAAAAACTCGTACATCTCTGGTTTTTCTGGGAATTCATATTTGATCAAAAACTTAAGCCAATTTTTTATCGTGTAGTTTTACGTGTCCTGAGTCTGCTGTATTTGTTTTAGAATTTTTGGAATTTTTGAAAATAGGATAAAAAATCGTGGATTAAAACTGGAGAGTGGAGTCAGAATTGAATTTAAAAAAAAAAACCATTTTTCTGTTTTGGTTAATTTACTTAGAGTGGGCTGATTAGGAGATTTAGCTACTGACTTAGGGTGGTTTCTAAGCCTTTTCAAACTCTAAAAATGGTTTTTCAAGTCCCGGGTTAAGGGTAGCCAAGTCCGGATTTTTTAAACTTAGGAAATTAGAGCCATTTAAAAAATTTTAGCCCAGTTTTTATTTTTAATTCAAGCTTTTCAAAATTGTTTTCAAACAATCATAAAGTATTTTGGTTTTAGAATATTTAATTTGACATATTTTCCTAAGGTAGCCGGATATCTTTTTAGATATACGGATTTCCTTAATTAAAGGAAAAAAATACATTTCATGCATTGCATTTTTATATTCATGCATTTTATATGTGATTCTTGCCATAATAATTTCTATGATATTGTTGTTATTTTGATTTATATTTTTTGATGTTACATAGTTTATTATATGGTTTTGAATATTTCATGATATCCTATGCTTTTATTTAGTTATTTTTATTTGGTATATACTATGTCATATACATATTCATTTATTTTAAATGTTTTCAAAAAGATAATGGTTTTCAATAAAAAATATAAAGATATTCCCAAGTTAAAATAATTTATGAGTTCTCTACCGGGTTTGCTGGAGGGAATATCATCAATTATCATTAATAAAGGAATATCTTTCTTTCAAAAAAGAGAATGATTCGGAAAGTGTTCCAAAACTAATAAAAATTTCTATATTTTGCCACGTTTGTTGGGGAATATAGGAAAATTTTGAATTTATAAATTTCGGATCATTTTCAATAAAAAATGGAATTATTTTTAAATTGGGAATTAACTTGAAATACTAAGTTTAAAACCAACTTTTTACCGAGACCTGAGATAACACACGATTAATAAGGTACCGATTTATACGGGCGTTGTGGGGGTGCTAATCCTTCCCCACACGTAACCGACTCCCGAACCCGCTTCTTTGATTTCTCTGGTTTAAAACGCAGACTTGAAATTGGTTTTTAAAATGTTTTAATTAATTTTTAAAATATTTTATAAAACCGGTTTTAATAGGTGGCCGATCACACCTAGCTAAAAAAGATTGGTGGCGACTCCATGTCTTTTTTTATGGTCATTTTTAAAACCTTAATTTTTCTAGAGGAATTAAGTCGACTTTTCCTCGAATTTTTTTAAATGTCACGCCTAACGAATAATAAAGTCTTGCGATGAGACATCGTCGTTATTTTTTTTTAGTTGCGACAAGACTCTCAAATTATATTAACTAATGTCACCTGGATGTTTCTATCCAACATCACAAACAAATATAACATCCGGTAGGATCCTACAAACCGATAGGGCTCGAAACCTCCTACAAAATCGGTAGGGCACGAAGGCTCCTACAAAACCGATAGGGCACGAAGGCTCTTACAAAACCGGTAGGGCACGAGGGCTTCTACAAAACCGATAGGGCACAATGGCAGCCTACAAGTCCGGTAGGGCACAATGGCAGCCTACAAATCCGGTGGCACAATGGCAGCCTACAAATTCGGTAGGGCACAATGGCAACCTATAAATCCGATAGCTTAACATTACAATAAACATGCATCACGTAGCATTTAAATAAGCATACTAGCAAGGAACAATGTGGCGCCATACGGTCGACCACTCATACAATAATCCCTGATTATTACACAATCATCACTTGGAACAATGTGGCGCCATACGGTAGACCACTCATACGACAATCCCGGATTATTACATAATCATCACTTGTCCATTCCTTGGACCTTTTTCTCACGTCTTTACGAGAACTCGATATCATAAGGTAATTCTACATCATACAATCATACAATCACAGTCGGCATGTCATAACATAATCTAACGATCCTACGTCTATCACTACACATTTACTCACAGTGCGCTAACCGAAAGAAAGTGGATCCTCGTGCTTCGGAGCTCTTCCAACCACAGACTCAACTAATCCGCACTCCTAGTACATAAAAAATAATTTCATAAATATTTTATAAATTTGAAAACATTCACAATATCCAATTGTAGCTAATTCGCTACTATTCGAAAATCTACAGCTTAGCTATATAAACTTTATAATTTTTACACCTAGCTCGGGTGGAAATTCGGAGCAACGATCAACAGGAAAGTTGCTCCCCCGAGCCTAACAAAGCTAATGGTGGCCTCGGATGGTGGTGGAAGTGGCGGCTCAAGTGGTTGGCCAACATGGTGAATTCGGCCAAGCTTAGATTTAAAACTCCAAGCCACTTTTTCACTCAACCAACCGCAAATAATAGATGTAGAGGTTGATTTAGGACTACCCATGGTGGTGGTTTTAAGTGGTGACTATGTTGGAAACCACCTAAGGCAAAATGGCCATAAAGAGAAACACATAGTGTCTCATGATTTCTTGAAAAACTAACACCAAATAAGTAATCCTTACCTTCTAGATAGTAGAAATATGTGTTTTGTTGGCTTGGTGATGAGTAGAAATCAAGAGATCAAGCTTACAAGCTTTTGGTTATGGAGTTTTCTTCACTTTGGTTAGGTTTTCTCAAGGTTGAAGAAGAAACAACCCTTAAGGCATGAAACAATGAAAGTCATGGCTGGTCATGGGGTTTCTTGGCTGATTTTTATGGCCATTTACCATGCCAAATGACAAAAATACCCCTTTAGCCCATTTTTTGTCTTTTAGTGCCTAAATGGGGCCCACATGAAATTTTTACGTTTGGAATCTCATTTTTCACTTGTCTCAGCACGGATATGTTTAAAATATCATTTTACACTGTTAAGAAAGTTTTCGTAATTTTTTGATATCCCGAACATCAAATCCTGGCCCCGGACCGTTTACGGGTCAACATTAAGACATTTCCGATTTTAGCTCCGATTCTCATTCTGATTTCACCAACAGCTTTCTAACATCATTTTATGTCCATATGAATCCATTTATTTACTTAAAACCTTTTTTGGACCTTCCCGCGGCCAGGTTTGGATTTTCACTCCTTTAACTTAACTAAAGGCGTATTCATTTTCCACTTAACTTTTGTCAAATTTTCAATATAAGTATCATATTGTGATCCTCTATGATCCCACAGTTTATTGGTACCGTATACGAACCAAAAATAAAATTTTGGGTAAAATGACCAAAATACCCCGATTCATATTTTATTGATTTTTTGTCGATTAGATTTTTTCAATAATCCGGATCAGTAATATATCACATTTTAACACTATGTGAAGTTAAAATACCAAATTTTACAGGCTTTACATTGTCCCTGTTGCGATTCCTGACTCGTGATCACTTTAGGGCTAAATCTCTCAAACAGCCGATTAAACCCCTTACTCTAAAAATTATTAATATAACAATAAGACCAGATGGTAGTGTGCTTTGTCTACAAGTATACATAAACTTGATCCACCATCTATTTATCATTTAAAGAGACCCGAGTCGATCTCTGTCTTATGAGGGTCTTACATAAAATAACCTAGGTAACATGACATATTCTAAATGAAATGAAATGATTTAAATGACATGGCAAATTTAAATGACACGACATATTTTCTATGACATAATTTAGATGACATGGAATATAATCTAAGTGACTAAAATGACATGAAACATAAAATAATGCTATCATGAAGTATGCATGAAAATAAAAATAAAACTAATAATGCATGAACATAGTATATGCTAAATAACGTGACAAAAATAAATGACTAAATAAAAAGCAAAGGATAGCATAAAATATTCAAAACCATATAAAAAACAACATAAGACTATAAAATATAAATCAAAATAATAATAATACCATAGAAATTATCATAGCAAAAAATCATATATTATACAATATGCATGAATATGGAAAATGCAATGCATGAAAGTGTATTTTTTTTCCATTAAATAAGGAAATCCATATATCTAAAAAGATATCAGGATATCTTATAAAAATATATCAAATTATATTTTCTAAAATCAAAATACTTTGTGATTGGTTGAAAATAATTGTTAAATCTTGGATGAAAACTAAACCCTAGCCAAATTCCCCTTTAAAATAGCTCTATTTTCTTAAGTTTGAAATCCCGGACTTGACCACCCTTGACCCGAACTTTATAAAATCATTTTTTAAGATTAAAATGGCCTAGAAACCACTCTAAGACAGTAGCTAAAGTTCCTAATCAACCCCCTCTAAGTAACTTAGCCAAAACAGAAAATTAATTTTCCCTCAAATTCAAATATGACTCTACTGCCTAGCTTCAAAACGTGATTTTTAACCTATTTTTAAAATTTCAAAAAAATATAAAAAAAAAGGACTGGATACTCAGAACATGTAAAACTACACGGAAAAAAATGGTCTTAATTTTCTGATTAAAGATAACTACCCAGAAAAATCAGGAAACTCAGAACACTGGGTGAAAAACTATTTTGCCAAAACACATTTTTTTGATAAAATCATTTAAAAATCAAAGTAAAAAATATTGGAGACTCTCCTAAGGACCTACAAACAGTAGCTAAAACTCCTTAAAATTTGGACAAAAATTGGCTAAGTAAAAAAAAATCACAAAGGTAGAATAATCAATTTGACAACTCTTTAATTTTTCACAAGTATGCTCAAGTGAGCATGACTTTGAGCCATTGATTGGACTAAGTCAAAAATCAAGTGGTATGACATGAGGTGCATGAACATATAGCAAATTGAATGCATGAAATGTATGATTTAAAACCTAAATGACATGGAAAGTGCATGGCATAAAGATATGGCCTAGACCTAACATGAACTTGCATGGCAATAAATGCAACCTAGGTCTAAACATGCATGAAATACATGGCAATGCTAATGAGACCTAAACCTAAAAAATGCATGGCAATAACACAACACATAGCATGCTAAATCAAGATAGACAAACTCATGGCATGGAAATGCAAACCTATCAACAAGCAAGGTGAAAATGCACATAGAAAGCACAAAATGGAAGGGGTAGTCAAATGGTTGCATGGTCTAACTGGTGAAACCCTAGCATGGCATTTTCACAAGCACATGACATACTAAATCAAGATACACAAACTCATTGCATGAAAATGCAAACCTATCAAGATAAAAATGCATATAGAAGACACAAAATGAAAGGGGTAGCCAAATGGACACATGCATCAATGATGATATCCTAGCATGGCATTTTCACAAACACATGACATACTAAATGCAAGGCTAAAGAAGAAACATGCTAAAACATGCAAATATGAAGTAAAGGCATGAACACAACTAGACATTTTCACAAACACATAGTATAGTAAAATGCAAATCATGAACAACACAAACATTTTGAAACAGAAAATTAAAAAATGGAAAACAAGGAAAGAAAACATGAATACAAGATGAAAGAATCAAAAATAGAGGTAAGTAAGTAAAAAGATCAAAACAAACTCCATGTTTTTGTTATTTTTAGAAAAATATAGAACATCAAAGCATGCTAGACCTCACAAACAACATGAAATACAAATCAAACACCAACCATGAAAAAAATCATGACCATTCGGCTCCCTCCAAGAATGTAAATTTTTTTTGCTCTTTTCAAAGTTTTTCAAGAAAACACAAAAGAAGAACTTGAAGAGAAAGCTTAAAAACACTTATTTCAAAATTAAAATCAATAGAAATTCACCAAAATATTCAATTAAAACAGCAAATTAAGGATAGAAATGCAAAAAAAAAATGCAAGAGAAAAGTGCTTTTAGCTACCTCTAAAAGCTATATTGCAAGTTTTTTTTTTCTCTTTTTACTTTCTTTACTTTTCTAAACTTTCTATTTGCTTTCAACAATGGAGAGTATTCAGCCAAGCAAGAGTGTGAAAATGAAAGAGACCCATCTCTCCCTTAAGGTGGCCGAATGGCCTAGGAATAGTATAGGAGGTTCTAGAATTTTTTTAACCAATTTGATCCTATGGCCTTTAATCCAATATGCTTTCTATGTAGAATTCTCACCCTTAGACTGGAATAATCAGCTCCTAAATATTATGTCATGAAGATCATGTCATAAATAGGATGTCATAAATATGACATCATCCCTTTCCATCCATTGGTCCATGTGTCACAATTTCAAAGGCTTGATCAAGAAAAATAACTACCTTCCTCTTCACTCTTGGCCCTTTGATCTAAACTCTCAGCAGCATATTCTCCATTATGGGCTTGGCTGATTTTCCTTCTAAAATCTAGCCCAATCTCCAATTTTTTAAAGGCTTTCTTCAGTTTCTTCGGTGAAATAACTTTTTTGACCCCCAAACCAAATTAAATAGCAAACAGACTCCAAATCCAAAATTTCTTTCTTGAATACTTCCTAAATAATAAAAAATTGAATTCTGGAACTTCTCATAATTTTTGGAGCCTATTTGCTATTTTTCGGATTTATTTACAAAATTGCCCCTTAATGCACCATAACTTTTGCCATTTTGTAAACGAGCTCCAAATCCAGATTTTTCTTCACCAATCTCTTCCAAACAATTTAAAAGTGTTATCTAGAAATTTTCATAATTTTTGGAGCTCATTTGCTATTTTTTGGGATTTATCTGCTTAAATTTTTGTAGAATAGGCCCGAGATTTGCCATTTTGAAAACGAACTGCGAATCCAGATTTTATTTCTCCAATCTTTTCCAAATAATTTAAGAATGAGATCTGCAAATTTTCAAAATTTTTGGAACTCATTTTCTATTTTTCCGGGATTTATCTTCTTGAATTTCAGCATTGTGGGCCCGAGATTTTCCATTTTGCAAACAAGCTCCGAATCCTGATTTTTCCTTGCCAATCTCTTCCAAATGATTTAAGAATTAGATATACAAATTTTCAGAACTTTTGGAGCTTATTCGCTATTTTTCCTGAATTTTCCAATTTTGCCCTTTTGCCTTCAAAGCCCGGTTTTGCTCAAAACAAGTTCGATTTTCAGATTTTCCTTTTCAGGGCTTTTTTCTTATATTGAATTGGAGTTGGTTCAAAAACGCCCAATTTTTACGATCAAATTCCCTTCCGATTTAATTTTTCCTTTTTTCACTATCGGGAATTTTCTCATTTTTTCGTTTTTCCTCTAATCGGCTCTTTTCTTAGAATTTCTTCAAACTGAGCTTTGGACTATCCTTGTTTACTCACTCCTTATCAATTAGGGGCTTTAGTTTTATCGAATCGAGCCATTTCTGCAATTTTCCCCAATTTCACCAAAATCCACTAAAAACCCTAATTCTCGGTTTTCTTTCGAATTGACTTTTCTTTCAGTTTTTCTTCCAAGTAGCTTCTCCATTACCCGTAGTCAGTGCTTATCTTTCATTTGGAACCTTCAATTTTGACCAATTTGATCGTTTAAGCATTTTCCCCAAATTTTCCGAACTAGGGTTTCCTTTATATTGAATCTCCATAACCCAACTTCCGAACTCCATATCTTTCATTGTAGACCTCGGATTATCAAAATTATTTCACCATTTTTCAATTGAACTTTGAACCTTGATTTTGAAAGTGGGTTGACTATTTCAGTAGTTGACTTTTTCGTGGTTGACTTTTTCTTTCTGCTTTCTTAGACTATGTCTCGGAGTACCACTTGCAGAATGAGAAAAGTCTTTTTGCATTCTGAAACATTACTATAGGAAGAAAACGTATCTGATTTAGTGGTCGAGACAAAATTAGGTGTCTATATCTATATACAAAATTTAATCAATATATATAGTGAAAAGCTTATAATAATTTCTAATTAAAGCAAACATTTCAATAAATCAGGTACTAGAACGTAGCACAACTAGCAAGAAAGTAATTTTCTTGACTGATGGCTATCTAAATGTGTATATTTATATTGTAAATGCCAAGGGTTGATTACAAGTTTCGTTTGATGAATACTTTTTTTTTCTTTCTATTTGTCTATGTTTTTTTATTCAAATTTTAATTTTAATTTCTTATTTTCTTTTCGATTAATTTTTCTTGCAAAAACAAAAACTAAAACCAAAAAATAAAAGCATTTACCAAACAAAACCACAAAAGTTCACACTTAAGGTGCTGTCGTAGAAATTAGCTAGTGATCACATGGATATTTTGATCATCATCATATTCTTTAGAGTAAAATTCATTATAGTACATTACTTTTTATTAAAGTTTCATTTTCATTCACAACCTTAAAAAATTATGTTTATCATCCAATAATATTTAAAAGATTTCACTATCCACCCTTCCGTTAGTCAAAGGTAAAAAGTTTTAATTACAATATTTACGTAAGCATCACTTGTCAATTCACATAACTTGATATACACGTAACATGATCTGCCGAAATGTGGATAATAATGAAAAAAAAATTTCAATCAATCTCACTTGGGTAAGTTAAATTATATTTATTTTCTTCTTTTTTAAAATAATATTTTTGTGCAATATATATACTCCATAGTCCACACATACATAAAGAAGGATATTCTTAATCTTAGTATTTGCTTATAATACAAATTTATTTATAAGCTATAAAATTATGCATAATAAATTCAAATAGCAAGTCAAATCCATCGCTCTTGTAAAATCTAAAATGTGAGAATAATTTTATATACGAATAAAAACTTAAACTCATTATTGTCAACCATATATTGCATGATCAGATAGGCTAATAAAGGCCTTTTTATTATTGTTTCGATAAAAATTACACAAATAGCCAGCCATGTATATATACATGGCTGGCAATGACATATATAATTTTGAAGGCCTTAATTTGAGGATACTCCCTCTGAAATTTTACATATAACAAACACAAAGTAATTAAGACACTCTTCTTTCTCTAGTGGCTATCAAATTTATTGTAGTAGTAGTAGTGCACCCAGACAGCACATATTTTTTATTTATATTTTATTAGCACAGTTTGATCAGCAAGCAAAACCCAGTACTATCTATGCCTCTGACCAGGATGTTGGCTTATGCCTACTTTTATTTATCTTAAACAACCGAAGGTTCAATTTTTAAAAAACGGCGTCCGAAAGTCTTAAAAAAAAGTGTTCGATGATCTTGAAAAACGGTGCTCGAAGGTATTAAGAAAAAACGATAATCCGGAGGTTTTAAAAATGGTGTCCGAAGGTATTAAAAAAAATTTGTTTTTGAACTTAAAAATGTTTTCGAGAAAACAAAGGGTGGTTAGGAAACTTGAGTCTGTAATCACGTAATCCGACCTAAAAGAGTTTGATATGCCCAAGTATATCATGAGAATAAAAATGGACTTGGTTACGGACTATTACTTAATCCGAACCAAGAATTCTCGTGGGAATTCTGAAAAAAAATGTTTTTGGGTGACATAGGGCGAAGAGGAAACTTTGGCCCGTAATCGTATTATCTAACCCAAAAATGAATTTAATATATCCGGTATATCATAAGAACACAAAAGAATTTGGTGACGGACCATTGCTTAATCCAAACCAAGAATTACCGGGAGCATTTTTGAAAAAACTGTTTTCAGGTGACAACAGGGCTAAGTGGAAAATTTAGCCCTTAATCTCATTATCCAACTCAAGAGTAAGTTTAATATATTTGGTACAACATAAGAACACAAAATAATCTTGGTTACGAACCATTACTTAATCCGAACCCAGAATTGCCGGGAGCGTTTTTGGAAAAATTATTTTTTGGTAACAAAGTGATTGGCTCAAAGTTTACCTCATGGATTGTTAATCCGACTCAACCATCATCTAAAATCGAAATGGCCAAAGATCTTCAAGCTCATAACCATCTTTGTTTTCAAGAAACGATAACATAGACATCAAGCATGCACCACAATAGACCATAGCCAAAGCAAGCAACATTAGGCATATAAGAGGAAAGTCATTAAACACCAAATATGCACCATAATGTACCATATTTAAAGGCAAGCAACATTAGGCATGTAGACACCTAATTTTGTCCGGACCACTAAACAGGTATGTTTTCTTCCTATATTGATGTTTTCGAGTGTAAAAAGACTATTTTCATCCTGCAGGTGGTACTCCGAGACTTAGTTTAAGAGGGCGAGCATAAAAAGTCAAACTTGGTGAAAGAAGTCAACCCTGAAAAAGTCAACCCCAGAAAGTTAACTACTAAAAAAGTCAACCCACTTTCAAAATCAAGATTTTATGTTCAATTGAAAAATGGTGAAAGAATTTTGATAATCCGAGGTCTACATTGAAAGATATGGAGTTCGGAAGTTGACATTTGGAGATTCAGTAGAAAGAAAACCCTAATCCGAGAAATTTGGGGAAAAGTGCTTAAACGATCAAATTGGTCAAAATTGAAGGTTCAAAATGAAAGATAAGCACTGACTACATGTAATGGAGAATTCACTTGCAAGAAAAATCGAAAGAAAAGTCAATCCGGGAGAAAACCGAGAATTAGGGTTTTTAGTGGATTTCGGTGAAATCGGGAAGAATCATAGAAATGACCCGAATTGGTAAGACCAAAGCCCCCAATGGATGAGGAATGATTAAAAAGGGACAGCCCAAGGCTCAGCTTGAAGAAAATCTGAAAATCGGACTTGTTTTGAGCAAAATCAAGTTTCAAAAACAAAAGGGCAAAATTGGAAAATTTGAGAAAAATAGCAAATGGACTCCGAAAATTTTGATAATTTGTCAATCTCATTCTTAAATCATTTGAAAGATATTGGTGAAAGAAAATCTTGATTTGGAGTTCGTTTGCAAAATGGCCAAATCCCGGGCTTCTTATGTAGTAATTCAAAAAACAAATCCCAAAAAAATAGCAAATCACCTCCAAATCTTTTGAAATTTTGTAAATCTCATTTTTAAATTATTTGGAAGATATTGGCGAAAGAAAATCTTGATTCGGAGTTCGTTTGCAAAATGGCCAAATCCTGGGCCGCCTATGAAATAATTCAAGAAGATAAATCCCAGAAAAAAAGCAAATGGACTCCAAAAATTCTGAAATTTTGCAAATCTAATTTTTAAAATTATTTGGAAGAGATTGGCGAAAGAAAATCTTGATTCGGAGTTCGTTTGCAAAATAGCCAAATCTCGGGCCTTCTATGTAGTAATTCAAGCCGATAAATCCCGAAAAAATACCAAATGAGCTCCAAAAATTATGAAAACTTCCAGATCACACTTTTTAATTATTTTGAAGGTATTGGTTAAGAAAAATTTTGATTCGGAGCTCGTTTAAAAAATGGTAAAATGTAGGGGCATAAAAGGGCATTTCTGGAAGAAAAAATCCAAATAAATAGCAAACGGACTCGGATTATTTTGAAAACTTCCAGAACTCAATATTTTATTATTTTGGAAGTATTAAAAAAAAAGAAAAATTGAATTTGGAGTTCGTTTGATATTTATTTGCTTCCGGGGGGCAAAATGGTCATTTCACCCAAGCAACCGAAAAGGGCTACTTTGGGCCTTTCAAAAAATCAGAGTTGGGTTGGAAGAGAGAAGTTCTGGCCTGCCCAGGCCCAAAGGAAGGAGGATGCTTCTGATTTTTCAATCAAATGGTTAAAAATCAAGAGTTAGTTAGAGATTCTCTTTGATCAAGCCATGGTGATTAAGCCACATAGGCCAAGAGAGATGTCAACATTATTCTTGAACAGCTGTAATTTGAGATAGCTGATATTCTAATCTAAAGGTGGTAATTTGATGATTTTTTCACCTTGAATTATTAGCCATTTGATGGAAAATTGGTTACACAAAAAATGACAACATCCTTGAGCTGGTTAAGGTCCCATTAAACCAGCACTAGTAGAGGGTCAGAAATTTCATTTTTCATATTCATTTTTGCTGAGTTCTTTTATTTTTTACTTGGTTTTTCTCTCCTTGGTTGAAAGCAAAAAAGAAAAGCTTAGAAAAGAAAGGAAAGTTTGAATAGATAAAGCTTGAAATATAGCTTCTTGAGGCTGCTCTTGAGCACCAACTCTTGCACTTTCTTGATTTTCCATTCTTTTTTTTGCTATTTTGATTATTATTTGGTGAGTTTTCTATTTTAAATAAATGTTTTTTTATTGTTCTTTTAAGTTCTTCCTTCATCTCTTTCTTAAAGACATTTTTTTACAATTTTTTTTTTTTACAATAAACTCACCATGGCCAAATGGCCTACATTATTTATTTAAGTTGCTGTTTTGGCTTATTTTACCATATTGTTTATGTTATTTTCTTTGATCTTGGTGTTTTAAATGTTATTTTACTTCAAAATCTTGAGTTATATTTTAATTTGGTTGCTTTGTTTGTTGCCATTTATGCTTTAAATATCATGTTTTTGCATTTTTAATTTTCTGTTTTCATAATGTTTAAATTTGAGCATGTTTTAGATTTAGTATATCAAGTGTTTGTGAAAATGCTTGTGTGGTCTTTGCATGATTTGACTTTTATATCTTAGTTGAGCATGTTTTAGATTTAGTATATTAAGTGTTTGTGAAAATGCTTGTGTGGTTTTTGCATGATTTGAGTGTTATATTTTAGTTGAGCATGTTAGTATACCAAGTGTTTGTGAAAATGCCATGCTTGTTGGAGCTTGAGGCCATTTGGCTACTCCATGTGTTTTGCATTGTGTGTTGCATTTTTTGCCATGTTAGTTGGTAGGTTTTTGCATTTGCATGATATTTGATTTAGTTTTGCATGCTAGTATACCAAGTGTTTGTGAAAATGCCATGTTTGCTAGTTACATTATTCCATTCGGCCACCCTTGGAATCTTTGCATTTTATGTGCATTCTTGCCATGTTAGTTGATAGGTTAGCATTTGCATGATATTTGGTTGAGTTTTTAGTTTAAGCATGCGTTGTGTTTGTGAAAATGCCATGCATATTTTAGTTATTAAGTTAGGTTTATTTGCCATGCATGTTCATGCATTTTAGGTCTAGGTTGCATTAAATGCCATGCAAGTTCATTTAGGTCTAGGTCACTATATGAATGCCATGCATTTTTTCATGACATTTAGGCTAAATTCATGCATTTCATGCACTATGTTTGCTGTATTGTTTCATGCATTTCATGTTCATGCCACTTGAATAATGACTTGAGCCAATTAATGGTTCAAAGTCATGCTCTCTTGAGCACACTTGTGGAAAATTAAGTTTTGTCAAATTGATTATTCTACCTTTGTGATTTTTTTTTTACTTAGCCAATTTTTATCTAACTTTCAAAAAGTCCTAGCTACTGTTTGTGAGTCATTTTGTGAGACTTAAATATTTTTACTTTGATTTTTAAATGATTTTATCAAAGGCAAAAATGTATTTTAGGAAAACAGTTTTTTTCACTCAGTTTTCATACTTCTCTGATTTTTCTGGGCATTCGTCTTTGATCAAAAAATTAATCTGATTTGTTCTCGTGTAGTTTTACATGTCCAGAGTCTCCAGTATTTTTTTCAGAATTTTTTGAATTTTTTAAAATAGGATAAAAAATCGTGGCTTAAAACTGGACAGTGGAGTCATAATTGAATTTAAAGAAAAATCATTTTTCTGTTTTGGTTAAGTTACTTAGAGTGGGCTGATTAGGAGGGTTAGCTACTGACTTAGGGTAGTTTCTAAGCCTTTTTAAACTCTAAAAATGGTTTTTCAAGTCTCGGGTTAAGGGTAAGTCCGGATTTTTAAACTTGGAAAATTAGAGCCATTTTAAAGAAATTAGCCAGTTTTTATTTTTAACCTAAGCTTTTCCAAATTGTTTTCAAACAATTACAAAGTATTTTGGTTTTAGAATATTTAATTTGACATATTTTCCTAAGGTAGCCGCATATCTTTTTAGATATACAGATTTCCTTAATTAAAGGAAAAAAAATACATTTCATGCGTTGCATTTTCCATATTCATGCATTTTATATAATATGTGATTCTTGCTATGATAATTTTTGTGATATTGTTATGATTTTGAGTTATGTTATATTGTTTATTATATGATTTAGAATATTTCATGATATCCTATGCTTTTTATTTAGTTATTTTTTTTGTCATATTATTTAGCATATACTATGTTCATGCATTATTACTTTCATTTTTATTTTCATGCATATTATATGATAGCATTATTTCATATTCCATTCATTTAATTTATATGCCATATCATTCATATTTGTCATGTCATTTAAATCATTTCATTCCATTTAGGATATATTATGTCATCTAGAATATTTAATTTCATTTAGAATATATCATATAACTTAGGATATTTCATTTCATTTAGAATATGTTAAGGCATTCAAGTCATGTCATGCCATTTAGGTTGCATTATATTATTTAGATTTTTCTATGTCATTTTATTTATGTCATGCATATACATATTCATTTCTTTTAAATGTTTTCAAAAAAAGGATAATGGTTTTCAATAAAATAAAGATATTCCCGAGTTAAAATAATTCATGAGTATCATCAATTATTATTAATAACGGAATATCTTCTTTAAAAAGAGAATGATTCGGAAAATTTTCCAAAATTAATAAATATTTCTTTATTTTGCCACATTTGTTGGGGAATATAGGAAAATCTTGAATTTATAAATTCCGAATAATTTTCAATTTAAAGTGGAATTATTTTTCTTTAAATTGGGAATTAACTTGAAATACTAATTTAAAACCGATTTTTACCGAGACTTGAGATAACACACGATTAATAAGGTACCGATTTATACGAGCGTTGTGGGGGTGCTAATTCTTCCCCGCACGTAACCGACTCCCGAACCGGCTTCTTTGATTTCTCTGGTTTTAAAATGCAGACTTGAAATTGGTTTTTAAAATGTTTTAATTAATTTTTAAAATATTTTATAAAACCGATTTTAATAGGTGGCCGGTCACACCTAGCTAAAAAAGATTGGTGGCGACTCCATGTCTTTTTCAAGGTCATTTGCAAAACCTTCATTTTTCTAGAGGAATTAAGTCGACTTTTCGTCGGTTTTTTTTTTTTTTAATGTCACGCTTAACGAATAATAAAGTTTTGCTATGAGACTCGTTACTTTTTAGGTTGCGACAGCTTGGCGACTCCACTGGGGACTATTAGAGAGTCAGGCCTAGAATTAGTCGTGTGTTATCAAAGTCTCGGTTTTGTTGGTTTAATTGGTATTTAATTTTAATTCCCACATTTTTTTATAAGGAGAATTTTGAAAATAATAAAATGTTTTTAAATATGTTCATACTCATGTGCATGCATTTAATTATTGTTCTCTAGTTATTTAAGGTTGTATATTATAATTGCTTGTTGGTTAATGCGTTACACTATTCTTGAATGTTTCTTAAATTGCTAGGGTATTTAGAATAAGGGGTGTAGAACAGGTGGTGACAGGTTTGTTTTGTTCCTCCGCACACACTGTATTTGCATTTGCATAACATAAATCCTCTACCCGGGTTCCGTCCTTTTAAGTGGGAGTAAAGTAACTAAGCCTTCGTGATTGATCCTCCGTATGGGCTAGTGAAACACTTTCGGAGTATAAAGTACCTAATGCCTTCGTGATAATCCTCTGTATGGGCATAGGAAAATATACTCTAACGAATTGAACCCGTTTTTATCGGGGTGCCTTACTAGCCTTCACCGGCGACAGTGAGGAACAATTCGGGGCCTTAGAACCAATTCACTTTCATATAATAAACCTAGGAGAAGCCATGTCTGATTTCGGTTAGATATACCTAAAATAGGAACACATGGAGGGACATTTCTAAACCTTTTGTTACCTATTTTACATTCTGAAGAATTTTTGTAGATAGGGCAACGATGTACGTACATCACTCGTAATAAATGTGATAATCCGTCCCAAAGGCATCGTGATGCCTAAATAAGCAGATATTGTTGGGGCAGATGTTCATTAGTTGTTTTTAAAAAAAAAAATCATTTTTCAAGCATTTTTGCATTTTGCACATTTCATACATGTGTGAATAGAGCATGTACATTTTTGGTTGTGTTATTGATCTCATTCTTTGCAATAAACAGTTGGAAATAATAATTTCATTTGATGATTTCATAAAACCGGTATTGTTACATGAACATTTGGACTTTGTACCATAGTAAGATCCACTACCCCGGAATTCTTTTGAAAATAATATGATTGGTTTTTCAATGAAAAAATATGTTTTAAAAAAAAATCATAAATTTGGAGGCAAATCTTGCATAATGAGATTTTTGAATAATCAAGATTTAGGTCCCACCAATTTCGTGTAATCATTGGTTAATTTATTTGTATCATGTTGACATCATGTCACAGTCCTAACATGCATGGTTCTTCATTGTAGAATACATTTGGGATATACATGGTCATTCTATGTACCTACCTTTGTATTAATTCATTTATTCCTAGCATGTGTCATTTGACATCATAGCATGCATGGTCATTCATTGTAGAACACGTTTACGACATGCATAGTCATTATTTGTATATACCTGTGCATCAACTTTTTTTAATGCATCATGTTGGCATTAGATTGCATCCATAGCATACATAGTCACCATAATTTCTCTGTATATGTTCATGCATTAATCATCAGTATATTCATGCACATAGGAATAGAGTATATACATTCATAATTGTATTCTTAATCTCATGACATTTCCATTTGCACGAAAGAGGTTCGAGATATGAGGAATGAATCGGAGGAACGATTGGGTGTTTTGGAACGCAACCAAGAGGAATGTAGACATGAAATCCGGGAGGTGAAGGAACAACTTACCAAATTACTGAAAATGGTTGAGGATATGGGTAAAAGTAAAGAGGAACTTTCTCAGGGCTCTGCATCACCTTCGGATCAACCAAAACCATTAGGTCCAGAACATACAATCCTTGCTGGATCCTATACTTGTCAATGCCACAAAGGTTGCAATCCTGATGAAATTGTGGACAAAATCGTGAAAATGATTAAACCTGAGAGCTTGATACCAAAGATAGAAACCTCGGATCCTGTACCAGACCTGAAAACTGTTCTAGGTCCAAACCAGTATCCTCACCCTACTATGGTTGCATTCATAGGATATATGATCATTCATTGGGAAATATGCTAAAATGTACATGATCAGTCATTGCATATATTCATATATTCATGTGTTGATTTGTTTATTCTTTGCTTGCAACATGATTGGCATCGTGATTGCATTTATTACATATATGGTCAGCATGTTTCCATTGTACATGTCCATACATCATATTGTTTAGGCTTCACATGCATCAAATTGCATTCATGGCTCATTCATCATGACATACATTTGGGGGAAATAAAACAGAAGTTGGCTTGGCTTTAGGAGTCTTTGAAAGAATTTCCATTTCAAATCAGAAGAAGTACTGAGTACCCTTTCAATACAGGCTAGTGCTATAGAGGATGAACAAGTTGCCCGAATGGAAAAAATGGAAAGGGAACATAAAGAATTGCGAGAACAGCTGGCAAAGTCTCAAGCAGAATCTAAGGATCAGATTACTAAATTGATGGAGCTGATATCTGCCGTAATCAAAGGAAAAGGATACACCGAAAACTTTGTCGCCAGAGAAGGGTTAGAGGCACAAAAGGGTCAAAATGAGGTCGTAATGAATGATGCCCAGAACACTGTTAACCCCGTCAATGTCCTAAACTCAGATGATCCAGCTGAACAGGCAAAGTTGAAAATGGTTGCAGTAAATGAGGTTGAGTTGGCAGATCCCCAAGGGAAATATCAGTTGTTAGATGAAAGGCTCCGGGCAGTAGAAAGAACAAATGTATTTGGGAGTTTAGATGCGAAAGAACGATGTTTTGTCCTCGATTTAGTCATTCCTCCTAAGTTCAAGATCCCTGACTTTGTGAAATATGAAGGGACGACCGATCCGTCAGCCCACGTCACTATGTTCTGCCGGAAGATGACAAGTCATATAGATAATGATAAGCTTTTGATTCACTGCTTTCAGGATAGCCTCAGCGGGTCCACAATTAGCTGGTATAGTCAGTTGAGCAAGGATCAGATTCGCTCTTGGAATAACCTGGCTAGGGTTTTTCTAAACCAGTACAAGCATATGACCGACATGGCACCTAACCGTCTCACCTTGCAAAATATGAAGAAAAGAGCTACTGAGAGCTTCAAAGAATATGCGCAACGGTGGATGAGCCTGGCCACCCAAGTACAACCGCCCTTAACTCAAAAAGAAACCACTGTCATTTTTGTGAATACAATACAGGCCCCGTACTATGATATACTTGTCGGCAACACCACGAAGAATTTTTCTCACATGGTAATTTCAGGGGAGATGATTGAGAATGCTATCAAGGATGGGAAAATTGAAGGAGAAAGAACATCCAATACCAAGGAAAAATGGGCATCTGAAAAGAAAAAGGAAAATACCCAAGTCGTTGAAGACTTTGCCCCACCTCCCCAATTCTCCTCTTATTAGCCATTTTACTCTACCCTGAACAATGTCTCCCAAGGTTTTTATCCCTACCAACCAATGACTGCAACTACACCAGAATTTACATCTGTCTATCAATCGAACACCCTTGGGAATAATCGAATGGGGCATAAAAAGCGAAAAAGAAATCAGGATGACCCGATTCCTGTGACATACAGTGAGCTATTACCTCAACTCATCCAGAATCACCTTGTAACACCAATGCAAATAGAGCCTCTGAAGCCCCCTTATCCAAGCTGGTATGATGCTAATGAGTGTTGTGGTTATCATTTTGGCAATCAAGGTCACTCAACAGAGAACTGCCCCACTTTGAAGTACAAGGTCAGGGATCTCTTCAAGGCTGGTTCGATAAGTTTTGAAGATGGGAAAGCCAAGTTTCATAAGAAACATTGTGCATGATCATATTAGGTTTTTGACGCATGTAGTTCTATACACTGTGATGATGAAAGCACTTCTCTCATGTTAACATCTACATGAATTAAATGAATTTTGAATTTTAAATGCTTTGTGTTTGTTGTGTTTTAACAATAATGTGAATTTGCAAAAACAAGCATTAAGGAATTTTTAATAATGGATAGTCTCAAGAAGATTGATGATCAGTGTTACAAATAACCCAATACCTTCTCCCCTCTCTTTAGGTTTTCCTAAGCCTAAATCTCTTAAACCAAGAACACTTGAAAGACCTAATGCTTCAAGGAATATGAATGATTTCACTCATAAAACCATTGTCATCACGGAATAAGCAAAGACGTAGATCTAAGTCTAGGCTATGAACAAAGGAATGAAATTTTTGAAAATTTTCAAATTCCTTGAAATTCAAACAAATGAGACATTCTTTCAAGAATCTAGATTTTGATAATTTGGTGTGTGTCAAGATTGTGCTAAAACCATTCATGACCTTTCCCAATGACCACAAAACACTAATTGCCCAAACATCACTTCATGATTGACACCCTGGGGCACAATGATTAAACTAGATTATCCCTTGTCCCAAAGAAAACTCGTTTTTGGGTCATCCTTTCATTGTCTTTTCAAAATAGACCTAGACTTGCTATGTTCCTCGTTGATACAAATTCTCATGGTTAATCAAATTGGGGCATCATATGTGGAAATGATGGATACATGGTGGAGAAGAATGGGCTAACGCATGAATCATTGGGGCATAAGAAGAATTTTTTTTTTTGTGATATCATGCATATGGGAATTCAGATGATTTCAAAGTGCAAAATGAAATTTTGAATATCTATTTCCCCTAGGGATTGCTTTTCAATATGAATATTTGTGCTTGACATGAGAAATGGCCATCTTTCATATCCCTTTCGCATAAAAAAGAAATTATTCCATAGTCACCCTTTTTGAGCCAAAAGAATTCTTTCTTCTTTGAACCCTGATCAAGGATCACCCTCTACACTAGGGGGCAAATGCAAGGAAAGATCTTTTTAAAGATCATTGAGAAATGTGTCCTAGCTCAAAGACAGATACAAAGCAAATGGAGCCCCGAATAAAGACGGGCTCATTCCGTTGAAAAAGAAGGGGGCAAAATGAAAGTAAAAAAAATGTGTGAAAGACATGGCAAATTGAAAGCCAAAAGCAAGGAAGAAAAAGAGCAAAGTCAAAAGGAAAGAAATGTCCAAGAAGGGAAAAATGCTTCAAAGAAATCCTCCTCAAGAAATGATCCTTGATCTGATTACCCTCAAACACATATTTTGGGCCTATTTATCCTTTCTTTCTGAACCCTGAGCCATGGCCTACATTACGTGCTTTAAAAGTCCATTTTGATCAAGCATGAATATTTAATTTGAAAGGTTTTTCCTCAGATTTTATCCCATCTCATCAAATTATCATTTTACTAAGGAAGAATTTAGAATTCTCAATTGTATGGTAGAACGAAAAAAAAATATGAGACTCTAGGGCGAAAACCCAACAATGGGCGGTCTAGAGTAAAATGAAAATTTTTGATGCCATCTATGAAAGTGTCGATACCACAAAAGAAAAAGATCTTATTAAAGGAGTGGTCATCGAGGAACATCTAGGCATTCTTGAACCCCAAATTGCCAACTCTCATTCAGAGGATTGTCTTCAAAAAACTGAAACTTTTTCTCCAAGATTAAACTTTTCGGTTTGAACATCCCGGCCAATCTTGATGCTTGTCAAAATGCCTTGATATGGAAACTAAAAGAATGTTGAATTTGTTTGGTTCTCAATGAATTCATGATTTATAAAACCTGTTCCATTTGTGAGCCTAGAAGGGATATACATTTTTGTCATGAAGTTTTCCTGGAAAAGCTAGAATCTTGTTACACCAATCCTTGCCAATCCCAGTTGAAAAAACCCAGATTGCCACTTAAAGAAATTTCTAAACAATGATCACCAGTCTTCAAAAGATTTGTACATCACACATTGTGGGGTTAATATTTTTTATTCAGAAGTTTTCAATATGAGAAAACAAATAAAGAGATTTTTTGAAATACCCATTTTGATGTTGACATGAGACAAGGATTTTTCTAACCCAAAGGTATAGAACTGCCAGGATAGGTCTTGACTTCCAGATATGAGAAGAAGAAATAGAACCCAGTTCAGATCTCTGTTGATGAAAGTTTGAAAACTGTTAGGGCAAAGAGAATAGCCAAAATGAATTGAAGATATACTCTGATTTGAAGAGGAAAATGAATTTGAAAGGCTAAGCCAAAGTCTAGAAAAACAACCGGGGGCATTTGCATCACTCATGAGTACTCAACTTTTTATCAAGCTTTTACATCTGCACAGTGTCGGCAAGCATTTGCATCATTCATGGGTATTTGCATTGGCATTATTCCATAAGCATCTGCATTTTACTTTTACATTTACATTCTTCATGGAATTCGCATTTGTGTCATCTCCAACAATTGCATCATTTCTAGAATCATTGCATTTTCGTTATTGTGTGGTAATTGCAGTTACATCATTCATAAACCAGTTGCATGAACACAATTAACAGGGGCATCCGCATCATGAAACATAGGCATAAATCCAGGCCTTTTGCATTTGCACTAAGAAACATTCACATCAATCCAAGCATTTACATTTGCACCATGAAGCATGAGCACCTTGTTAAAGGACATGTGCATCTACATTATTTCTCAAAGCTTCTGGTGGGGATATCCAAAATTTTACAGTTTTAAAAGTAAACAAGTCTTAGCTGGTGATATCTGAAGCCTCTGGTGGAGATATCCAGGGTTTTATAATTTTAAAAAATAAGAAATCTTCTTCTGGAGGAGTTACCCAGAATTTTGCAATGAGCAAGTCTTTGGTGGTGATAGCCAAAGCTTCTAGAGGAGTTACCCAGAATTTTACAATGAGCAAGTCTTTGGTGGTGATAGCCAAAGCTTCTGGTGGGGATATCCAAATTTTTACAGTTTTAAAAGTGAACAAGTCTTCGATGGTGATAGCTGAAGCCTCTGGTGTAGATATCCAGGGTTTTATAATTTTGAAAAATGAGAAATCTTCTTTTGGAATAGTTACCCAGAATTTTATTCAACATGTGCATCTACATCAAGAAGCATTTGCATCAATCTAAGTTAGTTGAATCTGCATCAAGAATGTTTGCATCAAATCAAGTCATTTACATTTGCATCAAAGACATTTGCACCAATCTAAGTCATTTCTATCTACATCAAGAAGCGTTTGCATCAACTAAAGACATTTGCATTTGCAACATGAAGCATTTGCATCATCTCTTAAAGCTTTCAGGTATAATCGAACTCGTTTTGCTTCTCAAATGAGTCGAGCCCCGAGATCATCGTCGAGGTACTTTTTTTTATTATGAACAAGTCTTCGGTGGTGATAGCTGAAGCCTCTGGTAGAGATATCCAGAGTTTTAAAATCCTTTGAAAAGGTAGAAAGTCTTCGGTGGTGATAGCTGAAGCTTTTGGAGGTGATACCCAGAATTTTTACAGTTTTAAAATGAGCAAGACTTTGGTGGTGATAGCCGAAGCTTCTGGAGGAGATACACAGAATTTTAAAAACAGTTGAGAACAAGACAGGTTAAGGCCCCGAGACCATCGTCGAGGTCATTTCTTTTCTTACAAATCGAATTCGTTTCCTTAAGACGAGTCGAGCCCCGACATCATCGTCGAGGTACTTTTTTTTTATTATGAACAAGTCTTCAGTGGTGATAGATGAAGCCTCTGGTGGAGATATCCAGAGTTTTAAAATCCTTTGAAAAGGTAGAAAGTCTTCGGTGGTGATAGCTGAAGCTTCTGGAGGTGATACCCAGAATTTTTACAGTTTTAAAATGAGCAAGACTTTGGTGGTGATAGCCGAAGCTTCTGGAGGAGATACCCAGAATTTTAACCACAGCTGAGAACAAGACAGGTTAAGGCCCCGAGACCATCGTCGAGGTCATTTCTTTTCTTACAAATCGAATTCGTTTCCTTAAGAACGAGTCGATCCCCGAGATCATCGTCGAGGTATTTTTTTTTATTATGAACAAGTCTTCGGTGGTGATAGCTGAAGCCTCTGGTGGAGGTATCCAGAATTTTAAAATCCTTTGAAAAGGTAAAAAGTCTTCGGTGGTGATAGCTGAAGCTTCTGGAGGTGATACCCAGAATTTTTACAGTTTTAAAAAATGAGCAAGACTTTGGTGGTGATAGCCGAAGGTTCTGGAGGAGATACCCAGAATTTTAAACACAGCTGAGAACAAGACAGGTTAAGGCCCCGAGACCATCGTCGAGGTCATGGAGAAGTCACTTGCAAGAAAAATCGAAAGAATAGTCAATCCGGGAGAAAACCGAGAATTAGGATTTTTTGTGGATTTTGGTGAAATCGGGAAGAATCATAGAAATGGCCCGACTTGGTAAGACCAAAGCTTCCAATGGATGAGGAATGATTGAAAAGGGATAGCCCAAGGCTTAGCTTGAAGAAAATCTAAAAATCAAACTTGTTTTGAGCAAAACCGGGTTTCGGATGCAAAAGGGCAAAATTGAAAATTTTGGGAAAAATAGCAAATGGACTCCGAAAATTCTGAAAATTTGTCAACCTCTTTCTTAAATCATTTTAAAGAGATTGGCAAAATAAAATCTTGATTCGGAGTTCGTTTGCAAAATGGCCAAATCTCGGGCTTCTTATGTAGTAATTCAAAAAATAAATCCCGAAAAAATAGCAAATGAGCTCCAAATATTTTGAAATTTTGCAAATCTCATTTTTAAACTATTTGGAAGAGATTGGCAAAAGAAAATCTTGATTCGGAGTTCGTTTGCAAAATGGCCAAATCCCGGGCCTCTTATGCAATAATTCAAGAAGATAAATCCCGGAAAAATAGCAAATGGACTCCAAAAATTCTAAAATTTTGCAAATATCATTTTTAAAATTATTTGTAAGATATTGGCGAAATAAAATCTTGATTCGGAGTTCGTTTGCAAAATTGCCAAATCCCGGGCCTCCTATGCAATAATTCAAGCCGATAAATCCCGAAAAAATACCAAATGAGCTCCAAAAATTATGAAAACTTCCAGATCACACTTTTTAATTATTTTGAAGAGATTGGTGAAGAAAAATCTTGATTTGGAGCTCGTTTAAGAAATGGTAAAATGTAGGGGCATAAAAGGGCATTTTTGGAAACAAAATCCAAATAAATAGCAAACGGACTCGGATAATTTTGAAAACTTCCAGAACTCAATATTTTATTATTTTGGAAGTATTAAAAAAATTGAATTTGGAGTCCGTTTGATATTTATTTGCATCCGGGAGGCAAAACCGTCATTTCACCCAAGCAACCGAAAAGGGCTACTTTGTGCTTTTCAAAAAATCAGAGTTGAGCTGGAAAAGAGAAGTGCTAGCCTTCCCAGGCCCAAAGGAAGGAGGAAACTTCTGATTTTTCAATCAAATGGTTAAAAATCAAGAGTTAGTTAGAGATTCTCTTTGGTCAAGCCATGGTGATTAAGCCACATAGGCCAAGAGAGATGTCAACATTATTCTTGAACAGCTGTAATTTGAGATAGCTGATATGCTAATCTAAAGGTGGTAATTTGATGATTTTTTCACCATGAATTATTAGCCATTTGATGAAAAATTGGTTACACAAAAAATGACAACATCCTTGAGCTTGTTAAGGCCCCATTCGGCCAGCACTAGTAGAGGGTCAGAAATTTCTTTTTTCATCTTCATTTTTGGTGAGTTCTTTTAGTTTTTTACTTGGTTTTCCTCTCCTTGGTTGAAAGCAAAAAAGAAAAGTTTAGAAAAGAAATGAAAGTTTGAAGAGATAAAGCTTGAAATATAGCTTCTTGAGGTTGCTCTTAAGCACCAACTCTTGCACTTTCTTGATTTTCCATTCTTGTTTTTTGCTATTTTGATTATTATTTGGTGAGTTTTCTATTTTAAATAAAATTTTTTTATTGTTCTTTTAAGTTCTTCCTTCATCTATTTCTTAAAGATATTTTTTTACAATTTTTTTTTACAATAAACTCACCATGGCCAAATGGCCTACATTATTTATTTAAGTTGCTGTTTTGGTTTATTTTACCATATTGTTTATGTTATTTTCTTTTATCTTGGTGTTTTAAATGTTATTTTACTTCATATTCTTAAGTTATATTTTAATTTGGTTGCTTTGTTTGTTGCCATTTATGCTTAAAATATCATGTTTTTGCATTTTTAATTTTCTGTTTTCATAATGTTTAAATTTGAGTATGTTTTAGATTTAGTATATCTTGTGTGGTCTTTGCATGATTTGAGTTTTATATCTTAGTTGAGCATGTTTTAGATTTAGTATATTAAGTGTTTGTGAAAATGCTTGTGTGGTTTTTGCATGATTTGAGTGTTATATTTTAGTTGAGCATGTTAGTATACCAAGTGTTTGTGAAAATGCCATGCTTGTTAGAGCTTGAGGCCATTTGGCTACTCCATGTGTTTTGCATTGTGTGTTGCATTTTTTGCCATGTTAGTTGGTAGATTTTTGCATTTGCATGATATTTGATTTGGTTTTGCATGCTAGTATACCAAGTGTTTGTGAAAATGCCATGTTTGCTAGTTACATTATTCCATTCGGCCACCCTTGGAATTTTTGCATTTTATGTGCATTCTTGCCATGTTAGTTGATAGGTTAGCATTTGCATGATATTTGGTTGAGTTTTTAGTTTAAGCATGCTTTGTTTTTGTGAAAATGCCATGCATATTTTAGTTATTAAGTTAGGTTTATTTGCCATGCATGTTCATGCATTTTAGGTCTAGGTTGCATTAAATGCCATGCAAGTTCATTTAGGTCTAGATCACTATATGAATGCCATGCATTTTTTCATGACATTTAGGCTAAATTCATGCATTTCATGCACTATGTTTGCTGTATTGTTTCATGCATTTCATGTTCATGCCACTTGAATAATGACTTGAGCCAATTAATGGTTCAAAGTCATGCTCTCTTGAACACACTTGTGGAAAATTAAGTTTTGTCAAATTGATTATTCTACCTTTGTGATTTTTTTTTTTTTACTTAGCCAATTTTTATATAACTTTCAAAAAGTCCTAGCTACTGTTTGTGAGTCATTTTGTGAGACTTAAATATTTTTACTTAATTTTTAAATGATTTTATCAAAGGCAAAAATGTATTTTAGCAAAACAGTTTTTTTACCCAGTTTTCATACTTTTCTGATTTTTCTGGGCATTCGTCTTTAATCAGAAAATTAAGCTGATTTTTTCCCGTGTAGTTTTATATGTCCTGAGTCTCCAGTACATTTTTTCAGAATTTTTTGAATTTTTAAAAATAGAATAAAAAATCGTGGCTTAAAACTGGACAGTGGAGTCAGAATTGAATTTGAAGAAAAATCATTTTTCTGTTTTGGTTAAGTTACTTAGAGTGGGCTGATTAGGAGGGTTAGATACTGACTTTGGGTAGTTTCTAAGCCTTTTTAAACTCTAAAAATGGTTTTTCAAGTCTTGGGTTAAGGGTAGTCAAGTCCGGATTTTTAAACTTGGAAAATTAGAGCCATTTTAAAGAAATTAGCCCAGTTTTTATTTTTAACCTAAGCTTTTCCAAATTGTTTTCAAACAATCACAAAGTAATTTGGTTGTAGAATATTTAATTTGACATATTTTCCTAAGGTAGCCGGATATCTTTTTAGATATACGGATTTCCTTAATTAAAGGAAAAAATACATTTCATGCATTGCATTTTCCATATTCATGCATTTTATATAATATGTGATTCTTGCTATGATAATTTCTATGATATTGTTATGATTTTGAGTTATGTTATATTGTTTATTATATGATTTAGAATATTTCATGATATCCTATGCTTTTTATTTAGTTATTTTTTTTGTCATATTATTTAGCATATACTATGTTCATGCATTATTACTTTCATTTTTATTTTCATGCATATTATATGATAGCATTATTTCATATTCCATCTCATTTAATTTATATGCCATATCATTCATATTTGTCATGTCATTTAAATTATTTCATTTCATTTAGGATATATTATGTCATCTAGAATATTTAATTTCATTTAGAATATATCATATAACTTAGGATATTTCATTTCATTTAGAATATACTAAGGCATTCAAGTCATGTCATGCCATTTAGGTTGCATTATATTATTTAGATTTTGCTATGTCATTTTATTTATGTCATGCATATACATATTCATTTTTTTAAATGTTTTCAAAAAAAGGATAATGGTTTTCAATAAAATAAAGATATTCCCGAGTTAAAATAATTCATGAGTTCTCTACCGGGTTTGCTGGGGAGGATATCATCAATTATTATTATTAACGGAATATCTTCTTTAAAAAGATAATGATTCAGAAAATTTTCCAAAATTAATAAAAATTTCTATATTTTGCCACATTTGTTGGAGAATATAGGAAAATTTTGAATTTATAAATTCCGGAACATTTTCAATTAAAAGTGGAATTATTTTTCTTTAAATTGGGAATTAACTTGAAATACTAAATTTAAAACCGATTTTTACCGAGACTTGAGATAACACACGATTAATAAGGTACCGATTTATATGGGCGTTGTGGGGGTGCTAATCCTTCCCCGCACGTAACCGACTCCCGAACCCGCTTCTTTGATTTCTCTGGTTTTAAAACGCAGACTTGAAATTGATTTTTAAAATGTTTTAATTAATTTTTAAAATATTTTATGAAACCGGTTTTAATAGGTGGCCGATCACACCTAGATAAAAAAGATTGGTGGCGACTCCATGTCTTTTTCAAGGTCATTTTCAGAACCTTCATTTTTCTAGAGGAATTAAGTCAACTTTTCCTCGGTTTTTTTTAATGTCACGCTTAACGAATAATAAAGTCTTGCGATGAGACTCGTTATTTTTTAGGTTGCGAAAAGGCATATGAGAGAAAAATCATCAAACACCAAATATGCACCATAATATACTATATCCAAAGCAAGTAACACTGGACATATGAGAGAAAAATCATCAAATACCAAATATGCACCACAATATATCATATATAAGATAAACAACATTAGACATAACAAAATGAAAAAATAAAAATACCTCCTGAGACTCCTGAACTGCTTCTTTTTAGAAAAATGCCTTTTGTTTTCGTGCCCCCTCTAAAAATCCCCCCGACATGCTTCCTTATTAAAACCCAAAAAAAAATCCTTTTTCTTTTTTTCTTTTTCAGTTTTTTTAAACCCCCTGTAGCTTCCCCTTCTTTTTTTCATTTTAACTTCTCCCCCCGGTAGACCCCTTAAGCTTCCTTTTATCTTTTTTTTAATTTTTTTAAAACCTAGACGTGGACCCTACATGATCCAAAGGTCCTCCTTTATTCCCATAAATACCTTTTAAAATATATTTTTTTAATTTATTTTTTATGAATCCTTAGATTTAAGGATTAAATGGTCTAAGATTAAATTAAAGAAAAGAATGACGGGTAATGTTTAAGTTACCCTTCCATCTTTTATCTTTTCAAGTCTTTTACTATTATTATTATTATTATTATTATTATTATTATCCATTTTTTTCAAATATCTTTAACTAAGATTTTTATTTTAAAAATTTAAAAGAGATCAACTTTAAACTCAAGATTAAACGTTTTCACCTCGGATTTAAATTGAATTTGAAAATTGATAATTTTACGGTTTAAATTGAAAAGAAAAGAGAAAGAAAAAAGATTTTTTTTTTCTTCAGAAAATGGACACTTCATCCATTCATCGAGAAAATGGAAAAGCCATCACAAGAAGACAGAGTCCAGACACAAAAACTCTCGCCTCCAACAAGTGATGAAATGAAGATGTTCAAATTCACCATGACAATAAAGACCTCGGACAGAAAGGATGACGACAACAATGCTCTTGAAAGACAGAATTTAGCCTCGGAGGACAAACCATATTCACTTTCGGATGAGCAAAGGCTAGCCACGCCAGACACACTAAAGAAAGAAGTAAACTTGTAGAGGCTGTCGCGATCACTTCCATTTACACAAAGATTAGCCACGGCCTAGCAAATGAGAAGGAGATGCGAGATCCACAATGACAACCCACAAAAGAGTTGCTCATTCGGACATACGCACTTAAGGAGGTGCGGATACAACAAAAGAAGATGTAATTAAAATTTTATTTGAAAAATTAAAGTTAAAAAGGATATATTAATTTAAAACAATTTAAAAATCTAAAATCGTGACCGTGACTTCTACAAAAATATTAAACCCGAGTAGGGGACAAATCAAAATCGATTTTAAATGGTCCGGACAAAGTTGGGTGTTTACATATGTTATACTATTAGTTTTTGTTATATATGTAAGGAAATAAGTAATCATAAAACATATAAATGTAAGTATGAAGACCCATAGTACATGCTGGCGGTATTATTTTTACAATCAAAATCCAATATGGCAGTGAAAGGATAATGATCTTCTTCAAGGGATATGAGTACTGCACCGATTCCCTGCCCCATGGCATTAGATGCCATCAAAATACATTTTCCAAGTTTTCTTCTTAGAGGAAGTCCTTTGTTCTTGTGAAACACACATTAGGTCTTCGTCAAGAAAATCAAAGTCTAGAGGCTCGTAATCCTCCATCGCCCGACTTGCTAGGAATTTGGCTACTACGCTACCTTTTATAGCTTTTTGGCTCACATACACAATATCATATTCGGAAAGCAACACTTGCCATCTCGCTGTTCTTCCTGACAAACAAGGTGCCTCGAATACATATTTAAGGGATCTAACCACGTTGTGTGATACAAAATGTACTATCTGAGCCTTTGGGCAGTCTAGGCCAGGGCGCAACAAAGCCTTTCTATTTTGGCTTTTGAGGGGATCTAATTTTTTCAGATTTTTTTGAAAATTTTAAAATGGATAAAAAAATCACGCTTTAAAACTGGTCAGAAAAGTCATATTTGATTATAAGAAGAAAATAATTTTCTGTTTTGGCTAAGGCATAGGAGGGGTTGATTTAGAACAATAGCTACTGTCCTAGGTTGATTTCTAAGTCATTTTAATACTAAAAAGTGATTTTATAAAGGTCGGGTCAAGGGAGGTCAACCCGGGTTTTCAAAGTTAGGAAAATAAAGCCTTTTCAAGGGGGTTTCGGCCATAGTGCCATTTTCATCCAAAATTTTCAAAATTGTTTTCAATTCAATCACAAAGTATTTTTGATTTAGAAAAATCTGATTTCATGTCTTTTTCTAAGGTAATCGGATATCTTTTTAGATAAACGGATTTCCTTATTTAAAGGAAAAAATACATTCTCATGCATTGCATTTTCCATGTTCATGCATATTATATGATATATGATTTTTGCTATGAATAATTCTATGGTAATGTTATTGTTTTTTATTTATATTTCATGATGTTATATTGATTGTTATATGGTTGTGAATATTTTATGTTATTCTATACTCCTTGCTTAGTCATTATTTATTTTGTCATATCATTTAAGCTTTACTATGTTCATGCATTGTTTTTTCATTTACATGTATATTTTATTATAAGTTTTTTTTTTATCATTTCATGTTATCAATTATATTGCTATGTCATTTAGATTATATCATGTCATTTAGATTTTGCCATGTTATTTAGATTATACTATGTCATCTAGATTTTTGCTATGTCATCTTTACTATGTCATACATGTTCATATTCATATTTTTTAAAATGTTTTAAAAAAAGATAATGGTTTTCAATAAAAATAAAGATATTCCCGAGTTAAAATAATTCATCAGTTCTCTGCCGGATTTGCTGGGGAGGATATCATCAATTATTATTAATTTAGGAATATCTTTCTTTCAAAAAGCAAGAATGATTTGGAAAGTTTTCCAAATAAATAAAAATTTCTATATTTTACCGAGTTTGTTGGAGAATATAGGAAAATTTTGAAGTAATAAATTCCGGATCATTTTAAATTAAAAATGGAATTATTTTTCTTAAAATTGGGAATTAATTTGAAATGCCAAATTTAAAACCGACTTTTTATCGAGACTTGAGATAACACATGATTAATAAGGTACCGTTTTATATGGGCGTTCTGTGGGTGCTAATCTTTCCCCGCACATAATCGACTCTCGAACCTGTTTCTTTGATTTTTCTGGTTTAAAAACGCAGTCTTTGAAATTGGTTTTAAAAATGTTTTAATTAATTTTAAAATGTTTTACAAAACTGGTTTTAATAGGTGGCCGATCACACCTAGCCAAAAAAGATTGGTGGCCACTCCATTTCTTTTTTGAGGTCGTTTTCAAACCCTCATTTTATTTCAAGAGGAATTAAAGTCATCTTTTCCTCTATTTTCCTCAATGTCACACTTAACGAATAAAGTCTCGCGATGAGACTTGTTATTTTTTAGGTTGCGACAGAGAGCTTATACTAAGTTTGATTGAGGAGTTTGAAAAGGTGGTTTTCAATTACTTGCCCTGAGAAGATAAGAGAACGGCAGATGCTATAGCCACTTTATCATCAATGTTTAAAGTAAACGAAGGGGCCGAAGTGGTGCCAATCAAGATGAGCATATATGAGTCTCCTGCCCACTGCTTGAGTATCGAAGAAGAAGCAGATGGTCACCCTTGGTATTACGACATCTTTGCAATACATAAAGAGTCAAAAGTACCCTGAGCAAGCAACAGAAAATGATACGAGAACCATGAGAAGAATGGCAATGGGTTTTGTCTTGGATGATGAAAGCCTTTACAAGAAAGGGAATGACCAGGTTCTGTTGAGATGTGTTGTTTCCGTTGAAGCTCAGAGAATCCTCGAAGAGGTCCATCAAGGGATATGCGACACTCACGCCAATTGCCACATGCTGTTTAAATAGATTATGAGGACAGGATACTATTGGCTGACCATGGAAGGGGATTGCATTAATTATTCCCGGAAGTGCCATAAATGCCAGATATAGGCAGACAAGGTTAATGTGCTGCCATTGCCACTGCATGTCATGACCGCTCCCTGGCCATTTTCAATACGGAAGAAGGATATGATCAGGCCCATTACCCCGAAAGCTTCAAACGGACACCGCTTCATCCTAGTGGCCATAGATTACTTCACAAAGTGGGTAGAAGCAGCTTCTTATGCTAATGTAACAAAGTCAGTGGTGTGCAGATTCGTAAACAAAGAGATTATATGTCGATATGGACTTCTGGAACGAATAATTTCGAACAATGCTCTGAATTTGAACAACAAAATGATGAGGGAAATTTGTACCCAGTTCAAGATCCAGCATCATAATTCAACGCCTTATCGTCCGAAAATGATTTGGCCGTAGAAGCAGCCAATAAGAACATGAAAAAGACTGTGGAAAAGATGATTGATGTGTACAAGGATTGGCATGAGATCTTGCCTTTTGCTCTCCATGCATACCGTACTTCGGTTCACACATCTGCAGAGGCCACGCCATTTTCTCTGGTATACGGGATGGAAGCAGTGCTTCCTATTGAGGTTGAAATCTCTTCACTTTGTGTTTTGATGGAAATAGGCCTAGAAGAGGTAGAATGGGTTAGAGCTCACTATGAACGATTGAACCTCATCGAGGAGAAACGGCTGAAAGCAATTAGTCGTGGGCAGATGTATCAGAAAAGGATGATTCGAGCCCACAACAAAAAGGTTCACCCCAGCAGTTTCGAGGGGGAGAGTTGGTATTGAGAAAAGTTCTCCCTATCATGAAAGATCCTCGCGGAAAATGGGCTCCGAATTGGGAAGGACCTTATGTGGTGAAAAGAGCTTTTTCTTGAGGAGCATTGATCTTAACTTAGATGGACGGTGATCACTTAAGAAATCCCGTGAACGAAGACGAATTGAAGAAATACTATCTTGAAGAAGAAAAGAAAAGAAAAAAGAAGAAAAAGAAAAGTGTGATACTGTGCATATGAGAATTCGAATAATTCCAAATGTAAACATGAGAATTCTATATATCTATTTCCCCTGAGGATTGCTTTTCAATGAGAATATTCGTACTTGATATGATTAATGGCCATTTTCATATTCCTGTCACTAAGAAGAAATTATCCCTAGTCACCTCTTTGAGCCTTAGGAATTCTTTCTTTCTTTGAACCCTAATCAAGGATCACCCTCTACACTGGGGACAAAAAAAAAGGAAAAATCTCCAAAAAAAAAGAGCTATAAAAGAAAGAAAAAAAGAAGAAGAAAAAACACACACGAAAAACGTGTGAAATCAAAAAATGGCAAATGAAAGGTAAGAATAAAAAGAAACAAGAATCAATATTCAACGGAGAAAAATCCAAAAAGAACGAATGTTTCAAAAATGAAACCTCCTCATGAGGTGATCCTTGATCCAATCACCCTTAAACACATTTTGAGCCTATTTATCCTTTCTTTCTAAGCTCAAACCTTGGCCTACAGTACGTGCTTCTAAAGTCCATTTTGATCAAGCTCGGGTATTTAATTTGAAGGGTTTTTCTCATATTTCATCCCGTCTTTTGGAATTATCATTTTTACCATTGAAGCATTTAGAATTCTCAGATGCATGGTGGGACAGACAAAAAAAAAATGAATAAAGAATGTAAAAGGAGAGGTTTAAGCCAAAAACCTAAAAAGGATGACTTAAAATCAAAAACGGGACACTTAGGTTGAAAACCCTCAACAGGCGGCCCAAGTACTGAATCAATGCTTCCTGTAAAGGGGGGTGGAAAAGGTATCAAGAATTCAAAGAAAATGGTTAACCTCAATCTGAAGCAGTAGCGAAAGCTGAGAAGTCTCCCAAGCAAATGGGTTGCTCAAAAAACATTTCAGAGGAAATAAAGTAAGACGGGTCCAAGATATTCCGCATCTGGGGCATCTATACCTTTTTCTTTGCATTTTTTTTTAAAGCTTGATATTCATCTTTGTTATCTAAACCTTTTTGAAATAAACTCTTGTTGGCCCGTTCATGGCATTTGGCTGTTCCATACTATCTTTCATACATGTTGTGATGCATTTTGAATGTTATCAAATTGAATTTTGATTTATTAAACATAAAAATCTTAAAGTAAAAGGATTTCCTTGTATTACTATGCAGTAGATTTAAATTTTAGAGGGGGTTCGAAAACCACTAGAATTTGGAGAAAACTCGCAACAATCCATAATGCTAAAAAACTCATCAAGTGGGACAAATTTTGGTTACGCCAAAGATATCGACCCAAGATACTGAAGAGCTCATCAAGAAAAGCAAATCAGAGATAGGATTGAAAATATTGTCGCAGAGTCAAAACCTGTGGACCATTTTGAAACCACAGAGAAGAGCTCATTAAGTAGAGCAAGATCATGGATAGGTTAAAGGCATCGTCACCGAGTCAAAAAATCTGGAGAAAACTCGTTACAATCCCCAATGCTAAAAAGAGCTCATCAAATAGAGTAAACAGTGGAGTTGAGAAGATTCGTTAACCTAAGCAAAATCATGGATTAAAACTCATAACAATCATATAATTGCATTAAAACATGTTTTATAAAATATTCTCAATAGATTTTGGCTTGGATTAATCAATAGTTCATGACCGAGCTCTTGTTTTTCACTAAGGTTGGGAACATTAAAGTTTGAAGGTTGGATATGGAGATTATGAGCAACATGAGTCGATGCATTTTTTCATAAAATAAAAAACTATTTTGAGACCATTTTTTTTAATGCCTTGGCCAAGCCATATGGGAAGGTTCAATGTTGGTTTTCTTTTGGGTTTTCAAGGTTTAGAAGCAAGGTTTTGAGAAAATGAACTTGCGTAGCTAAAACAAGTTTAAGAAACGAGCCAAGTCTTGGTCTTTTTGCACTAAAGGTATTCGGCCAAATGCATTTTTCTTAGAAAAAAATTGCATTCTTTTGTTTTCTTCGGGTTTTCAAAATGTTGCATCAAGGCTAATCGAGAGGTGTTCGGATGTCTTAATAATAGAATTCGAATATTCTTCTTTTTTCGAGTCATCTAGCCTAAACTCGCCTCGGGGCATCTAGATATCTTTCCCATGGTATTCGGATATCCCTTAGGCAAAAATTTTGTGCCCAAAAATCCATCATTTTCTAAGTCTGATCTAAGTTTCTTCAGAGGTATTCGGATGCCCTCTCCTCAAGGGAGAAACACATTCCCGGTAATGGTCCATTTTTAATGCATTTCATGTTTTCTAAAAATGTTATAAAATCTTTCATAAAACGTGCTTTCTCGGTTACATAAACATTTGGCGAGGATGATTTCTTAGTCTTTGCCAGGTTTGTTGGGGAGGTTAGGAAATTCTCCAACACACATGTTTATGAAATTATGAAGTATGATTTTCATTTTACTCGAAATTACCTAAGTGCTAGGCGAAAGAATTATTTTTCGAGCTTTTTCGGGGGAGTTCGTTAAATTTTTCCTGCACATGCCATTTATGTAATTTCAAATAAATAAATACATGAAAAAAGAGATTTTCAAATTATGATTGTACGTATATTCTTGTTTATGTTATTTAATGATTATTGCTTATATTATGTCCTTGTTTATGTTTTTTAATTATTGATTTTTATATGTCATTTGATCATTAGTGTCATATTACTTTTCTTATATTTGCATATTAATAATGCTTTGCATATTCATGTTTTCAATAAATGAGTTTTAATGCATGAAAATGAATGCTTTTAGTAATAAAACGAGGTATCGGTCCCAACTTAAAATAATTAATGAGTTCTTTACTGGGTTTGTTAGAGAGGATTTCATCAATTATCATTAACTACGGAACATTTTTTTCTAAAAAAAAAAAGGAGAATGATCCGAGTGATTTCAAAATGAAGAAAAATTCTACATTTTCCCAGGTTTGCCGAGGAGTATAGAAAATTTTGTGATAATAAATTCTGGATTATTCTTAAATAATATGATTGTTTTTTTTAAAGAGAATTATTTTTCAATACCGAATCCAAAATCAACTTTCATCGAGACTTAAGATAACACATTATTAACAAAGTATCATTTTGTACGGGTATTGTGGGGGTGCTAATACCTTCCCTACACGTAACTGACTCCCTAACCCGTAATTGTTTTTCTTTGGTTTAAAGCGCTGACTTCAAAATTAGGTTTTCAAAAGATTTTAATTAATTTTAAACTTCTTTACTAAAGTCGGTTTTAAATAGGTGACCGATCACACCTAGCCAAAAAAGATCGGTGACGACTCCTTTTCTTCGAGGTTTTTCAAAGCCTCAATATTATTTACGAGGACCAATTATCTCTTCCACCCCCAAGGTCATTTAGCGATCGCAAGATCATTATGACAGCAGATATAGTATCGAAAAATTTAAGAAATTTAGTAATATGGTAAGAGTAATATGTATTTTTTTTTTTTTTATAAAAAGAATGTAAAATCAAAATTACATAATTTTCTTATTACCTATTATAATATATTTAGCAAAATCATAACAAAATTAAGTAGTTTAAAAGTAGTAAAACTTTAAACCTAAAAGGTAAATGAAATTATAACATATATTATCAATTCGTGTAAGAAATTTAGTAATCTAATAACAATAATATGTAATTCAATACGAAAAGGATGTAAAATGAAAAATACATCATTTTCTTGTCACCTATTATAATATATTTAGTAAAGTCATAACTAGAGGTGCTCATGGGCAGGGCCGCGGCCCATTTGTTTGTTTTTTTTGCCCCGGCTCGGGCCTGGGTCGCCCAGGCCCGCCCGTTTAGGCCTGAATCACTGTTCATCGGAATAAAAATATAATTTTTTTATTTTTTTTAATTAAAATTAAATAAAAATAATATTAAAATAATAAAAAAACACTGTTCTGGGCCGGGCTGGGCGGGCTGCCCGGCCCGTGAGCAGGTCTAGTCATAACAACCTCTAAGTAATTTAATAGAAAAAACAATAAAATCCTAATTGATTGTAAAAAAAAAAAAATGTAAACTTTATAAATGACCAGGACATGATATTACATACATCTTAATTAAAAAAATGGATGACTTAAAAGTACTATTTTTAGTAAGCATACAATTACAAACTCTAATTCTTAATCTGTATAATGTTGTTAGTCTAAAATAACAACTATTATATGTTATATTATTAGTTTTTGTTATATATGTAAGGAAATAAGTAATCAGAAAACTAAAATTTTATACTACAATTTTTTATTATGTAAAATAATAATTTGGTAATGCTAATTTAGGATTGTAAGTAGATCTGCCCATGGATTAAACCAAGTCCGGCTAGCATTGTGAATTTTCTGTCCAACGCCCACCCGGATTCAACCTATCAAGCCTAAAAAGAGGGGAAAAAAAGTAAAATATTACTATTTTAATATTTTTAGATCTTTTAAAATTAAAATTAAATAAAAACAATTTATCAATTAAATAATATTTTGAGCTAGGTTCGAGTTTTAAAATCCTTGTCCACTCAGACCGAGCCCATTGATCCAGGCAAAGAGCTCGATCCTTGAACAGATCTAATTGTAAGATATTACATATTATCTTATGTTAGAGTGAAAGATAATAAAAATAATTGTAAAAGATAACATTGATAAAAAAAGGTTTTATTTTATAAAAATAGTAAAAATAATATTATTTTTAATTACACAAATAAGTAAATTGGGTAAGTTTATGACATATAAGGATAAATGTAAAAATTTAATTGTATTATTGATTTGAAATAACAAAAAAAAATGTAATTTTATAATACAATGGATAAATAGATAATAGTAATAAATTTTTTCCTTTTTTTCTAATTTTAAGTGTTGACTTTTTTGGTACATAAATCTTAACCTTATGTTTGATTCAATGTAATGGCTGATTCAATGCAGGGTCATATTCGGCGGGTCCCCTGGTTCTTTTGTTTGGTTTAAAAATTTGGCTAAATCAGCCATTCAACATCCAGGCCTTATTATAGGAATAGCCTGAATAGCAATTCAGTCCCCCCCACTGAATGGCTATTGATTTCATCAGTAATAGCACCCAATTTTTTATCCCATTTTACCCATCCCAGTAAAAAAACCTAAAAATTCCAAAAAAGAAAAAAGAAAAATCCAGAGAGAGAGAGAGAGAGAGTTAAAGTAGTTATATTGAGTTTTGGAACTTAAAATTTAGGGAGTAGGAAGAGGGTACAAAGGAGAAGAACATATCAAAAAATGGTGGCCTTTGGAGAGGTAGAAGGCTGCGAAAATAAGATTTTTTTATTGTGGGTTTTTTTTTTTTTTTTTTAGATCTAGGCTTTTTCGATGATTTTTATGGAAAACGGAGTAGGGAATATGAAAGATGATGTCAAAAGGAATGTTTGGATGAATTTTGGGCTATTTTTGGGTTAGTACACGGCAGAAGCCGATGGCTGGGGTGGAAGAGGCCACTGTCGGCGACTGCCGAAATTTGGAAATTGAAGTGGTTGCTGGAAAATTTAAAGAAGCTTGGATGAAGAAGATGAATGTGGACAGAGATTTAGTGATGTAGAGACAAAGTGAGTGGGAAGAAAATGAGAAGTGAGAGAAAAGTTTAGGTATTTATTATAAGTGAAAATAATAAAAAAAAATAATATTTATAATATATTTTAAATATAAAATATTATTTATAAATAATATATTCAAAAAATATAAAAATATATAATATGTAAATATTTTTATATTTTTATATTACTTGTAATATTAAATATTAAATATATATTATTTATACATATTATTTTGTAAATCATATTTTTTAAATATTATTTTAAAATATAATTTATTAAATTTTTTTATATATTCATTTTTATTAAAATGAATTTTTAAAATAATTTATCACTTTAATTTTATAATTTATTATTAAATTTAATTTATTTAAATTTTTTTAATATAAATTAGTAATATAAATAAAATATTATTTATTTAATTTAATTTAATTTAAGAGTAAAATTGTCATTTTGTATCTATTCCTTACCTATTCTTTAACATTATTTTAACCAACCAAACAATGTAATAATATTGTTCCTTTATTTCATTCATTCAATCAACCAAACTATGTAATACTTATTCATACTCTATTCCATTCCCTCTTTATTTCATTCCTCCTTTATTTCATTCCAGCAAACCAAACATACTGTTAGCTTAATTGAGTTGATTGATAACTTATTCATACATGTTACCCTAATTGAGTAGATAAATGACATCTCTTTCTGATTTTAAGTGTTGATAGATAAGATAACTTATTCATGCATGTTAGTTTAATTGAGTAGATAAATGATATATGCGAAAAATTAATTGAAAATAATATCTTTACTCTATATAAAAAATTTAATCAATATATATAGTGAAAAGCTTATAATAATTTCTAATTAAAGCAAATATTTTCAATAAATCAGGTACTAGAACGTAGCACAACTAGCAACAAAGTAATTTTCTTAACTGATGGCTATCTAAATGTGTATATTTATATTGTAAATGCCAAGGATTGATTAAAAGTTTCGTTTGATGTTATTCAAATTTTAATTTCTTCTTTTCTTTTCGATTCATTTTTCTTGCAAAATCAAAAGCCAAAAAATAAAAGCATTTATCAAACGAAACCACAAAATTTCACATTTAAAGTGCTGTCGTAGAAATTAGCTAGTGATCACGTGGATATTTTGATCATCATCATATTCTTTAGAGTAAAATTTATTTATAGTACATCACTTTTTGATTAAAGTTTCATTTTGGTCCACAACCTTAAAAAATTATTTTTATCATCCAATAATATTTTAAAAGATTTCACCATCCACCCTTATGTTAGTCAAAGGGAAAAAAATTTAATTACAATCTTCAGGTAAGCTCCACTTGTCAATTCACATAACTTGATATACACATAACATGATTCACCTAAATGTGAATAAGAGTGAGACAGAAAAAATTCAATAAAGCTCACTTGAGTAAGTTAAATTATGTTATTTTTTATAAAAAAAAAAATAATAATATTTTTGTGCAATGAATAGCTACAAAGAATGATATTATTAATTTTAGTATTTGCTTATAATAAATATTGATTTAGAAGCTATAAAATTATGCATAATAAATTCAAATAGCAAGTCAAATCCATCGCTCTTGTAAAATCTAAAATGTGAGAATAATTTTAAATACGAATAAAAACTTAAACTCATTATTATCAATCATATATTGCATGATCAGATAAGCTAATAAAGGCCTTTTTATTATTGTTTCCATAAGATTACACAAATAGCCAGCCATGTATATTCATGGCTGGCAATGACATATATAATTTTGAAGGCCTTAATTTGAGGATACTCCCTCTGAAAATTTTACATATAACAAAGACAAAGTAATTAAGACACTCTTCTTTCTCTAGTGGCTATCAAATTTATTGTAGTTGTAGCAGTGCAGCCAGACAGCACATTATTATTATTATTATTTTGACAGCCTCACCAGCACAGTTTGATCAGCAAGCAAAATCCAGTACTATCTATGCCTCTGACCGGTTATGCCTACTTTTATTTATCTTAAACAACCGAAGGTTCAATTTTTGCCTTCATTGTTGGCGAACGGCTCTTTGGATCAATTTCAATTTCTGAAGTGTGTCCAAAATTAGTAGTTGAAAATTTTGGTCTCCCTCTTGCTTCAAGATCGGTTTTGATTTGCTCCCAATGAATAGCTGCTGATTGTTTGAGGATAGCAGTATAGACCTGCATGCAGTTGATAGATAGATTAATTGATTATATATATATATACATTTCAATGGTGTGAGTGAGTTGGTTAAGAATTGAATGCAATACCTTGCTGTCTACACATACAGGGTTGCTCCAGGCAACAATCCACTTAATCCCATCAGCCCTTTTGTACGCAAGAGCAACAACTGAACCTAGAGTTTCATCTTCTCCAGCGTATGCATTGTGCGAAAACTCACCCACATCTTCATTATCGATTATATCTGGGAAATCCGCAGTTTTAGACCCTTGCCAAATCTTCCTGCCAAGCAGGGACATAGTTTCCTTGGAAGAGTTCCGAATCTTGCCCACTGTGTATTTTGGAGAAACGGCAGCCATGGTAGCTTTGCTTTGCTTTGCTTTGTGTTTTGGTTTGGTTGTGTTGTGTTGTGCTTCGAATGTTGCAGTATACACCTACTTATATACTAGTTTACAGCATGCACTGCCCATAAGATGACAACAAGTCGGTAGGTACAACATTTTCTTTATTATTAGTTTTTGTGTTTAGGAAAATGCATGGCAAATCCATGCACATGCAAAATTATGTGCATGGAATTAGTTGTGTACAAATTATATTATTCATATATATAATCAAAGAACAAATTACATTAATATATATATATATATATATATATTTGCTTAACTTCACATGCGGTGTCAGAATCTTCACTTCTAAGTTCTAACTAATCAAACTTCAAATTCTATTAATATATATATATATATATATATATATATATATATATATATATATATATATTACTGCTTAACTTCACATGCGGCGGTGTTAGAATCTTTACTTCTAACTAATCAAAGTACAAATTATATTAATTTTTTTTTTCTCAATCAGAATGGAATTTTATTGAAAACAAGCCAGAAGGCCATAGAGCATCCATAAAACACATTACAAGTCAGATGGAAGACCAAAATATACAAATTCAAACAAACAGCATTTCCTAAAACTGGATCACCACGAAGCCATCAGTAAATTGGCTCTGTCCGCTCCTGCTTTTGCTAATGAATCAGCCAATTCGTTGACTTCTCGGAAAAATATTAATTTCACATGATCTACCATGCATTTTTATAAATACAAATATGAAAATGTTTTACCTACCGACTTGTTGTCATCTTATGGCTAGTGAAAATATATTCTGGCACTCAATATATATATATATATATATATATATATATATATATATATATATATATATATATATATATATGAGGTGAGATCCACTTATATTAATGTAAAACTAAATTAGTTTTACATACATCAATAATTTTTTATACGATTTATATTTGTTTAATCCGACCGTTGTATTTCATATTCTATTCACGTAGATCATGCACGTCGAGTTTCGAGTAAATTAAAAATGTCTAATTATTTGTTCGATGCAAAAAACTTTCAACCGTTAATATATATTGAAAAAAATAATATTTTCGATCGATATGATAGAGATATCGGATTGATTTGAAACTTTATGTGCATGACTAGTACAATTATATTGTTAAATTTGACGGTTGCTCTGTTAAAATATAAATCGTATAAAAAGTTACGAAAGTGTGTAAAACTAATTTAGTTTTACACCAATGTAAGTGGATCATTCCTCTCTCTCTCTCTCTCTATATATATATATATATATGAAATTATATTTAATGCATTGACAGTGTATAAATGTGTACACTGTTAGTGAATCACATGATACCAATTCATTAAAAGTCTTTAAAGATAAATACAGATAACTTTATTTTTAATGAGGTGACATCATATGATTTACTGATATTGTATAAATTTATTAGTTTGAAGGACAAAATCATATATCGTTATATGTTTCGTTAAACTTTTATATATCAATAACCTTGTTATCATATGGAGTGGATAAAACAATGCATAACGAATCAATCATTCCTCTCCTTTTTTTTTTTTTTTTGTTTTGGATAACTCTTCTTTGAGTTTTCAAATGTTTGAATGTAATTGTATGTTCTATCTGTTGAATGTTTAATTTTTTGTCATCTCAAAAATTTGGTATACAAAAATTTTAATAATTATAAATATTAAAATAAAATTTTAAGGATTAAAAAAAAAAAAAAAAATCTTAACAGTGGTATTTTTTTCATTTTCTCTTCTAAAATATTTCCAATACTCATAATAATAAACTTGCCAAACTTGCAATAAAAGCAATGCCGCCAGCTAAAATATAATATGATGATATTGCACTAAGATTTCAAGAATTAGATGGAGTTTTTCTTTTTTTTTAGCTTCCAATAGAGTAAAAAAAAAAAAAATTTGATTAATTGATATAGAGTCTAATTCATATGATAATAATTAATAAACATGGATATTTGAATATGGCGTCTTTTAATTAATTGATTGATTCAAAGAGGAAAATAATTTAATTAATTGATAATGGTTAATTAATAATTAATTGATAATTACTATTAAATAAAATAATAATTTAATTTTAATAAAAATATTTAAGTCAATCAATATTAAAACTTTTAGAGTTTATAGTTTTATATAATAAAATAAAAATATATAATATATAAAAAATTAGATATGGTAAAATTAAAATAAAAAATTAATCTATTTTCCTTCTATCATTTTATTAGTAGTTTTACCGGTTCTTTTGGAAAACCTATAAAAAAAAACCAAACCAATTCCACAAAAATCCCATACATGTTGTTTTCAAAAGAGACAACTATCATTTAAGTGCAAAATCGTGACTTAAAAACCTTTTTTTCGATCTGAAAAAAATAATTCCTTCCTACAACTATAAAATATTTGGGAAATGAGATGGCCGAAGATATGGCTTGGGTCTCTCTCTCCCCCCTCTTCTCCCCATTTTCCTTCCTTCCTTCCTTCCCTCTCTTCTTTTCTTCTTTTTCCAGATTTCTTCCTTCTCCCGAACCTTCCTCCTTCCTATTTTTTAATTGCTTTGTAAACTCCAATGACCTTGACAAACGCTACAAGAAATTTGATTATTAGTGACAATTTATTAAGTGATGCATTATTTTTATGTCACAAATTCATATATTATGTGACGAAATTGAGATAACGTCAGTCATTTAAGGATCATCTTCATTATGCGTGATGTTTTTTTTTATCTTTATCAGAAATTGTCATATATGAAAATTAGGAATTAGTGACTGTTTATGTAGTGACACATTAATTTTATGTTACAAATTCATAACATTACGTGACCAATTCTAGATTTTGTCACTCATTTTATAAACATCCATTTTCAATATGTGTGACATTTTTTATATTTATCAGAAATTTGTCACGCAATATATGGCTCCAAAAGTTTTCACCAAATTATAATGGAGGGAAATTTTTTTGTAACGATTCAAGTGCATTTGTGGCAATTCATATTTTGTCATATATGAAATTTAGGAATTAGTGACTATTTATTTGACACATTAATTTAATGTTACAAATTCATATTATTACGTGGCCAAATCTAGATTTCGTCACTCATTTTATAAACATCCATCTTCAGTATGTGTTTTGTTTTTTTTTTTTTTTTTATTTATCAGAAATTTGTCATGCAATATATGGCGCCAAAATTTCCTGCCACATCCTAATGAAAGGAAAACTTTTGTGACGTCTAATGATTATTTGTGTCAATTTTAATTTTTGTCACATATGAATATATTTTTGGTGATGAATTATAATTTAATGCCATTAGATAAAAAAATTTCATTTATTTAAACAAAAATATTTGATGATGCAAAAAGAATTTATAAAACATGTGAATTATATTTTATGACATTAATATTATTTCACCTAAATTTTATTATTTAGTGACGTTAACAGTTTTGTCATCTAAACATTACGTGACAAGTTCAAAATTGTCACCAAATGTTTTCTGCATCTTCATTATTTTATATTTCATAAAAAAATCTTCAAATAATGTATGACACCAAAACTTACCACCAAGTATATATGGAGAAAAAACTTTTGTGACTGTCGCAACCTAAAAAATTACAAGTCCCATCATGAGACATTTTACTCGCTAAGTGTGACATTGAAGGAAACAGAGGAAAGACGACTTAATTCCTCTCAAAATAAAATGAGGGTCTGAAAACAATCTCGAAAAAGATATGGAGTCGCCACCAATCCTTTTTGGCTAGGTGTGACCGGCCACTTATTAAAACTGGTTTTGTAAAACATTTTAAAATTAATTAAAATATTTTTTTAAAAATCAATTTCGAAGTCTGTGCTTTTAAATTAGACAAATCGAAGAAGCGGGTTCGGGAGTAGGTTACGTGCGGGAAGGATTAGCACCCCCACAACGCCAGCATAAAACGGTACCTTATTAATCGTGTGTTATCTTGAGTGTCGGTAAAAATAGATTCTGAGATTGATATTTTAAAATAATTCCCATTTTAAAGAAAAATAATCTCATTTCTAGTTGAAAATGATTTGGAATTTATTACTTAAAATTTTCCTATATTCCTCGGTAGACTCGGCAAAACATAGAAATTTTTATTTACTTAGAAAATCTCCAAATCACTCTTGTTTTTGAAAGAAAGATATTCCGTTGTTAATGATAATTGATGATATCATCTCTGGCAACCCGACAGAGAACTCATGAATTATTTTAACTCAGGAATAACCTTATTTTATTGAAAAACATCAATTTTCAAAAAGTTGAATAATCATGAATATACAAATTAAAACATGAATATATAACATGCATAAATAACATGGCATGGCAAGTAATTTACTATTACAGAATTTAAATGTCATAACAAAAAGAATAAATGGCATGAATTAAAGACATGACATATGCATGAATGACATGGCTTATGACGTGGCATATGAATGGATGGCATACAAATGGTATGGCATAAGAATGAATTTCATGTGAATGAAATCGACATGGCATACAAAATGACATGGCATGTAAATGACATGGCATAAGAATGAATGTCATGTGAAAGAAATCGACAAGATGTCATGGCATATGAATGACATGGCATATACATGACCTAATCTATGGATGTCATGGCGTAAATAACATGGCATAAGCAAATGATGTCATGGTCAAATGACATGGCATACTAAATGAATGACAAGGCATGAGCATGAACATGAACATGAACATGAACATGAATGACATGGCTTATGAATGACATGACAAATTCTTGATGACATGGGATAATGATGAATGGAAAAAGAAATGATGACAAGGCAAAAGGCACAAATATGACATCATCATGGAATATTCATGTTTACATCATAATCAAGATAACAACATGAAATTTAAATCAAAGCAATGACATCACTATGGAATGTTCACACATATAGAATCTACATGACTAAGATAGCAAATGTAGACACCTAATTTTGTGCGGACCACTAAAACAGGTATGTTTTCTTCCTAAATTGAGGTTTCAGAATGTAAAAAGACTTTGCAGGTGGTACTCCTAGACTTAGTTTAAGAGGGCGAGCATAAAATTCAAATTCAAAAAAAGTCAACCCCGAAAAAAGTCAACCCTAAAACGTCAAATACTAAAACGTCAACCCACTTTCAAAATCAAGATTTTAAGTTCAATTGAAAAATGGCGAAAGAATTTTGATAATCCAAGGTCTACATTGAAAGATATGGCGTTCGGAAGTTGGGATTTGGAGATTCAATAGAAAGGAAACCCTAATCCGAGAAATTTGGGGAAAAGTACTTAAACGATCAAATTGGTTGAAATTGAAGGTTCTAAATGAAAGATAAGCACTGACTACGGGTAATGGAGAAGCCACTTGTAAGAAAAACCAAAAGAAAATTTAATCTGGGAGAAAACCAAGAATTAAGGTTTTTAGTGGATTTCGGTGAAATCGGGAAGAATCACAGAAATGGCCCGACTTGGTAAGACCAAAGCCCCAAATAGATGAGGAATGATTAAAAAGGGATAGCCCCATCTTGATGAAATCTGAAAATCGGACTTGTTTTGAGCAAAAACGGGTTTCAGAGGTAAAAGGGCAAAATTGGAAAATTTGAGAAAAATAGCAAATGAACTCCGCAAATTCTGAAAATTTACAAATCTCATTCTTAAACCATTTTAAAGAGATTGGAAAAATAAAATCTTGATTCGGAGTTCGTTTGCAAAATGGCCAAATCCCGGGCTTCTTATGTAGTAATTCAAGAAGGAAAATCCCGAAAAATAGCAAATGAACTCCAAATCTTCTAAAATTTTGCAAATCTCATTTTTAAATTATTTGGAAGAGATTGGTGAAAGAAAATCTTGATTCGAATTTCATTTGCAAAATGGCCAAATCCCGGACCTCACATGCAATAATTCAAGAAGATAAATCCCGAAAAAATGGCAAATGGACTCCAAAAATTCAAAAAATTTGCAAAACTAATTTTTAAATTATTTGGAATAGATTTTCAAAATAAAATCTTGATTCGGAGTCGTTTGCAAAATGGCCAAATCCCGAGCTCCTATGTAGTAATTCAAGCCGATAAATCCCGAAAAAATACCAAATGAGCTCCAAAAATTATGAAAACTTCCAGATCACATTTTTAAATTATTTGGAAGAGATTGGTGAATAAAAATCTTGATTTGGAGCTCGTTTAAAAAATGGTAAAATGTGGGGGCATAAAAGGGCATTTTTGAAAGAAAAAATCCAAATAAATAGCAAACAGACTCGGATAATTTTGAACATTTCCAGAACTCAATGTTTTATTATTTTGGAAGTATTAAAAAAATAAAAATTGAATTTGGAGTCCGTTTGATATTTATTTGCATCCGGGGGGCAAAACGGTCATTTCACCCAAGCTACCGAAAAGGGCTTCTTTGGGCCTTTCAAAAAATCAGAGTTGCGCTGGAAAAGAGAAGTGCTGGCCTGCCAAGGCCCAAAGGAAGGAGGAAGCCTCTGATTTTTCAATCAAATGGCCAAGAATTAAGAGTTAGTTAGAAATCTCTTTGATCAAGCCATGGTGATTAAGCCACATAGGCCAAGAGAGATGTCAACATTATTCTTGAATAGCTATAATTTGGGACAGCTGATATGCTAATCTAAGGGTGGTAATTTCATGATTTTTCACCTTGAATTATTAGCCATTTGATGGAAATTAGTTGGAACTAAAATGACAACATTTCTTGCTCATTAAAGGGGGGTTTCGGCCCGCATGAAAGAGGGGTTCAGAATTTCATTTTTTACACTTTATTCTTGCTGAGTTCTCTTGGTTTTTATTTGGTTTTTCTCTCTTTGGTTGAAAGCAAAAGGAAAAATTTTAGGAAAGAAAGGAAAGTTTGAAGAGATAAAGCTTGAAATATAGCATCTTGAGGTTGCTCTTGAGCACCAACTCTTGCACTTGCTTGATTTTCCATTCTTATTTTTGCTATTTTGATTACTATTTGGTGAGTTTCCTTTTTAAATAAATATTTTTTATTGTTCTTCTTAAGTTCTTTTTTCATCTCTTTCTTAAATATATTTTTTACAATTTTTTACAATATTCTCACCATGGCCGAATGGCCTACAGTTTTTGTTAATGTTGCTGTTTTGGTTTATTTTATCATGCCTACAGTTTTTGTTAATGTTGCTGTTTTAGTTTATTTTATCATGTTGTTTATGTTATTTTCTTTGATCTTGATGTTTTAAATGTTATTCTACTTCATATACTTGAGTTATATTTTAATTTGGTTGCTTTGTTTGTTGTCATTTATGATTTAAATATCATGTTCTTGCATTTTTAATTTTATTCTTTCATGATGTTTAAATTTTATGTTTTCATGATGTTTAAATTTGAGCACGCCTTAGATTTAGTATATCAAGTGTTTGTGAAAATGCTTGTGTGGTTTTTGCATGATTTGAGTTTTATATTTTAGTTGAGCATGTTTTAGATTTAGTATATCAAGTGTTTGTGAAAATGCTTGTGTGGTTTTTGCATGATTTGAGTTTTATATTTTAGTTTAGCATGTTAGTATATCAAGTGTTTGTGAAAATACCATACTTGTTGGAGCTTGAGGCCATTCGGCTACTCCATGTGTTTTGCATTGTGTGTTGCATTTTTGCCATGTTAGTTGGTAGGTTTTTGTATTTGCATGACATTTGATTTATTTTTGCATGCTAGTACACCAAGTGTTTGTGAAAATGCCATGTTTGCTAGTTACATAGGCCATTCGGCCACTCCTTGAATTTTTGCATTATATGTACATTCTTGCCATGTGATAACTCGTATAATTATATAGTTTTTAGTTATGTTTTATTATTGTTTTGTGTCAAATACGAGTTATTATTGTTTAGTCTAATTGTGTTTATGATATTTTATATTTTTATGTAATTTGGTGTTTTTCACGAGTTTCTTTGAGTGATTTCAGATTACTAGGTTAAATCAACAATTAAGGGCAAATCCAGTTCAGTTGCAGTTCCGACACCTTTTGCCATATCCGCTATATCTGGAGTTTCACTGAAGCAATAAGGCTGAATTGTTTACAGTGTAAAGTTAAGAGGCATATCTATCTTTTTCATGTTTTACACTTCTTGAAACGGAGTCGTTTTCCCTAGCGAAATCGACCATCAAGTTGGCTGATGTGCAATGACGTCTGTGCTGACCTGTTTTGGTATTTTGACCATATCTTCCGATCCACATGAGCAAATGATCTGATTCCAACGGCTATGGATCCGTAACGGATAGGGGTATATTTTTCTAGAAGACCATTTGATCGGATCGAGCCTCCAACATTGACAAAATCGACCATCAAGCTGGCTGATCAGAATTGTCATACAATATGACGAAAATTGTTAGAAAAATGCACCCACCTATTATACCTACCTTTGAAATTTATAAAGCTTGTCTCTTGTCATTTAGCTCTCCAAAATGTGTATAAATAGAGGGCCTTGGATGAGCATTAAAGATACATTGGGAGGATATTAGCCATTGCAATGTAATTCTCTAAGTTTTCTTCTTCTTTCCTTTCTCTAGTTTTCTTTTTCTTTATTTTTCTTTTCATTTTCTTCATATCTAGTATGTGTTGCTAATCATATTGTTGAGGTGATGAGGTGAAGCTTTTGGTAAATGCTAAGGTTAGTCTCTTAAACATGAGCTAAAATGAATTATCATTTATAAACACTAGTATAGATAATATTTTCTTTTGGTTTAAAATCATACTTGCAAAGTAGGGATCTTGATTCATTATTGACAATGAAAATGGCACAATAAATGCTTGGTTTCATAACCTTGATTTGTTGTAGACATATACCTTGGCATAAGGAATGCTTGGACTCTTTTTATGAGTTTTGAGGACACCAAATGAACATAATATCATATGCTATGGACGTTGGACAATTTGGACTGAATTGCTAAACTTTCCGATTGGAACCTCCCTTATATGTGGATTTCAATTGTGTAATAAAACAAGATTAATCTTAGCATAACACCAAGAGTGGATTCTCTAACCTCAACATCCTTTCTTATTGTTTTTTATATCTTGTTTAATTGCTTTTATGTTATTTTGTTTATTTTGTTCTCTAATATCTTGTTTACTTTCTTTGTTATTGATTCCCTAATATCTTGTTTATTTTCTTTTTCATATATATTTATAAACTTATACTTACTAATACGCTTCCCTGTGGTTCGACCTCAGACACCCGAGAATTTATTACTTGAACATAACCTACACATGGGTTTACAACTCTTAATTGAGTCTCCATCAAGTTTTTGGCGCCGTTGCCGGGGAGGCAATACTAAGTATATAAGTTTATAAGTATATTTATTTTTATTGGCTGGTTATACCGCCTATATTTATTTTTATTGGCTGGTTATACCGCCTAATTTTCTATATATTTATATTTATATTGTATATTAACTTTGTTTTATTTTTATTGGCTGGTTATACCGCCTAATCTGTATATTAACTTTGTTTTATGCTTGTTTGGCGACGTGATTTTAGATCTCGTCGTTTAGTTAGATTTTACTGTGAAACTTTTTCAGGTAATCTTTCTAATACAACTCCTACCATGGCTGACAATGAAAGTGTTCATGCTGAAGATGAGAACAGACAAGTACGCACCATGCGTGACTACTTGCAACCAACTCGAAGCTCATCACCCTCTTGTTTTATTTTTCCTCTCAATGCAAACAACTTTCGTTTTAAACCAGGTATGATAGCTTTGCTTCCAAATTTCCATGGGTTAGAATCGGAAAGTGCTTACTCGTTTCTAAAAGACTTCGAAGATGTATGTGTCACCTTTAATGACCAACAATGTACAAATGAAATTGTCAAGCTAAAATTATTTCCTTTTTCTTTAAAAGATAAAGCAAAAATTTGGCTTCATAATTTAAAACCAAGGTCAATTGGCACATGGCAAGAATTACAAACTGAGTTTCTAAAGAAATTTTTCCCAGCACATAAAACTACTGCTTTGAAAAGACAGATTCAAAATTTCAATCAAAATGAAGCATTTTTTCAGTGCTGGGAGCGTTTTAAAGATTTGTTAAGTTCTTGTCCACATCATGGTTTTGAAAAATGGCGTCTTATTAGTTTCTTTTATGAAACTTTAACTCCCGAAACTAAACAATTTGTTGAAACAATGTGTAACGGTGAGTTTCTAGAAAAAGAACCTGAAGAAGCCTTTGACTACCTAGACCATTTGGCAGATAACTCTCAAGCCTGGCACACAGATAATTCCTCTGAAAGTTCCAATAGATCTAATCTTGTTTCTAACAGAGGTAAATATCATTTTAGTCAAGAAGATGAGATAAAAGCTAAAGTAGCTAATTTGGCTAGAAAGATTGAAGCCATGGAACTTAGAGAAGTAAAAGAAGTCAAAACGGTTAAAAATGAAGAAAGTTGTGGAATTTGTGAAATCATGGGACACCCCACTTCTGAATGTCCAAACATTCCCATTCTTAAAGAAGCGTTGCATGATCAAGTAAATTCCATAAACACATTTAAAAAGCCTTTTCCTTCTCCTTACTCTGAAACGTATAACCCTGAATGGAGAAATCATCCCAACTTCAGTTGGCGGAATAATAATCATGTTCAGGTACCACAATCTCAAAAGCCGGGCAACACTTTTTCCTATCAACCTTCAAGTGTACAAACCTTGGAAGATACATTGCAAGCATTCATGCAAACACAAGCAAATGTGAATAACCAAACTTCACAGGACATCAATGAGATCAAAAACACCTTGTCCACATTGACAGCTTCATTACGCACTCAAGAAAAAGGTAATTTTCCTGCTCAACCTCAGCCTAACCCTTCTACTCAATGTCTTGTTTCTTGCTCCAATGAAACTCAACAGGAAAATGCCAGTTCTATCACAACTCTTCGAAGTGGAAAGGCAATTGACAAAAACATTCCATCAAAAGACCAAGATCCTCCTTCCCCTCCGAAAAGTAATGGTAAGGATGATGGTAAGTCTGAACTTCTTGAAAATTTGGACAAAGAAAAAGGTATGCATCCTGCTCCTTTTCCTCAAAGGTTGCAAACAATAATGAATTTGAATCAAAATGCAGAAATTTATGAACTTTTCAAACAAGTTAAGATTAACATTCCTTTATTGGATGCAATCAAACAAGTTCCATCTTATGCTAAATTTTTGAAGGACATGTGCACAGTTAAAAGGAAACATAATGTACAAAAGAAAGCATTTCTGACGGAAAGTGTGAGCTCAATCATTCAGCACCTTACTCCACCAAAATTCAAAGATCCTGGATGTCCAACAATCTCATGCATCATTGGAAACACTAGAATAGAACGTGCATTGCTTGATCTTGGTGCTAGTGTTAATCTTTTGCCTTTTTCTGTTTATCAACAGTTAGGTTTAGGTGAACTCAAGGAAACACCTGTTACACTTCAACTAGCTGATCGTTCTGTAAAAATTCCTCGAGGGATAGTTGAAGATGTTTTGGTTCAAATTGATAATTTTTACTTCCCTGTTGATTTTATTGTTTTGGACACACATCCTGTTTCAAATCCAAATGTTCAAATTCCTGTTATATTAGGCCGTCCATTTCTTGCAACTTCTAATGCTCTGATAAATTGCAGGAATGGTATGTTGAACATTTCTTTTGGAAATATGACTTTAGAATTAAATGTGTTCAACATTTGCAAGCAACCTGGTGATAATTCAGAAGTACATGAAGTGGATTTCATTGAAGAACTTGTTCATGAACATCTCACCACTACCACATTCCATGATCCTTTAGAAGCTTATTTAATTGAATGTGAGTTTGATAATGCTTCAGAAATTTCACACACTGATTCTTTGTTAAATTCTTTTCAGGATAAGCATTGTTGGAAACAAAAGTTTGAGGAACTTCCATCACTCACAAATGTCACTGTACCATCAACTATTGAACCACCCAAGCTGGATTTAAAACCATTGCCATCCGAGCTAAAATATTCCTTTTTGGGTGAGAGTGAAACTTTTCCAGTCATAATTTCTTCACATCTTGATGAACTACAAGAAGGTAAGTTGTTACAACTTTTGAAGATGCACAAAAATGCATTAGGATGGACCTTAGCTGACATAAAGGGAATAAGCCCATTAATCTGCACACATAATATTTATTTAAAGGAAAATGCTAAACCCTCTAGACAAATGCAACGAAGGCTTAATCCTAATATGAAAGAAGTAGTGAGAAATGAAGTCATTAAACTTCTAGATAATGGAATCATTTATCCTATCTCTGATAGCAAATGGGTAAGTCCTACTCAAGTCGTACCTAAGAAATCTGGAGTTACTGTAGTTAAAAATGAAAACAATGAATTAATTCCAGCTAGGACTGTTACTGGTTGGCGCATGTGCATTGACTATAGGAAACTTAACTCAGTGACGAGGAAAGATCATTTCCCTTTGCCTTTCATGGATCAAATCTTAGAAAGAGTTGCAGGGCATGAGTTTTATTGTTTTCTAGATGGATATTCTGGGTATAATCAAATTGCCATTGCACTTGAGGACCAAGAGAAAACCACTTTTACATGTCCTTTTGGTACTTTTGCATATCGTAGAATGCCATTTGGATTATGTAACGCCCCTGCCACATTTCAAAGATGCATGCTTAGTATTTTTAGTGACATGATTGAACGTAATCTTGAGATTTTCATGGATGATTTTTCTGTTTCTGGTGATTCATTTGATGATTGCTTAGCCAATTTGAAAAATGTATTGATTAGGTGTGAAGAAAAGAATCTTGTTCTTAATTGGGAAAAATGTCATTTCATGGTCACTAAAGGTATTGTACTAGGTCACATTGTTTCTGCAAAAGGGATTGAGGTAGACAAGTCAAAACTTGAATTGATTGCTAATCTACCCACACCAAAGACAGTAAAGGACATTAGGTCATTCTTGGGACATGCAGGTTTTTATAGAAGATTCATAAAAGATTTTAGCACGATATCTAAACCTCTATGTAATCTTTTAATGAAAGACACTGCATTTGAATGGACTAAAGATTGTGAAGATGCTTTTGAAAAACTCAAAAATATGCTCACTACTGCTCCTATTATGAGATCTCCTGATTGGTCTTTACCATTTGAAATAATGTGTGATGCTAGTGACTATGCTGTTGGTGCTGTGTTAGGACAAAGGAAAGATAATAAACCGCATGTAATTTACTATGCAAGTAAAACTTTAAATAGAGCCCAAATGAATTATTCTATTACAGAAAAGGAATTACTTGCAGTTGTTTTTGCATTGGATAAATTCAGATCTTACCTTGTTGGATCATCAATTGTTGTCTTTAGTGATCATGAAGCTTTAAAATATCTTCTCTCTAAGAAGGATGCAAAACCTAGGTTGCTGAGGTGGATCCTTTTGCTGCAAGAATTTGACATCACCATTCGAGATAAAAAAGGAGTAGAAAATGTGGTGGCTGATCATTTATCAAGACTTGTTTGTGATGAATCTTTTGGAACCTCACCAATAAATGACACTTTTCCTGATGAACAACTTCTAATTGTCTCCACGACACCTTGGTTTGCTGACATTGCTAATTTTCTTGCTACAGGAAAAATTCCTTCTCAATGGAGCACCCAAGATAAAAGGAAGTTTCTGAATGAGGTAAAGAAGTTCTATTGGGATGACCCTTACTTGTTCAAATATTGTCCTGATCAGATTTTTCGAAGATGCATTCCCGACAATGAGGTAAGTAGTGTAATTAAGTTTTGTCATTCCGAGGCATGTGGTGGTCATTTTTCATCAAAGAAAACTGCTGCAAAAATTTTACAGTGTGGATTTTACTGGCCAACTTTATTCAAAGATGCACATACTTTTTGCAAGTCATGTGAAAGTTGTCAAAAATTAGGTTCCATTTCGAAAAGAAACATGATGCCTTTGAACCCAATTCTTGTAATTGAAATTTTTGACTGTTGGGGTATTGATTTCATGGGACCATTTCCACCATCTTTTGGTTTCTTATACATTTTAGTTGCAATAGATTATGTTTCAAAGTGGATAGAGGCAATTCCATGTCGAAATAATGATCACAAAACAGTGATTAAATTTTTAAAAGAAAATATTTTGAGTCGATTTGGAATTCCTCGATCTATCATAAGCGATGGGGGAACACATTTTTGCAACAAGGTTTTTGAAACATTAATGAAGAAATATGCCATTACACACAAAGTTGCAACCCCTTATCACCCGCAGACAAATGGACAGGTAGAATTAGCAAATAGGGAGATTAAACAAATTTTGGAAAAGACGGTTAATCCAAATCGCAAAGATTGGTCTCTTAGACTTAACGATGCATTATGGGCCTATCGAACAACTTTTAAAACAGCATTGGGCATGTCTCCTTATAGGCTAGTTTATGGAAAACCTTGTCATTTACCTGTGGAACTTGAGCATAAAGCATATTGGGCCATTAAAATGTTCAACTCAAACCTTGATGACGCTTCTAATTTACGAAAATTACAAATAAATGAACTTGAGGAACTCAGAAATGATGCATATGAGAATTCTAAAATTCATAAAGAAAGAACTAAAGCCTTTCATGACAAGTTAATTTCAAGAAAAACATTTGATGTTGGGCAAAAAGTTCTACTTTATAATTCTAGACTTCACATATTTCCTGGTAAGTTGAGATCAAGATGGACTGGCCCATTTGTGGTTAAGCATGTGTATCATTATGGAGCAGTTGACATTGAGAATCCTCAAAATGGTAACGTATTCAAGGTAAATGGACAAAGACTCAAACTCTTTTTGGAAAATCATGTTACTCAAGAAGAGGTTGTTTTTCTTTCTGATCCTTGTTTTGAAAATAACTAGATGTAAATATAATTTTTACTAATCTTCAAAAAAAAAAAAATACATTTTTTTAACCCCGGTTAAATGGCGGATAACGGTACTCCGTGATTATTTAAGTCGGTTCCATCAGCTACCCACAAAACTGATATTGTATATAAATTTCTCTTTCAATTTCTTTTTCATTTTTTTTTCAAGATGGATGATATTCTCACAAGATTGCAGAAACGATTTCCTCCTTTTTCTCGGAATATTTTGCTGAAGCTTTACCAAGTTCGATTTGAAAGATTAAGAATGCTTATGCACAAAGGGATTCCTGAAGACATGCGTTGGATAATTGAAGCCAAGGTACGTGAAGATGAATATCTTCCTGTTTTGCATTTACCAGGTACAGGTAGAAGCACTTTTGCAAAGAAGCGACGAGCAAAGCGCATGAGTTCAAATTGCCACAAATGTGCACGATGGACGTGTAACGGTAAATGTCGTTCTATTGGGATTCCGTCCTCTAATCGAGATGATAAAATTGAATTCATTAAAGATGGACTGAGTAAGGAGAATTTGGGTAATATCCAACTTTCTCTTGAGACGCATCCTAGTGGAGACGTACAAAGAGAAATTCTTGATTTATGGCCGCAATTCCAAAGGGAATGGCAACATTTTGGGAATCTGATGTTAAAAGACCCTGTTTGCCAGCTTGTAAGAAAACTGGATGGGAAGCATATCCTCGACTCATAGAAGGCGTTTAAGTCGTTTCTGGACGTAAAACCAGAGGAAGATGTGAGCCACAGTCACAACTACAATAAATGACTTCTCAGCTTTTGGTTTGATTTGCAATAACTTCATTTCGGTTTAATTTACGTGTTGTTCGATTTGTGTAATTATTCTCATTTTTTTTTTTTGCATTAGTCTTTTACGGTTGATTTTTCTTCTCTTTTTGATTTTCTTCCTGAAATCACGCAAAAATCTTTTGTTAGGTTAACATTTTCTTCTGACAGGTCAAATACACTTTCGGCGACATTATTACTCTTGTCTGATTCATTACTCAGTTCTCTATATATTACACCATGTACTCATTCTCTTTCAGGCACTTGAAAAAAAAATGGAAAGCACTTCGTCCCAGCGCATTAAACAAATTTGTGTCTTTGGAGGTGCTTATCCAGGGAAAAATAACATATTCGCTGATGAAGCCATAAGAGTTGGAGTAATACTTGCCCAACAAAAGATCCAGTTGATTTATGGAGGCGGTAGTACGGGTTTAATGGGAGCAGTCGCTACAGCAGCACACGCCGGAGGAAGTCCAGTTCTAGGAATCGTGCCAAAACTATTCACAGGTTTTTGTGGACCTACCGTGGGTAAGGAAATACAAGTCTGGAGTATCCCTGAACGGATGACAATCATGTACCATTCTGACGATGCATTCATTGCTTTACCAGGATGTCTGGGTACATTGGAAGAAATAGCTTGCGTGGCTTCTTGGTCATCTTTGGTCATAAAAAAGAAACCCATTGGTTTGCTTAATATTAATGGTTATTTTAGTAATTTGCTTTCATATTTAGATAATGCTGTGGATAATGGATTCATGTTTTCAGAGGCAAGGAGAACCATAATTTCTGCTACAACCATTGAAGATTTACTCAAAAAGCTCCAAGCTTATGAGTATTTATCTGCTACGGTTGTTTCGCAAACGCTCGGAAAAAGAAAAAGAGATATGGACGAGCAAGGAGTGGATTGCACTCTGTCTTTGTGACATTATCTAACATTTTGTTTGTTGTGTCTCAGTTATAATAAGTGGTTAGCAACCTCTGCAGGTAATATCTCCTAAATTCTACCTTTAGTAGGGGGTAAGGGACATATTTTACTAATTTTTAAAAAAAAAAAATAATAAATAAATTTTGATGTGTTTTAAGCCATTTAGAAGTATTCATTCTGAACAAGGTCTGAGTAAGGGATACTTGAGACATACCTTGTCAGTTTGATTTCTTCTTTAAAAAAAAAAAAAAAAAAAGTTTGTTGTGTTTTAAGCAATTTAGAAGTATTCATTCTGAACAAGGTCTGAGTAAGGGAGACTTGAGACATACCTTGTCAGTTTGATTTAATCTTCTTCTTCTTCTTCAAAAAAAAAAAGCATGTTTAGACTTAGTGTGTTTTTTTAGTTACTTTCAATACTATAATGAGATATGAATTGCATAAGTCTAAAACAGATTTATTAGTGAGAAGATTTTCATGAGAATTGAGCTTGATATCAACCTTTTTATGAGCCAATGTTAATATGATATGTGATTGAGAAAGAAGCATGTTTAGACTTAATCTGACTTGTATAAACATCCTTGTGAGTTTTTGAGCCTATAATGATTGATGCATTATACAAATCAATCTAATTTCTTTCTTGAGTGCTCTTATGATTACATGATTCTCTAGAACTTGCTTTAAACCGTTTGAGACTATATTGATGCATGTGACAACATGAATATGATAGAGGCATTAGGATTTTTAGCCAGGGCCAAACAGCCATCCCTTTTTGATGTTCCAAGAGAACACACCCCTAGTGAGCCAATTTGAGCCTACATTGAATAAGCTATTTATTTGGTAACCACAACTTACACCTAGCCTAAATATAACCCTTGTTCTAAAGATGGATTATATATTTTGAGACATATTGCAAAAAAAAAAAACAAGGGATATTTTTAGTTGAAAATTTTGGTTGGAAACAAAAGATAAGTGTGGGGGAAGAAAAGAAAAGAAAAAGTCAAGAGAAAAAGAAAGGGATCATTGTCAAATACATTCCCATATAAAAAAAAAATCTTCTCTTGAACTTCTAGAAAAAGATGTTACAAAGTTGGTTAGAATGATGCAAAGGCTCAACATGAATATTTAGCCTATGTTATTATGTGCTTTATAAGAGTTTTGAGAAGTTTTATTTGTATGATCTTATTATGTCTCTAAAATCTATGAACTCTTTGGAACCTTTGTGATATCTTTATCCTTTTGTTCTTTAACCACATTATAACCCTTTGGCCCCATTACAACCTTGAATAAAGATCTCTTGATTTATGAAGTTGTATGATCTAAATAGTGGAGAATAGGTGGAAAAGCAAGCATATGGTAGAAGTGTTTTCATGAGATTGATTGAGTGTAAACACTTTACCACTACTTTAAAGAGTGAAAATCAAGAGAGTATCCCATGTGAGAAGTTGAGATTAAGTTTGAATATACACTATTTTGATTGAAATATGTTATGTTAATATTGGCTTAACTCAAACTATTTACATTCAAGCAAGATTTTTTGTGAATTTCTTTAAGCTATTGATTAGTTTTTAAGACTTGTCCAAAGATTATCTCTAATTTATATTGGAAGGATTAGTTATAATTATTATTTTTAGTTTTTCTTATGTCTTCAATGTTTGTGGGTATCGTCCTAGTAAACCCTCATGAGACTAAACTCGTCCACTAGGGACACCTAGGGGTTTAAAGGCTTGTGTCACATGCTAAGTGCCACCGTGATTTCCTACGAAAATGGATTAGATTAGATTTTCTTATTTTATTTTTATTGAGTCGTTGCTAGGGACTAGCAACAATCTAAGTGTGGAGGTGTGATAACTCGTACAATTATATAGTTTTTAGTTATGTTTTATTATTGTTTTGTGTCAAATACGAGTTATTATTGTTTAGTCTAATTGTGTTTATGATATTTTATATTTTTATGTAATTTGGTGTTTTTCACGAGTTTCTTTGAGTGATTTCAGATTACTAGGTTAAATCAACAATTAAGGGCAAATCCAGTTCAGTTCCAGTTCCGACACCTTTTGCCATATCCGCTATATCTGGAGTTTAACTGAAGCAATAAGGCTGAATTTTTACAGTGCAAATTTAAGAGGCATATCTATCTTTTTCATGTTTTACACTTCTTGAAACGGAGTCGTTTTCCCTAGCGAAATCGACCATCAAGTTGGCTGATGTGCAATGACGTCTGTGCTGACCTGTTTTGGTATTTTGACCATATCTTCCGATCCACATGAGCAAATGATCTGATTCCAACGGCTATGGATCCGTAACGGATAGGGGTATATTTTTCTAGAAGACCATTTGATAGGATCGAGCCTCCAACATTGACAAAATCGACCATCAAGCTGGCTGATCAGAATTGTCATACAATATGACGAAAATTGTTAGAAAAATGCACCCACCTACCTATTATACCTACCTTTGAAATTTATAAAGCTTGTCTCTTGTCATTTAGCTCTCCAAAATGTGTATAAATAGAGGGCCTTGGATGAGCATTAAAGATACATTGGGAGGATATTAGCCATTGCAATGTAATTCTCTAAGTTTTCTTCTTCTTTCCTTTCTCTAGTTTTCTTTTTCTTTATTTTTCTTTTCATTTTCTTCATATCTAGTATGTGTTGCTAATCATATTGTTGAGGTGATGAGGTGAAGCTTTTGGTAAATGCTAAGGTTAGTCTCTTAAACATGAGCTAAAATGAATTATCATTTATAAACACTAGTATAGATAATATTTTCTTTTGGTTTAAAATCATACTTGCAAAGTAGGGATCTTGATTCATTATTGACAATGAAAATGGCACAATAAATGCTTGGTTTCATAACCTTGATTTGTTGTAGACATATACCTTGGCATAAGAAATGCTTGGACTCCTTTTATGAGTTTTGAGGACACCAAATGAACATAATATCATATGCTATGAACGTTGGACAATTTGGACTGAATTGCTAAACCTTCCGATTGGAACCTCCCTTATGTGTGGATTTCAATTGTGTAATAAAACAAGATTAATCTTAGCATAACACCAAGAGTGGATTCTCTAACCTCAACATCCTTTCTTATTGTTTTTTATATCTTGTTTAATTGCTTTTATGTTATTTTGTTTATTTTGTTCTCTAATATCTTGTTTACTTTCTTTGTTATTGATTCCCTAATATCTTGTTTATTTTCTTCTTCATATATATTTATAAACTTATACTTACTAGTACGCTTCCCTGTGGTTCGACCTCGGACACCCGAGAATTTATTACTTGAACATAACCTACACTTGGGTTTACAACTCTTAATTGAGTCTCCATCACCATGTTAATTGATAGGTTAGCATTTGCATGATATTTGGTTGAGTTTTTGGTTTAAGCATGCTTTGTGTTTGTGAAAATGCCATGCATATTTTAGTTACTAAGTTTGGTTTATTTGCCATGCACCATGCATTTTAGGTCTAGGTTGCATTAAATGCCATGCAAGTTCATTTAGGTCTAGGTCACTATATGAATGCCATGCATTTTTTCATGACATTTAGGTTTAAACTCATGCATTTCATGCATCATATTTGCTGTATATTTCATGCATTTCATGTTCATGCCACTTGAATAATGACTTGAGCCAATTAATGGTTTAAAGTCATGCTCTCTTGAGCATACTCGTGGGAAATTAAGTTTTGTCAAATTGATTATTCTACCTTTGTGATTTTTTTACTTAGCCAATTTTTATCTAACTGTCAAAAAGTCCTAGCTACTGTTTGTGAGTCATTTTGTGAGTCTTAAATATTTTTACCTTGATTTTTAAATAATTTTATCAAAGGTAAAAATGTATTTTGGCAAAGCAGTTTTTTTTTTTTTCATCCAATGCTCGTACTTTCCCGATTTTTCTTGGTATTCATCTTTAATTAGAAAATTAAGCGGTTTTTTTCCCGTGTAGTTTTACATGTCCTGAGTCTCTAGTATTTATTTCAGAATTTTTTGAATTTTTAAAAACAGGATAAAAAATCGTGGCTTAAAACTGGACAGTGGAGTCAGAATTGAATTTAAAGAAAAATCATTTTTCTGTTTTGGTTAAGTTACCTAGAGGGGGCTGATTAGGAATGTTAGCTACTGACTTAGGGTAGTTTCTAAGCCTTTTTAAACTCTAAAAATGATTTTTTAACTCTCAGGTTAAGGGTGGTCAAGTCCGGGATTTTCAACTTAGGAAATTAGAGCTATTTAAAAAAAGATTTAGCCCAGTTTTTATTTTTAATTCAAGCTTTTCAAAATTGTTTTCAAACAATCACAAACTATTTTGGTTTTAGAATATTTAATTTGACATATTGTCCTAAGGTAGCTGGATATCTTTTTAGATATACGGATTTCCTTAATTAAAGGAAAAAATATATTTTCATGCATTGCATTTTCCATATTCATGCATTTTATATAATATGTGATTTTTGCTATGATAATTTCTATGATGTTGTTTTGATTTTGAGTTATGTTATATTGTTTATTATATGTGTAGACACCTAATTTTGTCCGGACCACTAAACAGGTATGTTTTTCTTCCTATATTGATGTTTCCGAGTGTAAAGAGACTATTTTCATCCTGCAGGTAGTACTCCGAGACTTAGTTTAAGAGGGCGAGCACAAAAAGTCAGACTTGAAAAAAAGTCAACCCCGAAAAAGTCAACCCCGAAAAAGTCAACCCCAGAAAGTCAACTACTGAAAAGTCGACCCACTTTCAAAATCAAGATTTTAAGTTCAATTGAAAAATGGTGAAAGAATTTTGATAATCCGAGGTCTACATTGAAAGATATGGAGTTCGGAAGTTGGGATTTGGAGATTGAGTAGAAAAGAAACCCTAATCCGAGAAATTTGGGGAAAAGTGCTTAAACGATCAAACTGGTCGAAATTGAAGGTTCCAAATGAAAGATAAGCACTGACTACGGGTAATGGAGAAGTCACTTGCAAGAAAAACCGAAAGAAAAGTCAATTCGGGAGAAAACCGAGAATTAGGGTTTTTAGTGGATTTTGGTGAAATCGGGAAGAATCACAGAAATGGCCCGACTTGGTAAGACCAAAGCCCCCAATGGATGAGGAATGATTAAAAAGGATGGCCCAAGGCTCAGATTGAAGAAAATCTGAAAATCGGACTTGTTTTGAGCAAAACCGGGTTTCGGAGGTTAAAGGGCAAAATTGGAAAAATTTGGGAAAAATAGCAAATGGACTCCAAAAATTCTGAAATTTGGCAAATCTCATTTTTAAATTATTTGGAAGAGATTGGCGAAATAAAATCTTGATTCCGAGTTCGTTTGCAAAATGGTCAAATCCCGGGCCTCCTATGCAGTAATTCAAGCCGATAAATCCCGAAAAAATACCAAATGAGCTCCAAAAATTATGAAAACTTCCAGATCACACTTTTTAATTATTTTGAAGAGATTGGTGAAGAAAAATCTTGATTTGGAGCTCGTTTAAAAAATGGTAAAAAGCAGGGGCATAAAAGGACATTTTGGGAAGAAAAAATCCAAATATGTAGCAAACGGACTCGGAAAATTTTAAAAACTTCCAGAACTCAATATTTTATTATTTTGGAAGTATTAAGAACGGAAAATTGAATTTGGAGCCCGTTTGATATTTATTTTGCATCCGGGGGGCAAAATGGTCGTTTCACCCAAGCAACCGAAAAGGGCTTCTTTGGGCCTTTCAAAAATCAGAGCTGGGCTGGAAAAGAGAAGTGCTAGCCTGCCCAAGCCCAAAGGAAGGAGGAAGCTTAGGATTTTTTCAATCAAGTGATTAAAAATCAAGAGTTAAGTTAGAGATTTTCATTTTTGAGCCTAAGTCCCAATCCCACATCCCTTTGTAATGTCAAGCCAAGGAGGTGCTCACCTTATAAATAAAGGGTCTTGGCCTTTGGTTGAAATCACCCACTACCCCTTTGTGAGATAGTCTATACACTTGTATTAGGATTATCCGGGTGGTGAGTCATAGTGTTTTTGTTGAGAGGGTTTGTAGCTTAATCCGTTCAAAAGCTACTCTGAGGGTTTATAGCTTAATCCGTTCAAAAGCTACTTGTGAGAGGGTTTGTAGCTTAATCCGTTCAAAAGCTACTCTAAGGGTTTATAGCTTAATCCGTTCAAAAGCTACTTGGTGAGTTTTCATTTTAAAATAATGTTTCTTGTTCTTCCTTCATTTCCTTTCTTAAGTATATTTTTCTTACATTTTGTTTTTACAATAAACTCACCGTGGCCAAATGGCCTACATTATTTATTTTAAGTTGTTGTTTTTGATTCATTTTACCATATTGTTTATGCTATTTTCTTTATTTTTGATGTTTTAAATATTATGTTATTTCATGTTCTTAAGTTATATTTAATTTGGTTGCTTTGTTTGTTGCCATTTATGTCTTAGATATCATGTTTTTGCATTTTTAATTTTCTGTTTTCATGTTGTTTAAATTTGAGCATGTTTTAGAGTTAGCATGTTAAGTGTTTGTGAAAATGCTTGTGTGATTCTTTGCATGATTCTTGTTTTATATCCTGGTTGAGCATGTTTTAGATTTAGTATATTAAGTGTTTATGAAAATGCTTGTGTGATTTTTGTGTTATGACTTAGTTTTTCATGCTAGCATACCAAGTGTTTGTGAAAATGCCATGCTTGTTGGAGCTTGAGGCCATTTGGCTACTCCATGTGTTTTGCATTGTGTGTTGTATTTTTGTCATGCTAGTTGTTAGGTTTTTGCATTTGCATGATATTTGGTTGGATTTTTGAATTAAGCATGCCTTGTGTTTGTGAAAATGCCATGCATGTCTTAGGTCTAGGTTACATTAAATGCCATGCAAGTTCATGTTAGGTCTAGGCCATATTATTTATGTCATGCATTTTCCTTACATTTAGGTTTAGATCCATGCATTTCATGCATTATGTTTGCTGCATTGTTTCATGCATTTCATGTTCATGCCACTTGAATGATGACTTGAGCCAATTAATGGTTCAAAGTCATGCTCTCTTGAGCACACTTGTGGAAAATTAAGTTTGTCAAATTGATTATTCTACCTTTGTGATTTTTTTTACTTAGCCAATTTTTATCTAACTTTCAAAAAGTCCTAGCTACTGTTTTCAAGTCATTCTATGAGTTTCAAATATTTTTATTTTGATTTTTAAATGATTTTATCAAAGACAAAAAAAAATGTGTTGGCAAAGTAGTTTTGTTTTTTTTCTCCACCCAAAACTCGTACATCTCCGATTTTTCTGGGAATTCATCTTTGATCAGAAAATTAAGTCGATTTTTTCCCGTGTATTTTTACATGTTCTGAGTCTCCAATAATTTTTTCAGAATTTTTGGAATTTTTAAAATAGGGTAAACAAATAGTGGATTAAAACTGGATAGTGGAGTCAGAATTGATTTTAAAGAAAAACAAAGCAGTTTTTTCTCCTCAAACAAAACTCGTACATCTCTGGTTTTTTTGGGAATTCATCTTTGATCAGAAAATTAAGTCGATTTTTTCCCGTGTATTTTTACATGTCCTGAGTCTCCAATAATTTTTTCAGAATGTTTGGAATTTTTAAAATAAGGTAAAAAAATCGTGGATTAAAACTGGACAGTGGAGTCAGAATTGATTTTAAAGAAAAACATAGTTTTTTCTCCTCAAAAAACTCGTACATCTCTGGTTTTTCTGGGAATTCATCTTTGATCAGAAAATTAAGTCGATATTTTTCTGTGTATTTTTACATGTCCTGAGTCTCCAATAATTTTTTCAGAATTTTTGGAATTTTTAAAAATAGGGTAAAAAATCATGGATTAAAACTGGACAGTGGAGTCAGAATTGAATTTAAAGAAAAACCAATTTTCTGTTTTGGTTAATTTACTTAGAGTGGGCTGATTAGGAGGGTTAGCTACTGACTTAAGGTGATTTCTAAGCCCTTTTAAACTCTAAAAATGGTTTTTCAAGTCCCGGGTTAAGGGTAGTCAAGTCCAGATTTTTTAAACTTAGGAAATTAGAGGCATTTAAAAATTTTTAGCCCAGTTTTTATTTTTAATTCAAGCTTTTCAAAATTGTTTTCAAACAGTCACAAAGTATTTTGGTTTTAGAATATTAATTTGACATATTTTCCTAAGGTAGCCGGATATCTTTTTAGATATACGGATTTCCTTAATTAAAGGAAAAAAATACATTTCATGCATTGCATTTTTATATTCATGCATTTTATATAATATGTGATTCTTGCCATAATAATTTCTATGTGTCATGACATTTAGGTTGCATTATATTATTTAGATTTTGCTATGTCATTTTATTTATGTCATGCCTATACATATTCATTTCTTTTAAATGTTTTCAAAAAAGATAATGGTTTTCAATAAAAATAAAGATATTCCCGAGTTAAAATAATTCATGAGTTCTCTACCGGGTTTGCTGGAGGGAATATCATCAATTATTATTAATAAAGGAATATCTTTCTTTCAAAAAAAAAAAAAGAGAATGATTCGGAAAGTTTTCCAAAACTAATAAAAATTTCTATATTTTGCCACGTTTGTTGGGGAATATAGGAAAATTTTGAATTTATAAATTTTGGATCATTTTCAAATAAAAATTGAATTATTTTTCTTTAAATTGGGAATTAACTTGAAATACTAAATTTAAAACCAATTTTTACCGAGACTTGAGATAACACACGATTAATAAGCTACCGATTTATACGGGCGTTGTGGGGGTGCTAATACTTCCCCGCATGTAACCGACTCCCGAACCCGCTTCTTTGATTTCTCTGGTTTAAACGCAGACTTGAAATTGGTTTTAAAATGTTTTAATTAATTTTTAAAATATTTTATAAAACCGGTTTTAATAGGTGGCCGATCACACCTAGCTAAAAAAGATTGGTGGCGACTCCATGTCTTTTTCAAGGTCATTTTCAAAACCTTCATTTTTTAGAGGAATTAAGTCGACTTTTCCTCGGTTTTTTTTTTTTAATGTCACACTTAACGAATAATAAAGTCTTGCGATGAGACCCGTCGTTATTTTTTAGGTTGCGACAATATGATTTGGAATATTTCATGATATCCTATGCTTTTTATTTAGTTATTTTTTTCCATATTATTTAGCATATACTATGTTCATGCATTATTATTTTCATGCATATTATATGATAGCATTATTTCATTTTCCATCTCATTCAATTTATATGCCATATCATTCTTGTTTGCCATGTCATTTAAATTATTTCATTTCATATAGAATTGTTATGTTACTTAGGTTATTTTATTTCATTTAGAATATATCATGTTACCTAGGTTGTTTCATTTCATATAGAATATATTATGTTACCTAGGTCATGTCATGTCATTTCATTTAGAATATATCATATAACTTAGGACATTTCATTTCATTTAGAATATGCTAAGGCATTTAAATTATATCATATCATTTAGGATGCATTATATTATTTAGATTTTGCTATGTCATTTTATTTATGTCATGCATATTCATAATCATATCTTTTAAAATGTTTTCAAAAGGATAAATGTTTTTTCAATAAAAAATAAAGATATTCCCGAGTTAAAATAATTCATGAGTTCTCTACCTGGTTTACTGGAGGGAATATCATCAATTATCATTAATAAAGGAATATCTTTCTTTCAAAAAATGAGAATGATTCGGAAAGTTTTCCAAATTAATAAAATTTTCTATATTTTGCCACGTTTGTTGGGGAGTATAGGAAAATTTTGATTTTATAACTTCCGGATCATTTTCAATTAAAAATAGAATTATTTTTCTTTAAATTCGGAATTAACTTGAAATATTGAATTTAAAACCAACTTTACACCGAGATTTGAGGTAACACACGATTAATAAGGTGCCGTTTTATACGGGCGTTTTGGGGGTGCTAATCCTTCCCCATACGTAACCGAGTCCCGAACCCGTTTCTTTGATTTCTCTGGTTTAAACGCAGACTTGAAATTGGTTTATAAAATGTTTTAATTAATTTTTAAAATATTTTATAAAACCGGTTTTAATAGGTGGCCGGTCACACCTAGCTAAAAAAGATTGGTGGCGACTCCATGTCTTTTTTAAGGTCATTTTCAAAACCTTCATTTTTTCTAGAGGAATTAAGTCGACTTTTCCTCGGTTTTTTTAATGTCACGCTTAACGAATAATAAAGTCTTGTGATGAGACTTGTTATTTTTTTAGGTTGCGACAGCTTGGCGACTCCACTGGGATGATTAGAGAGTCAGGCCTAGAATTAGTCGTGTGTTATCAAAGTCTCGGTTTTGGTGGTTTAATTGGTATTTAATTTTAATTCTCATATTTTTAAAATAAAAGAGAATTTTGAAAATAAAAAAAATGTTTTAATATGTCCATATTCATGTGCATTCATATTATTATTTGCTCTCTGGTTATTTTGTTGCATATATTTATATGTTTGCTTGACAGATGCTTTATATTGTTTGATTCTAGTGGGGTATTTAGAATAAGGGGTGTAGAATAGGTGGTGACAGGTCTGTTTTGTTCCTCCGCACACACTGTATTTGCATTTTCATAACATGAATCCTCTACCCGGGTTCTGTCCTTTTAAGTGGGAGTAAAGTAACTACGCCTTCGGGATTGATCCTCCGTATGGGCTAGTGAAACACTTTCGGAGTATAAAGTACCTAATGCCTTTGTGATAATCCTCCGTACGGGCATAGGAAAATATACTCTAACGAATTGAACCCGCTTTTATCGGGGTGCCTTGCTAGCCTTCACTGGCGACAGTGAGAAACAATTCGGGGCCTTAGAACCGATTCACCCTCATATAGTGAACCTAGGCGAAGCAAAGCCGAATTTCCGTTAGATATACCGAAGACAGGAACACATGGAGGGACATTTCTAAACCTTTTGTTACCTATTTTACACTCTGAATAATTGTTATAGGTCGGGCAATGATGTACGTACATCGCCTGTAATAAATGTGATAATCCGTCCCAAAGGCACTGTGATACCTATATAAGTAGATATTTGTCGGGGCAAAATATTCATTAATTGTTTAAAAAAATAAAAATCCTTTTTCAAGCTTTTTTGCATTTTGCACATTTCATACATATGTGAATAGAGCATATACATTTTTTGGTTGTGTTATTGATCTCATTCTTTGCAATAAATGGATGGTGATAATAATTTCATTTGATGATTCCATAAACCGGTAGTGTCACATGAACATTTGCATATTGTACCATAGTAAGATCCACTACCCCGAAATTCTTTTGAAAATAATATGATTGGTTTTTCATAGAAAAAACATGTTTCAAAAAAATCATAAATTTGGAGGCAAATCTTGCATAATGAGATTTTTTGAGTAATCAAGATTTAGGTCCCACCATTTTCGTGTAATCATTGGTTAATTTATTTGTATCATTTTGACATCATGTCACAGTCCTAACATGCATGGTTATTCATTGTAGAATACAATTGTGATGATATACATGGTCATCCTTGGTACCTACCTTTGTATTAATTCATTTAGTCTTAGCATGTATCATTTTGACATCATAGCATGCATGGTCATTCATTGTAGAATACATACATGGTCATTATTTGTATATACTTGTGCATCAATTTATTCATTTTTTTAAATGCATCGTGTTGGCATTAGATTGCATCCATAGCATACATAGTCATCATAATTTCCCTGTATATGTTCATGCATTAGTTATCAGTTAATTCATGCATATAGGAATAAAGCATGTACATTCACAATTGTATTCTTAATCTCATGACATTTTCATTTGCATGAAAGGGGTTCGAGATATGAGGAATGAATCGGAGGAACGATTGGGTGCTTTGGAACACAACCAAGAGGAATATAGACATGAAATCCGAGAAATGAAAGAACAACTTGCCAATTTGTTGAAAATGTTGGAGGATATGGGTAAGAGTAAAGAGGAACTTTCTCAGGGTTCTGTACTGTCTTCGGATCAACCAAAACCATTAGGTCCAGAACATACAATCCATGCTGGATCCTGCACTTGTCAATGCCATAAATGTTGCAATCTTGATGAAATTGTGGACAAAATCGTTAAACCTGAGAGCCTGATACCAAGGATAGAAACCTCGGATCCAGTACCATACCTGCAAACTATCCTAGGTCCAAGCCAATATCCCCACCCTACTATCGTCCAATCGTCCATTAGGATGACCATTATAGGATTCCTGAATCCCACTCCATCACCACTAACTCCCAGTTCATATTGCTTCCCTCATTAATCACCTTATCCAACATCTGGGATAGGAACCTCGAGCTATGTACAACCTCCAAAGGCCCCGTGTCCAAATCCATACCCTTACCTTGTTGTTCCTCCATCTCCCTATGTAAACACTCCGGTTCGGACCTTAGTGCCACCACCAAGTGCCCCAACTCCTAGGCCACGTGTGACTAAGAAACCACCCCAGGATAAAACCCAAAGGCATTTTGATCCCTTTCCAATCATCTACCGAGAGCTTCTCCCTATACTGATCCAAAATCACATGGTTGCCTGTGTCCCATTGAAATCCCTGTTACCACCATATCCAAGGTGGTATAATCCAAATGCAAGATGTGATTATCACTGTGGAATTGTTGGCCACAGCATCGAAGACTGTATGGCATTCAAAAAGAAAGTGCAAACTCTTATAGATGCCAAGTGGTTGGATCCAACGACACTGATTGATAGAGGACTGGAAAAAGTCATTAGGATTGGGAGATTTACAGCATTGAACTGGAAAGACTTCGGTCTTATATGATATAATAGGATTTCACTTATTCAGTAGCCGGCTCTTATAGCCTTAGGATGCTAGGGAGAATAAAGTGCTTGTAAAGACAGTTTTAACCACTGTTCGAATTTTGTAAAACATGGTTTATACTATTGTGAATGTTGATATGGGAATGAATTGATTATGTTTCAAATTTATGAGATGGTGATGATTAAGTTCGTTCGATTCTTATTTCCTCTCTGATATCTTCCCCTTTTGCATTTTGCATCCGATCAATTATTGGTCATACCATACATTCATACATGTATCATGTTAAGCATCAGGTTGCGTTCATGCATTCATAATCAGCATGATTTTTCTGTATATATCCATGCATGAATTTGTTTATTCGTTACATGCATCATGTTGACTTTGGGTTGCATTCATGACAAACATAGTCAGCATGATTTCTTTGTATATGCTCATGCATTAATCTGTCATATTAACATTAGGTCGTATTCATGACGCACATGGCTAGCATGATTTTCTTTGTATATACTCTGTATCAATCATTCATTGTTTTCATGTATCATAATTGACATCGTGTTGCATTCATAGGATATATGATCATTTATTGGGAAATACGCTAAAATGTATATGATTATTCATTGCATATATCCATGCGTTGATTTGTTTATTCTTTACTTGCAACATGTTGGCATCGTGATTGCATTTATTACATACATGGTCAGTATGTTTCCACTATATATGTCCATACATCATTTCTTTTATTCTTCACATGCATCAAATGACAATCATGGCTCATTCATCATGACATACATTTGGGGGAAATAAAACAGAAGTTGGCTTGGCTTTAGGAGTCTTTGAAAGAATTTCTATTTCAAATCAGAGGTATAAGAAGTACCCTTTTAATACAGGCTAGTGCTATGGAGGATGAACAAGTTGCCCGAATGGAAAGAATGGAAAAGGTACAGGAAGAATTGCGAGAACAGCTGGCAAAGTCTCAAGCAGAATCTAAAAATCAGATGATTAAATTCATGGAGCTAATGTCCACCGTAATCAAGGGATACACTCAAAACCTGGCTTCCAGGAAAGGGTTAGAGGCACAAAAGGGTCAGAATGAGGTCGTAATGATTGATGCCCAGAACACAGTTAGCCCCGTCAATATCCTAAACTCAGATGATCCAGCTGAACAGGCAAAGTTGAAAATGGTTGCAGTAAATGAGTTTGAGTTGGCAGATTCCCAAGGAAAATATCAGTTGTTAGATGAAAGGCTCCGAACAGTAGAAAGTACAGATGTATTTGGGAGTTTAGATGTGAAAGAACGATGTTTGGTCCTCGATTTAGTCATTCCTCCTAAGTTCAAGATCCCTGACTTTGTGAAATATGACGGGACGACCGATCCGTCAGCCCACATCACTATGTTCTGTCGGAAGATGACAAGTCATATAGATAATGATAAGCTTTTGATTCACTGCTTTCAGGATAGCCTCAGCAGATCCATAATTAGGTGGTATAGTCAGTTGAGCAACGATCAGATTCGCTCTTGGAATTACCTGGCTAGGGTTTTTCTAAACGAGTACAAGTATATGACCGACATGGCGCCTGACCGTCTCACCTTGCAAAATATGAAGAAAAGAGGTACTGAGAGCTTCAAAGAATATCCGCAACGATGGATGAGCCTGGCCGCCCAAGTACAACCGCCCTTAACTCAGAAGGAAACCACTGTCATTTTTGTGAATACACTGCAGGCCCCGTACTATGATATACTTGTCGGCAACACCACGAAGAATTTTTCGGATATGGTAATTTCAGAGCAGATGATTGAGAATGCTATCAAGGATGGGAAAATTGAAGGAGAAAGAACATCCAATACCAAGAAAAAAGGGGCATCTGAAAAGAAAAAGGAAGATACCCAAGTCGTGGAAGGCTTTGCCTCACCTCCCCGATTCTCTTCGTATCAGCCATTTTACTCTACCCTAAACAATGTCTCTCAAGGTTTTTGTCCCTACCAACCAATGAATGCAACTACACCAGAATTTACATCTATCTATCAATCGAACACCCTTGGGAATAATCGAAGGGGGCATAAAAAGCGAAAAAGAAATCAGGATGACCCAATTCCTATGACATACAGTGAGCTATTACATCAACTCATCCAGAATCACCGTATGACACCCATGCAATTAGAGCCTCTGAAGCCCCCTTATCCGAGTTGGTATGATGCTAATGAGTGTTGTAGTTATCATTCTGGCAATCAGGTCACTCAACAGAGAACTGCCCCGCTTTGAAGTACAAGGTCAGGGATTTCATCAAGGCTGGTTCGATAAGTTTTGAAGATGGGAAAGCCAACTATCATAAGAAACATGGTGCATGATCATATTAGGTTTTTGACGCATGTAGTTCTATACACTGTGATGATGAAAGAACTTGTCTCATGTTAACATCTACATGAATTAAATGAATTTTGAATTTTAAATTCTTTGTGTTTGTTGTGTTTTAACAATAATTTGAATTTGTAAAAACAAGCATTAAGGAATTTTTAATACTGGACAGTCTCGAGAATATTGTTGATCATTGTTAGAAATGACCCAACACCCTCTCTCCCTTTTTTTTGGGCTTCTCTATGCCTAAACCTTTTGAAAGACCTAATGCTTCAAGGAATATGAATGATTGAACTTCACAAAAAAAAATATATATAAGCATTGTCATTGCAGAATAAGCAAAGATGTAAATCCTAGTCTAGGCTATGAACAAAGGAACGAATTTGTTGAAATTTTTCGAATTCCTTGAAATTCAAACAAATAAGACATTCTTTCAAGAATCTAGATTTTAATAATTTGGTGTGTGTCAAGATTGTGCTAAAACCATTCATGACCTTTTCCAATGACCATAAAACTTCAATTACCCAAACATCACTTCATGATTAATACCTTGGAGCACAATGACCAAACCAGATTATCAAATATCCCAGAGAAAACCCATTTTTAGGTCATATTTTCCTTGTCTCTTCAAAGAACTCAGAGTTGAAACTCAGTCTTTTCAAAATAGGCCTAGACTTGCTATGTTCCTCGTTGATACAAATTTTCATGGTTAATCAAATTGGGGCATCATATGTGGAAATGATGGTTATATGGTGAAGTAGCATAGGACTAACGCATGAGTCAGTGGGGCATGCGACAAAAAACTGCAAAAAAATTGTGATATCATGCATATGAGAATTCGGATGATTTCAAGTGCAAAATGAAATTTTGATTATCTATTTCCCCTGAGAATTGCTTTTCAATGAGAATATTTGTGCTTGATATGAGAAATGGCCATCTCTCATATCCCTTTCACAAGAAAAATTATTATCCATAGTCACCCCTGTTGAGCCAAAAGAATTCTTTCTTCTTTGAACCCTGATCAAGGATCACCCTCTACACTAGAGGGCAAATGCGAGGAAAGATCTTTTAGAGAACATGGAGGAATGAACCCTAGCTCAAAGACAGATGCAAAGCAAATGGAGCCCCGAAGAAATACGGGCTCACTCTGTCGGAAAAAAGGCGGCAAAATGAAAAAATGTGAAAGACATGGCAAATTGAAAGCCAAAAAAACAAAGAAGAAAAAGAGCAAAAGCCAAAAAAGGAATGAAAAGTCCAAAAGAGACAAATGCTTCAAAGAGAATCCTCATCAAAAAATTATCCTTGATCTGATTACCCTCAAACACATATTTTGGGCCTATTTATCTTTTCTTTCTGAACCCTAAGCCATGGCCTACATTACGTGCTTTAAAAGTCCGTATTGATCAAGCATGAATATTTAATTTGAAAGGTTTTTCCTCAGATTTTATCCCATCTCATCGAATCATCATTTCACTAAGGAAGAATTTAGAATTCTCAAGTGTAAAAAAAAAAATAAAAAAAAAGAGAGAAAAATTGGAAAGAATGGGACTCTAGGGCGAAAACCCAAAAAATGGGTGGTCTAGAGTAAAATGGAAAATTTTGAAGCCATCTATGAGAGTGCCGATACCACAAAAAGAGAAGGTCATCTTAAAAAAATGGTAATCGAGGAAGATCTAGGAATTCCAGAACCTCTTAAATTGACAGCTCTCATTTAGAGGATTGTCTTAAAAAAAAAAAAACTGACACTTTTTTTTTTCTCTCCAAGTTAAACTTTCCGGTTTAAACATATCGGCCAATCTTGACGCTTGTCAAAATGCCTTGATATGGAAACTAAAAGAATGTTGAATTTTTTTGGTTGAATTCATGATTTATAAAACCTGTTCCATTTGTGAACCTAGAAGGGATATACATTTTTGTCATGAAGTTTTCCTGAAAAAGCCAGAATCTTGTTATACCGAGCCTTGCCAATCCCAGCTGAAAAAAAATAGATTGACACTTAGAGAAATTTCTAACAATGATCATCAGTCTTCAAAAATATTTGTACATCACACATTGTGGGGTTAATATTTTTTGTTCAGAAGTTTTCAAAATGAGAAAACAAATAAAGATATTTTTTTGAAATACCCATTTTGATGTTGACATGAGACAAGGATTTTTCTAACCCAAAGGTATAGAACTGCCAGGATAGGTCCTGACTTCCAGATATGAGAAGAAGAAATAGAACCCAGTTTAGATCTCTTGTTGATGAAAGTCTGAAAACTGTTGGGGCAAAGAGAATAGCCAAAATGAATTGATGATATACTTTGATTTGAAGAGGAAAAATGAATTTGAAAGGGTAAGCCAAAGTCTAGAAAAACAACCGGGGGCAAACTCATGAGCACTCATCTCTTTATCGAGCTTTTGCATCTACACAGTGTCGGCAAGCATTTGCATCATTCATGGGTATTTGCATTGGCATTATTCCATAAGCATCTGCATTTTACCTTTACATTTATATTCTTCACGGAATTCGTATTTGCGTCATCTCAAGCAATTGCATTATTTCTAGAATCATTGCATTTTCATTATTGTGTGGTAATTGTAGTTACACCATTCATAAACCAGTTACATGAACAAAATTAGTAGGGGCATCCGCATCATGAAACATGGGCATCAATCCAAGCCATTTGCATTTGCACCAAAAAACATTTACATCAATCCAAGCCATTTACATTTGCACCATGAAGCATGAGCACCTTGTTAAGCACATGTGCATCTGCATCATTTCTCAAAGCTTTTGGGTATAATTTCCAACACGAATTTTACAATGAGCAAGTCTTTGGTGGTGATAGCCAAAGCTTCTGGAGGAGTTACCCAGAATTTTACAATGAGCAAACCTTTGGTGGTGATAGCCAAAGCTTCTGGAAGCGATATCCAGAATTTTTACAAATTTTAAAAGTGAACAAGTCTTTGGTGGTGATAGCTAAAGCCTCTGGTGGAGATATCCAGGGTTTTATAATTTTGAAAAATGAGAAATCTTCTTCTGGAAGAGTTACCCAGAATTTTACGATGAGCAAGTATTTGGTGGTGATTGCCAAAGCTTCTGGAAGAGTTACCCAAAATTTTACAATGAGCAAACCTTTGGTGGTGATAGCCAAAGCTTCTGGTGGGGATATCCAGAATTTTACAGTTTTAAAAGTGAACAAGTCTTCGGTGGTGATAGCTGAAGCCTCTAGTGGAGATATCCAGGGTTTTATAATTTTGAAAAATGAAAAATCTTCTTCAGGAAGAGTTACCCAGATTTTTTACAATGAGCAAGTCTTTGGTGGTGATAGCCAAAGCTTCTGGTGGGGATATCCAGAATTTTACAGTTTTAAAAGTGAACAAGTCTTCGGTGGTGATAGCTGAAGCCTCTGGTAGAGATATCCAGGGTTTTATAATTTTGAAAAATGAGAAATCTTCTTTTGGAGGAGTTACCCAGATTTTTTACAATGAGCAAGTATTTGGTGGTGATAGCCAAAGCTTCTAGAGGAGTTACCCAGAATTTTACAATGAGCAAGTCTTTGGTGGTGATAGCCAAAGCTTCTGGAGGAGTTACCCAGAATTTTACAATGAGCAAACCTTTGGTAGTGATAGCCAAAGCTTCTGGTGGGGATATCCAGAATTTTACAGTTTTAAAAGTGAGCAAGTCTTCGGTGGTGATAGCTGAAGCCTCTGGTGGAGATATTCAGGATTTTAAAATTTTGAAAAATGAGAAATCTCTTTCTAGAGGAGTTACCCAGAATTTTATTCAACATGTGCATCTACATCAAGAAGCATTTGCATCAATCTAAGTTATTTGAATCTGCATCAAGAAAATTTGCATCAAATCAAGTCATTTACATTTGCATCAAAGACATTTGCACTAGTCTAAGTCATTTGCATCTACATCAAGAAGCATTTGCATCAATTAAAGACATTTGCATTTGCATCATGAAGCATCTGCATCATTTCTCAAAGCTTTTGGAGGAGATAACCAGAGTTTAAAATTTTTTGAAAAGGGAGAAAGTCTTCGGTTGTGATAGCTGAAGCCTCTGTGGAGATATCCAGAGTTTTAAAGTCCTTTGAAAAGGTAGCAAGTCTTCGGTGGTGATAGCAAAAGCTTTTGAAGGAGATACACATAATGTTTACAAATTTAAAACAATGAGAAACTCTTCGGTGGTGATAGTTGAAGCTTCTGGAGGAGATACCCAGAATTTTTTACAAATTTTAAACAGTGAGAAAGTCTTCGATGGTGATAGCTGAAGCTTCTGTAGGAGATACCCAGAATTTTACAAATTTTGAAAAGGTAGAAAGTCTTTGGTGGTGATAGCCAAAGCCTCTGGTGGAGATATTCAGAGTTTTACAGTTTTAAAAAAGAGCAATACTTTGGTGGTGATAGCCGATGCTTCTGGAGGAGATACCCAGAATTTTAAACACAGCTGAGAACAAGACAGGTTAAGACCCCGAGACCATCGTCGAGGTCATTTCCTTTCTTGCAAATCGAATTCATTTCCTTAAGACGGGTAGAGCCTTAATTAGTCAGGGAATTTAATTTAAGGATAAAATCTTCAGTTTACAGTTTTTTTCAAAAAAAAAATGATGAAAAATGAAAAAAAAAATGATGAAAAATGAAAAAAATGAAAAATGAAAAAAATGAAAAAAGAAAAAGAAACCCCCTTTCCCTCACACGTGCCTTCACTAACCGTACAAAATTAGTGTTGGTTTATCTCTGCCTAATTCTTGATTCTCAGCAATAGCCGAAGAGGGGCAGCTGTAGACACCTAATTTTGTCCGGACCACTAAAACAGGTATATTTTCTTCCTAAATTGAGGTTTCAGAATGTAAAAAGACTTTTTTCCATCCTGCAGGTGGTACTCCGAGACTTAGTTTAGAGGGCGAGCATAAAAAGTCAAATTCAAAAAAGTCAACTCTGGAAAAAGTGAACCCCAAAAAAGTCAACCCCGAAAAGTCAAATACTAAAAAAGTCAACCCACTTTCAAAATCAAGATTTTAGGTTCAATTGAAAAATGGCGAAAGAATTTTGATAATCCAAGGTCCACATTGAAAGATATGGAGTTCGGAAGTTAGGATTTGGAGATTCAGTAGAAAGGAAACCCTAATCCGAGAAATTTGGGGAAAAGTGCTTAAACGATCAAATTGGTCGAAATTGAAGGTTCCAAATGAAAGATAAGCACTGACTACGGGTAATGGGGAAGCCACTTGTAAGAAAAACCGAAAGAAAAGTCAATCTGGGAGAAAACCGAGAATTAGGGTTTTTAGTGGATTTTGGTGAAATCGGGAAGAATCACAGAAATGGCCCGACTTGGTAAGACCAAAGCCCCCAATGGATGAGGAATGATTAAAAGGTATAGCCCAAGGCTCAGCTTGAAGAAAATCTGAAAATCGGACTTGTTTTGAGCAAAACCGGGTTTCAAAGGCAAAAGGGCAAAATTGGAAAATTCGGGGAAAATAGCAAATGAACTCCGAAAATTCTAAAAATTTGCAAATATAATTCTTAAACCATTTGAAAGAGATTGGAAAAATAAAATCTTGATTCGGAGTTCATTTGCAAAATGGCCAAATCCTGGGCTTCTTATGAAGTAATTCAAGAAGGAAAATCCCGAAAAATAGCAAATGAACTCCAAATCTTCTAAAATTTTGCAAATCTCATTTCTAAATTATTTAGAAGAGATTGGTGAAAGAAAATGTTGATTCGGATTTCGTTTGCAAAATGGCCAAATCCCGAACCTCCTATGCAATAATTCAAGAAGATAAATCCCGAAAAAATAGCAAATGGACTCCAAAAATTCTAAAATTTTGCAAATATCATTTTTAAATTATTTGGAAGAGATTGGCAAAATAAAATCTTGATTCAGAGTTCGTTTGCAAAATGGCCAAATCCTGAGCTCCTATGTAGTAATTCAAGCCGATAAAACCCAAAAAAATACCAAATGAGCTCCAAAAATTATGAAAACTTCCATATCACATTTTTGAATTATTTGGAAGAGATTGGTAAATAAAAATCTTGATTGGGAGCTCGTTTAAAAATGGTAAAATATGGGGGCATAAAAGGGCATTTTTGAAAGAAAAAATCCAAATAAATAGCAAACGGACTCGGATAATTTTGAAAACTTCCAGAACTCAATGTTTTATTATTTTGGATGTATTAAAAAAAATAAAAAATTGAATTTCGAGTCTGTTTGATATTTATTTGCATCCGGGGGGCAAAACGGTCATTTCATCGAAGCAACCTAAAAGGACTTCTTTGGGCCTTTCAAAAAATCAGAGTTGGGCTGGAAAAGAGAAGTGCTGGCCTGCCAAGGCCCAAAGGAAGGAGGAAGCCTCTGATTTTTCAATCAAATGTCCAAGAATTAAGAGTTTTTGCATGATTTGAGTTTTATATTTTAGTTGAGCATGTTAGTATATCAAGTGTTTGTGAAAATGCCATGCTTGTTGGAGCTTGAGGCCATCCGGCTACTCCATGTGTTTTGCATTGTGTGTTGCATTTTTGCCATGTTAGTTGGTAGGTTTTTGCATTTGCAAGACATTTGATTTAGTTTTGCATGCTAGTATACCAAGTGTTTGTGAAAATGCTATGTTTGCTAGTTACATAGGCTATTTGGCCACTCCTTGAATTTTTGCATTATATGTACATTCTTGCCATGTTAATTGATAGGTTAGAATTTGCATGATATTTGGTTGAGTTTTTGGTTTAAGCATGCTTTGTGTTTGTGAAAATGCCATGCATATTTTAGTTACTAAGTTTGGTTTATTTGCCATGCACCATGCATTTTAGGTCTAGGTTGCATTAAATGCCATGCAAGTTCATTTAGGTCTAGGTCACTATATGAATGCCATGCATTTTTTCATGACATTTAGGTTTAAACTCATGCATTTCATGCATCATATTTGCTGTATTTTTCATGCATTTCATTTTCATGCCACTTGAATGATGACTTGAGCCAATTAATGGTTTAAAGTCATGCTCTCTTGAGCATACTCGTGGGAAATTAAGTTTTGTCAAATTGATTATTCTACCTTTGTGATTTTTTTACTTAGCCAATTTTTATCTAACTTTCAAAAAGTCCTAGCTACTGTTTGCGAGTCATTTTGTGAGTCTTAAATATTTCTACCTTGATTTTTAAATAATTTTATCAAAGGTAAAAATGTATTTTGGCAAAGCAGTTTTTTTTTTTCACCCAGTACTCGTACTTTCCCGATTTTTATGGGCATTCATCTTTAATCAGAAAAGTAAGAGGATTTTTTCCCGTGTAGTTTTACATGTACTGACTATCCAGTATGTTTTTTAGAATTTTTTGAATTTTTAAAAGTAGGATAAAAAATCTTGGCTTAAAACTGGACAGTGGAGTCAGAATTGAATTTAAAGAAAAATCATTTTTTTGTTTTGGTTAAGTTACCTAGAGGGGGCTGATTAGGAAGTTTAGCTACTGACTTAGGGTAGATTCTAAGCCTTTTTAAACTCTAAAAATGATTTTTTAACTCTCGGGTTAAGGGTGGTCAAGTTCGGGATTTTAAACTTAGGAAATTAGAGCCATTTAAAAAAAAGATTTAGCCCAGCTTTTATTTTTAGTTCATGCTTTTCATAATTGTTTTCAAACAATCACAAAGTATTTTGGTTTTAGAATATTTAATTTGACATATTATCCTAAGGTAACCGGATATCTTTTTAGATATACGGATTTCCTTAATTAAAGGAAAAAATACATTTTCATGCATTGCATTTTCCATATTCATGCATTTTATATAATATGTGATTTTTGCTATGATAATTTCTATGACATTGTTTTGATTTTGAGTTATGTTATATTGTTTATTATATGATTTGGAATATTTCATGATATCCTATGCTTTTTATTTAGTTATTTTTTGCCATATTATTTAGCATATACTATGTTCATGCATTATTATTTTCATGCATACTATATGATAGCATTATTTCATATTCCTTCTCATTTAATTTATATGCCATATCATTCATGTTTGCCATGTCATTTAAATTATTTCATTTCATATAGATTATGTTATGTTACTTAGGTTATTTTATTTCATTTAGAGTATATTATGTTACCTAGGTCATGTCATTTTATTAGAATATATCATATAACTTAGGACATTTCATTTCATTTAGTATATGCTAAGGCATTTAAATTATATCATATCATTTAGGATGCATTATATTATTTAGATTTTGCTATGTCATTTTATTTATGTCATGCATATTCATAATCATATCTTTTAAAATGTTTTCAAAAGGATAAATGATTTTTCAATAAAAAATAAAGATATTCCCGAGTTAAAATAATTCATGAGTTCTCTACCGGGTTTGGTGGAGGGAATATCATCAATTATCATTAATAAGGGAATATCTTTCTTTCAAAAAACGAGAATGATTCGGAAAGTTTTCCAAATTAATAAAAATTTCTATATTTTGCCACGTTTGTTGGGGAGTATAGGAAAATTTTGAATTTATAAATTCCGGATCATTTTCAATTAAAATGGAATTATTTTTCTTTAAATTGGGAATTAACTTGAAATACTGAATTTAAAACCAACTTTACACCGAGATTTGAGATAACACACGATTAATAAGGTGCTAATCCTTCCCCTTATGTAAACGAGTCCCGAACCCGTTTCTTTGATTTCTCTGGTTTAAAACGCAGACTTGAAGTTGGTTTTTAAAATGTTTTAATTCATTTTTAAAATATTTTACAAAACCGGTTTTAATAGGTGGCCGATCACACCTAGCTAAAAAAGATTGGTGGCGACTCCATGTCTTTTTTAAGGTCATTTTCAAACCCTTCATTTTTCTAGAGGAATTAAGTCGACTTTTCCTCGGTTTTTTTAATGTCACGCTTAACGAATAATAAAGTCTTGTGATGAGACTCGTTATTTTTTTAGGTTGCGACAGCAAAAATTAAATGTCATGGAGTAGGCATGAATATGGAAAATGCAATGCATGAAAATGTATTTCTCTCATGAAGCAAGGATATTCGTATACCTAAAAAAGTATTCGAATATCTTTGGAAGAGACCTAAGTTGGATTTTCTAATTTGGTTTTGGGTAAAAAAAAAATCAATTTTAAAAGAAATGACCGAACCCCTCCCTAAAAAAAGGGTCTAGTTTTTCCTAGTTTTGAAATCCGGGTTGACCACCCTTGACCCAACATTTATAAAATCCAATTTTTTGATTGAAATGGTATGGAACTCATCCTAAGACAGTAGCTAAAGTCCCAAATCAGCCCCCCTTTTATAAACTAATAAAAACATAAACTATTATTTCTTGAAAACAAATCGGACTCCCACAACCAGTTTTGAAGCCCAACTTTTTTTTACCCTTTTAGCAAATTTCAAAATTTTTTGAAAATATTAGGGTAAACCTGCAACATGTTTTTCTACATGGAAAAAAAGCAGCTTAATTTTTGGAGCGTGTATACTATGACCGAATTAACCAAAACAGAAAATTGTTATTTCAAAAAACAACTCTGACTCCCACAGGCAGTCGTGAAAATCTATTTTTTGCCCTTCTAAAAAATTTCAAAAATATCTGCAAAAGTTAGGGTAAATCTAGGACATGTTCACCTCCATGGAAAAAAACCAGCTTAATTTCCGGAGCAAGGGAACTTAGACCGAAATTTTACCAAAGTCAAAATAGTGAATTAAAACTGCTTTGTCAAAAGCCATTTTTCAGCCATGATAAAAAATTCCAAAAATCGTGAAAAAACTGCCATGGCATCCCCTAAATGACTACTGCCTGTGGTAAAAAAATCATATTATTTTGACTATGTATGAGTAGTGAAATAAAATCACAAAGTCAGAATACCCAATCTAAACTATTAATCTTCCACAAGCAGGCTCAAGAGAGCTTGGCTTTGAGCCATTGATTGGCTTAAGTCAAAAATCAAGTGGGAATGTATGAAATGCATGAACAAATAGCAAGCTAAATGCATGAAATAAGTGGAAATGGCATAGGCATGACTTAGGTTCTAAGTGACATGGCAAAATAACCTGGAAGCCTAAATGACATGGAATAATGACATGACACATAACCTAATGTCTAAATGACATGGAAAATGACATGTCATATGAAAGATGACTTAATATCTAAATGAGAGATGACATGGCATAATGATATGGCGTAATAAAGATGACCTAAATCTAAATGGCATGGAAAAAAAATGCAAGACATGGCCGAATGAGACATGGTTTTATGCACATTGTAAAGCATGCTAAAGATGCAAGATATGATGCATGGCAAAAGTGCTAAGCATGACCGAATGTAACATGGTTTTATGCATGATGCAAAGCATGCTAAGAATGCAAAGCAAGGCATTATCTAAAATGCTAAGCATGACAAGGTAAAAATGCAATATATGGCCGAATATAACATGGTCTTATGCATGATGCAAAGCATGCTTAAAATGCATAAACAAATGACATGACCTAAAATGCTATATGACATAGCCACAAGATGCAAAGACATGAATAAACTTGGTATGAAAAACATAATATAAAAAAGATACATATGAAAAAAAAAAAAAAAAAGCAAGTAAAAACAAGGAAATAAAGAATATAAAGGTGAGCTCCATGGTTGGTACAATGGGCATAGCCCTCCCCTTCCATAACCATAATCATTTGATTTTATCAAGATCATTAAGCCTTTCAAACTCCTTATTTTTCTTTTTTAAAACTAAATCATCAAATAAAGCTATCCTACCACAACCAACATGGAAAAAAAATGGAAAGGAAAGAAAAATGCAAGAGAAAGGTGCCAATGGCTACCTTCAAAGCTTTCTCAATCTAGCTTTCTCTTCAAAAAATTTCTTCCTTCTTCCCTTCAATTTAGCTACTACCTATGCTCTTTAAAAGATGACTAACCATATAAAAAATGAAGCCCCCTCTTTCTCTTAATAATGGCCGGCCCTCTCTTGTATATTTGAGAGTGTGTTCTTTGATTTTTTAGCCCTTAGATGAAATGTACTCATCTTTTCTCCATCAATCCAAGCCATTGGACCAAAGATATTTTCATGAAAATAAAAATGCCATCTTGCAATTGAATCTTTGCTATTGAAGGATGTACTCATCTTTCTACAAAGCACCTAGGCCATTGGATGGGCAAGAACACTTTCAAGATAGTAAAAATGACATCTTGTAATGTGATTGTGACCATTGGATGAATTTAATCAAATCCCCACCCTTCTCCCATAAGCTGGCCTGCCAAGGGCTGGAATATTCCAAAAATTCCTTCATTTTTTCACCTTTTTAATTTTGCAAAATTGTACCTTTTCAGTTTCTTCGATAAAATTACCTTTTTAGCCCCCGAACTTAATTTAATTGCAAATGGACCCCATTTTTGAATTTGTCTTTTCCAACTCATCCCATCCAATATAAAACTTGGTTCTGGAGGTTTTCACATTTTTACGAGCTCATTCTTTATTTTTCCCAGATTTTTATCTAAAGTTTTGATTTAGTGCCTCCAAAATTTAGCCTTTTTCATTTGAGCTCCAATTTCCAATTTTTCTTCACCAATCTCTTCCAAAAATTATAAAACTCAGATCTTGAAGTTTTTATAAATTTTCGAGCTCGTTTGCTATTTTTTGCGGAATTATCTTTTGTAATTTCGGGTTAGTGCACCCGAACTTTGCCATTTTTCAAATGAGCTTCAATTCCAGATTTTCTTCACCAATCTCATCCAAAAATTATAAAACTCTAATCTGGAAGTTTTCATAATTTTCCAAGCTCGTTTGCTATTTTTCGCGGAATTATCTTTTGGAATTTTGGGTTAGTGCACCTGAGCTTTGCCATTTTTCAAATGAGCTCCAACTCCGGAATTTTCCTCACCAATCTCTTCCAAAAATTATAAAACTCAGATTTATAAGTTTTCATAATTTTTCGAGCTCGTTTACTATTTTTCCAGAAATTATCTTTTGAAATTTCGGGTTAGTGCACCCAAACTTTGCCATTTTTCAAATTAGCTCCAATTCCATATTTTTCTTCACCAATATCTTCCAAAAATTATAAAACTTAGATCTGGAAGTTTTCATAATTTTTCGAGCTCGTTTGCTATTTTTCCCGAAATTATCTTTGAGATTTTTCGAGATTGCCCTTCAACCTCCAAAACCTCAGTTTTAATCAAAACGGGTCCGATTTTCTTTTTCCACTTCCTTTATCCTATATTGAATTTGAGTTGGCCCGAAAATGCCCAATTTTTACGGTCAAATTCCCCTCCGATTTAGTTTTCCCTTTTTCAAACTCGAGAATTTTCTCATTTTTTCGTTTTTGCTCTAACCGGCTCTTCCTTGGGATCCACTTCAAACTGGGTGTTGGGTATCTTTGTTTATTCATCCTTTATCAACTGTTGGCTTCAATTTTGCCGAATTGGGCCATCCTTGCAGTTTTCCCTAAATTTTTCGGATTAGGTCTTCCTCTACATTGAATTTCCGCAACCCATCTTCCGAACTCTATATCTTTCGTTGTAGACCTCGGATTATCAAAATTATTTCCCCATTGTTCAATTGAACTTTGAATCTTGATTTTGATTGAGAGTTGACTTTTTCAATCATTGACTTTTTGGGGTTGATTTTTTCAAGGTTGACTTTTTTCGAGTTGTCTTTTTATGCTGACCTCTGAAACAAAGTCTTAGGGACCCATCTGTGGAATGGTGGAAGTCTCCTTGCTATCCGAGGATTTGAAAAGGAGAATTTGCCCGATTTAGGGGGCCCGAACAAAATTAGGTGTCTACAGTTGCCCCTTTTTTACTATTGCTGAGAATCAGGAATCTGACAAAGATAAACTAGACACTAATTTTGTCTGATCAGTGAAATCACATGTGAAGGATAAAAAGGGGAATTTCCATTTTCTTTCATTTATTTGTTCGTTTTTTGAGTTTTTGATTGATTTTTTTCATTTTCATTTTTTTTAAACTGTAGAATAAAATAAAATAAAATAAATTTATTCTTAAATTGAGTTCCTTGACTAATCAAGGTTCGACCTATCTTAAGGAAACGAGTTCGATTTGCAAGAGAAGATAATACCTTGACGGAAGTCCCGAGGCCTTACCTCATCTTGGTGCATCTTTGTTTGAAACATAAAATTTGACCTTAACTTGAGTTCCCTGACTAATCAAGGCTCGACCCGTCTTAAGGAAACAAGTTCGATTTGCAAGAGAAAATAATACCTCGATTGAAGTCTCGGGGCCTTACTTCACCTTATTGTAGCTTTGACTAAAACAATAAAATTTGTCCTTAACTTAAATTCCCTGACTAATCCAGGCTCGACACGTCTTAAGGAAACGAGTTCGATTGGTAAAATCTTGGATGTCTTGTCCATGAAAAGTCTAGTTGTTTTGTCCAGGAAAATTTGGATATCTTGTCCGAAATCTGGTTGTCTTGTCCTGGAAAATTTGGATGTCTTTGTCCGAAATTTGGTTGTCTTGTCCAGGAAAATTTGGATGTCTTGTCCAAAATCTGGTTGTCTTGTCAAGGAAAATTATATAAATGGTATGTGTGAGGATAATCGAGCTCTCCAGCAACCCGATAGAGTTTTCTAAAAATCTCTTTTCACACGACACTGTATATAACTATATTCTGGATGTCTTGTCCAGAGAAAATTTTGGATGTCTTGTCCAAAAGGTTTGGATGTCTTGTCCGAATGATCTGGTTGTCTTGTCCAAAAAAGTTTATATAAGTGACATGTGTCAGGATAATCGAGTTCTCCGACAACCCAGCAGAGTTTTCAAAAAATCTCTTTTCTCACGGCATAGTATATAATTGTATTCTAGATTTCTTGTCGAGAAAAATTTGGATGTCTTCTCCTTTTGTGTCAGTTGTGTTGGACTAAAAAAAGGAAAGCTTTCTACAGTTTCTGCAATGTTAGTCGAATGCAATGATGTTGATGATAAGTTTTGCAAAATACTTGTAAGATGCACGTTCCCTAGGAATTAAGGCAATTATATGATTGTTATGAGTTTTAATCCATGATTTCGCTGAGGTTCACGAATCTTCTCAACTCCATTGTTTACTCTATTTGATGAGCTCTTTTCAGCATTGGGGATTGTTACGAGTTTTCTCCAGATTTTTTGACTCGGGGGTGATGTCTTTAACCTATCCATGATCTTTCTCTACTTGATAAGCTCTTCTCTGTGGTTTCAACGCGGTCTACAGGTTTTGACTCTGCGGAAGTATTTTCAATCTATCTCTGATTTGCTTTTCTTGATAAGCTCTTCAGTATCTCGGGTCGATGTGTTTAGCGTATCCAAATTTTGTCCCACTTGATGAGTTTTTCAGCATTATAGGTTGTTGCGAGTTTTCTCCAAATTCCAGTGGTTTCCAAACCTCCTCTAAAATTTAAATCTACTCAATATTAATACAAGAAAATCTTTTTACTTAAAGATTTTTATGTTTAATAATCATCATTCAGTTTGATAACATTCAAAATGCATCACAACATGTATGGGAGATGGTATGGAATAGCCAAATGCCATGAAAGGGCCGACAAGAGTTTATTTCAAAAAGGTTTAGATAACAAAGATGAATATCAAGGTTTAAAAGGATAATGCAAATAAAAGGATATAGATGCCCCCATATGCGGAATATCCTAGACCCCTCCTATTTTAATTCCTTTGAAATGTCTTTTGAGCAAACCATTTGCTTGGGTGACTTCTCGGCTTTCGCTGTTGCTTTAGACTAAGGTTTACCCTTTTCTCTGAATTCCTGATACCTTCTCCCTTTTTACATGGAGTATTGATTCAGTACTTGGGCCGCTCTTTGCGTGTTTTCAACCTAAGTGTCCCCGTTCGATTTTAAGTTGCTCTTTTCGAGTTTTTGGCTTAAACCTCTCCTTTTACATTTTTTTTTCATTTTTCAATTTTTTTGTGTGTTCCACCATGCATCTGAGAATTCTAAATGCTTCCATGGTAAAAATGACAATTCCAAAAGTCGAGATTAAATCTGAGAAAACCCTTCAAATTAAATACCCGAGCTTGATCAAAATGGACTTTAAAAGCACATAATGTAGGCCAAGGTTTGGGTTTAGAAAGAAAGGATAAGTAGGCCCAAAATGTGTTTAAGGGTTATTGGTTCAATGATCATTTCATGAGGAGGTTTCATTTTTGAAACATTCGTCCTTTTTGGATTTTTCTCTTTTGAATTTTAATTCTTGTTTCTTTTCATTCTTGGCTTTTTTTTGCCATTTTTAGATTTCACACTTTTTTGTGTTTTTTTTTCTTCTTCTTTTTCTTTTTTCTTTTTTTGATGGCCCTTTTCGCCACGATTTTTTTTAAGGAGATTTTTCCTCGCATTTGCCCCCCAGTGTGGAGGGTGATCCTTGATCAGGGTTCAAAGAAAGAAAGGATTCCAAGGCTTAAAAGGCTGACTAGAGATAATTTCTTCTTAGTGACAGGAATAAGAAAAATGGCCATTTCTCATATCAAGCACGAATATTCTTATTGAAAAGCAATCCTCAGGGGAAATAGATACATGGAGTTTTTACTTTACATTTGGAATCATTCAAATTCACATATGCACAGTATCACACCTTTCTTTTTTTTTTTCTTTTCTTCAAGCATAGTGTTTCATCAATTCGTCAGTTTCATGGGATTTCTCAAGTCATCACCGTCCATCCGAGTTAAAATCAATGCTCCTCTCGAAAAATCTCTTTTCACCACATAGGGTCCTTCACAATTCAGAGCCCATTTTTCGCGAGGATCTTTCACAATGGGGAAAACCTTCCTCAGTACCAACTCTCCCTCTTGAAACTACTTTAGGCGAACTTTTTTGTTATGGGCTCGGATCATCCTTTTATGACACATCTGCTCATGGCAAATTGCCTTCAGCCTCTTTTCCTCGATTAGATTCAACTATTCATAGCGAGCTCTAACCCATTCTGCCTCTTCCAGGCCTACTTCCATCAGGACACGAAGTGAAGGGATTTCAACCTTAATAGGCAGCACTGCTTCCATCCCATATACCATAGAAAAAGGCGTGGCCCCTGTAAATATACGATCCGAAGTACAATATGGGTGGAGAGCGAAAGGCAAGATCTCATGCCAATCTTTGTACACATCAGTCATCTTTTCAACAATCTTCTTGATGTTCTTATTGGCTGCTTCTACTGCATCATTCATTTTTGGATAATAAGGTGCCGAATTATGGTGCTTGATCTTGAATTGGGTACATATTTCCCTCATCATGTTGTTGTTCAGATTGAGAGCATTGTCCGAGATTATTCTCTTCGGGAGTCCATATCAACACACAATCTCTTTCTTGATGAATCTGCACACAATGACTTTGTTATATTGGCATAAGAAGCTACTTCTACCCACTTTGTGAAGTAGTCTATGGCCACTAGGATAAAACGGTGTCTGTTCGAAGCTTTCAGGGTAATAGGCCCGATCATATCCATCCCCCACATTGAAAATGGCCATGGAGCCGTCATGACATGCAGCGGCGATGGCGACACATGAATCTTGTCAGCGTATGTAGACACCTAATTTTGTCCGGACCACTAAAATAGGTATATTTTCTTCCTAAATTGATGTTTCAAAATGTAAAAAGACTTTTTCATTCTGCAGGTGGTACTCCGGGACTTAATCTAAGAAGACGAGCATAAAAAGTCAAACTTGAAAAAGTCAATCCCAAAAAGTCAAACTCCAAAAGTCAACTACTAAAAAAGTCAACCCACTTTCAAAATCAAGATTTGAAGTTCAATTGAAAAATGGAGAAAGAATTTTGATAATCCGAGGTCTACATCGAAAGATATGGAGTTCGGAAGTTGGGTTATGAAGATTCAATAAAAAAAAACCCTAATCCGGGAACTTTGGGGAAAAGTGCTTAGACGATCGAATTGGTCGAAATTGAAGGTTCCAAATGAAAGGTAAGCACTGACTACGGTGTAGACACCTAATTTTGTCCGGACCACTAAACAGGTATGTTTTCTTCCCATATTGATGTTCCCGAGTGTATAAAGACGGTTTTCATCCTGCAGGTGGCACTCCGAGACTTAGTTTAAGAGGGCAAGCACAAAAAGTCAAACTTGAAAAAAGTCAACCCCAAAAAAGTCAACTACTGAAAAAGTCAACCCACTTTCAAAATCAAGATTTTAAGTTCAATTGAAAAATGGAGAAAGAATTTTGATAATCCGAGGTCTACATTGAAAGATATGGAGTTCGGAAGTTGGGATTTGGAGATTCAGTAGAAAAGAAACCCTAATCCGAGAAATTCGGGGAAAAGTGCTTAAATGATCAAACTGGTCGAAATTGAAAGTTCCAAATGAAAGATAAGCACTGACTACGGGTAATGGAGAAGTCACTTGCAAGAAAAACCGAAAGAAAAGTCAATCCGGGAGAAAACCGAGAATTAGGGTTTTTAGTGGATTTCGGTGAAATCGGGAAAAATCATAGAAATGGCCTGACTTGGTAAGACCAATGCCCCCAATGGATGAAGAATGGTTAAAAAGGAATGCCCAAGGCTCAGATTGAAGAAATTCTGAAAATCGGATTTGTTTTGAGCAAAATCGGGTTTCGGAGGTAAAAGGGCAAAATTGGAAAATTTTGGGAAAAATAGCAAATAGACTCCGAAAATTATGGAAAATTTGTCAATCTCATTCTTAAATCATTTGAAGGATATTGGCGAAAGAAAATCTTGATTCCGAGTTCGTTTGTAAAATGGCCAAATCCCGGGCTTCTTATGCAGTAATTCAAAAAGGAAAATCCCGGAAAAATAGCAAATGGACTCCAAAAATTCTGAAATTTTGCAGATCTCATTTTTAATTCATCTGAAGGAGATTGGCGAAAGAAAATCTTGATTCCGAGTTCGTTTGCAAAATGGCCAAATCCCGGGCTTCTTATGTAGTAATTCAAAAAAGAAAATCCCAGAAAAATAGCAAATGGACTCCAAAAATTCTGAAATTTTGCAGATCTCATTTTTAATTTATTTGGAAGAGATTGGCGAAAGAAAATCTTGATTCCGAGTTCGTTTGCAAAATGGCCAAATCCCGGGCCTCCTATGCAGTAATTCAAGCCGATAAATCCCGAAAAAATAACAAATGAGCTCCAAAAATTATGAAAACTTCCAGATCACACTTTTTAATTATTTTGAAGAGATTGGTGAAGAAAAATCTTGATTTAGAGCTCGTTTAAAAAATGGTAAAAAGTAGGGGCATAAAAGGACATTTTGGGAAGAAAAAATCCAAATAAATAGCAAACGGACTCGGATAATTTTGAAAACTTCCAGAACTCAATATTTTATTATTTTGGAAGTATTAAAAAAATAAAACTTGAATTTGGAATCCGTTTGATATTTATTTTGCATCCGAGGGGCAAAATGGTCGTTTCACCCAAGCAACCGAAAAGGGCTTCTTTGGGCCTTTCAAAAATCAGAGCTGGGCTGGAAAAGAGAAGTGCTGGCATGCCCAAGCCCAAAGGAAGGAGGAAGCTTAGGATTTTTTCAATCAAGTGATTAAAAATCAACAGTTAAGTTAAAGATTTTCATTTTTGAGCCTAAGTCCCAATCCCACATCCCTTTGTAATGTCAAGCCAAGGAGATGCTCACCTTATAAATAAGGGGTCTTGGCCTTTGGTGGAAATCACCCACTACCCCTTTGTGAGATAGTCTATACACTTGTATTAGGATTATCCGGGTGGTGAGTCATAGTGTTTTTGTTGAGAGGGTTTGTAGCTTAATCCGTTCAAAAGCTACTCTGAGGGTTTGTAGCTTAATCCGTTCAAAAGCTACTCTAAGGGTTTGTAGCTTAATCCGTTCAAAAGCTACTCTGAGGGTTTGTAGCTTAATCCGTTCAAAAGCTACTCTGAGGGTTTATAGCTTAATCCGTTCAAAAGCTACTTGGTGAGTTTTCATTTTAAAATAATGTTTCTTGTTCTTCCTTCATTTCCTTTCTTAAGTATATTTTTCCTACATTTTGTTTTTACAATAAACTCACCATGGCCAAATGGCCTGCATTATTTATTTTAAGTTGTTGTTTTTGATTCATTTTACCATATTGTTTATGCTATTTTGTTCTTAAGTTATATTTAATTTGTTCTTATGTTATTTCATGTTCTTAAGTTATATTTAATTTGGTTGCTTTGTTTGTTGCCATTTATGTCTTAGATATCATGTTTTTGCATTTTTAATTTTCTGTTTTCATGTTGTTTAAATTTGAGCATGTTTTAGAGTTAGCATGTTAAGTGTTTGTGAAAATGCTTTTGTGATTCTTTGCATGATTCTTGTTTTATATCTTAGTGAGCATGTTTTAGATTTGGTATATTAGGTGTTTGTGAAAATGCTTGTGTGATTTTTGTGTTATGACTTAGTTTTTCATGCTAGCATACCAAGTGTTTGTGAAAATGCCATGCTTGTTGGAGCTTGGGGCCATTTGGCTACTCCATGTGTTTTGCATTGTGTGTTGTATTTTTGTCATGCTAGTTGTTAGGTTTTTGCATTTGCATGATATTTGGTTGGATTTTTGAATTAAGCATGCCTTGTGTTTGTGAAAATGCCATGCATGTCTTAGGTCTAGGTTACATTAAATGCCATGCAAGTTCATGTTAGGTCTAGGCCATATTATTTATGTCATGCATTTTCCTTACATTTAGGTTTAGATCCATGCATTTCATGCATTATGTTTGCTGCATTGTTTCATGCATTTCATGTTCATGCCACTTGAATAATGACTTGAGCCAATTAATGGTTCAAGATCATGCTCTCTTGAGCATACTTGTGGAAAATTAAGTTTGTCAAATTGATTATTCTACCTTTGTAATTTTTTTACTTAGCCAATTTTTATCTAACTTTCAAAAAGTCCTAGCTACTGCTTTCAAGTCATTTTATGAGTTTCAAATATTTTTATTTTGATTTTTAAATGATTTTATCAAGGACAAAAAAAAAATGTGTTGGCAAAGCAGTTTTTTTAGTTTTTTTCAAAAAAACTCGTACATCTCTGATTTTTCTGGGAATTCATCTTTGATCAGAAAATTAAGAAAATATTTCCTCGTGTAGTTTTACATGTCTTGAGTCTCCATTATTTGTTTTAGAATTTTTGGAATTTTTAGAAATAGGATAAAAAATCGTGGATTAAAACTGGACAGTGGAGTCAGAATTGAATTTAAAGAAAAACAAAGCAGTTTTTTCTCCTCCAAAAACTCGTACATCTCTGGTTTTTCTGGGAATTCATCTTTGATCAAAAAATTAAACCGATTTTTTCTCGTATATTTTTACATGTCCTGAGTCTCCAGTATTGTTTTTAGAATTTTTGGAATTTTTCAAAATAGGATAAAAAATCGTGGAATTAAACTGGACAGTGGAGTCAGAATTGAATTAAAAAAAAAAACCATTTTTCTGTTTTGGTTAATTTACTTAGAGTGGGCTGATTAAGAGTTAGCTACTAACTTAGGGTGGTTTCTAAGCCTTTTCAAACTCTAAAAATGATTTTTCAAGTCCCGGGTTAAGGGTAGCCAAGTCCGATTTTTTTTAAACTTAGGAAATTAGAGCCATTTAAAAAAACTTTAGCCCAGTTTTTATTGTTAATTCAAGCTTTTCAAAATTGTTTTCAAACAATCACAAAGTATTTTGGTTTTAGAATATTTAATTTGACATATTTTCCTAAGGTAGCCGGATATCTTTTTAGATATACGGATTTCCTTAATTAAAGGAAAAAAATACATTTCATGCATTGCATTTTTATTTTCATGCATATTATATGATAGCATTATTTTATTCCATGTCATTTAAATTATATGCCATATCATTCATGTTTGCCATGTCATTTAGGTTGCATTATATTATTTAGATTTTGCTATGTCATTTTATTTATGTCATGCATATACATATTCATATTTTTTAAAATGTTTTCAAAAGGATAATGATTTTTCAATAAAAAATAAAGATATTCCCGAGTTAAAATAATTCATGATTTCTCTGCTGGAGGGAATATCATCAATTATCATTAATAAAGGAATATCTTTCTTTCAACAAAAAAAAAAAGAGAATGATTCGGAAAGTTTTCCAAAACTAATAAAAATTTCTATATTTTGCCACGTTTGTTGGGGAATATAGGAAAATTTTGAATTTATAAATTCCGGATCATTTTCAATAAAAAAAATGAAATTATTTTTCTTTAAATTGGGAATTAACTTGAAATACTAAATTTAAAACCAACTTTTTACCGAGACTTGAGATAACAGACGATTAATAAGGTACCGATTTATACGGGCGTTGTGGGGGTGCTAATCCTTCCCCACACGTAACCGACTCCCGAACCCGCTTCTTTGATTTCTCTGGTTTAAAATGCAGACTTGAAATTGGTTTTTAAAATGTTTTAATTAATTTTTAAAATATTTTATAAAACCGATTTTAATAGGTGGCCGATCACACCTAGCTAAAAAAGATTGGTGGCGACTCCATGTCTTTTTTAAGGTCATTTTCAAAACCTTTATTTTTCTAGAGGAATTAAGTCGACTTTTCATCGGTTTTTTAATGTCACGCTTAACGAATAATAAAGTCTTGCGATGAGACTTCGTTATTTTTTAGGTTGCGACAGCTTGGCGACTCCACTAGGAAATATTAGAGAGTCAAGCCTAGAATTAGTCGTGTGTTATCAAAGTCTCGGTTTTGTTGGTTTAATTGGTATTTAATTTTAATTCCCACATTTTTTTTAATAAGGAGAATTTTGAAAATAATAAAATGTTTTTAAATATGTTCATACTCATGTGCATGCATTTTATTTTTGTTCTCTAGTTATTTAAGGTTGTATATTATAATTGCTTGTCGGTTAATGTGTTACACTATTCTTGAATGTTTTAATTGCTAGGGCATTTAGAATAAGGTTTGTAGAATAGGTAGTGAAAGGTTTTGTTCGTCCGCACACACTGTATTTGCATTTGCATAACATGAATCCTCTACCCGGGTTCCGTCCTTTTAAGTGGAAGTAAATTAACTACGCCTTCGTGATTGATCCTCCGTATGGGCTAGTGAAACACTTCCGGAGTATAAAGTACCTAATGCCTTCGTGATAATCCTCCGTACGGGCATAGGAAAATATACTCTAACGAATTGAACCCGCTTTTATCGTGGTGCCTTACTAGCCTTCACCGGCGACAGTGAGGAACAATTCGGGGCCTTAGAACCAATTCAACCTCATATAGTGAACCTAGGCGAAGCCATGCCAGATTTTCGTTAGATATACCGAAAATAGGAACACATGGAGGGACATTTCTAAACTTTTTGTTACCTATTTTACACTCCGAATAAGTGTGGTAGATCGGGCAACGATGTACGTACATCGCCCGTAATAAATATGATACTCCGCCTCAAAGGCATCGTGATGCCTAAATAAGCATATATTGTTGGGGCAGATGTTCATTAGCTGTTTTAAAAATAATATAAAAAAAAAATTCATTTTTCAAGCATTTTTGCATGTTGCACATTTCATGCATGTGTAAATAGAGCATGTACATCTTTGGTTGTATTATTGATCTCATTCTTTGCAATAAACAGTTGGTAATTTCATTTGATGATTTCATAAAACCGGTGGTGTCATATGAACATTTGCATTTTGTACCGTAGTGGGATCCACCCTAAATTTTTTTTTTTTGAAAATAATGTGATTGGTTTTTCATAATAAAAAAAAAAACACACACACAAAAAAAAATAAATAACAAAAAAAAATCATAAATTTGGAGGCAAATCTTGCATAATGAGATTTTTGAATAATCAAGATTTAGGTCCCACCAATTTCGTGTAATCATTGATTTCTTTGTATATACCTTTGTGTTAATTCATTTATTTTTGCATGTATCATTTTGACATCATGTTATAGTCATAGCATGCATGGTCATTCATTGTAAGATACGTTTATGACATGCACAGTCATTATCTGTATATACCTGGCATTAGATTGCATCCATAGCATACATAGTCATCATAATTTCTCTGTATATGTTCATGCATTAATCATCAGTTTATTCATGCACATAGGAATAGAGCATGTACATTCATAATTGTATTCTTAATCTCATGACATTTTCATTTGCATGAAAGGGATTCGAGATATGAGGAATGAATCAGAGGAACGATTGGGTGCTTTGGAACGCAATCAAGAGGAATATGGACATGAAATCCGAGAGGTGAAGGAACAACTTGCCAAATTGCTGAAAATGGTTGAGGATATGGGTAACAGTAAAGGTGAACTTTCTGAGGGCTTCGCATCATCTTCGGATCAACCAAAACCATTAGGCCCAGAACACATAATCCTTGCTGGATCCTACGCTTGTCAATGCCACAAAGGTTGCAATCCTGATGAAATTATGGACAAAATCGTGAAAATGATTAAACCTGAGAGCCTGATACCAAAGATAGAAACCTTGGATCCTGTACCATACCTGCAAACAGTTCAAGGTCCAAGCCAGTATCCCCACCCTACCATGGTCCAATCGTCCATTGGGATGACCACTACTGGATTCCTGAATCCCACTCCATCACCAACAATTACCAGTTCATACTATTTCCCTCATCAACCACCTTATCCAGCATCTGGGATAGGAACCTCGAGCTATGTACAACCTCCAAAGGCCCCGTGTCCGAATCCATACCCTCACCATGTTGTTTCGCCACATCTCCATGTAAACACTCCGGTTCGGACGTTAGTGCCACCACCAAGTGCCCCAACTCCTAGGCCATGTGTAACTAAGAAACGACCCCAGGATAAGACCCAAATGCCTTTTGATCCCATTCCAATCAGCTACCAAGAGCTCTTCCCTATACTGATCCAAAATCACATCGTTGCCTGTGTCCCATTAAAACCCCTGTTACCACCATATCCAATGTGGTATAATCCAAACGAAAGATGTGATTATCACTGTGGAATTGTTGGCCATAGCATCGAAGATTGTATAGCAGTCAAAAGGAAAGTGCAAGCTCTCATAGATGCCAAGTGGTTGGATCCAACGACACTGATTGATAAAGGACTGGGAAAATGCCATTGGGATTGGGAGATTTACATCATTGAGGTGGAAAGACTTCGGTCTTATATGATGTAATAGGATTTCACTTTTTCAGTAGCCGACTCTTATAGCCTTAGGATGCTAGGAAGAATAAAGTGCTTGTAAAGACAGTTTTAACTACTGCTCAAATTTTGTAAAACATGGTTTATACCATTGTGAACATTGATATGGGAATGAATTGAGTATGCTTCAAATTTATAAGATGTTGATGATTAAGTTCCTCCGATTCTTATTTCCTCCCTGATATCTTCCCCTTTGCATTTTGCATCCCATCAATTATTTGTCAGGTTGCATTCATGCATTCATAATCAGCATGATTTTTCTGTATATATATCCATGCATTAATTTGCTTATTACATACATCATGATTAGCATTAGGTCATATTCATGACACACATGGTTAGCATGATTTTCTTTGTATATACTCTGTATCAATCATTCATTGTTTGCATAATTGACACCGTGTTGCATTCATAGTGTATGTGATCATTCATTGGGAAACATGCTAAAATACATGATCAGTCATTGCATATATTCATGTGTTGATCTGTTTATTCTTTGTTTGCAACATGTTGGCATTGTGATTGCATTTATCACATATATGGTCAGCATGTTTCCATTGTACATGTCCATACATCATATTGTTTAGGCTTCACATGCATCAAATTGCATTCATGGCTCATTCATCATGACATACATTTGGGGGAAATAAAATAGAAGTTGGCTTGGCTTTAGGAGTCTTTGAAAGAATTTCCATTTCAAATCAGAGGAAGTACTGAGTACACTTTTAATACAGGCTGGTGCTATGAAGGATGAACAAGTTGGCCGAATGGAAAAAATGGAAAGGGAACAGAGAGAATTACGAGAACGGCTAGCAAAATCTCAAGCAGAATCTAAGGATCAGATGACTAAATTGATGGAGCTGATGTCTGCCGTAATCAAAGGAAAAGGATACACCGAAAACGTTATCACCAGATTAGGGTTAGAGGCACAAAAGGGCCAGGATGAGGTCATAATAAGTGATGCCCAGAACACTGTTAACCTCGTCAATGTCCTAAACTCAGATGATCTAGCTGAACAGGCAAAGTTGAAAAGGGTTGCAGTAAATGAGGTCGAGTTGGCAGATTCCCAAGGGAAATATCAGTTGTTAGATGAAAGGCTCCGGGCAATAGAAAGAACAGATGTATTCGGGAGTGTGGAGGCAAAAGAACGATGCTTGGTCCTCGATTTGGTCATTCCTCCTAAGTTCAAGATCCCTGACTTTGTGAAATATGACGGGACGACCGATCCATCAGCCCACATCATTATGTTCTGCCGAAAGATGACAAGTCAGATAGATAATGATAAGCTTTTAATTCACTGCTTTCAGGATAGCCTCAGCGGGTCCGCAATTAGGTGGTATAGTCAGTTGAGCAAGGATCAGATTCGCTCTTGGAATGATTTGGCTAGGGCTTTTCTAAACCAGTACAAGCATATGACCGACAGGACACTTGATCGTCTCACTTTGCAAAATATGGAGAAAAAAGCTACTGAGAGCTTCAAAGAATATGCACAATGGTGGATGAGCCTGGCTGCCCAAGTACAACCGCCCTTGACACAAAAGGAAATCACTATCCTTTTTGTGAATACACTGTAGGCCCCTTACTATGACAGACTCGTCGGCAATGCTTCGAAGAATTTTGCAGACATGGTAATTTCAGGGGAGATGATTGATAATGCTATCAAGAGTGGGAAACTTGAAAGAGAAGGAACATCCAATACCGAGAGAAATAAGGCACCAAGAAAGAAAGAGGAAGATGTCCAAACTATGGGAGATTTCATCCCATATTCCCAATTTCCCTCATACCAATCATGTTACCCTACTGAGGTATCTCCAAGCCTTTATCCTTACCTACCTGCCCAAACATCTAATCCTATACCAGCCCTTGCAACAAGGCCTACTTCTAGAAAACGACCGCGAGAAAATCAAGAAAGAATTCCAATCCCCATCCCTGACTTACTGCCATTACTAATAAAGAATCAGTACCTTACCCCGGTACCTTTGAAAATAGCTCTGAATCCATCAGCAAGGAGTTATGACCCTGACAGCAAGTGTGATTATCACCTAGGGGTAGTTGGGCATTCAACTAAAAAATGCAGACAACTGAAGGAAAGGATTGAAAGTCTTATCCGTGATGGTATTTTGACACCGGAGCTTATCGATCAATGGAAGGCCACTTAGCCCTAAATCAATTTCTTTCAGGGTTTTAGGGGGAGAATTACTACCTTTGAAGGATGTCAATAGGAGTATTTTTGACGCATGTAGTTTTATACACTGTGATGATGAAAGCACTTGTCTCATGTTAACATCTACATGAATTAAATGAATTTTAAATGCTTTGTGTTTGTTGTGTTTTAAATAAACGTGAATTTACAAAAACAAGCATTAAGGAAGTTTTAATAATGGATAGTCTCAAGAAGATTGATGATCAGTGTTAGAAATGACCCAACACCATCCCCCTCTTTTTTGGGCTTCTCTATACCTAAACCTTGAATCAATAACACTTGAAAGACCTAATGCTTCAAGGAAAAATGAATGAAAAAAGAGAAGCATTGTCATTGCAAAATAAGCAAGGATGTAAATCTTAGTCTAGGCTATGAACAAAAGAACGAACTTTTTGAAATTTTTCGAATTCCTTGAAAATCAAACAAATGAGACATTCTTTCAAGAGTCTAGATTTTGATAATTTGGTGTGTGTCAACATTGTGCTAAAACCATTCATGACCTTTCCCAATAACCACAAAACACTAATTGCCCAAACATCACTTCATGATTGACATCCTGGGGCACAATGATTAAACTAGATTATCCCTTGTCCCAGAGAAAACCCATTTTTGGGTCATATTTTCCTTATCTCTTCAAAAAAAAAAACTCAGATTGGAAACTCAGCCTTTTCAAAGTAGACCTAGACTTGCTATGTTCCTCGTTGATAAAGATTCTCATGGTTAATCAAATTGGGGCATCATATATGAAAATGATGGATACATGGTAAATAAGGATGGGCTAATGCATGAATCATTGGGGGGGATGCGACAAAAAAAAATCGTGATATCATGCATGTGAGAATTCGGATGATTCCAAAGTGCAAAATGAAATTCTGAATATCTATTTCCCCTGGGGATTGCTTTTCAATGTGAATATTTGTGCTTGACATGAGAAATGACCATCTTTCATATCCCCTTCACACAAAAAGAAATTATCCATAGTCACCCCTTTCGAGCCAAAAGAATTCTTTCTTCTTTGAACCCTGATCAAGGATTACCCTCTACACTGGGGGGCAAATGCGAGGAAAGATCTTTTCAAAGATCATTGAGAAATGAGTGATAGCTCAAGGACAGACACAAAGCAAATGGAGCCCCGAATAAATACGGGCTCACTCTGTCAAAGAAAAAGAAGAGAAAAAGATGGTGAAATGAAAGCCAAGAAAAACAAAAGAAAAACACAATAAAAAAGAAAACAAAATGTGTGAAAGACATGGCAAATGGAAAGCCAAAAGCAAGGAAGAAAAAGAGCAAAGTCAATAGGAAAGAAATGTCCAAGAAGGGACAAATGCTTCAAAGAGAATCCTCCTCAAGAAATGATTCTTGATCTGATTACCCTCAAACACATATTTTGGGCCTATTTATCCTTTCTTTCTGAACCCTGAGCTATGACCTACATTATATGCTTTAAAAGTCCATTTTGATCAAGCATGAATATTTAATTTGAAAGGTTTTTCCTCAGATTTTATCCCATTTCATCGAATTATCATTTCACTAAGGAAGAATTTAGAATTCTCAAGTGATGGTAAAACAATGAAAAAAAAAATGGAAAGAATGGGACTCTAGGGCGAAAACCCAAAAACGGGCGGTCTAGAGTAAATTTGGAAATTTTCGATGCCATCTATGATAGTGCCGATACCCCAAAAGAAAAGATCTTATTAAAGGAGTGGTCATCGAGGAACATCTAGGAATTCCTGAACCCCCCAAATTGTCAGTTCTCATCCAGAGGATTGTCTTCAAAAACGGAAACTTTTTTCCTCCAAAATCAACTTTCCAGTTTAAACATCCCGGCCTATCTTGACGCTTGTCAAAATGCCTTGATATGGAAACTAAAAGAATGTTGAATTTGTTTGGTTCTCAATGAATTCATGATTTATAAAAACTGTTCCATTTGTGAGCCTAGAAGGGATATACATTTTTGTCATGAAGTTTTCCTGGAAAAGCCAGAATCTTGTTATACCAAGCCTTGCCAATCCCAGTTGAAAAAAACCAGATTGATACTTAGAGAAATCTCTAACAACGATCATCAGTCTTCAAAAGATTTATACATCACACATTGTGGGGTTAATATTTTTTGTTCAGAAGTTTTCAAAATGCGAAAACAAATAAAAATATTTTTTGAAATAACTAATTTTGATGTTGACATGAGACAAGGGTTTTTCTAACCCAAAGGTATAGAACTGCCAAGATAGGTCCTGACTTCCAGATATGAGAAGAAGAAATAGAACCCGGTTCAGATCTCTGTTGATGAAAGTTTGAAAAACTGTTAGGGCAAAGAGAATAGCCAAAATGAATTGAAGATATACTCTGATTTGAAGAGGAAAAATGAATTTGAAAGGCTAAGCCAATGTCTAGATGAACAACGGGGGGCATTTGCATCACTCATGAGCACTCATCTCTCTATCAAGCTTTTACATCTGCACAGTGTCGGCAAGCATTTGCATCATTCATGGGTATTTGCATTGGCATTATTCCATAAGCATCTGCATTTTACCTTTACATTTACATTCTTCATGGAATTCGTATTTGTGTCATCTCAAACAATTGCATCATTTCTAGAATCATTGCATTTTCATTAATGTGTGGTAATTGTAGTTACACCATTCATAAACCAGTTACATGAACACAATTAGTAGGGGCATCTGCATCATGAAACATGGGCATCAATCCAAGTCATTTACATTTGCATTAAAGACATTTGCACCAGTTTAAGTCATTTCGTATCTTATTCAACATATGCATTTGCATCAAAAAGCATTCGCATCTTCTCAAAATCTTTAGGTTAATTTTCAACAATTTTCAATTTTTAAGACCTCCGGGCATAGTTTTTCAAATCACAAGTAAGACCTCCGGGCAACATCTTTAAGACCTCCGGGCATAACTCTTTTTTTCAAGAGTAAGGCCTATGGGCACCATTTTTAAGACCTCCGGGCATAATTTTTCAAATCACAGGTAAGACCTCCGGGCAACATCTTTAAGACCTCCGGGCATAACTCTTTTTTACAGGGGTAAGGCCTATGGGCACAATGTTTAAGACCTCCGGGCATAATTTTTCAAATCACAGGTAAGACCTCCGGGCAACATCTTTAAGACCTCCGGGCATAACTTTTTTTCAGGGGTAAGGCCTATGGGCACCATTTTTAAGACCTCCGGGCATAATTTTTCAAATCATAGGTAAGACCTCCGAGCAACATCTTTAAGACCTCCGGGCATAACTATTTTTTTCAGGGGTAAGGCCTATGGGCACAATTTTTAAGACCTCCGGGCATAATTTTTCAAATCACAGGTAAGACCTCCAGGCAACATCTTTAAAACCTCCGGGCATAACTTTTTTTCAGGGGTAAGGCCTATGGGCACCATTTTTAAGACCTTCGGGCATAATTTTTCAAATCACAGGTAAGACCTCCGGGCAACATCTTTAAGACCTCCGGGCATAACTCTTTTTTTCAGGGGTATGGCCTATGGGCACCATTTTTAAGACCTCCGGGCATAATTTTTCAAATCACAAGTAAGACCTCCGGGCAACATCTTTAAGACCTCCGGGCATAACTCTTTTTTCAGGGGTAAGGCTTATGGGCACCATTTTTAAGACCTCCGGGCATAATTTTTCAAATCACAGGTAAGACCTCCGGCCAACATCTTTAAGACCTCCGGGCATAACTCTTTTTTTCAGGGGTAAGGCCTATGGGCACCATTTTTAAGACCTCCGGGCATAATTTTTCAAATCACAGGTAAGACCTCCGGGCAACATCTTTAATACCTCCGGGCATAACTTTTTTTCAGGGGTAAGGCCTATGGGCACCACTTTTAAGACTTCCGGGCATAATTTTTCAAATCACAAGTAAGACCTCCGGGCAACATCTTTGAGACCTCCGGGCATAACTCTTTTTTTCAAGAGTAAGGCATATGGGCACCATTTTTAAGACCTCCGGGCATAATTTTTCAAATCACAGGTAAGACCTCCGAGCAACATCTTTAAGACCTCCGGGCATAACTCTTTTTTTCAGGGGTAAGGCCTATGGGCACCATTTTTAAGACCTCCGGGCATAATTTTTCAAATCACAGGTAAGACCTCCGGGCAACATCTTTAAGACCTCCGGGTATAACTCTTTTTTTCAGGAGTAAGGCCTATGGGCACCATTTTTAAGACCTCCGGGCATAATTTTTCAAATCACAGGTAAGACCACCGGGCAACATCTTTAAGACCTCCGAGCATAACTCTTTTTTTTAGGAGTAAGGCCTATGGGCACCATTTTTAAGACCTCCGGGCATAAATTTTCAAATCACAGGTAAGACCTCCGGGCAACATCTTTAAGACCTCCGGGCATAACTTTTTTTCAGGGGTAAGGCCTATGGGCACCATTTTTAAGACCTCCGGGCATAATTTTTCAAATCACAGGTAAGACCTCCGGCCAACATCTTTAAGACCTCCGGGCATAACTCTTTTTTTCAGGGGTAAGGCCTATAGGCACCATTTTTAAGACCTCCGGGCATAATTTTTCAAATCACAGGTAAGACCTCCGGGCAACATCTTTAAGACCTCCGGGCATAACTTTTTTTCAGGGGTAAGGCCTATGGGCACCATTTTTAAGACCTCCGGGCATAATTTTTCAAATCACAGGTAAGACCTCCGGGCAACATCTTTAAGACCTCCGGGCATAACTCTTTTTTTCAGGGGTAAGGCCTATGGGCACCATTTTTAAGACCTCCGGGCATAATTTTTCAAATCACAGGTAAGACCTCCGGGCAACATCTTTAAGACCTCCGGGCATAACTTTTTTCAGGGGTAAGACCTCCGGGCACCAATTTTTAAGACCTCCGGGCACCATTTTAAGACCTCCGAGCACCAATTTTTAAAACCTCCGGGCACCATTTTAAGACCTTCGGGCACCAATTTTAAAGGCCTTCGAGCATAAATTTTTCTTTTGATAATCGAATTCGTTTCCTTAAGACGAATCGAGCCTTGTTTAGGCAGGGAATTTAATTTAAGAACAAAATCTTCAATTTATTGTTTTTTAAAAAAAAAAATAATAATAAAAAAATAAAAAAAATTGAAAAAAGAGAAAATAGAAAAAAAAGAAAAAAAATAGAAAAAAGGAAAAATGAAAAAAATGAAAAAAATGAAAAAAATGAAAAAATGAAAAATAGAAAATGAAAAAAATGAAAATGAAAAAGAAAAAGAAAAAGAAACCCATTTCCCTTTCCTTCACATGTGATGTCAGTGAACGTACAAAATTAGTGTCGGTATATCTTTGCCTGATTCCTGATTCTCAGCAATAGCCAAAGAGGGGCAGCTGTAGACACCTAATTTTGTCCGGACCACTAAATAGGTATGTTTTCTTCCCATATTGATTTTCCCGAGTGTAAAAAGACGGTTTTCATCCTGCAGGTGGTACTCCGAGACTTAGTTTAAGAGGGCGAGCACAAAAAGTCAAATTTGAAAAAAGTCAACGCACAAAAAGTCAACCCCGAAAAAGTCAACTACTGAAAAAGTCAACCAACTTTCAAAATCAAGATTTTAAGTTCAATTGAAAAATGGAGAAAGAATTTTGATAATCCGAGGTCTACATTGAAAGATATGGAGTTCGGAAGTTGGGATTTGGAGATTCAGTAGAAAAGAAACCCTAATCCGAGAAATTTGGGGAAAAGTGCTTAAACGATCAAACTGGTCGAAATTGAAGGTTCCAAATGAAAGATAAGCACTGACTACGGGTAATGGAGAAGTCACTTGCAAGAAAAACCGAAAGAAAAGTCAATCCGGGAGAAAACCGAGAATTAGGGTTTTTAGTGGATTTCGGTGAAATCGGGAAGAATCACAGAAATGGCCCGACTTGGTAAGACCAAAGCCCCCAATGGATGAAGAATGGTTAAAAAGGATGGCCCAAGGCTCAGATTGAAGAAATTCTGAAAATCAGATTTGTTTTGAGCAAATCCGGGTTTCGGAGGTAAAAAGGCAAAATTGGAAAAATTTGGGAAAAATAGCAAATGTACTCCGAAAATTATGGAAAATTTGTCAATCTCATTCTTAAATCATTTGAAAGAGATTGGTAAAATAAAATCTTAATTCGGAGTTCGTTTGCAAAATGGCCAAATCTCGGGCTTCTTATGTACTAATTCAAAAAGGAAAATCCCGGAAAAATAGCAAATGGACTCCAAAAATTCTGAAATTTTGCAGATCTCATTTTTAATTCATTTGAAGGAGATTGGCGAAAGAAAATCTTGATTCCGAGTTCGTTTGCAAAATGGCCAAATCCCGGGCTTCTTATGTAGTAATTCAAAAAAGAAAATCCCAGAAAAATAGCAAATGGACTCCAAAAATTCTGAAATTTTGCAGATCTCATTTTTAATTTATTTGGAAGATATTGGCGAAAGAAAATCTTGATTCCGAGTTCGTTTGCAAAATGGCCAAATCCCGGGCCTCCTATGCAGTAATTCAAGCCGATAAATCCCGAAAAAATACCAAATGAGCTCCAAAAATTATGAAAACTTCCAGATCACACTTTTTAATTATTTTGAAGAGATTGGTGAAGAAAAATCTTGATTTGGAGCTCGTTTAAAAAATGGTAAAAAGTAGGGGCATAAAAGGACATTTTGGGAAGAAAAAATCCAAATAAATAGCAAACGGACTCGGATAATTTTGAAAACTTCCAGAACTCAATATTTTATTATTTTGGAAGTATTAAAAAAATAAAAATTGAATTTGGAGCCCGTTTGATATTTATTTTGCATCCGGGGGGCAAAATGGTCGTTTCACCCAAGCAACCGAAAAGGGCTTCTTTGGGCCTTTCAAAAATCAGAGCTGGGATGGAAAAGAGAAGTGCTGGCCTGCCCAAGCCCAACGGAAGGAGGAAGCTTAGGATTTTTTCAATCAAGTGATTAAAAATCAAGACTTAAGTTAAAGATTTTCATTTTTGAGCCTAAGTCCCAATCCCACATCCCTTTGTAATGTCAAGCCAAGGAGATGCTCACCTTATAAATAAGGGGTCTTGGCCTTTGGTTGAAATCACCCACTACCCCTTTGTGAGATAGTCTATACACTTGTATTAGGATTATCCGGGTGGTGAGTCATAGTGTTTTTGTTGAGAGGGTTTGTAGCTTAATCCGTTCAAAAGCTACACTGAGGGTTTGTAGCTTAATCCGTTCAAAAGCTACTCTGAGGGTTTGTAGCTTAATCCGTTCAAAAGCTACTCTGAGGGTTTGTAGCTTAATCCGTTCAAAAGCTACTCTGAGGGTTTATAGCTTAATCCGTTCAAAAGCTACTTGGTGAGTTTTCATTTTAAAATAATGTTTCTTGTTCTTCCTTCATTTCCTTTCTTAAGTATATTTTTCTTACATTTTGTTTTTACAATAAACTCACCATGGCCAAATGGCCTACATTATTTATTTTAAGTTGTTGTTTTTGATTCATTTTACCATATTGTTTATGCTATTTTCTTTATTTTTGATGTTTTAAATATTATGTTATTTCATGTTCTTAAGTTATATTTAATTTGGTTGCTTTGTTTGTTGCCATTTATGTCTTAGATATCATGTTTTTGCATTTTTAATTTTCTGTTTTCATGTTGTTTAAATTTGAGCATGTTTTAGAGTTAGCATGTTAAGTGTTTGTGAAAATGCTTGTGTGATTCTTTGCATGATTCTTGTTTTATATCTTAGTGAGCATGTTTTAGATTTGGTATATTAGGTGTTTGTGAAAATGCTTGTGTGATTTTTGTGTTATGACTTAGTTTTTCATGCTAGCATACCAAGTGTTTGTGAAAATGCCATGCTTGTTGGAGCTTGGGGCCATTTGGCTACTCCATGTGTTTTGCATTGTGTGTTGTATTTTTGTCATGCTAGTTGTTAGGTTTTTGCATTTGCATGATATTTGGTTGGATTTTTGAATTAAGCATGCCTTGTGTTTGTGAAAATGCCATGCATATCTTAGGTCTAGGTTACATTAAATGCCATGCAAGTTCATGTTAGGTCTAGGCCATATTATTTATGTCATGCATTTTCCTTACATTTAGGTTTAGATCCATGCATTTCATGCATTATGTTTGCTGCATTGTTTCATGCATTTCATGTTCATGCCACTTGAATAATGACTTGAGCCAATTAATGGTTCAAGATCATGCTCTCTTGAGCATACTTGTGGAAAATTAAGTTTGTCAAATTGATTATTCTACCTTTGTGATTTTTTTACTTAGCCAATTTTTATCTAACTTTCAAAAAGTCCTAGCTACTGCGTTCAAGTCATTTTATGAGTTTCAAATATTTTTATTTTGATTTTTAAATGATTTTATCAAGGACAAAAAAAAAAGTGTTGGCAAAGCAGTTTTTTTCAGTTTTTTTTCAAAAAAACACGTACATCTCTGATTTTTCTGGGAATTCATCTTTGATCAGAAAATTAAGAAAATTTTTCCTCGTGTAGTTTTACATGTCCTGAGTCTCCAGTATGTTTTTTAGAATTTTTGGAAATTTTAAAAATAGGATAATAAATCGTGGATTAAAACTGGACAGTGGAGTCAGAATTGAATTTAAAGAAAAACAAAGCAGTTTTTTCTCCTCCAAAAACTCGTACATCTCTGGTTTTTCTGGGAATTCATCTTTGATCAAAAAATTAAGCCGATTTTTTCTCGTATATTTTTACATGTCCTGAGTCTCCAGTATTGTTTTTAGAATTTTTGGAATTTTTCAAAATAGGATAAAAAATCGTGGATTAAAACTGAACAGTGGAGTCAGAATTGAATTTAAAAAAAACCATTTTTCTGTTTTGGTTAATTTACTTAGAGTGGGCTGATTAAGAGTTAGCTACTGACTTAGGGTGGTTTCTAAGCCTTTTCAAACTCTAAAAATGATTTTTCAAGTCCCGGGTTAAGGGTAGCCAAGTCCAATTTTTTTTAAACTTAGGAAATTAGAGCCATTTAAAAAAACTTTAGCCAGTTTTTATTGTTAATTCAAGCTTTTCAAAATTGTTTTCAAACAATCACAAAGTATTTTGGTTTTAGAATATTTAATTTGACATATTTTCCTAAGGTAGCCGGATATCTTTTTAGATATACGGATTTCCTTAATTAAAGGAAAAAAATACATTTCATGCATTGCATTTTTATTTTCATGCATATTATATGATAGCATTATTTTATTCCATGTCATTTAAATTATATGCCATATCATTCATGTTTGCCATGTCATTTAGGTTGCATTATATTATTTAGATTTTGCTATGTCATTTTATTTATGTCATGCATATACATATTCATATTTTTTAAAATGTTTTCAAAAGGATAATGATTTTTCAATAAAAAATAAAGATATTCCTGAGTTAAAATAATTCATGAGTTCTCTACCGGGTTTGCTGGAGGGAATATCATCAATTATCATTAATAAAAGAATATCTTTCTTTCAAAAAAAAAAGAGAATGATTCGGAAAGTTTTCCAAAACTAATAAAAATTTCTATATTTTGCCACGTTTGTTGGGGAATATATGAAAATTTTGAATTTATAAATTCCGGATCATTTTCAATAAAAAAAATGAAATTATTTTTCTTTAAATTGGGAATTAACTTGAAATACTAAATTTAAAATCAACTTTTTACCGAGACTTGAGATAACACACGATTAATGAGGTACCGATTTATACGGGCGTTGTGGGGGTGCTAATCCTTCCCCACATGTAACCGACTCCCGAACCCGCTTCTTTGATTTCTCTAGTTTAAAACGCAGACTTGAAATTGGTTTTTAAAATGTTTTAATTAATTTTTAAAATATTTTATAAAACCGGTTTTAATAGGTGGCCAATCACACCTAGCTAAAAAAGATTGGTGGCGACTCCATGTCTTTTTTAAGGTCATTTTCAAAACCTTCATTTTTCTAGAGGAATTAAGTCGACTTTTCCTCGGTTTTTTAATGTCACGCTTAACGAATAATAAAGTCTTGCGATGAGACTTCGTTATTTTTTAGGTTGCGACATACGGGTAATGGAGAAGCCGCTTGAAAGAAAAACTGAAAGAAAAGTCAATCCGAAAGAAAACCGAAAATTAGGATTTTTGTTGAATTTCGGTGAAATTGGGAAGAATTACAGAAATGGCCCGACTCGGCAGGACTAAAGTCTCTAATGGATGAGGAGTGATTAAAAAAGGATAGCCCAAGGCTCAGTTTGAAGAAAATCTGAAAATCGAACTTGTTTTGAGCGAAACCAAGTTTCGGAGGTAAAAGGACAAAATTGAAAGATTTGGGATGTAGACACCTAATTTTGTCCGGACCACTAAAACAGGTATGTTTTCTTCCTAAATTGATGTTTTCGAGTGTAAAAAGACATTTTTCATCCTGCAGGTGGTACTCCGAGACTTAGTTTAAAGGGGCGAGCATAAAAAGTCAAACTTGAAAAAGTCAACCTCAAAAAAGTCAACCACAAAAAAGTCAACCCCAAAAGTCAACTACTGAAAAAGTCAACCCTCTTTCAAAATCAAGATTCCAAGTTCAATTAAAAAATGGCGAAAGAATTTTGATAATCCGAGGTCTACATTAAAAGATATGGAGTTCGAAAGTTGGGATTTGGAGATTCAATAGAAAGAAAATCCTAATCCGAGAAATTCGGGGAAAAGTGCTTAAATGATCAAATTGGTCAAAATTGAAGGTTCCAAAATGAAAGATAAGCACTGACTACGGGTAATGGAGAAGTCACTTGCAAGAAAAAACGAAAAAGAAAAGTCAATCCGGGAGAAAACCGAGAATTAGGGTTTTTAGTGGATTTCGGTGAAATCGGGAAGAATCATGGAAATGGCCCGACTGGGTAAGACCAAAGCCCCCAATGGATGAGTAATGATTAAAAAAGGATAGCCTAAGGCTCAACTTGAAGAAAATCTGAAAATCGGACTGTTTTGAGCAAAATCGGGTTTCGGAGGCAAAAGGGCAAAATTGGAAAATTTGGGAAAAATAGCAAATGGACTCCAAAAATTCTGAAAATTTGTCAATCTCATTCTTAAATCATTTGAAAGAGATTGGTAAAATAAAATCTTAATTCGGAGTTCGTTTGCAAAATGGCCAAATCTCGGGCTTCTTATGTACTAATTCAAAAAGGAAAATCCCGGAAAAATAGCAAATGAGCTCCAAATCTTTTTACATTTTGCAAATATCAATTTTAAATTATTTGGAAGAGATTAACGAAATAAAATCTTGATTCGGAGTTCGTTTGCAAAATGGCCAAATCCCGGGCCTCCTATGCAATAATTCAAAAAGATAAATCCCGAAAAAATAGCAAACGGACTCCAAAAATTCTGAAATTTTGCAAATCTCATTTTTAAATTATTTGGAAGAGATTGGCAAAATAAAATCTTGATTCGGAGTTCGTTTGCAAAATGGCCAAATCCCGTGCCTCCTATGCAGTAATTCAAGCCGATAAATCCCGAAAAAATACCAAATAAGCTCCAACAATTATGAAAACTTCCAGATCACACTTTTTAATTATTTTGAAGAGATTGGTGATGAAAAATCTTGATTTGGAGCTCGTATAAAAAATGGTAAAATGTAGGGGCATAAAAGGGCATTTTTGGAAGAAAAAATCCAAATAAATAGCAAACGGACTCGGATAATTTTAAAAACTTCCAGAACTCAATATTTTATTATTTTGGAAGTATTAAAAAAATAAAAATTGAATTTGGAGTCCGTTTGATATTTATTTGCATCCGGGGGGCAAAACGGTCATTTCACCCAAGCAACCGAAATGGGCTTCTTTGGGCCTTTCAGAAAATCAGAGTTGGGCTGGAAAAGAGAAGTGCTGGCCTGCCCAGGCCCAAAGGAAGGAGGAAGCTTCTGATTTTTCAATCAAATGGCTAAAAATCAAGAGTTAGTTAGAGATTCTCTTTGATCAAGCCATGGTGATTAAGCCACATAGGCCAAGAGAGATGTCAACATTATTCTTGAACAACTGTAATTTGAGAGAGCTGAGATGCTAATCTAAAGGTGGTAATTTCATGATTTTTTCACCTTGAATTATTAGCCATTTGATGGAAAATTGGTTACACAAAAAATGACAACATCCTAGGGGAGGAGAGAGGTAAAATTCTGCCAGCATTAAGGGGATGTCAGAATTTTCATTTTTCATCTTCATTTTGCTGAGTTATTTTAGTTTTGACATAGTTTTCTCTTCTTGGTTGGGATCAAAAAAGAAAAGTTTAGAAAAGAAAGGAAAGTTTGAAGAGATAAAGCTTGAAATATAGCTTCTTGAGGTTGCTCTTGAGCACCAACTCTTGCACTTTCTTGATTTTCCACTCTTGTTTTTGCTATTTTGATTTATATTTGGTGAGTTTCCATTTTAAATAAATGATTTTTATTGTTCTCTTCAAGTTCTTCCTTCATCTCCTTCTTAAATATATTTTTTTTACAATAAACTCACCATGGCCAAATGGCCTACATTATTTATTTAAGTTGCTATTTTGATTTATTTTACCATATTGTTTACATTATTTTCTTTGATTTTGATGTTTTAAATGTTACGTTACTTCATATTCTTGAGTTATATTTTAATTTGGTTGCTTTGTTTGTTGCCATTTATGTTTTAAATATCATGTTTTTGCATTTTTAATTTCTATTTTCATGTTGTTTAAATTTGAGCATGTTTTAGATTTAGTATATCAAGTGTTTGTGAAAATGCTTGTGTGGTCTTTGCATGATTTGAGTTTTATATCTTAGTTGAGCATGTTTTAGATTTAGTATATTAAGTGTTTGTGAAAATGCTTGTGTTTTTTTTTTTTTTTGCATGATTTGAGTGTTATATTTTAGTTGAGCATGTTAGTATACCAAGTGTTTGTAAAAATGCCATGCTTGTTGGAGCTTGAGGCCATTTGGCTACTCAATGTGTTTTACATTGTATGTTGCATTTTTTGCCATGTTAGTTGGTAGGTTTTTGTATTTGCATGACATTTGATTTTGTTTTGCATGCTAGTATACCAAGTGTTTGTGAAAATGCCATGTTTGCTAGTTACATTATGCTATTCCATCACCCTTGGAATTTTTGCATTTTATGTGCATTCTTGCCATGTTAGTTGATAGGTTAGCATTTGCATGATATTTGATTGAGTTTTTGGTTTAAGCATGCTTTGTGTTTGTGAAAATTCCATGCATATTTTAATTATTAAGTTAGGTTTATTTTCTATGCATGTTCATGCATTTTAGGTCTAGGTTGCATTAAATGCCATGCAAGTTCATTTAGGTCTAGGTCACTATATGAATGCCATGCATTTTTTCATGACATCTAGATTTAAGCTCATGCATTTCATGCACTATGATTGTTGTATTGTTTCATGCATTTCATGTTCATGCCACTTGAATAATGACTTGAGCCAGTTAATGGTTCAAAGTCATGCTCTCTTGAGCACACTTGTGGAAAATTAAGTTTGTCAAGTTGATTATTCTACCTTTGTGATTTTTTTTTTACTTAAGCCAATTTTTATCTAACTTTCAAAAAGTCCTAGCTACTGTTTGTAAGTCATTTTAGGAGTTTCAAATATTTTTACTTTGATTTTTAAATGATTTTATCAAAGGCAAAAATGTGTTTTGGCAAAGCAGTTTTTTTCACCCAAAACTCGTACATCTCTGATTTTTCTGGGTATTCATCTTTAATCAAAAAATTAAGCCGAAGTCTAGAAAAACAACCGGGGGCATTTACATCAATCATGAGCACTCATCTCTTTATCAAGCTTTTACATCTGCACAGTGTCAGCAAGCATTTGCATCATTCATGGGTATTTGCATTGGCATTATTCCATAAGCATCTGCATTTTTTACCTTTACATTTACATTCTTCATAGAATTCGCCTTTGTGTCATCTCAAGCAATTGCATCATTTCTAGAATCATTGCATTTTCATTAATGTGTGGTAATTCATAAACCAGTTACATGAACACAATTAGTAGGGGCATCTGCATCATGAAACATGGGCATCAATCCAGGCCATTTGCATTTGCACTAAGAAATATTTTACATTTGCACCATGAAGCATGGGCACCTTGTTAAAAGACATGTGCATCTACATCATTTCTCAAAGCTTCTGGTGGGGATATCCAAAATTTTACAGTTTTAAAAGTGAATAAGTCTTCGGTGGTGATAGCTGAAGCCTCTGGTGGAGATATCCAGGGTTTTATAATTTTGAAACATGAGAAATCTTCTTCTGAAGGAGTTACTCAAAATTTTACAATGAGCAAGTCTTCGGTGGTGATAGCTGAAGCCTCTGGTAGAGATATCCAGGGTTTTATAATTTTGAAACATGAGAAATCTTCTTCTGAAGGAGTTACTCAAAATTTTACAAGTGAACAAGTCTTCGGTGGTGATAGCTGAAGCCTCTGGTAGAGATATCCAGGGTTTTATAATTTTGAAACATGAGAAATCTTCTTCTGAAGGAGTTACTCAAAATTTTACAATGAGCAAGTCTTTGGTGGTGATAGCCAAAGCTTCTGGTGGGGATATCCAGAATTTTACAGTTTTAAAAGTGAACAAGTCTTCGGTGGTGATAGCTGAAGCCTCTGGTAGAGATATCCAGGGTTTTATAATTTTGAAACACGAAAAATCTTCTTCTCAAGGAGTCACCCAGAATTTTACAATGAGCAAGTCTTTGGTGGTGATAGCCAAAGCTTCTTGTGGGGATATCCAGAATTTTACAGTTTTAAAAATGAAGAAGTCTTCGGTGGTGATAGCTGAAGCCTTTGGTGGAGATATTCAGAGTTTTATAATTTTGAAAATGAGAAATCTCTTTTTGGAGGAGTTATCCAGAATTTTATTCAACATGTGCATCTACATCAAGAAGCATTTGCATCAATCTAAGTTAGCTGAATCTGCATCAAGAAAGTCATTTACATTTGCATCAAAGACATTTGCACCAATCTAAGTCATTTGCATCTACATCAAGAAATGTTTGCATCAACTAAAGACATTTGCATTTGCATCATGAAGGATTTGCATCATCTCTTAAAGCTGTCAGGTATAATCGAACTCATTTTGCTTCTCAAATGAGTCGAGCCCCGAGATCATCGTCGAGGTACCTTATTTTTAATGTTATGAACAAGTCTTCGGTGGTGATAGCTGAAGCCTCTGGTGGAGATATCCAGAGTTTTAAAAACCTTTGAAAAGTTAGAAAGTCTTCGGTGGTGATAGTTGAAGCTTCTGGAGGTGATACCCAGAATTTTATAATTTTGAAAATGAGAAATCTCCTTTTGGAGGAGTTATCCAGAATTTTAAGCACAGCTGAGAACAAGACAGGTTAAAGGCCCCGAGACCATCGTCGAGGTCATTTCCTTTCTTGCTAATCGAATTCGTTTTCTTAAAACGAGTCGAGCCCCGAGATCATCGTCGAGGTACTTTTTTTATTATGAACAAGTCTTCGGTGGTGATAGCTGAAGCCTCTGGTGGAGATATCCAGAATTTTAAAAATCTTTTGAAAAGGTTAAAAGTCTTTGGTGGTGATAGCTGAAGCTTCTGGAGGTGATACCCAGAATTTTTACATTTTAAAAAAATGAGCAAGACTTTGGTGCTGATAGCCGAAGCTTCTGGAGGAGATATCCAGAATTTTAAACACAGCTGAGAACAAGAAAGGTTAAGGCCCCGAGAACATCGTCGAGGTCGTTTCCTTACTTGCAAATCAATTTCGTTTCCTTAAGAAGAATCGAGCCTTGATTAGGTAGGGAATTCAATTTAAAGACAAATCTTCAATTTACTGTTTTTTTTTTTAAAAAAAAAAAAATTGAAAAAACAAAAAACAAAAAAAAATGAAAAAATGAACAAATGAAAAAAATGAAAAAAAAAGAAAAATGATAGAAGAATGAAAACCCCTTTCCTTTCCATGTGATTTCACTGACCGTACAAAATTAGTGTTGGTTTATCTTTGCCTGATTCCTGATTCTCAGCAATAGCCAAAGAGGGGCAGCTGTAGACACCTAATTTTGTCCGGACCACTAAACAGGTATGTTTTTCTTCCTATATTGATGTTTCCGAGTGTAAAAAGACTGTTTTCATCCTGCAGGTAGTACTCCGAGACTTAGTTTAAGAGGGCGAGCACAAAAAGTCAAACTTTAAAAAAAGTCAACCCCGAAAAGTCAACCCTAAAAAAGTCAACCCCAAAAGTCAACTACTAAAAAAGTCAACCCTCTTTCAAAATCAAGATTCCAAGTTCAATTAAAAAATGGCAAAAGAATTTTGATAATCCGAGGTCTACATTGAAAGATATGGAGTTCGAAAGTTGGGATTTGGAGATTCAATAGAAAGAAAATCCTAATCCGAGAAATTCGGGGAAAAGTGCTTAAATGATCAAATTGGTCGAAATTGAAGGTTCCAAATGAAAGATAAGCACTGACTACGGGTAATGGAGAAGTCACTTGCAAGAAAAACTGAAAGAAAAGTCAATCCGGGAGAAAACCGAGAATTAGGGTTTTTAGTGGATTTCGGTGAAATCGGGAAGAATCATGGAAATGGCCCGACTGGGTAAGACCAAAGCCCCCAATGGATGAGGAATGATTAAAAAGGATGGCCCAAGTCTCAGATTGAAGAAAATCTGAAAATCGGACTTGTTTTGAGCAAAACCGGGTTTCGGAGGTTAAAGGGCAAAATTGGAAAAATTTGGAAAAAATAGCAAATGGACTCCGAAAATTCTGAAAAATTTGTCAATCTCATTCTTAAATCATTTGAAAGAGATTGGTAAAAGAAAATCTTGATTCGGAGTTCGTTTGCAAAATGGCCAAATCCCGGGCTTCCTATGCAGTAATTCAAAAAGGAAAATCTCGGAAAAATAGCAAATGAGCTCCAAATCTTTTGAAATTCTGCAGATCTCATTTTTAAATTATTTGGAAGAGATTGGCAAAATAAAATCTTGATTCGGAGTTCGTTTGCAAAATGGCCAAATCCCGGGCTTCTTATGTAGTAATTCAAAAAAGAAAATCCCGGAAAAATATCAAATGGACTCCAAAAATTCTGAAATTTGGCAAATCTCATTTTTAAATTATTTGGAAGAGATTGGCGAAAGAAAATCTTGATTTCGAGTTCGTTTGCAAAATGGCCAAATCTCGGGCCTCCTATGTAGTAATTCAAGCCGATAAATCCCGAAAAAATACCAAATTAGCTCCAAAAATTATGAAAACTTCCAGATCACACTTTTTAATTATTTTGAAGAGATTGGTGAAGAAAAATCTTGATATGGAGCTCGTTTAAAAAATGGTAAAAAGTAGGGGCATAAAAGGACATTTTGGGAAGAAAAAATCCAAATAAATAGCAAACGGACTCGGATAATTTTTGAAAACTTTCAGAACTCAATATTTTATTATTTTGGAAGTATTAAAAAAAGAAAAATTGAATTTGGAGCCCGTTTGATATTTATTTTGCATCCGGGGGACAAAATGGTCATTTCACCCAAGCAACCGAAAAGGGCTTCTTTGGGCCTTTCAAAAATCAGAGTTGGGCTGGAAAAGAGAAGTGCTGGCATGCCCAAGCCCAAAGAAAAGAGGAAGCTTCTAATTTGTTTTTTTTTTTTCAATCAAGTGGTTAAAAATCAAGAGTTAGTTAACCATTCTCTTTGATCAAGCCATGGTGATTAAACCACATAGGTTAAGAAATATGTCAACATTATTCTTGGATAGCTGTCATTTGAGAGGGCTGAGATGCTAATCTAAGGGTGGTAATTTCATGACTTTTCATCTTGAATTATTGGCCATTTGATGGAAATTAGGTTACACTAAAATGACAACATCTTGGACTCCATATAAGCATCATTCTTGGCTAGCCCTAAGGGGGGGAGGCAGATTTTGTTTTTTCTTTTCCATTTTGGCTGATTTCTCTTAGTTTTTCTTAGTTTTTATCTTCTTGGTTGAGAGCAAAAAAAGAAAAGTTTAGAAAAAAAGGAAAGTTTGAAGAGAAAAGCTTGAAATATTAGCTTCTTGAGGTTGCTCTTGAGCACCAACTCTTGCACTTTCATTTTCTATTCTTATTTTTTGCTATTTTAGTCTCTACTTGGTGAGTTTTCATTTTAGAATAATGTTTCTTGTTCTTCCTTCATTTCCTTTCTTAAGTATATTTTTTTTTTACATTTTGTTTTTACAATAAACTCACCATGGCCAAATGGCCTACATTATTTATTTTAAGTTATTGTTTTTGATTCATTTTACCATATTGTTTATGCTATTTTCTTTGTTTTTGATGCTTTAAATGTTATGTTATTTCATGTTCTTAAGTTATATTTAATTTGGTTGCTTTGTTTATTGCCATTTATGTCTTAGATATCATGTTTTTGCATTTTTAATTTTCTGTTTTTATGTTGTTTAAATTTGAGCATGTTTTAGAGTTAGCACATTAAGTGTTTGTGAAAATGCTTGTGTGATTCTTTGCATAATTCTTGTTTTATATCTTAGTGAGCATGTTTTAGATTTGGTATATTAGGTGTTTGTGAAAATGCTTGTGTGATTTTTGTGTTATGACTTAGTTTTTAATGCTAGCATGCCAAGTGTTTGTGAAAATGCCATGCTTGTTGGAGCTTGAGGCCATTTGGCTACTCCATGTGTTTTGCATTGTGTGTTGCATTTTTTGTAAGCTAGTTGTTAGGTTTTTGCATTTGCATGATATTTGGTTGGATTTTTGAATTAAGCATGCCTTGTGTTTGTGAAAATGCCATGCATGTCTTAGAACTAGGTTACATTAAATGCCATGCAAGTTCATGTTAGGTCTAGGCCATATTATTTGTGTCATGCATTTTCCTTACATTTAGGTTTAGATCCATGCATTTCATGCATTATGTTTGCTGCATTGTTTCATGCATTTCATGTTCATGCCACTTGAATAATGACTTGAGCCAATTAATGGTTCAAAGTCATGCTCTCTTGAGCACACTTGTGGAAAATTAAGTTTATCAAATTGATTATTCTACCTTTGTGATTTTTTTTACTTAGCCAATTTTTATCTAACTTTCAAAAAGTCCTAGCTACTGTTTTCAAGTCATTCTATGAGTTTCAGATATTTTTATTTTGATTTTTAAATGATTTTATCAAAGACAAAAAAAAATGTGTTGGCAAAGCAGTTTTTTTTTCTCCTCCAAAAACTCGTACATCTCTGATTTTTCTGCGAATTCATCTCATATTAGAAAAATTAAGCCGATTTTTTATCGTGTAGTTTTACATGTCCTGAGTCTCCAGTATTTGTTTTAGAATTTTTGGAATTTTTAAAAATAGGGTAAAAAATCGTGGGTTAAAACTGGACAGTGGAGTCAGAATTGATTTTAAAGAAAAACAAAGCAGTTTTTTCTCCTCCAAAAACTCGTACTTCTCTGATTTTTCTGGGAATTCATCATTGATCTAAAAATTAAGAAAATTTTTTATTGTGTAGTTTTACATGTCCTGAGTCTCCAGTATTTTTTGTAGAATTTTTGGAATTTTTAAAAATAGGGTAAAAAATCGTGGATTAAAACTGGATAATGGAGTCAAAATTGATTTTAAAGAAAAACAAAGCAGTTTTTTTTCTCCTCCAAAAACTCGTACATCTCTGGTTTTTCTGGGAATTCATCTTTGATCAAAAAATTAAGCCGATTTTTTCTCGTGTAGTTTTACATGTCCTGAGTCTCCACTATTTCTTTTAGAATTTTTGGAATTTTTAAAAATAGGGTAAAAAATCGAGGATTAAAACTGGACAGTGGAGTCAGAATTGAATTAAAAAAAACAATTTTCTGTTTTGGTTGATTTACTTAGAGTGGGCTGATTAGGAGGGTTAGCTACTGACTTAGGGTGATTTCTAAGCCTTTTTAAATTCTAAAAATGGTTTTTCAAGTCCCGGGTTAAGGGTAGTCAAGTCCGGATTTTTTAAAGCTTAGGAAATTAGAGCCATTTGAAAATTTTTAGCCCAGTTTTTATTCAAGCTTCTCAAAATTGTTTTCAAACAATCACAACGTATTTTGGTTTTAGAATATTTAATTTGACATATTTTCCTAAGGTAGCCGGATATCTTTTTAGATATACGAATTTCCTTAATTAAAGGAAAAAATACATTTCATGCATTGCATTTTTATTTTCATGCATATTATATGATAGCATTATTTTATTCCATGTCATTTAAATTATATGTCATACCATTCATATTTGTCATGTCATTTAGGTTGCATTATATTATTCAGATTTTGCTATGTCATTTTATTTATATCATGCATATACATATTCATATCTTTAAAAATGTTTTCAAAAGGATAATGATTTTTCAATAAAAATAAAGATATTCCCGAGTTAAAATAATTCATGAGTTCTCTACCGGGTTTGTTGGAGGGAATTTCATCAATTATCATTAATAAAGGAAAAATCTTTCTTTCAAAAAAAGAGAATGATTCAGAAAGTTTTTCAAAACTAATAAAAAATTCTATATTTTGCCACATTTGTTGGGGAATATAGGAAAATTTTGAATTTATAAATTCCGGATCATTTTCAATAAAAAAAATGGAATTATTTTTCGTTAAATTGGGAATTAATTTGAAATACTAAATTTAAAACCAACTCTTACCGAGACTTGAGATAACACACGATTAATAAGGTACCGATTTATACGGGCGTTGTGAGGGTGCTAATCCTTCCCCACACGTAACCGACTCCCGAACCCGTTTCTTTGATTTCTCTGGTTTTAACGCAGACTTGAAATTGGTTTTTAAAATGTTTTAATTAATTTTTAAAATATTTTTATAAAACCGGTTTTAATAGGTGGCCGATCACACCTAGCTAAAAAAAATTGGTGGCGACTCCATGTCTTTTTTAAGGTCATTTTCAAAACCTTCATTTTTCTAGAGGAATTAAGTCGACTTTTCCTCGATTTTTTTTAAATGTCACGCTCTAACGAATAATAAAGTCTTGCGATGAGACTCGTCGTTATTTTTTAGGTTGCGACAGTATCAGGCTCTCAGGTTTAATCATTTTCACGATTTTGTCCACAATTTCATCAGGATTGCAACCTTTGTGGCATTGACAAGTGCAGGATCCGGGAAGGATTGTATGTTCTGAACCTAATGGTTTTGTTTGATTCGAAGGCGATGGAGAGCCCTGAGAAAGTTCCTTTTTACTTTTACCCATATCCTCAACCATTTTCAGCAATTTGGCAAGTTGTTCTTTCACTTCCCGGGTTTCATGTCCACATTTCTCTTGGTTGCGTTCCAAAACACCCAATCGTTCCTCCGATTCATTCCTCATATCTCGAACCCCTTTCATGCAAATGAAAATGTCATGAGATTAATAATACAATTGTGAATGTACATGCTCTATTCCTATGTGCATGAATATACTGATGATTAATGCATGAACATATACAGAGAAATTATAGTGACTATGTATGCTATGGATGCAATCTAATGCCAACATGATGCATTAAAAAAAATGAATAAATTGATGCACAAGTATATACAAATAATGACTATGCATGTCATAAACGTATTTTACAAAGAATGACCATGCATGCTATGATGTCAAAATGATACATGCGGAGAAAAAATGAATTAATACAAAGGTAGATACAAAGAATGACCATGTATATCACAAATGTATTCTACAATGAATAATCATGCATGTTATGACTGTAACACGATCATGAGCACTCATCTCTTTATCAAGCTTTTACATCTGCACAGTGTCAGCAAGCATTTGCATCATTCATGGGTATTTGCATTGGCATTATTCCATAAGCATTATTCCATGTTTGCAAGTTAAATTATGCTATTCGGTCACCCTTGGAATTTTTGCATTTTATATGCATTCTTGCCATGTTAGTTGATAGGTTAGCATTTGCATGATATTTGATTGAGTTTTTGGTTTAAGCATGCTTTGTGTTTGTGAAAATTCCATGCATATTTTAATTATTAAGTTAGGTTTATTTGCTATGCATGTTCATGCATTTTAGGTCTAGGTTGCATTAAATACCATGCAAGTTCATTTAGGTCTAGGTCACTATATGAATGCCATGCATTTTTTCATGACATTTAGATTTAAGCTCATGCATGTCATGCACTATGATTGCTGTATTGTTTCATGCATTTCATGTTCATGCCACTTGAATAATGACTTGAGCCAGTTAATGGTTCAAAGTCATGCTCTCTTGAGCACACTTGTGGAAAATTAAGTTTGTCAAATTGATTATTCTACCTTTGTGATTTTTTTTTTTACTTAAGCCAATTTTTATCCAACTTTCAAAAAGTCCTAGCTACTGTTTGTAAGTCATTTTAGGAGTTTCAAATATTTTTACTTTGATTTTTAAATGATTTTATCAAAGGCAAAAAAGTGTTTTGGCAAAGCATTTTTTTTCACCCAAAACTCGTACATCTCTGATTTTTCTGGGAATTCATATTTAATCAGAAAACTAAGATGATTTTTTCCCATGTATGTTTACATGTCTTGAGTCTCCAGTATATGTTTCAGAATTTTTTGAATTTTGTAAAATAAGGTAAAAAATCGTGGCTTAAAACTGGACAGTGGAGTCAGAATTGAATTTAAAGAAAAATCATTTTTCTGTTTTGGTTAAGTTACTTAGAATGGGCTGATTAGGAGGGTTAGCTACTGACTTAGGGTAGTTTCCAAGCCTTTTTAAACTCTAAAAATGGTTTTTCAATTCTCGGGTTAATGGTAGTCAAGTCCGGATTTTTTAACTTAGGAAATTAGAGCCATTTAAAAAAAGATTTAGCCCAGTTTTTATTTTTAATTCAAGCTTTTCAAAATTGTTTTCAAACAATCACAAAGTATTTTGGTTTTAGAATATTTAATTTGACATATTTTCCTAAGGTAGCCGGATATCTTTTTAGATATACGGATTTCCTTAATTAAAGGAAAATATACATTTCTTGCATTGCATTTTTCATATTCATGCATTTTATATAATATGTGATTCTTGTTATAATAATTCCTATGATATTGTTATTATTTTGATTTATATTTTTTGATGTTATATGGTTTGTTATATGGTTTTGAATATTTCATGATATCCTATGCTTTCATTTAGTTATTTTTATTTAGCATATACTATGTTCATGCATTATTAATTTTATTTTCATGCATATTATATGATAGCATTATTCTATATTTCATGTCATTTAAATTATTTCATTTCATATAGAATATATTATGTTACTTAGGTCATTTCATTTCATGTAGAATATATTATGTTACCTAGATTATTTCATTTCATGTAGAATATATTATGTTACCTAGGTTATTTTATTTCATTTCATATAGAATATATTATGTTACTTAGGTCACTTCATTTCATTTAGAATATATCATGTGACTTAGGATATTTCATTTCATTTAGGATATATTATGTCATTTAGGACATTTCATTTCATTTAGAATATATTATGTTACCTAGGTCATTTCATTTCATTTAGAATATATCATATAACTTAGGATATTTCATTTCATTTAGAATATGCTAGGGCATTCACATTATATCATATCATTTAGGAAGCATTAAATTATTTAGATTTTGCTATGTCATTTTATTTATGTCATGCATATACCTATTCATATCTTTAAAAATGTTTTCAAAGGATAATGATTTTTTCAATAAAAAATAAAGATATTCCCGAGTTAAAATAATTCATGAGTTCTTTACCGGGTTTGCTAGAGGGAATATCATCAATTATCATTAATAAAGGAATATCTTTCTTTCAAAAAAGAGAATGATTCAGAAAATTTTCCAAAACTAATAAAAATTTCTATATTTTGCCACGTTTGTTGGGGAATATAGGAAAATTTTGAATTTCCAAATTCTGGATCATTTTTAATAAAAAATGGAATTATTTTTCTTTAAATTGGGAATTAACTCGAAATACTAAATTTAAAACCAACTTTTTACCGAGACTTGAGATAACACACGATTAATAAGGTACCCATTTATACGGGCATTGTGGGGGTGCTAATCCTTTCCCACACGTAACCGACTCCCAAACCCGCTTCTTTGATTTTTCTGGTTTAAAACACAGACTTGAAATTGGTTTTTAATATGTTTTAATTAATTTTTAAAATATTTTATAAAACCGATTTTAATAGGTGGCCGATCAAACCTAGCTAAAAAAGATTGGTGGCGACTCCATGTTTTTTTTAAGGTCATTTTCAAAACCTTCATTTTTCTAGAGGAATTAAGTTGACTTTTCCTTGGTTTTTTTAATGTCACGCTTAACGAATAATAAAGTCTTGCGATAAGCGATGAGACTCGTTATTTTTTAGGTTGCGACATGGGAAAAATAGCAAATGAACTCCAAAAATTCTGAAAAACTGCAAATCTCATTCTTAAATCATTTCGAACAGATTGGAGAAAGAAAATCTTGATTCGGAGTTCGTTTGCAAAATGGCCAAATCCCGGGTCTCCTATGTAGAAATTCAAGAAGATAAATCCCGAAAAAATAGCAAATGAACTCCAAAAATTCTGAAAATTTACAAATATCAATTTAAAATTATTTGGAAGAGATTGGCGAAAGAAAATCTTGATTAGGAGTTCGTTTGCAAAATGGCCAAATCCCGGGCCCCTTACGTAGTAATTCAAGCAGATAAATCCCAAAAAAATACCAAATGACTTCCAAAAATTATGAAAACTTCTAGATCACACTTTTAAATTATTTGGAAGAGATTGGTGAGAAAAATATAGATTTGGAGCTCGTTTAAAAAATGGTAAAGTTTGGGGGCATAAATGGGCAATTTTGGAAGAAAAAATCCAAATAAATAGCAAATGGACTCGAAAAGTTTTGAAAACTTACAAAATTAAATTTTTTATTATTTTGAAAGTATTGAAAAAATAAAATTGAAATTTGGAGTCCGTTTGATATTTATTTATGTTCGGGGGGAAAAAAGGTCATTTTACCCAAGAAATCAAAAAGGGCTTTTCTTGCATTTTAAAAAAATGAAACATGGGCTGGAAGAAAAAGGCTGGCCGGCCAAGGCCCAAGGCTAGGTAGATAGTTTTTGATTTTTTTAATCAAAAGGCCAACAAGGAAGAGAAAGTTAGTTATTTTTTTGATCAAGCCTTTGCAAATAAGCCACATGGACCAATGCATGAAGAGGGAGAGTGTCAACATAATGGCTTAAGATTCTTGAACAGCTGTAATTGTGGATAGTTGATGGCCTATTCTAAGGGTGATAATTTCATGTTTTAAACATCTTGGATCAATAGCCTTTGGATGAAAATTGGTTGATGGAAAAATGACAACATCCTAGCCTAGAGGGGGGATTTGACCACACTACAAGGGGGTCACTCTCTATTTCATTTTCAGTATTCACTCTCTATTCTTGCTTGGTTTTGGCTGATTTTCTCTCCATTGTGGAAAAGCAAAAAGAAAAGTTTAGAAAAGAAAAGAAAGTTAGAAGAGAAAAAGCTAGAAAGATAGCTTCTAGAGGTTGCTTTAAGCACCATACTCTTGCACTTTCTTTGATTTTCCATTCTTGATTTGCTGTTTTGATCATTATTTTGGTGAGTTTCTTTTGATTTTTCTTTTAAAATAAATGTTTTTAATGTTCTTTTTTAAGTTTTGAGTCTATTATCATGTTTATTTTACTATTCTTGCATTTTTTATTTTCTATTTTCAAATTGTTTAAGTTTGTTTATGTTTTATATTTTGTAATCCATGTGTTTGTGAAAATGCTTGTTGTTTTTCATGCCTTTACTTTATATTTGCATGATTTGAGTGTTATTCTTTAGTTAAGCATGTTAGTATATCATGTGTTTGTGAAAATGCCATGCTCATGTTAAGCATCTACTACAGTCGGCCATCTCATTTTGTTTGCTTTGTGTGGGCATTTCTGTTATGTTAGTTGATAGGTTTGTATTTTCATGATGTTTGGTTGAGTATTTTGTTTAAGCATGTCATGTGTTTGTGTTATTGCCATGCATATTTTAGGTTTAGGATTGGTTTGTTTGCCATGCATTTTAGACCTAGGTTGCATTAAAGGTCATGCAGATTCATTTAGGTCTAGGTTATTTTATTGATGTCATGCATTTTTCATGTCATTTAGGTTTTAAATCATGCATTTCATGTCCTTGCCACTTGACTTATGACTTAGGCCAATCAATGGCTCAAAGTCATGCTCTCTTGAGCATACTTGTGGAAAATTAAAGAGTTGTCAAATTGATTCTTCTACCTTTGTGATTTGTTTTTTACTTAGCAGATTTTTCCCTAAGACATGCATGGCATTTTCACAAACACAAGGCATGCTTAATTCTAAAATCCAACCAAATATCATGCAAATGCAAAAACCTAACAACTAGCTTACAAAAAATGCAACACACAATGCAAAACACATGGAGTAGCCAAATGGCCTCAAGCTCCAACAAGCATGGCATTTTCACAAACACTTGGCATGCTAGCATGAAAAACTAAGTCATAACACAAAAATCACACAAGCATTTTCACAAACACCTAATATACCAAATCTAAAACATGCTCACTAAGATATAAAACAAGAATCATGCAAAGAATCACACAAGCATTTTCACAAACACTTAATGTGCTAACTCTAAAACATGCTCAAATTTAAACAACATAAAAACAGAAAATTAAAAATGCAAAAACATGATATCTAAGACATAAATGGCAATAAACAAAGCAACCAAATTAAATATAACTTAAGAACATGAAATAACATAACATTTAAAGCATCAAAAACAAAGAAAATAGCATAAACAATATGGTAAAATGAATCAAAAACAATAACTTAAAATAAATAATGTAGGCCATTTGGCCATGGTGAGTTTATTGTAAAAACAAAATGTAAAAAAAAATATACTTAAGAAAGGAAATGAAGGAAGAACAAGAAACATTATTTTAAAATGAAAACTCACCAAGTAGAGACTAAAATAGCAAAAAATAAGAATAGAAAATGAAAGTGCAAGAGTTGGTGCTCAAGAGCAACCTCAATAAGCTAATATTTCAAGCTTTTCTCTTCAAACTTTCCTTTTTTTCTAAACTTTTCTTTTTTTGCTCTCAACCAAGAAGATAAAAACTAAGAAAAACTAAGAGAAATCAGCCAAAATGGAAAAGAAAAAACAAAATCTGCCTCCCCCCTTAGGGCTAGCCAAAAATGATGCTTATATGGAGTCCAAGATGTTGTCATTTTTGTGTAACCTAATTTCCATCAAATGGCCAATAATTCAAGATGAAAAGTCATGAAATTACCACCCTTAGATTAGCATCTCAGCCCTCTCAAATGACAGCTATCCAAGAATAATGTTGACATCTTTCTTAACCTATGTGGTTTAATCACCATGGCTTGATCAAAGAGAATGGTTAACTAACTCTTGATTTTTAACCACTTGATTGAAAAAAAAAAAAAAAACAAATTAGAAGCTTCCTCCTTTCTTTGGGCTTGGGCATGCCAGCACTTCTCTTTTCCAGCCCAACTCTGATTTTTGAAAGGCCCAAAGAAGCCCTTTTCGGTTGCTTGGGTGAAATGACCATTTTGCCCCCGGGATGCAAAATAAATATCAAACGGGCTCCAAATTCAATTTTTCTTTTTTTAATACTTCCAAAATAATAAAATATTGAGTTCTGGAAGTTTTCAAAATTATCCGAGTCCGTTTGCTATTTATTTGGATTTTTTCTTCCCAAAATGTCCTTTTATGCCCCTACTTTTTACCATTTTTTAAACGAGCTCCAAATCACGATTTTTCTTCACCAATCTCTTCAAATTAATTAAAAAGTGTGATCTGGAAGTTTTCATAATTTTTGGAGCTCATTTGGTATTTTTTCGGGATTTATCGGCTTAAATTACTGCATAGGAGGCCCGGGATTTGGTCATTTTGCAAACGAACTCGAAATCAAGATTTTCTTTCGCCAATCTCTTCCAAATAATTTAAAAATGAGATTTGCCAAATTTCAGAATTTTTGGAGTCCATTTGCTATTTTTCCGGGATTTTCCTTTTTGAATTACTGCATGAGAAGCCCGGGATTTGGCCATTTTGCAAACGAACTCCGAATCAAGATTTTCTTTCGCCAATATCTTCCAAATAATTTAAAAATGAGATCTGCAAAATTTCAAAAGATTTGGAGCTCATTTGCTATTTTTACGGGATTTTCCTTTTTAAATTACTGCATAGGAAGCCCGAGATTTGGCCATTTTGCAAACGAACTCCGAATCAAGATTTTCTTTTACCAATCTCTTTCAAATGATTTAAGAATGAGATTGACAAATTTTTCAGAATTTTCGGAGTCCATTTGCTATTTTTTCCAAATTTTTCCAATTTTGCCCTTTAACCTCCGAAACCCGGTTTTGCTCAAAACAAGTCCGATTTTCAGATTTTCTTCAATCTGAGCCTTGGGCCATCCTTTTTAATCATTCCGCATCCATTGGGGGCTTTGGTCTTACCAAGTCGGGCCATTTCTGTGATTCTTCCCGATTTCACCGAAATCCACTAAAAACCCTAATTCTCGGTTTTCTCCCGGATTGACATTTCTTTCGGTTTTTCTTGTAAGTGACTTCTCCATTACCCGTGTCAGTGCTTATCTTTCATTTGGAACCTTCAATTTCGACCAGTTTGATCGTTTAAGCACTTTTCCCCAAATTTCTCGGATTAGGGTTTCTTTTCTACTGAATCTCCAAATCCCAACTTCCGAACTCCATATCTTTCAATGTAGACCTCAGATTATCAAAATTATTTCTCCATTTTTTAATTGAACTTAAAATCTTGATTTTGAAAGTGGGTTGACTTTTTCAGTCGTTGACTTTTTGGGGTCGACTTTTTCAGGGTTGACTTTTTCGGGGTTGACTTTTTTTCAAGTTTGACTTTTTGTGCTCGCCCTCTTAAACTAAGTCTCGGAGTACTACCTGCAGGATGAAAACAGTCTTTTTACACTCGGAAACATCAATATAGGAAGAAAAACATACCTGTTTAGTGGTCCGGACAAAATTAGGTGTCTACAGATACCAAAGAAACCTCGAATCCAGTACCATACCTGCAAACTGTTCTAGGTCCAAACCAGTATCCCCACCCTACTATGGTCCAATTGTCCATTGGGATGACCACTACGGGATTCCTGAATCCCACTCCATCTCCAAAAACTATCGGTTCATACTATTTCCCTCATCAATCACCTTATCCAGTACCTGGGATAGGAACCTCGAGCTATGTACAACCTCCAAAGGCCCCTTGTCCAAATCCACACCCTTACCATGCTGTTCTGCCACATCTCCATGTAAACACTCCGGTTCGGACCTTAGTGCCACCACCAAGTGCCCCAACTCCTAGGCCATGTGTGACTAAGAAACGATCCCAGAATAAAACCCAAATGCATTTTGATCCCATTCCAATCAGCTACCAAGAGCTCCTCCCTATACTAATCCAAAATCACATGGTTGCCTGTGTCCCATTGAAACCCCTGTTACCACCATATCCAAGGTGGTATAATCCAAATGAAAGATGTGATTTTCACTGTGGAATTGTTGGCTGATGGAGACTCAATTAAGAGTTGTAAACCCAAGTGCAGGTTATGTTCAAGTAATAAATTCTCGGGTGTCCGAGGTCGAACCACAGGGAAGCATATTAGTAAGTATAAGTTTATAAATATATAAGACAAAGAAAGTAAACAAGATATTAGAGAACAAAATAAACAAAATAACATAAAAGAAATTAAACAAGATATAAAAAACAATAAGAAAAGATGTTGAGGTTAGAGAATCCACTCTTGGTGTTATGCTAAGATTAATCTTGTTTTATTACACAATTGAAATCCACACATAAGGGAGGTTCCAATCGGAAGGTTTAGCAATTCAGTCCAACGTCCATAGCATATGATGTTATGTTCATTTGGTGTCCTCAAAACTCATAAAAAGAGTCCAAGCATTCCTTATGCCAAGGTATATGTCTACAACAAATCAAGGTTATGAAACCAAGCATTTATTGTGCCATTTTCATTGTCAATAATGAATCAAGATCCCTACTTTGCAAGTATGATTTTAAACCAAAAGAAAATATTATCTATACTAGTGTTTATAAATGATGATTCATTTTAGCTCATGTTTAAGAGACTAACCTTAGCATTTACCAAAAGCTTCACCTCATCACCTCAACAATATGATTAGCAACACATACTAGATATGAATAAAATGAAAAGAAATGTAAGAAACATAAGTAAATAAAGAAAAAGAAAACTAGAGAAAGGAAAGAAAAAGAAAACTTAGAGAATTTTATTACAATGGCTAATATCCTACCAATGTATCTTTAATGCTCATCCAAGGCCCTCTATTTTGGAGAGCTAAATGACAAGAGACAAGCTTTATAAATTTCAAAGGTAGGTATAATAGGTGGGTGCATTTTTCTAACAATTTTCGTCATATTGTATGACAATTCTGATCATCCAGCTTGATGGTCGATTTTGTCAATGTTGGAGGCTCGATCTGATCCAATGGTATTCTAGAAAAATATACCCCTATCAGTTACGGATCTATAGCCGTTGGAATCAGATCATTTTCCCATGTGGATCGGAAGATATGGTCAAAATACCAAAACAGGTCAGCACAGACGTCATTGCACATCAGCCAACTTGATGGTCGATTTCGCTAGGGAAAACGACTCCGTTTCAAGAAGTGTAAAACATGAAAAAGATAGATATGCCTCTTAGCTTTGCACTGTAAAAAATTCAGCCTTATTGCTTCAGTGAAACTCCAGATATAGCGGATATGGCAAAAGGTGTCGGAACTGGAACTGAACTGGATTTGCCCTTAATTGTTGATTTAACCTAGTAATCTGAAATCACTCAAAGAAACTCGTGAAAAACACCAAATTACATAAAAACATAAAATATCATAAACACAATTAGACTAAGCAATAATAACTCGTATTTGACACAAAACAATAATAAAACATAACTAAAAACTATATAATTATACGAGTTATCACACCCCCACACTTAGATTGTTGCTAGTCCCTAGCAACGACTCAATAAAAATAAAATAAGAAAATCTAATCTAATCCAATTTCGTTGGAAATCACGGTGGCACTTAGCATGTGACACAAGCCTTTAAACCCCTAGGTGTCCCTAGTGGACGAGTTTAGTCTCGTGAGGGTTTACTAGGACGATACCCACAAACATTGAAGACATAAGAAAAACTAAAAATAATAATTATAACTAATCCTTCCAATATAAATTAGAGATAATCATTTGACAAGTCTTAAAAACTAATCAATAGCTGAAAGAAATTCACAAAAAATCTTGCTTGAATGTAAATAGTTTGAGTTAAACCAATATTAACATAACATATTTCAATCAAAATAGTGCATATTCAAACTTAATCTCAACTTCTCACATGGGATACTCTTTTGATTTTCACTCTTTAAAGTAGTGGTAAAGTGTTTACACTCAATCAATCTCATGAAACACTTCTACCATATGCTTGCTTGTCCACCTATTCTCCACTATTTAGATCATACAACTTCATAAATCAAGAGGTCTTTATTCAAGGTTGTAATGGGGCCAAAGGGTTATAATGTGGTTAAAGAACAAAAAGATAAAGATATCACAAAGGTTCCAAAGAGTTCATAGAGTTTAGAGACATAATAAGATCATACAAATAAAACTTCTCAAAACTCTTATAAAGCACATAATAACATAGGCTAAATATTCATGTTGAGCCTTTGCATCATTCTAACCAACTTTGTAACATCTTTTTCTTTACTTTAACTAGAAGTTCAAGAGAAGATTTTTTTTTTTTTAATATGGGAATGTATTTGACAATGATCCCTTTCTTTTTCTCTTGACTTTTGCCTCTCTCCTCCCCCACACTTATCTTTCGTTCTAACCCAAATTTTCAAAAATTATCCCTTGTTTTTGCAATATGTCTCAAAATATATAATCCATCTTTAGAACAAGGGTAAGGATATAAGTATATTTAGGCTAGGTATAAGTTCTGGTTACCAATAAAATATCATATTTAATGTAGGCTCAAATTGGCTCACTAGTGGGGATGTTCTTTTAGAACATTAATAATGGATGGCTGTTTGGATCTGGTTATAATCCTAATGCCTCTATCATATTCATGTTGTCACATGTATCAATATAGTCTCAAACGGTTTAAAGCAAGTTCTAGAGAATCATGTAATCATAAGAGCACTCAAGAAAGAAATTAGATTGATTTGTATAATGCATCAATCATTATAGGCTCAAAAACTCACAAGGATGATTATACAAGTCAGATTAAGTCTAAACATGCTTCTTTCTCAATCAACATATCATATTAACATTGGCTCATAAAAAGGTTGACATCAAGCTCAATTCTCATGAAAATCTTCTCACTAATAAATCTGTTTTAGACTTATGCAATTCATATCTCATCATTGTATTAAAAAGGAACTAGAACACATTAAAAAAAAATAATAATAATAAAGACTCATAAAAAAAAATAGTAGACAGAAATAAAAGAAATCATAAATCGTTCCCCCCACACTTAATTCTTACATTGTCCTCAATGTAAGTCTATTAACCCAAATGAAAGAATCATGTGTAAGAGAAAAGAACTAATAACATAAGAATAGGAATAACTAAGACTCAAAACAAAACAAACTCATGCAACCTAAATAATCCTAAAATACTAAACAAAAATTAACAAGTAAACATAAAAAGATTAAAATCAAACTGACAAGGTATGTCTCAAGTCTCCCTTACTCAGACCTTGTTCAGAATGAATACTTCTAAATTGCTTAAAACACAACAAACTTTTTTTTTTTTTTTAAATTAGCAAAATATGTCCCTTACCCCCTACTAAAGGTAGAATTTTATAACTGAGACACAACAAACAAAATGTTAGATAATGTCGCCGAAAGTGTATTTGACCTGTCAGAAGAAAATGTTAACCTAACAAAAGATTTTTGCGTGATTTCAGGAAGAAAATCAAAAAGAGAAGAAAAATCAACCGTAAAAGACCAATGCAAAAAAAAAAAAAAAAAAAAAAAAAAACGAGAATAATTACACAAATCTAACAACACGTAAATTAAACCGAAATGAAGTTATTGCAAATCAAACCAAAAGTTGAGAAGTCATTTATTGTAGTTGTGATTGTGGCTCACATCTTCCTCTGGTTTTACGTCCAGAAACGGCTTAAACGCCTTCTATGAGTCGAGGATATGCTTCCCATCCAGTTTTCTTACAAGCTGGCAAACAGGGTCTTTTAACATCAGATTCCCAAGATGTTGCCATTCCCTTTGGAATTGCGGCCATAAATCAAGAATTTCTCTTTGTACGTCTCCACTAGGATGCGTCTCAAGAGAAAGTTGGATATTACCCAAATTCTCCTTACTCAGTCCATCCTTAATGAATTCAATTTTATCATCTCGATTAGAGGACGGAATCCCAATAGAACGACATTTACCGTTACACGTCCATCGTGCACATTTGTGGCAATTTGAACTCATGCGCTTTGCTCGTCGCTTCTTTGCAAAAGTGCTTCTACCTGTACCTGGTAAATGCAAAACAGGAAGATATTCATCTTCACGTACCTTGGCTTCAATTATCCAACGTATGTCTTCAGGAATCCCTTTGTGCATAAGCATTCTTAATCTTTCAAATCGAACTTGGTAAAGCTTCAGTAAAATATTCCGAGGAAAATGAGGAAATCGTTTCTGCAATCTTGTGAGAATATCATCCATCTTGAAAAAAAATGAAAAAGAAATTGAAAGAGAAATTTATATACAATATCAGTTTTGTGGGTAGCTGATGGAACCGACTTAAATAATCACGGAGTACCGTTATCCGCCATTTAACCGGGGTTAAAAAAAATGTATTTTTTTTTTGAAGATTAGTAAAAATTATAGTTACATCGAGTTATTTTCAAAACAAGGATCAGAAAGAAAAACAACATCTTCTTGAGTAACATGATTTTCCAAAAAGAGTTTGAGTCTTTGTCCATTTACCTTGAATACGTTACCATTTTGAGGATTCTCAATGTCAACTGCTCCATAATGATACACATGCTTAACCACAAATGGGCCAGTCCATCTTGATCTCAACTTACCAGGAAATATGTGAAGTCTAGAATTATAAAGTAACTTTTTGCCCAACATCAAATGTTTTTCTTGAAATTAACTTGTCATGAAAGGCTTTAGTTCTTTCTTTATGAATTTTAGAATTCTCATATGCATCTTTTCTGAGTTCCTCAAGTTTTTGTTTCCAACAATGCTTAACTTCTGAATCATCACCAGGTTGCTTGCAAGTGTTGAACACATTTAATTCTAAAGTCATATTTCCAAAAGAAATGTTCAACATACCATTCCTGCAATTTATCAGAGCATTAGAAGTTGCAAGAAATGGACGGCCTAATATAACAGGAATTTGATCATTTGGATTTGAAACAGGATGTGTGTCCAAAACAATAAAATCAACAGGGAAGTAAAAATTATCAATTTGAACCAAAACATCTTCCACTATCCCTCGAGGAATTTTTACAGAACGATCAGCTAGTTGAAGTGTAACAGGTGTTTCCTTGAGTTCACCTAAACCTAACTGTTGATAAACAGAAAAAGGCAAAAGATTAACACTAGCACCAAGATCAAGCAATGCACGTTCTATTCTAGTGTTTCCAATGATGCATGAGATTGTTGGACATCCAGGATCTTTGAATTTTTGTGGAGTAATGTGCTGAATGATTGAGCTCACACTTTCCGTCAGAAATGCTTTCTTTTGTACATTATGTTTCCTTTTAACTGTGCACATGTCCTTCCAAATTTTAGCATAAGATGGAACTTGTTTGATTGCATCCAATAAAGGAATGTTAATCTTAACTTGTTTGAAAAGTTCATAAATTTCTGCATTTTGATTCAAATTCTTTATTGTTTGCAACCTTTGAGGAAAAGGAGCAGGATGCATACCTTTTTCTTTGTCCAAATTTTCAAGAAGTTCAGACTTACCATCATCCTTACCATTACTTTTCGGAGGGGAAGGAGGATCTTGGTCTTTTGATGGAATGTTTTTGTCAATTGCCTTTCCACTTCGAAGAGTTGTGATAGAACTGCCATTTTCCTGTTGAGTTTCATTGGAGCAAGAAACAAGACATTGAGTAGAATGGTTAGGCTGAGGTTGAGCAGGAAACTTACCTTTTTCTTGAGTGCGTAATGAAGCTGTCAATGTGGACAAGGTGTTTTTGATCTCATTGATGTCCTGTGAAGTTTGGTTATTCACATTTGCTTGTGTTTGCATGAATGCTTGCAATGTCTCTTCCAAGGTTTGTACACGTGAAGGTTGATAGGAAAAAGTGTTGCCCGGCTTTTGAGATTGTGGTACTTGAACATGATTATTATTCCGCCAGCTGAAGTTGGGATGATTTCTCCATTCAGGGTTATACGTTTCAGAGTAAGGAGAAGGAAAAGGAAAAAGCTTTTTAAATGTGTTTATGGAATTTACTTGATCATGCAACGCTTCTTTAAGAATGGGAATGTTTGGACATTCAGAAGTGGGGTGTCCCATGATTTCACAAATTCCACAACTTTCTTCATTTTTAACCGTTTTGACTTCTTTTACTTCTCTAAGTTCCATGGCTTCAATCTTTCTAGCCAAATTAGCTACTTTAGCTTTCATCTCATCTTCTTGACTAAAATGATATTTACCTCTGTTAGAAACAAGATTAGATCTATTGGAACTTTCAGAGGAATTATCTGTGTGCCAGGCTTGAGAGTTATCTACCAAATGGTCTAGGTAGTCAAAGGCTTCTTCAGGTTCTTTTTCTAGAAACTCACCGTTACACATTGTTTCAACAAATTGTTTAGTTTCGGGAGTTAAACTTTCATAAAAGAAACTAATAAGACGCCATTTTTCAAAACCATGATGTGGACAAGAACTTAACAAATCTTTAAAACGCTCCCAGCACTGAAAAAATGCTTCATTTTGATTTTGATTGAAATTTTGAATCTGTCTTTTCAAAGCAGTAGTTTTATGTGCTGGGAAAATTTTTTTTAGAAACTCAGTTTGTAATTCTTGCCATGTGCCAATTGACCTTGGTTTTAAATTATGAAGCCAAATTTTTGCTTTATCTTTTAAAGAAAAAGGAAATAATTTTAGCTTGACAATTTCATTTGTACATTGTTGGTCATTAAAGGTGACACATACATCTTCGTAGTCTTTTAGAAACGAGTAAGCACTTTCCAATTCTAACCCAAGGAAATTTGGAAGCAAAGCTATCATACCTGGTTTAAAACGAAAGTTGTTTGCATTGAGAGGAAAAATAAAACAAGAGGGTGATGAGCTTCGAGTTGGTTGCAAGTAGTCACGCATGGTGCGTACTTGTCTGTTCTCATCTTCAGCATGAACACTTTCATTGTCAGCCATGGTAGGAGTTGTATTAGAAAGATTACCTGAAAAAGTTTCACAATAAAATCTAACTAAACTACGAGATCTAAAATCACGTCGCCAAACAAGCATAAAACAAAGTTAATATACAGATTAGGCGGTATAACCAGCCAATAAAAATAAAACAAAGTTAATATACAATATAAATATAAATATATAGAAAATTAGGCGGTATAACCAGCCAATAAAAATAAATATAGGCGGTATAACCAGCCAATAAAAATAAATATATTTATAAACTTATATACTTAGTATTGCCTCCCCGGCAACGGCGCCAAAAACTTGATGGAGACTCAATTAAGAGTTGTAAACCCAAGTGCAGGTTATGTTCAAGTAATAAATTCTCGGGTGTCCGAGGTCGAACCACAGGGAAGCGTATTAGTAAGTATAAGTTTATAAATATATAAGACAAAGAAAGTAAACAAGATATTAGAGAACAAAATAAACAAAATAACATAAAAGAAATTAAACAATATATAAAAAACAATAAGAAAAGATGTTGAGGTTAGAGAATCCACTCTTGGTGTTATGCTAAGATTAATCTTGTTTTATTACACAATTGAAATCCACACATAAGGGAGGTTCCAATCGGAAGGTTTAGCAATTCAGTCCAAATTGTCCAACGTCCATAGCATATGATATTATGTTCATTTGGTGTCCTCAAAACTCATAAAAAGAGTCCAAGCATTCCTTATGCCAAGGTATATGTCTACAACAAATCAAGGTTATGAAACCAAGCATTTATTGTGCCATTTTCATTGTCAATAATGAATCAAGATCCCTACTTTGCAAGTATGATTTTAAACCAAAAGAAAATATTATCTATACTAGTGTTTATAAATGATGATTCATTTTAGCTCATGTTTAAGAGACTAACCTTAGCATTTACCAAAAGCTTCACCTCATCACCTCAACAATATGATTAGCAACACATACTAGATACGAATAAAATGAAAAGAAATGTAAGAAACATAAGTAAATAAAGAAAAAGAAAACTAGAGAAAGGAAAGAAAAATAAAACTTAGAGAATTTTATTACAATGGCTAATATGCTACCAATGTATCTTTAATGCTCATCCAAGGCCCTCTATTTTGGAGAGCTAAATGACAAGAGACAAGCTTTATAAATTTCAAAGGTAGGTATAATAGGTGGGTGCATTTTTCTAACAATTTTCGTCATATTGTATGACAATTCTGATCAGCCAGCTTGATGGTCGATTTTGTCAATGTTGGAGGCTCGATCGGATCAAATGGTCTTCTAGAAAAATATACCCCTATCAGTTACGGATCCATAGCCGTTGGAATCAGATCATTTGCTCATGTGGATCGGAAGATATGGTCAAAATACCAAAACAGGTCAGCACAGACGTCATTGCACATCAGCCAACTTGATGGTCGATTTCGCTAGGGAAAACGACTCCGTTTCAAGAAGTGTAAAACATGAAAAAGATAGATATGCCTCTTAGCTTTGCACTGTAAAAAATTCAGCCTTATTGCTTCAGTGAAACTCCAGATATAGCGGATATGGCAAAAGGTGTCGGAACTGGAACTGAACTGGATTTGCCCTTAATTGTTGATTTAACCTAGTAATCTGAAATCACTCAAAGAAACTCGTGAAAAACACCAAATTACATAAAAACATAAAATATCATAAACACAATTAGACTAAGCAATAATAACTCGTATTTGACACAAAACAATAATAAAACATAACTAAAAACTATATAATTATACGAGTTATCATTGGCCATAGCATCGAAGATTGTATAGCAGTCAAAAGGAAAGTGCAAACTCTTATAGATGCCAAGTGGTTGGATCCAACGACACTGATTGATAAAGGACTGGGAAAATGCCATTAGGATTGGGAGATTTACAACATTGAGGTGGAAAGACTTCGGTCTTATATGATGTAATAGGATTTCACTTTTTCAGTAGCCGGCTCTTATAGCCTTAGGATGCTAGGAAGAATAAAGTGCTTGTAAAAGACAGTTTTAACTACTGCTCAAATTTTGTAAAACATGGTTTATACCATTGTGAACATTGATATAGGAATGAGTTGTCTATGCTTCAAATTTATGAGATATTGATGATTAAGTTCCTCCGATTCTTATTTCCTCCGTGATATCTTCCCCTTTTGCATTTTGCATCCGATCAATTATTGGTCATACCATACATTCATAAATGTATCATGTTAGCATCAGGTTGCATTTATGCATTCATAATCAGCATGATTTTTCTGTATATAACCATGCATTAATTTTCTTATTACATACATCATGATTAGCATTAGGTCACATTCATGACACACATGGTTAGCATGATTTTCTTTGTATATACTCTGTATCAATCATTCATTGTTTGCATGTATCATAATTGATACCGTGTTGCATTCATAGGATATATGAACATTCAATGGGAAATATGCTAAAATGCACATGATCAGTCATTGCATATATCCATGTGTTGATTTGTTTATTCTTTGTTTGCAACATGTTGTCATTGTGATTGCATTTATTACATATATGGTCAGCATGTTTCCATTGTATATGTCCATACATCATATTGTTTAGGCTTTATATGCATCAAATGACAATCATGGCTCATTCATCATGACATACATTTGGGGGAAATAAAACAGAAGTTGGCTTGGCTTTAAGAGTCTTTGAAAGAATTTCCATTTCAAATCAGAAGAAGTACTGAGTACACTTTTAATACAGGCTGGTGCTATGGAGGATGAACAAGTTGCCCGAATGGAAAAAATGGAAAGGGAACAAAGAGAATTGCGAGAACATATAGCAAAGTCTCAAGAAGAATCTAAGGATCAGATGACTAAATTAATGGAGCTGATGTCCGTCGTAATCAAAGGAAAAGGATACACCAAAAACTTTTTCGCCAGAGAAGGGTTAGAGGCACAAAAATGTCAGAATAAGGTCGTAATGATTGATGCCCAGAACACAGTCAATGTCCTAAACTCAGATGATCCAGTTGAACAGGAAAAGTTGAAAAGGGTTGCAGTAAATGAGGTTGAGTTGGCAGATTCCCAAGGGAAATATCAGTTGTTAGATGAAAGGCTCCGGGTAGTATAAAATATAGATGTATTTGGGAGTTTAGATGCGAAAGAACGATGTTTGGTCTTCGATTTAGTCATTCCTCCTAAGTTCAAGATTCCTGACTTTGTGAAATATGACGGGACGACTGATCCGTCAGCCCACATCACTATGTTCTGCTGGAAGATGACAAGTCGTATAGATAATGATAAGCTTTTGATTCACTGCTTTCAGGATAGCCTCAGCGGGTCCACAATTAGGTGGTATAGTCAGTTGAGCAAGGACCAGATTCGCTCTAGGAATGACCTGGCTAGGGTTTTTCTAAACCAGTACAAGCATATGACCGACATGGCGCCTGACCGTCTCACCTTGCAAAATATGAAGAAAAGAGCTACTGAGAGCTTCAAAGAATATACGCAACGGTGGATGAGCCTGGCCGTCCAAGTACAACCGCCCTTAACTCAGAAGGAAACCACTGTCATTTTTATGGATACACTGCAGGCCCTGTACTATGATATACTTGTCGGCAACACCACGAAGAATTTTTCGGACATGGTAATTTCAGGGGAGATGATTGAGAATGCTATCAAAGATGGGAAAATTGAAGGAGAAAGAACATTCAATACCAAGAAAAAGGGGGCATCTGAAAAGAAAAAGGAAGATACCCAAGTCGTGGAAGACTTTGTCCTACCTCCCCAATTCTCCTCGTATCAGCCATTTTACTCTACCCTGAACAATATCTCTCAAGGTTTTTATCCCTACCAACCAATGACTGCAACTACACCAGAATTTACATCTGTCTATCAATCGAACACCCTTGGGAATAATCGAAGGGGGCATAAAAAGCGAAAAAGAAATCAGGTTGACCTGATTCCTATGACATACAGTGAGCTATTACCTCAACTCATCCAGAATCACCTTGTGACACCCATGCAATTAGAGCCTCTGAAGCCCCCTTATCCGAGTTGGTATGATGCTAATAAGTGTTGTGGTTATCATTCTGGCAATCAAGGTCACTCAACAGAGAATTGCCCCGCTTTGAAGTACAAGATCATGGATCTCATCAAGGCTGGTTCGATAAGTTTTGAAGATGGGAAAGCCAAGTGTCATAAGAAACATTGTGCATGATCATATTAGGTTTTTGGCGTATGTAGTTCTATACACTGTGATAATGAAAGCACTTGTCTGATGTTAACATCTACATGAATTAAATGAATTTTGAATTTTAAATTCTTTGTGTTTGTTGTGTTTTAACAATAATTTGAATTTGCAAAAATAAGCATTAAGGAATTTTTAATAACGGATAGTCTCAAGAAGATTGATGATCAGTGTTACAAATGACCCAATACCTTCTCCTTTCTCTTTAGGTTTTCCTAAGCCTAAATCTCTTAAATCAAGAACATTTGAAAGACCTAATGCTTCAAGGAATATGAATGATTTGACTTCATAAAACCATTGTCATCACAGAATAAGCAAAGACGTAGATCTTAGTCTAGGCTATGAACAAAGGAACGAATTTTTTGAAAATTTTCAAATTCCATGAAATTCAAACAAATGAGACATTCTTTCAAGAATCTAGATTTTGGTAATTTGGTGTGTGCCAAGATTGTGCTAAAACCATTCATGACCTTTCCCAATGATCATAAAACTTCAAATACCCAAACATCACTTCATGATTGACACCCTGGGGCACAATGACTAAACTAGATTATCCCATATCCCAGAGAAAATCCATTTTTAGGTCATATTTTCCTTGTCTCTTCAAAGAATTCAGATTGAAAACTCAACCTTTTCAGTACAGACCTAGACTTGCTATGTTCCGCGTTGATACAAATTCTCATGGTTAATTAAATTGGGGCATCATATGTGGAAATGATAGATACATGGTGAAGAAGGATGGGCTAATGCATGAATCATTGGGGCATGCGATGGAAAAAAAAAGAAGAATTTTTTTTTTGTGATATTATGCATATGGGAATTCGGATGATTCCAAAGTGCAAAATGAAATTCTGAATATCTATTTCCCCTGGGGATTGCTTTTCAATGTGAATATTCGTGCTTGACATGAGGAATGGCCATCTTTCATATCCCTTTCGCACAAAAAGATATTATCCATAGTCACCCCTTTTGAGCCGAAAGAATTATTTTTTTTAAACCCTGATCAAGGATTACCCTCTACACTGGGGAGGCAAATGCGAGGAAAGATCTTTTTAAAGATCATTGAGAAAGGAGTCCTAGCTCAAAGATAGAAACAAAGAAAATGGAACCCCGAATAAATACGGGCTCACTTTGTCAAAGAAAAAAGAAGAGGAAAAGATGGCGAAATGAAAGCCAAGAAAAAAACAGACAAAAAAAAGTGTGTGAAAAGAGATGGCAAATTGAAAGCCAAAAGCAAGGAAGAAAAAGAGCAAAGTCAAAAGGAAAGAAATGTCCAACAAGGGACAAATGCTTCAAAGAGAATCCTCCTCATGAAATGATCCTTGATCTGATTCCCTCAAATACATATTTTGGGCCTATTTATCCTTTCTTTCTGAACCCTGAGCCATGGCCTACATTACTTGCTTTAAAAGTCCATTTTGATCAAGCATGAATATTTAATTTGAAGGGTTTTCCTCATATTTTATCCCATCTCATCAAATTCTCATTTCACTAAGGAAGAATTTAGAATTCTCAAGTGCATGGTAAAACAATGAAAAAAGAAAAATTGGAAAGAATGGGACTCTAGGGCGAAAACCCAAAAATGGACAGTCTAAAGTAAAATGGAAATTTTTGATGCCATCTATGAAAGTGCCGATACCACAAAAGGAGAAGGTCATCTTAAAAAGTGGTCATCGAGAAACATTTAAGAATTCCTGAACCTCCCATATCGTCAACTCTCATTCGGAGGATTGTTTTCAAAAACTGAAACTTTTTTTTCCTCCAAGATTAAATTTTTCGGTTTGAACATCCCGGCCAATCTTGACGCTTGTCAAAATGCCTTGATATGGAAACTAAAAGAATGTTGAATTTGTTTGGTCCTCAATAGATTCATGATTTCTAAAACCTTATCCATTTGTGAGCCTAGAAGGGATATACATTTTTGTCATGAAGTTTTCCTGGAAAAGCCAAAATCTTGTTATACCAAGCCTTGCCAATCCCAGTTGAAAAAACCAGATTGATACTTAAAGAAATTTCTAACAATGATCATCAGACTTCAAAAGATTTTTACATCACACATTGTGGGGTTAATATTTTTTGTTAAGAAGTTTTCAAAATGCGAAAACAAATAAAGAGATTTTTTGAAATACCCATTTTGATGTTGACATGAGACAAGGATTTTTCTAACTCAAAGGTGTAGAACTGCCAAGATAGGTCCTGACTTCCAGATATGAGAAGAAGAAATAGAACCCGGTTCAGATCTCTGTTGATGAAAGTTTGAAAACTGTTGGGGCAAAGAGAATAGCCAAAATGAATTGAATTTGAAAGGCTAAGCCAAAGTCTAGAAAAACAACCGGGGGCATTTGCATCACTCATGAGCACTCATCTTTTTATCAAGCTTTTGCATCTACACAGTGTCTGCAAGCATTTGCATCATTCATGGGTATTTGCATTGGCATTATTTCATAAGCATCTGCATTTTACCTTTACATTTACATTCTTCATGAAATTCGCATTTGTGTCATCTCAAACAATTGCATCATTTCTAGAATCATTGCATTATTGTTTGGTAATTGTAGTTACACCATTTATAAACCAGTTACATGAATACAATTAGTAGGGGCATCTGCATCATGAAACATGGGCATCAATCCAGGCCATTTGCATTTGCACTAAGAAACATTTACATCAATCCAAGTATTTACATTTGTACCATGAAGCATGAGCACCTTGTTAAAAGACATGTGCATCTGCATCATTTCTCAAAGCTTCTAGTGGGGATATCCAAAATTTTACAGTTTTAAAAGTGAGCAAGTCTTCGGTGGTGATAGCTGAAGCCTCTGGTGGAGATATCCAGGGTTTTATAATTTTGAAAAATGAGAAATCTTCTTCTAGAGGAGTTACCCAGAATTTTACAATGAGCAAGTCTTTGGTGGTGATAGCCAAAGCTTTTGGTGGGGATATCCAGAATTTACAGTTTTAAAAGTGAACAAGTCTTCAGTGGTGATAGCTGAAGCCTTTGGTGGAGATATCCAGGGTTTTATAATTTTGAAAAATGAGAAAACTTCTTCTAGAGGAGTTACCCAGAATTTTATAATGAGCAAGTCTTTGGTGGTGATAGCCAAAGCTTCTGGTGGGGATATCCAGAATTTTACAGTTTAAAAGTGAACAAGTCTTCGGTGGTGATAGCTGAAGCCTCTGGTGGAGATATCCAGGGTTTTATAATTTTGAAAAATGATAAATCGTCTTTTGGAGGAGTTACCCAGAATTTTATTCAACATGTGCATCTACATCAAGAAGCATTTGCATCAATCTAAGTTAGTTGAATCTGCATCAAGAAAGTTTGCATCAAATCAAGTCATTTACATTTGCACCAATCTAAGTCATGTGCATCTACATCAAGAAGCGTTTGCATCAACTAAAGACATTTGCATTTGCATCATGAAGCATTTGCATCATCTCTTAAAGCTTTCAGGTATAATCGAACTCGTTTTGCTTCTCAAATGAGTCGAGCCTCGAGATCATCGTCGACGTAATTTCTTTTATATGAACAAGTCTTCGGTGGTGATAGCTGAAGCCTCTGGTGGAGATATCCAGAGTTTTAAAATCCTTTGAAAAGTCTTCTGTGGTGATAGCTGAAGCTTCTGGAGGAGATACCCAGAATTTTAAACACAGCTGAGAACAAGACAGGTTAAGGCCCCGAGACCATCGTCGAGGTCATTTCTTTTCTTGCAAATCGAATTCGTTTCCTTAAGACGAGTCGAGCCCCAAGATCATCGTCGAGGTAATTTCTTTTATATGAACAAGTCCTCGGTGGTGATAGCTAAAGCCTCTGGTGGAGATATCCAGAGTTTTAAAATCCTTTGAAAAGTCTTTTGTGGTGATAGCTGAAGCTTCTGGAGGAGATACCCAGAATTTTAAACACAGCTGAGAACAAGACAGGTTAAGGCCCCAAGACCATCGTCGAGGTCATTTCTTTTCTTACAAATCGAATTCGTTTCCTTAAGACGAGTCAAGCCCCGAGATCATTGTCAAGGTACTTCTTTTTTATTATGAACAAGTCTTCGGTGGTGATAGCTGAAGCCTCTGGTGGAGATATCCAGCGTTTTTAAATCCTTTGAAAAGGTAAAAAGTCTTCGGTGGTGATAGCTGAAGCTTCTGGAGGTGATACCCAGAATTTTTACAGTTTTAAAAATGAGCAAGACTTTGGTGGTGATAGCCGAAGCTTCTGGAGGAGATATCCAAAATTTTAAACACAGCTGAGAACAAGACAGGTTAAGGCCCCGAGACCATCGTCGAGGTCATTTCCTTTCTTGCAAAAAGAATTTGTTTCCTTAAGACGGGTCGAGCCTTGATTAGTCAGGGAATTCAATTTAAGAAAAAAATCTTCAATTTATTGTTTTTTTTAAATAAAAAAAAAAGAGAAAAAAGAAAAAAAAATAGAAAGGAAAAATGAAAAAATGATAGAAGAATAAAAAAAAAACACTTTCCCTTTCCTTCACATGTGATTTCACTGACCCTACAAAATTAGTGTCGGTTTATCTTTGCCTGATTCCTAATTCTCAGCAATAGCCAAAGAGGGGCAGCTGTAGACACCTAATTTTGTCCGGACCACTAAAACAGGTATGTTTTCTTCCTAAATTGATGTTTCAGAGTGTAAAAAGACTTTTTTCATCCTGCAGGTGGTACTCCGAGACTTAGTTTAAAGGGGCGAGCATAAAAAGTCAAACTTGAAAAAGTCAACCCCGAAAAAAGTCAACCCCAAAAAGGTCAACCCCAAAAGTCAACTACTAGAAAAGTCAACCCATTTTCAAAATCAAGATTTAAAGTTCAATTGAAAAATGGCGAAAGAATTTTGATAATCCGAGGTCTACATTGAAAGATATGGAGTTCGGAAGTTGGGATTTGGAGATTCAGTAGAAAGAAAACCCTAATCCGAGAAATTTGGGGAAAAGTGCTTAAACGATCAAATTGGTCAAAATTGAAGGTTCCAAATGAAAGATAAGCACTAACTACGGGTAATGGAGAAGTCACTTGCAAGAAAAACCGAAAGAAAAGTCAATCCAGGAGAAAACCAAGAATTAGGGTTATTAGTGGATTTCGGTGAAATCGGGAAGAATCACAGAAATGGCCCGACTGGGTAAGACCGAAGCCCCCAATGGATGAGGAATGATTAAAAAAGGATAGCCTAAGGCTCATCTTAAAGAAAATCTGAAATCGGACTTGTTTTGAGCAAAATCGGGTTTCGGAGGCAAAAGGGCAAAATTGGAAAATTTGGGAAAAATAGCAAATGGGCTCCGAAAATTTTGAAAATTTGTCAATCTTATTCTTAAATCATTTTAAAGATATTGGTAAAATAAAATCTTGATTCGGGGTTCGTTTGCAAAATGGCCAAATCCCGGGCTTCTTATGTAGTAATTCAAAAAGGAAAATCCCGAAAAAATAGCAAATGAGCTCCAAATCTTTTTAAATTTTGCAAATATCATTTTTAAATTATTTGGAATTGATTGACGAAATAAAATCTTGATTCGGAGTTCGTTTGCAAAATGGCCAAATCCCGAGCCTCCTATACAATATTTCAAAAAGATAAATCCCGGAAAAATAGCAAATGGACTCCAAAAATTCTAAAATTTTGCAAATCTCATTTTTAAATTATTTGAAAGAGATTGGAAAAATAAAATCTTTATTCGGAGTTCGTTTACAAAATGGCCAAATCCCGTTCCACCTATGCAGTAATTCAAGCCGATAAATCCTGAAAAAATACCAAATGAGCTCCAAAAATTATGAAAACTTCCAGATCAAACTTTTTAATTAATTTGAAGAGATTGGTGAAGAAAAATCTTGATTTAGAGCTCGTTTAAAAAATGGTAAAATGTAGGGGCATAAAAGGGCATTTTTGGAAGAAAAATCCAAATAAATAGCAAACGGACTCGGATAATTTTGAAAACTTCTAGAACCCAATATTTTATTATTTTGGAAGTATTAAAAACAAATTGAATTTGGAGTCCGTTTGATATTTATTTGCATCCGGGAGGCAAAACGGTCATTTCACCCAAGCAACCGAAATGGGCTTCTTTGGGCCTTTCAAAAAATCAGAGTTGGGCTGGAAAAGAGAAGTGCTGGCCTGCCCAGGCCCAAAGGAAGGAGGAAGCTTCTGATTTTTCAATCAAATGGCTAGAAATCAAGAGTTAGTTAGAGATTCTCTTTGATCAAGCCATGGTGATTAAGCAACATAGGCCAAGAGAGATGTCAACATTATTCTGATTTTCCACTCTTGCACTTTCTTGATTTTCCACTCTTGCACCAACTCTTGCACTTTCTTGATTTTCCACTCTTGTTTTTGCTATTTTGATTTCTATTTGGTGAGTTTCCATTTTAAATAAATGATTTTTATTGTTCTCTTCAAGTTCTTCCTTCATCTCCTTCTTGAATATATTTTTTTTTTTACATTTTTTTTACAATAAACTCACCATGGCCAAATGGCCTACATTATTTATTTAAGTTGCTGTTTTGATTTATTTTACCATATTGTTTATGTTATTTTCTTTGATGTTGATGTTTTAAATGTTATGTTACTTCATATTCTTAAGTTATATTTTAATTTGGTTGCTTTGTTTGTTTCCATTTATGTTTTAAATATCATGTTTTTGCATTTTTAATTTTCTGTTTTCATGTTGTTTAAATTTGAGCATGTTTTAGATTTAGTATATCAAGTGTTTGTGAAAATGCTTGTGTGGTCTTTGCATGATTTGAGTTTTATATCTTAGTTGAGCATGTTTTAGATTTAGTATATTAAGTGTTTGTGAAAATGCTTGTGTGGTTTTTGCATGATTTGAGTGTTATATTTTAGTTGAGCATGTTAGTATACCAAGTGTTTGTAAAAATGCCATGCTTGTTGGAGCTTGAGGCCATTTGGCTACTCCATGTGTTTTACTTTGTGGGGTGCATTTTTTGCCATGTTAGTTGGTAGGTTTTTGTATTTGCATGACATTTGATTTAGTTTTGCATGCTAGTATACCAAGTGTTTGTGAAAATGCCATGTTTGCTAGTTACATTATGCTATTCGGTCACCCTTGGAATTTTTGCATTTTATGTGCATTCTTGCCATGTTAGTTGATAGGTTAGCATTTGCATGATATTTGATTGAGTTTTTGGTTTAAGCATGCTTTGTGTTTGTGAAAATGCCATGCATATTTTAGTTATTAAGTTAGGTTTATTTGCTATGCATGTTCATGCATTTTAGGTCTAGGTTGCATTAAATACCATGCAAGTTCATTTAGGTCTAGGTCACTATATGAATGCCATGCATTTTTTCATGACATTTAGATTTAAGCTCATGCATGTCATGCACTATGATTGCTGTATTGTTTCATGCATTTCATGTTCATGCCACTTGAATAATGACTTGAGCCAATTAATGGTTCAAAGTCATGCTCTCTTGAGCACACTTGTGGAAAATTAAGTTTGTCAAATTGATTATTCTACCTTTGTGATTTTTTTTACTTAAGCCAATTTTTATCCAACTTTCAAAAAGTCCTAGCTACTGTTTGTAAGTCATTTTAGGAGTTTCAAATATTTTTACTTTGATTTTTAAATGATTTTATCAAAGGCAAAAAAGTGTTTTGGCAAAGCATTTTTTTTCACCCAAAACTCGTACATCTCTGATTTTTCTGGGAATTCATATTTAATCAGAAAACTAAGCTGATTTTTTCCCATGTATGTTTACATGTCTTGAGTCTCCAGTATATGTTTCAGAATTTTTTGAATTTTGCAAAATAAGGTAAAAAATCGTGGCTTAAAACTGGACAGTGGAGTCAGAATTGAATTTAAAGAAAAATCATTTTTCTGTTTTGGTTAAGTTACTTAGAATGGGCTGATTAGGAGGGTTAGCTACTGACTTAGGGTAGTTTCCAAGCCTTTTTAAACTCTAAAAATGGTTTTTCAATTCTCGGGTTAATGGTAGTCAAGTCCGGATTTTTTAACTTAGGAAATTAGAGCCATTTAAAAAAAGATTTAGCCAGTTTTTATTTTTAATTCAAGCTTTTCAAAATTGTTTTCAAACAATCACAAAGTATTTTTGTTTTAGAATATTTAATTTGACATATTTTCCTAAGGTAGCCGGATATCTTTTTAGATATACGGATTTCCTTAATTAAAGGAAAATATACATTTCTTGCATTGCATTTTTCATATTCATGCATTTTATATAATATGTGATTCTTGTTATAATAATTCCTATGATATTGTTATTATTTTGATTTATATTTTTTGATGTTATATGGTTTATTATATGGTTTTGAATATTTCATGATATCCTATGCTTTCATTTAGTTATTTTTATTTAGCATATACTATGTTCATGCATTATTAATTTTATTTTCATGCATATTATATGATAGCATTATTCTATATTTCATTTCATATAGAATATATTATGTTACTTAGGTCATTTCATTTCATGTAGAATATATTATGTTACCTAGATTATTTCATTTCATGTAGAATATATTATGTTACCTAGGTTATTTCATTTCATATAGAATATATTATGTTACTTAGGTCACTTCATTTCATTTAGAATATATCATGTGACTTAGGATATTTCATTTCATTTAGGATATATTATGTCATTTAGGACATTTCATTTCATTTAGAATATATTATGTTACCTAGGTCATTTCATTTCATTTAGAATATATCATATAACTTAGGATATTTCATTTCATTTAGAATATGCTAGGGCATTCACATTATATCATATCATTTAGGAAGCATTATATTATTTAGATTTTGCTATGTCATTTTATTTATGTCATGCATATACCTATTCATATCTTTAAAAATGTTTTCAAAGGATAATGATTTTTTCAATAAAAAATAAAGATATTCCCGAGTTAAAATAATTCATGAGTTCTTTACCGGGTTTGCTGGAGGGAATATCATCAATTATCATTAATAAAGGACTATCTTTCTTTCAAAAAAGAGAATGATTCAGAAAATTTTCCAAAACTAATAAAAATTTCTATATTTTGCCACGTTTATTGGGGAATATAGGAAATTTTTGAATTTATAAATTCTGGATCATTTTTAATAAAAAATGGAATTATTTTTCTTTAAATTGGGAATTAACTCGAAATACTAAATTTAAAACCAACTTTTTACCGAGACTTGAGATAACACACGATTAATAAGGTACCCATTTATACGGGCATTGTGGGGGTGCTAATCCTTTCCCACACGTAACCGACTCCCAAACCCGCTTCTTTGATTTCTCTGGTTTAAAACGCAGACTTGAAATTGGTTTTTAAAATGTTTTAATTAATTTTTAAAATATTTTATAAAACCGATTTTAATAGGTGGCCGATCAAACCTAGCTAAAAAAGATTGGTGGCGACTCCATGTTTTTTTTAAGGTCATTTTCAAAACCTTCATTTTTCTAGAGGAATTAAGTCGACTTTTCCTTGGTTTTTTTAATGTCACGCTTAACGAATAATAAAGTCTTGCGATAAGCGATGAGACTCGTTATTTTTTAGGTTGCGACATGGGAAAAATAGCAAATGAACTCCAAAAATTATGAAAAACTGCAAATCTCATTCTTAAATCATTTCGAACAGATTGGAGAAAGAAAATCTTGATTCGGAGTTCGTTTGCAAAATGGCCAAATCCCGGGTCTCCTATGTAGAAATTCAAGAAGATAAATCCCGAAAAAATAGCAAATGAACTCCAAAAATTCTGAAAATTTACAAATATCAATTTAAAATTATTTGGAAGAGATTGGCGAAAGAAAATCTTGATTAGGAGTTCGATTGCAAAATGGCCAAATCCCGGGCCCCCTACGTAGTAATTCAAGCAGATAAATCCCAAAACAATACCAAATGAGTTCCAAAAATTATGAAAACTTCTAGATCACACTTTTAAATTATTTGGAAGAGATTGGTGAGAAAAATATAGATTTGAAGCTCGTTTAAAAAATGGTAAAGTTTGGGGGCATAAATGGGCAATTTTGGAAGAAAGAATCCAAATAAATAGCAAATGGACTCGAAAAGTTTTGAAAACTTACAAAATTCAATTTTTTATTATTTTGAAAGTATTGACAAAATAAAATTGAAATTTGGAGTCCGTTTGATATTTATTTATGTTCGGGGGGCAAAAAGGTCATTTTACCCAAGAAATCAAAAAGGGCTTTTCTTGCATTTTAAAAAAATGAAACATGGGCTGGAAGAAAAGGGCTGGCCGGCCAAGGCCCAAGGCTAGGTAGATAGTTTTTGATTTTTTTAATCAAAAGGCCAACAAGGAAGAGAAAGTTATTTTTTTGATCAAGCCTTTGCAAATAAGCCACATGGACCAATGCATGAAGAGGGAGAGTGTCAACATAATGGCTTAAGATTCTTGAACAGCTGTAATTGTGGATAGTTGATGGCCTATTCTAAGGGTGATAATTTCATGTTTTAAACATCTTGGATCAATAGCCTTTGGATGAAAATTGGTTGATGGAAAAATGACAACATCCTAGCCTAGAGGGGGGATTTGACCACACTACAAGGGGGTCACTCTCTATTTCATTTTCAGTATTCACTCTCTATTCTTGCTTGGTTTTGGCTGATTTTCTCTCCATTGTTGAAAAGCAAAAAGAAAAGTTTAAAAAAGAAAAGAAAGTTAGAAGAGAAAAAGCTTGAAATATAGCTTCTAGAGGTTGCTTTAAGCACCATACTCTTGCACTTTCTTTGATTTTCCATTCTTGATTTGCTGTTTTGATCATTATTTTGGTGAGTTTCTTTTGATTTTTCTTTTAAAATAAATGTTTTTAATGTTCTTTTTTAAGTTTTGAGTCTATTATCATGTTTATTTTACTATTCTTGCATTTTTTATTTTCTATTTTCAAATTGTTTAAGTTTGTTTATGTTTTATATTTTGTAATCCATGTGTTTGTGAAAATGCTTGTTGTTTTTCATGCCTTTACTTTATATTTGCATGATTTGAGTGTTATTCTTTAGTTAAGCATGTTAGTATATCATGTGTTTGTGAAAATGCCATGCTCATGTTAAGCATCTACTACAGTCGGCCATCTCATTTTGTTTGCTTTGTGTGTGCATTTCTGTTATGTTAGTTGATAGGTTTGTATTTTCATGATGTTTGGTTGAGTATTTTGTTTAAGCATGTCATGTGTTTGTGTTATTTCCATGCATATTTTAGGTTTAGGATTGGTTTGTTTGCCATGCATTTTAGACCTAGGTTGCATTAAAGGTCATGCAGATTCATTTAGGTCTAGGTTATTTTATTGATGTCATGCACTTTTCATGTCATTTAGGTTTTAAATCATGCATTTAATGTCCTTGCCACTTGACTTATGACTTAGGCCAATCAATGGCTCAAAGTCATGCTCTCTTGAGCATACTTGTGGAAAATTAAAGAGTTGTCAAATTGATTCTTCTACCTTTGTGATTTGTTTTTTACTTAGCAGATTTTTCCCTACCTTTTCAAAAGTGTTAGCTAATGTTTGTAAGTCTTTTAGAGAGTCTCTAATATTTTAACTTTGATTTTTAAATGATTTATCAAAGGAAAAACAATGTGTTTTGGAAAAACAGTTTTTTCACCCAGTACTCGTACTTTCTCGATTTGTTTGGGCAGTGATCTTTTATCAGAAAATTAAGCCTATTTTTTTCGTGTAGTTTTACATGTTTTGATTCTCCTTTATTTTTTATATATTTTTTTGAATTTTTGAAAATAGGATAAAAAATCGTTATTTAAAACTGGACAGTGGAGTCATAATTGAATTTGAAGGAAAATCATTTTTCTGTTTTGGTTAAGTTAACTAGATGGGACTGATTAGGAAGTTTAGCTACTGACTTAGGGTAGTTTATAAGCCTTTTTAAACTCTAAAAATGATTTTTTAAGTCTCGATTTAAGGGTGGGCAAGTCCGGGATTTTAAACTTAGGAAATTAGAGCCATTTAAAAAAGGGTTTAGCTAAGTTTTATTTTTAATCTAAGCTTTTTCAAAATTGTTTTCAAACAATCACAAAGTATTTTGATTTTAGAATACTTAATTTGATATATTTTCCTAAGGTAGCCGAATATCTTTTTAGATATACGGATTTCCTTAATTAAAGGAAAAAATACACTTTCATGCATTGCATTTTCCATATTCATGCATTTTATATAATATGCAATTTTGCTATGATAATTTCTATGGTATTGTTATAATTTTGATTTATATTTTTGATGTTATATTGTTTATTATATGGTTTTGAATATTTCATGATATCCTATGTTTTTTATTTAGTTATTTTGGTCATATTATTTAGCATATACTATGTTCATGCATTTTTATTTTCATGCATATTATATGATAGCATTATTTTATATTTCATGTCATTTAGATTATATGACATATCATTTATATTTGCCATGACATTTAAATTATTTCATTTCATATAGAATATATTATGTTACTTAGGTTATTTCATTTCATGTATAATATATTATGTTACGTAGGTCATTTCATTTCATTTAGAATATATTATGTCACTTAGGATATTTTATTTCATTTAGAATGTATCATATTACTTAGGATATTACATTTCATATAGAACATATCATGTTACCTAGGTCATTTCATTCTATTTAAAATATATCTTATAACTTAGGATATTGCATTTCATTTAGAATATGCTAAGCCATTTAAATTATATCATATCATTTAGGTTGCATTATATTATTTAGACTTTGCTATGTCATTTTATTCATGTCATACATATTCATACTCATATTTTTTTTAAAATGTTTTTTTTAAAAAAAAAGGTAATGATTTTCAATAAAATAAAGATATTCCCGAGTTAAAATAATTCATGAATTCTCTGTCGGGTTTGCTGGGGAGGATATCATCAATTATCATTAATAACGGAATATCTTCTTTAAAATGAGAATGATTCGGAAACTTTTCCAAACTAATAAAAATTTCTATATTTGGAAGAGATTGGCGAAAGAAAATCTTGATTAGGAGTTCGATTGCAAAATGGCCAAATCCCGGGCCCCCTACGTAGTAATTCAAGCAGATAAATCCCAAAAAAATACCAAATGAGTTCCAAAAATTATGAAAACTTCTAGATCACACTTTTAAATTATTTGGAAGAGATTGGTGAGAAAAATATAGATTTGAAGCTCGTTTAAAAAATGGTAAAGTTTGGGGGCATAAATGGGCAATTTTGGAAGAAAGAATCCAAATAAATAGCAAATGGACTCGAAAAGTTTTGAAAACTTACAAAATTCAATTTTTTATTATTTTGAAAGTATTGACAAAATAAAATTGAAATTTGGAGTCCGTTTGATATTTATTTATGTTCGGGGGGCAAAAAGGTCATTTTACCCAAGAAATCAAAAAGGGCTTTTCTTGCATTTTAAAAAAATGAAACATGGGCTGGAAGAAAAGGGCTGGCCGGCCAAGGCCCAAGGCTAGGTAGATAGTTTTTGATTTTTTTAATCAAAAGGCCAACAAGGAAGAGAAAGTTATTTTTTTGATCAAGCCTTTGCAAATAAGCCACATGGACCAATGCATGAAGAGGGAGAGTGTCAACATAATGGCTTAAGATTCTTGAACAGCTGTAATTGTGGATAGTTGATGGCCTATTCTAAGGGTGATAATTTCATGTTTTAAACATCTTGGATCAATAGCCTTTGGATGAAAATTGGTTGATGGAAAAATGACAACATCCTAGCCTAGAGGGGGGATTTGACCACACTACAAGGGGGTCACTCTCTATTTCATTTTCAGTATTCACTCTCTATTCTTGCTTGGTTTTGGCTGATTTTCTCTCCATTGTTGAAAAGAAAAAAGAAAACTTTAGAAAAGAAAAGAAAGTTAGAAGAGAAAAAGCTTGAAATATAGCTTCTAGAGGTTGCTTTAAGCACCATACTCTTGCACTTTCTTTGATTTTCCATTCTTGATTTGCTGTTTTGATCATTATTTTGGTGAGTTTCTTTTGATTTTTCTTTTAAAATAAATGTTTTTAATGTTCTTTTTTAAGTTTTGAGTCTATTATCATGTTTATTTTACTATTCTTGCATTTTTTATTTTCTATTTTCAAATTGTTTAAGTTTGTTTATGTTTTATATTTTGTAATCCATGTGTTTGTGAAAATGCTTGTTGTTTTTCATGCCTTTACTTTATATTTGCATGATTTGAGTGTTATTCTTTAGTTAAGCATGTTAGTATATCATGTGTTTGTGAAAATGCCATGCTCATGTTAAGCATCTACTACAGTCGGCCATCTCATTTTGTTTGCTTTGTGTGTGCATTTCTGTTATGTTAGTTGATAGGTTTGTATTTTCATGATGTTTGGTTGAGTATTTTGTTTAAGCATGTCATGTGTTTGTGTTATTTCCATGCATATTTTAGGTTTAGGATTGGTTTGTTTGCCATGCATTTTAGACCTAGGTTGCATTAAAGGTCATGCAGATTCATTTAGGTCTAGGTTATTTTATTGATGTCATGCATTTTTCATGTCATTTAGGTTTTAAATCATGCATTTAATGTCCTTGCCACTTGACTTATGACTTAGGCCAATCAATGGCTCAAAGTCATGCTCTCTTGAGCATACTTGTGGAAAATTAAAGAGTTGTCAAATTGATTCTTCTACCTTTGTGATTTGTTTTTTACTTAGCAGATTTTTCCCTACCTTTTCAAAAGTGTTAGCTAATGTTTGTAAGTCTTTTAGAGAGTCTCTAATATTTTAACTTTGATTTTTAAATGATTTATCAAAGGAAAAACAATGTGTTTTGGAAAAACAGTTTTTTCACCCAGTACTCGTACTTTCTCGATTTGTTTGGGCAGTGATCTTTTATCAGAAAATTAAGCCTATTTTTTTCGTGTAGTTTTACATGTTTTGATTCTCCTTTATTTTTTATATATTTTTTTGAATTTTTGAAAATAGGATAAAAAATCGTTATTTAAAACTGGACAGTGGAGTCATAATTGAATTTGAAGGAAAATCATTTTTCTGTTTTGGTTAAGTTAACTAGATGGGACTGATTAGGAAGTTTAGCTACTGACTTAGGGTAGTTTATAAGCCTTTTTAAACTCTAAAAATGATTTTTTAAGTCTCGATTTAAGGGTGGGCAAGTCCGGGATTTTAAACTTAGGAAATTAGAGCCATTTAAAAAAGGGTTTAGCTAAGTTTTATTTTTAATCTAAGCTTTTTCAAAATTGTTTTCAAACAATCACAAAGTATTTTGATTTTAGAATACTTAATTTGATATATTTTCCTAAGGTAGCCGAATATCTTTTTAGATATACGGATTTCCTTAATTAAAGGAAAAAATACACTTTCATGCATTGCATTTTCCATATTCATGCATTTTATATAATATGCAATTTTGCTATGATAATTTCTATGGTATTGTTATAATTTTGATTTATATTTTTGATGTTATATTGTTTATTATATGGTTTTGAATATTTCATGATATCCTATGTTTTTTATTTAGTTATTTTGGTCATATTATTTAGCATATACTATGTTCATGCATTTTTATTTTCATGCATATTATATGATAGCATTATTTTATATTTCATGTCATTTAGATTATATGACATATCATTTATATTTGCCATGACATTTAAATTATTTCATTTCATATAGAATATATTATGTTACTTAGGTTATTTCATTTCATGTATAATATATTATGTTACGTAGGTCATTTCATTTCATTTAGAATATATTATGTCACTTAGGATATTTTATTTCATTTAGAATGTATCATATTACTTAGGATATTACATTTCATATAGAACATATCATGTTACCTAGGTCATTTCATTCTATTTAAAATATATCTTATAACTTAGGATATTGCATTTCATTTAGAATGTGCTAAGCCATTTAAATTATATCATATCATTTAGGTTGCATTATATTATTTAGACTTTGCTATGTCATTTTATTCATGTCATACATATTCATACTCATATTTTTTTTTAAATGTTTTTTTTAAAAAAAAAGGTAATGATTTTCAATAAAATAAAGATATTCCCGAGTTAAAATAATTCATGAATTCTCTGTCGGGTTTGCTGGGGAGGATATCATCAATTATCATTAATAACGGAATATCTTCTTTAAAATGAGAATGATTCGGAAACTTTTCCAAACTAATAAAAATTTCTATATTTTTCCACGTTTGTTGGGGAATATAGGAAAATTTTGAATTTATAAATTCCGGATCATTTTCAATTAAAAATAGAATTATTTTTCATTAAATTGGGAATTAACTTGAAATACTAAATTTAAAACCAACTTTTTACCGAGATTTGAGATAACACATGATTAATAAGGTACCGTTTTATACGGGCGTTGTGGGGGTGCTAATTCTTCCCCACACATAACCGAGTCCTGAACCCGCTTTTTTGATTTCTCTGGTTTAAAACGCAGACTTGAAATTGGTTTTGAAAATATTTTAATTAATTTTAAAATAGTTTATAAAACCGGTTTTAATAGGTGGCCAATCACACCTAGCTAAAAAAGATTGGTGGCGACTCTATGTCTTTTTCAAGGTCATTTTCAAAACCTTCATTTTTCAAGAGGAATTAAGTCGACTTTTCCTCGGTTTTTTTTAATGTCACGCTTAACGAATAGTAAAGTCTTGCGATGATACTTGTTACTTTTTTAGGTTGCGACAGCTTGGCGACTCCACTAGAGACATATTAGAGAGTCAGGCCTAAAATTAGTCGTATGTTATCAAAGTCTCGATTTTGTTGGTTTAATCGGTATTTAATTTTAATTCCCATATTTTTTTAAAAATATATATAAAAAAGAAGGAAAATAATAAAATAATAAAATGTTTTTAAATATTTCCATATTCATGTGTATACATATTATAATTGTTCTCTGGTTATTTTGGTGCATATATTCATTTATTGATTAATTGATAGCTTATGTTGTTTAATCTTGTCGGGGCATTTAGGATAAGGGATGTAGAATAGGTGATGAAAGTTTTGTTATTTCTCCTCACACACTACACGTGCATTTGAATATCATGAATCCTATACCCGGGTTTTGTCCTTTTAGGTGGTAGCAAAGTAACTAAGCCTTTGTGATTAACAATCTGCATGGGCTAATGAAACACTTCCGGAGTACTAAATTACCTAAGCCTTCGTGATTAACAATCCGCATGGGCTAGGGAAATAGACTCTAAAGAATTGATCCTGGCTTTATCGGGGTGCCTTACTAGCCTTCACCGATGACAGTGAGGAACGATTCGGGGCATTTAGAACTAATTCACCTTCATATAGTAAACTTAGGCGAAGCCATGCCGGATTTCCAATTAGATATCCCGAAGTTAAGAACACATGGAGGAATATTTCCAATTTTTTTACCTTCTATTCTACTTTCTGAATAAGTTTATTTTTTCAGACAATGATGAACGTACATCACAATGCCCGCAATAAGTGTTGGTGTATCATCCCAGAGGCGTTATAATGCTGAAATTTTGTTGGCATCCTCAGGGATAATTATTGTTTTGAATTATATATTTTTTTGTATTATTCGAATTTATTCCTGTTACTAATTCATTTTCTTTTTGTTGTTGTTTTTTTTTTTTTTTTTTTTTTTTTTTGCATTCTTGTCATCAGTTTTTGCACATGGAAGGTTATTGGTCTCGGGATAATATTCATCCAAAAGGCTTTCATGGAGGGTCAGAGTGTCTCAATGGTCGAGAAGCATTTAAAGGTTAGGAAACAGTCCGAGAAAGGTCAGCAGGATAATAGGGATTGTTTGAAGATGGGATATGTGTCAGCATTGCCAGCCGAGGTTAGTCTTACTATCAGGAAAAATGATCTCCGGGAATTGATGGATATATGGAATCAGTGGAACATATCAAAAAAAGAAGCCTTCACTCAGACTTATGGGGACATAGCACTGCTAGTTCAAGTTAAGGTCAGTGGTGAGGTGATCCGGGTTGTGGTGCATTTCTGGAATCCCGCTTATCGGTGTTTTACCTTCAACCGAGAGGATATGACTCCAACCATAGAGGAATATTCAACCTTGCTGCATATTGAGAACGTTATTCCCGGTCGTATTTATTTGGAGGATACAAAGACGTCGGGTTTCAAGAAAAATGTGTCTAAAATTCTGGGAGTGGAAAGAAATTGGGTCGAAAGCCATGTTGTCCGAAAAGGGGTAAGCTACTGTATATCATGGGATATTTTACGGACCATAATACATAGCCATTCAAGTAAGGAGACAGTTAGGAACATTTTTGCTTTGGCTATCTATGGTTTAGTTATCTTTCCAAAGATATTAGGGTATGTGGATGTGGCGATATTTGATGTTTTTGAGAGACTTGAGCAAAAGATAAACCCAGCCCCGGCAATTATAGCAGAAACAATCCGATCCCTGAATTTCTATAGACGGGAAGGAAAAGGGCGTTTTATAGGTTGTATGCAGCTCCTTTACATATTGGTTCAGAGCTATTTTTGTAAACAGGAGAATTTCCCTCTTTGTTCATATTGGAAGTCTTTTGCACCAATTGGTGAATTTCTTAAGAGGGATTGGCTTGAAAATAGGACTGAGGAACAATGGATCAACATATTCCGGAATATCAGGGTTGAGATGATAATTTTGAGAGCTCCATGGATAGCTCCTATGCCAACATTTTACAAGTGTGGAGATAAGGAGTATGGGGAAGAGTGAACTATTCGCCACTGCTAGTACTAAGACAATCGGAATCCCGTCAGTTTACTCCTATGACCCATGACCTTAGTAATTTGGAATTTGCTTATGAAGAAGATGGATACTTAGGAATTGTACGCGAGATTGTAACAGCATGGAAGGAAACTCATCGGGTGGAGGTAGCTAGATATGCCAACATCCTCACACCTGATTACCTGATATGGATGGAATTGAAGATTAATTATAGGTTGTTGACATCAGATGGGGAAGAAGTTCAGCTTTTGAGTTCACCACCCAAGGAAGCGCCATCGGAGTTAGAAATTGCAAGGACAGAATTCGAAAAAAAAAGGCCCAAATGAACAACGAAATTGCCCGATTGAAAGAAGAGCTTAAGGATATGAAAAATAGGGAATCAGCCCGAGAAAGAGAAACGAAAAAGATCAAGAGAGAAAGGGACACTGCTAAAAGCGATCTTCAGGAATTACACTTGGAGAACAAGAGGTACCGCTTCGAGCTCAAATTCGAGGGGACTCTCAAGACTTTCAGGGAATGGAAGCAAGAAGTCAAAAACCTCAAAAAGGAGAAGAACTATTGGACAGAGAGAGCAAAGCATGAGGAAGCCCAAGCCAATCAAATGGAGAAACAAGCTAAGGAAAGCTTAAAGTTGATGCTTCTGCTGAGATGTCAAAGGGTCATGAACTAGTAGGGGTCAGATTGAAAAGCAAGGCAATCAAAAGAGGACAGTGAAAAAGGTCCAAGATCCGAGGGAATTACTATAGGACCAGTGTTTTGTAATAGCATTTTTAAATCAGGATAGACAGATTATCAGATTGTCTTAAGCAGTGATCTTTTCTTTGATGTATTTAGTTCCACGAAATCAATGAAAGACCGTTTGGTTGGAATTATCCCAGGGCCAATACTTTTAAAGGCATTCATCATTCATTTGTTCTTTCCTTTATATATTTTGTTTGTTCATTCATTTATATTTATAATCATTCATTCATTTATTCTTTATAAATTGTTCATACACTTAGTCATTTTATTTGTCCATTCATTTATTCTTTATAATTAGTCATTCAGGTTCATACACTTAGTATTTTACTTATTTTTTCATTCATTAACATTTAGTCATTTATCTATTCATTCATTTTTTATAAAATAAAATAAAATAACAAATGTGTCAATAATTTCTAATCCATGGTTTTTAAAACTAAAGGTACAATTGGTCGCATTCAGATAGAATCAGACTTTCGACACCCTTACAATACTCGATCTCAAGCAAGAGCTATGGAGAACGATCAGCTTGCTAGAATTGAAAGGATGGAAAGAATTCAAAAAGAACTACAAGAACAGTTAGCTAAGTCTCAAGAGAAGTCATGGGAATAAATGACCAAACTTGTGGAGATGATGAGTACCATGATGAGGCAGAAATGGCCAGGAGAAAATTCAGTTACAGAAATGGGGGCAGTAAATCAGGAAGATCGACCAGAGTTGGTACAGAAGAATGGCCAGACATCCCAGCCTATGGGAAATGAACTTTCGACTAGTGCAGCATCCTATATTTACATCCAACCAGCGGCCGAAGCATAGAATTTTTGTCCTAAAAGGGGTAATATTGGAGTTGATCCAATTGATATGGACGTTCCAGACTTTGAAGAAATGGTTGAAAAGGAAAGGGCAAAGATGACGGAGCTGAGGAGGGTTGAAATGGCAGAATCCCAGAAAAAAATATCAGCTGCTGGAGGAAAGATTGAGGGCAGTTGAAGGAGCATAGCTATTTGGCAGTCTAGATGCCAAAGAGATGAGTTTAGTGCACAGTCTAGTGATTCCTCTAAAGTTCAAAGTACTAGACTTTGAAAAATAAAACGGAACTACCAAGCCATCAAAGTATCTGACCATGTATTGTCGGAAGATGATCGGACATGATGAAGATGAAAAATTGCTCATCCACTGTTTCCAAGATAGCTTGATAGGATCCGCAACTCGGTGGTATAACCAGCTTACCCATTCTAAGATCCGTTCCTGGATGGATCTAGCCAAAGCTTTCATGGAACAGTATAAGCATGTGATAGACATGGTGCCTGACCGTCTAACTCTCCAAAACATGGAAAAGAAAACTACTGAAAGCTTTAAAGAATATTCTTAGAGATGGAGAGACTTGGCTACACAAGTGCAACCCCTTTTAACCAACAAGGAAACTACAGTGCTTTTCATCAATACCTTAAAAGCACCTTATTATGATAAATTGGTGGGAAGCGCCATCAAGGACTTTGCAGATATGGTGATATCTGGGGAGAAGATAGAGTCCGCTATTAAGAACGATAAAATGGAAGGGGGTGAGTCTGCTACCCCGAAGAGAGTTTTTCCTGCAAAGAAGAAGGAAGAGACACATGCAGTCAGTTTCAATCAATACCCTATACCCCTATACACCTCCTACACTATACACACCTTCCAGGCCTTATACTCCTACTACATCTTATGCACCTCCAACACCTTACACACCTTACCCGGGGTATAATCCTTACTACCCCAATGTGAACCACCTTACCCAAAATCCATTCCCCTATACCAATATACCACAATAGCCGTTCCCAACTGGTATATCCCCACAGATAACCCTTCCTCGAAACACTATCCCAAACATTCAAGGTCCCGCGCGCAATGACTATTGTTCACCAAGGAACGATCAAAAACCCCAGTTTGATCCCATTCCTACCACCTATGGTTGAGCTATATCCTAAACTACTACAAGGCCAACTTGTCGCACCCGTATATCTTAAACCTTTGACCCCACCATACCCAAGATGGTACAATGCAAATACCAACTGTGCATATCATACAGGAATTCAGGGGCATTCAACGGAGGATTGCATTGCCTTCAAAAAGAAAGTCCAAAGTTTAATCAATACCAAAGTTGTGAAGTTTGGATCAAAGAATAAGCCGAATGTAGCGGGAAACCTATTACCGGATCATGCTGAGAATCAGGTAAATATAGTATTGACAGGGGAAGGTTAAAAAAAGATGCCAGCGAAGTCAAGACTCCGATGTTAACAGTATGGGTCGAGATGGTTCAGGCAGGAATAGTGGAGGATGCAGACAGTTTAAAAATGGTTGCAAAGAGGGTGCAGAATTGGTGCCCGTTCCATAAATGTTCAAGTCATATCATACAGGACTGCGGGGACTTTCTGGCTAAAGTCCAAAAGATGATGGATAATGGAGAGGCCCAATTTTATGAGGAGATAGAGGAGGAAGTAGAGGTTATTGAGAATGCGGCTGGCTATGGAATAGGAAGACCTTTGATCATCTATTATGATGAACCGTAGAAGACGACTCCGGTTGTTGAGGAAATTACACCCAAGCTAATAATAGATTTGCCTTCTTCCTTTTCATACAAGGAAAGAAAAACTACACCATGGAAATATGACTGCAGCATGGTTATGCCCGGGTCATCAAGTCAGCAAGATATTACAGGTGTAGGGCACTTAACACGAAGTGAAAAATGTTATACCCCTGAAGTTGTTGAACAGGGATCAACAAGAAAGGATGGAGAACTGGACAAAAGGAATAATGTAGTTGAACCAATCCATATTGAGATGGATATGTCAAAAGAAGCAGAGAGGAGATCAGCCCCGGTAAACAGGATAAAAGAGCCGGTAAACGAGAAGGAGGCCTGCGAGTTTTTAAAGTTCATAAAACATAGTGAGTATAGTTTGGTTGAGCAATTGCAGCATCAGCCAGCAAGACTCTCCATCTTAACCTTGCTATTAAACTCAGAGCCACACAGAAATGCCCTATTAAGAGCATTGAATCAGGCATACGTGGCTAACAACATATCGGTAGAAAAGTTAGACAGGCTGGTGGGAAACATTACGGCAGACGACCATATATTTTTCAGTTATGATGAAATACCACCCAATGGTATTGGGTCCACAAAGGCTCTTCGCATAACAACCACCTGCAAAGGGCATATACTACCAAGGGTGCTTCTGGATAATGGTTCTTCATTAAATGTAATACCCTTGGCAACCCTGTCTAAGTTGCCAGTTGATATGTCTTATATGTTACCGAGTTGTGCAGTAGTCAGGGCTTTCGATGGTACCAAGAGAGAGGTAATAGGAACTATTGAGGTTCCTTTAGAGATAGGCCCATGCACCTATACGGTGAACTTCCAGGTCATGGATATTAATCCATCCTATAATTGCTTGTTGGGAAGGCCATGGATACATTCAGCAGGGGCTGTACCCTCGTCTGTCCACCAAAAGCTAAAATTTGTGATGGAAGGTCGTTTGATCACTGTATCAGGAGAAGAAGACATAATAGCCTTCGCATCTATTGAATCCCCTTATGTTGAACCTAATGAAGATGCCGTAGAATGTTCTTTTCGATCTTTGGAATTCGTAAATGCGGTTTTCGTCACTGAAGGACAAAAAATTCCAAAGCCAAGGTTGTCCAAGAACACAAGGCTGGGAGTAAGGACCACAGTGGGAAAGGGCTGCAGGGCTGGAAAAGGTCTTGGGAAATACCTTCAAGGGATGGCTCGAGCAATGGAAACAGTGGGAAAGAAAGATTGGTTTGGCTTAGGATATCTTTCGAAGGCCTATGAGAGGAGGAAACAAGTTGAAAGGAACAGACAAGGGAGGATGGCCCGTCTCACGGGTATGGATATTGAATGGGAACCCATGACTTTCCCACCAATCCTTCACAATTTCCACTTTGCTGGTTTTCTATTCGGAGAAAAGAATTCAGAGGATGTACTTATAATGATCGAGCAAGCTTTTGAAAAATTCCATGTGAATAAAAGGGAGCAGATTCAGGATATGGTGATTTGCATGGCCGAGAAAGAAGGGATGGAAAGTGACAATGTGAACTGGATGGTGCGACCTTGTCCACCAGGATATAGACTAACCAATTGGAGTGCGATTGAGTTGCCCATAGTTTTTAAGTCTATTCCAACGTAATACTTTAAAAAACAATCTTAATTATCTTTACCTAGAGATAATAAGAGTTTTTTCTATAATGGGCTTTTTGTTTAAACATTTTCATTCAATAAATAACAAGCACAATGCATTTTATCCATATTGATGTGTCCATATTCTTTCATTTTTGTTATTTATTTTGTTTTCATTATATATATTTTCCTATATTGTTTCTTCCCCACTTATTTACAGGTGTACAGATGCGGAATATGAGGACCTTCCTGTCAGTAATTCTAAAATTGATTTTGAAAAACCTATTTGCACGGGTGATTTGAGGCTAACGAAGATATTGAGGATTATGGTCTACCTCTGGATTTATTAAGAAAAATAGAACAAGAGGAGAAACAAGTACTTCCTTATAAGGAATTATTGGAAATTAAAAGTCTGGGAGATGGTGAAGAGATAAAGGAAGTCAATATCGGAACTTCATTGTCATCATAAATAAAGGGTGAACTGATAGCCTTGCTCCAGGAATATGTGGATGTATTTCCATGGTCTTACCAAGACATGCCAGGGGTGGATCCAGATATTGTGGTTCATAAGCTCCCTTTAAGGCCATAATGCAAACCAATTCAGCAAAAATTGAGAAGAATGAGGCAGGACATGCTGTTAAAGATAAAAGAGGAGGTGAATAAGCAATTTGATGTTGGATTCTTAGAGGTGGCAAAATATCCAAAATGGGTGGAAAATATTGTTCCAATTCCAAAGAAGGATGGCAAGGTGCGGATATGCGTTGATTACCGTGATTTGAACAAGGCCAGCCCTAAAGATAATTTCCCTTTGCCCTATATTGATACTCTGGTGGATTATACGGCAAAAAGTTTTTTATTTTCTTTCATGGACAGATTCTTAGGATACAATCAGATCAAGATGGCAACTAAAGATATGGAGAAAACCATATTTGTTACAATGTGGGGAACCTTCTGCTATAAGGTAATGCCATTTGGTTGAAGAATGCTGGGGCAACATCCGAGAGCCATGACCTTGTTTCATGATATGATGCATAAGGGAATTGAGGTCTATGTTCATGATATGATCGCAAAGTCACAAGGAGAAGAAGAGCATATTGCGAATCTTAAAAAGCTCTTCGAACGACTAAGGAAGTTTAGACTCAAGCTAAATCCGACAAAATGCACTTTTGGAGTCACCTCGGGGAAATTGCTGGCTTTTGTCGTTAGTAAAAAAGTAATTGAGATTGACCCTGATAAAGTGAAGGCCATTCATAATTTTCCACCACCTCGTACTCAAAAGGAAGTAAGAGGCTTTCTGGGAGATTGAATTACATTGCTCGGTTTATTTCCCAGTTAACCGACAAGTGTGATCCAATATTTAAGTTACTTCGAAAACGTGATACAGGAGAATGGGATGAAGGTTGTCAGATTGCATTTGAAAAGGTTAAACATTATCTATCCAACTCACCAGTATTAATGCCACCTGTTCTGGATAAACCAATGATACTGTAATTATCAGTATTTGAGAGATCCATGGTTTGTGTTTTGGGGCAGCTTGATGAGACTGGAAAGAAAGAACAAGCAGTTTACTACCTCAGCAAGAAGTTCACAGATTATGAGTTGAAATATTCATCGGTAGAAAAGTTGTGTTGTGCCTTACATTGGACTGCTCGAATACTCAGATAGTACATGTTGTACCACACAACGTGGTTGATTTCCAAGCTAGATCCAATCAAGTACATGTTGGAAGCACCTTCTTTGTCAGGAAGGATGACAAGATGACAGGTTTTATTGTCATAGTACGACATTGTATATGTGAGTCAGAAAGCTATCAAGGGCAGTGCAGTGGCTGAATTCTTAGCAAGTCGGGTAGTGGAAGATTATGAGCCGTTGAATTTTGTTTTCCCGGATGGAGATTTGTTGTATGTTTCACAAGCAGATGAGATTACCCTGAAGAAAAAAGTGTGGAAAATGTATTTTGATGGCGCATCTAATGCCATGGGGCACGGAATTGGTGCAGTCCTCATATCCCAAGAAGAAGATTATTATCCTTTCACTACTAGATTGGATTTTGATTGTACAAACAATACTACCGAGTATGAACCGTGTACTATGGACCTTCGTGTTGCAGTGGACAGAAAGATCAAAGTATTAGAAGTGTTCAGAGACTCAGCCTTAGTGATATACTAGCTATGAGAAAAATGGGAAACCCGAGATACAAAGCTAATCCGATATCGAGAACTCATATTGAATTTATTGGAGGAATTTGAAGAAGTGAATTTCAATTACTTTCCTCGAGAAGAAAACCGAATGACAGATGCTCTGGCTACTTTGTCATCAATGTTTAAAGTGAATGAAGGGGCTGAAGTTGTACCAATAAAGATGAGTATATATGAGTCCCCTGCCCACTGTCTGAGTATTGAAGAAGAAGCAGATAGCCTGCCTTGGTATAACGACATCTTGCAGTACATCAAGATTCAACAGTATCCAAAACAAGCAACAGAAAATGAGAAGAGGACTCTGAGAAGGCTAGCAATAGGTTTTGTTCTAGACAGTGAGATTCTCTACAAGAAAGGAAAATACCAAGTCTTATTGAGATGTGTCGGATCTGTCGAAGCTCGGAGAATTATAGAAGAGGTCCATGAAGGGATATGTGGCACTCATGCTAATGGTCACATGCTTGCTAAGCAGATTATGAGGGTAGGGTATTATTGGTTGACAATGGAAGGAGATTGTATTAGTTATTCCCAAAAGTACCATAAATTCCAGATAATATTCATGTGCCGCTATCGCCATTACATGTCATGACTGCACCATGTCCCTTTTCAATGTGGGGAATGGATATGATCGGGCCTATTACCCCGAAAGCTTCAAATGTACATCGTTTCATCTTGGTGGCCATAGATTATTTCACAAAGTGGGTAGAAACTGCTTCCTATGCGAATGTAACAACGTCGATGGTATGTAGATTTGTTAAGAAAGAAATCATATGTCGTTATGATTGCAGCAAGAATTATTTTGGATAATGTTCTCAATTTGAACAATAAGATGATGAGAGAAGTGTGTATTCAGTTCAAGATCACACATCATAATTTGGCACTTTATCGTCCGAAGATGAATGGGGCAGTAGAAGCAGCTAACAAGAACATCAAGAAGATTGTTGAGAAGATGACTCATGTGCACAAGGATTGGCATGAGATCTTGCCTTTTGCTCTTCATGCATATCGTACTTCGGTCCGTACATCTACAGGGGCAACGCCGTTTTCTTTGGTATATGGGATGGAAGCAGTGCTACCTATTGAAGTTGAGATCCCTTCACTTCCGATTTTGATGGATATTGGCCTAGAGGAGAAGAATGGGTTAGAGCTCGTTATGAACAGTTGAATCTCATCGAGGAGAAAAGATTGAAAGCAATTTGTCCAGGGCAGTTGTATCAAAAAAAGATGATTCGAGCCCACAACAAGAAAGTTCGTCCTAGACAGTTTCGAGAGGGGGAGTTGGTACTGAGGAAAATTCTCCCTATATGGTAAAAAGGAGGTTTTTCTGGAGGAGCATTGATTTTAACTAGAATAGACGGGGAGGATTTCAGAAATCCTGTGAATGCTGATGAACTGAAGAAGTATTATGCCTAAAAAAAATGTGATGCTGTGTGATGGAAACTCAATTAAGAGTTGTAAACCCAAGTGCAGGTTATGTTCAAGTAATAAATTCTCGGGTGTCCGAGGTCGAACCACAGGGAAGCGTATTAGTAAGTATAAGTTTATAAATATATAAGAAAAAGAAAATAAACAAGATATTAGGGAATCAATAACAAAGAAAGTAAACAAGATATTAGAGAACAAAATAAACAAAATAACATAAAAGCAATTAAACAAGATATAAAAAAAACAATAAGAAAAGATGTTGAGGTTAGAGAATCCACTCTTGGTGTTATGCTAAGATTAATCTTGTTTTATTACACAATTGAAATCCACACATAAGGGAGGTTCCAACCGGAAGGTTTAGCAATTCAGTCCAAATTGTCCAACGTCCATAGCATATGATATTATGTTCATTTGGTGTCCTCAAAACTCACAAAAAGAGTCCAAGCATTCCTTATGCCAAGGTATATGTCTACAACAAATCAAGGTTATGAAACCAAGCATTTACTGTGCCATTTTCATTGTCAATAATGAATCAAGATCTCTACTTTGCAAGTATGATTTTAAACCAAAAGAAAATATTATCTATACTAGTGTTTATAAATGATGATTCATTTTAGCTCATGTTTAAGAGACTAACCTTAGCATTTACCAAGAGCTTCACCTCATCACCTCAACAATATGATTAGCAACACATACTAGATATGAATAAAATGAAAAGAAATGTAAGAAGCATAAGTAAATAAAAAAAGAAAACTAGAGAAAGGAAAGAAGAAGAAAACTTAGAGAATTTTACTACAAAGGCTAATATCCTACCAATGTATAATGTATCCCAATACTCATCCAAGGCCCTCTATTTATACACATTTTGGAGGGCTAAATGACAAGAGACAAGCTTTACAAATTTCAAAGGTAGGTATAATAGGTGGGTGCATTTTTCTAACAATTTTCGTCATATTGTATGACAATTCTGATCAGCCAGCTTGATGGTCGATTTTGTCAATGTTGGAGGCTCGATCTGATCAAATGGTCTTCTAGAAAAATATACCCCTATCAGTTACGGATCCATAGCCGTTAGAATCAGATCATTTGCTCATGTGGATAAGACGATATGGGCAAAATACGAACACAGGTCAGCACAGACGTCATTGCACATCAGCCAACTTGATGGTCGATTTTACTAGGGAAAACGACTCCGTTTCAAGAAGTGTAAAACATGAAAAAGATAGATATGCCTCTTAGCTTTGCACGGCTACAAATTTCAGCCTTATTGCTTCAGTGAAACTCGAGATATAGCTGATATGGTAAACGGTGTCGGAACTGGAACTGAACTGGATTTGCCCTTAATTCTAGTAATCTGAAATCACTCAAATAAACTTGTGAAAAACACCAAATTACATAAAAATATAAAAGATCATAAACACAATTAGACTAAACAATAATAACTCGTATTTGACACAAAACAATAATAAAACATAACTAAAAACTATATAATTATACGAGTTATCACACCCCCACACTTAGATTGTTGCTAGTCCCTAGCAACGACTCAATAAAAATAAAATAAGAAAATCTAATCTAATTCATTTTCGTAGGAAATCACGGTGGCACTTAGCATGTGACACAAGCCTTTAAACCCCTAGGTGTCCCTAGTGGACGAGTTTAGTCTCGTGAGGGTTTGCTAGAACGATACCCACAAACATTGAAAAACTAAAATATAAGTAAACTACATACACTAAAAATATTTACTCCTAATCCTTTCAATATAAATTAGAGACAATCTTTGAACAAGTCTTATAAACTAATCAATAGCTCAAAGAATTTCACAAAAATTCATGCTTGAATGTAAATAAATGAGTTAAGCCAATATTAACATAACATATTTCAATCAAAATAGTGCATATTCAAACTTAATCTCAACTTCTCACATGGGATACTCTCTTGATTTTCACTCTTTAAAGTAGTGGTAAAGTGTTTACACTCAATCAATCTCATGAAAACACTTCTACCATATGCTTGCTTGTCCACCTATTCTCCACTATTTAGATCATACAACTTCATAAATCAAGAGGTCTTTATTCAAGGTTGTAATGGGGCCAAAGGGTTATAATGTGGTTAAAGAACAAAAGGATAAAGATATCACAAAGGTTCCAAAGAGTTCATAGATTTTAGAGACATAATAAGATCATACAAATAAAACTTCTCAAAACTCTTATAAAGCACATAATAACATAGGCTAAATATTCATGTTGAGCCTTTGCATCATTCTAACCAACTTTGTAACATCTTTTTCTAGAAGTTCAAGAGAAGATTCTTTTTTTTTTTTAATTTTTTTTTTAATATGGGAATGTATTTGACAATGATCCCTTTCTTTTTCTCTTGACTTTTTCTTTTCTTTTCTTCCCCCACACTTATCTTTTGTTTCTAACCCAAATTTTCAAATAAAAATATCCCTTGTTTTTTTTGCAATATGTCTCAAAATATAAAATTCATCTTTTAAACAAGGGTAAGGATATAAGTATATTTAGGCTAGGTGTAAGTTGTGGTTACCAATAAAACATCATATTTAATGTAGGCTCAAATTGGCTCACTAGTGGGGATGTTCTCGTAGAACATTAATAATGGATGGCTGTTTGGCTCTGGTTATAATCCTAATGCCTCTATCATATTCATGTTGTCACATGTATCAATATAGTCTCAAACGGTTTAAAGCAAGTTCTAGAGAATCATGTAATCATAAGAGCACTCAAGAAAGAAATTAGATTGATTTGTATAATGCATCAATCATTATAGGCTCAAAAACTCACAAAGATGATTATACAAGTCAGATTAAGTCTAAACATGCTTCTTTCTCAATCAACATATCATATTAACATTGGCTCATAAAAAGGTTGACATCAAGCTCAATTCTCATGAAAATCTTCTCACTAATAAATCTGTTTTAGACTTATGCAATTCATATCTCATCATTGTATTAAAAATGAACTAGAACACACTAAATAATAATAATAATAAAGACTCATAAAAAAAAAATAGTAGACAAAAATAAAAGAAATCCTAAATCGTTCCCCCCACACTTAATTCTTACATTGTCCTCAATGTAAGTCTATTAACCCAAATGAAAGAATCATGTGTAAGAGAAAAGAACTAATAACATAAGAATAGGAACAACTAAGACTCAAAACAAAACAAACTCATGCAACCTAAATAATCCTAAAATACTAAACAAAAATTAACAAGTAAACATAAAAAAGGTTAAAATCAAACTGACAAGGTATGTCTCAAGTCTCCCTTACTCAGACCTTGTTCAGAATGAATACTTCTAAATGTCTTAAAACACAACAATTTTTTTTTTTTTTTGAAGATTAGTAAAAATTATATTTACATCTAGTTATTTTCAAAACAAGGATCAGAAAGAAAAACAACCTCTTCTTGAGTAACATGATTTTCCAAAAAGAGTTTGAGTCTTTGTCCATTTACCTTGAATACGTTACCATTTTGAGGATTCTCAATGTCAACTGCTCCATAATGATACACATGCTTAACCACAAATGGGCCAGTCCATCTTGATCTCAACTTACCAAGAAATATGTGAAATCTAGAATTATAAAGTAGAACTTTTTGCCCAACATCAAATGTTTTTCTTGAAATTAACTTGTCATGAAAGGCTTTAGTTCTTTCTTTATGAATTTTAGAATTCTCATATGCATCTTTGAATAAAGTTGGCCAGTAAAATCCACACTGTAAAATTTTTGCAGCAGTTTTCTTTGATGAAAAATGACCACCACATGCCTCGGAATGACAAAACTTAATTACACTACTTACCTCATTGTCGGGAATGCATCTTCGAAAAATTTGATCAGGACAATATTTGAACAAGTAAGGGTCATCCCAGTAGAACTTCTTTACCTCATTCAGAAACTTCCTTTTATCTTGGGGGCTCCATTGAGAAGGAATTTTTCCCAAAAAGGAATATTTTAGCTCGGATGGCAATGGTTTTAAATCCAGCTTGGGCGGTTCAATAGTTGATGGTACAGTGACATTTGTGAGTGATGGGAGTTCCTCAAACTTTTGTTTCCAACGATGCTTATCCTGAAAAGAATTTAACAAAGAATCAGTGTGTGAAATTTCTGAAGCATTATCAAACTCACATTCAATTAAATAAGCTTCAAAATGATCATGGAATGTGGTAGTGGTGAGATGTTCATGAACAAGTTCTTCAATGAAATCCACTTCATGTACTTCTGAATCATCACCAGGTTGCTTGCAAGTGTTGAACACATTTAATTCTAAAGTCATATTTCCAAAAGAAATGTTCAACATACCATTCCTGCAATTTATCAGAGCATTAGAAGTTGCAAGAAATGGACGGCCTAATATAACAGGAATTTGAACATTTGGATTTGAAACAGGATGTGTGTCCAAAACAATAAAATCAACAGGGAAGTAAAAATTATCAATTTGAACCAAAACATCTTCAACTATCCCTCGAGGAATTTTTACAGAACGATCAGCTAGTTGAAGTGTAACAGGTGTTTCCTTGAGTTCACCTAAACCTAACTGTTGATAAACAGAAAAAGGCAAAAGATTAACACTAGCACCAAGATCAAGCAATGCACGTTCTATTCTAGTGTTTCCAACGATGCATGAGATTGTTGGACATCCAGGATCTTTGAATTTTGGTGGAGTAAGGTGCTGAATGATTGAGCTCACACTTTCCGTCAGAAATGCTTTCTTTTGTACATTATGTTTCCTTTTAACTGTGCACATGTCCTTCAAAAATTTAGCATAAGATGGAACTTGTTTGATTGCATCCAATAAAGGAATGTTAATCTTAACTTGTTCGAAAAGTTCATAAATTTCTGCATTTTGATTCAAATTCTTTATTGTTTGCAACCTTTGAGGAAAAAGAGCAGGATACATACCTTTTTCTTTGTCCAAATTTTCAAGAAGTTCAGACTTACCATCATCCTTACCATTACTTTTCGGAGGGGAAGGAGGATCTTGGTCTTTTGAAGGAATGTTTTTGTCAATTGCCTTTCCACTTCGAAGAGTTGTGATAGAACTAGCATTTTCCTGTTGAGTTTCATTGGAGCAAGAAACAAGACATTGAGTAGAAGGGTTAGGCTGAGGTTGAGCAGGAAACTTACCTTTTTCTTGAGTGCGTAATGAAGCTGTCAATGTGGACAAGGTATTTTTGATCTCATTGATGTCCTGTGAAGTCCGGTTATTCACATTTGCTTGTGTTTGCATGAATGCTTGCAATGTCTCTTCCAAGGTTTGTACACGTGAAGGTTGATAGGAAAAAGTGTTGCCCGGCTTTTGAGATTGTGGTACCTGAACATGATTATTATTCCGCCAACTGAAGTTGGGATGATTTCTCCATTCAGGGTTATACGTTTCAGAGTAAGGAGAAGGAAAAGGCTTTTTAAATGTGTTTATGGAATTTACTTGATCATGCAACGCTTCTTTAAGAATGGGAATGTTTGGACATTCAGAAGTGGGGTGTCCCATGATTTCACAAATTCCACAACTTTCTTCATTTTTAACCGTTTTGACTTCTTTTACTTCTCTATGTTCCATGACTTCAATCTTTCTAGCCAAATTAGCTACTTTAGCTTTTATCTCATCTTCTTGACTAAAATGATATTTACCTCTCTTAGAAACAAGATTAGATCTAGTGGAACTTTCAGAGGAATTATCTGTGTGCCAGGCTTGAGAGTTATCTGCCAAATGGTCTAAGTAGTCAAAGGCTTCTTCAGGTTCTTTTTCTAGAAACTCACCGTTACACATTGTTTCAACAAATTGTTTAGTTTCGGGAGTTAAACTTTCATAAAAGAAACTAATAAGACGCCATTTTTCAAAACCATGATGTGGACAAGAACTTAACAAATCTTTAAAACGCTCCCAGCACTGAAAAAATGCTTCATTTTGATTTTGATTGAAATTTTGAATCTGTCTTTTCAAAGCAGTAGTTTTATGTGCTGGGAAAAATTTCTTTAGAAACTCAGTTTGTAATTCTTGCCATGTGCCAATTGACCTTGGTTTTAAATTATGAAGCCAAATTTTTGCTTTATCTTTTAAAGAAAAAGGAAATAATTTTAGCTTGACAATTTCATTTGTACATTGTTGGTCATTAAAGGTGACACATACATCTTCGAAGTCTTTTAGAAACGAGTAAGCACTTTCCGATTCTAACCCATGGAAATTTGGAAGCAAAGCTATCATACCTGGTTTAAAACGAAGGTTGTTTGCATTGAGAGGAAAAATAAAACAAGAGGGTGATGAGCTTCGAGTTGGTTGCAAGTAGTCACGCATGGTGCGTACTTGTCTGTTCTCATCTTCAGCATGAACACTTTCATTGTCAGCCATGGTAGGAGTTGTATTAGAAAGATTACCTGAAAAAGTTTCACAATAAAATCTAACTAAACGACGAGATCTAAAATCACGTCGCCAAACAAGCATCAAACAAAGTTAATATACAGATTAGGCGGTATAACCAGCCAATAAAAATAAAACAAAGTTAATATACAATATAAATATAAATATATAGAAAATTAGGCGGTATAACCAGCCAATAAAAATAAATATAGGCGGTATAACCAGCCAATAAAAATAAATATACTTATAAACTTATATACTTAGTATTGCCTCCCCGGCAACGGCGCCAAAAACTTGATGGAAACTCAATTAAGAGTTGTAAACCCAAGTGCAGGTTATGTTCAAGTAATAAATTCTCGGGTGTCCGAGGTCGAACCACAGGGAAGCGTATTAGTAAGTATAAGTTTATAAATATATAAGAAAAAGAAAATAAACAAGATATTAGGGAATCAATAACAAAGAAAGTAAACAAGATATTAGAGAACAAAATAAACAAAATAACATAAAAGCAATTAAACAAGATATAAAAAAAACAATAAGAAAAGATGTTGAGGTTAGAGAATCCACTCTTGGTGTTATGCTAAGATTAATCTTGTTTTATTACACAATTGAAATCCACACATAAGGGAGGTTCCAACCGGAAGGTTTAGCAATTCAGTCCAAATTGTCCAACGTCCATAGCATATGATATTATGTTCATTTGGTGTCCTCAAAACTCACAAAAAGAGTCCAAGCATTCCTTATGCCAAGGTATATGTCTACAACAAATCAAGGTTATGAAACCAAGCATTTACTGTGCCATTTTCATTGTCAATAATGAATCAAGATCTCTACTTTGCAAGTATGATTTTAAACCAAAAGAAAATATTATCTATACTAGTGTTTATAAATGATGATTCATTTTAGCTCATGTTTAAGAGACTAACCTTAGCATTTACCAAGAGCTTCACCTCATCACCTCAACAATATGATTAGCAACACATACTAGATATGAATAAAATGAAAAGAAATGTAAGAAGCATAAGTAAATAAAAAAAGAAAACTAGAGAAAGGAAAGAAGAAGAAAACTTAGAGAATTTTACTACAAAGGCTAATATCCTACCAATGTATAATGTATCCCAATACTCATCCAAGGCCCTCTATTTATACACATTTTGGAGGGCTAAATGACAAGAGACAAGCTTTACAAATTTCAAAGGTAGGTATAATAGGTGGGTGCATTTTTCTAACAATTTTCGTCATATTGTATGACAATTCTGATCAGCCAGCTTGATGGTCGATTTTGTCAATGTTGGAGGCTCGATCTGATCAAATGGTCTTCTAGAAAAATATACCCCTATCAGTTACGGATCCATAGCCGTTGGAATCAGATCATTTGCTCATGTGGATAAGACGATATGGGCAAAATACGAACACAGGTCAGCACAGACGTCATTGCACATCAGCCAACTTGATGGTCGATTTCACTAGGGAAAACGACTCCGTTTCAAGAAGTGTAAAACATGAAAAAGATAGATATGCCTTTTAGCTTTGCACGGCTACAAATTTCAGCCTTATTGCTTCAGTGAAACTCGAGATATAGCTGATATGGTAAACGGTGTCGGAACTGGAACTGAACTGGATTTGCCCTTAATTCTAGTAATCTGAAATCACTCAAATAAACTTGTGAAAAACACCAAATTACATAAAAATATAAAAGATCATAAACACAATTAGACTAAACAATAATAACTCGTATTTGACACAAAACAATAATAAAACATAACTAAAAACTATATAATTATACGAGTTATCACTGTGCACATGGAAATTGGAATGATTCCAAGTGTAAAAATGGAAATTCTATATATCCATCTCCCCTGTGAATTGCTTTTTAATGAGAATATTCATGCTTGATATGATGAATGGCCATCTTTCATATTCTTTTCACTAAGAAGAAATTATCCTTAGCCACCCCTTTGAGCCTTAGGAATTATTTCTTTTTTTAAACCTTGATCAAGGATCACCCTCTATACTGGAGGGAAAATGCGAGGAAAAAATAATCAAAAAATCATGGAAAAAAGAAAGCCATCGAAAAATGTGGCAAATGAAAGCAAACAAAGCAAAAAAAAAAAAAAAAAGAAAGTCCAAAAAAGGGATAAATTTTTCAAGAATAAGTTCTCCTTAGGAAACGATCCTTGATCCAATCACCCTTAAACACACTTTGAGCCTATTTTATCCTTTCTTTCTAAACCTGAGCCCTGGCCTAATTACGTGCTTTAGAAAGTCCATTTTGATCAAGCATGGATTTTAGGTTGTTCTTAGCATTTATCCCATCTTTTAAATTGATATTTTTACCTTGGAAGCATTTAGAATTCTCAAATGCATGGTAGAATACAAAAAAATGAAAATGAAAAAAGAATGTAAAAGGAGAGGTTTAAGCCGAAAACCCTCAAAGGGCTACTTAATACCGAATGGAAGACACTTGAATTGAAAACCGGAAAAAGGCAACTCAGGTACTGATTAAAAGTTTGAATCAATGCTCCGTGTAAAGGGGGAGAAAGTATCTGACAATCAGAGGAAAGGGGAACAAGTCAGTCTGATGTAACTACGGAAGCCGAGAGGTTACCCAAGTAAAATTGCTCGTTCAAGAGAAATTTCATATGGTTTGAAAAGGGGGGGTCCAAGATATTCCACATCCGGGGCATCTACAATCTATAACCTTACATTTTTTTTCTTATATCCTTGATATTTATTTTTACTATTTTAAAACATTTCTTGCAATAAATTCTTGTTATCCTTTTCATGACAATTTTTGCTTGATTCATATTTTCTTTCATACATTTTTGAGATGCATTATGATTGTTATTAAATTGAATGATGATTAGTAATAAAAATCTTTAAATAAAAGGATTTCAAAGTATTACTAAGGAATAGATTTAAATCTTGGGAAAGGTTTGGAAAGTTCACCAAGAAAAGAAAATAGTGAACGTGTTGGAGACTTCATCACGAAGTTAGAAAATCTGTGAATTTCAGTGAAAGTCAGAAACTGAAACTGTTTGACAAGTTATCTTGAGTGAAGGTTTCCTTAAGTGGGGCATCAATGAACAATTGAAGACTTTGTCATGAAGTCGGATAATCTGTGAACCTCAAAGAAACCTTGGATTAGAAATCATGACACAATCATTTGATTGCATTCATTCTTAGGAAACATATAAGCATTTGCAAAGCATATCATTCTCATCATTGCATTTAGCATTGCAGAAATTAGGAAAACTTGGACTTCCCCAAGGTGAACTTGTTTTGTTTTTTTGAAAGAGTCGAGCCCCGAGATCACCGTCGAGGTACATTTCCTTTCTAAATCGAACTCATTTTGCTTCTCAAATAAGTCGAGCCCCGAGACCGCCGTCGAGGTATGTTCTTGTCATTTTCAAGTTAAATTTATTTTTTCCAAATGAACCAAAACCAGAATCATTTATAGTATCTCTTTTTGTTGTAAATCGAATTCATTTTGTTTTATCAAATGAGTCGAGCCTTGAGACCTCCATCGAGGTATTTCCCTTTGTTTTAAATCGAATTCATTCTGTTTTATCAAATGAGTCGAGCCTTGAGACCACCGTCGAGGTATTTCCTTTTGTTTTAAATCGAATTCATTCTGTTTTATCAAATGAGTCGAGCCTTGAGACCACCGTCGAGGTATTTCCTTTTGTTTTAAATCGAATTCATTCTGTTTTATCAAATGAGTCGAACCTTGAGACCACCGTCGAGGTATTCCCTTTTGTTTTAAATCGAATTCATTATGTTTTATCAAATGAGTCGAGCCTTGAGACCACCATCGAGGTATTTCTTTTTGTTTTAAATCGAATTCATTCTGTTTTATCAATGAGTCAAGCCTTGAGACTACCGTCGAGGTATTTCATTTTGTTTTAAATAGAATTCATTCTGTTTTATCAAATGAGTCGAGCCTTGAGACCTCCGTCGGGGTATTTCCTTTTGTTTTAAATCGAATTCATTCTGTTTATCAAATGAGTTGAGCCTTGAGACCGTCATCAAGGTATTTTCAAATCACGGGTAAGGCCTCCGGGCACCATTCTTAAGGTCTCTGGGCACCATTCTTAAAACCTCCGGTCATCATTTTTAAAGTCGTATACAGCATATTTTTTTAACTCACGGGTAATGCCTCTGGGCACCATTCTTAAGACCTCCGGGCATCATTTTTAAAGTTGCATACAACGTATTTTTTAACTCACGAGTAAGGCCTTCGGGCACCATTCTTAAGACCTCCGGTCATTATTGTTAAAGTCGCATACAGTGATTTTTTTTTTCAAAACACGGGTAAGACCTTCATGCACCATTTTTAAGACCTCTGGTAGAGATATCCAGAGTTTTACATTTGCTTGAACAAATCTTTGGTGGTGATAGCCGAAGCCTCGGGTGGGGATATCCAGAGTTTTACATTTGCTTGAGCAAGTATTTGGTGGTGATAGCCGAAGCTTCTGGAGGGGATACCCAGAATTTTAAACATAGCTTAGCACAAGATAGGTTAAGCCCTCAAGGCCATCGTCGAGGTCTTTTCTTCTCTTGCAAATTGAACTCGTTTCCTTAAGACGGGTCGAACCTTGATTAGCCAGGGAATTCAATTTAAGGACAATATCTTCTATTTACAGTTTTTTTTCAACAAAAAAAAAAATGAAAAAATGAAAAAGAAATGAAAAAAGAAAACCCTTTTCCTTTCCTTTCACATGTGATTTCACTAATCGGACAAAATTAGTATTTGTTTATCTTTGCCTGATTCTTGATTCTCAGCAATAGCCAAAAAAGGGCAGCTGTAGACATCTAATTTTGTCCGGACCACTAAAACATGTATGTTTTCTTCCTAAATTGATGTTTCAGAATGTAAAAAGACTTTTTTCACCTTGCAGGTGGTACTCCGGGACTTAGTCTAAGAAGACGAGCATAAAAAGTCAAACTTGAAAAAGTCAACCCCAAAAAGTCAACCTCAAAAAGTCAACTACTGAAAAAGTCAACCTACTTTCAAAATCAAGATTTGAAGTTCAATTGAAAAATGGCAAAATAATTTTGATAATCCGAGGTCTACATCGAAAGATATGGAGTTCGGAAGTTGGGTTATGGAGATTCAGTAGAAAAAAATCCTAATCCGAGAAATTTGGGTAAAAGTGCTTAAACGATCGAATTGGTCGAAATTGAAGGTTCCAAATGAAAGATAAGCACTGACTACGGGTAATGGAGAAGCCACTTGAAAGAAAAACTGAAAGAAAAATCAATCCGGAAGAAAACCGAGAATTAGGGTTTTCGGTGGATTTTGATGAAATTGGGAAGAATTACAGAAATGGCCCAACTCGGTAGGACTAAAGTCCCTAATGGATGAGCAGTAATTAAAAAAGGATAGCCCAAGGCTCAGGTTGAAGAAAATCTGAAAATCGGACTTGTTTTGAGCAAAATTGGGTTTCGGAGGTAAAAGGGCAAAATTGGAGAAAGAAAATCTTGATTCGAAGTTCGTTTGCAAAATGGCCAAATCCCGGGTCTCCTATATAGAAATTCAAGAAGATAAATCCCGAAAAAATAGCAAATGAACTCCAAAAATTCTGAAAATTTGCAAATATCCTTTTTAAATTATTTGGAAGAGATTGGTGAAGAAAAATTTGGATTTGGAGCTCGTTTAAAAAATGGTAAAGTTTAAGGGCATAAAAGGGCAATTTTGGAAGAAAAAATCCAAATAAATAGCAAATGGACTCGAATTTTTTTGAAAACTTCCAGAATTCAATTTTTTATTATTTTGAAAGTATTGAACAAATAAAATTTGAATTTGGAGTCCGTTTGCTATTTATTTATGTTCGGGGGCAAAAAGGTTATTTTACCCAAGAAACCAAAAAGGGCTTTTCTTGCCTTTTAAAAATGAAACATGGGCTGGAAGAAAAGGGGCTGGCCGGCCAAGGCCCAAGGCTAGGTAGATAGTTTCTGCTTTTTTTAATCAAAAGGCCAACAATGAAGAGGAAGTTAGTTATTTTTTTATCAAGCATTTGCAAATAAGCCACATGGACCAACGCATGAAGAGGGAGAGTGTCAACGTAATGGCTTAAGATTCTTGAACAGCTGTAATTGTGGATAGCTGATGGCCTAATCTAAGGGTGATAATTTCATGTTTTAAACATCTTGGATCAATAGCCTTTGAATGAAAATTGGTTAATGGAAAAATGATAAGATCCTAGCCTAGAGGGGGGATTCGCCACACTACAAGGGGGTCACTCTCTATTTCATTTACAGCTATTCACTCTCTATTCTTGCTTAGTTTTGGCTGATTTTCATTCCATTGTTGAAAAGCAAAAGAAGAAGTTTAGAAAAGAAAAGAAAGTTAGAAGAGAAAAAGCTTGAAATATAGTTTCTAGAGGTTGCTTTAAGCACCATACTCTTACACTTTCTTTGATTTTCCATTTTTGATTTGCTGTTTTGATAATTATTTTGGTGAGTTTCTTTTGATTTTTCTTTTAAAATAAGTGTTTTTAATGTTCTTCTTTAAGTCCCTTCTTGATTCTTTCTTGTAAAAAGCTCTTGAAAAAAAAAATTCCCTTTGTTTTTGGTTGGCCGAATGGTCTATGTTTTTTAGAGTTGCTATTTTGGTTTGTTGTTTCATGTTATTTTTTATATTTAATAAGTTTTGATGCTTTAAATCTTCTTCTAATACATAGACTTGAAGCTTGTTTTAATTTGGTTGCTTGTTTATTTCCATTTTTTTAGTCTATTATCATGTTTATTTTACTATTCTTGCATTTTTGATTTTCTGTTTTCAAAATGTTTAAGTTTGTTTATGTTTTATATTTTGTAATCCATGTGTTTGTGAAAATGCTTGTTGTTTTTCATTCCTTTACTTTATATTTGCATGATTTGAGTGTTATTCTTTAGTTAAGCATGTTAGTATATCATGTTTTTGTGAAAATGCCATGCTCATGTTAAGCATCTACTACAGTCGGCCATCTCATTTTGTTTGCTTTGTGTGTGCATTTCTGTTATGTTAGTTGATAGGTTTGTATTTTCATGATGTTTGGTTGAGTATTTTGTTTCAGCATGCCATGTCTTTGTGTTATTGCCATGCATATTTTAGGTTTAGGATTGGTTTGTTTGCCATGCATTTTAGACCTAGGTTGCATTAAAGGTCATGCAGATTCATTTAGGTCTAGGTTATTTTATTGATGTCATGTATTTTTCATGTCATTTAGGTTTTAAATCATGGATTTCATGTCCTTGCCACTTGACTTATGACTTAGGCCAATCAATGGATCAAAGTCATGCTCTCTTAAGCATACTTGTGGAAAATTAAAGAGTTGTCAAATTGATTATTTTACCTTTGTGATTTTTTTACTTAGCCAATTTTTGCCTAACTTTTCAAAAGTGTTAACTAATGTTTGTAAGTCTTTTAGAGAGTCTCTAATATTTTTACTTTGATTTTTAAATGATTTTATCAAAGGCAAAAATATGTGTTTTGGCAAAACAGATTTTTCACCCAGTACTTGTACTTTCTCAATTTTTTTGGGTAGTCATCTTTTATCAAAAAATTAAGCCTATTTTGTTCCGTGTATTTTTACATGTTTTGATTCTCCATTATTTTTTATAGATTTTTTTTTTAATTTTTAAAAATAGGATAAAAAATCGTTATCTAAAACTGGACAGTGGAGTCAGAATTGAATTTGAAGGAAAATATTTTTCTGTTTTGGTTAAGTTACCTAGATGGGATTGATTAGGAAGTTTAGCTACTGACTTAGGGTAGTTTCTAAGCCTTTTTAAACTCTAAAAATGATTTTTTAAGTCTCGATTTAAGGGTGGTCAAGTCCGGGATTTTAAACTTAGGAAATTAGAGCCATTTAAAAAGGGGTTTAGCTAAGCTTTTATTTTTAATCTAAGCTTTTTCAAAATTGTTTTCAAACAATCACAAAGTATTTTGATTTTAGAATACTTAATTTGATATATTTTCCTAAGGTAGCCGGATATCTTTTTAGATATACGGATTTCCTTAATTAAAGGAAAAAATACACTTTCATGCATTGCATTTTCCATATTCATGCATTTTATATAATATGTGATTTTGCTATGATAGTTTCTATGGTATTGTTATAATTTTTATTTATATTTTTCATGTTATACTGTTTATTATATGTTTTTGAATGTTACATGATATCCTATTTTTTTATTTAGTTATTTTTGTCATATTATTTAGCATATACTATGTTCATGCATTTTTATTTTCATGCATATTATATGATAGCATTATTTTATATTTCATGTCATTTAGATTATATGACATATCATTTATATTTGCCATGACATTTAAATTATTTCATTTCATATAGAATATATTATGTTACTTAGGTCATTTCATTTCATGTAGAATATATTATGTTACCTAGGTCATTTCATTTCATTTAGAATATATTATGTCAGTTAGGTTATTTTATTTGATTTAGAATGTATCATATCACTTAGGATATTACATTTCATATAGAAAATATCATGTTACCTAGGTCATTTCATTCCATTGAGAATATATCTTATAACTTAGGATATTGCATTTCATATAGAATATGCTAAGCCATTTAAATTATATCAGATCATTTAGGTTGCATTATATTATTTAGACTTTGCTATGTCATTTTATTCATGTCATACATATTCCTACTCATATTTTTTTTCAAATGTTTTCAAAAAAAAAAAAGGTAATGATTTTCAATAAAATAAAGATATTCCCGAGTTAAAATAATTCATGAATTCTCTGTCGGGTTTGCTAGGGAGGATATCATCAATTATCATTAATAACGGAATATCTTCTTTAAAATGAGAATGATTCGGAAAGTATTCCAAACTAATAAAATTTTTTATATTTTGCCACGTTTGTTGGGGAATATAGGAAAATTTTGAATTTATAAATTCCGGATCATTTTCAATTAAAAATAGAATTATTTTTCATTAAATTGGGAATAAAATTGAAATACTAAATTTCAAACCAACTTTTTACCGAGATTTAAGATAACACATGATTAATAAGGTACCGTTTTATACGGGCGTTGTAGGGGTACTAATCCCTCCCCACACGTAACCGAGTCCCAAACCCGCTTTTTTTATTTCTCTGGTTTAAAACGCAGACTTGAAATTGGTTTTGAAATATTTTAATTAATTTTAAATTGTTTTATAAAATCGGTTTTAATAGGTGGCCAATCACACCTAGCTAAAAAAGATTGGTGGCGACTCCATATCTTTTTCAAGGTCATTTTCAAAACCTTCATTTTTCAAGAGGAATTAAGTCGACTTTTCCTCGATTTTTTTTTAATGTCACGCTTAACGACTAATAAAGTCTTGCGATGAGACTTGTTATTTTTTTAGGTTGCGATAGCGTATATCTGGCATTTATGGCACTTCTGGGAATAATTGATGCAATCCCCTTCCATGGTTAGCCAATAGTATACAGCCCTCATAATCTGCTTAGCCACCATGTGGCCATTCGCGTGGGTGCCATATATCCCTTCGTGGACCTCTTCGAGGATTCTCTGAGCTTCCGTAGAAACAACACACCTCAACAGAACCTGGTCTTACCCTTTCTTATAAAGGATTTCACCATCCAAGACAAAACCCATTGCCATTCTTCTTAGGGTTCTCTTATCATTTTTCATTGCTTGTTCAGGGTACTTTTGACTCTTGATGTATTGCAAGATGTCGTAATACCAAGGGTGACTATCCGCTTCTTCTTTGATACTCAAGCAGTGGGCAGAAGACTCGTATATGCTCATTTTGATCGGCACAACTTTGGCCCTTTCATTCCCTTTAAACATTGATGATAAAGTGGCTAAAGCATCTGCCATTCAATTTTCTTCTTGGGGCAAGTAATTGAAAACCACTTCTTCGAATTCCCCAATCAATCTCAGTATAAGCTCATGATATCGGATTAACTTTGCATCCCAGGTTTCCCATTCTCCCCACAGTTGATATATTACCAGGGCTGAATCTCTAAAGACCTCTAGTGTTTTAATCTTTCTTTCTATGGCAGCACGAAGACCCGTAGTACATGCTTCATACTTGATGGTATTGTTTGTACAATCAAAATCCAATACGGCAGTGAAAGGATAATGATCTTCTTCAGGGGATATGAGTACTGCACCGATTCCGTGCCCCATAGCATTAGATGCTATCAAAATACATTTTCCAAGTTTTCTTCTTAGAGGAAGTCCTTATTTCTTGTGAAACACACATTAGGTCTTTGTCAAGAAAATCAAAGTCTAAAGGCTCGTAATCCTCCACGACCCGACTTGCTAGGAATTCGTCTACTGCGCTACTTTTTATAGCTTTTTGGCTCACATACACAGTATCATATTCGGAAAGCAACACTTTCCATCTCAGTGTTCTTCCTGACAAAGAAGGTGCCTCGAATACATATTTGAGGGGATCTAACTTTGCGATCAGCCACGTCGTGTGATACAACATGTACTATTTGAGCCTTGGGGCAGTCTAGGCCAAGGCGCAACAAAGCCTTTCTACCAGTGATTACTTCAACTCGTACTCAGTGAACTTCTTGCTGAGGTAGTAGATGGCTTGTTCTTTCTTTCTGGTTTCGTTATGCTACCCCAACACACATCCCACGGACCTTTCAAATACCAACAAATACAATATCAGCGACTTCCCTGGTACTATTGGCATTAGTATCAGTGGGTTTGACAGATAATGTTTGACCTTATCAAAGGCTATTTGGCATCCTTCATCTCATTCCCCTGGATTGTGCTTTTGGAGTAACTTGAATATCGGGTCACACTTATCGGTCAGTTGATAAATGAACCGAACGATATAATTCAGCCTACCCAAAAGCTCCTTACTTCTTTACGAGTACGAGGTGAAGGTAAGCTCTGAATAGCCTTCACTTTATTATGATCATTCTCAATCCCTTTCTGGCAAACAATGAAGCCCAGTAGCTTTCCCGAAGTGACTACAAAAGTACACTTTGTCAGGTTGAGTTTAAGTTGAAATTTTCTCAACCTTTCAAAGAGCTTCTTAAGATTCGCAATGTGTTCGTCCTCTCCTCGCGACTTTGCGATCATATCATCAACACAAACTTCGATCCCTTTGTGCATCATGTCATGGAACAAAGTTACCATGGCTCTTTGATATGTTGCCCCAACATTTTTCAACCCAAATGGCATCACCTTATAGCAAAAAGTTCCTCACATCTTCACGAACGTAGTTTTCTCCATATCCTCTGGTGCCATCAATGTGAGGCAAGGGGAAATTATCCTTAGGGCTCTCTCTGTTCAGGTCCCGATAATCGACACACATCCTTACTTCGTCATCTTTCTTCGAAACTAGGACAATGTTTGCTACCCACTTCGGGTATTTTGCCACTTCCAGAATCGGGCATCGAATGGCTTTTTCACTACCTCTTTCACTTTTAATAGCATTTCGAGCCTCGTTCTTCTGAGTTTCTGCTGAATTGGCTTGCAATCTGGTTTCATAGGGAGTTTGTGAACCAAAATGTCAGGGTCCAACCCAGGCATGTCTTGGTACGACCATGCAAACACATTCGCATATTCTTGGAGTAGACTTATCAAACCTTGCTTTATCGATGGTGAAATGGCAGTCCCAATCTTGACTTCTCTTATTTCTTCCTCATCCCCCAAATTTATTACTTCCAACTGCTCTTTGTGAGACAATACTTGTTTCTCCTCTTGTTCTATTATTCTCAACAAATTCGGAGGCAAATCACAGTCCTCGACATCTTCGTTGGCATCGAAATCACCCGTACATATGGGTTTTTCAAAATCAATTTTAGAATTATTGACAAGACGGTCCTCATATTTCGTATCATGGCACCTGTAAATAGGTGGAGAAGAAACAATATAGGAAGAAATATAGGCAATAATAACGAAAGAATAAAAGGATGAAATAATGTGGACACATTGATATGAAAAACATGCATCTTGATTGTTATTTATTAAATGATAAGTCTTAAACATACGCCGATACAAAGGATTCTTAATGCCCTTGGGTAGAGGTAATTAAGGTTGATTCGAGCATTACACTAGAGTAGACCTAAAAGCTATGGGAAGTTCAATCATGCTCCAATTTCTTAGCTCATAACCCTGGGGGCACGGGCGCACAACCCAGCTAGTGCTTTCACCCCTCCGTTCATCTGTTTCGGCCATGCCAACCATCATTTCATGTGGTTGTTTGTCTTCAACCCTGTAGAACTTCTCAAAAGCCTGCTCCAGAAGGATCATAACATCCTCGAAATTCTTACTCCCAAACTAGAAATCGGGTCGAGCGAAAAATATAAAGGATTAGCGGGAAAGTCATAGGCTCCCACTCCATATCCATACCCGAAAGACAAGCCATCCTCTTTTTTCGGTTCTTTTCAATTTGCTTCCTTTTCTCGTGAGCTTTAGGGAGATACCCGAGACCGAATCGATCTTTCTTTTCGATCACCTGTATTGCTCTGAATCTCCCTTGGAGATACTTTCCTAGTTCTTTTTCGGCTCTGCAACCCTTTTTTACTGTGATCTTCACCCCCAATTTGGTATTCTTAGATAGCCTTGGCTCTGGAATTTTATATCCTTCAGTGACGAACATGGCATTGACAAATTCCAGTGACCTGAATAAGCATTCTACAACATTTCATTTATTTCTATGTAAGAGGTATCTATGGATGCAGAGACCACAATGTTTTTTTCCCCTGATATGCCGACTAATCGTCTCTCTATCACAAATTTCAATTTTTGATGGAGAGATTACGGCATAGCCCTAGCAGAGTGAATCCATGGCCTTTCCAACAAGCAATTGTAAGATAGGGTGATGTCCATCACTTGAAAATCCACCTTATAAGTACAAGAACCTATCTGAAGCGAGATTTTAGTGCTTTCTATCACTTCCCGACGAGTGCCATCAAAGGCTCTGACAACGGTATGACTCGGCAGCATGTTGGTCATATCAATTGGTAGCTTGGTGATGCACCCAAAAGAGTGTATCTTATTTAACCTTGCACTAAAAAGATCAATTGTAAGTATAATGATTAGCAAGGGTCGAGTCCTCAGGGATTGGGTTTTAATCTATGAGTTATTAGTTTATAACTTACGTTCAAAGAAAACAATAAAAGAAAAGGGGTTTTTGAAGCCAGATTTAAACTAAAGTAAATAATAAGAATAAGATGCAAGGCGGTATAACCAGCCAATAAAAATATATATACTAAATTAGGCGGTATAACCAGCCAATAAAAATATATATACTAAATTAGGCGGTATAACCAGCCAATAAAAATAAAACAAAGTTAATATACAAATTAGGCAGTATAACCAGCCAATAAAAATAAATATACTTTTAAAAATAAGCAAACTAGAAAAGTAAGAAAACAAGTAAGTAAGAAGAATCAAATATGAAAAATATGGTTAAGGTTTCATTCTCCACCACTAGACATCATTAAGAATCAATTTCAGATCTATCAATATCAACCAACTATCAAAGTTAACAACCGTAGATAACAACAAGCTCTGTTATCCCAATCTTTCCTTAGTTTGTCGTTAAATAGAACAAGCTCTCTATTTAATCTCTAACCATTAAACAACCTAGAATAAGCTCTCTAAATTCAATTTAATGGAAGCTTTATGATGAGAAAGATAGGTTGATCTAAGCAACAAACACATAAGCTCGGATTGTTCAACTTAGGTTATGTTCCACTTTGCAATTATTGAAAACTTGACCATAATCATTAATCACAAATTGCCACTTAGGAATAGGAAATCAAGACAATTACACGGATCAAGACTCCTAAACTAGCAATAGATAATTATCAAGATCTATCTAGTTGTACACCTAAATAAATCAAGACAACATCATGAACAATTCTTGTAGAAGAACATAAGCAACTTTGATAGAAAATTAAAGATTGATAGAATCTGAAAATCAATCACAAAACATGTCTAGGGCTTTGAAATCACCCTTAACCAAATAGAAGTTTAGCCTAGCATAGGCATTGTAAACATAAACATAAACTTAAAGAGAATCTAAGAAGGAAATAAAAGAAAGAAAGAAGAAGAAGAAGATAAAGAAAAAGAAAACTAGAGAAAAGAAAGAAGAAAACTTAGAGAATTTTATTACAATGGCTAATTTCCTACCAATCTACAATATGATCCTCTACAATCATCCAAGGCCCTCTATTTATACACATTTTGGAGGGCTAAATGACAAGAGACAAGCTTTACAAATTTCAAAGGTAGGTATAATAGGTGGGTGCATTTTTCTAACAATTTTCGTCATATTGTATGACCATTTTGATCAGCCAACTTGATGGTCGATTTTGTCAATCTTGGAGGCCTGATCTGATCACATGGTCTTCTAGAAAAATGTTCCCCTATGAGTTACTGATTCATAGCCGTTGGAATCAGCTCATTTGCTGATGTGGAGAAGAAGATATGGGCAAAATACGAAAACAGGTCAGCACAGACGTCATTGCACATCAGCCAACTTGATGTTCGATTTCTTCAATATTGGAGGCTTTATCTGATCACATGGGCTTCTAGACAAATGTTCCCCTATCAGTTAGTGATCCATAGCCGTTGGAATCAGCTCATTGGCTGATGTGTATCCGACGATATGGTCAAAATGCGAAAACTGCTCAGGACAGACGTCATTGCACATCAGCCAACTTGATGGTTGATTTCGCTAGGGAAAAAGACTCCGTTTCAAGAAGTGTAAAACATGAAAAAGATATATATGCCTCTTAACTTTGCACGGTTAAAATTTCAGCCTTATTGCTTCAGTGAAACTCCAGATATAGCGGATATGGAAAAAGGTGTCGGAACTGGAACTGAACTGGATTTGCCCTTAATTCTAGTAATCTGAAATCACTCAAAGAAACTTGTGAAAAACACCAAATTACATAAAAATATAAAAGATCATAAACACAATTAGACTAAACAATAATAACTCGTATTTGACACAAAACAATAATAAAACATAACTAAAAACTATATAATTATACGAGTTATCACACCCCCACACTTAGATTGTTGCTAGTCCCTAGCAACGACTCAATAAAAATAAAATAAGAAAATCTAATCTAATCCATTTTCGTAGGAAATCACGGTGGCACTTAGCATGTGACACAAGCCTTTAAACCCCTAGGTGTCCCTAGTGGACGAGTTTAGTCTCGTGAGGGTTTACTAGGACGATACCCACAAACATTGAAAACATAAGAAAAACTAAAAAAAATAATTATAACTAATCCTTCCAATATAAATTTGAGATAATCATTGGACAAGTCTTAAAAACTAATCAATAGCTTAAAGAAATTCACAAAAAATCTTGCTTGAATGTAAATAGTTTGAGTTAAGCCAATATTAACATAACATATTTCAATCAAAATAGTGCATATTCAAACTTAATCTCAACTTCTCACATGGGATACTCTCTTGATTTTCACTCTTTAAAGTAGTGGTAAAGTGTTTACACTCAATCAATCTCATGAAAACACTTCTACCATATGCTTGCTTGTCCACCTATTCTCCACTAAAAGATCATGCAACTTCATAAGTCAAGAGGTCTTTAATCAAGGTTGTAATGGGGCCAAGGGGTTTGTAATGTGGTTGAAGAACAAAAGGATAAAGATATCACAAAGGTTCCAAAGAGTTCATAAAGTTTAGAGACATAAAAAAATTATACAAAGAAACTTCTCAAAACTCTTTACAAGTACATAGTCACCTAGGCCGGATATTCATGTTGGGCCTTTTCTTCATTCTAAACAACTTTGTAACATCTTTTTCTTTTTCCCCAAATTCAAGAGATGATTCATATATATTTTTTTTTTTTACATAGGAATGTATTTTCCAGTATTCCATTTCTTTTTATCTTGACTTTTCTTTTCTTTTCACCCTACACTTATTTCTTGTTTCTAACCAAAAAATATCCCTTGTCTTTGCAACTTGTCTCAAATCATGCTAATTCATCTTTGGAACAAAGGTAAAGATATAAGTATATTTAGGTTAGGGACAAGTTATGGTTACCAAAGAGATAGCTTATTCAATGTAGGCTCAAATTGGTTCACTAAGGGTGTGTTCTCTTGGAACATCAATAAGGGATGGCTGTTTGGCCCTGGCTAAAAATCCTAATGCCTCTATCATATTCATGTTGTCACATGCATCAATATAGTCTCAAACGGTTTAAAGCAAGTTCTAGAGAATCATTTAATCATAAGAACACTCAAGAAAGAAATTAGATTGATTTGTATAATGCATCAATCATTTTAGGCTCAAAAACTCACAATGATGATTATACAAGTCAGTTTTAAGTCTAAACATGCTTCTTTCTCAATCAACATATCATATTAACATTGGCTCATAAAAATTAGTATCAAGCTTAATTCTCATGAAAATCTTCTCACTAGTAACCAGTTTAGACCTATGCAATTCATATCTCATCATTGTATTAAAAAGGAACTAAAACACACTAAAAATAATAATAATAAAGACTCATAAAAAAAAAATTGTAGACGAAAATAAAAGAAATCCTAAATCATTCCCCCCACACTTAATTCTTACATTGTCCTCAATGTAAGTCTATTAACCCAAATGAAAGAATCATGTGTAAGAGAAAAGAACTAATAACATAAGAATAGGAACAACTAGACTCAAAACAAAACAAAACAAACTCATGCAACCTAAATAATCCTAAAATACTAAAGAAAAATTAACAAGTAAACATAAAAAGATTAAAATCAAACTGACAAGGTATGTCTCAAGTCTCCCTTACTCAGACCTTGTTCAGAATGAATACTTCTAAATGGCTTAAAACACAACAATTTTTTTTTTTTTTTTAAATTAGCAAAATATGTCCCTTACCCCATACTAAAATATGACATTGTCCCCAATGTCAAATTTTAAAGGTAGGATTTAGGAGATATTACCTGCAGAGGTTGCTAACCACTTATTATAACTAAGACACAACAAACAAAATGTTAGATAATGTCACAAAGACAAAGTGCAATCCACTCCTTGCTCGTCCATATCTCTTTTTCTTTTTCCGAGCGTTTGCGAAACAACCGTAGCAGATAAATACTCATAAGCTTGGAGCTTTTTCAGTAAATCTTCAATGGTTGTAGCAGAAATTATGGTTCTCCTTGCCTCTGAAAACATGAATCCATTATCCACAGCATTATCTAAATATGAAAGCAAATTACTAAAATAACCATTAATATTAAGCAAACCAATGGGTTTCTTATTTGTGACCAAAGATGACCAAGAAGCCACGCAAGCTATTTCTTCCAATGTACCCAGACCTCCTGGTAAAGCAATGAATGCATCGGCAGAATGGTACATGATTGTTATCCGTTCAGGGATACTCCAGACTTGTATTTCCTTACCCACGGTAGGTCCACAAAAACTTGTGAATAGTTTTGGCACGATTCCTAGAACTGGACTTCCTCCGACGTGTGCTGCTGTAGCGACTGCTCCCATTAAACCCGTACTACCGCCTCCATAAATCAAGTGGATCTTTTGTTGGGCAAGTATTACTCCAACTCTTATGGCTTCATCAGCGAATATGTTATTTTTCCCTCGATAAGCACCTCCAAAGACACAAATTTCTTTAATGCGCTGGGACGAAGTACTTTCCATTTTTTTTTTCTTCGAGTGCCTGAAAGAGAATGAGTACATGGTGTAATATATAAAGGACTGAGTAGTGAATCAGACAAGAGTAATAATGTCGCCGAAAGTGTATCTGACCTGTCAGAAGAAAATATTAACCTAACAAAAGATTTTTGCGTGATTTCAGGAAGAAAATCAAAAAGAGAAGAAAAAATCAACCGTAAAAGACAAATAAAAAAATGAGAATAATTACACAAATCGAACAACACGTAAATTAAACCAAAATAAAGTTATTGCAAATCAAACCAAAAACTGAGAAGTCATTTATTGTAGTTGTGATTGTGGCTCACATCTTCCTCTGGTTTTACGTCCAGAAACGGCTTAAACGCCTTCTATGAGTCGAGGATATGCTTCCCATCCAGTTTTCTTACAAGCTGGCAAACAGGGTCTTTTAACATCAGATTCCCAAGATGTTGCCATTCCCTTTGGAATTGCGGCCATAAATCAAGAATTTCTCTTTGTACGTCTCCACTAGGATGCGTCTCAAGAGAAAGTTGGATATTACCCAAATTCTCCTTACTCAGTCCATCCTTAATGAATTTATCATCTCGATTAGAGGACGGAATCCCAATAGAACGACATTTACCGTTACACGTCCATCATGCACATTTGTGGCAATTTGAACTCATGCGCTTTGCTCGTCGCTTCTTTGCAAAAGTGCTTCTACCTGTACCTGGTAAATGCAAAACAGGAAGATATTCATCTTCACGTACCTTGGCTTCAATTATCCAACGTATGTCTCCAGGAATCCCTTTGTGCATAAGCATTCTTAATCTTTCAAATCGAACTTGGTAAAGCTTCAGTAAAATATTTCGAGGAAAAGGAGGAAATCGTTTCTGCAATCTTGTGAGAATATCATCCATCCTGAAAAAAAATGAAAAAAAAATGAAAGAGAAATTGGAAGAGAAATTTATATACAATATCAGTTTTGTGGGTAGCTGATGGAACCGATTTAAATAATCACGGAGTACCGTTATCCGCCATTTAACCGGGGTAAAAAATTAAAAATTATATTTACATCTAGTTATTTTCAAAACCAGGATCAGAAAGAAAAACAACATAAAAAGACTCAAAAACAAAACACTCTAAATAAAATCCTAAATTCTTCCCCCCACACATAATTTTTACATTGTCCTCAATGTAATGCTATTATCCCCCAATGCAAGAATTATATGTAAGAGAAAAGAACTATTAAACAAAACAAAAGAGAAACAATAAAAGATAGAATGATGGAGAGTAAGGAATATGCAAATCTGATATAATAGATGCTCTCCATCCTTTTGGGTTGCCTCCCAAGAAGCGCTTGGTTTATTGTCCTCAGCTTGACTTAGACCCATGCCATTATTATTCAACATACTTTGGCTCAAAAAGTGGAAACTCCTCCACATCGTGTATTGGAAAGTTCTCATAGTAAGGCTTCAATCTATGACCATTCACTTTGAATGCCTTATCTGTTTTTGGGCTTTGGATTTCAACTGCACCATGAGTAAATACATTAGTAATAACAAAAGGTCCAACCCAACGAGAACGTAACTTACCTGGATATAACTTAAGGCGTGAATGGAAGAGAAGAACTTTTTGTCCAACAACAAATTCCTTTCTTGATATCATCTTGTCATGGAATGCCTTAGTCTTTTCCTTGTAAATCCTAGAATTCTGATAGGCAATATTCCTTATCTCCTCTAATTCTTGTAGGTCAAGTTTTCTTTTCTTTCCTGTCTCATCCATCTCCATGTTACATTGTTTGATAGCCCAATATGATTTATGTTCCAATTCAACCGGAAGATGACAAGGCTTACCATAAACAAGTCGATAAGGAGACATACCAATGGGTGTCTTATATGCTGTCCTATAAGCCCAAAGTGCATCATCAAGTCGTGAACTCCAATCCTTCCTATTTGGATTAACTGTCTTTTCAAGGATGGACTTAACTTCTCGGTTTGACACTTCAGCTTGCCCACTAGTTTGAGGATGATATGAGGTGGAGACCTTGTGTGTGATGTTATACTTCCTCAAAAGTGCTTCCATAGTCCTATTGCAAAAGTGAGTACCTCTATCGCTGATTATGGCCTTTGGCGTTCCAAACCTAGCAAAGATGTTAGTCTTGACAAAATCTGAAACAACTTTAGAGTCATTAGTCCTAGTGGATTTTGCTTCCACCCACTTTGAAACATAATCAACGGCAAGTAAAATATAAAGATTACCAAAAGAAGGAGGAAAAGGTCCCATGAAATCCATGCCCCATACATCAAAAATTTCAACAATAAGTATTGGAGTTTGAGGCATTTGATTTCTAGGACCTAAGTTACCTGTTCTTTGGCAACGATCACATGACTTGCAAAAGAGGTATGCATCTTTGAATATGGTAGGCTGATGGAGACTCAATTAAGAGTTGTAAACCCAAGTGCAGGTTATGTTCAAGTAATAAATTCTCGGGTGTCCGAGGTCGAACCACAGGGAAGCGTACTAGTAAGTATAAGTTTATAAATATATATGAAAAAGAAAATAAACAAGATATTAGGGAATCAATAACAAAGAAAGTAAACAAGATATTAGAGAACAAAATAAACAAAATAACATAAAAGCAATTAAACAAGATATAAAAAACAATAAGAAAGGATGTTGAGGTTAGAGAATCCACTCTTGGTGTTATGCTAAGATTAATCTTGTTTTATTACACAATTGAAATCCACACATAAGGGAGGTTCCAATCGGAAGGTTTAGCAATTCAGTCCAAATTGTCCAACGTCCATAGCATATGATATTATGTTCATTTGGTGTCCTCAAAACTCATAAAAAGAGTCCAAGCATTCCTTATGCCAAGGTATATGTCTACAACAAATCAAGGTTATGAAACCAAGCATTTACTGTGCCATTTTCATTGTCAATAATGAATCAAGATCTCTACTTTGCAAGTATGATTTTAAACCAAAAGAAAATATTATCTATACTAGTGTTTATAAATGATGATTCATTTTAGCTCATGTTTAAGAGACTAACCTTAGCATTTACCAAGAGCTTCACCTCATCACCTCAACAATATGATTAGCAACACATACTAAAAATGAAAAAAAAATATAAGAAACATAAGTAAATAAAGAAAAAGAAAACTAGAGAAAGGAAAAAAGAAGAAAACTTAGAGAATTTTATTACAATGGCTAAAATCCTACCAATGTATAATGTTTCCAATACTCATCCAAGGCCCTCTATTTATACACATTTTGGAGGGCTAAATGACAAGAGACAAGCTTTACAAATTTCAAAGGTAGGTATAATAGGTGGGTGCATTTTTCTAACAATTTTCGTCATATTGTATGACAATTCTGATCAGCCAGCTTGATGGTCGATTTTGTCAATGTTGGAGGCTCGATCTCATAAAATTGTCTTCTAGAAAAATATACCCCTATCAGTTACGGATCCATAGCCGTTGGAATCAGCTCATTTGCTGAAGTGGATAAGATGATATGAGCAAAATACGAAAACAGGTCAGCACAGACGTCATTGCACATCAGCCAACTTGATGGTCGATTTCGCTAGGGAAAACGACTCCGTTTCAAGAAGTGTAAAACATGAAAAAGATAGATATGCCTCTTAGCTTTGCACGGCTACAAATTTCAGCCTTATTGCTTCAGTGAAACTCGAGATATAGCTGATATGGCAAACGGTGTCGGAACTGGAACTGAACTGGATTTGCCCTTAATTGTTGATTTAACCTAGTAATCTGAAATCACTCAAAGAAACTCGTGAAAAACACCAAATTACATAAAAATATAAAATATCATAAACACAATTAGACTAAGCAATAATAACTCGTATTTGACACAAAACAATAATAAAACATAACTAAAAACTATATAATTATACGAGTTATCACACCCCCACACTTAGATTGTTGCTAGTCCCTAGCAACGACTCAATAAAAATAAAATAAGAAAATCTAATCTAATCCATTTTCGTAGGAAATCACGGTGGCACTTAGCATGTGACACAAGCCTTTAAACCCCTAGATGTCCCTAGTGGACGAGTTTAGTCTCGTGAGGGTTTGCTAGAACGATACCCACAAACATTGAAAAACTAAAATATAAGTAAACTACATACACTAAAAATATTTACTCCTAATCCTTTCAATATAAATTAGAGACAATCTTTGAACAAGTCTTATAAACTAATCAATAGCTCAAAGAATTTCACAAAAATTCATGCTTGAATGTAAATAAATGAGTTAAGCCAATATTAACATAACATATTTCAATCAAAATAGTGTATATTCAAACTTAATCTCAACTTCTCACATGGGATACTCTCTTGATTTTCACTCTTTAAAGTAGTGGTAAAGTGTTTACACTCAATCAATCTCATGAAAATAATTCTACCATATGCTTGCTTGTCCACCTATTCTCCACTATTTAGATCATACAACTTCATAAATCAAGAGGTCTTTATTCAAGGTTGTAATGGGGCCAAAGGGTTATAATGTGGTTAAAGAACAAAAGGATAAAGATATCACAAAGGTTCCAAAGAGTTCATAGAGTTTAGAGACATAATAAGATCATACAAATAAAACTTCTCAAAACTCTTATAAAGCACATAATAACATAGGCTAAATATTCATGTTGAGCCTTTGCATCATTCTAACCAACTTTGTAACATCTTTTTCTAGAAGTTCAAGAGAAGATTTTTTTTTTTTTTTTTTTTTTAATATGGGAATGTATTTGACAATGATCCCTTTCTTTTTCTCTTGACTTTTTCTTTTCTTTTCTTCCCCCACACTTATCTTTTGTTTCTAACCCAAATTTTCAAATAAAAATATCCCTTGTTTTTTTTTTTTTTTTTTGCAATATGTCTCAAAATATAAAATCCATCTTTAGAACAAGGGTAAGGATATAAGTATATTTAGGCTAGGTGTAAGTTGTGTTTACCAATAAAACAGCATATTTAATGTAGGCTCAAATTGGCTCACTAGTGGGGATGTTCTCTTAGAACATTAATAATGGATGGGTGTTTGGCTCTGGTTATAATCCTAATGCCTCTATCATATTCATGTTGTCACATGTATCAATATAGTCTCAAACGGTTTAAAGCAAGTTCTAGAGAATCATGTAATCATAAGAGCACTCAAGAAAGAAATTAGATTGATTTGTATAATGCATCAATCATTATAGGCTCAAAAACTCACAAGGATGATTATACAAGTCAGATTAAGTCTAAACATGCTTCTTTCTCAATCAACATATCATATTAACATTGGCTCATAAAAAGGTTGACATCAAGCTCAATTCTCATGAAAATCTTCTCACTAATAAATCTGTTTTAGACTTATGCAATTCATATCTCATCATTGTATTAAAAAGGAACTAGAACACATTAAAAAAATAATAATAATAATAAAGACTCATAAAAAAAATAGTAGACAAAAATAAAAGAAATCCTAAATCATTCCCCCCACACTTAATTCTTACATTGTCCTCAATGTAAGTCTATTAACCCAAATGAAAGAATCATGTGTAAGAGAAAAGAACTAATAACATAAGAATAGGAACAACTAAGACTCAAAACAAAACAAAGTCATGCAACCTAAATAATCCTAAAATACTAAACAAAAATTAAGAAGTAAACATAAAAAGGTTAAAATCAAACTGACAAGGTATGTCTCAAGTCTCCCTTACTCAGACCTTGTTCAGAATGAATACTTCTAAATGTCTTAAAACACAACAATTTATTTATTTATTTTTTTTTTTTGAAGATTAGTAAAAATTATATTTACATCTAGTTATTTTCAAAACAAGGATCAGAAAGAAAAACAACCTCTTCTTGAGTAACATGATTTTCCAAAAAGAGTTTGAGTCTTTGTCCATTTACCTTGAATACGTTACCATTTTGAGGATTCTCAATGTCAACTGCTCCATAATGATACACATGCTTAACCACAAATGGGCCAGTCCATCTTGATCTCAACTTACCAGGAAATATGTGAAGTCTAGAATTATAAAGTAGAACTTTTTGCCCAACATCAAATATTTTTCTTGAAATTAACTTGTCATGAAAGGCTTTAGTTCTTTCTTTATGAATTTTAGAATTCTCATATGCATCATTTCTGAGTTCCTCAAGTTCATTTATTTGTAATTTCCGTAAATTAGAAGCGTCATCAAGGTTTGAGTTGAACATTTTAATGGCCCAATATGCTTTATGCTCAAGTTCCACAGGTAAATGACAAGGTTTTCCATAAACTAGCCTATAAGGAGACATGCCCAATGCTGTTTTAAAAGCTGTTCGATAGGCCCATAATGCATCGTTAAGTCTAAGGGACCAATCTTTGCGATTTGGATTAACCGTCTTTTCCAAAATTTGTTTAATCTCCCTATTTGCTAATTCTACCTGTCCATTTGTCTGCGGGTGATAAGGGGTTGCAACTTTGTGTGTAATGGCATATTTCTTCATTAATGTTTCAAAAACCTTGTTGCAAAAATGTGTTCCCCCATCACTTATGATAGATCGAGGAATTCCAAATCGACTCAAAATATTTTCTTTTAAAAATTTAATCACTGTTTTGTGATCATTATTTCGACATGGAATTGCCTCTATCCACTTTGAAACATAATCTATTGCAACTAAAATGTATAAGAAACCAAAAGATGGTGGAAATGGTCCCATGAAATCAATACCCCAACAGTCAAAAATTTCAATTACAAGAATTGGGTTCAAAGGCATCATGTTTCTTTTCGAAATGGAACCTAATTTTTGACAACTTTCACATGACTTGCAAAAATTATGTGCATCTTTGAATAAAGTTGGCCAGTAAAATCCACACTGTAAAATTTTTGCAGCAGTTTTCTTTGATGAAAAATGACCACCACATGCCTCAGAATGACAAAACTTAATTACACTACTTACCTCATTGTCGGGAACGCATCTTCGAAAAATCTGATCAGGACAATATTTGAACAAGTAAGGGTCATCCCAATAGAACTTCTTTACCTCATTCAGAAACTTCCTTTTATCTTGGGGGCTCCATTGAGAAGGAATTTTTCCTGTAGCAAGAAAATTAGCAATGTCAGCAAACCAAGGTGCCGTGGAGACAATTAGAAGTTGTTCATCAGGAAAAGTATCATTTATTGGTGAGGTTCCAAAAGATTCATCACAAACAAGTCTTGATAAATGATCAGCCACCACATTTTCTACTCCTTTTTTATCTCGAATGGTGATGTCAAATTCTTGCAGCAAAAGGATCCACCTCAGCAACCTAGGTTTTGCATCCTTCTTAGAGAGAAGATATTTTAAAGCTGCATGATCACTAAAGACAACAATTGATGATCCAACAAGGTAAGATCTGAATTTATCCAATGCAAAAACAACTGCAAGTAATTCCTTTTCTGTAGTGGAATAATTCATTTGGGCTCTATTTAAAGATTTACTTGCATAGTAAATTACATGTGGTTTATTATCTTTCCTTTGTCCTAACACAGCACCAACAGCATAGTTACTAGCATCACACATTATTTCAAATGGTAAAGACCAATCAGGAGATCTCATAATAGGAGCAGTAGTGAGCATATTTTTGAGTTTTTCAAAAGCATCTTCACAATCTTTAGTCCATTCAAATGCAGTGTCTTTCATTAAAAGATTACATAGAGGTTTAGATATCGTGCTAAAATCTTTTATGAATCTTCTATAAAAACCTGCATGTCCCAAGAATGACCTAATGTCCTTTACTGTCTTTGGTGTGGGTAGATTAGCAATCAATTCAATTTTTGACTTGTCTACCTCAATCCCTTTTGCAGAAACAATGTGACCTAGTACAATACCTTTAGTGACCATGAAATGACATTTTTCCCAATTAAGAACAAGATTTTTTTCTTCACACCTAATCAATACATTTTTCAAATTGGCTAAGCAATCATCAAATGAATCACCAGAAACAGAAAAATCATCCATGAAAATCTCAAGATTACGTTCAATCATGTCACTAAAAATACTAAGCATGCATCTTTGAAATGTGGCAGGGGCGTTACATAATCCAAATGGCATTCTACGATATGCAAAAGTACCAAAAGGACATGTAAAAGTGGTTTTCTCTTGGTCCTCAAGTGCAATGGCAATTTGATTATATCCAGAATATCCATCTAGAAAACAATAAAACTCATGCGCTGCAACTCTTTCTAAGATTTGATCCATAAAAGGCAAAGGGAAATGATCTTTCCTCGTCACTGAGTTAAGTTTCCTATAGTCAATGCACATGCGCCAACCAGTAACAGTCCTAGTTGGAATTAATTCATTGTTTTCATTTTTAACTACAGTAACTCCAGATTTCTTAGGTACGACTTGAGTAGGACTTACCCATTTGCTATCAGAGATAGGATAAATGATTCCATTATCTAAAAGTTTAATGACTTCATTTCTCACTACTTCTTTCATATTAGGATTAAGCCTTCGTTGCATTTGTCTAGAGGGTTTAGCATTTTCCTCTAAATAAATATTATGTGTGCAGATTAATGGGCTTATTCCCTTTATGTCAGCTAAGGTCCATCCTAATGCATTTTTGTGCATCTTCAAAAGTTGTAACAACTTACCTTCTTGTAGTTCATCAAGATGTGAAGAAATTATGACTGGAAAAGTTTTATTCTCACCCAAAAAGGAATATTTTAGCTCGGATGGCAATGGTTTTAAATCCAGCTTGGGTGGTTCAATAGTTGATGGTACAGTGACATTTGTGAGTGATGGAAGTTCCTCAAACTTTTGTTTCCAACAATGCTTATTCTGAAAAGAATTTAACAAAGAATTAGTGTGTGAAATTTCTGAAGCATTATCAAACTCACATTCAATTAAATAAGCTTCTAAAGGATCATGGAATGTGGTAGTGGTGAGATGTTCATGAACAAGTTCTTCAATGAAATCCACTTCATGTACTTCTGAATCATCACCAGGTTGCTTGCAAATGTTGAACACATTTAATTCTAAAGTCATATTTCCAAAAGAAATGTTCAAAATACCATTCCTGCAATTTATCAGAGCATTAGAAGTTGCAAGAAATGGACGGCCTAATATAACAGGAATTTGAATATTTGGATTTGAAACAGGATGTGTGTCCAAAACAATAAAATCAACAGGGAAGTAAAAATTATCAATTTGAACCAAAACATCTTCAACTATTCCTCGAGGAATTTTTACAGAACGATCAGCTAGTTGAAGTGTAACAGGTGTTTCCTTGAGTTCACCTAAACCTAACTGTTGATAAACAGAAAAAGGCAAAAGATTAACACTAGCACCAAGATCAAGCAATGCACGTTCTATTCTAGTGTTTCCAATGATGCATGAGATTGTTGGATATCCAGGATCTTTGAATTTTGGTGGAGTAAAGTGCTGAATGATTGAGCTCACACTTTCCGTCAGAAATGCTTTCTTTTGTACATTATGTTTCCTTTTAACTGTGCACATGTCCTTCAAAAATTTAGCATAAGATGGAACTTGTTTGATTGCATCCAATAAAGGAATGTTAATCTTAACTTGTTTGAAAAGTTCATAAATTTCTGCATTTTGATTCAAATTCTTTATTGTTTGCAACCTTTGAGGAAAAGGAGCATGATGCATACCTTTTTCTTTGTCCAAATTTTCAAGAAGTTCTGACTTACCATCATCATTACCATTACTTTTCGGAGGGGAAGGAGGATCTTGGTCTTTTGATGGAATATTTTTGTCAATTGCCTTTCCACTTCGAAGAGTTGTGATAGAACTGGCATTTTCCTGTTGAGTTTCATTGGAGCAAGAAACAAGACATTGAGTAGAAGGGTTAGGCTGAGGTTGAGCAGGTAACTTACCTTTTTCTTGAGTGCGTAATGAAGCTGTCAATGTGGACAAGGTGTTTTTGATCTCATTGATGTCCTGTGAAGTTTGGTTATACACATTTGCTTGTGTTTGCATGAATGCTTGCAATGTCTCTTCCAAGGTTTGTACACGTGAAGGTTGATAGGAAAAAGTGTTGCCCGACTTTTGAGATTGTGGTACCTGAACATGATTATTATTCCGCCAACTGAAGTTGGGATGATTTCTCCATTCAGGGTTACACGTTTCAGAGTAAGAAGAAGCAAAAGGCTTTTTAAATGTGTTTATGGAATTTACTTGATCATGCAACGCTTCTTTAAGAATGGGAATGTTTGGACATTCAGAAGTGGGGTGTCCCATGATTTCACAAATTCCACAACTGTCTTCATTTTTAACCGTTTTGACTTCTTTTACTTCTCTAAGTTCCATGGCTTCAATCTTTCTAGCCAAATTAGCTACTTTAGCTTTTATCTCATCTTCTTGACTAAAATGATATTTACCTCTGTTAGAAACAGGAATAGATCTATTGGAACTTTCAGAGGAATTATCTGTGTGCCAGGCTTGAGAGTTATCTGCCAAATGGTCTAGGTAGTCAAAGGCTTCTTCAGGTTCTTTTTCTAGAAACTCACCGTTACACATTGTTTCAACAAATTGTTTAGTTTCGGGAGTTAAACTTTCATAAAAGAAACTAATAAGATGCCATTTTTCAAAACCATGATGTGGACAAGAACTTAACAAATCTTTAAAACGCTCCCAGCATTGAAAAAATGCTTCATTTTGATTTTGATTGAAATTTTGAATCTGTCTTTTCAAAGCAGTAGTTTTATGTGCTGGGAAAAATTTCTTTAGAAACTTAGTTTGTAATTCTTGCCATGTGCCAATTGACCTTGGTTTTAAATTATGAAGCCAAATTTTTGCTTTGTCTTTTAAAGAAAAAGGAAATAATTTTAGCTTGACAATTTCATTTGTACATTGTTGGTCATTAAAGATGACACATACATCTTCGAAGTCTTTTAGAAACGAGTAAGCACTTTCCGATTCTAACCCATGGAAATTTGGAAGCAAAGCTATCATACCTGGTTTAAAACGAGAGTTGTTTGCATTGAGAGGAAAAATAAAACAAGAGGGTGATGAGCTTCGAGTTGGTTGCAAGTAGTCACGCATGGTGCGTACTTGTCTGTTCTCATCTTCAGCATGAACACTTTCATTGTCAGCCATGGTAGGAATTGTATTAGAAAGATTACCTGAAAAAGTTTCACAATAAAATCTAACTAAACGACGAGATCTAAAATCACGTCGCCAAACAAGCACAAAACAAAGTTAATATACAGATTAGGCGGTATAACCAGCCAATAAAAGAAAATTAGGCGGTATAACCAGCCAATAAAAATAAATATACTTATAAACTTATATACTTAGTATTGCCTCCCCGGCAACGGCGCCAAAAACTTGATGGAGACTCAATTAAGAGTTGTAAACCCAAGTGCAGGTTATGTTCAAGTAATAAATTCTCGGGTGTCCGAGGTCGAACCACAGGGAAGCGTACTAGTAAGTATAAGTTTATAAATATATATGAAAAAGAAAATAAACAAGATATTAGGGAATCAATAACAAAGAAAGTAAACAAGATATTAGAGAACAAAATAAACAAAATAACATAAAAGCAATTAAACAAGATATAAAAAACAATAAGAAAGGATGTTGAGGTTAGAGAATCCACTCTTGGTGTTATGCTAAGATTAATCTTGTTTTATTACACAATTGAAATCCACACATAAGGGAGGTTCCAATCGGAAGGTTTAGCAATTCAGTCCAAATTGTCCAACGTCCATAGCATATGATATTATGTTCATTTGGTGTCCTCAAAACTCATAAAAAGAGTCCAAGCATTCCTTATGCCAAGGTATATGTCTACAACAAATCAAGGTTATGAAACCAAGCATTTACTGTGCCATTTTCATTGTCAATAATGAATCAAGATCTCTACTTTGCAAGTATGATTTTAAACCAAAAGAAAATATTATCTATACTAGTGTTTATAAATGATGATTCATTTTAGCTCATGTTTAAGAGACTAACCTTAGCATTTACCAAGAGCTTCACCTCATCACCTCAACAATATGATTAGCAACACATACTAAAAATGAAAAAAAAATATAAGAAACATAAGTAAATAAAGAAAAAGAAAACTAGAGAAAGGAAAAAAGAAGAAAACTTAGAGAATTTTATTACAATGGCTAAAATCCTACCAATGTATAATGTTTCCAATACTCATCCAAGGCCCTCTATTTATACACATTTTGGAGGGCTAAATGACAAGAGACAAGCTTTACAAATTTCAAAGGTAGGTATAATAGGTGGGTGCATTTTTCTAACAATTTTCGTCATATTGTATGACAATTCTGATCAGCCAGCTTGATGGTCGATTTTGTCAATGTTAGAGGCTCGATCTCATAAAATTGTCTTCTAGAAAAATATACCCCTATCCGTTACGGATCCATAGCCGTTGGAATCAGCTCATTTGCTGATGTGGATAAGAAGATATGGGCAAAATACGAAAACAGGTCAGCACAGACGTCATTGCACATCAGCCAACTTGATGGTCGATTTCGCTAGGGAAAACGACTCCGTTTCAAGAAGTGTAAAACATGAAAAAGATAGATATGCCTCTTAGCTTTGCACGGCTACAAATTTCAGCCTTATTGCTTCAGTGAAACTCGAGATATAGCTGATATGGCAAACGGTGTCGGAACTGGAACTGAACTGGATTTGCCCTTAATTGTTGATTTAACCTAGTAATCTGAAATCACTCAAAGAAACTCGTGAAAAACACCAAATTACATAAAAATATAAAATATCATAAACACAATTAGACTAAGCAATAATAACTCGTATTTGACACAAAACAATAATAAAACATAACTAAAAACTATATAATTATACGAGTTATCATAGGCCAATAAAATCCAGAATCAAGAACTTTCATGGCTGTTCTTTTGGATCCAAAGTGTCCTCCACATGCATAAGAGTGACAAAAGGTGAGAATAGATTGAAATTCAGTTTCGAGTACACACCTTCTTATAATCTGATCAGAGCAATGCTTCCAAAGGTAAGGATCATCCCATATGTAGTATTTGGCATCACTCTTGATCTTATTTCTTTGAGCTTGTGTCAACTCTTGTGGCAACTTGTTGGTAACTAAGTAATTAACAATATCAGCATACCAATGAGTTGTTGTACTTATAAAAAGAAGTTGCTCATCCGGAAAGTTCTCATTCAAGGGTAGTGCATCCTCTTCATGAACTAAACGGCTAAGATGGTCCGCAACCAGGTTGTCACTACCTCTCTTATCTTTTATCTCCAAATCAAACTCTTGTAAGAGAAGTATCCATCTAATCAACCTTGGTTTGGCCTCCTTTTTAGTGAGTAAGTACTTAAGGGCTGCATGGTCAGAATATACAATTACTTTAGTACCAATTAAATAAGATCGAAATTTTTCTAAAGCAAATACAACAGCCAAAAGTTCTTTTTCAGTAGTGGAATAGTTCAATTGAGCATCATTAAGAGTTCGGGAGGCATAATAAATGGCATGTGAGGCTTTGCCAACCCGTTGGCCCAAAACAGCTCGAATGGCATAGTCACTAGCATCACACATGATTTCAAAAGGTACATTCCAATCTGGTGGTTGGATGATAGGAGCTGATGTCAAGAGTCCCTTCAATGTTTCAAACGCCTCTTTGCATTTATCATCAAAGTGGAAAACCACATCTTTTTGTAGTAGCTTGCAAAGAGGTAATGTGATCTTTGAGAAGTCTTTGATAAATCTCCTATAGAAACCTGCATGTCCAAGAAAAGAACGAACCTCTCTCACATTTGTGGGAGGTGGTAAAGAATGCATAATATCTATTTTAGACTTATCAACCTCTATCCCTCTAGAAGAAATAACATGGCCCAAAACTATTCCTTGTTCTACCATAAAGTGACATTTTTCCCAATTCAAAACAAGGTTAGTTTCCATGCATCTTTCAAGTACAAGTGTAAGGTTCTCTAGACATCTATCAAAAGAATCACCATAGACACTAAAATCATCCATAAACACTTCTATGATGTTCTCTACATAATCTGAAAATATGCTAACCATACACCTTTGGAATGTAGCTGGTGCATTACAAAGACCAAATGGCATACGCCGGTATGAAAAAGTACCAAATGGACATGTGAATGTTGTTTTCTCTTGGTCCTCCGGAGCAATGGCTATCTGATTATAACCTGAAAAACCATCAAGAAAACAATAATGAGAATGGCCAGCTAACCTTTCAAGCATTTGATCAATAAACGGTAAAGGAAAGTGGTCTTTGCGAGTTGTGGAATTAAGTTTACGATAATCAATACAAACTCGCCATCCTGTTTGAATCCTAGTAGGAACAAGTTCATTCTCATTATTTGTTACCACCGTTACACCTGATTTCTTTGGAACCACTTGGACTGGGCTCACCCATTTGCTATCCGAGATAGGATAGATCACTCCAACATCTAGGAGCTTCAGTATCTCCTTTTTCACAACCTCCATCATAGGAGGGTTCAATCTTCTTTGTGCTTCTCTTGTTGGTTTAGACCCTTCCTCTAACAAAATCCGGTGCATGCACATGGATGGGCTTATTCCCTTGATATCGGCAATTGTCCAACCAATTGCTGTTTTATGCTCTCTAAGCACCTTGATAAGTCGCTCTTCTTGCAAAGGTGTGAGCTCTTTGGCAATGATGATCGGTAGTGTGTCCTTTTTACCTAAGAACACATACTTCAAGTGGTTCGGTAGTGGTTTCAACTCTAAAGTTGGTGCCTGCAAAATGGAAGGTAGAAGTTTCTCATTAGATAAAGGCAAATCAATAAATGAAACATCAAACCTTGCATCTTTAGGTTGCAGCGAGTGTAAAGATTCTAGTGCCCCTTCCACCTGGTCACTCAAGGCTAGTTTAGCATTCCCCATTCCGAGATGGTTGCTAAGGACTATTTCTACACTATCTTCATCATCTAGCTCATAAGCTTGCTGCACTAGTGAGTCAATTATATCAATATTAAAAACAGAATGCACATCACTAGGATATCTCATGGCCTCAAAAATGTTAAAGCGAATTATTTCACCATCAAATTCCATAGTTAAAGTGCCATCATGTACATCTATTTTAGTTGTTGCTATTTTCAAGAATGGTCTCCCTAATAGAATAGGTGTGGGATTAGAAGACATCTCGTCTTCCATCTCAATAACATAAAAGTCAGCGGGAAAAACCAATTCATTAACCTGTACAAGAACGTCTTCTACAACTCCTCTTGGATAAGTGTTAGACCGGTCAGCAAGTTGTATTATAACACCGGTTTCCTCTAATGGTCCTAGATTCAATGAAGCATAAATTGAATAAGGCATGACATTAATAGATGCCCCTAGATCTAGCATAGCACGCTCAAACCTGGTGTTGCCTATCTTACAAGGAATGGTAAACATACCTGGATCCTTGCATTTAGGTGGAAGTTTCTTTTGAAGAACAGCTGACACATTCTCCCCCACACTTACCTTTTCATTCCATTTCAACTTTCGTTTAGATGTGCACAACTCTTTTAGGAACTTGGCATATCTTGGCACTTGCTTGATTGCTCCTCCTTCTTGGACTTTGCTAACCTGCTAGGAAAAGGTGGAGGAGTTATATAAGAAGGAAATGATGGTTTAGGAATTACCTTTTTTAGTGGCTCGTTGGGATGTGAAGAGGATGCCATGGTATTGTTCTCCCCTTGAGCACTATCATTTTGTGGTGTCTCTAGCTGTTTCCCACTTCTTAAATTTATAGCATTGGCATTCTCTCTTGGATTCACTATGGTTTGGGAAGGTAATTTCCCAGAATCCCTTGCTTGCATTTGACTCATGGTTGTTGCCAATTGCCCTATTTGAGTCTCCAAATTTCGAATACTTGTCTTTGTTTCCTGTTGAAATTGAATTGTATTAGTAGAAAGAGCTTTAACAAGATCTTCAAGAGAAGTACCTGAATTTTGGGTGGGTGGTAGTTGTTGTCGGGTTTGGTATGGTTGTTGCACTCTTTGCTGAAAACTCGGTGGCCTGTGGTCAAATGGTGGAGGAATAGTTTGTGATTGGTTCCCTCCATAATTGAAGTTTGGATGATCCCTCCATCCTAGATTGTAAGTGTTTGAGTAGGGATCATATTTCCTTGATTGGTTTTGAAATCCACCCATGGCATTCACATGTTCATTGGTATCCTCTTGAAGTGTTGGACACATATCAGTTTGGTGCCCTATGTTTGAACATATGCCACAAGCCTTTATTTGTTGTATTTTACCTACAGCCAATTATTGAACAAGAGAAGTCAGTTTATCAAATTTTTGTTCAAGGGATGATATACTTACCTCATTAACTCTTTTGGGTTGTGGTGGTAGATCTTGTCTCATTGAGAACTGTTGAGAATTGGCTGCCATGTTGGAGATTAATGTTCTAGCAGCCCTGGGAGTCTTATCAACTAGAGCTCCCCCACTAGCGGCATCTATCATACTTCTCTCCATGGGCATGAGACCTTCATAGAAGTATTGGATGAGAAGTTGTTCACTTATCTGATGGTGTGGACATGATGCACAAAGTTTCTTGAACCTCTCCCAATATTCATATAAGGACTCTCCGTTGTATTGCCGAATCCCACATCTCTTTCCTAATGTTGGCAGCCTTAGATGCTGGGAAATACCATTCCAAGAATGCTTTCTTCAAATCATTCCATGTAGTGATGGTCCCGGATGGTAGATAGTAGAGCCATTCCTTTGCTGAATCAGCTAGAGAGAATGGGAAGGCTCTCAACTTAACTTGCTCTTCCGTGACCCCTGTTGGTCTCATGCTTGAGCAAACTACATGGAATTCCTTGAGGTGCTTATTTGGATCCTCTCCTGCAAAACCATGAAAAGTTGGGAGAAGATGAATCAAACCAGATTTTAATTCAAAAGCTACCTCAAGATTAGCATATTCAATGCATAATGGTTGTTGACCCAAGTCCGGAGCGGCTAGCTCATTGAGAGTTTGGTTGTCAGCTGCTGCCATCTCTCCTTGCTTCACTTGGATGTTTTGGATCAACTCCTCGATTGGCTGTTGGTGAGAAGTTATAAATTCCCGAATTTTCCTAAGTCGTAAGTCTTCTTCGGGAGCTGGGAACATTCACTAATAAAAAAAAAATAAGAAAGTAAATAATTAGAATAGAAAATAAGAATAAACCAATAAACTAATAAACTAAAGAAAGCAATCCCCGGCAACGGCGCCAAAAACTTGATGCACCCAAAAGAGTGTATCTTATTTAACCTTGCACTAAAAAGATCAATTGTAAGTATAATGATTAGCAAGGGTCGAGTCCTCAGGGATTGGGTTTTAATCTATGAGTTATTAGTTTATAACTTACGTTCAAAGAAAACAATAAAAGAAAAGGGGTTTTTGAAGCCAGATTTAAACTAAAGTAAATAATAAGAATAAGATGCAAGGCGGTATAACCAGCCAATAAAAATATATATACTAAATTAGGCGGTATAACCAGCCAATAAAAATAAAACAAAGTTAATATACAAATTAGGCGGTATAACCAGCCAATAAAAATAAATATACTTTTAAAAATAAGCAAACTAGAAAAGTAAGAAAACAAGTAAGTAAGAAGAATCAAATATGAACAATATGGTTAAGGTTTCATTCTCCACCACTAGACATCATTAAGAATCAATTTCAGATCTATCAATATCAACCAACTATCAAAGTTAACAACCGTAGATAACAACAAGCTCTGTTATCCCAATCTTTCCTTAGTTTGTCGTTAAATAGAACAAGCTCTCTATTTAATCTCTAACCATTAAACAACCTAGAATAAGCTCTCTAAATTCAATTTAATGGAAGCTTTATGATGAGAAAGATAGGTTGATCTAAGCAACAAACACATAAGCTCGGATTGTTCAACTTAGGTTATGTTCCACTTTGCAATTATTGAAAACTTGACCATAATCATTAATCACAAATTGCCACTTAGGAATAGGAAATCAAGACAATTACACGGATCAAGACTCCTAAACTAGCAATAGATAATTATCAAGATCTATCTAGTTGTACACCTAAATAAATCAAGACAACATCATGAACAATTCTTGTAGAAGAACATAAGCAACTTTGATAGAAAATTAATGATAGATAGAATCTGAAAATCAATCACAAAACATGTCTAGGGCTTTGAAATCACCCTTAACCAAATAGAAGTTTAGCCTAGCATAGGCATTGTAAACATAAACATAAACTTAAAGAGAATCTAAGAAGGAAATAAAAGAAAGAAAGAAGAAGAAGATAAAGAAAAAGAAAACTAGAGAAAAGAAAGAAGAAGAAAACTTAGAGAATTTTATTACAATGGCTAATTTCCTACCAATCTACAATATGATCCTCTACAATCATCCAAGGCCCTCTATTTATACACATTTTGGAGGGCTAAATGACAAGAGATAAGCTTTACAAATTTCAAAGGTAGGTATAATAGGTGGGTGCATTTTTCTAACAATTTTCGTCATATTGTATGACCATTTTGATCAGCCAACTTGATGGTCGATTTTGTCAATCTTGGAGGCCTGATCGGATCACATGGTCTTCTCGAAAAATGTTCCCCTATGAGTTACTGATTCATAGCTGTTAGAATCAGCTCATTTGCTGATGTGGAGAAGAAGATATGGGCAAAATACGAAAACAGGTCAGCACAGACGTCATTGCACATCAGCCAACTTGATGGTTGATTTCGCTAGGGAAAACGACTCCTTTTCAAGAAGTGTAAAACATGAAAAAGATAGATATGCCTCTTAACTTTGCACGGTTAAAATTTCAGCCTTATTGCTTCAGTGAAACTCCAGATATAGCTGATATAGAAAAAGGTGTCAGAACTGGAACTGAACTGGATTTGCCCTTAATTCTAGTAATCTGAAATCACTCAAAGAAACTTGTGAAAAACACCAAATTACATAAAAATATAAAAGATCATAAACACAATTAGACTAAACAATAATAACTCGTATTTGACACAAAACAATAATAAAACATAACTAAAAACTATATAATTATACGAGTTATCACTTGGAAAAGGTAGCCAATGGCATCACATTCAGAGAAGATCTATTGTCAAGGAGTACCTAGGGTAGAATGTGTCCCTTGCAGGTAGTGGTGATATGAAGGGCCTTGGTGGATCCTATTCCATTTGGCGGTATCTCATCATAGCTGAAAGAGATATAATTATCCGCTGTAATAATCCCCACCAACCGGTCTAACTTCTCCACCGATATGTTGTTAGCCATGTAAATCTGGTTTAGAATTCTCAGCAAAACATTTCGATGCGGCTCTGAGTTTAACAGTAGTGAAAGAACTGAAATCCTCACCGGTTGGTAGTGTAATTGCTCTACCACACTGTACTCGTTGTGTTTGATGAACTTTAAGAACTCACAGGCTTCCTTCTCATTTACCGGTTCTTTTACTTTACTAGTTGGAGCTAGATCCTTTCCTAGCTCCCCAGGTTGTTCTACCTCCATAGGGTCTGGTCCACTACCCTTTTTCCTTTATCAGGTCCTCCTGTCTTTCAAGGTTTAACTGTCCATGAGGCATAACATCTACCACTTCGGGTTAGGTGCCCCACTCCAGTTACATCCACGGCCGCTGCCTAATGGTTTACAGATCCTAGCATTGCCATACTGCATTCATACTTCCATGGAATCGTCTTGTCTCTTTTGTAAGGAAAAGGTGACGGCAATTCTATGATCATCTTTGGAGTAGGTCCCTCGACTACTGGAATAGCTCTTACCTAAGGCTCATCATAATATATAATCAGGGGTCTATCCACCCCATAACCGGTCTCATTCATACTGATTTCAGGCTCCTCTATCTTTGCAGAAAACTGGGCCTTGCCTATATCCATCATCTTTTGACCTTTGTTAAAAACTCTTCACAGTGGCGTGCCCCTTGCACTCATGATATTGGCAAAAGTCCTCCACCTAGCTAACTATCTTCCTCACATCTAATTTTGGCTTAAAACCCTGCCTTGACCATCTCAAACCAGACTCTGAACATAGGTGTTTTTACTTTCTTCACATCTCTTTTTACCCTTTCAACCTCTCCTGACATGATTGCATTGACCTTGGCCTCCTTATGATTAGGCAAAGGGTTTCCTGCAATATTAGGTCCACTTTTTGGCTCGAATTTCAATATTCCTGCATTAATAAGGCTCTGAACCTTGCGCTTGAAAGAAATGCAAGTTTCGATTGAATGTCCTTGGATGCCCGCATGGTACGCTCAGTGTGTGTTGGAATCATACCACTTGGGATAAGGAGGTTTTAAAGGTTGAAGATAGACAGGTGCAACGAGTTGGCCCTGTAGAAGCTTCGGGTATAACTCACTGTAAGTAGTGGAGATAGGGTCATATTGAGGCTTTTGGGTATTCCTTATAGGCTTTTGATCATTTCAGGGAATGCTTTGAGTGTTTGGGGTAGTGCTTGGTGGAATGGCTATCTGAGGAGATATACCAGTCGAATATGGTTACTGAAGGATAGCCGTGTAAGAAAAAAGGTTCTGAGTAAGGCTGTTTATAGCCCGATAATATGGATTATAGGTTGGGTAAAGCGTATAGGGAGTTGGAGGTGCAAAAGGTCAGCTATTGAAACTGACTACGTGAGCCTCCCCTTCCTTTTTCTTGGCAGGAGTTGTTTTCTTATGGGCGGCTGGTTCTCCACTATCTATCTTCCCGCTTTTGATGGCAGTTTCAATCATCTCTCTAGATATGACCATATCTGCGAAATTCTTAGTGGTATTCCCCCACTAACTTCTCATAGTATGGTGCCTTCAAAGTATTGATGAAGAGAACCGTAGTTTCTTTATCAGTCAACGGTGGTTGCACCTGGGTAGCCATGTCTCTCCATTTCTGGGCATACTGTTTGAAGCTTTAGGTAGCTTGCTTCTCCATGTTTTGCAAGGATAGTCTGTCAGGTACCATGTCAGATTCATGTTTGTAGCGTTCCAAAAGGCCCTAGCCAATTCCGTCCATGATCGGATCTTACTTCGGGTGAGTTGATTGTACCATCGAGTGGAAGACCTCGTAAGGCTAGCTTGGAAGCAGTGGATGAGTAACTTCTCTTCACTATCATGTCCGGTCATCTTCCGGCAATACATCGTCAAATGTACGAAAAGATTGGTGATTCAGCCATTTCAACCCTTTGGCATTTTAAAATCTAGCATTTTAAACTTAGGTGGGATCACTAAACCAGAGACTAAACTCATCTCTTTGGCATCGAGGCTTCCAAACAACTCAGCCCCTTCGACGGCCCTCAGCCTTTCTTCTAATAGCTAATACTTCTTTTGTGATTCAGCCATTTCAACCCTTTTCCGCTCCACCATTTTCATAGGGTTTTTCTAGATTGCCCCAAGATTCACCCCAATCAGTAATTGTTTCTGTGCCCCTGTGTTGGGTTGAACATACACAAAAGGTATCGCAGCTGCCGATAGTGGAATTTTTGTATTCTGTGAAGTTTGGCCGTTTTTCAATATGGTTTCTTGCTGACCCTTTTTGCCTCATTGACTTCCTGATTCTAATCCTAAAGATGAATTTTCCTTGTGTTCCTTTCCCTTAAATGGGGCGGACACTAGTTCTATTAGCTTAATCATCTGATCCTTCAATTCGACTTGAGATTTGGCCAACTGTTCCCTTAACTCCTCTTGTGCTTTTTCCATTCTCTCCATCCGGGCAATATATTCATTTTCCATGATCCTGACTTGCGATCGTGTATTATACTGATGCGGAGTTCTTTTTTCTGGGAGTTTTGGTGGACGCCCAATTTTTAGACCTTCGTGTAAATACCAAGGATTAGAAATTCATGGCACATTATTCTCTTTATTTATTAAATATGTATCAATGCATGACTAATTAAACAAATGAATGGATAAATGGATGAATGAGTGAATAAATGAATGTATGCTTCTATAATTGTATAAAATGATGCAAGTAACGATATTTGCCTTAAGATCAAATTCCAACACAAAGGTTCTTCATTAATTCATAGAAACTTGTTACATATCATCTCCTAATCTCGGGTTACATAAAAATATTCGATCTGCTCATACTGGTCTTGTGCTTCCTCTAGGAAGTTCAACAGATGCTGTCCATGTTTCCCGATCGGGTTGACATCTTGTCTCAAAGTCTTCACCTTTTTCACCATCTCTCTTGCCTTAATCACAGCCTTGCGGATCTGTCTGGCCAGGTGGTCTATATATTGTTGTCTCTCTAAAGTTTCTACCTTCCACCTCATGCTAGAATCTATAGCTAAATCATTTGCCTTTCTCTACTCAGTCTCCCTCTCTCGGTATTCTTGAATGATGGCATTGATGTCAGCCTTCTGGGCTTGCAACTGATGCTCTAGGGACTGGATGGTTGTAGGAGCATCTCATTCTCCTTGCACAGCATGGATGTCTTTTCCCTCCCATTTTCCAATCTGGCTTTCAGCATTTGATTCCCTTGCAAGCACCTTTCCAACTTGGCCGAAACCAGTGAGCGTGCATCACACCACTTCTACCGCTCATGAGCAAATCTGGACTCATTTTCCTTGCTTTCCTTAGCCATGCCCTTCCAGAACTCCAATTCTTTTTTAAGCTTTTCCATCTCTCTCTCATGTGTGCCGAGAAGCTCACTAGTACCAACAAATTTTCCTCTAGTCCTCAGCTTCTTGTTCTCTTGATGTAAATCCCTTATGTCGGATTGTGTCGTGTCTCGCTCTTTAGCCAATCTCTGTGTCTTGGCCTCTTGGATCTCAAGGTTGGTCTTCAAATCTTTGACTTCCTCTTAAAGCTTATCATACTCACGCTTCAGTTTCCCTTTGTCCTTTTCCAACTCTTGTCTAACAATCTCAACTTTTGTCGGTACTATGAGTTCTGGCTTAAGTGTTACCAGATAAACAGAGGTGTCCTCGATAGGAAGCACAATGTCACGGACCCTCTTGGCTCTACATATATGATATGACGGAGTAGCATTGTCAGTGTACCTACCCACTTGCGATCGGTGTAATTTCTTCCATGCCTTGATAGCTTCACGTATCTTTCCATATATCTAGACCCACCATAGGAGAACTCCTTCGAAGTAAGCTCATGAGTCATCGGGATGAACTATTCGAATCCGTATTGCCTCCGTACTAGTAATGGAGCATTGCTAAAGGCCCCCCAGATTCTCAATAGTGGGACCCATAAATTCTCGCCACAATGGTACAATATTGACATAAGTGGCATCCACGGAGCCCTCCATGTTATATCTTCTCTACCCAAGTGACAGAGAGTCCTGATCCATTGCTTCTTATCCCCTTTCCTTGGCTATTTTTCCTTGTTGAATTCTCAGAGGGGACTAAAGGTCTTTATGTAGGGGCGAAGTTTTGCACCATCATCACCCCAAAAGTGGCTCTGAATCCAGACATACTGAAGCTGTACACCACCCTCGAAACATCCCTTTCCTCTTCTTAAACATTAACTGAGTGACCTAATCGTTTCAGCAAGAATGGTAGGGGAAGGGTCAATTTGTTTGTCCAAACGATTGAAGAAGTCTACTACGACTGCTTCGATGTGACCTTTCACCTTCGAGAATAGGACTAATCCATAAATTGCCAGGGAAAAGGCATCCACAACACGACCATCATCTGAGTTATTCTTGATATAGTTCCACAAAACTACCCAAGGGATGCAGCCACTCGAACCCTTCCTCTTTATGTGCAGAGAATCAACCAAAAACTCTATACCCATCACTTTGGAAAGCTTCTTTCGACAGCTCGATGTTTTCTGCTCTTTACAATAGATTTTATCTGGATTTGCTGACTCAACACTGAGTAAGATAGAATATTCCTCAATGGTGGGCACCATATCTTCCTGATTAAAAGTGAAGCATCAGTATGAAGGATCTCAAAACTGTATTATGGCCCTGATTAACTGCTCATCCATCTTAACCGAAAGGAGTAAAGCTATGTCACCATATTTTTTGATGAACTCATCATTCCTTGCAACTCCCCACTGTCACCAAATTTCCTCTAACGCTGCTAGGTCGTTCTGAACAAAATCCAAGTGAACTGACTCAGGAAGTGCAGACACAAAACTAGTGGCTAAGCAGTCTCCTTTGTCACCCTGATTTCCCTCGGACTCACTCCTGACCTCTTGATATGTCTTGCTAACCACTGACACTAGCTGAAGGTCTTGATGTTCCATGATTATAATGAAAACCCCTTCGGTTCGCACTTGCCTTAAGGCAAATACCCCCTAAATGATCATGATGCATGGGATAAAAAAAAAACCAAAACAAAACACAAGTCAGTACGGGGATAAAAATAACCATAACAGTGTTAAAAAAAAGTGGTAAAAGGTGAGAAATGTTCCTCCGAGTGTTTCTTAACTCCGGGATATCTAACAGAAAACAAGCATGGCTTCGCCTAGGTTTACTGTATGGAGTGGTATTAGGTTCTAAAAAGGCTCCAAATTGCTCCTCACTGTCGTCGGTGAAGGCTAGTAAGTCACCCCGATAAAAGCGGGTTCAATTTGTTAGAATACATTTCCCAAGCTTATGCGAATGTTAACACCTCATGAAGCATAGGTAATTTGTACCTCGAGAGTATTTTGCTAGCTTATGCGGAGGTTATCACCTCACGAAGCGTAGGTACTTCACTCCACCTAAAAGGACGGAACCCGGGTTGAGGGCTCATGTTATGCAAATGCAAGTGTAGTGTGTGAGAAGAAACAACAAACCTTTCACTACTATTTTACAACCCATAATTTAAAAACACCCCAACAATGCAATATAATAAAAAAACTGAATTAAATAAAAGAAAACATTAGTCAATCAAAGAATAATGATAATGCACAACACTTGGATAAACATAGCAAATAATAACATGTATGCTCATGAAAAGAAAAATTTTATAATTTTCAAAATTTTGTTTATTTAAAAAAAAGGAATTATAATTAAATACCAATTAAAATTGATCAAACCGAGACTTTCGATGACACACGACTAACTCTAGGCCTAACTCTCTAAAGTCCCCAGCGGAGTCGCCAAGCTGTCGCAACCTAAAAAATTACAAGTCCCATCACAAGACATTTTACTCACTAAGTGTGACATTGAGGGGAAACAGAGGAAAAGACGACTTAATTCCTCTCGAAATAAAATGAGGGTTTTAAAACAACCTCAAAAAAGACATGGAGTCGCCACCAATCTTTTTTGGCTAGGTGTGATTGGCCACCTATTAAAACCGGTTTTATAAAATATTTTAAAATTAATTAAAATATTTTTTTAAAACTAATTTTGAATTCTGCACTTTTAAACCAGTGAAATCAAATAAGCGAGTTTGGGAGTCGGTTACGTGCGGGGAAGGATTAGCACCCCTACAACGCCTGGATAAAACAGTACCTTATTATTCATGTGTTATCTTGAGTCTCGGTAAAAATTGGTTATGAAATTAATATTTTAAAATAATTCCCATTTCAAATAAAAATAATCTCATTTCTAGTTAAAAATGATCCAAAATTTATTAACTCAAAATTTTCCCATATTCCCCGGCAAACCTTGCAAAACATATAAATTTTTATTTACTTAGAAATTCTCTGAATCACTCTTGTTTTTGAAAGAAAGATATTCCGTTGTTAATGATAATTGATGATATCATCTTCGGCAACCCGACAGAGAACACATGAATTATTTTAACTCGAGAATAACCTTATTTTATTGAAAAACATCAATTTTTAAAAAGTTGAATAATCATGAATATACAAATTAAAATATGAATATATAACATGCATAAATAACATGGCATGACAAACAATTTACTATGACAAAATTTAAATGACATAACCAAAAGAATGGCATGACTAAAGACATTACGTATGCATGAATGACATGGCATATGAATGGATAGCATACAAATGTATGGCATAAGAATGAATGTCATGTGAATGAAATCGACATGGCATACAAAATGACATGACATGTGAATGACATGGCATAGCATAAGAATGAATGTCATGTGAATAAAATCGAGATGATGTCATGGCATATGAATGACATGGAATATACATGACCTGATCTATGGATGTCATGGCGTAAATAACATGGCATGAGGAAATGATGACATGGCCAAATGACATGGCATACTAAATGAATGACATGGCATGAACATGAATGACATGGCAAATTCTTGATGACATGGGATAATGATGAATGGCAAAAGAAAAGATGACAAGGCAAAAGGCACAAATATGACATCATCAAGGAATATTCATGTTTAAATCAAAACCAAGATAACAACATAAAATTTAAATCAAAGCAATGACATCACTATGGAATGTTCACACATAAAGAATGTACATGACTAAGATATCAAAAATTAAATGTCATGGAGTAGGCATGAATATGGAAAATGTAATACATGGAAATGTATTTCTCCCATGAAGCAAGGATATCCGTATACCTAAAAAGGTATTCAACTACCATTGGAAGAGACCTAATTTTCGAATTTGGATTCAGATAAAAAAAATTCGGTTTTAAAAGAAATAACCGAACCCCTCCCTAAAAAAAGGTCTAGTTTTTCCTAGTTTTGAAATCTGGGTTGACCACCCTTGACTCGACTTTCATAAAATCAAAATTTTTGATTGAAATGGTATGGAACTCATCCTAAGACAGTAGCTAAAGTCCCAAATCAGCCCACTTTTAATATACTAATAAAAAAGAAAATTATTATTTCTTGAAAACAAATCTGACTCCTACAAGCAGTTTTGAAACCCGATTTTTTTTACCCATTTAGAAAATTTCAAAAAATTCTGAAAAAATTACGGTAAACCTACAAAAAGTTTATATACATGGGAAAAAATCAGCTTAATTTTTGGAGCGTGGATACTATGACCGAATTAACCAAAATAAAAAATTGCTATTTCAAAAATAGCTCTGACTCCCACAAGCAGTCCTGAAAACCTATTTTTTTTCCTTCTAAAAAATTTCAGAAATATCTGTAAAAATTAGGGTAAATCTAGGACATGTTGACCTCTATGGGAAAAAATCAGCTTAATTTTTGGAGCAAGGGAACCTAGACCGAAATTTTACCAAAGTTAGAACAATGAATTAAAACTGCTTTGTCAAAAGCCATTTTTCAACCATGATAAAAAATTGCAAAAATCGTGAAAACAATACCATGGCATCCCCTAAATGACTACTGCATGTGGAAATAAAATCATATTATTTTGACTACGGATGAGTAGTGAAATAAAACAATACCCAATCTAAACTATTAATCTTCCACAAGCATGCTCAAGAGAGCTTTGCTTTGAGCCATTGATTAGCTTATGTAAAAAATCAAGTGGGAATGTTTCAAATGCATGAACAAACTGCAAGATAAATGCATGAAATAAGTGGCCTGGCATAGGCATGACATAGGTTCTAAGTGACATCACAAAATAACTTAGAAGGCTAAATGACATGGAAGAATGACATGACACATAACCTAATGTCTAAATGACATGTCATATGAAAGATGACCTAATATCTAAATTGAAGATGACATGGCATAATAAAAATGACCTAAATCTAAATGGCATGGAAAAAAATGCAAGACATGGCCGAATGAGACATGGTCTTATGCACAATGTAAAGCATGCTAAAGATGCAAGATATGATACATGGCAAAAGTGCTAAGCATGACCGAATGTAACATGGTCTTATGCATGATGCAAAGCATGGTAAGAAAGCAAAGCATGGCTTTATCTAAAATGCTAAGCATGACAAGGTAAAAATGCAATATATGGCCTAATATAACATAGTCTTATGCATGATGCAAAGCATGCTTAAAATGCAAAAAAAAAAAATGACATGACCTAAAATGCTACATGACATAGCCACAAGATGCAAAGACATGAATAAACTTGGTATGAAAAACATAATATAACAAAGATACATATGAAAAGAAATAAAAATAATAAAAAAAAACAGCAAGTAAAAGCAAGGAAATAAAGAAAATAGAGGCGAGCTCCATGGTTGGTACAATGGGCATAGCCCTCCCCTAACCATAATCACTTGATTTTATCAAGATAATGAAGCCTTTCAACCTCTTTATTTATTTATTTATTTTTTAAACTAAACCATCAAAGAAAGCTATCCTAGCACAACCAATATGGAAAAGAAAAGAAGAAACATGGAAAGGAAAGAAAAATGCAAGAGAAAGGTGCCAATGGCTACCTTCAAAGCTTTCTCTTCACAAAATTTCTTCCTTCTTCCCTTCAATTCAACTACTGCCTATGATCTTTAAAAGATGACTAACCTTATCAAAAATGAAGCCCCCTCTTTCTTTTAATTGTGGTCGGCCCTCCCTTATATATTATAGAGTGTGTTCTTTGATTTTTTAGCCCTTAGATGAAATGTACTCATCTTTTCTCCATCAAATCCAAGCCATTGGATCAAAGATATTTTCATGACAATAAAAATGACATCTTGCAATTGAATCTTGGCTATTGAAGGATGTACTCATCTTTCTACAAAGCACCCAGGCCATTGGATGGGCAAGAACACTTTTAAGATAGTAAAAATGATATCTTGTAATATGATAGTGACCATTTGATGAATTTAATCAAATTCCCACCCTTCTCTCATAAGCTGGACGGACAAGGGCTGGAATATTCCGAAAACTCCTTCATTTTATTCACCTTTTTAATTTTGCAAAATTGGCCCTTTTTGGTTTCTTTGGTAAAATTACCTTTTTAGCCCTCGAATTTAATTTTATTGCAAATGGACCCCAATTTCAGATTTGTCTTTTCCAACTCATCCCATCCAATATAAAACTTGGTTCTGGAGGTTTTCACATTTTTCCAAGTTCATTCTCTATTTTTCCTGGAGTTTTATCTAAAGTTTCAGTTTAGTGCCTCCCAAATTTAGCCTTTTCCATTTGAACTCCAATTCTGGATTTTTCTTCATCAATATCTTCCAAAAAATATAAAACTCAGATCTGGAAGTTTTTATAATTTTTTGAACTCGGTTTCTATTTTTCGCAGAATTATCTTTTGGAATTTCGGGTTAGTGCACCCGAACTTTGCCATTTTCCAAATAAGCTTTGATTCGAGATTTTTCTTCACCAATCTCTTACTCAGATATGGAAGTTTTCATAATTTTTCGAGCTCGTTTGCTATTTTTCGCGAAATTATCTTTGGAATTTCTGTTTAATGCACCCGAACTTTGCCACTTTTCAAATGAGCTCCAATTCTTTATTTTTCTTCACCAATATCTTCCAAAAATTATAAAAGTCAGATCTGGAAGTTTTCATAATTTTCTGAGCTCGTATGCTATTTTTCTCGGAATTATCTTTTGGAATTTCGGGTTAGTGCACCCTAACTTTGCCATTTTTCAAATGAGCTCCAATTCTGGATTTTTCTTCACTAATCTTTTCCAAAAATTATAAAACTTAGATCTTGAAGTTTTCATAATTTTTCGAGCTCGTTTGCTATTTTTCCCGGAATTATCTTTGGGATTTTTTGAGATTGCCTTTCAACCTCTGAAACCTTGATTTTACTCAAAACGGGTCCGATTTTTGGATATTCGGATTTTTTTTCCACTTCCTTTGTCTTATATTGAATTTGAGTTAGTTCGAAAACGTCTAAATTTTACTGTCAAATTCCCCTCCGATTTAGTTTTCCCTTTTTCAAACTCGGGAATTTTCTCGTTTTTTCGTTTTTGCTCTAACCGGCTCTTCCTTGGGATCCACTTCAAACTGGGCCTTGGGCTATCTTTTTTTATTCATCCTTTATCAACTGGGGGCTTCAATTTCACTGATTTGGATCATCTTTGCAGTTTTCCCCAAACTTACAGGATTAGGTCTTCCTCTATAGTGAATTTTCGCAACCCATCTTCCGAACTCTATATCTTTCGTTATAGACCTCGGATTATCAAAATTCTTTCTCCATTGTTCAATTCAATTTTGAATCTTGATTTTGACTGAAAGTTGACTTTTTTAGTGGTTGACTTTTTTTAGGTTGATTTTTTTCAAGTTGACGTTTTGTGCTGACCTCTGAAACAAAATTTTGGGGACCCATATGTGGAACAGTGGAAGTCTCCTTGCATTCCGGGGATTTGAAAAGGAGAATCTATCCGGTTTAAAGGACCCGAACAAAATTAGGTGTCTACAGTGACGTCTTATTTTATTGTTGACAATTAACATTTTATCATGCTTATATATAAAAATTTTGTGATGAATATTATCGTATTAAAAAAGCATTATTGACGTATTTTTAGGTGACTTAATTTAATGATTCTCATTTTTCAAGTAGTAAATTTAAATCGAAATAAACTTAAAGTGCAAGCATTATTAGGCTATTTTGATGGCATCTATAAATATAATTAATATAGTTTATGCAACCAATTTCTATTGTCTTTTTATAATTAATTTGATTTATGTTTTAGTGAAACCAATACAAATATTATTTTAATTAATTTTGGCTAAACCCAAACTCAACCCGATTCATTTGAAAAAATAAACAACTCGAATATCCCAAATCAAAATTTGAAATGATACGAGTATGAAATGACTTAATTCAAAATGATCCGAAATCGAAATGATTTGAATCAAGACAACTTGAAAGTTAACCCAAAGCAACTTGAAGTTAAATTGATTTAAATTTAAAAGTTAACAACTTGAAGTTGAAACGATCTGAACCCAATTGATCCAAACTCGAATAATTTGAGTGTTAAACTCAAATTATCTGAATTCAAAATTTTCAAACTCAAAATAAAATGACTCAAAGATTGACTTGACCCAAATTGACTCTACCCCTTGATGTTAAATATCATAAGTCAGATAATAATTTTGAGAATAATAAAATATATTATTAATAAAATTCAAGATCCGAGTGGAATGCAAATTCATAAAAAATTAAAAAATGTTGTATAAACAAAAAATAACAATGGTACTAATAGATTTAAGGTTTTATAAACAAAAAATAACACTAATAATAATGGTAACCTTTAAAATTTTAAATAATATAGATTTTATTTAGTGTAAAATTGCAAGACATGTATTAATAATGGTACTAATAAATTACACTACAAAAATTAATAAATTTTAGGAACGGGCTAAGCTATGGGAATGATTAAAGTCAAACGTCCTTGGTATATAAAATTAAGAATATATTATTTATTGCAGAATCTAGTGACTAAAACCAGCATCAACACATTCAAAAACAGCATCAAAATTGGATTGAGTAGTTCAACAAATTTTTGGTGTATTTATTTTAAGTACTTCTAATATATAGTTATCTTTATGATGTTTAAAAATTATTTGATTAGTAAGATATTTTTTTAGGATGAGAAGTAGGTGGATTTATACATATTTACATGGATAATTTTATCATATAATTGATTTTTTTTTTAATTATTTGGCTATTATATTTATTTCAGTAAGTTATATATTTTAGAAAAATAAAAATTATGACAACAATTGTTTCGTCACTATTTGTACAATGCTTTTAATGACATATTGTTATATGATCAACTAAACAAAATCATGACAGATAAATGGTTTATCACCAAAAAGTTTAATTAAGTGTCTCGTGACGTATCAATTATGTCACATTTTTCTCATTATACAAGATGTTTAAACCCATTTAGTGATACTAAAAATATTATTTTGTGACGCATGCCAATGTCACATTTAAATAACTTTTAATGACGAATTAAGTTTTATCGTAAAATATCAAATTTTAATTATCATTTTCTAACGGTGAATTACTTTTAATGACATAATTAGTTTGTATATTGTGACGCCAAAAACATGTCACAAACGATCATGACAAAAAAAAAAAATCCGTCACTAAATATTAGATTTTAATCATTTTTGTGACGATTTCTATTGTACAATGACAGATTTTTATCTCATACAATGACGCAAATATTTGTCATAGAATATCCATAATTTTATAAACGATCATGACAAAAACAAAATTCGTCACTAAATATTAGATTTTCATCATTTTTGTGACGATTTTTATTGTACAGTGACAGATTTTTATCTCATACATTGACGCAAATATTCTTTGTAGAATATCCATAATTTTATAACGTAATAGATTATGTCACCAAAAATTAATAAATTAGTGACGCTTTTACTACTATCGTCATGATTTACAATCAGTGGCGCGGCTAAGGTGACGAACGTCGTGACAAATTTATTTTCGTCACCTATATTATTAAGTGATGAAAATATTCTGTGACAATTAAATTACAGATATAGTATCGAAGCATTTAAGAAATTTAGTAATGTAAACACCTAATTTTGTCGGGACCCCTAAACAAGATACGTTTTTCAACAAATCCGAGTTTCTAAATTTACCTCAATTTCATGGTTTAGCGACTTGACACTTGGGCTCCGCAGGGTGGGCAAATTTAGTATTGACATTTTGGGGGTGAAAAGTCAACATGAAAAAGTCAAAATTGGAGAAGTCAAAGTTGACCAAAAGTCAAAGTCAAAATTGACCAAAGTCAAAGGATTAAAAGTTAACTTTGGAAAATCAAGATTAAAAAGGAAAATTGGATGTTAAAGATGTAATCTTGAAAATTAAAGAGTCAACTTTGAATAATGGAGGGATGAATTAAGTGGAATAATGTTGAGTTAAAATGGGGGGGAAAGGTTAGGTGAAAAATTCAAGACAATTTTGGGAGCCCAATTTTAAAAATAAAAAAAAATCCAAATGGTAGAAAATGTTGGAAATTTTGGAAACCTAGCTTGGAATTTTGGAGGAGACTTGGTGTAAGATGAAAGTCTATTTTTTTAAATCTAAGTGATATGGAAATTTGGTAAAAATCAAAAACCCATTTTTTATATCCAAGTGGTAGGAAAATTGGTGGAAGATGAAAGCCCGTTTTTTTAAAGAGAAAAATAATGGGAAATTTGGTGGAAGTTGGAAGCTCATTTTTTATCCAAGTGGTAGGAAATTTGGTGGAAGATGGAAGCTCATATTTTAAGGATCCAAGTGTTAGGAAGTTGTGTAGGAAGATGGGACCCCTAACTTTGTAAAAAAAATATGGGAGGCCCAACCTTAAAGGTCCAAAAAAGAAGAAAATGATGGAAGGCCCAAAGTTAAAGTCTATGTAGGAAAATGGATGAGAGGAAGACGGGTAAAATTAAAAACAAATAAAAGTTGTAGGAAAAATGTAGGGAAATTGTAGAAATATGTGTTTGGTAAACTTGTAATAAAGTTTAAGAGTCGAGAATGCTCTTAGAAGGCTAAATGGCAACTTAGTAAATAAGTGGATGAGTCATACAAGTAGTACATGAATCATCTAATAAAGCTTGAAAACCATTGGTGGGTGAATAAGGAGTGGACAAGTGGCTAAAAAATGAAAAACACTAGAAGAACCTAGAGAAAGATAGAAGAAAAAATGGAAGAGAGCTAGGGGGAAAGGGGGTCATTCGGCCAAGATGGAAATAAGGGGAGCCATTTGGCCAAACAACAGCAAAAAAGAGAGGAAGAGAAGGGGGAAAAAAAGAAGAAAGGTTTTGGTTTTGGAAAAGCTTAGAAAGGTAGTTTCTATTTTCTTCTTTCCAAGTTTCCTTTTCCATGTTTTCTACTACTTTTATTCAATCTTAAAAGTTCTTTTAAAAGGGTTTTACAAAAAGCTTCTCCTCTATTTTTGAAATTTTTTTCAAAAATGTCAAAAGCTTCTTGGTTTATTCATAAAAGTGGCACATAAGTGATTGATTTTTTGCTATTTGTTATTTTGGCTACAGATTATTGTGGTCTATTTTGGTATATTTTGTTGATGGTTTATGGTTTTCTTTTTGAAAAAAAATGAGTTATGAGCTCGATGATCTTGGAGCATTTTTGCTCTATGTGATAGTTGTTGCCTGATTAAGCATCCATGACGACAACTTTGAGCTAACCATTTTGTTTGCTGAAAAATAAATTTTTCGTCTTAAAAGTTTATTTCCCATTTCTTACATCCCGTTTTGCAAAATCAATTTTCATTCAGGTCCTTTACTTATAGGAAAACATAATTTACAAAGCATTTGTTGTTAATATTATATTTAAGAAGAGATTCACATATTATATAATATAAGCTGAAATAATTATAAATAAAAAAACTCTTAAATATTACCATTTTGTTTAGATAAGTCTTTAACTTTAACAAATAAAAAGAAAACAAAAACAAAACAAAACAAAATAAAATAAAATAAAGTAAAATAAAATAAAATAAAATGGATATGGCCACATTGTATCTAAAGCCCAAGTCTAAAGCCCAAAAATATAATTGGGTCCAAAATGTAATATTGGGCTCAAAACCCAAAATAAATCGAAGTCCTAAAGTTTTTTGGATTAAAATCAATTTATAAAAAAAAAATATGGCTATAAATTCAAAAATCAACTTTAATCTCGAATTCGATTTAAACAATATTTTATCAAGATTAAGATATTTCGAGCTAGATTAATTTAACAATCAAACACGGTTTAAATTAGATTATCCCGAATAATGCTTTAAGAGGTCCCAGACAAAATTGAATGTCTACAATATTTTATCGTTATACATATTATTTAAAATAAATATATTATTTTTAATTTTAAAAGTATAACATCTTCTCATGCAATGTCGAATAAAATACATGAAAAAAAAATCATTGATAATGATAATGTTATTTTATTTTAATGATTGGTACATTACGTTATAATAATCTCTTGTTATGTTATTTAAATTAAATTAGATAATTTCTTACTAATATACATACTTTTTGGAATGAATATGTTGTTTTTATTTTCAAATGTATAATGTCTTAAGTCTTATCATGTAATTTTTAAAAAATATATAATATAGATCATTGATATGTGTATTTTATTATAATAATTTGTATACATTATAATAATATCTTATCGTGTGATATATAATAAATTAATCTCTTATCGTTATACATGTTATTTAGAATAAATGAGTTATTTTTAATCTCAAATCTTATCTATGACTTAGATTAGTTTCGTTAATAATCATAATATTGGCATGTTTAATGATACTTGCTACTAAGTTCATAAAAGATCGATAATCTTTTATTTTATTAAAGAGCTACAAAAACAAATATATATATATATACCCGCATATAATCATATATGTAAATATTACTATAATAAGAATTATATATTATATATGTCAGCACGTCAATATGTTAAGAATTGCATCTTTACTTATTATAAACAATTTATTAATTTAATTTCATACTTAGAATTTAAAAATATTTAGCATAGTTAACTAATTTAATTTCATAATTAATTTATTATTATGTTTTTATTTTGAATAAGCATTTATTATTATATTTTATGACATTTGATAACTAAACTTTTAAGTAAAGTTCTTAAATCTAATTTAATTTTAATAGCAAATCATTTCAAGTTCTAAGATTGGTTTATTTGGTAAAACTTTTAGTATTAAAGGTAACTTATCAATGTTCGAACCTTTGAACAAATATAAAGTTTTACATGTTTTATAAATATCTAAATAGATCCAGATAACGATTTCATATACACGATAATATTTTATTTATTTTTATCTTTGAATAAAATTTTAGCAAATTTAATTCGATCAAATAATTTATTTAAATTTAATCTAATTCGATTTAAAAATTAATAAATTGAATAAAAAATGACTGTATCCGAATAGCCTGAATGGCAAACCCAAAATGACTCGAACTAGAATGACACGAACCCGAATAACCTAAGTGTTAAACTCGAATGAGTTGAACTTGAAATTATCCGAATCTAAAACGACATAAACCCAAAAATTGATCCAAATTTATTCAAATCCGAATTGATCCGACCCAAATCCGACCTGCCTAATTGACAGATCTATATACTTGTAAAGCTTGTATGGTCTTGGACACTTGTATGTTGTCGATGTCGTATCTATTGAGGTATATGACACTTGTAAAGCTGTTGGAACATGGGTAGGTAGAAGATATAAAAAAACAAAAAATCAGACATTTCCAGAGTTCCTCGATACTTTTTCTTCCTGTTCTTTCTTGTTGCTTTCTATGTTTTTGCTGTAATTAAAGCAATCATTTGCTGCATTTTGATGTGTTTGATTTGCTGACGTTTTATCAGAATAGGCCAACAATAACGTTTCCTACAATGCTCTTGTCTTTTCTCAAGGAACCAATCACTTAAGTGGTAAGTAAAATAACATCCAAAATCTAAACGCAATTTGAGAATCACAGGCCAGTTTACTAATCATTGATTTAAGCCTCTTTGTCTTAAAATTTTAATCTAAAATCTTCTAATCCACAGGATTTTCCACTTCTGGGGTAATAGTATTAAAAGAGGAATGGATAATTTTAGGATGAAGTGTCTAGAAGGCTTGAAAAATGTATCATTGGTACGGCTAGAGGCTACTACGAAACGAGTAGGCTAATGGATAATTTTAGGATGCAAGGAGTTTTCGAGGTGTCAGTTAAAAAAATCTCAGGTAAATAATTTCTTATTGAATTCGATGATGAGGATTCGACGTCTACCATGGAAAATCTGGGGTGGAGCTGGCTGAAAGAATGGTTTGTTGAGGTTGAACCTTGGACTGAAAATTTCTCATCTAAATTCAGAACCACTTGGTTAACTTGTTTTGGTGTCCCTTTAGATTGTTGGAATTACTCAACATTCAAGAATATTGCGAACATTTGGGGAGAACTTCTTAGCATGGATAGTAAAACTTTGAAGTATCAGGACTTCAGGAGAGGTGCTATGCTTATCCTAACAGACAATGTGGATCGTATTGATGAGATTATTTCTTTGAATTGTGGTGGGGAGGCATTTCAAATTCGTGTCACAGAGATGGGAGAGGAAGTGATTTCATTGTTCCATTTGATGTGGGAAAAACTTACAATCTAATGAGATTGTAACATGAGTGAAGTCTTTCTCGGGGTCAGATGAAGATGTTAATTGTGGTGAAGATGACAACTGTGACCTCGATATGTCCATGGAAGTTGAACAGTTTGCTGGTAAAGAAAGGATGAGCGAGTAAGAAGGTGAAGTTATGGCTACTGCTGTCGAGGCTGTGATGGATACCGAGGTGGCTTGCATGCCCCTTGATAACAATGTTGATCTGCTCGAAGCAAAAGGTGATGAAAATGGGGTATACCTTAATAATGATAACCTGGTTGAAAGGAATATTCAAATTTCCTCTGACTTTTGCCTACATGATGGTAATGAACCGTTGGGTGATTTGGGCTTGGGTTGTGGTACATTGAGCAATAAAGGCCCTTTGTTTGGATCTCTTCCTTTGGATGGTACTGTTAATGGAGAGAATATTGTTGATTCAAGGGAGATGTGTAGCTCTGATTGTTTGGGTAACATGGAAGGGACAAAGAAGGTGGGCCTTACGTTGTTCTCCTGCCCATCTGGTAACAACTTTAAAACAAAAGAACATAAATCTCTTGAGGAACTTGAGGAGAAATTAGTTGGTGAGGTCTCCAGAAAGAAAAGAAAGCCTAAACGAAAAAAAGGAAGCAAGATTCAGAAGCAACTTATTAGTAAGAAGAGAGATAGCAAGATTGTTAACGACTCCCTCTCGGATGGTGACTTTCGAAACATGAGAAGAATAATATGTGATGAGGAGGCTAAATCTACTTGGGAAATCGGTAAACTATTGAGTTTATCAACAAAAGGAGATGAGAAGGATGTTTTTGAAGATCTGAAGCTCTTGGAGGCCAGGGATCGGAAATCTCTTTTCCATCTCTCTGTATTCTGGAATTATGTGGTAATTTCGGTATTTTGTTGGAGCAGTGTATACTAGCTTATCTGGTTTTATTGGGCGTCTTTCATGTTTATTTCTCGGAGTTGGCTTATTGGTGTATTTTATGGAAATAACTGAGGTGCTACTCAATTTTATTGAATTTCGTTCTTCGTGTAAGTTGGTGTGTGATGTATTACCGAAAAGGATGTGAACCCTGTCGTGAAATTTAAGGGGCATGGCAGATCGACATATGATATATTGTTAAGAGAATGGTTTTCGAGCAGAAGATTGAGATGCTCCTTCTTCATGAAAACAAAGTTGGAAATTATCTCGGATTCTTTTATTCATTGGATATGGCCGGATGCTAATTTTGAGTGGGCATTTTATCTTGCTGTTGGAAACTCTTGTGGGTTGTTAATGATCTGGAATAAAGAATGTTTTAGATCTGTGGTATATCAGTTTTTAACAGTTGTATTATGGTAGGGGTGTTGGATCCATGACAAATTTGAGTGTGTGTTCAGTTATATATATGCTCCATGTGATTAAGGGGGGAGTTACTACTTACTATGTTGATTGAATGATCTTGGGGCAGCTAGTATGTAGCAGTGGACTTTAATACAGCCTGATCTCCTTTGGGATTCCTTTTTAATAATTTATTATATGAAGGCTATGATAAAAAACTTGAGCTTTACATATGTTTTTCGGGAAGACAATGTTATGGCTGATTTTTTGGCAAAAGATGAGGTGGATCATTCAGGAATTTTCATGGCATGGCGGTGAATTGAAAATTCGGCTAAAGTTTGTTATGGAAAGAATTTCTAGGTGGTATGAGTTTGTTGGATGACATGCTTTGTCTATTGAATTGGCTGTTGTGTATTCGACGCTGGTGATTCGTTTGTGTTTATCAGAGTATGATGGAGCTACAGGGCTGATGTAGTATTAGAGTTCTTATAGATGTTCATGTTATCTTGTAGCTTTTATCTGTCTTGTGGTGGTGTTCACATCTTTTGCAATATGAGAGATTACTCTCTTTTGTTTCATCAATAAATATGACTTAGCAAAAAAATAAAAGTAATAAAAGAGGAATTCAAACTTTTCTCCAATCTCCTTGTTCTGCCAAACTCCAGCAGGAATTGCATGAGTTCACCCTTCCTGAAAACCCAAGCTTTTTTATATAAAAAAAAAAAACTGAAGTTGAAACCATCATGCCCTAAAACCTTATAAATTTATATATTTAGTAGCTTTCTAAAAGGCTAAGATCTGGTACTTATAGAAGTTTTTTTGTAAATCACTTTATATATATATATATATATATATATATATAAACATGGTTAATTAATGTTATGTTGAGACGTAGAATTAATTTAATTTTAATGTTTTCATGAAAAAACATTTTTTATATGTATATATTTCATGTGTCCCAAACACACTGTAACTAATTGGAAGCTAAGAGTAGAGATGTCAGCATATTAGATATCTATAATTTTTAAAATATTCGACTCTGAATCCTCTTAATTTACTCAATATCCGAATTTAGTTATTATCCACTTACTATTTGAATATAACTATATGAATTTGCATCCGATATAGATAGCAATATTCGTTGGATTATCCGAATCAACTAAATATCCGAATTAATAAATCAATTTTTTAAAAATCTAAAAATATAAATTAAACAAGAATTAAATATGTAAAAGGATATTGGATTTGGATATCCGAATCCGTTATCAGTATAAATAAAGCTAATTTGGATAACGGACTCAGATATCCGACACTATCCAAATCAAAACCAAAGTGGATTCAGATAATGTATATCCAAAAATTCAAATCCTAATTATCCTTTGTAGATAATAAATCTAATATCCGAATCCGAAAATTATCAAAATTTATAATATCCAAACCTGCAAAAAATAAATCGAATAGTCTCAAATATTCAATTTTTTACTATCCATTGTCATTTAAGAGCAATGTAGCACGTAGTTGAATATAGCACAACCAGAAGCAAGCTATTTTCTTGGCTGATGGTTATCTAATTACTATGTTTAAATTGGCCAAGCTTAAATATAATTTCACACTTGAGGAATTTATTGATCGCTTATGGCTTTGGATATTTGATCATCATATTCTGTATTTTAGAAAAAAATACGATTTTGTAGGTTTTTTTCTTTTTTCTTTTCAATCGTGAATTCTAGATGCAATTAAACTAATTTATAACTAATTATAAAAGTTGTACCTTAAGCAATGAGATTGCTTAATTTGAAATGAAGAGGCATGGCTTAGGGAACAATTAAATTTAGGGATAAATTTGGATTTGGAGGGTAATTAGGGTATTGATTTGTCACTTTTTTTTTTCCTTTTTTTATTGTGCGGGAGAAAGAGAAAGAAGAAAGGAAAGAGAAAAAAGAAAAGAAAGATGTGTGTCTTCATATAGTATTCGTATTATTTTTTCGTATAATAATTGTATTTAAGATATTATACATTTATATAAAATTTGACACTCTTATAATTCATTTTATATAGATTTTGACACGTTTGAATACGTGTCATTTCATGTTATTTTTCATGTAGTGTTTTAATTATTTTCTCATGTTGTGTTTGTATCTTATAATCATGTTGTATCCGAAATTGCCAAATCTAATTGATACTATGCAAATAACCCCTAATTTTTTGTCTCGTGTCGTCTTGTTTGTGTTATTTTTCTATCATTATCGTATTCTAGGTATTATATATTTATATAAATCTTGACAGGTTAATAATTCGTTTATGTAGATTTTAACACGTTTATGCATTTGTGTCGTGTTCATATTATTTTTTGTGTCGTTTTGTGTTTTAATTATTTTTCTCATATTGTATTCGTGTCGTACAATCATGTTATTTCCGAAATTGTCGGTCTAATTGACCTTATTCAAATAACTCTCAATTTTGTATAGGTGTCGTATAACGATTGGAGTTATTATTTGTCTAGATTATCTTTACTCCTCTTGCTCTTTTATCCTTCAAATTTATTATAAAGTATTATTTCAAATCCGATAACATGTCCGCAACCAAACATTTCTCTACTAGCAATAATTTTGAAGGTTCGACGATGTAGCTCGAGCAAACATTAGATGATCAGATAGTAATGGGCTTTTATTGTCCCATATGATCAGAGATACTCTGAAATTTTACATAATTAAGACACTCGTAGTAGTCGAAAGTCTGCTGGCCTGGCTGTCAAATTTATTGTAATAATTATAGTAGTAGTGCACCCAGCAGCACATAATTATTTATCTTTGACAGCCGCACAGCACAGTTTGATCAGTAAGCAAAGCTAGCTTATACTTTATCTTCTAACGTGTATGTTGGGTGCGTTGATGTCGGCTATGCAGTGTTGCTGGCTAAGGGCGCTGCTGGTGGCTGAGGCGTCGCCTCGTCGCTGCTGGCTGAGGTGTCGCCTGCTCGGGGTATTCCTGCCCTTTGAAGTGTTGCCTTCTTTGTTGGCATTGGGCTGGTTTTATCAATCACAACCTCTGAAGAGTATGGGATTCCATGCTCAAGGCCATTGAATATGCTTTTTGCCCAGATTTGTTAAGACTTTCTCTGATTTCAGTCCAATCAGCGTGGTCTTGAAGGATCTGAGTGTAGACCAGCAATTGATAGAAAATAATTGATTATATATATTTTCAAAGTTGTAAATATATAGTGTGTGTTGGTAATGGTATTGTTGTATATGTTACGAATACAAAACCTTGTTGAGATCATATTTGGCGTTGCTCCAAGCAATAATCCACTTATACTCATCTCTTGGAATACGTACTCGAGAGCTCCAATTGAACCTCTAGAGCCAGCTTTCTGCGTAAGCTTACTCATCTCTCCAGCCCTAGTTTCTTTTGGGAGTTGTACAGATCCAGACCCTTCCGAAAAGATCTTGTCATCCAGCTTTAGAGCTTCAACAGAAAAAGCTCAACCTCTGTGTATACTGGAATTCCCCGTATACCTTCTATTTTTAACTCCGGATAAGCAGCCATTATTGTTTTGTTTCTTTTGCTACTTACTGAAGAATTTCTATGAAGATGGATACTGGCTTCACAGTGCAATATTGAAGCTGGATTGGCAGCCATGCCCATGATACTGGTTTTGTGTGCTTTGGACCCCATAGTTCTAAAATGCGGCCATTACGCGACGTAACGGCCGCATCGTAAGGGATTCTGAGCTTCTCGAACCGCTTAAAGCTATTTAAGCGTTACACTTCAGAGAATCTGAATCACGACTATAACGGCAGAAACGTGTTACGTAACGGCTGTGACAGCATCCAAATGCGGCGTAACGCTGCAACTTAACGTTCCTCTGCCATTTTTGTCATATAATAAGTTCAACAGCTGTATATCCAAACAGAGTTTCAAAAGGTAGTATCAAATATCTCATACTGATCCGTTGCAATCAAGAGAAAAAGGAAAACAATAAACAAATTGTGTTACCTACTGGAATGATTTGGATTTAATCTGATTTCATACCATTGAATGATCAAGGTTGGTTGCAATTTTATCCCAAAAAAAATGGCTTCAGTTTGCCTTTAGGAGCGTTGGCATCATCCTCTTAGCCCTATCCCTCACCATAGATTTTTTTTTTCTGAGTGTTGGCATCATCCTTTGGCTTCAGTTTGGCTTTAGGAGCGTTTGGCGGATGTGGAGGCGAGTGTTGAGGTTGGGCCAACTTGGTGGTTGTTGTAGGCTACAACTGGTTTATATTTTTTGAGAACTTGCATCTTGTATCTTGTATCTTGTGCTATTTGATGTTTTTTTTTTTACCTTTAATTAGTGTTAGGTCACAGTTAATTGTTTGGATAGCTGGTAGCTTTCTTAAATGCTCTTTGTAATATATATATATATATATATATATTTTTTGTGATGTACTCCAAGTGTTTGAAATTAATTCTAACTGAACCGAAAAAAAATTAAAATTTGAATAAAAAAGCATAGACAAATAGGAAAGAAAAAGAAGTAAAGTATTCATCAAACGATTGAAACTTTTAATCAACCCTTGGCATTTACAATGTAAATATACACGTTCAGATAGCCATCAGTCAAGAAAATTGCTTTGTTGCTAGTTATGCTACATTCTAGTACCTGATTTATTGAAATGTTTGCTTTAATTAAATATTATTATAAACTTTTCACTATATATATTGATTAAATTTTGTATTCAGAATAAAGATATTATTTTCGATTATTTTTTCACATATATATCATTTATATACTCAATTAAGCTAACATGCATGAATAAGTTATCTTATCAATCAACACTTAAAATTAGAAAGAGATTATCTACTCAATTAGGGTAATATGCATAAGTTATCAATCAACACTTAAGATTTATGTACCAAAAATGTCAACACTTAAAATTAGAAAAAAAGGACAAAATTTACTACTGTTATCTATTTATCCATTGTATTATAAAATTACATTTTTTGTTATTTCAAATCAATAATACAATTAAATGTTTACATTTATCCTTATATGTCACAAACTTACCCGATTTGCTTCTCTATGTAATTAAAAATAATAATATTTTTATAAAATAAAACCTTTTTTTATCAATGTTATCTTTTACAATTGTTTTTATTATCTTCCACTTAAACTTAAGATAATATGTGATATCTTACAACTAGATCTATCCCAGGACCGAGCTCTTCGGCTGGATCGATGGGCTCAGTCCGAGCGCACAAGGATTTTAAAGTTCAAACCTGGCTCAAGATATTATTTAATTAAAAAATTGTTTTTATTTAATTTTAATTTGAAAAAGATCTAAAATATTAGAATAGTAATATTTTACTTATTTTGTATTTTGTATATATATATTTTTTTTTTATCTTTTTAGGCTTGACAGGCCGAATCTGGTTAGGCATTGGATAGAGAATTCATAACGCTAGCCGGACTTGGCTCAATCCATGGGAAGATCTATTTACAATCTGATAACTCTATGAAATAGAGTTATTTTACCATATTTTATATATTTAAATTAGCTAAGCCATTGTCGTTTAAACTATTAATTAATTATTTTTAGTTGTTTTTACATTATTTTTATTTATTTATTTTATGATTAATATAGTTATTAATTTAATATCTTTTGTCTTTTTGTAGAGTCTTAAAGCAAGGAGAGAATGAGTTCATATATGGAAAGTCAAGCTAGAAGCTGTTACATGGGCACAAAGTTTTCCTTCTTCAGGCTTTCAGAGTTTTATAAATAGGAACCCTTTAAGACTTTATAAAAAACTTCTTCTTAGCTTTTACCTTCTTAGCTTGTAAATAACCTAGTTTTCTTAGGAGAAGAGCAACCACCAAAAAGTTGCAAGGAGCCAAGAGTTATTTTGGAGGATTGAAGATTGAAGATCTGACAAACCTTAGTTTTCTCTTTCCCTTAATCTTTGTTATCTTTCTTGTAATATTTATGATGGTAAAACTTTTTTGTTTTATATTTTTATTAATTAGCATGAACTAAATTTATTTTTCTAGGATTACAATGGAACTCAACATGTAGTTTGAATTATTTTACTTTCTTTCTTGATTTAATGATATTTGACGTTGTTTATTCACTCAGGTGCTTAATGCTTTTAATTGCTTGATCATCAATTATATTGATTTGTTAACCCAAATACAACTTGAAAAAAGGAGTTTTGTGTTAGACATGAATTTCATAACACATGTTTCATATTCATTTATTTGGATGAGTTGAGTTGCATGTAGGGTATGAATACATTTACGTGTCATGTATAACCAATTTTAGAGTCTAAGCTTAATGAGTTCCTCTTTAATTCAATTTTCATAGGAATGTAGTTAATTGGTTAAGAGGAAAATTTTTATAAGACCATCGGAAGATACTTATTAATAGGTTAGAACTTTAGGTTAATATTATCCATTTTTTCAAATATCTTTAACTAAGATTTTTATTTTAAAAATTTAAAAGGGATCAATTTCAAAGCTCAAGATTAAACTTTTTCACCTCGGGTTTAAATTGAGTTTGAAAATTGATAATTTTATGGTTTAAATTGAAAAGAAAAGAGAAAGAAAAAAGAATTTTTTTTTTCCTTCAGAAACATTTCATCCATTCATTGAGAAAATGGAAACGCCATCACAAGAAGGTGGAGTCCAAACACAAAAACTCTCGCCTCCAATAAGTGATGAAATGAAGATGTTCAAATTCACTATGGTAACAAAGACCTCAGACAGAAAGGATGACGAAAACAATGCTCTTGAAAGACAGAATTTAGCCTCGGGATGACAAACCATATTCACTTTCGGATGAGCAAAGGCTAGCTATGCCTGACACACTAAAGAAAGAAATAAACTTGTAGAGGCTGCCGCGATCACTTCCATTTACACAAAGATTAGCCACGACCTAGCAAATGAGAAGGAGATGCGAGATCCACAATGACAACCCACAAAAGAGTTGGTCATTCGGACATACGCACTTAAGGAGGCGTGGATACAACAAAAGAAGATGTAATTAAAATTTTATTTGAATAATTAAAGCTAAAAAAGATATATTAATTTGAAACAATTTAAAAATCTAAAAATGTGACCGTGACCGTGACTTCTACAAAAATATTAAACCCGAGTACATATGCTATACAATTAGTTTTGGTTATATATGTAAGGAAATAAGTAATCATAAAACATATAAATACAAGTAATAAAATGTAGATAAAAACTAAAATTTTATACTACTACTTTTTATTATGTAAAATAATAACTTGGTAATGCTAATTTAGGATTGTGTTGTCGGTTTTAATCACGCAAGTGCACGTTATCGCAAACAAGTAATAAAGTGAAAGTAGAGTGTCGATCCCACGAGGAATTGCTACTAGATTTGTTAAATACTAAAATTAAAATAGCTTAATCTTATCCAAACAATTAATTAAAGAGTGTAAAATAAGAACTAATAAAAGAAATTAATAAAAGAAAGCAAATTAAAATTGGGATTTAAATCATAGGAGAAAAGCCTAGGATTACAATTTCCTTCAACACTTCGTATGAACCTCTCTTACCCTTTTAACTTGATTAATGACAATGAATTGTAATAATAATAATAATAATAATAATAATAATAATAAAAGACTTGAAAAGATGAAAGATGGAAGGGTAACTTAAACATAACCCGTCATTTTTTTCTTTATTTTAATCTAGACCATTTAATCCTTAAATCTATGGATTCATAAAAAATAAAATTAAAAAAGATATTTTAAAGGGTATTTATAGGGATAAAGGAGGACCCTTGGACCATGAAAGGTCCACATCTAGGTTCTAAAAAAAGTTATAAAAAAAAAAAGGAAAGCTTAAGGGGTCTACCGGGGGGAGAAGTTAAAAAGAAAAAAGAAGGGGAAGCTACAAGGGGTTTAAAAAAACTGAAAAAGAAAGAAAGAAAAATGAGTGTGATGTGACGGCGTGAGAGTTTTGTTTTATTTTTTAGAAGTTTTTTAGGATTTTTTTTTTGGGTTTTAAAAGGAAGCATGCCGGGGGGATTTTTTAGAGGGGAGCACCAAAACAAAAGGCATTTTTCTAAAAAGGAGCAGTTCAGGAGTCTCAGGAGGTATTTTTATTTTTTCATTTTGTTATGTCTAATGTTGTTTATTTTATATATGATATATTCTGGGGCATATTTGGTATTTGATGATTTTCTTCTCATATGTCTAGTTTTACTTGCTTTGGATATAGCATATTATGGTGCATAATTGGTGTTTGATGTTTTTTCTCTCATATGCCTAATGTTGCTTGCCTTTAAATATGGTACATTATGGTGCATATTTGGTGTTTAATGACTTTCCTCTTATATGCCTAATGTTGCTTGCTTTGGCTATGGTCTATTGTGGTGCATGCTTGATGTCTATGTTATCGTTTCTTGAAAACAAAGATGGTTATGAGCTTGAAGATCTTTGACCATTTCGATTTTAGATGATGGTGGAGTCGGATTAACAATCCATGAGGCAAACTTTGAGCCAACTACTTTGTTACCAAAAAATAGTTTTTCCAAAAACGCTCCCGGTAATTCTGGGTTCGGATTAAGCAATAGCCCGTAACCAAGATTATTTTGTGTTCTTATGTTGTACCGGATATATTAAACTTACTCTTGAGTTGGATAATGCGATTACGGGCTAAATTTTCCACTTAGCCCTGTTGTCACCCGAAAACAATTTTTTCAAAAATGCTCCCGGTAATTCTTGGTTCGGATTAAGCAATGTTCTGTAACCAAGATTCTTTTGTGTTCTTATGATATAGCGGATATATTAAATTCATTTTTGGGTTAGATAATACGATTACAGGCCAAATTTTTCTCTTCGCCCTGTTGTCACCCAAAAACATTTGTTTTTTTCAAAATTCCCTCGGGAATTCTTGGTTCGGATTAAGTAATAGTCCGTAACCAAGTCCATTTTTATTCTCATGATATACCTGGGCATATCAAACTCTTTTAGGTCGGATTACGTGATTACAGACTCAAGTTTCCTAACCACCCTTTGTTTTCCCGAAAATGTTTTTAAGTTCAAAAATAACTTTTTTTAATACTTTCGGACACCGTTTTTAAAACCTTCGGGTTATCATTTTTTCTTAATACCTTCGAGCACCATTTTTCAAGATCTTCGGATGCCTTTTTTTAAGACTTTCGGGCGCCGTTTTTTAAAAATTGAACCTTCGATTGTTTAAGATAAATAAAAGTAGGCAAAGCCAACATCCCGGTCAGAGGCATAGATAGTACTGGGTTTTGCTTGCTGATCAAACTGTGCTGGTGAGGCTGTCAAAAATAAAATATAAATAAAAAATATGTGCTGTCTGGGTGCACTACTACTACTACAATAAATTTGATAGCCACTAGAGAAAGAAGAGTGTCTTAATTACTTTGTATTTGTTATATGTAAAATTTTAGAGGGAGTATCCTCAAACTAAGGCCTTCAAAATTATGTCATTGCCAGCCATGTATATATATATGGCTGGCTATTTGTGTAATTTTATCGAAACAATAATAAAAAGGCCTTTATTAGCCTATCTGATCATGCAATATATGGTTGATAATAATGAGTTTAAGTTTTTATTCGTATATAAAATTATTCTCACATTTTAGATTTTACAAGAGCGATGGATTTGACTTGCTACTTGAATTTATTATGCAGAATTTTATAGCTTATAAATAAATTTGTACTATAAGCAAATACTAAAATTAATAATATCATTCTTTATGTATGTGTGGACTGTGGAGTATATATACTGCACAAAAATATTATTTAAAAAAAGAAAAAAAAAACATAATTTAACTTACCCAGGTGAGTTTGATAGAATTTTTTCTTTCTTACTATTGTAGACACCTAATTTTGTCCGGACCACTAAAACAGGTATGTTTTTCTTCCTAAATTAATAGTTCAGAATGTAAAATGACTTTTTTTCATCCTGTAGGTGGTACCCTGAGACTCAGTTTAAGAGGGCGAGCATAAAAAGTCAAACTTGAAAAAAGTCAACCTTGAAAAAAGTCAACCTCAAAAAAGTCAAACTCGAAAAGACTACAAAAAAAGTCAACCCACTTTCACAATCAAGATTTAAAGTTCAATTGAAAATTGGAGAAATAATTTTGATAATCCGAGGTCTACATCGAAAGATATGGAGTTCGGAAGTTGGGTTATGGAGATTCAGTAGAAAGGAAGCCCTAATCCGGGAAATTTGGGGAAAAGTGCTTAAACGATTGAATTGGTCAAAATTGAAGGTTCCAAATGAAAGATAAGCACTGAATACGGGTAATGGAGAAGCCACTTGAAAGAAAAACTGAAAGAAAAGTCAATCCGGGAGAAAAACGAGAATTAGGGTTTTTGGTGGATTTGAGTGAAATCGGGAAGAATTACAGAAATGGCCCGACTTGGTAAGACTAAAGCCCCCAATGGATGAGGAGTGATTAAAAAGGGATAGCCCAAGGCTCAGTTTAAAGAAAATCTAAAAATCGGACTTGTTTTGAGCAAAACCAGGTTTTGGAGGCAAGAGGGCAAAATTAGAAATTTTGGGGAAAATAGCAAATGAATTCCAAAAATTCTAAAAATTTACAAATATCATTCTTAAATCATTTGGAAGAGATTGGCAAAAGAAAATCTTGATTCGGAGTTCGTTTGCAAAATGGCCAAATCCCGGGTCTCTTATGTAGTAATTCAAGAAGATAAATCCCGAAAAAATAGCAAATGAACTCCAAATCTTTTAAAAATTTGCAAATATCATTTTTAAATTATTTGAAAGAGATTGGCGAAAGAAAATCTTGATTCGGAGTTTGTTTGCAAAATGGCCAAATCCCGGGTCTCTTATGTAGTAATTCAAGAAGATAAATCCCGGAAAAATAGCAAATGAACTCCAAATCTTCTGAAAATTTGCAAATCTCATTTTTAGATTATTTGAAAGAGATTGGTGAAAGAAAATCTTGATTCGGAGTTCGTTTGCAAAATGGCCAAATCCCGGGTCTCCTATGTAGTAATTTAAAAAGATAAATCCCGAGAAAATAGAAAATGGACTCCAAAAATTCTAAAAATTTGTAAATCTCATTTTAAAATTATTTGAAAGAGATTGGGCAAAGAAAATCTTGATTCGGAGTTCGTTTACAAAATGGCCAAATCCCGGGTCTCCTAAGTAGTAATTCAAAATGATAAATCCCGGGAAAATAGCAAATGGAAAAATTCTAAAAATTTGCAAATCGCATTTTTAAATTATTTGGAAGAGATTGGCGAAAGAAAATCTTGATTCGGAGTTTATTTGCAAAATGGCCAAATCCCAGGCCTCCTATGTAGTAATTCAAGCAGATAAATCCCGAAAAAATACCAAATGAGTTCCAAAAATTATGAAAACTTTCAGATCACACTTTTAAATTATTTGGAAGATATTGGTGAATAAAAATCTTGATTTGGAGCTCGTTTAAAAAATGGTAAAATGTGGGGGCATAAAAGGTCATATTTGGAAGAAAAAATCTGAACAAATAGCAAACGGACTCGAAAAATTTTGAAAACTTCCAGAATTCAATATTTTATTATTTTGAACTTATTAAAAAAATAAAATTTGAATTTGGAGTCCGTTTGCCATTTATTTGCATCCGGGGGCAAAACGGTCATTTTACCCAAGCAACCGAAAAGGGCTTTTCTTGCCTTTCAAAAAAATCAGACTTGGGCTGGAAAAGGGAGTGCTGGCCATCCAAGGCCCAAAAGAGGGAAGAAGCTTCTGATTTTTCAATCAAAAGTCCAAGAATTAAGAGTTAGTGAATTTTTTGATCAAGCCATTGCAAATAAGCTACATGGGCAAATGCATGAAGAGGGAGAGTGTCAACATTAATCTTGAACAGCTATAATTATGGACAGCTGATGGCCTAATCTAAGGGTGATAATTTCATGATTTTTCACTTTGAATCACTAGCCCTTGGATGGAAATTGGTTGGAGTAAAAATGAAACATCCTAGGGAGGAGGGAGGTAAAATTCTGCCAGCACTATGGGGGGGATTCTGATTTTTTATTTTCAGCACTTCATTTTCAGATTTCTTCTTGGTTTTTGCTTAGTTTTCTCTCCTTGGTTGAAAGCAAAAAAGAAAAGTTTAGAAAAGAAAGGAAAGTTTGAAGAAAAAAAGCTTGAAAGATAGCTTATTGAGGTTGCTTTTAGCACAAACTCTTGCACTTTCTTGATTTTTCATTCTTGTTTTTGCTATTTTTTAATTATTATTTGGTGAGTTTTCTTTTTAAATAAATGTTTTTTTATGTTTTTTTTAAGTTCTTTCTTCAACTTTTTCTTAAACAAGTTCTTACTTTTTTTTTTTTTTTACCATGGTAGAATGGCCCATATTTTTTTTTTATATAGCTGCTATTTTGCCTTGAGTTATCATGTTATTTTGGTTATCTTTTTAGTCTTGATGCTTTAAATCTTCATCTACTACATATACTTGAAGTTTGCTTTAATTTGGATGCTTGTTTGTTGCCATTTATGAGTTTATTATCATATTCTTGCATTTTCAATTTTCTGTTTTCATAATGTTTAAATTTGTTGATGTTTTATATTTAGTATATCAAGTGTTTGTGAAAATGCATGTTAGTTTTAATACCTCTACTTTGTGTTTTCATGATTTGAGTGTTATGTTTTAGTTGAGCATGTTAGTATATCAAGTGTTTATGAAAAAGCTTGTTAGTTTTAATATCTCTACTTTGTGTTTGCATGATTCATGTTTTAGTTGAGCATGTTAGTATATCAAGTGTTTGTGAAAATGCCATGCTTGTTTGGAACCTTAGGCCATTCGGCCACTTCATGTAGCTAGCATTGTGTGTGCATTTTTGCTATATTAGTTGATAGGTTTGTATTTGCATGACATTTGATTGAGTATTTAGTTTAAGTATACCAAGTTTTTGTGAAAATGCCATGTTTGCTTGGAGCTTGAGGCCATTCGGCTACCTCATTATTTTGCCTTGTGTTTGCATTTTTGTTATGTTAGATGATAGGTTTGCATTTGCATGACATTTGGTTGAGTTTCTAGTTTAAGCATGCCTTGTGTTTGTGTTATTGCCATGCATATTTTAGTTGTTAGGTTTGGTTTATTTTGCCATGCATGTCTATGCATTTTAGACCTAGGTTGCATTAAATTCCATGCAAGTTCATTTAGGTCTAGGTCACTATATTGATGCCATGCATTTTTTCATGACATTTAGGTTTAAAACCATGCATTTCATGCATCATATTTGCTGTATTTTTCATGCATTCTATGTCATTGCCACTTGACTAATGACTTAGGCCAATTAATGGTTCAAAGTCATGCTCTCTTGAGCACACATGTGGAAAATTAAGGTTTGTCAAATTGATTATTCTACCTTTGTGATTTTTTTTACTTGGACAATTTTTATCTAACTTTTAAAAAGTCCTAGCTACTGTTTGTGAGTCATTTTATGAGTCTTAAATATTTTTACTTTGATTTTTAAATGATTTTATCAAAAGCAAAAATGTATTTTGGCAAAACAGTTTTTTTCACGCAGTACTCGTACTTTCCCATTTTTTCTGGGCATTCATCTTTAATCATAAAATTAAGCTGATTTTTTCTCTTGTATTTTTACATGTCCTGAGTCTCAAATATGTTTTTTAGATTTTTCTGAATTTTTGAAAATAAGGTAAAAAATCGTTGCTTAAAAGTGGACAGTGGAGTCAGAATTGAATTTAAAGAAAAATCATTTTTCTGTTTTGGTTAAGTTATTTAGAGAAACACGATTAGGAAGTTTAGCTACTGACTTGGGATAGTTTCTAAGCCTTTTTAAACTCTAAAAATTATTTTTTAAGTCTCAGGTTAAGGGTGGTCAAGTACGGGATTTAAACTTAGGAAATTAGAGCCATTTAAAAAAGGTTTAGCCCAGTTTTTATTTTTAATCTAAGCTTTTCGAAATTGTTTTCAAACAATCACAAAGTATTTTGGTTTTAGAATATTTAATTTGACATATTTTCCTAAGGTAGCCGGATATCTTTTTAGATATACGGATTTACTTAATTAAAGGAAAAAAAAATACATTTTCATGCATTGCATTTTCCATATTCATGCATTTTATATAATATATGATTTTTGCTATGATAATTCCTATGGTATTGTTATTATTTTGATTTATATGTTATATTGTTTATTATATGGTTTTGAATATTTCATGATATCCAATGTTTTTTATTTAGTTATTTTTTGTCATATTATTTAGCATATACTATGTTCATGCATTCTTATTTTCATTTTTATTTTCATGCATATTATATGATAGCATTATTTTATGTTCCATGTCATTTAAATTATATACTATATCATTCATTTTTGCCATGTCATTTAAATTATTTCATTTCATATAGAATATGTTAAGTTACCTAGGATATTTCATTTCATGTAGAATATTATGTTATCTAGGTTATTTCATTTCACTTAGGATATAATATGCCATTTAGAATATTTTATTTCATTTAGAATATATCATATGATTTAGGACATTTCATTTCATATAGAATATATTATATAACTTAGGATATTTCATTTCATTTAGAATATGCTAAGGCATTTAAATTATATCATATCATTTAGGTTGCATTATATTATTTAGATTTTGCTATGTCATTTTATTTATGTCATGCATATACATATTCATTTCTTTTAAATGTTTTCAAAAAAGGTAATGATTTTCAATAAAATAAAGATATTCCCGAGTTAAAATAATTCATGAGTTCTCTGCAGGGTTTGCTGGGGAGGTTATCATCAATTATCATTAATAACGAAATATCTTCTTCAAAATGAGAATGATTCGGAAAGTTTTCCAAAAATAATAAAAAAATTTATATTTTGCCACGTTTGTTGGGGAATATAGGAAAATTTTGAATTTATAAATTCCGGATCATTTTCAATTAAAAATGGAATTATTTTTCTTTAAATTGGGAATTAACTTGAAATGCTAAATTTAAATCCAAATTTTTACTAAGACTTCAGATAACACATGATTAATAAGGTACCGTTTTAAACGGGCGTTGTGGGGGTGCTAATCCTTCCCCACACGTAACCGAGTCCTGAACCCATTTCTTTGATTTCTCTGGTTTAAAACGCAGACTTGAAATTGGTTTTAAAAATGTTTTAATTAATTTTTAAAATATTTTATAAAATCGGTTTTAATAGGTGGCCAATTACACCTAGCTAAAAAAGATTGGTGGCAACTCCATCTCTTTTTCAAGGTCATTTTCAAAACCTTCATTTTTTTTAGAGGAATTAAGTCGATTTTTCCTCGATTTTTTTTCCATGTCACACTTAACGAATAATAAAGTCTTGCGATGAGACTTGTTATTTTTTAGGTTGCGACAACTATTATCCACATTTCGACAGATCATGTTACGTGTATATCAAGTTATGTGAATTGACAAGTGACGCTTATGTGAACATTGTAATTAAAACTTTTTACCTTTGACTAACGGAAGGGTGGATGGTGAAATCTTTTAAATATTACTGGATGATAAACAATTTTGTAAGGTTGTGAATGAAAATGAAACTTTAATAAAAAGTGATGTACTATAAATGAATTTTACTCTAAAGAATATGATTATGGTCAAAATATTCAGGTGATCACTAGCTAATTTCTACGAGAGCACCTTAAGTGTAAAATTTTGTGGTTTTGTTTGTAAATGCTTTTATTTTTTGGTTTTTGTTTTTGCAAGAAAAATGAATCGAAAAGAAAAGAAGAAATTAAAATTAAAATTTGAATAAAAAAACATAGACGAATAGAAAGAAAAAAAAAGTATTCATCAAGTGGAACTTTTAATCAACCCTTGGCATTTACAATATAAATATACACATTTAGATAGCCATCAGTCAAGAAAATTACTTTCTTGCTAGTTGTGCTACGTTATAGTACCTGATTTATTGAAATGTTTGCTTTAATTAGAAATTATTATAAGCTTTTCACTATATATATTGATTAAATTTTGTATATAGATGTAGACAACTAATTTTGTCCATACCACTAAATCAGATATGTTTTCTTCTTAAAGTAATGTTTCAGAATGCAAAAAGACTTTTCTCATCCTGCAATTGGTACTCTGAGACATAGTCTAAGAAAGTAGAAAGAAAAAGTCAATCTTGAAAAAGTCAACCTCAAAAAAGTCAACTACTGAAATAGTCAACCCACTTTCAAAATCAAGGTTCAAAGTTCAATTGAAAAATGGTGAAATAATTTTGATAATCCGAGGTCTACATTGAAAGATATGGAGTTTGGAAGTTGGGTTACGAAGATTCAGTATAAAGGAAACCCTAGTTTGGAAAATTGAGAGAAAAGTGCTTAAACGATCAAATTGGTCAAAATTGAAGGTTCCAAATGAAAGATAAGCACTGACTATGGGTAATGGATAAGGTACTCGGAAGAAAAACTGAAAGAAAAGTCAATTCGAAAGAAAATCGAGAATTAGGGTTTTTAGTGGATTTTGGTGAAATTGGAGAAAATTGCAGAAATGGCTCGATTGGGTAAGACTAAAGCCCCTAATTGATAAGGAGTGAGTAAACAAGGATAGCCCAAGGCTCAGTTTTAAGAAATTCCAAGAAAAGAGCCGATTAGAGGAAAAAGGAAAAACGAGAAATTTTCAAATAGTGAAAGAAGGAAAAATCAAATCGGAATGGAATTTGATCGTAAAAATTGGGCATTCGAACCAACTCCAATTCAATATAAGAAAAAAGCCCAGAAAAAGAAAATCTAAAAATCGGACTTGTTTTGAGCAAAATCGGGCTTTGAAGGCAAAGGGCAAAATTGGAAAATTCAGAAAAAATAGCAAATGAGTTCCAAAAATTCTGAAAATTTGTATATCTCATTTTTAAATCATTTGAAAGAGATTGGCAAAGAAAAATCTGGATTCGGAGCTTGTTTGCAAAATGGCAAATCTCGGGCCCACTATATTGAAATTCAAGAAGATAAATCCTGAACAAATAGCAAATGAGTTCCAAAAATTCTGAAAATTTTCAGATCTCATTCTTAAATTATTTGGAAGAGATTGGTGAAATAAAATCTGGATTTGGAGTTCGTTTGCAAAATGGCAAATCCCGTTCCCACTTTGCAGAAATTCAAGTAGATAAATCCCAAAAAAATAGCAAATGAGCTCCAAAAATTATGAAAACCTAGATCACAATTTTAAATTATTTGGAAGAGATTGGTGAAGAAAAATCTTTATTTGGAGCTCATTTACAAAATGGCAAAAGTTCGGGTGCATTAAGGGGTAATTTCGGAAATAAATCCGAAAAAATAGAAAATGGGCTCCAAAAATTATGAGAAGTTCCAGAATTCAGATTTTTATTATTGAGGAAGTATTGAAGAAAGAAAATTTGGATTTGGAGTCCGTTTGCTATTTAATTTGGTTTGGGGGTCAAAAAGGTTATTTCACCGAAGAAACTGAAGAAAGCCTTTAAAAATTGGAGATTGGGCTGGATTTTAAAAGGGCAATCAGCCAAGCCCATAATGGAGAATGATGTTGCTGAGATTTTAGATCAAAGGGCCAAGAGTGAAGAGGAAGGTAGTCATTTTTCTTGATCAAGCCTTTGAAATTGTGACACATGGACCAATGGATGGAGAGGGATGATGTCATATTTATGACATCATATTCATGACATCATATTTAGGAGCTGATTATTCCAGTCTAAGGGTGAGAATTCTACATAGAAAGCATCTTGGATTAAAGACCATATGATCAAATTGGTTAAAAAAAATTCTAGAACCTCCTACACTATTCACACTCTTGCTTGGCTGAATACTCTCCATTTTTGAAAGCAAATAGAAAGTTTAGAAAAGTAAAGAAAGTAAGAAGAGAAAAAAGCTTGCAATATAACTTTTAGAGATAGCTAAAAGCATTTTTCTCTTGCACTTTTTTTTTGCATTTTCATTCTTAATTTGCTGTTTTCATTAAATATTTTGGTGAATTTATATTGATTTTAATTTTGAAATAAGTGTCTTTAAGCTTTCTCTTCAAGTTCTTCTTTTGTGTTTTCTTGAAAAACTTTGAAAAAAGCATTTTTTTTCCATTCTCAGAGGGAGCCGAATGGTCATTTTTTTTCATGGTTGGTGTTTGATTTGTATTTCATGTTGTTTGTGAGGTCTAGCATGTTTTGATGTTCTATATTTTTCTAAAAATAACAAAAACATGGAGTTTGTTTTGATCTTTTTACTTACTTACCTCTATTTTTGATTATTTCATCACAAATTCATGTTTACTTTCCTTGTTTTCCATTTTTTAATTTTACAGTTTTCAACGTGTTTGAGTTGTTCATGATTTGCATTTTACTAGACTATGTGCTTGTGAAAATGTCTAGTTGTGTTCATGCCTTTACTTCATATTTGCATGTTTTAGCATGTTTCTTCTTTAGCCTTGCATTTAGTATGTCATGTGTTTGTGAAAATGCCATGCTAGGATATCATCATTGATGCATGTGTCCATTCGGCTACCCCTTCCATTTTGTGTCTTCTATGTGCATTTTCATCTTGCTTGTTGATAGGTTTGCATTTCCATGCCACGAGTTTGTGTATCTTGATTTAGTATGCCACGTGTTTGTGAAAATGCCATGCTAGGGTTTCACCATTTAGACCATGCAACCATTCGGTTACCCCTTCTATTTTGTTCTTTCTATGTGCATTTTCATCTTGTTTGTTGATAGGTTTGCATTTCCATGCCATGAGTTTGTGTATCTTGATTTAGCATGCTATGTGTTTGTGTTATTAACATGCATTTTTTAGGTTTAGGTCTCATTAGCATTTCCATGCATTTCATGCATGTTTAGACCTAGGTTGCATTTATTGCCATGCAAGTTCATGTTAGGTCTAGGCCATATTCTTTATGCCATGCATTTTCCATGTCATTTAGGTTTTAAATCATGCATTTCATGCATTCAATTTGCTGTATGTTCATGTACCTCATGTCATACCACTTGATTTTTGACTTAGTCCAATCAATGGCTCAAAGTCATGCTCACTTGAGCATACTTGTGGAAAATTAAAGAGTTGTCAAATTGATTATTCTACCTTTGTGATTTTTTTTTTTACTTTAGCCAATTTTTGTCCAAATTTTATAGAAGTTTTAGCTACTGTTTGTAGGTCCTTAGGAGAGTCTCTAATATTTTTTACATTGATTTTTAAATGATTTTATTAAAAGAAAATGTGTTTTGGCAAAATAGTTTTTCACCCAGTGTTCTGACTTTTCGGATTTTTCTGGGTAGTTATCTTTAATCATAAAATTAAGCCCATTTTTTCCCATGTAGTTTTACATGTTATGAGTCTCCAGTACGTTTTTTAGATTTTTTTGAAATTTTAAAAAGAGGTTAAAAAATCACGCTTTGAAGCTAGATAGTAGAGTCAGATTTGAATTTAAGGGAAAATTAATTTTCTATTTTGGCTAAGTTACTTAGAGGGGATTGATTAGGAACTTTAGCTACTGTCTTATAGTGGTTTCTAGGCCATTTTAATTTTTAAAAATTATTTTATAAAGGTCGGGTCAAGGGTGGTCAAGTCCGGGATTTCAAACTTAAGAAAATAGAGCTATTTTAAAGGGGAATTCGGCTAGGGTTTAGGTTTCATCCAAGATTTTTAAAAAAAAAATTTGAACCAATCACAAAGTATTTTGATTTTAGAAAATTTAATTTGATATATTTACCTAAGGTAGCCGGATATCTTTTTAGATATACAGATTTCCTTATTTAATGGAAAAAATACACTTTCATGCATTGCATTTTCCATATTCATGCATATTGTATAATATATGACTTTTTGCTATGATAATTTCTATGGTATTGTTATTATTTTGATTTATATTTTATAGTGTTATGTTGTTTGTTATATGGTTTTGAATATTTTATGCTATCCTTTGCTTTTTATTTAGTCATTTATTTTTGTCACATTATTTAGCATATACTATGTTCATGCATTATTAGTTTTATTTTTATTTTCATGCATACTTCATGATAGCATTATTTTATGTTTCATGTCATTTCATGTCACTTAGATTATATTCCATGTCATCTAAATTATGTCATTTAAAATATGCCATGTCATTTAAATTTGCCATGTCATTTAAATCATTTCATTTCATTTAGAATATGTCATGTTACCTAGGTTATTTTATGTAAAACCCTCGTAAGACAGAGATCGACTCGGGTCTCTTTAAATGATTCATAGACGGTGGATCAGGTTTATGTATTCTTGTATACAAAGCACACTATCATCTGGTCTTATTGTTATATTAATAATTTTTAGAGTAAGGGGTTTAATCGGCTATTTGAGAGATTTAGCCCTAAAGTGACCACGAGTCAAGAATCGCAACCGAGACAATGAAAAGCCCATAAAATTTGGTATTTTAACTTCACGTAGTGTTAAAATGTGATATATTACTGATTAGGATTATTGGAAAAATCTAATCGACACAAAATCGGTAAAATATGAACTAGGGGTATTTTGGTCATTTTATCCAAAATTTTATTTTTGGTTCGTATATGGTACTCATAAACTCTGGGATCATAGAGGATCACAATATGATGCTTAGATTGAAAATTTGACATTTTTTTACTCAAAAGTTAAGTGGAAAACGGATACGCCTTTAGTTAACTTAAAGGAGTGAAAATCCGAAACTGGCCGCAGGAAGGTCCAAAAAAGGTTTTAAGTAAATAAATGGATTCATATGGACATAAAATGATGTTAGAAAGCTGTTAGTGAAATCAAAATGAGAATCAGAGCTAAAATCAAAAAAGTCTTAATGTTGACCTGTAAACGGTCCGGGGCCCGGATTTGATGTTCGGGATATAAAAAAATGATGAAAATTTGCGTACTAGTGTAAAATGATATTTTAAACATATCCGTGCTGAGACAAGTGAAAAACAAGCTTCCAAATGTAAAAATTTCATGTGGGCCCTATTTTGGCACTAAAAGACAAAAAGTGGGCTAAAGGGGTATTTTTGTCATTTGGCTTGGTAAATGGCCATAAAAATCTACCAAGAAACCCCATGACCAGTCATGACTTTAATTTTTATAATCCTTAAGGGTTGTTTCTTCTTCAACCTTGAGAAAACCTAACCAAAGTGAAGAAAACTCCATAACCAAAAGCTTGTAAGCTTGATCTCTTGATTTCTACTCATCACCAAGCCAACAAAACACATATTTCTACTATCTAGAAGGTAAGGATTACTTATTTGGTGTTAGTTTTTCAATAAATCATGAGAAACTATGTGTTTCTCTTTATGGCCATTTTGCCTTAGATGGTTTCCAGCATAGTCACCACTTTAAACCACTACCATAGGTAGTCCTAAATCAACCTCTACATCTATTATTTGGGGTTGGTTGAGTGAAAAAGTGGTTTGGAGTTGGAAATCTAAGCTTGGCCGAATTCACCATGTTGGCCAACCACTTGAGCCGCCACTTCCACCACCATCTGAGGCCACCGTTAGCTTTGTTAGGCTCGGGGGGGCAACTTTCCTGTTGATCGTTGCTCTGGATTTCCACTCGAGCTAGGTGTAAAATTATAAAGTTTATATAGCTAAGTTGTAGATATTCAGATAGTAGCGAATTAGCCACAATTTGGATATTTTGTAAATGTTTTCAAATTCATAAAATATTTATGAAATTATTCTTTATATACTAGGAGTGTGGATTAGCTGAGTTTGTGGTTGGAAGAGCTCCGGAGCACGAGGATCCAATTTCTTTCGCTTAGCGCACTGTGAGTAAACGTGTAACGATAGATGTAGGATCGTTAGATTATATTATAACATGCTGACTGTGATTGTATGAATGTATGACGTAGAATTACCTTATGATATCGAGTTCTTGTAAAGACGTGAGAAAAAGGTCCAAGGAATGGACAAGTGATGATTATGTAATAATCCGGGATTATCGTATGAGTGGTCAACCGTATGGCACCACATTGTTCCAATTGATGATTATGTAATAATCCGGGATTGTCGTATGAGTGGTCGACCGTATGGCGCCATATTGTTCCTTGCTAGTATGCTTATTTAAATGTTACGTGATGCATGTTTATTGTAATGTTAAGCTATCGGATTTATAGGCTGCCATTGTGCCCTATCGGATTTGTAGGCTATCATTGTGCCCTATCGGACTTGTAGGTTGCCATTGTGCCCTACCGGTTTTGTAGGTGCCTTCGTGCCCTACTGATTTTGTAGGAGCCTTCATGCCCTACCGATTTTGTAAGAGCCTTCGTGCCCTACCGATTTTGTAGGAGCTTTCGAGCCCTACCAGTTTGTAGGAGTCTACGGACCCTACCAGATGTTTATAGTTATTTGTGATGTTGGATAGAAACATCCAGGTGATATTAGTTAATATAATTTGTGAGTCTTTTTCATATACTTTACTGCGTTTGCTCACTGGGTCCTTATGACTCACCCTTTAGTTATTTTTCTTTTTCAGATACTGATCGACCCAGTCACTCATCCGCCCCGCCAGCTTGCTCGTGATCGATAGCCGGTGAGCATGACATACCGTTTTGACGAGATGATCCATAGCTTGATGGAGGAGCCGTGCACAGTCACCTAGGGATGTCATATGTTATTTTGTCTAAGTATGTTGTATTATGTGTCATGCAGTTATCCGGTCGGAGACCAAGATTTGTTGAGTACATTTTTGGCATTGTATATATATATATATATATATATATATATGTACATTATGGTTCACTTTGTACGTCTGCTGCGGGGCATCTCAGTTACTCCCTAGTTGAAGGTGTCCTAATCGGGATGTCATGTGTTATTATTATTGTGTTGCATGTTATGCAGGTTCGGTAAACCCCCCTTATCGGGCGAGGTTATGCCGAAATTTTGTTAGATAGATGAATGGTTAAGGCTTCGGAGGCAAGGGTACATACTTGTCTCTGGCCGGTCACACTCCCGGAGTTGGGATGTGACATTTTATTTCATTTAGAATATATTATGTCATTTAGGATATTTCATTTCATTTAGAATATCTTATATTACTTAGGTTATTTCATTTATTATAATATAAAAATATTTACATATTATATTTATTATAATTTATTATAATTTTTTATATTTTCTGAAAATATTTTATAAATAATATTTTATATTTAAAAATATATTATAAATATTATTTTTTATTATTTTTCACTTATAATAAATACCTAAACTTTTTTCTCTCTTCTCATTTTCTTCTCATTCACTCTGTCTCTACATCACTATTTCTCTTTCCACATTCATCTTCTTCATCCAAGCTTCTTTAAATTTTCCGGCAACCAATTCAATTTCCAAATTTTGGCAGACGCTAGTCGTCGGCCTCCGCCGTCTACTAACCCAAAAATAGCCCAAAAATCACCCAAACATTCTTAAAATTAATTTTAAAGCTTATAAATAATTTTTTATTATAAGCAAATACTAAAATTAATAATATCATTCTTTATGTATGTATGGCCTATGGAGTATATATATTGCACAAAAATATTATTTAAAAAAAAAAAAACAAAAAAAACAAAAACAAATTGAACTTACCCAAGTAGGAAAGGATAAAAATAACTATTGTTATTTATTTATCCATTGCATTATAAAATTACATATATATTTTTTGTTATTTGAAATCTGTAGTCTATAATAATATATATATATAAGCACGAATATGAATATTTTTTTTGAATTGACAAAAATATTTATTGTTATTTATTATATTGCTAATTTGCCATTTTAAATATTTTTATTAATAAAATTTATCCAATTTATAAATAAGAATTCTAATTCTATTGGTAGAATTTAGTTAAATGGATTTATTTGATAATAAATAAAAAACAGTTAAAATTTACATTGAATTGTTTTATTTTTAAAGTTATAATTTTTCATTATTAACCTTAAAAAGTAAAAAAAAAAATTATATTAATCTATTTTAAATCATAATGAAAATTTTGTTTATTTATATAATATGTAACTTCACACTCAATGTATAATTTTTTTTTACTATAAATAGTGAGAAGATTATTCGTTCTTATTTATAATTTTATATTATAAATATTAATAAAATTTATCATTGAAAATTTTAATATCATGATAGAATTTTTTAAGAAAAAACAATTATTAAAACATTTAAGATTATTTTTTTAACAATTAAATACAATAAAATAATATTTTATTTTGGTCATAGAAAATTTATGAACTTCTATCATTTTATTATTAATTATTCTTTATTTTATTTTATTTTGCCAATCTTATAATTTTCTTAAATTAGTGTCAATTAATGAATGATGGATTATTTTTAAAGTATTTATTATCTATCATGATCGGCTTATAACCCTACTATAATGTTTAATCTACTTCTACTAAAAGTTTCTTTAATTTTTTGGAAAATTGAAATTGTTAAACTTAATATGGCTTAATATAGTTTTTACTTTTATCCTACAAAAGTAGTGTTCGGTTTAGATTAAAAACTTTATACTTTAGAAATAAATTAAAATTTTCAAAATAGTAGTGTAATCATATAGGAAAATATTACAATATGTTTTAAGATAAAGTGTTTGTCAATTTCTCTATTTATTTTGGTTTTGGTTTGGTTTGCATCAGTTATTTTGTTGGTTGATTGATTAATATTATCAATCTAGTGATTTTATTTTAAAATATATTTAGTCTTATTTGTCAATGGACCTAAGGTAATGAAACGAATATATGAAATTAAATATATATTAAAGTATAGAGGTGAAATTACGTGATCTTATAATATCTTGGAGAATCTTTCATTTTCACATAATTTTATCAATTTATAAAAATTGTGGTCCTTATTAATTATATTTTTTATTTTATTTTTTTGAATAAATGGACATTTTACCATCCAACAAGCATGTCAAATAGCTTGCTACAAAATATATTTTCTTATCATGTTATCTTTTACCATCCACAATCAAACTTGCTAAAAGATAGCTATACAAAAACACTATCATGTATTAGCATTACAACCAAAATGAACCCTATTCTATCTTGTCCGTACCAACCTTTATCTCCAGGTTTTGATTACGCCATTTGCTACATGAAACCAGAACTGTAAGAAGCTGTAGTAACACCAATCTGTTGATATTATTTATCTTGTGTTATCAAGAGAAACAGTTCTAGAAGAAAACACTGCACTTAAAACAAAATACGCCTAAAACATATTCTACCCTTCAAGCCAAAAGCAGACTTGATGCCCCAGATTCCCTAACAAAACACAAATGTGACCAAGACCAAGATGGAATAAAACCTACTAGGATTCTACCCTTCAAGCATAAAACATGCTTAGAACCAACCTTCCCCAAAACAGTTTCAATGATGAAAGATGCCTATGATGAAACTACCTTTCTTGCGAAACATGTAAGATTCCCATTCTCCCCTAAAAATACGCTTGGTCATAAAGAAGACTGAAATAAAGCAATACCAACACATTCAATTATAACACCGATACCAAGAAATTGACTGTATTCTGTAATCCGACCATATTTTGAACCTGTTATTGTCAAAACTGCTGGATTAATTCTGTAAACGATAATCTGACTGAAATGTTGTTGATCAAACCCTGTCTAACCAAAAAAAGAAAAAAACACAAGAATGAAGAAAATAGCAACACAAAGCATTTGCTATACATGTAGTCGAAAAAACGACCTTATGTCCCTACTGAAAACCTATGCATCTATGAGATGGCCAAGTATAAATATTAAATACCTATTGATTTTTACCCAAAATAGTAACCCATCCATCCCCAAATTGCAAATATTCAAAATGAAACCTAAAGAGTTTCCTACCCATCTTGTATAGAACATACAAGAACCCTTGTTTCCCCAAAATAGAACTTGGCCATAATCAGAAAACTACCACATGGAAAAAAAATTCACATTTATATGCAAAAAGAAACAAAAACATTAGTAAAAACCTTCTCCCTTACTGCATCATAACTCACCCTTTCGAATCGTCCCTCAGAATTGTTACTCATTAATCCAAGCCAAAAAATCCTCATTTCTTCTAACACCTTGTCGAGCTAAAGTGTCCACGAAAGAATTTGCCGACCACTGCTTATGTACCACTCTGCACTCCTTTAAGTTTCTCATAATCATGTCAATCACTATAAACAAAGAGTTAAGATGGCAAGGTCTTATGTTGCTAAAATTACACCAAGCAACTGCTGTCGCGGAAACACTTTCAATTTCCAAATTGATGGATGCCAGCTCTTTTGATTGTACTATCTCAAAAGCTTCCTTAATAGCTCTCATTTTCGCTGCATTAGAATCCATCTCCCCCATAATCTTGGAGAACAAGGCCAATACTGTAACACCCTGTCCAGATAATCTACCTAGAATCCGGCAGAGTTTCCTTTCTATTTTAACTATAACCCTCCTGCAAATACACTCAGTTCATATCCCCAACAAGCAATATCTCTCAATACCATTATCACATTTATACATGCATGCTCAAAATTTTTCCATGATCAATTTATACTCAAGTCAGTACATATTGATCTATTGTCTCATAACTTCAAATATATATACAATATATCCAAAAGTAAACCTATCTCAGCAAGGTTTACTAGATAAAACATCAAGAGATCAAAACTTCTAGAAATTTAGGTATGATGCCCACCACGTCAATATACTCTTTGAAGCGAAGGGTAGAGGAAGGTAGCAATCCCAACACCTAATTGTAACCTGAAAATTTAGAAACATGAAATAGGTGAAATATGTGAATATCTAAGTGAGTAGAAAACTTTTAAAACGTTTGAAAACTATAATGGTAACCTTTAAAGAATAATAGACATTTTCAAAATAAATAATAGTAAAACTATAATGATTAATTCGAAGATATAGAGAAGTTTGCAAATGTATAACAGCTTCAGAATAACAAATCAATGTATAAAATCTTTAAAGTAAATCAAATTTTATATAATTGGGCTCCAACTCATGCATAAGATTTATCCATACATCCATGAAATAACCAGGTAATATCCATGTAGGCATAATAGTTGCTGACCCCAAAGGCCAATACCACCATAGGATGCCCCAAAGGCATATGTGTCACTATGATGTGCCCCCAAAAGGCTAATATAATGGGATAGGGACTCTGGAGGTGGCTCCCACCACAAAAGCGTAGGACGCAGCTCCTATACCCTAATCTAATATCACAAAATTGGGAATCTGGAGGTGGCTCCCGCCACAAAGGCGTAGCACGCAGCTCCCGTATTCCGATCAAGGGAATAATCTCATACATTAAGTCAGGTGGAGCCAAAACCTTGTACGTCAAATTCTATGTATAATCATATTTCATAAATCAACCAACTTGCTCGATATAATATTTCTTGAAATAAATGTACTTTAATAACAAATCAATTCATATGATTATATATCGCATATACGTTTAATACGTAAAATAAATATCATGCTAAAAAAAATTATAATTATAATTAAAGAAATTTCAAATAACTATAGTTGTCGTCTACTCAAATCCTTGAGATGGTCTCACTGTACACCTCGATCTGAAACTTCGGGATCCACAGGTGACGTCGGATCTACGTGGCCTAGAGATTAATGATAATTAGTATCTATACATACTCTATGCATTACACAATTACGAATGCAACTTAAATCTCATAATCTTCCCCCAAGGTCAATACTAATTTCTCATACTCAAAACAACATATCCCAAATTTTTAATATCATTTCCATAATCATTTTCTTCAAAATTCAACTCCATATTCATGTCCTTATCAAATTCCTTTCTAGTACTCCATGCCTTAGAGATTTTCATAATCCATAACCATCATTTAGTACTATATTTCTCTTAAGCAATAAATTCCTTACTATCAAGCTAAATTAGAAAATCATAACTTGAGTTAGATAAGGAATTTTGAAGTGATTCCAATTGGTTTATTTCAATCAATAAGTCTACTTTATGAAGAAAATAACTAACTTAGACAATTAGAACAAAATCTTGATCAAATTTGATAAATCCCGAAACTATGCCGAAATAGGGGTCAACACAGAACAGCCTACTTCACTAAATTTTATCTTTTTAACCGCTTATCGGTTTTGGGTGATTCAAAAACCAAAATTCTCGTATTGAAGTCTAGTTTCTAGGAAAAATATAAAAAAAATACAAAATGAACTGTGCCGAACTCAGAAAATTCGAACAGCAAGCATGCTCAACTTCCCTTGTTTTGCTTTTTCTTCCCATTTTCTTGTTCATGCTTTCAAATCCTTTTAATTCTTACCAAAGGTGAGTAAAACTCATACTTAATAGATGGATTTCATACCTTAACATGTTTATGGAGCTAAGATCTTAGCATGCTTGTAGACACCTAATTTTGTCCGGACCACTAAACATGTATGTTTTCTTCCTATATTGATGTTTCCGAGTGTAAAAAGACTTTTTTCATCCTGCAGGTGGTACTCCGAGACTTAATTTAAGAGGGCGAGCATAAAAAGTCAAACTTTAAAAAAGTCAACCCTAGAAAAGTCAAACCCGAAAAAGTCAACCCCAAAAAGTCAACTACTAAAAAAGTCAACCCACTTTCAAAATCAAGATTTTAAGTTCAATTTAAAAATGGCGAAAGAATTTTGATAATCCGAGGTCTACATTGAAAGATATGGAGTTCGGAAGTTGGGATTTTGAGATTCAGTAGAAAGAAAACCCTAATCCGAGAAATTTAGGGAAAAGTGCTTAAACGATCAAATTGTTCAAAATTGAAGGTTCCAAATGAAAGATAAGCACTGACTACGGGTAATGGAGAAGTCACTTGCAAGAAAAATCGAAAGCAAAGTCAATCCGGGAGAAAACCGAGAATTAGGGTTTTTAATGGATTTCGGTGAAATCGGGAAGAATCACAGAAATGGCCCCACTTGGTAAGAACAAAGCCCCCAATGGATGAGGAATGATTAAAAAAGGATAGCCCAAGGCTCAGCCTGAAGAAAATCTGAAAATCAGACTTGTTTTGAGCAAAACCGGGTTTCGGAGGCAAAAGGGCAAAATTGGAAAATATGGGAAAAATAGCAAATGGACTCCAAAAAATTCTAAAAATTTGTCAATATCATTCTTAAATCATTTGAAAGATATTGGCGAAAGAAAATCTTGATTCGGAGTTCGTTTGCAAAATGGCCAAATCCCGGGCTTCTTATATAGTAATTCAAAAAAAAAATCCCGGAAAACTAGCAAATGAGCTCCAAATCTTCTAAAATTTTGCAAATCTCATTTTTTAATTATTTGAAAGAGATTGGCGAAAGAAAATCTTGATTCGAAGTTCGTTTGCAAAATGGCGAAATCCCGGGCCTCCTATGCAATAATTCAAAAAGATAATTCCGAAAAAATAGCAAATGGACTCCAAAAATTCTGAAATTTTGTAAATCTCATTTTTAAATTATTTGGAAGAGATTGGCGAAAGAAAATCTTGATTCGGAGTTCATTTGCAAAATGGCCAAATCCCGGGCCTCCTATGTAGTAATTCAAGCCGATAAATCCTGAAAAAATACCAAATGAGCTCCAAAAATTATGAAAACTTCCAGATAACACTTTTTAATTATTTTGAAGAGATTGGTGAAGAAAAATCTTGATTTGGAGCTCATTTAAAAAATAGTAAAATGTAGGGGCATAAAAGGGCATTTTTGGAAGAAAAAATCCAAATAAATAGCAAACAGACTCGGATAATCTTGAAAACTTCCAAAACTCAATGTTTTATTATTTTGGAAGTATTAAAAAAAGAAAAATTGAATTTGGAGTCCATTTGATATTTATTTGCATCCGGGGGGCAAAATGGTCATTTCACCCAAACAACCGAAAAGGGCTACTTTGGGCTTTCAAAAAATCAGAGTTGGGCTGGAAAGAGAAGTCCTGGCCTGCCCAAGCCCAAAGGAAGGAGGAAGCTTCTGATTTTTCAATGAAATGGCTAAAAATCAAGAGTTAGTTAGAGATTCTCTTTGATCAAGCCATGGTGATTAAGCCACATAGGCCAAGAGAGATGTCAACATTATTCTTTAACAGCTGTAAACTGAGAGAGCTGATATGCTAATCTAAAGGTGGTAATTTCATGATTTATTCACCTTGAATTATTAGCCATTTGATGGAAAATTGGTTACAAAAAATGACAACATCTTGGAGAATATAGAGGCCATTCGGCCAGCATGTTTGGGGGAGGTCAGAATTTCATTTTTTGATCTTCATTTTGCTGAGTTCGTAGAGTTTTTACTTAGTTTTTCTCTTCTTGGTTGAGAGCAAAAAAGAAAAGTTTAGAAAAAAAAGGAAAGTTTGAAGAGATAAAGCTTGAAAGATAGCTTCTTGAGGTTGCTCTTAAGCACCAACTCTTGCACTTTCTTGATTTTCTATTCTTGTTTTTGCTATTTTGATTTCTATTTGGTGAGTTTCCATTTTAAATAAATGTTTTTTATTGTTCTTTTCAAGTTCTTCCTTCATCTCCTTCTTAAGTATATTTTTTACATTTTATTTTTACAATAAACTCACCATGGCCAAATGGCCTACATTATTTATTTTAAGTTGCTGTTTTGATTTATTTTACCATATTGTTTATGTTATTTTCTTTGATTTTGATGTTTTAAATGTTATGTTACTTCATATTTTTGAGTTATATTTTGATTTGGTTGCTTTGTTTGTTGCCATTTATGTTTTAAATATCATGTTTTTGCATTTTTAATTTTCTATTTTCATGTTGTTTAAATTTGAGCATGTTTTAGATTTAGTATATCTAGTGTTTGTGAAAATGCTTGTGTGGTCTTTGCATGATTTGAGTTTTATATCTTAGTTGAGCATGTTTTAGATTTAGTATATTAAGTGTTTATGAAAATGCTTGTGTGGTTTTTGAATGATTTAAGTGTTATATTTTAGTTGAGCATGTTAGTATACCAAGTGTTTGTGAAAATGCCATGCTTGTTGGAGCTTGAGGCCATTTGGCTACTCCATGTGTTTTGCATTGTGTGATTGCATTTTTGTCATGTTAGTTGGTAGGTTTTTGCATTTGCACGACATTTGATTTAGTTTTGCATGCTAGTATACCAAGTGTTTGTGAAAATACCATGCTTGTTAGTTACATTATGCTATTCGGCCATCCTAGGAATTTTTGCATTTTATGTGCATTCTTGTCATGTTAGTTGATAGGTTAGCATTCGCATGATATTTGATTGAGTTTTTGGTTTAAGCATGCTTTGTGTTTGTGAAAATGCCATGCATATTTTATTTAATAAGTTAGGTTTATTTGCCATGCATGTTGATAACTCGTATAATTATATAGTTTTTAGTTATGTTTTATTATTGTTTTGTGTCAAATACGAGTTATTATTGTTTAGTCTAATTGTGTTTATGATCTTTTATATTTTTATGTAATTTGGTGTTTTTCACAAGTTTCTTTGAGTGATTTCAGATTACTAGAATTAAGGGCAAATCCAGTTCAGTTCCAGTTCCGACACCGTTTGGCATATAAGCTATATCTCGAGTTTCACTGAAGCAATAAGGCTGCAATTTGTAGCCGTGCAAAGCTAAGAGGCATATCTATCTTTTTCATGTTTTAGACTTCTTGAAATGGAGTCGTTTTCCCTAGTGAAATCGACCATCAAGTTGGCTGATGTGCAATGACGTCTGTGCTGACCTGTTTTCGTATTTTGCCCATATCTTCTTATCCACATCAGCAAATGAGCTGATTCCAACGGCTATGGATCCGTAACTGATAGGGGTATAGTTTTCTAGAAGACAATTTTATCAGATCGAGCCTCCAACATTGACAAAATCGACCATCAAGCTGGCTGATCAGAATTGTCATATAATATGACGAAAATTGTTAGAAAAATGCACCCACCTATTATACCTACCTTTGAAATTTGTAAAACTTGTCTCTTGTCATTTAGCCCTCCAAAATGTGTATAAATAGAGGGTCTTGGATGAGTATTGGGATACATTATACATTGGTAGGATATTAGCCATTGTAATAAAATTCTTTAAGTTTTCTTCTTCTTTCCTTTCTCTAGTTTTCTTTTTCTTTATTTACCTATGCTTCTTACATTTCTTTTCATTTTATTCATATCTAGTATGTGTTGCTAATCATATTGTTGAGGTGATGAGGTGAAGCTCTTGGTAAATGCTAAGGTTAGTATCTTAAACATGAGCTAAAATGAATCATCATTTATAAACACTAGTATAGATAATATTTTCTTTTGGTTTAAAATCATACTTGCAAAGTAGAGATCTTGATTCATTATTGACAATGAAAATGGCACAGTAAATGCTTGGTTTCATAACCTTGATTTGTTGTAGACATATACCTTGGCATAAGGAATGCTTGGACTCTTTTTGTGAGTTTTGAGGACACCAAATGAACATAATATCATATGCTATGGACGTTGGACAATTTGGACTGAATTGCTAAACCTTCCGATTGGAATTTCCCTTATGTGTGAATTTCAATTGTGTAATAAAACAAGATTAATCTTAGCATAACACCAAGAGTGGATTCTCTAACCTCAACATCTTTACTTATTGTTTTTTATCTTGTTAATTTCTTTTATGTTATTTTGTTTATTTTGTTTTCTAATATCTTGTTTATCTTGTTTTGTTGTTGATTCCCTAATATCTTGTTTACTTTATTTTTTCTTATATATTTATAAACTTATACTTACTAATACGCTTCCCTGTGGTTCGACCTCGGACACCCGAGAATTTATTACTTGAACATAACCTGCACTTGGGTTTACGACACTTAATTGAGTCACCATCACATGTTCATGCATTTTAGGTCTAGGTTGCATTAAATGCCATGCAAGTTCATTTAGGTCTAGGTCACTTTATGAATGCCATGCATTTTTTCATGACATTTAGGTTTAAATCCATGCATTTCATGCATTATGTTGCTGTACTGTTTCATGCATTTCATGTTCATGCCAATTGAATAATGACTTGAGCCAATTAATGGTTCAAAGTCGTGCTCTCTTGAGCACACTTGTGGTAAATTAAGTTTGTCAAATTGATTATTCTACCTTTGTGATTTTTTTACTTTGCCAATTTTTATCTAACTTTCAAAAAGTCCTAGCTACTGTTTGTAAGTCATTTTATGAGTTTCAAATATTTTTACTTTGATTTTTAAATGATTTTATCAAAGGCAAAAATGTGTTTTGGCAAAGCAGTTTTTTTTTTTCACCCAAAACTCGTACATCTCCGATGTTTTTGGGAATTCATCTTTGATCAAAAAATTAAGACGATTTTTTCCCGTGTAGTTTTACATGTCCTGAGTCTCCAGTAATTTTTTCAGAATTTATTGAATTTTTAAAAATAGGATAAAATATCGTGGCTTAAAACTGGACAGTGGAGTCAGACTTGAATTTAAAGAAAAATCATTTTCCTGTTTTGGTTAAGTTACTTAGAGTGGGCTGATTAGGAGAGTTAGCTACTGACTTAGGGTAGTTTCTAAAGCCTTTTTAAACTCTAAAAATGGTTTTTCAAGTCTCGGGTTAAGGGTAGTCAAGTCCGGATTTTTAAACTTAGGAAGTTAGAGCCATTTAAAAAAGATTTAGCCCAGTTTTTATTTTTAATTCAAGCTTTTCCAAATTGTTTTCAAACAATCACAAATTATTTTGGTTTTAGAATATTTAATTTGACATATTTTCCTAAGGTAGCCGGATATCTTTTTAGATATACGGATTTTATTAATAAAAGGAAAAAATACATTTCATGCATTGCATTTTTCATATTCATGCATTTTATATAATATGTGATTCTTGTTATAATAATTTCTATGATATTGTTATTATTTTGATTTATATTTTTTGATGTTATATGGTTTATTATATGGTTTTGAATATTCCATGATATCCTATGCTTTTATTTAGTTATTTTTTGGGTCATATTATTTAGCATATACTATGTTCATGCTTTATTATTTTCATTATTATTTTCATGCATATTATATGATAGCATTATTTCATATTCCCTCTCATTTAATTTATATGCCATATCATTCATGTTTGCCATGTCATTTAAATTATTTCATTTCAGATAGAATATGTTATGTTACTTAGGTTATTTTATTTCATTTAGAAAATATCATGTTACTTAGGTTATTTCATTTCATATAGAATATGTTATGTTACTTAGGTTATTTTATTTCATTTAGAATATATCATATGACTTAAGATATTGCATCTCAGATTGAATATAGTATGTTACCTAGGTCATTTCATTTTATTTATAATATGTCATATAACTTAGGATATTTTGTTTCATTTAGAATATGCTAAGGCATTTACATTATATTATATCATTTAGGAAGCATTATATTATTTAGATTTTGCTATGTCATTTTATTTATGTCATGCATATACATATTCATATCTTTTAAAATGTTTTCAAAAGGATAATGATTTTTCAATAAAAAATAAAGATATTCCCGAGTTAAAATAATTCATGAGTTCTCTACCGGGTTTGCTGGAGGGAATATCATCAATTATCATTAATAAAGGAATATCTTTCTTTCAAAAAAAAAGAGAATGATTCGGAAAGTTTTCCAACACTAATAAAAATTTCTATATTTTGCCACGTTTGTTGGGGAATATAGGAAAATTTTGAATTTATAAATTCCGGATCATTTTCAATTAAAAATGGAATAATTTCTTTAAATTAGGAATTAACTTGAAATACTAAATTTAAAACCAACTTTTTACCGAGATTTGAGATAACACACGATTAATAAGGTACCGTTTTATACGGGCGTTGTGGGCGTGCTAATCCTTCCCCGCATGTAACCGACTCCCGAACTCGCTTCTTTGATTTCTCTGGTTTTAAAACGCAGACTTGAAATTGGTTTTTTAAAATGTTTTAATTAATTTTTAAAATATTTTATAAAACCGGTTTTAATAGGTGGCCGATCACACCTAGCGAAAAAAGATTGGTGGCGACTCCATGTCTTTTTTAAGGTCATTTTCAAAACCTTCATTTTTCTAGAGGAATTAAGTCGAGTTTTCCTCGGTTTTTTTAATGTCACGCTTAACAAATAATATCAGTCTTGCGATGAGACTCGTTATTTTTTAGGTTACGACAGCTTGGCAACTCCACTGGGGACTATTAGAGAGTCAGGCCTAGAATTAGTCGTGTGTTATCAAAGTCTCGGTTTTGTTGGTTTAATTGGTATTTAATTTTAATTCTCACATTTTTCTAATAAGGAGAATTTTGAAAATAATAAAATGTTTTTAAATATGTTCATTCTCATGTGCATGCATTTTATTATTGTTCTCTAGTTATTTAAGGTTGTATATTATAATTGCTTGTTGGTTAATGCGTTACACTATTCTTGAATGTTTTAATTGCTAGGGCATTTAGAATAAGGTTTGTAGAATAGGTGGTGAAAATTCCTCCACACACACTAAACGTGCATTTGCATATCATGAATCCTATACCCGGGTTCCGTCCTTTTAAGTGGGAGTAAAGTAACTACGTCTTCGTGATGATCCTCCGTATGGGCTAGTGAAACACTTTCGGAGTATAAAGTACCTAAAGCCTTCGTGATGATCCTCCGTATGGGCTTAGGAAAATATACTCTAATGAATTGAACCCGCTTTTATCGGGGTGCCTTACTAGCCTTCACCGGCGACAGTGAGGAACAATTCGGGGCCTTAGAACCGATTCACCCTCATATAGTGAACCTAGGCGAACCCATGCCGGATTTCCATTAGATATACCGAAAACAGGAACACATGGAGGGACATTTCTAAACCTTTTGTTACCTATTTTACACTTTGAATAAGTGTGGTAGATCGGGCAACGATGTACGTACATCGCCCGTAATAAATGTGATACTCCGCCTCGAAGGCGTCGTGATGCCTAAATAAGCAGATATTGTTGGGGCAGATGTTCATTAGCTATTTTTAAATAAAAAAATCCTTTTTCAAAGCATTTTTGCATGTTGCACATTTCATGCATGTGTGAATAGAGCATGTACATTTTTGGTTGTATTATTGATCTCATTCTTTGCAATAAACAGTTGGTTATTTTATTTGATGGTTTCTATAAACCGATAGTGTTGCATGAACATTTGGATATTGTACCATAGTAGGATCCACTACCCCGAATTTCTTTTGAAAATAATATGATTGGTTTTTCATAGAGAAAAAACATGTTTCAAAAAAAAAAAATCATAAGTTTGGAGGCAAATCTTGTATAATGAGATTGTTGAATAATCAAGATTTAGGTCCCACAAATTTCATGTAATCATTGATTTCTTTGTATATTCCTTGGTGTTAATTCATTTATTCTTTATTTGTATCATTTTGACATTGTGTTACAGTCCTAACATGCATGGTTATTCATTGTAGAATACATTTGTGATTACATGGTCTTTCTTTGTATCTACCTTTGTATTAATTCATTTATTCTCCGCATGTATTATTTTGACATCATAGCATGCATGGTCATTCATTGTAGAATACATACATAGTCATTACTTGTATATACCTATGCATCAATTTATTCGTTTTTTAAATCCATCATGTTGGCATTAGATTGCATCCATAGCATACATAGTCATCATAATTTCTCTGTATATGTTCATGCATTAATCATCAGTATATTCATGCACATAGGAATAGAGCATGTACATTCATAATTGTATTCTTAATCTCATGACATTTTCATTTGCATGAAAGGGGTTCGAGATATGAGGAATGAATCGGAGGAACGATTGGGTGCTTTAGAACGCAATCAAGAGGAATGTGGACATGAAATCCAGGAAATGAAAGAACAACTGACCAAATTGCTGAAAATGGTTGAGGATATGGGTAAAAGTAAAAAGGAACTTTCTCAAGGCTCTACATCGCCTTCGGATCAACCAAAACCATTAGGTCCAGAACATACAATTCTTGCTGGATCCTGCACTTGTCAATGCCACAAAGGTTGTAATCCTGATGAAATTATGGACAAAATCATGAAAATTATTAAACCTGAATGCCCGATACCAAAGATAGAAACCTCGGATCCTGTACCATACCTGAAAACTGTTCTAGGTCCAAACCAGTATCCCCATCCTACTATGATCCAGTCGTCCATTGGGATGACCACTACGGGATTCCTGAATCCCACTCCATCACCACCAACTACTAGTTCATACTATTACCCTCATCAATCACCTTATCCAGCATCTGGGATAGGAACCTCGAGCTATGTACAACATCTAAAGGCCCCGTGTCCAAATCCATACCCTTACCATGCTGTTCCGCCACATCTCCATGTAAACACTCCGATTCGGACCTTAGTGCCACCACCAAGTGCCCCAACTTCGAGGTTCCATGTGACTAAGAAACGACAAAGGCCTTTTGATCCCCTTCCAATTAGCTACCGAGAGCTTCTCCCTATACTGATCCAAAATCACATGGTTACCTGTATCCCATTGAAACCCCTGTTACCACCATATCCAAATAGGTATAATCCAAATGCAAGATGTGATTATCACTGTGGAATTGTTGGCCATAACATTGAAGACTGTATAGCATTCAAAAAGAAAGTGCAAACTCTTATAAATGCCAAATGGTTGGATCCAACGACACTGATTGATAAAGGACTGGGAAAGCGCCGTTAGGATTGGGAGATTTACAGCATTGAGGTGGAAAGACTTCGGTCTTATATGATGTAATAGGATTTCACTTTTTCAGTAGCCGGCTCTTTTAGCCTTAGGATGCTAGGAAGAATAAAGTGCTTGTAAAGACAGTTTTAACCACTGTTCAATTTTGTAAAAAAAGGTTTATACTGTTGTGAATGTTGATATGGGAATGAATAGATTATGTTTCAAATTTATGAGAGGTTGACGATTAAGTTCCTCCGATTCTTATTTCCTCCGTGATATCTTCCCCTTTTGCATTTTGCATCCGATTAATTATTGGTCATACCATACATTCATACATGTATCATGTTAGCATCAGGTTGCATTTATGCATTCATAATCAGCATGATTTTTTCTGTATATATCCATGCATTAATTTGCTTATTACATACATCATGATTAGCATTAGGTCACATTCATGACACACATGGTTAGCATGATTTTCTTTGTATATACTCTGTATCAATCGTTCATTGTTTTAATTGACGTCGTGTTGCATTCATAGTGTATATGATCATATGCTAAAATGTACATGATTATTCATTGCATATATCCATGCGTTGATTTGTTTTTCTTTTCTTGCAACATGTTGGCATCGTGATTGCATTTATTACATTTATGGTCAGCATGTTTCCATTGTACATGTCCATACATCATATTGTTTAGGCTTCACATGCATCAAATTGCAATCATGGCTCATTCATCATGACATACATTTGGGGGAACAAAACAGAAATTGGCTTGGCTTTAAGAGTCTTTGAAATAATTTCCATTTCAAATCAGAGGTATAAGAAGTACTGAGTATCCTTTTAATACAGGCTGGTGCTATGGATGATGAACAAGTGGCCCGAATGGAAAAATTGGAAAGGGAACAGAGAGAATTGCGAGAACAGCTAGCAAAGTCTCAAGCAGAATCTAAGGATCAGATGACTAAATTGATGGAGCTGATGTCCGCCGTAATCAAGGGAAAAGGATACACTAAAAACTTTGTCACCAGGAAAGGGTTAGAGGCACAAAAAGGTCAGAATGAGGTCGTAATGATTGATGCCCAGAACACAGTCAATGTCCTAAACTCAGATGATCCAGCTGAACAGGCAGAGTTGAAAAGGGTTGCAGTAAATGAGGTTGAGTTGGCAGATTCCCAAGGGAAATATCAGTTGCTAGATGAAAGGCTCCGGGAAGTAGAAAATACAGATGTATTTGCGAGTTTAGATGCGAAAGAACGATGTTTGGTCTTCGATTTAGTCATTCCTCCTAAGTTCAAGATTCCTGAATTTGTGAAATATGACGGGACGACTGATCCATCAGCCCATATCACTATGTTCTGCCGGAAGATGACAAGTCATATAGATAATGATAAGCTTTTGATTCACTGCTTTCAGGATAGCCTCAGCGGATCCGCAATTAGGCGGTATAGTCAATTGAGCAAGGATCAGATTCGCTCTTGGAATGACCTGGCTAGGGTTTTTCTAAACCAGTACAATATACGACCGACATGGCGCCTGACCGTCTCACCTTGCAAAATATGAAGAAAAGAGCTACTGAGAGCTTCAAAGAATATGCGTAACAGTGGATGAGCCTGGCCATCCAAGTACAACCGCCCTTAACTCAGAAGGAAACCACTGTCATTTTTATGGATACACTGCAGGCCCCGTACTATGATATACTTGTCGGCAACACCACGAAGAATTTTTCGGACATGGTAATTTCAGGGGAGATGATTGAGAATGCTATCAAAGATGGGAAAATTGAAGGAGAAAGAACATTCAATACCAAGAAAAAGGGGGCATCTGAAAAGAAAAAGAAAGATACCCAAGTTGTGGAAGACTTTGTCCCACCTCCCCAATTCTCCTCGTATCAGCCATTTTACTCTACCCTGAACAATGTCTCTCAAGGTTTTTATCCCTACCAACCAATGACTGCAACTACACCAGAATTTACATCTGTCTATCAATCGAACACCCTTGGGAATAATTGAAGAGGGCATAAAAAGCGAAAAAGAAATCAGGTTGACCCGATTCCTGTGACATACAGTCAGCTACTACCTCAACTCATCCAGAATCACCTTGTGACACCCATGCAAATAGAGCCTCTGAAGCCCCCTTATCCGAGCTGGTATGATGCTAATGAGTGTTGTGGGTATCATTCTGGCAATCAAGGTCACTCAACAGAGAACTGCCCCGCTTTGAAGTACAAGGTCAGAGATCTCATCAAGGCTGGTTCGATAAGTTTTGAAGATGGGGAAGCCAAGTGTCATAAGAAACATTGTGCATGATCATATTAGGTTTTTGACGCATGTAGTTCTATACACTGTGATGGTGAAAGCACTTGTCTCATGTTAACATCTACATGAATTAAATGAATTTTGAATTTTAAATTCTTTGTGTTTGTTGTGTTTTAACAATAATTTGAATTTGCAAAAACAAGCATTAAGGAATTTTTAATAACGGATAGTCTCAAGAAGATTGATGATCAGTGTTACAAATGACCCAATACTTTTTCCCCTCTCTTTAGGTTTTCCTAAGTCTAAATCTCTTAAACCAAGAACACTTGAAAGACTTAATGCTTCAAGGAGTATGAATGATTTGACTTCATAAAACCATTGTCATCACAGAATAAACAAAGACGTAGATCTTAGTCTAGGCTATGAACAAAGGAACGAACTTTTTGAAAATTTTCAAATTCCTTGAAATTCAAACAAATGAGACATTCTTTCAAGAATCTAGATTTTGATAATTTGGTGTGTGTCAAGATTGTGCTAAAACCATTCATGACCTTTTCCAATGACCATAAAACTTCAAATACCCAAACATCACTTCATGATTAATACCTTGGAGCACAATGACCAAACTAGATTATCCCTTGTCCCAGAGAAAACTCGTTTTTTGGATCATATTTTCCTTGTCTCTTCAAGGAACTCAGATTTGAAATTCAGTCTTTTCAGTACAGACCTAGACTTGCTATGTTCCTCGTTGATACAAATTCTCATGGTTAATCAAATTGGGGCATCATATGTGGAAATGATGGATACATGGTGAATAAGGATGGACTAACGCATGAATCATTGTGGCATGCGATGAAAATGAAAAATGAAAAAATTTGTGGTATCATGCATATGAGAATTCGGATGATTCCAAAGTGCAAAATGAAATTCTGAATATCTATTTCCCCTGGGGATTGCTTTTCAAAGTGAATATTCGTGCTTGACATGAGGAATGGCCATCTTTCATATCCCTTTCGCACAAAAAGAAATTATCCATAGTCACCCCTTTTGAGCCAAAAGAATTTTTTCTTCTTTGAACCCTGATCAAGGATCACCCTCTACACTGGGGGGCAAATGCGAGGAAAGATCTTTTTAAAGATCATTGAGAAATGAGTCCTAGCTCAAAGACAGATACAAAGCAAATGGAACCCCGAATAAATACGGGCTCACTCTGTCAAAGAAAAAAGAAGAGGAAAGGATGGCAAAATGAAAGCCAAGAAAAAAACAGACAAAAAAAAAAGAAGTATGTGAAAAGACATGGCAAATTGAAAGCCAAAAGCAAGAAAGAAAAGAGCAAAGTCAAAAGGAAAGAAATGTCCAAGAAGGGAAAAATGCTTCAAAGAGAATCCTCCTCAAGAAATGATCCTTGATCTGATTACCCTCAAACACATATTTTGGGCCTATTTATCCTTTCTTTCTGAACCTTGAGCCATGGCCTACATTACGTGCTTTAAAAGTCCATTTTGATCAAGCATGAATATTTAATTTGAAAGGTTTTTCCTCAGATTTTATCCCATTTCATCGAATTATCATTTCACTAAGGAAGAATTTAGAATTCTCAAGTGTATGGTAGAAAAAAAAAGAACAAAAAAAAAATTAATAATTGGAAAGAATGGGACTCTAGGGCGAAAACCCAAAAATGGGCAGTCTAGAGTAAATTTGAAATTTTTTGATGCCATCGATGATAGTCTCGATACCACAAAAGAAAAGATCTTACTAAAGGAGTGATCATTGAAGAACATTTAAGAATTCCTGAACCTCTTAAATTGACAGCTCTCATTCAGAGGATTGTCTTCAAAAACCTGAAACTTTTTCTCTAAGATTAAATTTTTCGGTTTGAACATCCCGGCCAATCTTGACGCTTGTCAAAATGCCTTGATATGGAAACTAAAAGAATGTTGAATTTGCTTGGTTCTCAATTAATTCATGATTTATAAAACATGTTCCATTTGTGAGCCTAGAAGGGATATACATTTTTGTCATGAAGTTTTCCGAAAAAACCCAGAATCTTGTTATACCAAGCCTTGCCAATCCCAGATGAAAATACCAGATTGATACTTAGAGAAATTTCTAACAATGATCATCATTTTTCAAAAGATTTGTACATCACACATTGTGGGGTTTATATTTTTTTCAGAAGTTTTCAAAATGAGAAAACAAATAAAGATATTTTTCGAAATACCCATTCTGATGTTGACATAAGACAAGGATTTTTCTGACCAAAGGTATAGAGCTGCCAGGATAGGTCTTGACTTCCAGATATGAGAAGAAGAAATAGAACCCGATTCAGATCTCTGTTGATGAAAGTTTGAAAACTGTTGGGGCAAATAGAATAGCCAAAATGAATTGAAGATATACTCTGATTTGAAGAGGAAAAATGAATTTGAAAGGCTAAGCTAAAGTCTAGAAAAACAACCGGGGGCATTTGCATCACTCATGAGCACTCATCTCTTTATCAAGCTTTTACATCTGCATAGTGTCGGTAAGCATTTGCATCATTAATGGGTATTTGCATTGGCATTATTCCATAAGCATCTGCATTTTATCTTTACATTTACATTTCTCATGGAATTCGCATTTGTGTCATCTCCAGCAATTGCATCATTTCTAGAGTCATGGCATTTTCATTATTGTGTGGTAATTGCAGTTACATCATTCATAAACCAGTTGCATAAACACAATTAGTAGGGGCATCCGCATCATGAAACATAGGCATAAATCCAGGCCATTTGCATTTGCACTAAGAAACATTCACATCAATCCAAGCATTTACATTTGCACCATGAAGCATGAGCACCTTATTAAAGGACATGTGCATCTGCATCATTTCTCAAAGCTTCTGGTGGGGATATCCAGAATTTTACAGTTTTTACAATAAGCAAGTCTTTGGTGGTGATAGCCAAAGCTTCTGGTGGGGATATCCAGAATTTTACAATTTTAAAAGTGAACAAGTCTTCGGTGGTGATATCTGAAGCCTCTGGTGGAGATATCCAAGGTTTTATAATTTTGAAAAATGAGAAATCTTCTTCTGGAGGAGTTACCCAGAATTTTACAATGAGAAAATCTTTGGTTGTGATAGCCAAAGCTTCTGGAGGAGTTACCCAGAATTTTACAATAAGCAAGTCTTTGGTGGTGATAGCCAAAGCTTCTGGTGGGGATATCCAGAATTTTACAGTTTTAAAAGTGAACAAGTCTTTGGTGGTGATAGCTGAAGCCTCTGGTGGAGATATCCAGGGTTTTATAATTTTGAAAAATGAGAAATCTTCTTTTGGAGGAGTTACCCAGAATTTTATTCAACATGTGCATCTACATCAAGAAGCATTTGCATCAATCTAAGTTAGTTGAATCTGCATTAAGAAAATTTGCATCAAATCAAGTCATTTACATTTGCATCAAAGACATTTGCACCAATCTAAGTCATTTGCATCTACATCAAGAAGCGTTTGCATCAACAAAAGACATTTGCATTTGCATCATGAAGCATTTGCATCATCTCTTAAAGCTTTCAGGTATAATCGAACTAGTTTTGCTTCTCAAATGAGTCGAGCCCCGAGATCATCGTCGAGGTACTTTCTTTTACTATGAACAAGTCTTCGATGGTGATAGCTGAAGCCTCTGGTGGAGATATCCAGAGTTTTAAAATCCTTTGAAAAGTCTTCGGTGGTGATAGCTGAAGCTTCTAGAGGAGATACCCAGAATTTTAAACACAGCTGAGAACAAGACAGGTTAAGGCCCCGAGACCATCGTCGAGGTCATTTCCTTTCTTGCAAATCGAATTCGTTTCCTTAAGACGAGTCGAGCCCCGAGATCATCGTCGAGGTACTTTTTTTTTTTATTATGAACAAGTCTTCGGTGGTGATAACTGAAGCCTCTGGTGGAGATATCCAGAGTTTTAAAATCCTTTGAAAAGGTAGAAAGTCTTCAGTGGTGATAGCCGAAGCTTCTGGAGGAGATACCCAGAATTTTAAACACAGCTGAGAACAAGACAGGTTAAGGCCCCGAGACCATCGTCGAGGTCATTTCCTTTCTTGCAAATCGAATTCGTTTCCTTAAGACGAGTCGAGCCCCGAGATCATCGTCGAGGTACCTTTTTTTTATTATGAACAAGTCTTCGGTGGTGATAGTTGAAGCCTCTGGTGGAGATATCCAGAGTTTTAAAATCCTTTAAAAATGAGCAAGACTTTGGTGGTAATAGCCGAAGCTTCTGGAGAAGATATCCAGAATTTAAAACACAGCTGAGAACAAGACAGGTTAAGGCCCCGAGACCATCGTCGAGGTCATTTCCTTTCTTGCAAAATCGAATTTGTTTCCTTAAGACGGGTCGAGCCTTGTTTAGTTAGGGAATTGACTTTAAGGATAAAATCTTCAATTTACTGTTTAAAAAAAATGAAAAAAAGGAAAAAAGAAAAAAGAGGAAAAATAAAAAAATAGAAAATGGAAAAAAAATGAAGAACGAAAAAATGATAGAAGAATGAAAAAGAAACCCCTTTCCCTTTCCTTCACATGTGATGTCACTGACCGTACAAAATTAGTGTCGGTTTATCTTTGTCTGATTCCTGATTCTCAGCAATAGCCAAAGAGGGGCAGCTGTAGACACCTAATTTTGTCCGAACCACTAAACAGGTATGTTTTCTTCCTATATTGATGTTTCCCAGTGTAAAAAGACTTTTTTCAACCTGCAGGTGGTACTCCGAGACTTAGTTTAAGAGGGCGAGCATAAAAAGTCAAATTTAAAAAAAGTCAACCCCAGAAAAGTCAAACCCAAAAAAGTCAACCCAAAAAGCAAAGTACTGAAAAAGTCAACCCACTTTCAAAATCAAGATTTTATGTTCAATTGAAAAATGGCGAAAAGTTTTTGATAATCTGAGGTCTACATTGAAAGATATGGAGTTCGGAAGTTGGGATTTTGAGATTCTGTAGAAAGAAAAGCCTAATCCGAGAAATTTGGGGAAAAGTGCTTAAACGATCAAATTGTTCGAAATTCAAGGTTCCAAATCAAAGATAAGCACTGACTACGGGAAATGGAGAAGTCACTTGCAAGAAAAATCGAAAGAAAAGTCAATCCGGGAGAAAATCGAGAATTAGGGTTTTTAGTGGATTTCGGTGAAATCGAGAAGAATCACAGAAATGGCCCGAATTGGTAAGACCAAAGCCCAAATGGATGAAGAATGATTAAAAAGGATAGCCCAAGGCTCAGATTGAAGAAAATCTAAAAATCGAACTTGTTTTGAGCAAAACCGGGTTTCGCAGGCAAAAAGGCAAAATTGGAAAATTTGGGAAAAATAGCAAATGGACTCCGAAAATTCTGAAAATTTTTCAATCTCATTCCTAAATCATTTGAAAGAGATTGGCGAAAGAAAATCTTGATTCGGAGTTCGTTTGCAAAATGGCCAAATCCCGGGCTTCTTATGTAGTAATTCAAAAAGGAAAATCCTGGAAAAATAGCAAATGAGCTCCAAATCTTTTGAAATTTAGAAAATCACATTTTTAAATTATTTGGAAGAGATTAGCGAAAGAAAATCTTGATTCGGAGTTCGTTTGCAAAACGGCTAAATCCCGGGCCTCCTATGCAATAAATCAAGAAGATAAATCCCGAAAAAATAGCAAATGAGCTTCAAAAATTCTGAAATTATGCAAATCTCATTTTTTAATTATTTGGAAGAGATTGGAAAAAGAAAATCGTGATTCGGAGTTCGTTTGTAAAATGGCCAAATCCCGGGCCTCCTATGTAGTAATTCAAGCTGATAAATCCCGAAAAAATACCAAATGAGCTCCAAAAATTATGAAAACTTTCAGATCACACTTTTTAATTATTTTGAAGAGATTGGTGAATAAAAATCTTGATTTGGAGCTCGTTTAAAAAATGGTAAAATGTAGGGGCATAAAAGGGCATTTTTGGAAGAAAAAATCCAAATAAATAGCAAACGGACTCGTATAATTTTGAAAACTTCCATAACTCAATATTTTATTATTTTGGAAGTATTAAAAGAATAAAAATTTGAATTTGGAGTCCGTTTGTTATTTATTTGCATTCGGGGGGCAAAATGGTCATTTCACCCAAGCAACCGAAAAGGGCTTCTTTGGGCCTTTCAAAAAATCAGAGTTGGGCTGGAAAAGAGAAGTGCTGGCCTGCCCAAGCCCAAAGGAATGAGGAAGCTTCTGATTTTTCAATCAAATGGCTAAAAATCAAGAGTTAGTTAGAGATTCTCTTTGATCAAGCCATGGTGATTAAGCCACATTGGCCAAGAGAGATGTCAACATTATTCTTTAACAGCTGTAAATTGAGAGAGCTGATATGCTAATCTAAAGGTGGTAATTTCATGATTTTTTCACCTTGAATTATTAGCCATTTGATGGAAAATTGGTTACAAAAAATGACAACATCTTGGAGAATATAGAGGGCCATTCGGCCAGCATGTTTGGGCGAGGTCAGAATTTCTTTTTTTGATCTTCATTTTGCTGAGTTCTTAGAGTTTTTACTTAGTTTTTCTCTACTTGGTTGAGAGCAAAAAAGAAAAGTTTAGAAAAAAAAGGAAAGTTTGAAGAGATAAAGCTTGAAAGATAGCTTCTTGAGGTTGCTCTTGAGCACCTACTCTTGCACTTTCTTGATTTTCTATTCTTGTTTTTGCTATTTTGATTTCTATTTGGTGAGTTTTCATTTTAAATAAATGTTTTTTATTGTTCTTTTCAAGTTCTTCCTTCATCTCCTTCTTAAGTATATTTTTTACATTTTATTTTTACAATAAACTCACCATGGCCAAATGGCCTACATTATTTATTTTAGGTTGCTGTTTTGATTTATTTTACCATATTGTTTATGTTATTTTCTTTGATTTTGATGTTTTAAATGTTATGTTACTTCATATTCTTGAATTATATTTTAATTTGGTTGCTTTGTTTGTTGCCATTTATGTTTTAAATATCATGTTTTTGCATTTTTAATTTTATGTTTTCATGTTGTTTAAATATGAGCATGTTTTAGATTTAGTATATCAAGTGTTTGTGAAAATGATTGTGTGGTCTTTGCATGATTTGAGTTTTATATCTTAGTTGAGCATGTTTTATATTTAGTATATTAAGTGTTTGTGAAAATGCTTGTGTGGTTTTTGCATGATTTAAGTGTTATATTTTAGTTGAGCATGTTAGTATACCAAGTGTTTGTGAAAATGCCATGCTTGTTGGAGCTTGAGGCCATTTGGCTACTCCATGTGTTTTGCATTGTGTGATTGCATTTTTGTCATGTTAGTTGGTAGGTTTTTGCATTTGCATGACATTTGATTTAGTTTTGCATGCTAGTATACCAAGTGTTTGTGAAAATGCCATGCTTGTTAGTTACATTATGCTATTCGGCCATCCTAGGAATTTTTGCATTTTATGTGCATTCTTGCCATGTTAGTTGATAGGTTAGCATTTGCATGATATTTGATTGAGTTTTTGGTTTAAGCATGCTTTGTGTTTGTGAAAATGCCATGCATATTTTAGTTATTAAGTTAGGTTTATTTGCCATGCATGTTCATGCATTTTAGGTCTAGGTTGCATTAAATGCCATGCAAGTTCATTAGGTCTAGGTCACTTTATGAACGCCATGCATTTTTTTCATGACATTTAGGTTTAAATCCATACATTTCATGCATTATGTTGCTGTATTGTTTCATGCATTTCATGTTCATGCCACTTGAATAATGACTTGAGCCAATTAATGGTTCAAAGTCATATGCTCTCTTGAGCACACTTGTGGAAAATTAAGTTTGTCAAATTGATTATTCTAACTTTCAAAAAGTCCTAGCTACTGTTTGTAAGTCATTTTATGAGTTTCAAATATTTTTACTTTGATTTTTAAATGATTTTATCAAAGGCAAAAATGTGTTTTGGCAAAGCAGTTTTTTTTCCACAGAAAACTCGTATATCTCCGATTTTTCTAGGAATTCATCTTTGATCAGAAAATTAATTCGATTTTTTTCCATGCAGTTTTACATTTCCTGAGTCTCCATTATTTTTTTCAGAAGTTTTTGAATTTTTAAAAATAGGATAAAAAATCATGGCTCAAAACTGGATAGTGGAGTCAGAATTGAATTTAAAAAAAAATCATTTTTCTGTTTTGGTTAAGTTACTTAGAGTGGGCTGATTAGGAGAGTTAGCTACTGACTTAGGGTAGTTTCTAAGCCTTTTTAAACTCTAAAAATGGTTTTTCAAGTCTCGGGTTAAGGGTAGTCAAGTCCGGATTTTTAAACATAGGAAGTTAGAGCCATTTAAAAAACATTTAGCCCAGTTTTTATTTTTAATTCAAGCTTTTCAAAATTGTTTTCAAACAATCACAAAGTATTTTGGTTTTAGAATATTTAATTTGACATATTTTCCTAAGGTAGCCTGATATCTTTTTAGATATACGGATTTCATTAATAAAAGGAAAAAATACATTTCATGCATTGCATTTTTCATATTCATGCATTTTATATAATATGTGATTCTTGTTATAATAATTTATATGATATTGTTATTATTTTGATTTATATTTTTGATGTTATATGGTTTATTATATGGTTTTGAATATTCCATGATATCCTATGCTTTTATTTAGTTATTTTTTTGGTCATATTATTTAGCATATACTATGTTCATGCATTATTATTTTCATTTTTATTTTCATGCATATTATATGATAGCATTATTTCATATTCCCTCTCATTTAATTTATATGCCATATCATTCATGTTTGCCATGTCATTTAAATTATTTCATTTCATATACAATAAGTTATGTTACTTAGGTTATTTTATTTCATTTAGAAAATATCATGTTACTTAGGTTTTTTCATTTCATATAGAATATGTTATGTTACTTAGGTTATTTTATTTCATTGAGAATATATCATATGACTTAAGATATTGCATCTCATATTGAATATACTATGTTACCTAGGTCATTTCATTTTATTTTTAATATGTCATATAACTTAGGATATTTTATTTCATTTAGAATATGCTAAGGCTTTTATTTCATTTCATTTAGAATATGCTAAGACATTTACATTATATTATATCATTTAAGAAGCATTATATTATTTAGATTTTGCTATGTCATTTTATTTATGTCATGCATATACATATTCATATCTTTTAAAATGTTTTCAAAAGGATAATGATTTTTCAATAAAAAATAAAGATATTCTCGAGTTAAAATAATTCATGAGTTCTCTACCGGGTTTGCTGGAGGGAATATCATCAATTATCATTAATAAAGGAATATCTTTCTTTCAAAAAAAAGAGAATGATTCGGAAAGTTTTCCAAAACTAATAAAAATTTCTATATTTTGCCACGTTTGTTGGGATATATAGGAAAATTTTGAATTTATAAATTTCGGATCATTTTCAATTAAAAATGGAATTATTTTTTTTTAAATTAGGAATTAACTTGAAATACTAAATTTAAAACCAACTTTTTACCGAAATTTGAGATAACACACGATTAATAAGGTACCGTTTTATACGGGCGTTGTGGGGTGCTAATCCTTCCCCGCATGTAACCGACTCCCGAACCCGCTTCCTTGATTTCTTTGGTTTTAAAACGCAGACTTGAAATTGGTTTTTTAAAATGTTTTAATTAATTTTTAAAATATTTTATAAAACCGGTTTTAATAGGTGGCCGATCACACCTAGCTAAAAAAGATTGGTGGCGACTCCATGTCTTTTTTAAGGTCATTTTCAAAACCTTCATTTTTCTAGAGGAATTAAGTCGACTTTTCCTCGGTTTTTTTAATGTCACGCTTAACAAATAATAGCAGACTTGCGATGAGACTCGTTATTTTTTAGGTTACGACAATAAGCTTTTGATTCACTATTTTCAGGATAGCCTCAGCGGGTCCGCAATTAGGTGGTATAGTCAGTTGAGCAAGGACCAGATTCGCTCTTGGAATGATTTGGCTAGGGCTTTTCTAAACCAGTACAAGCATATGACCGACATGACGCCTGACCGTCTCACCTTGCAAAATATGAAGAAAAGAGCTACTGAGAGCTTCAAAGAATATGCGCAATGATGGATGAGCCTGGCCGTCCAAGTACAACCGCCCTTTACTCAGAAGGAAACCACTGTCATTTTTATAGATACATTGCAGGCCCCGTACTATGATATACTTGTCGGCAACACCACGAAGAATTTTTCGGACATGGTAATTTCAGGGGAGATGATTGAGAATGCTATCAAGGATGGGAAAATTGAAGGAGAAAGAACATTCAATACCAAGAACAAGGGGGCATCTGAAAAGAAAAAGGAAGATACCCAAGTCCTGGAAGACTTTGCCCCACCTCCCCAATTCTCCTCGTATCAGCCATTTTACTCTACCCTGAACAATGTCTCTCAAGGTTTTTATCCCTACCAACCAATGACTGCAACTACACCAAAATTTACATCTGTCTATCAATTGAACACCCTTGGGAATAATCGAAGGGGGCATAAAAAGCGAAAAAGAAATCAGGTTGACCCGATTCCTGTGACATACAGTGAGCTACTACCTCAACTCATCCAGAATCACCTTGTGACACCCATGCAAATAGAGCCTCTGAAGCCCTCTTATCCGAGCTGGTATGATGTTAATGAGTGTTGTGGTTATCATTCTGGCAATCAAGGTCACTCAACAGAGAACTGCCCCGCTTTGAAGTACAAGGTCAGGGATCTCATCAAGGCTGGTTCGATAAGTTTTGAAGATAGGAAAGCCAAGTGTCATAAGAAACATTGTGCATGATCATATTAGGTTTTTGACGCATGTAGTTCTACACACTGTGATGATGAAAGCACTTGTCTCATGTTAACATCTACATGAATTAAATGAATTTTGAATTTTAAATGCTTTGTGTTTATTGTGTTTTAACAATAACTTGAATTTGCAAAAACAAGCATTAAGGAATTTTTAATAATGGATAGTCTCAAGAAGATTGATGATCAGTGTTACAAATGACCGAATACCTTCTCCCCTCTCTTTAGGTTTTCCTAAGCCTAAATCTCTTAAACCAAGAACACTTGAAAGACCTAATGCTTCAAGGAATATGAATGAGTTGACTTCATAAAACCATTGTCATCACAGAATAAGCAAAGACATAAATCTTAGTCTAGGCTATGAACAAAGGAACGAACTTTTCGAATTTTTTTTCGAATTCCTTGAAATTCAAACAAATGAGACATTCTTTCAAGAATCTAGATTTTGATAATTTGGTGTGTGTCAAGATTGTGCTAAAACCATTCATGACCTTTCCCAATGATCATAAAACTTCAAATACCCAAACATCACTTCATGATTGACACCCTGGGGCACAAAGATTAAACTAGATTATTCCTTGTCCCAGAGAAAACCTATTTTTGGGTCATATTTTCCTTGTCTCTTAAAAAAAACTCAGATTGGAAACTCAGCCTTTTCAAAATAGACCTAGACTTGCTATGTTCCTCGTTGATACAAATTCTCATGGTTAATCAAATTGGGGCATCATATGTGGAAATGATGGAGACATGGTGAAGAAGGATGGGCTAACACATGAAATCATTGGGGCATGCGATGAAAAATGAAAATTTGTAATATCATGCATATGAGAATTCGGATTATTCCAAAGTGCAAAATGAAATTTTGATTATCTATTTCCCTTGGGGATTGCTTTTCAATATGAATATTTGTGCTTGACATGAGAAACGGTCATCTTTCATATCCCTTTAGCATAAAAAGGAAATTATCCATAGTCACCCCTTTTGAGCCAAAAGAATTCTTTCTTCTTTGAACCCTGATCAAGGATCACCCTCTACACTGGGGGCAAATGCAAGGAAATATCTTTTTAAAGATCATTGAGAAATGAGTCCTAGCTCAAAGACAGATGCAAAGCAATTGGAGCCCCGAATAAAGACGGGCTCACTCCGTTGAAAAAGAAGGGGGCAAAATGAAAGCAAAAAAAATGTGTGAAAGGCATGGCAAATTGGAAGCCAAAAGCAAGGAAAGAAAGACACAAAAGTCAAAAGGAAAGAAATGCCCAAGAAAGGACAAATGCTTCAAAGAGAATCCTCCTCAAGAAATGATCCTTGATCTGATTACCCTCAAACACATATTTTGTGCCTATTTATCCTTTTTTTCTGAACCCTGAGCCATGGCCTACATTACGTGCTTTAAAAGTCCATTTTGATCAAGCATGAATATTTAATTTGAAAGGTTTTTCCTCAGATTTTATCCCATTTCATCGAATTATCATTTCACTAAGGAAGAATTTAGAATTCTCAAGTGTATGGTAGGAAAAAAAAATTAAAAAAAATGGAAGAATGGGACTCTAGGCTGAAAACCCAAAAATGGGCGGATTAGAGTAAATTTGGAAATTTTCGATGCCATCTATGATAGTGCCGATACCCCAAAAGAAAAGATCTTATTAAAGTAGTGATCATCGAGGAACATCTAGGAATTCCTGAACCCCCCAAATTGTCAGCTCTCATTCGGAGGATTGTCTTCAAAAATTGAATCTTTTTTCCTCCAAGATTAAACTTTCCGATTTAAACATCCCGGCCAATCTTGACGCTTGTCAAAATGCCTTGATATGGAAACTAAAAGAATGTTGAATTTTCTTGGTTCTCAATGAATTCATGATTTATAAAACCTGTTCCATTTGTGAGCCTCGAAGGGATATACATTTTTGTCATGAAGTTTTCCTGGAAAAGCGAGAATCTTGTTATACCAAGCCTTGCCAATCCTAGTTGGAAAAACCCAGATTGATACTTAGAGAAATTTCTAACAATGATCATCAGTCTTCAAAAGATTTATATATCACACATTGTGGGATTAATATTTTTTGTTCAAAAGTTTTCAAAATACGAAAACAAATAAAGAGATTTTTTTTGAAATACCGAATTTGATGTTGACATGAGACAAGGATTTGTTCTAACTCAAAGGTGTAGAACTGCCAAGATAGGTCCTGACTTCCAGTTATGAGAAGAAGAAATCGAACCCAGTGCAGATCTCTGTTGATGAAAGTTTGAAAACTGTTGGGGCAAAGAGAATAGCCAAAATGAATTGAAGATATACTCTGATTTGAAGAGGAAAAATGAATTTGAAAGGCTAAGACAAAGTCTAGAAAAACAACCGGGGGCATTTGCATCACTCATGAGCACTCATCTCTTTATCGAGCTTTTGCATTTGCACAGTGTCGGCAAGCATTTGCATCATTCATGGGTATTTGCATTGGCATTATTCCATAAGCATCTCATTTTACATTTAAATTCTTCATGGAATTCGCATTTGTGTCATCTCAAGAAATTGCATCATTTCTAGAATCATTGCATTTTCATTATTGTGTGGTAATTGTAGTTATACCATTCGTAAACCAGTTACATGAACACAATTAGTAGGGGCATCTGCATTATGAAACATGGGCATCAATCCAGGCCATTTGCATTTGCACTAAGAAATATTTTACATTTGCACCATAAAGCATGAGCACCTTGTTAAAAGACATGTGCATCTGCATCATTTCTCAAAGCTTCTGGTGGGGATATCCAGAATTCTACAGTTTTAAAAGAACAAGACTTTGGTGGTGATAGTTGAAGCCTCTGGTGGAGATATACAGGGTTTTATAATTTTGAAACATGAGAAATCTTCTTCTGAAGGAATTACCCAGAATTTTACAATGAGCAAGTCTTTGGTGGTGATAGCCAAAGCTTCTGGTGGGGATATCGAGAATTTTATAGTTTTAAAAATGAGCAAGACTTTGGTGGTGATAGCTGAAGCCTCTGGTGGAGATATCCAGCGTTTTATAATTTTGAAACATGAGAAATCTTCTTCTGAAGGAATTACCCAGAATTTTACAATGAGCAAGTCTTTGGTGGTGATAGCCAAAGCTTCTGATGGGGATATCCAGAATTTTATAGTTTTAAAAGTGAAGAAGTCTTTGGTGGTGATAGCTGAAGCCTCTGGTGGAGATTTCCAGGGTTTTATAATTTTGAAAAATGAGAAATCTTTTTTTGGAGGAGTTATCCAGAATTTTATTCAACATGTGCATCTACATCAAGAAGCATTTGCATCAATCTAAGTTAGTTGAATCTGCATCAAGAAAGTTTGCATCAAATCAAGTCATTTACATTTGCATCAAAGACATTTGCACCAATCTAAGTCATTTGCATCTACATCAAGAAGCGTTTGCATCAACTAAAGACATTTGCATTTGCATCATGAAGCATTTGCATCATCTCTTAAAGCTGTCAGGTAGAATCGAACTCATTTTGCTTCTCAAATGAGTCGAGCACCGAGAACATCGTTGAGGTACTTTTTTTTATTATTATGAACAAGTCTTCGGTGGCGATAGCTGAAGCCTCTAGTGGAGATATCCAGTGTTTTAAAATCCTTTGAAAAGGTAAAAAGTCTTCGGTAGTGATAGCTGAAGCTTCTGGAGGTGATACCCAGAATTTTTACAGTTTTAAAAATGAGCAAGACTTTGGTGGTGATAGCCGAAGCTTCTGGAGGAGATATCCAGAATTTTAAACACAGCTGAGAACAAAACAGGTTAAGGCCCCGATACCATCGTCGAGGTCATTTTTTTTTCTTACAAATCGAATTCGTTTCCTTAAAACGAGTCGAGCCCCGAGATCATCGTCGAGGTACTTTTTTTTTTATTATGAACAAGTCTTCGGTGGTGATTGCTGAAGCCTCTGGTGGAGATATCCAGAGTTTTAAAATCCTTTGAAAAGGTAAAAAGTCTTTGGTGGTGATAGCCGAAGCTTCTAGAGGTGATACCCAGAATTTTTACAGTTTTAAAAATGAGCAAGACTTTGGTGGTGATAGCCGAAGCTTCTGGAGGAGATATCCAAAATTTTAAACACAGTTGAGAACAAGACAGGTTAAGGCCCCAAGACCATCGTCGAGGTGATTTCCTTTCTTGCAAATCGAATTCGTTTCCTTAAGACGAATCGAGCCTTGATTAGGTAGGAAATTCAATTTAAGGACAAATCTTCAATTTACTGTTTAAAAAAAATAATAATAATTTGAAAAAAAAAAATTGAAAAAATTGGAAAAAAGGAAAAAAGAGGAAAAATGAAAAAAATGAAAAAAATAGAAAAAATAGAAAATGGAAAAAAATGAAAAATGAAAAATGAAAAAATGATAGAAGAATGAAAAAGAAAACCCCTTTCCCTTTCCTTCACATGTGATGTCACTGATCGTACAAAAGTGGTGTCGGTTTATCTTTGCCTGATTCCTGATTCTCAGCAATAGCCAAAGAGGGGCAGCTGTAGACACCTCATTTTGTCCGGACCACTAAACAAGTATGTTTTCTTCCTATATTGATGTTTTCGAGTGTAAAAAGACTGTTTTCATCCTGCAGGTGGTACTCCGAGACTTAGTTTAAGAGGGTGAGCACAAAAAATCAAACTTGAAAAAGTCAACCTCGGAAAAAGTCAACCCCATATAAGTCAACCCCAAAAAGTCAAACTACTGAAAAAGTCAACCTACTTTCAAAATCAAGATTTTAAGTTCAATTGAAAAATGGTGAAAGAATTTTGATAATCCGTGGTCTACATTGAAAGATATGGAGTTCGGAAGTTGGGATTTGAAGATTCAGTAGAAAGGAAACCCTAATCCGAGATATTTGGGGAAAAGTTCTTAAACGATCAAATTGGTCAAAATTGAAGGTTCCAAATGAAAGATAAGCACTGACTACGGGTAATGGAGAAGTCACTTGCAAGAACAACCAAAAGAAAAGTCAATCCGGGAGAAAACCGAGAATTAGGGTTTTTAGTGGATTTCGATGAAATCGAGAAGAATCACAGAAATGGCCCGACTTGGTAAGACCAAAGCCCAAATGGATGAAGAATGATTAAAAAGGATAGCCCAAGGCTCAGATTGAAGAAAATCTAAAAATCGGACTTGTTTTGAGCAAAACCGGGTTTCGGAGGCAAAAAGGCAAAATTGGAAAATTTGGGAAAAATAGCAAATGGACTCCGAAAATTTTGAAAATTTTTCAATCTCATTCTTAAATCATTTAAAAGAGATTGGCGAAAGAAAATCTTGATTCGGAGTTCGTTTGCAAAATGGCCAAATCCCGGGCTTCTTATGTAGTAATTCAAAAAGGAAAATCCTGGAAAAATAGCAAATGAGCTCCAAATCTTTTGAAATTTAGAAAATCTTATTTTGAAATTATTTGGAAGAGATTGGCGAAAGAAAATCTTAATTCGGAGTTCGTTTCCAAAACGGCCAAATCCCGGGCTTCCTATGCAATAAATCAAGAAGATAAATCCCGAAAAAATAGCAAATGAGCTTCAAAAATTCTGAAATTCTGCAAATCTCATTTTTAAATTATTTGGAAGAGATTGGCAAAAGAAAATCTTGATTCGGATTTCGTTTGCAAAATGGCCAAATCCCGGGCCTCCAATGTAGTAATTCAAGCCGATAAATCCCGAAAAAATACCAAATGAGCTCCAAAAATTATGAAAACTTTCAGATCAAACTTTTTAATTATTTTGAAGAGATTGGTGAATAAAAATCTTGATTTGGAGCTCGTTTAAAAAATGGTAAAATGTAGGGGCATAAAAGGGCATTTTTGGAAGAACAAATCCAACTAAATAGCAAACAGACTCGGATAATTTTGAAAACTTCCATAACTCAATATTTTATTATTTTGGAAGTATTAAAAGAAGAAAAAATTGAATTTGGAGTCTGTTTGATATTTATTTGCATCCGGGGGGCAAAATGGTCATTTCACCCAAGCAACCGAAAAGGGCTTCTTTGGGCCTTTCAAAAAATCAGAGTTGGGTTGGAAAAGAGAAGTGCTGGCCTGCCCAAGCCCAAAGGAAGGAGGAAGCTTCTGATTTTTCAATCAAATGGCTAGAAATCAAGAATTAGTTAGAGATTCTCTTTGATCAAGCCATGGTGATTAAGCCACATAGGCCAAGAGAGATGTCAACATTATTCTTTAACAGCTGTAATTTGAGAGAGCTGAGATGCTAATCTAAAGGTGGTAATTTCATGATTTTTCACCTTGAATTATTAGCCATTTGATGGGAAATTGGTTACAAAAAAATGACAACACCTTGAGCCATTATTAGGGGGTTTCGGCCAGCATGTATTGGGAGGTCAGAATTTCTTTTTTTGATCTTCATTTTGCTGAGTTCTTAGAGTTTTTACTTAGTTTTTCTCTTCTTGGTTGAGAGCAAAGAAGAAAAGTTTAGAAAAAAAAAGGAAAGTTTGAAGAGATAAAGCTTGAAAAATAGCTTATTGAGGTTGCTCTTGAGCACCAACTCTTGCACTTTCTTGATTTTCTATTCTTGTTTTTGCTATTTTGATTTCTATTTGGTGAGTTTCCATTTTAAATAAATGTTTTTTATTGTTCTTTTCAAGTTCTTCCTTCATCTCCTTCTTAAGTATATTTTTTACATTTTATTTTTACAATAAACTCACGATGGCCAAATGGCCTACATTATTTATTTTAAGTTGCTGTTTTGATTTATTTTACCATATTGTTTATGTTATTTTCTTTGATTTTGATGTTTTAAATGTTATGTTACTTCATATTCTTGAGTTATATTTTAATTTGGTTGCTTTGTTTGTTGCCATTTATGTTTTAAATATCATGTTTTTGCATTTTTAATTTTCTGTTTTCATGTTGTTTAAATTTGAGCATGTTTTAGATTTAGTATATCAAGTGTTTGTGAAAATGCTTGTGTGGTCTTTGCATGATTTGAGTTTTATATCTTAGTTGAGCATGTTTTAGATTTAGTATATTAAGTGTTTGTGAAAATGCTTGTGTGGTTTTTGCATGATTTAAGTGTTATATTTTAGTTGAGCAGGTTAGTATACCAAGTGTTTGTGAAAATGCCATGCTTGTTGGAGCTTGAGGCCATTTGGCTACTCCATGTGTTTTGCATTGTGTGATTGCATTTTTGTCATGTTAGTTGGTAGGTTTTTGCATTTGCATGACATTTGATTTAGTTTTGCATGCTAGTATACCAAGTGTTTGTGAAAATGCCATGCTTGTTAGTTACATTATGCTATTCGGCCATCCTAGGAATTTTTGCATTTTATGTGCATTCTTGCCATGTTAGTCGATAGGTTACCATTTGCATGATATTTGATTGAGTTTTTGGTTTAAGCATGCTTTGTTTTTGTGAAAATGCCATGCATATTTTAATTATTAAGTTAGGTTTATTTGCCATGCATTTTAGGTCTAGGTTGCATTAAATGCCATGCAAGTTCATTTAGGTCTAGGTCACTTTATGAATGCCATGCATTTTTTCATTACATTTAGGTTTAAATCCATGCATTTCATGCATTATGTTGCTGTATTGTTTCATGCATTTCATGTTCATGCCACTTGAATAATGACTTGAGCCAATTAATGGTTCAAAGTCATGCTCTCTTGAGCACACTTGTGGAAAATTAAGTTTGTCAAATTGATTATTCTACCTTTGTGATTTTTTTACTTAGCCAATTTTTATCTAACTTTCAAAAAGTCCTAGCTACTGTTTGTAAGTCATTTTATGAGTTTCAAATATTTTTACATTGATTTTTAAATGATTTTATCAAAGGCAAAAATGTGTTTTGGCAAAGCAGTTTTTTTTCACCCAAAACTCGTAGATCTCCAATTTTTCTGGGATTTCATCTTTGATCAGAAAATTAAGCCGATTTTTTCCCCTGTAGTTTTACATGTCCTGAGTCTGCAGTATTTTTTTCATAAGTTTTTGAATTTTTATAAAATAGGATAAAAAAAGTGGGTTAAAACTGGACAGTGGAGTCAGAATTGAATTTAAAGAAAAATCATTTTTCTGTTTTGGTTAAGTTACTTAGAGTGGGCTGATTAGGAGAGTTAGCTACTGACTTAGGGTAGTTTCTAAGCCTTTTTAAACTCTAAAAATGGTTTTTCAAGTCTCGGGTTAAGGGTAGTCAAGTCCGGATTTTTAAACTTAGGAAGTTAGAGCCATTTAAAAAAGATTTAGCCCAGTTTTTATTTTTAATTCAAGCTTTTCAAAATTGTTTTCAAACAATCACAAAGTATTTTGTTTTAGAATATTTAATTTGACATATTTTCCTAAGGTAGCCGGATATCTTTTTAGATATACGGATTTCATTAATAAAAGGAAAAAATACATTTCATGCATTGCACTTTTCATATTCATGCATTTTATATAATATGTGATTCTTGTTATAATAATTTCAATGATATTGTTTTTATTTTGATTTATATTTTTTGATGTTATATGGTTTATTATATGGATTTGAATATTCCATGATATCCTATGCTTTTATTTAGTTATTTTTTTGGTCATATTATTTAGCATATACTATGTTCATGCATTATTATTTTTATTTTTATTTTCATGCATATTATATGATAGTATTATTTCATATTCCCTCTCATTTAATTTATATGCCATATCATTCATGTTTGCCATGTCATTTAAATTATTTCATTTCATATACAATATGTTATGTTACTTAGGTTATTTTATTTCATTTAGAAAATATCATGTTACTTAGGTTATTTCATTTCATATAGAATATGTTATGTAACTTAGGTTATTTTATTTCATTTAGAATATATCATATGACTTAAGATATTGCATCTCATATTGAATATACTATGTTACCTAGGTCATTTCATTTTATTTATAATATGTCATATAACTTAGGATATTTTATTTCATTTAGAATATGCTAAGGCATTTATTTCATTTCATTTAGAATATGCTAAGGCATTTACATTATATTATATCATTTAGGAAGCATTATATTATTTAGATTTTGCTATGTCATTTTATTTATGTCATGCATATATATATTCATATCTTTTAAAATGTTTTCAAAAGGATAATGATTTTTCAATAAAAAATAAAGATATTCCCGAGTTAAAATAATTCATGAGTTCTCTACCGGGTTTGCTGGAGGGAATATCATCAATTATCATTAATAAAGGAATATCATTCTTTCAAAAAAAGAGAATGATTCGGAAAGTTTTCCAAAACTAATAAAAATTTCTATATTTTGCCACGTTTGTTGGGGAATATAGGAAAATTTTGAATTTATAAATTCCGGATCATTTTCAATTAAAAATGGAATTATTTTGCTTTAAATTGGGAATTAACTTGAAATACTAAATTTCAAACCAACTTTTTACCGAGATTTGAGATAACACACGATTAATAAGGTACCGTTTTATACGGGCGTTGTGGGGGTGCTAATCCTTCCCCGCATGTAACCGACTCCCGAACCCGCTTCTTTGATTTCTCTGGTTTTAAAACGCAGACTTGAAATTGGTTTTTTAAAATGTTTTAATTAATTTTTAAAATATTTTATAAAACCGGTTTTAATAGGTGTCCGATCACACCTAGCTAAAAAAGATTGGTGGTGACTCCATGTCTTTTTAAGGTCATTTTCAAAACCTTCATTTTTCTAGAGGAATTAAGTCGACTTTTCCTCGGTTTTTTTAATGTCACGCTTAACAAATAATATCAGTCTTGCGATGAGACTCGTTATTTTTTAGGTTACGACAATGCTCAAGTAGAATATCTAAAGAAAAGGAAGAATTTCAAGTAGAATATCAAGAAACTAACAATGGATGTGATTGTTGATGAGATTTTTGTGGAATACTTGAAGAGAATTGTTGGAGAGGATGAAGAGAATTTGAGAGAATGAGAGGGGAGGGGTGGCCGACTAGCACATAAGAAATAAGGAAAAATTTCTAGAACTTTCAAGATATAAAGATAATTATAAAGATATTTTTCAATTTTCGATATAATTGCACATTGGTCCCTCAACTTTTCATAAATAACCATTAAGCCCCTAAACTTTTTAGTTTGTTCAATTTGATCCTTTCTTCTTTTATTTCCTTCACTTATAACTTATTACCAACTTCCAAGTTTGCCCTTAAAAATTTTCGGGATTTAAATTTACGTGATTGTACGTAACCTTGGTTGTTATAAATACTATACCTCTGTCATTCCTTAGAACCCCCCCGATACCAGCTGGCCCTGGTTTTCCAACAACAGAAACATCCACATTAAACTTCCACGAATTTTTTCCTGGTGCAATCCACTGAAGAGAACATTTAACTTTGGCTTTCTTATTGATAACAGAATAAACTGGATTATGAATAAACTCCTCCACGGATAAAAAATAAGTGGGCCATTTTGCCCAACAGCACCTTGCTAACCTGCTCTTAATCATAAATATCAAAGAATTGACTTCAAGTGCTTTATCTTTGAATATCATCCCATTTCTCAACAACCATATAGTCCACACAACATCGGCAAATAACATAAATCATACCTTTTCATTTGCTGAACTAGGCAATAATCCCATCCACTGAGAAAACCAATCAGTAACTGATTTCGGTTGAACCACAGTCATCCTCGACCATGCACAGACAAGCGACCATAGTATCGAAACACATCTACACCATAAAAATAGATGGTCTACTATTTCTACACCTTTCTTACACAAAGGGCATTTAATAAGATCTTCAGTTAAAATTTTGCATTTAAACAAATACATTGAAACAGGCAGTCCATTTCGAAATAAGTCCATAAGAAAATTTCCATCTTAGGAGGGACTAACCCCTGCCAGTTAAGAAAGTCAACAGTACCTTCATCCGAGACATTTCCTTCAACTGCTTTTCTGAACAACTTTGTTTTGTAACGACCATCCAAAGCCGGCTTCCAAATCAACCTGTCTTGGCTATTAGCATCCAACTGAATATTTTTAATAGATCCAAATAAAAGTTCCCATTGTGCAACTTCCTAATCAAAAATGACCCTTCGCAATTGAATCCTCCATCTCCAAATATCTCCATCCCACCAGCCAAATCTATTAATCACCGCATTCTTTTCCTTTGATAAGGCATAAATTCTCTGGTACTTATCTTTTAACAGCTCCCCATTTAACCATCTATCCTCCCAAAATAAGATTGAGCCACCATTCCCATGCACTAATCCAGTATTGTCATTGAAAACACTCTGATATTTCCCCGTTCTCTAATCGGGTCAATGATTCCTTTCCACGTGGTGGAAATATTGATCCGAGGCTGGTATTTAGGAATGAGTTGACTAACTTCCATTTTGTATTTAGCACATATCACCCTTTTCCAATTGCTCTCTTGTTCCTCCGCAAATCTAAAAGTCCACTTATTGAGTAATGCCCTGTTTTGTACTTCAATGGGTATTATACCTAGCCCACCACTTGTGACACTGCGACAAACTGTTGGCCAACTTACTAAATGCAGTTTATGCTTTTCCTTGCTCCCGTCCCCTAAAAAGTCTCTCTAAATCTGCTCAATCCTTTTAACAACTGCTATTAGAGCTTTAAATAATGAAAGAAAATACAAAGGCTTGCTAGCCATTACTGACTTAATCAAGGTTAATCTACCTACAGATGATAAATCTCTTTTCTTCCAATGTCCCAGTCCTGTCTCAACTTTTTTAATCACTTGCTCCCACATAGAAGTGTTCCTGTTGTCAATCCCTAACAGTAAACAAAGATATTTCAAAGGCCAATCCACAATTCGACATGCCATTGAAAGCCCCGATATTAACTCAAAACATCGAAGAGTGCGTTTGACATTCCTCAACGAAGAACCAACCGCCTCATAGAAAATCATAGTATCATCAACAATTTGAAGATATGTGACTTCAATACCTTGACTACCAATCACAGGTCCTCTGAACAGATTTAGATCATTTGCTTTACACAGTAGTACACTGAGACTCTCAGCAACCATATTAAAGAGAAAAAGAGATAAAGGGCATCCCTGCTGTTGCAACCTTAAAAAAATAACAATAACAACGTCTCATCGCGAGACTTTATTATTCATTAGGCGTGACATTAAAAAAATGAGGAAAAGTCAACTTAATTCCTCTAGAAATAATAAAAGGTCGAGGATATGAAAACGGCCTCGTAAAAAGACATGGAGTCACCACCAATCTTTTTTAGCTAGGTGTGATCGGCCACCTATTAAAACCGATTTTATAAAACATTTTAAAATTAATTAAAATATTTTTAAAACCAATTTCAAGTCTGCATTATAAACCAAAGAAATCAAAGAAGCGGGTTCGGGAGTCGGTTTCGTGAGGGGAAGGATTAGCACCCCCACAACGCCCATATAAATCGGTACCTTATTAATCGTGTGTTATCTCAAGTCTCGGTAAAAAGTCGGTTTTTAATTTAGTATTTCTAGTTAATTCCTAATTTAAAGAAAAGTAATTCCATTTTTAATTGAAAATGATCCGGAATTTATTAATTCAAAATTTTCCTATATTCCCCGACAAAATCGGCGGAATATAGAAATTTTTATTCATTTGGAAAACTTTCCGAATCATTCTCATTTTTTGAAAGAAAGATATTCCTTTATTAATGATAATTGATGATATTCACTCCAGCAAACCCGGTAGAGAACTCATGAATTATTTTAACTCGGGAATATCTTTATTTTTATTGAAAATCATTATCTTTTTTAAAACATTTAAAAAAATGAACATGTATGACCTAAATAAAATGACATGGCAAAGTCTAGATAATATAATGCAACTTAAATGATATGCCATAATTTAAATGGCATAGTATATTCTAGGTGAAAATAAAAAATTCTAAGTATCATGGTATATTCTAAATGAGATAAAATGATTTAAATGACATGGCAATTTTATTTGATATGGCATATTTTAAATGACATGGAATGTTATAAATAAAATAACCTAAATGACATGGAATGTGATTTAAATGACATGAAATTAAAATAATGCTAATATATAATATGCATGAAAATAAAAATAATAATAATAATAATGCATGGACATAGTATATGCTAAACAATATAACAAAAATAACTAAATAAAAAGCATAGGATATCATGAAACATTCAAAATCATATGGCAAACAAATATAAGATCATAAAATGTGAATTAAAATAATAATAATACCATGGAAAATATCATAGAAAAAATCACATATTCAAATAAAATGCATGAACATGGAAAATGCAATGCATGAAAATGTATTTTTTCCTCTAAATAAAGAAATCCGTATATCTAAAAAGATATCCGGCTACCTTAGGAAAATATGTCAAATTAGATTTTCTAAAAAAATAATACTTTGTGATTGTTTAAAAAACAATTTTGAGGAAAACTTGAATAAAAATTAAAACCCTTACCAAACCCTTTTAAAAATGGCTATAATTTCCTAAGTTTAAAATCCCGGGCTTAACCACCCTTAACCCGATATTTATATAATCATTTTTAAAATTTAAAAAGGCTTAGAAACTACCCTAAGACAGTAGCTAAATCTCCTAACCAACCCCCTCTAAATGCCTTAGCCAAATTCAACCATTATTCCTCTTGTAATTTCAAATCTGCCTCTACTATCTAGTTTTGCCACACGATTTTTTACCCTATTTTTAAAAATTCAAAAAAAAATCTAAAAAAAGTACTGGAGACTTAGAACATGTGAAAATACACGACAAAAAAATTGGCTTAATTTTATGATTAAAGATGACTGCCCAGAAAAATCAGAGATGATCGAGTACTGGGTGAAAAAAAAAACTGTTTTGTCAAAACACATTTTTTGCCTTTGATAAATTCATTCAAAAATCAAAGTAAAAATTGTTGGAGATCATCCTAAATACCTAAGGATAGTAGCTAAACATTTAAAAACCTTGGACAAAAATTGGCTAAGTAAAAAAAAAAATCACAAAGGTAAAAACAACCAATTTGACAATTCCTTAATTTTCCACAAGTATGCTCAAGGGAGCATGACTTTGAGCCATTAATTGGCCTAAGTCACAAATCAAGTGGCAATGACATGGGATGCATGAACATACAGCAAACGAAATGTATGAAATGCATGGTCTAAAGGTCTAAATGGTAAAGGAAATGCATGACAATTCAAGACAACCTAAATGCCTAGCATGAATTTGCATGGCAATAAATGCTATCCTAACTCAATATGCATGCAATGCTTGATAATGCAAATATGTCTTGGACCTAATATGTTACGAATATGCATGAAAATGCTAATGTGACCTAAGACCTAAATAGCATAGTAATGCATGACAATACCAATGTGATTTAAGACTCAATATGCATGGCAATACCAATATGGCCTAGACCTACAATGTAATGAACATGCATAGCAATACTATGAACATACAATGACTCATGAAACTAATGTCAATGCTGGAACAATAGCAACTAATACACAATTTCAAGATATGATAATGCAAAGCATGTTACCTAAACAAAATGCAAATGCATGACAAGGAAAGGGATGCATGAAGAGGCCAAATTGTTTCTCATATCAAGCACAGATATTCTCATTGAAAAGAAATCTTCAGGGGAAATAGATACGTGGAGTTTTCACTTTTACATTTACAATCATCAAATTCACATATGCACAGTATCACACTTTTCTTCTTTTTTCTTTTCTTTTTCTTTTCTTTTCTTTTCTTCAAGCATAGTATTTCTTCAATTTGTCAGCGTTCACGGGATTTCTCAAGTCATCACCATCCATCCGAGTTAAGATCAATGCTCCTCCAGAAAAAGCTCTTTTCACCACATAGGGTCCTTCCAATTCGGAGCCCGTTTTTCGCGAGGATCTTTCACAATGGGGAGAACCTTCCTGAGTACCAACTCTCCCTCTCGAAACTACCTGGGGTAAACTTTTTTGTTGTGGGCTTGGATCATCCTTTTCTGATACATTTGCCCATGTTAAATTGCCTTCAACGTCTTCTTCTCGATGAGATTCAACTGTTCATAGCGAGCTCTAACCCATTCTGCCTCTTCCAGGCCTACTTCTACCAAGACACGAAGTGAAGGGATTTCAACCTCAATAGGCAGCACTACTTCCATCCCGTATACCAGAGAAAAAGGCGTGGCTCCCGTAGATGTGCAAACCGAAGTACGGTATGCGTGGAGAGCAAAAGGTAAGATCTCATGCCAATCTTTGTACACATCAGTCATCTTTTCAACAATGTTATTGATATTTTTATTGGCTGCTTCTACCGCCCCATTTATTTTTGGACGATAAGGTGCCGAATTATGGTGCTTGATCTTGAACTGGGTACATATTTCCTTTATCATCTTTTTGTTCAGATTGGGAGCATTGTCCGAGAATATTCTCTTCGAAAGTCCATATACGCACACAGTCTCTATCTTGACGAATTGACGCACCACTGACTTTGTTACATTAGCATAAGAAGCTGCTTCTACCCATTTTGTGAAGTAGTCTATGGGCACTAGGATAAAGTGGTGTCAGTTCGAAGCTTTCGGGGTAATGGGCCCGATCATATCCATCCCCCACATTGAAAATGGCCATGGAGCCGTCATGACATGCAGCGGCGATAATGGCACGTGAATCTTGTCGGTGTATATCTGGCATTTATGGCACTTCCAGGAATAATAGATGTAATCCCTTTCCATGGTTAGCCAATAGTATCTGACCCTCATAATTTGCTCAGCCAGCATGTGGCCATTCACGTGGGTGCCACATATCCCTTCGTGGACCTCTTCGAGGATTCTCTGAGCTTCCCTAGAAACAACACACCTCAACAGAATCTGGTTTTTCCCTTTCTTATAAAGGATTTCACCATCCAAGACAAAATCTATTGCCATTCTTCTTAGGGTTCTCTTATCATTTTCCGTTGCTTGTTCAGGGTACTTTTGACTCTTGATGTATTGCAAAATGTCATAATACCAAGGGTGACCATCCGCTTCTTCATCGATACTCAAGCAGTGGGTAGGAGACTCGTATATGCTCATCTTGATCAGCACAACTTCGGCCCCTTTATTCACTTTAAACATTGATGACAAAGTGGCTAAAGCATCTACCATTCGATTTTCTTCTTGGGGAAATTAATTGAAAACCACTTCTTCAAATTCCCCAATTAATCTCAGTATAAGATCATGATATCGAATTAACTTTACATCTCGAGTTTCCTATTCTCCCCGCAGTTGATATATTACCAGGGCTGAATCTCTGAAGACCTCTAGTGTTTTGATCTTTCCTTCTATGGCAGCAGAAGACCCATAGTACACGCTTCATACTCGGCGTTATTATTTGTACAATCAAAATCCAATCTTGCAGTGAAAGGATAATGATCTTCTTCAGGGGATATGAGTACTGCACCGATTCCCTGCCCCATGGCATTAGATGCCTGATAACTCGTATAATTATATAGTTTTTAGTTATGTTTTATTATTGTTTTGTGTCAAATACGAGTTATTATTGCTTAGTCTAATTGTGTTTATGATCTTTTATATTTTTATGTAATTTGGTGTTTTTCACGAGTTTCTTTGAGTGATTTCAGATTACTAGGTTAAATCAAGAATTAAGGGTAAATCCAAGGACTAAATTGAAGAAATCAAAACATTGGAGTGCTAAACTGTAGTATGAGTGAATAAATTGGCAATTGGACAAAGAAGGAAGAAAAGCAAGAACACAAAGGAACAATTTTCCACAAGTTGCAAATCCAGTTCAGTTCCAGTTCCGTCACCTTTTTCCATATCAGCTATATCTGGAGTTTCACTGAAGAAGTAAGGCTGAAATTTTTACAGTGCAAAGCTAAGAGGCATATAGATCTTTTTCATGCTTTACACTTCTTGAAACGGAGTCGTTTTCCCTAGCAAAATGTGGTATCACATTGGCTGATGTGCAATGCCGTCTGTTCTGACCAGTTTTGGTATTTTGATCATATCTTCTGATCCACATGAGAAAATGAGCTAATTCCAACGGCTATAGATCACAACATGATAGGGGAATATTTTTCTAGAGGACTATATGATCAGATCAAGCCTCCAACATTGACAAAATCAACCATCAAGCTGGCTGATTAGAACTGTCATACAATATGACGAAAATTGTTAGAAAAATGCACCCACCTATTATACCTACCTTTGAAATTTATAAAGCTTGTCTCTTGTCATTTAGCTCTCCAAAATGTGTATAAATAGAGGGCCTTGGATGATTGTAAAAAAACGTTGTACATTGGTTGGATATTATCCATTATAATAAAATTCTCTAAGTTTTCTTCTTCTTTCCTTTCTCTAGTTTTCTTTTTCTTTATTTACTTTTGCTTCTTACATTTCTTTTCATTTTATTCATATCTAGTATGTGTTGCTAATCATATTGTTGAGGTGATGAGGTGAAGCTTTTGGTAAATGCTAAGGTTAGTCTCTTAAACATGAGCTAAAATGAATCATCATTTATAAACACTAGTATAGATAATACTTTCTTTTGGTTTAAAATCATACTTGCAAAGTAGGGATCTTGATTCATTATTGACAATGAAAATGGCACAATAAATGCTTGGTTTCATAACCTTGATTTGTTGTAGACATATACCTTGGCATAAGGAATGCTTGGACTCTTTTTATGAGTTTTGAGGACACCAAATGAACATAATATCATATGCTATGGACGTTGGACAATTTGGACTGAATTGCTAAACCTTCCGATTGGAACCTCCCTTATGTGTGAATTTCAATTGTGTAATAAAACAAGATTAATCTTAGCATAACACCAAGAGTGGATTCTCTAACCTCAACATCTTTTCTTATTCTTTTTTATATCTTGTTTAATTTCTTTTATATTTTGTTTATTTTGTTCTCTAATATCTTGTTTATCTTATTTTGTTGTTGATTCCCTAATATCTTGTTTACTTTCTTTTTCTTATATATTTATAAACTTATACTTACTAATACGCTTCCCTGTGGTTCGACCTCGGACACCCGAGAATTTATTACTTGAACATAACCTGCACTTGGGTTTACAACTCTTAATTGAGTCTCCATCAAGTTTTTGGCGCCGTTGCCGGGGAAGCAATACTAAGTATATAAGTTTTAAGTATATTTATTTTTATTGGCTGGTTATACCGCCTAATTTTATATATATTTACATTTATATTGTAAAGTTTATATTTATATAAATATATTATCTGTATATTAACTTTGTTTTATGCTTGTTTGGCGATGTGATTTTAGATCTCGTCGTTTAGTTAGATTTTATTGTGAAACTTTTTCAGGTAATCTTTCTAATACAACTCCTACCATGGCTGACAATGAAAGTGTTCATGCTGAAGATGAGAACAGACAAGTACGCACCATGCGTGACTACTTGCAACCAACTCGAAGCTCATCACCTCTTGTTTTATTTTTCCTCTCAATGCAAACAACTTTCGTTTTAAACCAGGTATGATAGCTTTGCTTCCAAATTTCCATGGGTTAGAATCGGAAAGTGCTTACTCGTTTCTAAAAGACTTCGAAGATGTATGTGTCACCTTTAATGACCAACAATGCATAATGCTATGGAGTAGATTTAATGACCAACAATGCATAGTGCTTACTCGTTTCTAAAGGATTTCCTTGTATTACTATATAGTAGATTTAAATTTTAAAGGGGGTTCAAAAACCACTAGAATTTGGAGAAAACTCGCAACAATCCATAATGCTGAAAAACTCATCAAGTGGGACAAATTTTGGGTAAGCTAAACATATCAACCCGAGATACTGAAGAGCTCATCAAGAAAAGCAAATTAGAGATAGGATTGAAAATATTGTCGCAGAGTCAAAACCTGTGGACCACGTTGAAACCACAGAGAATAGCTCATCAAGTAGAGCAAGATCATGGATAGGTTAAAGACCTCGCCACCGAGTCAAAATATCTAGAGAAAACTTATGACAATCCCCAATGCTAAAAAGAGCTCATCAAATAGATTAAACAGTGGAGTTGAGAAGATTCGTTAACCTCAGCGAAATCATGGATTAAAACTCATAACAATCATATAATTGCATTAAAACATGTTTTATAAAATATTCTCAATAGATTTTGGCTTGGATTAATCAATAGTTCATGACCGAGCTCTTGTTTTTCACTAAGGTTGGGAAAATTAAAGTTTGAAGGTTGGATATGGAGATTATGAGCAACATGAGTCCATGCATTTTTTCATAAAATAAAAAACTGTTTTGAGACCATTTTTTAATGCCTTGGCCAAGCCATATGGGAGGGTTCAATGTTGGTTTTCTTTTGGTTTTTCAAGGTTTAGAAGCAAGGTTTTGAGAAAATGAACTTGGGTAGCTAAAACAAGTTTAAAATACGAGCCAAGTCTTGGTCTTTTTGCACTAAGGGTATTCGGCCAAATGCATTTTCCTTAGAAAAAAATTGCATTCTTTTGTTTTCTTCGGTTTTCAAAATGTTGCATCAAGGCTAATCGAGGGGTGTTCGGATGTCTAAATAATAGCATTCGAATATTCTTCTTTTTTCGAGTCATCTAGCCTAAACTCGCCTTGGGGCATCCGGATATCTTTCCCATGGTATTCGGATATCCTTTAGGCAAAAATTTCATGCCCAAAAATCCACATTTTCTAAGTCCGATCTAAGTTTCTTCAAAGGTATTCAGATGCCCTCTCCTCAAGGGAGAAACACATTCCCGATAATGGTCCATTTTTAATGCATTTCATGTTTTCTAAAAATGTTATAAAATCTTTCATAAAACGTGCTTTCTCGGTTACATAAATATTTGGTGAGGATGATTTCTTAGTCTTTGCCAGGTTTGTCGGGGAGGTTAGGAAATTCTCCAATGCACATGTTTATGAAATTATGAAAATGATTTTCATTTTACTCGAAATTACCTAAGTGCTAGGCGAAAGAATTATTTTTCGAGCTTTTCCGGGGGAGTTCGTTAAATTTTTCCTGCACATGCCATTTATGTGATTTTAAATAAATAAATATATGGAAAAAGATATTTTCAAATTATGATTGTACGTATATTCTTGTTTATGTTATTTAATAATTATTGCTTATATTATGTCCTTATTTATGTTTTTTAATTATTGATTTTTATAATTATGTCATTTGATGATTAGTGTCATATTACTTTTCTTATATTTGCATATTAATAATGCTTTGCATATTCATGTTTTCAATAAATGAGTTTTAATGCATGAAAATGAATGTTTTTAGTAATAAAATGAGGTAATGGTCCTAACTTAAAATAATTAATGAGTTCTTTCCTGGGTTTGCCAGAGAGGATTTCATCAATTATCATTAACTACGGAACATTTTTTTTTTAAAAAAAAAAAAGGAGAATGATCCGGGTGATTTCAAAATGAAGAAAAATTCTATATTTTCCCGGGTTTGCTGAGGAGTATAGAAAATTTTGTGATAAAAAATTCTGGATTATTTTTAAATAATATGATTGTTTTTTTTAAAGAGAATTATTTTTAAATACCGAATCCAAAATCAACTTTCATCGAGACTTAAGATAACACATTATTAATAAAGTATCATTTAATACAGGCATTGTGGGGGTGCTAATACCTTGCCTACACGTAAACGACTCCCGAACCCGTAATTGTTTTTTTCTAGTTTAAAGCGCTGACTTCAAAATTGGTTTTTCAAAACATTTTAATTAATTTTAAACTTCTTAACTAAAGTCGGTTTTAAATAGATGACCGATCACACCTAGCCAAAAAAGATCGGTGACGGCTCCTTTTCTTCGAGGTTTTCCAAAGCCTCAATATTATTTACGAGGACCAATTATCTTTTCCACCCCCAACTTCATTAGCGACCGCGAGATCGTTATGATACCAGATATAGTATCTAAGCATTTAAGAAATTTAGTAATATGGTAAGAGTAATATGTATTTTTAAAATAAAAAAAAAATGTAAAATCAAAATTACATAATTTTCTTATTACCTATTATAATATATTTAGCAAAATCATAACAAAATTAAGTAGTTTAATAGAAAAAGTAGTAAAACTTTAAACTTAAAAGGTAAATGAAATTATAACATATATTATCAATTCGTTTAAGAAATTTAGTAATCTAATAACAATAATATGTAATTCAATACGAAAAGGATGTAAAATGAAAAATACATCATTTTCTTGTCACCTATTATAATATATTTAATAAAGTCATAACAACCTCTAAGTAATTTAATAGAAAAAACAATAAAATCCTAATTGATTGTAAAAAAAAATGTAAACTTTATAAATGATCAGGACATGATATTACATACATCTTAATTAAAAAAATGGAAGACTTAAAGTACTATTTTTAGTAAGCATACATTACAAACTCTAATTCTTAATCTGTATAATGTTGTTAGTCTAAAATAACAACTATTATATGTTATATTATTAGTTTTTGTTATATATGTAAGGAAATAAGTAATCAGAAAACATATAAATGTAAGTAATAAAATGTAGATAAAAACTAAAATTTTATACTACTATTTTTTATTATGTAAAATAATTTGGTAATGCTAATTTTGGATTGTAGGTAGATCTGCCCATGGATTGAACCAAGTCCGGCTAGCATTGTGAATTCTCTGTCCAACGCCCAACCGGATTCGACCTATCAAGCCTAAAAAGAGAAAAAAAAAAGTAAAATATTACTATTTTAATATTTTTAGATCTTTTAAAATTAAAATTAAATAAAAACAATTTTATTAATTAAATAATATTTTGAGCTAGGTTCGAGTTTTAAAATCCTTGTCCACTCAGACCGAGCCCATTGATCCAGGCAAAGAGCTCGATCTTTGGACAAATCTAATTGTAAGATATTACATATTATCTTATGTTAGAGTGAAAGATAATAAAAATAATTGTAAAAGATAACATTGATAAAAAAAGGTTTTATTTTATAAAAATAGTAAAAATAATATTATTTTTAATTACACAAAGATGTAAATTGGGTAAGTTTATGACATATAAGGATAAATGTAAACATTTAATTGTATTATTGATTTGAAATAACAAAAAAAATGTAATTTTACAATACAATGGATAAATAGATAACAATAACAAATTTTGTCTTTTTTTATAATTTTAAGTGTTGACTTTTTTGGTACATAAATCTTAACCCCATGTTTGGTTCAATGTAATGGCTGATTCAATGCAGGTCATATTCGGCGGGTCCCCTGGTTCTTTTGTTTGGTTTAAAATTTGGCTAGATCAGTTATTCAACATCTAGACCTTATTACAGGAATGACCTGAATAGCAATTCAGTCCCCTCCCCACTGAATGTCTATTGATTTCATCAGTAATAGCACCCAAATTTTTATCCCCATATTACCATCCTAGTAAAAAAACCAAAAAAACCTAAAAATTCGAAAAAAGAAAAATCCAGCCACATCCTCAAAGATTTTGATGAACCAACACAACGCGAGAGAGAGAGAGAGAGAGAGAGAGAGAGAGAGAGAGAGAGAGAGAGAGAGAGAGAGAGAGAGAGAGAGAGAGAGAGAGAGAGAGAGAGAGAGAGAGTTAAGGTAGTTATATTGAGTTTTGGAACTTAAAATTTAGGGAGTAGGAAGAGGGTACAAAGGAGAAGAACATATCAAAAAATGATGGCCTTTGGAGAGGTAGAAGGCTGCGAAAATAAGATTTTTTTATTGTGGGATTTTTTTTTTTAGATCTAGGCTTTTTTGATGATTTTTAAGGAAAACGGAGTAGGGAATATGAAAGAGGAGGTCAAAGAAATGTTTGAGTGAATTTTGGGCTATTTCTGGGTTAGTAGACGACAGAAGCCGATGGCTGGGGCAGAGGAGGCCACCGTCGGCGACTGCCGAAATCTGGAAATTGAAGTGGTTGCTGGAAAATTCAAAGAAGCTTGGATGAAGAAGATGAATGTGGACAGAGATTTAGTGATGTAGAGACAAAGTGAGTGGGAAAAAAATGAGAAGAGAGAGAAAAGTTTAGGTATTTATTATAAGTGAAAATAATAAAAAATAATATTTATAATATATTTTTAAATATAAAATATTATTTATAAATAATTTTAATCACGTGGATATTTTGATCATCATCATATCCAAACGTAGATCTTTTAAAATTAAAATTAAATAAAAACAATTTATCAATTAAATAATATTTTGAGCTAGGTTCGAGTTTTAAAATCCTTGTCCACTCAGACCGAGCCCATTAATCCAGACAAAGAGCTCGATCCTTGGACAGATCTAATTGTAAGATATTACATATTATCTTATGTTAGAGTGAAAGATAATAAAAATAATTGTAAAAGATAACATTGATAAAAAAAGGTTTTATTTTATAAAAATAGTAAAAATAATATTATTTTTAATTACACAAATAAGTAAATTGGGTAAGTTTATGACATATAAGGATAAATGTAAAAATTTAATTGTATTATTGATTTGAAATAACAAAAAAAAAATGTAATTTTATAATACAATGGATAAATAGATAATAGTAATAAATTTTTTCTTTTTTTCTAATTTTAAGTGTTGACTTTTTTGGTACATAAATCTTAACCTTATGTTTGATTCAATGTAATGGCTGATTCAATGCAGGGTCATATTCGGCGGGTCCCCTGGTTCTTTTGTTTGGTTTAAAAATTTGGCTAAATCAGCCATTCAACATCCAGGCCTTATTATAGGAATAGCCTGAATAGCAATTCAGTCCCCCCCACTGAATGGCTATTGATTTCATCAGTAATAGCACCCAATTTTTTATCCCATTTTACCCATCCCAGTAAAAAAACCAAAAAAACCTAAAAATTCCAAAAAAGAAAAAAGAAAAATCCAGAGAGAGAGAGAGAGAGAGTTAAAGTAGTTATATTGAGTTTTGGAACTTAAAATTTAGGGAGTAGGAAGAGGGTACAAAGGAGAAGAACATATAAAAAAATGGTGGCCTTTGGAGAGGTAGAAGGCTGCGAAAATAAGATTTTTTATTGTGGGTTTTTTATTTTTATTTTTAGATCTAGGCTTTTTCGATGATTTTTATGGAAAACGGAGTAGGGAATATGAAAGATGATGTCAAAAGGAATATTTGGATGAATTTTGGGCTATTTTTGGGTTAGTACACGGCAGAAGCCGATGGCTGGGGCGGAAGAGGCCACTGTCGGCGACTGCCGAAATTTGGAAATTGAAGTGGTTGCTGGAAAATTTAAAGAAGCTTGGATGAAGAAGATGAATGTGGACAGAGATTTAGTGATGTAGAGACAAAGTGAGTGGGAAGAAAATGAGAAGTGAGAGAAAAGTTTAGGTATTTATTATAAGTGAAAATAAAAAAAAAAAATAATATTTATAATATATTTTAAATATAAAATATTATTTATAAATAATATATTCAAAAAATATAAAAATATATAATATGTAAATATTTTTATATTTTTATATTACTTGTAATATTAAATATTAAATATATATTTTTTATACATATTATTTTGTAAATCATATTTTTTAAATATTATTTTAAAATATAATTTATTAAATTTTTTTATATATTCATTTTTATTAAAATGAATTTTTAAAATAATTTATCACTTTAATTTTATAATTTATTATTAAATTTAATTTATTTAAATTTTTTTAATATAAATTAGTAATATAAATAAAATATTATTTATTTAATTTAATTTAATTTAAGAGTAAAATTGTCATTTTGTATCTATTCCTTACCTATTCTTTAACATTATTTTAACCAACCAAACAATGTAATAATATTGCTCCTTTATTTCATTCATTCAACCAACCAAACTATGTAATACTTATTCATACTCTATTCCATTCCCTCTTTATTTCATTCCTCCTTTATTTCATTCCAGCAAACCAAACATACTATTAGCTTAATTGAGTTGATTGATAACTTATTCATACATGTTACCCTAATTGAGTAGATAAATGACATCTCTTTCTGATTTTAAGTGTTGATAGATAAGATAACTTATTCATGCATGTTAGTTTAATTGAGTAGATAAATGATATATGCGAAAAATTAATTGAAAATAATATCTTTACTCTATATAAAAAATTTAATCAATATATATAGTGAAAAGCTTATAATGATTTCTAATTAAAGCAAACATTTTCAATAAATCAGTTACTAGAACGTAGCACAACTAGCAACAAAGTAATTTTCTTAACTGATGGCTATCTAAATGTGTATATTTATATTGTAAATGCCAAGGATTGATTAAAAGTTTCATTTGATGTTATTCAAATTTTAATTTTAATTTCTTCTTTTCTTTTCGATTCATTTTTCTTGCAAAATCAAAAGTCAAAAAATAAAAGCATTTATCAAACGAAACCACAAAATTTCACATTTAAAGTGCTGTCGTAGAAATTAGCTAGTGATCACGTGAATATTTTAATCATCATCATATTCTTTAGAGTAAAATTTATTTATAGTACATCACTTTTTATTAAAGTTTCATTTTGGTCCACAACCTTAAAAAATTATTTTTATCATCCAATAATATTTTAAAAGATTTCACCATCCACCCTTATGTTAGTCAAAGGGAAAAAAATTTAATTACAATGTTCAGGTAAGCTCCACTTGTCAATTCACATAACTTGATATACACATAACATGATTCACCTAAATGTGAATAAGAGTGAGACAGAAAAAATTCAATAAAGCTCACTTGAGTAAGTTAAATTATGTTCTTTTTTTTAAAAAAAAAATAATATTTTTGTGCAATGAATAGCTACAAAGAATGATATTATTAATTTTAGTATTTGCTTATAATAAATATTGATTTAGAAGCTATAAAATTATGCATAATAAATTCAAATAGCAAGTCAAATCCATCGCTCTTGTAAAATCTAAAATGTGAGAATAATTTTAAATACGAATAAAAACTTAAACTCATTATTGTCAATCATATATTGCATGATCAGATAAGCTAATAAAGGCCTTTTTATTATTGTTTCCATAAGATTACACAAATAGCCAGCCATGTATATTCATGGCTGGCAATGACATATATAATTTTGAAGGCCTTAATTTGAGGATACTCCCTCTGAAAATTTTACATATAACAAAGACAAAGTAATTAAGACACTCTTCTTTCTCTAGTGGCTATCAAATTTATTGTAGTTGTAGCAGTGCAGCCAGACAGCACATTATTATTATTATTATTATTATTATTATTATTTTGACAGCCTCACCAGCACAGTTTGATCAGCAAGCAAAATCCAGTACTATCTATGCCTCTGACCGGTTATGCCTACTTTTATTTATCTTAAACAACCGAAGGTTCAATTTTTGCCTTCATTGTTGGCGAACGGCTCTTTGGATCAATTTCAATTTCTGAAGTGTGTCCAAAATTAGTAGTTGAAAATTTTGGTCTCCCTCTTGCTTCAAGATCGGTTTTGATTTGCTCCCAATGAATAGCTGCTGATTGTTTGAGGATAGCAGTATAGACCTGCATGCAGTTGATAGATAGATTAATTGATTATATATATATATACATTTCAATGGTGTGAGTGAGTTGGTTAAGAATTGAATGCAATACCTTGCTGTCTACACATACAGGGTTGCTCCAGGCAACAATCCACTTAATCCCATCAGCCCTTTTGTACGCAAGAGCAACAACTGAACCTAGAGTTTCATCTTCTCCAGCGTATGCATTGTGCGAAAACTCACCCACATCTTCATTATCGATTATATCTGGGAAATCCGCAGTTTTAGACCCTTGCCAAATCTTCCTGCCAAGCAGGGACATAGTTTCCTTGGAAGAGTTCCGAATCTTGCCCACTGTGTATTTTGGAGAAACGGCAGCCATGGTAGCTTTGCTTTGCTTTGCTTTGTGTTTTGGTTTGGTTGTGTTGTGTTGTGCTTCGAATGTTGCAGTATACACCTACTTATATACTAGTTTACAGCATGCACTGCCCATAAGATGACAACAAGTCGGTAGCTACAACATTTTCTTTATTATTAGTTTTTGTGTTTAGGAAAATGCATGGCAAATCCATGCACATGCAAAATTATGTGCATGGAATTAGTTGTGTACAAATTATATTATTCATATATATAATCAAAGAACAAATTACATTAATATATATATATTTGCTTAACTTCACATGCGGTGTCAGAATCTTCACTTCTAAGTTCTAACTAATCAAACTTCAAATTCTATTAATATATATATATATATATATATATATATTATTGCTTAACTTCACATGCGGCGGTGTTAGAATCTTTACTTCTAACTAATCAAAGTACAAATTATATTAATTTTTTTTCACAATCAGAATGTAATTTTATTGAAAAGAAGTCAGAAGGCCATAGAGCATCCATAAAACACATTACAAGTCAGATGGAAGACCAAAATATACAAATTGAGACAAACAGCATTTCCTAAAACTGGATCACCACGAAGCCTATGAGGCGATTTTTGGGCTGTAGACACCTAATTTTGTCCGGACCACTAATACATGTAAATTTTCTTCCTAAATTGAGGTTTCAGAATGTAAAAAAAAAAAAATTTCATCCTGCAGGTGGTACCCCGAGACTTAGTTTAAGAGGGCGAACATAAAAAGTCAAACTCGAAAAAAGTCAACCACCAAAAAGTCAACCCACTTTCAAAATCAAGATTTTAAGTTCAATTGAAAAATGGCGAAAGAATTTTGATAATCCGAGGTCTACATTGAAAGATAAGCACTGACTACGGGTAATGGAGCAGCCGCTTGCAAGAAAAATCGAAAGAAAAGTCAATCCGGGAGAAAATCGAGAATTAGGGTTTTTAGTGGATTTCGGTGAAATCGGGAAGAATCACAGAAATGGCCCTACTTGGTAAGACCAAAGCCCCCAATGGATGAGGAATGATTAAAAAGCGATAGCCCAAGGCTCAGCTTGAAGAAAATCTGAAAATCGAACTTGTTTTGAGCAAAACCGGGTTTCGGAGGCAAAAAGGCAAAATTGGAAAATTTGGGAAAAATAGCAAATGAACTCCGAAAATTCTGAAAATTTGAAAATCTCCTTCTTAAATCATTTGAAAGAGATTGGCAAAAGAAAATCTTGATTCGGAGTTCGTTTGCAAAATGGCCAAATCCCGGGTCTCTTATGCAATAATTCAAAAAGGAAAATCCCGAAAAAATAGCAAATGAACTCCAAATCTTCTGAAATTTTGCGAATCTCATTTTTAAATTATTTTGAAGAGACTGGCGAAAGAAAATCTTTATTTGGAGTTCGTTTGCAAAATGGCCAAATCTCGGGTTTTTTATGTAGTAATTCAAAAAGGAAAATCCTAAAAATAGCAAATGAGCTCCAAATCATCTGAAATTTTTCAAATCTCATTTTTAAATTATTTGGAAGAGATTGGACAAATAAAATCTTGATTCGGAGTTCGTTTGCAAAATGGCCAAATCTCGGGCTTCCTATGCAATAATTAAATAAGATAAATCCCGGAGAAATAGCAAAGAAGAGATTGGCAGAAGAAAATCTTGATTCGGAGTTCGTTTGCAAAATGGCCAAATCCCGAGCTCCTATGTAGTAATTCAAGCCGATAAAACCCGAAAAGATACCAAATGAGCTTCAAAAATTATGAAAACTTCCAGATCACACTTTTAAATTATTTGGAAGATATTGGTGAAGAAAAATCTTGATTTGGAGCTCATTTAAAAAATGGTAAAATGTGGGGGCATAAAAGGGCATTTTTGGAAGAAAAAATCCAAATAAATAGCAAACAGACTCGGAAAATTTTGAAAACTTCCAGAACTCAATTTTTATTTTTTTGGAAGTATTAAAAAAAAGAAAAATTGAATTTGGAGTCCGTTTGATATTTATTTGCATCCGGGGGGCAAAACGGTCATTTCACCTAAGCAACCGAAAGGGCTTCTTTGGGCCTTTAAAAAAATCGGCCTTGGGCTGGAAAAGAGAAGTGCTGGCCTGCCAAGGCCCAAAGGAAGGAGGAAGCTTCTGATTTTTCAATCAAATGGCCAAAAATTAAGAGTTAGTTAGAGATTCTCTTTGATCAAGCCATGGTGATTAAGCCACATAGGCTAAGAGAGAGTGTCAACATTATTCTTGAACAGCTGTAATTTGGGACAGCTGATATGCTAATCTAAGGGTGATAATTTCATGATTTTTTCACCTTGAATTATTAGTCATTTGATGGAAAATTGGTTTAAAAAAATGACAACATCCTTGAGAAGAGAGAGGGGGTTCGGCCAGCTCTAATAGGGGAACCAGAATTTCATTTTTCACACTTCATTTTGGCTGATTTCTCTTGGTTTTTACTTGGTTTTTCTCTCTTTGGTTGAAAGCAAAAAGAAAAAGTTTAGAAAAGAAAGGAAAGTTTGAAGAGATAAAGCTTGAGTAGCTTCTTGATTTTCCATTCTTGTTTTTGCTATTTTGATTACTATTTGGTGAGTTTCCTTTTTAAATAAATGTTTTTTTATTGTTCTTCTTAAGTTCTTTCTTCATCTCTTTCTTAAATATTTTTTTTACAATTTCTCACCATGGTCGAATGGCCTACATTCTTTATTTAAGTTGCTGTTTTGTTTATTTTATCATGTTGTTTATGTTATTTTCTTTGATCTTGATGGTTTAAGTGTTATTCTACTTCATATACTTGAATCATATTTTAATTTGGTTGCTTTGTTTGTTGCCATTTATGATTTAAATATCATGTTTTTGCATTTTTAATTTTCTGTTTTCATAATGTTTAAATTTGTTGGTGTTTTAAATTTAGTATATCAGGTGTTTGTGAAAATGCTTGTGTGGTTTTTGCATGATTTGAGTTTTATATTTTAGTTGAGCATGTTAGTATATCAAGTGTTTGTGAAAATGCTTGTTTCGTTTTAGTATTTCTACTTTGTCTTTGCATGTTTTGAGTGTTATATTTTAGTTGAGCATGTTAGTATATCAAGTGTTTGTGAAAATGCCATGATTGTTGGAGCTTGAGGCCATTCGGCTACTCCATGTGTTTTGCATTGTGTGTTGCATTTTTTCCATGTTAGTTGGTAGGTTTTGCATTTGCATGACATTTGATTTAGTTTTGCATGTTAGTATACCAAGTGTTTGTGAAAATGTCATGTTTGCTAGTTACATAGGCCATTCGGCCACTCCTTGAATTTTTGCATTGTATGTGCATTCTTGCCATGTTAGTTGATAGGTTAGCATTTGCATGATATTTGTTTGAGTTTTTGGTTTAAGCATGCTTTGTGTTTGTGAAAATGCCATGCATATTTTGGCTATTAAGTTTGTCTATTTTCCATGCATGTTCATGCATTTTAGGTCTAGGTTGCATTAAATGTCATGCAAGTTCGTTTAGGTCTAGGTCACTATATGGATGCCATGCATTTTTTCATGACATTTAGGTTTAAACTCATGCATTTCATGCATCATATTTGCTTAATTTTTCATGCATTTCATGTTCATGCCACTTAACTAATGACTTAAGCCAATTAATGGTTCAAAGTGATGCTCTCTTGAGCACACTTGTGGAAAATTAAAGTTTGTCAAATTGATTATTCTACCTTTGTAATTTTTTCTACTTAGCCAATTTTTATCTAACTTTCAAAAAGTCCTAGCTACTGTTTGTGAGTCATTTTGTGAGTCTTAAATATTTTTACTTTGATTTTTAAATGATTTTATCAAAGGCAAAAATGTATTTTGGCAAAACAGTTTTTTCACCCAGTACTCGTACTTTCCCGATTTTTTTGGGCATTCATCTTTAATTAGAAAATTAAGATGATTTTTTTCCGTGTAGTTTTATATGTATTGAATCTCCATTATTGTTTTCAGAATTGTTTGAATTTTTAAAAATAGGGTAAAAAATAGTGGCTTAAAACTGGACAGTAGAGTCAGAATTGAATTTGGAGGAAAATCATTTTTCTATTTTGGTTAAGTTACTTAGAGGGGGCTGATTAGGAATGTTAGCTACTAACTTAGGATAGTTTCTAAGCCTTTTTAAACTCTAAAAGTGATATTTTAAATCTCAGGTTAAGGGTGGTCAAGTCCGGGATTTTAAACTTAGGAAATTAGAGCCATTTAAAAAAAAAATTTAGCCCAGTTTTTATTTTTAATTCAAGCTTTTCAAAATTGTTTTCAAACAATCACAAAGTATTTTGGTTTTAGAATATTTAATTTGACATATTTTCCTAGGGTAGCCGGATATCTTTTTAGATATACGGATTTCCTTAATTAAAGAAAAAAATACATTTTCATGCATTGCATTTTTCATATTCATGTATTTTATATAATATGTGATTTTTGCTTCTAAGATATTGTTATGATTTTGAGTTATGTTATATTGTTTATTATATGATTTGAAATATTTCATGATATCCTATGCTTTTTATTTAATTATTTTTTTTATATATTATTTAGCATATACTATGTTCATGCATTATTATTTGCATTTTTATTCCCATGCATTATATGATAGCATTATTTTATAATTCCATGTCATTTAAATTATATGCCATATCATTCATGTTTGCCATGTCATTCAAATTATTACATTTCATATAGAATATATTATGTTACCTAGGTCATTTCATTTCATTTAGAATATGTCATATAACTTAGGACATTTCATTTCATTTAGAATATGCTAAGGCATTTAAATTATATTATATCATTTAGGATGCATTATATTATTTAGATTTTGCTATGTCATTTTATTTATGTCATGCATATACATATTCATATCTTTTAAAATGTTTTCAAAAGGATAATGATTTTTCAATAAAAAATAAAGATATTCCCGAGTTAAAATAATTCATGAGTTCGCTACCGGGTTTGCTGGAGGGAATATCATCAATTATCATTAATAAAGGAATATCTTTCTTTCAAAAAACGAGAATGATTCGGAAAGTTTTCCATATTAAAAAATTAAATACATGTTTATTATTCTATATGAAAAATTAGGACATGTAAAGGCGATGCTTCTGCTGACACGTCAAAGGGTCGTAAACAAGTAGGGATCAGATGGAAGAGCAAGGCAATCAAAAGAGGACAGTGAAGAAGGTCCAGAATCCAAGGGAGTTACCAGTGTTTTGTAATAGTTTTTAGGAGAGATAGGTTATCATGTTGTTTAAAGCAGGGATCTTTTCTTTGATGTATTTAGTTCCAGGAAATCGATGAAAGACCGTTTGGTTGGAATTATTCCGGGGCCAATACTTTAAATGCATTCATTATTCACTAGTTCTTTCTTTTATATATATTATTTGTTCATAATAATTCATTCATTTATTCTTTATAAATTGTTCATACACTTAGTCATTTATTGGTCCATTCATCTATTCATTATAGGTTCATACACTTAGTCATTTACTTAGTTATTCATTCATTAACACTGATTCATTCTAACATTCATTCATTCATTTATTCATTTTTTATAAAATAAAAATAAAAAATGTGTCAATAATTTCTAATCCATTGTTTTTAAAAATAAAGGTACAATTGGTCGCACTCAGAAAGAACCAGACTTCCAACACCCTTACAATACTCGATCTCGAATAAAAGCCATGCAAAACGATCAGCTTGCCAGAATTGAGAGAATGGAAAGAATCCAAAAAGATCTACAAGAACAGTTGACTAAATCTCAAGAGGACACACGAGAACAGATGACAAAGCTCATAGAGATGATGAGCACTATGATGAAGCAGAAGTGGCCCGAAGAGAATTCAGTTACTAGAATGGGGGCAGTGAATCAGGAGGATTGACCAGAAGTGGTACAGAGAAATGGACAGACATCCCAACCTGTGGGAAATGAACTCCCAACTGGGGCAGCTTCCTACATTTACATCCAACCGGCGACCGAAGCACAGAATTTCGGTCCAAAAAGGGGTAACATCAGAGTTGATCCAATTGAGGTTGAGGTTCCAGAATTCGAAGAAATGGCAGAAAAGGAAAGGGCAAAAATGACTGAACTGAAAAGGGTCGAAACCGCTGAATCTCAGAAGAAATATCAGTTGTTGGAAGAAAGGTTAAGATCAGTGGAAGGAGCAGAGTTGTTTGGCAGTCTAGATGCCAAAGAGATGAGCTTGGTACGTGATCTAGTAATTCCACCGAAGTTCAAAGTACCAGACTTTGAAAAGTATAATGGGACCACCAACCCATCAGCTCATCTGACCATGTACTGTAGAAGGATGACAGGGCATGAAGATAATGAGAAATTGCTTATTCATTGCTTCCAAGACAACATAACAAGGTCAGCCACCCGATGGTACAATCAACTCAGTCGTACCAAAATTCGTTCATGGACAGATTTGGCCAAGGCTTTTATGGAATATTATAAGCATGTTTCCGACATGGTACAGGATAGGTTGTCATTACAGAATATGGAGAAGAGGTCCAATAAGACCTTCAAAAAGTATTCGCAGAGGTGGAGGGATATGGCCACACAAGTGCAACCCCCTTTAACCAACAAAGAAACCACGGTGCTTTTCATCAACACATTGAAAGCACCCTATTATGACAGATTGGTGGGAAGCGCTACCAAGGATTTTGCGGATATGGTAATATCTGGGGAAATGATTGAGTCAGCTATTAAGAATGGAAAGATGGAAGGGGGTGAGTCTGCTACCCCAAAGAGAGCTTTTCCTCCAAAGAAGAAGGAGGAAACCCATGCAGTAAGCTTCAACCAATACCCTTATACACCTCCTACACCATACACACCACCAAGGCCCCATACTCCTACCACACCTTATGTACCTCCGACACCTTACACACCATACCCGGGGTATAATCCATACTAACCCAATGTCAACCATCTTACCCAAAACCCGTTCCCCTGCACCAATATCCCCCAACAACCATTCCCAACTGGCATATCCCCTCAAATCACCTTTCCAAGAAATACTATTCCAAACACACAAGGGCCTGCGCGCAATGACCAACGTTCACCAAGGAACGATCAGAAAGCCCAACTTGATCTGATTCCTACTACCTACGGTGAGCTATATCCAAAACTATTGCAGGGTCAGCTTGTTGCACCTGTGTACCTAAAACCTTTGACACCTCCATATCCAAGATGGTACAATGCAAACACTAACTGTGCATACCATGCAGGAATCCAAGGACATTCAATTGAAGATTGCCTGGCCTTAAAAAAAAAAAAAGTCCAAAGCCTGATTAATGCTGGGGTTGTAAAGTTTGGATAAAAAAATGGGCCAAACGTAGCTGGAAACCCATTGCCCAATCATGCTAGGAATCAGGTAAATACAATATTGACCGAAGAGGGCAGAAGATTAAAAAGGGATATTGGGGAGGTTAAGACTCCAATGCTGACAGTATATGTTGAAATGGTCAAGGCAGGATTGGTGGAAGATACATATAGTCTGAAAATGGTTGCGAAAAGGGTGCATAATTGGTGCCCGTTCCTTAAGGGTGGAGGCCATGACATATAGAACTGCGGGGACTTTCAGGTTAAAGTCCAAAGGATGATGGATAGTGGGGAAGCCCAACTTTACGAGGAGATAGAGGGGGAAATAGAAGTCATTGAAAATACAGGTGGCTATGGGATAGGAAGACCCCTGGTCATCTATTATGATGAACCGAAGGAAAAAGTTATGCCAGTCATTGAAGAAAATGTGCCCAAATTAATCATTGATCTACCTGTTTCCTTTCTATACAAGGAAAACAAGGCTAGACCATGGAAATATGATTGTAGCATGGTTATGCCTGGGTCTTCAAGCCAGCAGGATATTACAGGTGTGGGGCATTTAACCCGAAACAGGAGGTGTTATGCTCCGGAGACCGTTGAACAAGGGTTAGCAGAGAAAGACAGAGGGACTGATAAAGGGAAGAAGGTAGTCGAGCCAATCCATATTGAGATGGATTTGCCAAAAAAAAAAACTAGAGAGGGGATCAGCCCCAATTAACAGAATGAAAGAACCAGTATGTGAGAAGGAAGCCTGTGAGTTCTTGAAATTTATAAAGCATAGTGAGTATAGCGTGGTTGAACAATTGCAACGTCAACCAGCTAGGATCTCAATCTTATCCTTGCTTTTGAATTCAGAACCACACAGAATTTCCCTGTTAAGAGTATTAAATCAGGCATACGTGGCTAATAATATATCAGTGGAAAAGATGGATAGGTTGGTGGGAAACATCGCAGCAGATGACTACATATTTTTCAGCTATGAGGAGATACCATCCAACGGTATTGGATCAATGAAAGCTCTCCATATAACTACCACTTGTAAGGGGCACATATTATCGAGGATCCTTTTGGATAATGGTTCTTCACTAAATATGATGCCTTTAGCAACCCTATCCAAATTGCTAGTGGATATATCCTATATGATACCAAGTTGCACGGTGGTCAGGGCTTTTGATGGAACAAGGAGAGAGGTTGTGGGAACCATTGAAGTTCCTCTGGAGATAGGCCCGTGCATCTATACAGTGAACTTCCAGGTCATGGGTATTAATCCATCTTATAATTACTTGTTGGAAAGGCCGTGGATACATTCAGCTGGGGCTGTACCCTCGTCTCTCCACCAAAAGCTAAAATTTTTGATGGAGGGCCGATTGATCACAATATCAGGGAAGGAAGACATAATAGCCTCTGCATCTACTGAATCTCCTTATATGGAGCCCAATGAAGAGGCCGTGGAGTGTTCGTTCCGGTCTTTGGAATTTGTAAATGCAGTTTTCGTCTCTGAAGGACGAAAAATTCTGAAACTGAGGTTGTCCAAGAACACAAGGCTAGGGGTAAGAACCACCGTAGGAAAAAGCTGCAGGGCTGGAAAAGGTCTCGGGAAATATCTTCTGGGGATGGCTCGAGCAATGGAAGTAAAAGCAAAGAAAGACCGTTTTGGCCAAGGATATCTTTCGAAGGCCCATGAGAAAAGGAAACAAGTTGAAAGGAACCGACAAAGGAGGATGGCCCATCTTACGGGTATGGATATTGAGTGAGAGCCTATGACATTCTCACCTATCCTTCACAGCTTCCGCTCAACCGGTTCTCTATTTGGAGAAAAAAATTCTGATGATGTGCTCATAATGATAGAGCAAGCCTTTGAGAGATTCCAGGTGAATAGGGATGAGCAGATGTATGATGTGGAGATCTGCACGACTGAGGAAGACAAAATTGAAAGAGAGAATGCTAGCTGGATGGTGCGACCTTGTCCACCAGGATATAGACTAACCAACTGGAGTGCGACTGAGTTGCCCATAGTCTTTAAGTTTATTCCAAAGTAATACTTTTTAAAAAAGCAATCTTAATTATCTTTACCCAGAGATATTAAGAGTTTTTTCTGTAATGGGCTTTTTAAACATTTTCATTCAATAAATAACAAGCACAATGCATTATCCATATTGATGTGTCCATATTCTTTCATTTTTGTTATTTATTTTGTTTTCATTATATATTTTCCTATATTGTTTCTTCTCCACCTATTTACAGGTGTACGAATGTGGAATATGAGGACCTTCCTATCAGTAATTCTGAAATCGATTTTGAAAAACCCATTTGCACGGGTGATTTTTGAGGCTAATGAAGATACTGAGGATTATGGTCTACCTCCAGATTTATTGAGGAAGATAGAACAAGAGGAGAAGCAAGTACTTCCTCATAAGGAATTATTGGAAACGATAAATCTGGGAAATGGTGAAGAACTAAAAGAAGTCAAAATTGGAACTTCATTATCACCATCAATAAAAGGTGAATTGATAGCTTTGCTCCAGGAGTATGTTGATGTATTTCTTAAATATATTGTTTTTGCTATTTTGATTACTGTTTGGTGAGTTTCCTTTTTAAATAAATGTTTTTTATTATTCTTCTTAAGTTCTTCCTTCATCTCTTTCTTAAATATATTTTTTACAATTTTTTTTTTACAATATACTCACCATGGCCGAATGGCCTACATTCTTTATTTAAGTTGCTGTTTTGGTTTATTTTATCATGTTGTTGATGTTATTTTCTTTGGTCTTAATGTTTTAAATGTTATTTTACTTCATATACTTGAGTTATATTTTAATTTGGTTGCTTTGTTTGTTGCCATTTATGATTTGAATATCATGTTTTTGCATTTTTAATTTTTTGTTTTCATGATGTTTAAATTTTTTGGTGTTTTAGATTTAGTATATCAAGTGTTTGTGAAAATGCTTTTGTGGTTTTTGCATGATTTGAGATTTATATTTTAGTTGAGCATGTTTTAGATTTAGTATATCAAGTGTTTGTGAAAATTCTTGTGTGGTTTTGCATGATTTGAGTGTTATATTTTAGTTGAGCATGTTAGTATATCAAGTGTTTGTGAAAATGCCATGCTTGTTGGAGCTTGAGGCCATTTGGCTACTCCATGTGTTTTGCATTGTGTGTTGCATTTTTGCCATGTTAGTTAGTATGTTTTTGCATTTGCATGACATTTGATTTAGTTTTGCATGCTAATATACCAAATGTTTGTGAAAATGCCATGTTTGCTAGTTACATAGGCCATTCGGCCACTCCTTGAATTTTTGCATTATATGTGCATTCTTGCCATGTTAGTTGATAGGTTAGCATTTGCATGATATTTGGTTGAGTTTTTGGTTTAAGCATGCTTTGTGTTTGTGAAAATTCCATGCATATTTTAGTTATTAAGTTAGGTTTATTTGCCATGCATGTTCATGCATTTTAGGTCTAGGTTGCATTAAATGCCATGCAAGTTCATTTAGGTCTAGGTCACTATATGAATGCCATGCATTTTTTTCATGACATTTAGGTTTAAACTCATGCATTTCATGCACTATACTTGCTGTATAATTTTCATGCATTTCATGTTCATGCCACTTGAATAATGACTTGAGCCAATTAATGGTTTAAAGTCATGCTCTCATGAGCACACTTGTATAAAATTAAAGTTTGTCAAATTGATTATTCTACCTTTGTGACTTTTTTACTTAGCCAAATTTTTATCTAACTTTTAAAAAGTCTTAGCTACTGTTTGTGAGTCATTTTGTGAGTTTTAAATATTTTTACTTTGATTTTTAAATGATTTTATCAAAGGCAAAAATGTAATTTGGCAAAACAGTTTTTTCACCCAATACTCATACTTTTCCGATTTTTCTGGGCATTCATATTTAATCATAAAATTAAGCTAATTTTTTTCCGTGTAGGTTTACATGTCCTGAGTCTCCGGTATGTTTTTTAGAAGTTTTTGAATTTTTAAAAATAGGGTAAAAAATCGTGGCTTAAAACTGGACAGTGGAGTCAGAATTGAATTTGAAGGAAAATCATTTTTCTGTTTTGGTTAAGTTACCTAGAGGGAGCTGATTAGGAAGGTTAGCTACTGACTTAGGATATTTTCTAAGCCTTTTTAAACTTTAAAAATGATTTTTTAAGTCTCGGGTTAAGGGTAGTCAAGTCCGGGATTTTAAACTTAGGAAATTAGAGCCATTTAAAATAGGGTTTAACCCAGTTTTTATTTTTAACCTAAGCTTTTCCAAATTGTCTTCAAACAATCATAAAGTGTTTTGGTTTTAGAATATTTAATTTGACATATTTTCCTAAGGTAGCCGGATATCTTTTTAGATATACGGATTTCCTTAATTAAAGGAAAAAATACATTTTCATGCATTGCATTTTCCATATTCATGCATTTTATATAATATGTGATGTTTGCTATGATAATTTCTATGATATTATTATGATTTTGAGTTATGTTATATTGTTTATTATATGATTTGGAATATTTCATGATATCCTATGTTTTTTATTTAATTAATTTTTTTTTTGTTGTTATATTATTTAGCATATACTATGTTCATGCATTATTATTTTCATTTTTATTTCCATGCATATTATATGATAGCTTTATTTTATATTCCATGCCATTTAAATTATATTCCATATCATCCATATTTGCCATGTTATTTAAATTATGTCATTTCATATAGAATATATTATGTTACCTAGGTCATTTCATTTCATTTAGAATATATCATATGACTTAGGATATTGCATTTCATATAGAACATATTATGCTACCTAGGTCATTTCATTTCATTTAGAATATGTCATATAACTTAGGACATTGCATTTCATTTAGAATATGCTAAGGCATTTAAATTATATTTTGTCATTTAGGATGCATTATATTATTTAGATTTTGCTATGTCATTTTATTTATGTCATGCATATACATATTCATATCTTTTAAAATGTTTTCAAAAGGATAATGATTTTTCAATAAAAAATAAAGATATTCCCGAGTTAAAATAATTCATGAGTTCTCTAGCGGGTTTGCTGGAGGGAATATCATCAATTATCATTAATAACGGAATATCTTTCATTCAAAAAACGAGAATGATTCGGAAAGTTTTCCAAATTAATAAAAATTTCTATATTTTGCCACGTTTGTTGGGAAATATAGGAAAATTTTGAATTTATAAATTCCGGATCATTTTTATTTAAAAATGGAATTATTTTTCTTTAAATTGTTAATGAACTTGAAATACTAAATTTAAAACCAACTTTTTTACCGAGATTTGAGATAACACACGATTAATAAGGTACTGTTTTATACGGGCGTTGTTGGGGTGCTAATTCTTCCCCGCACGTAACCGAGTCCCGAACCCGTTTCTTTGATTTCTCTGGTTTAAACGCAGACTTGAAATTGGTTTTAAAAATGTTCTAATTAATTTTTAAAATATTTTTTAAAACCGGTTTTAATAGGTGGCCGATCACACCTAGCTAAAAAAGATTGGTGGCGACTCCATGTCTTTTTCAAGGTCATTTTCAAAACCTTCATTTTTCTAGAGGAATTAAGTCGACTTTTCCTCGGTTTTTTTTATGTCACGCTTAACGAATAATAAAGTCTTGCGATGAGACTCGTTATTTTTTAGGTTGTGACTCCACTGGGGACTTTTTAGAGAGTCAGGCCTAGAATTAGTCATGTGTTATCAAAGTCTCGGTTTTGTTGGTTTAATTGGTATTTAATTTTAATTCCCATATTTTTAAAATAAAAGAGAATTTTGAAAATAAAAAATGTTTTAATATGTCCATATTCATGTGCATTCATATTATTACTTGTTCTCTGGTTATTTTGTTGCGTATATTTATATGTTTGCTTGACTGATCTTTACATTGTTTGATTTTAGTGGGGTATTTAGAATAGAGGGTGTAGAATAGGTGGTGACAGGTTTGTTTTGTTCCTCCGCACACACTGTATTTGCATTTGCATAACATGAATCCTCTACCTGGGTTCCGTCCTTTTAAGTGGGAGTAAAGTAACTACGCCTTCGTGATTGATCCTCCGTATGGGCTAGTGAAACACTTCCAGAGTATAAAGTACCTAATGCCTTCGTGATAATCCTCCGTACGGGCATAGGAAAAATATACTCTAACGAATTGAACCCGCTTTTATCGGGGTGCCTTACTAGCCTTCACCGGTGACAGTAAGGAACTGTGATACCTATATAAGTAGATATTTGTCGGGGCAAATATTCATTAACTGTTTGAAATAAAAAAAAAATAAAAAATCCTTTTTCAAGCATTTTTGCATTTTTTGCACATTACATACATGTGTGAATAGAGCATGTATATTTTTTATTGTATTATTGATCTCATTCTTTGTAATAAACAGTTGGTAATTTCATTTGATGATTTCATAAAACCGGTAGTGTTGCATGAACATTTGGACATTGTACCATAGTAGGATCCACTACCCCGAAATTCTTTTGAAAATAATATGATTGTTTTTTTCATAGAAAAAACATGTTTCAAAAAAATCATAAATTTGGAGGCAAATCTTGCATAATGAGATTTTTGAATAATCAAGATTTAGGTCCCACCAATTTCGTGTAATCATTGGTTAATTTATTTGTATCATTTTGACATCATGTCACAGTCCTAGCATGCATGGTTATTCATTGTAGAATACATTTGTGATATACACGGTCCTTCTTTGTACCTACCTTTGTATTAATTCATTTAGTTTTACAATATATCATTTTGACATTATAGCATGCATGATCATTCGTTGTAGAATATTTTTATGACAGGCATAGTCATTATTTGTATATACCTGTGCATCAATTTATTCATTTTTTTTAATGCATCATGTTGGAATTAGATTTAATACATAGCATACATAGTCATCATAATTTCTCTATATATGTTCATGCATTAATCATCAGTATATTCATGCACATAGGATTAGAGCATGTACATTCATAATTTTATTCTTAATTCATGACATTTTCATTTGCATGAAAGGGGTTCAAGATATGAGGAATGAATCGGAGGAACGATTGGGTGCTTTGGAATGCAATCAAGAGGAATGTGGACATGAAATCCCAGAAATGAAGGAATAGCTTGCCAGATTGCTAAAAATGGTTGAGGATATGGGTAAGAGTAAAAAGGAACTTTCTCAGGGCTCAGTATTGTCTTCGGATCAACCAAAACCATTAGGTCCAGAACATACAATCCTTGCTGGATCCTGTACTTGTCAATGCCACAAAGGTTGCAATCCTGATGAAATTATGGACAAAATCGTGAAAATGATTAAACCTGAGAGCCTGATACCAAAGATAGAAACCTCGAATCCTGTACCATACCTGCAAACTGTTCTAGGTCCAAGCCAATATCCTCACCCTACTATGGTCCAATCGTCCATTGGGATGACCACTACGGGATTCCTGAATCCCACTCCATCACCACCAACTCCCAGTTCATACTATTTCCCTCATCAATCACCTTATCAAACATCCGGGATAGGAACCTCGAGCTATGTACAACCTCCAAAGGCCCCATTTCCTAATCCATACCCTTACCATGCTGTTCCGCCACATCTCCATGTAAACACTCCGGTTCGAACTTTAGTGCCACCACCAAGTGCCCCAACTCCTAGGCCATGTGTGGCTAAGAAACCACCCCAGGATAAAACCCAAAGGCCTTTTGATCCCCTTCCAATCAACTACTGAGAGCTTCTCCCTATACTGATCCAAAATCACATGGTTTCCTATGTCCCATTGAAACCCCTGTTACCACCATATCCAAGGTGGTATAATCCAAATGCAAGATGTGATTATCATTGTTGAATTGTTGGCCATAGCATCGAAGACCATATGGCATTCAAAAAGAAAGTGCAAACTCTTATAGATGCCAAATGGTTGGATCCAACGACACTGATTGATAGAGGACTGGGAAAGCGTCATTAGGATTGGGAGATTTACAACATTGAGTTGGAAAGGCTTCGGTCTTATATGATGTAATAGGATTTCACTTATTCAGTAGCTGGCTCTTATAGCCTTAGGATGCTAGAAAGAATAAAGTGCTTGTAAAGGTAGTTTTAACCACTGTTCAAATTTTGTAAAACATGGTTTATACCATTGTGAACATTGATATGGGAATGAATTGACTATGCTTCAAATTTATGAGAAGGTGATGATTAAGTTCCTCTATTCTTATTTCCTCCGTGATATCTTCCCCTTTTGCATTTTGCATCCGATCAATTATTGGTCATACTATACATTCATACATGTATCATGTTAAGCATCAAGTTGCATTCATGAATTCATAATCAGCATGATTTTTCTATATATATCCATGCATGAATTTGTTTATTCTTTACATGCATCATGTTGACTTTGGGTTGCATTCGTGACAAACATAGTCAGCATGATTTCTTTGTATATGCTCATGCATTAATCTATCATATTAACATTAGGATGCATTCATGACACACATGGTCAGCATGATTTTCTTTGTATATACTCTGTATCAAATCATTCATTTTTTGCATGTATCATAATTGACACCGTGTTGCATTCATAGGATATATGATCATTCATTGGGAAATACGCTAAAATGTACATGATTATTCGTTGCATATATACATGCGTTGATTTGTTTATTCTTTGCTTGCAACATGTTGGCATCGTAATTGCATTTATTAATACATGGTCAGCATGTTTCCACTGTACATGTCCATACATCATATTGTTTAGGCTTCACATGCATCAAATGACAATCATGGCTCATTCAACATGACATACATTTGGGGGAAATAAAATAGAAGTTAGCTTGGCTTTAGGAGTCTTTGAAAGAATTTCCATTTCAAATTAGAGGTATAAGAAGTACTGAGTACCCTTTTAATATAGGCTAGTGCTATGGAGAATGAACAAGTTACCCGAATGGAAAAAATGGAAAGGGAACTGAAAGAATTGTGAGAACAGCTAGCAAAGTCTCAAGTAGAATCTAAGGATCAGATGACTAAATTGATGGAGCTGATGTCCGCCATAATCAAGGGAAAATGATACACCGAAAACTTTGTCGCCAGGAAAGGGTTAGAGGCACAAAATGGTCAGAATGAGGTCGTAATGTTGGATGCCCAGAACACAGTTAACCCCGTCAGTGTCTTAAATTCAGATGATCCAGCTGAACAGGCAAAGTTAAAAATGGTTGCGGTAAATGAGGTTGAGTTGGCAGATTCCCAAGGGAAATATTAGTTGTTAGATGAAAGGCTCCGGGCAGTAGAAAGTACAGATTTATTTTGGAGTTTAGATGCGAAAAGACGATGTTTGGTCCTCGATTTAGTCATTCCTCCTAAGTTCAAGATCCCTGACTTTGTGAAATATGACAGGATGACCGATCCGTCAGCCCACATCACTATGTTTTACCTAAAGATGACAAGTCATATAGATAATGATAAGCTTGTGATTCATTGCTTTCAGGATAGCCTCAGCGGGTCCGCAATTAAGTGGTATAGTCAGTTGAGCAAGGATCATACTCGCTCTTGGAATGACCTGGCTAGGGTTTTTCTAAACCAGTACAAGCATATGACCGACATGGCGCCTGACCGTCTTACCTACCAAAATATGAAGAAAAGAGCTACTGAGAGCTTCAAAGAATATGCGCAACGGTGGATGAGCCTGGCCGCCCAAGTACAGCCGCCCTTAACTCAGAAGGAAACCAATGTCATTTTTATGAATACACTGCAGGCCCTGTACTATGATATACTTGTCGACAACACCACGAAGAATTTTTCGGACATGGTAATTTCAGGGGAGATGATTGAGAATGCTATCAAGGATGGGAAAATTGAAGGAGAAAGAACATCCAATACCAAGAAAAAGAGGGATCTGAAAAGAAAAATGAAGATACCCAAGTCGTGGAAAGCTTTGCCTCACCTCCCCGATTCTCCTCGTATCAGCCATTTTACTCTACCCTGAATAATTTCTCTCAAGGTTTTTATCCCTACCAACCAATGACTGCAACTACACCAGAATTTACATCTGTCTATCAATCGAACACCCTTGGGAATAAACGAAGGAGGCATAAAAAGCGAAAAAGAAATCAGCATGACCTGATTCCTGTGACATATAGTGAGCTATTACCTCAACTCATCCAGAATCACCTTGTGACACCCATGCAATTAGAGCCTTTGAAGCCCCCTTATCCGAGTTGGTATGATGCTAATGAGTGTTGTGGTTATCATTTTGGCAATCAAGGTCACTCAACAGAGAACTGCCCCGCTTTGAAATACAAGGTCAGGGATCTCATCAAAGCTGGTTCGATAAGTTTTGAAGATGGAAAAGCCAAGTGTCATAAGAAACATGGTGCATGATCTTATTAGGTTTCTGACACATGTAGTTTTATACATTATGATGATGAAAGCACTTGGCTCATGTTAACTTCTACATGAATTAAGTGAATTTTGAATTTTAAATGCTTTGTGTTTGTTGTGTTTTAACAATAATTTGAATTTGCAAAAACAAGCATTAAGGAATTTTTAATAATGGACAGTCTCGAGAATATTGTTGATCATTGTTTGACATGACCCAACACCCTCCCCCTCTTTTTTTGGGCTTCTCTATGCCTAAACCTTGAATCAAGAACACTTGAAAGACCTAATGCTTCAAGGAATATGAATGATTGAACTTCACAAAAAAGCATTGTCGTTGCAGAATAAGCAAAGTATGTAAATCCTAGTCTAGGCTATGAACAAAGGAACGAACTTTTTGAAATTTTTTGAATTCCTTGATGTAGACACCTAATTTTGTCCGGACCACTAAATAGTTATGTTTTCTTCCTATATTGATATTTTCGAGTGTAAAAATATTGTTTTCATCCTGTAGGTGGTACTCCGAGACTTAGTTTAAGAGGGCGAGCATAAAAAGTCAAACTTGAAAAAAGTCAACCCTAAAAAGTCAACCCCAGAAAGTCAACTACTAAAAAAGTCAACCCACTTTCAAAATCAAGATTTTAAGTTCAATTGAAAAATGGCAAAAGAATTTTGATAATCCGAGGTCTACATTGAAAGATATGGAGTTCGGAAGTTGGGATTTGGAGATTCAGTAGAAAGGAAACCCTAATCCGAGAAATTTGGGGAAAAGTGCTTAAACGATCAAATTGGTCAAAATTGAAGGTTCCAAATGAAAGATAAGCACTGACTACGGGTAATGGAGAAGTTACTTGCAAGAAAAACCGAAAGAAAAGTCAATCCGGGAGAAAACCGAGAATTAGGGTTTTTAGTGGATTTCGGTGAAATCGGGAAGAATCACAGAAATGGCCCGACTTGGTAAGACCAAAGCCCCCAATGGATGAAGAATGATTAAAAAGGATAGCCCAAGGCTCAGATTGAAGAAAATCTGAAAATCGATCTTTTTTTGAGCAAAACCGGGTTAGGAGGCAAAAGGGCAAAATTGGAAAATTTGGGAAAAATAGCAAATGGACTCCGAAAATTCTGAAAATTTGTCAATATCATTCTTAAATCATTTGAAAGAGATTGGTAAAAGAAAATCTTGATTCGGAGTCCGTTTGCAAAATGGCCAAATCCCGAGCCTCCTATGTAGTAATTCAAGCCGATAAATCCCGAACAAATACCAAATGAGCTCCAAAAATTATGAAAACTTCCAGATCACATTTTTAAATTATTTGGAAGAGATTGGTGAAGAAAAATCTTGATTTGGAGCTCGTTTAAAAAATGGTAAAATGTAGGGGCATAAAAGGGCATTTTTGGAAGAAAAAATCCAAATAAATAGCAAACGGACTCGGATAATATTGAAAACTTCCAGAACTCGATATTTTATTATTTTGGAAGTATTAAAAAAATAAAAATTGAATTTGGAGACCGTTTGATATTTATTTGCATCCGGGGGGCAAAACGGTCATTTCACCCAAGCAACCGAAAAGGGCTTCTTTGGGCCTTTCAAAAAATCAAAGTTGGGCTGGAAAAGAGAAGTGCTGGCCTGCCCAGGCCCAAAGGAAGGAGGAAGCTTCTGATTTTTCTATCAAATGGCTAAAAATCAAGAGTTAGTTAGAGATTCTCTTTGATCAAGCCATGGTGATTAAGCCACATAGGCCAAGAGAGATGTCAACATTATTCTTGAACAGATGTAATTTGAGAGAGCTGAGATGCTAATCTAAAGGTGGTAATTTCATGATTTTTTCACCTTGAATTATTAGCCATTTGATGGAAAATTGGTTACACAAAAAATGACAACATCCTAGGGGAGGAGAGAGGTAAAATTCTGCCAGCATTAAGGGAGGTCAGAATTTCATTTTTTTCATCTTGATTTTGCTAAGTTCTTAGAGTTTTTAATTAGTTTTTTTTTCTTGGTTGAGAGCAAAAAAGAAAAATTTAGAAAAAAAAGGAAAAGTTTGAAGAGATAAAGCTTGAAAGATAGCTTCTTGAGGTTGCTCTTGAGCACCAACTCTTGCACTTTCTTGATTTTCTATTGTTGTTTTTTCTATTTTGATTTCTATTTGGTGAGTTTCCATTTTAAATAAATGTTTTTTTATTTGTTCTTTTAAGTTCTTACTTCATCTCTTTCTTAAGTATATTTTTTTACATTTTATTTTTACAATAAACTCACCATGGCCAAATGGCCTACATTATTTATTTTAAGTTGCTATTTTGATTTATTTTACCATATTGTTTATGTTATTTTCTTTGATTTTGATGTTTTAAATGTTATGTTACTTCATATTCTTGAGTTATATTTTAATTTGGTTGCTTTGTTTGTTGCCATTTATGTTTTAAATATCATGTTTTTGCATTTTTAATTTTCTGTTTTCATGATGTTTAAATTTGAGCCTATTTTAGATTTAGTATATCAAGTGTTTGTGAAAATGCTTGTGTGGTCTTTGCATGATTTGAGTTTTATATCTTAGTTGAGCATGTTTTAGATTTAGTATATTAAGTGTTTGTGAAAATGCTTGTGTGGTTTTTGCATGATTTAAGTGTTATATTTTAGTTGAGCATGTTAGTATACCAAGTGTTTGTGAAAATGCCATGCTTGTTGGAGCTTGAGGCCATTTGGCTACTCCATGTGTTTTGCATTGTGTGTTGCATTTTTTGCCATGTTAGTTGGTAGGTTTTTGCATTTACATGTCATTTGATTTAGTTTTGCATGTTAGTATACCAAGTGTATGTGAAAATGCCATGTTTGCTAGTTACATTATGCTATTCGGCCCTCTTGGAATTTTTGCATGTTAGGTTTATTTGCCATGCATGTTCATGCATTTTAGGTCTAGCTTGCATTAAATGCCATGCAAGTTCATTTAGGTCTAGGTCACTAAATGAATGCCATGCATTTTTTTCATGACATTTAGATTTAAGCTCATGCATTTCATGCACTATGTTTGCTGTATTGTTTCATGCATTTCATGTTCATGCCACTTGAATAATGACTTGAGCCAATTAATGGTTCAAAGTCATGCTCTCTTGAGCACACTTGTGGAAAATTAAGTTTGTCAAATTGATTATTCTACCTTTGTGATTTTTTTTACTTAGCCAATTTTTATCTAACTTTCAAAAAGTCCTAGCTACTGTTTGTAAGTCATTTTATGAGTTTAAAATATTTTTACTTTGATTTTTAAATGATTTTATCAAAGGCAAAAATGTGTTTTGGCAAAGCAGGTTTTTTTCACCCAAAACTCGTACATCTCTGATTTTTATGGGCATTCTTCTTTAATCAGAAAATTAAGCCGATATTTTTCGGTGTATTTTTACGTGTCCTGAATCTCCAGTATTTTGTTCAGAATTTTTTGAAATTTTAAAAATAGGATAAAAAATCGTGGCTTAAAATTGGACAGTGGAGTCAGAATTGAATTTAAAGAAAAATATTTTTTCTGTTTTGGTTAAGTTACTTAGAGTGGGCTGATTGGGAGGGTTAGCTACTGACTTAGGGTAGTTTCTAAGCCTTTTTAAACTCTAAAAATGGTTTTTCAAGTCTCGGGTTCAGGGTAGTCAAGTCCGGATTTTTAAACTTAGGAAGTTAGAGCCATTTAAAAAAAGATTTAAGCTTTTCAAAATTGTTTTCAAACAATCACAAAGTATTTTGGTTTTAGAATATTTAATTTGACATATTTTCCTATGATAGCCGGATATCTTTTTAGATATACGGATTTCCTTAATAAAAGGAAAAAATACATTTCATGCATTGCATTTTTCATATTCATGCATTTTATATAATATGTGATTCTTGTTATAATAATTTCTATGATATTGTTATGTTATGTTGTTTATTATATGATTTGGAATATTTCATGATATCCTATGCTTTTATTTAGTTATTTTTTGGTCATTTTATTTAGCATATACTATGTTCATGCATTATTATTTTCATTTTTATTTTCATGCATATTATATGATAGCATTATTTCGTATTCCATCTCATTTAATTTATATGCCATATCATTCATGTTTGCCATGTCATTTAAATTATTTCATTTCATATAGAATATGTTATGTTACTTAGGTTATTTTATTTCATTTAGAAAATATCATGTTACTTAGGTTATTTCATTTCATATAGAATATGTTATGTTACTTAGGGTATTTTATTTCATTTAGAATATATCATATGACTTAGGATATTGCATCTCATATTGAATATACTACGTTCCCTAGGTCATTTCGTTTTATTTAAAATATGTCATATAACTTAGGATATTTTATTTCATTTAGAATATACTAAGGCATTTTTATTTCATTTCATTTAGAATATGCTAAGGCATTTACATTATATCATATCATTTAGGAAGCATTATATTATTTAGATTTTGCTATGTCATTTTATTTATGTCATGCATATACATATTCATATCTTTTAAAATATTTTCAAAAGGATAATGATTTTTCAATAAAAAATAAAGATACTCCCGAGTTAAAATAATTCATGAGTTCTCTACCGGGTTTGCTGGAGGGAATATCATCAATTATCATTAATAAAAGAATATCTTTCTTTCAAAAAAGAGAATGATTCGAAAAGTTTTCTAAAACTAATAAAAATTTCTATATTTTGCCACGTTTGTTGGGGAATATAGGAAAATTTTGAATTTATAAATTCCGGATCATTGTTAATAAAAAATGAAATTATTTTTCTTTAAATTGGGAATTAACTCGAAATACTAAATTTAAAACCAACTTTTTACCGAGACTTGAGATAACACACGATTAATAAGGTACCGATTTATACGGGCGTTGTGGGGGTGCTAATCCTTCCCCGCACGTAACCGACTCCCGAACCCGCTTCTTTGATTTCTCTGGTTTTAAAACGCAGACTTGAAATTGGTTTTTAAAATGTTTTAATTAATTTTTAAAATATTTTATAAAACCGGTTTTAATAGGTGACCGATCACACCTAGCTAAAAAAAGATTGGTGGCGACTCCATGTCCTTTTTAAGGTCATTTTCAAAACCTTCATTTTTTAGAGGAATTAAGTCGACTTTTCCTCGTTTTTTTTAATGTCACGCTTAACGAATAATAAAGTCTTGCGATGAGACTCGTTATTTTTTAGGTTGCGACACTTGAAATTCAAACAAATGAGACATTCTTTCAAGAATCTAGATTTTGGTAATTTGATGTGTGTCAAGATTTGTGCTAAAACCATTCATGACCTTTTCCAACAAACCACAAAACACTAATTGCCCAAACATCACTTCATGATTGACACCCTGGGGCACAATGATTAAACTAGATTATCCCATATACAGAGAAAACCCGTTTTTGGATCATATTTTCCTTGTCTCTTCAAAGAACTTAGATTTGAAATTTAGTCTTTTCAGTACAGACCTAAATTTGCTATGTTCCTCGTTGATACAAATTCTCATGGTTAATCAAATTGGGGCATCATATGTGGAAATGATGGATACATGGTGAATAACGATGGACTGACGCATGAATCATTGGGGCATGCGACGAAAAATGAAAAATTAAAAAATTTGTGATATCATGCATATGAGAATTCAGATGATTCCAAAGTGCAAAATGAAATTCTTAATATCTATTTCCCCTGGGGATTGCTTTTCAATGTGAATATTCGTGCTTGACATGAGGAATGGCCATCTTTCATATCCCTTTCGCACAAAAAGAAATTATCCATAGTCACCCCTTTTAAGCCAAAAGAATTCTTTCTTCTTTGAACCCTGATCAAGGATCACCCTCTACACTGGAGGGCAAATGCGAGGAAAGATCTTCTTAAAGATCATTGAGAAATGAGTCCTAGCTCAAAGACAGATACAAAGCAAATGGAGCCCCGAATAACTACGAGCTCACTCTGTCAAAGAAAAAAGAAGAGGGAAAGATGGTTAAATGAAAGCCAAGAAAAACAAAAGAAAAACACACAAAAAAAAGTGTGTGAAAAGGCGATGGCAAATGAAAACCAAAAGCAAGGAAGAAAAAGAGCAAAGTCAAAAGGAATGAAAAGTCCCAAAGGGACAAATGCTTCAAAGAGAATCTTCCTCAAGAAATGATCCTTGATTTGATTACCCTCAAACACATATTTTGGGCCTATTTATCCTTTCTTTCTGAACCCTGAGCCATGGCCTACATTACGTGCTTTAAAAGTCCATTTTGATCAAGCATGAATGTTTAACTTGAAGGGTTTTTCATCATACTTTATCCCATCTCATCAAATTCTCATTTCACTAAGGAAGAATTTAGAATTCTCATGTTCATGGTAAAACAATGAAAAAAGAAAAATTGGAGAGAATGGGACTCTAGGGAGAAAACCCAAAAACGGGCGGTTTAGAGTAGAATGGGAATTTTCGATGCCATCGATGATAGTGCCTATACCACAAAAGAAAAGATCTTATTAAAGGAGTGGTCATCGAGAAACATCTAGGAATTCTTGAACCCCCCTAATTGCCAACTCTCATTCAGAGGATTGTCTTCAAAAAACTGAAACTTTTTTTTCCTTCCAAGATTAAACTTTCCGGTTTAAACATCCGGCCAATCTTGACGCTAGTCAAAATGCCTTGATATGGAAACTAAAAGAATGTTGAATTTGTTTGGTTCTCAATGAATTCATGATTTATAAAACCTGTTCCATTTGTGAGCCTAGTAGGGATATACATTTTTGTCATGAAGTTTTCCTAGAAAAGCCAGAATCTTGTTATGCCAAGCCTTGCCAATCCCAGTTGAAAAAACCAGATTGATACTTAGAGAAATTTCTAACAATGATCATCAGTCTTCAAAAGATTTATACATCACACATTGTGGGGTTAATATTTTTTGTTCAGAAGTTTTCAAGATGCGAAAACAAATAAAGAGATTTTTTGAAATACCCATTTTGATGTTAACATGAGACAAGGATTTTTCTAACCCAAAGGTATAGAACTGCCAGGATAGGTCTTGACTTCCAAATATGAGAAGAAGAAATAGAACCCGGTTCATATCTCTGTTGATGAAAGTTTGAAAACTGTTGGGGCAAAGAGAATAGCCAAAATGAATTAAAGATATACTCTGATTTGAAGAGGAAAAATGAATTTGAAAGGCTAAGCCAAAGTCTAGAAAAACAACCGGGGGCATTTGCATCACTCATGAGCACTGATCTCTTTATCAAGCTTTTACATCTGCACAGTGTCGGCAAGCATTTGCATCATTCATGGGTATTTGCATTGGCATTATTCCATAAGCATCTGCATTTTACCTTTACATTTACATTCTTCACGGAATTCGCATTTGCGTCATCTCAAGCAATTGCATCATTTCTAGAATCATTGCATTTTCATTATTGTGTGGTAATTGTAGTTACACCATTCATAGACCAGTTACATGAACACAATTAGTAGGGGCATCTGCATCATGAAACATGAGCATCAATCCAAGCCATTTGCATTTGCACCAAGAAACATTTACATCAATCCAAGCCATTTCCATTTGCACCATGAAGCATGAGCACCTTGTTAAAGACATGTGCATCTATATCATTTCTCAAAGCTTTTGGGTATAATTTTCAACACGAATTTTACAATGAGCAACCCTTTGTTGGTGATAGCCAAAGCTTCTGGTGGGGATATCCAGAATTTTACAATTTTAAAAGTGAACAAGTCTTCGGTGGTGATAGCTGAAGCCTCTGGTGGAGATATCCAGGGTTTTATAATTTTGAAAAATGAGAAATCTTCTTCTGGAGGAGTTACCCAGATTTTCACAATGAGCAAGTCTTTGGTGGTGATAGCCAAAGCTTCTGGAGGAGTTACCTAGAATTTTACAATGAGCAAACCTTTGGTGGTGATAGCCAAAGCTTCTGGTGGGGATATCCAGAATTTTACAGTTTTAAAAGTGAACAAGTCTTCGGTGGTGATAGCTGAAGCCTCTGGTGGAGATATCCAGGGTTTTATAATTTTGAAAAATGAGAAATCTTCTTCTGGAGGAGTTATCTAGAATTTTACAATGAGCAAGTCTTTGGTGGTGATAGCCAAAGCTTCTGGAGGAGTTACCCAGAATTTTACAATGAGCAAACCTTTGGTGGTGATAGCCAAAGCTTCTGGTAGGGATATCCAAAATTTTACAGTTTTAAAGTGAACAAGTCTTCGGTGGTGATAGCTGAAGCCTCTGGTGGAGATATCCAGGGTTTTATAATTTTGTAAAAATGAGAAATCTTCTTCTGGAGGAGTTACCCATAATTTTATTCAACATGTGCATCTACATCAATAAGCATTTGAATCAATCTAAGTTATTTGAATCTGCATCAAGAAAGTTTGCATCAAATCAAGTCATTTACATTTGCATCAAAGACATTTACACCAATCTAAGTCATTTGTATCTACATCAAGAAGTATTTGCATCAACTAAAGACATTTGCATTTGCATCATGAAGCATTTGTACCATCTCTTAAAGCTTTCAGGTATAATCGAACTCGTTTTGCTTCTCAAATGAGTCGAGCCCCGAGATCATCGTCGAGGTACTTTCTTTTATTATGAACAAGTCTTCGGTAGTGATAACTGAAGCCTCTGTGGAGATATCCAGAGTTTTTAAAATCCTTTGAAAAGGTAGAAAGTCTTCGGTGGTGATAGCTGAAGCCTCTGGTGGAGATATCCAGAGTTTTAAAATCCTTTGAAAAGGTAGAAAGTCTTCGGTGGTGATTGTTGAAGCTTCTGAAAGTGATACCCAAAAATTTTACAAATTTAAAACAGTGAGAAAGTCTTCAGTGGTGACAATTGAAGCTTCTGGAAGAGATACCCAGAATTTTACAAATTTAAAACAGTGAGAAAGTCTTCGGTTGTGATAGCCGAAGCCTCTGGAGAAGATACCCAGAATTTTAAACACAGCTGCGAACAAGACAGGTTAAGACCCCGAGACCATAGTGGAGGTCATTTCTTTTCTTGCAAATCGAATTCGTTTCCTTAAGACGGGTCGACCCTTGATTAGTCAGGGAATTTAATTTAAGGACAAAATCTTCAATTTACAGCTTTCTCAAAAAAGAAAAAAAAAACAAACAAAAAAACAAACAAAAAAACAAAAATAAAATGAAATGAAATGATGAAAAAAGAAAAAGAAAGAAAAAATGATAGAAGAATGAAAAAGAAACCCCTTTCCCTTTCCTTCACATGAGATTTCACTGACCGTACAAAATTAGTGTTTGTTTATCTTTGCCTGATTCCTAATTCTCAGCAATACCCAAAGAGGGGCAGCTGTAGACACCTAATTTTGTCCGGATCACTAAAACAGGTATGTTTTCTTCCTAAATTGAGGTTTCAGAATATAAAAAGACTTTTTTTCATCCTACAGGTGGTACCCAGAGACTTAGTTTAAGAGGGCGAGCATAAAAAGTCAAACTTGAAAAAAGTCAACCCTAAAAAAAGTCAACCTCGAAAAAGTGAACCCTAGAAAATCAACTACTAAAAAAGTCAACCCACTTTCAAAATCAAGATTTTAAGTTCAATTGAAAAATGGCGAAAGCATTTTGATAATCCGAAGTCTACATTGAAAGATATGGAGTTCGAAAGTTGGGATTTGGAGATTTAGTAGAAAGGAAACCTTAATCCGAGAAATTTGGGGAAAAGTGCTTAAACGATCAAATTGGTCGAAATTGAAGGTTCCAAATGAAAGATAAGCACTGACTATGGGTAATGGAGAAGTCACTTGCAAGAAAAATAGAAAGAAAAGTCAATCCGGGAGAAAACCGAGAATTAAGGTTTTCAGTGGAATTCGGTGAAATCGGGAAGAATCACAGAAATGGCCAGACTTGGTAAGACCAAAGTCCCCAATGGATGAGGAATGATTAAAAAAGGATATCCCAAGGCTCAGCTTGAAGAAAATCTAAAAATCGGACTTGTTTTGAGCAAAACCGAGTTTTGGAGACAAAAGGGCAAAATTGGAAAATTTGGAAAAAATAGCAAATGGACTCCGAAAATTCTGAAAATTTGTAAATCTCATTCTTAAATCATTTTAAAGAGATTGGAAAAAGAAAATCTTGATTTGGAGTTAGTTTGCAAAATGGCCAAATCCCGGGTCTCTTATGTAGTAATTCAAAAAGGAAAATCCCGGAAAAATAGTAAATGAACTCCAAAAATTCTGAAATTTTGAAAATCTCATTTTTAAATTATTTTGAAGAGATTGGCTAAAGAAAATCTTGATTCGGAGTTCGTTTGCAAAATGGCCAAATCCCGAGCTCCTATGTAGTAATTCAAGCCGATAAATCCCGAAAAATACCAAATGAGCTCCAAAAATTATGAAAAACTCCAGATCACACTTTTAAATTATTTGGAAGATATTGGTGAAGAAAAATCTTGATTTGGAGCTCGTTTAAAAAATGGTAAAATGTGGGGGCACAAAAGGGCATTTTTGGAAGAAAAAATTCAAATAAATAGAAAACGGACTCGGATAATTTTGAAAACTTCCAGAACTCAATGTTTTATTATTTTGGAAGTATTAAAAAAATAAAAATTGAATTTGGAGTCCGTTTGATATTTATTTGCATCCGGGGGGCAAAACGGTCATTTCACCCAAGCAACCGAAAAGGGCTTCTTTGGGTCTTTCAAAAAATCAGACTTGGGTTGGAAAAGAGAAGTACTGGCCTGCCAAGGCCCAAAGGAAAGAGGAAGTTTCTGATTTTTCAATCAAATGGCCAAGAATTAGAAGGTGGTAATTTCATGATTTTTTCACCTTGAATTATTAGCCATTTGATGGAAAATTGGTTGCAAAAAAAAATGACAACATCCTTGAGAATATAGGGGGTTTCGGCCAGCATGAAATGGGGGAGCAGAATTTCATTTTTCAACTTTTATTTTTGCTGAGTTCTCTTGTTTTTTACTTGGTTTTTCTCTCTTTGGTTGAAGGCAAAAAGAAAAAGTTTAGAAAAGAAAGGAAAGTTTGAAGAGATAAAGCTTGAAATATAGCTTCTTGAGGTTGCTCTTGAGCACCAACTCTTGCACTTTCTTGATTTTCCATTCAAGTTTTTGCTATTTTGATTACTGTTTGGTGAGTTTCCTTTTTAAATAAATGTTTTTTATTGTTCTTCTTAAGTTCTTCCTTCATCTCTTTCTTGAATATATTTTTTACAATTTTTTTTACAATATACTCACCATGGCCGAATGGCCTACATTCTTTATTTAAGTGGCTGTTTTGGTTTATTTATCATGTTGTTGATGTTATTTTCTTTGATCTTAATGTTTTAAATGTTATTTTCTTCATATACTTGAGTTATATTTTAATTTGGTTGCTTTGTTTGTTGCCATTTGTGATTTGAATATCATGTTTTTGCATTTTTAATTTTCTGTTTTCATGATGTTTAAATTTGTTGGTGTTTTAGATTTAGTATATCAAGTGTTTGTGAAAATGCTTGTGTGGTTTTTGCATGATTTGAGCTTTATATTTTAGTTGAGCATGTTTTAAATTTAGTATATCAAGTGTTTGTGAAAATGCTTGGGTGGTTTTTGCATGATTTGAGTGTTATATTTTAGTTGAGCATGTTAGTATATCAAGTGTTTGTGAAAATGCCATGCTTGTTGGAGCTTGAGGCCATTTGGCTACTCCATGTGTTTTGCATTGTGTGTTGCATTTTTGCCATGTTAGTTGGTAGGTTTTTGCATTTGCATGACATTTGATTTAGTTTTGCATGCTAATATACCAAGTGTTTGTGAAAATGTCATGTTTCCTAGTTACATAGGCCATTCGGCCACTCCTTGAATTTTTGCATTATATGTGCATTATTGCCATGTTAGTTGATAGGTTAGCATTTGCATGATATTTGGTTGAGTTTTTGGTTTAAGCATGCTTTGTGTTTGTGAAAATGCCATGCATATTTTAGTTATTAATTTAGGTTTATTTGCCATACATGTTCATGCATTTTAGGTCTAGGTTGCATTAAATGCCATGCAAGTTTATTTAGGTCTAGGTCACTATATGAATGCCATGCATCTTTTTCATGACATTTAGGTTTAAACTCATGCATTTCATGCACTATACTTGTTGTATTATTTTCATGCATTTCATGTTCATGCCACTTGAATAATGACTTGAGCCAATTAATGGTTTAAGGTCATGCTCTCATGAGCACACTTGTGGAAAATTAAAGTTTGTCCAATTGATTATTCTACCTTTGTGATTTTTTTACTTAGCCAATTTTTATCTAACTTTTAAAAAGTCTTAGCTACTGTTTGTGAGTCATTTTGTGAGTTTTAAATATTTTTACTTTGATTTTTAAATGATTTTATCAAAGGCAAAAATGTATTTTGGCAAAACAGTTTTTTCACCCAGTACTCATACTTTTCCGATTTTTCTGGGCATTCATCTTTAATCATAAAATTAAGCTGATTTTTTCCCGTGTATTTTTACATGTCCTGAGTCTCCAGTATTGTTTTGAGAATTTTTTGAATTTTTAAAAATTGTGTAAAATATCGTGGCTTAAAACTGGACAGTGGAGTCAGAATTGAATTTGAAGGAAAATCATTTTTCTGTTTTGGTTAAGTTACCTAGAGGGAGCTGATTAGGAAGGTTAGCTACTGACTTAGGGTATTTTCTAAGCCTTTTTAAACTCTAAAAATGATTTTTTAAGTCTCGGGTTAAGGGTAGTCAAGTCCGGGATTTTAAACTTAAGAAATTAGAGCCATTTAATATAGGGTTTAACCCAGTTTTTATTTTTAACGTAAGCTTTTCCAAATTGTTTTCAAACAATCACAATGTGTTTTGGTTTTAGAATATTTAATTTGACAAATTTTCCTAAGGTAGCCGGATATCTTTTTAGATATACGGATTTCCTTAATTAAAGGAAAAAATACATTTTCATGCATCGCATTTTCCATATTCATGCATTTTATATAATATGTGATTTTTGCTATGATAATTTCTATGATATTGTTATGATTTTGAGTTATGTTATATTGTTTATTATATGATTTGGAATATTTCATGATATACTATGCTTTTTATTTAATTATTTTTTTTGTTGTTATATTATTTAGCATATACTATGTTCATGCATTATTATTTTCATTTTTATTTCCATGCATATTATATGATAGCATTAATTTATATTCCGAGTCATTTAAATTATATGCCATATCATCCATATTTGCCATGTCATTTAAATTATGTCATTTCATATAGAATATATTATGTTACCTAGGTCATTTCATTTCATTTAGAATATATCATATGACTTAGGATATTGCATTTCAAAAAGAACATATTATGCTACCTAGGTCATTTCATTTCATTTAGAATATGTCATATAACTTAGGACATTTCATTTCATTTAGAATATGCTAAGGCATTTAAATTATATTATATCATTTAGGATGCAATATATTATTTAGATTTTGTTATGTCATTTTATTTATGTCATGCATATACATATTCATATCTTTTAAAATGTTTTCAAAAGGATAATGATTTTTCAATAAAAAATAAAGATAATCCCGAGTTAAAATAATTCATGAGTTCTCTACCGGGTTTGCTAGATGGAATATCATCAATTATCATTAATAACGGAATATCTTTCTTTAAAAAAATGAGAATGATTTGGAAAGTTTTCCAAATTAATAAAAAAATTTATATTTTGCCACGTTTGTTAGGGAATATAGGACAATTTTGAATTTATAAATTCCGGATCATTTTCAATTAAAAATGGAATTATTTTTCTTTAAATTGGGAATTAACTTGAAATACTAAATTTAAAACCAACTTTTTTACCGAGATTTGAGATAACACACGATTAATAAGGTACCGTTTTATACGGGCGTTGTTGGGGTGCTACACGTAACCGAGTCCCGAACCCGTTTCTTTGATTTCTCTAGTTTAAACGCAGACTTGAAATTGGTTTTAAAAATGTTTTAATTAATTTTTAAAATATTTTTTAAAACCGGTTTTAATAGGTGGCCGATCACACCTAGCAAAAAAAGATTGGTGGCGACTCCATGTCTTTTTCAAGGTCATTTCCAAAACCTTCATTTTTCTAGAGGAATTAAGTCGACCAGCTCTAATAGGGGGCAGAATTCATTTTTTCACACTTCATTTTTGCTGATTTCTCTTGGTTTTTACTTGGTTTTTCACTCTTTGGTTGAAAGCAAAAGGAAAAAGTTTAGAAAAGAAAGGAAAGTTTGAAGAGATAAAGCTTGAAATATAGCTTCTTGAGGTTGCTCTTGAGCACCAACTCTTGCACTTTCTTGATTTTCCATTCTTGTTTTTTCTATTTTGATTACTATTTGGTGAGTTTCCTTTTTAAATAAATTTTTTTTTTATTGTTCTTCTTAAGTTCTTTCTTCATCTCTTTCTTAAATATATTTTTTACAATTTTTTTTTTACAATTTCTCACCATGGCCGAATGGCCTACATTCTTTATTTAAGTTGCTGTTTTGTTTATTTTATCATGTTATTATTATTATTTTCTTTAATCTTGATGTTTGAAGTGTTATTCTATTTCATACTTGATTCATATTTTAATTTGGTTGCTTTGTTTGTTGCCATTTATGATTTAAATATCATGTTTTTGCATTTTAATTTTCTGTTTTCATAATGTTTAAATTTGTTGGTGTTTTAAATTTAGTATATCAAGTGTTTGTGAAAATGCTTGTGTGGTTTTTGCATGATTTGAGTTTTATATTTTAGTTGAGCATGTTAGTATATCAAGTGTTTCTGAAAATTCTTGTTTGGTTTTAGTATTTCTACTTTGTGTTTGCATGTTTTGAGTGTTATATTTTAAGTTGAGCATGTTAGTATATCAAGTGTTTGTGAATATGCCGTGCTTGTTGGAGCTTGAGGCCATTCGGCTACTCCATATGTTTTGCATTGTGTGTTGCATTTTTGCCATGTTAGTAGGTAGGTTTTGCATTTTCATGACATTTGATTTAGTTTTGCATGTTAGTATACCAAGTGTTTGTGAAAATGCCAAGCTGGTAAGAAACTTAGGCCATTCGGCCACTCCTTGAATTCTAGCATCGTATGTGCATTCTTGCCATGTTAGTTGATAGGTTAGCGTTTGCATGATATTTGGTTGAGTTTTTGGTTTAAGCATGCTTTGTGTTTGTGAAAATGCCATGCATATTTTAGTTATTAGGTTTGGTTTATTTGCCATGCATGTTCATGCATTTTAGGTCTAGGTTGCATTAAGTGCCATGCAAGTTCATTTAGGTCTAGGTCACTATATGAATGCCATGCATTTTTTCATGACATTTAGGTTTAACCTCATGCATTTCATGCACTATACTTGCTGTATTTTTTCATGCATTTCATGTTCATGCCACTTGAATAATGACTTAGGCCAATTAATGGTTCAAAGTCATCATCTCTTGAGCACACTTGTGGAAAATTAAGTTTTGTCAAATTGATTATTCTACCTTTGTGATTTTTTTACTTAGCCAATTTTTATCTAACTTTCAAAAAGTCCTAGCTACTGTTTGTGAGTCATTTTGTGAGACTTAAATATTTTTACTTTGATTTTTAAATGATTTTATCAAAGGCAAAAATCTATTTTGGCAAAGCAGTTTTTTTCACCCAGTACTCGTACTTGCCCGATTTTTTCGGGAATTCATCTTTAATCAGAAAATTAAGCTAATTGTTTTCCGTGTAGTTTTACATGTCCTGAGTCTCCAGTATTTTTTCAGAATTGTTTGAATTTTTAAAAATAGGGTAAAAAATCATGGCTTAAAACTGGACAGTGGAGTCAGAATTGAATTTAAAGAAAAATCATTTTTCTGTTTTGGTTAAGTTACTTAGAGTGGGCTGATTAGGAAGGTTAGCTACTGACTTAGGGTAGTTTCTAAGCCTTTTTAAACTCTAAAAATGATTTTTTAAGACTTGGGTTAAGGGTAGTCAAGTCCGGATTTTTTAAACTTAGGAAATTAGAGCCATTTTATAAAAAATTAGCCCAATTTTTATTTTTAATTCAAGCTTTTCAAAATTGTTTTCAAACAATCACAAAGTATTTTGGTTTTATAATATTTAATTAGACATATTTTCCTAAGGTAGTCGGATATCTTTTTAGATATACGGATTTCCTTAATTAAAGGAAAAAATACATTTTCATGCTTTGCATTTTCCATATTCATGCATTTTATATAATATGTGATTTTTGCTATGATAATTTCTATGATATTGTTATGATATGAAGTTATGTTATATTGTTTATAATATGATTTGGAATATTTCATGATATCCTATGCTTTTTATTTAATTATTTTTTTGTGTTATTAATTATTTAGCATATACTATGTTCATGCATTATTATTTTCATTTTTATTTCCATGCATATTATATGATAGCATTATTTTATATTCCATGTCATTTGAATTATATGCCATATCATTCATATTTGCCATGTCATTTAGTATATTTCATTTCATATAGAATATATTATGTTACTTAGGTCATTTCATTTAGGATATATTATGTCATTTAGGATACTTTATTTCATTTAAAATATATCATATGATTTAGGATATTACATTCCATATAGAATATATTATGTTACCTAGGTCATTTCATTTCATTTAGAATATGTCATATAACTTAAGATATTTTATTTCATTTATAATATGTCATATAACTTAGGGCATTTCATTTCATTTAGAATATGTTAAGGCATTTAAATTATATCATATCATTTAGGATGCATTATATTATTTAGATTTTGCTATGTCATTTTATTTATGTCATGCATATACACATTCATATCTTTTAAAATGTTTTCAAAAGGATAATGATTTTTCAATAAAAAAATAAAGATATTCTCGAGTTAAAATAATTCATGAGTTCTCTACCGGGTTTGCTGGAAGGAATATCATCAATTATCATTAATAAAGGAATATATTTCTTTCAAAAAAATGAGAATGATTCGGAAAGTTTTCCAAAAATAATAAAAAATTCTATATTTTGCCACGTTTGTTGGGGAATATAGGAAAATTTTGAATTTATAAATTTCGGATCATTTTCAATCAAAAAATGGAATTATTTTTCTTTAAATTGGGAATTAACTTGAAATATTAAATTTAAAACCAACTTTTTACCGAGACTTGAGATAACACACGATTAATAAGGTACCGTTTTATATGGGCGTTGTGGGGGTGCTAATCCTTCCCCGCACGTAACTGAGTCCCGAACCCGTTTCTTTGATTTCTGTGGTTTAAAACGCAGACTTGAAATTGGTTTTAAAAAAATATTTTAATTAATTTTTAAAATATTTTTATAAAACCGGTTTTAATAGGTGGCTGATCACACCAAGCTAAAAAAGATTGGTGGCGACTCCATGTCTTTTTCAAGGTCATTTTCAAAACCTTCATTTTTTCTAGAGGAATTAAGTCGACTTTTCCTCGTTTTTTTTAATGTCACGCTTAACGAATAATAAAGTCTTGCGATGAGACTCGTTATTTTTTAGGTTGCGACAGCTTGGCGACTCCACTGGGGATTCTAAAAAATTAGTTGTATTATTTTTTAACGAATAATAAAAGATTGAAAGCAATTTGTCACGAGCAGTTGTATCAGAAAAGGATGATTCGAGCCCACAACAAGAAGGTTCGTCCTAGATAGTTCCGAGATGGGGAGTTGGTATTGAGAAAAATTCTCCCTATAGTGAAGGACCCGAGAGGAAATTGGGCTCTGAATTGGGAAGGACCCTATGTGGTAAAAAGAGCTTTTTCTGGAGGAGCACTGATTCTAACTCGAATGGATGGAGATGATTTTAGACATCCCGTGAATGCTGATGAACTGAAGAAGTATTATGCTTGAAAAAAAAAAAAGTGTGATGCTGTGCACATGGAAATTTGAATGATTCCAAGTGTAAAAATAGAAATTCTATATATCTATTTCCCCTGAGAATTGCTTTTCAAAGAAAATATTCCTGCTTGATATGATGAATGGCCATCTTTCATATTCCTTCCACTAAGAAGAAATTATCATTAGTCACCCCTTTGAGCCTTAAGAATTATTTCTTTCTTTAAACCTTAATCAAGGATCACCCTCTATACTGGAGGGCAAATGCGAGGAAAGATAATCAAAAATCGTGGCAAAAAGAAAGCCACAGAAATGTGGCAAATGAAAGCCAATAAAACAAAAAAAGAAGAAAGGAAAGTCCAAAAAGGGACAAATGTTTCAAGAATGAGTTCTCCTCAGGAAATGATCCTTGATCCAATCACCCTTAAACACACTTTGGGCCTATTTTATCCTTTCTTTCTAAACCAAAACCTTGGCCTACAGTACATGCTTTAAAAGCCCATTTTGATCAAGCATGGATATTTAATTTGAAAGGTTATTCTCAGAATTCATCCCATATTTTGAATTGATATTTTTACCTTGGAAGCATTTAGAATTCTCAGATGCATGGTAGAATACAAAAAAAAAAAAAAAGAATGTAAAAAGAGAGGTTTAAGCCGAAAACCCAAAAGGGTGACTTAATACCGAATGGAGGACACTTGAGTTGAAAACCCACAAAGGGCGGCTCAAGTACTGATCAAAGCTTGAATCAATGCTCCGTGTAAAGGGGGAGAAAGTATCTGACAATCAGAGAAAAAGGGAACAACGCAGTCTGACGTAACTACAGAAGCTAAGAGGTTACCCAAGTGAATTGCTCATTCAAGAGAAATTTCAGATAGTTTGAAAAAGGAGGGGTCCAAGATATTCCGCATCCGGGGCATCTACAGCCTATAACCTTACATTTGTTTCTTATATCCTTGATATTTATGTTTACTATTATAAAACATTTCTTGCAATAAATTCATATTCTCTTCCATATACTTTTGAGATGCATTATGGTTGTTATTAAATTGAATAATGATTAGTAATAAAAATCTTTAAATAAAGGAATTTCAAAGTATTACTAAGGAATATATTTAAATCTTGGGAAAGGTTTGGAAAGTTCACCAAGAAAAGAAAACAGGGAACGTGGTGGAAACTCCATCACGAAGTCAGAAAATGAACTTCAACGAGAGACAGAAGCTGAGATTGTTTGACAAGATATCTTGAGTTCCTTAAGTGGGGCATCAATGAACAATTGAAAACTCTGTCATGAAGTCAGATAATCTGTGAACCTTAAAGAAACCATGGATTACAAATCATGGCACAATCATTTGATTGCATTTATTTTTAGGAAACATACAAGCATTTGCAAAGCATGACATTCTCATCATTGCATTTAGCTAATAGTACAGAAATCAGGGAAACTTGGACTTTCTCAAAGAGAACTCGTTTTGCTTCTCAAAAGATTTGGATTCCGAGACCGCCATCATGGTATTTCTTTCTGTTTTAAATCGAATTCATTTTATTTATCAGACGCGTTGAGCCTTGAGACCGTCGTCAAGGTATTTTCAAACACCAATTTTAAAGACCTTCAGGCACGAGTTTTTCACCAGTTTTAAAGACTTTCGGGCACCAATTTTAAAGACCTTCGGGCACCAGTTTTAAAGACCTTCGGGCACCAATTTTAAAGACCTTCGGGCAACAGTTTTAAAGACCTCGGGCACCACTTTTAAAGACCTTCAGGCACCAATTTTATAGACCTTCGGGCACCAATTTTAAAGACCTTCGGGCACCAATTTTAGAGACCTCCGGGCACCATTTTAGAGACTTTCGGGCACCAGTTCTAAAGACCTTCGGGCACCAGTTTTGAAGACCTTCGGGCTCCAGTTTTAAAGACCTTCGAGTACCAATTTTAAAGACCTTCGGGCACTAATTTTAAAAACCTTCGGGAACCAGTTTTAAAGACCTTCGGGCACCAGTTTTAAAGACCTCCGGGCACCATTTTAAAGACCCTCGGGCACTAGTTTTTTTAAGACCTTCGGGCACCATTTTTAAGACCTTCGGACACAATTTTTCTTTTTAAAATCGAATCCGTTTCCTTAAGACGGGTTGAGCCTTGATTAGTCAGGGAATTCAATTTAAGGACAAATCTTCAATTTACAGTTTTTTCAATAAATAAATAAATAAATGATTGAAAAATGATAGAAGAATGAAAAAGAAAACCCTTTCCCTTTCCTTCACATATGATTTCACTGACCATACAAAATTAGTGTTTGTTTATCTTTGCCTGATTCCTGATTCTCAGCAATAGCCAAAGAGGGGCAGCTGTAGACACCTAATTTTGTCCGGACCACTAAAACAGGTATGTTTTCTTCCTAAATTGAGGTTTTGAAATGTAAAAAGACTTTTTTCATCATGCAGGTGGTACTCTGAGACTTAGTTTAAGAGGGCGAGCATAAAAAGTCAAACTCAAAAAAATGTAAACCCCAAAAAAAATCAACCCCAAAAAAGTCAACCTCAAAAAGTCAACTACTATAAAAGTCAAACCACTTTCAAAATCAAGATTTTAAGTTCAATTAAAAACGGTGAAAGAATTTTGGTAATCCGAGGTCTACATTGAAAGATATAGAGTTCGGAAGTTGGGATTTGGAGATTTAGTAGAAAGGAAACCCTAATCCGAGAAATTTGGGGAAAAGGGCTTAACGATCAAATTGGTCAAAATTGAAGGTTCCAAATGCAATATAAGCACTGACTATGGGTAATGGAGAAGCCACTTGCAAGAAAAACCGAAAGAAAAGTCAATCTGGGAGAAAACTGAGAATTAGGGTTTTTTAGTGGATTTCGGTGAAATCGGGAAGAATCATAGAAATGGCCCGACTTGGTAAGACCAAAGCCCCCAATGGATGAGGAATGATTAAAAAGGGATAGCCCAAGGCTCATCTTGAAGAAAATCTGAAAATCGGACTTGTTTCCAGCAAAACCGAGTTTCGGAGGCAAAGGGGCAAAATTAGATAATTTGGGAAAAATAGCAAATAGACTCCGAAAATTTAGAAAATGTGTAAATCTCATTCTTAAATCATTTGGAAGATATTGGCAAAATAAAATCTTGATTCGGAGTTCGTTTGCAAAATGGCCAAATCTCGGGTCTCTTATGTAGTAACTCAAAAAGGAAAATCCCGAAAAAATAGCAAATGAGCTCCAAATCTTATGAAATTTTGCAAATCTCATTTTTAAATTATTTTGAAGAGATTGAAAAAATATGGTCACTTAGAAACTGTTTGTTATAATTTGGTATCAGAGCAAGGTTATAGGTCCTGTAGACTTAGAAACTGTTTGTTGAAGTATTAAAATATGGTCACTTATGCAGGAAATCAGACACGATGCCACCACGTCGAAGAGGAAGGCCTAGAATCAATCCTCTACCCCAAAATAGGGATAGGAATAGAAATGTGAATATTGATGAGCAAATGGGAGAACAAGCTTCAGTTGCTGGTTCATCTTCAGTTGCTGCACCCTCAGCAGCACCTCCAGCAGCTGATCGTAATTTAGCTGAGGCAGTTGCGGCCTTGGCAAGAGTAATTCCCGCTTTGACTGCCCCTGCTGAAAAGGGGATAGTTGATTACTGTAAAGATTTGAAGAATATGGGTTGCATGATTTTCACGGGGTCTTTGGAATCAGATTTAGCCTGGTCATGGCTACAAAAATTTGAGACTACTTCCATTACTCTTCAGATTCCCGAGCCTATGAGGTTACCATGTGCGGTGCAATTTTTGGAGGATCATGCACACACATGGTGGAAAACTACTGTGCAAAGGTATGTTGGACGTCCTGCCATAACCTGGGCAAATTTTCGAAGAGAGTTTGAAGAAAAATACTATTCTCGGGCCTTGCGGGAAAAGAAATGGACTGAGTTTATGAATTTAAAACAGGGTGGTATGTCAGTAGCAGAGTACGAGCAAAAATTCAGTGAACTATCAGAATTTGCTCCATCGATAGTAGCCAACGATGCTGATAGATGCAAGAAATTCCAAGATGGGCTACATGTTAGTATTCGAGATAGGTTGACGACCCTGGATACAGATGACTTTAATAAATGGGTCAACATGGCAATCAAAGCTGAACAGAATCTGAAAGAAATGAAAGATAGAGAAGAGATGTTCAGAAAAAGAAAAGGGCAGTTCTCCAGTGAGGACGTGAGGCCTAAGAAAAGTTATGTAGAAACCAATGTCAGTGGTTCCAAACCCTTGAGATTTCAGGAGGGATTAGACAGAAAGCCTATTAGTAGTTCTTCTAGCCGACTTATCATTGGACCTCAACAGCAGACTAGATTGCCACCTGGGAGGTCAGGAGGACCTCGTACATTGACTTATCCTCAGTGTCCCCATTGTGGGAGAAATCACCCTGGTGAATGTTGGAGACTACAGGGTATGTGTTTTTACTGCAAAGAACCGGGACACATGAAACGGGATTGTCCCAAGCTGGAGAACAAGGGAGTTACTAGTCAGTTGTCAGTGGGTCAAAGAGAAAGGACCCAACCTACTGCTGCACATCAGCCGACAGCAGTTAGAGATAGAATTGGGGTACAATCTCAAGTTGGTTCATCTATTGGCCCTCGACAGAGTGGACAGCCTGGTAGACCTCGAACTACAGCCAGAATTTATGCTATGACCCAACAACAGGCTCAGGCTACTCTTGAAGTGGTTACAGGTACTCTCCCAATTTCTAAGGCAAATGCTAGGATCTTAATAGATCCAGGTGCAACCCATTCTTTTGTTGCTAATTCATATGTCATGCATTTGGGTAGAGAGTCTAGGAGGTTAGACATCCCTATGGTCGTTAGTACCCCAATGGGAGAAACTTTGAAAATTGATGTGGTTTATCCGGATTGTACCGTTATGGTTCAGGAGCATGAATTACCAGTTAATTTGTTTCCATTAGGAATGTATGATTTCGATGTGATTTTGGGAATGGATTGGTTGTCTAAACACAATGCAGTGATAGATTGTTTTTCCAAAACTGTGACTTTTAAGAAATCAGGAGACTCGGAGTTTACTTTTCAAGGAGAAAGGAAAGTTTTACCTTCTTGCCTTATCTCCAAGATGGCAGCCAATAGATACTTGCAAAAAGGGTATTCTGCTTACCTTGCTTATGTGATTAACAAGGACATACATGAGGCAAAGTTGGAAACTATACCTGTGGTCAAAGAGTTTCCTGAGATCTTTCCTGAAGAATTGGTCGGTTTACCTCCTGACAGGGAATTGGAGTTTACTATTGACTTAATCCCTGGCAGTGCTCCTATTTCTCAGGCACCCTATAGAATGGCACCTTCGGAGCTAAAGGAATTGAAAGTGCAGTTGCAAGACCTAGTTGACAGAGGTTTCATTCGGCCTAGTACTTCACCTTGGGGAGCACCGGTTTTATTTGTAAAGAAAAAGGATGGATCTTTACGATTGTGTATCGACTACCGGCAATTGAACAAGGTCACCATTAAGAATAAGTATCCTTTGCCAAGGATTGATGACTTGTTTGATCAGTTGCAAGGTGCAAGTGTGTTCTCCAAAATAGACCTAAGATTGGGTTATCATCAATTGAAGATTAAAGAATCTGATATTCCAAAGACTTCTTTTAGAACTCGATATGGTCATTATGAATTCTTAGTTATGCCTTTTGGGCTAACTAATGCACCTGCAGTCTTTATGGATTTGATGAATAGGGTGTTTCGGCCCTACTTAGATAAGTTTGTTATTGTTTTCATTGATGACATCCTAGTTTATTCCAGGAATAAGAATGATCATGTAAGCCATTTGAGAACGGTGTTGCAGACTATGCGTGAAAAGTAACTTTATGCTAAATTTTCCAAGTGTGAATTCTGGCTAGACAAAGTAGCATTCCTTGGTCATGTAGTATCTAAGGAAGGGATTTTTGTAGATCCACAAAAGATAGAAGCTGTAGTTGCTTGGGAAAGACCCACTAATGTCACAGAAGTTAGGAGCTTTCTCGGATTGGCAGGGTACTATCGAAGATTCGTGGAAGGATTTTTCATGATTGCCTCTCCTTTGTCAAAATTAACAAGGAAGCATGCTAAGTTTGAGTGAACTGATGAATGTGAGCAAGCTTTCCAAGAGCTCAAACGTAGATTGACCACAGCACCAGTTCTTACACTACCATCAGGGAATGGAAGCTTTGTGGTATACAGTGATGCCTCGAGGCGAGGTTTGGGTTGCGTTTTGATGCAACATGGGAAGGTGATAGCTTATGCTTCTCGACAACTGAAACAGCATGAGCAAAACTATCCCACTCATGATTTAGAGTTAGCGGCAGTGGTGTTTGCACTGAAAATTTGGAGGCATTATTTATTTGGAGAAAAATGTACAATCTACACTGATCATAAGAGTCTGAAATATCTGATGGATCAGAAAGAATTAAATTTGAGGCAAAGGAGATGGTTGGAATTGATAAAAGATTATGACTGTGTAATTGACTATCACCCAGGAAAGGCCAATGTAGTGGCTGATGCTCTTAGTAGAAAGTCTTCTAGTTCTCTTGCTCATATCCGAGCAATTCAGAAACCCTTACAAAATGAGTTGAAGTCTTTACCTTTGGAATTGATGATTGATGAGAATAATCTCCTGATAGCCCACTTGAAGGTTAAACCGATTCATATTGATTGGATACGTGAAGCACAAAATAATGACCCTATGCTGGTAAAGTTAATGCAAGAAGTAAGAGATGGTGTGACGACTGACTATCAAATAAAGGATGATGATGTACTGATAATGAAAAATAGGCTTTGTGTGCCTCAGGATGAAGAACTCCGGAAGGTGATTTTGGAGGAAGCTCATAATGCACCATATGCGTTACATCCCGGTAGCGTGAAGATGTATCGAACCTTAAGAGAACATTATTGGTGGCAAGGTATGAAACGGGACATAGCTGAGTTTGTTTCTAGATGCTTGGTATGCCAACAAATTAAAGCCGAGCATCAAAAACCTTCTGGGAAATTGAACCCCCTACCTATTCCTCAATGGAAGTGGGAAGATATTGCTATGGATTTCGTTTCGGGATTGCCAAGAACACAGTCTGGTTATGACAGCATTTGGGTGATTGTTGATCGTCTGACAAAATCAGCTCACTTTTTGCCAGTCAAGAAGACTTTTTCCATGGAAAGATTGGCTAAACTTTATGTGAATGAAATTGTTAGGTTACATGGTGCCCCAGTATCGATTGTATCTGATCGAGACCCCCGATTCACATCTCGATTTTGGCCAAGTTTGCAGAATGCTATGGGCACTAAACTCAAGTTCAGTACTGCTTTTCATCCTCAGACAGATGGGCAATCTGAACGGACAATTCAAATTTTGGAAGATATGCTCAAATCTTGTATTATGGAATTCAAAGGAAACTGGGATGAACACTTGCCTCTAGCAGAATTTGCGTATAACAATAGTTATCAGTCCAGCATCGACAAGGCTCCGTTTGAAGCTTTATATGGAAAGAAGTGCAGAACTCCGGTGTGTTGGGATGATACAGATGAAAGGAAATCACTAGGTCCAGAAATTGTTATGATGACTGCAGACAAAGTTAAGGTAATTCGGGAAAATATAAAAATAGCTCAAGATCGACAAAAGAGCTATGCAGATAATCGGAGAAAAGATTTAGAGTTTGAAGTTGGTGATATGGTGTTTTTAAAAGTGACTCATTGGAAAGGAGTAATCCGGTTTGGAAGACAAGGAAAGTTGGGCCCTCGATATATAGGGCCGTATGAGATCATTGAACGGATTGGCCCAGTTGCTTATAGATTGGCCTTACCAGAAGAGTTGTCACGAATTCATAATGTGTTCCATGTTTCCATGCTTCGAAAGTACATTTTCGATTCTTCACATATATTGAAGGATTTGCCTATGGAAATTGAGGAAAACTTAACTTATGAAGAGCAGCCGGTTGAGATTTTGGATAGAAGGGACCAAGTTCTAAGGAATAAGACTATTCCATTAGTGAAAGTTCTTTGGAGGAATCATTTATACGAAGAAGCTACATGGGAAAGGGAGGAAGATATGCGGACTCAATATCCTCACTTATTCAATCAAGTTGGTAAGTAAATTTCGAGGACGAAATTTTTATATGGTGGGTAAGTTGTAACAACCGAGGTTACGTATAATCATATAAAGTTAAATCCCGAAAATTTTAAGGATGAACTTGGAAATTGGTAAGAAGTTATAAGTGAAGGAAATAAAAGAAGAAAGGATCAAAATGAACATATTAAAAAAGTTTAGGGGCTTAATGGTTATTTATAAAAAGTTGAGGGACTAATATGCAATTATCCCAAAAAACAAGAAAAATATCTCTTAATTTCATCTTTTCTCCCGAAAATTCTACACATTTTTCATTCATTCTTCAAGTTCAGCCGGCCTCCCATCATCCCACTCTATCCCTCTCTCTCTCAAAATTTTCTTCAAGTATTCCACCATAATCTCAACAAAAATTACATCCAAGGTTAGTTTCTTGATAAATTCTTCATTTTTTTTTTTAGATATTCTATTTGAGCATGCTAAGATCTTTACACCATATACATGTTAAGGTCTGAAATCCATCTATTAAGTATGAATTTTACTCATTTTTGGTAAGAATTAAAAGGATTTGAAAGCATGAACAAGAAAATGGGAAGAAAAAGCAAAACAGGGGAAACTGAGCATGCTTGTTGTTCGGATTTTCTGGGTTCGACACATTAGGGTTTGTATTTTTTTGATATTTTTCCTAGAAACTAGACTTCAATATGAGAATTTTGGTTTTTGAATCACCCAAAACCGATAAGCGGTTAAAAGGATAAAATTCGGTGAAGTTTACTGTTCTGTGTTGATCCCTGTTTCAGCATGGTTTCGGGATTTATCAAATTTGATCAAAATTTTGTTTTAGTTGTATAAGTTAGTTATTTTATTCATACATTAGACATATTGGTTGAAATAAAACAATTGGGATCACTTCCAAATTCCTTACCAAACTCAAGTTATGATTTTCTAATCTAACTTGATATTAAGGAATTTATTGCTTAAGAGAAATATAGTACCAAAGGATGGTTATGGATTATGAAAATCTCTAAGGCATGGAATACTAGAAACGAATTTGATAAGGACATGATTATGGAGTTGAATTATGGAGAAAATGATTATGGAAATGATATTAAAAATTAAGGATATGTTGTTTTGAGTATGAGAAATTAGTATATGGGGTAGATTAATGGGACTTAAGTTGCATTCAAAATTGTGTAATGCTTTGAGCATGTATAGATACTAATTATTGTTAATCTCTAGGCCGCGTAGATCCGACGTCACCTGTGGATCTCGAGGTTTCAGGTCGAGGTGTACAGTGAGATCATCCAAGGATAGTGAGTAGACAACAACTATAGTTATTTGGAATTTCTTTAATTATAATTATACATTTTTTTAACATAATATTTATTTTACGTATTAAAGGTATATATGATATTTAATCATATGAATTGATTTGTTATTAAAGTATTTTTATTTCAAGAAATATTATATCAAGTAAGTTGGTTGATTTATGAAATATGATTTTACATAAAATTTGACGTACATGGTTTTGGCTCCACCTGACTTAATGTATGAGATTATTTCCTTGACCGGAATACGGGAGCTGCGTGCTACGCCTTTGTGGCGGGAGCCACCTCCAGAGTCCCCATTCCGTGATATTAGACCGGAATACGGGAGCTGCGTGCTACGCCTTTGTGGCGGGAGCCACCTCCAGAGTCCCTATTCCGTGATATTAGACTGGGTATGGGAGCTGCGTGCTACGCCTTTGTGGTGGGAGCCAACTCCAGAGTCCCTATCCCGTTATATTTGCCTTTTGGGGGCACATCATAGCGACACATATGCCTTTGGGGCGTCCTATGGTGGTATTGGCCTTTGGGGCCGGCTACTAGTATGCCTACATGGATATTGCCTGGTTATTTCATGGATGTATTCTTGTGCATGACAGAAAGTTGGAGCCCAATTATACGAAACTTGATTTACTTTACGGATTTTATTCATTGATTTAATATTATAATATTGTTATACATTTGAAAAGCTTGCTACGTCTTTGAATTACTCATTATGGTTTTATTATTATTTATTTTGAAAATGTCAATTATACTTTACAGATTTCCATTATGGTTTTCACACGCTTTAAATGTTGTCTACTCATTGAGATATTCATATATCTCACCTTTTCATATTCTCATTTTCAGGTCATAGTTAGGTGTTGGGATTGCAACCTTCCTCTTTTCTCTGCTTCAAATAGTATTTTGACGTGGTGGGCATCATATTAAAAATTTATTGAAGTCTTGATCTTTTGATGTTTTTATCTAGTAAACCTTGCTGAGATAGGTTTACTTTTGGATATATTGTATATATTTGAAGATATGAGACAATAGATCAGTATGTTTTGACTTGAGAATAAATTGATCATGGATAATTTTTGAATATGCATGGATATATGTGGTAATAGTATTGAGTAATATTGCTGGTTGAGGATATGAATTGAGTGTTATTTGCAGGAGGGTTATAGTTGATATAGAAAGGAAACTCTGCCGGATTTTAGGTAGATTATCCGGATAGGGTGTTACAAAAACAACAACAAAAACAAAATGAATTAGTAACGGGAATAAATACGAACAATACAAAAAAAAACATATAATTCAAAATAATAATTATCCCTGAGGATGCCAACAAAATTTCGGCATTGTAACATCTCTGGGATGAAAAATCAACACTTATTATGGGCATTGTGATGTACGTTCATCATTGTTCGTTTTTCAAAAATAAACTTTTTCGAAAAATGATATAGAAGGTAAAAGGATTGGAAATATTCCTCCATGTGTTCTTAACTTCGGGATATCTAATCGGAAATCCGGCATGGCTTTGCCTAGGTTTACTATATGAAGGTGAATGAGTTCTAAAAGCCCCGAATTGTTCCTCACTGTCGCCGTTGAAGGCTAGTAAGGCACCTCGATAAAAGCGGGTTCAATTCGTTAGAGTCTATTTCCCTAGCCCATGTGGATTGTTAATCACGAAGGCTTAGGTAATTTAGTACTCCGGAAGTGTTTCACTAGCCCATGCGGATTGTTAATCACGAAGGCTTAGTTACTTTGCTCCCACCTAAAAGGACGGAACTCGGGTATAGGATTCATGATATGAAAATGCACATGTAGTGTGTGAGGAGAAATAACAAACCTTTCACCACCTATTCTATATCCCTTATTCTAAATGCCCGAACAAGATTAAACAACATAAATCATCAATTAGCCAATAAATGAATATATGCACCAAAATAACCAGAGAACAATTATAATATGTATGCACATGAGTATGAACATATTTAAAAACATTTTATTATTTTCAAAATTCTCCATATATAAAAAAAATGTGGGAATTAAAATTAAATACCAATTAAACCTACAAAATCGAGACTTTCATAACACACGACTAATTCTAGGCCTGACTCTCTAATAGTCCCAGTGGAGTTGCCAAGCTGTCGTAACCTAAAAAAAATAACAAGTCTCATTGCACGACTTTATTATTCGTTATACATTTTTGCCTTTGATAAAATCATTTAAAAATCAAAGTAAAAATATTTAAAACTCACAAAATGACTCACAAACAGTAGCTAAGACTTTTTAAAAGTTAGATAAAAATTGGCTAAAAAGTAAAAAAAATCACAAAGGTAGAATAATCAATTTGACCAACCTTAATTTTCCACAAGTGTGCTCAAGAGAGCATGACTTTGAACCATTAATTGGCTTAAGTCATTAGTCAAGTGGCATGAACATGAACATGAAATGCATGAAAAAATACAGCAAATATGATGCATGAAATCCATGAGTTTAAACCTAAATGTCATGAAAAAATGCATGGCATCAATATAGTGTGACCTAGACCTAAATGAACTTGCATGGCATTTAATGCAACCTAGGTCTAAATACATGGACATGCATGGCAAAATAGACCAAACCTAATAACTAAAACATGCATGGCAACAACACAAACACAAGGCATGCTTAAACCAAAAACTCAACCAAATATCATGCAAATGCCAACGTATCAACTAACATAGCAAAAATACAACACACAATGCAAAATAACATGGTAGCCGGATGGCCTAAGGTTCCAAACAAACATGGCATTTTCACAAACACTTGATATACTTAAACTAAATACTCAACCAAATGTCATGCAAATGCAAATACTATCAACTAACATAGCAAAAATAAAACACACAATGCAAAAAAACATGGTAGCCGAATGGCCTAAAATTCCAAACAAGCATGGCATTTTCACAAACACTTGATATACTAACATGCTCAACTAAAATATAACATTCAAATCATGCAAACACAAAGTAGAGATACTAACAAGCATTTTCACAAACACTTGATATACTAACATGCTCAACTAAAATATAACACTCAAATCATGCAAACACAAAGTAGAGATACTAACAAATATTTTCGCAAACACTTGATATACTAACATGCTCAACTAAAATATAACACTCAAATCATGCAAAAACAAAGTAGAGATATTAAAACTAACAAGCATTTTCACAAACACTTGATATACTAAATATAAAACATCAACAAATTTAAACATTATGAAAACAGAAAATTGAAAATGCAAGAATATGATAATAAACTCATAAATGACAACAAACAAGCAACCAAATTAAAACATGCTTCAAGTATATGAAGTAGGAGAATATTAAAAGTATCAATACTAAAGAAAATAACATGAATAACATGAGAAATCAAACAAAATAGCAACACTAAAAAAATATAGGCCATTCGGCCATGGTGAGGAAATAAGAAAAAAATGTAAAAAAAAAAAAACTTGTTTAAGAAAAAGATGAAGAAAGAACTTAAAAGGAATATTAAAAAACCACTTATTTAAAAAGAAAACTCACCAAATAATAATCAAAATAGAAAAAATAAGAATGGAAAATCAAGAAAGTGCAAGAGTTGGTGCTAAATGCAACCTCAAGAAGCTATATTTCAAGCTTTATCTCTTCAAACTTTCCTTTCCTTTCTTTTCTAAACTTTTTCTTTTTGCTTTCAACCAAAGAGAGAAAAACTAAGCAAAAACAAGAAGAAATCTGAAAAATGAAGTCGTGAAAATGAAAATTCCCCTCCCCCCTTTAGGCTGGCCGAATGGACTCTCTCTCCTCCAAGGATGTTGTCATTTTGGTTCCAACCAATTTCAATCCAAGGGCTAGTGATTCAAGGTGAAAAATCATGAAATTATCACCCTTAGATTAGTGTATCAGCTATCATAATTATAGCTGTTCAAGAATAATGTTGACACTCTCCCTCTTCATGCATTGGCCTATGTGGCTTAATCACAATGGCTTGATCAAAAAAATCTCTAACTAACTCTTAATTCTTGGCTTTTTGATTGAAAAATCAGAAACCTCCTCTTTCCTTTGGGCCTTGGCAGGCCAGCACTCTCTTTTCCAGCCCAAGTCTGATTTTTTTGAAAGGCCAAAAGAAGTCCTTTTCGGTTGCTTGGGTAAAATGACCATTTTGCCCCTCGGATGCAAATAAATGGCAAACGGACTCCAAATTCAAATTTTATTTTTCTAATACTTTCAAAATAATAAAATATTGAATTCTGGAAATTTTCAAAATTTTTCGAGTCCGTTTGCTATTTATTTGGATTTTTTCTTCCAAAAATGCCCTTTTATGCCCCCACATTTTACCATTTTTTAAAAGAGCTCCGAATCAAGATTTTTCTTCACCAATCTCTTCCAAATAATTTAAAAGTGTGATCTGGAAGTTTTCATAATTTTTGGAACTCATTTGGTATTTTTTCGGAATTTATCTTTTGAATTACTGCATAGGGTCTCGGGATTTGGCCGTTTTGCAAACGAACTCCGAATCAAGATTTTATTTCTCCAATATCTTCCAAATAATTTAAAAATGAGATTTGCAAAATTTCAGAATTTTTGGAGTCCATTTGCTATTTTTTCGGGATTTATCTTCTTGAATTTCTACATAAGAGACTCGGGATTTGGCCATTATGCAAACGAACTCCGAATCAAGATTTTATTTTGCCAATCTCTTCCAAATGATTTAAGAATGATATTTGAAAATTTTCAGAATTTTCGAAGTCTATTTGCTATTTTTCCCAATTTTTCCAATTTTACCCTTTTGCCTCCGAAACCCGATTTTGCCCAACAACATGTCTGATTTTCAGATTTTCTTCAAATTGAGCCTTGGGTTATCCCTTTTTAATCATTCCTCATCCATTAGGGGCTTTTGTCTTACCAAGTCGAGCCATTTCTGTAATTCTTCCCGATTTCAACGAGATCCACCAAAAACCCTAATTCTCGGTTTTCTCCCGGATTGACTTTTCTTTCAATTTTTCTTTCAAGTGGCTTCTCCATTACCCGTAGTCAGTGCTTATATTTCATTTGGAACCTTCAATTTCGACCAATTCGATCGTTTAAGCATTTTTCCCCAAATTTCTCGGATTAGGGTTTTCTTTCTACTGAATCTCCATCACCAACTTCCGAACTCCATATCTTTCAACTCGCCATTTTTCAATTGAACTTCAAATCTTGATTCTGAAAGTGGGTTGACTTTTTCAATAGTTGACTTTTCAAGGTTGACTTTTTTCAAGTTTGACTTTTTATGCTCGCCCTCTTAAACTAAGTCTCAAAGTACCACCTGCAGGATGAAAAAAGTCTTTTTACATTCTGAAACATCAATTTAGGAAGAAAACATACCTGTTTTAGTGGTTCGGACAAAATTAGGTGTCTACATGAGGCAAGGGGAAATTATCCTTAGGGATCGCCCTGTTCAGGTCCCGATAATCGACACACATCCGTACTTCGCCGTCTTTCTTCGAAACTAGGACAATATTTGCTACCCACTCCGGGTAATTTGCCACTTCCAAGAATCGGGCATTGAATGGATTTTTCACTACCTCTTTCACTTTTAATAGCATTTTGGGCCTCGTTCTTCTCAGTTTCTGCTGAATTGGCTTGCAATCTGTTTCATAGGGAGTTTGTGAACCACAATTTTAGAGTCCAACCCAGGAATGTCTTGGTACGACTATGCAAACACATCCGCGTAATCCTGGAGTAGACTTATCAAATCTTGCTTTATCGATGGTGAAATAGCAGTCCCAATCTTGACTTCTCTTATTTCTTTTCCATCCCCCAAATTTATTACTTCCAACTGCTCTTTGTGAGGCAATACTTGTTTCTCATCTTGTTCTATTATTCTCAACAAATTCGGTTGCAAATCACAGTCCTTGACATCTTCAGTGGCATCGAAATCACCCGTACAGATGGGTTTTTCAAAATCAATTCTAGAATTATTGACAAGACGGTCCTCATATTCCGTATCCTGGCACCTGTAAATAGGTGGGGAAGAAACAATATAGGAAGGCATATAGGCAATAATAACGAAAGAATAAAAGGATGAAATAATGAAATAATGCGGATACATTGATATGAAGAACATGCATCTTGATTGTTATTTATTAAATGATAAGTCTTAAACATACGCCTATACAAAGGATTCTTAATGCCCTTGGGCAGAGGCAATTAAGGTTGATTCGAGCATTACACTAGAGTAGACCTAAAAACTATAAGAAGTTCAACCATGCACCAATTTGTTAGCTCATAACCCCGGGGGCACGGGCGCACAACCTAGCTAGTGCTTTCACCCCTCTGTTCATCTGTTTCGGCCATGCCAACCATCATTTCATGTGGTTGTTTGTCTTCAACCCCGTAGAACTTCTCAAAAGCCTACTCCAGCTGGACCATTACATCCTCGAAATTCTTACTCCAAACTAGAAATCCGACCGAGCGAAAGATGAGAAGGATTAGCGGGAAAGTCATAGGCTCCCACTCCATATCCATACCCGAAATACAAGCCATCCTTTTTTTTTGGTTCTATTCAATTTGCTTCTTTTTCTCGTGAGCTTTAAGGAGATACCCAATATTGAATCGGTCTTTCTTTTTGATCACCTGTATTGCTCTGACTCTCCCTTGGAGATACTTTCTTAGTCCTTTTTCGGCTCTGCAACCCTTTTCTACTGTCGTCTTCACCCTCAATTTGGTATTCTTAGATAGACTTGGCTCTAGAATTTTATATCCTTCATTGACAAACATGGCATTGACAAATTCTAGTGACCTGAATGAGCATTCTACAGCATTTTCATTTATTTCTATGTAAGAGGTATCTATGGATGCAGAGACCACAATGTCTTCTTCCCCTGATATGCCGACTAATCGTCCCTCTATCACAAATTTCAATTTTTGATGGAGAGATTACGGCATAGCCCTGGCAGAGCGAATCCATGGCCTTTCCAACAAGCAATTGTAAGATGGGGTGATGTCCATCACTTGAAAATCCACCTTATAGGTACAAGAACCTATTTGAAGCAAGATTTCAATGCTTCCCATCACTTACCGATGACTGCCATCAAAGGCTCTAACAACGGTATGACTCGGCAGTATGTAGGTCATATCAGTTGGTAGCTTAGACAAGATAGCCAATGGCATCACATTCAGAGAAGATCCATTGTCAATGAGTACCTAGGGTAGAATATGTCCCTAGCAGATAGTGGTGATATGAAGGGCCTTGGTGGATCCTATTCCATTTGTGGTATCTCATCATAGCTGAAAGATATGTATTCATCGGCTGTAATATTCCCCACCAACCGATCTAACTTCTCCACTGATATGTTGTTAGCCATGTAAGCCTGGTTTAAAATTCTCAGCAGAACATTTCGGTGCGACTCTGAGTTTAACAGTAGTGAAAAAACTGAAATCCTCACCGATTGGCAGTGTAATTGCTCTACCACACTGTACTCACTGTGTTTGATGAACTTTAAGAACTCACAGGCTTCTTTCTCATTTACTGGTTCTTTTACTTTACTAGTTGGAGCTGGATCCTTTCCTAGCTCTCCAGTTTGTTCTACCTCCATAGGGTCTGGTCCCACTGCCCTTTTTCCTTTATCAGGTCCTCCTGTATTTCCAGGTTCAACTATCCCCGAGGCATAACATCTACCACTTCGGGTTAGGTGCCCCACTCCGGTTACATCCACGGCCGCTGCCTGATGGTTTGAAGATCCTAGCATTGCCATACTGCATTCATACTTCCATGGAATCGTCTTGCCTCTTTTGTAAGAAAAGGTGACGGCAATTCTATGATCATCTTTGGAGTGGGTCCCTCGACTACTGGAATAGCCTTTACTAAGGCTCATCATAATATATAATCAGGGGTCTATCCACCCCATAACCGGTCTCATTCATACTGATTTCAGGCTCCTGTATCTTTACAGAAACCTGGACCTCGCCTATATCCATCATCTTTTGACCTTTGTTAAAAACTCTTCAGAGTACTAGATAGCGTGCCCCTTGCACTCATGATATTGGCAAAAGTCCTCCACCTGGCTGACTATCTTCCTCACATCTAATTTTGGCTTAACTAACCCTGCCTTGACCATCTCAAACCAAACTCTGATCATAGGTGTTTTTACTTCCCTGACATCACTTTTTACCCTTCCAACCTCCCCTGACATGATTGCATTGACCTTGGCCTCCGTATGATTAGGCAACGGGTTTCTCGCAACATTAGGTCCATTTTTTGGCCCAAAATTCAAGATTCTTGCATTCATAAGGCTTTGAACCTTGCGCTTGAAAGCAATGCAAGTTACGGTTGAATGTCCTTGAATGCCCACATGGTACGCACAGTGAGCGTTGGAATCATACCATTTGAGATAAGGAGGTTTTAAAGATTGAAGATAGACAGGTGCAACGAGTTGGCCCTGTAGAAGCTTCGGGTATAATCACTCTAAGTAGTAGGGATAGGGTCATATTGAGGCTTTTAGGTATTCCTCACAGGCCTTTGATCATTTCGGGGAGTGCTTTGAGTGTTTGGGGTCGTGCTTGGTGGAACGGCTATCTGATGAGATATGCCAGTCGGATATGGTTGTTAAGGGATAGCCGTGTAAGGAAAAGGGTTCTGAGTGAGGCTGTTTATAGTCGGATAATATGGATTATAGGTTGGGTAAGGCGTATAGGGAGTTGGAGGTGCAAAAGATCAGCTATTGAAACTGACTGCGTGAGCCTCCCCTTCCTTTTTCTTGGCAGGAGTTGTTTTCTTATGGGCGGCTAGTTCTCCACTATCCATCTTCACGCTTTTGATAGTAGTTTCAATCATCTCTCTAGATATGACCATATCTACGAAATTCTTAGTGGCATTCCGCACTAACTTCTCATAGTATGGTGCCTTCAAAGTATTGATGAAGAGAACCGTAGTTTCTTTATCAGTCAACGGTGGCTGCACCTGGGTAGCCATGTCTCTCCATTTTTGGGCATACTGTTTGAAGCTTTCGGTAGCTTGCTTCTCCATGTTTTGCAAGGATAGTCTGTCAGGTACCATGTCAGATACATGTTTGTAGTGTTCCAGGAAGGCCCTAGCCAATTTCGTCCATGATCGGATCTTACTTCGGGTGAGTTGAATGTACCATCGAGTGGAAGACCCCATATAGCTATCTTGAAAGCAGTGGATGAGTAACTTCTCTTCACTATCATGTCCGATCATCTTCCGGCAATACATCATCAAATATGCAAAAGGATTGGCGATCCCGTTGTACTTCTCAAAATCTAGCATTTTAAACTTAGGTGGGATCACTAAACCGGAGACTAAAATATCTCTTTGGGATCGAGGCTTCCAAACAACTCAGCCCCTTCGGCGGCCCTCAACCTTTCTTCTAATAGCTGATACTTCTTTTGTGATTCAGCCATTCCTTGCCTTTTCAGCTCCGCCATTTTCATCTTTTCTTGCTCGGTGAACTCATTGAGATCTGGGACATCGATAGGGTTTTTCTAGATTGCCCCAAGATTCACCCCAATCAGTAATTGTTTATGTGCACCTGTGTTGGGTTGAACATACACAAAAGGTATTGCAGCTGCGGGTGGTGGAATTTTTGTATTCTACGAAGTTTGGCCATTTGTCAGTACGGTTTCTTGCTGACCCTCTTTGCCTCCTTGACTTCCTGATTCTAATCCTAAGGCTGAATTTTTCGTGTGTCCCTTTCGCTTAAATTCGGTAGACACCAATTCTATTAGCTTAATCATTTGATCCCTCGATTCGGCTTGAGATTTGGCCAACTTTTCCCGTAACTCCTCTTGTGCTTTTTCCATTCTCTCCATCCAAGCATTATATTCATTTTCCATGATCCTGACTTGCGATCGTGTATTATACTGGTACGGAGTTCTTCTTTCTGAGAGTTTTGATGGATGCCCAATTTTTAAACCTTTGTGTAAATACCACGGATTAGAAATTCATGGCACATTATTCCTTTTATTTATTAAATGTGTATCAATGCATGACTAATCAAACAAATGAATGGATAAATGAATGAATGAATGAATGCTTCTATAATTGTATGAAATGATGCAAGTAACCATATTTGCCTTAAGATCAAATTCCAACACAAAGGTTTTTCATTAATTCATAGAAACTTGTTACATATCATCTCCTAATCTCGGGTTACATAAAAATATTTGATCTGCTCATACTGGTCTTGTGCTTCCTCTAGGAAGTTCAATAGATGCTATCCATGTTTCCCGGTCGGGTTGGCATCTTGTCTCAAAGTCTTCACCTTCTGCACCATCTCTCTTGCCTTAATCACAACCTTACGGATCTGTCTGGTAGGTGGTCTATATACTGTTGTCTCCCTAAAGTTTCTGCCTTCCACCTCATGCTAGCATCTATAGCTAAATCATTTGCCTGGCTCCACTCAGTCTCCCTCTCTCGGTATTCTTGAATGATGGCATTGATATCAGCCTTCTGGGCTTGCAATTGATGCTCTAGGGACTGGGCGGTTGCATGGAACGTCTCATTCTCCTTGCGCAGCATGGATATCTTTTCCCTCTCATTTTCCAATCTGGCTTTCAGCAGCTGATTCTCTTGCAAGCACCTTTCCAACTTGGCCGAAACTAGTGACCGTGCATCACACCATTTCTGTCGCTCATAAGCAAATCTGGACTCCTTTTCCTTGCTTTCCTTAGCCTTGCCCTTCCATAACTCCAATTCTTTCTGAAGCTTTTCCATCTCTCTCTCATGTGTGTCGAAAAGCTCACTAGTACCAGCAAATTTTTCTCTGGCCCTGAGCTTCTTGTTCTCTTGATGTAAATCCCTTATGTAGGATTGTGTCGTGTCTCGCTCTTTAGCCAATCTCCGTGTCTTGGCCTCTTGGATCTCAAGGTCGGTCCTCAAATCTTTGACTTTTTCTTTAAGCTTATCATACTCACGCTTCAGTTTCCCTTTGTCCTTTTCCAACTCTTGTCTAACAATCTCAGCTTTTGTCGGTACTACGGGTTCTGGCTGAAGTGTTACCGGATGAACAGAGTGTCCTCGATAGGAAGCACAATGTCACGGACCCTCCTGGCTCTCCATATATGATATGCCGGAGTGGCATTGTCAGTGTACCTACCCATTTGCGACCGGTGTAGTTCCTTCCATGCCTTGATAGCTTCACGTATCTTTCCCATATATCTAGACCCACCATAGGAGAACTCCATCGAAGGTAGCTCATGAGTCATCGGGATGAACTGTTTGGATCCGTATTGCATCCGTACTAGTAATGGAGCATAGCTAACGGCCCCCTAGATTCCGAATAGTGGGACCCATAAATTCTCGCCACAACGGTACAAGATTGACCTAAGTGGCATCCACGGAGCCCTCCAAGTTATATCTTCTATACCCAAGTGACAGAGAGTCCTGATCCATTGCTTCTTATCCCTTTTCCTTGGCCATTTTTCCTTGTTGAATTCTCGGAGAAGACTAAAGGTCTTTATGTAGGGGCGAAGTTTTCCACCATCATCACCCCAAAAGTGGCTCTGAATCCAAACATACAGAAGCTGTACACCACCCTCAAAATGTCTCTTTCCTCTTCTTAGACAGCAACTGAGTAACCTGATCGTTTCAGCAAGAATGGTAAGGGAAAGGTCAATTTGCTTCGATGTGACCTTTCACTTTCGGGAATAGGACTAATCCATAAATTTCCAAGGAAAAGACATCCACAACACGGTAATCATCCGAGTTATTCTTGATATAGTTCCACAAAACTACCCAAGGGATGCAGTCACTCAAACCCTTCCTCTTTATGTGCGGAGAATCAATCGAAAACTCTATACCCATCACTTTGAAAAGCTTCTTTCGATAGCTCGATGTTTTCTGCTCTTTCCAATAGATTTTATCCGGATTTGCTGACTCAACACGGAGTAAGATAGAATATTCCTCAATGGTGGGCACAATATCTTCCTACTTAAAAGTGAAGCATCAGTATGAAAGATCCCAAAACTGTACTATGGCCCTGATTACTACTCATCCATCTTAACCGAAAGAAGTAAAGCTATGTCACCATATTTTTTTGATGAACTCATCCTTCCTTGCAACTCCCCGCTATCGCCAAATTTCCTCTAACTCTGCTAGGTCGTTCTGAACAAAATCCAAGTGAACTGACTCAGGAAGTGCAGACATAAAACCAACGGCTAAGCAGTCTCCTTTGTCACCCTGATTTCCCTCGGACTCAATCCTGACCTCTTAATATGTCTTGCTAACCACTGACACTGGCCGAAGGTCTTGATGTTCCATGATTATAATGAAAACCCCTTTGGTTGGCACTTGGCTTTAAGGCAAATACCCCCTAAATGATCATGATGCATGGGATAAAAACCAAAACAAAACAAAAAACGAGTTAGTACGGTGATAAAAATAACCATAACAGTGTTATAAAAAATGGTAAAAAGTGAGAAATGTTTCTCTGAGTGTTTCTTAACTCTGGGATATCTAACAGAAAACAGGCATGGCTTCACCTAGGTTTAATATATGGAGTGGTATTAGGTTCTAAAAAGGCTCCAAATTGCTCCTCACTGTCGCCGGTGAAGGCTAGTAAGTCACCCTGATAAAAACGGGTTCAATTTGTTAGAATACATTTCCCAGGCTTATGTGGAGGTTAACACCTCATGAAGCGTAGGTAATTTGTACCCTGAGAGTATTTTGTTAGCTTATGCGGAGGTTATCACCTCACGAAGCATAGGTACTTCACTGCACCTAAAAGGACGAAACCTGGGTTGAGGGCTCATGTTATGCAAATGCAAATGTAGTGTGTGAGAAGGAACAACAAACCTTTCACTACTATTTTACAACCCATAATTTAAAAACACCCCAACAAATGCAATATAATAAAAAAACTGAATTAAATAAAAGAAAGCATTAGTCTATCAAAGAATAATGATAATGCACAACACTTGAATAAACATAGAACAATAATAACATGTATGCTCATGAAAAGAAAAATTTTGTTATTTTCAAAATTCTGTTTATTTTACAAAAAAAAAGGAATTATAATTAAATACCAATTAAAATTGACCAAACCGAGACTTTCGATGACACGCGACTAACTCTAAGCCTAACTCTCTAAAGTCCCTAGAGGAGTCGCCAAGCTGTCGCAGCCTAAAAAATTACAAGTCCCATCACAAGACATTTTACTCGCTAAGTGTGACATTGGGGGGAAACAAAGGAAAAGACGACTTAATTCCTCTCGAAATAAAATGAGGGTTTGAAAACAACCTCGAAAAAGACATGGAGTCGCCACCAATCTTTTTTGGCTAGGTGTGATCGGCCACCTATTAAAAATTGGTTTTGTAAAATATTTTAAAATTAGTTAAAATATTTTTTTAAAAACCAATTTCAAATTATGCGCTTTTAAACCAGAGAAATCAAAGAAGCGGGTTTGGGAGTCGGTTACATACGGGGAAGGATTAGTACCCCCACAACGCCCGCATAAAACGGTACCTTATTATTCGTGTGTTATCTTGAATCTTGGTAAAAATCGGTTTTGAAATTAATATTTTAAAATAATTCCCATTTTTAAGAAAAATAATCCCATTTCTAGTTGAAAATGATCCGGAATTTATTAACTCAAACTTTTCTCATATTCCCCGGCAGACCCGGCAAAACATAGAAATTTTTATCTACTTAGAAAATCTCTGAATCACTCTTGTTATTGAAAGAAAGATATTTCGTTGTTAATGATAATTGATGATATCATCTCTAGCAACCTGGCAGAGAACACATGATTTATTTTAACTCGGGGATAACCTTATTTTATTAAAAAACATCAATTTTCAAAAAGTTGAATAATCATGAATATACAAATTAACATATGAATATATAACATGCATAAATAACATGGCATGGCAAGCAATTTACTATGACAAAGTTTAAATGACATAACCAAAAGAATAAATGGCATGAACTAAAGACATGACGTATGCATGAATGATATGGCATATGACGTGGCATATGAATGGATGGCATACAAATGGTATGGCATAAGAATGAATGTCATGTGAATGAAATCGACATGGCATACAAAATGACATGATATGTGAATGACATGGCATAAGAATGAATGTCATGTGAATGAAATCGAGATGATGTCATGGCATATGAATGACATGGCATATACATGACCTAATCTATAGATGTCATGGCGTAAATAACATGGCATGAGAAAACGATGACATGGCCAAATGACATGACATACTAAATGAATGACATGGCATGAACATGAACATGAATGACAAGCCATATGAATGACATGGCAAATTCTTGATGACATGGAATAATAATGAATGGCAAAAGAAAAGATGACAAGGCAAAAGGCACAAATATGACATCATCATGGAATATTCATGTTTACATCAAAATCAAGATAACAACATAAATTTTAAATCAAAGCAATGACATCACTATGGAATGTTCACACATATAGAATCTACATGACTAAGATATCAAAAATCAAATGTCATGGAGTAGGCATGAATATGGAAAATGTAATGCATGGAAATGTATTTCTCCCGTGAAGCAAGGATATCGTATACCTAAAAAGGTATTCGACTACCTTTGGAAGAGACCTAAGTTGGATTTTCGAATTTGGATTCGGATAAAAAAAATTCGGTTTTAAAAGAAATGACCGAACCCCTCCCTAAAAAAAAGGTCTAGTTTTTCCTAGTTTTGAAATCTGGGTTGACCACCCTAGACCCGATTTTTATAAAATCAAATTTTTTTTATTGAAATGGTATGGAACTCATCTTAAGACAGTAGCTAAAGTCCCAAATCATCCCCCTTTTAATATACTAACAAAAAAGAAAATTATTATTTCTTGAAAATAAATCTGACTCCTACAACCAGTTTTGAAGCCCGATTTTTTTCACCCATTTAGAAAATTTCAAAAATTTTTGAAAATATTAGGGTAAACCTTCAAAATGTTTATATACATGGGAAAAAATCAGCTTAATTTTTGGAGCGTGGACACTATGACCGAATTAACCAAAATAAAAAATTGCTATTTCAAAAAACAGCTCTGACTCCCACATGCAGTCTTGAAAACCTATTTTTTTCCCTTCTAAATATTTTAGAAAAATCTGTAAAAATTAGGATAAATCTAGGACATGTTGACCTCCATGGAAAAAAATCAGCTTAATTTTTGGAGCAAGGGAACCTAGACCAAAATTTTACCAAAGTCAGAACAGTGAATTAAAACTGGTTTGTCAAAACCCATTTTTTCAGCCATGATAAAAAAATTCCAAAAATCGTGAAAACAATACCATGGCATCCCCTAAATGACTACTGCATGTGGTAAAAAAATCATATTATTTTGACTATGGATGAGTAGTGAAATAAAATCACAAAATCAGAATATCCAATATAAACTATTAATCTTCCACAAGCATGCTCAAGAGAGCTTGGCTTTGAGCCATTGATTAGCTTAAGTCAAAAATCAAGTGGGAATGTATGAAATGCTTAACAAACAGCAAGCTAAATGCATGAAATAAGTGGCATGGCATAGGCATGACTTAGGTTCTAAGTGACATCACAAAATAACCTAGAAGGCTAAATGACATGGAAGAATGACATGACACATAACCTAATGTCTAAATGACATGGAAAATGACATGTCATATGAAAGATTACCTAATATCTAAATGGAAGATGACATGGCATAATGATATGGCATAATGATATGGCATAAATCTAAATGGCATGGAAAAAAATGCAAGACATGGCCGAATGAGACATGGTCTTATGCACAATGTAAAGCATGCTAAAGATGCGAGATATGATGCATGCAAAAAGTGCTAAGCATGACCGAATGTAATATGGTCTTATGCATGATGCAAAGCATGCTAAGAATGCAAAGCATGGCATGATCTAAAATGCTAAGCATGACAAGGTAAAAATGCAATATATGGCCTAATATAACATGGTCTTATGCATGATGCAAAGCATGCTTAAAATGCAAAAAAAAAAAAAATGACATGACCTAAAATGCTATATGAGATAGCCACAAGATGCAAAGACATGAATAAACTTGGTATGAACAACATAATATAACAAAGATACATATGAAAAGAAATAAAAAAAAATAGCAAGGAAATAAAGAAACTAGAGGTGAGCTCCATGGTTGGTACAATGGGCATAGCCCTCCCCTAACCGTAATCACTTGATTTTATCAAGATCATGAAGCCTTTCAACCTCCTTATTTTTGTTTGTTTTTGAAAACTAAACCATCAAAGAAAGCTATCCTAGCACAACCAACATGGAAAAGAAAAGAAGAAACATGGAAAGGAAAGAAAAATGCAAGAGAAAGGTGCCAATGGCTACCTTCAAAGCTTTCTCTTCAAAAACTTTCTTCCTTCTTCCCTTCAATTCAACTACTGCCTATGCTCTTTAAAAGATGACTAACCATATCAAAAATGAAACCCCCTCTTTCTTTTAATTGTGGTCGGCCCTCCCTTATATATTAGAGAGTGTGTTCTTTGATTTTTTAGCCCTTGAATGAAATGTACTCATCTTTTCTCCATCAATCCAAGCCATTGGATCAAAGATATTTTCATGACAATAAAAATGACATCTTGCAATTGAATCTTGGCTATTGAAGGATGTACTCATCTTTCTACAAAGCACCTAGGCCATCGGATAGGCAAGAACACTTTTAAGATAGTAAAAATGATATCTTGTAATGTGATAGTGACCATTGGATGAATTTAATCAAATCCCCACCCTTCTCCCATAATCTGGCCAGACAAGGGCTGGAATATTCTAAAAATTCCTTCATTTTTTTCACCTTTTTAATTTTGCAAAATTGGCCCTTTTTGGTTTCTTCGATAAAATTACCTTTTTAGCCCCTGAATTTGATTTAATTGCAAATGGACCCCAATTTCAAATTTGTCTTTTCCAACTCATCCCATCCAATATAAAACTTCGTTCTAGAGGTTTTCACATTTTTCAAGCTCATTCTCTATTTTTCCTGGATTTTTATCTAAAGTTTCGATTTAGTGCCTCCCAAATTTAGCCTTTTTCATTTGAACTCCAATTATGGATTTTTCTTCACCAATCTCTTCCAAAAATTATAAGACTCAGATCTGGAAGTTTTTATAATTTTTCGAGCTCGTTTTCTATTTTTCGCAGAATTATCTTTTGGAATTTCGGGTTAGTGCACCCGAACTTTGCCATTTTTCAAATAAGCTCCGATTCCAGATTTTTCTTCACCAATCTCTTCCAAAAATTGTAAAACTCAGATCTGGAAGTTTTCATAATTTTCCGAGCTCGTTTGCTATTTTTCGCGGAATTATCTTTGGAATTTCTGTTTAGTGCACCCGAACTTTGGCATTTTCAAATGAGCTCCAATTCTGGATTTTTCTTCACCAATCTCTTTCAAAAATTATAAAACTCAGATCTGAAAGTTTTCATAATTTTTCGAGCTCGTTTGCTATTTTTCCCGGAATTATCTTTTGGAATTTCGGGTTAGTGCACCCGAACTTTGCCATTTTTCAAATGAGCTCCAATTCCGGATTTTTCTTCACCAATCTCTTCCAAAAATTATAAAACTTAGATCTGAAAGTTTTCATAATTTTTCGAGCTCGTTTACTATTTTTCTCGGAATTATCTTTGAGAATTTTCAAGATTGCCCTTCAACCTCCAAAACCTCGGTTTTACTCAAAACGGATCCGATTTTTGGATTTTCTTTTTCCACTTCCTTTGTCCTATATTGAATTTGAGTTGGTTCGAAAGCGTCTAATTTTTACGGTCAAATTCCCCTCCGCTTTAGTTTTTCCTTTTTTAAACTCGAAAATTTTCTCGTTTTTTCATTTTTGCTCTAATCGGCTCTTCCTTGGGATCCACTTCAAACAAGGCCTTGGGCTATCTTTGTTTATTCATCCTTTATCAACTTGGGGCTTCAATTTCACCAAATTGGATCATCTTTGCAGTTTTCCCTAAATTTACCGGATTAGGTCCTCCTCTACAGTGAATTTCTGCAACCCATCTTCCGAACTCTATATATTTCGTTGTAGACCTCGGATTATCAAAATTCTTTCTCCATTGTTCAATTCAACTTCGAATCTTGATTTTGACTGAAAGTTGACTTTTTCAGTGGTTGACTTTTTTGAGGTTGACTTTTTTCAAGTTGACTTTTTGTGCTGACCTCCGAAACAAAATCTTGGGGACCCATCTGTGGAACAGTGGAAGTCTCCTTGCATTTCGGGGATTTGAAAAAGAGAATCTGCCCGATTTAGGGGACCCGGACGAAATTAGGTGTCTACAGTGACATCTTATTTTATTTTATTGTTGACAATTAACATTTTATCATACTTATATATAAAAATTTTGTGATGAATATTATCGTATTAAAAAAGCATTATTGACGAATTTTTAGGTGACTTAATTTAATGATTCTCATTTTTCAAGTAGTAAATTTAAATCGAAATAAACTTAAAGTGTAAGCATTATTAGGCTATTTTGATGGCATCTATAAATATAATTAATATAGTTTATGCATCCAATTTCTATTGTCTTTTTATAATTAATTTGATTTATATTTTAGTGAAACCAATCAGAATATTATTTTAATTAATATTGGCTAAACCCAAACTCAACCCGATTTCATTAGAAAAAATAAACAACTCGAATATCCCAAATCAGAATTTGAAATGATACGAGTATGAAATGACTTAATTCAAAATGATCCGAAATCGAAACGACTTGAATCAAAACAACTTGAAAGGTTAACCCAAAGCAACTTGAAGTTTGATTGATTTAAATTTAAAAGTTAACAACTTGAAGTTGAAACGATCTGAACCCAATTGATCCAAACTCGAATAATTTGAGTGTTAAACTCAAATTATCTGATTTCAGAATTTTTCAAACTCAAAATAAAATGACTCAAAGATTGACTTGAACCAAATTGACTCTACCCTTTGATGTTAAATATCATAAGTCGATAATAATTTTGAGAATAATAAAATATATTATCAATAAAATTGAAGATCCGAGTGGAATGCAAATTCATAAAAAATTAAAAAATGTTTTATAAACAAAAAATGATAATGGTACTAATAGATTTAAGGTTTTATAAACAAAAAATAATACTAATAATAATGGTAACCTTTAAAATTTTAAATAATATAGATTTTATTTAGTGTAAAATTGCAAGACATGTATTAATAATGGTACTAATAAATTACACTACAAAAATTAATAAATTTTAGGAACGGGCTAAGCTATGGGAATGATTAAAGTCAAACGTCCTTGGTATATAAAATTAAGAATATATTATTTATTGCAGAATCTAGTGACTAAAACTAGCATCAACACATTCAGAAACAGCATTAAAATTGGATTGAGTAGTTCAACAATCTTTGGTGTATTTATTTTAAGTACTTCTAATATATAGTTATCTTTATGATGTTTAAAATTATTTGATTAGTAAGATATTTTTTTAGGATGAGAAGTAGGTGGATTTTTACATATTTACATGGATAATTTTATCATATAATTGATTATTATTTTTTATTATTTGGCTATTATATTTATTTGAGTAAGTTATGTATTTTAGAAAAATAAAAATTATGACAACAATTGTTTCGTCACTATTTGTACAATGCTTTTAATGACATATTGTTATATGGTCAACAAAACAAAATCATGACAGATAACTGGTTTATCACCAAAAAGTTTAATTAAGTGTCTCGTGAAGTATCAATTATGTCACATTTTTTTCATTATACTAGATGTTTAAACCCATTTAGTGATACTAAAAATATTATTTTGTGATGCATGCCAATGTCACATTTAAATAACTTTTAATGACGAATTAAGTTTTATCGTAAAATATCAAATTTTAATTATCATTTTCTAACGGTGAATTACTTTTAATAACATAATTAGTTTGTATATTGTGACGCCAAAAACATGTCACAAACAATCATGACAAAAAAAAATCGTCACTAAATATTAGATTTTTATCTTTTTGTGACAAGTTTTATTGTACAGTGAAAAATTTTTATCTCATGCAATGACGCAAATATTAATACAGAATATCCATAATTTTATCACGTAATAGATTGTGTCACCAAAAATTAATAAATTAGTGACGCTTTTACTACTATCGTCACCATTTACAATCAGTGACACGACTAAGGTGACGAACGCCCTGACATATTTATTTTCATCACCTATATTTTAAGTGACAAAAATATTCTGTGACAATTAAATTACAGATATAGTATGAAGCATTTAAGAAATTTAGTAATGTAGACACCTAATTTTGTCCGGACCCCTAAACAAGGTATGTTTTTCAACAAATCCGAGTTTCTAAATTTACCTCAATTTCATGGTTTAGCGACTTGACACTTGGGCTCCGCAGGGTGGGCAAATTTAGTATTGACATTTTGGGGGTGAAAAGTCAACATAAGAAAAGTCAAAATTGGAGAAGTCAAAGTTGACCAAAATTCAAAGTCAAAATTGACCAAAGTCAAAGGATAAAAAGTTAACTTTGGAAAATCAAAATTAAAATGGAAAATTGGATGTTAAAGATGTAATCTTGAAAATTAAAGAGTCAACTTTGAATAATGGAGGGATGAATTAAGTGGAATAAAGTTTGAGTTAAAATGGTGGAAAAAGGTTGGATGAAAAATTCAAGACAATTTTGGGAGCCCAATTTAAAAATAAAATAAAAAATCCAAATGGTAGAAAATGTTGGAAATTTTGGAAACCTAACTTGGAATTTTGGAGGAGACTTGGTGTAAGATGAAAGTCTATTTTTTTAAATCTAAGTGATATGGAAATTTGGTAAAAATCAGAAACCCATTTTTTATATCCAAGTGGTAGGAAAATTTGTGGAAGATGAAAGCCCATTTTTTTAAAGAGAAAAATAATGGGAAATTTGGTGGAAGTTGGAAACTCATTTTTTATCCAAGTGGTAGGAAATTTGGTGGAAGATGGAAGCCCATATTTTAAGGATCCAAGTGTTAGGAAGTTATGTAGGAAGATGGGACCCCAACTTTGTAAAAAAAAATATGGGAGGCCCAACCTTAAAGGTCCAAAAAAGAAAAAAAATGGTGGAAGGCCCAAAGTTAAAGTCCATGTAGGAAAATGGATGAGAGGAAGATGGGTAAAATTAAAAACAAATAAAAGTTGTAGGAAAAATGTAGGGAAAGTGTAGAAATATGTGTTTGGTAAACTTGTAATAAGGTTTAAGAGTCCAGAATGCTCTTAGAAGGCTAAATGGCAACTTAGTAAATAAGTGGATGAGTCATATGAGTAGTACATGAATCATCTAATGAAGCTTGAAAACCATTGGTGGGTGAATAAGGAGTGGACAAGTGGCTAAAAAATGAAAAACACTAGAAGAACCTAGAGAAAATAGAAGAAAAAACGGAAGAGAGCTAGGGGGAAAGGGGGTCATTCGGCCAAGATGGAAATAAGGGGAGCCATTTGGCCAAACAATAGCAAAAAAGAGAGGAAGAGAAGGCAAAAAAAAAAGAGAAAAAGAAAGGTTTTGGTTTTGGAAAAGCTTAGAAAGGTAGTTTCTATTTTCTTCTTTTCAGGTTTCCTTTTCCATGTTTTCTACTACTTTTATTCAATCTTAAAAGTTCTTTCAAAAGGGTTTTACAAAAAGCTTATCCTCTCTTTTTGAAACTTTTTTCAAAAATGTCAAAATGCTTCTTGGTTTATTCATAAAAGTGGCCATAAGTGATTGATTTTTTGCTATTTGTTATTTTGGCTACGGATTATTGTGGTCTATTTTGGTATATTTTGTTGATGTTTGATGGTTTTCTTTTTGAAAAAAGTGAGTTATGAGCTCGATGATCTTGGAGCATTTTTGCTCTAAGTGATAGTTGTTGCCTGATTAAGCATCCATGATGGCAACTTTGAGCTAACCACTTTGTTTGCTAAAAAATAAAATTTTCGTCTTAAAAGTTTATTTCCCATATCTTACATCCCGTTTTGCAATTCAACTTTCATTCAGGTCCTTTGCTTATAGGAAAACATAATTTACAAAGCATTTGTTGTTAATATTATATTTAAGAAGAGATTCACTTATATAATATAAGCTGAAATAATTAAAAAATAAAAACTCTTAAATATTACCGTTTTGTTTAGATAAGTCTTTAACTTTAACAAATAAAAAGAAAATAAAAATAAAATAAAATGGATATGGCCACATTGTATCGAAAGCCCAAGTCTAAAGCCCAAAAATATAATTGGGTCTAGGCTCAAAACCCAAAATAAATCGAAGTCCTAAAGTTTTTCGGATTAAGATCAGTTTATAAAAAATAAAAAAAATAAAAAACTATGGCTATAAATTTAAAAATCAACTTTAATCTCGAATTTGATTTAAACAATATTTTATCAAGATTAAGATATTTCGAGCGAGATTAATTTAACAATCAAACACAGTTTAAATTAGATTATCCCGAATAATGCTTTAAGAGGTCCTAGACAAAATTGAATGTCTACAATATTTTATCGTTATACATATTATTTAAAATAAATATATTATTTTTAATTTTGAAAGTATAACATCTTCTCATGCAATGTAGAATAAAATACATGAAAAAAACTCATTGATAATGATAATGTTATTTTATCTTAATGATTGGTACATTACATTATAATAATCTCTTGTTATGTTATTTAAATTAAATTAGATAATTTCTTACTAATATACATACTTTTTGGAATAAATGTGTTGTTTTTATTTTCAAATGTATAATGTCTTAAGTCTTATCATGTAATTTTTTAAAAATATATAATATAGATCATTGATATGTGTATTTTATTATAATAATTTGTATACATTATAATAATATCTTATCGTGTGATATATAATAAATTAATATCTTATCGTTATATATGTTATTTAGAATAAATGAGTTATGTTTAATCTCAAATCTTATCATATGACTTAGATTAGTTTCATTAATAGTCATAATATTGGCCTGTTTAACGATACTTGCTACTATGTTCATAAAAAATCGATAATCTTTTATTTTATTAAAGAGCTACAAAAACAAATATATATATATACCCGCATATAATCATATATGTAAATATTACTATAATAAGAAATATATATTATATAAAAATATTATATATATCAGTACGTCAATATGTTAAGAATTGCATCTTTACTTATTATAAAAAATTTATTAATTTAATTTCATATTTAGAATTTAAAAATATTTAGCATAGTTAACTAATTTAATTTCATAATTAATTTATTATTATGTTTTTATTTTGAATAAGCATTTATTATTATATTTTATGACATTTGATAATTAAACTTTTAAGTAAAGTTCTTAAATCTAATTTAATTTTAATAGCAAATCATTTCAAGTTCTAAGATTGGTTTATTTGGTAAAACTTTTAGTATTAAAGGTAACTTATCAATGTTCAAACCTTTAAAAAAAATATAAAGTTTTACATATTTTATAAATATCTAAAAAGATTCAGATAACGATTTCATATACACGATAATATTCTATTTATTTTTTATTTTTTTTTATTTTTATTTTTGAATAAAATTTTAGCAAAATTTAATTCGATCAAACAATCTATTTAAATTTAATCTAATTTGATTTACAAATTAATAAATTGAATAAAAAATGACCGTATCCGAATAGCTTGAATGGCAAACTCAAAATGACTCGAACTAGAATGATCCGAACCCGAATAACCCGAGTGTCAAACTCGAATGACCCGAACTTGAAATTATCCGAATCTAAAATGACACAAACCCAAAATCGATCTGAATTTTTTCAAATTCGAATTAATCCGACCCAAATCCGACCTGCCTGACAGGTCTATATACTTGTAAAGCTTGTATGGTCTTGGACACTTCTATGTTGTCGATGTCGTATCTATTGAGGTCTATGACACTTGTAAAGCTGTTGGAACATGGGTAGGTAGAAGATATAAAAAAAACAAAAAATCAGACATTTCCAGAGTTCCTCGATACTTTTTCTTCCTGTTCTTTCTTGTTGCTTTCTATGTTTTTGCTGTAATTAAAGCAATCATTTGCTGCATTTTGATGTGTTTGATTTGCTGACGTTTTATCAGAATAGGCCAACAATAACGTTTCCTACAATGCTCTTGTCTTTTCTCAAGGAATCAATCACTTAAGTGGCAAGTAAAATAACATCCAAAATCTAAACGCACTTTGAGAATCACAGGCCAGTTTACTAATCATTGATTTAAGCCTCTTTGTCTTAAAATTTTAATCTAAAATCTTCTTATCCACAGGATTTTCCACTTCTGGGGTAATAGTATTAAAAGAGGAATGGATAATTTTAGGATGAAGTGTCTAGAAGGCTTGAAAAATGTATCATTGGTACGGCTAGAGGCTACTACGAAACGAGTAGGCTAATGGATAATTTTAGGATGCAAGGAGTTTTTGAGGTGTCAGTTAAAAAAATCTCAGGCAAATAATTTCTTATTGAATTCGATGATGAGGATTCGAGGTCTACCATGGAAAATCTGGGGTGGAGCTGGCTGAAAGAATGGTTTGTTGAGGTTGAACCTTATAAATTTATATATTTAGTAGCTTTCTAAAAGGCTAAGATCTGGTACTTAATAGAAGTTTTTTTGTAAATCACTTATATATATATATATATAAACATGGTTAATTAATGTTATGTTGAGACGTAGAATTAATTTAATTTTAATGTTTTCATGAAAAAAACATTTTTTATTTGTATATATTTCATGTGTCCCAAACACACTGTAACTAATTGGAAGCTAAGAGTAGAGATGTCAGCATATTAGATATCTATAATTTTTAAAATATTCGACTCTGAATCATCTTAATTTACCCAATATCCGGATTTATTTATTATCCACTTACTATTTGAATATTACTATATGAATTTGCATCCGATATAAATAGCAATATTTGTTGGATTATCCGAATCAACTAAATATCCGAATTAATAAATCAATTTTTTAAAAATCTAAAAATATAAATTAAACAAGAATTAATTATGTAAACGGATATTGGATTCGGATATCCGAATTCGTTATCAGTATAAATAAAGCGAATTTGGATAACGGACTCGGATATCCGAAACTATCCAAATCAAAACCAAAGTAGATTCAGATAATGGATATCCAAAAATTCAAATCCTAATTATCCTTTGTAGATTATAAATCTAATATCCGAATCCGAAAATTATCAAAATTTATAATATCCAAACCTGCAAAAAATAAATCGAATAGTCTCAAATATTTAATTTTTTACTATCCATATCATCTCTATATGAGAGCAATGTAGCACGTAGTTGAATGTAGCACAACCAGAAGCAAGCTATTTTCTTGGCTGATGGTTATCTAATTACTATGTTTAAATTGGCCAGGCTCAAATATAATTTCACACTTGAGGAATTTATTGATCGCTTATGGCTTTGGATATTTTGATCATCATATTCTGTATTTTAGAAAGAAAAAAAAAAACGATTTTGTAGGGTTTTTTTTTTTTTTTTTTCAATCGTGAATTCTAGATGCAATTAAACTAATTTATAACTAATTATAAAAGTTGTACCTTAAGCAATGAGATTGCTAAATTTGAAATGAAGAGGCATGGCTTAGGGACAATTAAATTTAGGGATAAATTTGGATTTGGAGGGTAATTAGGGTATTCATTTGTCACTTTTTTTTTATTGTGCGAGAGAAAGAGAAAGAGGAAAGGAAAGAGAAAAAAGAAAAGAAAGATGTGTGTCTTCGTATAGTATTCGTATTATTTTTTCGTGTAATAATTATATTCAAGATATTATACATTTATATAAATTTTGACACTCTTATAATTCATTTTATATAGATTTTAACACGTTTGAATTCGTGTCATTTCATGTTATTTTTCGTGTAGTGTTTTAATTATTCTCTCATGTTGTGCCGTAACGTATAATCATGTTGTGTCCGAAATTGCCAAATCTAATTGATACTATGCAAATAACCCCTAATTTTGTGTCTCGTGTCGTCTTGTTTGTGTTATTTTTTTTATTATTATCATATTCTAGGTATTATATATTTATATAAATCTTGACACGTTAATAATTCGTTTATGTAGATTTTAACACGTTCATGCATTTATGTCATGTTCATGTTATTTTTTGTGTCGTGTTGTGTTTTAATTATTATTCTAATATTGTATTCGTGTCGTATAATCATGTTATGTCCGAAATTGTCGGTCTAATTGATCTTATTCAAATAACTCTCAATTTTGTATAGATGTCGTATAATGATTGGAGTTATTATTTATCTAGATTATCTTTACTCCTCTTACTCTTTTATCCTTCAAATTTATTATAAAGTATTATTTCAAATCTAATAACATGTCCGCAACAAATCATCTCTCTAGTAGCAATAGTTTTGAAGGTTCGACGATGTAGCTCGAGCAAACATTAGATGATCAGATAGTAATGGGCTTTTATTGTCCCATATGATCAGAGATACTCTGAAATTTTACATAATTAAGACAATCTTAGGAGTCGAAAGATAATTATTTATCTTTGACAGCCGCACAGCACAGTTTGATCAGTAAGCAAAGCTAGCTTATACTTTATCATCTAACGTGTATGTTGGGTGCGTTGATGTCGGCTATGCAGTGTTGCTGACTAAGGGCGCTGCTGGTGGCTGAGGCGTCGCCTCGTCGCTGCTGGCTGAGGTGTCGCCTGCTCGGGGTATTCCTGCCCTTTGAAGTGTTACCTTCTTTGTTGGCATTGGGCTGGTTTTATCAATCACAACCTCTGAAGAGTATGGGATTCCATGCTCAAGGCCATTGAATATGCTTTTTTGCCCAGATTTGTTAAGACCTTCTCTGATTTCAGTCCAATCAGCGTGGTCTCGAAGGATCTGAGTGTAGACCTGCAATTGATAGAAAATAATTGATTATATATATTTTCAAAGTTGTAAATATATAGTGTGTGTTGTTAATGGTATTGTTGTATATGTTACGAATACAAAACCTTGTTGAGATCATATTTGGCGTTGCTCCAAGCAATAATCCACTTATACTCATCTCTTGGGAATACGTACTCGAGAGCTCCAATTGAACCTCTAGAGCCAGCTTTCTGCGTAAGCTTACTCATCTCTCCAGCCCTAGTTTCTTTTGGGAGTTGTACAGATCGAGACCCTTCCGAAAAGATCTTGTCATCCAGCTTTAGAGCTTCAACAGAAAAAGCTCAACCTCTGTTCATACTGGAATTCCCGGTATAACTTCTATTTTTAACTCCGGATAAGCAGCCATTATTGTTTTGTTTCTTTTGCTACTTACTGAAGAAATTCTATGAAGATGGACACTGGCTTCACATTGCAATATTGAAGCTGGATTGGCAGCCATGCCCATGATACTGGTTTGTGTGCTTTGGACCCCATAGTTTTAAAATGCGGCCGTTACGCGACGTAACGGCCGCATCGTAAGGGATTTTGAGCTTTTCGAACCGCTTAAAGCTATTTAAGCGTTACACTTCAGAGAATCCGAAACACGACTATAACGGCAGAAACGTGTTACGTAACGATTGTGACAGCATCCAAATGCGGCGTAACGCCGCAACTTAACATTCCTCTGCCATTTTTGTCATATAATAAGTTCAACAGCTGTATACCCAAACAGAGTTTCAAAAGGTAGTATCAAATATCTCATACTGATCCGTTGCAATCAAGAGCAAAAGGAAAACAATAAACAAATTGTGTTACCTACTGGAATGATTTGGATTTAATCTGATTTCATACCATTGAATGATCAAGTTTGGTTGCAATTTTATCCCAAAAACAAATGGCTTCAGTTTGCCTTTAGGAGCGTTGGCATCATCCTCTTAGCCCTATCCCTCACCATAGATTTTTTTCTGAGTGTTGGCATCATCCTTTGGCTTCAGTTTGGCTTTAGGAGCGTTTGGCGGATATGGAGGCGAGTGTTGAGGTTGGGCCAACTTGGTGTTGGTTGAAGGCTACAACTGGTTTATATTTTTTGAGAACTTGTATCTTGGGCTATTTGCTGTGTTTTTTTTTTTTTTTTTTTTTGTGTTTTTACCTTTATTTATTGTTAGGTCACATTTAATTGTTTGGATAGCTGGTAGCTTTCTTAAATGCTCTTTGTAATTATTTTTTTTTTGTGATGTACTCCAATTGTTTGAAATTAATTCTAACTGAATATCAATTTGCATTTTTCTCAATGTTGTATTGTTCTTTTGTTCTGTTTTGAGCCTAATTCTTCTGTTTTTTGTTTTAGTATAGTTTGATCATTTCCAAATGTTTTGAACGAGTAGTTTAGTGATTCTAACTATTGTGAGAGATTTTATTTCCTCAACTGCAAGGATCATGGGTACTTCTTAAACTTATGTTTGTTGTTATTCATAATTTTATTTGTATGACTTAGTTTGATAATACTTGAATGATATTTTTTTGATTAATCGAACTAACAGCGATGTCCTGTCATACAAAGTTCTACAATTTTATTACATCGATCCTACCATCCTTCGAGCTTACACATTGGAAATTGTCAATAAAATACTAAGTTGAACTTTTCTTAACTACATACAGGCAATACAACTTCACACCATGGATGCAAATCAATGGGTTTAGAAACGAAAACAAGAAAACATGAGTACAAACTACAAGTTCGATATGCAAACACCGTCTAATCAGCATGGAAGTGCAATGGAATTGGAGATAGATGAATTACAAACCTGATGCGGTGAAGAGTAAAAATGGTGTCAAATGATTCCCAATGCTTCAATGGTATTATATTCATATTACGTTCTTAAGAAATTTTTATTTATTAGAGTTTTTTATTTTATAAATAAAATAAAACTCATATAAAATCATGATAAATATTAGAATTATTGAATATGATATTAAAATGTATAAATATATTGTTTTTTAAGAAAATGTGATTTTTGAATGAAAATTCACGACTGCGACACGTTATGTAACATTCGCGACACCCGCAACTGCGACACCGCTACCTCGTCCGCGACGAAATCCGCGACGTCGATTTAAAACTATGGCTACCACCCTGCTAGTACTGGAATGCCCGCTCCATATTGTACAGCTAAATTGGCAGCCATGATAGTTAATTTCTGTGTCTTTTGGTTACTAAATTTCTACTGCTTTGATTTTGCTTTCCTTTGCTTGTGCTTCAAAACTTGCATGGACACAGCACTGCTTATATAATAGTTTGTGCATGTCATAAGACGACAAGAATTCGAATACTCCATATTTATGCACAAAAGTTTGATTTTCATTTTTATTTTGGGTTTATATTTGATGCAATATTAGTGTATAGGTCTATATACTGACAATGAATCCTACACTGACACATCATTAAAAAATTAATCACTAACCCCTAATTCTTAACCCTTAACCACTAACCCTAACCATTAACCCCTAATCTCTAACCCTAACTCTTAACCCTTAATCCGACAAGTTGTATCATAAGATGCACTGTCAGTATATAGACCTATAGAATGACAGCGTATCAAATATAATTTTTTTTTTTTAACGTAAATGACTGATCGATCAATCCATAATTTGGTCGTCATCTTTTCTTAACAAGGTTGTTTTGAGTATTTAAGTGGTGATGGGAACATGCATCGCGGAGTGTCCCTTTTTGGTGAAGTTGATTGCTACATATTTTAATTGATCTGAGAATGTGCAAGAATACATTTTTGACTATCCGTAAGATGACAAGAAGCCGTTATATACAACATTTTCATATTTGTATTTAGGAAAATGCATGGTAGATCCGTGCATATGCAAAATTATGTGCACCAAATTAGTTGTGTACATTTGTATTAATGGTTTATATTTATTGCATTAACAGTGTATAAATTTATATACTTTTCGTCAGTAAATCACATGATATTATTTCATTAATTTTTTTTTAAAATAAATATAAATAATTTTATTTCTAATGAAGTGACATCCATATATTAATACAATATAAAATAGTGACTCAAGAGCCATGAAACTATCGTGAAGATTGTATATTACATTTTCATTTTTGATTAATTTTAATCGTATTATTTTATATTTTTCAAAATAGTTTTACTCCTATTGTTGGAGTTTAAAATTCCACAAACCATAGATGTGATGATTTTTCATTAAAATTATTCTGCTCATCATCGGCAAAAAATTTAAAATTAATAGCTTTAAATTTCACATGTGAAAGTAATAGAGTTCGTTTTTTTTTTTATGCATCGTCATTGAAAATTTTAATTTCATTTATGGTGTTAAAATCTTGTCACATATATTAATTTTTTTATATTTATTATTTTTAATTTTTCAATATATCCTGAATGGATATGTGTAATATTTTTAATCTTGTTAGTGGAGTTTAAAAACATTGTGGATGTGATAAATTTTTTTAACATACAATCTTTTTGTTTGCATTAAACTAAGCAACTATTAAGAAAATAATAAATTCTAAAAATTAAAAGAAAAACTTGAGTGAGAAAGAATTAGCTTTAACCCAAAAAAAAAAATTTGTTAAAAAATTAACTTGAACATAGAAAATCTCAAATAGAAATAACTATTACACTTGATCATATTTAATTGGAATAACCTGTATATAATAAAATAAAAAATTATAAAAAATTAGATACGAAAAAAAGTAAAATATAAAAGTTCATATATTTTCCTTTAGAGGTGATCATGGGCCGGGCCGGGCCGCGGCCCGGTTTTTCTTTTTTTTCTCTGCCCAAGCCCGGCCCTGGGTAGCCCAAGCCCGCCCGTTTAGGCCCGAATCACAGTTCATTGGAATAAAAAAATAATTTTTTTATTTTTTTATAATTAAAATTAAATAAAATAATAATATTATATTAAAATTTACTGTTCTGGGCCGGGCCGGGCCGGCCCGGGACATGAAAACTCCTGCCCAGGCCCGGCCCGTATTGGGCCGGGCCGGGCGGGCTGCCCGGCCCGTGAGCAGGTCTATTTTCCTTCTATCCTTTTATTAGTAGTTGTACCGGTTGTTTGGTAGGAATTTAATTCACACTAGAAAAAAGACCTCAGGAAAGGTTTTTTTTTTTTTTTAAATATTTGAACCTTATTGTATATGGTATATTTTTATTTATTAAAGGTAAAAAGTAATAAATAAAATTGTGTTTTATATTTTATTTTTTCGCAGGATCGATATTCTCACATAGATTAGCAGCAAGTTCATTTTTTTCTTTTTTTAACATTTTTCACTAGTGGATCGGATATGGAGTCTAAATCGACCTGCGAGTCAACATGCGGACCAACCTCTTTAAATACATAATTTAAAATTAAAATAAAAATAATTAATAAAATAATTTTTTTTTAAAACTTTTTTTTCGAGCCGATCGGGTACAGATCCTAAATAGACTCGCGAGTCAACGTGCGGACTAATCCTTTTAAATATATTATTGAAAAACAAAATAATAATAAAAAATTTAAAAAAAAATCTCTTTTTTATAAACTTTTTTTCTTTTGCGGGTCGGGTATGGATTCTAAATCGATCTGAGAGTCAACGTGCGAATCAGCCCCTTGAAATACATCATTTAAAAATAAAGTAAAAAAATAAATTTCTCTTTTTAAACTTTTTTCATGTGAATCGGTTACGGATCCTAAATCGATTGACGAGTGAACGAGCGAACCAACTCCTTTAAATACATCATTTAAAAATAAAGTACAAAAAATTAATTAATAAAATAATTTGTTTTTTAGTCTGGATCGGGTACGGGTCCTAAATTGATCTGCGAGTCAGACCAACCCCTTTAAATACATCATTTAAAAATAAAATAAAAAATAAACTAAAAACAATTAATAATTAATAAAATATATATATTTTTTGAATAGGCTGAGAACAAATCTTAAGTCAACCGGGGAGTTATCGTGTAGATTAACCGCTTTAAATATATCATTTTAAAAAAAAAACTTATAACGAAAAATCTAAAAATCTAAAAAAACTATAAAACTATAAAACTATAAAAAATAAAAAAATAAAAAAAAAATAACACATTACACTTTTTCTTATGTTGTAAAAGATAAAATCATCCCTAAAGCATTTCAAAAAAATATCTTGAGTCCTTAAGACTCAAAAATTATATATAAGTAGATGATTTTTATTTTTGGAAAGTTGGTCTTACTGGGAAGAAAAAACCATGCTTACCTTGGGAACCCATGTCTCATAGTCATTGACAAAATTTGGCCTTTTTGTTAGAAGGAACAAAATCCATTCACAATATAAATATATATATATATAGTTTAAATTTCATAAATTAGATTAAAAAATTGTTAAGTGTTTCTTTTATATTACTTTTTTAATAATTTTTGTTATATCCTACAAGAATATGTGTCACTCGGTTAAACCTGCTGTTAAAATTTTCAAACTTCATTAATTTATTTTCACAAAATAAAAAAATTCATTGATTCTCTATTTTTTTTATAAAAAAAAAGAGTAAAAAGTTAAAGAAGAAATATTTTAATTTCTTCCTTTCATAAAAATATATATATATATATATTTCTTTCAATTCATTTTTTAAAAAACAAAGTGTTTTTCTTAATCTTTATCTTTTTCTTAAAAAAAAGAAAAAAGAAAAAAAAAGAGTTTTCATTGCTCCCATATTTTTGAAATTAAACAAAAACAGAAAAGAAAAATGAAAAAATGAGTTTGAATATCCTTTTATTTGCATTATGTAATGTTCGATTTCACATTCATTTCATCATTTTTTTTTTTCATATTAACAAATGACATGATTTTGAAAAACAAAAAAAAATAATCTTCATCATATTTGCATTGTACATAATATCATTTCATGTAAACATGATTAATCACCCACACAAACATCATTGCATTTCATATAGTTTACATCATTTCATCCATTTGAATTGTATACATATGGCTATATGGAGTCCTATTCGGGTCTACCGACTCAATGAAAAGAGATGCGTCGATGTATAATTTTGAAAGTAAAGAAAACTTTGACAAGGTAAAATTTTGAGAGAATTTTAAAATTGTTTTTTCTAAAATATTTAGAATTAGTTCCTCTATGGTACCTCAATTTGATGTGTCAAGACTTAAAGATTTGAGTGGTGTCAAATAAAGGGCAAAATTTAGTTTTTTGTGTATATTTTACATTATTATGTCATGATATATTTTGGGAAATAATTGAAGTTTTTTGGAAATTCAAAGCTTTGTATCCTTTCATTCTTTCATGTTGTAATTAAGGTGAATACATTTTATTATTTACAATTTTTTTCATGTATAGAAAAATTCTTATCAAAAATTGTGTGGCACTAATTGATTTTTTTTTTGTTCTTTTGGAAAGATTTTTTTAAAAATTGAGAAAATTGTTTTAAATAAAGTCCCATATAATTTGTTTTTAATTTATTTTTTCTAAAAAGGGGACAAAGTGTGTCCAAAATAAAAGAATATCGAGAAAATTAGTGATTACTGTTGGGAATGAAGTCACTCCTCAAAGACCTAAACATTTTTATCAAACACTCTCATGTCCCAAACCACTTGAATAAAGATCAATCAAGAATTTTACCGCTTAAAAAGGATATGAGTTTGAGTTTCATGAAATTTGTCACAATGTGATACCTAAGGGTGGAATCTTCATCTAGACAATGAAGCAATGAAACTATTAATTTGGAAAATTCTTTCTTGAATTTCTTGGAAACTATTTTTTTTGTTTTGATGAAAAATATATTATTTAACAATTGATATAGTTATGTATTTTTTAAAAAAAAAAAAATTATTTACAATTTTAAGTAAAATTATTTGTTTGATATATTATGCATAAAATTATTTGTTAGACGTATTATTTTTATATATATTTTTTTTATAAATTGATAAAATTTATAGTTTTGAAAACTTATTTCTTTTTGTTAGTATATTGCTTGCATATTTTTATATTACTATAATAAGATACGTTTTATGAAAAAATTAAAATTTAATAAAATATTAATTAGCACCTCTACAATCAAATGTCAAGATCCGTCACTGATCAAACTCTTTCCAAGTAATAAAAAAAAGCCATTGTTTGACTTCAGTGTAATCAAAGTTAAAATTATATATATATATATATATATATATATATTAAGTGCATGAATACTTTTCCACTAGCCATAAGATGACAACAAGTCCGTAGGTACAACATTTTCATATTTGTATATAGGAAAATGCATATGTGCATGAATTTTTTTTTTTTTCTAAACCAAATTTTATTAAAACAATCCAAAGGTTATAAAGCTAACAAAAATTAAGAGAAAAAAGAACAGAGTTCAAATACAAATCTCAAATTAGATAACAAACAAAGATCATCATATTGAGAAAATAAAATACCTAAACATCTACTAGACTCCATCCTAAGAGCAATTATTACAAAACCCACTCAGAACATTTGAAGATGAAAAAAACCCAACTCTAAATATTCCATCAACGGAGCCAAAAATTGTAGCATAAATTGAGTCCATACCCCATGCTAACTTACAAAAACTTTGGACAACAATCCAAATTTTAGAAAACAATGATGGAACATCATCAATCCAAGACCAAAGCAACATAAGTAATGCCAACCAAAGAAAACAAAAATCGTACTCACCCTGTAGAAGGAGAAATTTTTTGATCAATTACAAATTACCACGTGTTAATTGAAATTTCTTTTAATAAAGAAATTTTCAATTAAATTATGCATTACTATGTGAAATTGATAACATCATATTATAATTAATTATTTTATAATTAATTAAATATGTACACATGGTTTGACCAATCAAATTGCAAGGATTCATGGGTTATCCAATCAAATTTCACCCATGTGTCATAATTATTTTACCTCTAATTAAATTAAATTAATTAAGAGATAAAAAATAAATTTTTATCTCTAATTAAATTAAATTAATTAAGAGATAAATAATAAAGTTTTATCTCTAATTAAATTAATTAAGAGATAAATAAATATTTTATCTCTAATTTAATTAATTAATTAAGTGATAAAAAAATAAATATTTTATCTCTAATTTAATTAATTAATTAAGTGATAAAAATAAATTTTTATCTCTAATTAAATTAAATTAATTAAGAGATAAATAATAAAGTTTTATCTCTAATTAAATTAAATTAAATTAATTAAGAGATAAATAAATATTTTATCTCTAATTTAATTAATTAATTAAGTGATAAAAATAAATATTTTATCTCTAATTTAATTAATTAATTAAGTGATAAAAATAAATATTTTATCTCTAATTAAATTAATTAAGAGATAAATAAGAAGATATTATCTCTAATTAAATTAATTAAGAGATAAATAAGGAGGATGAGTTCTTTTAAAACTCTCTTTCACCTGGCTAGCTACCACTATAAATAGAGACCTCCCCTTAACACAAATTTACAACTCAGAAGCCTGAAGAGAAGAAGATTTTGAAGAGCCAAATCCTCTCAAAATTCTTAAGAAGAAATTAGAGAAATTCTAAGAACGCGGTGCTTGTTCTTGAGAATTCTCAAAGAAGCTGCTCTCCGATCTTGTTCATCGAAGGAAATGAGATAATTCCTGTTTTTTCAAGACTAAGTCTAGAAGACCCTTGAATCAAAATTTTACTGAAGAAAAGAATCAAAGGATTTCTTTCTTTAAGAATATTCAGAGATTGTAACCTCAAAGTTTGATTAATAAAATTATTATTTGACTCCAAATTTTCCTTGTCATATTTTTGACGCAAAATTTGTGTGTACAAATTTTGACACGCCCGGTGGGACAATCTCTGCCTTTCATCTCTTTTCTTCAAAACTCAAGTTATCAAGTTGCAATGGCTCCCAAGAAGAACCTTGCTAACAAACCAACTCTCAAGCCTGCTCGAGCTAATCCTGCAGTCTACCCCACTTCATCATCAAGCGTTGATATCCCCGCTCATCCTTATGGCACTAGGAGCAAGACCAAAACTCTTGCTGAATTGTATGAGCAAACTTTTCCGGTGCTCAATCAAAACCCTCTCTATGACACTTCTTCTCCAATTCAGGATTTAGAAGAAGTTTCCGCTGAACAAGTCGATTCTCCTCAAGGATCAAGTGCAAGTCGCCAGTTAACATACAAAGAACAGGATAGCTATTCAAGCAACAAGCCTATTCCATCATCTGCTCCAAAATCAAGTTCTGGAGTAATGGCTGTCATGACAACTGGCACCACATCATTGGAAGAACAAGTTGCACTTCTGGCAAAATCTGTTGAAATTCTTTCAGCAAGTATCAAAGAGAAGGATAACCAAATCGCTTCCATGATGGACAAGATCGCCGGTCTCACTGGAAAAAGGAACGAAGCTTCAAACCAGAATTGGCAATCAATCTTTCAAGATGATGGTGAGAACTCTGGCAAGGAAGTTGCTAAGGATTCTGAAGAAAATATCAATGAACTCGTCACTACCAGTCAGCTCAAAGATCTTATCAAGAAGGCTATCAAAGATCAAGTTGAAAGCATCACTCAACCTTCATACACATATGCAAAACCATATTCTCAAAGGATCGATCGTCTAAGGATGCCCGGGAACTATCAACCCCCAAAGTTTCAGCAGTTCGATGGAAAAGGAAATCCACGCCAACATGTTGCACATTTCGTGGAAACCTGCAATAATGCTGGTACCTATGGGGATCTCATGGTGAAGCAGTTCGTTCGCTCCTTAAAAAGCAACGCCTTTGACTGGTATACTGATCTTGAGCCTGGGACGATTGACAGCTGGGAACAACTTGAGCGTGAATTCCTTAATCGATTCTACAGCACTCGCCGTATAGTCAACATGATCGAACTCACAAGCTCACGTCAATGGAAGGATGAGCCAGTCATTGATTACATCCACAGATGGAGAAATCTGAGCCTTAACTGCAAAGAAAGACTTTCTGAGTCTTCTGCCCTTGACATGTGCATCCAAGGCATGAATTGGGCTTGCGTTACATTCTTCAAGGCATCAAGCCTAAGACCTTTGAAGAATTAGCCACTCGTGCTCATGATATGGAGTTGAGTATGACAGCTGCTGGAAATCAAGAACCTCCGGTGCAAGAGCCAAAGAAAGGTAAGGAAAAACAAGATACCCGCAAAGGGGGCAAAACCTTTATCAACAAGGGAGAAAGCAAACAGTCCATGGCCGTGACTACCAAGCCTCTTAAGATATCTCCCAAGTCAAAACAGTCTCAAGAGACGAAATCTTCTCATATCCAAGACAAAGGTAAAGGCAATATCACTTTGAAGGAGAGGCAAGAAAAGAAGTATCCTTTTCCTGATTCTGATGTTTCAAGCATTCTTGAAGAACTTTTAAAGACTAAGCTGATTCAGTTGCCAGAAATGAAGCGACCTGAAGAAGCTGATAAAATAGAAGACTCCAATTATTGCAAGTACCATCGCTTGATTAGCCATCCTCTGGAGAAGTGCTTCATTTTGAAGGATAAAATCATGCGACTCTATGAAGAAGGAAAAATCGAGTTTGAAGAAGAAACGGCATCGTCAAATTTGGCATCAGTCAATATGGTTTCTCAATCCAATTTGTTGGATAGAACCATAAAATTTGGCTCTTTTGATCCTATCATACTGGCTCCAAATACAAGTACGATGGTGGATCTTCAGGGAAGTGGGGGCAACTATTTGCTTCAAAGACAAAATCAAGATTACGATGGTTGGACTCTAGTCACACGCCGAAAAAGCAAAAAGAAGAATCTTCCAAAAGTTGTGAAAGTGCCTACAAGAGTTACGATGATCAAAAAACCATCTAAATCTCCAAAGCCCAATGTGCCTCAAGAAGCAAAAATGCCATCTCAGGGTAAAAATTCAGTAAGGAGAAAGTCAAGGAGGCAAATCACTTTAAACGAATTCATGCCAATTCAGCTTAGGAATGAAGATTTGGTTTTCATGACTTGTTACCATAACGGTGGCAATGAAGATAATGAAAACAACATTGACTCAGTAGCATTTGAAGTTGATGATCATCCTTGTGCTACGAAAATTAACTTTTCGGATGAAGATCTGTTGCTGGGGTCAACCCCTCATAATCGGCCGTTGTTCGTCGTAGGATATACTCGGGAACAGAAAATCAATAGAATCTTGATCGATGATGGTTCTGCTGTCAACATACTCCCATTGATGACAATGAAAGAATTGGGAGTTCCTTTGGATGAATTGATGCAAAGCCGCTTGATGATCCAAGGATTCAACCAAGGGGGACAAAGAGCTCTTGGAAAACTTAGACTTCAACTTTTCATTGGAGATATGGAGTCAAGTCCACTTTTCCATGTGATCGATGCCAAAACGACGTACAACATGTTGTTAGGACGATCGTGGATACATCAAAATGGTGTAGTCTCCTCAACTCTACACCAATGTCTCAAGTATTGCAGAAACGGTCAAGTCAAGACGATCCTTGAAGACGCTAAGCCATTTACTATAGCAGAAGCACATTTCGCAGATGCAAAGTTTTATCTAAAAGATACTCTTATCGAAGAAGTAATGCCCAACCCGATGCAAGAATTAAAGCAAAAGGGAAAGAATTTGGCTTCCTCCACAGTTGGAGAAGATGAAATTGCTCAAGGTTTAAAGGATCTGACTCTTCCCCTCACTAACTTGGAAGAATCAAAAGGCCTTATACCTCCACTGCAAGGATTTGTTAGACCAGTAGAAGAATCTCTTTGTGAACATCAGGATCTTCCTACTCATCGAGCTAAAGATTTTGATCCTAATGCTTATAGGTTGCTTGTCAAAGCTGGATATAAACAAGAGAATGTTGCAAAATTGGCTCACGAGACAAAAGAGCCTAGCAAAGAAAAGCCGCAAAGTTCATTCAAGATCCGACAGGTCTGGCAAAAGAAGATTGATCACATCGGAACTTCTAGAGAGGGCCTTGGATATTCTCCATTAAAATTGAAGATTCATAAACAAACTTCGAGGTACATAAATGTGGAGGAAGTTCCCGAGGAGCAAGAAGATGCAGTGAAGCCACCAGGATTTTCAGTATTTGATCGCTTGGGAGTACGCTCAACACGATGTTCAGTGTTTGATCGTTTGAGCATTCAATCATCACGAAGGTTAGTTTTTGAACGAATGGGAGAAAAATGCAATGAAGTTTCTGTAAGTAAACCAATTTCCATTCAGTCAAGGCTTGGAAGTCTGTACTCTGAAGAAGTTAACTATGGCCGAAAAAGAAAATTTTCCACTTTAAAGGAATCAAGAGATTTTCACAGCAAAATTCCTTCTCGAACGAAAAGGCAAAGCGAATGGAAGGTAACTACTGGTGAAGTTTTAAAGGCTAGAAAGCACACAGTGGTTATAACCAAATCGGTCTCATCCTCAGAGGAAGAAGAACTTGAAGAAACATAAATCCTTACTTCTAACCATGTATCTGTAAAAGAAACTGGCGAAAAATCTCAAGAAGAAGAAGCCCAAAAAGCCCCTTCGTCTTTTGAAGAAGGAAATCAAGCTACTATTGATGAGCTAAAGGAGGTTAACATCAGTACTAGTGAAGATCCTCGACCGATCTTTATTAATGCTTGCTTACCACCAGAAGAAGAAAAAGCCTATCTTGATCTTTTGATAGAGTATCGAGATATCTTTGCTTGGACTTACAAAGAAATGCCGGGACTTGATCCAAAATTAGCTATGCATCATCTGGCTGTCAAGAAAAGTGCCCGACCTATCAAACAAGCTCAACGACGTTTCCATCCTGACTTGATCCCCCAAATTGAAGCTGAGGTCAATAAGCTCATCAAAGCTGGCTTTATTAGAGAAGTCAAGTATCCCACTTGGATCTCAAATATTGTTCCAGTGAGAAAGAAAAATGGTCAACTTCGAGTTTGTGTAGATTTTCGAGATTTGAACAATGCTTGTCCAAAGAACGACTTTCCTCTCCCTATAACAGAAATAATGGTTGATGCTACAACTGGCCATGAAGCTTTGTCATTTATGGATGGATCGTCTGGCTATAATCAAATTCGCATGGCTCCAAGAGATGAAGAACTTACTGCATTTCGAACTCCAAAAGGAATATACTGTTACAAAGTTATGCCGTTTGGATTAAAGAATGCAGGTGCTACTTATCAAAGAGCAATGCAAAAGATCTTTGATGATATGATCTTCGCCAAGTGTTTGAAAGATTGCGTAGGTACCAATTGAAGATGAATCCGCTCAAGTGTGCGTTCGGAGTATCCTCGGGCAAGTTTTTGGGGTTCATCGTACGACATCATGGGATTGAGATCGATCAATCAAAAATAGATGCAATCATGAAAATGCCTGAACCGCGCAATCTGCATGAACTTAAAAGTTTGCAAGGAAGATTGGCATATATCCGACGCTTTATCTCAAACTTGGCTGGTCGATGTCAACCATTTAGTCGGCTAATGAAGAAGGATGTCCTTTTTGTCTGGGATGAGGCCTGCAGTAATGTTTTTAAGAGCATTAAGACCTTTTTGTTACGACCACCTATTCTGAAGGCACCTATACCAGGACAGCCGTTAATCCTTTATATTGCTGCACAAGAACGTTCCTTAGGAGCATTGTTGGCACAAGAGAATGATGAAGGAAAAGAAACTGCACTCTACTATCTTAGTAGAACTCTTAATGGCGCTGAATTAAATTATTCTCCCATTGAAAAGACTTGCTTGTCATTGATGTTTGCAGTTAAAATGCTGAGGCATTATTTGCAAGCTCATTCTGTTCGTTTGATTTCGCGAGCAGATCCCCTCAAATATCTCATGTCCAAGTCTGTGCTCAGTGGAAGATTGGCAAAATGGGCTCTTTTACTACAAGAGTTCGATATTACTTATATTCCACAAAAGGCCGTTAAAGGGCAAACACTTACCGATTTCCTTGCAAACCATCCGATTCCAGATGATTGGGAATTCTCTGAAGATCTCCCAGATGAAGATGCTCTTTTCATCGAAATTCCCAGGCCATGGAAACTATTCTTCGATGGGGCTGCCCGTCAAGATGGAGCTGGAGCAGGTGTTGTCTTTGTCACTTCAGAAGGAGATGTATTGCCTTATGCATTTACTCTCACTGAAAATTGTTCCAACAATGTAGCAGAATACCAAGCTCTGATCATTGGATTGGAAATGGCAGTGGATATGAAGATCACTCAACTTAAAGTGTTTGGGGATTCCAAATTGGTCATCAACCAACTTCTTTCACTTTACGAAGTTAAGAAGCCAGATCTCTTACCATATGTCAACTATACGAAGAAGATTTTGGAATGGTTTGACAATGTAAGCTTGGAACATGTACCAAGAAGAGAGAACAAGCAAGCAGATTCTCTAGCTAATCTAGCATCAGCTCTTGCCATGCCAAGTGTAGAAGTAAAAGTCCCTCTTTGCAAACGATGGATTTTGCCTCCAGTTGATTTTAAAGATAACAATACGGAATCCAATGTTGTTTCAGTTTGCGAAGTTGAAAAAGAAGATTGGAGACAACCATTGATTGATTATTTAGAGCATGGGAGGCTACCCAATGATCCAAGGCATAAAACAGAAGTGAAACGTCGAGCTCCTCGATTTATTTACTTCAAGGGTATGCTCTATCGCTGCTCTTTTGATGGTGTCTTCCTTCGATGTTTAGGAGAAGATGAAGTATCCAAAACCTTACAAGAAGCTCATTCAGGAATTTGTGGTGCACATCAGTGTGGAGCTAAATTACACTTTCAAATAAAAAGAATGGGATACTACTGGCCAACAATGGTAAAGGATAGCATAGACTACTCCAAGAAATGTCAAGCTTGTCAGTTTCATGCAAACTTCATCCATCAACCTCCTGAACCATTACATCCGACAGTCACATCTTGGCCGTTCGATGCTTGGGGACTTGATTTGGTAGGACCATTACCTAAGAGTTCACTAGGGCATATGTACATACTTGCCGCTACAGATTACTTTTCAAAGTGGGCAAAAGTGGCACCTTACAAGGAAGTAAAAAAAGAAACTGTTGCAACTTTTATCAGGACAAACATCATTTATCGGTATGGTGTACCTCGTCACATCATAACTGATAATGGGAAGCAGTTTGACATGAGCAAATTATGTGCACAGTTTGACTTCAAGCAGTACAAGTCTTCAATGTACCCTGCTCCAGCAAACGGATTAGCAGAAGCTTTAACAAGACTTTGTGCAATCTTCTCAAGAAAGTTGTTAACCGTTCAAAGAAAGATTGGCATGAAAGGATAGGAGAAGCTCTGTGGGCTTATCGAACTACATATCGCACACCAACTCAAGCTACTCCATATGCACTTGTTTATGGTGTAGAAGTTGTTCTACCACTTGAGCGACAAATTCCATCATTGAGGATTGCAATCCAGGAAGATCTTTCTAGTGAAGACAATGTACGCTTACGTTTGGAATAATTAGAAGCATTGGATGAGAAAAGGTTGGAAGCCCAACAACGCTTGGAGTGCTATCAAGCTCGACCAAAGCTTTTAATAAGAAAGTCAAGCAGCGATCTTTCCAAGTTGGAGATTTAGTCCTTGCTGTAAGAAGACCCATAAATACTTCACATCGTATTGGCAACAAGTTCCTTTCAAAATGGGATGGACCCATAGATTTAGTCCTTTCGAGAAGTTTATACCAATGGTGCGTACAAAATCGTTGATCAAGATGGTGTCAAAGTTGGACCGATCAATGGAAAGTTTTTGAAGCGTTACTATGCTTAAAGAAGATATTGCTCCTAAGCAAGAGCTTAAACTGTCGTATGTTGCTCCTAAGCAAGAGCTTAAACTGTCGTATGTTGCTCCTAAGCACGAGCTTAAACTGCACATTAAAAAAAAAAAAAAAAAGCCCGCTATGTTGAAAATCCTTTCTAGGACAACTTAGGCAAAAGTTAGGGCAAAAAAAAAAATTGATGAACTACGTTATGACTTGATCCTTCAAATTCGAGGGTACGTAGGCAGCTTGGTTTCATTGCCAAGTTCAGTCCAAACAAACAAAAAAAAAAAAATTTGTTTGATTCAAATATTATCTTTTGTTCACTTGAAAGTATCATGATAATTCTCCATTCAAATTTCATGATTCAAATTATTTTTCAAGTAAAACAAATCTTTTGCAAATTAAAGATCTTTGGGAATTTAATTTGTAGTCCATACATGATGCAAAAATGCTTCAAAAAGTGCAAAAGAAAGATGATATATGGAGAAAAAGAAATTTAACTTCATTTCAAACTTGAAAAGAACTTACAATAAAAAATAAAAAAAAAAAACTAGCAAGCCTAAGAACTAATATAAATTTCAAAAAAAAAGTTACATCAAAAGGGATTCAGGGCTTCCATTTGAAATTCTTCAAGTCGTCTCGAGAGGCTTCCAACATATTTCGCAACAAATCTAAGTTTTTGGCTTCATCCTCAGTAAGGGTAGTAATAGACTCAACAGAATTCATCTCTTCACGAATCTTGGAGGTGTCGGTTCTTCTTCTTTTCAGTTCATCTTCAGTTTCTTGGAGCGAAGATTCAAGTCTATGTTTTTTGCGTTGCAAAGTAATGAACTCTTGCTCTATATCTGCCAAGTTCGACTGCAGGGTGTTAAGGTTCTCAACAGTCTTATGTTCAAGTAACATTGAATCTTTAAGTCGAATTTCAAGTGCTTGAAGTCTTTCAATTCTATCCTTGGATGAAGAAATTGAAGATTCAAGCTCATTAAATTTCTGGACTTGTGTAAAGTATTCTTCCACCGTGCCTTTCAATAAGGATGAATCAACGGACTTAATTGCTTCTATTGCATCAAAGATCTTGTGGACATCACTAGTAAGTGAAGAAACCCGATCAAAAGAAGTGCGAATAATCCTTGGTTGAATGCTTTCCCACAAAATAGTTGCAAGCTTCAACTGACTATCGGATATCACTTTTTCAGCACTAAACTTAGAAAATTCTGGAAGGGCGAGATGACTAGCTTCAACAAGAGGGCCTGTGGAAGTCTTCACTATAGGGGAAGTATTATTAACAATCACATTAGGGCAAGCATCTTCTTGGTTGGAAATGGTACTTGAAACATTATTTCTGATCTTAGCTGCAAGTTTGTTGAACTCATGCGAACTAGAAACTGAAGCTTCACTTTTGGCAGGGGATATATCACCTTGAAAGGATTCCCTTGGCCTGGTTTGCTTCCAATGTCTTTCATGATCACTCTCATCAATTGAATCTTCAACGATCACATTATGCTTCCCTTCGATGACTTTCGGTAAAACCCTATGTCCTTCATCAACTAATGACACTGATCGAGGAACTTCTTGTGAAGTCTTCACATGTTCCTCTGTTAAATCTATGGTGGACGAGACTTTGGCTTTATTGGATTTGTCTTGCGAAATCTCTAAAGACTTTTTCTTAACATCCTTTGGAGGTTTTCTTCTCTTTGACGGTGATGTACGGATGCTCGAAATCAAAATATCAATAGAATGCTCAAGATATGGCTCATGAACTTTCGACCACCATTCCATGTATTTTGCGGTTGCATGATCATTAGGATTTAGAGAACGAGCTGGAGAGATCAATCTGGACTTTGTATGAGAACGAGTGCAAATTCTCCAAAACCTACATAAATCATCCACAGATCCAGAACGAATATCTTCCTTAAGAGCTCCGGGAATATCTTGACAAAACCCAAATTGTCTCCCAAATCGATGAGGACTGTAAGGTTCCACAATGATGGCTTGGTTATATCGGGCAGGCAAATAGCTCGAACGAACATTAACAAGGTAGCCATGATTGATCTTACTAAGAGCGTCATCATCAACAATCACTTCATCTCTATTCCTGGGATATAAGTTAGCATTCCACACTATGCCACTATGAATCAACTTGCGGGCGTCATAATCCTCAAAGTATTTGGCTCCACCTTCTCCTGAAAACTTGCTCATCAAAGGCCCATATACATCATCTGGATTTTGAAAGTGAGTCCGGAAGTAATAACTTAGCCACCCATAAATATAGTGAATTGGAAAACACGCATCTGAAGAACCCGCTTGAGCAGAAAGTGTAATTCAGTTTAGTCCATGGTAAATATTGGCTAACACCGGGACCGCGAGATTAACAGTTCTCCCAATCGCCATCAGGCTGGCTATCTGAAATGTCTCTGGCCGAACAAATTCTGAATCTTTACTTGGAAAAACGAAAACACAAATCCAACAAGAAAGGAAGGCAGCTAAATAAGTGTCTGTTGCTAAACTGTCTTTGATTCCAAGTGTAGTGAATGCTCCATCTCCTGCCATTCCCCGACCTTGGTATTTCCGAAGAATCCCAGTAGGGTTATGTGTAGCTTTTGGACGAACAAGCTTCTTTGCTTTTCGAGCAGGTGGTTTGGTGTAACGCAATTTCTCTTGAAACCAAAAATTGATCCAATCCTCAATAGACACCTTATCCTCATTGTCTTGCTTCAAAAGATGGAATGTAGCAAATAGATATTCACAACATCTCGGGATGAATCTTCCCTTGTTATCAAAGCCAGTCAATTCGGCAGCACAAGACTTCATCATAAAATATGCCGTGAATAGGTAAACCGCCTAGTCTATGCAAATCCCATAAGGAGATGGAAGCTTCCCCAGTAGCAAGGTGGAGAGTATTGGTAGCCGGGCACCAAGCTTCACAAAAAGCGCGAATGACGTCCTTGTTGTGATCATAAGTGTATAATGATGCATAAACAGCATCATATATACTAACAGTCGTTAAATTTTTGTTGAAGTGGTATAACACATCTTCAGTCCATTCCCAGTACTTTGGTATGTAACCAAACTCTCCAAAAATCTTGAAGGAAAATCCCCAATAGGACTTTTCAGAAGTGATACGGCTTCCCAACGTGTCAAACTTCTCATGATTAGAAGTATTGACGTGAAGATTAGATTGAAGAGATCTCGCATTTGGAGAAGATTGTGAGGTTGGAGAAAGTTCTATTGACCAATCTTCCAAAGTGGTAGGAAAATCAAATGATTTCCAAGCGGACTTATATCTACCCGATATGGGCTTGTCGGTGGAGAGATATAATCCTTCTTTTATGTCTTCGTCTTCCTTGGTAAGAATCACAAGATAATCTGTGATCTTTGAAGTACACCATGATGAGTCTACAAAAACAAAAGCAAAACAAACAAAAAATGTCAAAGTTAGGTAGAGAATTTTGATTTAAAAAAAAAAGTCTTGGAAGAAAAGAAGGGTGGCAAAAAACGATGCAGGTGCACTATTAAGGCCCCTTAATTTGGACGACTTTATTCAGTCAAAAGCCAAGATAGATATATATATTCCACAGTGTACACTGCTTAAAGCTCTACTAGCACAAGAATAAATCCAATGAATGTATTAAGTTTACAGGAAAAGGGAGCTCACCAAACCTAAACCCGAGAGCCAACTATATATTTCTTTTTCTTTTGTCCGAAGAGCAAAACAATTTAATAATGAAAACCCCGTCAGAAAAGCTCACCAGTTTCGATATGGATGAGAATTCAGAAGGTATACTTGGCTTGGCGAAACGGCCACCGGTCCCTTCCCTGCCACCATGGCAGTGAATTAATTAAAGGTGATCTCTCTTTTTCATCCATTTTGTACGGATGAGAGAAGGGCTTGGCATAATGTCTAGGGGGCCGACATGTAGTGTTGGTGTAACTTAGGTGACGTCATTGTACAATGTTGGAGATCCTATACAATAATTTTCCTAGCTTCACATCTCAGGCTTACTAAATTGTATGTATATGATTCTTGCTATTGCTATTCCATAGCATGTAAAATTATAATTTTTTTTTTTAATTATATTTCAAAAAAAAAATCAGAAGTCTCTGTGCTTATTCCGCTTCAATTTGGGCAATTAAAGATACGACTCTAGTGGGCCATCATTCAAATTTTTTAGTACCCAATATTTTGACTAATCATGGTGGATAAAACATTGCCTTCATGCTTTTGTCTGGTTGTGTCAAATTGTCAAAGTGCATGATAATGGTGCAAGGTGTCAATGCATGGCTATGGTGGCAAGAAAAAGGTGTTGTCAAATAAAAAAACATGGCTCAATTATAATGGTGATGGGTGGCAATAATAATTCAAATTATGGTGTCACAACACAAACATAAGCAGGACAAAAACAAGCGTAATAAAATCGAAAGGTATTCTTACGGTAATAGCATTACCACGAAGATGACTTAGGCCGATTTTTTGGATTTCTTATCCTCTACTGGATCACCTCGTATTGGATTCTCTAGGAGCTCTAGTAGATTATTTTTCCAGGATGATATGGATGATTGTGAATTCTCTTGTCTTTTTGAAGTTGGTTACGTCGATGCAGCTAATTCACTGGTACATCTATTATACTTCTTTCGATACCTGCAATTTACGTTTACAGTCAAAACGTAGAGAAAAAAAAAAGTGATTTCAAGAACTTACGGATGCTTTCTGAAGTGTGGGACGCTCAAGACCTTAGGGCAGTTTATATAGTGGCTTTAGTTGAAATCCCAATTCAAATAGAAGTCAAGACTTGTATTTGGATTGGAAGAAAACTAAGCTGGAGGTGCGACTTCGTGGGCTTTGAAAGTTAAAGTCCCAATCGGACTATAATACAAGACCAGCATAAAGCTGGAGGTAGAGTCCTAGTTGGATTATATGAGAATAATGCAAAAGTGTAAGGATTTGTAAGTTGCATAAAAAATATATATATATATATATATATATGCTAAATCAAAATTAATTTTTTTTTCTCGTATACAAAATCATATGAGAATAATGCAAATAAATTTTGACATCAAAAAATAAATCAAAAATGTCAAGATTTGTTCACTTTCTACACTCAACAAAAATCGTGTACGTGACCAAGTCTTGAGGGGGCATTTGTAGAAGGAGAAATTTTTTGACCAATTACGAATTGCCACGTGTTAATTGAAATTTCTTTTAATAAAGAAATTTTCAATTAAATTATGCATTACTATGTGAAATTGATAACATCATATTATAATTAATTATTTTATAATTAATTAAATATGTACACATGGTTTGACCAATCAAATTGCAAGGATTCATGGGTTATCCAATCAAATTTCCCCCATGTGTCATAATTATTTTACCTCTAATTAAATTAAATTAATTAAGAGATAAAAAATAAATTTTTATCTCTAATTAAATTAAATTAATTAAGAGATAAATAATAAAGTTTTATCTCTAATTAAATTAAATTAAATTAATTAAGAGATAAATAAATATTTTATCTCTAATTTAATTAATTAATTAAGTGATAAAAAAATAAATATTTTATCTCTAATTTAATTAATTAATTAAGTGATAAAAATAAATTTTTATCTCTAATTAAATTAATTAAGAGATAAATAATAAAGTTTTATCTCTAATTAAATTAAATTAAATTAATTAAGAGATAAATAAATATTTTATCTCTAATTTAATTAATTAATTAAGTGATAAAAAATAAATATTTTATCTCTAATTTAATTAATTAAGTGATAAAAATAAATATTTTATCTCTAATTAAATTAATTAAGAGATAAATAAGAAGATATTATCTCTAATTAAATTAATTAAGAGATAAATAAGAAGGATGAGTTCTTTTAAAACTCTCTTTCACCTGGCTAGCTACCACTATAAATAGAGACCTCCCCTTAACACAAATTCACAACTCAGAAGCCTGAAGAGAAGAAGATTTTGAAGAGCCAAATCCTCTCAAAATTCTTAAGAAGAAATTAGAGAAATTCTAAGAACGCGGTGCTTGTTCTTGAGAATTCTCAAAGAAGCTGCTCTCCGATCTTGTTCATCGAAGGAAAGGAGATAATTCTTGTTTTTTCAAGACTAAGTCTATAAGACCTTTGAATCAAAATTTTACTGAAGAAAAGAATCAAAGGATTTCTTTCTTTAAGAATATTCAAAGATTGTAACCTCAAAGTTTGATTAATAAAATTATTATTTGACTCCAAATTTTCCTTGTCATATTTTTGACGCAAAATTTGTGTGTACACACCCCACCACACTAAAGAAGTCAAGAGAAATTAGTTGTGTACATCTATATTGGTACTGTATTAAAGAGTGACTCAGAGACGGATCCAAGGGGACAGGCTGGGGCCTTGGCCCCCTTGGATCTTCCAAACTCAATAGATTCTTAACAAATGTTTAACTCAAAAAATGATAAAAAAATCTATTTTGTCCCTCCCAAAAAATTTATAGTTTGATTCTTTTTTATCTCAACCTCCCAACATAAAATTCTTAATTTCGTTCCTGGAGTGACTCGAGAGCCATGAAACTATCGTGAAGATTGTATACTATTTTTATTTTTGATTAATTTTAATCATATTATTTTATATTATTAAAAATATTTTTTTTTTTGGATAATCAAGTTACTAAAAATAGTTTTACTCCTATGGCTGCAGTTTAAAATTTTACGAACGATAGATGAGATGAGTTTTCATTAAAATTATTCTGCTCATCGTTAGTGGAATTTTTAAAATTAATAGAGTTAAATTCCACAGGTAGAATTAACGAGTTCGTTTTTTATGAATCGTCGGTAAATTTTTTAACTTCACATGCGATGTTAAAATATTGTCACACATATCCTATTATTTTTTATATTTATTTTTAATTTTTTTAATATATCTTAATTAGATAGTGTAACACTCTTAATCTTGTTAATAGAATTTAAAAACTTAGATATGATAATTTTCTTTAACATACAGTTTTTTGTTGAATTAAGCACCTTTAAGAAAATGACAAATTCTAAAAAATAAAAGAGAAAACATGAGCGAGAAAGAATTAGCTTAAACCAAAAAAAAAAAGTTAAAAATTTGACTTGAACTTAGAAAATCTTAACAAGAAATAATTTTTACACTTGATCATATTTAATTAGAATAACTTGTAAATAATAATGTTTATATATATATATATATAATTAAAATAAAATAATATGATTCACATGCAAATTGCACATCAAATACAGTATGAGAAATTAATGCTCAAGGAGACGTGCAATCAGGGGCAAATTAGGGATTAGCTGACGTAAGTGAAACACTTGTGTTCGCAAGTTATTTGTGTTTGGTTCGAAAAAACTCGAGTTTGGCTCGATCATTGTTAAGTCGAGCTCGAGCTATCGTGCGAACCGAATTCGAGTATCTTAATGCATGACTCGAGTAGCTCGTGAGCCTAATCGAGCTTTTTTTATTTTTAATATATATTTTTTATTTTTAATTAGTATTGAAAAATCTCAATTCGAACTCAAACTCGAGTTCGAGCACAAATAATCGAGTTTGAAGTTGAGCATGGGAATTGAGCTTATTTTTTACTAAATAAACTAGCCTAATCGAGCGAGCTCGAGTAGTTCGATTTTATCTCGAATCGAGTTTGAGCTTTAAAAATGAAACTCGATCAAGCTCGAACCGAATTTCGAGCCTTGAATTTTGAGACGAACTCGAGCTTCTTACAACTTGAACTCGGCTCGACTCTATTACACCCCTAAGCAGTGGCGGAGCCAGGACCCCAGGATCAGCGGGGGCATCCATGAAAAATAGTGGGACCCATAAAAAAAAGTGTAAATATTTTTTTTTTTAAGTTCAAAGTAAATTTTTAATTCAGTAGGATCACAATTTGGTAAAAAGAGTGGGCATTACATCTATAACTCATAAAAAAAATTTAAGTTGAGGGGGGTCTCAATTTGACAAAAAGAATGGGTACTACATTAATACTACATTTATAACTAAAAAAAAATAAATTGAGGGTGGGCCTGTGCCCACCCTCAGCTATACGTGGCTCCGCCACTGCCCCTAAGCTGACCTCCTAAGGCCTAAGTTAATGAAAGTTCAGCTAGGAATAATTTTTCTTAACTAAGAAAAAAAGTAAAATTTTATTTTGGCCCCCAACATTTTTAATTTTAGTCATCCCTTTGTAAAATTTATACATTAATATGATTAATTTGTTAAACTTGTCAATTTTACATCTTATCATTATTAATTTCATTCTATTTATTCTTTACTTAATTAAATATTATTATACATAGTACTTAAATTAAGAATTTTTGTTCTCAATCAATAAAAAATATTTATATTAATTATAATTAGACCTGTTCATGGACCGGGTAGCCTCCCGGTCTGGTAGACCCAACTCGTATTGGACCGAGCCTGGGTAGGATTTTGAATGATCCGAACTGGCCCGACCCGGCCTAGATCACTATTCACTCATTAATAAATAATTTTTATTCAAATTTAATTATAAAAATATAAAAATATTAATATAAAAATTATTTTTTTATTTTCTTAATATTAAATAAACAGTAACGTGAGCCGATGGACTGGGCCTGGGTAAGGTGGAAAAAAACTGGACTAAAGCCCGACCCAGCTCATGAGCAGATCTAATTATGATGTGTCAACTAATACTTTCTTTTTATGATAATAATAGAAAAATAATTAAAGAAACTTGAACTATTATAATCTTTATACAAAAATAAGTGCACAGTAAATTTATTAAAATTTTTAACTCTTTTAATTTTTTATGAGAGTTACATTAATAAATCAAAATTACTGTCTCTTATGTTATTTTTATTTTTATATTTATAATGTTTGTATTGAGCAGTCCTCCCAAAATAAAATTTTTTGTTTTGGCTCTGTGTGCAGTTTAATTTTTTGTTAAAAATGTTTAACGAGACCAATAAAATGATTTAATTCCTCATAGTAACTAAACTTAATTTAAACTAATTACTAAATTCAAAGCCAAAAGCCAATGTAAATTGAGGGCAAAAGTTACTTTGCGCCGATCCCCCGAAACAATTTTTTAGTCTTCAAAGTTTATTTCCCATATCTTACGCCTCGTTTTGCAAAATCAATTTTCATTTAGGTCCTTCGCTTTAATTGCTTATAGGAAAACATAATTTACAAAGCATTTACTGTTAATATTATTGATGAGAATGCAAAATGTCATATATTTCTCCATTAATGTTTAATTTTTTATACTTATTTGGTGTCTAAATGTACTCATTATTCTTATATTTTGATTTAGGATGCAAATGGAGGCGTCAAATGCAAAACAAAGATAATTGGACGATTTTGGACAGTTTCGATATCGCTTTGTAATTTGGGCATAACTCTCTTATCCGAACTCCGATTGAGATGATTCAAGATGCTATGGAACACCAAGAGAAAGCTCTACAACTTTCATGTTTTGCGTTTTGATCGATACTGTCTGCATCAAGGTCGAAATTGGGATTGAAGTTACTGCACCTACACTATTTTCAGCTGGAACGTTCCTTATCATGCAATTCTAATACGTGGATTTGATGGGATTTATTTGCGGAAGTTTACAGATTTGGTGCTCGAAAATTCCGGCTGATAATACTACTTTCCTAGTTATATTAGGACTTTATCTTTATCTTTTATTTAAATAATCATATTTGTATATTATATTGTTATCTTAGGATAATGCTTAGAATACTTTTAGGAGATTGAGATAGGCTTCTAAGAAGAATCGTGGAGGGGGGGCTGAACGTTTTATAAAAAGGGGGGGTCATCCGATTATTATCATTCCTCTCTTTTCTTTTTTAACATATTCCTCTTTTTCCTTCTTTTTCTTCTCTTTTGAGTTTTTATCATGGCCTTGCACAGCGAACTTTCATAATTAGTCGAAGGAAACGGAAGCCTCGGAATCAATAAAACTGTGAGATTTAATTTGTTTTTATTGGTCAGTTCATGCTTTGAGCATCGGATGTTCTTTTGAATCTATTTTCATGATTGTCTCATTTAATTACTAGGAGGCCTACTAGTTTATTATTCGTTGCAATCTACTGCAAAGTTAGATACATTTCAAATCCGTAATTGTTTGATTCCTCTAACTTATGAAGCAACTGAGATTTAATGATTTGTTACCTCAGAAATTATTAGATTTTAGGAAGAATGCTCGACAAAATTAAATGCAAACCGCTTGTGCTTGTGTTGTTTAGCTTCATCGATTTCTCTAGTTCCTAAGGTTGCTACCAGATTAAACCTTTAGCGCTTGTTTGGGTTGTTTAGTAGTTAAGATTAATTAGATCGCTTGTTTTCTAATTAACTGCGACTAAGGAGAGATAGGAAAATAGTTCCAACGGTGAATATTCAAAATATGAATTGATATATACTTGCATCGATGATCAGTTGTGAAATTCCGATGGTGGATGTTGACTTAGACCAATGTTTGTTCTTTTAATTGATTTCGAAAATTTTTTATTGCTCCTTATGTAACACCCTATCCGGATAACGTACCTAGAATCCGACAGAGTTTCCTTTCTATCTTAACTATAACCCTCCTGCAAATACACTCAGTTCATATCCCCAGCATGCAATATCTCTCAATATCATTATCACATTTATACATGCATGCTCAAAAATTTTCCATGATCAATTTATACTCAAGTCAATACATATTGGTCTATTGTCTCATAAGTTCAAATATATATACAATATATCCAAAAGTAAACCTATCTCAGCAACGTTTACTAGATAAAACATCAAGAGATCAAAACTTCTAGAAATTTAAGTATGATGCCTATCACGTCAATATACTCTTTGAAGCAAAGGATAGAGGAGGGTAGCAATCCCAACACCTAATTGTAACCTAAAAATTTAGAAACATGAAATAGGTAAAATATGTGAATATCTCAGTGAGTAGACAACTTTTAAAACGTTTGAAAACTATAATGGTAACCTTTAAAGCATAATAGACATTTTCAAAAAAAAAAAAATAATAGTAAAACTATAATGATTAATTCGAATATATAGCGAAGTTTGCAAATGTATAACAGCATCATAATAACAAATCAATGTATAAAATCTTTAAAGTAAATCAAATTTCATATAATTGGGCTCCAACTTACTTCATGCATAAGATTTATCCATACATCTATGAAATAACCAGGTAATATCCATGTAGGCATACTAGTAGCCGGCCCCAAAGGCCAATACAACCATAGGACGCCCCAAAGGCATATGTGTCACTATGATGTGCCCCCAAAAGGCAAATATAACGGGATAGAGACTCTGGAGGTGGCTCCCACCACAAAGGCGTTGCACGCAGCTCCTATACCACAGTTTAATATCACGAAATTGAGACTCTGGAGGTGGCTCCCACCACAAAGACGTAGCACGCAGCTCCCGTATTCCAGTCAAGGGAATAATCTCATACATTAAGTCAGGTGGAGCCAAAACCATGTACGTCAAATTCTATGTATAATCATATTTCATAAATCAACCAACTTGCTCGATATAATATTTCTTGAAAAAATGTACTTTAATAACAAATCAATTCATATGATTATATATTGCATAAACTTTTAATACGTAAAATAAATATCATGCTAAAAAAATTATAATTATAATTAAAGAAATTTCAAATAACTATAATTGTCGTCTACTCACAATCCCTAAGATGATCTCACTGTACACCTCGATCTGAAACTTCGGGATCCACAGGTGACGTCGGATCTACGTGGCCTAGAGATTAACGATAATTAGTATCTATATATACTCAAAGCATTATACAATTATGAATGCAACTTAAATCTCATAATCTTCCCCCAAGGTCAATACTAATTTCTCATACTCAAAACAACATATCCCAAACTTTTAATATCATGTCCATAATCATTTTCTCCAAAATTCAACTCCATATTCATGTCCTTATCAAATTCCTTTCTAGTACTCCATGCCTTAGAGATTTTCATAATCCATAACCATCATTAGTACTATATTTCTCTTAAGCAATAAATTTCTTACTATCAAGCTAAATTAGAAAAATCATAACTTCAGTTTGGTAACGAATTTTGAAGTGATTCCAATTGGTTTATTTCAATCAATAAGTCTAATTTATGAAGAAAATAACTAACTTAGACAATTAGAACAAAATTTTGATCAAATTTGATAAATCCCGAAACTATGCCGAAACAGGGGTCAACACAGAACAGCCTACTTCACCAAATTTTATCTTTTTAACCGCTTATCAGTTTTGGGTGATTCAAAAAAAAAAAATTTCTCGCATTGAAGTATAGTTTCTAGGAAAAATATCAAAAAAATACAAACCTAGCTGTGACAAACCCAGAAAATCCGAACAGCAAGCATGCTCAATTTCCCCTGTTTTGCTTTTTCTTCCCATTTTCTTGTCCATGCTTTCAAATCCTTTTAATTCTTACCAAAGGTGAGTAAAACTCATGCTTAATAGATGGATTTCAGACCTTAACATGTTTATGGATGATAACTCGTATAATTATATAGTTTTTAGTTATGTTTTATTATTGTTTTGTGTCAAATACGAGTTATTATTGCTTAGTCTAATTGTGTTTATGATGTTTTATATTTTTATGTAATTTGGTGTTTTTCACGAGTTTCTTTGAGTGATTTCAGATTACTAGGTTAAATCAACAATTAAGGGCAAATCCAGTTCAGTTCCAGTTCCGACACCTTTTGCCATATCAGCTATATCTGGAGTTTCACTGAAGCAATAAGGCTGAAATTTTAACCGTGCAAAGTTAAGAGGCATATATATCTATTTCATGTTTTACACTTCTTGAAATGGAGTCGTTTTCCCTAGCGAAATCAACCATCAAGTTGGCTAATGTGCAATGATGTCTGTGCTGACCAGTTTTGGTATTTTGCCCATATCGTCTTATCCACATCAGCAAATGAGCTGATTCCAACGGCTATGGATCACTAACTGATAGGGGAACATTTTTCTAGAAGACCATGTGATCAGATCAGGCCTCTAATATTGACAAAATCGACCATCAAGCTGGCTGATCAAAATTGTCATACAATATGACGAAAATTGTTAGAAAAATGCACCCACCTATTATACCTACCTTTGAAATTTGTAAAGCTTGTCTCTTGTCATTTAGCCCTCAAAAATGTGTATAAATAGAGGGCCTTGGATGATTGTAAGGGACATTATACATTGGTAGGATATTAGCCATTGTAATAAAATTCTCTAAGTTTTCTTCTTCTTTCTTTTCTCTAGTTTTCTTTTTCTTTATTTTCTTCTTCTTCTTTCTTTCTTTTATTTCCCTCTTAGATTCTCTTTAATTTTATGTTTATGTTTACAATGCCTATGCTAGGCTAAACTTCTATTTGGTTAAGGGTGATTTCAAAGCCCTAGACATGTTTTGTGATTGATTTTCAGATTTTATCTATCATTAATTTTCTATCAAAGTTGCTTATGTTCTTCTACAAGAATTGTTCATGATGTTGTCTTGATTTATTTAGGTGTACAACTAGATAGATCTTGATAATTATCTATTGCTAGTTTAGGAGTCTTGATCCGTGTAATTGTCTTGATTTCCTATTCATAAGTGGCAATTTGTGATTAATGATTATGGTCAAGTTTTCAATAATTGCAAAGTGGAACATAATCTAAGTTGAACAATCCGAGCTTATGTGTTTGTTGCTTAGATCAACCTATCTTTCTCATCATAAAGCTGCCATTAAATTGAATTTAGAGAGCTTATTCTAGGTTGTTTAATGGTTAGAGATTAAATAGAGAGCTTGTTCTATTTAACGACAAACTAAGGAAAGATTGGGGTAACAGAGCTTGTTGTTATCTACGGTTGTTAACTTTGATAGTTGGTTGATATTGATAGATCTGAAATTGATTCTTAATGATGTCTAGTGGTGGAGAATGAAACCTTAACCATATTTTTCATATTTGATTCTTCTTACTTACTTGTTTTCTTACTTTTCTAGTTTGCTTATTTTTAAAAGTATATTTATTTTTATTGGCTGGTTATACCGCCTAATTTGTATATTAACTTTGTTTTATTTTTATTGGCTGGTTATACCGCCTAATTTAGTATATATATTTTTATTGGCTGGTTATACCGCCTAATTTAGTATATATATTTTTATTGGCTGGTTATAACGCCTTGCATCTTATTCTTATTATTTACTTTAGTTTAAATCTGGCTTCAAAAACCCCTTTTCTTTTATTATTTTCTTTGAACGTAAGTTATAAACTAATAACTCATAGATTAAAACCCAATCCCTGAGGACTCGACCCTTGCTAATCATTATACTTACAATTGATCTTTTTAGTGCAAGGTTAAATAAGATACACTCTTTTGGGTGCATCAAATTTTTGGCGCCGTTGCCGGGGATTGCTTTCTTTAGTTTATTAGTTTATTGGTTTATTCTTATTTTCTGTTCTAATTATTTACTTTCTTATTTTTTTTTTTCAGTGAATGTTCCAAGCTCCCGAAGAAGACCTACGACTTAGGAGAATTCGGGAATTTATAACTTCTCACCAACAACCAATCGAGGAGTTGATCCAAAACATCTAAGAGGAGCAAGAAGAGATGGCAGCAGCTGACAACCGATCTCTCAAGGAGCTAGCCGCTCCGGACTTGGGTCAACAACCATTATGCATTGAATATGCTAATCTTGAGGTAGCTTTTGAATTAAAATCTGGTTTCATTCATCTTCTCCCAACTTTTCATGGTTTTGCAGGAGAGGATCCAAATAAGCACCTCAAGGAATTCCATGTAGTTTGCTCAAGCATGAGACCAACAGGGGTCACGGAGGAGCAAGTTAAGTTGAGAGCCTTCCCATTTTCTCTAGCTGATTCAGCAAAGGAATGGCTCTACTATCTACCATCCGGGACCATCACTACATGGAATGATTTGAAGAAAGCATTCTTGGAAAGGTATTTCCCAGCATCTAAGGCTGCCAACATTAGGAAAGAGATATGTGGGATTCGGCAATACAACGGAGAGTCCTTATATGAATATTGGGAGAGGTTCAAGAAACTTTGTGCATCATGTCCACACCATCAAATAAGTGAACAACTTCTCATCCAATACTTCTATGAAGGTCTCATGCCCATGGAGAGAAGTATGATAGATGCCGCTAGTGGGGGAGCTCTAGTTGATAAGACTCCCAGGGCTGCTAGAACATTAATCTCCAACATGGCAGCCAATTCTCAACAGTTCTCAATGAGACAAGATCCACCACCACAACCTAAGAGAATTAATGAGGTAAGTATATCATCCCTTGAACAAAAATTTGATAAACTGACTTCTCTTGTTCAACAATTGGCTGTAGGTAAAATACAACAAATAAAGGCTTGTGGCATATGTTCAAACATAGGGCACCAAACTGATATGTGTCCAACACTTCAAGAGGATACCAATGAACATGTGAATGCCATGGGTGGATTTCAGAACCAATCAAGGAAATATGATCCCTACTCAAACACTTACAATCCAGGATGGAGGGATCATCCAAACTTCAATTATGGAGGGAACCAATCACAAACTATTCCTCCACCATTTGACCACAGGCCACCGGGTTTTCAGCAAAGAGTGCAACAACCATACCAAACCCAACAACAACTGCCACCCACCCAAAATTCAGGTACTTCTCTTGAAGATCTTGTTAAAGCTCTTTCTACTAATACAATTCAATTTCAACAGGAAACAAAGACAAGTATTCGAAATTTGGAGACTCAAATAGGGCGATTGGCAACAACCATGAGTCAAATGCAAGCAAGGGATTCTGGGAAATTACCTTCCCAAACCATAGTGAATCCAAGAGAGAATGCCAATGCTATAACTTTAAGAAGTGGGAAACAGCTAGAGACACCACAAAATGATAGTGCTCAAGGGGAGAACAATACCATGGCATCCTCTTCACATCCCAACGAGCCACTAAAAAAGGTAATTCCTAAACCATCCTTTCCTACTTATATAACTCCTCCACCTTTTCCTAGCAGGTTAGCAAAGTCCAAGAAGGAGGAGCAAGAGAAGGAAATTTTGGAAACCTTCCGGAAAGTAGAGGTGAACATTCCTTTACTAGATGCTATCAAGCAAGTGCCAAGATATGCCAAGTTCCTAAAAGAGTTGTGCACATCTAAACGGAAGTTGAAATGGAATGAAAAGGTAAGTGTGAGGGAGAATGTGTCAGCTGTTCTTCAAAAGAAACTCCCACCTAAATGCAAGGATCCAGGTATGTTTACCATTCCTTGTAAGATAGGCAACACCAGGTTTAAGCGTGCTATGCTAGATCTAGGGGCATCTATTAATGTCATGCCATATTCAATTTATGCTTCATTGAATCTAGGACCATTAGAGGAAACCGGTGTTATAATACAACTTGCTGACCGTTCTAACACTTATCCAAGAGGAGTTGTAGAAGACGTTCTTGTACAGGTTAATGAATTGGTTTTTCCCGCTGACTTTTATGTTATTGAGATGGAAGATGAGATGTCTTCTAATCCCACACCTATTCTATTAGGGAGACCATTCTTGAAAACAACAAGAACTAAAATAGATGTACATGATGGCACTTTAACTATGGAATTTGATGGTGAAATAATTCGCTTTAACATTTCTGAGGCCATGAGATATCCTAGTGATGTGCATTCTGTTTTTAATATTGATATAATTGACTCACTAGTGCAGCAAGCTTATGAGCTAGATGGTGAAGATAGTGTGGAAATAGTCCTTAGCAACAATCTCGGAATGGGGAATGCTAAACTAGCCTTGAGTGACCAGGTGGAAGGGGCACTAGAATCTTTACACTCGCTGCAACCTAAAGATGCAAGGTTTGATGTTTCATTTATTGATTTGCCTTTATCTAATGAGAAACTTCTACCTTCCATTTTGCAGGCACCAACTTTAGAGTTGAAACCACTACCGAACCACTTGAAATATGTGTTCTTAGGTAAAAAGGACACACTACCGATCATCATTGCCAAAGAGCTCACACCTTTGCAAGAAGAGCAACTTATCCGGGTGCTTAGAGAGCATAAAACAGCAATTGGTTGGACAATTGCCGATATCAAGGGAATAAGCCCATCTATGTGCATGCACCGGATTTTGTTAGAGGAGGCGTCCAAACCAACAAGAGAAGCACAAAGAAGATTGAACCCTCCTATGATGGAGGTTGTGAAAAAGGAGATACTGAAGCTCTTAGATGTTGGAGTGATCTATCCTATCTCGGATAGCAAATGGGTGAGCCCAGTCCAAGTGGTTCCAAAGAAATCAGGTGTAACGGTGGTAACAAATAATGAGAATGAACTTGTTCCTACTAGGATTCAAACAGGATGGCGAGTTTGTATTGATTATCGTAAACTTAATTCCACAACTCGCAAAGACCACTTTCCTTTACCTTTTATTGATCAAATGCTTGAAAGGTTAGCTGGCCATTCTCATTATTGTTTTCTTGATGGTTTTTCAGGTTATAATCAGATAGCCATTGCTCCGGAGGACCAAGAGAAAACAACATTCACATGTCCATTTGGTACTTTTGCATACCGGCGTATGCCATTTGGTCTTTGTAATGCACCAGCTACATTTCAAAGGTGTATGGTTAGCATATTTTCAGATTATGTAGAGAACATCATAGAAGTGTTTATGGATGATTTTAGTGTCTATGGTGATTCTTCTGATAGATGTCTAGAGAACCTTACACTTGTACTTGAAAGATGCATGGAAACTAACCTTGTTTTGAATTGGGAAAAATGTCATTTTATGGTAGAACAAGGAATAGTTTTGGGCCATGTTATTTCTTCTAGAGGGATAGAGGTTGATAAGTCTAAAATAGATATTATGCATTCTTTACCACCTCCCACAAATGTGAGAGAGGTTCGTTCTTTTCTTGGACATGCAGGTTTCTATAGGAGATTTATCAAAGACTTCTCAAAGATCACACTACCTCTTTGCAAGCTACTACAAAAAGATGTGGTTTTCCACTTTGATGACAAATGCAAAGAAGCGTTCGAAACATTGAAGGGACTCTTGACATCAGCTCCTATCATCCAACCACCAGATTGGAATATACCTTTTGAAATCATGTGTGATGCTAGTGACTATGCCATTGGAGCTGTTTTGGGCCAAAGGGTTGGCAAAGCCTCACATGCCATTTATTATGCCTCACGAACTCTTAATGATGCTCAATTGAACTATTCCACTACTGAAAAAGAACTTTTGGCTGTTGTATTTGCTTTAGAAAAATTTCGATCTTATTTAATTGGTACTAAAGTAATTGTATTTTCTGACCATGCAGCCCTTAGGTACTTACTCACTAAGAAGGATGCCAAACCAAGGTTGATCAGATGGATACTTCTCTTATAAGAGTTTGATTTGGAGATAAAAGATAAGAGAGGTAGTGACAACTTGGTTGCGGACCATCTTAGCCGTTTAGTTCATGAAGAGGATGCACTACCCTTGAATGAGAACTTTCCGGATGAACAACTTCTTTTTATAAGTACAACAACTCCTTGGTATGCTGATATTGTTAATTACTTAGTTACCAAGAAGTTGCCACAAGAGTTGACACAAGCCCAAAGAAATAAGATCAAGAGTGATGCTAAATACTACATATGGGATGATCCTTACCTTTGGAAGCATTGCTCCGATCAGATTATAAGAAGGTGTGTACTCGAATCTGAATTTCAATCTATTCTCACCTTTTGTCACTCTTATGCATGTGGAGGACACTTTGGATCCAAAAGAACAGCCATGAAAGTTCTTCATTCTGGATTTTATTGGCCTACTATATTCAAAGATGCATACCTCTTTTGCAAGTCATGTGATCGTTGCCAAAGAATAGGTAACTTAGGTGCTAGAAATCAAATGCCTCAAACTCCAATACTTATTGTTGAAATTTTTGATGTATGGGGCATGGATTTCATGGGACCTTTTCCTCCTTCTTTTGGTAATCTTTATATTTTACTTGCCGTTGATTATGTTTCAAAGTGGGTAGAAGCAAAATCCACTAGGACTAATGATGGAGACTCAATTAAGAGTTGTAAACCCAAGTGCAGGTTATGTTCAAGTAATAAATTCTCGGGTGTCCGAGGTCGAACCACAGGGAAGCGTATTAGTAAGTATAAGTTTATAAATATATAACAAAAAGAAAGTAAACAAGATATTAGGGAATCAACAACAAAACAAGATATTAGAGAACAAAATAAACAAAATAACATAAAAGAAATTAAACAAGATATAAAAAACAATAAGAAAAGATGTTGAGGTTAGAGAATCCACTCTTGGTGTTATGCTAAGGTTAATCTTGTTTTATTACACAATTGAAATTCACACATAAGGGAGATTCCAATCGGAAGGTTTAGCAATTCAGTCCAACGTCCATAGCATATGATATTATGTTCATTTGGTGTCCTCAAAACTCACAAAAAGAGTCCAAGCATTCCTTATGCCAAGGTATATGTCTACAACAAATCAAGGTTATGAAACCAAGCATTTACTGTGCCATTTTCATTGTCAATAATGAATCAAGATCTCTACTTTGCAAGTATGATTTTAAACCAAAAGAAAATATTATCTATACTAGTGTTTATAAATGATGTTTCATTTTAGCTCATGTTTAAGAGACTAACCTTAGCATTTACCAAAAGCTTCACCTCATCACCTCAACAATATGATTAGCAACACATACTAGATATGAATGAAATGAAAAGAAATGTAAGAAGCATAAGTAAATAAAGAAAAAGAAAACTAGAGAAAGGAAAGAAGAAGAAAACTTAGAGAATTTTATTACAATGGCTAATATCCTACCAATGTATCAATGTATCCCAATACTCATCCAAGGCCCTCTATTTATACACATTTTGGAGGGCTAAATGACAAGAAACAAGCTTTACAAATTTCAAAGGTAGGTATAATAGGTGGGTGCATTTTTCTAACAATTTTCGTCATATTGTATGACAATTCTGATCAGCCAACTTGATGGTCAATTTTGTCAATGTTGGAGGCTCGATCTGATAACATGGTCTTCTATAAAAATATACCCCTATCCGTTACGGATCCATAGCCATTGGAATCAGATCATTTGCTCATGTGGATCGGAAGATATGGTCAAAATACCAAAACAGGTCAGCACAGACGTCATTGCACATCAGCCAACTTGATGGTCGATTTCTCTAGGGAAAACGACTCCATTTCAAGAAGTGTAAAACATGAAAACGATAGATATGCCTCTCAAATTTGCACTGTTAAAATTTCAGCCTTATTGCTTCAGTGAAACTCCAGATATAGCGGATATGGCAAAAGGTGTCGAAACTGGAACTGAACTGGATTTGCCCTTAATTGTTGATTTAACCTAGTAATCTGAAATCACTCAAAGAAACTCGTGATAAAACACCAAATTACATAAAAATATAAAAGATCATAAACACAATTAGACTAAGCAATAATAACTCATATTTGACGCAAAACAATAATAAAACATAACTAAAAACTATATAATTATACGAGTTATCACACCCCCACACTTAGATTGTTGCTAGTCCCTAGCAACGACTCAATAAAAATAAAATAAGAAAATCTAATCTAATCCATTTTCGTAGGAAATCACGGTGGCACTTAGCATGTGACACAAGCCTTTAAACCCCTAGGTGTCCCTAGTGGACGAGTTTAGTCTCGTGAGGGTTTACTAGGACGATACCCACAAACATTGAAAAACTAAAATATAAGTAAACTACATACACTAAAAATATTTACTCCTAATCCTTTCAATATAAATTAGAGACAATCTTTGAACAAGTCTTATAAACTAATCAATAGCTCAAAGAATTTCACAAAAATTCATGCTTGAATGTAAATAAATGAGTTAAGCCAATATTAACATAACATATTTCAATCAAAATAGTGCATATTCAACTTAATCTCAACCTCTCACATGGGATACTCTCATGATTTTCACTCTTTAAAGTAGTGGTAAAGTGTTTACACTCAATCAATCTCATGAAAACACTTCTACCATATGCTTGCTTGTCCACCTATTCTCCACTATTTAGATCATACAACTTCATAAATCAAGAGGTCTTTATTCAAGGTTGTAATGGGGCCAAAGGGTTATAATGTGGTTAAAGAACAAAAGGATAAAGATATCACAAAGGTTCCAAAGAGTTAATAGAGTTTAGAGACATAATAAGATCATAAATAAATTTCTCAAAACTCTTTACAAGTACATAGTCACACAGGCTAAATATTCATGTTGAGCCTTTGCATCATTCTAACCAACTTTGTAACATCTTTTTCTTTACTTTAACTAGAAGTTCAAGAGAAGATTTTTTTTTTTTTTTTTTTTGAGTATGGGAATGTATTTAACAATGATCCCTTTCTTTTTCTCTTGACTTTTTCTTTTCTTTTCTTCCCCCACACTTATCTTTTGTTTCTAACCCAAATTTTCAACTAAAAATATCCCTTGTTTTTTGCAATATGTCTCAAAATATATAATCCATCTTTAGAACAAGGGTTATATTTAGTCTAGGTGTAAGTTGTGGTTACCAAATAAATAGCTTATTCAATGTAGGCGCAAATTGGCTCACTAGGGGTGTGTTCTCTTGGAACATCAATAAGGGATGGCTGTTTGGCCCTGGCTAAAAATCCTAATGCCTCTATCATATTCATGTTGTCACATGCATCAATATAGTCTCAACAAGGTCTAAAGCAAGTTCTAGAGAATCATGTAATCATAAGAGCACTCAAGAAAGAAATTAGGTTGATTTGTATAATGCATCAATCATTATAGGCTCAAAAACTCACAAGGATGATTATACAAGTCAGATTAAGTCTAAACATGCTTCTTTCTCAATCAACATATCATATTAACATTGGCTCATAAAAAGGTTGACATCAAGCTCAATTCTCATGAAAATCTTCTCACTAATAAATCTGTTTTAGACTTATGCAATTCATATCTCATCATTGTATTAAAAAGGAACTAAAACACACTAAAAATAATAATAATAAAGACTCATAAAAAAAATAGTAGACAAAAAATAAAAGAAATCCTAAATCATTCCCCCCACACTTAATTCTTACATTGTCCTCAATGTAAGTCTATTAACCCAAATGAAAGAATCATGTGTAAGAGAAAAGAACTAATAACATAAGAATAGGAACAACTAAGACTCAAAACAAAACAAACTCATGCAACCTAAATAATCCTAAAATACTAAACAAAAATTAACAAGTAAACATAAAAAGATTAAAATCAAACTGACAAGGTATGTCTCAAGTCTCCCTTACTCAGACCTTGTTCAGAATGAATACTTCTAAATTGCTTAAAACACAACAAACTTTTTTTTTTTTTGAAAGAAGAAATCAAACTGACAAGGTATGTCTCAAGTCTCCCTTACTCAGACCTTGTTCAGAATGAATACTTCTAAATGGCTTAAAACACATCGATTTTTTTTAAAAAAATAATTAGTAAAAATTATATTTACATCTAGTTATTTTCAAAACAAGGATCAGAAAGAAAAACAACCTCTTCTTGAGTAACATGATTTTCCAAAAAGAGTTTGAGTCTTTGTCCATTTACCTTGAATACGTTACCATTTTTAGGATTCTCAATGTCAACTGCTCCATAATGATACACATGCTTAACCACAAATGGGCCAATCCATCTTCATCTCAACTTACTAGGAAATATGTGAAGTCTAGAATTATAAAGTAGAACTTTTTGCCCAACATCAAATGTTTTTCTTGAAATTAACTTGTCATGAAAGGCTTTAGTTCTTTCTTTATGAATTTTAGAATTATCATATGCATCTTTTCTGAGTTCCTCAAGTTTATTTATGACTGGAAAAGTTTCATTCTCACCCAAAAAGGAATATTTTAGCTCGGATGGCAATGGTTTTAAATCCAGCTTGGGTGGTTCAATAGTTGATGGTACAGTGACATTTTTGAGTGATGGAAGTTCCTCAAACTTTTGTTTCCAACAATGCTTATCCTGAAAAGAATTTAACAAAGAATCAGTGTGTGAAATTTCTGAAGCATTATCAAACTCACATTCAATTAAATAAGCTTCTAAAGGATCATGGAATGTGGTAGTGGTGAGATGTTCATGAACAAGTTCTTCAATGAAATCCACTTCATGTACTTCTGAATCATCACCAGGTTGCTTGCAAGTGTTGAACACATTTAATTCTAAAGTCATATTTCCAAAAGAAATGTTCAACATACCATTCCTGCAATTTATCAGAGCATTAGAAGTTGCAAGAAATGGACGGCCTAATATAACAGGAATTTGAACATTTGGATTTGAAACAGGATGTGTGTCCAAAACAATAAAATCAACAGGGAAGTAAAAATTATCAATTTGAACCAAAACATCTTCAACTATCCCTCGAGGCATTTTTACAGAACGATCAGCTAGTTGAAGTGTAACAGGTGTTTCCTTGAGTTCACCTAAACCTAACTGTTGATAAACAGAAAAAGGCAAAAGATTAACACTAGCACCAAGATCAAGCAATGCACGTTCTATTCTAGTGTTTCCAATGATGCATGAGATTGTTGGACATCCAGGATCTTTGAATTTTGGTAGAGTAAAGTGCTGAATGATTGAGCTCACACTTTCCGTCAGAAATGCTTTCTTTTGTACATTATGTTTCCTTTTAACTGTGCACATGTCCTTCAAAAATTTAGCATAAGATGGAACTTGTTTGATTGCATCCAATAAAGGAATGTTAATCTTAACTTGTTTGAAAAGTTCATAAATTTCTGCATTTTGATTCAAATTCTTTATTGTTTGCAATCTTTGAGGAAAAGGAGCAGGATGCATACCTTTTTCTTTGTCCAAATTTTCAAGAAGTTCAGACTTACCATCATCCTTACCATTACTTTTCGGAGGGGAAGGAGGATCTTGGTCTTTTGATGGAATGTTTTTGTCAATTGCCTTTCCACTTCGAAGAGTTGTGATAGAACTGGCATTTTCCTGTTGAGTTTCATTGGAGCAAGAAACAAGACATTGAGTAGAAGGGTTAGGCTGAGGTTGAGCAGGAAACTTACCTTTTTCTTGAGTGCGTAATGAAGCTGTCAATGTGGACAAGGTGTTTTTGATCTCATTGATGTCCTGTGAAGTTTGGTTATTCACATTTGCTTGTGTTTGCATGAATGCTTGCAATGTCTCTTCCAAGGTTTGTACACGTGAAGGTTGATAGGAAAAAGTGTTGCCCGACTTTTGAGATTGTGGTACCTGAACATGATTATTATTCCGCCAACTGAAGTTGGGATGATTTCTCCATTCAGGGTTATACGTTTCAGAGTAAGGAGAAGGAAAAGGCTTTTTAAATGTGTTTATGGAATTTACTTGATCATGCAACACTTCTTTAAGAATGGGAATGTTTGGACATTCAGAAGTGGGGTGTCCCATGATTTCACAAATTCCACAACTTTCTTCATTTTTAACCGTTTTGACTTCTTTTACTTCTCTAAGTTCCATGGCTTCAATCTTTCTAGCCAAATTAGCTACTTTAGCTTTTATCTCATCTTCTTGACTAAAATGATATTTACCTCTGTTAGAAACAAGATTAGATCTATTGGAACTTTCAGAGGAATTATCTGTGTGCCAGGCTTGAGAGTTATCTGCCAAATGGTCTAGGTAGTCAAAGGCTTCTTCAGGTTCTTTTTCTAGAAACTCACCGTTACACATTGTTTCAACAAATTGTTTAGTTTCGGGAGTTAAACTTTCATAAAAGAAACTAATAAGACGCCATTTTACAAAACCATGATGTGGACAAGAACTTAACAAATCTTTAAAACGCTCCCAGCACTGAAAAAAATGCTTCATTTTGATTTTGATTGAAATTTTGAATATGTCTTTTCAAAGCAGTAGTTTTATGTGCTGGGAAAATGTTTTTTAGAAACTCAGTTTGTAATTCTTGCCATGTGCCAATTGACCTTGGTTTTAAATTATGAAGCCAAATTTTTACTTTATCTTTTAAAGAAAAAGGAAATAATTTTAGCTTGACAATTTCATTTGTACATTGTTGGTCATTAAAGGTGACACATACATCTTCGAAGTCTTTTAGAAACGAGTAAGCACTTTCCGATTCTAACCCATGGAAATTTGGAAGCAAAGCTATCATACCTGGTTTAAAACGAAAGTTGTTTGCATTGAGAGGAAAAATAAAACAAGAGGGTGATGAGCTTCGAGTTGGTTGCAAGTAGTCACGCATGGTGCGTACTTGTCTGTTCTCATCTTCAGCATGAACACTTTCATTGTCAGCCATGGTAGGAGTTGTATTAGAAAGATTACCTGAAAAAGTTTCACAATAAAATCTAACTAAACGACGAGATCTAAAATCACGTCGCCAAACAAGCATAAAACAAAGTTAATATACAGATTAGGCGGTATAACCAGCCAATAGAACAAAGTTAATATACAAATCAGGCGGTATAACCAGCCAATAAAAATAAATATACTTATAAACTTATATACTTAGTATTGCTTCCCCGGCAACGGCGCCAAAAACTTGATGGAGACTCAATTAAGAGTTGTAAACCCAAGTGCAGGTTATGTTCAAGTAAAAAATTCTCGGGTGTCCGAGGTCGAACCACAGGGAAGCGTATTAGTAAGTATAAGTTTATAAATATATAACAAAAAGAAAGTAAACAAGATATTAGGGAATCAACAACAAAACAAGATATTAGAGAACAAAATAAACAAAATAACATAAAAGAAATTAAACAAGATATAAAAAACAATAAGAAAAGATGTTGAGGTTAGAGAATCCACTCTTGGTGTTATGCTAAGGTTAATCTTGTTTTATTACACAATTGAAATTCACACATAAGGGAGATTCCAATCGGAAGGTTTAGCAATTCAGTCCAACGTCCATAGCATATGATATTATGTTCATTTGGTGTCCTCAAAACTCACAAAAAGAGTCCAAGCATTCCTTATGCCAAGGTATATGTCTACAACAAATCAAGGTTATGAAACCAAGCATTTACTGTGCCATTTTCATTGTCAATAATGAATCAAGATCTCTACTTTGCAAGTATGATTTTAAACCAAAAGAAAATATTATCTATACTAGTGTTTATAAATGATGTTTCATTTTAGCTCATGTTTAAGAGACTAACCTTAGCATTTACCAAAAGCTTCACCTCATCACCTCAACAATATGATTAGCAACACATACTAGATATGAATGAAATGAAAAGAAATGTAAGAAGCATAAGTAAATAAAGAAAAAGAAAACTAGAGAAAGGAAAGAAGAAAAAAACTTAGAGAATTTTATTACAATGGCTAATATCCTACCAATGTATCAATGTATCCCAATACTCATCCAAGGCCCTCTATTTATACACATTTTGGAGGGCTAAATGACAAGAGACAAGCTTTACAAATTTCAAAGGTAGGTATAATAGGTGGGTGCATTTTTCTAACAATTTTCGTCATATTGTATGACAATTCTGATCAGCCAGCTTGATGGTCGATTTTGTCAATGTTGGAGGCTCGATCTGATAACATGGTCTTCTAGAAAAATATACCCCTATCAGGTACGGATCCATAGCCGTTGGAATTAGATCATTTGCTCATGTGGATCGGAAGATATGGTCAAAATACCAAAACAGGTCAGCACAGACGTCATTGCACATCAGCCAACTTTATGGTCGATTTCTCTAGGGAAAACGACTCCGTTTCAAGAAGTGTAAAACATGAAAAAGATAGATATGCCTCTCAACTTTGCACTGTTAAAATTTCAGCCTTATTGCTTCAGTGAAACTCCAGATATAGTGGATATGGAAAAAGGTGTCGGAACTGGAACTTAACTGGATTTGCCCTTAATTGTTGATTTAACCTAGTAATCTGAAATCACTCAAAGAAACTCGTGAAAAAACACCAAATTACATAAAAATATAAAAGATCATAAACACAATTAGACTAAGCAATAATAACTCGTATTTGACTAAAAACAATAATAAAACATAACTAAAAACTATATAATTATACGAGTTATCAACTAATGACTCTAAAGTTGTTTCAGATTTTGTCAAGACTAACATCTTTGCTAGGTTTGGAACGCCAAAGGCCATAATCAGCGATAGAGGTACTCACTTTTTCAATAGGACTATGGAAGCACTTTTGAGGAAGTATAACATCACACACAAGGTCTCCACCTCATATCATCCTCAAACTAGTGGGCAAGCTGAAGTGTCAAACCGAGAAGTTAAGTCCATCCTTGAAAAGACAGTTAATCCAAATAGGAAGGATTGGAGTTCACGACTTGATGATGCACTTTGGGCTTATAGGACAGCATATAAGACACCCATTGGTATGTCTCCTTATCGACTTGTTTATGGTAAGCCTTGTCATCTTCCGGTTGAATTGGAACATAAATCATATTGGGCTATCAAACGATGCAACATGGAGATGGATGAGACAGGAAAGAAAAGAAAACTTGACCTACAAGAATTAGAGGAGATAAGGAATGATGCCTATCAGAATTCTAGGATTTACAAGGAAAAGACTAAGGCATTCCATGACAAGATGATATCAAGAAAGGAATTTGTTGTTGGACAAAAAGTTCTTCTCTTCCATTCACGCCTTAAGTTATATCCAGGTAAGTTACGTTCTCGTTGGGTTGGACCTTTTGTTATTACTAATGTATTTACTCATGGTGCAGTTGAAATCCAAAGCCCAAAAACAGATAAGGCATTCAAAGTGAATGGTCATAGATTGAAGCCTTACTATGAGAACTTTCCAATACAAGATGTGGAGGAGTTTCCACTTTTTGAGCCAAAGTATGTTGAATAATAATGGCATGGGTCTAAGTCAGGCTGAGGACAATAAACCAAGCGCTTCTTGGGAGGCAACCCAAAAGGATGGAGAGCATCTATTATATCAGATTTGCATATTCCTTACTCTCCATCATTCTATCTTTTATTGTTTTTCTTTTCTTTTGTTTAATAGTTCTTTTCTCTTACATATAATTCTTGCATTGGGGGATAATAGCATTACATTGAGGACAATGTAAGAATTATGTGTGGGGGGGAAGAATTTAGGATTTTATTTAGAGTGTTTTGTTTTTGAGTCTTTTTATGTTGTTTTTCTTTCTAATCCTTGTTTCGAAAATAACTAGATGTAAATATAATTTTTATTTTTTTTTTAACCCCGGTTAAATGGCGGATAACGGTACTCCGTGATTATTTAAATCGGTTCCATCAGCTACCCACAAAACTGATATTGTATATAAATTTCTCTTCCAATTTCTTTTTCAATTTTTTTTCATTTTTTTTCAGGATGGATGATATTCTCACAAGATTGCAGAAACGATTTCCTCCTTTTGCTCGAAATATTTTACTGAAGCTTTACCAAGTTCGATTTGAAAGATTAAGAATGCTTATGCACAAAGGGATTCCTGGAGACATACGTTGGATAATTGAAGCCAAGGTACGTGAAGATGAATATCTTCCTGTTTTGCATTTACCAGGTACAGGTAGAAGCACTTTTGCATAGAAGCGACGAGCAAAGCGCATGAGTTCAAATTGCCACAAATGTGCACGATGGACGTGTAACGGTAAATGTCGTTCTATTGGGATTCCGTCCTCTAATCGAGATGATAAAATTGAATTCATTAAGGATGGACTGAGTAAGGAGAATTTGGGTAATATCCAACTTTCTCTTGAGACGCATCCTAGTGGAGACGTACAAAGAGAAATTCTTGATTTATGGCCGCAATTCCAAAGGGAATGGCAACATCTTGGGAATCTGATGTTAAAAGACCCTGTTTGCCAGCTTGTAAGAAAACTGGATGGGAAGCATATCCTCGACTCATAGAAGGCGTTTAAGCCGTTTCTGGACGTAAAACCAGAGGAAGATGTGAGCCACAATCACAACTACAATAAATGACTTCTCAGCTTTTGGTTTGATTTGCAATAACTTCATTTCGGTTTAATTTACGTGTTGTTCGATTTGTGTAATTATTCTCGTTTTTTATTTTTTTCTTTTGTCTTTTACGGTTGATTTTTCTTCTCTTTTTGATTTTCTTCCTGAAATCACGCAAAAATCTTTTGTTAGGTTAACATTTTCTTCTGACAGGTCAGATACACTTTCGGCGACATTATTACTCTTGTCTGATTCACTACTTAGTCCTCTATATATTACACCATGTACTCATTCTCTTTCAGGCACTCGAAAAAAAAAATGGAAAGTACTTCGTCCCAACGCATTAAAAAAATTTGTGTCTTTGGAGGTGCTTATCGAGGGAAAAATAACATATTCGCTGATGAAGCCATAAGAGTTGGAGTAATACTTGCCCAACAAAAGATCCAGTTGATTTATGGAGGCGGTAGTACGGGTTTAATGGGAGCAGTCGCTACAGCAGCACACGCCGGAGGAAGTCCAGTTCTAGGAATCGTGCCAAAACTATTCACAGGTTTTTGTGGACCTACCCTGGGTAAGGAAATACAAGTCTGGAGTATCCCTGAACGGATGACAATCATGTACCATTCTGCCGATGCATTCATTGCTTTACCAGGAGGTCTGGGTACATTGGAAGAAATAGCTTGCGTGGCTTCTTGGTCATCTTTGGTCACAAATAAGAAACCCATTGGTTTGCTTAATATTAATGGTTATTTTAGTAATTTGCTTTCATATTTAGATAATGCTGTGGAAAATAGATTCATGTTTTCAGAGGCAAGGAGAACCATAATTTCTGCTACAACCATTGAAGATTTACTCAAAAAGCTCCAAGCTTATGAGTATTTATCTGCTACGGTTGTTTCGCAAACGCTCGGAAAAAGAAAAAGAGATATGGACGAGCAAGGAGTGGATTGCACTTTGTCTTTGTGACATTATCTAACATTTTGTTTGTTGTGTCTCAGTTATAATAAGTGGTTAGCAACCTCTACAGGTAATATCTCCTAAATTTTATCTTCTAAAAAAAAAAAAAAATTTTGTGTTTTAAGCCATTTAAAAGTATTCATTCTGAACAAGGTCTGAGTAAGGGAGACTTGAGACATACCTTGTCAGTTTGATTTTAATCTTTTTTTGTTTACTTGTTAATTTTTGTTTAGTATTTTAGGATTATTTAGGTTGCATGGTTTTGTTTTGTTTTGAGTCTTAGTTGTTCCTATTCTTATGTTATTAGTTCTTTTCTCTTACACATGATTCTTTCATTTGTGTTAATAGACTTACATTGAGGACAATGTAAGAATTAAGTGTGGGGGAATGATTTAGGATTTCTTTTATTTTTGTCTACTATTTTTTTTTATGAGTCTTTATTATTATTTTTAGTGTGTTTTAGTTCCTTTTCAATACTATGGTGAGATATGAATTGCATAAGTCTAAAACAGATTTATTAGTGAGAAGATTTTCATGAGAATTGAACTTGATATCAATCTTTTTATGAGCCAATGTTAATATGATATGTTGATTGAGAAAGAAGCATGTTTAGACTTGATATTGACTTGTATAATCATCCTTGTGAGTTTTTGAGCCTATATGATTGATGCATTATACATATCAATCTAATTTCTTTCTTGAGTGCTCTTATGATTACATGATTCTCTAGAACTTGCTTTAAACCATTTGAGACTATATTGATGCATGTGACAACATGAATATGATAGAGGCATTAGGATTTTTAACTAGGGCCAAACAGCCATCCCTTATTGATGTTCCAAGAGAACATCCCTCTAGTGAACCAATTTGAGCCTACATTGAATAAGCTATTTATTTGGTAACCACATCTTACACCTAGCCTAAACACATTTATATCTTTACCCTTGTTCTAAAGATGGACTAGAATGTTTGAGACATACTGCAAAAACAAGGGATATTTTTTGAAAATTTGGGTTAGAACAAAAGATAAGTGTGGGGGAGGAGAAAGGCAAAAGTCAAGAGAAAAATAGAGGGAATATTGCCAAATACATTCCCAAATGAAAAAAAAATGAATAATCTCTTGAAATTCTAGTTAAAGAAAAGAAAAAGATGTTCGAAAGTTGGTTAGAATGAAGTAAAGGCTCAACATGAAATATTCAGCCTATGTGATTATGTACTTCTAAAGAATATTGAGAAAGTTTTATTCGCAAAATCTTATTTTGTCTCCAAATTCTATGAAGTCTTTGGAATGTTTGTGATATCTTTTCCTTTTTATTCTTTAACCACATTATAACCCTTTGGCCCCATTACAACCTTGAATAAAGACCTCTTGATTTATGAAGTTGTATGATCTAAATAGTGGAGAATAGGTGGACAAGCAAGCATATGGTAGAAGTGTTTTCATGAGATTGATTGAGTGTAAACACTTTACCACTACTTTAAAGAGTGAAAATCAAGAGAGTATCCCATGTGAGAAGTTGAGATTAAGTTTGAGTATGCACTATTTTGATTGAAATATGTTATGTTAATATTGGCTTAACTCAAACTATTTACATTCAAGCAAGATTTTTTGTGAATTTCTTTAAGCTATTGATTAATTTTTAAGACTTGTCCAATGATTATCTCTAATTTATATTGGAAGGATTAGTTATAATTATTATTTTTAGTTTTTCTTATGTCTTCAATGTTTGTGGGTATCGTCCTAGTAAACCCTCACGAGACTAAACTCGTCGACTAGGGACACCTAGGGGTTTAAAGGCTTGTGTCACATGCTAAGTGCCACCGTGATTTCCTACGAAAATGGATTGGATTAGATTTTCTTATTTTATTTTTATTGAGTCGTTGCTAGGGACTAGCAACAATCTAAGTGTGGGGGTGTGATAACTCGTATAATTATATAGTTTTTAGTTATGTTTTATTATTGTTTTGTGTCAAATACGAGTTATTATTGCTTAGTCTAATTATGTTTATGATTTTTATATTTTTATGTAATTTGGTGTTTTTCACGAGTTTCTTTGAGTGATTTCAGATTACTAGGTTAAATCAACAATTAAGGGCAAATCCAGTTCAGTTCTAGCTCCGACACCTTTTTCCATATCAGCTATATCTGGAGTTTCACTGAAGCAATAACGCTGAAAATTTAACCGTGCAAAGCTAAGAGGAATATCTATCTTTTTCATGTTTTACACTTCTTGAAACGGAGTCGTTTTCCCTAGCGAAATCAACCATCAAGTTGGCTGATGTGCAATGACGTCTGTGCTGACCAGTTTTGGTATTTTGCCCATATCTTCTTATCCACATCAGCAAATGAGCTGATTCCAACGGCTATGGATCACTAACTGATAGGGGAACATTTTTCTAGAAGACCATGTGATCAGATCAGGCCTCCAATATTGACAAAATCGACCATCAAGCTGGCTGATCAAAATTGTCATACAATATGACGAAAATTGTTAGAAAAATGCACCCACCTATTATACCTACCTTTGAAATTTGTAAAGCTTGTCTCTTGTCATTTAGCCCTCAAAAATGTGTATAAATAGAGGGCCTTGGATGATTGTAAGGGACATTATACATTGGTAGGATATTAGCCATTGTAATAAAATTCTCTAAGTTTTCTTCTTCTTTCTTTTCTCTAGTTTTCTTTTTCTTTATTTTCTTCTTCTTCTTTCTTTCTTTTATTTCCCTCTTAGATTCTCTTTAATTTTATGTTTATGTTTACAATGCCTATGCTAGGCTAAACTTCTATTTGGTTAAGGGTGATTTCAAAGCCCTAGACATGTTTTGTGATTGATTTTCAGATTCTATCTATCATTAATTTTCTATCAAAGTTGCTTATGTTCTTCTACAAGAATTGTTCATGATGTTGTCTTGATTTATTTAGGTGTACAACTAGATAGATCTTGATAATTATCTATTGCTAGTTTAGGAGTCTTGATCCGTGTAATTGTCTTGATTTCCTATTCATAAGTGGCAATTTGTGATTAATGATTATGGTCAAGTTTTCAATAATTGCAAAGTGGAACATAACCTAAGTTGAACAATCCGAGCTTATGTGTTTGTTGCTTAGATCAACCTATCTTTCTCATCATAAAGCTGCCATTAAATTGAATTTAGAGAGCTTATTCTAGGTTGTTTAATGGTTAGAGATTAAATAGAGAGCTTGTTCTATTTAACGACAAACTAAGGAAAGATTGGGGTAACAGAGCTTGTTGTTATCTACGGTTGTTAACTTTGATAGTTGGTTGATATTGATAGATCTGAAATTGATTCTTAATGATGTCTAGTGGTGGAGAATGAAACCTTAACCATATTTTTCATATTTGATTCTTCTTACTTACTTGTTTTCTTACTTTTCTATTTTGCTTATTTTTAAAAGTATATTTATTTTTATTGGCTGGTTATACCGCCTAATTTAGTATATATATTTTTATTGGCTGGTTATACCGCCTAATTTAGTATATATATTTTTATTGGCTGGTTATACCGCCTAATTTAGTATATATATTTTTATTGGCTGGTTATACCGCCTTGCATCTTATTCTTATTATTTACTTTAGTTTAAATCTGGCTTCAAAAACCCCTTTTATTATTTTCTTTGAACGTAAGTTATAAACTAATAACTCATAGATTAAAACCCAATCCCTGAGGACTCGACCCTTGCTAATCATTATACTTACAATTGATCTTTTTAGTGCAAGGTTAAATAAGATACACTCTTTTGGGTGCATCAATGGATCTAAGATCTTAGCATGCTCAACTAGAATATCTAAAGAAAAGGAAGAATTTATCAAGAAACTAACCTTGGATGTGATTGTTGATGAGATTTTTGTGGAATACTTGAAGAGAATTGTTGGAGAGGATGAAGAGAATTTGAGAGAATGAGAGGGGAGAGGTGGCCGGCTAGCACATAAGAAATAAGGAAGAATTTCTAGAATTTTCAAGACATAAAGATAATTATAAAGATATTTTTCAATTTTTGGTATAATCGCACATTAGTCCCTCAACTTTTCATAAATAACCATTAAGCCCCTAAAATTTTTAGTTTGTTCAATTTGATCCTTTATTCTTTTATTTCCTTCACTTATAACTTCTTACCAACTTTCAAGTTTGCCCTTAAAAAATTTCGAGATTTAACTTTACACTATTGTACGTGACCTTGGTTGTTACACCTTAGTTGTTCTTCTTAATATTATTTTAGTTATACGCAAAACACCCCCTCCCCATCCTTGTTCACATTGAATAAGACTAGGCTAACCACTCTCCGCTGGAACGATCCTTACTTGCACTACTATATGCACTTTTAGGAGTAAAGGTTTTATTTTTGTTGCCTGCGACAGCACACCAAATTTTGGCGTCGTTTCCGGGGAGTGATTCTAGTTAATTTTGTTTTGTGCTTCTTGTGATCCTTGTTTCATTCTTGAAATTTTTAGTTATTTTTTTTACTTATTACTCTAAATTTTTTATAATTTGTATTTCATAGTTTATTAGAGTTCCCTTGATTGTTTATGATTGTAACTCGATCTTCTAACCAAGGTGATTTTCAACACGATCCAGAAATAAAGAGAACTTTGCGCAGGTTAAGGAGGGAAACTCAGAGAATTTCTGAAGAGAAAGATCTAGCTCTTGATTCCCTATTTGCTAGAGATTTTTGATTTAGAAGAAGTCATGGTTGGAAATCGAACTTCCAAAGAGCTTGCCGCCCCTGATTTGAATCAACAACCCTTATGCATAATGTTCCCTACTTTAGATGCTACTACTACTTTTGAATTAAAATCTGGACTAATACATCTCTTGCCCACTTTTCATGGCCTTGCCGGTGAAGATCCCCACAAGCATTTAAAGGAGCTTCATGTGGTATGCACGAGTATGAAACCCATGAGGGTGACTGAAGAGCAAATAAAATTAAGAGCCTTTCCATTTTCTTTGAAGGATTCGGCTAAGGATTGGCGCTATTATCTACCCTCCGGGAGTATTACAACATGGAATAAGATGAAGAGGTTGTTTTTGGAGAAAAATTTCCTAGCTTCAAGGGCGGCCAACATTCGAAAAGAAATTTGTGGTGTAAGGCAGCACAACGAAGAGTCCTTACACGAATACTGGAAACGTTTTAAGAAATTATGTGCTAGCTGTAGGGGTGAGCGTTCGATCGAGCCGAGTCGAGTCGAGTGAAAAAAATTCGGATTAGTCGAGTTGACGAGTCCTATTTTGTCAACCAAACTCAATTTGAAATTTTAGCGAATCGAGTCGAGTTAAAACAAATTCGAGTCGAGTCGAGTCGAATAATTTATTCGAGTTAAAATGTTATCTTGTAAATGTTGATTGACTAGATCATGTTACTGTTATCTTGTAAATGCATGTATATCTATAATTTTGAAATTTAGTTCTATGAAATTACAAATATTTTTTTTTTGTGTTCTATCTTTTCTTATAAATATAACTATCAAAGATTTGTCATACTAAATAAATAGCCTACTATTTACCTTTAAAAAAAAAAGAATTCATTATCTTTTGAATTTCATCGTTTGGTTAGTGATAACTCGTATAATTATATAGTTCTTAGTTATGTTTTATTATTGTTTTGTGTCAAATACGAGTTATTATTGCTTAGTCTAATTGTGTTTATGATATTTTATATTTTTATGTAATTTGGTGTTTTTCACGAGTTTCTTTGAGTGATTTCAGATTACTAGGTTAAATCAACAATTAAGGGCAAATCCAGTTCAGTTCCAGTTCCGACACCTTTTGCCATATCCGCTATATCTGGAGTTTCACTGAAGCAATAAGGCTGAATTTTTTACAGTGCAAAGTTAAGAGGAATATCTATCTTTTTCATGTTTTACACTTCTTGAAACGGAGTCGTTTTCCCTAGCGAAATCGACCATCAAGTTGGCTGATGTGCAATGACGTCTGTGCTGACCTGTTTTGGTATTTTGACCATATCTTCCGATCCACATGAGCAAATGATCTGATTCCAACGTCTATGGATCCGTAACGGATAGGGGTATATTGTTCTAGAAGACCATTTGATCAGATCGAGCCTCCAACATTGACAAAATCGACCATCAAGCTGGCTGATCAGAATTGTCATACAATATAACGAAAATTGTTAGAAAAATGCACCCACCTATTATACCTACCTTTGAAATTTATAAAGCTTGTCTCTTGTCATTTAGCTCTCCAAAATGTGTATAAATAGAGGGCCTTGGATGATTGTAAGAGTATTATTATACATTGGGAGGATATTAGCCATTGCAATGTAATTCTCTAAGTTTTCTTCTTCTTTCCTTTCTCTAGTTTTCTTTTTCTTTATTTTTCTTTTCATTTTCTTCATATCTAGTATGTGTTGCTAATCATATTGTTGAGGTGATGAGGTGAAGCTTTTGGTAAATGCTAAGGTTAGTCTCTTAAACATGAGCTAAAATAAATCATCATTTAGTATAGATAATATTTTCTTTTGGTTTAGAATCATACTTGCAAAGTAGGGATCTTGATTCATTATTGACAATGAAAATGGCACAGTAAATGCTTGGTTTCATAACCTTGATTTGTTGTAGACATATACCTTGGCATAAGGAATGCTTGGACTCTTTTTGTGAGTTTTGAGGACACCAAATGAACATAATATATATGCTATGGACGTTGGACAATTTGGACTGAATTGCTAAACCTTCCGATTGGAACCTCCCTTATGTGTGGATTTCAATTGTGTAATAAAACAAGATTAATCTTAGCATAACACCAAGAGTGGATTCTCTAACCTCAACATCTTTTCTTATTGTCTTTTATATCTTGTTTAATTTCTTTTATTTTATTTTGTTTATTTTGTTCTCTAATATCTTGTTTATCTTGTTTTGTTGTTGATTCCCTAATATCTTGTTTACTTTTCTTATATATTTATAAACTTATACTTACTAATACGCTTCCCTGTGGTTCGACCTCGGACACCCGAGAATTTATTACTTGAACATAACCTGCACTTGGGTTTACAACTCTTAATTGAGTTTCCATCAAGTTTTTGGCGCCGTTGCCGGGGAGGCAATACTAAGTATATAAGTTTATAAGTATATTTATTTTTATTGGCTGGTTATACCGCCTAATCTGTATATTAACTTTGATTTATTTTGGCTGGTTATACCGCCTAATTTTCTATATATTTATATTTATATTGTATATTAACTTTGTTTTATTTTTATTGGCTGGTTATACCGCCTATATTTATTTTTATTGGCTGGTTATACCGCCTAATTTTCTATATATTTATATTTATATTGTATATTAACTTTGTTTTATTTTTATTGGCTGGTTATACCGCCTATATTTATTTTTATTGGCTGGTTATACCGCCTAATTTTCTATATATTTATATTTATATTGTATATTAACTTTGTTTTATTTTTATTGGCTGGTTATACCGCCTAATCTGTATATTAACTTTGTTTTATGCTTGTTTGGCGACGTGATTTTAGATCTCGTCGTTTAGTTAGATTTTATTGTGAAACTTTTTCAGGTAATCTTTCTAATACAACTCCTACCATGGCTGACAATGAAAGTGTTCATGCTGAAGATGAGAACAGACAAGTACGCACCATGCGTGACTACTTGCAACCAACTCGAAGCTCATCACCCTCTTGTTTTATTTTTCCTCTCAATGCAAACAACTTTCGTTTTAAACCAGGTATGATAGCTTTGCTTCCAAATTTCCATGGGTTAGAATCGGAAAGTGCTTACTCGTTTCTAAAAGACTTCGAAGATGTATGTGTCACCTTTAATGACCAACAATGTACAAATGAAATTGTCAAGCTAAAATTATTTCCTTTTTCTTTAAAAGATAAAGCAAAAATTTGGCTTCATAATTTAAAACCAAGGTCAATTGGCACATGGCAAGAATTACAAACTGAGTTTCTAAAGAAATTTTTCCCAGCACATAAAACTACTGCTTTGAAAAGACAGATTCAAAATTTCAATCAAAATCAAAATGAAGCATTTTTTCAGTGCTGGGAGCGTTTTAAAGATTTGTTAAGTTCTTGTCCACATCATGGTTTTGAAAAATGGCGTCTTATTAGTTTCTTTTATGAAAGTTTAACTCCCGAAACTAAACAATTTGTTGAAACAATGTGTAACGGTGAGTTTCTAGAAAAAGAACCTGAAGAAGCCTTTCACTACCTAGACCATTTGGCAGATAACTCTCAAGCCTGGCACACAGATAATTCCTCTGAAAGTTCCACTAGATCTAATCTTGTTTCTAACAGAGGTAAATATCATTTTAGTCAAGAAGATGAGATAAAAGCTAAAGTAGCTAATTTGGCTAGAAAGATTGAAGCCATGGAACTTAGAGAAGTAAAAGAAGTCAAAACGGTTAAAAATGAAGAAAGTTGTGGAATTTGTGAAATCATGGGACACCCCACTTCTGAATGTCCAAACATTCCCATTCTTAAAGAAGCGTTGCATGATCAAGTAAATTCCATAAACACATTTAAAAAGCCTTTTCCTTCTCCTTACTCTGAAATGTATAACCCTGAATGGAGAAATCATCCCAACTTCAGTTGGCGGAATAATAATCATGTTCAGGTACCACAATCTCAAAAGCCGGGCAGCACTTTTTCCTATCAACCTTCACGTGTACAAACCTTGGAAGAGACATTGCAAGCATTCATGCAAACACAAGCAAATGTGAATAACCAAACTTCACAGGACATCAATGAGATCAAAAACACCTTGTCCACATTGACAGCTTCATTACGCACTCAAGAAAAAGGTAAGTTTCCTGCTCAACCTCAGCCTAACCCTTCTACTCAATGTCTTGTTTCTTGCTCCAATGAAACTCAACAGGAAAATGTCAGTTCTATCACAACTCTTCGAAGTGGAAAGGCAATTGACAAAAACATTCCATCAAAAGACCAAGATCCTCCTTCCCCTCCGAAAAGTAATGGTAAGGATGATGGTAAGTCTGAACTTCTTGAAAATTTGGACAAAGAAAAAGGTATGCATCCTGCTCCTTTTCCTCAAAGGTTGCAAACAATAAAGAATTTGAATCAAAATGCAGAAATTTATGAACTTTTCAAACAAGTTAAGATTAACATTCCTTTATTGGATGCAATCAAACAAGTTCCATCTTATGCTAAATTTTTGAAGGACATGTGCACAGTTAAAAGGAAACATAATGTACAAAAGAAAGCATTTCTGACGGAAAGTGTGAGCTCAATCATTCAGCACCTTACTCCACCAAAATTCAAAGATCCTGGATGTCCAACAATCTCATGCATCATTGGAAACACTAGAATAGAACGTGCATTGCTTGATCTTGGTGCTAGTGTTAATCTTTTGCCTTTTTCTGTTTATCAACAGTTAGGTTTAGGTGAACTCAAGGAAACACCTGTTACACTTCAACTAGCTGATCGTTCTGTAAAAATTCCTCGAGGGATAGTTGAAGATGTTTTGGTTCAAATTGATAATTTTTACTTCCCTGTTGATTTTATTGTTTTGGACACACATCCTGTTTCAAATCCAAATGTTCAAATTCCTGTTATATTAGGCCGTCCATTTCTTGCAACTTCTAATGCTCTGATAAATTGCAGGAATGGTATGTTGAACATTTCTTTTGGAAATATGACTTTAGAATTAAATGTGTTCAACACTTGCAAGCAACCTGGTGATGATTCAGAAGTACATGAAGTGGATTTCATTGAAGAACTTGTTCATGAACATCTCACCACTACCACATTCCATGATCCTTTAGAAGCTTATTTAATTGAATGTGAGTTTGATAATGCTTCAGAAATTTCACACACTGATTCTTTGTTAAATTCTTTTCAGGTTAAGCATTGTTGGAAACAAAAACTTGAGGAACTCAGAAAAGATGCATATGAGAATTCTAAAATTCATAAAGAAAGAACTAAAGCCTTTCATGACAAGTTAATTTCAAGAAAAACATTTGATGTTGGGCAAAAAGTTCTACTTTATAATTCTAGACTTCACATATTTCCTGGTAAGTTGAGATCAAGATGGACTGGCCCATTTGTGGTTAAACATGTGTATCATTATGGAGCAGTTGACATTGAGAATCCTCAAAATGGTAACGTATTCAAGGTAAATGGACAAAGACTCAAACTCTTTTTGGAAAATCATGTTACTCAAGAAGAGGTTGTTTTTCTTTCTGATCCTTGTTTTGAAAATAACTAGATGTAAATATAATTTTTACTAATCTTCTAAAAAAAATAAAAAATAAAAAAAAATAAAAAATACATTTTTTTTAACCCCGGTTAAATGGCGGATAACGGTACTCCGTGATTATTTAAGTCGGTTCCATCAGCTACCCACAAAACTGATATTGTATATAAATTTCTCTTTCAATTTGTTTTTCATTTTTTTTCAAGATGGATGATATTCTCACAAGATTGCAGAAACGATTTCCTCCTTTTCCTCGAAATATTTTACTCAAGCTTTACCAAGTTCGATTTGAAAGATTAAGAATGCTTATGCACAAAGGGATTCCTGAAGACATACGTTGGATAATTGAAGCCAAGGTACGTGAAGATGAATATCTTCCTGTTTTGCATTTACCAGGTACAGGTAGAAGCACTTTTGCAAAGAAGCGACGAGCAAAGCGCATGAGTTCAAATTGCCACAAATGTGCACGATGGACGTGTAACGGTAAATGTCGTTCTATTAGGATTTCGTCCTCTAATCGAGATGATAAAATTGAATTCATTAAGGATGGACTGAGTAAGGAGAATTTGGGTAATATCCAACTTTCTCTTGAGACGCATCCTAGTGGAGACGTACAAAGAGAAATTCTTGATTTATGGCCGCAATTCCAAAGGGAATGACAACATCTTGGGAATCTGATGTTAAAAGACCCTGTTTGCCAGCTTGTAAGAAAACTGGATGGGAAGCATATCCTCGACTCATAGAAGGCGTTTAAGCCGTTTCTGGACGTAAAACCAGAGGAAGATGTGAGCCACAGTCACAACTACAATAAATGACTTCTCAGCTTTTGGTTTGATTTGCAATAACTTCATTTCGGTTTAATTTACGTGTTGTTAGATTTGTGTAATTATTCTCTTTTTTTTTTTTTTTTGCATTGGTCTTTTACGGTTGATTTTTCTTCTCTTTTTGATTTTCTTCCTGAAATCACGCAAAAATCTTTTGTTAGGTTAACATTTTCTTCTGACAGGTCAAATACACTTTCGGCGACATTATTACTCTTGTCTGATTCATTACTCAGTCCTCTATATATTACACCATGTACTCATTCTCTTTCAGGCACTTGAAAAAAAAAATGGAAAGTACTTCGTCCCAGCGCATTAAAAAAATTTGTGTCTTTGGAGGTGCTTATCCAGGGAAAAATAACATATTCGCTGATGAAGCCATAAGAGTTGGAGTAATACTTGCCCAACAAAAGATCCAGTTGATTTATGGAGGCGGTAGTACGGGTTTAATGGGAGCAGTCGCTACATCAGCACACGCCGGAGGAAGTCCAGTTCTAGGAATCGTGCCAAAACTATTCACAGGTTTTTGTGGACCTACCGTGGGTAAGGAAATACAAGTCTGGAGTATCCCTAAAGGGATAACAATCATGTACCATTCTGCCGATGCATTCATTGCTTTACCAGGAGGTCTGGGTACATTGGAAGAAATAGCTTGCGTGGCTTCTTGGTCATCTTTGGTCACAAATAAGAAACCCATTGGTTTGCTTAATATTAATGGTTATTTTAGTAATTTGCTTTCATATTTAGATAATGCTGTGGATAATGGATTCATGTTTTCAGAGGCAAGGAGAACCATAATTTCTGCTACAACCATTGAAGATTTACTCAAAAAGCTCCAAGCTTATGAGTATTTATCTGCTACGGTTGTTTCGCAAACGCTCGGAAAAAGAAAAAGAGATATGGACGAGCAAGGAGTGGATTGCACTCTGTCTTTGTGACATTATCTAACATTTTCTTTGTTGTGTCTCAGTTATAATAAGTGGTTAGCAACCTCTGCAGGTAATATCTCCTAAATTCTACCTTTAGTAGGGGGTAAGGGACATATTTTGCTAATTTAATAAAAAAAAAAAAAATTGATGTGTTTTAAGCCATTTAGAAGTATTCATTCTGAACAAGGTCTGAGTAAGGGAGACTTGAGACATACCTTGTCAGTTTGATTTCTTCTTTCAAAAAAATAAAAATAAATAAAAATAAAGTTTGTTGTGTTTTAAGCAATTTAGAAGTATTCATTCTGAACAAGGTCTGAGTAAGGGAGACTTGAGACATACCTTGTCAGTTTGATTTTAATCTTTTATGTTTACTTGTTAATTTTTGTTTAGTATTTTAGGATTATTTAGGTTGCATGAGTTTGTTTTGTTTTGAGTCTTAGTTATTCCTATTCTTATGTTATTAGTTCTTTTCTCTTACACATGATTCTTTCATTTGGGTTAATAGACTTACATTGAGGACAATGTAAGAATTAAGTGTGGGGGGAACAATTTAGGATTTCTTTTATTTTTGTCTACTATTTTTTTTTATGAGTCTTTATTATTATTATTATTTTTTTAATGTGTTCTAGTTCCTTTTTAATACAATGATGAGATATGAATTGTATAAGTCTAAAACAGATTTATTAGTGAGAAGATTTTCATGAGAATTGAGCTTGATGTCAACCTTTTTATGAGCCAATGTTAATATGATATGTTGATTGAGAAAGAAGCATGTTTAGACTTAATCTGACTTGTATAATCATCCTTGTGAGTTTTTGAGCCTATAATGATTGATGCATTATACAAATCAATCTAATTTCTTTCTTGAGTGCTCTTATGATTACATGATTCTCTAGAACTTGCTTTAAACCGTTTGAGACTATATTGATACATGTGACAACATGAATATGATAGGGGCATTAGGATTATAACCAGAGCCAAACAGCCATCCATTATTAATGTTCTAAGAGAACATCCCCACTAGTGAGCCAATTTGAGCCTACATTAAATATGCTATTTTATTGGTAACCAGAACTTACACCTAGCCTAAATATACTTATATCCTTACCCTTTTTCTAAAGATGGATTATATATTTTGAGACATATTGCAAAAACAAGGGATACTTTTTGAAAATTTGGGTTAGAACGAAAGATAAGTGTGGGGGAGGAGAGAGGCAAAAGTCAAGAGAAAAATAAAGGGATCATTGTCAAATACATTCCCATATTAAAAAAAAAAAAAAAAATCTTCTCTTGAACTTCTAGTTAAAGTAAAGAAAAAGATGTTACAAAGTTGGTTAGAATGAAGCAAAGGCTCAACATGAATATTTAGCCTATGTTATTATGTGCTTTATAAGAGTTTTGAGAAGTTTTATTTGTATGATCTTATTATGTCTCTAAACTCTATGAACTCTTTGGAACCTTTGTGATATCTTTATCCTTTTGTTCTTTAACCACATTATAACCCTTTGGCCCCATTACAACCTTGAAAAAAGACCTCTTGATTTATGAAGTTGTATGATCTAAATAGTGGAGAATAGGTGGACAAGCAAGCATATGGTAGAACTGTTTTCATGAGATTGATTGAGTGTAAACACTTTACCACTACTTTAAAGAGTGAAAATCATGAGAGTATAGTGAGAAGTTGAGATTAAGTTGAATATGCACTATTTTGATTGAAATATGTTATGTTAATATTGGCTTAACTCACTTATTTACATTCAAGCATGAATTTTTGTGAAATTCTTTGAGCTATTGATTAGTTTATAAGACTTGTTCAAAGATTGTCTCTAATTTATATTGAAAGGATTAGGAGTAAATATTTTTAGTGTATGTAGTTTACTTATATTTTAGTTTTTCAATGTTTGTGGGTATCGTTCTAGCAAACCCTCACGAGACTAAACTCGTCCACTAGGGACACCTAGGGGTTTAAAGGCTTGTGTCACATGCTAAGTGCCACCGTGATTTCCAACGAAAATGGATTAGATTAGATTTTCTTATTTTATTTTTATTGAGTCGTTGCTAGGGACTAGCAACAATCTAAGTGTGGGGGTGTGATAACTCGTATAATTATATAGTTCTTAGTTATGTTTTATTATTGTTTTGTGTCAAATACGAGTTATTATTGCTTAGTCTAATTGTGTTTATGATATTTTATATTTTTATGTAATTTGGTGTTTTTCACGAATTTCTTTGAGTGATTTCAGATTACTAGGTTAAATCAACAATTAAGGGCAAATCCAGTTCAGTTCCAGTTCCGACACCTTTTGCCATATCCGCTATATCTGGAGTTTCACTGAAGCAATAAGGCTGAAATGTTTACAGTGCAAAGTTAAGAGGCATATCTATCTTTTTCATGTTTTACACTTCTTGAAACGGAGTCGTTTTCCCTAGCGAAATCGACCATCAAGTTGGCTGATGTGCAATGACGTCTGTGCTGACCTGTTTTGGTATTTTGACCATATCTTCCGATCCACATGAGCAAATGATCTGATTTCAACGGCTATGGATCCGTAACGGATAGGGGTATATTTTTATAGAAGACCATTTGATCAGATCGAGCCTCCAACAATGACAAAATCGACCATCAAGCTGGCTGATCAGAATTGTCATACAATATAACGAAAATGGTTAGAAAAATGCACCCACCTATTATACCTACCTTTGAAATTTATAAAGCTTGTCTCTTGTC